>LR999902.1:10000000-14800000 GCA_905220335.1 Noctua pronuba
TGTACCTATTTTATTTTTCTATTTTTATTACAGCTTGACGTTTTCATTTTCAGCCTGAATATTAATTAAATACACAATGATATTATTTACTTTTTTAAGTATGGTATTATTTTTTCTTTTTCGAGTGTCGTATGTATAGTGTGGATCATATATTTTTTTTTTATTACTATTTAGTTTAGTTAGTATAACGATTGTCTGGCAGTTCGAGTACTTTATGCGGCCTACACAAATGTCCTTTCTTTGGTATTGTTCGTCGAGTCGTTGAGCTCCTTGGGTTATGAGTCGAGCCACACGATCACTGACAAATGCTTGCACTGACTAGACAGTCCACTCAAATATGAGTGGTTCTTTCTTCAAAAGACCATGTCAGACACTAATCTGCATGGTCCTCATATGACTTGACCAATGTCTGGACTTTAAAAGAGACAGTGACCTCTGAGTTTGTTTCGGCTGTCTCTTCTCAGAGTAATCAGGTACGAAATACCGGCCCATCTAGCTATAAAACATACATGTAAAAGTGTTTTGTAAAACTAATTTACAGAAATAAATATGATATATGCGATAGTTCCCTAAAGTTAGATTAATAATAGTTCGATCTAAATTGCCCCAAGCCCATACAATGTAAAGCAACGCTTGAATGCGAGAATATGAGTCCGACTTCTGATAACAACTTCTATTCCAGGCATAAGGCTTAGGTTATGAGTAATGTTTACACCCATCATAGTTTTCACTTATTTTCCGAGCTAGGCTTATTGAATAATTTATTTTTAGTATATAAGGAAGAATGAGATGATAATTCGTCATCTTCTGGTTAGTGGGGATTCACCTGGATTAAAGAGGAAAAATACTTTTTCTATTATTATAATTTTCTTTGTAACTTTAAGTAAGTAAGTAAGTAAATCATTTATTTGCGTAAAACATGGTATACATTGATGTTAATATTATTACAGTAGCTCAACATGTTTCGCTAAGATATAACATCGCATGCAAAAATTTATATTTTGACAAAAGGAGTCAACATCTCACATCCATAAAATCTTTTAAACTGTAGAAATTACTTAACTTGCAAAACGTCCATTGAATACCAACATCACCACAAAGTCTCTATGATCAACCGTATTTACATTATTAAAGGTATTTATATTTAGTAATAGTTACCCATGTATAAATATGTGTAACCGCTATAGGTAACGTAATATAGGGATAGAAGTAAAGAAAATGACCTCCGTTTTCTTTAAACGAACTTCTAGCAAATGGGAAATGAACGCAGAGCGAAGACAGATAATAATGATAACAATTGATTAAAATTTATTTATATATTTTAATATTTATGTACACACAGTAGACAACACAGGACAATAACATTATAATATATGAGTACATAGGTACTGCTTATTTCTTAAGCTGCCAGCAGACCTGCAAAAGGAGAAATGAAAAAGAAATTTAGATAATAGTGTGTGAGAAAAGGAAGAGAATAATGTGTTTATGTGCCTTACCTAACTTAACCTAAAATATTATTTATAAATACACATATAAGTAAATATGTATATAAACTTAAATAAATACATAATACTAAGATATATAAACTAATAAAAATATGTAATAAATCATAATTGAGAGGAAAGGTAATGCTCTTTCACTGTAGCTTTGAACAATGAAATGGTTTTCAAATCACGAATGCTAGGCGGAAGTGAGTTCCACAACCTTACAGCATGAACGGAGAAGGAGTATTAGTAATAGCTGGATTTATGAGGATGGGATTTAAGCAGGGATCTAAGGTGCGATACAATTACCTCAATCATTGGTTGTTTTATAATATAACTACTTAGGCACGTACACACATACTCATATCAGATTTTATTTATAATGATCATTGTTTCACACACGGTCTTATTACAATAATTCGATTATATTAAAAACTTCAATAAACATGTGGTTTCTATTCCTGTCACCTTTCAATCACACATAAAATGATCCTAAATATATGAAGTGAGTACTTATGGGTAGTTTTGAATGTCATTTGTTTGATTTAGCATTCATATTGCGACCATTGGGTGCCTAAACGACATGGGCTTAGCATATAGGTATTTAACACACATAGGGACTTTTTTGTTAGTCTATTTAAAGAATGAGTTGTTTGTTACATACCAAAGTATCTGCGAGCATATTATCACGACCCAAAGATGACTAAATTATCGCTTTGTAATAAACAGCTTTAGCCCAAGGCTAAATAATATTGCCAAAATTCTCATCTTTTATCATCATGTTGATTAGTTCTCCAATAGCCTTAGCAATACAAGATACAGCCTTTTTTTAATAAAAAACCTACACCTCCTCCCAAGACTCCTACGCCTCTTACGATTCGCCTTGGTGACATAAGGAATTAGAAATCATGGGTACGAAATCCACATGATTTCGTACCCATGATTTCTAATTCCTACCCATAAAAATGTTTTAAGAGGGAACATAGCATGCGAGGAATTTGAAAAATAGGTATTTGAAGAAACTATTGTCGTCTCGCCAAATCAACGCCCTGCCCCCGTAGAGTGCGATATGGGACTGCTGCAGCTCAGACCGATTATGATCGACGTTTCGTATTCCCCTTTTTTCTCCTCGAACACTGAGCCGATTCAATTATTTTGGAAAAATGGGGCATTTTTTTTTTAATTTTGGAGGGTCCAATTTTCTTAACTTATTAGTTACTGAAAAAAGGAAATGACAGTGACGTGTCTAAATTATTCAGGAAGAAAAATGGGGAATCCCCTGTTCCTTAAGTTCATTCCTTTACTCACTTTCAAATAATGCACAACCTAAACCGCTGGGTAGGTATAGTCTAGAGTAGGGCTGCCATAAATTTAATGCTGATACGCCGACCGGGCCATTTTTAATAGAAGTAGTGAACAATGGATGATGATGTGGGCAAAATACACTTTTCTGGGTTTATGAAGAGTTTGTTTCGTAGAGCTCAGGTTTTGAAAAGAGATTTTTCATCGCCAGTTTTTTGGGGCCAACACAAGTTAATTTTATTATCTGCTTAGCAGGGGCGTAACCAGGATTTGTATTTGGGGGAGAGAGTGAACAGTGCCAACCTGGGGCTAGTTACGTGGGTAGCAGAAAAGTAACGTTTTTAATTGCGATAAAAGCAGTTAAGGCAATTCTGGAGACATATGAAATTTCGCATTGCTGTTCTGATAGGTCAACAACAAAATCCGAGACAGCTGACTTATTGACCGGGATACAACGTTCCAAACTAAGACATGTCCCGGTGTCCCGGGATGTATGGCAGCCCTAGTCTAATTGCATGTTGCACTTTGCATCCTTATGTAAAGAACTAGCGAAGGTAAGCACAGAATGAATTTTTGAACACTCATTGGGTACTTTTCCCCTAAAATATTTTCAGGATGAAAGTTTGTCGAGAAGTTTCCTCATTTTTGCCAATGGAAATCACATCGCTACACGATTTGTAAAAACAAAAATTGCAAAAAAACACCTCAATTACTTTAGCACCTTGTAAATCCCAACTTGTAGGTGTGTCAACAATTAAGTAAATTATTTTAATCGCTATTAGCATCACCATTCATGCATAGACAAGTAATTGTTTTAGAATCAAAGAATGCTTTGTACCCTGAGAACTGCAGTGCCCATGACCTGACCTGGGACTTGAACCTAAACAATGAAGGCATTGCTATCGACGGGTCATTAACATTCAAAATGAACGAGTCACAGATTAGCTTTTAATTTGATATTAATTAGCATGTAATTAAACTTAGTCCAATCACTTATTTATGTCATCTTGGTTGCATTAAGATAACTCAAGCACGTCTTTTATTTCTTTGATCATCAACCTTGTTATGCATTTCAATGTTTTTTGTTTAATATTTTATAAATATAGCAGGAGGAGCTCGTGACTTAATAATAACAGCCGCTCGGGTCGATCTTTAGGTTAAGCCGTGCTTGTCTAGGTTGGTCTGTGGATGGGTGTGGTTAGGTAATCAGTGGCCCAAAAGTCTGACAACCAGTCTTACCATATTACCCAGTACTAACTGGGTTGTAGAGGTCAGATAGGTAGTCGCTCCATGTAAAATACTGGTACTCAGCTGCATCCGGTTAGACTGTAAGCCGACCCCAATATAGTTGGGCAAAGGCTAGGCAGATGATGATTTTATAAATATAGCACCAGTTGTAGGTTTTCTTAATTACAAATCTACATAATTAAAAACTATATTTACGATTTAACACAAAAAAATAATAGACCTTAAAAAATGATTTATTAACGCATTATCATGTTGGCGATATAAAAACAATCAGTTATAGGAACATGAGTAGTTTGTGTAGTCAATACATTTTCTTGAAACAGGTCTTGTGATTATAGTACGTAGACAGACACATTAATTATATGTTACGCTACCATTAATTAATCGATCTCATTATAAACGAGATCACATTGCGTAGATCGCTTGTTTTATTTTATCTGGTTTTATTTGCAGAGATTCTTTATATTTACGTAACGATTAGTTATTAATACCGGTGGTTATTTTTATAATTTTGTCACAAATATTAGGCTTCTTAAGTACTCGTTACCTTCCATTCCAAATAAATATGTGCGGGGGCTGCGGATTTTGCGGTGGCTGCTGCGGCGGAAGCTGCTGCCCTTGCATCACGATCTACACCTGCTGTACGAGGATTTGCTAGTGGCACAGAGGTAGCACTATTCCACGCAGTCAAAAAGATGCGCACGCGACTCCTCGATGTTTGTCACTTCCGTGCCGTTTTGTGAGAATAAAGTACTATAAATAAACTACTAAAATATATCTAATAGGTGAAAAATACCCTTAACGAAAGGCACTTGTTCTCCCATACGTTGCGATATTGTTTTGTTATACCTGGGAACCTTCTACTTACGGAGATATTGGGGGTCAAAGTTCCGTCTTTTTCACAAGTTTTTTTTTAAATACAAATTTGTCATGTTATAACTTTACTTTAAATACCTCCACGACCCCATAATATTCAATGCATCCATCAGCACAATGTTTTGAATGCGTTAAATTGAGTCCTACCGAAAAACGTGATTGTCTACCCCAACAAAAGTCGTTTCCCGTTACTTAGTTTGATGTAGGTACAGAATACTTGGTTGACGGCTTCGTGAAGGGTTCGTTTACACCCTGTATTGTTAAAGTTTTTCAATGCCTACAGAACTTACCCATAGGTACCTATATCGATCGGAAGTAGGTTTACAACTTACATGTTGTAAACGACTTCGCAGGAAAAGCTATAAAATTAATGTAACAACTCGGAACTTTGGCAGGCTTTTAATCATTACGGCATTTAACTTAACGATTTAACTGTTGAATTGTAAATCATTATCATATCAATAAAGATACAGGAAGAAAGAATTCGTCAAAACAGTGTCAGCTTTCCTTTTTAATTTTGCATATAAATGTGTATCAAACGATCGACGGATCAAAGTAAAAGTCATACTTATGACTACCTGTTACAAGTTTACAACCATTTGATTTATTTATGATGTTTGGTTTCTATTACTTAACTATGCCAAAAAGGCTCATTTGATTATGATTTCTTCTTTTTGTGGGTATTGTAACTTTATAGTGGACTATCCCTGGAAATATGAACAAACCGCTAGCAGAACTTATAATAAACTGACTACTGAACATGATTTGGACATTTTCAATACCAGTGTTTTTGGTGAAAAGCTTATTTATGGAAAAGTAATTGTTTCCGTCTGAATGATTTTTCGTTTGTAATTTGTATTAATCGATCGTGTTATTTTGTTTCCTAAGGGCCGGTTTTTCAATCGCCAGTTAACTTCTATCCGACGAATAAGTTTGTCATTTTGACAGTTTTCAGGACATTCTGTTAAAATGTCACATTTACTTTTCAGGTAAAAGTTATCTAATGATTAAAAAATCGGCCCTAGTTCATGTTATAGTATTTTGTACATACCTTTTTGTTATCTTTTATCAGTGGAAACTTGTAGATGACCTTCGAATTCATATCGTTTAAGAACACTGTGTAGATTGGCTGTAAGTTTCCCGAAGAAAAGAAAAGAAATAAAGTAATCCCTCGTCCCATCTAATAATTACATAATAACAAAGACATTTAAATATTTCCGAGCTATAGACCGGTCATGACGAAGAAAATCGTAATCCAAAACTTGTTACTACTTAGTAACAATTCGTTCTGTCTAGTGTCATCTGTGTCATACGCCCGCTTGTCAGGTAGCATTCGTGTGTCAAAATCGAAAATATTCCGGATGAAAACTATTGTATGACAATATTCCCAATGTCCTCTCTATGTGTTTTAAATCTCTTTGCATAATAATTACAAAAAATACTTAAATAACCGGCATATAAAAACGTCCAGGAAGATTTATCAATAAATGAATTATGTATTGTTATCAGGAAAATCCACACAAGTAGATCTGAAGATAATTGTAATTTAATACAGCGACATCCTACTTAAAAAATACTCCAGTTACTTATCATAATGTCTAGATTGTTGTCATATACTTACTATTGAATCTAGTCTTCCTGTAGCAAACAGAAAATGTCTACTTCATGCTGCTGAACAAGCTGGAGTTCTAAGATACCAAGACTGCCATGGCTAGCCACAAAGGAGAATCAGACCGAAAAACTGGAAAGAAGATACCAGGGACTATGAAGTAAATAGATGAAAGGGAGAGAAGCCTTTACAGAAGGCTTTTGTTAACCTTTTCTGTCCCTCTTCAGAACAAAGGCAAAAAACGGAGCGGTATTCCCAATATTAAATCATCTGCTTTAAATAAATACGTGACATAGATGTATTGCCTTTTTTGTTTAATGTTGAACCAATGTTACACCACGAATTCTTTAATGGCCGTAATTTATCATAAAATTCATAAGCAATCAATATTGAAATAAAATGGTCATCTCGTTCGTACGCTTCGTTTAGAACTAGGTACTAAATTATGTCATTAATATGCCATTAAATAGATGAAAAAGCATTAGAAGGAAAACCGTTACTATTGTATTCACAAAACCGCAAACATAGGTAAGTATTGGTATTTTCATTTTATTTTATAGGCTGCAGCCATTATTGTCTATTCGGTAAGGAAGTACCTAGGTAAATTAAATCACATCGTGACTGTTTTTAGGTTACCTTCGTGGTAACCTGGAAACCGTCACAAAAATAAGTAATTGTATTATTATCAAAGAAATGATCCAATTAACGAGTAAGAAGACGCGGCTTAAGTGTAAGTGGATAATTGGTAAAGGCGCTGTTCCAATGACGACTTAAATCAACCTGAGCATTTGGCGATTTTAACGCAACTTTATCTTTGATTTGAACCGACTCTATTTCTACTTTGAGATACATCCATGCGCTGCGGGACTGTTTTGCTGCGGGACTGTTAAAAAAAGATACCGCGGCCCTGGAACACAAAGGGCAAAGAAGGAACATGGATGGGTTTTAGTCAGTAAAAGTCTGAACTCCCTTCCATTCCGCCCAGAGCGGGAGGGGTCATTTGATGATTACCAATCCGAAAAAAAAAAGATACATCCATGCTGACCCATCTCAGTTGAACACCTTGTAGGCTTCTCTGGATTGTTCATGCAACCAAAATAAATTCATAAATTTATTTCTTTAATAATTCTTTAAAGGAAAGCATAATTATGATAACTACATCTTTTAGTAGTTGAGTACCTACCCATGTCCCTTGTTTAACGATTCCTACTGTATAAAGTATCGATTATTTAATTCTCTAGGTTTACATTAAGCTAGCTATCATTTTTTCTAAGGCTAAACCGTGCCGGGCATTTCTTAAGCCCGTATGTAGGTACTTTGTGAAACTGTTGCACCTTTTAACGTCAGTGTGCCACACACACAGGGCTCGTGGCAAGGACGTCGAATACACGTTTCCTAATTTCTACTTCTAGATACGGTAAGGACATGGCCTTCATCAATGCACGACTGGGTGGGTAGGTACCTACTTACTTATTTCAATAAGTAGGCTCAATTTACAATGATTTATATTTCCTTTAGCTTCCCATTCTGATGATTAAAATGATCTTACCAAGACTTCAATATAATATATTATGTACCTACTTACATATGTATTACTAGCTGTTGCCCGCGACCTTCTTCGCGTGTTAAAATTAATTTATTATTTAAATTATTACTTTCCTTTATGAATCGGATTTTGTTAACAATTTCAAGGGTTTTATTTTTTTGCACGGATCCCTAATAATTTTTCTAAAATAAAAGTAAAGTTAGACCTTATAACATCAGCTATCGCTGCCAGGAAAAGTCCCGTCAACATCGGTCCAGCCGTTTCGGAGATTAGCCGGAACATACAGACAGATAGACCGACAGACAGACAAAAATTTAAAAAATGTGTTTTTGTTATAAGTGCCTTATATTATTTATTTTCATTTGAATTCAGGAAAAAGCTGTTATTTTGATATTACAAAAAGACACTTCAATTTTATTTATTTGTATAGAAGATAAACATGTGCCTATTTAGGTTGGTTGGTAGTTGGTAACCAAACAAGAGTTTATTTTTATTTACCCACGTGTGCACCTAAACGGAACACACTACACACCCAAAAAACAAATAAAAGGCTGCGCAAAAACAAGTTGGCATGGAATGTTTAATTCAAAACATAAACAAGTTGTAACCGTTTAGGCACTAAGCACTAACGTAATGAGATGTGATCATGTGACTGTTCATTCATAGTTCATAGAATATAAGTACACTGGTAGCCTATCTACCTACTTACACCGGTTACCTACAACCGCATCATGAGGTAACGTTTTAACAACAAACTACACCACAATAAAATAAATGCCATTCTTAGGAGTAACAAATAGGATATTCCTAGTTCGAGTTGTGGTTTTAAAACAATAAACTTATGGTCCATCGTTTACGCCATTGTTATTGGTACCAACTTTTCATCCCTAAAACTACAATCGGTCAAAAGGCTTTCTTTGGAAGAACTTAACCTAGATTATATGTAGGTATAGTACCTAGCTTCCTACATGTTTCAATGTTTTTCGGATGGGTACTAAATTAGGTCTTAAGTCTGCCACTCTGTGTCCAATTAGGAATGCTTAGGTAGGTCCTAAATAGTTTCGTTAAAATACCTTGATGCTGTTTATAGCAATTTAAGAAACTGTACCGATACGTAGGTAGGTACCTAGGTTCCTAAGACATACCAAGAACCATGTTTTGGCTGTTGGTGTATGTGACTTTAAATGTTTGTAAAAAACATCTACGAAACGCACACTGAATTTCAGTGTGCGTTTAAAAAAAAAAAAAATTTGATAACTGTGCACCTAAGTATACCCATTGTATTACTAAAGGTCCCGCATGTTTGTAAATAGCTAGAATAAGTTATGATGGACTGAGAAGGATCATCAATCAAGATAACTGGGAGAGACTAGATGCGGAAGTCAGGAGCTGTGGTGCAAGTTGGGGGAGGTCCAGTGTTGCACACTGCGATGAGCAAGTCGATTAATTGATATAAATAAGAACATCAATACGCGAACATTGAATGCTCGAGGAGGTTGCACTGTCTATAGGTAACATAGGTACATAAAGTAAAACAGAAAAGGACGAAAGTAACCGTGAGTAAAAGTTTTAAGATTGCTCTACGTAGTCCATTATCATGATAATAAAATGAATCTTATGAGTTTAATGACTCATTCTGTAGGTATACCGCCGACGTGATCAATCCACCGTACAAAATACGACATTGATAAACAACGGAAATTAACAATCACTGTTTGACGTTGAAAGGTTAAGTTATCCAGCTTTTGACAATACCCTTTCCAATTGGTACAGACTATAAGACTAAACTTATTACTTACAATAAGACCGATTATTGTAGATAAGGGCGTACGTAAGGGCCATTGATTCGACAGCAACCTTTTTGTTCATTTCCTATTCACATTAATAAAACACTTCTGGTCAAGATAAGCGATTTTAATGTAGGTGGAGGTAGGTACCTAAAAACCTTTGTATAAGTAGGTAGATAACTAATTAGTGTACGTACTTAGGGGCCAACAAATCATTGTGACGACGTAAGGGAAAAACTTTGGGCATTTCCTGAAACCTGTTCGGGTCCTTGCGACTTGCGATAAGTGGCTACCTTTAATGTGCGTCGGCCCCTTCATGCTTGTTCCAACATTACCTGCTTATCCCATAGACTAGACTAGCCAAAGTGTCACAATTAAAATATACGGTAACGTAAAATATACGGTATTCGGCATCAGCTGAATCCTGTGAGACCGGAAGCCGACCGCTACATAGTTGGGAAAAGGCACATAATGACCCGGAACGGCTGGAACATAGCCCACGTACCCACCGACAAGCTCTGGAGAAACTTGGCAAAACTTTATTAGCTCGAAGCCAGGACTCGTCATCCAAAAATTAAATTAAATATGTAAAGCGCTCGTGACACTAAAAAAAAACTAAAATATATTGTCCCATCCCAAGAGTCATTGCGTATTTTAATTTGATGATTTTTAAACTTTTATTACTGGTAGACACACTCCCATCGACTCTATCAAAGAAAACTGCTTACCTAATAGTCCTCATAACAGATCGGCATTAGCAGAATTGCAAAGACTGAGAAGCAGTACTTCAAGTTTGTTTAATTTTGTAGGTACTTCAATGTTTAATATTTGTTTAAAAATATGTAGAGTAGCCTGCAAGTTATAATATAACCCTATCCCCCAGTTTGTTTTAGCATGTGTTCGTCAAACACACAGACCTGTGGAAGTTGTTTATTTTCAAAATTTTCAAATTCAATCTCAATCTTCAAACGGCTCAGCAGATTTTCTTGAAAGATAGCTAAGAACACTCTCGATTAAGGTACCTTTCAAACGAAAAAACCGAATCATAATCAATTCATCCCTTCAAGAGCTGGGTACGTTGTCATAGACAGAAACACATAGGTACACACATCACACCTATAACATCGTTCCTTTTTTTTGGTTTGGTCGGTGTTTAAAAATATGCAGGGTTAATGTACTTAGATAGGCTGGTGCATACCTAACTACTATCATGATTCATGACCATCAGAAACCTTTCGAAACAAGACTAGTGTAGGGTAGGGGTGTTACCACGCCAATCGATCGATCGTTGATCGATGCCAGCGATGGATGGTAGAATGGATTAGTCGAAAGAGAGAAACTATCGATCGACGTCGACTAATCCATTCTACCATCGATCGACGATTGATCGATTGGTGCGGTAACACTCTGACTTACTACTTTTGTGCTCATTTGAACCTATATTATAGCTTTAAACCTATATGGTAGCCCACTACCTAGTTCTACTTTACGGTTGCTGATGGTAGTAACAACCGATGTGAGATCTTTTGTAAAGTAACTATTAATAGATACCTAGTAGTGGTACATACCTACTGTTTTACTAGTCGTTAATTAGGTATTGTGTAATTATAATCATGTTGATACGGGCTAAGTTAATAAGCTGTTAAACCTAACGACACTGCTTAGAGTTATGTACCTACACGTATTGTGTAATATGGATAAGTAGGTGCATAGATACCTATTTATAGGTAGCACTTACATGTCTAATTCTAACTACTAGAGTACTAGGTACTTGACCAGCTCGATGAGCTGATGATTGCAACAGCGAATGCTGAATGGGGTGCAATTCCCAGGTCGGGCAGTGAAAATGGGTTTTCCTTATGAACGTACTTATCTGGATTTGTACTACACGGTTGATGGTATTGGCTTGCCAACCCAACATTAATGGGAATTCGAAACTACCTGTGAATTTGTGAGATATGTTTTGCGAAAACTATGAGAAAGTAGAAGCATTTAAATTCAGACTTTCTCGAGATTTCCATAGAATTTGGAGTCGCACTCAAGGATATTTAAAGTGAACAGTCCCGGAAGATACCTAAATGTAAATAGTTAATACACAGTTATGGAACAAACAGCTCCCTAACAAAGTTAAAATGTGATTGACTTCGTCATAAACTCATAATGCATAGCAAATATTACTGTAGACTGTAGGTACCTTCCGTAATACAGTTTACAAACATTGCGTATGGAAATTTGCTTAAGTGCATACCGCCATGGGTACCTGCCGGCTGCCCGTAACTACTCGCCTTATCAATAAAGCACTTAGCGAGATCAACATCAAGCCATATTTTTCCGACAAGTTAGGTCATACTTACCTACATAATATGTATGATATTTATGTATATAGGTACTTAGGTACCTACCTGACGCATAACTCGAGGAAATCGACATTAAAGGGAAGGAAAATGGGAAACGGCAAAATAACAAAAAAGTTACTTTACTCAAAACGTATTAATTTTTATCTTTCAAGTTTATCACTATATAAAACTGTCCTAAATTACCATTTATATTTTAATTGATGAAATAGTGAATTAAATCAACTGCGGGCAGTGTACTTTAACGACCTATAATATGTAGGTTTTATTTCCGCAATCTATACATATAATAAAACAGTAAAAAAACTGTGTCTGTACACTGAAGATATTAAAAAAAAAAAAATTGGGTGTGGTTTAGAAACAGTAATAGAGCACGAATCCAAAAAAAAAAATCTGTCTGTTTGTCTGTTTGTCTGTTTGTCTGTTTGTCTGTTTGTCTGTTTGTCTGTTTGTCTGTTTGTCTGTTTGTTTGTACACGCTAATCTTCGGAACTACTGGACGGATTTGAAAGATCTTTCTTTTGTTGTATAGGTATTGAGTCTGGGCAACATATAGGCTATAATTTATCTTGGAAACTTGAACACCTGATGCAGAACCGCAATAGACCAGCTAAACTATAAGAGATACAAAAATAGTACCATAGCAAAAATTGTTCCACGTGATGAGCATTTTCTGTTGAGAGAATAAATTTGAAGATCTGGAACACCTAATGTGGAACTCCAAGAGCCCAGCTACACTATAACATATATAGGAATGACGTCTAAGCAAAAACTTTTCAATCTGATGAGCACTCTCTGTTGATTTATAAAAATCGAAGATCTGGAACACCTGTTGTGGAACTCCAAGAGCCCAGCTACACCATAACACATATAGGAATAACATCTTAGCAAAAATTTTTCAATCTGATGAGTACTCTCTGTTGATTTATAAAAATCGAAGAACTGGAACACCTGTTGTGGAACTCCAAGAGCCCAGCTACACCATAACACACATAGGAATGACGTCTTAGCAAAAATTGTTCAATCTGATGAGCACTCTCTGTTGATTTATAAAAATCGAAGATCTGGAACACCTGTTGTGGAACTCCAAGAGCCCAGCTACACCATAACACATATAGGAATGACGTCTTAGCAAAAATTGTTCAATCTGATGAGCACTCTCTGTTGATTTATAAAAATCAAAGATCTGGAACACCTGTTGTGGAGCTCCAAGAGCCCAGCTACACCATAACACATATAGGAATGACGTCTTAGCAAAAGTTGTTCGGTCTGCTGGGCATTTCCTGTTGACTTATAAAAATCGAAGATCAGAAACATCTGATGTGGAAATCAAAGCTAACACTAATTTAACTGTATAATTATAAAATAACATAAGCTGGGAGTACCTCCACGCGGTGAAGGCGGTCATTGAAAATTTGACTCTACTGGACAAAACTCCCATTTATTTTTTTATTTTATCGAATAAATATGCCTTCGGGCTTATGTTATTTGAGTGTTTAATTTCCTTTTCCACTTATCTTCGTGACACGGTAGCCTACCCGGTGACGCAGGGGAACAGTCACTTAGATTTTAATTGATCAGGTATCTTCACAATAAAACTATAACCATGCCTAGAAAGAGGTCAAATCTTTCCCAATGTTTCAAAGGAGCTAAAAGATTGAGGATCATAAGATCCCAAGAATCTACCGAAGAACGTCAGGAGAGACTTGATGCTGTTCGGAACATCAGGCTGCAACTCGCTCCGTGGAAACCTCTTCGGATCGCGAAGCACGCCTGCGTTCTCAGGGTATTTACGCATCTACTGTGAAGAATATGATGCACGACTGACCGCTGATCGTGAACGTCATGCATTGTCTCACGAATCGGAGACGTTCACGTAAAGAAAATTACGCTTGAGTTCTCAGCGTGTATACACATCGACTTCGAGGTATCTAGAGACAAGTGCGGAACGTGATGCACGACTGACCGCTGATCGTGCAAGTCCATGCATTGTCTCGCGAATCGGAGACGTTCAAGGATAGAAAATTACGCTTGAGTTCCAAGCGTATCTACGCGTCGACTTCTAGGTCTCTAGAGACAAGTGGGGAACGTGATGCGCGACTGACCGCTGATCGTGAGCGTCACGCATTGTCTCGCGAGTCGGAGACGTTCACGGATAGAGAATTGCTCTTGAGTTCCAAGCGTATCTACGCATCGACTTCTGACTTACAAAAATGAAAGATATGGAACGTCTCGAATCGTCTCGCGCATCCCGTTGTTTTCCCGTCCCCGGGCTCTTAGAATTCGACATCAGACGTTTCAGATCTTCGATTTTGACGACCCCGTTATCGCTGGCATAAGCAACAGGATCCGCGTACGAAGTCGCGGGCAGAAGCTAGTCGTTAATAATATATGAGGTTTTCGACGTACCTTCCTACCTACTAGTTTGTTTAACTTACAATAGGCGTTTTTAATAAGGATTTTGTGAGTTCCAAGTAAGTGGTTTAGGTGAAGCACTTCGAAAAGTACCTAGTTTAATTAATATTAAGATTAATATTAATTAAAATCACCTAAAGGACAATGCAAGTTTTCCCTTGTATTCTGGGCAATTTTTTTTGAATGTGCGACAAACAGTAGCAGTTGTACCTTAAGCGCAACTGCTGAGCGTGAGGTCCTGGGTTCGATTTCCAGATCGGGCAAAGTGTTGTTGGGTTTTTCCATCAGGAATTTCTCAGTAGCAGCCACGGACTCTGGATTTGTGCCCGATTAATGGCAATAGGACTTACATGGGACTTAAACATAACTGGCGAAACGTAGGTGTACTATTAGGTACACCTGTGTCTAACCCTTCGGGGATTACAATCGTGATGTTAAAAAATAATATTAACAAACGTCTTTCAATTTCATTCTGTAATTTTCTTCAACATTTAAACATCACAGGATATTTAAATGTCTCCTTATCTCCCTTTTTAAATACCTAGAATAGTTTTTCCATTAACTTCACAAACAGCAAAATGAAATTCATTTATTTATCTAAACTTAAAAGAAAAACTGGACCAAGAATGACATTAATGTCATTTATGAAAATCAACAAGGTAAAATTAATTCAAGATATGTTGACCAAAACAGCAGCTCGACGTGCACAAATGCCGCCTCCGGACCTGTCGCTCAGCTCCGCCTCGCCGCCGCCGGTATTCAGCCCCATCGTGAGTGCTGTGACACCGGCCCTGGCAGTTGCGTTTAGCTCGAGCTACGAGTATTTCTCTTCGTTCACGACGCGACCACCTACTCATCGACGGGGGGTGCGCTCATACTATGGGGCTACAGAGGGGAGAAACAACCTGACCGCGTACCGTGTTCGGATGCTCTGTTTCAGGTGCTTGAGCCAACTGTCAACGTGTCGGCGCTACGACTGTCGGATCCGGTGCGTGTCATCCAGCGTAATCGTATGTTGGATGACACTGTACTTGATCGCCTACGAGCTGAAATGCAGAGAAGCCATATCATTGCCCCGTCAGCGCAGGCTTTGGTACCTACCACCACAGTCTAACACAAAACCCAATCGCACTAACCACGTGATTAATGACATGGTTACTAATGTAATACCTACTTACATTACCTTAGGTACCCAGTACAGTTAGGAAATGAAGAGTGCTTTAGAGGGTGCGTTTCGAGAATTTAGATCTATGCCGCCCGACCTTAGGCCATGCATGCCCTACCGACTTCAAAAAAAAAAGTCTAAAATAACTTACTTTCGGAAGTCGGTGATTTTGTTTGTATGATTGACTTTTTGCCATCGATCGATCGCGCGCCTGTGGTAAAACTTGAATCAAGAAAAAAAAAACGAGTGTGCTTATGACCACACGACTGAAGTGAAACTTGAACAAAATATTAATTCATGAAATTGTTCAAAACGAAATAGAATTACGAAAACTAACCAAAGAATCACCGTTCCTGTAACGCTAGTAAACTCGCAAACGAACTACTGACTGAAATATATACATATTTCATTGACTAGCTAAAAGAGAAAGAGAAAATGTGCGCGCGCACTGCTCTCTCTTGCTCCTACACTGTGATACAGACAATAGGCCTGCAGTGTGCTTAGATATACGGAACGTATTTGGCTATGAGAGGAAAAGAGAAACAAAATGTGCGCGCGCACTGCTGTCTCTTGCTTATATCCCCCACTCAATTCCCGTTCGCCTCGCCCGATCACACTTTTCGTAACGCTTACGTCACGCGTTCGCCAGCTTACTCCCCAAGTCAAGCGTGCGTAAAGAAGTTTCACTTTAAAAATAACTATTACTGCTACGACGGCATAAAGGAATCAATGGCAACTTATTGAATTTTCTAGATCTAAGAGGTAAATATCAAAGAAAACAAACATCTTTAGAATAATAATCGATAATTTTATTCTGCAGCAACATTCTGTGCTTGTTTCGCCGCTTGTCTTTCCTTCTTCCTCTTCACGAGGAACTTCTTTTTCTCCTCTGGGGTTTTCTTCAATCCCTTCATCTTGCGAGTCTGTAATCTGTTGATGTCCTGCTTGCCCATATGCACGCGACCCATCTTGGATCCGAATGCATCCCTGGAAATGTTCTTCTTTGTGATTGGTTTGAGTTCCCTGGGAACCCTGCAGGCTTCCTTGAACAGATCCTCTGATCCAAGTCTAGTTCTCCTTAGTTTGAAATCTATTGAAGGACCTGTAAATAAAAGAAAAAGGTTGACATAAGAAAATATTGCATGAATGAAGAAACTATACTGTGCCAGCCGAAAATACATTCTTGTTCTCCCTTGAAAAATGACAACTTTATGATATAACTACTATTCATTGTTCTAATCATAATTTAATTTGTTTTTGGGCAAAATAACTTGCGACTGCTTGTCCAACTTTAATGCTGACATTTGCTTTTTTATTATACAGGGTGGAAACTTTCAGCGGGGCAGTAAGTGGAACTACCTTAAACATTGTAGCTATACGAAACTGGTCTTAGGAGACTATCCATAATTTTTCGTAAAATTTTGATTCACAGATTTAAAATGATCTCAGATTTACAAATTCTTTTTTAGGACCTGCAATGGTTTCGAGTGAGTTTTATCAGAAACAGGATCAATTAACATCAAAAAATATTTTTTGGCTAAAAGGAGAATGCCCACGGCGCTATGGACAAATGTACTCAATTCAACATTGCTGTGTCTTCATCAAATCATCTTTAAAATACTCGATGGCATGTCTAAATACTACCTCAAAAGATTTAACACAAACCACAATGGCATTTCCGAGATATTTACAAAAATGAAATCACTATTTTGAGGTTATGTTCGACCAAAAATTAGTTGGAAAAAGCTATTTGAAACGGTCTGAATTGATTTACGGGTGAGCTTTGTGCCTTTGAAGCACATTTGTGTAAAATCTGTAACGGTTTAGCTATGTCAGGTGGCCAGTTACTGATGACCACCTGTGACTACCGCACCAAGTCTCACTGATTTAGATTTTGAGCATCTTCGTGCTTTAAAATCTTATTCGCGCGTTTCATGAAATTGCAAAGCATGAAAGAAATCATTACTAAGATAGTTAATCGCTCAGTGTTATATCTAGATCCTACTAAAATCATAGATTGTGTAATTCATTACATATTTAAATAATCATAATTCTGTGCAACTCTAGTCTTAAATGAAACAACATTCAATTAATATTGAGAGGTATCTCAGAATACACTTAACTGATCGAAATCAACCATCCTAGTTTATAATTTGTTTATTACCAACACATAAGTAGGAGGTTCCTACCTACATAAGTAATTATTTTAAAATTCGGTAATTCAACTGGTGAGGTGAGGAACAAACACACAGACGTGGATTGTACTTTTGTCCTCTAAGATTTTTTAATGGTACACAAACATAAAAGCGCAGTTCCTAAGTAAAAAAATCATACTACCTACGTTAAAAAGACAATGTTTATTCTTACCGGCGTTGGTGAGATCTAGACTCGTAAAATATTCATGATGTTATTGGGAATCTCCGATAACATGAGTCTGCGCACAAGTGGAGTTAATCTCAAAGAGCCGTTGAGATATCGCACCACAGTCACACTCGCAATGATCACAACACAAAAAGTCCTTTCTTTAGTAATAAACAATACCATTTGGCGTCCATGCCGCCATTAACAACCACTGGTATTAGAAATACCAGCAACTGCATGTGATTTAGAACTCTGTTATTACTTTACAATAATAGATTGAACAATCAAAACAAAATCGTTATCATTTTATTTTATGTGGGTAGGTTTACTTTACCCGTAATAGAATAAATTGACATCCCTAGAATGACAGGTGATAGTAAAAAATGGCGTACTTTATAGTATGAAACTTAAAAGTACTAATTATTATTCAAAAAACTATGCCATTATAAATAATCATTAAGTCTTATTTAAAAAATAAATTTTTATTTTAGATATTTCATGCCGTTTAAGGTTTTGAGACACAAGTCATTTATCAAGAGTACTGTCCATGGGCAATCTCTTTTTCAAACAAAATGTAAGTACTTATGGGAAAAGTTTTTTGCAATTTCTGACTTTTTAAGTACTCCAACCTGAGTTGGTACCATAGATTTTTTTGATCAGTATTAGAAACAGGATAGATTGGCATCAAAAAACATTTTTTTTGTTACAATTTTCAATTAAAATGTATAGGAAAAGTTTTAATGCAATTTCTGACTTTTTTAGTACTTCAACCTGGGTTGTGATCCCATAGGAGTTATTGATCAGAATTAGAAACAGGATCGATTGGCATCAAAAAAATGTTTTGTGTAAAATGGCCATTTTCTTGATAACTGTAATTTCTTTTTTAAATCTGTCAATAGGGTTGAAAATTTTACGAAAAATTATGGATCGTCTCCTAAGTCCACTTTTGTGTAGCTGCAAAAGTTAAGATAGTTACCCTTACTGCCCCGTTGAAAGTTTCCACCCTGTATACTAACGGCCTGTCCTGACATTTCATCATCTGCCTTATAGCCTTTTCCCAACTTTCTGTCTGGAAGCTGACCCCAGCTTCCAGTCTAACGGATGCAGCTGAATACTAGTATTTTACATGGAGCGACTGCCTATCTGACCTCCACAACCCAGTTAGTACTGTCTAATACAATACCCCTTGGTGAAACTGGTGGACGTTTATTTTCCCCTAGTCCCCCCCCCCCCCCTATTTTTTTCTACTAATAAATATAGCATATCACATAGGTTATATTTATTCAGGGAAAATCATTCTAATGGGGAAAGAATTTTTGAAATAGGTCCAGTAGTTAATTCGTTACAAACATACAAATCTTTCCACTTTATAATATTAGTGTAGGTTATACAAGGTGAAAGGGACACTGACGCGAAAACGGTTACCACATATTCAGTAAATCATTCTGAGCCCCCCACTTAAAAATTTTCCATTGGTTATTTTAAAAAAAACAGCTGTTTCCTACAAAAGTGCAATATGTACATGGTCAAAATATATATGGAACAGCTGATTTTTTTGTCACCTCTATAGTTTATAATTCTAATTCAATAAAATTCAAAATTATACTGAGGTGCTGAAAATGCTAATCAGCATATTTTCTGTTCATACTTTAGATCTGACTAGGGGCAGTTTTTGTTTCCATTGGGTTAACTCTACGAGGTAAGCTTTATGCAGCTCTGCCTCATCCTCATCGCACCTTTCTTATCTCATAATATACAATATTACATACCAATTTCCTCCAACTCAATCCTAGGTGTCCTCTGGCCACTCTTCTTCAGCTGTATTCTATATGATCTGAAGTATATGTTGCCATCTTCAGTGGCAGTGAAGCTGAGAACATGCTCCAATCCTTGCAGTCTGATTTGTTCCACCTGGAAATAAAAAATGAAAATTATAAAATTGTTTATTTCAATTACAATGGGCATTTCAATACATATTATTGGAGGTCACCTTTTAAGCAAGGAATTGCTTGTATTAGGAGAAAATAAATAATATGACATGATATTCCTTAACATATCATGGATTTATTGTATTGTATAACGGGCTGGTGTCCGCAACATCCATAGAAATAAGAATGGGAATATTTTGCATATGCGCTTTGGAAGTGCAGTTGTGGAATATAATATTCCTTAAAATATCTTGGATGTATTAAGTACTTGTACATACCTTTTCTCTAACAAAGAAATCAGTGAAAAGTGACTTCAATCTTTTCAAATCTTGGTTCAAGTCCCATGCTGGCCCATTGAAAACCAGACAAGGCTTTATGCCAGCCAGCACCTTCATATTGTGGAACTCTGACATTGCTTTGTAGTTGTCTGCGCCAAGTTCTATCATGTCCAAGATGCCATAGTCAAACGTACGGCCAAGTACTATGTTGTGGGGCCTCTTCTTTGAGTTAGAGCCAACTCCAAATAGTGCGGCTTCTTTCTTGTAGCATAGTCTGTAATCAATAATAAAGATTGATTAATTTTTGATTTTGTTGTGAATTACCACATGTGTTGTATTGTATATTGGGCTGGTATACGGCACGTTTTTCTGTTTTGTTTGCCATAAATGACCATGCTCTGTATGGGATGTTTACATACAATTGTTTGAGTTATAGTAGTTAAGTCCAGATTGCAATAAAAGATACAACTTCATGAGTTAATCAGCTAAAACCAATCATCAAGTTTACAAACTAAAACAGCATGTTGCTCAATGACAAGTAATAGAGTTTCGATACTATTGGGTATTTGGTCACGAATAACCTACAGACAACTTGTAAACTGTGTTTTTGTTAGGTACAAGACTTACTTCTCAATAAGCGTGGCATCTTCAAAAGGAACGAAATCATTTTTCCGGCTGAGGTATGCTGCATCAGGTTTCTTCAAATCATAAATGTCTTTCAATAGTTTCCGTGTGCGCTCTGAAGGGCTACGCCCCTGGAGGAAAAGGGCTTGCTTGGGCCCTTCAATAGGTTTTGGCTCCTTTGATTGCAACACCTTCTTACCCTTCCTTGTAGTAGGTTTCCTGTAAATACAGCCATAAGTAGTGTTATTTGTAAGTCTAATAAACGAACAACACCATTTCTAAATAAGTTTTACTTACTTTACTCTCTGTATTATACCCATTTTGAAACTTAATTGTATAAATTATGAACCAAAACTATAAACACGCACGTGGTTCTAACTTCTCAAATTCAACAAGAGATAGCAGCCATGTCTGACAGTGACGTCTGTCAATCTAATCATCTAATGTCAAAACACATCACACGTTTCAAACTCAGATTATTATAACGTAACTATTTACAGCATTTACTACTGCTATACTCTTCAAACTAAAGCGATATCAAATTAAGTTTATTTCCTTTCTCGCTTTCAATCAAAACCTGCCAAAAATACATGCTTTTCGCAACGCCTAGACTGGAACGCGGATTCCAGATTATCAACATTTCATTACACGTAGAAATTGTAACTTTCGTGTTTTTGTTAGAATAGAATAGAATATTTTATTTGCTTAAAATATGGTATACAGTGGTGTTAAATACAAATTATGGCACAAACATGTTTAGCTAGCATAAAACATAGCATGCAAAATTTTATGCCAAGTTTCGGCCACAACATTCAAACAATTTTACAAAATCAACATTTTTTATCAATAAATTCTTTTAAACTATAAAAACTACATTCAAGTAACCATTTATGAAATTTAATTTATAACAATTTCGTATTCAATGCTTTAAAATGCCCTGGTATTTTATTATAAATGCGAACACACATTGCCAAGCTCTTCTTCAAAGTATTCGTTAAACTGTCATTAGTCGTAAGTAAATAACGATCATCTTTTTAGAAAATAATGTTTAGTAGTATAGTTGAAACTATCAAAGCCATCTCGTTTTTTCAATACGGCTTCCCCAGACGCTCTCTTCACAATGTCATTCAAAAGCCAAAACAACCATGCTACATCGTATTAGCATTTATCGATATTTATTTTACTCTACTCGTGTTTTAACGTTAGTCCCTATAGGTACTTCTTTTCTTTTTATTTTCGGATGGGAAATCATCAAATACCCCCTCCGCTCTGGCCGGAGTGGAGTAAAAGTCTGACACTCCCTGTGTCAGACTTTTACTGACTAAAACCCATCCATGTTCCTTCTTTGCCCTTTGTGTTCGAGGGCCGCAGTATCTCTTTCGAACAGTCCTGCAGCCCTAGTATAGGTACTTAAAGAAAGCTTTCGATGTATAAGCAAGCTCGAAAATTCTAGGACTCGGATAGATTAGGCTTTCTTTCGGGCATTCTATTGAAATAGTTTGTTTTGGTGGAGTTTTGTACGAAAGCTATCAAATTAAGGCTAACTAGGAAGTAAAACCGAGTGTAGCAAAATCAAAAATGTTTTGCTTTCTGCCTCGGAGGAGTTAAGTTTATAATAACCATTCATACATAATATTTCATTGAACCTATCGGTGGAAAAGTTACCTGAATTGTTTTTTTTTTGCCGTCGAAGTGGGGCTGTACTATAACAACTGCTACGTGGGTAATCCGGCTCTGAATAAATAACCGGTTCCGTGGATTAAAGTTGTGACATATGACGATTTAATGCGAGATCTTTACGTCAATAAAAGCAAAACAAAGCCTGTTTCGCGTTTTGACCTGTGGACGGTGAGTAATGGGTTAGCTCACCGTCCGTCCGTCTTATGCAGACAGGCCGTGTCGACGGCGCGTTCGTGTTCCACGCGCGCAAGGGCCGATGCCTGCCGGAGCTACGGAACTGTTCGAAAGAGATACCGCGGCCCTGGAACACAAAGGGCAAAGAAGGAACATGGATGGGTTTTAGTCAGTAAGAGTCTGACACTCCCTCCCACTCCACCCAGAGCGGTAGGAGTCATTTGATGATTTCCCAACCGTAAAAAAAGGGTGTAACAAGACCCTCAAAGAAGCTGAAAGGCAAATGTTCTCCTCGTCATTGCGATATTTTTTTTTGTTTTAGACCAGGCCTGTCCAACATACGGTCCCCGGGCCACCTACCGCCCGCATAGGTCTTTCATCCGGCCTGCAAGCTATTTAAAACTTTATTAGACATCAATAGATATTGCGGAAACATTGTTTAAAAAATGTCCTTAAGTCAGTTATTCCCGCGTCATATTTACCTACCCTCCCCACTTCACCAAATCACCTCACTCAATGCAGACCGGATCATCGAAGTCTAGTTCGGCGAAGCTGGTTTTATTGAAAGTAGAATGAGCATTGAGGTATGGACATCTGCCCCAAGGTCATTTAGCCATAAGATATACATAATTGAAAAGAGCTTTTTAAAGAGAACTTTTGCTACTAACACGACTTTAACGAACGTAGTTGCACAACGAAGTTCAGATTTTCTTGGCAACCAATTAAGGTTTTCTGGGTAACCAATAGTAATAATCTATAATCCATAGGAAAGAGCTTTTCAAAGAGAATCTTTGCCAATGACACGAATTTGACCAATTCGTTTTCCGTTTGGAGTTATTGACCTAAATAGGTGACTGTTTAAGCACCGAAGTTAAGATTCTCTAGGTGACCAATAGCAATAACATTTATACCATTGGAGAGAGCTTTTTAATGACAACTTTTGCTTATTCGCAGTCCAGTAAGTTACTGACTTAAATAGCTGACCATTTGGACACCGAAGTTAAGATTTTCTTTGCAACCAATAGCCATAAGATATACATAATTAGATAGAGGTTTTTAAGGAGAACCTTTCCCACTTACATGATTTTCGCCAGTTTGTATTCCGTTCGGAGTTATTGACATAAATAAGTGACTATTTGAGCACCGAAGTTAAGATTTTATTTACAACCAATTTAGAGTTTACGGGCAACTATTAGTCATAAGATTTGTACTATTGGATAGAGCTTTTCAACGAGAACTTTTTCTACAAGCACCACTGTTACTAATTCGTAGTCTTTTCGGAATTATTAACCTAAATGTGTGTCTGATTGGGCACCGAAGTTAAGATTTCTAGGTAACCAATAGCAATAAGATATACACCATGCGAAAGAGCATTCAATGAGAACATTTGCTAATAGACAACTTTTGCTAAATGAGTATGAGTCGTTTTACCCTCTCAGGCTCGTATTGATACACACCGTCGTTTAGGTACTGATTGGTAGGTAAGTACGTGTCGTTAGGTAGGTAAGTAATTAAAATTATTCTTTAGCTAATCGACTGTAACGCGATGCGTTTGCATCACGCCCATCAAGCATAGAGACATGGAGGAAAACTTACTTTTTTTTTTTTTTTTTTTTTTTTACCGATGGGAAATCATCAAATGACTTCTCCCGCTCTGGGTGGAGTGGGAGGGAGTGTCAGACTCTTACTGACTAAAACCCATCCATGTTCCTTCATTGCCCTTTGTGTTCCAGGGCCACGGTATCTCTTTCGAACAGTCCCGCAGCCCCGGCAGGCTTCGGCCCTTGCGGGCCCCTTCCTGGTTGCTGACATCTCTTTGAGGCGCGCGTGGAACACGAACGCGCCGTCGACACGGCCTGTCGTCATAAGACGGACGGACGGTGAGCTAACCCATTACTCACCGTCCACAGGCCCGCGCCTACGGTGGCCGGGAGCCACCACGTGGCCCCCGACGCCCGGTGCGTCGCCCGCGGCGGCTGGGACGAGAGATTCTCTCCCTCTCACGTCCCGCCACCTCCTTCGCTAGCATGACTGCTTCGCAGAAGGAGGTGACGGCTTCCCATTCCCTCTCGCTCCGGACCATGGCCTGGACCAGGGCCGGGCGCGAGAGGTCGCCGCCGCCTATCGCCGTTACGAGGACACGGCGGAGCTCCGCCCAAGCGGGGCAGACCTCCACGGTGTGCGCCACCGTGTCCTCCGGACGATCCTCGCAATGATGGCACCCGGGCGTTTCCTCCCGCCCGATTACGTGCAGGAACCTCCCGAAACAACCGTGTCCGGTGAGGACCTGCGTCAGGCGGAAGGTGAGGGCGCCGTGGCGCCTCTCTAGCCACTCCTCAAAGAGGGGACTTATCGCCACTATTGTGGCGTGCCCTGCACTGGGTTGCGACAGTCGCTGTCTCCATGTCGCCATGAGATCGCGTCGGAAGTCTGTCCGCTGAGCGGTGATTTGCCGCGGCAGCGGAGTTTCCCCCCGACGTAGTGCCCCCGCGCGCCATTCATGCAGGCGCGCGAGGACTATCGCCTCCAGATCCCATGGCGGCAATCCGGCTAGGAGGCTCGCCGCCTCGCGGGAGATCGTGCGGTACCCCCGGATCAGCCTTACGGCTACGACCTTTTGGGGCGCGTTCAGGTAGTGCGCGGCACGCCGCTTAATTGAACGCGCCCACACCGGGGCCCCGTAAAGGGCCATGGACCGCACGACCCCCGCGTAGAGCCTACGGCAGGAGGCGTTTGGACCCCTCAGGTTGGGCAAGAGCCGCTTGAAGGCAGCCCCGGCCCGTTCCAGTTTGGGAGCCAAACGTCGGAAATGCTCAACGAAGTTCCACCGGCTGTCGAGGACGAGTCCTAGGTACTTCAAAGTCGACTCGACGCCGATGGGAACCCCTCCTACCGTCAGCGTGGATCCCGACGGTGGCGCATTCCGAGGCCCATGAAAGCTCATGGCCTCGGACTTGTGCAAGGCCACCTCGAGACCCAATTGCCGGATCCTCTCTACGACTATCGCAACCCCGCGTGTCATCAGTTCGGCCGCCGCCTCGTGCGACCTCCCTTGTGCCAGTACCAGCGTGTCGTCAGCGTAACAGACTACGCTGACGCCGCTAGGGAGGTCGGCGCGCAGCACCCAGTCGTAACCGATGTTCCACAAGGGCGGCCCTAGAACCGACCCCTGCGGAACACCGCACGACATCTCTCGCCGGTTCCATTCTCCGTTGGGACCAGGGTAGATGACATACCTGTCAGACAGGTAGTCCCCGACTACACGACGGAGGTAGGTGGGCACCCGGTGATACCGGAGTGCCTCCCTAATGCAGCTCCAGGGCATGGAGTTGAAGGCGTTGGCGATGTCGAGCGACACCGCCAAGACGACCCCACCCCGGGACACCGCGTCCCCCGTCGTGAGGGCTCGCACGCGCATGATGGCGTCCACCGTCGAGCGCCCCTTGCGGAAACCAAACTGGTGTTCCGCAAGATCCGGCCCCATTCCCGCAAGGTGCCCGGCGAGGCGGTTTGCAATGACTCTTTCAAAGAGCTTGCCCACCTCGTCGAGCAACACAATGGGCCGGTATGCGGACGGAGAGTCCGCAGGGCGCCCTGGCTTCCGTATGAGGACCAGCTTGCCCGTCTTCCAACGAAGCGGGAACTGGCCTCTCTCCAAGCATGCGCTTAGGAGCCCTTCCAGTCGGGACCCGAGAGCCTCAGAGGCCAGGACCCAGGCTTTGCCAGGTAAGCCATCGGGTCCCGGGGCGGCAGTTTTGGCCTTAAGCCTGCCTACCGCCACTCTCAGGTCTACCCCAGTCACCTCCGGAACGTCGTCATCGTCGTCGCTGTGGTCCGCTTCCGGCACCGCAAGCGGCGGAGCCATAGGCGGGGGAGTATGCTCCCCTCGCGAAGGGAACAGAGCGCTCACCACGTCCTCCACGAGCTCAGGCCGGAGACTCTGCGTCAGCGGGGGGGCCCAGGTGCGGAGTTTGTCCCGCACCATCTTATAAGGGCGCCCCCACGGATCTCCGTCGAGAGTCCCCAGCATCTCCTCGCGGGCCAGATCCTTGGCCCGCTGGGCAGCCTCTTGGAGGGCGGTCTTCGCTGCTCTGTAACCCTCGTACAGCTCCGCCTCGATGGCTGCCGCATCCGGAGGGCGGATGCGGAGCCTGCGATGCCTGGTGTACAGGTGGCGCGCGGCGACGCACGCCTCGCGCAGAGTCGTAAGCTCTCGCGACCACCAGTACACCTGACGCCGGGCGCTTCCTGGCCGGACTCGGGGCATTGCCACGTCGCATATGTCGGACATGGCCTCCTGGAACCAACCCGCCTCGTTGTTTACGTCGGCAGGCCTGTCCGGTGATGTCACCCAGGCCTGCACGATCGCGGCTTCCAGGAGGAGCTCCCGGTCCAGCTGCTTCAGCGCCCATCGCGGACCACTCGGGGCCTGTAGGACCGGCGCGCTTGGGGTCTGGGCGGAGACGTCGAACCGGATATACCGGTGGTCGGAATAGGTCTCCACCCCCTCCATGACGCGCCAGTCAACGACACGCGGTGACAGAGCGGGGCTGGCGAACGAGATGTCCACCACCGAGTCGCCCCGCATCCGCACACACGTGGGGACAGAACCCCGATTTACGACGACTAGGCCTGTCTCCAGAGCCCAGTTCTCCACCATCCTTCCCCGCACGTCTGTGTAACGAGAACCCCAAGCCAAGTTCTTGGCATTGAAGTCCCCGAGCACAAGCACGGGGAGGGAATGGCTTCCGATGACGACGCTCAGCTCCGTGAGGGAGTTGTGGAACTCGGCGAGAGTTCGGCTCGGGGAGAAGTAGACACCCGCTACGACAATATCCCCGAACCGTGCTGCTACGCACCCCTGACCCTTCCTGACACTTTCATGGGTCGGGGTACCGGCGGCGGCCGACGAAATTATGGCCACTGAGCCGCTAAGGTCCTCCACCCAGTTATCCCTGGGCGGGACGAAGTACGGCTCAGCGACCACGGCGACGTTGATCGACCACTGCGCCATGCTCTGGAGCAACAGATCCTGAGCGCAGGCGCAGTGGTTGATGTTCGCCTGGAGGAAGCTTAATGGAGCCGTTATTGGCAGTCCATTTCAGCCCCCTCCCGGGCCCCCTGCGAGGGCCCCGCTGCGGGTGTTGCAGCAACTGCTGTGGCGGCGGCAGCGGCAGCGACAGTGGCGGCGGCAGCGGCGGTGGCGACGGTGGGGGTGGTGGCGGAGGGCCTTCCCTTGCCCCTGGCCTTGGCGGGTGCCCTACAGGCATTCCTCCCTGCCCGGTGATCGGCCGGCTTGCCAGCTGCCGCACATGCGGTGCAGTGCGGTGCAGCGAAGCAAGCCGCGGCCTTGTGACCGGGCTGACCGCAGCGGAAGCAAAGGTTGCTGCGGTCCACCTCCGAGGTGCACTGAACTGACACGTGGTGACCCACGTGACAGCGATAGCACCTCAGAGGTCTGGGCTCCAGCAGCTTGACCTGCGCTGACACCCAGCCCACCAGGAGCCTTCGGCCCTCCACTATTTTGCTCGCCGCCGTCACAGGGCAGCTCACCGTAGTGGTTCGCATACCCGTTCGGTCCGGACGTAGGGTGCTTGCCTTGACCTGCTCGGCAGGGCACCCTCCGGTCCTGGTGACGGCGGCCACCACCTCCTCCTCGGTCACCGAGTCGTCCAGCCCCAGGATGCGCAGGTCTGCGCATCTGACGGGCCTGGACACTCGGGCCTCGTCCGCATTTAGGGACGCTCTGAGCTTTTCAGCCAGAGCGTCAGCGGACGAGCCACTGGAACCTCCGGGGATTTCTAGGACGCGAGCACCCGTCTTTGTGACTTTTAGCCGGACGCCCCCGGTGATCCCGAGCTCCCCGAGGTTCACCGTCGCCTTCGCCTTGGCGAGCACGTCGCGGTATGACACGCCCCGTTTTTCCGCGTCCGGCTGCAGTGTGATCACTACAGCCGCGGTCTTCGGGGCGCGGAGTTGAGCCGCGACGCTTTGCGCCTTCTTCTGGCGCCTCCGCTCCTCGTTGCGGGCCTTCTTGGCCGCCTTTCGCCCCTTCTTTTTAGCCCCGGCCACTTGCCACCCAGCTTCGGCCGCGGGAGGCTGAGGGGCCGGAGGGGGCGGCGGCGACGGCCGGCTAGCCGCTGGCGCTGGCACAGTCGCCACCGGTGCAGCCGCCTTGCCCTTCTTTTGGGCCGCCGCCTTGCCCATCTTCTGGGCCGCCGCCTTCTTAGCCGGCTCCGGTTTCGCCGGAGCTGGCTTTGGGGGGGCTGACGCAGCCCTGCCGGAAGGCCGGCTGGACTGCCCTGGTCCGGACGCAGCTGCCGCTGCAGCCGCATATGAGACCCTCGGCGCCGGGGGCGCCTTGTTTGCCGCCAGGGGGGGGCGCAGGACTATGCCCTCCAGTACGGAGAACCGTGCCTGGAAGGCGGCCAACTCCTGACGAACCAGGTTCAGGACCTGGTTCTCCACCGGCGCGGGCTGGCTGGGTCGCTCCTGCTGCTGCTGGCCCCCATTTACCACCTCGGGGGGGCCAGACTTACGCAGACCGGCCAGGTCCGCTCGGAGCTTCTCATTCTCCTTTTGGAGAAGCTCCGTAGCGGCCGTCAGGCGAGCGACCTCCGCCCGCAATTTGGCCACTTCGCCTGGTCGAGGCCCCGCATATGTGGC
This sequence comes from Noctua pronuba, assembly GCA_905220335.1. Classification (NCBI taxonomy): domain Eukaryota; kingdom Metazoa; phylum Arthropoda; class Insecta; order Lepidoptera; family Noctuidae; genus Noctua; species Noctua pronuba. The sequence goes on from LR999902.1 coordinate 10,029,497, forward strand.
CTCCGCTGCCGCCAAGATGGAGGCGGAGGCCGCAGGCACAGCCCCTTGTTTGGTGGACGGCTTCTTCTTATAGGCTATGCCCATAAGCGCCGCCTCCACCGCTTTTGCGAAGCTGGCCTTACGCTCCGCTTCGGAGCCGCCAGCTGCGCCCGCCTCGTCGCCTGAGGAGGAGCCCGAATGGGCCGCCCCAGGACCGGCCACCTCCGGGTGGCGCCCCTCCTTGGCAAGGCGCAGACCCCTGCCCTTGCCCCTGATCCCGCCACGCTTGCTGGTGGGGATCTTGCGGGCCGAGGCCTGCTCGCCCTCGGAAGACGACCCCCGGTCGCCTTCCGGTCTGGACCGCTTGCGGAAGAACTTGCTGTTCTCCGCAGCGGTCTCCTTCCTCCCGCGGCGGGAGCTCCCTGAGCTTCCCGCGCTCTCATCGCCGGATGCCGCGTCGGACTCCGACCGCGCATCCCTCCTCTCCTCCACCTTATCCATGTTTTGGTTTTTGTTAATCATTTCCATTTTTGTTCCCACGAGTAGTGGGGGATATATGATGTCCATCCGGGCGTGCCCCCTGTACCCGGATAAGCCGTTTAACATTTATAACCCGCCAGAGGGTAGGCTGGTACCCTGGCGGGGAACGCACTAGCGACTGATTTTCCATAGGAACCCGTCAGCCATACATCTCCTCGCGGTGCGTCGCCACTTGAGATTCGGGGTGACTTTTTATAGAGGTTTTCTACCTCGCGGTCCGGGCGGTTAAGCCAAGACCCTCGGTCCCGATCGAAGTCGCGAGACGTGATCCACGACACTTCGACGGTGGGGTTACGAGATCGACGGGGACAGTGAAGGACGCAGTCCTTCACCGTCTGCTCGGAGGCAGGGTAAGTGCACACCGAGCCCGCCCTTGCTCTTCCGCTGTGCCCTCTGCTTATCAGAGGGTCACGCGGAAGAACGCCGAGTTGGTCCAAATTGGACCCCTCCCTGTCAGAATATTAGCCACGGACAGTAACATTCCCCGAAGAATAAGAATCGCTTCCCATTCCTCGGGGAAGGATACTGCCCGCGTCCAGGGTGCACCGGCCCAGCAGCTGCTGTTCCCTCCCGACGTATCGAGAAGGACTAGCAGCCACTGGGCACACGAGGAGGAATTCTGACAACGCACCCCAGGAAAACTTACTTAGAAATTCATAAAATTAAATCTCGACTACCTAGGACACACAAATATAAGGTCTAACTTTTTAAACACGAAATATTTCAAGAGTAACTTCTATAGGTCGTAAAGTCACAATAGCAACGAAAAAAAATTTTTTATCTAAGTGTATTTTTATAAAAAATAAATAAATTAAAATTACTTGACCCACAAAATAAACACTGGCTAAAGGTTTAAAAAGTAAAAAAAGTTTAAAAAGTAAAAGTAAGTAAGTAAGTTTAAAGTTTGTAAAGGTTTTATGCAAAATGTCGCAAGAATATTTAGAACTATAATAATTTCGTAAAAATAAAAACGTTCAGAAAAACTTTTTTTTTTCGTTGCTATGGCGACTTTACGACTTGTAGAAGTTACTCTTGAAATATTTCGTGTTTAAAAAGTTAGACCCTATATACAGGGCAGGGTGGGTGACCCAAACTGACCGTTACCGAGTTTATTTTAGTGACCCCTCGATCAGGGACACCCTATAGATCAGTACGTACATACAAGACCTTATCTTCGTCTACACGAGGTAGGTAGGTACTCGTTTCTTTTATTAAAGTGTTTAGCATTAGTAGGTTCCTTTTTAGCTCGTGGTTTTCCTCAAGGCGGTACCTACCTAATTCGCAGTCGGTTATATTCCTAATGTTGTGCTTTACGCTCGAAAACCAGAAATACGAGTCTGTGGCTACAGCGTATCATTCATACTACTTAGAATTTCCTGATGGACTCAGTTCACACGGCCGGCGCAAAATAGTTTAAAAATATCAACGTTAATTATTGTTGATACTTTACCTTATTGTTTAATTAAGTTGTAGTGTCAAAGTGCCACGCAGCTAGGTATCTCCCATAACGTATGCCTGTACTTTAATTGATGTTGATAAAATGTTAGTTACCTCTACTAGGTATTTGTATTCATTATCTCTTCCGGTCTGTATTTTACCTGGATTTCCCGACTAGATCACTGAAATTCTTAGTAGATAACTACACGAGCTCAACACGGGGCTTAGTCGTGTGACGAGACACGTGAGTAAAACTGCAAAAAATTACAAAATACAGAAACGCACATGAAACTCATAAACGTGATGATTGAAAAAAAATAACAAAAAATTGCAAATCAAGATTACTGAATTAACTTTTAAAATGTTAAAACCAGCTTTTGAAAGAATCTAATGATAAATACCTGTGTGTGAAATCGATTTTGGAATTTGTATGCAATTTGTTTTTAGGGTTCCATTCGCTTTCTTCAAAGTTTTCTACAAATGAATCACAATTCTCAGGATTTTGGGAAATAGTTTAATTCAGGTCAATACCTAAATTTGGATCATATTTAGGATTTCATACAAGTTTCATAGGTACACAAAATGCATCGAGAAAAATACCCCTAAGTATTTTCATTAGTTAAAACAAAAAAATACCCATGTTTTCGTAAGTTAAAACAAATGAAAGGTTTTCGTTTGACGGTTGGCCCACATGTACCTACAAACGAGGTAACTACATACGCAAGTACCTACTAACCGTTACAGGTAAAACCATGTTAAAAATCTTCTCACTCAGATGTAAACGAATCTCAAAAAACAAACCTGCGATTATGCACCTACGTCAGCATCAAATTATTTAAATTGTAAACTACGTATTTCGTGAAGTATAAACCTGTTTGTTACTCTGAAGTTGCTTTTTGGCAGACGATCCGTTTTTGATATTCTGCAAACCAATTCGGCTTTATTTTGCAATTTTATTTCTTATAACAATACTTATGGGTAGGTCCTTATAACCCTATAAGGACCTACCATAACAGAGTATTGGTACTGTGGTATTGGTATGTGATTGATTGCAGTTTCCCCACGCGTACCCCGCACCTTCTTAGAAACTTGGAGATTGCAAAATGGAGCAAAATTAGTCGAAGGAGTATGTATTTGTATACTGGTAGGTGTATGCAACGTTTTGGTATTATGATTAAAGAATATTAAAAGATATTCACGAGCGTGTAAAGCCGTAGTCGTAGAAGTGTGGAAAGCCCCCTAGCTTATACTTACCTACCAGTAGCAGTAGTCATTCGATTTCTAGTATAACAAATCAACTAGTGGTTAAAAAAACCGGTTCATCAACTGTTTCCCTGATGCAGTTTTTTCGGAACTCATAAAATAATTGCACTGTAAGTAGGTACTAATCTCAAAACTAAGATCTAAATTCCTCTGCATCTATCTGAAATCATTCCCACGTTTCCAGTCTGCACTGATGTCCACAAACAATGGGACACTTGATATCGTGTCCTGCCTGACCTATTGTTAGCACAACACAGGAGCTGATGGACGCCACTGAAAGTGCCAAAGTCGTCGCCAAGTTTTAGGCTGACTCAATTTGAATTGTTATCGACACGCTAAGTGAAGAGTCTGCACTTTTGACTTTTTTACTTTCGCTGCAATAATTTACAACAGCCAAGACAGCCAGACACGATTTTAGTGATCGTGCATGCAATAGTTGAACTAGAATTAATAATTCAGGTAGACTAGTTTATGTGTTACTCCATTATTAGTATCCAATAATTATAATTGCTACAACCGCGCAACTGGTCCACTTTTTTTTAATTTTCTTAATCTTGGATCTTGGTATTTAACTTCCTTAAGTTAGAGTGGAGTGGAAAGGAGAAAGGAAGGCCTTCATCCTGCAGAGGGACAGCATAGGCTAACAAGATCACCAGTTCTATCACAGTATCTATTGACAGAATAGTCTTTGTTAATTAGTAGGTACCGGTTTTGTTGGAAGAAAATGTGTGAAATCGAACCCTCTTGACTCTGAAACCTGAAGTTCAAACTGCGTTACGAAGAGCTGTTCTTACTTCTTATGCCAAATCCCTGTTCACCACAATAGCTATCTACGTGAAAACATTGAATATACTTTATGTAGGAACTTACGATGACGGCCTGATGATGCTAACTCATGACGAATTTAAGTGTTTATTACACAAATACAGGAAAATAAACTATTTATTAAAATTCTTGCACACATGCATTTGATTGCAACAAAATTGATTTATCATAAACAAAAAAGCTTTGTTTAGTTTATGAAAACAGAACAGCAAAAAGACAAAATGACGCGAAGGAATTTCAAAAACACTTAATATAGGTAATACTTATAAGGCATGTAAACAGGGTCTGAAAAGATCCACAGTTTTTTTAATAACCTTTGATTATATTAAAACTTACCTGAACAACAAGCACGCTGACAAACTCACCGCATTTGAAAGGAATTTATATCAATGGTATCTTGCTAAATTCCATAACTGCAGGCCCTGAGCCCGAAGGGATTTCCCATCGGCAATAATGACTAAATGACTGCCAATACTACCATACAAACTTTTATCCCGTATTGAATTGAAGAATCGAATCTTATATTTTCAAAATCTTTCCTTAATGCTCACCTTTATTGTAAAAGGAAATCTTGCGCAAAATTTCATACTTTAGCGATATCTGTCAATGACTAGAACTTAGATTTAACACACACATAATATCATTCTATCTTTAAACTTACCTAAATTTTTATTTCAGAAAGCACTAATGGAGAAACTTCTAGGAAATTTAGACATAAACCCAGACTCAGATTTTTCCCGGTACAGCTATCATATTTATCAAAACAATATCAACGCACCCAGGCATTCATAAATAAACATTAATTTAATTTGATACTTTAGCATCACAGTACTTTACGCCGTCTAAAATATCCCGCAAACTGGTTCGCAAGTTTTCCCTAACATGGAAATTAGCGCGCGTCGAGTCGACTTGTGCGCGTGTTGTGATGGTGCATTCAAGCTTTTGACAGGGTATTATACGTCACCGTGTCGTCAGAGGCTGAGGAGTGTCGGCTTGTCGGCTATCTATATACTTACACACGTGCCTCTGTTTGTCAATTCGTGTTGGAGCGCGGCACTGATCGCTGCTGCTAACGGTGCGACCGCTCGCCACACGTTCAGTTCTACTTCTCGCCGTTTGTGTGAACATCCTTCTGAATTTCTGAAACACCGCTGCACTGAAGATCACACAAAAGTAAGTAGATTTCTTCGATATTTTTAAAGGCCCTCTCAGTTAACGTGAGTAGATGTATCTAGGTTTCATCTTTTTCAGGAGTGGTAGCAATTGAAAATCGATTAATCAGTTGAATGAAAATGGCTTGTTATACTAATTGCTGTGTCTAATATCTGGCTCATATAGACACTCCAGATGTTATGATGATGGTAATGTTTTGCAAACTAATTGTATTAATTAAATTTTTTAAGCTAACTTTAGCTAAGTATAGAGAAATGTGACTTTGAATGTGGTAGTCGCTTTCAAAACGTTTCGTTTTTCACAAAGCATTTCAGTAGCATATGTCAGTCCTACCGATTTAAGACTTTTCCACCATCGACGTTATCTCTAAAATTATCCGGTCCTCTGGAAAATCCTAGCTCGGTACATTTTGTTGTAGATAAATAAATATTTAAATAATATTTAGGTTCTTTTCAATATTATTGTTGTATGATTATACACCTTTGAATTTTATATTAGCGCGAATCAATAATACAAGGCAACACCGCTTACAAAATTACTTATCTTCTACCAACTCTCAAAATTTTCTCATGTGAACTTCCTGAAAATTGTTTCTATGTTAATGAATCATAATTAAGCGTAAATTAAATCTAATTAACAGTCGGTACTGATAAATTAAAAGCAATTTTATCAGTGACGGTTGTCCTTGCTCTTATGCATCCCAGGAAATGTTCCTGTACACATTACATCGAGGCAAGTTCCGCAAAATATCCGCGAATGTCGACTTCTTTTTGCTACGTTTTAAATACCTGCTTGTGTTTTATTGGCTTGGAATGGTAGAATTCAGATCGTTATAAGAACCGACTTCCGATATATTGACAAATGCAATATCCATAGTAAGATTACAAGTTACTAAAGTAACTTTGTCTGTCTGTTATAATAGCTACGTTTTCACGCCTCACGTCTGAACTTTAGAACGGATGTCGATGAAATTTGACACACAGGTAGATCATGATAATACGTTCCCGTGGGATAATTTCCAAACTCCGCGCGGGCGATGACACGGGTAGTACCTAGTATCAAATAAAGATCAAATTTGTTTGACCTGTTAATGAGTTACTGATGAGAAACACTGACACTACATTACATCATTCAATTCAAACCATGTGAACTTATCGTAAAGATTAAATACAAACACATTGGACCTATTGTATGATTACAAGGATGAACGCATGAACGGCAAGGTGTATACATATTTCGAAGAAGAACAATTGATAAACATTTTCATCTTAACTGTAAAAAATAAAGGTACCCAAGATACCTAAAGAACCATAATTTTTCATACAACCTACAGATTAATCATTTCGAATTCATTATCTTTGTCGAAAAAAGTAGTCAGACAACTTGCCCTCAATTACTGGTCGTAAAAGATGGCGCGAATAATTTTGGAAATGGGCATTTATTGAAGAAAAAAGTAATTTGTTTCGAGATTGCACATAATGACTCCCTCACTCGGAGGGGTGATTGCCCTCATTGTAGTTTTCCATCCCGACATGTCACGCAGGCAAGGCGAGCGGCGACTTCTCACAGCTAACGTTGATTAATTAATTGTGTGCATAGGTGCTGCATATATGTACGTAGATTATTTGGAAGTAACTGTTGTCGTTCTTATTATTTTGTAAATATTCGCACTTACGTAACATCAAGCCTGATATCCCTGAAGGGTTAGGCAGAGGTGTACCTAATAGTACACTCATATTTGGTCAGTAATGTTTACGTCCCAAGTAATACTGCCTATTGCATTGCAATGACCTAGTAAATTTTAATTAAAAGTGTATTGTTTGTATGTATTAGCAGGAGATATGTATATATGTATATGTATGGCTTTAGGTACAGCCGGCTTCTGAAAAGCGAACCAAGAATGTATAGGTACTGAATATAGCACATATCAAGATATTTAACAGGTTCCTGTTGTTTCAGTCGATCAATCACAGCAGTTGATATGTTCCAGTCTGTTACGCAATGTTTGTGTTAATTAGCTGTAATAGGTAAACTAGCCTTTCAGGAACCGGGTTATATATTTTCATGAAAAGTCTACGTTTGTTAAGTTTCAATACCTCTCACTACTACTCTCAAAAAATGCATAGGAAAATATCGCGAGGAAACTTACGTGTCTTAGAACCACAAATTCGAAGACATCTGGAATCCTGCGCGCAGTGGGATTGCGCAGTTGTTAATGGTATACTCCGTCTCACAGAGAGGAGGCCTGTTTCCCAGCAGTGGGATCGTTATAGACTTTGTTACATTCTAGCAGCTGATTATTATCAATCCGCAATCTATTTAAGTCTCGAGTTAATTGGCTTCTTTTGGGTTAGCTCGTTCTATCGTCGACCTCATCTGTATCCTAGGACAAGAAATGGCCCATTTAATACAGGGTGTAAACGGACCCTTCACGAAGCCGTCAACCAAGCATTCTGTACATCAAACTAAGTAACTTTACGCCAAAATTTTTGCTGGGAAACGACTTTTTTGGGGTGAAAAATCACGTTTTACGGTAGGACCCAAAAAAATCTTAAAAAGCTTACTTTAAAAACATGCATTTAAAAAAAAACTTGTGAAGAAGTTGGTACTTTGACCTCCAAAATCTCCGTAACTAGAAGGTTCCCAGGTATGTTCTAGAATAAAAAAATGATCGAATTGACGGGGAGAAACGGGCCTTTCGGCTTCGTTAAGGGTCTTTTTACACTCATTATAAAAAAATGGTAGACTCTTAGGTAGGTACTTGTCAGCAATTTCAAACACTATGAACCACACCCTTTATGTTGTTATTCCAGAGTGTAAGAAACGTGCTCGGACTTTTCATTAGTGTCTTATAAAACACGGCATTAGTAAGTAATCATGTTCTGTGCATGTAAACGACCACTGATTACCAAGTAGATCGATTCTCAGTAACTATTTTAAATTGCGGATAGATTTCTAATAACTAAGTACGTGCTTTCGCAATTCGGGAAGTCTTGACTAGATCAGTTCGTAAAAGTGCCTTGCCTATACACTGTAATTTATTTAAGGTAATCATTTAATTCGAGCAACAAGACTCATAAGTGTTAGTAACGTTGTAGGTATACTTACAAACTATGTTAGTAATACACTTACAAAGACAAAAACAGATTGTGACATCATTGCTGCAAAGTGACAGGCCCAGCCGAAACCTTGCAGCAGTGGTTCACAAACTCACAATCAAGCCGGCTTGCTAACATAGTCAGGATGCTGTCGGCGCTGCCATGCACCCTACGGACCACGGATGCGCACAATGATACAGAGAACTTAACGATTTTCAGAGGGTATTCCTCAAAGCGCAACAATTTTTAAGCGCAACCAACTAAGCGCAACTAAATTATTCCTCGAAGCGCAACCATTAGTTGCGCTCACAAATTCAAATAAAAAACATTATATGTTTTTTCCTCAAAGCGCAGCTATGATGAAAAATAGAGATGGGTATGATGGCTTCATTAACGATTTTTATCTTAGAAAAATAAGATCATAAACAAACCTTTCCTTTTCATAGTAGGTACTCGTATATAAGTAATTCCGGGCAATCAAGGCAAACCACTTTAAAATATATACCTATGTATTTGCAAATCATTAAGAAAAAGTCCCTACCTACTGGAAAATTTAGAAGACCGTTTATTTACCGGTTTGTTATTGTTGATTCTTATGATAATTTCAATTTACATGACAGAATATATATTATCGCGGTTCAATTCGCTTTTCTCGTCGGTATATCATGTGTGACCGCGTAGTTCTTCCAAACAATTTGACGGATTTAGGTGCGGTTTTCACTCTTTAGAGAATTTATTTGGTAAGGTTTACTTGATTTGTGCCCGGTTGATGGCAATAGGCTCGCCTCCTATTACATGGAACTTAAAACATAACTGGCGAAATGTGAGTGTAGGTAGGTATTATTAGGACTTAGGTACACTGCCTCTCCCTTCGGGGATTAGGCGTGATTTTATATTATGTTTACCTGTATAGATAACACAGTGATATTAAACTTAGGTACATATAATAAAGAAATATCGATAGTTTATCAAGTCGTAAAAACCGAGCCAAGCAGGGACGAGTCCTTATACTCGCTAAGACGGGTATCTAACACGTACCTACAAAATGGAATGGTTGAAAAACGAATTAATTACCAAAAGGTCAATTTATTTATAATTTCAACATAATTCTTTGTATGTGTTTTTTGGTGGAATTGACAATGGCTTGTGAGTTGCGAATAATCCTTTAATTCATGTTTTTAAGACGTTAATTTGTTTTACAAACGAATTAAATCCGTCACGTGTTTCTACCTATACAATCATCTCGCCAGTGGATCCTCCTCTGAGGTGAATACACTCTAACAACTTAAGTCTACAACTGTAAAAAACTAAAAACGCATCAACAACAAGGTAAGGATGAGGCCAAACGAGCGTAATTTTTTGAGCTGTGTGTCGCGTAAAATGAGTCTCGGAATTTATGCTGGATTCGGTTTCATACTAAAATCATGTTTGTATCACATGGCGACGCAAAATGAGTTGTCTGCTGACTCCGACCGTCTGGCAGTCTAACCGGATTTCAGTTGAACGTTAATAAATTGCGGTACTCAAAATACGCGACTCACAGCTCAAAAAATTACGCTCGTTTGGCCTCACCTAAGTGTCAAGATTAACCGGATCCTACCGATTGGGGGTCATTTGAAAAAGTTGCGAATTCTATACCGGTCTACAAAAATATTTAATTAATTCTCTGTCAAGTTGTGTAACCAATCATTATATCAAGTTGATAATCTTCAAATTAGTTTTATTTTCGCATACTAATTTCCACTATTCATAAAATCGATTCTTTTATGAATACATATCATGCGTATGTTATGGCAGCGCATAGGTACCAACTTGAACTTTATAACAAGTGACGGCTTATTACTGGCTTGTTATGTACGTAAACGACTACGTATGAGTCAATGTTGTCATATCGACGAATACTTAATAATTGTTTATTTTATCTGGTGTCGCGTGGAGGCTTGGCTCCTCGTTCCTCTGATAAGGAAGATTGACGCGCCGTGCGCCGCACAGACTCCGCTCTGATAGTGGACATCGACAGCACAAAGGTCAAATTAATTATATATTTCAAATAAACACTCGGTCGGGTGAAACAGATCATACGATAAAAATAATAAAACAACCAATTAGATACAACTTCTGGAATATGTAAAGTTTCCTACCTAATATAAACAAAACAAATTGGTCAAATCTAGTCAAAACGGGTTATCTCTAGATGTTTTCCTTGTTCAAGTTTGTAAATTAAACCCTAACTTCTGAATACCGGAAACTTAATGTTGCACTTTTTGCTGTAAACACCTGTACTTAATTTGTTTTTTATGCATGGTCTGATGGATGATTGTCATGCAAAAAAAGTAGGCAGGTACCCAATACAAAAACGTCCAGTTTTTATCTCATCTTTTTGATTAATCGTTCCGACATGGCACATGCATGATTCTCGTGTAAGCCTCACGTGTCGTGTGAATACGATAATACCAAGTCGCTGCAGCTGCAGCTTGCACGTTTCATCGTATGACATCGTTCCATGCACTGAAGCGTAGACATGGCCCTGAGATGATCATGTTTACAGATCAATTCGTTCTGTAATAGCTAAAGGTCTTATTTATTGTTGATTAAGTCATACTAACACAAAAGGAGTGCGATCACTTTAATAAAATACGTAACGCTTAAAAATTATTCGAATTAGCGCCAAATATATTTTACTGAAAGCAAAATTTTGCCGAAATGGATTCCAGTGACCCGAAACATACTACTTCGCTCTATTTCATGCTTCTGCCACAAATGCTCCTAATGCAAGATGCATCGCTTCAAATTTAATTAAAATGTAACTTTCTGACATTGATAAAAATCGACCTCGTAGTTATATTAAATTTAAATAATTATTAAAAATTCTTTATTAAAAAATCTCTGATGCTGACCTATCAAAGCGAAAGCCTTAAATACTAAATGTCAGTATAATTTAATTAATAATGTCTCCTCCTTACATAGTACCGTATAGATGCTGGTAAGTGGTCGCATTCAGGTAGAAACCAGGCTAAACGAAGAATAAGAATCTAAGAAAAGTTGGAATAAAAACTCAAATTGATCTAAATAGGCAGTATAAAAATAATAATAATATGGGCAGGCATTTAAATTCCTGAAAAGCCCCTAAGTTTGTGCCTTTTTCAAAACGGGTGTCACAATGATCCATCTGACTGTTGGTATCGTACCTAGTTACCGACCATAAATGACAACCGTTGGGAAATAATATAATATCTGTCAATAATTAGGTTATCGATTTTTGTCGCCCTCTCATTATATTGGGGCGCGTGATACTGCGGTTTGTGCCCCTGAGATGACCTTTTATACTTTTTATGGCGGACATTAAAGTCCATTTGGGGTGACAGATTTGACACCCGCACTATTATCAGTGATAGACAAGTCTGCTACTCAAATTTTTTCGCAGTTCTAAAGTGAACATGCGAAGTGTTGTTCGCGTCGTTGAGCTTAATTTTACGTTTTTAATTTCCATATTTTTTACTTGTTTCTTGTAACTATTATTATGGAAACTAAAAAAGAATTTGCGTCTAAAAACAACATTACTGTAATATGTAAGTTACTTTAAAATAATCTAGCAGTATGTGACTGGGGCAAGCATTGTTTCTTTATTTATTTCTATTAAGATTATTTGTATAGGCATTGTAATATACCAATGTACTAAATAAACGTACCCAGATATTTATAGTGTGGTCAGGTCGTATTTTATTTGATGATTCTTTTCTTAATGTGACAAGTGTTGTATAACCTAAATATTTGACTAGGTACTTAGGCATTTTGCTTTAAAATTAGTTCTAGAAAATTTATAAATAAAATTTATTCTACTTCCATTAAAATAACGACCTTCCTACATTTAATATTTATTCGTATATTATGGAAGAGTATTATTATGTAAATGCTTCAACGTTAAGTAGTTATTATTTAAATCCAGCTATAAATAGTACTTACCCACCTATCTAACTTGGTAACCAGTTCGCCAACATTACCTCATAATTAAAATTGATTCTCATTTATTTTCAGTGTTGGAGAACGACAAGAAAGACGTAGAAAATCAAACGGTGGAAGAGGATCCTCTGACGAGAGCCATCGGAGCGCTCGGAAAATGGCAAATATGGATATGTTTCGTCGTATTCCTTGCCAAATTCCCAGTGGCCTGGCATCAGATGAGCATCATATTCCTCGCACCACCGATTAACTTCACCTGCGCCTCCTCACCAGATGATGGTTTCGATAATGTCTGCTACGATAACTGCACTCATTACGAGTATGACCATCGAGTCTTCCAAGAAACTATCGTCTCACAGTGGGATCTGGTCTGCGACAAACAATGGCTCAAGAACCTCACGCAGACTATCTTCATGCTGGGAATTCTCGTCGGCAACATGATGTTCGGCCATCTCTCTGACAGGTTGGTTACAGTTTATTGGATCACATGACGTTTGGACCGCACTTGGTATCAATCTTCTACCAATTGGCACATCCTGCACTTAATGCTGCATGCCGTATTGGGATCACTAGGGTCCGGATGAGATTACTTTAGCGAATATCATTTAAGGGGTCACTTTGTCATGTGTATGAAACCTACATTAAGATGCATTTAAGTGCATCCTCTGCGTACAAAAGGAACAATTTATCGTTGATATGAGAACTTCACGGGTGATGTGTCATCGGTAGACATAGGTCAATACCACGATTATTGATAACCCTACCGTTGAAATCCTTGGACGAAACCGCTTCCTTCAGCACGCCCTAGTCACGTTTCTGAACATGCGAAACGGTACTAAAAAAGTTACATGTGTTTGGCCAACAAACTTAAACAAGTTTGTGTTGTTTGGGGAAAAGTATCTATTACGAAGGTCAAAACAAGTTTCCAGATATTCAGACAATTACAGACAGGAAAGGTCATACTTTTAATTATTCTTTTGAATAACGACTTAGATTTTTTTTTTAATTTATATGTAGCTTGGCAGTTCGTTAAATTTTGTTACATCGTCGCTTTATTGGAGCTTTGTTTTATTTTGGCGTGAATGTTTTAAATTCTCATTACTTTTTTAACAAACTCGCATCAACATAATCTTCTGTAAAATTTTGATCACTCTCACTAACTATGGTACCCATCCTTTCCTCAGATTCGGACGGCGCAATCCATTCCTGGCAGCAGTATTCCTTCAACTGATATCAGGAGTGACGACAGCGTACTCTGTGAACTGGTACATGTTCACGACTCTTCGGTTCTTCCTCGCCGTCGCAACTGGAGGCACCATGGTCACCAGCTTCGTCCTAATAATGGAACTGATTGGAGCCAAATACAGAGATACTGTGGGAATTATCTACCAGATACCATTCAACTTGGGACATCTGACACTTCCCCTGTTCGGTTACTTCCTCCGGGATTGGAGTACTTTTCAACTGGCTCTTTCTCTGCCATCTGTTCTGCTCCTGAGCTACTACTTCTTGCTGCCTGAATCTCCGAGGTGGCTCCTGACTGCTGGCAGAACAGAAGAAGCTGTCAAAATCATGGAAATTGCAGCGAAAAGGTACGGGGATTTATTGCAATTTTATCCTAAAATAATGAAGTGAAATAAGTCTCTTCCATTAAAAGGATTTCTCTTAGCAAATACAAAACAAACATTAGACAAACCATTAGACACGGAACTGAGAAAGTAATAAAAACTACTTTCGCTATTACAGTGATACTTAGGTAATGTTTTCGAGGGTGTGTACATTAAAAAAAAACTGTTACGTTAAAACAATCGTTTCTGTGGTTAGAAAGCCATACTTTCCTCTATTATTTGTTGCCTTGCCCGTGAACAGAATGTAGATTAAAATCTTTATCAATTATTCATTACCGATTCACTCGAATCAAAAAGAATGCTATGCTGATTTGCTTGAGTTATGCCCGACTCGTCACTGTTCCGACTCGTCATCGAAAAACAAAAGATCACGATTCTCAACTGTTTCAAATATTTTTGTTTTCAAAACCAATTCGTCATCGATGCTAAAGTATCGTCAAATGACCAAATACAATTCATTTTTATTTTAAGGTAGGTAAAGAACACTAAAACAAGTTTTGTAAACGGGATAACACATTATTATCTTCATCCCCAATGGTGACACTGCCAAAATAGTACTAGGCTTGCATGAATTCAAGGTGGTATTTTATGATAAGGTATATTTAAGCTTGATTGATTGTCGGAGATCCAAAACGTGACGTACATTATAACACTAGTTCACAACTTCTTAGTTTCCAGAAATTACCTTACGATATGGTATATTGACTATAGTATCAACATAAGCATAACGTTCACTGATTAAGGCAATTTCTCCATACACCAAAATCATGATAGCAACAAATATTCCTAAACAGATGACTGTCTTCGCTAAACATGGGTACATAAGTCAGAGAAATAAAAAAGTTTTTTTTTTAACAAAAAATAAATCCAAACTCATCATTTTCAGGAACGGCCGACCAACAGAAGGCATAGCGGCTTCAACTCTGAAGATAGTGGTGGACGTGGATGGCAAACCAGAAGAGCACGCTTCCTTCCTCGACCTGTTCCGAACACCGAATTTGCGCGTGCGCACCATCGCCATCTGCTTCAATTGGTTCGTCTGCGGTCTGTGCTTCTTCGGCGTGTCGCAGTACATGAGCCACATCTCTGGAGACATCTTCACTAATGTCGCTATTTCTGCTGCTATTCAGGTAATTTTTGGTCCTACATCTTGTATGTAAGAGCTTAAGTGTCTGCTGACGTTTTCGTAGTTTCTTCATCCACAACCTCTCGCCAACTCGGCAGTGCGCGACATTTCTGATTTTCTGAACAATAAGCGGTTCTTACCTTTGTAAACTAGCAGAGTTCTGTAACAAGCTAAGACAAAAGTATAGCTAAATCGATTTATTTACTAGTGATAGGGTCTCCTTTCACAAGTAAAAGCAATGTTCCTTGGCACAGCTAGTTTTATATGTGCTATTCAAACGCATTCAAATCTTCAGTACTTAACAGAAAATAATAGCTGTCTGCTCTTACCTATCTCCTTTTGATTTATCAAAAAATCACGAAGTTTATCGTAATAATATTATTCGTGTCAGTACACATAATGATAAGCTATCCCAGTCCAGCGAGTTCACTGGAAAATTATTTACATTTACTTATTATCAGAGCAGAAACCAGTTTCACCCGAAATCATCTCGTGGACACAACTTATCAGAACTGATAGACACTCATTAAAGTTTATTAACTAGAAATCACGCCGTGAACCTGCACGAGACACGCTTTTAATATCACTGATCGACCTTTACTCACGGAAAATAAACGAACTTTTGGTAAACATTTACCTAAATTAATGTATAATAAAGAACATAATAATGACATTGATTTGTAGTTGTCTTAAGTAGGTAATATTTAATTGCGAAGACCGTTAGTAGTACTTTACTTATAAGTACGAGTACATCGACTGTAGAAACGAATCCGCACGTCTTGTATGAAAAAAATTTGGTGGTGACGAGTCGGAACAGTAACGAGTCGAGCATAACTCTTATGTACTAGGTACCTAATTCCTTTAACAATGGTCAAAATACATCTTATTTATATTTAATTCAAATATTTTTCCTTCAGGTACCCGGAACGATCATATCAGTCTACTTGAACAGACTTCTCGGCCGGAAAGTCACACTCATGGCGGCCAACTGCGTGACTGGTCTCAGTTGCCTCCTCATCATCGTCGTCCCGCAGTCTGGAGTCAGCCATCTCACACTCGGCTGCCTTGGACTATGGGGGATGAGCATATCCTTCGCAACTGTCTACTTATACGCAGGGGAACTCTTCCCAACTGTCGTCAGGAACTCAGGAGTTGGGCTTTCGTCGACAGTAGCTAGAATAGGTTCCATGCTAGCGCCGTTTGTCGCTACTCTTGCGCACACGAGTGCCTGGTTACCACCTCTAGCTTTCGGAATAGTACCATTAATAGGTGCTGGTCTCTGCTTCTTCTTACCCGACACTCGCGGGAGGAAACTACCTGACACATTAGAAGAGGGCGAAGCGTAATTGATGGCTTTACCAAGTATTCATATTTTTTAATCTGTGTAATGTGATGTTGTATGCACGTTGTGTAAATGAAGAGTGTAAGTGCATGTGAATAATACCTACCTAATTTAAAGACTATTTAATTTTAAACATGAAGTGTCCTCGACATTTTATTGTGAATGTTTGATATTTGCAAAGATGTATTTATGAAAACAGTAGGCTAAGGCTAGACTATACAAGGTCTATTTTTATAGGCTGTGATAAATAATGAATTTGTTAATTAAACAAAATAATTGTATTACCTACATGATTTGTTTCATTCGCTTGTTCTTCAGGTAGATCTTGAACCCTATAAAAGGAATTCCCCCTCCATAGGGCAGAAGAAGAATAATAATATGCCAGGTTTATTGTGAGCAGGTGCTCGTTTGGCAACTGGATCAAGGGCCTGATTCAGTACTCCTGGCTGCTCGTATCGTCAGGAAGTTCCTCTTTCGGGAGCCCTGACCGCCGCGCCGGTAGCTTGGACCCTGTTTCCGATACCGGTGGGCTACTATTTACTTTTTAAGAAATAATTGAAAATGTAAAATTAAATGTAAGGAGAATAAGTAAAGGAAACCTGGTTGAATATCAGAAAAGCAAATGTATATAGGGTGTAAACGGACCCTTCACGAACCCGTCAACCAAGCATTCTGTACATCAAACTAAGTAACTCTACGCAAAAATTATTGCTGGGAAACGACTTTTTTTTTTGGGGTGAAAAATCACGTTTTACGGTAGAACTCAATGTTACGCACTCAAAACTTAGTGCTGATGGATGCTTTGAATAGTAAACTGGTCAAGGAGTTAATTAAAGTAAAGTTAAAACCTTAAAAAGCTGTTTAAAAAAAAACTTGTGAAAAAATTGGAACTTTGACCTCCAATATCTCCGTAACTAGAAGGTTCCCAGGTACTGTCTAGAAGAAAAAAATGATCCCAATGATGGGCAGAATATGTGGTTTTCATTTTCGTTAAGGGTCTTTTTACACCCTTTATAAAGCATAGATAAAGGCATAAAAAAAAGCATAAATAGATCCTTAACGAAACCGAAAGGCACTTGTTCTCCCCGCTATTATGATATTTTTTTGTTCTAGGCCATACCTGGGAACCTTCTAGTTACGGAGTTATTGGGGGTCAAAGTTCCAACTTTTTCGTAATTTTTTTTTTAATACAAATTTTTAATGTTATAACTTTACTTTATATACCTCCATCACCCGTTTACTATTCAATGCATCCATAAGCACAATGTTTTGAATGCGTTACATTGTATTTTACCGTAAAAGGCTATTTTTACACCAAAAATAAAAGTATTTTCCCAGCAATAATTTTTGTGTAGGGTTACTTAGTTTGATGTACAGAATGCTTGGTTAACGGCTTCGTGAAGGGTCTGTTTACACCCTGTATATAAGTAGTGTCTAGGTAGGTTTCTACTACCTAGTACACAATGCAATGAACCAACATAATCTTGAACGTCACGAAATAAGTATGCGGGTCCTATAATACATGGCTGAATTTCATATGAAAGCTAGCCGAAATATATTATCATCGTGTAACGTAGTCTAAAACACAGTCATATAATATTATAGTTTATATAATCTTTCAGTATTCTTCAGCCGTAGAACTCATCTTCTTTTCTTTGAGGTGTCCTCGTCGACATTCGGTCATCTTATGTCATTTTCCCTAGGCAAGCAGATGATTAAGATACAGGTTTATGTCATAATAAAGATAATAGTTATTCTGACTGAGATAACAATGTAATAATCAGTCAGGTAACTTATTTCAAAGATAATTAATGATAATTTTATTCGTTTGAGTTCTCTTGAACGTTAAGCTAGTTTGTACAGTTTAAAATTCAAATTCAAACCTTAATATGACTTAACAAATGTACTACTTAATTCGACATCATCCTGTAAAATTGATTTATAAATTTGAGATTATAAATAAGTAGCATGTGGGTGTTGAAAGTTACGATAAACGGCAAGTAATGGAAGCACCCATTACCTACTAGTAGACGGAGTACCTTACCTATTTACGAATTCGCGAGGTAAGCATTTATAATAAATATTATTTTGAATATTCTACCATCGGTACTTTCTTATTTAACTTACGAAAACACATCATCATCAAATTGGTTACAAAATAGTTTATTGTGAATTTCAGTGAAACAAAATGGACGAAGATCATATAGAAACAGCGATTGGTCGTTTTGGAAAATATCAAACATGGATTTTATTCTTAATCGTAGTGGGAAGGTTTCCAGCCGAATATCAATTAAATAATGTGGTATTTATCATACCGAGTGTTGAGTACAAGTGCTTGGACAACAATGTGACCAACCACTGTCCTTGTGAGAACCCGGAATACGACACCAGTACTATCGTAAGTTCCGTCACAAGTGAATGGGACCTCATATGTGACAGGACATATTTGGCAAGCTTATCTCAATCGATTGTTCAAATTGGTATATTAACAGGCAGTATATTATTTGGACACATTTCCGACAGGTAATAGAATTTTATATTTACATTATGGGATAGTTACTTTAGTTTAGTTTGCTCACATTATCAATGGGTATCATATATGGGTATCCAATTACCTGGATTATGGTATTCAACTGCTCTCGTTTTGACCTGAAACCAACTACGAATAGTTGTGAAAAGGATACGTAGATGATTATTGCCGTCGGGCAACATCCAGTTGCACCGACGGAGTAAACGGGTCCTAGATTGAAGACCGCGTATCGCCCCCAGCAAGATGGACCTGGGTAAGAATGGAAGCAGAAGGCGGAAGACAAGGTGTTGTAGCACAGCTTCGTAGAGAGCTATGTCCTGCAGACTCAGCAGTGGGCTGCGTTAGGCTGAGTTGAACATCAAGTTGGGATTTTCAAAAGACCTGATAATGCCAAAAGTTAATAGCTGGATATTCAATTTTATCTTCACTTTCACGTTGGTAATGGACGAACTAGAGCATACTCTGAAAACCTAATTATGTGGAAATGTTTCAAGAAAAATTACAAAGAACATAACGCCTGTCACGTTTCGTCAATGTAACAGAGGGCGAGCGTATTGCAATCAAACTCCGGCCTGCTTCTGAGACATTTTTAAAAGAAAAACCCAATTGACTTTGCTTAGCCGAATTCACAAACGCTAGATCTACGAAACAGTTTATAAGTCATCGAGTTGGTCGGTAGAAAGTGTAGAAACGAATAATCCTACTTTGTTCTCTTTACAGTTATGGCCGGAAACCTGTTGTGTTATTAACACTCATTTTGGATGCAGTCATCGTGGTTGTCTCTGCCGTTGTACCATATTTTTGGATGTTTTTATGCTGTCGATTTTTAAACGGAGTATCTATGGGTGGATCTATGTTGGCTTGCTACATATTAATAGTAGAATTGTGTGGAAAGTCCTTTAGACCTCATGTTTCAGGACTTCAACAGATAACGTTGTTAACGGCGTATTTCACACTTCCCATCTTAGCATATTTTATCAGAGAATGGAGAGACTTACAATTAGTGACGTCAGTGCCATGGGTCATAGTGGTCTTGTATTACTGGCTACTACCTGAATCTCCTCGATGGCTAATTACAGTAGGAAGAAAAAAGGAAGCTATTGACATCCTTACCCATATAGCAAAAAGGTAACTGAAAAGATTCTACATTTTAGAACATTAATAATGACTATGCCTGCAAACTTTATAATATGTTTCATATAATTTACAGAAACAGCCGACCAACAGAGAATATCGAAGCAATTGTTGAAAAAATAGAACTGCTAAACAAAAGTCAGCATCAAACTGGAACTTATATGGACCTATTCAGAACTCCAAAAATAAGAACTTTTACAACCATAACTGCATTAATATGGATGTCTGTTTCCCATACGTTTTATGGACTTAACCAATACATAGGCCGCCTTCAGGGAAACATATACCTGAACGTGATGCTATCTGCGGCTTGTCTCACGCCAGGATTAATCATAGTCGTTATCGCCACTTTGTATTTTAGGCGAAAAGTAACCATAATAACAAGTTTCGTCACGGCAGCAGTTTCATTGTTGGTATTCATTGCCATTGCGAGTGACTTGAGAGCTGCATCTTTAGCATTTGCTATAATAGGTTTGACAGGAGCTTACACTGCTTTCGTTCAAGCATACTTATTTACATCTGAAGTGTTTCCTACAGTAATTCGAAATATAGCTATTGGTTTTGCTTCGATGTTTGCAAGATTTGGAGGATTCATTGCACCTTTTGTCGTAAATATAGGAATAGAGTGGGTATCTATACTCATATTTAGTGGTATAGCGTTGTGTGCAGCGATACTTTGCTATTTCCTTCCTGAAACGAAAGAAACAACACTTCCAAATACGATTGAGCAAAGAGAACATGCAAAGGCGTAAGATATAGGTCGTTTGCTATTTTACTTTTAGTAGGCCCTACTAGCTCCTGTACAAATACTATATCTTCTGGTATGGAAGGTTACTTCGTACCTACATGGAACAGATGGAACAGACGCTTTACTAGGCATAAGATACTCAATATTAATTTCTATCAAATGATTCAGAACTCAGAATACATAATAGACTATTAGATTCATAAATGACCGCCGTTCACGCACAGCACATCATAAATAATTATTTTGAAAGTGAGATGTTTTGCTGGACATTTTGTAAAGCAATAATAAGCGTAGATAAAGCTAAAATGCCCGTCTAGTCTAGCTCGACTAGATACAAATTATAATAATATCTGCCTATCCATAATAGATGAAAATACAATTCCATTTTGACCGACCATTATGAATTTTCTTTTCAAGTACACTACCTACAGACGCTATATATATATGTATACAATGTAAGCACTGCAGATATATTATATATTATACATATTCACTACACTACACTACACTACACTACACTCCCCACACGTACACTAAGAATTCTGTGTAGTTAAGGGTTTCCCTTTTTTCTTGCTGAATAATGCTTCTAGAGCAATCATTTTTTTTTAAATCTAGGTCTACTGAAGACATGCCCCTGACATTTCCTTTTTTGCAACAACTAATAAGTAAAGAAAATATGACCCTCCAAAAATTGACAAAAAATGCCCCATTTTTACGGGTATGTCTCCACCGATCACTTTATCAGATTGAGTTTGCCACGGATCACGGCGAGTTGTATCCACTGATAACAGAAAAAAAATTAAAATTTTACTGTCAAAGATAATTGAATAGGTTCAGTTTTTTAGGTGAAAAAAGGGGCATACGAAACGTCGATCACGACATAATTTGTGATACAGTCGTCTGAGCTGCAGTTGTCCCTATTGCACTCTACGGGGGCAGGCTTGACGCAGCGCGACGGCAATAGTTTCTTCAAATATCTATTTCTCAAATTCCTCACCTGACCCTGGCACTGTTCCCTCTTAAAGTTACAGTAGGAGTCACGGCATAGATACATACGATACGTACTTTACACACACGAGCATAATCAAAAAGGAAAGGAAATCCTAAGGATGCATGCAGAGTCCTGAATCTGCAATTGTAGGGAGGTTTAGCAGGCTGCATGTTGTCTAAGATTTTTTATTTCTCTTGACTAACATAGTTTTAAGATAATGTTACTAACAAATTATGGACATTTTATTAGTCTGAATTAAACGTTTTTTACTTTTATTTATTTATTTATAATATAGGTATGGCTCCGAATGATGACAAATAATGAATTCCCTGTAAAAAACTATGGTTGACCTTGATCTTCAGACAAACGTAATATGTTTTTCTGAAGATCAAAGTCAAGGTATATTAGACTACTCCAGCAGATGTGAATGTATTGTTCGTACAGTAATTTTCTTCACGCAATAAGTAATATGACCAATTGGCCATGTATTTGCAACGTGACATCTGATGATACAATGAAATAAAATTGCCATAGTTGATTGATCATATGGACCTAACCGTGAAGAATGTCGAATAAATTTTAAGGCCCTTGAACGCAATAGCCATTGAAAACTATCGAGTAAATAATGGAGTCAGTTGCCAGTAGCGTTTCACATAATACTGAAGTGGTTCCAGTAAATTATTGCCACAATATTTCTTCATTTACTTGCTTATAAATTGACACATTACATTTCGTTGAAGATAAAACTTCAGACATTATATATACACACATATATCGTTCCTAAATGATTTCTGTTAGGCATTTGATCACGTTTGTTGTAACAATCTACACCTTTTAGTCTAACACATTTAGCTCATCAATGTATACTTGATTACATCCAAATATAACCATAGGTGCATTTAAAGTGCATTCATAATAATTTTGTGAGTCTTCTTCGGATTGTGCGGTGTGCCACAAGGAACAGTTCTAGGGCCGGAATTAACTTACAATTTGATCCCTAATTTTATTCTATTCCTTTATCGTTAACTAGACAACATGATTACAGTACAACTACGGAACTTAACAAACAACATTTGAGATAAAACGGCCTTGGTGTGGACAGTGTCCTTGAAACCGAAATAATGATAGTATTACCGTTTTCGTTTCTTAGCTACGGAACTCTAAAATAAGTAGCTAATTTGCCGCGAACAAATTGACCGATTGTCGGCACGCGACTTTTATACATCAAGATTGCCAATGACATACAATTCAAATACAATTCACATTCACCTAAACTACAAAAAAAAATGCAATACACGATATCTTCATCTCTTTCTCAATATTAAACACAAACGTAAACATTTTACTTACTTTAAGATAACAATTTAAGCTGTTAATCTGCCGACGCGACTGAATCTGATAAATATTTTATGAGATAGCTGTGCCACTACATTTGTGTGACCACAGCGTGAGTGTGCATCTTTCCGTCATAAACGATAGACGGTTTTAATGTTATTTACTCTAGTAAATAAAATTGAACAGTGACAAATTATATATTTACGATTATGCGATTCTAACGGTTAACTCGTACTATCTGTATAAGTGAAAGACTGTACAATAAGTACAAATAAATATGTGTAGTGATTAAATTGTAAGGTAAGTGTTCCCAATATTCCAAACCCGTTAATCATAGTTTAATACACAACAATTATGGTTTATCCTTTTATTTCAGTCAAACAAAATGGACGAAGATCATATAGAAACAGCGATTGGTCGTTTTGGAAAATATCAAACATGGATTTTATTCTTAATCACAGTAGGAAGGTTTCCAGCCGAATATCAATTAAATAATGTGGTATTTATCATACCGAGTGTTGAGTACAAGTGCTTGGACAACAATGTGACCAACCACTGTCCTTGTGAGAACCCGGAATACGACACCAGTACTATCGTAAGTTCCGTCACAAGTGAATGGGACCTCATATGTGACAAGACATACTTAGCGAGCTTGGCTCAATCTATAATGCAAATTGGAATATTGGCCGGCAGTTTACTTTTTGGATACCTCTCCGACAGGTACCTACGATGTTTTTTTACACCATAGATCTTAAAACGATTTGTTCATAATTTGCCTCTCGCCAGCCTGCTTAATAAAAGATGCATGGTGCATCTTCAAGGACAGCCATCTTTTGATTCAGTTAGACATCTTTGTTTTTATTTTTTACAAAACTACTGGCCACGTATATTTAACTATTTCGTTAGCATCAATGTTTTTTTTTAATACTATCATTTCATTAATATCTAGACTTATGCCAAGTTTAAATATATTTTATTATCTCGTTCATTTCAGGTACGGTCGAAAATCCGTCGTGTTGATATCACTATTCTTTGAAGTAGCTTTCGTAGTTATCTCAGCGTTTGTTCCACATTTTTGGATGTTCCTGATCTGTCGATTCTTGATTGGAGTAACTCTTGGCGGCGTAATGCTCTGTTGCTACATACTACTCATTGAATTGAGTGGGAAGTCGTTTAGACCGTACGCAGCTGGACTTCAGGAAATGCCATTCTTAATCTCATACTTTACGCTCCCAATTATAGCATACTTTGTAAGAGAATGGAGATATTTACAGTTAGTAACCTCAGTACCATGGGTCATAGTCGTCGTTTACTACTGGCTACTACCTGAATCACCCCGATGGCTGGTGACAGTAGGAAGAAAGAAGGAAGCTATTGAAATCCTAACACACATTGCTAAAAAGTAAGTGCATGCAAACATAACTGTCAGTTGTTTATTCTCAAGCACTACTTTTATGATATACTTGAATAATATTGATTATAACTTACAGGAACAATCGACCGACAGACAATATAGAAGCTATTGTTGAAAAAATTGAATTGATGAACAAAAATCAACAGAAACCTGGAACTTTTGTAGACCTATTCAAAACTCCAAAAATCAGAGTGTACACAATGATTGTTGCATTCATATGGATGTTTTGTTCACATACATTCTTCGGTCTCAATCAATACATAGGGCGCCTGCAGGGGAACTTATACTTGAACGTGCTTCTGTCTGCAGCGTGCCTCACACCCGGATTAATAATAGTCATCTTCGCCACTTTGCATTTAAGAAGAAAAGTGAGCGTCATAGCAAGTTTCACCACAGCAGCGGTATCTTTATTAGTTTTTATTTTGATTCCAAGTGATTTAAGAGCAGCAACGTTAGCATTTGCGATAATAGGTTTAATAGGAGCATATACATCATTTGTCCAAGTATATTTATACTCCTCAGAAATATTTCCAACTGTCATCAGAAACACAGCAATTGGTTTTGCTTCTATGTTTGCAAGATTTGGAGGATTTATTGCTCCGTTTGTAGTTAATATAGGTATAGAGTGGGTGTCTATCCTCATATTCAGCGGTGTAGCATTCAGTGCAGCAATACTTTGCTACTTCCTTCCTGAAACTAAAGCCACTACTCTCCCGAATACTATTGAGCAAAGAGAACATGCGAAGACGTAACGGAATGGTGCTAATGTGTGTCTACGCACATGTCTACGCATCTTTGTGTTTAAGCTACTTAGGTATCTTTAAGTAAGTACCGAACTCATACGTCATAGAAAGATAAACTAATATATAATTTAGAAATAAAGATAAGTAGAACATTTGAATTTTTTGTAATGTAATTTATTGCATTAAAATAATATTCTAAGGATTACGATGTCTAGTATCTTTATTACAATTATCATGGTTTTGGCATTGATGAGAACTCACAGTTGTATCTGCATATTTCTAATGTCTAAAAATTAAATTATTAATAATTCTAAGTATTACAACGTATTTTACATTATCAATTTGTCAAGGAGTTTGTATTGAATATTATGGAAGCCTCCAAAATACCAAGTGATGAATATGAAAAGTAAGCAGTGATACAGTACCCAAAACTGGAACAAGACGCTATTGATCAGGGAATATAAGAAAATAATGTCAATGACAGTCCAGAAAAGAAATCCTAATTTTGCAGCTAAAAGTGATCTTGGATCGCGATGTGGAGGTGCTCTGTTGAATTGTGGATCGATGAAATTACCTGGAAATTAAAAAGAAATAAGAATTTATAAGCAGCTTGACTCAATATATTGCCGGGTCAAAAGTGGATAAAAAGTGAAAAGATGGATGCATTTCTGTAGGATATTGTGGAAAGTAAGCGTGTTTCAATATTCTGTAGGTACTTTTTCACAAATTAATTGCATCCATGAATTAACTACTGATGGTAAAAATTGCATTCGTTAATTTTGCGTGATTAAACAAAAAAAAAAGAGTCAGAGATTCAATACAAACAAAGCGTGCCTCGGACACACCTTACTGGAACATTCTGTGTCAATGGCCCTTTCTCTTATTTGTTTTTTGTTGAATTATTGTTCCCAAAACTCGTTTTACCAAACCACTACCTCCATTGCATCATCACCTGAAGAAGGACTAAAAAATCTTAAGTAAACCTTTAATGATCTGGTCGACCCACTAAGAAGGGTGACATCATCGGAGCGAATTCCCATGCAAATAATATTATAAAAGAAAATAAATGTGGGTTCTAAACCTGTCAAAGAAACCCAAAAAGATTGTTTCTCGAACAAACTTTGTTGTGTTGTATCAAGGTACCCTTCACGAAGCCGTCAACCAAGTATTAAGTACATCAAACTAAATAACTTTACGCATAAATTATTGCTGGGAAACGACTTTTCTTTTGGGGTGAAAAATCACGTTCTACGGTGACACTGACAACGACTGAATTTAACGAACCAAAACATTGTGCTGATGGATGAATCGAATAGTACGGGGGTCGTGGAGGTGTTTAAAGTAAAAATCTTACATTAAAAACATAGATAAAAAAACACTTCTGAAAAAATTGGAATTTTGACCCCCAATCCTTACTCCTTACTAATATTGTAAATGCGAAAATAAGTTTGTTTGTTACCTTTTCACGCCTAAATCACTGAACCACGTTGTCAGGTGTACAGAAACGGACATAGGGTTCCTTTCATCCCGAAAAAAAGTACTGTTCCCGAGGAAAACAACAATAACGTTCTTATGATAATAGATATTGCCACGTGACTTTCGAATCATGATTGAATTATATTATTACACGCAGAGTACAACCCGAATTGATTGTCAAATTCTAAATTGACGCGAGCGAAGCCGCGGGCAAAAGCTAGTATCTCCATAACTAGAAGGTTCCCAAGGAGGTATAGTTGCTGCCAGTTAAGATGGCAATGGCGGTCATTGACCCACCTACATTTATTAAAGTTCTTAACTTTGAAATCCACAAATAAGCCAGTTCATGTCTTGAATCGTCATCTATCGTGATCTTCAACATCTTTTCTAATGAAAAACGATACATGGTTCATTTGTTTTGGTTCGTACGAAGAGATATTATGGAAAGAGCAATGACCGCTATTGCCATCTTAACTGGCAGCAACTATAGAAGGTATGGTCCAGAACAAAAAAAAATGGTTGCCAATGATTGCAAGTGCCTTTCGGGTTCGTTATTAAGGGTCTTATTACATCCTATAAGTGCCGTCTAAAAGTGTTGCCGATCAATAGACTAGCATAGCAACATAACTATTGCATAAAAATTGAAAGTTGTATGTAGACTGAGAACGTGACTAATACATACAAATACGCAGTTCAATTTATTCTTGTATTGTCGTCTTCACACTGTATTGGGATTTTACTCACCATCATTGTGAAATCTTCGAAGGCTGTATTCTTTTTCTCTCCATCGGTCACCGAGCCAAGTTTTGAGTTCTTCATCTGTATGGGGAAGTCTATCGATAGAGTATCTGTAACGAAAATTATTGTTCTGAAAGTAAAATTAAACATTTTGGCGCATGAAAATGTTTAAAGGATCTGTCGAAGCATGCTGAATCGAAATATTTGTTCATTGCATTAAAGCTCCGGTAAAGGGGAAACCTTGACATTTGAGAGACTTCCTTTATACGTTTATGTATTAATAAAGGAGCTATTCTACTTCAGTGAGATTTTTTCCTCTAATTAGGTTACTTTTTAGATGGCTTATTTGCTGGAAGTGATTACACTCTATCTGAATTCAGTAACTGCCTTAGCTCAAATAAAAATGTTAAAAATAGAATGGAATGTACGTGCTCCTGGTTAGTACACTTAGTACCCCCTCACTATCCTTGATGATTTTTAATCATTATCTTGTACATATCTACGCCAAACAAACATGTTCATGTCCAATAACCAACCTTTTAAAGTAGAAGGAGACATGCGTCGGTATTCTTCCTCGAAACAAGTCCATTTCGGTTTGCGCCGGAGTATCATAGGCCACTGTGACGTCGTAGACAGAGGCAAGGCCGGATTCGCGCAGCCGAGAGCACAATGCTACCCAACCGGTGATCCGCGGGTGTAACACATACTCGTAATGCTGTAATCGTCGATTATTTATTGTTCAATTAAAAAACAAAACTTTTCGCGGTTGAAAGCGAGTATTTTCTCTGTAAGATGAGAATTACCTAAACATAACCGGCGAATGTAGGTGTTACTATTCGTTTCTGTCTAACTCTTCGGGGAATTTACCTATTGACGTGATGTTACACAAAAAGGTTTTGTGATCTAGGAAAGATTAATAGATGTAAATGGCTGCCTAATAAGCGAAAGGTGTAATAATAATAATTATATTCGTGACCGTGTACAATAACAATAGGAAAAAGCATACAACAATAAAACATAGCTAGAGATGGAGCCAATGAAAATTCCCGAGATTATGTTCGGCCAGGTAAAACTAGGGTGAAGATAAATGTAATCGCACAGTATGCCAACGTTGGTATTCAATCTCATGTTAAATTAGCAGAGCGTATCAATGAAGCAATTTAAACCTTCAATAATACGGTATCCATCAATAGACCGATTAGCCTAAGTTGATGCAAATGATATTTTTTGCAACATTAGGTGCACCTTTTCCTGCAGCTGTGCTAGTGTCAACTTCTACTTGTCCAATGAGGTGATTAAAGGGAAATCAAGCTGATGAAACATGCACAATTATTACTCAGTACGTGAGTGGTGCACTGAGAATGGTAATAGATAGGTTCTAGATACTTGAGGCGCCTGTCACTTTGCTGTTACCGTCGAGCTAACAGCCTGTGTGACGCTGAGTGACATGATTAAACAAGTTATTGAAATATGACTTCGTACTTCGAAGTACTTCGTACTTAAAAGGCGTACGTTGTGCCTAGAGATGGGTTAATACCCTGGCATATTGGGCGCATTGAATAAGCGCCGGATAAATGCCCATAAACGCCCAATAAATGCCTTTTGCCTGGGCAAAAACTTTAACAGAACTTTTATTAAATTTTTCATTCAAATAGCTATATTTGAGTGTGCGGAAAAGGTAAATTTCCAAAAACATATTGGATTATAGCTAATACGGGGTGTAAACAGACCCTTCACAAAGCCGTCAACCAAGCATTCTGTACATCAAAATAAGTAACTTTACGCAAAAATTATTGCTGGGAAACGACTTTTTTTTTTGGGGTGAAAAATCACGTTTTACGGTAAAACTGAATGTAACGCACTCAAAACATTGTGCTGATGGATGGATTGAATAGTACGGGGGACGTGAAGGTGTTTAAAGTAAAAATCTTACATTAGAAACATGTATTTAAAAAAAAACTTGTGAAATTTGACCCCCAATATCTCCGTAACTAGAAGGTTCCCAGGTATGGTCTAGAACAAAAAAATGATCGCAATGACGGGTAGAACAAGTACCTTTCGGCTTCGTTAAGGGTCTTTTTACACCCTTTATACTGCAACAAACCAGAAATCGATATAATAAGGTTAAGAGTATGTTTTTTTTTTTTTTTTTTTTACGGGTGTGAAATCATCAAATGACTTCTCCCGCTCTGGGTGGAGTGGGAGGGAGTGTCAGACTCTTACTGACTCAAACCCATCCATGTTCCTTCAATGCCCTTTGTGTTCCAGGGCCACGGTATCTCTTTCGAACAGTCCCGCAGCCCCGGCAGGCATCGGCCCTTGCGGGCCCCTTCCTGATTGCTGACATCTCTTTGAGGCGCGCGTGGAACACGAACGCGCCGTCGACACGGCCTGTCGTCATAAGACGGACGGGCGGTGAGCTAACCCATTACTCACCGTCCACAGGCCCGCGCCTACGGTGGCCGGGAGCCACCACGTGGCCCCCGACGCCCGGTGCGTCGCCCGCGGCGGCTGGGACGTGAGATTCTCTCCCTCTCACGTCCCGCCACCTCCTTCGCTAGCATGACTGCTTCACAGAAGGAGGTGACGGCTTCCCATTCCCTCTCGCTCCGGACCATGGCCTGAACCGGGGCCGGGCGCGAGAGGTCGCCGCCGCCGATCGCCGCTACGAGGACACGGCGGAGCTCCGCCCAAGCGGGGCAGACCTCCACGGTGTGCGCCACCGTGTCCTCCGGACGATCCTCACAATGATAGCACCCGGGCGTTTCCTCCCGCCCGATTCGGTGCAGGAACCTCCCGAAACAACCGTGTCCGGTGAGGACCTGCGTCAGGCGGAAGGTGAGGGCGCCGTGGCGCCTCTCTAGCCACTCCTCAAAGAGGGGACTTATCGCCACTATTGTGGCGTGCCCTGCACTGGGTTGCGACAGTCGCTGTCTCCATGTCGCCATGAGATCGCGTCGGAGGTCTGTCCGCTGAGCGGTGATTTGCCGCGGCAGCGGAGTTTCCCCCCGACGTAGTGCCCCCGCGCGCCATTCATGCAGGCGCACGAGGACTATCGCCTCCAGATCCCATGGCGGCAATCCGGCTAGGAGGCTCGCCGCCTCGCGGGAGATCGTGCGGTACCCCCGGATCAGCCTTACGGCTACGACCTTTTGGGGCGCGTTCAGGTAGTGGGCGGCACGCCGCTTAATTGAACGCGCCCACACCGGGGCCCCGTAAAGGGCCATGGACCGCACGAACCCCGCGTAGAGCCTACGGCAGGAGGCGTTTGGACCCCTTAGGTTGGGCAAGAGCCGCTTGAAGGCAGCCCCGGCCCGTTCCAGTTTGGGAGCCAAACGTCGGAAATGCTCAACGAAGTTCCACCGGCTGTCGAGGACGAGAACGAAGAGTATGCTTTACCTTTTTATTTTAATTTACAAAATACCTACTGATATTAAGTTTCATTTTAAGTTAAGTTCCTGCTTTATTTTTTACAAAACAAAGTTATTCATTTTTATGCCCAATGATCGGGCATTTATTTGTGCGTAAACTCATTTATGCCCAATATGCCAAGTTTATGCCCATTTTGTCCATATTTGTTTTTGCCCTCGACCCATCTCTAGTTGTGCCAGCTTTAGTAAATTGGCGTTCCCTTGTTTCGTAGACAGAAATTTCATAGAATTTCGTTTCGCAGAAAATGTTTGGTCCTTGTATTTTTGTTTCGAATAAGTATTATTGTTTTTAACGACTTGAATTAAAAATATTTCACAGAAACAAAATTCTGTGAATTTTAAAATAATATGTTTTTTTTAACAAACTCATCAAACAGTACAATTATTTTTTAAAGAATATTGTTTGTTAGGTGTATTTTTCCCTGGATTTTACTACAACGAAAATGTAAAAGTAGACGTTATGCTATCGATAACTTTCTAAAGAAACATGGATAAATATTTGAACGTTGAAAATTAAAATACCCACTCCGACCAAATAGGTTAGGTTAGGTTAGAACTGTGACCAAATACGTTGATATTGTTCGCATGCAGTAACAGAATTAGGGCAGTCCGACATTTATGAAGCGCAAAATAAAAACAATACGTACAAAGTGAGTATAACAAGATTACCCGCATTGTTTTGTGAACGCGGTGTTGTAATTTTATAGGAACCCGTATGCATTTTGTCAAAGGTTGAAGGTGAATTGAAACATTAAGAAACTGTCACAAAAAATGACGATAAAATGTTTTTCTTGGTAATTAAGTTTTATATTAACTAAACAATATGAGTAAAAAGAAAATTTGATTTGTTATTCTATGATATGAATTACTGTATTACAAAGCAAGCAAATTCATGTAAACAGGCTTTGAAAACGGGTGATTAAAATTGTTTCAAGAATTGGATCTAATTACGCATACAAAGGCGGTTAATTGAGGCATTTATCGCTGCGACTGTCATGGTGGCTGGTGAGTATCAATTTTTACACTTATAAGGCGCGAATTACACAGAAACGGCGTAAGGCATAAGGTGCGGCGCAGGCGCGGAATTTATAAGGAAACAAATGAACGGCGTGCCTGCGCCGCGCCGCTTGAGTGTAATTTACGACACGTCGCCTACATACATTTTGTATGAAAACGTTTTGAAGCGGCATCATGCCTGCGCCGCCCCATCACCTTACGCCTTTTCTGTGTAATTCGCGCCTAAGGTAGGTAAAATAAGGTTAGTCTCTACTTATGTAGAGCTTATAATACACCTCTAGGTCTTCGTTAAAAAGGCGCAGGTGATGCATATGTGTAAATGTGCGACGGCACGGTTGGCGCAGGTTCGATCCCCGTTCGGGACAAATATTTGTGTGTCCTTAACACTACAGATAGTTGTTCCGGGTCTGGCTGATGGTATGTGAGTTTAAATGTTTGTAAACAAACCCACGATACGGGAGAAATTCCAAGAGCGAGGCAACTTTTTTTTTTTACAAAATTATAAATGTGTTGATACGTATGTCAATGATTTAGTAATTATTCAATATCTAAATAAATCACACTTCGAATTAAAATCAGAAATCATAGACATATTTTTTTTATTAGACAGCACTGTGCATCTGTGGTCAAATAATGCTAGTGAAGCACAAGTCAAGTACTGAACCTTGACAAAGACAGTATCTACCGAACCGGATAAACGAAGGCCCTCATTGGAAACGAGAATCATTGATTATCATCAGTATTAATAGTCATGGTCAAAACTTTATGCATGCAAAATAGGGTAAGAATAGTTAATACCTGCATGTTATTAGCATGTGCAAATTTTTCACTGCGACGAAGATTCTCTTCGCTTAAATCCGTTCCTTCAGGAAATAAAACTAGCCTGTAGTCGTAATTCAGTTTCTGATAGTAATCTACAAACTGAGACAGATTTACTTGGTCCTCACGCCAATTCCTCTTTACGTACAGGAAAAAGTTGAGTTGCATTATCCAGCCTGCAAGGTTTTACAAATACGGTAAGGTCGTGTCTATAAAACTGCCTTATTTCGCAAGAAACAAACTACACTTTTGTATCCACGTAATATTTGGCAAAGAATTTATGTGGAAGGTTGTGTGCATAATTTAACTCACCCATGCCTGGAATGTTTTTAATTTCATCTTTTAACACAAATTTTATCTTGGATTTGCCTCCAAGATTCAAAGCACTGTTAGATTCACTAGAGTTTTGAACAGTCTGTTTACAAAAACACAATTCGGTGGACGGATTATGCGTGGCGTGGTACAGAGCTATCCATACATAGTTCCAATCAACTCTTGTGCGATGATTCATCACAATGATGGTCTTTTCGTTAGGATTCACATAATCACCGAAATGATGCAACTGAGTGTTACAGCAACATTGAAACAGCGCCTGAAATAATAAATTCAGCAGATAATAGCATTCAGTTATGATAATAATTGTTTATTAAATATTTCGTAAGATAACGTCTTACCACAGGATATAGTTCCCACAACGAAAATAATGTATCAACTAATTTTCTATACAATCTATGACTAAAAAACATCAGGTACATAACAGGACAGTAAAGAATGAAGAAGCCTGAAATCAGAATGTAAGAAGAAACAAGGTGCGTTTAATAGATAGATAGTATTACTTAATAAGACATATCCAATGGAAGACGTACCAGCAAGAATGGTGTAATACCAAGCAGTGCAGAGCAGGAAGCCCACCGCCATGGCGCCGCGGGCCCCGGGCAAGCACTGCCGCGCCGGGAAGCCCTGCCGCTGCCGATGTCAGCATCGTTAGATTAGAACCCCTACGTGATCCACTAAGCCCTATTACATGACACCTTGCAGTGGAACAGTACCTATTCTATATTGCTGAGGTAATTTATTCTATTATTTTACTCTGTTACACAAGAAGTTAAACCGTCTTCATGTTATCCATAAATTATATTTCTTACACTTCTCTTTCTGTAATATTTACGTCATTGCTTGTTCTTGGGTTTTGGCGGTTTGTGTTGCCTAAGGCTTCAGCTTCTTCTATGGTATTCAATAATTCACAATCTTTCGTTTCAGGCAATAATAAACACAGCAGTCCGGCTGTCATTGGGAAAATACCAAAT
This sequence comes from Noctua pronuba, assembly GCA_905220335.1. NCBI lineage: Eukaryota > Metazoa > Arthropoda > Insecta > Lepidoptera > Noctuidae > Noctua > Noctua pronuba. The sequence continues at coordinate 10,063,551 of LR999902.1, forward strand.
GCAACAGGGGCACACCATTTACCATAGGGTCTTAAGCCAGCCGCAAAAGGTGCAATCATAGCTCCAAATCGAGCCATCATTGAGCAAATTCCTATTGCTGCGTTTCGTACTATTGTTGGAAACATTTCAGTACAATATAAATATATCACGACGAATATAACATAACAGAGCAATTCACCAATACATCCGATGACCACAGATGCTTTCCCTTCAGGGACAAAGCCAATTACAAATAAACAAAAACTGCATAAGGTGTTTCCACCAACAATAATAGTTCTGCGCTTAGAGAACTTGTTTAGGGGAATACAAATAATGCACGCGAACAAGCACATACTGCCAGTGGCCGCCACGTTAATGAAAACGTCGCCAGTTAAATGGCTGATATAATGAGTGACGCCGTAGAAACAGTAGCTGCAGACTAGCCAAGCGAATGACATTATCATGATATTTGTTCTTAAGTGCGGGGTGCGAAATAAATCTAACACTGTGCTATTTGGTTTTTTGCTCCTGTGTTCCAATTGATATAATTCAATTTTTTGTCTTATTTGTTCCGTTGGTAGCTTATTACTGGAAATAAATACTTGAATGTGAGATCTCTTACGTAAAACAAAATATATTTAAAAAAATGGAAGTTGTTACAATATAAAACCTATGTGACACACTTACATTTTTGCTATTCGTTCCATTAGTAACACTGCCTCGTCTGTTTTTTTCATTACCAATAACCATCTAGGAGTTTCTGGCAATAAACAAATATATAACAACAGAAAAAAATTTGAGAGGGATATAAAAAGTTGAAAATACATATAATCTCTTATAAAGTAGCCAACTGCTGCAAGCAAGATATGGCCAGAAGTGAAGGGTATGTGAAACAAGGCAGATATCAAGTCTCTGTTTGCACTTCCAACATATTCCATGACTATCACAAATGATATGATCATAATACCACCGTTTGCAAAGCCGACCATCATTCTGATGAAGGTGAAACTCCAATAATCTGGCATAAACGATGACATTATTCCTGCGAATATTTCTATTATCACTGATATTATTAAAGTCGGTTTTCTACCATATCTGAAATGAAATAAGTCTTTTTAATATACCAATCTCCTGACTTGAAAACAAAGACTGTTCGACTGAACCTACTTGTCTGATGCAATTCCAAATGTTAAACTTCCACTGAGGACGCCAAATTGAAAAATTGTTTGAGTTAAATCTTTGAGCCAATCTTTTTCGCATATCAGATTCCATTCGGTGACTATAGTTCTGGTGAATTTAGACTTATCGAACACCGGGTCTTCGCAACATGTAGCGTTTGATCCTGGACAGTGGTATCCCGTTGGTGGGGCCAGAAAAATTATTGCCATTTGGTGAAACGCCACTCCGACTTTGCTCGCGAATATAATAAAACATAGCCAATAATGATACCGCCCAAAGTTTCCGATCAATTCATTGATGAGTGCCATTCTATCAGAATGTTCATGATTGGATCACAATTGGTTACCACAAATCACATTATTATATGTAACAAATATAAAATGTTTAATAAAGATAACTGTTTATGTACAATGTCGTTTATTGCTGTGCTGGTAAAAACGAGTTGGTCTTGCTCAAGATTGGTTTTCATTCAAAAGCAAAGGTAAATATACTTATTTTTTTATTAAAATGAGTGCATTTGATGATAAGTAAAGATACCTGCAGTTATGTTCGCTTCTCTCTACCAAACAACACTTCGCCACCCCAAGATTCAGGTTTAGTTAAAGTCACGTGCCTGGAAGGTAACAATAACTGCAACTGTGCACACATATTCGTACCAGACATAAAATATCTTGGAGTCTAGATTGACTATAGGCCAAGCTGGCAACCTCATACTGAAAGACTGCGCGCGTATCAGGAAACTGATGTACATTATATGTTAGTATGATATACATATTCAAAGATCTGAGGTATTCTGCTGATCCGGAAACTGCGCTATTAGTGCATCAGAGTCTTTGCCAATCAATCATCGTATCTCTGCTTGGGGTGGAACGTATAAGACCTTTTTACTTACCGTGGAACGAGCTCAAAGGACTATTCTCAAAGTAATGCATTTTAAGCGTAGCCTTCCCCACATCCCAACTCTATTCCGAAGTTCGAGTTCTGACAGTCAGGCAGCTTTTTATACTCCGTGCCGTACTGCATAGACACTCCATGTTACCTCTAGCTCCAAAACTCCTATTTAGACGCAAAGGTTTTCCTGTCTGTGAAACTGTCAAGTGTCGAACCGCTTTCGTTAGTCGCTAATTCTTCGCTTCAAGCTCTCGACTGTATAATAAAGTTGATAAGGTTTTATCCATTTATAAATGTACAAAGTATAAAGTAACAAGTTTACTTACTGATTGCAGGAGTATACATATGACGATACTGAAAGTCTGATTAGAATAAGTTCTTAATTAATTTTAGAAAAGAGTTCAGAAACGATTTGCAAAATGTTCAGTTACCTATGTGAACACCGACACCCGAAACTGTCAAATTTTGCTAATCAACCTTGATGAACCTAATGCTTTAACGATAAAGTTGAAAATCTATTAGATTATAGTAGCTAGATGTGCTGGCGTCTGTACAAAGAAAATTAAAAGTACTTGCACGATGTTTTTATACGTATGTATGTCACCGCACTTCGAGGAACAAATGGCTTCTAAGACACGGGCTTCTTGCCTAGTTTAGAAGTCAAACGTTCATTTGTAAATTGTCTCTGTTGTACAACTAAATCCTGTCTTTGTGACTTTGTTTGGTTTTTGTGTACAAATAAACCATTTATTTAATTATGTGGCGAGGTCGTACTCTTACAAAAAGGGTTTTATTAGCCATATTGTAAGTGAATTGATGTCATCCACCACCAAATTACTAATCAAATTTTATTCGGCTTAGTTTCCTTACACCCGTATCTATAAACAAGTCAAAGTGATTACTTGAGTAAAAGTAATTACTTAAGATACGATTTTTATTCTATAGTTTTGTAATTGGTTGAAGTTACAATTCTTAGCTTTGCTTTCCTTGACGGTTCTTACTTCGTTCAAATTCTTGTCTATTGCATAAAAAATGGTTACATAAGAAGTAATTACTTTAACTTGACTATAGATACAAGTGTCAGAGTTTGCCAAGTAACTGGAACACATAAGCCTGTTTTCAGTAACACTAATAGTCGAGTGCAATTAGACTATAAGGTGGAACGAAGTTTATAGTGGTCGGATTTTCATGGGGTTTTTTTTATTGAGTTCCTAGAGTTGTGGAGATGAAAGTTAAAAAAAAAAAATTTCGACGCTCGCGACTTTTTTTTTAATTTTTTAGTTTCCTTTTGAAAATTTTTTTTTTCGTATAGGAATAACTTGAAATTAGCCGAATTTATATTGTGACGTAATAGTGAGACCTGTGTGCATCCATTAAACGCGAATTTGGTCTGTTTCCTTGTTCACTGTTGTTGACGAAATGCATATTTCCAGATTTTTTAATGAAAATTTCCTATTTTTTCAATTATTTCTAAAATACCGAGTTTTAACACAAAGATTTCTTTTGTCATTGGTAACTGATACTTTTTCACAGATAACTGGACGTAAAAATTTTCAAGAAATCCATATTTACGAGTGAAGTGACTAAAAATTCATTCACAAATATCAGGAAATCGTCTATATAAAAGTTAAATAAGGCCATTTTTCTCAAAATATTTCTATGGTGGTCATTGTAAATATTATCCTGAAAATATCCTTATTATATTAGCTATTCACAGAAAATACAAAATAAAAAAAATATTCGGTGGTACTCGATAAATGTAGATTATTGCTGACGAAGGTGGAATGGGGCCGCTGGTAAACTCACAAAAATTATCGTAATTGTGACGTAACCATTTCTCATAATTTCTATTTAGAATTAGATGCAAGCTTGGTTCTCTGCGCCCCATTTTATATCAATACCGATACCGATACCGCTTCCAATTCTTAGCGATAGATCCCTTCTGTCATGTTTTACTTTCTCAGCAGTAACTGATATTTAACAGGTATTCTTGAATATTTTTCTAGTTATTATACCTTATTAGATTGCTACTAAAATGAGGTTTTAGAGAATAATTTGCACTTTGAGTTACATTGACAAATTTCGAAAAAAAAATGCCTTCATTAGCTTAGACGATTTTCTGATTTTTGCGAATGAATTTTAATTCAATAAACGCGTGAATATGGTTTTCTTGAACATTTTCTTTTCCAGTTATCTGTAAAAATTAATCTGTTACCAATTTCAAAAGAAATCTTGGTCTTAAATTCAGTAACTTAGAAATAATTGAAGAAAATAGGATATTTTCAAAGAAAAACTTGAAATATGAACATTGAACAAATAAACAGACCAAATTGGCATTTAATGGATACACATAGGTCTTTCTATTAAGCCTCAATATAAATTCGTCGAATTTCAAGTTATACATAAAAGAACAAAAAATATTACAAAGGAAATTAAAAAAAAAAAAAAAACTTGCGAGCGGCGAAATTTTTTTTTTTAACTTTCTGCTCTACACCTCTAGGAACTCAATAAAAAAAGTCCCATGAAAATCCGACCACTATAAACTTCGTTCCACCTTTTGAGTATTTTTTGTCTAATTGCACTCGGCTATAAGCTACAAACCCAACTACTAAAATCGATGCATAAATATTATTGCCCTGTTGGACTTCAGCTCTCAGCGCTGAGCCCAGCGTTAAAAATCCTATAACACGATGCGGTTTCGTCTAGGCATTAATTTAGTTTTACTGAAAAGAAGTGTATGTATTAGTGAACATTGCATATTACGAGTATGACTATGTTCATTTAATATCAGACAGAGGCAGATGTAAAGAAAACATAAACATAAGCTGAAAGCAAAATGGCTTTCAAAAGAACAGTTCGGAACTTCGGAAGTACTATTTGAAATCAGACTAAATTGCTCACAAGCTAGTCATTAGTAGTCATAGTCATTATTATAAGGTTTCTCGTATTTTGGACTATTTGCATGTATTATAATATATACTAGTTCATTTCATTTTATTTGTAATATGTGTATTATTATGTACCTATTTATGTATATCAATTTATGTTAACAAAATGGTTTTTTTTTTTTTTTTACTCTATCACAATGCTGTCCTGTTTGACCCAAAGGTTGACTGGTAGAGAATGCCTTGTGGCATTAAGTCCGCCTATGTACCACTTTTGTACATGAAGTTTAAATAAATAAAACATAGAGTCCAGAGAGTCTTCGAGTCCAAGCAATTAATATGATCCAGGAAGAATAACATGTTGTCTGCGTGCGTAAGCTGAATAAATTGTAGTTTTCAGTCCAAATGAGTGCAACGACTGGTTACGACGGTTTAGTGCCACCGTGTCTACTGCTACATATAATAAGTGACGTGTCGATTTTATAGCGTTATTGTCACGTATTTTATTATTTAGTGTGAACCATGACGTCCGCAAACGTGACCAATGGAGCGAATAAAATCATGGCATGTCCTTCTATAGAATATATTAAATTTACTGTCTAATAAACATAAGTGTATAATAAAATATAAAACACTTATGTATAATATAATTTTTACAATCGTGTATTATTTTGACGCCATTTTTTCCTGTTCTTCATTTAATGTTCCTATTAAATATGCACATCTACCCCAGTACTTATAAAGCCGAGTATAACGAGTAGTACCAATCCTAAACATGAATACAGAGGATTACAGGTACAGATACCGGTACACATACAGGTGTAGACACATGTACAGCGACAGATACAGGTACAGGTACAGATAGAAAATTATTTGCCTCTGTGAAATAATAGTCTACAAAGATAAGTCTATTGATATACCTACTACCTAGGCGAGATAGCAATTAGATGGGCTGACCCCGTTCAATGTCATTGGTGAAATCTGCTGCCAGTCGTACAGTCCGACTACAATTTTGACTTTTGATTCTTGCTAGATTCCGAAAGAATGGACCGCGCTGAACGATCATACGTACTTATAACGTTACCTATTCGCCCGATTCACACACTTATCCGCGCCGAATGACATAGGATTCCATTCAAGTAATTCCAAAATTCGATTCTTTCGGCCCCTTCGCTCCCTTCGGCTCTGATAAGTGAGCGGTTTGGTTTACCTTTAACCTCTACAATTTGGACGTCGAAAAGTTGATTGATTCAAATACATAGAATGGGCTTTCTAACTTTCTCTATGGCTAGGTATTCAATTTTTTTGTCCTTTTATGTTAGGTAGGTAAGATACTGTCATAATATATGAAACCGAGTTCACCTTGATCGTCTCTATTTACTCGTAAGTATTCAAGGGCTATACGTTTTATGGTTTTATCCTATTCTGAAATCGCTAGTAGTTTAAGCTAGTTAGTTAGATAGTTTTGCTTATCATTTAGTATAGTTATAGTAATGACAACAGAACTGTATGTTTGCGCGACAATACAGATAATGTTATGTTATTTTCTTGAATTATGATAAAGTACGTAACTTGTTGTTGCTAGATGTTATATTAAGATTCCACTGACCGGAAATAAGAAAATATAATAACATGTGTTTTACTTACCTTTTGTTTGTTATTTACCAATACATATTTACATATATCTACCTACATGTACACACCACATTTGTTACTGTTGTGATTCTATGATGATATTAGATGTTTAAAAAAAATTATATGTGGGTATTTTAAACAACTAAAAAGATAGATAAAATATTTTAAAATGTTGATTAGTAACAGGAAGTATTTGATTTGTTTTACTACCAAAATTTTTCAGAGATAAGTAGGTATGAGAAGAGAAAAGCAGATAATGTGACACTTATCAATAACCTTGGACACTAGGTTACCTTTGCACGTGACTTAGTCATATGTAGTATTTATTTACATGTCAATTAAGAATTAGGTACTCTTATCTAAATAATATTAGGGGTTAAAGTATGAAATTGGCGATTTGAATGGACGCTTTCGTGAAAAGAGATATTTCCATAATATTTTTTTTTTTTGTTTTTCTTGGAAACGTCTGAACCAATTTTGTATGTTGCAATTGCAAACAGTTAGAGTGAAAAAAGCTGCGCTGCACTGCGTAACTTAAATTCTCAAAACACAGTCTATGACAAAAATATATCTACTTGAAGTAGTGAAACCGACGGCACATTGAAACAGATGTTTTGACACACTACCCTATGTGGTAATATGCAACTACTGGTACGGTTTTTAAACTCTAAAAAGTACGTAATTTAACAATTAATCCAATAAAAATGGAATTAGGAAAAAAAATTATATATATACGTCAAAGTAACGAACAGAACAAAATGTTAGAAAAAAACGGCAATTTCATAGTTATAGACTATTATAAACTCTTATATGCACAAGTTTAGTCATTCGAAAAGTGACAGATCTTTCCGGACTACCTATCAACCTAATTAAAATGTCGGCAGTTCTGTGTTTCCTAGATGATTTACCGAAATCTTTATATTTTATGTATTCACTTATTCAATGTAGGCACTTCTCTCTAGCGCATTACAGGCTATCGCCGGAGAGGACTAGGGATCATATCGAGAGGATAGACGATGATACTCACTGATAAAGGGTAATGAGTATTGAGTAGGTATGGACATGTATTATAGAGATAATGGATTTATATAACACCTATCGAGATACTCGGCTTAACCCCCAACATTAGATAAAAGATCGAGAGCAGGATTGGAACCCAGATTAATATCAACCATAGCCGTTTGTTTCAGTTTTGTGACGACAAGATTTACTGCGGAGTCATAAAAAAAATTAACACCTAGGTAAATTAGCGATCCTATATCCTATTTCGCGGACACTGGACTATTAATGGTACGGTCACACATGACTCACAAGGCCTATGATAACATTGACAATGCCCATTTGCGATATAATGAATAGCCTCGCAGTCTCATTTTAGATCTACTTAAGCTCAACGTACATGTGTTAGCACTGCACTGAATCAGCATGGTCATAACTGGAACCGATCATCATCCTTTCTATGAAAAATCCCACTTGTAAGTGACAATGACAAATCCGTGCAGGGAACAAGTGGAAGGTCACACCAAGTCCAAGTCTCCATCGCATTCTACGGATTTAGTGTCCCGAGACCATCTCAAACGTAAAGCTGTTAGAGAAATGCTACGAGAGCTCAATCGATCGTCACATCAAGCGTCGTAAGTGGCGATGAATTGGAATCCTCAAAAGAAAAGGCAGCACGGCCCTCCTCGTCAAACGCTGTATGGGCGGTCTCTGCCCCATCATCTAGCAAACGATTTTCAAAGGCAGCTAGGAAAAGAGAGGTGCGGTGCTGCTGCTCCCGTGCTGTGCTGATACGTGTTTAATGGTCTTTATTCCGTAATATTAGCAACTGTTCCACAAAAGTAAATAGCAGTAGATAAGAGTGTGACGTTTATCTTAGCTTCCACTTAACATTTGGATGGCAATTTAAACTGTCAAGATTAACGTTATTTTGGAGGATTCAGATGTGGCAGAGTCATGAAAGATATTATATATCTTTTTTATCTTGTCTTATCTCTCTCACGCGTATACTAATCAAATAAATTCAAACATGAGAGTTATGTTCAAACATAAATTAAATACGAATTACTTTATTACCGTAATTAAACTAAGTAATTGTATCAACAGCGTCGTAAAATGATGAGAGTCAAAATGGCTCTGTTGTTCTTAGCTTATCGCTGATTAAAAAGAGAGAACTCATTAACTACAACGTGCAGCTAAATGACTTGATGTCTCAACACAAAGAAATTGGATTTTTAAATGGTTCTCAAAGTCGAAGCATTGGAGTAACTTTTAAAATCAAACCAAGATATGTAAAAAAATAACTTGTAGTTTTATTTGCATCCAAGTTCATCAGTTATTTTAAATATAACCATTTTACAATAGTTTAGAAGTTTATACACCGCATTGCATTGAATGTATGTACATAGGTAACATCGCTATGAATAATTCCTAACACTAATTGTTAAATCAGTTCTCCAGAACAATTACTATACAATCTACACTTCATCTACTATATTTTATTCAATCTTAACCTAGGCGCAGGACATAAAGGGTTTGAATTATTTGAATGTAGCCTGCCTATATCTATCCGCCATTTTATTTTATTTCAAAACTACAAGTCACGCATAAAATCCGTATTATTCAATAGCTGGCATCAATACAATCAAGTTTTTTGTGAGACAAAATCTTGTAAAGCGTCACATTTCATATAAATACATTATTATTTACTCTGATTCTATGTACAAATAACAAAAAAAATATTATTTCGCGTCCAATTTTTTTATTTATATTTCAATCGGAATGCGTCTCGGTTCCAAAAATAAGGGCAAGACCTACATACCTAAATGACTAGGTATATTTTGTTGTTCAAAACTAATAAACATAAAAACGTTTCCTGTCGATTCTACAATACATTAATAATTTAGTAGTTAATTATTTTAAGCTAGGCCACAGTCTATAAAATTAATAACACAAAATCCATCTAAGTATTTCCTACTAAGTTGTGTACTTTTACTTACAACGATACAGTCACAAGGTCACAACTGACCCCGTTTATGAGGTGGAAAGTAATTCGTTTTTGATAATATTTACAATATCTACAGCATTTTTCAATTATCTTACAGTTTTTTTTTCTTTTTCGCCATTCTTTACTGGCTCGCAGTTTTTGTCTTTTTCCCGAACGCTTCTCCCTCTTCTATTGTGGTTGTAAGTTCACAGCCTTTGGTTTCGGGCAGAAGTATGGTTATACCAGCTGCTATTAGCGGCAGCACCGCAAACGCAACCGGAGGCATCCACAATGCCTTAGCTCTGCTTTCTATGACAAAGGGTGCCATCATAGAGCCGATGCGAGCTGCCATCGATGAGAAACCGAGAGCAGCGTTTCGAACTACAGTAGGAAATAGCTCTGTACAATACAAATATACAACTACAAAAACAATAAAACTGGCTACAACGCCAACGCTGGCGCAAATGACAGAACCTACCCCTTCAGGTATTACTGCTAAAATTAATAAACAAACTGCACATATTAGGTGAAATATTATCACAATGGACTTTCTTCCTATAAATTTCATAAGAGGTATAGACACAAACGTGCCGAGCAAGGTGACGCTCGCACTGCATGCTACATTGATGAAAGCATTACCGCTCAGCTGACCTACATACTGCGAAACACCATAAAAACAGTAACTACACGTCAGCCAGTTGAACGACATGGCTATGATATTTTTCCTAAGATTTGGAGTTCGAAACAGATCCAGAATATTCCCCTTCTTTAATTGGTGCTTCTCTAGAGATGCTTGGTACGCCTCGATGTCCACTCTGATATTCTCTGTAGGACGATTGTTTCTGTAAAACACAGTAATTATTTGAAAGGTATTCTTTTTCGTTACTAAAAACGTTTATAATTGATTTTAACAGCAGTGGGAGAAAACTTACATCTTAGCAACTCGTTCTAATATAGTAATAGCTTCTTCTGTCCGTTTTACGGCTATCAGCCACCTTGGAGTTTCAGGTACCAGGAAGAAATATGATAGTAGGATAATAACAGGTGCAGATATCGATAACTGGAAATCTGAGTAGTCTCTGAAGAAGTAGGCGAATAGTGGCAGCATCATGTGGCCCAAATTAAATGGTACTTGATACAGAGCAGAGATGACATCTCTGTACTGCGTGCCGACGAACTCCATAACAATTACAAATCCAGTAACCATGGTGCCGCCCACGGACATACCGACGAAGAATCGTAAGAATGTGAACGTCCAATAATCTGGAGCGTATGCAGCAGCTACTCCACACGATACTTGGATAACCACGGCAATGAGTAGAGGATATTTCCTCCCGAACCTAAAAAGCAAGCACATTGTTTCTAAATACTGACAACGCATATTGATTAAGTACAGACATAGTAACACTGAAATATAAAATAAACATTACCTGTCAGAAGCCATTCCAAACAATACACTCCCCAATAATGTTCCCAATTGGAATAAAGTTTGTGTGAAACTGGTAAGCCATCTTCTACCGCATATCAAGTCCCATTCACTTATTATGGTTCTCGAGAAAATGGAAGTATCGTACGTTGGCTCTGGACATGGACATGTATCATTCATTTCTGATGTTCCACAGGTATATGAGACTTTTGGAGACAAGAACAGAATAGCCATCTGATGAAAAGCTACCGGAAATTTTGTTAAAAATATTAAGAGGCATAGCCATAGGTGATATTTTCCAAATGATCCAATCACCTTTTGAATCAAATCTTGTGTTACCGCATTGGGTGGTTTTACCCCTGAAAAGAATGAAAAAACATATTTTTCAATATGTAAAATACATAAACATGTACATATACTGTCGCTTTTAGATTTCAACGTTACCTTTTAGGGCACTTACAATTTTTTTCATGTCACATTGGTACAGCATTCGATACTCATCGATTGTTGCTATTCGTTAGTTTTCTAATTTTAAAATAGTTTATAACTTATAATAGATTAAAAAACAATTTTTGATTCAATTAAATAACAAATATAGATTAATAATATTTTGTTTTGTTATGATTCAAATGTCGAGAAGAAATAATCTAAAATGAATTACGGTAGTAAATGGGTATTCCCTATAATAATATTTTTTAATCAGTTATCATTCCCAGGTCGGTCAGTGACCAACCTACCCTTTGACATACTGTGATTGTTAACAGGGGGCATCATAATTATGAATTTCAAGTTGTACATTGTTATGTACAACTTGAAATTTATTGTGTATCTACTACAATAAAATCAAATACAATACAATTAACTAAATACTTTCACAGTGTATATTCATTGCAAACATTATAGGTCATTAAACTGTGCGTAAATTATGATGACATCATTAATTTATCATTAATTGTAGTTGGTATCAGACACAGACAATTATTAGTTAATCATGTTTAAGACTGTCTCTTCATTTCTCTTTTTTTTTTGTTGCGGCTTCGTTTATTTGATTAGAATTGTTGTATGCAACAATAAAATATGGATTATTCCACTCTAGTAGGAACAAGTGGGAAAAAAGGAATCTTCACAATTTTAGGGTTTATTTTCAGTTAAAATTACGTCGTGGACGATACGTATATGCAAGCCTAGTAGTTCTCGCTCCTATTCGCCAAAAACATCACTCAGAACGAAATAAAATATTAATTAAAAACGAATACCAAACGGTAGTTTCGAGGATAATGCAGAATTATGAGCCCCGTTTAAACTTTAAACATTCCACACAACTTAACTATACAATACTTCACTGAACTCGCTTGGTAGAGCCGAGAGGTGTAAGTGCATTTTCTATTCTTGTTTTTTATTTGGTACTGTTAAATCTAACAGTGCTATCCCTACTGTGGAAAAGTGATCAAAGTGAATATACTAGTAGTAACTTGTCCCATCAAAATCAATTAGTAGCCAAAGTAGACTGTATTTTTTTGTACATTCCATATTGTCCTACCAGGGACTTCTTGGTGGGATAGAGTGGAATAATCCTAAAAAATCCTGTCTCTTTACCCGCAGAAACAGAAATTTACGAAACCTAAGACATGACCCCTACCAAAAATTAACAATATAACCAACCTTCTCATTGATCTACTAGACAGATCGTCGACTTTTTGTCAATACTGACCTTCATTCAGAACAGGTATATTCGAGAAGAGCAAAATGACTTCTCCTTATTGTGGCTAAGTGATTCGATATTTGATTAAACAATTTAACTATAGTATCAAACTACAGTACAATTGACAGCCGGGACCATCGGTTTAACGTGCTTTCCGAGGCACGGAGGAAACTCGATATACTAGGGGCGGTCACCCTAGGCAAGCGCGGCGTAACTTAAAGATCGACCCGAGCATCTGTTATTATTTGGCCACTAGCTATACATATATATAAGTATATAATGTACTTCCAATTAAATATTCTTGACTTGCGATCTCGTAATGAGTCGAACATCACGCTCAGTCCTCGAGAGGCAAGGTAGGTAGAGATGTCGCATTTCATCGCACATAAAAATATAGTAATATTACTGTCGTTTTGCGGATGTAGTCACTACATAAATGATCACTGGTGTATGAAACATTATACGCGTACTTAAATAACTAAAAGGGACAAAACGTTTCTGCCCTTCAATTAGGTTTAGTGCCCTTCAACTAGGTTCTCAGTTAGAAAATATATTTCTTCAATTAAAAACGAATGTAGCAGGCTGCATGCTATTTTTTTCGATTTACGAAGTAGATAATTATGATACCAACGCACAAGCACTGCAATCACTAAACGCCACAAATATAAATAACAAGAATTTGCAAACTTAAATACATATGTCTCAGTGTCAATGCTGATTCGCCAAGGCCTACAATATCGGGGTCAACACACCATGCAAACGTCAATACACTCACTTTCACCACAATTAATTCGCTTACCGTTACGCTCCTGCATTTCCATTTTATTTATATTATTTTGTACTTAAACTAGTAACACTCCGAGGTTGGATAGTTTTATCACACGTAAGTTAGCACAGGCACTTGGTTTTGCCGATGCGGTGTTGTGCACTAGGCGGCGCGTTGCTGCTGACTAACAACATTGCTTTGTTACTGTACTGAGCTCAGAGCTGCGCCCGCGCCGCACAAATCGCAGCCGCACCGCACGCCACGCGCCGTTCTCTTCGCTATCAGAGTAAGTGTACCAGCCGCGAGGAAATGTCAGTCTGTTGATACTATTGCAATGTGACAACAACGAGAAACTGGAAAGATAACAGCTATCAAATAACATGTTTTTATCCTCGGTAGGTTTTAATCTTATTTATAAGTATTATTTGCTTGTATCCCAAGCTGTAGCCAGAACACCTGAAGATCATTAGCCTACAGCAGTGCTGTGCTGGACATGGACCAATACAATCGACCCGCGATTCAATAACGGTTCGATTCTCAGTAACTATCATCCATAGCTGTCACTATCATCCACCCTGTGAAGACCGTCGTTCCACCAAGCTTGAGGGCGTCCCTCTTAACGCTAGTCGATTCTCGGCCTCCACTTAAAAAGACACGTCTACCCTTGGGCATCGATTCTACGGATCATATTGCGACTGTCATATTGAACTTCGAAGTTGAAAATACTGATTTACTACGGGCTTAAAGTTTACAAGAATGATTTGTGTGAGCTTGAAGGGGGCGGGATCATTATCCTAACTTGTGTTAAAGTAAAATATGACAGAAAGTTTGGTTGCTTGTTTATCACGTCTCCTTCACTAATGACTACTCAACAGATCATCATGTTTGGCACACAATCTTACAAGTAGACCACGACCTGGCTTAGGTTATAGGATTTATATCGAAGCAGGTAGCCGGACGGGTCACCGACCTCCCTGTAAACCAGTGTTCGCAAGTTCGTGTCGCAGCCAATATCCACTTTTCGTCCGGCAGAATGGGGCTTAATCTTTCGTTTGCTACCCCTGCTATCGCCGCACGGTTCCAGGGTTGCCGGGTCCTAGAAAGTATCGAGACCCTATCAGATCAACTGTACGTCATCTCGCAGAAGGAGGCGGCGGAGCAGGCGCCATATCGACCTGATGCTGCCCTAGGAAGTGCCGGCGGATGATAGATCGGGGAGTCTATCGTCGTCGCGTTGCACGGCCCTCATGGGTTGTGGCGATGTCTCAGGTGAGCCCGGACATCGTCAAAGGAGTTCAGCGGAGGCGGGCTGTGCTGGATGGGTCGCGAACGTCATGCGTAGCAATTCTTGCGGCTGATCCGCCAAGATGACAGTAAAGTCACGGCGGTGTTTTTTAGTGGGTGCAAGCCCCACATAACTAAGCCGTCTCCCCGGACGTTGAAGTACGCGTAGGCATTTTTCACCGTTCAAAAAAAGAAGGATATAATATAATATAAAAAAGGATAAAAAAGATTTATTATTTATCCTGACAATATGTTTCTGTGCGATAATTTGCATGCAGCTGGCAAAAACTAGTCGACTATAGAATTGAGCTCGGTAACCACTTTATGAGCAACATTAGGACTGATTTGTGGCAATGTTCAGTAGGAGAATAACTAGTCATATCCGGTACGTTTAATTTGTACCATGACAAATCGTCAATCGAGTATGATGATGAAATTTTAGAAAAGGTGGATTTAGAATTAAACGAACAAAGTACCAGAGCAAGAGTATATCTCTTCCGTAGGATCCGGCTTTTAGTTTGTTTTACTAATGTTGTCGCTATGTTTTTGTAAGCGCGCGTCTTCCTGGCGATAAAAAAATAAATATTTGTCGCAGTCGCGGGGACATGACGTGCACACAAAAAATCTTCTTTCTCATTACCCAATAATTTTTTTTTTCAATCTGTCTAAAAGACTGAAATACCTAAAAACTGACAGATAAGACTGATAGTTACCGACCTTGCGAGAAAAAAATATCTTCAATTTAAGTGGTACCCACAAAGTTAACCCCAAAAAGATGTAAACACCGACAAGGAACCATTTCATTGTCCACAACCATTATTCCATAATTGTGTCTACAATGTAAAGCTAAAAAAAATATAGTAAACAGTTAATTTCACCAAAACCTACACAGGCGGGATACATAATAATATAAACACCCTATGGCCAAATATGATTGCGTGACGCCTTTTTTTTTATCAAATGACTTCTCCCGCTCTGGGTGGAGTGGGTGACGCCTTTCTGTCTCATTACTATCGTACAGTGCAACAGTGGGAGTGCAGTCACGCGGCTAACAGCTGATAGGTGACAGGCACACGCGCACGAATTTCAAATGGCTGTTGTGTTATGGTGATAACATTGCATGAGTAAAAAAAAAATCTGTGGGAAAGTTGTTTGTTATCAAGAGTACAATTACGTGTTTATGTATCGGTCACTAATTACCAGTCATGCTATATAATCTAACGAATGATGCGGGTAAGGTTTAGAATCGCGTCCTCCGAATTGGGTGGTGTGGGAGGTGGGAGGGGGAGGGGGGGGAGTTGTAGAGTCACCCCCCACTTCCCCCCCTGCCGGAGAGGCACAGTTTTTTTTTTATAAATTTTTTAAAATCTCAATTTGGTGTTATGTTTGCTTAATGTTTTTGACATTATAAACCTGATTTATAGTGGGGAGAGTTGAGTTAGTTGTTGCCATTCAACGTGGCGCAGTCGGAGGAAGCCCGGTCGACGGAGCCCCGCTTTGCGGGGCTCCTACTTCTGAATAGTTTACAAAAAAAATAACCACGAAGGGGATGGCGGGGTCTAATCGCTCGCTTCGCTCGCTCACTCGACCCCGCCATCCCCTTCTAACCTAACCTGTCCGAGTCGGGGAGCCCCAAGTCCCGAGCTCGCTTCGCTCGCTCTTGCACTAAATGAAATACGAAAATATTGACTTTTATAATTACTTGAATTTATAAACATAATTTATAGCTTCCACAATTTTAAAAAAAGGATCTTCGATATCTCATTCAAAATCATATATTTTACGCATTTTGAGATGATTTTGACACATACAGGGTGTAAACAGACCCTTCACGAAGCCGTCAACCAAGCATTCTGTACATCAAACTAAGTAACCTTACGCAAAAATTTTTGCTGGGAAACGATTTTTTTTTTTGGGGTGTAAAATCACGTGTTACTGTAAAACTCAAAGTAACGCACTCATAACATTGTGCTGATGGATGGATTGAATAGTACGGGGGTCTTGGAGGTGTTTAAAGTAAAGTTACAACATTAAAACCTTGTATTTCAACAAAAACTTGTGAAAAAGTTGGAACTTTGACCCCCAATATCTCCGTAACTAGAAGGTTCCCAGGTATGGTCTAGAACAAAAAAATGATCGCCATGACGGGGAGAATAAGTACCTTTCGGCTTCGTTAAGGGTCTTTTTACACCCTTTATAACGTCAAATACGTTAGACTTTAGTTAAATATTCGTTCCGTTTCACGTTTAGTTAGTGATTTACCAATATTTTTAAAAAATAATTTAAAAAAATTCCGGCAGCTAAAATCGCATGGGGGCGCTTCAGATAAACCCCCTTGACCCCCTCACAGTGACAGAATCATCGAATTCAGAGGACGCGATTCTAAACCCAACCCATTTTGAACATTGCGTTACAACATTATGATCAAACAAACTTGCAAAACTGAAATTCGATCGATATTATATGAGTAAGTTTCATTCGAAGACATGTAATAACAACAATGTAGTATTTTTTTTCCTACTGCCATCGTCCCACTGGTGAAAGGTAATTTCGTTACTTTTTTTTTGTTTTTTGTTTCTACCTGCGGACACTATGTCGGCTCGCAATTATTTTTAGAAATACTTTTCAAAGTTTTCATTTTTGAGTACAGGGGGAGGGTATCGAATATCGATCGAACTTCACTTTTGCAAGTTCGTTTGATTATAATGTTGTAAAGCAATGTTCAAAATTTAATTTCTTTCGTTTCATTCTTCGGATATAAAGGTTGACTGGTAATTAGTGACCGATACTTTAACAGGTGACTGATCTCATGATAACGAAAAACTTTCCCAAAGAAACTTAACTTTTTTTTAATAATCATTCACTTTCATCACAATAACACAACAGCGGAGCATTACGGAGCGGGCTTGCGAGCCGCGCGGGTGCTATGCCTACCCACTGTTGCACGGTACGATAGTAATGAGACAGAACGACGTCACGCGGTTAACAACTGATAGGTCAAAGGCGCGTGCGCCAGTTTCATACGGCTGCAGCTGTTGTGTTATTGTGATAAAAGTGAATAAGTATAAAAAACAAAATAATCTTTGGGAAAGTTGTTTGTTATCATGAGTACAATCACGTGTTTAAGTATCGGTCACTAATTACCAGTCACCCTATGTAATAACAACAATGTAGTTGTTCAGAGACGATTGTGAAATAAAATAAACAGATTTACGATATGAAAAAAGATCGTGTTTTATTTTCGGTGGGTAATTAATACTTTAAATATTTTTCTATAAAATCAAAAAACTGCTTAAATATTACTTACATTTTTATGTGTAAATAATAATAACAAAATTCTGTTCTTAAGTTACTTAAATAATTGTTGCTTATACAATCACAAAGAACAGTTTGTCTGTAATACTGACCGAGCAAAGTTACAAGTGTATTTTGGAGTGGCAGGTCTTAATTTATAAACGCCTTTTAGAAGCCTTTTAACTTAGTCGTTAGAAGTTACAATACTGCCTAACAGCAAGAAAATAGCTGAGCTAGCTGAATTCAAAGATCCGTAACTGGCACCTTTGTTACATAATTTAGTTAAAAATATCATAATATCTGATGGAGAAACAGTATAAGGGTCATGACTGTTTGCTTTACTGAAGTGCCACCATAGTTTATAGGTACTGTTATTCTGGGACAGTGTATTCTGGGATAACGAAGCCATCATTAGGTCGAGCGCAAGGCTTGGTGTTCATCTGGATGCGAAGGCAGACCTGAGAGCACCACTGTAACCAGGTTAAACTGTCTCAGAGGGAGTTGGGGAGTCCTGAAAGAGCACAAGGAAATATTTGAATCAGTCGTTAAGTATAAAAATCAGATTCTCGCATTTTATTAACCAATGAAACCATGGCTGTGACGGCCAATAAGGGAAAATAATGATACCTGTTGCTTCGTCATTAATAGCATTTCAAAACCAAAGAGCAGGGTGGAAAAGTATAGAAGCACCCTGTGTTTCCAATTTATTGTAAATGCATCTACTGTCATGGCATCAGGGCCCGGTTTCCATGAGACATGCTTTTGCATTTTGTATTAGTGCGAGTTGGTTAAATGAAGGAATTGAGTCCCTGCCATTTTATTTATGTAACTAATAGCAGTGGTGTTGTGAACGCGTAGCAAAATATTACAATCACTGTTCTTTGGGTCTCGAGCGAAGCGTTTCAGGCCAAGAAAGGCAACAAGTAACTCTAAATAATTAATATGAAAATTGCGCTCGCTGTCTTTCCAACCACCGTTGAGACGTTCGTTGTTACAAAATGCACCCCAACCTGTTTTAGAATGCCGGGGTCATTATTGTGGCTTCTCATTCTCCCATGCAGTGGTCTCACAATTATGTTAAATCCCGATGGAGAGTCAAGTGTCCTATCAGGGAAGTATGTCTCATCATTAACATCTAATTGGTTAGAATCATCTGAAATAGAAATTCTTTGAGATTCATCCTGTGTTTCTCTTCTTTCATGTTCTTCATCAATGTTTCTTTACACAGATTCTTCAGGTCCATCATCAGATAAGTAAACAGTTTTCTTTTCTTTTACTTCATTACAACTTTCCTTTGTGTTTTCATTTTTATTTTGCTCTATCACTATGTCATTTATAATAATTTTCTTTTCTTTTTTAGGTGCATCATCCACTTTATTTCTGCTAATTGAAGCTTCTAGAAATTCAACATCTTTACTTATGACTCCTTTTTTTTGTTTCTGGATCTATGAATCTATAGCCTTTTGTACCGTCACTGTAGCCAACAAATATTAACTTACGTGACTTCACATCAAGTTTAGTTTTGTTATCTTTAGGAATAAGCACCATTGCAGGACATCCAAAAATTTTCATGTGACTCAGATTTGGCTTCATTCCAGTCCATACTTCATGAGGGGTCCTCTATGTTGTTTCGAACGCCGCTGTTGCAACACACGCTGTTGCGAATTATTTTTCCACTGCCTCACAGGTTCGAAAGCTCATGGTCTCGAATGAAGTAGTCGCGAAAGACGCTGTTTCGAAAAACATTTTCACTGCCTCATACGCTTGAATGCTTGTGATTTCGATTTATTTAGTCATAAAGTGTACAGAAAAATATTTAAGCAGTAATTAAATTAAATCAAAAAATTCGGTGTCAACATCAACATTTAATATTATTATTAACGTACTGTTTTACGTTAATAAAAAAATAATAATAAATTATTTTTTTTTCTTTTTTAATTACTGCTTAAATATTTTTCTGTACACTTTATGACTAAATAAATCACAAGCATTCAAGCGTATGAGGCAGTGAAAATGTTTTTCGAAACAGCGTCTTTCGCGACTACTTCATTCGAGTCCATGAGCTTTCGAACCTGTGAGGCAGTGGAAAAATAATTCGCAACAGCGTGTGTCGCAACAGCGGCGTTCGAAACAACATAGGGGACCCCTTCATGAGGCGTCGCATCAGATAAGATACAGGTAGGAGATCGGTTCACAATGTATGCAGCTGTAGCGACCGCTTCTGCCCAGAATGTAACCTGCAATTCAGCATTTAACATCATACATTTATGCGCGCTCTATCAAAGTTCTATTCATTTTCTCACTGAGACCGTTTTGTTTAGGAGTGTATGGCTTAGATGTCTGGTACAGTATTCCATGTGTCTTCAAGTAGGCGTCAAAATTATTATTTTTGGATTCGGTTCCACTACCGCTTCTCAGTTTTTATTTTTGTACACGAAGCAAAGCTAATAAGTTTACATTCACACGCACATTGGTAACTGTCACTTTATGAGCTTACAGCCGTTCATTATTATTGTGTGCGTAAATGGATTCTACAAACACTAGTAAACATAAACGGGTCCACAAAGATACCCAACTTTTTATAATAATGAAATATGGTAACCATAGCTGATTGGCGTAAGCGCCTGCGATAGCTACTGATCTAATCTCGGCGACATGAGTTCGATCCCAGCTGAGGAATTTTGTTTTGCTGTTTTTACTTTTTGTTTTTATTATATTAATTTTGTGGCCAATAAAATCACTCAAGCAAAAAAGTAGAAAGGTAATTAAATAAAACCAATAAAATAATTTGATTTTTTATTAGATAAGCATTAGTATTGCTTGGAATGAGCGGGTCATTAGCAAATGATCCGTCTCGTTTCCTCCAATATGTTCCTTCCTTACATTGCATTGGTTGTTTTAAGGTTCAATTTGGTGTGGGCTATAATGTAAGCAAAAAAACTTGTTTGCCGATACAATGATTTAATGAAAACTGGTTTTAAACATTCATAGGCTTTAGCTATCCATAATAGACATTCGAATGAGTAAAACACTGTTGTTTACCAGTTTTTTATTACAAAGAAAAAATTTTTTAGTGGTAAGGGTGGGCGTAAATAAATTGTCAAAGTAGGTAGGTATTTAAATTGAATCAAAGTAAAATTAGTGGTGAAGTGAATCAACATGTTAGATAGTAAGAAGTTATGACAACTTCTAACCGCATAACAATAACATCACTTCACCAGACTTTCAATAATACGAGTTGTGGTTTTAAAACGTGGATTATGGCAACATGACGTATACCTAGGTAATTATTCCTAAAGTTTGTATTTGTTCACATTCGCTTAACAAATATGAACATTATGTGCATAAAATAAGATTGATAATCGTCTACTAATAAAATAAATTCGACTAATAATGTGTTGGCAAACCTTCGTTTTCTATTACTTCTTGTAACCTTCTGCCCATGCTGTTCACCATGTTCGAGCATATATTACTTCCACGTAGCGACTCCCAGGTCGAAGTAACAAGGTCATCTAAATTGGGCTTAGACCTTACTTGTGATGAGTCCCAGTTTAGCACCATATGACCCCACAGATTTTCTATGGGGTTTAAATCAGGACTCTTAGCGGGCCAATCGATAACAGTCATGTTTACTTGGTTTTTAAGCCAGTTTTGCACGATATGTGCACGATGCACTGCACTATTATCTTGCACGAAGTAAATGTGCTCGTGCGGATAGGCAACACGCACAGTAGGCAGCATGACATTTTTCAATAAATCCAAGTAATCATGACTGTTACTGCGACCCGCTATTTCTACGAGCTCACCGGGACCCATCGAAGACATCCAGCCCCAATACCCGACAGAAATTCGGCCACTAGTCCTACAAGGCAGAAGGTTACATTCTTTACATCGTTCTCCAACTTTTCGCCACAATATTTTACGCCCATCCTTATCAGACCTAAACGTTTTTTCGTCGCTAAAAATAACCACATTGTTCTCCCAATCGAAATCGATGTATGACCTAGCGAACTGTAGTCGGTTTTGTCGGTGCGCAGTGCAAAGCAAAATCTTTCGCGCTGGCTTGCTGCAACGTAAACCAGCAGAATGCAGGTGATTCCTCACGGTTTGTAAGCTCACATTGTGTGCTGTTGCTGTTACGCGGGTAGGCAAGAACGGATCAGCTTTGTGCCTTGCCACGATGTCGTGGTGTCGAGCCGAAGAATTTGCCTTAGGTTTGGGCCCACGTCGAAGATTATCCACATCTCCAGAATCCGCATATCGGCGGACCCATAACTGCACGGTTCTCCTCTGTGGATACAAAATAAAACAATTTTTGAGATACTTAGAATAATAGCTTTTATTATTAATAAATGTATACATATATATGTATAATTATATTTTATTTAGACTATTATATAATATACTTATAAATATACCTAATTAATATTAAATACTTAATAAAAACAAGTAACAAGTTAGTATTAACAAGTTAAAATACTTATAGATATGTTTCACATAATATGCACTGACATTAGCAAACATAATAATCTTTTTTTATTTACGTTATTTGAAGGCTTTTCTTTAATCTGTCTAAAAGCACGTGCCGTAGTATAGGACACACCATGGAAAAAATGGGCTAACCAAGTTAATTTTATCATTATCATCATAAAAAAAATACATTTATGATAACAAGTATTATTATAACTATGGTAGGTATTCCACTTTAGTTACATTATTATTTATTCCTAGGTAAACATTGAAAGGTTAGATGATTTAGTTAAGTTGAAGTAGATAATATAATATCAACGTAATATCTAACTGTTACTCACCGATATCATTAAGCGCCTTGCAATTTCACTTATAGATACATTTTGCTCATGCAGAACAACGATTTCTGCCTTTTTAAGCATTGATAAATGGTGCATGGTTGGATCCTTAGAAATAAATCCGCACACGAATATGAGATCAATAAACTCAGTTAAGCAAATACTCGTAGATTGACAACTAAGAACACGCACTTTTTATAAATTAAGGTATACGGAAACTATTTTTCTTTAAATGTCGGTAGTTATTTTCTAAACAGTCAAAATAAAATGTCCTGAGAGTTCTGTGGTAGTCCCAAACGTTGCAAACTTCATTACTCATTCATAGACGGGTTCGAATCGTTATATATTATACTTATTTAATGTTTTAACAAATTAATGAATACAAAAAGAACATTGCTGCACCCATGGTTTGAACTTACGACTTCTCGTTCATTGATCAAATACTATAGCCATTGTGCCATGATGACGATAGTAATTATGTGCGAAATATTATATCTGATTAGGTAACATAGATGAATGATTACTATATATTGGTATACGGTTATTGAAGTGCCTTACGCACACTAATAGAAACAGAGCTCGCTCGTTTTATTAAGTGTTTGTGTGCATAATAACTATGACTTCACTCACACATGTAAGATGTAAACCAAATACTTGGTTAGTCACAATAATAAAACGTTTACGCACACAATAATAATGACCGGCGGTGACAGTTACCAATGTGGGCGTATGTAAACTTATAAGCTTTGCTTTGCGTACGTAACTCATTTTCTGCTCTATTCTTATACTCCACAAAGAACATCGGCCAAATTCGACCTGACCAAAATATGAAACGACCACCAATGATTGATATATCAAAAAACAGTGACTTAGGTGTATATTTAATTACGGGGTCCAGCTTATTTTATTGGAGCCGGTAAAATAATTTAGCTTTGTAATAGAAACCCCATTTCCTTACTACTTTTTATATGTTTTGAACGCATCTAAACCCGTCCCGTTTTTATCTGTGGTTCACGTTTCATCATAACATTATAATGACACTACCAGTATGCGTTTACTTTTTTAAATACTAGATTTTATTGAACATTTTTCATTTATTTTCGTAGTGTATTATCAATAATATCATTTTTAGATGGGGAAATGGATTAAGTATTCCGAAATGAGTTGCAAATGATAGGTTGGCATTTGTACTAATTCGTAGAACGGAACGTTCTATGATGACATGAGAGCTGTCAAAGCGTTTACTGCGCAGTGCGCAGTCCTTGGTTCGTTGCTCTTGCGTCGTTGCGTACTTAGAACATAGTAGTATGCTAGTATGCTTCCTCGAAGCAATACTATGTTTATATTTTAATAGAAAATGGTATATCAGGGAGAGAGGGTATAGCAGAGTATTGTTGCAACTGTTTGGTAGGGCGACGCACAGTTGGATGTTGTGCCCATGTCATGACGATTGTGTGGTACCTTGGATGGGCTCGACACCAGTGAAATATTTCTGCAACTGCTGAATATTTAGATTCAGTTGTTGTAAGGGAAGACATAGAATAAATTAATACTTAAAACCATATTGGTGTTTTATTTAAGGTGCCCTTTTATTATCTTTATTCTACCGATCTTTGAGATACGACAGATATAACGTTATATTTTTAGTATAAGATAAGGCAAGGAATCATTTTATATATTTTTCATAATAATTTACAACTTACTAAGAAACAGTCTAGCTTGGCTGTTGTATAATCATACCCTGATTCATGCACATTGCGCTGCACCTGTCTAAGGTACATAACAGTGAAAAGATTAGAAAGCTTATTGACTCATTTTTGTGGTTTTAGCTATTGTCTTATAAAGTTATTTATTACTGTTTTTATATCAATGGTTTTAGCTGAGGTCCGAGTCATAGTAGCAGAGAGTCATGGCTGCAGACGACTTATTACATCATAACCTCAAAAGTGACGCAATACGTAAGTGTACCGTTCTATAATCCTCGGCTTTTAAATAATATATTTTCAATTTGGGATTGATGATTGTGCCTAGGGGTACGGATTAATCCATACACTAGTCATGTTCGCGGTATTTTATAGCCAGGTCACAGCATGTATGGGCCGTGACCGATGTTCTTTGTGAAATATTTCGCTTTGATTTTTAATAAAATATACATGTACGCGTCGAGAAAAGTATCAATGAAGGTTACAAAATCTCTTGCCCCTCCTATAGAAGTATTCTTCATCGGTCCACATAAATCACTGTGGATAAGCTCTAGCAACCTGGTTGCACGGGAGCCTTCAGTGGGGAACGGTTTTCTTGTTTGTGTAACATGTCTTGAAGGTTAGCTTCAAGACATGTTACACAAATGGAATTTTCTTTTCTTGGTGCCAGCTTTACGCCTTCTGTAAAGTTAGGTATTTTATTAAGATTAGTGAAATTTAAGTGACCCATCCTTTGGTGCCACAGATAAGCATCATCATCAGTCTTACCCATCATGACTTGTATGTCTTGATTTTTACAAGGTTTTAACAGATATGTCTCATTGATTCAGTCAGCCCTTGCAACTATCTTGTTGCTGGGATTGTAAATTTGACAAACATGTTCATTGAATATTTTCTTACTCCTTTAATTATTTTGCTGACTGATAACAAATTTTTATTTATTTCTGGTACGTATAAACCATTCCTCACCTGTATTGTATCGGTGCTGCCATCTTTTGCATTTACCTTGACACATACATTACCGCAGCATTCAACTTTTAATACTTGGTTGTTAGTAATTCTTATGCTCGGTACAGATGAAGGAGTGATATCAGTGTGAGCCAGTACCTGTTTCGAGTCTTATGCATAGATGCGCCGGAGTCAACATACCAAAAATTGCTGTGGATGCTGAAAAAACTGCGACATATCCTGTTTCTTTATCTGTTTTTTTTTTTATTATTACTTGTCTTCTTATGCCAACAATTCTTACTGAGATGTCCGTACTTATTACAACGAAAGCACCTAGGGCCTTTCTTATTTTTAAACTAATCACTTTTGGGCTGATTTTTTGAGTTTTTATAAAGTGCGGTAGTGTCTAATGTCTTTACTTCTTGTAGTAATTTATTTTTCACTAAATCAGCACTAATATTCATACCGGAACTTTCTAAGCCCATGATCATGGGCTTGTACATTTCTGGCAACCCAGCCAGCATTAGTGTGCCCAACCACTCATCGTCCACATTGAATTTTAAATTCCTTAGCTTGTGCGCGGCTGTCATAACTTTGTTTACATAATCTTCGACAGATAAACTGTTTTCGAAATTGGTATTAAAGAGGTCTTTTAATAAGCCTACTTTACGAGTTAATCCGCTGTCTTCAAATGCCCTTACTAAATTTTCCCATACCTGTTTTGCATTTTGAGCTTCTTGAATATGTACGTATAAAGTCGGGTCAACTAATAGTTATTAGCTTTGACTTGGCTTTGGTGTCTTTTTTTAACAGAGTCAGGGTCAATAGCCACGGGTTCTTTTAAAACGCAGTTATACATGTCTTCAAGTTGTAGGTAGGTATGCCTTGACTGCAAAACTCCTACTTGCCCAATTCTTACGACCCTTTAGCTTTTCAATTGACATCATTGAATTGCTTCCAGCCGTATTTATATCGTAAATATTCAATCTGTAAATAAAATAGCTGAAAAGAAAAAAAATTACTCGCGAACCCGGTAACCAAAAATGAGATTATACTCGTGGTTTTTCTTTTACTATTATAAATACTGTTCGAAACACAAAGATAACTTCAAACGGCAGGCTTGGGACGGCCCATAACCTGATAAAAACGCAGTGGAAGCGTGATGGGCCCGTAACCTGATGAAATAAGACGAAAGGCAATTTGAAAGATATAACTATTTAATATTATTAAATAATTTTACAAACGTAACTGTCAGTGCACAAATACATGGACGAGAGCATGCCTATATAAAATACAAAGCAGACATGCACATCACATATTGCTATTTAACTTAGCGCAGGCGTCCATACTCTCAACATTTATGCCACTCGACGGCAATAGTTTCTTCAAATATCTACCTCGCGGGCCCTTTTAACAGTAGGCCATCAATTTTCTATATCTTTTGACGAGTGTACGTCCATTCGCAGCTAAATTTGCACCAACAGCGTTTGCCCGAAATTTAATAGAATCTAGGACTAATAAGAGTGTTCGGTTCATTATTATCAGCGATAAAAGATGCATCGAAGAAATAAAGTTGAAATTAACAAAGTTTTGAGTGATTCTAGAAATTAAATATTGCTAACCCCCTTAAGTAAGTAGCGTGATAATATTATATAGCCTAACAGTCCGAAGACGCCTTTAAGGAATATTTCAGCAAAATTTGAACACAACATAAGAAGTAGTTTTTGCGGGTGCGCCAAAGTTCACCTAAATTTTCAACTCCGATAATTGAAAATCCGAAAATGTTCTTCCTAACATTTTTCATCCTAACAATCACAATTCCTAACTACTCTGTCTCTAATATTATAATTCCGAAGCATTCAACTTCATAACGTCAGTAGCAATAAACATCTGTTATACTTTTATTTGTTTTCCTATATTTTCTCAACATAACCATCTTTTACACTATTATTCAGAGTCATATATTTTTTGTTTAGATTTCTTTGTTTAGACTTAGAAATATTTAGCCAAAAAAGTGTTATTTTTGCAAACCGTTTATTTTCTCGATTCTATCGTATAAAACACCTAAATGTAAGAATAAAAGTTTCTTGGTGTTTTTTGTCTCCGACTAACCGTTTGTCGTAAAAACGATGTGGAAGGGATCCATAGGTTAGGTTAGGTTAGAAGTGTGACCAACTGCGCGCGAGCCGAGCGAGCGAAGCGAGCGGTGCCGCGGCAGCGGCCGGCGAGCGCTACTTCGAAATTGGTTGCGAAATTTTTCAAAGTTTTTTTTTCATAGTGCCCCCAAGACGACACTCTGACCTGTACTTATGTTTAGGGATAAAAGCGTTATGATAAAAAACAGTAGGAGTTTAAATATATTTACATTAATGATATTATTAATTACAATTTTCGGAAACATGAGTGTTATGAACATCGCCGGTAGCACTACAAATAGTATGAATGAAAACTTTAGGATGAAAAATTTTAGGAAGAGTGATCATTCGGATTACAAATCGTTAGGAAGAACAATTTCGGGAAAAGAACTTTAGGTGAGCCAATATGGACCCAGTTTTTGCACCTTTTCATCCTTTTCATCGATTTAAATTTTTACGATTTATTATAATTATGTATATTTAAAGTAAGAAATGATTTTTTTTATTCAAATGTTTTTATTTTGCCCTATTATTTCGTCTTTCTTACTTTCTCCGTTTCAACACTTTCAACAAAGGCTCAAAGGCTTTCTTAAAGTATCGAAAGTACCGTGAATCCCGGTTCTTAAGCCAGAAGGTCCCAATAATCCCGGTTCTTTAAAACAGAACCGGTTCTGCATTCCCTATGTACTACATACAGGACTGAGGACAGTAGGATAATAAAAAGATAAAAAGTTTTTAGTAGGAATCTTTTTCTTTATAGGCCGTTAGCTACGCATGAAATTTTGGATGCTTTGGGAAGCATTCCTGATGATGATTTATTTATTCAAAAATAAATTCTAATACATTGGTTAGTTATATGTATTCTACCACCTCCTGCTGATCCTGACTGTACTACTGATGAAGATTCTGAGAAGATAATGTGACGCTGAATGACTTGCCTCGAAACATACTATTTCAACCGTCAGAAGTATCAATACAAGGACAGGTTCCGGTGAGTGATACAGAAGAAGAACCTTCTCCTTCTACAGGTCGAAAACGCAGGTGAACCTAGGCGTGGAGAATACGGAACTTGGAAAAAAACCAGTGAATTGGCCTGCTGTCCGAAGAGCTTTCCAAGATAAAGGTCCAATTGAGTGGTTTGAAAATTTCATAGATGCAGATGGTTATTTCCTTATTGGTTTCTGAGAGTAAAAAATATGACGTCGAAAAGAATTTTCCTGGAGGCATAATCGCTGAGGATATGAAGTGTTTCATTGGCATATTGGTGGTTAGTGGTTAATCATGGCTCCCGCGAATAAGAATGTATTGCAAAAACTCTCCTGATACAAATAATGAGTTGATCAGCTCTGCTATGGCTAGGTATAGATTTAAGATTTGACTTTATTTTTCTCCACCTTCATATCAATGATAATCTGGATCTGCAAGACAAATATACAAAAGAATAATAGATAAAACAAATTCTCCGTCGCGTCTGTCTGTTCGCGATAAACTCAAAAACTACTAAACAGATTTTCATGCGGTTTTCACTAAAGAAATAGTGATTCATGAAGAAGAATTCAGTATATTATTTTGCAAAGGTTCCCAGGTACGGTCTAGAACAAAAAAATGATCGCAATAGTGGGGAGAACAAGTGCCTTTCGGCTTCGTTAAGGGTCTATTTACACCCTTTATAAAGAATTGGGCCTGGGTGCCAACGTAGTACTCAGTAGTAGCAACTTCGATTTCTCTATTTTGTCATAGATTCCTATTATTATCCTACTGCCCTACATATAGGACGACTGTTTCCCTGAAACCCTTACAGTCAATATTTATTCAGAATATATTTTTAATTTAGGTACACACGAGTATTTTAAATTCTCAGATCATTATTGTCCGCGGTAATGTTTTATTTTTCTTAAATGTTTCGTTAAATTTGTAAATAGGTTCATACCTAAATGACGAGTACATTGTACCAGGTATTTTAATTTTAATTTAATTTTAAGTTCGCACGCTGAAGGAAGTAAGCGAAGTATGTGAAATCTTTTTATTTGTAAGAACATAGTGTACAATATTTCAGGCAAATAAAAAATCTTGGAATCTTGAATATATGAAAATAAAATTCGATTAAAAAGCGTGCAAATAATGCATCGAAAGTACTGGTTTATACGACAAAATATGCTTTATCAAAAAATAAATACTTAAATCCAAAAAGCGTACAACAAACTACCTAACATACTTTTTTTTAGAATAACATACTTAATAATTTATTTATTGTAAACAATTTAATTAAAGCTACGTGTAGAATAATTAAAACTAAAAATTTACTAACATACTTGGAACAATACTAGATTTTTATCGAGATGTCCAACGAAATATGACGGCGTAAAAACAGGTACTATATGTGCCTATTTGTAATAAATATTATAAGACTAGCTAATCCGACAGGCGTTGTTCCCCACCTACCGGCTATAGCTATATATAGCTAAGAACCATTCAGGAGACCCCGTCACTCGCAACTAACTTCCGAGCCGCCACACTGTTTGCAAATCAGCAATCTTTGGGCTTATTCCACTTTTCCCCGTTGGATGATCCCCATTGATGGGGATTAGTGAACTTTTTGTTCACTATTCCCCGTTGACCCAAAATTTTTATTTAATGGGGATAAGTGAACTAAAAAGTTCAATAATCCCCATTAGGTAGGTACGTTAAAAAAATAAAATATATGAATCATGTTACATTTATTAATTAAAAATATAACTTTCTTATACCTAGTAAAATCACAGATTGTACAATTATTAATTTAAAATAAAAAATATGACTTTCTTATACCTAATAAAGTCACAGATTGTTACAATCATTAATTTAAAATTGTAGCATGAAAATATTTCTTTCTTATACCTTGTAAAATCACAGATTGTACAATTATTAATTTAAAATAAAAAATTTAACTTTCTTATACCTAGTAAAATCACAGATTGTACAATTATTAATTTAAAATAAAAAATATAACTTTCTTATACCTAATAAAGTCACAGATTGTTACAATCATTAATTTAAAATTGTAGCATGAAAATATTTCTTTCTTATACCTTGTAAAATCACAGATTGTACAATTATTAATTTAAAATAAAAAATATAACTTTCTTATACCTAGTAAAATCACAGATTGTACAATTATTAATTTAAAATAAAAAATATAACTTTCTTATACCTAATAAAGTCACAGATTGTTACAATCATTAATTTAAAATTGTAGCATGAAAATATTTCTTTCTTATACCTTGTAAAATCAAAGATTACAATCACTTAAGTTTTTCTAATTAGGTACGTTAAATAAAAACAATATAAAAATAAAATATATGAGTCATGTACTTTTATTTTTATAAGGTAAGAACAAAATTTTAAATTACCTACATACCTACTTTACGATTTTATTAGAACGAAAAACAGATTGTTGCCCCAACGAAATTGTTCTAACGATGTTTGGGAATAAGACCTTATATCTATCTATCTAATAAGATACACAATACTGTAAAAGATGCTCATTTTCTAGAGGCGCGCGCGCAAGGCGGTGGCGGAGCGGGGTGCGAGTTAGCTCGTATGTGATTGGTCGACCCATCTTTTGTTTTTGTTTCGTAGTCGTTAAGGGTTAGTAGTGTGTAGTGTAGTTCAAGCGTGCAGTTCTTATCAGTTCGCAGTTATTAGTTTAATATAGGAATAAATAAAGGAAATGGCTGGTAGTTCAACTGACGTTTGTTTAGAGTACGTTAAAAAAGGTAAAGCTACCATACTTCTCCGGGCCGGACATCAATACAGTAAAAAATGCAAATATAAAAATGGTGGAGTTTTGTGGGAGTGTACCACAAGAAAACAAAGTAAATGTGCCGGATCCATCACTGTCATGGTAAGTTACTTATTATATTTTGTGATTAATAATGACAATAATAACTCAGGTTATGTGTGTTATCAATATCACGTTTATCAATATCAAAATTTAAAAATCAACGTTAAAGTTTAAACACTGTTTCTGTCATGGCGGCACGTGTGACGTCATTCTTTTGTCAAACAAGTCTATTACACCTAGTGTAAAAGAGTGTAGCTGAAGTGAATTGTATATATTTAATTATTATTACATATTTTAGTTAAGCATAAAGTGAAATATGTTTTGTTGAACTATTCTGATAGGATACCAACAATTTGTTATAAGTTTTAAAGGTTGTTAAATAGCCTATTTAATTTTGTATTCTATGTAAGTGCAATATTGTTTACTTAAAAAATAATGTAAAGTAATTAATTATTATTACTTAATTTTACAGGACAATCAAGTTGTAGCTGAGAAACGACACAATGTTTGTGAACCTGATTTTGCGCGGAATGAAGTTACCTTGAGGTTATTCAAACAAAAAAGTACACTTGCGGATCCAGAAGCACCTGCTATTCCCACTGCTTACAACGCGGCTGTGAGCTCACTAAAAGATACCGGAATTGACAAAATAAAAGAATTCCCTGCCCTGAAGTCTATCAAAACAACATTATATAAACACAGAAATGCAGCATTTGAAGTAAGTAAAATTGAGTTCAAAAATGTTGAAGAAGTTAAAGTACCTCCAGCTCATCAGGAATTTATTTTAGCAGACTACAATGACAGTGGTATCCGTGTAATAGCTTTTTGCTCTGAATTTGCCCGACATCAAATGAAAAATTTGAAGATGTTCTTGGGTGATGGAACGTTTTGGATCTGTCCATCTCCCTTTTACCAACTCTACACCATTCATGGGGATTTGGGCAGTACAGAAAAACACATAAACATTGTGCCACTTGTTTATGCCCTCATGAGCCATAAAAATCAACAAACATATGAAATTTTATTTAGTATGCTAAAATCTGCATTACCTGATTGGAATCCAGAAATATTTAAATGTGACTATGAAGTGGCTCCGATGAACGCAATGCGAAATGTTTTTGTAAATATATCTATTAGCGGCTGTTATTTCCATTTCACCCAGGCAATATGGAAGAAAGGAAAACAACTCAAACTAACAAAAGATAAATTAACCAGAAGACAAGTTGCACTTAGCACTGCTTTGGCTTTGTTACCATCAGATAAAATCATTGCGGGTTGGTTTTATGTTGCCTCTCAAAGCCCTGATGATGATAATAGCAAGGAGTTTAGAAATTACATGCTCAGACAATGGCTACAAGATGATTTTATTAAAACGTGGTGTGTATTTGGACAGACTCATCGCACTACGAATTTAGTCGAAGCATGGAATAATAAAATAAAAAAGCGTGTGAAAATAAAGAAACCCAACATTATGAAGCTCCTCACAGCGTTGGCTGAAGATGCATCGTATTACGAAGTTCTTGCATTGGGGGTTTCTGAAAATAAAGGTATAGCGGAAAAAACAAAAAAAAGCATCAATCGCGATAATTATATACAGGAGGTCCAAATGGAACTCATTAATAATGAAATTACGATTGGGCACTGTTTAGAAAAACTTAAGTGAGTGTAATCTTTGATTTTACAAGGTATAAGAAAGAAATATTTTCATGCTACAATTTTAAATTAATGATTGTAACAATCTGTGACTTTATTAGGTATAAGAAAGTTATATTTTTTATTTTAAATTAATAATTGTACAATCTGTGATTTTACTAGGTATAAGAAAGTTAAATTTTTTATTTTAAATTAATAATTGTACAATCTGTGATTTTACAAGGTATAAGAAAGAAATATTTTCATGCTACAATTTTAAATTAATGATTGTAACAATCTGTGACTTTATTAGGTATAAGAAAGTTATATTTTTTATTTTAAATTAATAATTGTACAATCTGTGATTTTACTAGGTATAAGAAAGTTATATTTTTAATTAATAAATGTAACATGATTCATATATTTTATTTTTTTAACGTACCTACCTAATGGGGATTATTGAACTTTTTAGTTCACTTATCCCCATTAAATAAAAATTTTGGGTCAACGGGGAATAGTGAACAAAAAGTTCACTAATCCCCATCAATGGGGATCATCCAACGGGGAAAAGTGGAATAAGCCAATCTTTGCTATACAAATTCTTGTCGTGAAGCTTCGTCTACGATTTTATAGTTTAAATATGAAAACGATAAAAAATATAACATTTGACAATCAAGTTGAAAGCGCCAGGGTAGCCCGCGAAATTTGAATATTCTTCAGTTTTTTTGCAATTTACAGGTCAGTGTCAGGTTGTATGTTAATTAAAATATGATTCGCGACTGTAAGAAATATGGTTTTACTGAGTAATAATGATTAAAATCATCAATAAAACCCTCTAAAGTTCATTTAACCCCATTGAATGAGGATCTGGGACATTTGCGCGGAAAGACATACTTTACCTTGACTAAACTGGCTTACTTAAAAGTGAGAATATTTAACATTTCAATCACGATCCATAATGAAAAAACCGAAATTTTCCCGGACGTCATCTTGGATTTTCATTTTGACTTCATTTTCGTTATCAGCTACCCCGAAAACCACGAAAACGACACTCATGGCGGAAAAATCAAAAATTTTCCTCGGCGCCACCTTGTATTATTATATAGAAAATTTTGACAAACATTGAAAAAAACACTCATTAAAATGAATTAAAAAAAAAAGAGATCTTAACAATTTTTCCCTGTCTTTCTGGGACTTTCCATTAGCAATCACAACTCAGCCCTCCCTTCAAGTATAACAGGCGTGTGTTATAATAACTCTATAAGTCACTACTCACTGGCCATTAAGTCGCGCAAGTATAAAGTCGCGCAAGTGTTCTTCGCGCAAATGTCCTTCGCGCAAGTATCCTGATACCATTGAATGACTAAATTCAAACAAATTCAAAAACCGTACGAAAATTTGAATTTCGCAGGCTACCCTAGTGCTTTCACCTTAAGTGTAACCATTGCCTTAAAGTTGATGGAACTAAACTTTACTTCCAATAATAATGACGCTGTTACTTGTTACTAAATAGGGTCGTACTTAATCAGTCCGATTATAAGGAGTGAATATGTTCTAAATAAACCAATGTCATCCGAATTATCCTCCTGCCCTTGTTTCATTCTATTCGGAGTTGGCGCAACATGTTTTCTTCTGCCATTTTTCCCTGTCAAAAAGTGTCCCTGCACCAATTACTCTAAATAAACCAGTGTAATAATCAAAGGGCAATTCTCTATGGCGTTAAGGCCGCCTCTGTAAAGTATAAAATAAATAATAAATAAAGGGTAAAATCCACAGCACAGTCGCCAAAACTTTGTATACTTATTTCGTCGACGTTCCGCGGCTGTTAAAGGACACCACTTCCTTGAAAGCGGAGAGGACCAAGATGCAGTCCAGAATGGAGGTATCAGAAAAAACCAATACTGAACTAACATTATTGCGCAACGTTTGTTCGGTAATTGAGTCACCTGAGGCCTGAAAGTCGAGGGACACACGTCGAGGGGCGCAAAATGCATCCGCCGGCAGTTTTGAATCGGCGAACACAAGGTCGTCACCAGCTGCCGATAACGCTGAGCAAGCGCCGCCCGCCTCCTCCGTCGCCCGCACAACACCGGCTGCGGAAACATCAGGCGTAGGTACGTCGACCTAAACGTGCCTCAGCTGCTATTGCCACTAGCGGTAAATCATATGCGTCGCAGCCTAAGCGACAAACCAGAAAAAGGGAAAAACTGCTCTGTTCTCAACCTGCCCTGACTGCGGTCCGTAGCTCCTTGCCAAGAACCAGCCAAGTTGATGAGGAGCGTTTCACGAAAGTAGAAAGGAAGAAGAAGAAGAAGAAGAAGCCCTGTTCTCGTAACCTGTGCTGCACCGCACCGAGTGGACCCAACATACTGCTCCCTGCTGTGCCTACGACGCAGTTGTACTTTTCGTGTCTGCACCACTCCACTACAACTGAGGAAATCGTGCGGTATTTGAAAGTGAAGACCAACTAGACTCTCGAGGGTCGAAAGTTTGGAATCGCGCCACAACATCAACTTTAAGTCATTCGTGGTACGAGTTCCAACCCACCATCTACAGACCTTACCATCACCATCTACGTGCCTTAGTTGCCTTTAAATAATAAAATGAAAATGATTATTATTATTTTTCCTTTACTCGCCCTAGGGTCTAGGACATATCTCCTTTTAATTTCCTTCATTTTGATACCCTACTCGATAGGTTTGTTTGAAAAAAAATGATTAACGCCTTACAATTTAGCGCCAAAAATCAGCCATTTTGTTTTTCTTTTAAAAACCTATCTAAAGCCATTTGAGTTTTTGAGACGAATCTAATAATACCTTAATGGTCCAAATCCATCCAGCTATTTGGACCATACGAGGTAATAAAGAAAATTACAAAAAAACAAACAAAGAAACATACAAGAAACGCGCGAAAAACATAACTTATTTATTTATTTATAACCCTTGGCATTCGGGGAAAAACCCGAAAGTGGAAAGGCCAGGATTTAGTGACTAAATTTTTAAACTAATACCTACCTGAGTGCGTCCTGTCCGGTATGAAGACATACAGTGCAAAGATATGGGCTGTCCAGTTCTCCCACAAATTATATGAACTTGCCTGAGTTTTATGAAAAATACTGGCAACTGGCATATGGTTTACAGAGTTAGGAAGTGAGCTGGACATATCTAACGTAGGGCTAATGACCGTTGGAGTAGGCGAGCCTGTCCGTTTAGAAGCTATGCCACAGACTTAGAAGTACTTCGAGCCCATTTTATTTGGGTCAGGTGTTAAAAGAAAACCGGGGCGACCGTAGCTAATAAAGTAGAACCTTATTTAATTTAGTTATGCTCTGCATTCACGGTTTCGGTTTTTTCTTTCCAAAAGCTTCACCCTCCTCTATTGTAGTTAATAGTTCGCAACCTTTAGTTTCGGGTAGAAGCATCGTAATGAAAAAGGCGAAAAATGGCACCACAGCGAATGTCATCGGAGGCATCCACGGCGCAATGTCTTTTAAATCAACAACAAATGGAGCTATCATGGAACCCACCCGAGCTATCATCGATGAAAAACCGACAGCAGCATTTCGGACTACAGTAGGGAACAACTCTCCACAATATAAATAAACAACAACAAATACTATAAAAGAACTTACGACACCAATACTCGCACAAACCACTGATACCGTACCTTCCGAAAATGCTAAAATCACTAAGCATACAGTACATATGAGATGACAACCTAATAAAATGGTCTTTCTACCAAATGCTCTCATCAAGGGTATGGAAAATAATGTGCCAAGTGCGACTAAGCTGGAACTAGCCGCTACGTTTGTGAAAATATTACCCCCAAGCTGTCCTACATATTGCGCTATACCATAATAACAGTAAGAACACATCAACCAATTGTACGCCATAGCTAGGATATTTTTCCTAAGATTAGGAGTCCGAAAAAGATCCGCAGTAGTGCCTGCCCGTAATTTATGTTTAGCTGCTAAGGCTTGAAAGGCTTCCACTTTTGCTCGTATATTCTCGGTTGGGCGATTATTCCTGCAAATAATTGTAAAAAAAACTAATATTTATCGAGTTCGATTAATGAGGATACGATAAGGACAAGGTAACCCGCGAAATACTAATATTCTTAATTATGTTTATGACTATATGCAGTTCAGTTTCAATTTGTACCAGGGATGTTGCGGATGTAGACTTTTTGACATTCGCGGATGCGGATTCAAATTTTTGAAGGCTCACATCCGCGGATGGGGATGCGGATCTTAATTTTTTTTAAGAAACTTCATTTTGATGCAGAAATAAAACAAAAATAAAGTAATCTTTAATATTTTAATGAAATAATTAAATATTCAGTAATTAAAGGAACTGGAACCAATGGACTAATGAAAAACTTTTTTGCAAAACCGACTTCAAAAATCACAAAAAAGTCAAAAATAACTAACTTCAGAAGTCGTTGATTGTTGTATACATATTTGATTCAGTTTTTTTGGCACTTTCTTTTTAACCGACTTGCGAATTGCCTCGGGAATCGCTGTGTCCTTTGATCCATCGGATGGTTATATTATTTTAACTTCAGTGTCCAACTAGTCAGCTTTTTAGGTCAATAACTCCAAACGGAGTACAAATTGGCGAAAGTCGTTAAATGGCCAAGGTTTTCCTTGAAAAGCTATATGCAATACAATGATGTGTATCTTATTGCTATTGGTTACCCAGAAAATCTTAACTTCGGTGCTCAAATAAACTTATATTTAGGCCAATAACTCTAAACGGAGTACGAATTGGCGAAAGTCGTGGAAATGGCAAAGGTTTTCCTTAAAAAGCTCTATCTAATGATTTATAGCTTATGGCTATTGGTTGCCAAGAAAATCTTAACTTCGGTGTCTTAATAGTCGGCTATTCAGTCCAATAACTCCAAACGGACAACGAATTGGCGAAAGTCGTGTTACTGGCAAAGGTTCTCCTAGAAAAGCTCTATGCATTGGATTATATGTTATTACTATTGGTTACCCAGAAAACCTTAATTGATTGCCAAGAAAATCTTAACTTCGTTGTCCAACTAGTTACCTATTTAGCTCAATAACTCCGAACGTACTGCGTATTGCTAAAAGTCGTGTTAGTAGCAAAGGTTCTGCTTAAAAAGCTCTTTTCAATTATGTACATCTTATTATTTATTATTCTATTGGACCTTGGGGCAGACGCCTATACTTCGAAGCCCATTCTCCTTTGATTAGATTCGTATGGCACCTTTACAAAAGACAGCCAGCTGCTATGCGCTTATACCTTTTTTTAACAAAACTACTGAGTTATATACTCGAAATTTTACTTACATTTTAGCGGTATGCGTTAAATATCCAAGGGCCTCTTCAGTTCGATTCTTTGCTATTAACCATCTTGGTGTTTCTGGCAATGAATATATATAAATGAGAAATACAGCACTGGGTATAGAAAAGGCCAAATGATAATTTCTAAAATCTCTATTATAATAGGATAAGAGTGGCAGAAGTACGCATCCCAAATTAAATGGAAGTTGATACAAAGCTGAAATGACTTCTCTGTGCTTTGGTCCAATAAATTCCATTATAATAACAAACCCAATAACCATTGTTCCACCCACAGATAATCCAACTATGAATCGAAATAATGCAAACGACCAATAGTTTGGGAGAAAAGCACCGCTTACTCCAAATACAAATTGAATCAAGCAAGCCACAAGAAACGGCAGTCTCCGGCCAAACCTGTACAAAATATTAATAAATTGAAATTATTGAATTCAAATACCTAGTTTAAAAAACGGGAATGGTCTGCTCTCCTCAGACGATAAGTGAAAGAAAACATCGTGAAGACCACATTTATAATTTAATAGACAAATTACGAAAAATTACTTTAACTTCTGAAGTCGGTCACTTTTGTTTGTTTGATTCAGTATTTTTCCACTTTTTTGTGTTTTTGAAGTAGGCTTTATGTCGGATTAATATTATTTGATCCTCAAAAATCTAATAGATAGGTAAATGAGCACTTTTAAAAATAAATTATGTTTAATCTTTATGTTAATTATTGCATCTATATTAATGCAGTTCATTTATAATTTATCTGTAGATCCACATCTACGGATAAATTTTACTGCATTCAAGGTAACATGATAATTATGTTTAAACATAGTCAATTAATATTTGGTATACAAAAATAATATTTGATCCTCTTTTTTAGTTATTGGTCGACAACGGGGTCGTCAAAATCGAAGATCTGAAACGTCTGATGTCGAATTCTAAGAGCCCGGGGACGGGAAAACAACGGGATGCGCGAGACGATTCGAGACGTTCCATATCTTTCATTTTTGTAAGTCAGAAGTCGATGCGTAGATACGCTTGGAACTCAAGCGTAATTCTCTATCCGTGAACGTCTCCGACTCGCGAGACAATGCGTGACGTTCACAATCAGCGGTCAGTCGCGCATCACGTTCTCCACTTGTCTCTAGAGACCTAGAAGTCGATGCGTAGATACCCTTGGAACTCAAGCGTAATTCTCTATCCGTGAACGTCTCCGATTCGCGAGACAACGCATGACGTTCACGATCAGCGGTCAGTCGCGCATCATATACTTCACAGTTCTCTAGAGACCTGGATGTAGATGCGTAAATACGCTGAGAACGCAGGCGTGCTTCGTTATCCAAGAGGAAGAGAAGAGAAGAGAGGAAGAGGTTTCCACGGAGCGAGTTGCAGCCTGATGTTCTCGAACAGCATCAAGTCTCTCCTGACGTTCTTCGGTAGATTCTTGGGATCTTATGATCCTCAATCTTTTAGCTCCTTTGGAACATTGGGAAAGATTTGACCTCTTTGTAGGCATGGTTATAGTTTTATTGTGAAGATACCTGATCGATTAAAATCTAAGTGACTGCTCCCCTGCGTTACCGGGTAGGCTACCGTGTCACGAAGATAAGTGGAAAAGTCTAAAACACTCAAATAACATAAGCCCGAAGGCATATTTATTCGATAAAATGAAAAAATAAATAGGAGTTTTGTCCAGTAGAGTAAAATTTTCAATGATATACCGTCGTCATCGAATATCAGTCCTAATCTGTTACCGCCTTCACCGCGTGGAGGTACTCCTTTTTTTTTTTTTTTTTTAGTTAGCCTGTGTTGTCCCACTCCTGAGCAAAGGCCTCCCCCCATTCCTTCCCACTTCTCACGATGGTGTGCCTCTTCTCGCCAACTCGCGAGGAAGCCATCCAAGACGTCCCGCCATCTTCTCTTCGGTCTACCGCGACCTCGTCTAGCTGTTTCAGGGCTCCAGTCTTGCGATATTCGGGCCCACAGCTGTGCCGGCATCCGGCAGACATGGCCTGCCCAGTCCCACTTTAGCCTGGCAGCTTTATAAGCTACGTCAGCAATTTGCGTTCTGGAGCGCAGTGTGGTGTTTCTTATCCGGTCAGTTATTTTTACATTGAGTATGCTGCGCTCCATCGCTCGTTGGCAAACCTTGAGTTTGGACTTCTGGACGTTAGTCAAAGACCAAGTCTGCGCACCATATGTCAGGATGGGGAGAATACACATGTCCATTAGCTTGCATTTTAAGGGGATAGGTAAATCGCCCTTGAATAGCTCTTTCATGGACCAGTAGCTCTTCCAGGCGTTTTCCGTGCGTCTTGCCACTTCTTTATCTTGTCTCGCCTGGAAGGAGACTACTTGGCCCAGGTAGATGTATTCTTGGACATAGTGTATTTTCTCCCCGTTTAAGTGCACGTTGATAGGTGAACTGTTGGTCATGACCTTAGTCTTTGACATGTTCATCTTCAGTCCAACCTCAAGGCTTGCTTTGCTGAGTTCTTGAAGCATATTTTCCAGTTCCGCAGCTGATGAAGAGAAAAGTACAATGTCATCAGCGAAGCGTAGATTTGTCAACCTCGCCTCACCGAGACAGATACCTCTCTCTTCCCAGGCGGTCGCCAACGTTCTAAAGACTTCTTCTAGGGTACTGGTGAATAGCTTTGGAGATAGCGGGTCGCCCTGTTTGACTCCCTTTAAGATTCTGAATTGCGGACCTACGCGTTCTAATTTTATAGCGGCTGTACTGCTGGTATAGATATTTTGTAAAAGACGTATATAGGTAGATTCTACATTTTGATTGCTAAGAGCGTTAAAGATGGCAGGGTGCGTTAAACTATCGAATGCTTTCGAGTAGTCCACAAATGCAAGGTAAAGTGGGATATTAAATTCTAGAGATTTTTCTATTATCTGATTGTTGGTATGCAAGTGGTCCGTGGTAGAAAGTCCGGTACGGAAGCCTGCTTGTTCAGGAGGTTGTTGTTTATCTAGATCACTAGCTATGCGATTTTCTATAACTTTTATAAATATTTGGTAGACATGGGAGATCAGACTGATGGGTCTATAATTATTTATATCCGACTTGTCTCCCTTCTTATGCAGCAATATAATATTTGAATGGCAAAAGTTTGTGGGGAAAACACCCGAACGAAGAATGTCATTGAACAGATTTATAGGTACTCCTAGCTTATGTTATTTTATAATCATCATGTTATTTTATGATCTTCGATTTTTATAAGTCAACAGGAAATGCCCATCAAACCGAACAACTTTTGCTAAGACGTCATTCCTATATGTGTTACGGTGTAGCTGGGCTCTTGGAGTTCCACAACAGGTGTTCCAGATCTTCGATTTTTATAAGTCAACAGAGAGTGTCTGTAATCGAATTATATAAAAATATCAAAATATGCACAAGTAACTATTAGACGTAATTTCTACATCTCAAACATTTTTTGTGTAGTTCTGAACACATTAAAATATCGATTGATTTGATTTATTTTATGTCTCAAAGATAGAGGATCAATCATTAAAAAAGATTTTCGTTTTCGTTTAGATTTTCTTCTCATTGCTGTTTTTGAAAAATTAAAACGATCATTTAAATACATGCCTTTTATTTTTAGTTGTAATATCCTGTGCTAATATTTGCTATGCATGTATTTTACATGGATAAAAATACATGTCATGATATGTATAACCATGACAAGTATTTTTAACCATTTCCATTCCATCCCCAATAAAATGGAACTTAACGTACCTAGCTATCGAAATGTGGGTGTACTGCACACATCTGCGTAACCCCTCAGAGCACACAGCCGTGATGTTATGTGTGTTGTGTTGTTGTGTTGCAGCAATCACGACAGATTTGCTGTCTATTATTTAAGAGTTCCATTGTATATCTCCGAAGATCAGCATCAGATATTTACCAAATTTAAACAGGACCAACGCGGAATAATATTCTTCCGAACAAAAAAGAATCATCGAAATCGGTTCACAGTTGGCGAAAATATCGCTGAAAATACACAAAAAATGATGATAACCTCCTCCTTTTGGAAGTCGGTTAAAAAGAAAGTGCCAAAAAAACTGAATCAAATATGTATACAACAATCACCGACTTCTGAAGTTAGTTATTTTTCACTTTTTTGTGATTTTTTAAGTCGGTTTTGCAAAAAAGATTTTTTACATGGAGCAACTGCCTATCTGACCTCCACAACCCAGTTAGTTCTGGGTAACACGATACTACTTCTTCATACTAATATTCACTAAGACAACTGGTTACTCATGAAAATGAACCACTTTCACTATGGAACCAGCTCTGAAATCAGGAAATAGAAATTAAATTCTGCTTACATTTATGTTCGCATAACTCGACAAAATATAGAGGTCACGAGCAGTAGTTTATTTCTTCATATTTCAATCGGCCCATAACTAGCATAGTAAAATTTATTCATTTTCATGAGCACCTACGCACTTCACTCGTATAAAACTGCATGTTATCTTATCTTTAGCTTAAAATTAATAACAATTAAATTAACTTAACCAACTTTGGTGAACTTATGCTATCAGCAAATAATAATTTTGTAATTATCCACGGAGGCTTGTAATTAGCAGTTTAGTTATTTATTATTGTTATTAGTCCGTAAGCTTTCCAAAAAGTAAAAATTAAATAAATAAATCTTACTTGTCAGAAGCCATTCCAAAACCCAGGCTGCCAATAAGTGTGCCTGCCTGAAATGTCATCTGTAAAAAACTTGCGAGATATTTCTTTTCGCAAATTAAATTCCATTCCATGATTATGGTACTTTCGAATATTGATCTATCATATTTTGGATTGTCGCATGGGCAGGAATTTGGTTCATTTGTACCGCACGTATACTTTGTTGGAGGCGCGTAGAAAACAATGGCCAGTTGATTGAATGCGATAAAGAATTTTGATATAAATACTATAAAGCAAAGCCATAGTTGATATTTGCCGAATTCGCCAGTGATTTCAGTGATCTGATCTATTTTTGACTTGCCACTAAAATAATAAAATTGTATTAGGGATTTCAAACATTTATTTATTTACTTAAAAAATCTAAATACCTATCTCCGTACCTCCTACCAAACCCGGAGACTGGACTTGCGCCCGGTTGACGGCAATAGGCTCCGACTTAAAGATAGCTGGCAAAATGAGGGTGTCCTTTAAGGAATCCCTCTGCCTAACCTTCTGGAGATTATATACAACATGCCCATGTTGTTATTACAAAAAATTCAATGTCACTTGGGAATAAAACTGTAGGTAAAAATTTCCATTAAGGATCATCGACTTATGGGGCGGGGAGGGGGTAGGGGAAGGGAGGGCAGGGGCCTACCTCCCTGTACCATCCACACACCGCGGAATCCCATGGTCCATAACCATGGTAGATTGGATATCTACCTCTCTAGGTTAAAGTTTTTAGGTTAGAATAGCGCTATTTAGTTATTAGAATGAAAAGGGGGGGACTTAGCATGGGCGGAAGGGGTGTCTCCGTGGGTTGATTAGATACACGTAAACTAGGGTGGTTCTCATTACCCGGTGG
This sequence comes from Noctua pronuba, assembly GCA_905220335.1. Taxonomy (NCBI): domain Eukaryota; kingdom Metazoa; phylum Arthropoda; class Insecta; order Lepidoptera; family Noctuidae; genus Noctua; species Noctua pronuba. The sequence continues at coordinate 10,107,493 of LR999902.1, forward strand.
CTCCGATTCCCCTATGTTCCCCTAATTTTCAATATTTAGTATAAGCACTGTTTTAATCTTTCACGGTTTACAACTAAACTTATACTGTCACTTATATCATTATCATCATCATCTTATCTGCTATTCTCAGAGGTGGAATACCAGAAGTTAAGAAATGTTTGAACCATCTGAACAATATCCACACGACCATGCGTTTCACAGCGGAAGTAGAGAGAGGTCGGCCATTGGCATTCCGGAGTGATGGGACCCTTTGCCATTCAGTATACAGGAAGCCGACTCATACGGACCGCTACTTGCACGCCTCCTCACATCATCACCCCTGTCACATTAAGTCCGTAGTACCCTCACTTACAAATCGCGCATTTGATCTGTGTGAGTCTGAACATCTTACTGGTGAATTGTCCCACGTACAAAAGGTTCTACATAAGAATGGCTACAACACCAATATTGGAGCCGTAAGAACAAAAAGATGCGAGCTGCCAGATCTGCAGTGGAGCGTCCACCAACCTTCTTGCCATATCTTAGAGGAGTAACGGACAAGATAGGTCGTTTACTGAGCAAATACTCGATAAAGACCGTGTTTACTCCTCATAAGAAAATTGCACAAAGTCTGAGTTCCCCGAAGGATACGACCCAGTATGAACATCCTGGAGTGTATAAAATTGACTGCAGTTGCGGCAGTTCATACATCAGCCAAACGAAGCGAACTGTCTCTTGCCGCATCAAAGAGCACATAAAGGCTGTGAAAAATAATGATGAGCAAAAATCTGCCATAGCTGAATACCTAGTGCAGTCAGGGCCCAATCACTGGATCGAATTTCATAAGCCACGTATTTTGTCAACCGACTAATCACCACATAATCCTCACCAAGACACTTTTATATCTCTGGAATCCCCTAATGACTATTTTTGAGATTTGGCGTAGCCTTACGACTATTTGTTGACTTTTTTTGGAATTGAAACCAAGTCGATACTCCCAGTCGTTTTCTTGCACTGAGGTGAGGATTGTGTGGAGAAGTTTACCCCAAAATCCTCACCAACATATAGCTATAACTCCGGCATCATAATGCGACTATTTTTTCAACCTTGGTGACTATTTCTGATTATTTCTTGACAATTTTTTTGCGTACTCAAAATAGACTTACATGAAGTTTTCAAAAGTGAGGATTGTGTGGTGAAGGACACAGTATGTTTTGCCGTGACTTAGTGTAGAGTTCCAGTAGTGCGCGTAGCAAAAGACAAAGAAAGAGGGTAGACAGATTTTTCTGTTCAAAATAATGAACAATCACGGAAGATATCCCTTATGTGACAGTATAAATTTAGTATAAGATTCATCTAGACATACAAATAGGCAAATAAAATTGAAGCGTCTGGTCGTTATTTCAAAATAAGAGCTTTTTACTGAATGCATAATTATGAAAGAATATCACGTAAAGGACCTTGTTCACTTACGATGAAGTTGGTTCAGTTTGACTTCGTAACAAATACATTTTGAAACGTGTCTAGTCGTTTTTCACATAAAATGTTCTATAATACGTTAGACCATCAATTTAACAATTTGTGACAAAGCGTGTTGTTCTCAAAATCTACGTCAATCGAAGTGTCAATCAACATTAAAAGTAAAAAAGATATTAATTCATCAAAAAGGTTATAACGAGAAATCGACTGTTTTAAAGTTTCCCCATATTATAGTTCCGCCAGAGTTAGCGAAGAATCGCTTTTGTTGTCATCGAAGTAATTAAGTAGATCTCACTAACTAGTGTCCAACCGCAAGTCGATTTCAGGTCGAAGTCGATTAATCGGCTATCACCAGCACCAGTCGCCACAACCTTCGGTAGAAGCCAAAGCGAAGCCGAGGTTTAATGACCCTCGGAGTGTGCTTTGGCATTATCTAATTGCCCCATGAGGATTTGGGAACATCCATCGCAAGGTTGGTCGGACACTATCAACACACCGCTCTGCCCCGCGGCTCCGCGAGGTCCTGAAGCGACAATGCCCGCGCCGCGCTGTTGTGTACTATTGGTTCGTGGTCATTGTCGGGTTTTGTTTTTAATAATTTTGTAATTCTGTTATATTTTATTCTTTTTTTATTTATATCAGTTGTACAACCAAGACTAAACCATATCGATGCGAACCATTAACAGCGCGTATAAATCCAGATGTTTTCACGCAAAAGAATTACGGACACTACCGTAATTATTTTGCGTGAAAACATCCAAGTATTATATAGTAGTCTGTGAAAAATCTAATCCTAAGTTACGCCTTATAACATCAGCTATCTGCCAGTAAAACTCCCGTCAAAATCGGTCCAGCCCTTTCGAAGATTAGCCGGAACAAGCAGACAGAATGACAAAAATTGAAAAAAGGTTTTTGTTATAAGTGCCGTATTCATAAGCATTCAGTAAAAAGCTGTTATTTTGATTGTACAGACACTTCAATTTTATTTATTCGTATAGATGTATAGATACCGAGGGTGCAACAGCGCGCGAATCGAACTCAACTACCAGCCCTAGTTTAGTAAATCGTAAATCGATATAAGTGGAATAATGTGGATATCAACATTTTAAAAAATCGTGTGACTGACACTAGCTTGGCCACCATCAGGGATTTCAATTTTGATAACACAAAAGATTTGTCGCTAATTAGTCGAAATTTGTCGCTCACTGGTTCAAAAGATATAAGGGTTTACAGTTTAAGGGTGGCCGATCTGGAGTCTCCCCAGCTTGGCCACATTTATATCTCAAAAACTAGGGCACCTAGCAATACTAGCAACTGAACGAACTGCGAACTGAACTATATGTTCAGTGCTCTTATCCTAACTAATTAAAGTGTTGAAAATATCATCATTCAGTGGCGTAGCGTGGGGGCTGCCGGGGGGGCCATGGCCCCGGGCGGCTTATTTCGGGGGGCGGCAGAGGGCAAGAGCCAGGCCGTGGCAAGCGGAACCAGGCGGTAGCGTCAGGTCATAATTATATCAGATCAGGTAATTACTAAAGTCATCGGGACTACGTTGCAAAAACATGGACAACCAAGAAGTGGAGCATTTTCCTTAATATATGCCGCTGGCCCGGGGCGGCTTTTCATACAAACCTCACGTCTATTCCGGTCTGCCGCCCCGTATTTTCTAGATACAAGCACTTAATTCTTCTAGCCTGCCGCCTCCCTTTTTATATCTGTATTTATGGTAAAAAGAAAATCGAACCTATTTGGGATGCTAAAATTTTCTAACTCGCTTCGCTCGCTGTTACAACTAAGTTTTCCTAATCGTTCCATATCTTTAATGCATTCGTAAAAAGTATGTTAAATTCCATTTGTTTGAATCGTGAAAAGAAAATCTGTTACCTATCCGAGGCGGGGTGCTAAAATTTTCGAGCTCGCTTCGCTCGCTCTTGCATCCTACTTACTCTCAAATCTAAAGCTTTAATGCGTAATTCGATAAAAAAAGCTTATTTATCTATATGAATAGTTAAAATAAAATGTAATTTATCAGATGTGGTAAAAAAAATTGAGCTCGCTGTTTTTGTTAATTTCCCGAACGGCAAACCTTATACACTAGGTATAAGCTATATTAGCAATTGAACATGACAAACCTAAATACATACGAACAAATGATCATCATCATCATCATCATTCTCTTACCCTTCTTATCCCAATTCATTAGGTATAAGCGCAGAATGTCTTCCTCTTCCATACCTCTCTTACTCTTTATTACTCGTCATCTCATCAGAAACCTCCTTTCTTGAATGAAATTGTGTATAAAAAAGATTTTACTTTGAAAAATAAAGTTATAGATTTTTTTTTAAATAATAAAAAAAATGCTTTGTGTTTTGACTCTTTCCCACGTTTCTTGACTAATTATGAAATTAGAGGGGGCGGCCAAAATTACATTCGGCCCGGGCGGCAAAATCCCACGCTACGCCACTGGTGTTGATAATAATAGTTGTGGATGATATAATTAAAACCAATGTTTAACTTTTGCGTTTTATTTAATTTATAATACACATTTGTTTCCAATTATTTGCCTATTTACATAATTATTAAAACGTACTCGAGTACTAAAATAATGAAATTATGTGTAGAAAGCATGTTCCATATGTATTAGAATGTTATCATTCAGAATCACTGAGTTTTAACAGGAATTATTTGACAGCTATGCTAACATTTATATTCCTTTTTCTTTAGCCTGTGTTGTCCCACTGCTGGGCAAAGGCCTCCACCATAGTCTTCCATTCACATACTCCATTTATGTTAGCTAACTATTAGCTACCATAAATTGACCAGATCAAACGAATCTCCAGTTCGAGTGATTCGCTTCAGGGCCGGGGCATCCGATAAGAACGATCACTCTGGCCATCGTTGTTTGCAATCAACAATTATCGTGTTTTCGAGATGTGAAACATTACAATTCTATAAAGGCCGTAAATATGTTACTCCGTGCCGTTACACTGCGCTCCGCCTAGATAGCTTTACCACAAGCACGGCTACCAGAGTAATCCCTGTTAACTCTCACTTGATGCTATATGGTATTAAGTTATGTTTAAGTTGTGTGTGTACCGAAACGTATTAATGGACGTGCCCACTTGAAAATTCATTATGTATATAGCTTGTATCAGAAAAGTGTGGTCATATTTAAGGGTCTGATACATATCATCAAAATTACCCACTTCTTGTATGAGATTAGTATCGTAATCGAGAAAAAAATCTACTATCCCATACATTTGGGTCGAGTAGGTGTTGAAATTTGTCTGTGCCAGCTGAATATTCGCGATGACAGTGTTGGTTCTAAGGAGAAAGTCGGCCGATTTCATGGCCTATACCACATCCTTAAAAATTACCACACCTTTTGATACACACTGTATAATCAAAATTGAAAAAAAGTAACAACAATCTACACAAATTAAACGACGTCTCATGTCCTAAAAATAAAAATTATATAGTTCAGCATTTTTTACAATAATAATGTAATACACTTATGCCAGTGGATAATTCCTCCTATAATGAAATTATCTATAACCAAAATATTTACATCAACAAAATAGGAAAATTAAATAACTACTTCACTTATTTACTTTATGTCATGTGAAAACTTAAATATACATCACGTAATTATCATAGCAACATATCAATATTTTATGAATAATATTATTTATTACTTTTAACAGATAACATTGAAATATCACATGATGAAATGTTTAAACACAATAACGCATGATAATGGCAAAATTAAATACCATAGCTTTATAAATAAAATACGTCTTCATCGCTACTGTTACAAATTATTATATTAATATTCTCCTAAGGAACAATCAATAAAACGGACATATAAAACAAAATCAAACTGAAGCTGAACGAGATACGAGACTATTTAATTTACATAATTGTGTAAAACAATATTATGAACACAAAATCGTCATATAAAATCACAGCTTCTATTGGTGTCATTGAGCGCTAATTGGCCTAAATGAGGACATATTTATTGGGAATATTTTAAGTACACCTATTTATTTACTGAAAGGCACTAAGACCCTAATCTACGATAAAATTTCTGTACACGGTATTGAATTTGAGTTTGTAATAAAATTGTATGTACTTATAGCGTTCAGGCAACATTTGACGCACGACTAGCCGATATTTATGTACAATTAATTTTAACCTAAATAGTACAGCCCGATAATAACTTTTTTAGGAATTTAATGTAATAATAATTATGAAGTATGAGCTCTTTCTACATTAAATGCAATTTTACTCAATGAAAAATACCTATTTAGTACTATTTACATGACTAAATTAATATTACTAGGAAAACCTATTTGACGAAAGTGTATAATATGAAGTGTAAACTGCACCTTATTATTGATGATATACATACGACAATTAATGTCATTACTTTTCTGAATTGCAAGTAGATAACTATTAGTAATAAATTAATAATAGTATTTCAAAATAGCCTTTTATAAGTTTCTACAAGGGTGCGTTTCCACTGAAATAGAAACGTGCTGGAATCGACCATTGCATGAACTTCAATCGAATCTTCTCTCGTCTGTGATGAGTCGATTCCTGCACGCGTCTACTCCGCTCCGCCCATGTCCGTTTACCCTAACGGTCATACATATCTACTGTAACATAATTATGTGAAAAGATTATATTATATTGCTATAGCTTTCAACCAAGTTTGTGAGACCCGCCACCCTTGAATAATAGTGAATTTGGACTAATTGCTGCGAGTTAATGTTCGATAATAATCGGAGGTCATTTTTATTATTGTCTGAATGAATTAAAAAAAGAAAACATTATTTCTTCATATAAATGCACAGTACTATCAATCTTGGCCAGTATAGCATTGGTTTTTTGTTTGTGACTCTAAATCTAGAGTATTCTTGATGGAAGAGACAAGGCCAAATTCAATAAATGGCGCTTTAGACGTATATTGATATCATTTAATTTGACCGTGTATAGAGGTCATAAAGTTCATTATCGCACAATCATAAGATGCTATGAAAATCTATCACGGAATTAGTATTCCGCACCAGCCGAACATACACAACGATAATTAATGAAAGTTCTGAATTCACTATTACTCAAAGGGAATCACATAATGTGGATCACCGATTGTTCGAGAAGACCTCCTGAGTAGGTATATAATAAGGACTTATATTTTACTTCTATAATTCGCAAACATACTGTATGTTCAGTCACAATCGCACGTCTATGGTAACAACTCTTGATAAGGGTGGTTTTCGTAGTTCAATGTTACTACTAACGTACAGACTGTGCTGTGTAATTAAGAGATTTGTATTCGGTTTATGGGTATTCGTATATATTCCACTAGATTAGTGGTGAGTGTAGATTCCCGCTGAAGTTTATTAAGGTGATAGAAACAACTGTACTACTAAAGAAATCGTATTATATCGAAATGTTGCAAATCTTGGTAGATTATCATTATAACATTATTGGCTGATTATGTCATTGTTGTAATGTTATAGGTATATATCCACATACAGTACAGTCTCGAACACCAATATGTATACACTTTCCTAAATTTAAAAGCAATTTTCGCGAGAAATAACGATTGTAACTTGGAGATAGGATCTTTTTAATAAAAATATGAGTTCCAGAATACTATGTTCGTAACAACATGAAATTTTAATCAGAACAGTAGGAGAAAAAGACTTTTAAAGTTTGTTAAGTGTTTACATATTGGTGCTCGTGACTGTACAAACGCGTCCTAACATATTTAATTATTGGGATAGGACTTCAGGTTAAAAACAGAATGACCAATAACATTTTCAAATCAGAATCTGGAGCTTCTTTATTAAAAAAGCAATTAAAATAATTTTAACTTTAAAAAGAACGAGCTTATGACTTCTCCGACTACTTTACTCTACCGCTCATATTCTTGCATGCCCTGTATCTCATCCCAATCTCTCCAATAAAATCACTAATAAAATACATTAACAGGATTAAGTAACAATCACAATTATTATTGATGATTCTTGTTTAATTTTAGTCAATTTCAGTCATAATATAATGTAACTACCTACTACAAGTTAGTACGAGGTTGAATCAAAAGTTCTTTAAGGCAACTTATTTAAAAACTGATTGATTCATCCCTTGTTCTAAGAACTTGTAATTTGAAATTATATGTTGGTTTGATTTCCAAAATATTTTAATACAATGCAATAACTGTCCAAATAAATAATAATAGCTAAATTGGACAAGGCTTTATTAATAACTCATCTGAAATCAGGAGGTCTGATCAATTATTCCCACAAAAAATACTGCAGCCTACACCATTTCCAAATACTTTTGGGAATTCTCTATTTTACCCGGAGTCGCCCACAAAAATCAAAATTCAAGAATCCACACAAATAAAATACTTAAATAACTGCCAAACGACGGGTCCCGCGACATCTCGCACAAAAACTCTGCGAAAAATGTGAACTGACTATAGGATAAGCTTTATATAAATTAAATTGCTGTGTAAGGGCAAAACATAGTTCACACTATGCAATTTTAGGATAAATTGCTTAAGAATCACAATAAAATGAAATCGTCCAATACTTATCTCCAATTTATTGCTGAAACTGTCCCAGAATTTTTAATTGAACATAGAATGTCTTTGGATACTTTAAAATATATATATTTTGGTTCATAGGACACCAATACAATAAAACCACATCGTTTTATGAGATTCAAAAAAAAGCAGATTCTAATATTGAAAAATTAAACATTGTTTTTCAAGTTTTCAGAGAAATGCGTATTAAAAAAAAAGAAACTTATAGTTTCAAACTCTAAGAGCGAATTATTGTAATATGATTGAATATCTAGAACACAGTAGAACTGTACATGCTTAGGTACTATAATGTCGGCGATTTTTAATTTTTGATACAAGATTGCAAATTTTTAAAGCAGGGCCTAGCTTTAATCCCATGTATTTCATCATCATGTCAGAGTTCAACAATAACAATGCTTTGCCGTCTATTTCCTGTAACAAAAAAAGGCAAATTAGTATCCACTTCCTTGATTTTCTTATCAAATGTAGAAATAACTTTGGTTTTCACTTAATCCAATTCAAGATCGGGTACTGTGCTGGGCTGCCTGGAATGAAGCTTAGTTCGACTCTCGTAGATGTTTTACATAAGTCACTACGCAAGCTACAGTGTATTCCCGTTGGCCCCACTGGTGGGGTATAATATGACACATATATTCTCCAAAAAGTACCAAGCTGGCGTAAGCTCAATGTGATATGCATTTTAATAATTCTGGGTAGAAGACCGTACGGTCTTCTTGTAATAAATGCACGCAAAATACGCACTTAGACGTGTGGAGTTGCGGACACCAGCCCGTTAAACAATACAATACCATCTTGTATTCATGCCAGCCCAGTACTAGGCTGGCATTCGTAAGGTTACTGCTCATAACTAGCACAACTGTATTAATACTACTCGATACCCAAACAATGTTTTTAAGTAATATTTTATTACTCAAACTTACAGTGGGGCCAACGGGATCCATTTTTAATTATTTTAATCAATTCCCGCTGGCTCCACCAGAGGGGCCAACGGAAATACACCCAAGCTGCTTAATTACCAAAATTAGCCAATTCAATGACTATTTTTGAGATTTGGCATAGCCTTACGACTATTTGTTGACTATTTTTTGGAATTGAAACCAAGTCGATACTCCCAGTCGTTTGCTTGCACTGAGGTGAGGATTGTGTGGAGATGTTCACAGTTCACCCCATAATCCTCACCAACATATAGCAATAGCTTTGGAATCAAAATGCGACTTTTTTTTTACCTTGTTGACTATTTATGACTAGTTCTTGACTATTTTTTTGCGTACTCAAAATTGATTTTCATGAAGTTTTCAAAGGTGAGGATTGTGTGGTGAAGGACACTTTATTAAGCATTCGGTGTCCCTATTGCATGACAAAGGACTGTCTAACAGCGAGGCTAGTTCGTCCCGCCAACTCATGGGCTTGTGGCACTGTCGTTACGTGCCGTGTGGCACATTTTGCCACTGGTTGTTTTTGTTTAACTTCGGGAAAGAAAGGCTGAGACATATCGACTGACGAACGGATAGGCCGAGGCCCGTCGAGACGTAAGTAAGCCGAGGCTCGAATCCCATAGGGCAGTGTTTTTCAACCTTTTTCATGGCACGACCTCTACAGTGTGAAAAATATTTCGTGACCCTTCGCTTTTTTTTCATGTATTTTATTACATGTTACATTAATATTCAATCCATACAACATTTTAATGCATTAGCATAATTAGGATTCGGATAAATACATAATGAACACATTTTTTTAAAGGGCTTGGTAGATTTTTGTACGAAGCCACGTTTCCGAGATATAAGCTATCAAAGTTGTGCTGAAGATGCCATCAGTGAATGGACTTTAACTTTGATAGCTTATGTCTCGGGAACGTGACACTTTAGAACATTTTGTCTCATACAAAACTTGTTTATATTGATGCCAGCTATCGATTGATACAGGTTTAACGCGTGGCTGTTCAAATCAAACTTGTGCAGAAGATGCCATCAGTGAATGGACTTTAACTTTGATAGCTCAATCTCGGAAACGTGACACTTTAGAACATTTTGTCTCACACGATACTAGTTTGTATTGATACCAGCTATCGATTAATATAGGTTGTATGTATGGTCGCAACTTCGACAAAAAATTAAAATGGCGGAAGTTAGGCCGGCCATTAAATTCAAACCCCTTTGTATAACGATTTAATTCTCAATGTAGCAAAAACGACGATCCACGATGGGAGAAATTAGTTTATGAAAAAAGCGCAACCTTTGCATTAAGATGAACGTGTACTCATAGGTTTTTGTCAATTTGTGTTTTTTTAAGTTAACATTTTCTTAATAAATCTATCTTTTTAAACTGATGGTTTTTTTTACTGAGGTAGTTTTTGTGACCTCTTGCGACCATCACATAGTGGCTCCGCGCCTCAGGGGGTCGCGACCCAGACGTCGAAAAACACTGCCGTAGGGGGTGCCCTTGGCGTGTTTTGTCTTAGATTGTAAGTTTAGTTTTTATCCCTTCGCTGGAGGCCAAACACTCAAAGAACCCACAGGATAGTCCGGTTAAGCAAACAACAACCTTGTAGGTTGAACTGGGAGATGGCATTCACAAAAAAAAAAAAAAAGGATCAGAATACTAGACAGTATACGCACATGCTTCCTAAACAAATCGGCGTGGGCGGCAAGGGCTTGGTCGGCGGCTGCAATAAATCCGATGACGTCCTCGACCGACCAGTCTGCGGGCGGCGCGGCGGGCGACGGCGGCGGCGGCGCGCCCGTGGTGGACGAGGCAGGTTCAGGCCGCTCGGGCGACACGCGTGCTAGCTTAACGCTCGAGCACTCGCCCGAACCGTTCACGGTGCTGCCTGCTGTGCTCTCTTCCTGTAATGTTTTGACTCACTGTCAGTGCCTAGTCAGGTGCTGGATAGTTTTTGGGGGTATACTTTAAGGCCGACAACACATTAAATTATTATTTCTTACCTTTACTCATTTTCCTTACATATTATTTACCTTTTTAAATATTTTTATTAACAATAATTATTACAAAAATTTGTAAACATAGAAAGCCCACCGGCACCGGGAACGGGGTCCGAGCTACCGGTGGTCAGGGCTCTTGAGAGAGGAACCTCCTAACAGTACGCGCCGTGTCCAGAAATACTACTTTCTGAATCAAGCCCTTTATCCAGCTGCCAACGAGTTACGAGAGCCTCCTCAGATGTTGGTCGAGCCTATTGGGTATTAGGCCATTGGCCGACACGACTATCAGCACAATGACTGCTGTACTCACGTCCCACAGTCGACAACCTCGCGAGTCAGATCGAGATATTATTATTATTCCTTTTTTTATCTTGTTACAAATTTATTAAATTTTTAAATATTAATTAAAATATATACAAAAAACAATTTAAAATATAAAAATTGTAGCCCACCGGTTTCGGGGACAGGGTCCAAGCTACCGGCGGTTAGGGCTCCAGAGAGAGGAACCTCCTAACAATATGAGCCATGTCCTTATTATTATTGTGCGCCTGTTGTGTCCCACTGCAAGGCAACGGCCTCCCTTCCTTTTTTCCCTCTAAAGCTATTTCAGCCCAATCCTTTAAGTAGCCGTACTCTATGGCCACCAACTGGATGGTATTTCATTTCAGCCAAAAGAGTCCACTGCTGGACATAGGCCTCTCCCAAAGGGGGGGATACCCACGGGAAGATAATTATGGTATGTGGTGGTGATATGGCACCTTACAGTACGAGGGATGGGATTATGTAACAACAAATTGAGTGGAATATTATCATCATATGAATGTACTTACACTTTTAGGTCTCTTGACACCTGATGTAACATTATTAGATGTAGACTCGCCACAGAGAGTGCAAGGGCGCCCAGCAGCCTCGCCTGTGTCTACCTCTATCATATTAATACAGCTGCCAACACCACTAGATACTCCTTTTAGCCAGTTCTTAAGTTCTTCTATTGTTAGCTCTGAAGGGACTTTCACTGGGTAATTTTTAGTTCCTGATGAAACCTGCAACAGTTCCAATAAATTATTCAAAATGTAGTTGCCTTAGCATTTGGTTATCAGTAACAAAATTAAACTGTTGAGTTACAAGTGAAGTCAAAAATCAAGACTTCTGCTTAGCCTTCTTTAAGTATGAATACCTATGCAAGACAAGTCTATATACATAAAACTGTGGTCTGTCTTACCTGTACATTACTTATATTAGAATAGCTACTAGATGCTGTAAGTATTGCTCTTGTCAACCTCTGTGGGTCTGGGTGGACACTAATCAATTCTTTCACCAGTGCTTCAGCTGCCCCGGAAGGACCAGAGCCAGAGACAGAACTTGGAAAAGAGCTGCTGCCACCAGTGCAACTGCTACGAATGCGAAGAGAGACTGTGGCTACTGGTGTTGGTGTCACAGAGTTATTTGAATTCCCAGCGCCAGTAGATCCACCTTCTGGTAAAGCTGGGTTGGGTATACCACCACTTGGCCTCATTTTGAATCTGTAAGGTTTACAATCTATAAATATAACAAAAAAACAGGACATTTTTAAGATTTATATAGCCTAAATATCTTCTTCCATTATATTTATGCTATATCTTGTCAAATTATTTGGGACCAGTAGGATGGCAAGTAAATCAGTGGCCCTTTCTTATGTTGTCTACTATGCAGGTGTAGGGACACTTTGTGGAGGTGTGGGGACACTTTGTACAAGCCACAAGTAGACCATGGTTCAGTTGGAATCAATGTATTGACAAACCATTTTAAAAAATTGTCATTAATTTTGGACTGTTCATGAGACTGAATGAAAAGCAATTAATTAGATCATATATTCTGTGTAACAATTTTGCTACAAGGGATACAGGATTTCTTTTCCACATCAAACTGCCTTGTGTACGTTGGAAGTTATAAATAGGCTGTTAGTTGAAGAGACCTCACAACTTGAATAAGTAATAATCTGGGTACCTATATTTAAAAAATATTTATTTGGTACTAGAAAAAAAAACATATCAAAATCATAGGAGTTTACATTACCTTGATGGTGTTGTAGCACTTTTCTGACCAGGAGGAGCAAGAAGGTGCCCAGCTCTAGCACACCAACCAACTGGGAATATATCTCTTGAGTCATATCGGCACCAATAATCAAAGGCCCCCCTCCAACCATCAAATGTTACATGTATCTGATCATTTTTCACTGCACTAACAGTTGCACAACAAATCAACTGTGGATTTTTCTTATCTACTGCCTCTAGTTTCTGACCAACGGCAAACAAATTTGTCTTAGGAGTTGGAGGTTCAGGTTGAAAAACTTTAGCAGGAGCCATATCTGCCCCATTTAGAGTTTTGAGTAAAAACATGGGCCAACTACTGGCATTCATACGAAATCCCAAAGGTGGCTGCAACATACCATCATTTCTTTCACAATGACCAATAGGATGAATGTCCCCTGCATCTACAAGACGCCAGAAGTCATTTTTGTTGTCACTGCCATCAAGTCGCAGCCTTAATCGAGGGCCCAGAACACCAACAACAGTTGCAATACATGTAGATGTTAAATTCCGGGGATCAAGAGCCTCTAATTTCATTCCCACTTTGAAGTCATTCACTGGAGGCATAGGCGCCTGTTTAAAACATTCCTGAGGTGCTGCCACACTATTTGTATCCTTCATGTACTCAGTCCAGTCAAAATCTTGGTAAATATCATAAAAGGAACCTGTAGAATTGTTATTTGCATGACTTTCTGATCCGTTAGCTCCATTTCCAGATTGTGGGGACGTAGTTCGCTTCTCGTTCTTCTTTTGATACTTATTCAAACAATATGTGGAACAAAAGTTCTTGCTACTGGAAGGTGCGTTACCCCGAATAACATTATCACAGTGAAGACAGGCGCCTTTACTATACGCCTGTCTGAATTCTGACAAACACGTTTCCGAACAGAATTCTTTCTTCCCGTTCTCTGTAGGCAGAACATACTTCAATGGTGTTTTACTTTGAGCACACCAAGTGCATGTTCGTTTTGGAGGTCTTCCAGGTCCACGTATTTTGCCGGGAGCAGGCCCCGATGAGCCGACAGTGTTGTTAGACATCATGTATACAGATTTAATACATTATAGTATTCCGACTTTCAATATACAGGATAATCTACTAACATTATATTCAACACAGACACAAAATCAAATTAAGATAATAATTAAATCATATATTATTGCGCAAATATAAACAACGTCAGTTGCGTATTTATGACGCGCTTGCAACGGCCATCTTTTTACTCCATTTAACTTTTTTTTCTCTACCAAAACCACAGACCAAAACAAATGACAACTTAACTTACCTACTCTCGGCAGTTTGCGATGCAACGCATTGTCACCGTGTATGTGTGTGTGCCACTATTAGGGGACCTTAGACGATCAATTTCAAACTAAATGGATTCTTCAGGACTATTGGCTAAATTTTTGATCGGCGGTGATTATGAAGCTTCAGTTGTGCACCGAACTTTGATGGCAACTGAGAATGTCATAACATTGGCATTGCGTATCACATTGAGTGGATATCACGTTACGGTGACTAACAGACAGGGCATGGTGCTATTCGTCTCACTACTTGACGCCTATATTTTTTATCGACTATTATGCGGCTAAGTTGAGTAGCGCCCTTTCAACGTTACAATACTTGATTTTAGGGAATATTTTAAATTTAGCGGTTTATATGACACGTGAAACGGTTATTGTAAATTATTTTGTGTTGTTAGTATTTACTTCTGAATAACTTATTTAAATTAAGGTACCTAAGTTAGTAAAACCACTTATTAGATGTATGACTTATAATATGTTAAGTTGTAGGTAAATGTTTTATAAGATCAATTTCTAAGTTTTTAACTACATCTAATTGAGTAAAAATAGGGTACCATTATAAAAGTTATTGATATTTTATTAATAGATGATGTTGTATATCCACTTTGGAGCCTGCACTAAGAAGAGGACTAATATAATATAATGTAGGCACCGACTGTGGGCCAAAAAGTCAACTAATTTGTATTTATGTATAATACATTAAAATTATTCAACGAAAATTTTTGTACAGCATTATTATTAATTGTCTTTTTTTTCAACATGTTTCACAAAACTAATATACTTACATTATGAACAAAAGTGAAGGTAGAGTAAAATGATTACGAGCTATTTATAAAACTACCTGTCTTTAATAAATCAAGCCTTTTCATTAGTAACTGTACAAGGAGCTTTTGGCGCGTGGCTAAAATCAGAACTAACGAAACTATTCCATAACTTCAGATTTTACTCACATAGAATCATCAATAAAAAACGAATATTAGTACAAGAATTAAGTAGTTTAGAACATCAGAAGCTATATAAACACACAATAGAATATTAGAAATTATCTCTAGCATTCCGACACATAATGCACTGATATCAGTAGAATCGGCTAAAGCTAAACTAAATAGTTTTTTTCTTTAAATTCTACTTGGGATGCACAGAAAAAAATGAGATTCAAATATCTCGTAAACGGTGCACCCTAGGCAAAAAATGACTGAAATGTAAGCCCCACCCCTGCGTTATCCTTCCCGTGCAACAGCGGCATCCCAATATGAGTTTTAAGAAAAAACCTTTTTTGTTTTTTGAAGGCTCTTAACACGGAAACGGTGCGTCGTACGATCATGCTTCTCGGAAGGTAAATGGTTTCTACAGACAAGGTTAACCGGTTAACCCAATACTGCCAAAAAATTAGGAAAATTCGGGAAAAAGAAAACGATTTAAGTCCTCGATTCATAGCGACCCAAGGTTACACTCCAATCAAATGCTAAAGCTCTCAGTAGTTGGAAACTCTCAATAAACCGTTTGCTTACCAAAATGTTCAGATCAGGGTTGTTGCTGATGCATATTTTTTTCACATCAGCGGATGCTGATGCTGATGCTGATCTTTTATCATTGACATCAGCGGATGCTGATGCTGATGCTGATTTTAATTATTTTCTTAAAAAAACAGGGAAAAAGTAAAATCAGTCCGTATGCTCTTTGCGTGAATAATCTTTTTTTCATAAGTTTCAGTTTGCAGTTTCTTGACTCCTTAATTTAAAATACGTCCATATTCCACTTTTCAACGATAACACTTGACAGTTTACGGAAAAAAAAACAAAAACTTTCACGCGTTATGACGAATTAACGTAATGAGACAAGTTTGTGTTTGTTCGCAATCATAATCCCCGCAGACGATCTTTTCATTGGTCAAAGTCGCAGGCAAACACTACACGTCGTGTCATATAATCCTCTCTGCGGTCATGTCACGACTGGAACTTCAGCATTAATAATCAGCATTAATAATCAGCATCGATCAATGCGGATGCTGATGTTGAAAATGATGCTGAAGATCAGCGGATGCTGATGCTGATGCTGATGTTCGCAACAACCCTGGTTCGGATGTTAGAAAAATGGTACATAATAATTCCATGGATGAAAATCTGTTCAACACACTACACTTTTAATTTTGGACTCTCATCCACACCAATTCGTAGAGGAAATAGACCTAGAGTTGGAATAGCTAGACTGACCCCTCTGCCAAAGTACAGACGCCAGCACATCAAGCTACTACAATCTGTCACACTATACGTTTAGGTACAAGGTTGATTGAGAAAATTTGACAGTTTCGGGTCGCGTCTGTACAAAGAAAAATAAATAATACATTATTATTATGAAACATCCTGTTAATAATGTTTACCTGTCAAGTGGAAGAACATAGAATTCTATCTACCCAGCGCACGAGTCGAGTAGACCTTCGGTTGCAACAGGGTGTTTCAACTATGTCATGTGTCTTAATAATAAATCATATTTTTATTTTAAAATTATTCAAATCTCATTTAATATCATTTTTTTAGATGAATCTTTAGTAGTCATTGAATACATGAAGTAGGCTCCCGTTGTAAGACAACCAAAAAGTTACGGTATTTAAATAAAGGGTGTAAAAAGACCCTTAACGAAGCCGAAAGGCACTTGTTCTCCCCATCATTGCGATCATTTTTTTGTTCTAGACCATACCTGGGAACCTTCTAGTTACGGAGATATTGGGGGTCAAAGTTCCAACTTTTTCACAAGTTTTTTTTTTAATACTACTTTTTATGGTTTTAAATTTACTTTAATTACCTCCATGACCCGTTTACTATTCAAAGCATCTATCAGCACCAAGTTTTGAGTGCATTACATTGAGTTTTACCGTAAATCGTTATTTTTCCAAAAAAAAGTCGTTTCCCAGCAATAATTTTTGCGTACGGTGACTTAGTTTGATGTACACAATGCTTGGTTGACGGCTTCGTGAAGGGTCCGTTTACACCCTGTATATTTATTCAAAATTAGAATTGGCACATTAAATACAATTCAAATATTAGAAATAATGTAAGTATAACAAAGTTTGATGCCTGAACCAGGTTAAACCTGTATTACACGTGGCATGTTTCTAGTATATTATATACTATTTGAACAATACATTTTTTAACAATATTTAACATTCTAGTGAAAAACCATAAGAGTTTTAGAATTGTATACATACTCGCTAATTTGTCAATGTGTCTTTATTTTGTGGTTGTTTTTGCTTTGTATGCGTTTGCAGCAATAGGATGCATGTCTCTGCGTGTGCACGTCGAATTCCCGTAGTGTGCTGTAAATTTTTACTTCGCCTCCCGCAAGTGGCAGAAAATTTTGTTCGGCCATTCGCTCGATGTCTTTACCATCCCCAGAGGTATTTATTTACACTTCAACCAACTTATCTATGCAGCTGGGAAAACAGAACTAAAATAAATGTACCAAGTTTGACATATTGATGCTTTTTTTCTTGACAAGCAGCCACTACGAACTGCAGTGGTCGACTGGTCGTATTGTACTCTATGTTCCATTTCCTTCAGTGTCATCCATTAATCATTAGTATAATTATCTACTGTCACTGTCAGTGAGTCTGTCATTGTCATCAGCCAAAAGGTAATTTCTAGGTTAGAAGAACAACCTCTTCATTGCGTTTCTTTCGATGATATCGCAAATATTAAAGAGAACCATGTCTCAAAGTACTGTCAGTAGAATTATAAACAATGCTGAAATAGCAGAAAAGAGACTGGCGGAATTGAGAAGCAAGGTAATATCTATTATTTATTCCAACTGCTGCTAGCACAAAGACAAACAAAGAAGTTATTGCAAATGTACACTTAGATTAGTCGTTATGAAGATGTGAAGCTTCAATGAAATGTTTTACGTTTCAGTTAGATACAATTAAGAAAGTCAAAATTGAAGAAAAAGTGAAAGAATTAACAGAGGAAAATAAAGTTTTAGCTGCTAAAGTAGAAACTGCCAAGGCTGAATTAATAAGGTTGGAAACAACTAACGGTAAGAAGCAGTATCCTATTCCAGGCAAAGTGTCAGAGCCATCTGTTGCTGCAAGTAAAACAGCAGATATAACCATAACATCAGAAAAACAGACAGTTGTGAAAAAAGTGAAAGACACTGCCAAGAAAATCAAGGAGAAACCCGAGTCCTCCAATGAGGCTGTAATCGATATAAGAAAATTAGATTTCAGAATTGGAAAGATTGTTGAAATAAACAAACATCCTGATGCTGATTCACTATACGTGGAAAAGATTGATTGTGGTGAAGACAAACCTCGAACTGTTGTTTCTGGTCTTGTAAATCATGTACCAATTGAAGAGATGAAAAACAAAATTGTCATGATACTTGCTAATTTAAAACCAGTCAAGGTAAAATATAATTCACATTACTAAAATTTTACAGTTTATTATACAAATTAAAAAATTGTAACTTAAAGAAATGTATGTCGTTTTCAGATGAGGGGAGTGACTTCAGAAGCTATGGTGATGTGTGCTTCATCTCCTGAAAAAGTAGAGGTCCTAGTACCACCTAGTGGAGCAGTTCCTGGGGATTTGGTTGAATGCGAGGGCTACCCTCGAGAGCCAGAAGCCATACTTAACCCCAAGAAAAAAATATTTGAGACTTGTGCCCCTGACCTTTTAACAAATGATGACAAAGTTGCATGCTATAAAGGAACCCCATTAATGATTCCTGGCAAGGGAGTTGTAGTGGCACCAACTCTAAAAGGAGTTAATGTAAAATAAGTTTAAATATTTTCTTTTTGTAGATTTTTCACTAAATTTTCATGTTTTCTGTATTCCCTGGTTAATACAATCTGTCTATACACCAAGACTTTTTAGTAGTCTTACAACGGCAACCCACTTAATGTATCCAATGACTACTAAGCATTCATTAAAAAAATAGGTATTTATGAGAAAATCTCATAAATACCTATTTTTTGAATAATAATCTAAAAATAAAAATATTATCCAATAATAATAATACCAGCCTATTACTGTCCCACTGCTGGGCAAAGGCCTCTTCTCATATAGAGAAGGCACGAGCATTGATCACCACGCTTGCTCAAGACGGGTTGGCGATTTCAGACTTATATTAATTATAAGTCCAGGTTTCCTCACGATGTTTTCCTTCACCGATGTCCGTGATGTCCAAGATAAACTTAGAAAAGTACATATGAATTGAAAAAGTCACATTGGTACTTGCCCGGATTTGAACCCACAACCTCATGCATGAGAGGCGAGGCCTTAACCTCTGGGCCATTACAATTATCCAATATTATGACATATGACGTAGTTAAAACACCCTGTTGTAAGCGATGATCTTCTGGACAAATGGGTAGGTATATTCTCCCGTTTGACACGTAAACATCATTAACAGGATGTTTCATATTTTTTTCTAATGTTTATTTATTTTTCTTTTTACCTATTACTGTAGGTAAAAAAAAAACGCGCCTAGAACTAGAACTATTTTATGTCGGGCACATTGAGAGGACCACCTCTGTAAGACGACTAAAAAGTCACAGTGTATAATTACCTCAGCTGTCAATCCACATAGTATTTTTTTATTCTTTTCTGTTAATTGGTTTGTCTATCCTGGGCAAATGTCTCTCAATTCTCCTTTCACCTCTCTTTATTACTGTAACATTAGACCAAAGTAACCCAGGCACAATTTTTAAACTGTTCCAGTTCTTGTAGTTGCAGCTCATTTATATCATTTAAACTCATACCTACTTAATCTTCTTTACTGAAACAGTTCATGTTTTTTTTCTTGGGAATTGTAAATAAAATGAATTCCAGTCACTCAATTATGTTCAGTATGGCATGTCACTAAACGTAAAACTTAAAATAAAGACTTGAAATCAGTTGTTCGTTTTGTTACTAATGCTAAGCTAATAAATACAAATGAAACTACATTATAAGCAATATCAACAATATTTATATTACACATCTATGTGATTTCTATGCAACAATTTGATGTCATTATTTACTATGTAGAAATTTAATTTCAGATAGAAAAATAGATGTGACAAGACAACATTAACATTAACACAAAAACTCCACTCATTTAAGTCCTTTACGCTAATGGGGCGAATGCAAAGTTAGATTTCTCTCTTTTTTTTCTTCTATTCAATTCCTTGATTTGTAGTCTTGATAGGATATTTGTATTATAAATTGGTGTCAGTTACAAAATTTTAAAATGTGTAACTTTAATCTTTGCAATTGTACACTACAGTTTGAAATGTCATTGAAAAATTACCTACTTCAACATCAACATATTTTTATGAGCCATTAGGAAAATATTTCTTTTATAATTAATTAACAAATGTGCAGGCAAGCTCGGTCCAAAGTGAATGAATACATCGATTTATTTAATCTATTACAGTTATATTAATATTATGGACTAAAATTATCAGTATTAAGTACTTAATATAATGAACTATTATTGGTGGAGTTTAGCTTACTTTATTTATAGAAGCAAACATAAATATATTTTTTTGCTGTTCATTAATTAAGTTCTGGGGGCCTAAAAAGGGCGGCGAATCGTTCGTAACAGAATCACATTTGAATCATGTTACATTTTGTAAATTGTAACGTGATTCATATTATTATCCTATTAAGATTCTGCTAAAGCGGTTATTTTAGGCCCCCTGTACCAGTGACAAATGGAGTTATTATTTAAAATTATTTTGAAATCGTCTTGAATTTTGTGTAAGCTAGATTTAATATTACAAGATTGATCCAGAATTACAGCAAATGCTGGCGATTTTCTGTCAAGTTCCTTTCTCTACGCCGAAGAAAACTACAATATGTGACTTTCCTAAATTACTTTAGGCTGATAAAATTTTCGTTTTTCATGTTAATATTAGAGAACTCGCGTACTACGCGGCTACGTCCACGACTTGTCTCATGACCGGCCGCTATCTTGAACAAAACTTTTCGGACGCCCGGTCGTGCGACCAAACCTTCAGACCAAAAGTCGTGGTCGTGGCCGAGTAGTCCGCGAGGTCTTAAGAATCTTCTCGTTTAAAAATAATACTGCCACCATTGCTGAGATCGTAGCCGATGGGTCCTGGCTTAGTCACACAACTCAGGCCAACGGCTGCGACTGTAATGTTGCCTATCGTGCATTCTAACGGTGCCTTAGCTTTTATTTATAGCGACTTGTGCGTCTAGTGTGCGCCGAGTTCCAAAATGTAATTATACGATATTGTCGGCCGCAGCTGCATGCCAGTCAATCACTCGACACCGAATTATCGTTATTACCGTAAATAATAAATCAGTCGGGGTCGAGGAATTAATTGAACTCTAGAATTTTAAGTTTGTACTTTATGGTATCTAGAGTTAGCTTAAATCGTCTGAAAATTCAAATTACAGCTGAGTTATACTAGAATGTCGCGGGCGCGGGCCGTTAAAGTACGAGACGCGCACGAGTCCGGATTAAGCACTTCAGAATCCTTTTCAAGAACGTTTTACCCCAGGTCCATATCCCGTCCGTGTGTTGGTCCACCAAATAGAGCAGACGCAAATGGGGTTCGCGCCTGGCATGCTCTATGCTATTATCTCTAGTGCGACTAATTGAAGTAGTCTGTCAATCTTCTCAAAAATCAAGTTACCTGACTGGATGTATCTTAGCGTACCTAGATATATAATTATTTTTGTAATATTTTAAAGGTGAAAATGGCGTTATTTTCTAAAACTTACAGGTACATAATATACGTATTACATAACTAGTGATCCCAAGAGGTATAAATTACTTTGATAAAACTGTTCGTTAATTGAAAAATACTAGCAAAAGAAAAATCTACTAGTACAAGACATCAGCGACTCCCGACTCGTGGGGCGCCCGCAGATAGGCAGCATACCACAACTAAATTTACAAAAACCGCCCTTACTGCTACGAATTTACGGTGCTGAGTTTTTCAATCTGGTATAATGATGTTTTAGCAATTTTTTTGCGTTAGTTGAATTACTGGGTCCCTACTCAATAGACATTCCAACGAGTCTGACAACAACTAAATGAAGTGTTTGTTGAAAGACAGCTGTCTGCGAAGCCCCTAAGTCATATCCAGAACTATGAAATAGAATGTGAATAAAAATATTATGCAATATTAATATTACTGGTACCAAGATAAAACTTGTACTATGATGTGATACAGATGTTTTTTTTTGCGATGGGAGAAAAAACCGATTCTATGAAAATAAAGCAATGCGATCAAAAGATCCATGAGTTCTAAGGCCGAGATAAATAGATGTTAC
Source organism: Noctua pronuba (assembly GCA_905220335.1). Taxonomy (NCBI): domain Eukaryota; kingdom Metazoa; phylum Arthropoda; class Insecta; order Lepidoptera; family Noctuidae; genus Noctua; species Noctua pronuba. The sequence continues at coordinate 10,130,162 of LR999902.1, forward strand.
TTAGCAACACTACTTCCTATGGCTAAGCAGAATGTCCCCGTCATTGTCGAACAACTTCTAGACTACAATAGAAAGATAGGTGTGATCATCTAAGCTCAGCCAAAGCACATACTAAGTAATGTTTATTTGTTTCGGCTAACGACATTCTTAATGTAATAAATCCAAGCACCAGCATACTGAGTAAAGGTTGAGCACATACAGAAGTTATTATGCTTTTGCCTGTATCTCTTACTCCTCGTGTACATTATGCCTCCTAAACGATATTTACATTATACTACGGTGTAAAGGGACCCTTCACAAAGCCGTCAACCAAGCAATCAGTACATGAAACTAAGTAACTGTACGCAAATATTATTGGTGGGACTTCTTTTTTGGGTGAAAAATCGCGTTTTACGATAGGACTCGATGTAACGCACTCAGAAAATTGTGCTAATGGATGCATTGATTAGTACGGGGGTTGTGGAGGTATTTCAAGTAAAGTTATAACATTAAAAAACTTTTTTTTTTTTAAACTTGTGAAAAAGTTGGAACTGTGGACCCCCAATATCTCCGTAACGGAAGCTTCCCAGGTGTAGAACAAACAATGATCGCATTGACGGAGAGAACAAGTGCCTTCCGGCTTCGTTAAGGGTCTTGTTACACCCTTTATGGAAGCAGTTGTCCCTTTCAAATTTACATTCTATATACTTTATAATAGATCATTATAATATATATAATTGTATGCGGCACCCAATACATGCACATTTTGCTTTTCAGATATGTTTGATGTTGAAATTTTCAGAATGTTACAAATTCTTAAAATCTTAATTTAATTATACCTATTAAGATTTATATTTTATTTAATATCAATTCCTTCACTTGATAAACTGTAGTCAAATAATTACATTTAAATTTGGTAAAGCATGACGAGTGTACAGACTGCAAACGCAGCCATCATAATATTTACCATAACCACCAGTATAATTTTTAAATCAGTGTTAGAAAATCTCTCAGTAAAGCCAATGATTTTGGTAAATACAACAACCACAGGCGTTGCTATGTACTTTTAAAAGATTATGCCAAATACACCTTAAAGTTCTAAGATGAAGATAAGTCTACACAATCCTAAGTTTTTTCAAGATTAATTCTGTTACAATATAACATTACATTAAGAAAAAAACCTTTCTAATCTTTGGTAGAAAACCAATCACCATATAATATTTTGTAAACTATTTATTTAGTTAGTAGAAATAAAATACAACATGTATAAAAATATATGAATACAGATGACAGCCACCTTAAAATGAAAATAATACAGATTTGTATAATTAGTTACGTAGATAGTTGTATGTAAAGAATATTAGTACAGATGGTTTTATTATCTTATATTAGTAATTATTATGAAATAGTTTGGCATAGGGACTTGCTCGATCTGCAGCATAATACTGAATAGATGTTATAAAACGAAGGTTAATCCGTGTTGTAAGTCCAGTTGTTGTCTTATTTTTAAATAAATAAAATATCATAAAATGGAAGAACAATAATTATGAACTTTTAGTTTCGGAGACAATTCTCATATTACATGAATTTAAAAAGAAATAATGTCGTTTTCAGGTCACATTTTAAATATTTTTTTCTAATTAAAGCAATAAATTGATTAATTAAGTTAAAATCCATAAATAGGAAGTAAAGCACAGGGAATGGCACAGATAAGTTAGGGTGATAACTACAACATAATAATAGTTACTTATGTATCTAACCTAACTCGTTACATACTTAAGTATAAAGTCATCTAACACAAATAACAAAAATAATTGAATAATGCTTTACTTATTCTACATCGTAATAATACTAAATGACATTCTACATGACAATAACTTAAATAACTATATTGAGGGTAATTGAAAAATGAATTATGCTTTCATGAGCAAGTTAGGCCTTATTGATATGAAATGATTACGGGTAAAACACCACCTTTATAAAAATGTAATTTCTGGTTTTGTTCGAAAATACGTCTAATCTTCAATTTTGGTTAGGTTAACCAAATGCAATATACTCAAAATTGTTAAGTGGTGTAATACATATCTTATGTTAAAACGAATAAGTGAACGCGACGAAGTGAATACACGATTTTCTATAAAAATAGATTAAATAGATTTTTATGTTTAGTATTGATTTTACATAATATAATTAATTATCTAGCTTAAATGCATCCTAAAGTTTTGCAAAAACAAAAACATATAGAAGAAATATATAATTGTTTCTTTTACGTATTTCTGATGGTAATAAGGTGGAAGTAGTTCGTGGTGTCGCTGTCTTTCAATTTGATTTTAAAGTCAGTCACTTACATTTAAATTCTATGCTTAAATCGAATGATACTGTCTTATAAAAATATAAACAATTTTTCCATTACAAGAACAACATCAAAAAAAAGTTCGAAATAACTAATGACTATGAGTATCTATAAATAAAGATTTATTAGGAAGAATACTTATAGAAGGTAATACTTTATAAAAAATAAATATAATTGCTAATAAGTTTAATAAAATATACGAGGAAAATAAAAATATTGCACTTCAGCAAGCATTGCACAGGAAAGTATTAAAAGTTAGGAGTACTACATAGGTGGGCAAGCCATTTCTTCCATATTGTACGGTCAACCGCCCTTCAGAAGTTACTTGAACTGCGAAAAGCTGCCTTTACTACTAAGAAATAAAGGCGCTGTCAATATTAAATTGTTACCACGGATGCGCTATTGACCGTACCTGCCTTTACAATAATTATTTCACAGACAGGAAGACGACTTTCTTTTGTCATAACAGTAAAGCTCTTTTCCGCACATTTTCATGTAATGCATCTGATTTAAACGTTTATACTTTTATGCTTAATTGTTATATACGCCTAGTAGAAAAATATTGTATGTAAAAGAGCAAATGAAAGGGTTACATTACATCCATAATACCAATTTTTTGTAGGTAATGAATGAGCGTATCACAAAGATGTGATCATATTTAAGGATCTAGTCGATGGTAGACCATCAAGCTGAACAAGTTTCTGCATAAGACCAACGTCGTAATCGTAAAAAAAAATTCAGCAGTCCTGTACACAATCTTAGACTCAAATGTATGGGAGGGTTTATTTCTTTTTCGCAATTACGATGTCGGTACACAGCGACACATCAAGCTATACATTTCCAGTATAACATGGCCTCGCTTTGTCTAGATTTCCCGTACAATGAGAGATTAACATAAATTGGTTAGGTATAGCTTGATTGGTTGCCGTGCGTACCATGGAGATAGTTTTTCGATTCTGATGGTATCACACTCTTAAATATGACCACACCTTTTCGATATATGCGGCAGGTGTGGAATGTCCTAACTTAATGATCTTGTTCTTGATGACATAACACATAACAATAAATATAAAACTCTTTTGCAATAAAATTCATTGGTCTATGCAACACTAGCAGTTACAAAAACCAGTGTGCTGTCAAAAACACATTTGACAGAATGATAACTAATACTTCGAGTTAGAGTCGATTCAATATAATTTAGTTTTAAAACCGTTTATTATGGTAATGAGTCTCATATCATTATGGACTTGTACAACTTCATAGACCTCGCCGTGTGCCTCGTTGGGTGGTTGTGTTATGAAACATGTACTTACATTTTCGTCTATAATGTACCCATTGAAGATTTGCCATTGTTAACCGTACTTCCGAAGGTACCTTAAAGCTGTGTCGGTGGGAATCGTCGCTGGGGTTTATTACGACGCTGCGCGAGAGTTGACTGTGACACGGGACCCAAAACTTGCGGTGTCAGCGGAGAAGCTGTCATTGCCTAGAGAGGAAACACACAAGTAAGTTTTGCAAACACGTCTTACACATTAATTACATATCGAACGCCGTGTGTTATGATCAGCGACTCTTGCAAGGCTCTTTGGCCCGGCGGTGAGTAAATAACAGAATTGATACAGCGGCGGCGCATAGATCCAAAGCTCGCGCACGAGCTCGGGGCGCGGTGTGCAGTGTGTACGTTACCTGGAAGGTGAGGTCGACGGCGCGGCGCAGGTCGGCGGCGGGCGGGTCGTGGTCGGGCGCGGGAGGCGCGGGCGGGTTCGGGGGGGCCGGCGCACAGATCCACGGCTCGCGCACGAGCTCGGCGGCGCGCGGTCGCTGCGCGGGCTCCAGCTGCAGCATGCGTCGCACACAGCCGCGCGCGCCCGAAGACACGTGGCGCCAAACTCCGGTTGACAGCTCCACCTGATACGTAAATGATGTTCTTGAACAAAAGCTGGAACTGTCAGAAGGTAGCCGACACGAGCGTAGTCGGTGGGTTGCTTCGTCACAACACACGAGTAATGTAGTGTCGTAGTGCCGCAAAATCGTCGCAGCTCAGTCGCAGTCGTCATCGTTGTAAACCTTCTGATATTCCACACAATAATGCGCTGCGTTGCCGCTCCGGCGAGGACGCACCGCAGCACCCTTCCTCGAGACCGTACGTCTTGTCGTTTAGTACCGTAGTATCGTGGGGCATGTAGTTCTGATTTATATTTACAAATTATGCATGTCACCGCTCAGGGACTGCAACGTACCGACAAACGTGTGGCATCATTCTATTTAACACTTTAAGCACACAGTACAGAGGCAGACTTAATGCCATAGACATTTTCTACCCGTCAACCTTTGGGTACTTAATGCAGATTGTGGTTCAAAGGCATCCATTCTGATATAAAATCGTGTGGAAAAGTGAGATGCACGATGATTTAAAAGAATTGGCAAGTTATTATTTTAAATACAAAACGTAAAAAAATAGGATTTTTCCACTCGCAAATGTATCATAGTGCCGAAATGTGAATCATTTACCTTTCCTGATTCGATCCTCGCTAAAATGGCTTCCGGGGTATCATCTCCAGTGGAAGCGAATGGTGTTCTACCAGATAGCATTATGTAAGCTAGCACACCTGTAATAATTAAATTGAAAATTTGAATGAGTATTAGATGTGTGTGAGTGACGCAAGCGTTCTAGAAAGCTGAACCTATTTGCAAGACCCATTGTGTCGTTTTAACGGCTGCGCTGTGTATAATGTTATGGGTTGATAATAATATATTGCTAGCTTGTTAGAATGTTATATTATTTTCAACTTTAAACAATCTCAATTTGCAACTCTTAGATCACTTGCAACAATTTATTGATTCGCTGATAATACAAATCAGGTTAGCTTAGTTAGATGTTTAACGTAAAGTTTGAACAGCCGGCAAATATTTTCTACTGGTTAAGAATAGATGATAAATAGTCTACAATGTATGTAGTAGGTAACTTAACTGATTAATGGAAAATACAATTTAAGGCCGAAACACACCGGATCCTTACACGTAGACGTGCACGTACCATGACGTTGTAATATGTGGAACTTTATAGAGACATGTAGCCTACTCACACGTGTACGTCACGTGAGCGGTGTGCCATGGCTCTATAGTTCCATATCCTACAACGTCATGGTAAGTGCAAGTGCACGTACCATGACGTGTACGGATCCGGTGTGTTTCGGCCTTTAAAGTGTAAATACTTACTATCGTATTGATACTATTATATTCTTTCTATTCTACTACTCCCAAAATATTTGAGAAATTCATACCTAAGCTCCAAATGTCGCAGGCAGCATCGTAGCCAGCACGTTTTAGCACCTCTGGGGCTACAAAGTTAGCAGTGTAGCATGGCGTCATCAGTAGGCCGTTTTCAGCGCGCAACTGTTTCGCCAAACCAAAGTCGACTAGACGAATGTCCTCAGGCCTCTTCTCCGCCGTTGCAAATAATATGTTCGACGGTTTTATGTCTCTGAAATAATTATTATAGATGTTTCAATCGTACTTATATTTAAAAAGTAATAGAAAGGCTAAAAAGTCCGGATCAGTTCCGAGACTGTATAGATATCATAAACAACTGTTGTTTCTGTCAAATCAAAGAATAGTCGCTTTGTCGTAGACTCAGATGAGAGCGAGGAAGAAGAGGAACGAGAAGAAGAAATAACAACTGCAGGTTGTGAATCTGACGCTGTTGCAATATCTGAATAATTCACTTCTGCCGCGTATGTTTTGGGTGTTTGTTATTCATCCACGGTTGACTAGATTCGGATGAAATTTGATACGCAGTTTATAACCTGGATTAACACAAAGGAAATTTTTTATCCCGGTACTTGATATGGCTTGGCGACTATTGTCAAGCTGACAAAGTCGCGGACAGAAGGCCAACTTAATACATACCCAGCATTAAACCAAAATCTTTGTCATTATTAATTTGTAGACAATGTGCCATTAAGTTCACCTTTGTACCACTATTATACATGCAGTTTCAATAAATAATTATAGATCTCGCACATATATTAATTATAAGAATTTGACGTTGATAGCGCCTTTGTTTCGTTATAGTAAGTGGTTTTTGTAGTTAATGTGCTAGTACATAAAAATCGTCTACATTGTTTACTTTATGTTCTTGTTCTATTAAAACATATCAAACATTGCAAATCTAAACTAAGACAACATCGTAAACCCATGACTCATGCTTATGACAAAAGTTATAAATGAATAAATTCCATATTAATAACTTAATTCTGAAGGATAACTCATATAACAGTACTATTCATAAGGATATTTTTAGTCAATACGTAACTACAGCTTCAATTGACAGATGAGTCTTCATAAAATAAACAAGACATGTTTTCTCATTATCACTTATCTCTGAGCCATAAAAAAACACGAAAATATTAGTAACTCATTTCCTTTTATCACGAAACTGACGATAAAAATACATTACCTATGCACGACGGTGTGCCTATGTAGATAATGTATGGCGTGCAGGACATTCCTCAATATGGGTGCAGCCTCGTGTTCTGGCAGATACCGACGTTGGGTGATGTGTTCGAGCAGCTCTCCGCCGCGACAGAGCTCCGTTACGGCGAGAATACGGCCCCCCTCCTCGTAGACACCTCGCAGGGTTATTATGTGAGGATGTTGACTGTATCTGTTTAGACATAACATCACATGAAAAATTGAATAGCATAATCATAACCAGCTTATAGTGTTCCTACTGCTGGGAGATAGGCCTACTCTCGGTGATTGGTAGCGGTTATTAATCTACCACGTAGGCACAGTGCGAACTGGTAGATCTGACAAGACTTCGAATTTTTGGCACTAGGAACCTGCAGGCTGCAATGCTATTAAATTACTGCAACATATTAGGCCGAAATATCATCGAAAAACTCGCATTGAAGGCACAAGCACGCCGAACTTCTGCCGCGTATATTTTCAGCCGTATTCGTTCGTATCGATGATAAGGTGATACATCTTTTCAGATTACTCGAGCCTAGTAATTTTTCCGTAGTTTTAACTTGGGACTTATAACATAAATAGCGAATTGTAGTGTACCATAATGTGCCGGGACAAAAGTGTAATTTTTTGCGTTTCAGACTGTTGATTGTTTAGAAGACAAACTTATTCTGACCTCTTTGATATCACAACTTGAACAGCACTTTACAAATTCCCAGTCAAACCAAACAACATTTATTCTAAAGTCCATTCCTACAAAGTAACCATGAAACTATTAGCCACTTTATATTCCTACATACCTACCTATAAAACAAATGCACACGCTTATTGATTGTATAGTTTGCACATTGACCTGATATTGAGACACTGTACGGCTTCCGACTTCTATCGCTTCTAAAGTTCCAGGTCCTAGGTCATTAGGTCTTGTTTTATCGCAAAACGTTGCAGTTTTCCTTGGTCTACTTTACTAGTCTTTAAATCTAATGTTACGGAATGTACGAAACTATTTATGTTTGGAACTACAAAATTACCAAAATAAGTATTCTCAGTATGAGAGCCATTTGCCTTGTAGTGGGTTTAAATAATTACTTACAATTATAAATTTTAAATCAATTCATAAAATATTTTTGACTTATGACATCATTTTAAATACCTACCGCAGGTTTTTCTAATTAATTCAATTATATTTAAAAACCGATATGTATATGCATTTTTACCTCAAAAGTATTTCAATTTCTTCTCGAGGATCATACTGTAATTTGTCCATGATTTTAACAGCATACTGCACCCTTGAGGTTTTGTGTTCACAGAGGCGGACGACTGAAAACGAGCCAGTGCCTAGCTCTCCCATTAACCTGAAATAACCACATTTTAACGAAATATTGAATCCTTTTCTTTGACGGCTTCATTGGTCAGTGGTCGCAAGCGACTGCTGAGCTTGAAAATTTGGGTTTCATTGCAAGGTCGGTGTTTTTTTTTAGTCAGTAAGAGTCTGACACTCCCTCCCACTCCACCCAGAGCGGGAGAAGTCATTTGATGATTTCCAACCCGTAAAAAAAAAAAAAAAAGGTCGGTGTTTTTGCATAAAGATTTTCTCAGTAGCAGTCCTGAGACTGAACTTGAGGATGATTGCAATGTAATGAAATATGAGGTATATTAAACAAGTATATTCCTCTGCCTAACCCCCCAATTGTTCAATATTAATAGATCCTGTAAAAAAAATACAATTACGTTCGACTCGCCTACCTGTATTCATCAAAGAAATTATTTCTATTAACAAATCCAGCCCAAAACTCTTCAGTGGAAGTTTTATTGTTCGTGGCCACATGGTTCTGATTTTGATTAGTAACCGTTTTGTTACTATCATCGTTGAGTAAACAGGGTGCGACGAAACTGAAACCGCTGAAAAAATAACATTAACGAGTTATTTGCTGGGTGCGAAGGATAAATGCGTGGCGAACGAGTTTATCTTATCATTAGACAATTCGATGATATGATAAGGTTGGTTAACTTAAGTTATGCAATTGCCAATCATAAACAGAACTGCAAATATTTATTGTACTATTTATTATTTGTTTTATGATCGTAAAATGGAATCGGTGTTTATGGCCGCTCATAGGTAAAACAATAATTTGACTTTAGCTAAAAAAAACATAATTCAATTGCAGATATGGCATCGCAAATTTGTACTCTTAAAAACTCATTAATTTCGCGTTATGGTTACCGTTTTGGATCATATTGCTTAAGGTCATTTACCCATTTTATGAGAAAGAATGCATGAAACATAGATCATGCTAAAGCTGATCAATGCTACATAATTTCTAATACACTAATGAATTATCTACACAACGAATTTCATATTTACCGAGTAACCGCGCTTTTCCCGATATAAAGTGAATTCATGTAATGTATAGATCATAATCTTACCGGAATAGTTCATGTGCATTCGCCGAAGCGGGTACACCCGGCGAATCTCGAGGCGTGCGACACGTAAATTCTGAATCAAAGTAGAACGCATCATCGGCTCGAGAGACCGCCGGCCGGAATGGAGGCACCACCTGATGACAATGTGTTAATTTAATAAATTAAGAAACGTAAAGCTATCGTTTATTTGCGCCCCTTCTATAAGGCTAATCGGTAAGCCGACCAACGCACTTTTATCGCGCACTGTATCTACAACACTCAATGTTGAGCAGAGTGCCAATTTTCACTAGATGAATGCCATAATAAACACAGTAAATTCCATTAAGTTTTTAGGATTAAACATAGATCGTAATTTAAATTGGAAGGCTCATATAGAGGACATTGGCAAAAAACTAAGTAACAGTGCATTCGCACTATACAATAAACTGTCGCGGATCCTAAAGACTAATGCCCTATTAATCGCCTATTATGGTAAAGCAGAGCCCATTATCAGATATGGCATTATTTTTTGGGGACCCTCTACGTATAGAAATATCGCATTTAAAGCCCAAAATAAGTGCCTTAGATCCATATTTAAATTAAAAATGACTGATAGCTGCAAGCCATTTTTCATAAGCTTTTTGGAAATCGCGATATTTGTTAAATCAAATCCTAAGCTATTTCCCCGTATGGCAGACCAGTTTCCTAGAAATAGACTTCCCAATGGCTGGAAAGTCATCATTTTTGATAATGATGTTTGTATTGAATATTTTTGGACCAACGTAGACATTCTTGTATTATGTTTTTATTTTTTATAATTGAATATTTGACAATCATGTAACTCCTAACTATTTCTATATGAATTAATGATGTAATCAATCAATTTTATTTTATTTATTTACTTATGTCAGCATTGTCAATCTAAATGGATTTTGTTATTGTTATAATTTGTTTATTCTAAACTTGTATTAATACTTGCACACCATGACAATATGGTAAACATGTTAGCACAACTCCATGTAATTATAATACCTTGCATACATTTTTTTCTTTATAATTGTATGTACCTACACACATGTTTGAGCAAATAAAGTTATCTGACTCAGAAAAACGCTCTGTTAAATTTTCAACTCTCAGCTCTAAGACGAGTGCTAAAAATCTAGTGCGCCGTTCAAAAAACGTCGCTATGAAAAATCGCTCGTGCAAATGTGGGCTAAAGACACGTCTTTTTTCTCATTATTTTAAGCAAGTTGGCTAATCAAGACACACCGCAATGGATCAAAAGACATTCACATTTACAAAGGGCTCCTAAAACCAAAACTTGTTTGCGGTCGGCCAGAAAATCTATAATAGTACAGACCTACATCTATTCAGTCGTAGTTTGTCTTATAATCGTTGCGGTGAAATTAATTTAGCCTATTAGGTTGTCATACCAATTGTCCTATCAGTGGCCTTGGCGCCTCCCCGACTGACGTAAATAGTATCGCCAATTCCGAACCAATACCTACGGAGCAACCTGGATAGTCTATATTCGAAATCAAGCTGTAGCCACACTGACATATTTATCTATATGCCCACCCGCTGAAAATAAGGATTACTTACCTAGCTACGACATAAAGACTTTAAAGTAACTGCAAAAGAAACACGCAAAATAACATTTCTGCATGAACCTAGACAGTAGCCAAGCATGCACAGTAACATTTTTATCAAAAGAACTTTAGGTACTCTTATATAATAAAGTAAAATAATATAATGTAGTTAAACTTTGTAGTTGATTTATACGCAATAAATCTCACAGAAGCAGGAAAATGTTGTACAACATTGAAGAATACTTCCATTGAAAGATAAACAAAATAGGTGTTTCAAAATTACAATTTGATTTTTCTTTGGATTATCCCTATACTATAGATTTTCCATTTTTCATGTAAGAACTGATAAAAATTAAAACAGCATCATAAGTTATTTTTATAGAGTGAATACAGGGAGTATTCACTCTATAAAAATAACTTATGATGCTGTTTTAATTTTCCAATCAAGATTATGCCGTTAACATATCTGATTATCTTGCAGCAATGTGCTATTATGAAGAACTAAATGCTAATATGATAAACAACATACCTCTTTTTTACAAAGTGCTTCCCATTCTATGTTTGCAAAAAACTCATGATTCTTGATGTCTTCAATACCATTGGGACCAGCACCCAATCTACAAATAAACCGTCATTTTAATACCAAACTAATTAACTAACATATGTTATTAATAATGATGTTTTTTCTAAACTAACCTATTTTGTGGGTTTCTTTTGAATAATGCTCTTAATAGGGACTGTGCCTCTTCACTAAGATTAGACGGCATTCCCAGTTTCGCTTTTAATATCTGTGTCATAGTTTCATGTCGAGTCGAACCATGGAATGGTAGATTTCCTGTTAGCATTTCAAACTGGAATAAAAATTGAATTAATTGAATCAGGTTCAAAATCTAGTTTTATTCAAATATCAGTGTTGAAATCATCATACCATAAGTACACCAAAAGACCACCAGTCAGCCGCAAATGTATGTCCTCTCCTGTTAACCACTTCTGGTGCCATGTATTCCACTGTGCCGCAAAAGCTATAAGCTTTATCACTAGTTGGAGGGAGTTTTGACAAGCCAAAGTCTGTAAGTGCTATATGGCCATCAGCATCTAACAAAATGTTTTCTGGTTTGAGATCCCTGTATATTATTCCCAATTTGTGTACATGTTCTAATGCTAAAGCTAGTTCAGCTAGGTAAAATTTTACATCCTCCTCAGTAAACATTACCTAGAAATAATTAACATAATTATGCAGTGAACCAAATTAATGCATCCATTAGTTGTGTTACAATGTGCTATATCATGGTTTATTTATGATATTATACATACATAAATATAAACAATATGTGGTAAAACTTACCTCTTTACTGAGACGAGAAAATAAATCACCACCACGCAGGAAGTCTAGTATTAAATATAATTTACCAGCAGTTTGAAATGCATAATGTAATTTAACAATAAACGGATGGCCCATTTCAACTAGTATATTTCTCTCCATTTTTGTACGTTCTCTATCTCTTACTTTTAAAGTAGCTTTTTTAAGTACCTAAAAAAAATTGGATTGCATTATGGCTTTGTATGTTATTAATAGACATGATAAAGTTACATAATAAAAGGAATTTCACCTTCATGGCATATAGAGTGCCCGCATCAGCGCCAGTAACTTTCCGTACTAAAAATACTTTTCCGAAGGAACCTTCACCAAGTACTTTGAGCAATTCAAACTGTGATGGGTCTGCCTTATCATGCCCCTCTTTAACCACATCTTGTATTTCAATCTCTCTTTCTTCACTGATATCAACAGAAGTATCTAGACTCTCAGTTGTAGACGCTTGACGAGACTCAGCTGAGTTTTCAACCACTATTGGAAGACTGTTGACTGCCTGTGCAGATGAACCGAGCTAAAAATATATTTTAAAAGTGTTCATTACATGTTTAGTTATGTACCTATGTAGTGTCATGTCTGTTTTAAACAGGGATTGCACATCATTTTCCCACATTAAACAGAATAATCAGGAGTTCATTAAAATAACTAGGACACTTTTTAAAACCATGCCTAAAGTCAGTCTATAATTCAACTTCAATAAGTGTTGTTTTTGTGGACTTCATTGTTATTGGTAATCAAATAGGCATTTTATTTTGTTGACAGGGTTGTTTCATACACAATCAGAACTTATTCAAACAGCAAGAAATATGTATTTCATTACCTATATGTAAGAATAGAAAGAACATAAATAGGTTGAGCTCTTGAAAAGAAAGTAGGTATTACCTGTTTCATTTTTGTAAATCAATTTCATAACTATCAACAATCAAGTTTGATTTTATTTTAAGAAAACATAATTCACAGATATTCAATAATAAAGCACATCTTCAGTCTTTGACTACTATTGGATTACTATTAATACTTGTTAATACATAAAAGTAAATGAATCATAAAATACAAGCTGTTTACATAGTATCATATCACTTTTCCTTATAAGTTGGCACTGACATGATTTGTATATTTTCCTGAATTCATTGTTTTAATAATTGGAATTATAAAACTAGGGCCCTGTAGAGTAAGTGAACGGAGAAAAAGGACAATTAAAATTAATTTAGTGCACTTTGTTCTGGGTAGTTTCCAAGTGGGCGTAAAAGGAGATTTTCCAAAGAAATAATTTTGTAAGTTACATTCTGTCCGTACTTAAGTTTAAGCGTAGGTAGTGAGATTTTTTCTTACAAATATCGAGATCAGGAAATAACTCAAAACACAAATTACAATGTCAATAAATTCTAAATGTACCGTGTTATCTCCAACATTCTGCATTCGCCAAGGATCGGAGGATGAGGTGTTAGCCAAAGGCATGATTTATGACTTTTGCACTTGAACATTCACTGTAAAATACTTTAACAATTTAATAAAACCAATTAAAACTTAACTACTCTTCATTCCATTTCTTAGTTTCTCATTCTTAGACCACGAATAACGTGAATGCACACAATCATTGACAACAGCAGACATGATATGAAAATTAAGACAAGACTGACAATGGTAACACTAGTTGGGTTCCGTACTATTTACGTACATCACCACGCAACACGACTACACGAGCTAGTAATTTTTATAGTAAATATTTAACGGAAAAAGTGACACATAGTTAAATTATATATTTAAGTTGTATGAGACCAAAATATTGTATTAAATCAAAAATTCATAAAATTATTTGGTTAAATATTAAAGTTTCATACCACGGAACCCTATAAAGATTAAACCGATTGCGTTCCAGATATAACAAACAACTATATCTTTAGCTTCTTTTTGGTGGATATTCTCGATGGTTGGACAGAAGGGAAAACGGCCCGCATCGCGCTTCTGTTCGACAGCTTCGTACAAACGAACCGGAATTTTTGAAATGTGAAGTGAGCACCTAGATACACACGTAGTGTTAGTTACCGGGACTCGCTAGCCTTTCTAAAATCTCACGTGCACACAGATGTTGATAAAGATAATACAATACAGTTATTTCTAGAAAAGATGCCGCCAGGCTACCACCAGTAACAGCACCAGCACGAGCCCGAAGTGAGACCACGAAGAACGAATTAACCTCTTTGGTTTTGGCATAAGCATAGAATACTATGGCGTAAGGTTGAATAACTTTGACAAGAAATGTCGTAATAGTCACAAACGATTGGGATTGGAGTAATTTCATTTTCTTATCACAATATTATTGGAATTTCCTAACTATTTTAATTGTTTTTATATATTTAGATACTTAGGAAATGTTAACGTACGGCACTGATGAGGAAACTCAAACGGACCGTTTTATTTGGAAAAATCTAAGTCGGTATATTTGCACAGTAGATAGGTAGGTATCTACTTAATATCTCGTGCATACAAAAGCGAGTTTGAAGTTGTAATTTATTTCAGAACATCAGAAAAGAGATGAAACTGTTTACATTTGCGAGGATGTAACTTCAAAAATCATTGGCGATTTCGGAAAGTGGCAACTAAAAATCAGTATACTTATGGCACTCTTGAAATTGCCCATCGCTTATTATCAATTAAATATTATTTTTATGGCCCCACAACAAGATTTCTGGTGTACTAAACCACCGAGCTTTGCTAAATACAGTGTTGAAGAATGGAGAAGAATTTGTGCGCCAGTAAGCTCGTTTGCACCCATCCTACATTAAGAATAACGTTATTTTGTACCTACCTAATTAGCCAAATAGTAATTTACGATTTGCAAGATACTCTTAGTCGTAGTTAGTCCTACTTTAAATAGGTACATACCTAACATAACCTATACCTAACTTTACCTTTGATTGAAGTTGTCGAGTTGACTGAAAATTGCCGAGGTACAGAAGCCAGCACATCAAGCTACCCAAACTGTAAAATTTTCCCAATCAACCTTGAACGTAATGCTTTGACGATAAAGTTGAAAATCTATTAAATAAATTTGACAGATTGTAGTAGCTTGATTTGTTGTCGTCTGCATGTACCTCTGTTTAAAATATGTATAATAAAATTGGCACCATTGATTTTTTTTTGTCGGATATCTGCGCTTTTGTATGAAACGGTAGATTATTGGCTGTAGAAAAGAAAATAAAAGGGAAAAGTTTTCCCACCAGAATCATTAAATTCGTGCGTAGCAGTTTATGCGTCACGTACACACGGTGGCACATGAAGCTATGCATTTCCAGTATAAATTGGCTTCGCTTTGTATAGATTTCCTATACAATGACAGATCCGCATAAACTGATTTTGTATAGCTTGATCGGCCGTCGTGCGTACGTACACCCGTGTTAGCCCGTGTATAAATACCTACTTATGCAGGTATCTGAGTTACTTTACAATACTCTAGACTCTCTAGATGTAGTACCTACTAAAATTATCTTCCTATAAAAACATAATCATAAACGGTGACATAAATATTAACATCTCCGACACCAGTAATGACTCGCGTGCAACTGATAACTGAAAATGCTCGCCTGTGCTCGGCCTAACTACTAACATCTTCACCAACCTGGATAAAAAGCAGAAAGTAATTGGTATTTTCCTCGATCTGGCAATTTGATATGATATCTGTTCATAATCATATTATTAAACTCGAAAGAATCGGTATTAAAGGCACTCAACTTGCTCTCTTTGAGAGTTATATCACGGGTAGATGACAATGCGTCAGGATCGGTGGTTGGACATGTGACGAGCTCCCTATATCATACGGGGTCTCCCAGTGCAGTGTTATCGGCCCGACCCTTTTTAGGGTTCCGTAGCCGAATGGCAAAAAACGGAACCCTTGTAAATTGGTCATGTCTTTCTGTCTGTCCGTCCGCCCGTATGTCACAGCCACTTTATTCCGAAACTTTTAGGACTACACAGTTGAAACTTGGTAGGGGATGACAGTATTCTATGAACCTATACGTGCGGGGTCTCTATAGATAGGTCTTTAAAAATGACACTGAGGTTCCTAAAACTATTTTTTCTCAAAGTCAGTCGTTTGAAAGATAGACACTTCCAAAGTGAAATGTGTCCCTCCCCTCCCCTCCCCTCTAATTTGTAAAGTAATTAAATTAATAATATAATAAAATAATATAATAATAAAATAGTAATTAATTAGTAAATTCTGAAAAAATGTAGGATTGTAGAACGAAAAAAACTTTCAACGAAAATTGGTTCGAATAAGATTTGATGTTGTTGTTTTGTGTTTTGTTTTTGAGATATGGGACTTTTTCATCAAACTGCAGCAGTAACTTTGTTTTACATTGACATACTATGAAAAACAAATTTAGTTTTTCTGTTGAAGGAATACAATACTTACAACATATTATTATAAATGAGCCTTCAAAATATTTTTACTATATTGTTTGGTGCTACGAAAACCTGTGTGCGTGTGAGTACGACTCGCACTTGGCCGCTTTTTTTCTCTCATTGACGCTTCCCCATGCGTCCATCTTCACATATGCTGACGATACTGGCCTTTTATTCCACGGAGACTCCTGAGAGCTGGTGTTCCGGCATGCACAATCCGGACTCAACCTTGTCACCACCTGGTTGGCTCAAAACCAACTTACTTTAAATGTTGACAAAACAAATTACCTAATCTTTCCCTTTACTGCCGCTGGGAAACCTCCTTCCTCTCCTTATTCCTTTATTGCCCACTTCTGCCTTTCACCTCACCGCACAGCTTGTAATTGCCCCTGCCTTTCTCGCAGCAATGTGGTCAAATATCTCGGTGTACAAATTGATGATTGCCTGTCATTATCCACACACATAACCACAAGTGCCTCACGACTGCGCAGGTTGATCTACATTTTGAAGTCCCTTCGTCACGCTGCGGACACTACGGTGCTAAGACTTCTATATCTCGCTCTCTGCCTACCGCTTATATACAATATTGCATAATGAAGTAAGATCAGCAAAAACTCACATACTGAAACTGGAACGCGCGCAAAGGGCACTCTTGAAGGTTGGTATGCGGTTACTTTACCGCTTTCCTACCATCGATCTTTATAATACATGTTCGGTTCTCTCTATTGGCAAATTATTTATACTTAATTTTGTTTTAACCACATAATCTCAAACTCCCTAAGCTCCAAACGACGTAAACACACTGTCTGTTTCTCCAGTGCACAAGGAGTTGCTCGGCCGGACGTGGTTTCCCTTTCCTAAGCAGCTACGTTTTTAAAAAACATAATAAAATTTAAAATATGTACCCAATGTGCAGATCAAAATGCAAAAGAACTATAACGAAATGGCTACTTGAATTGGTTTATGCAGAGACTGAAAATTGACTAAATATTCTAAAATAATTTTGCCTAGGTACCGGAAATATTCACCTAATCAAATTAATCTTGGATCGCGTTTCGCATAATTATAGTCTTTGCGTTTCGCCTTGTTAACCACACACAGACACACACACTCTCGGGCAAGGTGCTTACGCCCAGTGTGCAGTGCCCGAAAGAGTATAAGGTAGTAATAAGTACCACGCGGACGCGGGGCTTGTGGAATTATGTTGCACTCACGGACACAACACTCTCCAAAGACACTCATAGCACATCACTTTTTGTTTATTATTTGTTTCTCTTCCGCTCATTACTTGGAGCTTTTACATTGTTGTAGTACGTAAGTGTAATTTAATATTGTAATTTTAATGGTGTGAGCCTGGAGATCTGTCCTAAAGGTCTCGAACCCAGTAGATATAGACTCCAGCTCTCACAAAGGTTTGAACCTGCGTATAACCTAGATACTATGTTCCAACTGTTCCAAAAATAATTACTATGTTTTATTTCATGTTTTAGCATGTGGAAGAATACCCCTGCTTAATTTTTGATCCAGATTTACTTTCAATTGACCCAAAAATGGACAAGTGTCTGATTCCACTTGTACCATGTAAAAGTTTTGAATATAACGTAACCGTGTTTAAACGAACAATCACGTCTGAGTGGGATTTGGTATGCTCCAGACATTGGCTGGCTCATGTACGTAGCTCCCCCAAGGAATTTGAATATTATGTTTGAGAATAGACTGCCTCGTTGGTTTGTGGTCGCAAGCGCGACTGTTGAGCATGAGGTCCGGGGATTGATTCCCGGGTCGAGAAAAGTGTTATTGGGTTTTTCCATCAGGCATTTCTCAGTAGCAGCCACGGAGTTTGGATTTGTGCCCGGTTGATGGCAACAGGCTCGCCTAAACATAACTAACATACGAAACGTGCGTGATGTTAAGATGGTCCCTATCACTCCTACACGTTTGCCTACCCCTTCGAGAAATACATGTTATGTGGCATATGTAATTACATTACATCATCTTGTTTGCAGAAACTAATTTATCTTATTACGATACCTATTTATATCTGCATAACACAATAATATAATAGGTAGGTACCATAAGTATTATTTACCTAACCTAATTGGGTAATATTACAAAATAGATTACTACTACTTTTTTTCAGGTATGCCAGTGTGTGATGATGTGGGGAATAGTAATAGGAGGTATTATTTTCGGATCTTGGGCCGACAGACATGGTCGAAGAAAACCTCTTATAACTGCAATAATTATCCAAGGCGTCGCTAGTATAGCAGCCAGCGTGATTCCGTGGTACTGGGTGTTTCTGGTTAATTGGTTCTTTCTAGCCTTAGCGTCCGGTGGTGTTGGTATAATATCCTTCGTTATTTGTATGGAGGTAAATTTCAATCGTAATAAAAATATTTCAGAAGCCGCACAGTGATGATCTTCATTTATAATATTTTGTCTTTAATTTTAGGTGGTAAGTGGCAAGTGGCGTACTTTAATTCCTGTGATTTACCAACTACCCTTTGGTCTAGGTAATGCAATAATGGCTGGATTAGCATATTGGCTGCGGGACTGGAGAAAACTTGAATTTGCTTTGGGTCTTCTTTCTTCATTATTCATATTCTATTGGTTTTGGGTGCTAGAATCGCCGAGATGGTTGTTGGCAACGGGACATACAGAAGAAGCTATTGGTAGGTGATGATTAGGTACCTATTGACTATTTGATTATTTAAGGTTCAACCATGTTAACGGCTTCAAGTCATTCACCTACCTAATGCTCGAGACTTGAGTTAATTTCTGTGTGATGATCTGGGCGAGGGACTGGTGCAGAGACAGGGGAGGGATGTGACCTGTCGCTGCCGACCGTAGTTCACTTATTGATCGGCAGCGCGGCGTCCTGGGATGCGGTGATGCCCTTATGAAAAACCGCCATGTCGCAGAAGGAAGCTGCAGAGAGAGTAAGAGAGATGACGAGCTTCCGCCCATCCCGCAACATATGCACCGGGCGTCGGTCATAAGAGGCCCGCAAGTCAAGCGGGCTGTCATCAGTCCGGGGCAGCATAATTCACATAAGATCCCGCTGCCTTCCGACGCAAGTGCGGGAGGGAACACCGGTGTGATTTTAGTCAGAACGACCGTTCCGCTCTCTCCAAGGCGCAGGACATGCATTGAGGATTTCCTCAAAGAGAAAAAAAAAGAGCCGTACGGTTTATGACTGTTTCATGTTTGACACCTAAGTTAATGTCTGGTGTTAGTGGCCCGCGTGGTGGATTGTGCCCACTCCCTCTTAAAGAGAGGAGGCTTGTAACTCAGCAGTGTGAACATTATAGACCGATTGTGCTTTTGCTAAGCTATATAAGTACCTGCTATGTACCCCAACTAAATGTTACTTTATTAATAATGTGTCAAACTAATTGCAGTAGTTTTAAAGGAAATCACTAGAATAAACAATAAGCATGTCAGTACCACACGCATTCGAGAATTAATAAAATTAAATGAGCATGAATGTGAAGACCACCAGAAGCCAAAGTTTATGGCTTTCTTAAGATCGGGAAATATGAGAAAGAAAACTATTTTGCTTTCGATGAATTGGTACGTACCTAAGCATGTCTAACAGAGATGTGATGAATTCACCTAGGTAGTACTTGCATGATAAATAATGCCTAGGCACTAATAAACTATTTATCAATATTACTTGCAGGTTTTGTACCGGTTTGGCTTTTTATACATTTTCACAATACTTAGGTTCGTTAGGTGGCGACATCTTTATAGCTGTATCATTAACTGGAATAATTTCATTATCTGGAGGATTGACATGCATTTTTATAATAACGAGAGTGGGAAGGAAGTCAACCGTCTATATATACCAGATAGTTACCGCTGCGTGTTTCTTATTCATATTGATGATTCCCAGGGGCATGTATTTAAACGACTTTCCAAGGCTAGTGTTTGCTGGAATAGGTTTTGCAGGAATGGCGGTAAGTCAGCGATGTGCGAAATTTAATCGTAGAATCTATAGTTAGAATATTTTACCCACGTTTGTTGCATTATTGTAGACAATTCATACCATTTTAGAATGACAATGAAATTAGCAAGATATTTGAGAGTCGGTCATAAAATTTGGACTGGAAGCTGACCCCAACAAAGTTGGAAAAAGGCTAGGCAGATGATGACACCTTGTTATGTTTATGATATGGAGGTGGGAGATTTTTTTGTGATTTCCAGTTCGAGCCGTTTGAGGTTTGTTAGTCGGGGGCTAAAAAGTTTATTCAACTAGGATATTGTATAACTTTTTCCGTGTACGTCACCCTAGCAGGAAAGTGGCTCCTAGAGTGATATGAGTGGAACTTATAATTAGTGTATAATCTGCTGTGAATGTGCACCACATAAAAAACTGGTGCGCTTTGTCGTTTTGGAATGAAACGATTCCTTCTAGGGTAACGTTTTTCCAGCAGGAAAATTCTAAGCGAATGATCGGGGAGAGAAATATTGTGCATGGCGAGAGAGCTTATAATGTATTTATGCAAAAAAGTGCACCGAAAAAATTGGTTGTGCGTCTTCAGGTTTTCGAGATATTGTATTTCCTGCTAGGGTATCGCTTTGCAGAATCGTGTAGGTACCTACTTCTAAAACCATTGTATGTGCGCCTGTCGAATAAACATACATGAGTAGCTCTTTATTTGTACGTATTTGTGACAGAATTAGATTTAAGAGATAGTTATATTTTTCAAGTACCTAATCGCGGTTTTTTGTAAACCTGAAAAAATATCGCAGCGCCTAAATGAGAAAACATATAACCTAGCCGAAAACTGTATTCGATCCTTCTTGACGCTTATAATAACCATACAAAGTTTCAAGTGCACATTCACAGCAGATTATACACTAATTGTACGTTCCACTCATATCACTCTAGGAGTCAATTTCCTGCTAGGGTAACGTACACACTTTTTCCATCGTCGTTCATGGAGGCCGAGAGGCCCATTGAGCTTGGGGGCCCCGGGGCACTGCCCTGCCAAGGCAGCGGTATAGGCCCTACGGTAGCTACGCCACTACCACGAAACGATGCATGGACTGTGTGAAGGATGATATGGCTAGAAAGTTTTCTCCGCATCACATGTCCAAAACCACGATAACCGATTACCACACAACTTGTCAGTCACCGACGCCAATTTCAGACTTACCCTTATCTACCTACTCATTCCTTATTTTATCCATTCGCGTTACACCACACATCCCCCTTAGCATTCTCATCTCAGCCACATGCAACTGCCTCATTTATCCCTTTTGTGGCCCAACATTCTGATCCATACTAGACAGCATATTATTATCTAACCGTTGTTTTATGAATCTTCCCCTAAAGTTCAAGGGGAATGCGGGTGTTGCTTATTATTCCCGTGACCTGCTGCCATTTCATCCATCCAGAGTTAATTCACATTATTATAAGCTTATCATTAGTAGTCATAGTAATTATTAGAATGTTTCTCGTGTTTTGGACTATTTGTATGTATTATAATATATATATATTTAGTTTATTTCATTTTATTTGTATATATGTGTGCCTATTTATGTATTTCAATTTATGTTAACAAAATGATATTTTTCTTATTTATTTTTTTGTACTCTATCACTATGCTGTCCTATTTTACCCCAAGGTTGACTGGTAGAGAATGCCTTGTGGCATTAAGTCCGCCTATGTACCACTTTTGTACATGAAGTTTAAATAAATAAATAAATTATTTCAACTTTATGCAAATTATTTTCTATGAATTCCGCTATTAGATGCATGTTTCACCCCTCCACGGAGCTTCCTCAGATGTTGACTATTCGTAGAGTTCGCACTTCCTGTGTGCATATTTTTGCGGGAGGAAGAGCAGTCCTGCATTCTGCATCCAAGCCTGGATCTTTTAGCAGAATTAAGACTTAATAAAAATATTTTGCATAACATTAATAATGTCATGGATTTCCGCAGAGGTAGCTAACGCATGATTCCTTAAATTATTCGTTATATTATTACCGCTACAAGGTTAATTATCCTTTCAGGGCACGATACCAGCATTATATTTATTTTCGGGAGAATTATTTCCAACATTGGGAAGGAATGTTGGTGTCAGCGGAGTGACGACGTTCGCTCGTATTGCGTCCATGGTTGCTCCGGCCGTCGTTAGATTAGACGCCATATTTATGGATTGTCCAATATTTATACTGGCGATCATTTCTGTCGCACAAATATTTATGATAATGCCTTTACCTGAAACAAAAGATTGTCCATTGCCAGACACTTTAGAGGAAGCTGAAAGAATTAGATGAGTTGCTCTAGACTCTCATGAACGATGAGACTCCATGGGTTTTGTATGTCAGGAAGATATAAGTTGGAAGTGACTAGTAAGGTAAATAAATATATCTTAGATACTACATAATCATATTTATTGTTTAATAAAAACAAACACTGTGTAAAAATAAAATGAATTACACATATATGCCTACTAAACATGTAGGTAAGTATCCTTTGAAAATACATAAATGCTATTGTGTAACAATCTTGTATCTTAAATTGATAGAATACTAGATCAACTCACTGGTAAGACTTGAAAGATTGGAATATGTAGTTTATGCTTTACATAATAGAGCTGTGCACCTGTGCAGGATTCAAATTGGCTTTGAGGAAGCCTAAGGTTGAAAAGTAGAAAAATAAAAAGACTGGACTAGAATATACTACAAAATGCAATTGATAACTACACAGAAGTATATTTTTACTTGTACTGTTAAAAATACATTATAAAATTGTACATTCTTAATAATATACCTTAAAAATATTATTCCTGTTTTACATTAACTTGGTTCCTTATATTTTCAATTCTGTGTAACAATGTTGGATGTGAGTGGTACCAAGATGAGTATAATTTATCATAAATTGGATAATCCAAATTGTCTTTTCCTAACTTAATTAGAGCAGACCTCAACTCATTAGGATAAGAGAGTGAAACGGCAAAGTTGTCTGCTTCAAATTCAAACTTTCTAGAGAGAGCTGTAGCAAAGAAAGATAACACTGAATTGTATGGAGCAAGGATCATCTGTAAAACCACAATTAAGCCAATAATTACTGGTTCTTGACCAGCAGGGAAGCCAAGGGAGGTATACAACATAGAATATTTGAACAACACTCCAAATGCACTGAATAACAGAAGCAAGTTCACCTCAGTCAGGGCAATTGATTTGTAAATGTGACTGCAGCTCCAGTGCCCGAGCTCATGAGCTAAAACCCCCAATATTTCACTATCCGAACACCCCACTGTTACTTTTTTTTCTTCGTCAAACTTCTCTAATAATGTGTCAAATAAAACTATCCTCTTTGCACCAAACAAGCCACTGAAGTATGCATTACTATGGGCTGACCTTTTAGATCCTTCAACAATGTATACTTGAGATAAGGGAAAATTAAGCCTCAAAGCTAGATTTTCAATTCCTTTTCTTAGAGAGCCATCAGGTAGAGGTACAAACTTATCAAATAGTGGAGCAATCACTGAAGGATATATTGTCAATAATAACACTGTTGCCACTGTGGTGAACAACCACAGCCACCCAACAAACATGTTCCCTCCAAGCATTATGATAAATATAGCTATGGATATAATGGGAAGTGTGATAACAAGGCTAAGCACTAAAGACTTTAATTGATCCTTTACAAAAAAGCCTGCCGTCTGCTTGTTGAATCCATGTTTTTGTTCCAATACAAATGTTCCATAAATGGTAAACGGCATATTGACAACAAAGTTAAACAATGTTACAAAAGTCATGAATACACAACTGATGAGAATTTCTCTCTCAGGAGCAATATATAAGCTAGCTGCAATATTTTCTGACTTGTGCCATGCTACATATATCCAACGATTATATAAAATTACAGATGTTAGTGCTATGCTGTAAAATTCTTTCACTATTTTAAACCGTGATTTGTCGATACCATAGAGCCGTGCTTTTTTGAAAGATTCTTCATTTAACATTTCCTTCAGATCATTTGGTATGGTATTGTTTGTCTTGTATATTTTCAACTGCAACAAATATATCATGATTAATCAGGTTGCAAATGTTCAGTTATTAATAAAGAACCAAGTACATGGCATCACGATAACATTGTACGTGTCTACATAGGCGTGCTTGTGTTAGCTTATCGCCACAACAAACCTTATAGGAAAATGAAAGGTTTATGTGAATATAACAATATAAATACTACAACAAATCCATAACGAACGCAATAATGTATTAACAATAATTAATTGATAAAGCTGTGAAAAAGTAATGAATACATGCAAACACCGCACAAGATAACAAGACATAATTACCTGCCGCAAAGACAGATATAACTCCCACAGATATTCCGCCCATGAGAATAGTAAAATGAAAAACACAATACAATTTTCATCGAACTTCATTTTGATTCTGTTTCTAACGGATACAAAATCCTAAAGACTACTAGAAATTCAATAAAAATAATCCTTTTGTTCTTCAATCTAAGCCCAATCCCAATCTATCTAAACCAACCGGACAGAGTTTGACAGATTTATGCCGCGTTTGACATTGTGGCTTTGCACAGATAATAAATTAATGACAAAAATTGCAGTGAAATCAACTCGTTTGGAGTAATAATGATTTTTACTGTGATGAATAATGTACATAATATGAAAATATCAACTTCATTATACTTGCACTACTGAAAACCCAAGTCACTACGTACGTCTTACGTTAACAAGATATTTCAATTATATTTTCGATAACCCGCTGCTAAATCTTGCCTCCAGTCCCCATCCCCTTGCACACTACAAGCTTTGATTTATATAAAAGGGCAACAGAGCAAAGAAAAAATATATTACAGCTTCAAACACGGCTTGCTTCATACAAAGCAGGGCAAATTGAGTTTTAAATATGTCTTCAACTAATTTTAAAATTTTATCAATTTATACCATTCAAGTATTATTTGTAGTCATATTAAAATGTGCTGCAGAAGAACCTTGTGAAACAATTCCATCTGAAATACACTTAACTAAAGGTATTCTATATTTATTTATTTGTTTAAACTTCATGTACAGACGCCAGCACATCAAGCTACCCGGAACTAAAGGGTGTAAAAAGACCCTTAACGAAAACGAAAACCACATATTCTGCCCATCATTGGGATCATTTTTTTCTTCTAGACAATACCTGGGAAACCACAGGTTCGGGAGATATTGAAGGTCAAAGTTCCAATTTTTTCACAAGTTTTTTTTTTTAAACCACTTTTTAAGATTTTAACTTTACTTTAATTAACTCCATGACCCATTAACTATTCAAAGCATCCATCAGGAGTAAGTTTCGAGTGCGTAACATTGAGTTTTACCGTGAAACATGATTTTTCACCCCAAAAAAAAAGTGTTTCCCAGCAATAATTTTTGCGTAGAGTTACTTAGTTTGATGTACAGAATGCTTGGTTGACGGGTTAGTGAAGGGTCCGTTTACACCCTGTATACAAATTTTCCAATCAACCTTGAACCTTAATGCTGATACTATACAGTTGAAAATCTACTAAAGAAATTTGTCAGATTGTAGATGTATCTTGATGTGCTGACGTCTGTACAAGAGTGGTACACAAGCGGACTTAATGCCACAAGGCATTCTTTACCAGTCAACCTTTGGGTCAAAAAGGACAGCATTTTGATAGAGTACAAAAAAAAATAGGTACCATATTGTTTAAATAAGATACAGGTATATAAATAGGTACATGCTCGTACATATACACAGATAAAATTAAATCAACTAATATATATTACTTGCCCGCGACTTTCATCCGCGTGAAATTAGCGGTGTGAAAAAAAAAAAAAGTTTTAATAATTACCAAGACTACTAATGACTAGCTACATTATTTTAAAAATGTTGCTATTTAGCGTATTATAATCAATCGGTCAATTTATTACGTTTACATTTTTCAGTAACAGCACACACATCATGTATACATGTAGATGCATATTCATAAACTCCTTTTCCCATAGAGTGGGCAGAAACTACAGGATGCCACCTGCTGTAATCTTTTTGCTTTACCCAGAGATAGGCTTATTATACAAAAAAAAAACCCATATTAAACTGTTATTGATTTTTTTGATAATAAATGTTTTATTTCGAACATTACAGAGGAATACGACGATATGGGTAGATTAGTAAGATCATGCAGCGGGGAAGTAAGTGTTAACAAATGTGAGGGTATGTGCAGCAGTCAAGTGCGACCATCAATTTCTGCTCCAACAGGATTTTCAAAGGTACTAATGTTTTTGACAGTATTTTAATCTATTTGCATGCTGCATAGCACAAAGATGTTTACCAAAAACGATTATGGTGGTAATTTTTTATTCTTGGTCGTCTTGGAGAGACTTATATTAAGCTGTATAAATTATTATTATATTTGCTTATATAAATTTTAGGTATCTAAATCAGATTTAATATTAATTGCAGGACTGCTACTGTTGCCGAGAAAACTACTTGCGTGAACGCTTGGTTACCCTAACTCACTGCTACGATCCTGATGGTCTTAGGCTCGAAGACGAAGATAGTGCGATCATGGAAGTGCGCCTGCGTGAACCTGATGATTGCAAATGCTACAAGTGCGGGGACTACAGCCGTTAATGTTTTGTAAAAACCATATCTACCCGGCGTATTCTATGGAAATATGAAAAATAGGAAAACGATAAAGGTCATTAATTTGAAAATCGATAGATATTAGGTATATTTTAGATACTATAAATGGTCAAGGGTTTTTATTATAAAAAATAATATTAAAGTAACTTAGGTTAAGTCATCGGTGCCTGTGTATTTTTTAATGAAATATTATTATAATCCCGTAATTGAACACTTGTGTGACACAATGTTGAAATAAATAATTTTAATGAAGTTAAACCTGTATTTTATTCACTTTACTAGCGAGTGTATTGATTCACTGCTAGCAAAGGTTTCCCCCTTAATGTTTTGTATTACCACTTGCTGTGAGTTCAGACAACAGTTAATAAATTCAATATCATCGTAACATCTTCATTTTGGGCTGCTTTAATTGATACCGTCGTACCACTTTATTAAAATTATTTCATGACAACATATTTTCTTCTCAAATATGGCTTAGAAAAAAATAATGATGATTACTATGATTTTTAATCAGTAATAAGTACTAAGTACATTTTGATATAAGTGAAGAAACTTTGTTATTACATTCGAGGTGGAATTAACACCCAAGCTGCAGGCGAGGGTGTTGTGGAGCCGAGAACTGCAGAACAAATCCCCTCACGACGTTTTTAAATACACTTTGTAAGAATAAAATATTAGAACGGAAAGTATTTTTTTCAGGAATTATTAGGAAACTATGATTTAATTTGCTTTTTTTCCGCACTTTGCTTTCGCCAGGTGTGGAGAAGAAGCAAAGGTATGATGCCGCTGAACAGCTGCTTTCGCCAGGTGTGGAGAAGAAGCAAAGGTATGATGCCGCTGAACAGCCTAATATGAAAAATAAAAAAATTCAACATATTTTTGAATATACAGGGTGTAAGTAAACGGACCCTTCACGAAGTCGTCAACCAAGCATAAAGTAACTTTACGCAAAAATTATTACTGGGAATCGACTTTTTTTTTGGGGTGAAAAATCACGTTTTACGGTAGGACTCAATGTAACGCACTCAAAAATTGTACTGATGGGTGCATTGAATAGTACGGGGGTCGTGGCGGTGTTAAAAGTAAAAAAAAAACATTACAAAAACATGTATTTAAAAAAAAAACTTCTGAAAAAGTCGGAACTTTGACCCCCAATATCTGCGTCTATCTAGAAGGTTCCCAGGTATGGTCTAGAACAAAAAAAATAGTGCAATGACGGAGAGAACAAGCACTTTTCAGCTTCGTTAAGGGTCTTTTTACACCCTATGTAGAACACAAATAAATGTTAATTTGTTCATAAAGGTAAATATTTGCTTTAAATAATCATGTTTATGTATGGTATTCTATGTATAAACACAATTTAGATACTCAAAAAATATTTAAGCTGTAAAGACGTATATATCTCTTTTTACCATTGCCACTCGAAAAAGGGCATTTTATTCATCGATAACAGTGAATAAAACGCTCTTTACTCACTGAGTGAATAAAGACTTTTTGAATTTGGAACAAGCACGAATTATGAACAAAAAAGAAATAAAACGTGGCGACAAGACTGAATTTCGGAAATTGTCCTACATTTTAATGTTTATATTATTAATCCTTTTTTTTCTTATTAAATTACCGATGATATAATAAAATGTGATAAATACTCATCTGCTACACTTGTCCCAACTTTATTGGGGTCGGCTTCCAGTCTAATCGGATGCAGCTGAATATCAGTATTTTAAAATTCCTAGACTATTTCTTCCTGGCCTATCTGACCCAAAACACAACCCAGTTAGCACTGGGTGCGTAATACGGTACCCTTGGTAAGACTGGTTGTCAGACTTTCGGGCCACTGACTTCCTGTAACGACTGTCAAAGAACTACAAATGACAGCCGGCCCAACGGCTTTACATACTTTCCGAGGCACGGAGGAAACTCGGCATTTAATGAATTAGTGGTCACCCATCCACAAACAGACCTTGGCAAGCCCAGCTTGGTTGTTGTTATTATTCACCCACGATAAATTAATATAAATACTATACTTCTATTTATTTTCTCGTAGTCAATGGTAAAAAGTAGAGTACACAACTCGTGAAAAAAAAATTCATCTCGGTTCTTGTATCCCTCGCTCCGCTCAGGATTCTACTCTAGAATCCCTTGCTACGCTCGGGATTCTACTCTAGAATCCTTCGCTGCTCTCGGGATCCAACTTAGTACCTCGAATTAAATTCCCTTTTTTTTCACTTGTTGTATAATCTACTATTACCGAGATTTTAAAAAATACAATCACCGCCAACTATAGCCATTGAACCACAGCATTGAACCCATTTGGACTTAGTATATATGCGGAAAAATATTAAAAAATCACGCGTGTGAAATACATTGCATGTCGAACCTAATCGTAGTGCGATAAGAACTAGCTTTCGAGAAAGTGTATTGAAAAAATATTGTCATTGCTGTCGCTATTATAATTGATCAACATGTACACAAGAAAACGAAAAAAAGCAAGAAGCGGACTTTTGAGTGAAACTCCGACCATAAGTACTTAAGCAAATCTCAACTTCGCTTAAAATTCGTGGTATAGGTACAATCATTTTTGCTCTTGTCATGTCTTTTGAATTCTGAAAACAATGTTTTTTTTAGTATTCCTGTCGAAAACATGCTAAAAATCCTGCTTGCTGCATTACGCTTTGTTTACCGCTCTCACATCGAAAATAAAATAAAAAGCCTTATATTGGGATAATGAGAAAATTAAGGATAAGTGGAAAGGTTGGTGAGCAAATTAAGGTTAGGTGGAAGGGTTACTACTTTGAAAGACTGATGAATGAGGAGAATGACTGGATCGGTGTGCTTGAAAATAAACCAGTGAATGAGTTACTAGTGAAAAAGGTGAGTATGGATGACGTGAGGATTGCAGTAAATGGAATGAAAAATGATAAGGCATTGGGACCGGATGGAATACCGGTTGAAGTATGGAAGTTATTGCGCATTGACGGATGGACGTGGTTAGCTTTATTCTTCAATAAACTGTTGCTGGAAGAAGACATACCTGACGAATGGTGTAATAGTTGGCTAGTGCCCATTTTTAAAAACAAAGGTGATGTGCTGGAGTGCAACAATTATAGAGGAATAAAGCTAATGTCACATGTATGAAATTTTGGGAGAAACTTATTGAAAGGCGACTGAGAGACGAGAGCGAGATTTCACGGAACCAATTCGGTTTTATGCCTGGTCGATGCCATTTTCGCTAACCGCCAGCTGTGCGAGAAATTCAGAGGAGCACATAAAAACTTGCATATTATTATGGTGTTTTTCGACCTCGAAAAGGCATACGACCGGGTACCCCGTGAGGTTCTGTGGTGAGCTCTTAAGGAGAAAGGTGTGCCTGGGAAGTATGTGCAGTTGATCCGTGCGATGTACAGTCGATGCAGTACCCAAATCCGGTCTACAGCGGGTACTACCCGACCTTCAATGTGACTGTAGGCTTACATCAAGGGTCGGCTCTCAGCCCTTACCTCTTCCTGGTGATATTGGACGCTCTCACGTCGGATATCCAGGAAGAGGCACCTGGTGTATACTGTTTGCCGATGACATTGTGTTGGTTGTAGTATAACATGGCCTCGCTTTGTATAGATTGCCTATTCAATGATAGAACCGCATAAACTGGTTTTTATAGCTTGATTGGCCGTCGTGCGTACGAAAAGTAATTTGACATAATTATTAAGTTGAGTGACGGACCCCCTGAAAGCCCCGTGACATCCAAACAGACAGCTAAAATTAGCTCTGTCTGTTTGTGTGCCACGGGGCTCTATTTTTTCCGTCCTACATTTTGCTGTGACCCTATCATCTGCCTAGTCTTTTTCAATTATGTTGGGATCAGGTACCACTCTAACCAGATGCAGCTGAATACCAGTTTAGACGGAGCGACTGCCTATCTGACCTCCACAACCCAGTTAGTACTGGCCCATTACTACTGGGGAATACGATATCCCTTGGTAAGACTGGTTGATAAAAAAATATTTTTTGCAATGAATAAAACCGAGTTCAAAAACTCAAAAAAGTCTTCTTCTTCGTCGTGTCGATGATTTCCCTTTTTTTAATTAAATTAGTTTTGAACAGAACTCTGCCACCTCGACTGCGTTGATGATGGCCTCGGATAGGTCCCTCAAAGTGCACGTGGAACCACACATAATGCAGGATAGGAAATGAGCCATAGATTGCGTTGAGGCACCGAAGTCACACATGGCTTTATCGGAATACGACCGCCGGAACTTATACTGGCAGATAGCTGATGTTATAAGGAGTAACAGCATTCAGTAAAACGCTGTTATTTTGAAATTACAAACAGACACTTCAATTTTATTTATTTGTAAAGATTAAACGACTTGCAAGATTACAATAAAGATTGTCAGTTTCACTGATAGTATCTCATTCCCATGGCAATCAATGTCTAGGGTTACATCTCATCTCTTTAGGCCCCAAATAGTGTACTGTTCCTCAGTGCCTACTTACAAAATACGTATTTCAATTACAAATAAAACTTTTGCTATGATCGTGTATCGCTACTAAATATATATCTACTACATTAACTCCTGCTGAGTATCCATTTAAAGATCGATTAAAACTTGTCAGCGCAGTTGGGTCCCCATGTCGAGTCGCAAAACAAAGATGTATTCGGTAAAATGGATTTCATGTAAAGCCACAAGTCTTTGTGGTTCGTATTAATGCACATCGCCTTTATATATTGGTGCAATTTTTCGATAATTCACACAACACTTTCTTCCGCCAAAGGAGCTGGACGAACTAAAAGTTTATACATCAAGATGTTTCGTTACGAAATTATTTGTTTAAGTTTTGTATTTATGGCTGCTATTCAGTTACATGATAAACCTGTAAGGGCCCAGTCCGTAGAAGTACCAATGCCTCCAGGTTAGTGCCAGTTCCAGCGCATTTTTGTGTTCCATAATCTTACAATAAGCCTCTAATATTATGTTATTTTTTACATTACTAATGAATATTTTTGTTTGTAGGACAAGAATGCCAAATGACACCTGTTATTCATATTCTTAAACATCCTGGATGTATACCTAAAGCGATACCCTCCTTCGCTTGTATTGGGAAGTGTTCAAGTTATGTTCAGGTAACTAACGAAAACTATATTAGAATTCTAGGTTTCTATTTGTTAGCATTGAAGATACCTAAGCGTCTTTTCCAATATTTTGTAGGTGTCTGGCAGCAAAATCTGGCAAATGGAACGAACTTGCAACTGTTGTCAAGAATCTGGTGAACGAGAGGCTACTGTAGTTCTGCTTTGTCCTAAAGCAAAAAGCGAAGATAGAAAGTTGAGAAAGGTAATTTTTATCTAATTGTTATAAATCTATCTACTTTTACCGCTATATATTATTCAGGGATCTACAGCAGAATGCTAACGGTGACACCTTATTTTGCAGATATTATAAAAAGTTAAGTTATTAAACTAAATCGAGTAATGTTTTCCAGATCACCACCAAAGCACCTCTGGAATGTATGTGCCGTCCTTGTGGCAACATAGATGAGAGTTCCATCATTCCTCAAGAAGTTGCTGGATATGCTGACGAAGGCCCCCTTTACAATCACTTCAGGAAGTCGTTCTAAATCCAATGAATAGAGTTATTGACTGTTACGTTACAAAATTAATGTTTTATAGTGTTTATATATCTAAAATCAAACGAATAAAAACCCTTTGACCACTTTAATGTTTTATTGCACCTTAACCTATTGAATTTTAATGATTAAATTGTGAGAATGAAATTGAAAATAAATTATCTTATCTTACTAATATTATAAAGATGAAAGATTTGTATTTTTGTGTGTGTGTGTGTGTGTGTGTTTGTAATGAATAAACTCAAAAACTACTGTGTCGATTTTAAAATTTTTTTCACCGTTAGGAAGCTACATTATCCCTGAGTAACATAAGCTATATTTTATCCCAAAATGTTTAAAAAATAAAATGTCCACCCGTGCAAAGCCGGGACGGGCCGCGAGTAATTTATATAAGAACATGAACTTATTTTCATACAATATAGGTACCTATATAAATAAAAAATATTTTTTCTATGATTGTCCTCTATAGTCTTTGGGTTTCTAAATCATTGATCAAAAATTATGATGAAACTTTAATGGGTTTTTCTCTGGTGGTGTTCTGTGGTCACCTCAGTATTATATATCATAGACTACTATATATACTAGGGATAGACTGGAAACTTACAGACGTTTTCAATAACATACTAACAGTTAACAAAACGTTGCCGTCTCAGATAAACAATTGAAGAAACATCAATTGTAACTGGTGTTTCTATAGCTTTATTGTCAGACATCTTTCTGACTTAAAGGGCAGGTAGCACCTGTAACCGGCACACAACACTTGTTTCGAGACATTGTTATTTATACAAAAAACACTTAAATAATATGGTCCAAACTCCAATTTATGGAGGGCCTAAGCAATTCTGTTCAACTCGACGTGATTAAGAAAGTAGAAACAGGATGGGCACGTTTATCTTCAACTTTTCGTAAATACGGAGCATCTGATTATTTATCTGGCATTGCAAAACGCAAAATTTTCTTACAACGAAAAGTATACCAAACAAAACGGATAATGTATGCAGAAATTTTAATCCCTTATTATTTTGTTTATTCATCTAAAGGGTGTAAAAAGACCCTTAACGAAGCCGAAAGACACTTATTCTCCCTGTCATGGCGATCATTTTTTTGTTCTAGACCATACCTGGGAACCTTCTAGTTACTACTAGATATTGGGGGTCAAAGTTCAAACTTTTTCACAAGTTTTTTTTTTAAATACAAGGTTTTAATGTTATAACTTTACTTTAAACACCTCCACTATCCCCGTACTATTCAATCCATCCATCAGCACAATGTTTTGAGTGCGTTAATTCGATTTTTACCGTAAAACGTGATTTTTCATTCCAAAAAAAAACGTTTCCCAGCAAAAATTTTTGCGTAAGGTTACTTAGTCTGATGTACAGAATGCTTGGCTGACGGCTTCGTGAAGGGTCTGTTTACACCTTGTATATTCTCAATTTTTTGTAATAATTATACATAAATAAAAATCCTTTTTTATATTCTTAAGATATTTTTAATATGTGGAGCAATCGATTTAATTATTATGTAGTGTTATTTATTGTTGACTGTTTGTTGTGTTTGACGATCCTTGTTGATTAAAATAAATAATTTGATTCTATTCTACAATTATCTAACTTGTTTGGAAGGAATTTTATACTACTTCTACATAAAAAAAAAAAAAAAAACTTAAACATTGGTTTGTTTAACTTTCAAAGTATTGATTTGGTCGGAAAGTCTCAAAAACTCTTCTAAAATGGACTCCCTACTCAATGGGTTTTTGTTACTTGGATTGTTTCCGAACGCACTTATCATCTCAGTCACGTAACGTCACTGTCACTGTCAAGTTTGACTAGTTCTCCGTTTATTTTGTTTTGCATTCATCAAATCTGAGCTTCTCCGGTATTTTTCAGTAAATAAACAGTTAATTCTAAAGTAATTCTTCAAAATGAGTCGCAGAAAACGCGCAAAGGTAAATTATTGTTGTTTAAACCCAACGATAATCCTCATTGTTTTCTATTTATTTATTTATCAATGTTATGTTATGTTTATCGATCGTAGGTTGAAACCCGGGAATTGGATGAGAAATTAAAACAAGATGATTCTGAATCTGATCACTCAGAAAAGAGTAAGGTTACATCGTCAAGTCCCACTTCAGTTGGGGGTCGTCGTGAATCGTCATCAAGCCGTACTGCCGAAGTAATTAAAGATACGAAAGAGAAAAAAGAAGAAGCTAAAGTTGATGAAACTACTAAGAATGACGATATCGAAGAAATTAACTACAAAGAAATGCTTAACAGGTATACCAAAACTGAACTAATGCTCACAAGTACTTTACTTTTCCATGAACCTTTCCATGGTCCTAGCAAAAAATTACTTACCCTTTTACTACTACTTGCACTAGGAACTGTAAAATAAAGTATGCCATTCTAGGTTATAGCACTTGTAATATTTCTAAAGAAAAAGTAATGTTTTACAGCTTGGAAGGAGCAGCGTTCCAATCTCGATTGCCATTTGATAAGATGTCATCTTTAGAAGTTGAGTTTTTTTCTGACTTGCAAGGGGCTTCGAGCCAGGCATTTGTGCAAATAAGGAACCGCATATTAAAACTGTGGTTTGAAGATCCCAAAAAACAATTGACTCAAGAAATTGCTGTCCAGAAAATGGAGGTAAGTTTTATGTGCAACAAGTTCTCTCATACTGCCAGTTTTTGATTTGAGTGTTTGAATAGAAAAGTAATCTTTAATGTAAGACTATGTATGCACTGACAGGGGCCTTGCTTAGCGCTTAGAGCCTAGCGAGTTGCCTTGCTTTATGTACAAACAAATTTTCTAGAATTTTCGCATCCGATAACTTGTCGCCTTCACTAGTTGCCTCCCAGTGTGGTTACAGTGTATTCTAGCAAGTTAACAGATGTTTAGTCACAAGGCTGTAGGTGCTTAGAAAGACACCTTTCAGTGTGAACTTTGCTTATGTGACACATAAAATTCAAAATTTTGAACTAATTAGAGTTTGACAGGTCATAAAATTTAATTACTCAATTGGTTTTAAACTGACCAATAGTCCACATAAATTCAAATCACAAGTACTACTTTTTGCCAGTAGATTTTTGGAAGGCTATACATGTCAACTTTCCACAGTGGTGTCAATCTGCTCAATATTCAAGACTATGACTTCCAGTCTAACCGGATGCAGCCAAATACAAGTGTATTTGGCTGCATCCGGTTGGACTGGAAGTCGACCCCAACATAGTTGGAAAAAGGCTAGGCAGATGATAACTTTCTAATAATGTTCTTAAAAATTATTTCAGCCTCCATACAATGGTGATCCTGCATTAGTGATGAGAACTCATGCATTCTTAGAAAGACATGGTTTTATAAACTATGGTATCTATGAGCGGCTTACACCTATTCCAACTCCACCAAAAGGAAAGCAGAGGCCTAAAGTCATCATCATTGGTGCAGGTATGAATATTATGTATCCTTAATTATTCTTGATTGTTTTTGAAAATACTGATTGAAGAATCTTGCCTTGGATAGGTTAGGTTTTCTTTTGAACATTCATACATAAAATCTTACTACTATATGCAAAAATGCTGAACGGATTTTAATGAAAATTGGCATAAAGTAACCTGGAGTAACACATAAATAAATAAATTGAATAAATAAATTACTTTTTATCCCGGTGTAGTAATATCCCGTGACACACTACCCGATCTTCATGCGAGCGAAGCCTCAGGCATAAACTAGTATATATTATGAACAAACCCTCGGCGGCTGGGACCTTGGGCCCTAGGTCCGGGGTTAGGAGCCCTGGCCATAGTGCCCTGTACCTCAAGTTCCCATATTCGTAAGGCTCTACGAGTCTGATGCCATTGTAATGTTACTATTGGTTTGTTATAAAACTAATAACAATTCTTTTCTTTGTCATTACAGGAGTTTCGGGCTTGGCTGCGGCTCGACAGCTGATTTCATTTGGCTGTGAAGTTGTTATCCTTGAAGGAAGAGATCGAATTGGAGGCAGAATTACCACATACAGAAAAGGGCCTTATGTAGCTGACTTAGGTGAACATATTTTTCAATACAATTGATTGAAAATGAAATCCCCTTTCATAAAGACTAAAAAAAGAGAGAAGAGAAAAAAAGTGAAGAGACGTTTTGCTCAGTAATGGGACAAAGTTAAGATAAAAATCCAAAAAGCACTACATAATTGAAAATTAGGGCAGCCGAAAATATAGCCCTTTTTTGGAATCTGTTAAAAAGGGCTTAGATAACCCCTATAAGTAATTCTTTTGCCATTTTACAAGTACATTTCAGTTGATTTTGGGCCCATAAGAAGTCACAATTATTATGAAGGGATTTTTGAAAGTCACAATATATAGTAAATAAACTCACGGTTTTTTGCCTTTGGTTGTAGGCAGAAATAGAATGTCATCTGCTTGACCTGTTGCGATCCTTACCAACCCCTTAGTAACCAATGACCAGTTGTATAAATGTAATACATACGTACAAACAAACTCACGCCTTTACCCCCTGGGGGTAATGTTTGATGAGTATGTAATGTTTTGAATAATATTATCATGAATAAAATACTGATATTGTACATTTTCAGGTGCTATGGTTGTGACTGGTTTAGGTGGCAACCCAGTAACTACACTATCAGTACAGATGAACATGGAATTGCATAAAATCAAGCAGAAGTGTCCGCTTTATGAAGCAACGGGTAACCAAGTGCCTAAACATAAGGATGAAATGGTATGTAGATGTACAGAGGTTATTTAAAGTGGCTTGAGCTGAATTATCTGACTGGCTATTGATCTGACTGGCGAACTTGCGTAAGCATAGTAAATTGTCATTAGTTGAAATCGTCGTCTTTTGCATGTCAGACAATCATTGTGATTAACTCACGGGTTCTGCGTAATGTCAAGTGACAATGCGGCAGCAGAGTCAGATATCCTTTGATAAAGACGACGGAGGGTAGGGAGGCCTTTTGCCAGCAGTGGGACAATGCTAGCTATGAGTAATAATTTGACAAAGTCAAATAGTAATTTTAAAATGTGAATACGTGGCGAAAAATCGGTGGTTTTTTCTAAACCTGAGAGAGCCAGTTTGCATACCTACCTACATAATATCATCATCTGCACAGCTTTTTTCCAACTATTTAGGCTTCGGCTGCTATCAAGTGACTGCATTTCTAGCCTCCATAACCTAGTTAGTTAGGTACGGGGTAATACGATACCTTTTGGTTTTTTCCATTTTCTCCTGACAACACACAATCCACCCATCATTTCATTTGTCCTCTCCCACACTTCTCGATGAAACACTTTAAAAAAAAGACGTGTTTTATTTTGTACAGGTTGAGCGTGAATTTAACAGACTTCTGGATGCTACGTCTTATCTATCACATCAAGTAGACTTCAATTATTACAACGGCACTCCCGTCTCCCTCGGCCAAGCGTTGGAATGGGTTATCAAACTGCAACAGAAGAATGTAAAACATAAGCAGGTACTAATCAATATTCCATACTATTAATCTTACTTGTTACTACTATTACAAATGTAAAAGTTTGTGAGGATATAATTTAAGTTTTTAAACGGACATGGTCACTAACACCAACATTAAAACTGGATATTTACCATGTTTACTATGTATAAACTCAAATTCCCGATATTTCGGCACTTGTTAGCACCATGTTCACGGATAAACTGAAGTTATTGCGGGTGGGTGTTTATGAGCGGAAAAATCGATCTACCCTCTTCCTTGTACGTTTTACGCGCTCGGTACCGCTACCACTGTACCACTGTTGAGGAGGTTATGTCCAGCAGTGGACTGCTGTAGGCTGATGATGACGATGATGATGATGCGGGCGAAGCCGCGGGCATCAGCTAGTAATATTATAAATTTGAAAGTAACTCTTGACTGTCTGTTTGTTACTTATTCACGCCTTTACAGAATTTTAGGAAGATATGAAAACAGGTATTTTATTTAACTATACGTTTCAAAGTATTTTTTAATTGTTTGTTCAAGGTACAACATCTAAAGGCAGTCATAACATTGCAAGAGAGACTTAAAGCGAATATAAACAAGTAAGTGGTGAATTAAGAGACAGGCCCAATACTGGCACCACGAATCACTAAATAAAAGCATTCAACGCTAAATCAATTTAAAAACATCCTTCTATGTTTTAAATACGTTTAGCGTTAAATGCATTCGGGCGCATTTCAGTTCAATATTCCTTAAAATACTTAACTATTATGACTAGAGACTGGATTATATGCAAACACTTTCTTGCGTATTATTGCAATTTTTTCAAGATATTGCATATTTAAGAAAAAATTACTGTTTTTGAATTTTATATACGTATTTCCTTTAGTTTTGCTGTATCAAACTAGACAGATGCAAAAATGCCAAGTGTTAGAGAAACTGCAAATAAAGAACCTAAATTCAAGAATAGACCAACCATTTTTAAATTATAGAAATATTTTAATATTGATAGAAGATTTAATCGTACTACTGAGCAAATTGGAACGGTACTCGATTATTATATCTCATCGAAAATATAATCATTTGAGTTGTTAGTATGTATAAGAAATTGTTTAGTTTTATGAATTTTATTTTCGTCTTCTTCTTCTTCTATGAATGATATTGAAAATGAATTATATACAAAATAATTCTTTGAATTTTATGTTGCATGTTTGTGAGCTTTTTTGCATTTTGTTGTATATTTCAAGCATTAACATTGCATATGACCACTGGACGCCTGAGGGTGGACATCGCCGACGAGGTCGCCCGCGGCGAAGGTGGTGTGACGATCTGAACATCTTCGCGTGGCAAGCGTTGCCAGAAATTGCACAAAACAAAGAGTTTTGGAGGGAGAAAGGGGAGGCCTTTGTCCAGCTGAGGGACAAAAGAAAAGTTATGGAAAAAAAAACGACCATTTTAAGTTCATTTAATCCAGTCTCCAATAATCACACTGACATCCCTTGACCTCGGTCTAGATGTGCTGGTCACGTTCAGTTTCATTGATGAAATTAATCGATTGTTGGTACATTACAAAAAAAACAAGACTATAATTTAGAACTTATTCTCTACTATGTCATGGTAGAGAAGAATAGATTTCATGTCAAAACCTTTTTCCAGGATGTCAGATGTGAAAGAGCTCTTGCAGTCTATGAAAGCCGAAAAGGACGCTTTGCTCGTAGAGAGAGATAAAGGTGTGACAGGAGACGCCAGTATCCTGCAAGAGTTCAATTTACGCCGCCTCAATAGAGAGATGAATCTGTTATGCAATGAATATGAGAGCCTGGTTGCTATTAATGGTACGATTGAGGAGAAATTAGCGCAGCTGGAAACTAATCCGCCAAGGTATGTAACTTTAACTAAACGATTTTTGTTTTTCTTTTAGTGTCGATGGTATCTCTATACGGGGTAGTAGGAACACCGGTAATTAAAATAATAAATCGGCTGTTCCATACATTTTTACCGTGTAGGTATTGCGCTTTTGTAGGAAAAGCTGTTTTTTTAATAACAGATGAAAAATTTCTATGTCGGGTCAGAATGATATACTGAATACGTTAGGTGGTAATCGTTTTCGCGTCGGTGTCCCTTCCATTCTGATACTGTTTGGGCTCAGAAGTTGGCTATGTTTATTGCGACCCGTTTCAGATCGTGAAGGGTGCAGGTGACCGGTGAAATAACCAGTTTATATTCCACTGTTGAACTCAAAAATATATTTTCAGCAAAATTGTCAATAGCAATTGTATCATCATCGTCATCTGCCTAGCCTTTTCCCAACTATGTTGGGGTCGGCTTCCAGTCGGATGCAGCTGAATACCAGTATTTTACATGGACCGAGTGCCTATCCGACCTCCACAACCCAGTTAGTACTGGGTAATACGATACCCTTTAGTAAGACTGGTGGTCAGTCTTTTTGGGCCACGACGACCAGTAACGACTGTCAAAGATCTGCAAATGACAGCCGGGACCAACGGCTTGACATGCTTTCCGAGGCACGAGGAAACTCTGTATGTAATGGATCACCCATCCACAGACCAACCTAGGCAAGCAGGACTTTACCTAAAGATCGACCCGAGCTGGCTGTTGTTATTTAACCACGAGCTCCTCAATAACTGTTTTATATTTACAAATAAATAAACTAGTTAAAACACAACAAATCTTGTTGTTTGCTTCGTTCCCCTGCCTAAAATTCAACAACTCAATCAAATATATGTTTTTAGTTCAGTATATTTGTCGGTACGCGACAGACAAATACTCGACTGGCACTTCGCTAATTTGGAGTTCGCGAACGCAACACCGCTGGGCAACCTGTCACTCAAGCACTGGGATCAAGACGACGACTTCGAGTTCACTGGGAACCATTTAACAGGTACGTTGAAAATACGTTTCAGCCAGTACGAATTTCATTTCGAAAACTGCTCTAGTTCGGGCGGTAGCCGTCTATACGGCAGCCATCATCTGCCTAGCCTTTTCTAACTATGTTGGGGTCGGCTTCCAGTTTAACCGGATATAGCTGAATAGTTGTATTTTACATGGAGCGACTGCCTAACTAACAACCTAGTTAGTACTGGGTAATAGGTTACCACTTGATAAGACTAAGTTGTCTGACTTTCGGGCCACTGACTACCTGTAACGACTATCAAAGATCGATACAAACGA
Organism: Noctua pronuba; assembly: GCA_905220335.1. NCBI lineage: Eukaryota > Metazoa > Arthropoda > Insecta > Lepidoptera > Noctuidae > Noctua > Noctua pronuba. The sequence continues at coordinate 10,171,650 of LR999902.1, forward strand.
CAGCAAATGGCTTAACGTTCTTTCAGTGGAAAGAAAAGGTTACCTAATCAAATTGTCATTGTGTTATTTTTCTGCATCATGGAGACATTTGGGACTGTGTGTTTGATTTTATTCCTAACTAACCTTTTCCGCGGCTTCGCTCGCGTTAATTTAGAATTTGACATTCAATTCGAGTTGTACTCGGCTTGTAATAATATACATAATTCCATCATGATTCGCGTGGCTTCATCTATTATCATAAGAACGTTATTGTTGTTTTCCTCGGGAACAGTACTTTTTTTCGGGATGATACATATACACATACGTTGTCAGGTGTACAGAAACGGACATAAACCCATGTCCGTTTCTGTACACCTGACAACGTATATGCAAAATTTCACGCTGATCGGTTCAGTGGCTTAGGCATGAAAAGGTAACAAACAAACAAGCTGACTTTCACATTTATAATATTATTAAGGAAAGGATAAGGATTTTGAGATTAGGAATATTATCGGCTACGACTTAATTTTAAAAGCGATACATGCGTATACCTATTGTTGTGCGTATTATTTAATTAAGCCTACGTACATATGAAAAAGCGCAATACAACAAAAATACACATTATACTAAACACGTGCTGACTTTTGCAAGCCTGTATACAGTCGTGATATCGCATCAAAAAAGCATTATGGTCATAATGTCAGCCAAAGTCGTCACTCGCTGGACACCATACTCGACGTACTTTCTTTAATTCATAAAGTACGTGTAGTTTATGGGCGCCTTCAAATTAAGGCGAGACGAAGCGCTGCAGTGGCGCTACCATAGCGAAGCGCTTCAGTGTGTGGCGCAGGAGGCGCGCATCTGTAACTGTTCAGTAAGTTTTAGTGATGTTCGTCTCAAGACTCAGTTACGCGATGGATTCTGACGAAAGAAAGAAGAAAAGACAAGAAATTAGCACATATTAGAAAACGTTCCTTACCATTATTCTGTGAAAATAAAAATAGGAAATACTACAAGATACGCCAATACAGTGATCAAATGTTCAAAATTACCTCAGAATGAACAGAAACCAGTTAACCGAGTTATTTGAATTTATATGCGGTTATATTCAACGCGAAGACCTCCTTCAGAAACATTATTGCTATAGAAGAAAGTCTGTTTTATTATTATTAAAAAGTGTCTGATACTTTCAAAGTAATAACAATAAGTGCATGTTACTTCACTAAGCAAAAATTACGTGCGCGTGTCACGATAGTGGCGCTGCAACTGCGCTTCTAGATTTTGTATGACGCGCCGCAGTAGCGCCATTGCAGCATTTCTTCACGTCTCTAATTTCAAGGCGCCCTATGAAAACCAATGATACATAAACTATAGATACGTTGCCCGCGCTCTGTAGTGGCAACATGAATGCAAGGTAATTACCGGACCTCCATTTAGTCGCGTACCAACCAGTGCCGCGGCTGTACCTGACATTCAAATAACTTGTGTGAATAACTTCCTCAAATAACAAAAAAAAAATGCAGTCTTGTGTTTTTAGCAAATGTAACAAATATACTGCAACTGTGGAAGATAAAAAAATATCATTTCATGCTTAAATATCAAGAAAAAATGATTTTATTTTATTTTTTTCGATGCCTTCTAATGGCGGCTGGCGCCTGAGATATGTCACGTGCCATACGCGCTCGGCCAATGAGCAAGCACCGCAGAATGACAACGTAATAAAAGAAATATATTTATCTTTCTCTAACAACAGGAATTCCGTAGATGACATTTAGTTTTCTTTCCCTTTCTTCGTGCGTCTAAGTAGCTGTTTAGCTACCGATAATATTTACGCTGTTTTCGAGCGCCGTGATGTTCATGCATGACGCGTCTATTTATATTACGTAATTGATGAAAACCCCCTTATTTAATTAGCAAAGCGTACATCAAGCAGTTGCCACCATAAAGCAAGCCATATTGTTTTCAGTTTCCATTATTATCGGTGTGTTGGAGTTAACTAGCGAAATTACCATAATGTGTATTAATTGTCACCGCATGCGACGTGGCTTAATTAATTTAGGACCTCCATTTGGTTCGGATATCTAATCGTAATAAATGACTCAGGATTGTGTAATTATCGAAAAGCCGAATAATTGTTACTCCTGTTACATTGGTGGGAGAAAATGTTGTATTGATAAATCTTAAACTCCGTATTTCGCGTGAATCAACTTTAAACCACGAAACTCATCAATCAACCAAAAGGTACGAGATTAGCTGATCGATGAAGTGACAAACGGCGTCGATAAAGAAACACTCCATTAGAATGGCTTCCGTCGCTAATCACCTGGGCATTCGGGCGTCGGGCCTACGACGGCAATAACTTCAATTAGCCGATGCCACGGCACTCGTTAGCGTTTTACTGAACGTTTCCGTGCAATCCAGCACGATCGATGCGCCATTGTATCACACACAAAAGATGCTACCGAATAGCAATAGTTGTCCCTATAAGGGTTGTTTTACCTCGGTGTGTTATTTGTTTCCACTTAGGCCATCCTATCTAAGCAACGGTGAATCTGCTGGGCTTATAAGGCTTTTGTATTAGCTACATATATTAGCAGCCTAGCATTTAGTGTCATTGATAGCATATAACGCAGGCATGCTGTTGATGTTATTGCTTTGTAAAATATACAAACTGCATCGTAAAAAGCTTAAATAAAGTACACGGTTTGTCCACAAAATGCTTTCGCAGTGAACATCGATTCTTCGCGAGTGTGGTTCGACAGTGGCTCCGTTCGAGCCCAAGGGCTTGCTCCGTTATGAATGTGGAATTTTCGAGTTAGTGGCCGGTTGTGATCTTTAGCAGCGGATGGCGGATTTTAGCCCCGAGCGTTGGTTCGTGTCAATAATTACTATCATTTCTGGCCGCAAGTTTCCATCTTCTACAGCCGATAAATTACCAACTGACTTCTGTGAATTGTCATAATGACCGTTGCAGAAAACTGCGAGCCCAGTACTTAGCTACTTTACACATGTGTAGGACTGACAACTAAGACATACTCGTTTAGCTTGTTCATGTTTAATTATAGCTTAGCAAAAGTTAGAAGTATGAAGTGTAAGCTACATAAATAATGTTGCTTGTCTACTATTCGTTAAACAGATTTGCATAATGTATTCTTCTGAGTTAGCGTCAGGTTGTTACTGTCAGTTGCTGAATAAAATTGCATTTGTTTAGATTTCATTTATGTTCGTCGATTACGCGTAAAATATAAAAGGGAAGGAGTGAACTGTTGCGTCCGTTGTTCAGTCAAAAGATATGTATCGCGACATCCCCGAGACGCCTCTTTTGTACGTCGGCTGTGCGTGTGTTGTCGGCCATATTTCTTGGTGTTCACTTGCTCCGTGGTGTGTTCGCGGCGTGGGTAGTTGAAAAATGACATCTTGATTGTTGTGCGTTATTCTACTCATGAGAATGTCGAGTCGCAGTGGTCGCGTGCACCGCCATTGTCGGGGTTCTCAGCCCCAGGCTCTACAAATTGAACGATTGTTAACCGTACCTTGAAAACTCTGTTATCGTGACTTGTCACGGAATTATCTGTACTTACTGAGATAACATATTTTGTTAGGATATTATTGTAAATATAATATTAAGCACACTGTCGCGCTACATGTATTGCAATTTAGTTTTTTTTTATTCCATTACTTACTAACTAAACCAAATGTAAACAAAGCTTTGGGATACAGAATAAGACAGGATTACGGATATCGTATTGATGCGATAGTGAATTTATTGTGTCTAAAACTGAAAAAGAAAAAGTTAGTTTGCAAGCTTCCTATAAATATTGATATCGATACTGGCATTACGTATTTGTATTAAGTTGGCATTATATCCATAAAATACGGAAATTCTGTATTACGGTACTATGATTTATTTGTTGATTTTAGCTAACGTATATTTTTCAATGGGTTAGCGCTACTGCAACCAGAATAAATTTTACATTCCAATGATAATTACACCCTGCAATAATTTACCGACTTGGTATTACGACTGAGGCATTCGCAAATCATAAATAAAACTAACAAAGCCACGGTCAGAATGAATTATAAGCTGTTTAGCTGTTTACCAACGACAAATGGCATTTGAAACAAGTCCCCGAGGTGGCGGCGAGGGCCAAATGATCGGACTATAGAAGAGCTCACGGCGGCAACAAGTTTTGATAAGAGTGTGCGTGGCAAGATGCGAGGCAGTAATGAATGTGATACAAGCGCGACCTTCCTCATTTATCACTCGCTCTATGAATAAAATATCTCGACGTTCCTTTCGGATAGTGTCTGGTCGTGCCGGGACGCTTACGGCTCACAGCCGAGCGATCACAATCTTCAGCCTAGTACCTAATAATGCTGGGCTCTCAGGAGAAATTCACACTATTCGCTCTTGTTACGTCTCTTTGTTTGGTGCAAAACAGCCACTAGGGAGTATTCCATTCTGATTTCTGAGTAGTCTATTTTCTTATTTCGTCGATCCGTTACCGAAGAGAGTAATTGTGTTGTAGTTCAGTGAGTTAATACTTTCTGAATACATACTTATTTTTATTTGGGATCTTTATTCTCTACAAGCTGCTCTGCAAGCCTTGCCAATACCTTTGCACATTTTTGTTTCAGTGTTCCTCATAATGACCTAACTGTTCTAACGGAGAGGTTCAATTCAGGTTACCCAGGCTAATCGAAGAGGTAAATGCTTAATAAATCGAATTTATAACCTGGAGTTTATGACCATTGTATAAATGGCAATGCATGAAGTCGGTATGTGGTGAATTAACGTGAGCATTAGGAGTCGTTGGTTATTTTCAAGTAATGGCTGTTTGTTCTTGATGAGAAAAATGCCAAAGTAATTAACCAAAAAATGATGCCTTCTAAAACCCGAAGCGCTTTGATCGAAGAAAAGACGAGTCTCTAAAAACTACAATTTGATTTGCCTAGTATGAGTGGTCCCGATGGCTAACGAAGTTGTGAGAAATATAACAGGACAGTTTAAACTGACAAAAACTGCTTCTGCTCCTCCAACGCGGTTTCCCAAGAAGGTACATACAGTAGTTGTTGCACACCAGTATGGTGTAAAGACATAAAGGTCTTTTGACTCATGAGGATGTCAATCGCGACGGTGGCGTAGCCTGCGGAGGCGTCAGGGGCGTGGATGAATAAGCAATGAAACGACGAATGGCTCTATTAGACCGCCATTGTTGCCTTGCGATCGCTCGACTTGCGCAAGCGACATGTATTGTTCGCGACTCGAGGCTTTCACTACGAACGATGACGTCACAACGCTTGCGACCTAAATGCTTGCAGTGTTAGATGTAGTGCAATTTCCATTTATTGAGCCTTATATAGCATGGAATTCACCCAATACGGTGGTAAGTCGTTGTCGCGACTACAATGTCCTGAATGTTACTTGTTAAATGTCTGAAGAAAAGGATTGATCGTAGTAAACTGTACGGCTGGACTTTTTATCTTTTATTTCAGCATAAACTTAGATCCATGTTGAAATATTGCCTCTCAGTCTATTTCTATTAACTGTTGAAAGTGCGCTTGTCTAAAAAGGAAACTTGGCCTCTGATAGTAAATAACTATTGTTAGAAACTGCTGGAAAATCTTTGAAGAAGTAGTTTATCAAGATAGTTCCGTTTGACACGGTTTTCTGTGGTTCACGTCACCGTGGAGGATTTATGTGGTACATTGTGTTACCACGGGTCGGCACTTTGTGCGTCTAATTGACAAGTGTCCGGAAGCGAGCGCGTCACACCTGTCTAACGAGCACGTCGTACACTTGATTGCACCCACTCGGCCCGACTAACAAGCTACTCATATTTGCCTATATCAAATTCCTGCATCTGACAGTTTTATTGACAATTTGAACTATCCGAAGATTGATTTTATGTAACGAGTACACATAATATGTTTGATTGAAAGCTTTAAGCTCTGTTCAAGCTATCTGGTATACTCTTGCACCTACATAGAATTCAACTACCGACGCGCGACGGTACGAATATTTAGCGTAATAAGTGCACCGAGAAATAACTTGTTTTTGATAATTGTGCTAATCTGGCTGAATGCAGTGGAACAGGACCCTCTGGGCGACTCCAGCCAGTAATATAATTTGCATCGTGTACGGTAGTAGTTTTATTGCCAACAATTGGCCATTATCTGAGAACATTTGCACGCCCGCCCGTCATACTGTTTAATATATTGTTTCTCGTCGTCTATTTCTATTGGTCTAAATTTTATTATAAACATGGCCGTGTCTAGACCGTCTATTTCATGAATAGTACCTATATTTACTACTGATTGTCACCCCCCCTTTTATTATTGTCAAAGCACTCTATTAAGGCTTCACGGAATATATTTTGGGAGAGAAAGGTTCAATTTAATTTGAACTTACAACGTACTCACTCAAATTTTGATTATTCCACGTTAGTTTAAATCGGGTCTCCGCTCAACTTTCCTTTCATTGTAAAAGTTGTAATCCTCTTTGTGGACCCTAATTGAATTCACTGTTATGCTAATACTCTGATTTCCCATCTTATTTCGTTAATAGAGGTCTGTGGTAAACCAATTAAAGGGTACGTCTGTGGATTACTCAACTTTTGGCGAGTAGTTTGTGGGTTCTGCATGCACGAGAAACTAAACGTTTATTTCCTTTTATGTAAATAGCCAGATCATTTGCCTCTAAGAATTATATTATTGTCACCACGGTCACCAGTATCGATTGATACTGATCAGAATCAGAATCATTTATTTGTTAAACATAGGTATCCACATTAGGGATCTTATAAATAGTAAAGGTTCTTGCTATGTTTTGTCGTTACTGACATACAAATTAGAAAAAGCTTATTAAAATTACAAATAAAATGTCAACTGAAATAAAAGATTACAAATATAACATGTCAATTAATAAAATTTAAAAAATCACAAATAAGAAATGTTACAAATAATAAAATGCCAATAAAATAAAAAAAAAAACATAAAAAAAGAAATAAAAAATGTCAATTGAAAATCATAAAATCACAAATCAGAATTATTCATACAAAAAAAATATCATTTAAATATTCATCCACGCTGCAATAGCATTTGTCAAGTAGTGTCCCCTGAAGGGAATTTTTAAATCTATTTAAAGGCAAACACTTAATTGTTTCAGGTAGCTTATTATAAATTTGATACTGAACGATCAGCGAATCGAACTTGGTATCAACTAAAATGTTGCTGTAGCTGACTTCACAACACGGTACTCAGTTCGAAACGGAACCATCATATCGGGGTAGTAAATTCGAAGACCTGACTGCGATTTATTACATTCAATAATACCTATGTATGTGTTTTCGCACAGTGTGTGCCTGATATGTGCAGATGTTTATGTGCGGCGGTGCATATGTCGCTTTATTGCGCGTTTCGGAAGGCTTAGCATTCCGCCCGTGGACTCGGTCGTCTCTAATGCTGGCGTATTGCGGTTTTATTAACGTTGTTTCCTTTCGTATTACATTCCGCAGCATCTTGTTCACATGTGAATGTATTATCTATTTTCCGAGGTACCAGGATTTTCTTTAAATCTTTCTGTCTTGTCGTGGTAGTGCAATTCTGTTTATTTAAAATACCTCTTTTACTTTTATATTCTAAAGTGTTTGTACCGTTACAAGGCCGAAGGCGTGATACTATGTTGGATTACTTGCAGTTGTATTTGTCGCTGTAGTTTATGTAATTATGTATGCATTCGATATGTGTTCATAGGAGCGTTGTGCAGGGTTGTGTCACTCCGCGCGGTTGAGTGCGCCGGCAGTCAGCGCAGCGTGAATTGCGGACGCCCGTTCCAGTGCCACTAGCGCTGCGCCGGCTGGCTACACAAAAAACGAATAGTTTTGTTTAACTTAAATCCGCTTAAACCTTTCTAAAAGTCACAAACGATGAATGGCTTAACCAGAAAAATAAACTTTTCACTGTGCTGGAACATATTTAAATCCTGTTGAGATATTACGTTCTATGTAGTTTGGATCAGGCTTCGTTGCCAGTTGGTCCTGAAAACGGCCCAGATGTCGACTGGAAGTGCAAAATGAAACACGTTAGCGCTTCGGCTGACGTCAGTTCCCTTTTTTGTCGCGCCGCCTGTGGAAGGCCATTTATCAACTTTTTATGGAAACGCTTGTTTTAATTTATGCTTACACTAACTTCCGGGCTCGTAGCTATCTGCGACCTCATTTGCAACCACAGCTTTGTTGCTGTTTACGCGGACTACTAGAGCTGTTCTCCATTTTAAAACAAACTACACCATAACGCCACTCTAAATGAATGTTTACGATTATGTGTTATTTTAAGAGTGGCACGGAGAGTCGTTGGAACGTTTCTTGAAACAGTGCGGTCAGACAATAGCAATATAGTTAACGCTATAATGTTTAAAAAATTCGCTTTAATAATATTGTATTAATATTTTCCAGCATTTTATGTAGATAGGCAGGTACACTATGTAGAACCGTAGAACGACTGTAAATATTTTTTTATTATTGGATGGTCAACTTATATGTCCGTCCGGCGGCATATTTGAAGCGTTGCCTGATGCAATTACATCTGATGCTTGTCTGGACGCACATCTGATAAGGCAACTAAAACGCCTTGTGAAGTTACTTTAATTAAATACTGACCGTTTTGCTCTAGAGGTACGTGTGATGTTAAGATAAGATCACACATAAAACGCAAAAAAATCCCATAAACATTTTTCAAACGGTAATTATGAGTCATTTAAATAAAGTGAAAGAATTTATTTAAATTCGTATCAGGGTCTTGTTTATTCTGATGGTGACTAAAAAAAGGATAATTAGAGGTGTCAAGTAGAAAAACAACATGAGGTGTTAGCTTAAAGCCAGGAGCTAGTTTCCAGCAAAGGTCCAACTTGCTGGAGGCGCCCGGCAAAACGTCCGCCGCAGGATAAATTTCGCTTATATTAACTTTTGCTTCGAGTAAATTTCTCTTGAACTGCGCGACCACTGCACTTCCAAGTGGCAAAGTTTTAATCTCGTCGCCGGCTTGTAGCTATACTTTCTGTGTCTCTCATTGAGACACAGTCCTCTCTGCAACGTTATTTGTTCGCTTTAATGAAGGTTCTGTTTATTTTCACCTGATTGGTATTTAAATTACCAACTTTTTCACTACGATCTAGCCTGGAAAATTCTCATTGCATTTGAGGAAATTTAAAAGCAATAAGAAATCCTTCCAATCTGACAGTTCATACTTTGAAAAATCGAAACGAATAAAAATTGAGTTGCCTCTAAAATCTGTATTGAAGTTAGCTTTCCTAGAAGATAGTGAAAAGTTAGTTTAGATTTTGCACATGCTCTGGTATTTGCTATGATTTCATGAAGAGCAATGTTGAGGATGTATGGATATTGATCTATCCAAACCCCGCCGAATTCCCATGTATGCAACGTAATTCTGGCGTGGTCTCCTAAAAGCGAGCACTTAACCACAGCGTAATTCCGGTAAAAGGTTCGGCGGGCGCACCGTCCATTCTCTTCTTAATGTTTATTTAAGCGAAAAAGTTCGACGCTCATTAACCGGATTGGCGGTTAATGAAACGCGTGCGACTTAGAATATTATACGTCCAACGCCGCTACCACCAGATAATATCACACATTATTTTCACATCTCATTGAAGGCAACTCTCTTATTAACCTGTTTTTCGAGGTGAGGTGTTAAAGTCTTGATGTGTTAAGGCGATAAACTCAAAGTTTTACTGGCTCAAGCATGAGGTTCGAGGCTTCCACTGAGACCATTAGTGGGGCCTTAGTGTCAATGTGCTATTGATGGATTTTTTGCACAAAATAATCTTTAAAATGTTGTGCACAAAAAGTTATTTTTAAACGCAGTTGATGTTTTGTACTATAAAAGAAAAATAAAAATTAATAACGAAGTCATATCGGATATTAAGCTCTTGCAAGGATGCAACCAAATTCCAATTATTCTTAATAGCTAAAGTAAGGCGAACCTTATAATTCCGTAATATTTTGTTCAAATTTTTTCTCAACCGTCACCATATGGAGCGTAAATATCTTCATGAATGTAACGAGAGCACTCATTAAGGGCCTTTTTCATTCTGCACCATCGCTCGGTGCGGTTTTCCTGCGCCATTGAATTGTGCTGCAGCCGCTAACTTCCGCGGCGAACTGTTCCACCCTCAGGGCTCTGCCGTTTTTGCATTTTAACACCTCGGATAATGAGGTCTAGAGGCACGTAGTAGACGCAAAGTGCCGTAAATATGTACTAGAAACTAAGTTTAATCTGTCATGAATTAATAACAGCTATCTGAAAGGTAAGGTAAGGTGTGGTTACTGAATAAATTTGATTTATAATTTTCACGTATTTGCTTAAAACTGCGGAACTGTTGTTTTTTCGTATTGTTTGTTTTAGTGTAACGTTTTACTATCAAATTCGATTATATCACTATTGTCATATGCTTTACCGTAGTTTTGGTTTAGGTTTTTCCGTGTCCAGCTGTGGACTTTTTAAAAGTGAAGGTCTCAAGTTCCCGTTAAGCCCTGTGTAAAGAAAAGCGCTACAAAGCCGAAGAATCAAGCATTGTGTGTCCTATAAGCGTTGTTTGCCTCGAGCTAGAGTAAAATAAACTCCATGGGCACATAGAATTCCTTAAAAAAATATGGTCCCACAAATCTTGCTCATTAATGCTCTTAAAAATAACTATCCGAATTAGTTTGTCTCTATTGTGTCCTCTCTGTAACTGTTGGTTGCCAGCATTCGCCCGCGTCTATCTAAAATATGTAGCAATAAAAGCGCTTCGGACAATGTCCGGACGTGTTAGAATCCATTTATTGTTCGGGGCCCACGTGTTGTGGCTGCCCGGTTATACACCGAGTCTCTGTGGCGTTGTGACATTTACAAACATTTTGGTTTGTTGTCTCTCCGGCACAATTAAGTGCCGTACAATATTAGGTTTTTCTGCGAGTCTTACAAGTCGTATTTTTCCTCGAGATTCATATCCTCCAGAATAAAACATGTCCACTGAGTTCCATCTAGGTATATTTATCACACATTAACTAAATCACTTTGGAGAGAACTCTTTGTCCAGCTGATAAAGGTTTTGTCGTCTCACTTAAGACGTTAAAGGAGAAATAGAGCCGTAGGGGTTGGAAGCAACGTGTAGCCTATTTGTACTTGTTTATCAAGGAGATAAGTGTCTGGAGTGTGCGGCGAGGTCCGCTGGCCGTCTTAACCCATTAGTTCAGAGAAAAGATAGCGGACCGGTCGGATTCCTCCTTTAATTGCTAAACTATCCGTGCTGGGAACTGATTTACTAATATTTTTTCACCAGAACACAGACACCCTCACAAAAATATTTCATGTGCTCTTGTTTCAGCCAATTTTAAAGAAATACAATGCATATCGTTGATGTTTTCGTTTTCAAAGCTTTGGGAGTCATGCTGACGTTTAGGTACTTATTCACTATCCCCGATTTACCAAGTTTAATTATGTGCAATATGTGCATAGTCTGCAAATTAATGAATTAGTTAACGTCCATGTCTAGTGCTGTAGACGCCGAATAATTATGGTAATCATCCTAAGCTACCTGCTTACTTACATGGTTCATCGAAACTGTGATTGCTGTTGGTGTTCCGTTTTTAATCGACTTCCAAAAGGAGGAGACTATCAATTCCTCTCATTTTTGTGTATATGTTCAGCGATATCTTCGCTAATTATGAACCGATTTTGATGGTTCTTTTTTGTTTGTGAGAATATTATTCCGTGGTAGTCCCGTTTAAATTTGGTGAAGATGTGATGCTGATCTTCGGAGATTTACAATGGAACTCTTCAAAATTAGACAGCAAATCTGTCGTGATTGGTGCAATCGCTTGGATGTTTAGTGTTTACACAACATCATAACGTAACATCAGGCCTGCACGCTCTGAGGGGGTACGCAGATGTGTACAGTACACCCAGATTTCGACAGTTAAGTAGGTGTGTTTCCATTTTATTGGGGATAAAACCCAAAAACAAATTTTAACCGAAAGAAAAACCGGAAGAAGTAGGTTCTATGTTCGACTGTATGTATTTTTTTATGTATATTCACCGATTTCTCCGCCAATTGTGGACAGATCTTCAAAATTCTGTTTTTATTCCATATCCTATACTCCTGAGGTGGTCCCATTGACACAAATCAGAATCTGACAATGGGATCCCAGGGAAATCGAGAGCAACTCTCAAATTTTACAGGCACATTCAATGTTTTTCATATAAAGTATATGAAAACTTGGATGCTTCTTGTTTACACAACATCATAACGTAACATAACGCCTGTTTGCTCTGAGGGTGTACGCAAATGTGTACAGTACACCCAGATTTCGCCATTTAGGTATGGTACCATGAAATGTACTGTTGGCAATGTAAAATGAATGCATAGCAAATATTTGTCTGACAACTAAAAATGGAGAAATCAAACCTTTTCGCAAAAAATTAAAACAGACGAAAAATAACTTTAGCTTCTGTGTTTTAGAAGTCGGTTTTATTTTTCGCAAAAAAGTTTGTTTATATGTCAAATCTTACATAATCAAGGCGACGCAAATATGACGTAATATAATTTTTTGTACTATGTCTGAGCCACTTAGCTGAAGTTCTAGTTTTATATCAGTGGTGCCAGAAAGGAAATTTATTTTCTTTTGAAAAGAAAATACGTCCCGCTTTTAAAGCTTTTCTTACCTTCCTATTTATATTATGAAAGGATAAGAAAACATTGTTCCTTACCTATTGTACCTATATAATAAGTCTGTTGATGGTAACATGAGTTTCGACTTAGGATACAAGTCGGAGTATACAAAGAATGGTATTATGAGGGTATCTAACCATGGAGCGCCGTAAGCGCATTATTGCAAAGCGCGGGTGGCGGCGACGGCGGGTGGTTCGTGGTGAGATGCGACGCCTCTCGAATGTACAATGCGCCCTAAGCTCCGGGTGGACGTATTCACAGAATAAGTGCTTTGGTAGTCAAAATGAACATAGCTTTTTGAGCCTTATTTGGAAATGCGACACACTTTCCCTTTAGTAGAATTACCATATGAGAGGATAAGCTCTGGCTGGCTGCATGTGACTTCGTGGCTTTTTAATAAAACATCCCTTTTAAGATTTGATAGGATTTGGAAGGATTTTTTCTACTCTACATTTATTTGTTTCACTTAAGCCTTAGAAAGTCACTATGACTCGTAAAGACATGACTAAAGTTAGACATGTTCAAATCTTATTAGAACAGGCAGCATTACTGTACAATTGTACATCCATAGTTCAATGCCAGTAATACCTGTTCAGTGACTGACTACAAAGCATACGTCTGTAGCATCGCATCGGCGTCATTACATTTATTCAACGAATTAATTGAACGAACGACGAGCGTATAATGAAACTATTTCGCATTCATTATCTTTCTTCGGATTAGTTAATGTGAATGTTCTGGTTGACAGTTAGGAACGCCCAGCTATGCAAATGTCATTGTCTGTAATGCGTGGCCGACCGCGCCCTGGCGTATGGGGCTGCCTACGCAGTGTACGAACTACGACAATCTCAGCCAATGAATATTAACAACCAGACTTAATATGATGCCTTATTGCCTACTGCGACAACCGATGTATATCATACTAGCACGTGGCTTTGACTCTCGCGGAAATCTATAGGAACAGCCTGTTTTGTTGAAGGATAAAGACATTAGCATCACACAATGCCAAAGTTAGGTTATTTATCCAAATTATATTGTCTTACTGCAGGGCAAGAGACTCCCTGTCTTTTTATATGATCCTCTTAGTTGCTGTATAGAAACTTTTAAGCTTAAATAAGCTTGACTTATTAATATAAACCTTCACCAAACGAAACTTCCAAATGCTTAATCTTATTTTAGTTTTTTTATCTTTGCCACACACTAAGAACTTCTCCTGTAACGTGGGTGCGTTAACAAACATTTAAACTCACATACACAAACAGCTAGACCCGGAACAACTGCCTGTAGGACATACAAATATTTGTTCCGTTCCATATGATTGACATGAAAAAATAACGTTCTCATTGGTGCAAAAAAAATCAAGCGCTTTCATTGATAACCTAAACCCATTACGATAAATACAGGCATTGTCACACAGCCACTATAGTTAGACGTGACATTTAGATCGCACGCGTAGCTTTCTCTATTATGCAAGTGGTGATTGACACGTTGTGCGCGCGCGCAACGTGCCCTATCGGCCAATTGTACAGAGCTTTTCCGTGTTAAAAGATCGCGAGATTGAGACGTCACGATTGACGCTTGTGTCACATTCTCACATTAAGCTATTACGTCGCTTCATATCAGATTACGAAATTACAGGCACATTTTCATTATTCTGCCAGAGGGTTAATACAGGGTGTAAAGGGACCCTTCACGAAGCCGTCAACCAAGCATTCTGTACATCAAACTAAGTAACTCTACGCAAAAATTATTGCTGGGAAACGACTTTTTTTTTGGGTTGAAAAATCACGTTTTACGTTAAAACTCAATGTTACGCACTCAAAACTGAGTGCTGATGGATACTTTGAAAAGTAAACGGGTCATGGAGTTACTTAAAGTAAAGTTAAAACCTTAAAAAGTGATTTTTTTTTAAAACTTGTGAAAAAATTGGAACTTTGACCTTCAATATCTCCAGAACCTGTGGTTTCCCAGGTATTGTCTAGAAGAAAAAAAATATCCCAATGATGGGCAGAATATGTGGTTTTCATTTTCGTTAAGGGTCTTTTTACACCCTTTATATAGCCTTTTTTTTTTTTTTTTTTTTTTTTTACGGATGGGAAATCATCAAATGACTTCTCCCGCTCTGGGTGGAGTGGGAGGGAGTGTCAGACTCTTACTGACTAAAACCCATCCATGTTCCTTCATTGCCCTTTGTGTTCCAGGGCCACGGTATCTCTTTCGAACAGTCCCGCAGCCCCGGCAGGCATCGGCCCTTGCGGGCCCCTTCTTGGTTGCTGACATCTCTTTGAGGCGCGCGTGGAACACGAACGCGCCGTCGACACGGCCTGTCGTCATAAGACGGACGGACGGTGAGCTAACCCATTACTCACCGTCCACAGGCCCGCGCCTACGGTGGCCGGGAGCCACCACGTGGCCCCCGACGCCCGGTGCTTCGCCCGCGGCGGCTGGGACGTGAGATTCTCTCCCTCTCACGTCCCGCCACCTCCTTCGCTAGCATGACTGCTTCGCAGAAGGAGGTGACGGCTTCCCATTCCCTCTCGCTCCGGACCATGGCCTGAACCAGGGCCGGGAGCGAGAGGTCGCCGCCGCCGATCGCCGCTACGAGGACACGGCGGAGCTCCGCCCAAGCGGGGCAGACCTCCACGGTGTGCGCCACCGTGTCCTCCGGACGATCCTCACAATGATAACACCCGGGCGTTTCCTCCCGCCCGATTCGGTGCAGGAACCTCCCGAAACAACCGTGTCCGGTGAGGACCTGCGTCAGGCGGAAGGTGAGGGCGCCGTGGCGCCTCTCTAGCCACTCCTCAAAGAGGGGACTTATCGCCACTATTGTGGCGTGCCCTGCACTGGGTTGCGACAGTCGCTGTCTCCATGTCGCCATGAGATCGCGTCGGAGGTCTGTCCGCTGAGCGGTGATTTGCCGCGGCAGCGGAGTTTCCCCCCGACGTAGTGCCCCCGCGCGCCATTCATGCAGGCGCGCGAGGACTATCGCCTCCAGATCCCATGGCGGCAATCCGGCTAGGAGGCTCGCCGCCTCGCGGGAGATCGTGCGGTACCCCCGGATCAGCCTTACGGCTACGACCTTTTGGGGCGCGTTCAGGTAGTGCGCGGCACGCCGCTTAATTGAACGCGCCCACACCGGGGCCTCGTAAAGGGCCATGGACCGCACGACCCCCGCGTAGAGCCTACGGCAGGAGGCGTTTGGACCCCTCAGGTTGGGCAAGAGCCGCTTGAAGGCAGCCCCGGCCCGTTCCAGTTTGGGAGCCAAACGTCGGAAGTGCTCAACGAAGTTCCACCGGCTGTCGAGGACGAGTCCTAGGTACTTCAAAGTCGACTCGACGCCGATGGGAACCCCTCCTACCGTCAGCGTGGATCCCGACGGTGGCGCATTCCGAGGCCTATGAAAGCTCATGGCCTCGGACTTGTGCAAGGCCACCTCGAGACCCAATTGCCGGATCCTCTCAACGACTAAACCCTTTATATAGCCTACGTTAAACATCAGTCGGTTTGTTTAATTTACAAATGGTCGTTTATTGTCATAAGTTTTCAGTAGAGTAAGCTGAAAATACACTATCACCTAATTATATAATAATAAAAAGTATTGGATGGTTAATTGAGATACACAAGTCACAAGGACTAACACGTAATCAATTAATCAATCGCTCAACTGACAGTATCAGGTCTATCTAAGCTGTTAATTTAGACGAGAGTGATGGACATCCGTGTCGATCCCTAAATAAAGGAAAAAAACCTGTTCTAAATTAAGTTGTAAATTGTCCTGCCCTTGTATAAAGGGGACGATCATAAATCGGCACTGTAGTAGGGTCATATGAGTCGCCCGACGTTGTTGCCGGCCGGACGGACATCTCGCTGGCATGTATATGATTATTAGCGGTCCAACTTGTAAATTTCCTTTTAAAACTACATCTGAGATCTTTATCTCAATGGATGCGAGCGATAAGGCTCTGCCCGGCGAGAAGAGGCTCGCGTTAGCTCATATTATTGTCACCGCGCTCAATTTTATTGTCACCTATTTGCCATTTAAACTGATTTAAAATTGCTTTTAGCATAAAATAAGGCTAGGCCATTCGATTAGATCACCTTATTTAATCAATTGAATGTTAATCGAGTTTTCGCGTTCGCTATAAGAACATGACAGTTAACAAGATCATAGATCGTAGATTGTTAGATTAATATCTCCCGGTATGACAAATTCGAATATCAAATGACTTTCTGGTAATGATCCGGTTTGGTTTTGGGAAACAATTTTAAAATGTATGCAGATATATCCTAACTATGTGACCATTTTATAAGTTAATAGTCTTTATCTGAATAATATTAACATTATATTTCACAATATAAAATGATTTTCATGTTTCTAAAGCGAGTTTTCAATTATTTCTATTTGTGGCAAACGCCCACAGACCGCCTAATAGAAGCAATAACTGTAAATGTAATCTCATTACCACATTGCAAAATTCTATTTCCATTACAACATAACGAGAATTTATTTGTTCTCCATTTTCATAAAGTTGCACTTGAGAACTGAATACTATTCGCCTATTCGTAGTATCGGTGTCCATGTTGGACAAATGTAATTGTGAAGTATTTGTTGTTGTAGGTACTGATCAGGCGCCCTGGAAAGGTAGCAAGAAAATTGCTTTGCGTCGGTCTGACGATATGTAACGAGATGAGACTTATTATGTACTTAATAACTTGGTTGTGTATCCTGTGTGTGTTTTGCATAATGGCGGAGAGCACGCATGCGTATTTGTTGAGGATCTGCCGCGGGCGCCTGAGTCGGCCGACGTGGTTGCACTGCCGCTTCTAGTGTTCATGGATTATCAGCCCCAGGTCATAAATATCGTGCACGTCCTTTATTCAAGCTTGAAATCGATGCGGGGTGGTTCTTTTTTGTGGCGGCAGATTGTGTGTATTAATATACTTCTGCATGCCAGAGGTGCAACTTGACTTAAGAAAACTTTAATGTCTAGGCTGTCTTTAATGTTGGCGGTTGCACAAGCCAAACAGAACGTATATATTAATTGTTTATAAGATAAATTTTTGCATGCCAAATGGTAGAATTTACCAGGAACAAATAATTACTACTGTAACAACTCATGTTTGTACTACATTCAATGCAAATAAATTATTTCTATTTTATTCTTTCTATTCTACATTGATTTCTTATCAATGCGGATGAGGACACTTTGACTTTCCCCAATTTTTCCAGACTGCTATCGAGAGCAGCTTCTGCAAGTTTTCCCATTCTTAATTAGATCTTGTATAATATAGTTTTTGTGTTCATCCTTTGCTCGTTATTAGTTATAAGTTCGAGTTGTGTCACAAAAGAACCTTGGAACAGCAAAGAAAAAAAAAGACTTTTAAATGAGAAATGATCAGAAAATAGGTACTAACTTTCCTTATATTGCGAGACACCAAGTTATTCCAAGAAAAGTTTTTTAAATAGATACATACACTTTGCTCTCATTTATTCGATTAGCGTGGAAACGTGTTCCTGAAATCT
The DNA here is from genome assembly GCA_905220335.1 of Noctua pronuba. Lineage (NCBI taxonomy): Eukaryota > Metazoa > Arthropoda > Insecta > Lepidoptera > Noctuidae > Noctua > Noctua pronuba. Next base: position 10,189,886 of record LR999902.1, read on the forward strand.
GAAAGTTCCTTGAAGTAGCGGTTTAAATGGTTGCATCAATTTTATTTATTTGAATCTTAACTGACATGAAGCAACAAAAGCCATGCTTTACGGTCATCTTAACCCTCCGTAGGTTTGAGCTATCTCGAGTGTGCAACCACCGAATATTAATAACTGTAATATTTCTCTCACTGCACCGAGCACAGCCGGCGACACGGAACTTGCTTTGACATAATATGGATGAATAACTCCATGAATGTTTAAAAAGATCTCATGTTATCATTATAACACGGTAATTTTAACGATTATATAATCCCCTGCTGTTAACTTAGGTTACAGTTTCATTAAAATAAAAAGCCGAAAAAATTAAGCCAAGGAATGTCAATACAGAAATGATAAATACCATGTAAAAATATGTCAATAACAAAAACAATAATGGATCAGTAGCGCCAGTTTCAGTGTAAAGTATTGCTGAATCAATTGATCTGTCTTTTTGCTAAAAAGTTCACTAACGGGCCATTCATCAACTCCATTTTATCTTTAACCCACGTGGCATGGTGTTATGATATTTTCATTTTCACAAGTTGGCAAAATTGAATACTTAAAAAACCCCCAACCTGTCACCATCTATCTCTCTATCCATCATTTATCTACGAGTACCTACATTATAATCTATTCAATGAGCTCACACGAGATGTAAGGTGGTGAGGAGTTGGGTATCCTTTTGATTTCAAGTGATGCCATAGCAGCATCAGGTTACCATATTATGTAATATCATTGAAGTCAAGGGCTAGGGCTAGGCCGTGTCGACGGCGCGTTTGTGTTCCATGCGCGCCTCAAAGAGATGTCAGCAACCAGGAAGGGGCCCGCAAGGGCCGATGCCTGCCGGGGCTGCGGGACTGTTCGAAAGAGATACCGCGGCCCTGGAACACAAAGGGCAAAGAACGAACATGGATAGGTTTTAGTCAGTAAAAGTCTGACACTCCCTCCCACTTCACCCAGAGCGGGAGGAGTTATTTGATGATTTCCGTAAAAAAAACGGCTACAAAATTTTTAATCGATCAGTCCAGTAGAAGTTACTCACATCCCTTCTACTACTAGAAAAGAGCTGATGAACTTCAAACGGCTGAACAAATGTACTTTAATCAAAGCTAAGAACACTCTCAAGCAAGTCACTAATAAAATAAATTAAAAAAACAATCAAAATCGGTTCAACCGTTTGGGCGCTACGATGCCACAGACAGTCTGACAGTCACACACGTTAAACTTACACTTCGGGGAGTAAAAAATATGGATCAGTCCTGAATTGAAAATTGCTGTCATTTCGTTACTCTTGGTTAATTGAAGATATGTAGATGTAAGTCGGATAGAAATATAGGTAGTCGTGTAGTGGTGGTCCCGTGTTTCCGCATGCGATGGCGGCACCTGCAGCGGCCGCTCGGACCTGCGCACGCGCCTATGCGCCGTGTTCCCGCCGATAATGAATACGAGTTAATTAAGCAACATTAGCTCGAACATCGGCGCCTCCACACGATGAGAGATCCGGCCCGCGATTGCCACGTGAACCAACATCCTTAATATACCTAATGTATTCCAAATAATTGTGATGGTTAAGTTTTCCTATGATCTGCCTGTTTTAGATAAAAAAACCGTAGTTGACGGATGAACCTAAACGGTCGGATAAATGTCCTGTAGACTTTTTCCGACCAGTTCTAAGCGCTTATCAGGATCTCTTTCTAGATCAATGCCGATACCCGAATCCTCACCACTATTGTTTAGTAGTCGCTCAATGTAAAGCTTTGATTTTGAACAAAATTGTAAAGTAAAATTCTGCTGGCTTCACTTGTGCTTTGAAATACTAAGTTTTTCTTGCAAACGCTTCATGGATTTTCACGTAAAATACTTATCTGATAGTATAATATAGTAAATGATAAGCAATTGCAAACAAATGATACGACAAACTGAAATATGAACGGAACTTGCAAATACACTCCTTTTAAAAAAAACGGACAATTTACAGTCATTGGCTTTTCTATGGATAATATTAATATTTCGTTAGCTTAGATGACTAGAATTTTTTTATTATCAATGAGATTCTTGTTTTTAACACTTACATCCTGGGATCGGTGTTTTAATCAATGTAAATAGAGAGCCGTGTTAAAATAGACATTTTTATAGTTATAATGAAATTAAGACTACTAGTATTTTTATGGTATTTTAATAAAAAAAGACATTAAAAAATAAAAATTAATAACGAGTATGACCTCCCCTTGCAGCGATTACGGCATGTAATTTCTTGGCATGCTTCCCATCAGGCTTTTGATGGTGTCCTGTGGAATGTGTTCCCACTCAGCCGAGATCACACGTTTAAGCTCCCTGATGTTTTGTGGAGGTGGCGCTTGTCGTCGACTGCGTATGTCAGCCGCTAAAAGCCACCTCCTACCTCCTCGTACCTCTTCAAGGCTTCTTTTGAGGTCTATGTACTTAACTGCATTTGTGCTTCTTCAGCGCCTGAGTCACTAAAAAGCGGTCGTTTCGTGGTTGTGTGCAACGTTTGCTCCTAGAACATTGCCTTCTCTGAACGGAACCTGTCTCTTGGTATCGAATCCAGGTCCTTTGGACGGTTGAATTACTCACGTTTAACCGCTGTGAGACCTAACATTGGCTACACTCCTCTTCCAGCAGCGCTATAATTTTACTAGCTCTTATTGCTTTTTCTGCCATTGCAATACACACAAAGATATCCGTTTTAAGTCACAATAATGCAGGATTATGCGACAAACATAAATTATTCTACTAAAAAAACGAGAAGTTACCCTTTTAACCGCGAACACGCGAAAAGTAAGTAAAAAGTAACAAACTGAAAAAGGGATAATTATTAAAAAAAACAGAAGTTTTGAATTTGGAATAAACTTTTTTTCATACCCAGACTCTTTATTAAGTGCCAGTAATATAGTTTGGCTATTAAAACCTCTTTAGAACTAAATTATTACCAATAATGTTGAAAAATCAAAACCGCCTGTTTTTTTTGCAAAGAAGTTTATAAAGATACTAGAGATACCCACAGTCTTGTTCACTTGTTCATGGTTCCGTAAGTATGAAGCTTTGAGGAGAAATTCGCAGGCCATTCACATACAATTGCGAGAAGAGGCTTCGATAAGCCGCTGCGAATGCTAATGTTTTCTAAATAAAATTTTATCGCATAGCGTGTGCACTATCTGTGCGCAGCTTCATGTATAGCTAGTTAGCAGAAATTATAAGCGTTTAGAGAAACTAAATGACTTTTTGTGGATGCATTTTCGCAGTAGATTTTTACGGTTGCCAAATTTAATGGTATCGTTTTTAGTGACTGTATTTTGGTTTATTATCGGTGAAAAGTAACAATTTTTGCTTCGATGCTTTCATAATTCCTTTTGGAGTTATACGATAAACATAACTTCAGGCAAGATTGAGAGTTAAAACTTATGTTGGAAAATAATAGACTATAATACATAGTTTCCTTGAATGTCCAAAACAGCTACACAAAAATTAAATCCTTTATGGTTACAACCCGTCCTTCTTTTGATTTGTAGTGTTCCGTCTGTTTCTGAGGTTTCAACATAAGACATGGAACCTGAAATTCCAATCATGAATGATGGTCTACACAAGTGTAGCGCTAGAGAAGTAATTTACGGATAACTATGTACAGTCAAAGTCAGTGGAGCAAATTATGTAATCTTTATGTGTGGTGCACGGGAGAAGTGTTAAATATTTAAACATATGCGTTACCTCTCAGTTAGTGATATTGTAATGATGTATTGTTTCAGGTAAGTGGGCGGAGAGCTGCTCGGTAAGCGAGAGATGAGACGACTGATACACTTTCAAGACGCTATGAAGCAATACCCTGTCATCATCGTCACGTGGGAATGTGCCCACTTGCCCTTTAAAACAATACTTACGTATTGTTTCTAAATTGCGAACTCTTCAAAGGTTAGTTAAATATAATAAACGCATCGATGAGTTTCCTTTTTATAGGCCGCTAACTTTGTCGAAGATTTTCGGAATCGCGTGTTTACACAGGCGCTAAATTTTGATCAGCAACAAGGGATCACTCGAGAGAATATCCTCCCTAGTTGAATTATGTAAGCTCGTGCTTTGATATGATAAGGCGAGGGAGCGATCGGAGCCAGTGCTCTCATTGTGTTGGCCATAATCTTGCGTATCGCGTAGGACTCGTGTCGGAATGCGAGTTTATTTTAATATTTAATAACTCCCGGGCGGGCGAAGATACCGTCTGCTCAGAGGCGATTCTCTGCTCGTTTTTCCTCTGTTATCGCATTGCTTTTGTGTCACGCTTTCGCTCTTATTCGTTTTACTTAATCACGCCGCTGATCAGCTCGAGTGGCTGGCCGGGTTCGCAAATCAGATCGATACTTCTTTACTTTGTCTTAACTTTTTTAATAAATCTGAGTTAAATAATTGGTCTAAGTTTGAAATGTAAGAATATACGCATTATTTCAACGCATAACAAACAAGGCGCCCATTGTGGCTTACAAATAAATTGTAAACATAATTACAGGGCATCACGAGTGCGCGCCAAAGCCTAGGAGAGCGCCATCAGTTTCTTTGAGCTGTTAAATTTGACGCCTCCCTACATAAATTGTTGGAAAGAGCGCCGAGCGCACGTGACGCGCAAATAAAAATACTAATTCAAGTGGGAATTTATCGTCTAATTGTTTTGTATTTATGAGCTCGCCGGCACATTGTTGTGAGGCGATAGCTGCAACTGCTCGACGCCCGGCATAAAACAGAGTAACGAACGCATTTACTTTACAAGGCTTCGCTTAAAGTCGCGTCGTGACTCGCAATTTTAACCCGATGCAAATATATTTAGGCTCAGATTACGTTTTACTTTTCAGCTTGTCACCGTAGAGCGTCACTAGGGCGTAACCTAAGGTGCGCATTAATTTATCAAGCAAGCTTTTATCGTAATGATGGTCGCGGCTGAAAGTAGGTCAGGCAAGGCAAGTCATCTGAAACCGACGAGTACTTTTTTAATCCTGCACGGTTGCACGCATCCCTCTGTTTCTTCGGCCTGATTATTTATTCCGAGCTATTTTTTTGTTATTTACCCAAAGCTGGGGAGCGCGGAGACTGATAGACGTTACAGATAAAAGGCGTGTCCACGATACCGACTCCGACGATTTTGGCGGTTTTTGAAACTGCGCCAACGATTTATTTGTTGTCTGCTATATTCTTCTGGCGCCGTCGATACGGAAGGAAACACTTCACTTTGATATTTTTTCACTACCTACCTCCGGAATTGATTAAACGTGAAGAATTTAATGTGGCGCAACGTCGATCGCCGATCCCGAAGTCGATTGCGAACGGGCGTGGGAAAAGGGGCTTTATTGAGTATTTATGGACGTAAAACATTTCGGGAATCTCGTTTATTGGCTCCCCTGTTCAATCGCTTGTCAATTTCGTCAATGTCTTTGCTTAATCTATATATCTATCTATACATATAATAAGACAGTAAAAAAACTGTGTCTGTACATTGAATATATTTAAAAAAAAAATTGAGGGAGGTTTAGAAACAGTAATAGAGCACGAATCCAAAAAAAAAAATCTGTCTGTTTGTCTGTTTGTCTGTTTATCTGTTTGTCTGTTTGTCTGTTTGTCTGTTTGTTTGTACACGCTAATCTTCGGAACTACTAGACGGATTTGAAAGTTATTTTTTTTGTTGTATAGGTATTAAGACTGGGCAACATATAGGCTATAATTTATCTTGGAAACTTGAAAACCTGATGCAGAACCGCAATAGAATAGCTAAACTATAAGAGATACAAAAATGGTACCATAGCAAAAATTGTTCCACGTGATGAGCATTTTCTGCTGAGAGAATAAATTTGAAGATCTGGAACACCCGATGTGGAACTCCAAGAGTCCAGCTACACTATAACATATATAGGGATGACGTCTTAGCAAAAATTGTTCAATCTGATGAGCACTCTCTGTTGATTTATAAAAATCGAAGATCTGGAACACCTGTTGTGGAACTCCAACAGCCCAGCTACACCATAACACATATAGGAATGACGTCTTAGCAAAAATTGTTCAATCTGATGACCACTCTCTGTTGACTTATAAAATCGAAGATCTGGAACACCTGTTGTGGAACTCCAAGAGCCCAGCTACATCATAACACATATAGGAATGACGTCTTAGCAAACATTGTTCAATCTGATGAGCACTCTCTGTTGATTTATAAAAATCTAAGATCTGGAACACCTGTTGTGGAACTCCAAGAGCCCAGCTACACCATAACACATATAGGAATGAAGTCTTAGCAAAAATTGTTCAATCTGATGAGCACTCTCTGTTGACTTATAAAAATCGAAGATCTGGAACACCTGTTGTGGAACTCCAAGAGCCCACCTACACCATAACACATATTATAGGAATGACGTCTTAGCAAAAGTTGTTCGGTCTGATGGGCATTTCCTGTTGACTTATAAAAATCGAAGATCAGAAACATCTGATGTGGAAATCAAAGCTATCACTAATTTCACTGTATAATTATAAAATAACATAAGCTGGGAGTACCTCCACGCGGTGAAGGCGGTAACAGTTTAGGACTGATATTCGATGACGACGGTATATCATTGAAAATTTGACTTTGACTTTTTTGATTTTATTTGAGTGTTTTAGACTTTTTCCACTTATCTTCGTGACGCGGTAGCCTACCTGGTAACGCAGGGGAGCAGTCACTTAGATTTTAATTGATCAGGTATCTTCACAATAAAACTATAACCATGCCTAGAAAGAGGTCAAATCTTTCCCAATGTTCCAAAGGAGCTAAAAGATTGAGGATCATAAGATCCCAAGAATCTACCGAAGAACGTCAGGAGAGACTTGATGCTGTTCGAGCACATCAGGCTGCAACTCGCTCCGTGGAAACCTCTTCTTCTCTTCTCTTCTCTTCTCTTCCTCTTGGATAACGAAGCACGCCTGCGTTCTCAGCGTATTTACGCATCTACATCCAGGTCTCTAGAGAACTGTGAAGAATATGATGCGCGACTGACCGCTGATCGTGAACGTCATGCATTGTCTCGCGAATCGGAGACGTTCACGGATAGAGAATTACGCTTGAGTTCCAAGTGTATCTACGCATCGACTTCTAGGTCTCTAGAGACAAGTGGGGAACGTGATGCGCGACTGACCGCTGATCGTGAACGTCACGCATTGTCTCGCGAGTCGGAGACGTTCACAGATAGAGAATTACGCTCGAGTTCCAAGCGTATCTACGCATCGACTTCTGACTTACAAAAATGAAAGATATGGAACGTCTCGAATCGTCTCGCGCATCCCGTTGTTTTCCCGCCCCCTCATAGAATTCGACATCAGACGTTTCAGATCTTCGATTTTGACGACCCCGTTGTCGCTGGCATAAGCAACAGGATCCGCGTACGAAGTCGCGGGCAGAAGCTAGTTTATAATATGTAATCAAAATGGATGGCGTTTTTGTTACGTCGTGCGTCTTTGTCTTCTGGGTTAACGTCCCCCCATGACAAAGTTAAAGGGCATTCCCTTACCGCAGTTAAATCGCCTTTAAACATACCTTACTTCTTAGATATTGGACACAAATGATTATATTACGAGCGTTGATAGACATGGTGGTCGCGTGTAGTAAAAACAGCACGCTTGTTAAGCACAGGGCTCGCGTACATGAAGATAACGAAGGAATGAGTGACAAACAAATTGTCTGTCAGTCAAACGGTTGCTGCGGGCATTGTCTGGACGCATGCAAGTTCTATTATTTATAATTTCAAAAGTACGTGGTTACAACTCAATATTCAAAAAATTGTTTTGTAAGTAATGGTCAGAAAAATACTATGTCTGTTTCTCATATGTCTAGGAAAAGCTGAGGATAATAACGAACTTAACTTACTTACAACAAAACATAATACTAGATATTCGGTTGAATTGATGACGTTTACGTAGGGTTTTACCGCTGATGTACAGTCGTGAAGATGTTAAACATAATCACTCATTACCCAATTCTCCTTAGAGCTTACGTACATAGATGATGCCTGATTGAAAGTTCCGCCTCGTGATTGGTAAAGTCAACGGCGCAGTAAGCTCAACTGCGCTTCAATTTACTTAGCAAGCAATTCAAGCGATTCCGTAAACTTCACTTGTAGCAGAATTCTAGTTTGCATGACGACGCTTTGAACATGTTATCCCAACATAAAGTATGTCAGTCCTACTTGTCATTAACGGTTGAGACTGCAAATTGCGGAAACCCATCAAAATATTCATTATTGAATCCGTGTCGTAAGTAATCTACTAGCCTGTGCCCGCGGCTTCACCCGAGTGAAGTTCGATAATTATCCCACAAGATCACACAACCGGGATAAAAAGTATCTTATGTGTTAATCCAGGTTATAAATTTCATCCAAGAGCATCTGTCCAATATGTAAAACATTTAGCTTTTTTATTTAACTCGCAGCTGTATCTAGCAAAGGAAACATTTTCAATAAAACGAAAGTTGCCGGGGGCTTTGATGACCTTGCACCCGAATTTGCGATGCAGCAGTATGTAGGGCAGGACGTGCCCCGCAGCGTCAATCAGCTTATTGACAGCCAATTACAATTACAGAATGATATTCAGCCCGCTCACCCCCTATTCCCTCTTAGAGATGGAATTTCGAAAAACCCTATATTAGTGAAAACTCCAAAAAAAAAAATACACCCTCTAAATTTCATGTCTCTAGGACCAGCGGTTTGGGCTGTGCGTTGATATATCAGTCAGTCAGGACTTTGAATTTTATATGTACAGATGAAGTTTATTTATGATTTTCCATAACTATTAAAATACCGGTGGAAGAAGAACTGCTTACCAAAGTTGTAAATAATAAACGGTGACTTGCAATTTATTGCATTCGATTTAATTGTCAAGTAAATTATGTCCAGTATTCGCTTTACAGTGAGTGACACTTGCAATTGCAACTTCATCATCATTCTTCCTTATCTAAATTTATTATGGTAATCTTTCAAAGAAATACTCAAAGTTCTAAAAAAGAAAATAAAAAGAAAAATATCTTATTAGAATGAAATATAAAAAAATAATAAGAAATATTTTTTTTTTTTGGGAATTCAAAATTATATATTTTACTGTAAGATGCACAATAGTTTTTAATATCTTGAAAAAAAGTTTTGTAGTTTTCGGGAAAAGTTCACAAGCAGAAGTCAGTGTAACAGAAGGTTTCAAATAAAAATAAACAGCCATAGATAAAAAGAATCAGTCTGTGCAAAATGCAAATGAATGTTTCTTCATTCAAGGACAATACCATTAAAAGAAACGTTTCCTTTTCAATTTTCTCACGCACCGGTCGTCAGACGTCCGCGATCTTGGATTCGCTCGATCATGAAAATATATAGCTTCATTCGAACGATCGGTATCGGAAAAGCTCCTTAATCGGTTTTCTTTTATATGAAAATGGACTTTCAGATTTATTACACCATTTTGGTTGCGAAAAACGTGATATACGTCTGCTCGGGTTCAAAATTGCATATTAAACAAAAATTCAACAACGTGCCGCTACATATTTTAGAGAGAGAGTGCCTCTTTGCGAAGCTGCTAAAAATATTGGCTATGAAAGAAAATTGTTCAGGGAAAGTGTGGTTGCGTTGATTTCTTATTTCGTATTCATTGTGCGTTGAAATGGATCATACCCCTTGAGTCGAGATGTCTCCGCAAAGAAAATGTAGTAATGGGGATTTATATTGCGATATTTTTATTTCGTGTATTTCCATTTGCAATACTTTTAAATCAAAGTCGAAGCAGTTTATGTAATGGTTCTTAGAGCACATAAATCGCACCTCGAGTATATTTCAGCATGGTGCTTGCATTCATAAAGAGAGTTAATTTGGGCGACTCGGTGCGGCGATAAGGCGACACGCACGCGAGCCATCTCTTGTGTCGCAGTGCGTGTTCAATGCGCGCGCGCATCGTAAATCTCTGCGTACGAACACCGACGACCGATTTCAGGAGTGCAGACCGCTGCATGCGTCTCTTAGCTGTTGTCACTGTCGACAGAATTGCGGCCTCAATACGACGAAAGCTTTTCTCATATAAAATGTTTTGGCAACGTTCGGCTGTTTACAGCTTTTGCTTGAAAAGCTCCTGTTCCGTATTTACTTTTTGTGGCAGTCAAACTGTACGTCTTACAAACCTACTTTAGTTTGTAGTACATATTTATATTTTGATACACAACGCTGGGATTAAAATGGTATTGCTTAGTCATTCAATGGTTTAACAACTTAATTTATTCAATATCTTGAAGTGTGAACATTTAATACAACACCTTCAACAATTCACTACATATCAGCACATATGTTAATTCAATTACAATAACAGTTTGACGTAACGAGGCGGCACCGAAGAGGTGCATCAATATTCGTACTCGCCCACGTATTATTGCGTGGGACGGTCGCGGGGCGCACACGTTTCTCAAAATTTTTACTCGCCACCTTTCATGTAATCCTGGCCTTACACCCGCCTTATCTTTTTGAACACGTCCGTATTAAGTTTCGAGAATTCGCGTTTCATGCGTACCCACATTCAAGTATAAACTCGGCTTTAATTTTATGCTAGGTAGGTGAGAGTTCGCGGCTTAAATTATTAGGGTATTAATGTAATCAGGCCTTCAGTAATATTTTTAATTTGAAAATTACACTCCACATGTTTTGGGTTATATTTTAAATCCTTCTGCTTTGGGTTTTTGTTTAGGGAATGTAATGGAGGGACAGGCGGCGACCGCTGTAAAAAGCCTAACTCGACAGTTAATTCGTGAACTGGGCTCATATTTTTTTGCAAAATGTCTGAACTTTATTCAAGCAAATATTAACGTGTGCGTCCCATCATTTTATGTGCGGGGTGTTAGCAGCGTGTTGATATTTTATTTACTTTATATCGCCAGCTGAGGCAAAGGCCATTGTGTTCATAATGAAACTCAACTCTTTCCGAGATTTTGTCGGGTCAGTAATTAAACACATCTGCTACACGTGCAATTGTATCTCCCTCTGCGTGTTTTCATATTTTCAGTTAAACATTTGAAAGGGATTTTTGTGATACTTATGGGACCTTTTACTTTGTTACGTTGGTAGTTTGTTTTAATGTGAACGCTTATGTCGCAACATGTGTCGATTATGTAAATAAGTTTCAGCGTACTTTTTATAGCTGTGGAGCGTGTTCTCAGAAATATACATAAACCGAATCATACGTACGTCTTTGTGCTCTATGACCAAAGAATAAAGAACAAAAAATACTCATGGATATGGTCTCTTATTAACATACGTTTAACCCTAAACATTTTACGGACACGCTTTGCTTAGCTCCATCAGAAACCATACTGCCGCTAAATAAAGCTAATGAAAATTTATCTCGGTCCATGCATGGTTGATTAACAGCCATTACCAGTCGTATTTCTATTGTACGAATAAATGTTCTCGCCTTGACTCATATTTAATGCGTGAATTTACTCGTTCTACTTTTAATACAAACAAGGGTATCGTATTGTAAAGGGAAGAGCATTTTGAATACAGGCTCCTTTGCTCTCCGGTTTGCTGTGTAGGCGCTATTATACATATTCCGCGTCCATTGTGAATTGTTTCTGAACAATTCGTTTCGATTCCCACTACTCGGAGGATCGTTTTAATAAAATAAAATTCGTTCCAACTTTATTTGCGCATAAAATTAATTGCAACCGTAGGTAGTATAAATAAATATTATCATCGTGGTTAATTGGTCATGTAGTGCGTATATTCAGTCATATGTTTTCGTTGGCGGTTGTACTTGTATGTATGAATAAGTGCGGAATGAGTGTTGTACTCGGTGGTCTCCGGATCGGTGACCAGGGTCCCGCGGGCCTAGCAACTTCTCTAATAACTGTAATTAAGTACAAGCCATCCCGTTTGTCGCTGCAATTAGTTACGTGCGACAATTGTAAAATAGCGATATCGATTTTCTATATGTACCTGAACCTGATAGCATGATACTTTTGTAACGCCGAACTGATTTTAGCAGGTTTTCTAATATCTTATTTAAAGAAAATTAAGTTTAGAACCTTAATAAAGCTAGACACTGTTTAACTTGATAAGTAAATTCATGATTTTTTGCTAGAATGTCAAATTATATTTCTCTTTATTTTTTGATGGAGATCATATGAATGTAAAACAAGAATAAAACTTGTATCTTGAATTCTTGGTTGATTTTCAACATCATACTGTAAAACTTATTCATTTACTATGAATAGTTTAATAAATAAATATTCTTTCCCTTGAAAATATTCTTGCTATTTAAACATGCAAGGTTTTACCTTTATCGATAAGCAAGTGTTGACATCCCTAAAAATGAAGGGTGGTTGCGATCTGTTAGTATCAACTTGTCGTTGCGGCGCGAACTAGCTGATCGCAATCTGCGCTTGTTAGCCACCATTATGGATGCAAATTTAACAATTATATACGTACTCTTCGGTCAGGTATTCGAGTCGGCACATCTGCCTCGCGTGACTCTCACTCCTCACTAACTACGAGAAAATTGTTTGTTCGACGAAAGAAACTCAACTTTTTTTGACGACATTGAGTGTCATAATTATGAAAAGTAGGTAATTGGGTAGGTACTTTTGTGATGCTTGTTTTAACTGACTTAAAAGGAGGTTCTTGGTTCCACACCTTTGTGCGTGTCACGCAGCGAAAGGTGATAGGGCATTTAATGAGGGACTTCAGTTATTATATCGTCCAACCTCTTTGGTGATAAGGTGGTAGTTAGCTAGTTAGCACGTTAAATTGTCCAAGTTTGCTTGCAAAAATATTCATCCATGTATTTTGTTCCGTCAATTTTAAATAACATCATGAAAACAGTAATTTGCAATAGCTGCAAGTCTCGCCGCATAGTTAATACAAAGTAGCCGCGTGACGTTGCGGTCCGCTGCGGTTCGCTTATGGAATGTCATCGCAACACCAACTCGGCTCTAATAGAGCTTAATCAACCACCCGCCTTTCATCCAATCTCGTTAACGAACTAAATTGACTTTCTTATTGCGCGCAGTTTCTCTCACACTACACGATCTAAGTTTATAAACCTCTTAATCCGACGTTATAGTTGCAGGCAGCGGCACTAAAAGCCGTAACAACTGCATTTGCCTCTAAACAAACATCGTTTACTAAGTGTATTATCTGCCGTGCGCTACACATTGGAATGAGTCGAACTACTTAGCAAGTAGGCGATGTGCTTCCACTAAAGTGGGTTCGCGCCGCGGAGATGGCTCTCTGATGGCTTCCTACGAAGCTAGTTTGTCTTGTATCCTTCATTAAATGGGTAATAGCTTCGGCTCAAATTGACTACGTAGCTTTATCCTTTAATGCTGTATACTACAAAATGTTCTCGTTTAAATTAATTATAGAGACGCGGTATAAAATTAATGTTGTTTTACTTCGGATACCGCGGAATAGTTTAAGTAATAAAAATATTTGTTTAGGACTAGGGGAAAAGGTATCCCGCAAACTTTCAATATCCGCTTCCGCTGATGGTAATACAAACTATAAAACTGTTTATTGCTATATGAAAATAATTATTTTATTTAGCCAACTTAGGTTTCGATAATAAAGTTTGTTTTATAGTCACGAACCTTGGTTGTTAAGCAGATTGGCAATTATTATAATAGTTGTGATAGGAATATAAAGACAATTAAAGTTGGTAGTAAAACATTCCCTCAATACTACATTGTGATATAGTGCAATATGTGGGAACATTGAACAGTGTTTATACAGGGTGTAAGGGACAGCCCTCCGCAAACTGACAGGGTGCATTCAGCTCCTTATTTTGAATCATACTACACCGGAATTTTTCTGAGGAAAGTTTTCATTTTTTTAATCGTTTTTTCAGTTACTATTCCTTTATTTTAATGTTAAATTACATTTTCTGTACACAGCACTCCATTATGTAAATAATACGGTAAAAAAAAAACAAGAATGGATGTTGAAATATTTTAACGAACGACGCGTGAAATTAGCTGATCACTTCCTCCCTACTTACAGAGCTCATCGTCGTCGCGCTTGCCGTTCGTTACGTGCGTTTTGCCACGGCAACGATACATTGCGTATGAGGAAAGAAAACAATTAAAATTTATTGGATGCATAACGTTCCTGAAATAATTTCTTGTACCGGTAATCTTAGTATGATATTCTGAATTCACCCCATCAGTCTGCGGAGGGCTGTCCCTTACACACTGTTTAGTGACCCGTGTTCATGACACGACTCAATAGTGCTGACTAACACAGTCAGTTTAGCTAATATGTAACGTCAACTTAGAGCCTGTCTATGTCAGTGGCCACATTTCATGGAAGATTATACCTACCTACATATGTATATCACTTCAAATATTACTATTTGTATTTTTTATTTAAACTTCTAGACTTAATGACTTAAATCCAATATTATGTCGTCCATTTATACCGTAAAACTTTTATGACTGACAAATTTGGAATTAATTTAATCGCATTAACGACAATCATTATAAAGTTTCGGATTTCGCCAATTCAATTAAGAATAATCGGTACTGTATAATATATTTTTATGTCATTTTACAAGCGCTCGGTCATAAACACTTTTATAGCAGCTTCCTAACAAGCAGTGGACGCAAATTGAAACTAACCGCAAAGTCATTTAATTCGCCGTCACGGTATCTTTTAAATTGCATTTATTAAAACTACAAGCCGTGCGCCTGATTTCCCATCAGCAATAATGACTTTCATACGAACTTTCATCCCCTAAATAACCCCTTTAGGGAATGCATTCACAAAAGTCTTATATTTAGTACTCACCGACATTATACAATGTGTCCGGGCATGGACTAGCGATATTCTAGGTACTTATATAAAACGGTTTTAATATACAAATTTCTTGGTTTTCAAAGAATTTGTTGACAAAAAAATTGTTTGTTTGTTCACAGAAAAATTACCGATTTGCAAAATTTGTAATATTTTTTTCTGAAAGTTACAAAAATGTGAACCCATTATTTCGAAATGTCAACGAACGATAAACAATATTGTTGCCCTCCGAATAAGTCTATTTTTGTCTCAATAACACCAAAACTTTGACAGATATCATTTTTTTTGTACGCACGTAGAAGTTTATCACAACAAAAAAAAATGGCTGCCAAATAGCGGGGAAGTGGATTGGACCCAAGTATGTAGTGTATTTGTGTATTAAAATAGTTGCTACATAAGTACCTAAAATATCGCTAGTCCATGACCGGACACATTGTACAAGGAACTCTTGTGCAACAATTTTATATTTCTAGGTACTTAGGTCTTGGCTATGTGGTTTTTGTCAGTGAGTGAACTAATTAAGGTATTAATGAGATGTATTTTAGTGTTACCGAAACGGACATAAGATTTTTATTAGAAGTTAAAGTAGAAGTTTTATCTTAATGTACTTGCGTCTTATTTAAAATTGTAACGATTTGCTTATTATCATATTTATTGCGATCTGATAAGATTGAATATTTCCTGCTACATCAAACGTCGCAGATTATGTGGTTATAATTAGTGGTTGGATAGACAAAGTTTGTTTTAGTGCTTCCTGTGACGGTATTGGATGTCGCGTCAGATAAGCGTTGCTGGTTAGTATTCGCGCGAATCACTGAATTATGGGCATTGTACATAAGCCGGGACACCCGCTGGGACCACCCGCGTCCGTAGTCCGTGGAAGCGGCAACCGCTGCGGACACGCCGCGGGTTTGTTGCGCACAAACACCAGTCTATTGTCAAGTTCTTTATGCTTAATTCACAACACAGGTTTTATTGGGAACAACAAAAACAAAACATATTTTCTTTTGAACCCCCACGTACGCAGGCAGTGCGTGCTAATTACAATAAATCAACATTTACCTTGCATCACTATGCATTTGCCACAGTCGGCTTGTGTGTCTCCTAACACAGTGTCAACATAGCTCTGTGCCTACATCGCGTAATTTTGAGTTAATCTCGTTAATGTGGGGCGTGCTCCAGCTTGTATCGGCGTATGAGCTTTTACGTTATTATGCAAATTGATATTTGATACGCTTTCCGAGTTTGCGAGTTTCTAACCACTTAAGAAAGTGGATGCTGTAAGAAAACGGCGTAATGTGAGTTTGAATAGACGCCTAATTTAGACGAAACGAACATTAAATGTTTTTGGGCGGAGATGCACGACCATCATCATCGAAAGTTTAGTGATAATAAAATCATCTTCATAGGCTTGGTGATAAAAATACCATCTGTGTAATAAAAATCAGTCATTTTGCAGTAAATTTTCCTTCAAACCCTACCGTTTTGGACAGATTCTCCATCATTGTTGATCTACATCGGCCAGTTTGCACAAAAAAAGGCAATCAAAGTTAACGACGGCTACTATTTGTCACAACTCGCAGTACGTGAAAAAGCAGGTGCGCTGGCGCGTATTTATTACGTCACTGAAAAATGTCCAGCGCACACGGCGACAGGACAAACGAGAGCCCACCGATGCAACACGCCTCCATTGACATATCCCCACCTAATGAGAACCACCGACGCTACGGTAATGAGAAAGAATATCCTCTATTCGCTTGTCGTAGCGTAATTAACTAACTGGATTCCTTGGGGCGGTCTAACTAAATAGACTTCTGTGCCTGTGGGTTTACATTTCGAAGTCGCAGTTCTGTTTGATTTTCAGGTCTTGGCTGGTTTGGGTGTTTAGCTTTCGGTCTCGGATTGAATATTTCTAGAAGCGTGTTGGTAAGCTTAAAGGTGTAAAAACTGATTTTGTAGTGGCCGAATTGGTTTTGAATGGCATAATGATAAAATTCGATAGTTAATTTTAACTCTTATGTAAATAATCCCAATAGATGCATTAAGTTCAACTGAAAAGGAACAATTTTACTCGTTTATTTATATGTATCTAACGGTATTTTTTAGATAAGTATATAAAAACCGTCCGTAGTTAAAGCATGTCATGGTCAGGGGTGTTCGAAGCACCGTTAAATAAACTGCAAATACAAAAAACAACAGAGGGTGAACCTTTTCCAAAAAAGGTATAATCGATAAAAAGTGGAGTTTCTTATATATAGAAACCGATATAATTTAATTTCCCTTACAAAACCGAAAGCTCCATTCACACCGGTATAATAAGGCGTGGATGAAGGCATATGGCGTTTTCAATAGACCTGCCGATCGATATAATTATTTTTGAAGTGGAATTGAATTCACAAACTGCATGTCATGTGTACGATTTTTAAATTGACTGTCAAAATTTTGTTTCTTGTAAACTTAACGGCAGGTTGCCGTTTTAATGGTTGCCCCAATTCGTCGCATGTGCATTTTTCCGTTTTATCGAATTACTGTGTATATCAATAAAATTGATTGTTTTATTCATCTTTATACCGTTATATCGTTAAAAAGTTTATTCTAATAGGACTATCAAATTTATTTCACATAAGCCTTAAATATTACGTCTTCTAAGTTCAGCTGAATTGGCAGACGGTAATTAGCGAATTAATTACATTTATTGGTCTATCCACCTTACTATGTCGAATAGCCAGAGTTACCTTACTTTGCCCATATCCTATTTATTTTCTATTTCTGTGGGCACTTACTCCTCATTACTATTTCCGTTATACGCTTTATTATTACGGTCTTTTCCATATTCAGTAATTTTTAGCTGCTGTAAAGTTCATTTGAAAATCACAAGTTACTCGAGTATTTATATTTTTGTCAAAACTGTGATGACTTTTTGACATATTGTTAATAAGGAAAAGAAGCTAATTATAAAGAGGATTTAGAAAACTGTCAATATATTATTCTGTTGAAATTGCTTAGCCATTGTCGTCCACTGAAATCCATTTGCGATTTTCATTAATTCTGGAGTCGCACATGGTAGCTAGGTTGTGTTTAATTTTAATGAACGTCAAGATGACGGGACCCCGCCAGGTTTTTCGAATATCATGTGTATAGAAACAAAGTAAAATCTTCCATGCATTTTCAAAATATTCTACAAAGAAAATGGCCTTGCTATTTTGTTATCAAAATGGCGGGACCACTATTCAGTTAGTGAAAAACACATGGCGTGATCTTAAACTGAACACACCAAATTTTAATACGATATAGTACGACTACGTTTGAATCGTTATTATGCTTTTAAAACTTTCTTTGCAGAATATTTTGAAAAGGCGTGGAAGATTTTTGTATGAAGCCTGGCCGGCCTAAGTTCCGCCATTTTATTTTATTTTCAAAATAGCGGCCATTATAAAACCTATATCAATCGATAGCTGGCATCAATACAAACAAGTTTTGTAAAAGTCCATTCACTGATGGCATCTTCAGCACAACTTTGATAGCATAAATCTCGGAAACGCTTTAGAAGATTTTGTCTCATACAAAACTTATTTGTATTGATGCTATCTATCGATTGATACAGGTTTTGTGCGAGGCTAATCAAATCAAAGTTGTGTTGAAGATGTCATCAGTAGGTAGATGGACTTTAACTTTGATAGCTCATATCTCGGAAACGTGACGCTTTAGAAGATTTTGTCTCATACTAAACTTGTTTGTATTGATACCAGCTATCGATTAATAGTGGTTTTATGCGTGGCCGCAATTTTGAAAAAAATAATGATAAAAGGATTTAATACAAACCCCTTTGTGAGTGTGGAATTTTACTATGAAAGTATGAAATAGTAGAAATATTGTATTAAATCCTATTCACATGATATTCGAAAAACCTGGCGGGGTCCCGTCATCTTGACGGTCATTAATTTTAAACCGCAAATTCTGCATGTCTTTATATCTTCTGCCTACAAAGGTGGACCGTAGTACCATACGGAATTTATTATGTTAGTAGTGGGAGTAAATTATTAGTCTGCCTTCATTAAAGTGCACCACAATGCAACAATGTTGTGACGTTGTTTTAACTCGTAAATTAGAGGCTGGTTTCGTTATTTCATCAGCATCATCGCATATTATTGGAGCTGGTCCGCGCAGTGATTGTAAATGGCCGCGGCATCTGAGCTCGTTAGTGTTTTTGATAGATGACGGCCGGTCGTTTGTTGAATTTGTTGTAACACTCGCTGCCCGTGTAAAAACACATGGTTCGACAACGAGATATAAATGGACACTCCCCTCGGCGATCTAAGTTAACGAGCCACCATATAAATAAGGAGAGGTTAATATTTTATCATTCTGACGCACGCTACACTAGTTAGCGCTCGAGACCATTGAATATATTGAGCAAAAATGATTACTTATTACGTGTCATGGAACTATACCTTGAATTCATTAAACCTCATCTCCACGAGTTTCTCAGTTGCGCAAGAAATAAAAGTCAACATAATTATTTCGAAACATGACAGTGTGGTGCGATAATAAATAATTGAATACGCGTTGACGCTGATAATTTGTAAAGTCATTATTCAATATTCGTGACGTGAAGCTTATAAATTTCTCTGCAGCGTTTTACACTTTAGCACTTGGGCTGATGTAAAGCGCCGCCCAATAAGACAACGGCCGACTATTTTGACGAAGGCCGGTCACGTTTCGTCGATACTCACCATGAGAATATTTGTTTTTTATTGTGTGCCCGCCGTCGAGTAAAAATTGAAGTGTAATTTTACGTTTTAACCGGTGCCTGCCCCCTTTCGTTCCGCTCGCCTTGAGTGATGGTTATCATAATTGGAGAGAGGGTAGGTGAACAGTGTGCGCCGCCTGGATGATGACGGTGGGCGGGCACGCGACGAATATCCCTAACTACACACTTGTGCTCCCTTCTCTTGAAGTAGGTCAACACTAACGAACTGTCCTGAAGGAACCAAACAAACATACAAGTTCATTTAATAAATCGAATAGTGATCGTCGGTAAGACCGTCGGTAGGAGGTGTCAGTTAACTGTAATCGAAGTTATTGATTGCGTTAAACTAGCGGGTTTACCATTAGTGTTATCAATGCGCATATGTTGTGAGATGTTGTTGGCTAATACAATGGTAAGATTAATAATGCGGACGTATCGGGCGAGACCGTTATGCCGGCGACACGAGTGATCGCGGACCAACAAGGGCGGAAGAGATGGACCGGATAATAAAGCATCAGCTCGCTGCATCGTAACTCAATACCGTCGACATAGAAATTGTTGGTTGCATCGCTGCGCTAAACTCTCCACAATACCTTATGGATGGTAATTGGCCAGTCTCTCTAATCGACGTGTTTCAATAATAATACACGTATGTTCGAAGTTTATGCTGACAGTCTTGTAGATTGAGTCCCATTCTAATATTTTACGTTTTAACATATCTGACTCATGAGAAGGCATTAACATTTATTTTTATTATCATATAATTTTGCGTCAGCGCATGTAATGCTATATTTATGTCCAGTTTTAATCTGAAGTTGTCAGTTCTGCAGTCGTAAAACATATAAATTTTGTAAAAATAACTCAAAACGATAATTGTTTTATTACTGGAATTTTAATTTCTATAGCTTGAAGTATCAGAGAGGAGCTCGTGGCTAAATAATAATAGCCGCTCGGGTCGATCTTTAGGTTAAGCCGTGTTTGCGTAGGTTGGTCTGTGGATGGGTGACCACCCATTACATACCGAGTTTCCTCCGTGCCTCGGAAAGCACGTTAAGCCGTTGGTCACGGGTGTCCCAACGGTTTGTAGATCTGTGGCAGTCGTTAGGTAGTCAGGGGTCCAAAAAGTCTGACAACCAGTCTTACCAAGGGGTATTGTATTATCCAGTACTAACTGGGTTGTGGGGATCAGATAGGCAGTCGCTCCATGTAAAATACTGGTATTCAGCTGCTTACGGTTAGACTGGAAGCCGACTCGAATAGAGTTGGAAAAGGCTAGGCAGATGATAGCTTGAAGTATCATAAATTGATGCATTGCTTTGTACATCGCAATCGTATTTACATAATACATTTGAAGTACAGTTTGTCGCAATTTCCATGTCATATCCAGTACTTGCTATTGTTTAAGAGTGTACTACAAAGGTATCTAGTGTCGACATATAAAATACAAGATGTAACAGGTTCGCCGTGACCGGTACGCACGAAGAATCGTTTTCGAGCCGTGACGGAAGTAAATATCCATTGACACATCCTTCGATAGGTTTTTCATGATCATAATTACCATCTATTTCGGTACAGGCGCGTTCGAAATGGTTATTGTCTCATGACTTTCATTTGTCGTGATGAATGTTAAATGAGTTGTCATCTTTATAATATTCTTATGATATAATTAGTTGAGTTTGTCTATCTCGCTCTCTATTACATGGGACATAAACATAACTGGCGGATTGTGAAAGTAGCTACTGAGTACACCTCTGCTT
The DNA here is from genome assembly GCA_905220335.1 of Noctua pronuba. Lineage (NCBI taxonomy): Eukaryota > Metazoa > Arthropoda > Insecta > Lepidoptera > Noctuidae > Noctua > Noctua pronuba. The sequence goes on from LR999902.1 coordinate 10,211,245, forward strand.
AACCCTTCGAGGATTACAGGCGAGGTTGTATGTTTAGTGTTTTGTCGTCTATCCAAGTCAAGAAGAAGATGCAAATTGATACTTGCTTATTGGTAGTCTTTGAATGTCACCAATAGCCAAAAACATTCTCCCTAGGTTTAATTCTCCACCGTGCACTTTAATTGTAATAGAATTCATGCCCCGCTAACTTATCTATTTACATGCATTTATACAAATCTGTAGTAACTTCCTAGTGTATTGTTTCATGCAATGTGTTCGCGACTTGTTTATAAACAATGGCAATTTGCCTTTTGGCGCTAGGTCACGCCTGCCCATTGATTCTCTGCTACGTAGTCGAAGGTTCTATTATATTATCTATTCAATATCATACAGATATGCACACTTATTTACTGGTGATTTCTGTTGTACGGGACTTGTTGAAAAGAAGCTGTATGTTTTTGGCAGTAGGAGAAAAGAGCTTTTTTGCTTGTCGTATTTTGTGTGTAGTAAATTTTTTGGTAGCATTTTATCTTTCGTTCGTATAATTAACGATCTCCTTAGGAATGGTGTAGCGAACTGACCCACTATACCAAGTTCAGACAAAAAGGTGTGCTTTTTCAATAATCTAAAATCTAGAGAGCTAAGTAATCGCCTGTAAGACTGCTGTGGTTGTGCAATACATTGATCAGAATGCACGCAGTTATTGTGAGTGTGCGGGGTGTAACTGTTTACAGCTAGGAAGCCCGGCAATTAGCTGTGCAGGTGGTGAATGCGACCCCCTGGCCTCGCCGCGCCGGGGCCCGGGACCCGCGGGAGGACCCCGTGTATAGCCACGAGTATTTGCATGTTTATTGCCGATACGCTTCCGTAACTAGGACAAATTAGTCGCTGCGTTTATCACTAATGTGAGCCTGATTAGTTTTACCATTTTGTTTGGAGACCTTTTGGACGTTGCTATTAATACCCATGGTTACCCAGTGTCTAATCTTTTTGATGGAAAAATTAATATTAATATTATTAACCGATCAACTCACCTACCGCAGTCCATTACTGGGCTAGGCCTCTTCAAAGTTGCGCCACAACATTAAATCCTCCGCTTTCAGCATTGAGGTTATCTTTAAAGGATCAATATTTCAGGATTTGTATAGCTTTTGGAGTCTTCGCGTTGATAAATTGAATAATTACAATTTGTGTTGGCCCATAACAACAGCTGATTGAAGCTTCATAAAGTTTTTTACATCTCGACACGTGGCTCCGTAAGATTTCCCGAGCATATTGAACGCGCACATACCGTTATTAGTTTTTTAACGAAACTTTTTAGATTACAGTTTTTATGATAATCTTAAGGACGGGGCAAGGTGGGTAAATGTGGCGACCGAGACGCGACATACGCGTGTCGGGTTTTTTAATTACCAGCTGTCAATATTTGACACGAGCTTGATCAAACTATGTGGCACCTGAAATCATTCGGTAAGTGTGAAATCGATTATAACCGCTCATTAATCAGAGTGGTAATAATCGATCACTTTATTAGAGTAGTTCAATCTTGTCCGAATCAAGTAGGTATTCGGTGGGTTGGTGTGGCGCTACAGCATTGTCAATAAATGGTTGGTCTCGATTGTCGCTTACAATAATATAAAACATTGTAGCCTTTTCTGGTATTATCTCAGATCTGAATGAATATTTTTTTGCTAAGATAGTATCCGCACCTGGTATTCAGATAAAAAAAGTATACATTTCCTGTTTTGCTTCTCATTTCTTATACAAATATAAACAAATAATTCGCAGGAAACTTTGTTTCGCGAAGTTCTCACATAGTCGCCGAGGAATCCTGAAACTGCGAGTGAGTAGAGAGGATGGCTTAGCTACTTAAATTTACATAGGTCACTGCACTTAACTATATTAGGTATAGACAGCACACTACGTAGTCATGTGCGGTGTAATTTCAACATCATCATTAGGTACTCTACAATTATTCAGTCGATGAAAACTTTAGTACAGCACTAACACTGTTAAATTAACCTCCTTTGTTTGAACTTTGAACACTGTTCCAGCGATCCGGATATGAAATATTTTCTCAGAAAATAGATATACTGGGTAAAGTTCCCCATTCACGTTACATTCGATTCAATAGTAAGATATCTTCATTTCTTAGTTATCGTGATAGCAGTAGTACCTAAGTTTGATTGAATTCAACTTAACCATAGATTGTTTGAAGCAACTGAAAATTCCATATAGTAACGACTTTGTTATACCATTTTAAGTTTTAAAGCGGTCACATAAAGAACCTTCCGTAACGATGTTTCAGTACATTTTATCGGCACGTACCCGGAGCTGACACAGCTATAACATTATTTCAGGACACGTATCGCGTTCAGATAATCTAATGCAGAAGCGTTATGACGCATTTATTGGTTCAAATGTGTTGCGCTATGTAAGCTCACGTAGCTGTAATTAATCGCGGACATTTGTATTAGGTACCACTTAAACTAACTATTTTTAATACTATATTTACACAATAAACTGTTAGATAAGTATTGCTAGAAAAGGCATTATCTCTACAATGGCCAATTTATGAACGGTTCATTGCAGAAATCGCAGTAAGCATACCTTTATCTTTTTAATAAAACCTGGCGAGATATCGAATTGACAGTTTTATTGTTCTTCTGGCCGGAAAACGAAGCATTTATTGTAGAAATACCAGTTGCTCGGAATAAAAAATATTTTTAAGAAACACCAACTTTTACCAACCAGAAATGTTGAAAAATAAGGTGCACTATTGTCAACCGTCGAATAAAAGTAAATTTTCTTTTCAATGGGAATGTTGTTCTGTGTTCGTTGAACATTGTCGCCTTTCGTTGGCCGTCGGTGGGTGCCGGTACATGCCGAGACAGACCTATTCAAATGTCAGTGTGAAGACCGCCTCCCTCCCCGCGCACGCCTCGCGCTCGCCTCTTCACAGATACTGAAATGTCACTCGCCACACGAAGCAATCAATTTCGTATTTGTATGCCCTGCCTAGATAGTGGTAGCAGTAGATTTATCGAATCAATGGGCCTGTATTATCTTGTTATACATGTTTTGTTGAATTTTACATTTTCTGCTTGCGAAATTATTGGCACTTTTACTTTGCGATAAGATATCAGTTAGATTATTGATTCATTAGCTTAATGCTCCCTGGTGTCCAACAATAACAATTATTAAGTATCCTAAACCGGGAACACCTTTCACAATTAGTTCTCGATTATCAAATTAAGATTGAAATCTCTAGTCAATGCTTACACAGTAACATTTAATTCGATCCTAGTCATTGTAAGTCTGCGCCAAATGTCGCACTAATTGGTTTGCGCAACTGAAAGACATTCACGACACACAGCCGTCTGTTTGCTAAAGTTCATTAGCAGGAAATTTTCGTAAGTGACAAACGAACTATCTAACTTCACCCATTTGTAATCTCTTCACTTCATTAAACAATGAAACGATTGTTCAGTCTGTTCATGATACACCTATTTTTGTTATTTAGGCCAACATTTGCATTTTCAATTTAAATTCACTACACAGTAGCACAATTTCTTAACCTTGTTCGAAGTTAGAAAGCGATTAATCAACGTCTAACAACATTCTTATTCCCGTCTACGTAGGAGCGCAAGAAATACAGCCTTTAAATGTCTTAAAGATAGCTTCACAGTTGCTGGCGAGCAATTGTCCCTTTTAACCGGTCGGCCTCATTAGCATGGTCTGATCGCTTTGGCCTATCAACCTCCTCAGATTGATACATTGACGGTAAAGGTCTTTTTAGTAGCTGCTCCAACTTCAATCGTAATTAGGACTGCTACCCTGACGTATCTGGTTTCGTTTACGTTTGATCGATTCTCTGTGCTTTGATCTAACTTTATACAAAACGTTGTGTATCTAGACACTATAATGTGAATAGGCTGTCGTGTATACTTCAATGTGTACAGAATTCAATAGATAGGAGTATAAGGTAAGGAACTCGATGCGGACAATCGCGTACTCGCTATCGCAATTTAACGAGCCACGATTGTTTTTCTCAGTTCTGAATAATATTGAACTTGAACGTCCCTCGGTATCTGATGGCGATACTTTCGTTGGGCCGCGCTGTACTGTTAGCTGGCTAGCTTACAAATGAACGGTGTGATTATGGGCGCGCGGATCTAACTCCACGATAATTTAAATGTTCCCGCAACCAGCACCACAACAGCCCGTGAGATGGCAACGATTACACCCGTGACTTCCTCTTATGGTTACAGTATATCTGCGAATTTTGAATAGACTTACGGCCACCGCCGCTTCTGATTAGGAATATTACTATGATAATAATTTAGAATTCATTAAAATTCAAGTGGAATGCCCTTTTTGGAATAATACAAAAAAATCCTCTGACTTTATCGATATGGTGTGAAGGAGGGTGGAACATTGTTCCCATAACTTACGCTGTAAGAAATCCAGCTGCATTTGTTTTGAGATTTAAACGCCAACAGGTGCGTAAACAAGCAATTACACGCATCTAAGTGTACCTCACACAAATCGTTTGGTGTAAACTAAATCTTTAGGGCTTTGGGGGCTCTCCTCGTAGAATGCATAATGTGGCATCACGGAACGGCTTCTTATATTAGCAGAAGTTACAACCCTATAGCTTTATATGACATTTTGACGCAATACAAGGTGGTGGTAATAAAAAATGATCCTATCTCCTAAGTTACATAATTAAGGTAGTAGGTAAATTGTAGTTCGTGTATGTAAGCCGAGTGGCCCGCCTGCCGTGAATTCGATGCGCGCCTCTCGGGCTTAAACTTCAGAATACGTGATATGGATCTCACGTTTACCGCCGACTAAATAGCGGATAAATTAGCTAACCGAGTTAAATTAGTATTGCCAGCCAGCTGGTCTTAGATCAGGCTGTACTTTTTAGTGTGAATATTTTTGTAGATAAAAAGAAACTGACTACTTACCGAACTTTGACGATCTCTCTACTTAAACAAAGACCGATAGGCCAGGAAAGACACGTTGTTGGAGCATATAGATTACATAATTATTACCTACCGGCGACCTGCACCGGTTTCACACGGGTAAGATTTACTAATTAAGAATTTAAAAAATCAAAATTTACCTTGTCCTGACAATTTATTACAAACATAACAAATAAGAACAGCCAAATTGGTTGAGCCGTTCTCAAGTGATGCTTCGACATACACACATGTGGCAATTGATTATCAATAACAATTTCCTTTTCTGTTAAGGCTTCAATTGCCTTTAGAAAAGCAGCACGTTACTTGGTAAAGCATCCAAAGAAAAAAAAAACCTGAGTGAATGTCGAAACAAAACAGAACAAAACCCTCCGGTGTTAACGCTCCACGACTTTTCCTTCGCAGCTAAGTTTCGCTGCATAAGTGAATCGCAGATTCAGCGAGTGCCGACCTCCGCTCCGTCCCGTAGGTATCGACAGTACGAGCCGAAGAGGAAGTTGTGCCTACTTAAAGCCACTTTACAATGCCACGTCCCGACGCCCTTTGTGCACTTGTCGTGCGTTGACTGGTTTGGAATAGCTGCCGCTCTTCGCGGAAGCGAGATCGAATTTGCCGATTCGTGAAGACACGCTGCCTGAGAGCTCAATCTCTTGTGAGATCGCTTATTGCTACTGTACCGCACCTGCGCACAATTATTTTAGAATCATTATCTTCACTTAGTGCTGGTAATTGTATTCAATTACCGTTTTACCTTGATTATAGAAAAATATTTTCCCAAAGAGTATTTTTATTGTTAAGACATTTTTGTGCAATTGTGAGTACACATGTTAAAGTCCTACCCAAACTTCGCTACGTATTGAAATAGAATAACATGGTTATTTTTTTCAATGAAAATTTATGATGGATCGTCACAAAATCTATGATTGATTCGTGCTGTATTATTCGTTGCTTTCATAAGAGTGCCTTCGGTAGGTGCTCGCGTCTGCGGCTTTCCGCGCCCCTTCAGTCGCTATGATTGATTGCTCGCCGGCAAACTTCATATGTTTGGGAGATAATTTTGTATTTCAGTCGTAAACAGATTACGTGTGAAAAGAATCATCAGTTTCTTCCGAGTTTCTCCGTACAGTTTGTCCCTCATTGTGACGCCGCATTTTTCTTGCTCGATTACACATCCATGTCTTTTGAAGTAGGCTTCTTGGGCCCGTTTCAGTGGCTGCGCAATACTAATCTGTGTTATGTGTCACCGTAGAATGTTTCGTTATGTTCTTTTGATTTATTTTGTACTCAAGCGTTACTTAATCACTCATTCTATCTGAAAACAGTGTCAACTCTATGAATTATAGTTATTTGAATAATATTTAAATATTTCCATATTGGCAAACCTCTGGTTTCTGAAATTGTGTAAGTCATAACGACTAAGGCGCTAGCACCGACAGAACTGATTCTATTCACGCGAGAAATGAAAGTGACTGGCAGCTGTATCCCTATGCGTTATGTAGTTCTGCTTCTAGTTGTTAATTTATTCTCTATGATATTTTAAGATAATTGAATTCAAGAAATATGCCATGCCCTAACACCTAGAGGCAAAATAGTTTTACCTAGAACGTAATGGGCGGTAGAATATTTTACTTGCAAATGTGCATAGCTTATTGGGAAACGGATGAAAAACGTGTGAAGTGTCAGCTAATTTCATTTAGTTTACAGATAACGCGGGGATATTTACTAATCTAAACTGTAATGTTATAGAAACTCTGCATAGTAGATGTTACATAAATGCTATAATTTGGTACAATGTCAGTCTCCACCCGATTGCAAAAATCTTCAAAGGAAAAGACAGGAATTACGTTTAATCGTTTAAATGGGTAAACTTAAAGTAAGTGGTGAGTAGATAGTCGGTGGTCGGTAGCTCGTTAGAGATTGACTATCTCACGCTATCGAGATCGCGAGCAAATTGATTTGCGCACGCGCACCTTCAGGTATCGGTTGACAAAGCCGACGCTGATTGAATATCTCGACCGCAGACTGAAACACTGAGTAATTTTACTAGTTCAACTATTTAAATTGCTTGAACTGCAAATGATGATAAATTATACCTTACCCTGACATTTGCTGTGCAGATACTGAAATCGATTTACTCAAACAATTTTATGATTGGAGTTTATAACGACATCCATTTAAGCTAAATCCAACGATTTTGCGGACATTTTTGATTTCATATTCTGACTCACTCGATTTTCTCAGAATTAAATTAGCTTCACGTTACATTATTTCAGTTAGCCTCGATGTGAGCGGCAGTAAATTACTTCAAGCTTGTCGCATTGTTGAGGCGATATCTTAATTCAAAATAATTTGATGACATAGAGTACAATTACTGTCCGCAACCACTTCCCACGGCAATACTGGCGTGTCCACAGAACTGGAGCACGCTGTGACACATAGAGCGCTCTTGGGGAACGTAATGCCGGTAATATAACAATACTCTTACGTGTGCCATCCTAAGATGACCCCTACCGCTTCTGCGACTAACGCCCAGAAAAGGAGAAAGAGTACAACTGTATAGGTCTCAGAGTAATGGTGTTTGAGCATAGTGCTCCAACCTCGTAGCGGTTTCATAACGCTGGCATTTGCGTGAGAGCGCCGACGTCGCGCGTTGTCGTACAGCCTACGGGCTTGTTCAACACACGAATAATTGTACCGAGATATAACCATATTGTTGCTTAATTTATTCCATGTTTCGTGTAAAATAAATGCAAGTTGAGAAAGGAGAAAATTTAATAACAGCCTTGAAAGTAGGATTTTGTAGCCGCGTACATACACTTGTCGTTCTGAGTTGCTGTTAATCCTGAAAAGAGAGAATGTGCATAACTCAATAACAACTTCTTCAACATAAAAACCTTAGTTCCGATGGCTTATTTCTATAAACCAGGTTTAAGCGCGGAATGTACAATAAAAATACTTCAAGTGATATTGCTGAAATTGCTTGGTTTGTTATTTTATATCAGTTAAAAATCTAACTGATATCAATAACTAACTTATCATTTTTCTGTCTGTCTTATTATATGAGTACAACTCATTCCGCAGGCTTCTGGCTACTCTCCTATTGTGTATACTCAATTAATTACTTGTTGCCTTCTCACGACTCTTTTAGGATGTGACGGGTTAAACTGTACAAAAACAAACATTGAATATTACAAATTGATCAAAGGTAATCGTGTTAAACGCATTTTCTAATGTATAAACATCAAAACATTCACAAAATAAACTTAAGAGCCACCAGGATGTGAACAAAATTTTCTCGAAAATGTAATTTAGTATTTGATTACACGAAGTATTACTGGGAAACGGTTTCGTGTAATTACGTGAGCTGTTTTGTTTAAACAACGCTTATGGTGATATTATACGGGTTCGTCATCGCCAAATCTCTTTATAATAGAGTTGTTCTTCTCAAAAACTTAGATTTGGCATCATTTGCTACATAATTACGGTGGTGTCGTTGTCTGATGGACATAATTTGGCTCATTACTCGGTTCCACTGAGTCAGTCACAGTTAGAAGTACTCGAGTTGTAATTTAGGTCGAACCGTGACTTGATTTGCATGTAGGGCGCTTTGCTAAGGTTCATAGTGAAGTATTTTATGTGTCTATTCATTAGGTTTTACGTAAACTTTCCAATCGTTAACCGACGTAAATGTTGCAAACATTGCTTGTGAGTGTGGAAATATCTGTAAGGAAGCTTCTTGCAAAACTTGGTTTTAAACGTATGTCTATTTATTTACTAAAGGAAAGTTTATTACACAGATTTCAAAGGATCCCAGAAGTAATTTAAATTGCAAAAGTGACGTCCGGGTGACGCTTCTATTACTGGTGATGACTAAGCAAAGGTTGCGCCAGCAGAGGCTGTGGCGGCTCTCAGATAGCAAGGAGTGATTCCGCACGTCAAAACATGCGATTGACAGCGATACATTAGGAACTATCGAGCGATCGCATTGCTTACGCCGACCTGGGAGTCGTAATTTTTCACTGTCAGCGGTGAGACTAAACGTCCTCGTCATCGTTTCAACGAGTGACTGTCAAAAAATGTTAATGCAATTTTCGCTTGCACGACAAGGGTGCCGTAAAATATTGCCGTTGGTAAACCTTTCCGGTTAACAACGTCCGAAGGGTGCCTTGTTTATTCAGATATTATTTGTTTGGTAACAGTTAGTCCTCTATCAATCTTAGTCACAATTCTGTTTATTCTACTGTGGTGGACTGTCATGTTTTACAAGAATTATGATTACAGAATGGTGTGCAACAATACCAGTTGCAGGAACGTGCTTTGATAAGCAAATAGGTATCTTTCGCAAGTGTCCGGGGTCCGGCTGGAAATGGTCGAAAAGGCGTAGTTTAGTCGTGCAGTTTGTTGATCTGGTTGGTTCTGCGTGTCGGTCATGGCGCAGGAATCTGTTCACGTGTATTGTTGGGACTGCCGCATGCCGGTCGCTGGCGATCCCGCGATAAAGCTGGATATAATCGGTTTAGGCACGCTGTCGCTCACCGGTCTATGTACTAATTGCCATGGTTATGTGTTACGTGGCCCGGTTAATGCCCGCTAAAATATCGCGTGCATTTGCGCAACACTTTAGGTAATTGCATGATCGATAGATTGACATAGAGATAACATTGTCTGGTTTGTCGTTCTATTACCCTTTTAGTTGCGTAATGAAATGATGATTTCATATTGTAGGCTAGCTCTAGGCTACCTTTTAGAAAATGAGGTTATATTTGTTATGTCAAAATGCAACAAAACAGGGCTCTTTAAGATCTTGACGAGTAGTCGCCAGAAGAAGTGTTCGTTGGTTACAACCATTAAAAAATGCTCTAAAAACTTTTATACAACCTCATTTGTTTGCAAAAGTATGGAATTAATATACAAGTATAAGCAAGGTTTCTTGAGCTGACCTTAAAAGGGAACGGATAGGACTTGACTTTCATTATACTGTTTTCCCTAAGATTTTGTCCTTCGAACATGATCTACATAGGCAGACTAGGCACATAACGTACTCAATTATCTTGAAGTTAGATCTAAAGTCAGTGCCAAAGCTTGATCAAAGCCTTGGAGCACTATAAAATTTACATTTACATTACGTTTGCTCCAGATTCTGTTTAAGTTGCGACACTAGCTTATAGGTTTTATTGACAATTTATATCTCCATTCTACTTACATAAACGCTATGGTTTATGTTGAGGTGGGAAGTTCTATTAAATCGAATCCGTGAGTTATTTGATACTTTTCTTATACAGCAACGTTTTGCAGCTACGATATGTTCCAAGGTATGAGTTGCTACAAGCACGAGCATTGTAACTCACGCGCATAACCAATGTTTGAAAATGAAATTGGATTTTGTTCTGCATGACATTTTACTCATGTGCTTGAACTGCAACATCGATTTCCTTTGCTCTTTCTCTTCTCATATCGCTAAAAGCAGCGGCACGTTGAAAAGAGACGTCGCGAATTTTGTGAGTTTCCGTCGAGTGCCTCGGATCGGGTCACTCGTGCTATGTAAATTTGAGACCTTTTATTTTCTCGTGCGGTAGAATGTTATAATGGAATTGTGGGGCGATGTTTGTGTTGCCAATGCTTCTGCCGCACGCGTGCATGCTTTGTAAATGCTATCGATACCGTGGCTTTAATATCGATTAATTTTCGAAACAATGTTTTCGATTTTAAAGTTCACTGGTGCACAAGTCACGAGCCACGGGCTTACATCTGCTGTGTTTACATTTTCAATAAGTATGTTTCTCTACGTTAGCGCTTGCATTTATGATTTATGAACAATAATAACACAATGCTGTTTATATGTAAGGTATTATGGTAAAGGTCCCTTTTGTAATGCGTGAGCGCAATATCCGAAAGATCCAATAACAATATACGTTGTTTCAGTTGGCAAGAGTAATTTTATTTTCTTGAATAAAAAATAAACATTCAATCTGATACATTAATGCAGTCTCCATTAAACGATTAAACGTTGTTCGCTCATCTGCATGCATGCAACGCAGTAGCCGTCTTCAAAGCGCAGCCGCTCGAATAAATTCGGATTTGTAGTCGTACTGTGGATCCATTTCCAAACATTCGTATTTAGAACACAACACCACTGAATGTGCTTATGTTATACGCCATATATTTAATACAACTATGTCTATAAATGTTAATGAGAACATAGATTTGGAGAAAGTATTACACCCGAATATTTTCAAACAATAATTTACAATTATGATTAATAATATTGTAGTGGGCAGATTTTCCGGTTTCTAATTACTTTATTTAGTAAGTTGTGGACAATGATATGTTTAACATATATAATCATGGCATAAGCGTTTTAGTTATGAGCAACTGTAGCTGTACGATAAAAATAAAGCTCTTTATTTATGAGGCGCTAACTAGTTTAGTAGTGATAAATTGTGTTTCAAGCCAAAGATACAATAATAAACAATTTGTTACCAAACATTTATTGGAGTTTTTTGTTTATTGAGCCATGATAAATATTTCTTGAAGATACTGGTATGTGGTATGAAGACAGAGGGGCCGTTGGCAGAGGCTGCGAGTAGGCACACAACTGATTAAAGCTCACAATCAGGTCTGTAGTTCGGCAGGGCCTGCTCTTTGAATTTACGATGTGCCTGACCGACGCTTATCGCATGCGAATGATCTGCCCACGGCGCACGGACCGCTCCGCACACATATTTTATTTTATTCGCGCTACTGTGATGTAATGAGCTGATAAATGGGAGAAAACCACCAATTAGTGTCGATGAATTTATTGTTTCTACTTAAAACGTTGGAGGGCTACGTACTTAATCTTAAATTGCGTTTTAAAATTTGTTGCTTTTGAATTTAAATCATTATTTAGATTGTTGCCAATTACATGTAAATCCGATTATAAATGAATATTAAATTAATCAGATTTATTCTGTTCGTTATCGTTACTTTTCCTGCCCTGTATTTTATATCTTTGGAACTTTAAAATGATACAAGTCATATTTAATAAGTTTTTCAATGAATTAATGATCAATTACCCAGCCACCACATTCGTTGCTCTAATTCATGAATGAACTTATATATACGGCACGTGTATTTGAAAACAATACTCTATCGTAGCCTTGAATGTCTGATTAGATTGTTTTGTCTGACGATCGCGAACTTAAAGCGTGGAGTAAAGGATGATTTCCACCAAACGGCTCGCATCGCGTCGGATCGGAAAGGATACGAACGGCAGGATGTCGACGCATACGATCGGCTCCATACCGCCGCTTGCGAACGTATCTGCTTCTGCGCCTAGTCAAATAGTTTCATTCCTACCATGTCGACAGGCGAACGGAGCAGATCGCGCTTCGCAGCATTCTTTCGGCTACGATCGCGTCAAGCTGCTGTGGGCGGCTTGGTAATATAGACTTTAAATACTGTGTACACGATTAAATATCGTTTAAATATTGTAAAATCCGTTCCGATCCAATGCGGACTCCATGCTTTTAGTTCGCGATCGTCCCCGGCCTATAAGAATGATTTCCACCTAACGGCTCGCATCTGACAAAATCCAACGTCGTACGTCAGTTGTCCCGACTATGAAAACCTGACTTACCTTATTCTAGCGACTAGCTAGACTATCTACTCTCTCTCCATGTAGCCCGTAATGGACTAGACTCTTGTCTAGTTGATATTTATTCCCGGCTTTGATCTTTAGCCCAGCACGTACTCCTAGCTAGACAGTTTGATTAGTGACGACGCATTTAGTGTGAACATCGCTGGGAGAACTCTCCCTTTTAGCTATAGCAAGCTTTACTGGTGTTATAACTTGTACTAAACGAATCATAAGGTATGCATGAAAACTGCTGAAATTGCACGGTTGGCGTAGCAGATGAGCGATTGGCTATTGCGCTGCATGTCCCGGGTTCGATTCCCGCACGGAACAAATATTTTTATGGCCTACACTACAGGTAGTTGTTCCGGGTCTGGCTGTTTGTCTATGTGAGTTTAAATGCTTGTTAAGGCACCCACGATACAGGAGAAATTCCTAGTGTGGGGCAACGATTTTAAATTACAAAAAGGTATAAACTCATCGTAAATATAGTTACTTAATATTATTATGTAAAATCATGCTTGTAATCTCCGAATGATTAGGCAAAGGGGTACCTAGAGTACGTAAACATTTCGTCAGTTATGTTTAAGCCTCATTGAAAGAGTGCCTATTGCTATGACCTCATACCATCTCATACCATTGATCAACGGGGCAGTAACATATAGGTGTAGTTAACTAATAAAACGCGTCAATCACGAAAGTAATTTGCAAAAAAGAATCCTCTCAGAAGTACTTACGAGTGCCATGTACTAGAAGATACAACTCGTAAAGTGCGTGTACACTGCAACAGAAAATGACTTCATCGCAATTGTAACGAGTGCAAATGCAATGACAAACTGCTCGAGTAAGGTCATGAGTCACGGGAGCGGGTGCGTGTGACGCCGTTGATTTATCTCGCTTCATTACACAAACCGCTCGAGCATTTAATCGGACCACGGGAGGCGCCCGCGCATAAGTGTTCACCGCGATCGTACTGGTATATGCTCAAGTGTTTTAAGAAGTTGGGAATAAATGAGTGCAGAAAAAACGTGAAAATGGTTATCGAAACTTATGACATACAGGTGCAGCTTAGTCAAAACTGATCATAATTATAAATCTTTATTTATCTCGACATCAGGAATTACAGGCGCTGGTTCACACACTCTTATAGAAAGACAGTTGTCTGGAGTAGGAAGGTCCTAAGGTACAGATCACCTCTCCAGTTAAGATTAGACTGATGATCTTGGAGTTCAAAAATTTGTTCCCGTTTGCAATGCATTGCCGTGAAAAGCGACTAATATATCATGGAATGGAACACATGTACAAAATAAGATTGCAATTACCTCAATTCAGGCCCAGAGAATGCTGATGATGCTGAGGCTTTTGTTCTACGTTCCGAAACGTCTTTAGGCTTAATACTCCGTCGTATTTAGGACTATTTTTTTTTTGCTGCGTAGATCAAAATCAACTTAACCATCAAATTGATCCTCGCGGCTCAAAAATTATATAAAGACTGAAAAAAATATATGATAATGTTTTTGCAGTAGTAGTTTGTATCAAAATTAATAAAACACTTTTGCGCCCGATAATATTCAGAAGTCAGCTTCTTTTAAGATTGTCCCTTTTGTCCATGTCACGCAAGGAGGCTGCGTTGATCGAAATCGACAATAATTAAATATCTCATGCGCCCTTTAATACACCAATTTATTCACTCTCTGTCTTCACTGCGTATTAATTAAGATTGATACGAAATGTTCCCTCTTTAACTGTCGAGTTATTTATTTAGTTACAAGTATAAATTATTGCCATTTTATGTGAGTGAACGACCGGCCATGTTAAAAAATACAGCGGCGAATTCGTTCCCAACAGTTAATTTTGACGCGTATACAAAAGACTTCAACGGGCGGCTTACGATTGTGCTCTTTAATATTTTTTGTTAACGAAATCTTTTTTTTTAGCTAGTTAGCGTTTATAAAATTGAGTTAAAATTCATAGAAAAACAAAAATTGTTCAAAAGGGTTTTATTTCGATATCAAATGAAAATAGGTTGTTTGGCATTTTCGGTCTTAATTTTTGGTGTTTTCCTATTTTTTTATTAAACTATGTAGTATTGTTTTTTTTTTTAAACACACACCCAGTGGGCTAACATGCCTTGTTGCTTGCGTAATTATGGTTGTCAATACGTTGCATTACATTTGAGTCAAGGTAAACGGTAGACAGCATCAGTGGCACATTTGCAATGCTTAGCGATTATCCACGCCGACTTAGGATGAGTATCGAGCTCACGTGTATCAAACCCACCGATATCGGATAACTGACTTTCATACCTTATGCTGCAGGATATACCGTTCATAATCATTTATCTGGATAGTGAAATCTAGTCTGGTGCACCTGAAGTTTTAATAAGAGCGTGTCACAAGTCCTCGACGAAGCTTTTTAAATTTATGATTAATCCAATTGTAACGGTTGTTTAGTTCGCTTTCTGTATTTAATTGAAGCCGTAATGGTATGTCTACTTTATGTGAATCAAACGAATGCATCCGTGGGTAATATGTAGGTACTTACCTATAAGTTTATGTTAGTATGAATAAATAAAAATTGTAAATCAGAAGTTTAATAAGTAAAAAATAAATAGTAATAGTATATATTAATATTCACTTTAAATATGTGTATTTATATATAATATTTTAGGTTAAGTTAGGTAAAGCACATAAACACATTATTCTCTTCCTGTTCTCACACTATTGTCTACATTTCTTTTTCATTTCTCCTTTTGCAGGTCAGCTGGCAGAAATTTCTTAAGAAATAAGCAGTACCTATGTACTCATATATTATAATGTTATTTTCTTGTGTTGTCTACTGTGTGTACATAAATAGTAAAATAAATAAATAAATAAGAAGGAAAGAAGTACAATTGAATTGTCAGTGGTTCCTAATCAGAAAATTAGTTTCAAAAAAGTGCAGCTCCTTTAATTTCATAACTGCAACTTGTAAATATTAGTGTAGTGTATTAAGTGGCGACTTCCGCGGGTTGTTGATAAAGGAATGTAATTGTAACGTCGGCGGCCATTTTGTTTGCGGGTGGGGTCAACGCGACCCCGCCTCGCGTTTCCGCCACGGGATAATTAAATATTACCCCACCACAAGACTTCCTCTGAAGAAATCTGATTCGCTATACATCTGTTTACCTTTTTTCTTTTATTCCCTTTACACGCTCTTTCATAGAGGTTTTAAAAGAATATTTTTTTTTAAGAAACGTAATTATCTCATTTCAATTGCACTTATGTTGAGGTTTCTTTTATTTGGTTGACAATGCACGTTGCACATACACTCGTAAATAAGTTATGACTCAAACATAAGTTTTTACAATGTTAGTAAGTACCTATTTTAAGTACGGGTTACCTTAAACCAATGATGTTTTACGACACTAGTTAGTAAAACATAATCGTTACTAGTAAAAAGTTAATTTACTTTTATACCAACCAGTAAGTTTTAAGTGCTTATTTCATGAGTTTCGAGTCTAATTAAATTATACTGAAATGCGTTTCCTTTTATGTCTTACTAACTTATGTCCGCGGCTATGCCCGCTAATAGTCCCACGAGATCATACTTCTGGGATCAAAACTAGCTTTTGTAAACATGTTTATAAACAATCTGTGTGCCCATCCTAATCCGTTCAGTAGTTTTTGCGTGAAAGAGTAACAAACATCCATCCTCAGAAACTTTCGCATTTATAATATTAGTGAGACTACTAAAAACTAATAGTCATTTATAACGTCGATAGAGTACAAATAGACCTAAATTATGAAAAAGCTTTATTTACCACCTATAAGTTAGTAATGATCGGGCAAAGTTTACATTTAGGTTCGCCTCAAGTTATGTGGAAATGTAAAAAAAGACACAAAAAGCAAACAATTTCTGTTTTTGTTTGCGTTCTAGATTCTCTAGGGCACGCAACACTTGATGACCCGAATTAACTTTAATGATAATATTTGTAAATATTTTCACCTACCCATTTAACACAACGGTTTTTACGACTCATAGTCAGTAGAAGGTATTATTCTGAACACAATTCAAACATTTTCTCTTGCAGTTTCTATTTTAAACGTCTTGCTGGGTTATTAAACGCTTTTAGAATGTCTCCTTTACGTTCAAATCAAGCATGAAAACTTGCCTAGTGCTAGTACGTGCTGCCGGTGATGAATTCCTAACAGATAAAAAAATATGATTGTAATCATTGCAAAAATATGGCGAAATGCAATTTTTAAAGAAACCAGTTACTTCTTTGAAAATAAGTTACGATTGTGACAATTTCTTCAAATTGAATTCAACATTGAAATCAAATTTCAACCATTCCATAAAATATTCAGTAGCACTTACCTATCGAAAAAAATATCGAATAATACAGTCGTTGCTCGTTGTACCAATTCCACAAACATTAATTCAATTATATTCTTAAAACACTCCGCTTTAATCCTCTAATTGAATCACAAAGCTAACCGCGATATAGGATTAATTAACCCCTAGGATAAATACTGTGTATCGTTCACGTTGTCATCTGATAGCGTTTCTAATTATGCGTGCAAAATTACGAGTAATATAATTGCATACTAGAGAAGCTCCGTAGTCTTCGTATCGTGCGCCGCGCGTGTCTTTGATTTAGAGCAAATTGAACCGGGAGATTGGCTGTTGAGAGAACATCTCATTTGTCGCTGCAATGCTTCCAATTGTCTCCAGACTTCGACTCTATCTATTGTGTCTGCAGTTATCACCTCGGCGTTGTTAATGCGAATCAGCTTCCATATTGGAAATCTTCTTGTACTCTGTGTCACATTGTTTACTTTTGTAGATTGAAGTTGTAAGAATACGTTGAATGGAAAACAAAAAGGCTTTGAAAGTTTCTTCTTTATTATATATCATCACGTCTTATAAATAGACGATCTCTATGGTTGGTGATGCTCCATATCCTTAAAGATGTTGAGCTGTTTGTCTGGATGCAACAGGAGATAATTTGTAAAATTTGATTAAAAAACGTGTAGTTCAGGCACTTGTAGGCGATAAGTGTGATAACTATTCTGCTGGTGAAATTGCTAACTGAACTTAAATTAAAATAAAGTAATTAAAGGTTGGTTTCACAGCAACCCGTTAATTTGGGCGTAGCTCGTTACCAGTTCCGTTTTATGAACGCGTAGAATTATTATGAAATTGGACGGTCCCTGCGAGTGTTGACGCAGATTATATCCTGCAGCCTTGTGTTCGACTGGTTTTTAATTGCGGTCCGAGCGTGCGTTCCCCGCGCTGATTTAGAGCAAATTGAATGCTTCGAGCCCCTCGCGCTCCGTAACCGACATCTCATTCGTCCGCAGTCGCAGCACCTATCAATTAACTAGCACTCCAATTGAGTAGCCACCTCATTGCTTTAAAACTATGCGCTTGCCGCTGAGCAGCTTGTTATTATGCCGAGAATTCGTTCACCAACTCATTTTATCTACATTTAAATGAGAATATGGCAGACTGGGAGATTCGTGGCATTCCAACGCTCATAGTTCATCGGTATACCACTCGTGTGGTTTGTAAAATGTAAGCAATTGAATTAAGTGAAAATAGCCATTATATCTCCGATCTAATGTAGATACCTTGTGGCTGGAGTGTGAATTAAATTAATTGTGCTCGACGTCGAGTTTGAGCTGATGGTATTGTCATAACGGCAGCTTTTCGCAAGTAATTGTATGTATGAATATTAAATGAATAGCAGATTATTTTGTGTACTGTCAGTTAATATGATGACAGCACAATGAGGAATATTCGGTTGGTTGGCGGCTGACGTCTTTGGAGGCCCTCCGCATAAAAGCTGCTGTCAAAAGATTTACGATACATCTAGTAATAACAGATGGTCGTAACCTCAATAGCTAAGTAAATATTTTAAAAAGATTTTATATTAAACACGTTAGAAAGAAGATACCGTGTAAACTATTGGATATATAAAGTTTTTCTTTGTAGTACTACATAGGTACTTGTAAAGATCAGATCTGCTGTGGAGACGATTTTAGTGATCAGATTGGAATTTTCCATAAGTTACTGCTAATCCATATTTCGAAACTTTTCGCTTAATTGAGTTTAGACACTATGACACTACACTACGGGTATAATGATTCTCAAATTATCTTTATTCAATCAGTTATTAAAAAAAAAGATTACGTGATTGAAATTAAAAAAAAAAAACAGAAAACAGTTATGATTTCTGCATAAAAATCACGGGTATAATTTGTTTATCACATCACTGTCAATTTTGACTTCTCGTTTTTCAATTTAAATAATCATACGTTCCGAAATACTTTTATGGGTGCAAGAGTCAATGACATTCAATTATTCTGCTAATCAACTGATTGCAACTTGACTTTACGCAAGGTTACGATCATGACAAAAGCTTGATAGGCGTTTACATACCTAAGCTCTGTTTAATTGGGACATTGTAAGCCTGCGTTAGCAAAACTCACTTCAAGCGCTTACCATCTGAACTTAGCTTTAAGCATTAAGTTCTCCATTTGCAAAATTAATAGATCGGCATAAAAATTTTACATTTCACGGAGAGCTGAAAGGGTCGCACGAGGTTACTGACATCTCAATAGACCGTTCAGAATTTCATCGAAAAATAAAAACTCACAGTAGTTAACAAGGACACGTAATATCGACATCTCGTCACGGTTGCTTTTTTATGCTTACAAATTGCAGTTGACTCGTTAATTGGTCAGAATGGGACGGATGACTGGTGTTTTTGGTAGTGCGAAGTGCGCGCGCGACGCGACGGTAATGATAAGTTGCGCGGTAATGGCGGCCGCGCGGGAGTGCGGCCCTGCTGAGTCAGCGCAGTTGAACGGTGCCGGCGCCTTCAGGTACCAGCTCTTCCTGATTCTTCGCGCCTAATGTATAGTTTGGCGTTAAAATACTCACACGCTAGTCGCTACCGACTTTATTCTTCCTAATGGTAGTGCCTTTTTATTACTTTTATTTTTACTGAGAATAAACTTAACATTGTTGTTGATTTTGTTGCTGACTGTATTATAACAAAGTAAGGATACTATCGAAGCTTTCCAAAATTGTACCTACAAATAAGCTGGTTTATAAAATTATTCAATATCGCGCCATAAAGGACTTAGAAATCTCCAATTAAGGAACACTAAGTTAATTCGACTTGCAAATGGCTGATGTAAAGAAACGTAGACAAACAAATTTTCCGTATACTTAGTCGCCGAATCGGGAGCTTCTCTTTATCTATTTTAAATTCTTGGCACGTACGCCTCCTTGTTTGATTGTATTTCACTTAATCCGTCCGTTCCGCTCATTCTCTATGGTAATTCATCGGCGGCATTGTTTTATACTATATATATATTGTAACAGTCGCCAATAAAGTTAGCATTAGCTGTCACATTTATTCATGCTAATCTAGTCTCTACATGAAGGATGTACTGACCACAATCGCGTATATGAACTTTTTGACGTGAGCAACTAGTTCGGGTGCCGACCCTACGCATCCGGTCGAACCACTCTCGTTTGCACCTTGTCAGCGCTACTGATTCTATCTATGGCCCTAATTGCTGATATTCCATTAAAGTAATAAATACGCTTCGCCTTCTCACCTTCTTATTAGAGTTGATTACTGCACTCGTCTGTTTCTATTATGTCAGGAGTTGTTAATGTTTGACGAGCGATTGTTCGGCTCTTTTCGTTGTATTAACAATATTCGTGAGATTTGATGTTTACTTTCACAGGTGTATAGGGTATCATCAGAATTGAATGAATAATTACGTAGACGGTTGTTAAAGTGCGTTTTATTCGAGCGCTTAATGGATGCCGGTGTATTATATGTGGCATGTTTCGGAGTGATAAAACGTTGGTTCATAACTCTGCTCTATGCTTGGCACGTTTTGTTAAATGTTATAATAAGATAGGATTTTCTTCAAAACAAGGAAGTTCACACCGTGGTGAGTAATATTTCGGTATGAGTACGAGTAGGTAAGTTCTCACACACACATCAGATTGTCACGCGAGTGGGCCGACGAGAATGTACCGAAATGCGTGTTAGCTGTCGAAAGTAAGAAGAGATCGCGGCGAGCGGTATATACGCAGACACAGGTAACAATACCGACTGCCTTGTTTCTAAAATTCTTGACTGTACCTATATTTCAAAGTTACATGTCTACCTCTGTTTTACAGATTTGGAGAGCGTTAAATATTCATCGGCTAGTATAATTAATTGGCTATTCCAAACATAGCGCGTGAGAATAGATCTAATAAAAACCTGTGTTGTAAATCTACATTAAAATTCTTTTTTTATCAGATTAAGATCAGCATACTAGACGTCACCAAATAGGCATAAATGGCCGTTTTCACGAACACTTGGCGAAACATATTATTGGCGAGACTAAAGTTACGACACAGTTCGTCAATGCGAATCTCAACTTGCTTTAGAAACCATAGATTATGTGTTTTAAATCTAACAACCATTCAGTTCATTTCAACCACAATAGATTTCTATTGAAACAATTTTAAGATGAGCTTAGATCAGCAAAATCGCTGGAAGCTTTAGTCTTAAATCTGTATGAGTATGTTACAGCATCTCTGTCATCAACGGCACGGCCGTGGGCAGGGTACGTGTGTAATGACACGATCGCTTCATACTGATAACAATAGATAAACATTTTACTCATGCCTTGAATAATACATCGGTTACTTAAGCGTCAACTTACTACCTACCTGTTTGCACATTCCTAACATCCGGTATTGGCTGATTTAAGACAAAATTTACATAGTTTTCTCGTTAAGAAATCTAAATGTTCACATTATGGTGGCAATTGCCTAACATTGGAGATAAGACTCGACTGTAAAGCAAAATCTGTCAGAAAATTTAGATAAGGTTAAGCAAAAAATAGAATTTGTAGCCTATAATGATATTCTGGTCTGTTCGCAGACTCCATATTGTTAGAAGTAACTTGAATATAATGGGATACCTATACGTGCCTTAAATATTAAAATCTTATGTGTGAACTTCTTCTCAGATATTCATAGATTTTTAAAGTAAATCGATAGAAACGCGTTGAAGTCTTTTGATTACGTGATTTGAATATACATTTTCTGTTAATGTAATGCATATTATATATGCATGGAAACAAGTTCAAGTAGAATCCAATCTGAACTGTGAATGTAAATATTGTTTTATAAGACTACTGTTGTTTTAGGATTTGATAAACAGTTAGATATTTATACTTATAAATTATGTAAAAGAAGGTGTGATCGAGACACCTGCATTCCAGCGACTGCGCCGATGAAGGAGACAATTACCCCAAATAGAACGTTGTTTATGTAATCCTGCATATTTTGTGTACACAATATTGGTCGTATCTATTTAAAAGGTTCTAGAAAACTTTCATGTAAATAATATTAAACAGCGTTGCCTATATATTGGCTACGAGTAAAGTGTGAGTGTCTTTAAAATATAAATGAACTCGATTCAAATGCATCGTAGCGCACCACCGCGCACTGGCACCACAGCGAACCGGAGATGTGCGGAATCTACTCCGGAGGCACTTAATGTGGCCCTCGTTTAAGTAAACAAGGTACACGTCTGCGAGTAGGCTCCATGTCTTGTTTTTATCCGTCTTAGTCCGCCGCTCCACGCTTGTTATCTTGTTATCCTATCTTGGCGAGATTGTGCCTTTTTGTGCAGCTGATGCACTCAATGTATGCACATATTTCTCTCATTTTGAAACGGGCAGACTCTACACGTTTTACGATAGTTGCAGTAAGATCAATCTAATTCCAAGGTGCCCTTACTTATAACAGGTTTTATTATAAGGAAGATTAATAGACTGGATTTAAACCGCTACTACATTCGCTCTCCGGCTCAGTATAGTGAGTAACAATATACAGTAAGCCGGCTAAAGAAAGTCACGTTTTTCCTGAACACCATTCGCGGTTACAATACTGTCAACGTATATGGCGTTAACGAAGTTAAAGGTCTCTTTGGTTGCGACCTCCTATATACCGCTTATTATGTCTAAATTAAGATTAACACGAGCGTGTTATCTGCCAATTTCATCTAAAGTCGGGGTAGAAAAGGTTTAAGTAAGGTACTCAAATAATTTGTGTATGTTTTTTTACCCCTAAAATAAGGGCAACCATTATTTGTAAAATGAATCCCCTTTAGTTTTATATTAATTAGGGACGTTAACTATAATTTTCTTTGAACCCGCGACCCGTGGTGGTATTAGCTTTATAAAGTTGCATTAAAACCGTTTCTATTTGCGTTAAGCTTATAATAGAGAGGCAGGCGGGAGCGACGACGACACGGCGCGGCGCTGCAGCCTTTGTGAGGGTTCTCTGTGCGCGGACTATCGCGGCGACGACGTTCAACCTCGCGAATTACGTAAAAAATATTTTTCTCCCCATCGCCGCCCACGAAACGCAGCCCCGTCGACCGTTTTCCGCCGAGTTAAATTCTCATTACTTTCTTTGAAAAAGAAGTTAGCTTTTATAACCGCGCAGCGGTCGAGAAAGAAAACTCTATTACAACGATGGCTTTTGACAGAGGCGCTCCGTATGCCCCGTGTCGAACTCTTTAAAGCGCTTGCTTTTAGTCGCAAACAATTACAGAACATTAAGGGACATTATGAAATCGGAGCGCGGGCGAAGTATCGTGAACGTTTAATGATAAAGCGGACGGCGGCGGTGGCTTTGGATCGCAAATCTCGCTTTAAGTCGACGTGCGAGCAATGGCTTCGATAATAAAATTAATTATGAAATTTATAGCACCGGCCTCTGCCGCGGCGGTCGTTTCTGACGCGAGGCCTTTTGTCGTTCAAATGTGTACCGTCTTAATCGACAATTTACGAGGGCCGTTTAGCGAGACAGGAACGATTCCAATGTCCTATCCGGTCATAAAAGCTGGCTTGAATCAAATTATAATCGCAAGATACATTATTATTTAAAGATTGCAAGGTTAAGCCTTTTGTCGCCATTACCTTACAACACGTAAGCCTTTAACTGGCACTTCAAAGAGAGCTCGATAGTCCCGAGCAGTACTTATTGAATTTGTATTTGTAACATTTGTTATTTTTATAAAAGCTCTTTATATTTGAATGAAGATAAATGGTTCTTAAGATATCTATGATGCGACTAAATAGACGAAACGAAAGACACCAAGTACAAGAGCTTTTAAGACCCAAAAGATTGTATTTCAATATACTTCTTTCAGCAGTTGTTCTGAGTGTTGTTACCAGTGTCTCTTAAGTTTTACCCACAAACTATACATTCGCAAAACCTTACCATGTAATAGTTTTGTTAGAACAAAAGTTGCGGTCTGTGGCTGGTCGTGAGCGTTGCTAGCCGCAGGGTCATCCATACGTCGCGAACTCGCGACATTCGCATAATGAGCGCAACATTGTACTGACCCTCGACTATATGTTAGGGCTAACTAATAACTAGACGTTGTTAGCTTGTTACGGCGATCTACAACTGTGCTAAGTTAAATTCTACATACAAATGGTGATGGCACTAACTAGGTCATGTCTTCTGAGTTTGCTATAAGCATAAAGTCTACACTACACCAATGTGTGTAATGTTATGGTGGCTGTACATTCTCGCCGAAATATTCTGAGGCAGAGCGAGTGCAAGTGTATACTGGAGCCTCGGTGTTCCTCACTTGGTTGTATATTCTCTTACTCGCTCTGCCTCGAATTGTCTCTGCGAGAGCGTACATCCACCATAATAGTCTTTCAGTCAAAAAAACCAAAGTTACCATGTAGATCTCTTCTCTTTTTGGGATCTATATTTTATTAACTCCTTAACCTCTTCTAGACGGAGAGTCTTAGGTAATTAGGTAATATGGTTTTTGTATGCGTGTTAGTACTAGTTTACTATGGATTTTTCCAAAGTTTATGCTTGTTCAAAGTTGGTAGTAGTAACTGTGTGACCAACGGTTGGTGGTTCTTCGCTGACAATCATTTGACTCAACCATTTCGCGAGAATATATCATTTACATAAAGATTTTATAATCTACATTCAAATTACAGTGAAGAAAAGATTCTGAATTATGTTCAACGATAAACTCAATGAAGTGAATAATTTTTACGCTTTTATAACAATAAATCAAGGCAATTAGGTTTTAAATCGACTCCGTCAGTAGTCCCACTTGAAGCAATCATCGTATTAACATGAGTAGTTGTCGAGAATTGACTGATTGCCTGTTCAGTATACCCGTTCGTATTTAATCACCCTCAAACTGCCGCAATTAATAGCTCTTAAACGGTAGTGCTTGTATAATTGTTTATGTGAATTGTTTCTCAACCTATAGACAACTAGTTAACGATAATTTGAAGTGATGTTTCGAACTTAAAAGAAACTTCTCAATTACTATGTTGCAATTAAATTATTAACATTTTACGGTGGGTAGTAATGAACTTGACTTGTGGTTCTGAGCGCACGAAGTTGGATGAACGTAATCTGTAGTATGGAGAATCTAATATCCGTCAAAGTAAAGGTGATGTTAGTGGCTCCTCAGCATTAGCATAACGCATTCAGTAACAAGACACGTTCGAGTACAATTGCGTTCGCGAAAGAACCCTACTCAAACAACCCATTTCTATTTTAGGTCGCAACCGCTTGTTTAATGTTCGGCCCGTACAACCGCGTCGGCTAACACTTAACGCTTTTTGCATACGAAAGCGTCCAACGTTTACCGCCCAGTGTCTCTTGTTATTACGCTACTCTGTATTCAGGTCGGGCTAAGTTGAAGGTCGCCCTTCTGCTCGAGATAACGAACAACTAGTTTCTTTTATTAGTTTATGTACTGCTCTACTCATAACATGTGTCTTCAAACTGAAATTGCTTTGGTTATTTATAGTTTTGAGTTGATAGTCGTTTTGAAATCGGCTAGCTAAATGTTGGATCTTTCAGCGTTGTTGAAGTATTGTGGGGCATCAATCCAAAGGCTTTATGGAGTAACAAATTCATTCGGTGAGTCGTTCCCTGGACTGACCTGAGTAGCCCAAATAAAACGTTACGCGCCGCCACAAAATAGCCCATAAAAGAGCAACTATGTAGGACGTAAATGCTCAGATAAACGACTGCACTTAATCCGGGAGTTAGAATGTTGACAAGGAATGAACGCAATCAAATATAAAAAAGGCTGGGCATTTTATTCCATTAATCCACGTCATGTTGAATGTATTTGTAACAAAGCTAGCACTTAATAACTCAAGTCGGTCCAAGATCGAGCAGCGCTTCTACTGAAACGTCTAATCATTGTGTGGGTTGCCGTAATTGAAGTGGAGGATCGTCCCTTTGCTTTATCTTAATTTTATTCATTCCGAGCGTACTGATGGTTAATATTGCTGTGACCGCTTGTCACTTTCAATAACAAGCTGCTCGTTAATGAGATTGTGCACCTGTTAGTATATTATGACTAATTCTGAACTCGATAATTGCTATGTGGTACAAATCTCGATTCGTCCAGTGACGGTGATAAATGATTACATGTTGATTTGTACTGTAATTGACATGTTGTATTTCATAGTTGAAATTAATTAGTTGATTTGATGGTTGCGTGACTAGGGTCGTATGATGGATAGCGTGCCTAAGATACGATCGTTGGCTGCCGCCGAATTTCATGAGAAACTTATTTACAGCCGAAGGCGCCCGCGCTGGAATCAATGTTGTAAATTATCGAATTATACTGAACCCGCCAGAGCGTGCCTGTGCGTGTTTATTTAATTTTGGAAATGTTTTGTTCCTATGAACGTTGCGTTTTATATTATCTAGTGAATTGCAGGAGAGTGTGGGAACATCGACTATCGTTCTGTTAATTCGTGTGTACATTTGAAATTGTTTGTGGTCACGAATTTAATTTGTAGGTGTCAAGTTGTTAATGCTCAAATTACCCAGTTGTTTTATCGTATGCTCGCATCGTAAAAGTTAATTTACAAATTCATTGGTGTTGGTGTTAGATTTAATTTAAATGCAGAGAATGTTATTGTTTACGGTGTTGATTAATGACAAAAGGGATTAACTGATCCTTTTTATCTCTTCTTAAAGAGGCACAAAGAATTCAACAAGTTTATTTTATGACAGTCTCACTTGCAAATTGTGTAGGTGGTGTAACTACTCTATGGCTTAAAAATACCAAGTGCGCGAAGTCGTGTCCGGATTAACAAACATCCTCTTTGGTGGGGATCGCGCCGTTTCAGCGGGGTTGCTCAATAGCTCCACGTAGCGTGCCAGTTCCCCGCGACCAAAGTGCATCAGATTGCCGGTTACATTCCGAATTATGTATCGCTGTAAACTGGATCGCTACTCGATCTTCGATGCCCGAACAAAATAGACGAGTTTGTATGCATGATGTCCAAGTCCAACTTAAATGTGCATTTGGTCCACGGACTTAAGGTTGCCAGATACAGGCTTACAATTTCCGGGACAATTGTAGGGTCAGTTGCATATATTTGTATCATATAAGGTAAAAAAAAACTAACATACCTATTTCTTATCCATGACGTGTTTAAAGATTAGTGGTGCCCTGGGCCAGAAAAACAAAATAGCACTTCTGATAAATTATTATGTTTTTCTGGCTATTTATATATAGATAGCGGAGTATTCTTGTCGTAAAAAGTCCAGATTACAAAAAATCAGGTTGCAAGGGCGAACGAAAGGAGTTCGAAAAACCTTGGATAAGGTAAGTCCGATTTTCTTTTTAAAATTCAATACAAACGATATTTAACTTTCTTTGTGGACCTAATGCATCAAAGTTTCTGAATAATTAAGAGCTCTTAAGCGAACATATGAAAGCTAAAAGTCGGCCGGCTTGAAGAATATAGTGCCTGTGTTTAGAAAGTACTGGGAGGCAAATCAAAAGATACCTAGGACTCGTAACTTTGCAAAAAAAATTAGTAGGTGTCCGGAATCCGGAACGGATAAGTCTAATTACTAGACACCGGGACAAGACGCAAAATTTTGGGACATTCCCCGATTTCCCGGCCATCTGGCAAGCCTACACGGACTACAGATTCCAGTGCAACATTTGAACGTATACCGGTTTCGTAACAAAGCTCGCGGATTACGCGACATCGCGGTCGCTGTCTTGCCCCGTCTTCTGACATCACTTGTCGAATCAAATCAACTTTTACTCCCAATTTTTAATAATAATAACGACATAATCACTCTGACATCTATGGCTATTTGCGTTACGTCAAACACGCAATAATAAAAGGTTACGTGATGTGATAGTCATGTAGTTTTGGCAATCGTGCGCGTTTTAGACGAGTGAAAGATACAAAATAATCTTTGCTCCATTATTTTAGGGTTATTGTTCCTTATAAATCAAACACAATAGACAGAAACAATAGTGGCACAAGGTCCTTTATATGTCAAAGATGCCGAATTATATATTGACCTCAGGTTAGTCACGATTTCCACCATATCAGATAATTGCAACGATATTTTCTCTTAACAATAAATTCTCGTTGGCCTTGTCTTGTTAATGCAGTTTGAAATTTAAAGGTCCTATGTTAGCCATCTACGATAGTGACCGAAACCGATAGCAGTAAATTTTGGAAAAGAATTTATACTTTCTCATTATTCTTTACCATTTTAGTTGTAACAACAGATGTGGGTCAGAAGTATGACAATAAAGTTTCTTTATAGGGGTGTTATCTCGTTGAGCGATCGCCGCAAACCGTGAACAGTTTTTGCCGTTTGTACACAACACTAAATTATGGCACGTCATGTACCTAGCGACTCGATGGGCCCCGAAAGAATTATTGCATGTCGCTGGGTGCATCTCCCGTTTCGCACGCCCGCTTCACATTGTTATTAAGTTCAGAGGTCGCTTTGTTTATGAGTCAACGCTTTCGAAAGGTAACACGGCGGGCGCACGAGTGAAAACATCGCTCCGAAGACGCCGATGACATACAATTGATAATGTAAATATTGCGCTTAACCTGTGCCCGCGAACACACTTTTCAACGAGATTTAGGTCTCAAATAACGTGCTCATAATTCGATATCTGTCTTCATCTTATATTAGTTGACTCACATGGCGGAAGAACAATTTTGATACGAGGTAAATCCTGCAATATTTTGTTGTTTGTAAGCTTGAGTGTTGGCGCAACTTCGTTTGCTTATTACAATATCCATTAAAGGAAGTCGGAATGAAAGGCAGCTAAATGTCGAAGTCATCGATCGGAAACGGTAAGGTCATTTAGAATTGTATTCTTAATGTCCGATTGCGCGAAAGTCTAGTCACGGCGCACAATAAGCAAATGTTGGGCGACATGTTTGTTGCGGGCACGACAATTCACTTTCGATAGCGGTCGTGCGCCTCTCGGCCTACGGACACAAATGCTTGCCATAGTTGGTGCAGTATCTGGATTATGATCAACGGCTACAATTGTGGGGCGGGTTACCTATTGCACATCGGGCCAGCTGTTTGCTTATTTTCTTGCGTAACCCGGTGAAGCCAACTGGATGATAATTTGCTCGCTCGCCTCGGCTTTCATTATCGTCGGGGCTACTTCGTGCGTGTTTAATTTAATTTTCTTGCCAGAGTCACTCGTTATTAAGTAACTGAAATTACTAATTTACTAAAAAGGTCTTGCTTTTTGAGTTTATACTTAGCGAGACATTAATTAAAGCTTCATAATATTTTTGTGAGATGACGAAATTTTCTAACTATCACGACTTTTTTTAAAGCCGAGGGAATGAGAATATGTTCCTAGTGTTAGTTACAAAACCCTTTTTGACTTACCTATAAGCCAAACAAAATACGATCTTCAGCAAGCCCTTAACCTGAAACCCCTGGGACGTTCCTCAGAGCATGTTTTACCTGCAAACATTCCCACAGAAACACTTTTACCGAAACATAGCTCCTTCGACAGTGAGAGTGGCGCAAGGGCGTGTGATCCGTTGCCTCAACGGTCTAATAAAGCTTCGTCCTGCCTTCGAGGAATGCCGAAGTAAGCCGATCCTGTAAATGAGTGAGGAGGAATCCCGCTCGGTCGTGGTCACGCGAACAACCTGACACTGACACTACCCTTTGTTATGTGTAGGTGCCTCTCGTACCACGATCGTGAGTTATTCAGATTCCAGATTCATTCCGTGTTTGATATATTTTATTATGGGAGTGAGGTTATATCCTCGTAATTTTGTGTTTGTTTATGTTTGTAAGGTGTGGAATAAACTTTCTGTTTCTATTAATATAAATTGATTAGACGCTAACATAAATGCATGATAATTTTCAGGGAATAAAACAATTAAGTTAAAATTTACAACCTCTTTTAAAATATGTTTCCCATATATTTACTATATCGGTAATTACGAATACTGTCATTTTATATTGCTTTCACTTTCTGTATAAAACGTAAAGCTGCGTCTATGCTAGGCGAGCCGAACACGAGCGGAGCACGAATTCCCTTGGCGGGAGTGCTCGGTCGAGGTTTCTTAGTCCGTCTACGCTAAGCGAATTCGCGCTCCGATCGTGTTCGGCTCGCCTAACGTAGACGCAACTTTATAGTTATTCAGCGCAGCATACTTTTTCAGCGGACAGAATTTACGCTTGTACACTTAAACAGAAACCTATTCCTCTTCCTATTGCTGTGAGCGTTGGATACTTTCCCTGGGGCAGGATTAACGCTCGATATAAAGGTGAGTGCTCAGCGACAGCGATGGTTTTATTGGCTGTAAGCCGTAGTGCAAGGGTTTGGTATAAAACGAATTGCGACAGTATGCCCTCTGTATCTTGTAGCTGGATGAGCTTGTTGCCATTTTAGTTAGAGATCAGAACTTGAAAAAATAAAAAATTGTAACAATGATACATTAGCACTTTGCTCAATTTAGCAAATTAGAAATTGAATTATAAAATTATTATTCACTGGCAACATAATTGTGAAATGAATAAAAGGACTAAGAGCTTTATAAAAGATTAAAATCTGCTTATTTGATGTTGAGCTTGACAGAACTTTCGCTTCATTACGAATAGCGTCTACTGAAACATTGAAACATTTTAGATAGGCAGATCATGGGCAGGTATCATCACTTTTCTTTTCTCTATAAGATTAGATTTGTTTACTTTCGATTCCAGACTGTTGAATCCGAAGAATAAAACACTTATCTGATCCATTTAACTGGCTTGTATAATACTGATCGCGTCTACTACGACTAGTAGCTCTACAATACCACTTCATACGGGGTTAGAAACACAAAAGAAACGCGCTGGACTGGTAGGAAACACTTGACTACGTGAGAACACGACCTGCACATTATACCGCACTCCGAATAGAACGCCACCGCAATTGAAGCGCGGTGGCTGGTGTGGTGTGGTACATGGAAATACCTTTAAGAATGTGCGACGGAAGCTTTGAGGGGAATACTAGGTGATCAATGAGCTATTTTTCCAGCAATAATATTATAGTGTTCGTGCTTTTGGCGTCTCTTTATTCAATGGTATGATGTTATTTTGGAAAGTCTTCAAATGTGTTACTAGGAATTGTATTTATAGATCGTAATCATAAAGGATATATTATGATAAGTTTATAACTCAATTAAAGATCAGCTGCGGACTAGTTGCGGACACAGGACACTGACAATTCTTCGCCACATTGTCTGTCCAAGTCCGGAGCCGCGTCCACAATTTGTTCGAACGTTTATTCACAATAAATCTGTGTGTGTTCATTAGAAAGAAATTAATAAAATATGCGTGTGTACTTATTTGTAACTCAATGTTGTGACCTAATTAAAAAAACTTTGACCTTACATGTAAAAAGTAATTGCTTAATAGCTTTATTGCATCAATTTAGTCGTAATATAAGTTACTGTATTCATCCCACGAACCGCGACGCACTGCACTGGCATGCACAGGTACAATAGTTAACAGTAATTGCCGCTTTTGTCTTTGCTGCCGAAAATGAGATGCGCTTTGTGCTCACCTCTCAACTACTGACACAGGCTTCATTATCAGTGCTCTTACGATATTATACATTGTACGTTGTGCCGTGCTGGATATGATACGGGTCAGAGATTTCTCTTTGCGTTGTAATTATAACAACATAGAGAGGTTTTATGTCAATCCTGGCTGGTATTTTTATGTTTTATTTGTGTTGGTATACGAAAAACACGCAGATGAAATGGCGGGCAAAAGACATTTTTGAAAACTAGGACTAATAAAAAATTCTAATACAATCAAAACAATCTTCAGGTTAAGCTGCTGTGACCACCCATTACATACCGAGTTTCCTCCGTGCCTCGGAAAGCACAGTAAGCCGTTGATCCCGGCTGACATTGGTAGATCTTTGACAGTCGTTACAAGAAGTCAGAGGCCCGGAATTCTGAAAACCAGTCTTATTCAGGGATATCGTATTACCCAGTACTAACTGGGTTGTGGAGATCAGATGGGTGTCGCTCCATGTTAAATACTGGTATTCAGCTGCATCCGGTTAGACCGGAAGCCGACCCCAACATAGTTGGGAAAAGGCTAGGGAGATGATGACTTTTGTTGATATTTTAGGTATACGGTGAGTTTTGATACGGGACCTCAAATACAAAAGAAAAATTGGCAAAGGAGCCACTCGATATAGGAGTAAACAAACACAGTGTATCATTTTGCAAAAACCTAGATCAAGCTTTTTCATCTGGAAGAACCCTGACGGTGCCTCTCTAATGAGACGCCCGTGTCAACGTCATATTGACATTATGAGCTTCATATTCATTGTCAACAAAAGTTGTGCAATATTGGTACAGCAACCTGTTTTTGAGGTACTGGAAACATGTTGGGGGCAACCAGCTGGCACACGGAGTGTTTTAGCCCGTCTACACAGTACAGTATTCCAGTGGCGCTGGAACGGGCGAACTGGAATAAAAAGTAGACCGTCAATCCAGTCACTGGACTGGATCGCTCGCTGGAATTCAGCGTTGATTAGTAGGAGCATGGAATGTCACTGGGATAATGTGATTCCTGTAGCAATCCATGCTACCGGAATAATGTGAACCAGGCATCAGTATTGTTAGCAGCAGATTTGGAAGGTTGAGCAATTGTCGTGTTGAGGACCCTTTTGAGAACTGCTTTGGATTATAGTTTACGGGATGACCTGGTTACCTACTGTTGGGTTGGTAGATTTGCAATGGAGTCGGAACAGTCTTTATATCGCTAATTTCTGTTTAGAATTTGTGCCAACCCAAGTGCCCAGTAAGTATATTTTTCGTCCAAATACTTTATATTAATCATGCCTTTTAACATTTTATGATATTGCTGGTCCACAATTGAAATTAATAGCGAATCTGATTACTTTTTCTGCGCTACACAGCGGATGCATTAATGTGATGCAGCTCGTTACATATGATTTTAAATCGATCCCCAGTTTAGATTGCGAACGCAGAATTGGAACGGAAAAAAGAACAAGTCCCAGTAAAGGCCAAGTAAAACTCAGCGCGCTATTTATCTTAAACTTATCAGAATACCGCAGCATGTTCGTTTTTCTCTCCCGTCCCGTGTATACTTTGAAATGGGTGTCGTTTTATTCTCGTTTCAAAAACAATGATTACCGCGTTGTCTGGAGCGCGCGTCGTGCGAGAGGGACGCTGTGATCGTTTTGCATGGAACGAGGTGAAACCATCAATTTGCGCCGAGCCGCGCCAGAGGTAAACGCGTCGATCTCGCTTAAAAGAGGCGAAACTGAGCTCACTTGTGAGGCTGCCATACTTTGTACTTAGCAGTGCGGGTTCCCGCCGCCTTGTAAACTCTTGTTGCGTTCGGGGTACAAGTGTCCCGACTTCGAAAGTGTAACTTTACCAAGCAAATTATTTTAGAAACCATTCGCATGCACAAGCAAGCTGGCAATTACATATTCTTTAATAAGAAGTGAACAATAAAAACAATACAATACTTGGGCAGCTCTGATACGAAAATTCCTTAGAACAATGTCGTTAAGTTGTAGTTATACGCGACATACTCGTATGTATGCACGTGCATACAGACACTATTGCATGAGTTGGGCGCAGACGGCAGAGGCGGCAAGGATCGCGCTGAGGTGCGATTCACCCAGCGGGCGGTAAATGCAACACCTCGGCTCCTTTTTTCCCAACTTGCTCGTGTTTTTGCATGAGAAGCGATCGAGCCAGTTTCGAATAAGGGGGCGTAGTGGCAAGAAAATTGCTATTTTTACAAACAAGCTCTTTATGGCGTAAAAAATGTGTGCAGCGGCGCCGCAACTCGGTAATCGATTCAACGAGCTTCATTGTTTCGAGAAAGAGGAAGGGCTCGAATATGTCGATATCGGGCGCAACTGCGAGCTGCTCCAACCTCCGATGTGGGGACTTTATCGGATCGAACGACTGTTGCTCGCAGTTTATGTTCACCCGCAATGGGCATTCCTGTTCCTTCTAATGTTCACCTTATGTTCACTTCCTTGCTTTTGCAGGCAGTTATATTACAGAATTACAACACCAGTGGTCTTTACAATGTATGCAGTACTACTAGTAGGGCCTCCTATCTAGGTGTTATGATACCACATACCGTAGAAATTTTATTGGAGCATGATAAGTACGCGGTCGGAACGTCGAGAATTCATAATAATTTGCTGAGTTAACAGGTTTAGGTAGTCGCGCCACGGCAGGACGAGCGTGTCGGGCCGCCGCATCGCCTCGTAATGAGCAACATCTGCGAATCAATGAGGTCGGTGCGCGTTTTATTAAGCGTCGCGATAAATTTGCATCGTCAAACAGCGACCGCGGCGGAGAGGCACGTTCGGCAAATAGAATAAATACGTAGCGGCTCCTCGTTTCCTCGCCAGCCTCCCGAGTCCCGACATCCCCCGCCCCTACTACAAACACAATTTGGACCTATTTATGTGCTCCTATTGCCTCAGCGCCGGCGCCGCTTTCCAATTACCTTAAATAGAAGAATTGTGAGCGAACGATATGCGTGCCTCTACCTGTTTCAGTTTTCACTTTACGCGTTATCGCATGCACAAACCGGTACAACCTCTACTCTCAGCTTCATTAATCTTTCAACAGTGATTTGATAATGATCTATATTAATGAAGTATCAACTCTTATCGCAGTGATTTGCTACTTTACTGCTAACCTAACTTCTACATACTGTTGCGAGTTTGTCGTTTCTCTATATGACTTATTTTACTGAGGTACTTCTTTTCTTTTGCGGAAAAAACATTTTCACTGGCAAAAATATGCTCAGAGAAACTTCTCCCCTTGTTAACTTATGTTGAGATTAGAAAAGGAAGAGAAATCTCATTTGTTCTCGGCTCATCATAAAGTATAATGACGTCGTTGGTTAGGTAATTTGCAGTAAAAAGAATTTCTGAAAAAGGCTTGACAAAGTGTTGGGTCGTCGGCGGCGTTCACAGGAGGCAGTCTCGATTACACGCGTCAATTATACCATAATTGCGGACAGCTTCTAAAGCTAGTGTTACACGTGGGTCAGTAGTCGTCGTAAAATTTCACGACCTCTCGCACCCGGACGAGACGCTGAAGGGAATCTTACTTATGGGTAGCACGAATAAATGTACCGATACCCACAAAACAACAGCCTTGCAAGATGCTGGATTGTTCCACCAGGTCTCCGATCTAATAGAAACATACAATTTTTATATCTAGGTAGTTTGATCTACAATCTGAAACGAGCGAGATAAAAGCCGATATTATCGAGCGGTCCATGTGTCGAAACATTGTAGATAATAATACTTCCAATAATGCTAGCACCGTAACGACTTACATTACGGCACTTGCATACGTGAATGTCCAGTGACCCGAAAGCTGTCAGATTTGGAAAAGATAACTGGTTCGATGGTGTAGGCTGGGAGTAAGACGAGCGATGAACTCGGAACGTGTTGGGCTGATCCGAATCCGTTGAAGAGTTCAATAAGCCAGGCTTAGCTTCGATCTTCGATCCGACGATTACGACCGACGGCGTTGACGGATGTCAGCTTAACTTGTCTGTCACCCGGCCGGCACGGACACCTACCATATTAATCTCTGTTCTCGCCGAGCAACACGTGGATTTACGCATCGACGAAAGTAATTTATATGCAAATCATTTCAACCTTGACGATTTCGTGACTCTAATACGGCTGTCATAGTCTAAAGCTACAAAGCCCCGGATTTATCTTACGGTACTTACTAGATAAAGAGGTGTGAATTAATTATCATTTGATTTGTAAAAGGCGTTAATATACTTTTTGTAGAAATTATTTCGTTCAGTCCATTCCGAAGATAATCAAATACTGTCCTACTTATTGTAAAACCATGAACTTGAAAATGTAACTGGTTATTTCACAAGTAGACGCTTTTTTTATTCAAAGTCTCGATTAATATTTCACTAATACCGATGTCGGTTGTCATGAAACAAAGAGCTTGGCGTTGTACCGGCGTCGCGTTGCGATCGCTAGCTCTTTGTGTGAGCCACAACAATATTACTGGCGTCTTGATAAATAGGAACAACTGTTGGCCCAACAATGCGGCTCGTAAGGCGATACGCGCGCTATCGACCGCTCGATTAATGACCGTCTCGCCTAAAAGAATGGACCATAATATTTATTATCAGATAAGCGCCCGCTACTGGGTAATTCGTGTGTCTCCGACTATTATACAACTCTCCGTGAATCGCCTATGCATTAGTCACGTTGCGTCTTACGATATCATTTTATGGATTTATGCCTTTATATTATAGATCGCGTCGGTTTTATGTTTCTCGGAACCATTCTTCGCTTATGGCGCGTGGTAGGTGTTCTTTATTTGTGATACTTATGCTACTACTCTTATTCAATAAAACATAAAAAAA
Organism: Noctua pronuba; assembly: GCA_905220335.1. Taxonomy (NCBI): domain Eukaryota; kingdom Metazoa; phylum Arthropoda; class Insecta; order Lepidoptera; family Noctuidae; genus Noctua; species Noctua pronuba. Next base: position 10,247,638 of record LR999902.1, read on the forward strand.
CATGGCCGTAACGTAGCGGAGCTCTCATGACACGCCTTACAAGATTTTTGTATAAATATCGATTATAGTTTAAAGAGCGTTAGACGTTCAAGGAACTAATCAGCTTGGACTGCTTTTATATTATAATAGTTAATGAAACGGTCCGCCCACGGCTCGAAAGCCAATTGATCTCCGGCGCGTTAATGGGCGCGTCGAAAGATGTGTGCATGCGCACCCAGACATGTGAACAGAGTCCCCGCCGTCCACCATTATACATTTAAATACGGATATTTATAGATTTTTATGATTGGGTACACGTAATCAGTATTTGATAATCGTTGATGTGATGACGGTAATCATTGCATGATGAGAATATAGTTCGCATAAATTATTTTTTGTAAATGCTTCTTTATCTGGTTGCTGTATTTAACGAGTTAACACTTTATGAAACAGTTGGTACACAAGATTTATTTTATATCCAACAGTACTTTATCGAGGCTGTGGAAGTGTGAATAGCGGAAAACTATGCTTTGTAGTCTTGTTCACCAGTAAAAAACACAATTAAATTAATTATATACTACCTTTATATTCTTAGTTGATATAATGTTGTCTGTTCTACTTTCTACACTAAAGACATTAAACTTGTACATAACAAACAAAAAGAAAAATACTGCCGTGCACACCATTCAAAAAGTTAAAATAGTATTGTGTTGCAACAAAGTCTTCCGAAATAACCGCAACGGCAACTTGTAACAGTTGTAACGGAACTAAAATCTCCAAGTTGTAAAATAATACATCCCATCCGCGGGTTGTTATGAAACATAATCATAAGAGAGGCCTCGCCGGGTCTCAGTTACAAGGGAATATCTTTCCCCGCTGAAATTTATAATCCGATGTTGAGATAAACGGCTCCTCACTCACAGTAAATTAGTCAGAATAAATAGGTAACGCACATAAATTGTTTCACTTACACGTCACTGGGATATTCAGATATGCGTTATGAAGACATTGATCAGTAAGAACGGGTTATGCGACACGGGGTGTTTCGCTTTTTGTCTTGATAAAGCATGTGTTGTGTGTTATTCTTGGCGCTGTTTCTTTTAGCGACCTCTTGTAATGAAGAGATTTGCATTTGACTTGATGTTGCGAGTGAAGGATTTTTTTTCTGGGTTTAAATTTGTTTTTTTTTGCTCTCAGAACATAATTTCATTTTACTTTTGTTGCTATTAAATTATTTGCTTATTGAACAGTTTTTTTTCAGCAATGGCAGTAGTTGCTCTATTTAGTTCTAAAGTCCTTTGTGGTCAATGTAAACAGGAAGAAGAATAATTACTTGGACGAGTTACAACACTTTTTACTGTTAATGGAACGACAAAACTATGAAAGCAACTGGTTTAATCAAGATTATCTTACTATAATTTAAGTAGGCTTTGCATGTGCACAACGTACAGTCACAAGCACCAATATATAAACACTTAAAAACTTTTAATAGTGTTTTTCTCCCACTGTTCTGATTGAAATTTCAAGTTGTTACGAACATAGTATTTTGGAACTCATATTTTTATGAAAAAGATCCTATCTCCAAGTTACAATCGTTATTTCTCGCGAAAATTGCTTTTAAATTTAGGAAAGTGTATACATATTGGTGCTCGTGACTGTACCTACCTAAACTAAAATCCAAGGTGTCTTTCAAATCGTCTTAGCTCTGGAAAAGATCTGAATTAAAGTAGGTATGCTCAAAATAAAGAAAAGGAATTGTTAAAATACCCTTGCCACTGGCTTTGTACGAACGTGGTCTGTATTGTTGCTTTGATATCGATCATTTTAATATGCAGCTTTCATGATAAACAACATACGGCTCTGGAATGTAGTCTGGGCTTGATCCTTTAGGCTTATGAATACCTAACGCGTTTCCAACGATCTTTATTTAGAATTGAATAATACGGGGTCCATTGATGTACGATTAGGTACGCTAGGCTGGGTTATTTCTGAATAACAATATTTTGGATACAGGTAGGTACTGTTTACTTATACGTAGAATTCAGCCAAGTACAAATACTTTATAAGTATATTTTAGAGCCATCGATCCTTTATAAATAACCTTGGTTTATAAATATAAAATGTGTCGCCTCGTAGCGCGGTGTTGACGATCAATTTCGGTTGACAGTGTCAATAGAAGCAGTGTCGGTGGTTCGTTGGCATCGTTACAATTAGCCCCGATTGGTCGCGGAGCGGGCCCGACGCGCACGGCCGCGCTTCCCATAGCCACCTGCGGCTCTTCGCACTGTCACCGTCAACAGCTTTAATTAACTTTTTGTCTTCTCCACCTCGCACAATCGACAGACATTCCGGACTCCGGACGCTTCTACTAGTGAATCACCGTCAACTTGTTTAGACGGCGTTTTTCTCTTCATTCACTATAGTTTATGGGAAGTGAAGATCCACTCGACTGGAGCGGTCTCGAATTAAGGTGGCTTGGTTTAAATCGATTAAGCCTTAAGCGTTCAGTTATATCGGATATTGCTTTTATGAATGAAGCTTTCGTTGCTGTCGACTAGGAATTTAAGACTTCACCTGTCTTTACTATTTTAAATCTACACGCTTTTCAAAGAAAAAGTATCACTGGGTTAGTATACTATCATAACTTTTAAATCTCTTTTTATAATAATAAATTAAAGCCGAATACAAGACCATACTTCAGCAGTCCACTGGTCATTGAATTATTTAATCTCGGTCTTCGGCTCCACCCATATTTTTCAAAGTAATTACAGGTTGCCGTAGCACTCTAGATTTATGGCGACTTTGAGGATTTCCTCTTTAAATTATGTCAATTGTAATTGAAGCTTGTTCTGCTTTATCATTAAATAAGTTTAAGTTGGCAACATCTCTTTACTTTATGATGTACAGCATTAAAGATTAAACACATCAAACAGTTCATACGGAGATTTATAAATCATAATAGAGAAGTCAGCAATGAAAGGTAACATTCCGCTTGACCGTCCGTCTGCAAGTTCAAGTTCGCACGGACAGACGCGCGAGACGGCGCGCGCGCAAGTTGCGCAAACGCGCCGGTTCTCCTCCACACCGCAGACGCATGACTTGCGTCATGACTCATCAACAGTGTCAGCGCGTCAATGCCTCGTTTATATAAATACGTTGCATTCTTCAACATGTTTATTTATAGACGAGGGTTTCGATGGAAATCCTCGATCATTGATTAAGTACCTATTTAGTTTTCTCTTGTCTATTGATAGGCCTTCAAACACATTTGATATTTTCGATATGTTGGCGACTTATTTTATTTATATGATTTTGGTCAGTAATATCAGCCTACCCATCACATCAATACACCAAGAACACAAACATTCTTATGCAAATGTAAAAGATTGGAGTCGAACAAAAAGAACGATTAATCGAAGTCAAAAGTAAATCGAGCGTGCGGGCGCGGCGGCACTCGGTTCGCGCTGTCTCTTTAATTGCTCTTTGATAACCAGTAATAGTAGTATAAATGCACCCATTATAGTTTCTTCCATTTATATTGATCGCATTAATGCTGATCGCGTTTAAAATTTAAACGCCCTTTGTGCGGCCATCGCATGGTCGCCGTCTCGGTAAGCAATACGAATAAACTTTACTATGAATGGTTTCACACGAAAGTCTCGCACTCTGTTGGACTTGTAATGCGAGATATGCGTGGGTTTCATTTTAATCTTGGACGTATGTCGTGTCATTCTGTGATAGCTTTACCATACTAATATTACACTTTTCTAGATATTTTAATGGTTTGTCGGGCTGTTGTTTCCTCAAATGGTCAGAAGCATGAGTGTCTTTGATTACTCCTGTAGGTTAGTGGGTACTTGAGCTTTTGTGTAAACTTTTAAAAACAAGCCAGTTTACTACTTCGGAGAGTAAACGTCGATTGACGGCGCCAATGTGTAAGCAAGATTCCTACAAAGCTTTTACATAGTTTTCATAACTTTTAATTAAAGGTTCACCTTACTTTACCAACATTGGTACATCTCAAACAAAATATAAAATCATACTTTGTTGTGACTTGAGAGTGAGAGTAGCTTTTATTGTAAAATATCTTATAAGTAATATTGTTGCGTTAGTAGTACTTACTTTTGTTTCTCGGGTTTAATTTTACTTGACATGGCCCGGGCGTTTACGACGGCAACTTGTGCGTCTCCACGTTTTATGGACCACTGTTAAATAATGCGTACTCTTTGCGTATTGTCAGGATAGGGAACCATGTCGTTTTGTACTCTTTTTATGAGTTGTAGGAACGTGTCTCATTTTATCCGATTGCCGCAGAGGGTGAACCTTTTATGATTTTGTTTAGTACGATATGTGCAGAATACTCTTACACTGTAATTTTCCTGTTTAAGTTTAATGTGCACATTGGTTTGGCGAGACAAAAGGTCTACCTGACTTAAGCAACGCTTTAACAATCATGTGAGTTTTGTAATTTTGGATCGTTTAATTTTATGAATGTGAATCAGGATTCAGGATGTGATTAGCATTTATTTGTTTTGTTCATATGTTCCATATTGAACTAAGGTTTATATAGTCACAAACACTTCGGCGTCATGATCTTATACACATACATATATCTTGCTTATTTTCATATTTAAACCCAAACAGTTGAACTATTCCCGTCCTCCTTGCATCACAACTCATAAATTGTGATTGCTTTCTCCATACCCGTTGTCTGCGAGACATTCCAATCAGTCGGAACGCCTCAGAGGACGAACTAAGACTGGGAAAACCGTTAACTAGATCCGCTACCGTATTCGGGTCGCACTTCATATTCGAGGCGGCGACCGTCTTCCAACTGCAGCAGAAATGCGCCTTCCAGCTGCGAAATAAGGGCTCATGTTAATTAAGTATTGTTCCGGGTTACAAAGTATCAGTACAAGAGCCGAATTTACATTGTGAAGTAGTTGTAGTCCCGAAAGTAAGTTATATACCATAATGTTACATACTAGTGGGATGGGTAGGAAAAGCATGGAAAACTACGTTCAATTTTTAAACCAATTTAAAACTGGTGGAGTGAATTGGCTTTAGTCGCAATAAACTGGGTGTACGCAACAGCATTGTACCCCTCGCATCAACAGATATTGACATGTGGGGTGTCACTCGAGCCCGACGCAGCGTGCGGGTTAATACCGATAAGATTTTTCCAACCAATTTGCCACCGAGCACTGTTCGCAACACCTGCCCGTTTTTTACGGTAAATCTGCTCCCAGCATGCACTTAGTATGGCGCGAGCCCATATGATCTGTTTCTTTAAAAACATGTGCAGCTCAGATAAGTTACACTTAGAAACACTCGGGGCTTCCTAAAGCTACTGTGCCACTCAATGTACCATTTTTGTGGCGTACGAGTATCCTAAGAATTTAGTGCGCGTTTTAATATTAGATTCTGGGGAGTCGCTCGCCCCGTTATGTCAGACGCGAGGATACATCCCGCCACATTGCAGCAACATTTCCTCGAATCGTGTGCCCGCCGAGTTTTGAACTCGGTTAAGCTTGGCGAAATAGCTATTCTGAAATTTCAGCAACGCATATGCAAATGTCAGCTCTCGACACTGATTGTACGAGTGGCACGGGGAAAATTCATGCATTTACATTAAATTTCACCGAAATTGGATCCCGACTTCGTAGTTTATATACGAGCTAGTGTGACACGTGCTCCGCTCCCGATATTTACGATTTTCAATCGCATCTGTCGCAACAACAACCGTATGATTGTTTAGCTAGCGGGATCCTTATTCCTGCACATGACTGTTTTAATATTTTTCCGAGATATTATTGCTGTTAATATTTTATGCTAACATTACTATTGACAACAATGTGTTATTGTTGGACAAGGAATAAATATTTAAGTTACTCTTTACAACTTTGTCTGTGTACTAAATCTCATATAAATTTAAATTGCTAAAGCAATTGGTTGTACTGAGTTCTTTCCACACAAAACTATTCTGATAATTATTATAAAAGGGAGTTCCATCAGTATGCGATACGTTCATATAAAATAATTACATACTCGTAATTATGTTTAATTAATCAATCAAAATCCCCTCACCCTATCTATCAGATTTCAACTAATTGTTGCATAATTGTTAACCTTGTTATATTTGTAATTATAACAAAAACTATCATGCGGGTCAATTTCGACACGATTGAGGATATACCCACTTGAAAGTGTTTTATAGTAATGTTTTGTATTACTTGGAAATTACTCGTTTCAATTGTTTCACTTCCTTTTCATTAACTTTTAATCAAAGCTAGGCTATCGACTACTATTAAAACGTTAATGCGTCGCTTACCGGAATAACTAATCGAATGATTGTTTACATTCGTTCGGTTCGCAAGCACAGCAGCTTGCGTATAATGAATGTTGGTTACATTAATTACTACTTTAGTGCCAGGTTTATAGCTTTGCCGTTATCGGCTCGTGTGAGATTACGTGTTCAACCTTATTACTTTGCTCTTTTTATTTTCGATGACTCAATTTCAACTTGTTATTGCCCTTCTTAATAGCAGTAAAACAACAATGACTCTGTTTTAACTCAATAAATTATTTGATGAGGCTAGTAATGTGACAGGTGAAGCTTTCACAATAAAGCACAACGACTTTGTCCACATTTATTCTAATATTAATTCTGCCTTTCCGGTTTTCCAATTTTTCCTAAATAATAGACTTTTGTCGCATATTTTGGTATCGTCCATTAAACTTTCGCCGTTATGTGGTCCCATAATCTTACAGTTGAACCCTAACGGACACATGAACGTAGCTCACTTTCGTACAGCAGTTACAAAACTCATCCACTGAGATTTCCTCAAAGTGTTACGAAGAAAATATCTCACTATCTCCCACAGAGAACTAATTGTATCACTTGTGGAACAAGTGGAACGACCGTTCTCTCTAATTTGCGGGTAATGGTAAGGCCGTCCAGCGCATGAGCCTAGGAAAGGTAATAAATTGGCGCGGGCGATCGATCGCGGCGCTCGCGCACAAATCAACCGGCACGTCAAAACAATGGCGGCTACGGCTGCGGGGGCGATCGTGCAACCACCCGCCGCTTATCGTCAAAACCAACTTATTTATACCACAATACCTCGGGACCTACATACGCTTGCTGGAAATCATTTAACTAATAGCTATGGGCCTGATCCCATCTTACGTTGCTTGCAATTTCTTGAATGGGAAATGCGCTTGATCAGATTGCTAGTCAAATTAAAGAGTACGCACACGGCTGAGCTTTAATCTGCCGATAGTTTAGAAAGATTGTTAATGGGTTATGGAAGTGGCGAATAAATTAATCTCGATTCTTGAATAGTAAAAAATCAACTAGCTGATGAATGAATAAGATAATTGGTTGTTTCGTTTGGCTATCGAATTTCATAAAATTTCATATCTAATATGATGATGTTCGTGTTAGGTTTGTGAACCTGTTCCTCGGAGTGTGCTGGGAAAAAACCATGAATGAATGTTAGTGAGTTTTTGTTCACTTGTCACTGCGTTTCCGGCGGTCGGTCGGTCGCACGACGGCGCGCGCGCGTGGAGAATCGCCGTACGCGTCGGACCGTCGCGCACTTGATCGCCTCTAGGGCCACCATCAGCCCTTTTTATTGAGATTATTTCAATAAGGTTGCAGTACCCATACGTGCTTTCGTTTTTTACCCGAACAATATACACATAATACACTGTAGGTACCCTAACGATCAGTGTCTATTCACGCAAGTTTATATTAAAATCAAAATTGACCCAAAAAAAAAAATCAGAACCTTCTTCTGTCTTTGTTGTATGGCAGCCCTATCCCCATCACGCGGTGGACATGCTTCACCAGTTATTAGTGATTGAAAAACAACCTAAAATAACCGATCATCATGGGACCGTACTGTAACGTGCAGTTACAGTGCCGTTGTTTGGTAGAATGTAGCTGGTAGCTTTTTGTCTTCTTTTTTGGCCTATTTTGTGCTTCTTCTGAACCTCAAACCTGCTAGCAGGTGTCGTCAATCGAGAGTAAACAGACAGACTGCATTCCAACTCCAAACTCAATTTTAAATTTTGTTTGGATGTGGTGTAAGGCAGGGAGGAAACTGCACAGTGTCAGAGGAATCCTTTGCAGTTTAATGCTTTTGTGCTGTGCAAACTGCAGTCACGTTTTACATGGTTGATCATTCTCCACCGTTCGGGAACCCTTCCTTTTATGGAAGACAAGTGTCTAGGTAAAATATAATTTTATATTTACTAACCTCAAGATCCTTGAAATTGAAATGATGTAAAACACTGTTTTCACAAAGTAAATATTTTACAACTTCATCTGACATTCTTGAGGCACACGAGGTGGAAAAAAAGTGCAAAGACATCAAGAAAAATTGCCTAGTGGTGTATTACGAAACTGTTCACGTGGAGTGCTCATCTCTGAGTGTATTCGCTCGGGAACTGAAAAAAACAGTAAGGCGAAGCAACAGGTAGACGTCCAATTAGAGGGGGCCGCACTTGAGAGGCCGACGCGTCGCGCGACACCGAGCTTTGACGGCCTCCACAAAAACTGCGCCCCGTTTCGCCTGCCGCCATTACACTAGCACTTTTTGCACCACAAACTTGTCGCGCTTCACTTTGACTTTCTCGACCTCCATGTTGCATACATATGTACGCATTATTCAGCACCAGTCAAGTAAAAAATTATTCGCGCTTTCTTTACGCCATACCGATTTAGAGCTTCGATACTGACTTGCCGAGCAATTTATTATAACTTTAATTTGCACTGATAAGCATTAACACTGAAAGACATCGCCATAATTTACGACGAATTCACTTGCACAGTTTATCGATTTATCTGCTGCGAATTCTTATTTACATTTTCAATTTAACAGGAAATATTATTCGGCGACCATAAATCAGGAGTCTCCTCCGGCTTCTTGCGACAATTTCGGAAAGAGCTTTAATTCTTAATTATGGCCTTGGTCGCTCTGTCGTATTTATTTTGCTTTGTGAAATTATCTTTCGGGCAGCCCTGCTATAAATTTGCTCACGCGATCAATAATTAAGATGTTGTGTATGGAGTCAAGTTCACAATTTTTGATCTCATACAATCGTTTGATGTAGCCGATTTTAACTGCTAATGCAACTTTGTCACATAACTTTGTAAACTTTTTTATTTTCGTACCTACCTTTCAACAAAAAATAAGAGAAAATAAGCCATATCCACATATCAGATATAGCTTTTTTTTTGCTTACTTTCTGTTAGTAGTAACTTATTTCATTTGACATTATATTGCAAGGACGATCCTTTGCTAGATATAACTAATTCCCCAAATACGGCTCTACTAGGCGTAGTAAATATTCGAACTACATAATGACAAACATGTAGTCATCCAGAAACAGCTGAACAACATATTTTTCAGTTGTTAACAAAATGTAGGCTATTCGTTGAATTCCACCAATGGAATTTTAATTCACAATTTGTCTCCCAATTTTTGGGTTTGCTCGGAACGCGCGCGGTAATGGGAAGGCATGCCACGCGGCAGTCGCACGCTGTCTTCGAATACGCTACCATAAAAATAATCTGGATTAAGTGCGATCGACGAATCTGCTGTGGAACAAAATTGAATTTACTCCGAACTAAATATAAGATTGTCTAGTTTGCTGCGAATCTTCGAAGTCCAGTTAGGCGAGCGGACGAGCGTGTGATGCAGTTTTAATGACATAATCCAGTTACCGCTGACTCGATTAACCCTCGCTACTGCCAGCTTCGCTAAACACCTATCTTCACGTGTTGCCGTTCAGACACTGAGTCTATCTAGTGCCGTATTAGTTATTATCTCTTAGATCGAAACCAACCAGAGCTGCGCCAGCCCCAGCTGACGTTTCATCGATTTACAGCGCTGCCTCGTTATTGATCATTCACTTTGATTACGCGTACTTGCCTTACTTTAATATGTAACACCAAACGCCATTTATGAAATGTTGCATAATTGAAGCAATTATTGTTAGCCAACGTCGATATCGATATTTTAATTGGGCATTAGTATAAGTGTTTATTTGTGGGTTAATAAGTGTGAAGTAGCGAGTTATATGAACATTCAGAACGCTGATATACGTCGCGGGCGGTGCGGTCGCAGTCACTCTCTTGAAGTAGAAGCTCATCAGATAAGCACGCGTGACTTCACACGGTGACTGCGCGCACGCATCACGCAATGAACATTCACTGCTAAAGTTTTTGTAACAAAGTAACTCACTGATGATAATAAAAAAAATAGAACATGATGCTGTTAACTTATGTACCTTCAAAGATATTTCACATCATTCTTTTTACAACCAAGAAATATGTACTTATTTAATAGAACTTAATCTTATGTGGGCTGGCCGATGTTAAAAAGTCATCGTATATGTCACATATACGTTGTTTGATGTTTAAGTATCACTAAAATTAGTACATACCTTCTTCAGTAGCCGAATAAAGAAATAGAGGCTATTAAACGTGTAAGACACATTTATACCGATATATTTCAAGATTGTATTTTATAGTTACTAGATTTACTGTCTCCGGTGGTTAATTTATTTGTATTTTTATTTCAAGATTTGCATATTATATGGGCCGAATAAACATAGTTATCTTTATGTAGGGAAGTTTTATTAATTATTAATCACATGCAGCTTTACGTTACTGGATATCTCAATTGATAGCGATGTATTAAATCATTTAGATTCTGTGAAACATCGCATTCAAGCATAATAAGATATTTTCTAACTGAAGTATTATTAAAAGAAACGTACGGGAGCTTATAAAGTTTCGCATTTCATAGTCTGTCATATTGCGTTCAAGTAATAGTACGAGGCGAGCGATTACCATCGATATTATGCGGTATCTTACTGTACATTACAAGGTGGATTGAAATGAGCGTGTTAACGAGGCAGAAACGAGTGAGACGAAGGCATGCATGACCTCGGGATCAAGCGCGTGCCTCGCGCCAGCACTGACAAATGTAGGCGACAAATACAAACTGGAGCAGGCTCAGACACCTACTGAGAACCGTACACTCAAAAACCAGCCGTTTGCCTAGTTTTTGCATACGTAACGCTTTGTTCAAGAACACAAAGTTACCGCAATCACAACCGGTACACCTCAAAATACAAATGGTTTTTACAGGTGATTGGAAACGGGATCTGGCAAGCACGCCGTCTAAAAAATTAAGCTTGATTTACCAACTATTTAAAAAGCCGCTAATAAGTGTATGTAGCAAATTGTGAAGTGTTAATGGTCTATGGATTTCACGGCGAACACGTAATGGTTGTGGCTGTTGCCTTACTTCTAATACTGGCCGTCGTAATTGCTCTGTTGAACGAATCGTTTATCATATTAGAAGATTGAAATTGCTTCGAGCTAGAATTTATAGCATTCTAATTTGAGCTTTGTAACACGAATGAGTTGAGCAGATTTTGTGTCTACTTACGCTTGTAAATTATGTCATTAAAGTTGTTGTATCATATCCACACCGGAGTTGGAAATGAATTGAGAAAAAAACAGAACCTTAATTATATAAATCAAATGGTAATTTTCACAAAATGTAGAATCAAATTATAAGTCAAAGTTTAAATAAACTTAACGAGCCTTTTTGTACCTAAAGTAAATTCGTCGAAATCATCAGATTTAATTTTCGCGCACTAACGAACAGATAGTTTTATTGCTGTTATAAAAGATTCGGAAGACTTCACTTGTAATTAAGATTTAATTTATAAATCAACCGTCGCTTGTATAAAATTACTCAATAATGTTATCGAATAAGGCGTCTATAAAAAGTTTATTCGGAGAGAACATTATTGGATTTGCTTGTTATTTTTATGAACAACAATAATTCAACTTTGTATTTTCACTGTTACATAGTCAGGAAGACAAATGTTAAGAATTTCTTTTCATTAACTGGGCATTAAGTACATGGTGGTACGATGTTAGTTAGGTAAGGCGATGAAGCTCGACGCTGGCCACTATAAATCAACGCGGTAAGACTGTATTTCTTTCGTAATCAGCTCATATCGGTTCTCGCGGTTGTGGCCGCCTAATTATTGTCGACTTTTACGATCGACCTAACGAGTTTTCACTTGGAGCCAATCACGATTTTACGGCGCACATATTTTGAGTTTTAATTATTAAAAAAAATATCCGTCTGCGAAGGGATAAAATCTGAAGTTGGGTCATTATTCTTATGACCTAGTCGAAATGTTTATTTGCCTAAAGATAATAAATGAGTGAACAGATAATGCATTTTATTACAAGGAAAATTAAAAGGCTCGTTTTCTATCCTCTAGGATAGATATTAATAATAATGTTTACTGGCACAAATGGTGCAGGCTTCCTATTCTGGGATTCTTTAGCTCCTGCGCTTGTATCAACTATATTACAAGAGCCAGTTTTTTATCCTTCAAAATAAATTACATTGTTTTATTTTATGTAAAGCGTTTGTATAAATAAGAAAAAACTTATTACCCATTTATATTTAACACTCCAGACTTTTTATTAAGAATTTAAACGTTTTATCAGTGTTATGTAACTTATATAATATCTCATATCTAAGATCATAATCTCGAAATCCTCTAATAATATAAATTTAAGAATTCAACTTCATCGATACCGGTTTTCGCACTTAATAAAAACGAGCGCATTATTAATATGATTTTCTATTTAAGCAATTATTTTATGTATTATTCGTTTTAAAAGAGCATATTTACATATTATTGGGATAACAACAAGAAAAACTCATCAGATTGTCTCTACAACGGCGAGATGATTGCCTTATTTTATGATCGTATCTCGTAAGAATGTGGGTTACTCTTGTTCCACGTCGGTGACTATATGTTTTATGTTTAGGAATCTGACTGCCTTATCTGAGATATTAACATATTGATTGTGCTCACCGTATTGATGTGCGACAGTCGAGTTGCTGCGAGTTGCCGCGTTCGACACCGTGAACTAGTTTGTTCAGAATAGTGCTGCACCTTAATGCGTTCAATAAAAATAAGTTACAACACCGTAAATACACCTTTACGATACCTCGTACCCATTAGACACAGCCTGTATATGGCAACATACTCGGTGCCTTGACTTTATTATAAATTATTAGATCGTGAAACACCATGCCGTGTAATATCCCCGTTTATGGCTCTCGAAAATTAATAAAGAAATTCGTTTAATGATGGTGAGTCAGTGTCACGTAATACAAATATAAAATAATGTAGCACTTTATCGCCAGTTAGTGGCAACACTAGCGTTCGGAGCGCGCCGGTCCCCGCATCAACTCGATCAAGTTATCTCGGAATCTAAACATAGTGTAGATGTAAGTGTTGATAAAGACCCCTATCTCCTCAGAGGCTGAGGTGTCTGGATATTAGGAGCGTAAGCAATTTGTCAAGTTCGATGTACGTTTTGTTAACGGTATTTTATAAAATACATCCACATCTAACCAATACACCGATTTCTGTGAGCCAGAATGGCCTCCGGCGCGGTGATCATTACATTATCAGATAAAAATATTTCAAAGAATCTTTGGAGGAAAGTTTATGATGTGTTAGTTTTTTATTTCAGTACAAACATTTAATAAATCATCTGTACGTTGCACACACGGCGATTTGTGCTGGAATACAAGTAACTCTTAGACTTGTACTGAATTCTGTATGTTCTGTTACGGCAATGTTTTGAAATTGACTGAAAACAGTACAGGTTTTGAACCATACTTTGTGATTAGACCTGTAAAAAGTATGCAAATTCTCTGAACAGATCGTTTGCGAAAGGATTTCAGCCTTCCCTTAATTATTTTAATAACAGCACATATTATATCTCAATTACTTTCGCAAACCCAATACCTGGACCGTATTGAAAAAGGAACACTTATATTTGTTTGCCAATTTGCCTCATGTTATTCATTATTCCAATCGAAAAAGATTGGCGAAACTCATTGGCACATGGCAACATTTTGACAATTTATGAAGCAATCAGTGTTTCTTTTCCCGTGTTTATTTGGAGAGAATTATTTATTTTATCTCGAGATGGTGTTGGAAATTGTTTCGGAGGTTGCTTAATATTCATTGATCTCGTCTCACGATTTGTTTACGTCGGTGCGCGTAGGCGCCGAGGTAGAGAGTGGTCAAATTAAAAGGTATCTTAAGCCGGCCTCGGTGGCGAGCCGACGAGCCGGTCAGCCGGTTTTACTCCCCGGGGCTTCATGAGGTGTGAATATGCGGACCAATGCACTTGTAACGATTCACGCACTGTGACAATTTTAACCGAGTGATTTAGTAATTGCTGTTACCGTACCTGTTATGTAACTCGCTAATATGGAATGATCACATTATCTGCGACCAATGTGCGAATTAACTTTGTAACTACTGTTCGTAGTTTAACTACCGAAATATAAGCCACCGTAACGTCTCACATACGTTCCATGATTACTTTTCCAGCTTCTGTACTCGTCGATAATTTTATATTTAGACATGCATGATTCGATAAAGCTCAATAGTAGTAACTGTCAAATATTGTCATGGATCTGTACACGCAGGCTTCCGGCGTGAAATTTATAATTTTAAACTTATCGACTTGGTTTGGAGGTTCACAAGCAATTTAAGATTATTTCTTTCTCTGGTGTGAATAACAATTTTGATTGAAGCTGTGGAAGAATAGAAAATGTTTGGATGTCTTCCTTTTCTGGATATCTCATTGTATTTGTATGAGAGCTCAATGATTCTACATGTGGAACGAAGCAAAACGATAATTTGTTAGTCATTAAATTGGAAATAAGCGGTACAGGAACAGTAAAACTTTATGCCGTAGAAAGAATTCAAATTAATTTAAATTACTTTAGACAAGTAAATGCACAAAAGTATTGCTGGAAGAAAGCGAACTAATTAAAAGTTAGCTTCTGTACTAATAATTCGTTTGACTGTCAAAGTTTTGCGTCGTTAATTTTAATTAAAGAAACGCGGGAGCTGAGTTTGTAACAATATTAAAGCATTGAAATTGGTGATCCGCTAAACTTCGACATTCTGCTCGCGGATGACCGTCCATTCGTTTTAATTAACCCTTCTGTGGCTCTCATCTGCGTCGCTATTAGAAAAGTTTTAACTTTTTTGCGAAACTGTGGCGACTGCGCGATAATTCAATTATGAGTTGGAGTTTCTGTGGGACTTGCTTTAAACCTGCTGCTTTCTTTACCTCGACCTACTTCGGAGACTACAGAGGACCTCAATTCAGTCACCCAAGTCACATTACAAGTCAATGAATTCAACTGCTCCTAGAGCTTACACAGCTATTTTATTATACTTTCCCTGATACCGTGTTCATTTGTATGTCCGGCTTGTATGTATCCAATTCCCAATTCTGCGCGTTCCTCCCCGCTGTCCACGTATTAATCTTGGTCGGTTTCTTCGCGTCTTTGATTAAGGCTCGCTGTGATGTATTTCTTGCGCGCTAACCTAATGGAAAGGCATACGTCAAGTGTCCACCTTATTGGCTAGCGGATTGGCTTAATGGTGCCAATGCCTGGCTTACAGAAAGTTTCGTCACTCGCACGTTGATATGGTCACGCATGTGAGATGCAGTAGATAGAAGTGGACCGTAAGATAACTGTTGAGATAAGAGGTAATATTGGTTTGTGTGTACTACCCAGTTCACTGACGGTCTACTACTTTTCACCTTTATGCCCTAAGTAATAAGGTTGAAAGTGAACGACCGTCAGTGAACTCCGTTGTACCTACGTTTTTTTAAACGAGGTTAGAATTAAATGACTGCGATACTAATCTATTTATTCGCTCATTGTGTGCTTTATCTCAATGATGGTAGGCTATTTGCATGCGAATAAAATAACAGTATCAGTATATCTTATATCTCCTCTTTTATTTAAAGTCGAGGTCAAAAACTAGTGATAACCCATGCGGCCGTTTCGGATAATCTTTAAAATAACGATACTGGCCTAATGTTCCGGTTTTACATATTTGTAGAACTTCGCTTCGCTTCAGACTATGTTTTCGTTCCAATCTAGATTTGAATTTACATTTTACTTATGAAAACAAGTTCTTCTTAATTTGGCTGACTGTAGTGGAGCTTTTGTGGATAGAAAAAAGTTTTAAATATAAAAGGTGAACATTTTTGAGATAGGTAGCAACTTAGGTATACATGTTACGTATCAACTTTCCCCCTTGCATGTTAAGATAAAGATAGTCATCGTAGCGTGATTAATAGTCATATCGTTTTGTTAACTAGCTAACGGTCTAGAAGCCTTCTTTTTAGTCAATACATCAATGAGACGTCACTTTTTATACCGACGAGTGGTGCGAGACGTACTCGAACAGGCACGGATCGGTATGTCGTGCCTCTCATGTCTGAACGATCCTAACATATGTCATAGTTCACTATTTTAACAACAATTTATCACATGTCTGCATCGTCTGTTAATTTTTTCTTGTCGGTCGTATAATGTTGCTGTAAAATGCCGTTAGAACTGTCAAAAATCTATTCCCAATCTGTATTAATATTTTTTCTGTCGTGTAAATTAAATCCTATAAGCATCTTAATCTGATGTGTTAACTTATTTTATGGTGATATGAATCCAGCATCGGTTAAACTCGACTATATGCGAATTGGTGATTATTGTACCACAAGCATGATAATTGCCGTATGATTTCGAAATCCTTTGAAATATTAATGTTTCTTAATCGATATTTATGATATGTCCACAAAATCAATAAAAATCGTCAGCGTTAATTTATTCTAAAAGCTCAAAAAATATGTCACTCATTTCATCTTGATTCTTGATTGGTCGGCGCCTGCCCATTTCGATCGATTCAAATATATATGTGTAATTAAATTTTATCTACGTATTTAACCGGTTGTTAAAGTTTTGAGAATGTTTAGTATCATATTGTTTGTTACGTGATCCCTTCGTTTTGAGAGATGGCGTGCTAGAGTCGATTATGGCCATACCATAACTCTCGTTTGCGCCGGACCTTTAAATGTGTCTGGTTTAAAATTAGTATTTTATGGCCTTTGGAATTCTGTGGTGTCAGTCAAATTCCTGAATCAAATGTAATCTTTGTTTATGCTTTCCACATATTTGGATTGCTTCATTGAGTGGTCGTGCGTTAAAACTTTTGGGGTTCTTTAGTCTTTTTGAAATTTTTATCTTGTTCAAAGGATATTATTTTGTGTTCTGTTTTTATAGTCAAAAATAGATTATTTTATTAATATAATGTAACCATAGATTTATTATGACTCGAACCAAAGTAATAAAAAGCTTTTAAATTCCGGATACCAATTTATTTCCAATACATCATCACCAAATATGAGTAAGCACTATTAATTTCATATCTACTAATAAAATCCAGACCATGTTTCTGCGTATTTTTTCCACTCTCCTATGTATCTATTTATATGAATGACTTAAGTGATTAATGTTCCGAGATAAACTCCATACAATACACAATATGCAAACCGACTGAACGCCGATCAACCGTTTTGATATCTACACTAATTTGCATTGTTAGATATCTAGATGTGCTAATGCAGTACGCTGCGTGGGCAATTATAGGTAACATTTATTAATGTACGATGTTATTCATACCTTTTCTCTTTAGGGGACTCGTTTTCGAGCTCTTCCCGTATGAGTTATAGATGTTGCGATTAAGCATGGCAATAGCGGTCATTGCCTTTTCCTTAATATCTCTTCATATTTATTTATTTATTTGGTACATCAACAGCAATACATACTATTTTTCATATGAATCAAAACAAAATAAATTAATCTATTGTTTTGGTAAAATAAGTTGAGGATCATGAATATCATGATAGATGTCGCTTTCGAGTTTTTTTCAATGTATATAAATGTAGGTGGGTAAACCGTTATTGCCAAGCTAGAACGCAAAAACTACATAGAGTCATGAATTCATGATACAGGAATAGCTAGCTATATGAAGATCAAAATAGTTACGAATCCGGCACTTTTGTGATAGTATTTTGTTTAGTTGGCGAATCGGGAAAGTTAGAAACGGGATATTACCGAATCTCATGCTGTTGTGAGAAGAGTAACCAACGTCCGGGTTGGATGACGGCGGCGCAAGTTGTGATAGTAAATCTTGGAGGCTCTTGCTTCTCATACTACACACCACATTTCTTCTTTAACCCGTATCCGCTTAATACTGAGAATGTTGTCTCCTCCATTCCACACCACGTTTCTGTCTTTGGTCCCCTAACAAACTAGGTCGTCGGTCCACATACCCCGCGCCATAAATCTCATCAACGTCCGCAGAATCTGGTCAAGGCCCGTTGCAATGGCAGCGCAGAGTATGATGGTATGGCAGTCACGAATCCTCTTGCAAGCTGCGATCTTCTTGAAAGTCATCTAGTACCTATTATGAATGACTAGCTTCTGCCCAAGGCTTCGCCCGCGTATATTTATTGTTTCACACAATATCGTTAGAAATTATAGACTATCCATCTATCCATCCATCTATCCTCACAAACTTTCGCATTCATAATAGTCATATATGTCATACAATGATCATACAATGACAAAAGCAGTTGTAGCATCACGTACCCAAGATGGTTACACTCTGTTGATTAAGTCATTGCTTGCTAAACAATAACTACATGTGTTATTCTAAGTTATATCCTCTAACAACTATGGTCTAATAACTGTAGCCGTTTCCTTTCATATTCCATTCAGAATGTAGGCATGCCTTTTGAAATTTGCATCCATAAATTGCCGTTTAACTAGCGCCGCTGTTAGGCACGGACTATTACTAAAAATATTTGTTTCTCTTGCTAACAAGTAAAACAAGAAACAAATAGAGCTGCCAATTAGTTCACTGTGCAAAGTTTATCTGTTAAGTAAGCTCTTACAGGGTTACTTTAGGTCAGTGTATTTTTACCAAATGGCAAGCCTTGCCTAGTCCTGCCATCTGACATTTAGTGAGTCATCATCTGCTTAGCCTTTTCCCAATTATGTTGGGGTCGGCTTCCAGTCTAACCGGATGCGGCCGAATACCAGTATTTTACATGGAGCGACTGCCTATCTGACCTCCACAACCCAGTTAGTACTGGGTAATACGATACCCCTTGGTAAGACTGGTTGTCAGACTTTCGGGCCACTGACTACCTGTAACGACTGTCATAGATTTACAAAGGACAGCTGGGACCAACGGTTTAACGTGCTTTCCGAGGCACGGAGGAAACCTCGGTATGTAATGGGCGGTCACCCGTCCACGGACTAGGCGCGGCTTAAGCTTAGATTGACCCGAGCGGCTGCTATTATTTAGCCACGAGCTCCTCTGACATTTGGTGAGTACCTAATCTTTTTCACCAGACTTATGCAAAAACAATATTCAACCTTTATTGTCTCACTGCAGGGCAAAGGCTTTCCGTTTGTAGAAAACGATATTTTTACTTACTTTAATTCAATGCCCACAGGTGTATCAGCTCCTTTATACTAAATTGGGAACGAAAAGTGTGTTGATAATTCTCGTTCCCCATTGCATTCACGCAGCGTTGGTGTTTCGGTAATTCTGTGTGGAAAAATGCTCGAATGCCCGAATGGCCGGTAGCGAGTGCGGCTCTCATTATATCGAATGAATCGGCGAAGAGCATAATGGTGGGCCGCGTCAGCCGCGTGCTTGGCAAATTATATGCCAGCCGATGTCATTGTGATAAATAATTCACTCGCTCGTATCCTCTTCTGAACCCGGTTCACTGCGGGGGTAAAGCTGTTGAGTTGTAATTATGGAATGTTGTCTATGCTATTAATTGTCATCTTTTCTTTGAGTAATTCTTATAAGTAGTAGGTTCTAAAACTCTGTGAATCTTTACAACTCATTTTGTGTTTACACCTCTTGTTGAAAATATACGATATTCTGGAACCTTCTATACAATATGTTCAAAAAAAACTGTCAGATCCGTGAGGGTATTATTAGGTATAGAAATTAGATTATGTAATCCTTTTTGGAGAAAATTAAATAAAATTAGAAAACTTCTTTGGCAACACACGGGCGCAAGCGGTCCCTTCTTGGGTAGTGACGTCATAAAAAAACAATTGACGATCGAAAAAACTTATGCCAAAGATGGTGTTGTCACGTTTGAAAAGTTTGTTTGAATTTAGGGAAACGGTGGTAATTTGGGACAAAAATCATTCATTTTAAAATTCATTAATATTTTTACTTTCATGAATATTTTATGTTTCTTGTTCTAATTGGCAATGTCATTGGTATACCTATATGCCCTTTTCGGATCGGATAGGGTTTTGTAACATATTGTATAAGCATTGTTCTAGCAAGCGAACTAATAACGTGACATCTATGTGTATAAATGTCTGCCTGTTCTCTGTATTTATGTGTGTAGGGCTAGTTATCTGCCCTACACACGTAAAGACAGAGAACAGCGCAGTTAGCCTCGCGCAGTTAGACAGATGTCTAAAGTTGCCTAGCTGTTTCATAGACAGCTTTTTTTGCAATGATATAAAAAACTACGGAATTTCAAGTCTTCTACAAGGTTCTAAAGAACCTAATTAATTTTAATTAATAAGTATTTACGGAACTCGTCGTCTTTGCCGGTGAATTTAACAGGTCGTGCAAACTGCAATGTACTGGCCTGCTGACCAACACTAGTAGAACTTACCATTGACTCACTCAAAATACTGATTCCTAACAATATTTGTTGATAAATGGAAAGATAAGTGGGATATTTTACGCCGCCGATGCTACAAATTGATACCAGCGGTTCACCCGAGTATTTTATTGTTGATCTCGCCAATGTGTGCGTGTATTAAAACCTCTATCTAACACGTTTATATAGATGCAGTATCACGGCGCGCACCGATCGTAAATGTCATCTGAAAATTTATATTCATTACGATTAGATAGCAGTCCACAATGGCCAGCCCATTGTTGGCCCTGTGTACCACCTGATCGATGTATGATATTGCATTTTTATAGGTGACGCCCGGACCGACTATCTCCTATATATTTTTTTTTATAGATTTTCAGACTACTGAACGGAGGGAAACAGGACGCTGTGTAGTTTCTCTATGACCGCACATTAAAACTTTTATGACAAGCTAATTTATACATCGCCCACCTACAAGCTTCTTCATACCAAGTATAACGTTACATGAATATCAAAAGCTATAGGTGTACATTGCGTTATTAAATCATATATTGCGTTCTTAACGGAACAGCTTTATTTTAAAACAATAAAAAAGTATATTTACATATAATCATTTAATGATGACTTATGTTAAAGATAATTGATTTAATTAAACATCAATTTATCTTTCACCTCTACATATTTACTTAATGGTTACATTTGCCGTAAATTATATTAATTGAGAAATAAACCGAATATAATTAATTGAAGCAAACACAATGGCGGTTTATAAAGAGAATAACAATCGTTTACAATAAGATTTTTATTGTTACATTGAATCAAAGTTTACGAGCTTTCCTAAGAAAAGCGCATATAAGTGCTGTGAACCTCAGTCTGATCAAGAACCCGAATGCGCGGCCGCGTACGCGCAGCAATTTGCGACTCGGCTCAATATCGCCGATTTACGAGGATCCATTTCCAATTTTACGAGCTGACTGACGCGCCCATTTATACGAGAACTCCGATCCTTGGCTGCAACACTCTAGCAAGAAAGTTGTTGTGCGCAGAAACGGTAGGTCATGCTACATCGGCGGCACTCAGTCCACACGTTTAGTTCCTATTCGTTGTTACACCACTACTAAGCTGCTCTGACGTTCAGTTAAATTTATACGACTACGAGTAGGCCTCGGGCCCGAGGGTTCTTCTTACGCCAACACAACTTACGCACAACTTTACACTTAAAATTAATTCCTGTCTCTCGTTTAAGAAAATTACTGCAACTATTAACAATTACATTAAGAAAATAATATGCCCGTGTGGTGGGATTCGCTACGCGGACTGTGTGTGTTTTAACGTCGTGCAGTGTTTGTGGAACCGGTATTTAGAGCTTTATGTGGAACCACACGTGGGGGTACATTTCATGCCGCACTTAGTCTAACACATGCAATGCGCTTTCGCGGAAAGCTAGCTGCGTTGTGGTTTTGCGATGAATAATCGCATACAAAACCGTCTCACAATGGCCAATGCGAGTGTTTAAATGCCCTATTAAATCTTACGGCCTGCGTAGGATTCTGTGGGATTCAATTACGCTTTGTGCGCGATGAAAGGCGCCGGAGTTGTACGTGTAAAGTGAGCCGCGAGCCGCGGGAACACATCCCGACACCTCGCCCTCAATGAGCCCTGTCACAAAAGGTGCAAACGAAATAAGAACACGGCACACAACACGTATCGCCGGGGGCAGATTGAATAAATGCTAAATTAAATAAGAGCAAATAAAACCGTCCATTAATGAGTAAAAGCGTCTCGGATAATTCGAGTGGCGTGACATTCACGACAAAAGGTTGGCTCGGTCGCCACCGCCGCGTCTCGCCACGTCTCGCCTGCTCCCAGTGCTCCCCCGGGTGAAGTGCTGACGACATAGATTTGAGCCGGATTATTTGATTGTGTAAGAAATGAGTTTGCTCTCTAATGTATTGTTAGGGATTTACGCATAGTCGCAGCATGTGGAGACGTATAAATAGCTTATCATTTGATTTGGGTTTTATGTTCGTCTATTGTAATTGTATTAAATCAATCCGTCATGTGGTAAACTCTGATATTCTTTGTGTTTATATTACGCACTTATGAAGTAACTTTTACCACATTACTTTGTACGACCCAGGTTCCCATGAACTCGTACGCAGCAGTGTAGTTGACTTTTATTGCGACATATAACTGTCGTGGATTGACATACTAAATTATACATCTGTTTTGTTGCCGTGCAAGGTGTTGACATTATGGTGCCATAAACAAATAAAAATATTAACATAATCTTATCACATAATTACAGTCAGAGTGTACGGTATGGGCGTATTAAAATTATTATCGACACTTGCTCCCCGAACGTTCGGGGCAACATAAACAGAACGTTTTCTATTCGGGAACCAATTATCATTTACATATCATAGACGAGGCACCGACACTCGCGGCACGCAGCCGGGGTCAATACATTTACACTACCACCAGTTTATGATGACACCTGACTCCGCTTACTCTCCATCAACAATAGGTCCGCTCAGGAGAAATGTAGTCAAGAATTAGAGGTCCAATTTTGCTGGACGCACCAGGCTAGATTGGTATATAGATGCATATGTGTGGTATGTGAGTACCAAAACAAGACGGCTAACCAAATCGCTTTTGTTAAGATTTTATCTCACCGTTAAATACTTCTAACCATTATAGTATATCGGGCGACTCGTTTAAACCTGCGGCAACCAATTATGCTTGTTACCATTGGGATACTGTGATTTGGGAAGGTGTGGAAGTATCTGGGGAGATTGGACCCGGCTTGTTGTTTTATCGAAATAGCTTTTAGTTTTATAGTAAGGGTTGGAGATTTTAGATTGTAGGGAATAAACACGATCATTTATGAATGAAATAAATGTTGCATCTGCAACAATGTGTGTCAGTTTTCACACAGTTCGCAAACTTTTACATGTGTTTTTACTTTTAGCATCTGTACTTTTTCAGTACTATGTTGTTTAATTTAGACACTAGTATGAATGTCATTTAAACGTATACTTTTAATACCGTTTACTATGTCATCATAACAGTACCAGGTGTAGTGGACTTGTTTGTACGTTGATAGCCGCTTTACACACTTACCGACTCGAGTGGATATCAATAAGTAATTAAAGTAACCACTCGGACCACTTAAGACCAAACAAAGCGATTCTATTGGTCGTTTTACGGCTCGTCCACTACATTTGTTTAGGCGAGAAATATTCGAGCCATTATAACGAGGCGTGACGAATTCATGTATTAAACCGTTCATGTTTCAATTGAAGCAGTTTTTATTATGGATTATTTATAGAAATGTAATTTTTGTGTGGCATTGAAGCCGTTCGCATTATTTGCGATTTGTGGTAACCGTCTGTCACGTCACGACGAGCTTTTTATTTTAACGTAACGTAATAAATAGAACCGAAATATTTGATACTAAAAAAAATCTCGTTACCTTACATCACTTTATTCACAACTTACCTATAAGTACAAGTTTCCCAACATGTTCAGTTTATTAAGAATTACGGTCCAGTTACAACACATCACGTGATAGGTCCGCAGTCATTTTCATAATTGTAGTAGCTTTTACGTCGAAAAGAGGTTAATGCAAAGTACATTCGTCTCACGACGTGACTAGATTATTATCCGTTAATTTCAAGATACGTAGTTAAAACAAATAGCTTCGTTGAAATAATAACTGCCTGTGAACATAATTGAAATAAGAATTTGATAATCAAATTAATCTCATGCAGGCAACTTAATTATCGTTGTTGCTTATAACAGCGTATAATTTGCGTCAAAATTGTTTCGCGTCCAATGAAGATCGTTGGTTTGGTGAGTCACAACGGAACACATTATAAGCCAGCACGTGATATTGTTTGGTTTCGTAATAGCAGTACAAAATAACAGGTTGGCTCATAACGTTAACGAGAGAGATTAACACTCGTATTTATAGTGAAGCTTAACCGCTCCGTCAACATCGCCGAAGCTGATTTTGCGAACATCTTTCGTGCACCGTTATGTTTTAACAGTACCGCCTTTTAACAACCAGCCGAAAAAAAGTTAATTTGATATCAAAATTGCGTGGGGAATGTGTCTGTTGGGAAGATTATTTTTATTGTTTTTGAGAACTATTGTTATAATAAAGATTTTTCTTTTAAGAAATCAGAAAAAAGGATTTTAGGCTTAGTGCCATTTATAACAATGGATTTAATGATTCTCATCACTTTTTTTTTAAGAAATGGCAAAGAAAATATTGTATACTTTTAATTAAAAGATGATTTTACTTTTTTATTGAAACACAATATTTGAATTTTGAACGAAGTACTGTATGTAGATCAAGCTCCACAAATACTATGGATACGGGCGCGGCCGGCACCTCGTTGAACTCTTTCGTACGGCGGGCTCGGGCAGCTCGATGCCTGGTTTTTTCCCCTCGCGCTTCTAATGAGATTTAAGTCCAAACATCGAGAACGGTTATGGCGGAACATTACACGCTCTAGGATATTAAAATGAGACAAATTTATTGCCGCTCTCCGATTATACTTTCGATAAACGCACAGACCGGTGATTATGATATCTAGTGGTTTAATCGTACGATCGATACGGAGTCGCGTTCCGTTCTACACTAAACCAGTACTAATAAAAAAGAAACTAGTTACGGGCGGGTCGTATCCGACAGTTTACGTTGGAAAATCAACAAGGTGCTATAGTGGGCCTATAAGTCGGAACCGCGGTGCGTTATCGACTCAATCGGGCTCGAACAATGCATCGAATGTTTCAATATAGCTCCGACAGCATTTTTAACGTTTCATCGGTGCTGTAACAATCGTAAAATAAATTCTCTACGCCTTCTCAGAGCTCTGATTAATGTTGTACACAGCGCGGCGTCTCGTTTTTTATTTTTTTTTCACCTGTGTGTTATTCTCTAGCTTAATTTATGGAGGCTGGTGACTGAGAGCGCGACTTGTGTCTGAAGCTGCGATTTCTCATTGTTTGGATACCTAGAAGATGTTTGCTGACACCCGTAACGGGCAGTTAAGTGTGTTCGACAAGAAAAAATGAAGTGAGTAATTACATATTTTGACAAGTAAGCAATTACCATGACATTGCGAATCTCGAAATTATAGTCTTGTTGTACTACTGACATGTAAATTAATTTTCTGTCACGCATTTTGATGTGCTTGTTGTACTTGTACAATAATTTGTTGTTGTATATGGTGTGTTTATGGGTTTTGTTTGAAGTGCGTTGGTCTTTGCTGACCGCAGCATGCGTTTGCCCGGGGTCTGCGGCCGCGCAGAGCGTTACCCTCTCCGGGACGGATGGATGCGTCGACCTGAGAAACTACAGCCTATGGATATTTTTGACCTAACAACATTTTACGAAAGAATTTCTCGATATCGAGACATTGAAGTTTTTGAGAAATTCATTGTATGTTTAATTACTTTGAGTTGAAGACACTAATGAAATAGGTTTGTTTAAAATAAGTTAAGTGGATTTTGATACCTTAAAAAAAGAAGTAATCAGTACAATCACATAGTAGGCAATCGCGTCATATTTTTCTTTGCAACCAGCAAGAATCGATTTAATACTCGATTTACTATGCTACTCGTGAACGATCATTATTCAACGCAGTTGCGATACTCAAATAAGCAATGAATCCAATACATTATTACCGTATACCGACTTTATGAGGGCATTGATATTCCTTGAAACTAAGGAAAATATTATGAGGTATAAAATTATGCAAAATCTTAGCGGAGTGTTTGTAAACCTATTTATTCAGATTTCAGAACTACACTGGTAAATAATATGTTTCTTTAAAAATGCTTTCACACGGTATTTTTAACCTAATGACAAACTCTAAAAAGAAACACTGAAGCAAACTCAGAAGTTGTGGTTTTTAAGGATGGACTTCGATTTAATGCTGGTTAATATAGCCAACTTCTGAAATGACTTCTGAAACCCAATTCTGGGTTAAGCTCGCCATTGTACATAAGCTATGTTATTGCAACTTGCATGTATATTTTTTGTGGTTTTGTGTGCAATAAAGAATAAGAAGAATAAGAAGACTTTTTGGGAAAAGAGCATGCATCCAAGCTTGTGAAAAGCCTACCAATCAAAATGAAAAGTCATTTATACAAATTACGTTGATAATCAAATAGTTCTTGAGTGACCGAGCTCTGCTCGGGTGGAAATAGAGAAAACGAATTTTCCCAGATATGAAATTAAGTAGATTTCATATCTGGGAAAATTCGTTTTCTCTATCATTTTTCGCCCCCGTAAAGCCCCATATTGCAACTTTCATCGAAATCATTAGAGCCGTTTTCGAGAACGTGATTACAAGTATTGTATTGTATTGTATAACGGGCTGGTAGATAAGATTAGTAGTCATCATCTTCATTCTTCTGCCCATATTCCAATTCATTTGGGGTCGACCCAACATGTCTTCTTCTTCCATACTTCTCTACTACTAGTCATATCACCCATCACACAGTCCATCCATCGTTTTTTTGGTCTTCCTCTACTATTATAGCCTACATTCATACTCAACATATACCACGATAACGGATTACTACACAACTTTTCAGTCACCGGCGCCACTTTCAGACTTCCTCTTATGTACTCATTCCTTATTTTATCCAATCGAGTTACACCACACATCTCGCTTAGCATTCTCATCTCAGCCACATGCAATTGTCTTTCATTCATCCCTTTTGTGGCCCAACATTCTGATCCATACAAGACAGCAGGATATAAATTAAATTTAATAGTGTAGGATTAAATATAAATAGTATTAGTGTGTAAGCTAGAGAGATGTGGTGGAACAATGTCCCCAGGAATACATAGTATGCGAAGTATTCTATCCTAGTATATACCTACTCATCCCAGAAAACTGTAAAATCTTTACGCAGATGGAGCCATCTTCTAAGCCATTTAATAATCGAATAAATCAAATTCTTTATCACCGATGTCAACTTCAGGAATGCATTGATAAGTAATCGCTGAAACTTGCTTAACGAAGAATAAAAATACAGGTTGATCTTTATTAGCAAGATTTTATTGCTTTTTATTTGACTGGTTCCAGTTGTGATAAGCGTTTTCCAAGCAAGATGAACCGTTTAGTGCAGGCATTATACTGGGTGATTTGTTAAAAGTGGGCAATAATTTAGTGGCGTATGAAAATGAACAACTTTTACTATGGGACCGACCATGAAATCGCGAAAAATATCAGCTGCTCCAGAAATTATTGGTCGCGTAACTCGAAAAAATGTAGGCAATAGCAGATTTTTTAAATCATTTCTCATAGTAAAAGTTGCTCATATTTATGAGTACTTCACTCCCTTAAAATATTGCCCACGGTTAACTAATCACCCTGTACCCATAAAACTCTAAGTTGATGGGACAAACATACGTCAGACAAAATCTTATACAGTGCTTCTTTGGTGTTCGGAAAACGTTGACAGGAGGGCCTGTTGGCAAACATTTATGGAAGTACTGTTTCGTGAACTGTATTAAAAAAGGTGGTAGTGTGGGCTACAATAAAATTCTAACCAAACATCCTTTGTCCAGATATAAGTAGTTGTAAGGTATTTCCAAAATGAAGTGTTGTATTATGATTTCACAATTTGACAATTGATGAAAATTGAATCAGCAATTTTGTCTTACTGCAAAAAAGGCAGTGGTTTCCTAATAATATCGGATAAGAATCTAGTATTTTGGCCAATTGGAACAGACTAAAATGCTGTCTTATTCGATTTTCCGGACATTTCTGTTAGAATCCCTAATAGTATTCTTAAATAATTCCTATTCCTACAAAATATTGTGTCTCGACTTATTTATTTTCATACTAAGTGTGTGTAGTTAATCATACAAAGCTACATAAAACCAACATTAGTAAAACTTAAACAAAAATTAACCTTAACCAACTCATTCTGTAGAGTAAAGTTGAACATCGTTAACTGTTCCAATAAGTACTTAATCACTTCATCAAAGTATTTCAGCAACTCCATCGATAATGATTCCCAACAATAAAAGCAAGGCTCGTGGCTGTAAAACGCTTGTAAATCCAATCGGCGTACAAGGTGTAAACGCGCTATCCTTTTGTTCGAGCGAGAGCGTCTGGCTCCAAGCGTAAGCGTCGGACATCCAGTTGCTTCGTTCGCGCCTGCTTAGGTGTGAGCCAAGGGCTCGTTACCTCAGATTGAAGGACCGCGGTCGTCGGCCGGATCCCCACTGATCCTGTGGCAAAAAAACTTCGCATGCACACGCCTACCCACTTAGAGTACGTATAGCTATGAGATCTCATTTCTATGGAATGTTGAACAGTGTAGTGTACGCGTATGCTGTTATTGACAGCATAATTGTAGGGTAAATAAGATTGGTGGTAAATGAACATGTTGGGATAATGATTTTCTATTGTATTAGAGGTAGAGATTTCCCGATGCCACACAGAGTTAGAATATTCAGTGTATCCTGTTTTAGCAATATTTGTGTGGACACACGCACAGCTTCTTTACGTGTACCAGTGAATAAATTGTTAATAAATCAAGAAGATGAACAAAACTGGGATCAATAATTTATTCATAATCGGTTATAGCTGTTGTAATTCTGGATTTAATTACTTCACAGTGCCAACCAGTTGTTATTATAAAAATAAAGAATATTAAATAACCCTTTCATACCTTTTAAGTCATTTTAAAAGTGTTAACAAGCCATTAAATTTTATTTATTTTGTGTCATATGGTAATTATTGTCATATTCTCACAATAGGGCGAATTTATGTGTAAAATATGCCTAGATTCACATTAAAAAATGTAAAGTATCACTTACAGAGTATTTGGTTTCATGCGTAGGCTTCACTTGATTCTGCATATTCTTGCTAATTGCTGAGTTTGTCCTCTGTTAATGTTAGCCTATTTCACTAGCATATATGTAAAGAACCTAATGTGTGTGGAATCGATAGTACATTATGTTATTACAAGTACCTTATTTATGTAGGAAACTATTAAGGTCTCAAACTAAATTTGTATTTGATCTTGCCATCCCTCTCTGCTAAGGTTATTTAAACCCTTCAGATATTCAATTTAAACATTTAATTGCATTAAAATTTACAACTTTTTCTTTCAGTAAACATACAAAATATAATCATTACAAAAGTATTTTCATAAAAACCTGCACGTATGGTATTTTTAGCTGATGTTCAATTATTTGCTGCAACTTCTCGATATGGTCACATTGGACATTCTTATTAAAATAAATTAATCTGTATTTTAAAAAGGAATCGTATCCATTTATATGCAAATTTCAAGAATGGGATTGAGCCACATAAGGTGCAAATGAAATGAGATGGAACAGTTATCAGTTGTCATCAACAATAACATATGGATATTGTTTTAAATGCAATTTTAAATGCTCTCTCTCAGTATTAAAGTAATTAGCAATATGTGTGTGTTTTAAAAATATCTATTCAACTGAATCCTGAGTTGTAATAGAGTAAGGTTATACTGAGAACATTATACAGAATACTGAAAATATTGTTATGTATAATTTTTTCTTCCCGTGAGATTTAATTTAATAGGTTGTTTTGTTATTACTAACTAAATGGTCTAGCTTTGTAGCTATTGTTTCTGAGAAGCATGAATGCTGTGATGTGGTGTACTATGTCTAGATGTCTACCCATCTAATAGGCATAGGTAACTTTAACTTCTGATTCAACATGATTTGAAACAATATTCGTACAATTAAATATCTTTCAAGATTTTTAATTAGTGTTTTTCCATGTTTCATTATTTGTTTGGTAAATGGCTTATTGCAGAAAAAATATGTGTCATGCATGTGCAATGTAGATAAGTACGAAACTAATTGATTGTGTATGTAATTTTAACTGTGATAAGGACGTGGGTATTTTCTATAATGAAAGTAAAAAGAAACTTATTATGATTGAATTGTATTTTATTTTTCATTTATATTTTTTTCCAATTTTACGCTTTTTGATTATGTGTTTTCCACAATAAATATTCTTTTAGTTCAGACTACAATACAAAATATACATTAATGTGATATAAAATGAACGCTAACTATATCTAATTTTATCACAGATTGCGGCAGTATTGCCATTTTATTTAATAGTAGTCGGCAAGTTTTGCCCAACAAACACAGCCTAAATAGGCCTAACTCATACAAATATTTATTTATACATCGATTTAGTTAAGCTCAGATCACATAATATGACAGACATTGTGATTACAACAAAGTTGTTACAACAGACCTTTTAATACCTAACATTCTTAAGAGATTATTTATTGTAAGCTTATTCTATAAACATCTACAAAATCAGGCATATTTACACTACTATGACTAAAAGTATTTTTAACTAGCTTCTGCCCGCGACTTCGTACGCGGATCCTGTTGCTTATGCCAGCGACAACGGGGTCGTCAAAATCGAAGATCTGAAACGTCTGATGTCGAATTCTAAGAGCCCGGGGACGGGAAAACAACGGGATGCGCGAGACGATTCGAGACGTTCCATATCTTTCATTTTTGTAAGTCAGAAGTCGATGCGTAGATACGCTTGGAACTCGAGCGTAATTCTCTATCCGTGAACGTCTCCGATTCGCGAGACAATGCATGACGTTCACGATCAGCGGTCAGTCACGCATCATATTCTTCACAGTTCTCTAGAGACCTGGATGTAGATGCGTAAATACGCTGAGAACGCAGGCGTGCTTCGTTATCCAAGAGGAAGAGAAGAGAAGCGAGGAAGAGGTTTCCACGGAGCGAGTTGCAGCCTGATGTTCTCGAACAGCATCAAGTCTCTCCTGACGTTCTTCGGTAGATTCTTGGGATCTTATGATCCTCAATCTTTTAGCTCCTTTGGAACATTGGGAAAGATTTGACCTCTTTCTAGGCATGGTTATAGTTTTATTGTGAAGATACCTGATCAATTAAAATCAAGTGACTGTTCCCCTGCGTTACCGGGTAGGCTACCGTGTCACGAAGATAAGTGGAAAAGGAAATTAAACACTCAAATAACATAAGCCCGAAGGCATATTTTATTCGATAAAATAAAAAAAGAAATGGGAGTTTTGTCCAGTAGAGTCAAATTTTCAATGATATACCGTCGTCATCGAAAATCAGTCCTAAACTGTTACCGCCTTCATCGCGTGGAGGTACTCCCAGCTTATGTTATTTTATAATTATACAGTGAAATTAGTGTTAGCTTTGATTTCCACATCAGATGTTTCTGATCTTCGATTTTTATAAGTCAAGAGGAAATGCCCATCAGACCGAACAACTTTTGCTAAGATGTCATTCCTAAATGTGTTATGGTGTAGCTGGGCTCTTGGAGTTCCACAACAGGTGTTCCAGATCTTCGATTTTTATAAGTCAACAGAGAGTGCTCATCAGATTGAACAATTTATGCTAAGACTTCATTCCTATATGTGTTATGGTGTAGCTGGGCTCTTGGAGTTCCACAATAGGTGTTCTAGAACTTCGATTTTTATAAATCAATAGAGAGTGCTCATCAGATTGAACAATGTTTGCTAAGACGTCATTCCTATATGTGTTATGGTGTAGCTGGGCTCTTGGAGTTCCACAACAGGTGTTCCAGATCTTCGATTTTTATAAATCAACAGAGAGTGGTCATCAGATTGAACAATTTTTGCTAAGACGTCATTCCTATACGTGTTATAGTGTAGCTGGGCTCTTGAAGTTCCACAACAGGTGTTCCAGATCTTCGATTTTATAAGTCAACAGAGAGTGCTCATCAGATTGAACAATGTTTGCTAAGACGTCATTCCTATATGTGCTATGGTGTAGCTGGGCTCTTGGAGTTCCACAACAGGTGTTCCAGATCTTCGATTTTTATAAATCAACAGAGAGTGGTCATCAGATTGAACAATTTTTGCTAAGACGTCATTCCTGTATATGTTATAGTGTAGCTGGACTCTTGGAGTTCCACATCAGGTGTTCCAGATCTTCAAATTTATTCTCTCAGCAGAAAATGCTCATCACGTGGAACAATTTTTGCTAAAGTACCATTTTTGTATCTCTTATAGTTTAGCTATTCTATTGCGGTTCTGCATCAGGTGTTCAAGTTTCCAAGATAAATTATAGCCTATATGTTGCCCAGACTTAATACCTATACAACAAAAAAAAAATCTTTCAAATCCGTCTAGTAGTTCCGAAGATTAGCGTGTACAAACAAACAGACAAACAGACAAACAGACAAACAGACAAACAGACAAACAGATAAACAGACAAACAGACAAACAGACAGAATTTTTTTTTTGGATTCGTGGTCTATTACTGTTTCTAAACCCCCCTCAATTTTTTTTTTTAAAATACATTCAATGTACAGACACAGTTTTTTTACTGTCTTATTATATGTATAGATTATGTACAGTTCGTAAACGCTAACCGACTAGCCATCACAAATTTAAAACAAAACGGTCACTTCAAGTAATGTCTTTGATCACTCCATTCGTTTATTTATGAAATCACTTTGTTCACTGAGAGTCACATCTGAACAGTTCACTTACACTTACACATGGACGGACATGGTGCGGGGAGACGCACGCGGTGGCACTTGGTGAGACGTGTGGGAGGGGTGTGGGGGGAGCACGGGGTGCGCGCCGTGCACGGGCGGCTGCGGCAGCATGCCCAGGTGGTTGCGCGCGTGGTGGTGCCGGTGCATGGGCAGGCCGCCGCCCACCACCGGGCTCGGCACTCCGCGACATCGCTGGTTGTTGCGCACATCAGGCAACGCAAACTTTAGTTTTTCCCAAAACAGTCGATCGTCCGCATGAAGGCACTTATTGGTTTTCAAATACAGTCTTATATCAGGATCTAAATCCTTTTGAGGCACTTGACCTAATAACACTACAATCAGTCTTTTTCGCCGGTCTCTTAGTACTTGGTGGAGAGCCGATTTTAGCTCGTACCGCACCCACTCACATCTTAGAAAGTTTTCACTGAGCACCATGATTGTACGACGCGAAGATTCAACAGCTTGTCTTATCTTCTCGGTCACGTGGGCGGATAAGTCGCGGTAATGTAGGCAAAGTTTGTAAGACGGGTCACCGCGCTCCAACATGGATGCTAGTTCCTCAGTAACCCATACTTCATCTTTGGAACTGTAGCACAAAAATGCATCATACATCTTCTCCGAATCTTCTCTATCACTGGCTCGATAAAACAGTCTCACACCGAATTTTGAATGGAACCAGACTCTCATTTCTTGTCTGAATATGAAAATAATCATGCTCACTAACGACACAAATAAGAAGCATCCTAGAGTGGCAACTAGGAGTGGTATGTAATCTTGTACTTCTTCGTTGGTGATTATTGTCCTGGTGGCAGTCAAGTTTCCATTGATACTGTTATTAATGCTAGGCAATCCAGTACACATAGTTCCATTTTCATTTGAAATTTTAAATCCAGTGTCAGGATCGCTGTACATGCTTTCGTTATAAACAGTTAGTTCAGTCGTATTCCCTTTCGAGTAAATGCATTTGATGTCAGTCAGATCTGTGATAGAGTTCACTCTCTTCGTCCACTCGCGGAACATTTCAGTGTATTCGCAATCACATGACCATGGATTAAATGAAAGTGTAATTTCCGTTATCGCCGGATTGATTTGCCACACTGTCAACGTAACAAGTCTATTATGATGCAGGTGTAACAGTTTCAATCGTGCCATATGGTTGAACATTTCCTTTCCTATGCGCTTGATCTTGTTATTATTTATATGCAGTTCTTGTAAGTTGTCCAACCCATCAAACTCTTGTCCTTCAAGGGCTGAAATGCTGTTGTAATCCAAATGTAGTATTTCCAATTCTTTCAATCCATTAAATGTTCTATTATGGACCGTCTCAATATTTGACGCATTTAAAAACAGAATTTTCAACTTCTTACGGCCTATAAAAGCGTGGCTTGGTAAAACTTTGAGATCATTACCATCAAGGTATAGTTCTGTGGCCTCCATTGGTATTTTTTCCGGCAACATATTCACATAAGCAGAGTTAGCACAATCGACAACGTTGGCAGACCAAGACGGGTCATGGTAACAAGTGCAGTTGTTAGGGCAAGTCATTTCACAGTCGCAGGCATCAAAATCGCAGCAATGACATAATGCATGGCAGTGAGATTCATATTTACACAGAAACTGGTGAGGCGCTGCTTCAATCAAAGCCACTTGGGCATTTCCACGACTATACAACAGCTTGCAATTAATGCTGTCTAAATCCATCAACTTTGGCTGTGTTCTAGCTCTATTTCCAGTGTTTATTTTTTGCAGCCAATCCATTGTGCAATCACACTCCAACGGATTTCCGCCTATGAAAAATTCTGGCACTGTTTTATCTTGTGGCACAGCAGATATTCTCAATGAATTTGGGTCCAAGCTTGTTATTTTATTCCCATACAAGTCAACTCGTGTCAAATTAGGTTTTTTGAAAAACGTGTAAGATTGCACTTTGGATATTAGATTATCATTCAAATACAACATTTCCACTGAGTTTGGTATTGCACTTCCAGTTATTTCTGTTAACTTATTAGAACTGGCGTCGAAAGTATTGAGCGATAGTTGCGATTCAATCTCAAAGTAATTTCCAAGTTCAGCTATCCTGTTAGCGTGAATATCCAGCCACTGCAATCCAGTTGGGATCATTGCATAGTCGAACCATTCCAATCGGTTATCAGAAATGTTCAACCACACCAAATTAGGCAATTTCGCGAAAAGTCCACCGATGTCTGTCAAGTAATTTCCATCTAGTCTTATTGCCTGCAAATTCACGTTTGCATCGAATGCACCGGCTTCAATTTTGTGAATTTTATTTCTTGATAAATTCAAAATTTTCAGGGACGTCATTTTGTCAAAGACGCCCTTGCTGATATTGCCAATGTTGTTCTCTGTTAATCGAAGACCATACATTTGTTCCATTGTCATGAATGATGCATTTTCTATGCTCACAATAAGATTTTCTCCCAAGTCAAGGGTTTTCAACTGGGGTATCTCTTTCAATGCAAGTGGAACTTCATCGAGCCGGTTTCCATTGATGTGCAAGTCTTGCAGCGAGGAACAATTCCTTAATGCATGTGGATGTATTTTGGATATGCGATTACTGTCTATAGACAAAACAGATAGCACTTGCAAGCCCATAAAAGCATAGCTCTCTATATTGGTAAGTCTATTGTTTGATAATGTTAATGTGTGCAGATTGCTTAGCGAGCTGAATACATTTTCTGGAATGTGTTCAATAAAATTGTCCTGCATTTTTAATATTTGCAGGTTATGTAAATCTCTGAATAGTGCTATTTCCATCTTTGATACCCGATTGTGTGAGAAATCCAGGTATACCAGCCTTTTCAATCCTGAGAAGGTGGAAGTATTTATCCAGTCTGAGGTTAATTCGTTGAAAGATAAATCTAACACTAGAAGTTGAGTTAGATCGCTAAATAATCCAGGAGCCAGTACTGTAATAGTGTTATTGTTCAGATATATTTCTTTCAATTCTTTTGTGTCGCTAAATAGTTCAGGAGGTAAACTGGTAAGTTGATTGTCCGAGAATCTTACAGTGGTCAGTGAGAGAAGACCTTCTAAAGCTCTATCAGCAATTGAATTCAGTCCATTGCCTTGGAAATATAATTTTTGCAGTCTTCTCAATCCTGACAGAAGATTTGGTGGCATGGTGTCGATAACATTCCGGGAAAGATCCAAAACTAGTAAGTTGTCTCCGCATTTCTCCGTCGGATGTCGATGTGCTGAAGAGAATTGAAAATGACTAATGTCTCTCATTCTGTTACCGGTCATATTCAAATATTCTAGGTTCCTTAGTGTGCACAATGCACCTTCTGGGAACACTAGCATGTTATTCTCACTTAAATCCAATCGTTCCAAGTTTTGTACGTCTCTTGAAAAAGCGCTGGGAGTTATTTCAAGTGACATTGTAGACCAGTCTGTATTGTGTGTTCTTATCGTCAAGTTTCTTAATTCACGCAGACCAGTGAATGCGCTATCGGAAAGGTTACCGATCTTGCAATACTCAATGGTAAGCTCGCGCAGTTCAATCAACTGGCGGAAACTACCAGGAGCAAGACTGCTTTGGAAGAAAAGCGCGTCGCTGCATTCGAGCCGCAGCCTGACGGTCGGATGCGGTTGAATTGCACTGAAGTTTGTGTTCTCCAACTCGCTATTGATAGTTCTTAGCCTACACTGTAACGCAACTCCTGAGCCATCGTAATCCGTCATCCACCCGCATTCATCGGGAGCTTGGTAACGTGTCCCCGCCGATAAAGATGCACCCCTAACAGTTAAAGCGGTGCTTAGCACCAAGAAGGCGCACGTAAACCGAGTGGGCAACATTGTTTTGTTTTCACTATTATCACTTTATATTACATAGTTTTATTTATCATCGTTTCGCACTAATATTCCACTTCAACATCGTATCATGAGCGCACTAGTTCATTTTATTTCGCCTCGCAGTCGAGTACTTCACTAGTCGAACCGGCCACTTAACTCGTTTCTCGCGAGAACACTAATTGGATGGGATCGTGCGTCCGCAACCTACAGAGTCGAGGTGCACGTGACGCGAGCGACCACGCAGAGGTCTGGGGTGGAACTGAGTCGCAGTCGAACCTGCGGTGCGCTCGCGCACAAGGCCGCGCCGGTTCACGCGTTCCAACAGGTAAATTCACGCCTAGAGCTAGAACGTATTAAGCGCCTTCAAGATTGTTTCGCGTTTGGCTCTATCGGTTTTGTCGCAAAGCTTGTCAGAAAAATACACTGAACACACACAGATACGTGTGGGGCACACCACCATAGATCGAAACCGCTTTTTGTGGTGTTGGAGCAAGCTTTGATACTGTGCGTGTGAGCAGGACAGAGGGATGGTAGCGGGGTAAGGCGCGCATAGTTTGGTGGGGGCTCGAGGCAGCTGGCCAGGTAGTGCGCGGGCGCACTGCCACAGTCGCTGCTTGTTAACACTCCCGCTGATAGAATTGTATTGCAGACATTTGATGACTGTTGACATTTTGTTTACTCACTATCGCTAATGAAATTAATGGTAGGTATTTGTTATCGTGCTAACATCAGTCTCTTTTTTATGGATCCTTACAATGTTTCGTGTTAAAATGTGTTACTGCAAATTACATTAGTAAATTAATCCGATCTATGGGTTTTTTAAATTGGATTAAAAGATTAAGCCTTAAAAAGATGTTATAATATATCTATGGGAGCTTTTCCTACAGATGAGAATGTTTGAGTACTGATGATATTTACAACTTTGTATTGCTTTGTTTTACATCAATCAAATGCCATAAAGTTGAGCAAAGCTGATTTTTTTATTGATATTAGTATTTTGATTATTTGTTTAGTCTGAAGGGTGGTGTTTCATAAATCAATGTTTTCTAAGAAGTGTTTCTGCCTGAACCCGTTCTTTTTTTTCCTATGGGAAGCTTTTACAGCCTAAGGGACTAAAATGTCTTGCAAAAGCTTCTGTGTTACAATACTTATAATATTGAAATGCGCTTAAACGGTAGGAAATACCATTGATTTAATTTCGTATAAAATGTTTCCTGCGATCAGCACGCGAGAACTTTGATTCCTTTGCATATTAGTTGTCGAGCGAAATTGCTGTTTCCAGGTAACCTCGGCCTAATCACCCTTTAATTCAGTTAAACGATTTTGATATAATTCCCGCCGTTGAGCCCCGAACCTCTCATCAAATTAAACATCTGCACATTATGCATTTTGTGTAGCCGCCAATTTGTTCGACAACGTTTGATTTAACAAATTCTGTCGGGCCTAATATTAGATTACTTTCCATGATTTATACCAATAACCTAAACGTTTTTATACCTTACGTATTATTATGAGCTTTTTCTTATTTTTCTCGTATTCGAATATCTGTGCCATTAAGTACCAATAAAATACCACTCGAAATTGTATGGTGTGGCCATATAAGTAGGCGCGACGCATCTGTTTCTATTGTGTCCGCTTGGTTGCTAATTGTCGGGCTCATTCACACCTGCCGTTGTGCAAAAAATTTAACGAACGTGCCCTGAATTTTCTTTATCATCTGTCAAGTAAATCACTCGAACAACAATAGCGCATCATCTGGTTATTGATAGCTTCCAAAATTTGCACTTTATTGTTGCTTTCACACATCCAAAATTGTAGGTATTGAAGAAGGTTGAAAGTACTTCTCATTAATTTGTAAATAGTATTGGTCTACCTACTGAAAATTTTATTCTAAAGAAATGAAGATGTATTCGTGGTCTAGTTCACGATAAATATTCTACTTAATCTCGTGTAATAAATGGTCATGATCATAATTTTATTTGGTGTCGGGATGACAGGAGGACGTGGCGCGTCCGTCGCGAGGTGCTATTTATGCGAGGTGTTGTGGCCACGATCCCGAGTTCCCGAGGCGCCTGCTATATCTCAATTGCAATAAATTATCTCCTTTGACACGCGAGAAGCGGAAAATTTGCAATCGCACCAGTCGGGACCATAGAATTCGCGTCTCACCTCCTTTATGTAAACAGCGTAAATGGCTTTGTAATAGGAATCGCGTCCGTCCCACTATGACACCGCCTCGATAATTCACCCCGAGTCCCACGGGTAGTTTGTCCAGATCGCGCCTAGAGACATTCACCACAAAAGGCCAGCGGGAGATCTCTCCTTCGACTTTTTGTCATAAGTGGCGAGGCGTTTCTTGTCCTACGTTTATAAAAGAACAGATTGGCGGTAAATCGTTCGTTATTGTGGCGCTATTTAATGTATATTTCGAGGGTCGCCATCGGCTGCTATAACAAAATTTCTGTATTCAATTTACTGTGCTTCACGTCGACACGCAACTGCCCGGTGTTGGATTGTTCGCGTGGGCACACCATGATTTTGATGTGGGTTACTTGCTTATGATTCACCTGGAATATTTAAATCCTAATTCAATCTAGTAGGTTATTAAGAACAGTTATATTTCGACCGATTTATGTCTGACCAGTAAATTCGAAAAGACTGGCACAACTTACAACAATACAACTGCTAGTAATTCGTAACCCTTTATAAATATGGAAGTGTGGTTAACTACATAATATACAAGTGACTTCTGAGAATAAGGTCGAACATCCTCTATAACATGAACTGCGTCGTCGACTTTATTTCGTTTTATCAGGCAAGTTCATCGGTGTGTAAAATCATTCTGTAGTCGATTTCCATTATGTTATTAATTTTTGTAATTTCGGTGCCTAATCTCCGGCGACAGGTCAGATACCGGCGCGACACTTATCTTGGTGTCGGCGGACACATATAATCCATTAAGTCGTCATTTCCACGCGGTTGATCATTCCTCAACCACGCGTCACACCCGCCCCCAGACCGACGGCGACGCACAACGTATTGTTCGCTACCGCTTTATCTCACATCCGATGCACCAAGGACCTCTCGAATTAGCCACATCAAATACATTATAGACCTTAAAACAATACCCGCAGCCTTTATAACCCTTCGGTTCCGGGTTCATCGAGACTTTATCCTTGTCGACTAATGGACTAGTTTGTTATCTAATCGGGTACACGGCGGACCTATTAATAATTTCCCACATAATTTTCTAATTAACGTCCTGTCTGGCGTACGGTCGAGGCCTCTGGATACACGAAAACGGAAATGACGTAGAATTAGGGTTAAGTACTCACAGTATTTATCAAAGTAATTTATTTGTGTACACTTTGAGCAGTTAGTATTCCTATTAACATTAATGACTAATGACATTTGTTTTTGTTTCAGGTAATCAACATTAGCGATTTCCAATTCTGAGTTGCGAGGTAAGCAAAAACAAATAGTGTCCTCAAAATAATTTCCCAACGATACGAACGATCGCAATACAGATAGTATATTAACTGCAGGTGATTTGTGAAACGATTCGCGGCCTTACTTAATCCTATTTACGAATAATGTAGAAAATAAAACTTAATGCGCACATTAAACATTAGGAGTGTTATGTTACCTGGTGTTAACCCCTGACGGGTTAACACTTTCGCTGCCCAGAACCCAGCATATGAGTCCAAAGTCCATACTACGCGGGGTGTTGGGCAGCGAAAGTGTTAAATTGTAGCGTGTAAATTGAAGAGATTTTACACGTGAACGGAACCCTTAGTAGTGCGTCAGATCGCGACACGGGCAATTTGGCGCGCGAGAGAGCCAACGCGGGTTTATTTGTTCACTACGGCACCTGGCGATTCAGGACCCACGGGGTGCAGAACATAAGTGTCGTGGAGTCGGATCTGATTTATTACACTACATATTTTACAAATCAGAACTGACTCTATCTAAAACCGATACTTTATGTTGGTGCTACATCAGTCTTTATGCATTTTTGAATTTAACATTGCATTTATTGCAATAAATACATGCAATGTTTGTTTTTTTTTCTTTTTATTGGAATTTAATATGGACAGGCATAGTGGCATGATTTTAACAGGATAAAAAACATCTATTTTAAGTTAAATCAAATGCCCTAATTTCAATTCAGTCAACACATTCCATAATTTTTTCCACACATAAAAATATGGCATTGCCAAAAAAAAACATGAAGAATGCGCTCACGCCAGTCCACTCAGCATCTTTATTGTGTTGCTCTAGAGACGCGCGACGTGCCATCGAATGGGGCCGGTTAGATTACGCATTGTCGTAGCACAATTAGAAACTGTTGCGGAACCATTCGCTCACTTTGTTATTTGCAAACAATCGCCGGCGACATCTGCGCCCCTCTCTATCGTCTCTCTATGCCGTGTCACCGCTGAGTAATGGCGAACGCCGAGCATCTGCTAATTGCGACCCATTCAATTAGGCCGGCTTCGAAGCAGATATATTATACATTAGAGAAATGTTTGTTACAATTAAGCGAAATCTATCTGCAACACTGTTTAAGAAACGTAAAACAGGTTCTGAAACTTGTTGATGCTGTCTTAATTAGTTACAAAGACTTACTGTGATTTTGATTCAACTAATTCTCTTAACACGTTAACTTCCATGTCAGGCACCGGTGCCTGACATACTCACTATCTGTTCAGGCCATGTCAGTCACCGGTGACTGACACCGAAGCATCAAATTCAAATGACCGCAGTGTGACGTCTGACACCTTTACAGTGTTCTTTTCTATTATAAATGACTGTAATGGCCCCAAGCAAGACATATTCAACATGGCCTCTTACTCTTAAATTTAGAACAGAAGTTAGCAAGTATTTTCTTATGAAAATGAAATAAAACACAATCACATTTTTTTTTACCGTTTTTTTAATCAAAATAAAGAAAAAGGAACACTTTTTACACATAATTATTCTATTTAAACCATTTGGAATCAATACGCAAGAAAGAAATTTGGATGATACAGAAAATATACCTTGGCAGTTAACGTGTTAAAGTAACTGAATCTCTAACGACTAATTGTTAAATTACTGACATGAACGGACGCTACAGATCTTTACATTCTTGTTCACCATGACCGGTAACAAAGTTCCAATATGTTACCATTGTCTACAATGAAAGGTTAGCTGTATACGCTGACTAATGATTGATGAATGATTGAGTGACTCATTGATAAAGTGACATTCATCGGTTATCTGCCTGTGATACGGACTTCACTATCCTATTGTCTAAAAGAAAGCTTAGACAAAAGCTTTGGCTGTCGTATCGTATCGTATGGCAATCTTTTATCTAAGTATGGTTACAATTTCCGTTTTTTTTGTCACGTTCCGGTATGGTAATTCTTATTAATTTCTTACGCCAATTGATTTATTCACTACAGTTAAATTAGGTAAATGTGGGCCACATTCATCGCCAATATCGCACCATTTTAGTGATACAATTAAAAGGTGTGACAAACGTTTTTACGTAGAATTCGTAATAAAGACTGGGTTTACGTGACATCCCCCGCTGATAAATACGTGCTCCTACTCAGAAAATGTTAGTAGAGGCATCTTAGAAATTTCAATTGTAACATTTGTTGTGTTCGCACAACCTTTCCAATTTGTTCGGCTCGTGTGCCGCCAATGAACGTCTCTAGATATCATCGGCATACCGGCCGCTATGTTGACTCATGTGATTAAATTCTTCGCCTGGATATACGGCGAGCTCGTACACCTGAGTTTTTTTGCCAGGCTCGATAAAACATCACCTATTTATTATTTTAAATTTACGTTTTATTGAATTTATGCTTTATTTTATCTTTCTGTGCATCTAAATATGATATTTAAAGAATAATTTTTGAAGCACCAGATAGGCAGATAATTACAGCAAAATTTAAGAGGAAATTATGCGAAATTCATTAAAATGGAAGCAATGAATAAAAATATTATTGTAAAAAACTCATTCCACTATCAATTTTATGAGCCATTTATTCTAAAAACACGCAAAGTACATAATTATTCAAATGAATGTAAACGAGGTAATGGTGTTTGATATTGTTATTTATGGTGAATAAAGAGAACGGTGACAAATTCTGCAGCGTTGCGCCAGGAAGGGACTGTCGCGCCTACTCCTTCCACAAACACAATAAATATCAACTGTACAAGGGACACAATGATGCAAACGCCGTAACTTGGGAGATTAATATAATATTTTTGCGCCCGTACACAAGCGGACCGTTGCCGTTGGCCTAATGAAATATGGCAACATGTTCCTTCATTCCTGATAAAACCTCCGGTGTCGGAGTTTTATTGCGACTCGAGTACGATAATTCAAGTTGGTCAGGCAGTGAAATAATTTACATGGTGGTCCCTTTACGTTTTTTAGGCCCGGCTACCGCATTTTTACCATACGCCTGCGAAATGGACTGGGCTTTCGGCATACCCACTGAATCCTTATCTTTGCACACATGCGATTTAGTTAGCGTCACAAAAATATCTTATCGATTTAAATAAACAGCTGTAGGTATTATTCGATTCCACCTTTGCATTTTTATCATTTACATTTCAGTATTTTTATCTACGCTCTTAAAACATCTTGGGACCTGTAGTTAATCTTTACTACAAAGAGTGAACGAAGGTCATGCAGCAAAAGAACAAACAGAATTTGTTTGGAATCTGTTTGAGCAAAGTATAACTGTCATAAACTTTATATCAACACGAAAGGATTTCAAATTCATTGTGTGAGCACCAAGTTTAGTACTTATAACCTTTTTAGAAAAAAGTAACAATAGCTTAATCACTTTTATTAACTTGGGTGTTCGT
Organism: Noctua pronuba; assembly: GCA_905220335.1. Lineage (NCBI taxonomy): Eukaryota > Metazoa > Arthropoda > Insecta > Lepidoptera > Noctuidae > Noctua > Noctua pronuba. The sequence continues at coordinate 10,291,528 of LR999902.1, forward strand.
GTAAAAAGTGCACAATTCGTACGCCAAACGCAAAACCATTGTGATATTAACTCTCTATTAAATATTTTCCGCGTTGCTGCGGACTAATCTTTATCCCACAATGGGGTAATAAAAATACCTGAATAAAAAAGTCGGTGAAGCGTAATACATCGTCGGCAGCGGGGTTCCGTCGATGTAGATTGAACTTATTTATTGTCCTGAATAGTGACTTTATGTTAATCATATACTCGCAAAACTTTGCATGCTAGGTGATGCTAGGATAAGCTTTATAGCGCTTTCCTATCATGTTGTCGGAGCTTTTCTCGAACAAACAGGTACCTCATATTGCTAATAGTTTTAACCTACATTCTTTATATCAAAACTATCGGACTTTTACGAAGTATTAAAAGGTACATATTGGATGGTAATTCTGAAAATCTGAATTCTGGTAAAAACGGATCCCGAATTGGATGAAATTTGGCACACAGAGAGTTTATAACCTTGTTTAACACATAGGCTTTTTATCCCAGGAGTATGATCCCATGGGACAATTATCGAACCCCACGCTGGCGAAGCCGCAGGCATAAGCTAGTGATATTATCTCTATGACTTTAAATACCAGGATATCGCGTTGTTCATGTGACACTTTAAAAAACAAAACTCCTTCCTATCGAAAAGCTGTAACACTAATTTAAAAGGTTGTATTCCAAACTTCAGTTTTGAATTGGCAAATCTGATGAGTATAATGAGAGTATCTCATAACTATTAATATTTTTTGTTATTTTTTCACGGGACCCTAAAAAGTCACCAAATTGAATGAGCTATTCAATCCACGGTGCTCGGATCACGTGTCAATCATTGCTTGCACAAGCCGCAATGGATCGTGTTATTCTGTTTAAACGTTTTGTTATTCATTGCCTCTATCGAAACTCCGGGGGCTTTTGGGTGATTCACAATGGACCGGCCCCATATTGTACATGATCCCTACTAATAATAAATTCTTATTAAGTACGCGCTTTGCATAGATTAAAAAAAATATTTTTTAAAATGAAAAGGAAGCGTTTAAACTTTAGTTTTTTTTGGCCTTAAAATAATAATATTCGTGATTGGGTTTTATTTTTTATCTAGTTTAGGAGATGAGTACATTATATTCTATTATCATTTTGCCATTACACCTCTGATATAGTGGCCATAGCATCTTTGGGGGGAGGGGGAGAAATTATCAAAGGGGGTAAGTCAGGCATTCTTGATTATTAGAATAGTTTCGTGTTAATTACGTTTATGTAGTCAATTAATTGTGAGAAGACTCGACCAAATGTGTCGAGGTGATCTGGCAATACCGGATAAATATTAAATAAAAAACCGGCTAAGTGCGAGTCGTACTCACACGCACCCAGGGTTCCGTAGCACCAAACAATATAATAAAAATATTTTGAAGGCTCATTCATATGTTGTATTGTATAACATTCATCAGCAAAACTACATTTGTTTTTCATTGTATGTTAATGCAAAACAAAGTTACTGCTGCAGTTTGATAAAAAAATCCCATATCTCAAAAACATCAAATCTTATTGAAACCAATTTTCGTTGAAAGTTTTTATTATGTTCTACAATCCTAATTTTTTTTCAGAATTTATCTCCTCTTACTTTAGAAATTAGACACATTTTACCACTTTGGAAGTGTGTATCTTTCAAAAAAAAAAAATTGAAAAAGAATGACTTTAATAACCTCAATGTTAAAGAGCTATATACACCCTGCACGGATAGGTTTGATGTTTTTTTTTTCTTTTCGGTATCCATGTATGGGCAGCCCCCTTCATCTTTTTTTTTAAATTATTTTTGTATAAAAATTGTAAAGCGGTTTACAGAATACATCTAACTATCAAGTTACAACTGTGTAGTCCTAATAGTTTCGGAATAAAATGGCTGTGATATACACGGACAGACAGGCAGACATGAAGAATCTGTAGGGGTTCCGTTTTTTGCCATTCGGCTACGGAACCCTAAAAACGAAAATTATTTTTAATTCACATGATTTCGTACAAACGTTTGTCTACCCTTTCCTAAAAAGGATAACCGGGTTGTATTGCAAGCGGGAAAGGGGTAAAAAAAACTAGCGTATTGTTACATCAATTTACTTACATGCAGAGGTTCCCTAGCTCCCAGCCCGTACGCGTTGGGCGCGTATTGTGTTACCACGCTACACGCATTCTTTGAAACCTGAGCTACGAGATGGGATTCTTTTGTTGTGACTCGATTTGAATATTACTTTAATATGATGGGTTCTCGCTGTTAATAATAATCGGGTAGGGAGACCGAGTAATGGGTGGTTATGGGGCGCGCCGTTTCATATGTTATACACGGCTAATAAGTTTGCAGAGAATGCAGTTGGTTGTTTTTTTGCGTGATTTGTAGACTGGTGTAATTTATGCTTTTTTGATAAAGTTTGACACACGTTTTGATCTAGTGTAGGTTCGTAATTGTAAACGTGTTCAATGGTGCTCTGATAATATCCGCTGTACCTATTACCCAGTTCAGTTAAAGTGTTTGTAATCGGGTAAGGGCATTACTGTTATAAAACGCAACTGCGAGCAATGAGGTAACATACACCCATTGTTTAAAAACGTTTAAAACCAGTAAGAGTACAATTGAAAGCTCAAGTTGGCTCGTGTATAAATAATAGGTAAATAAGCTTAGAACTAGGAAAAAACAGCGATCCTTTTGTTTTAATACAAGGAATCTTCTATTTACTTTTGTAATACGGATTTGAAAAACGTTCGCGCAATAATAGCAGCTGTGCAAACGGAGCGCGTGCCAATATCTCAGTATATTGTCAGTTCCGTGTAAATCCCTTGTAAGACGATTGTAAAACAATGCTTATAAAGTATCCCAGTTATGGGCCGCGAGTCCGCGACTGCAGGCGTGATACGAAAGCGTTAACAGAATTCATAAATTTTGGACAACAAAGGAATCGAGAAACCGTTTAAGGTCCATACGCAGATTCGACCGCATTATATTAGTGATATGGTAATGTGATTGTTCACGATAAATTAAACTGGCGAGTCCCGAGGCCGGGTCGGCAGTTCGGCACAGCGGGACTCCACGACGCCCGCGCATCCTTTTCGTATATTCGCCAATTTGAGGTGAAGAACCTCACAATTTTTGACAATAATGCTCACACTTTTGTATCGAGGGACAATGCTAAATGCCGCGCCCTGGCTGCCACCCAAATGCGTCGGGTTTCTTTTTTGATTGACCCAGTTTTGTATGTTTGAATTATGACGGTTTAATAAAAATACATGCAGATATTCTTCTTAATCACCAGGGAATAAGCTTACTCCTCGATATAGCCCAACATTATTTTAGAACTCTTCTAAGGCAAGTAAAGCTGCAAAATCCAGTATTTACTGCAAAACAAATAGTGCCTGCATGCTTAAATGTAGATCGCGTAACGTGGTCTGCGTTGCTAAAGTCGATATTTTTTGACGCGTAAAACTGAGAAAACAGGACCAAACCGCAAAAAAAATGAAAAGGGACGAAAATTATATTTTTTGTCTGTGCAAATAAAAAAATTATTAACATTAATACCGTAACAGGTAACTAATACTAATACGTAGCTATTTCATTAACCAGACAAAACGGTTCATAAAATCTCTACGCGTATAAGGAGATACGAAAGAGTACAGTAAAAAAAAATGTTATAAAAAGCGCAATAAAAATATTAACGCCAGGCAAAACCCAACATTCTCTGGCGTGGGATGATGACATTTCTGCTTACAATCGAGAATACCGGAACCTTGCCAGTATGTTTTGAAATATAATTGAAAATTATAGCGTTCATGAAATAAACTGTCAACTTCGGCGAACTGTCGACACGAAGTTCGTGTCCTGTCGCCTCCTTTAATTGGCCACGTTCATTGTTCTAACCTATCCCTTTTAGAGACCGAGTGATTGTCGCCATTCCCAGAATTCCTCATTTTGAACGATCGTCTATCAAGTTAGTCACAGTTTGTAATTTAGTCCCTAGTGTGTCCAACAAATTACTTACTTTAGATCGCCAGTGAGCTAGGCGATGTCGACAAACTTTTTATAGGTTAGTTCGCTGTATGGACCTTTACTGCTCCCGAACTCCTCTAAATTGGGTGAGAAATGCTCCGTTTGACGGCCACTTTGCATATCTCAGCGATAAATTTCTAGGAGCTGCACCTACGCGGTACGGCCATCGCGCTGGTTCTCGAGCATTTTACATAGTTAGCCACTTTATTAGCTAAATAATACTGTCTTCTGTCAACTTTGAGAATTTATTTTGCCCCTCATTTCATTACTTGCCTCGTTTTTTATAAGCTCTTGTATCCTTCCAAAAGATCTCCTATCACAAATGTTGCCCGAATTGCGACTGAGCCCATTTATATAAATTACGGGTTAATTAACTGCTTTGTTGTTGGTCGAGCGCGTGAATTCGTTGAAACGACGCAGTTTGAGGGAATAAAGTCAGATGTTAACAATAAAATATTATCCTCTTTTATTTGGAGCTATTACTTCAAGTCTTATTCAATTTATGTCCCTAATTCAGAGACAGAGTGTATTCTTTTATTAGATTGTAGTAACACTTTGTAAGAAATACTACTGGTTTTATAGCATGTCGCTCTGTATTAAGTGAATACCTCATGTCCTACTAAAGAATTCAGTGTAAGCACGGATCGAGTGTAAGTTCGTTTAAACCTTAGCGAAGAATTGCATCTCGCGCTAGGCCACTTAACTTTATTGTTTTATGGCGCGATAATAATATTGGCGTGGCAAAGCCCTGCTCAGGTCGGCGCGCATCCGATTGTTTTCTCACACTGATCGATTTACTGTTACCTATCGATCGAAAGTTTTCAGCCTATCGTTCTTACCCTACATATTTTCAGGAATTTTCAACTATCTCCACTCTCTTGGGTTAAAGCTGATAAACAGTGTTCGAAATTACAAGTCTTATTTGGAGAGATACAAATAATAAACGAAAAGGGAAACAAAAATTTTATGACATACTCGCTTTGGTTATCGCCAATTTGTGTCAACTGAAGCGTTCGTTTAATATTAATAAAACTGCTAGCCCCTCAACCCTCGGCGTGCTTTTACGGTCGGCTTGATGGCGACTTATTTGAATAAATATTTTCGAGTGTAGCCGACTCTGAGACTTGTTTAAATTTATTTATTTTGTAATTTTTTTCAATAGTACGCAGTATAAACAGGATAGCGCGTTTGACGCTGTTGTGTGACGCGACGCCCCGCCAGGCGGCGCATTACTAATGTGGATGACGCGACACTATTACAACCCATCCTTTATCTAACACAATATGTCCTTTATTATAAAACTAAAATTAAATGTCCGACCTCTTTCGAAGTTATTTGATCGCCGCGGGAGTCCATCACATTTGTTATGTGCAACAGCAAGTAAGTGTTTATTGGTTTATGGATTCTTTTTTGCTTTCTCTGTGGGTTTGAAAAGGATTGATTTGTTATTTATGGAAATATGATATTTAGGTACTCGTTTGCAAGGAATATTTGAATAAATTGATTCTCAAGCCAATTTGTGATTTATTATTATTATATCCATAAATATTTCTAAATACTTTGTCATATTTGGTCACGAGAACGTGATTTTCGAATTACTTCTTACTTGCGAACATAAATCGATCTATGATTACCTTGCAATTAATTCGTGATTAATGTTAAACGGCTCTGTTAAACTAATAGGTGGAATTTAAATGTCAGAGTGGCTTGTAGTCGGGGTCGTGAAGGCGAAGTTCACCGAAGCCCAATTCGTAATTACACACGGTCTGACCGACACCCGTGTCAGCGCGCGGAAGTTAATCGGAGCCGACGGCCGGCAAATGATGCGTGCCTCCGCCGCGAGCCTACTTATGTCACCCGCGATTATCGCGCACCCAACACAATGACGGATCGCTTAACATCACGTTTAATTCAAATGATAACAAAGAGCATCTACGATTAAATCGACGTAATACATCATTCGCCCTTTAAAATGGGTCATTATGTCAGGTCTGTCATGTTCTATCAGATAAACTTGTACCTGTGGTCCAACATAAGTTAGCTGGTAAAATATTTTATTTGGCAACAACATGAGTACAAATAAAAGTAAGGATGTTTGGTTTCGTAGTAAACAAAGAAAGTAATGTGATCTTCGTACACCAGCGAGTGTTACATGGTCAGTTCATTTGAACGAAAAACATATTCCAACCGTGATTTTGTGTCGTGCATAAATGAAACATGACTGAAGTAGTCTGCAGACCATATTAATGTAACTTATGTTTTCATTTAAAGAAGCTAAGAGAACAATGCATCTTTATTATTTCGAACACATGTTTTTCTTGTTTTCGACAATGTATTCGTTTTCGTGTATTACACGATCGAATTCATATTCCACGCGAACTAAAAGAGTCGTCATACGGTAAATCGTTTATGGTAATACAGGCTGGTCGTACACGTATTTCGATCATGGTGTTCGATCGTGAGGCTGAGTTCGTGAGCGGTGGACTCGCGAAAGTCCTGCGGTCCGCGGACATGAGTTACTTGCCTGATGTGACGTTATCGCACTGCGCACCGCGTGCGTTGTGACACATCCCAATGGAACTGCACCTCCAAATTTTATCAACAATAAATAATGCCTCGATTGTGCGTAAGCTCCTGTTATTTAGCTTCAGGGGGTCCAAAAATGAACATTACAAGCGGTAATACAATCCTTGCAAACTACCCAAAGCTTTATGCTAGTACTGGACTCGTAAAATAGAAAGGTGCGTTTAAATTTCCATTACAATGATAACTTACTATAGAAGCTGTAATAGAATATGATCGCTTCGGGGTTGATTTTGATTTAGCTGTACATAGAAATCCCGGAACAGATTGAAAAGGGGTAATAATAGACTCGACCAGATTTATCTCGCGCAGCCCATCTCTTGTTTGATAAATAGATTTTTTCTCAATGGTTTCGAATCAAGCGCCCCACAGAAGACGGTCTGTTTCCATTGTGATATAAAATAGCTCTTATTTATTTGTGAAACATGACAGATAATTCAGGACGGCTACCGATAGAGATGTCTTTGTTAGGAAGAATGCTTGTTTGGTTTTGTGAAACACAAATACAGTCGCTCATTGTTGTTCCGTGTTTTGGTTATTAAATTTATTATTGTGACAAATTGTTAGGTCGAAGTTAAGCCTTTCGTTTGTATAGCATCTGCCAGGCTTAAGATATCGTCGACGTCATAATTCTTTGAATGTTGAATTATTTTGATGAATTTGCAGCTAAGCAGAAGTGACTTGTCGCAGGTGTTTATTTGTTGGTCATGATTCTGTTATTAATATTTAGTGTGGTTTGTGGTTTAGCGTGGAAATTAGGTATTTATTATTTGCTTTTGCTGTTTGCGATACAATCTATGAATTGTGATAACTTTGTGCCTAGCATGAATTCATAATGGGATTTGTGTTTCGTAATGGGATTTGTGTCTATTAGGTACTTACGAAGAAGTCACGATTTGTAAAGTTACTTTGGCCGCAACTATTTAGAGTTAAGTATGTAGCTAATGTTCAATACCCAGAAAGATACGTCTGTTTGTGCCGACTACAGTTTATACAGGGTGAAAGGGACACCGACGCGAAAACGGTTACCACGTATCCAGTACACCATTTTGAGTCCCCCACAAAGAAATTTTTCATCGGTAATAAAAAAATATCTGCTGTTCCATACATTTTGACCGTGTATAGGTATTGCACTTTTGTAGGAAACAGCAGATTTTTTTTAAATGATTTTTTTTATGTGGGTCCTCCGAATAATGTACTGAGTACGTGGTAACCGTCTTCGCGTCGGTGTATTCCACCCCGTATAAAAAAAGAACATTTGAAACTTGTTGAATCTCTCTGCCTATTTAAATATTCGGAGACGAAGCTATAATGACTGTTTTGAATTCTGAAAAAGCTAGTTTCCTTTTTTGTCCCGAACATCAATTAAAACGCAACACCATACACGTAGTATCTACGATGTTTACAAGAATATAAATCGCGACTGAGTACATAAACGCCATGAAACTTTCATTGATCTCAAGCGCTTTTCCTTATTTGAAAATATACTTTGAAATTCGCAATAGAATGTCAGTCGCAGGGGACCGACGCCGCGGCCGAGTAAAGAGCATTTTATAAATGTGTTTTGAGAATAGCGAGCGAGACGCGGGTAGTCGGGCCGCAACGCACAGCGATGCACCAAGTTTAATGGAAAAGAATTGAAAAGTAGCGCGTCTATATGGTAATAGAAATTGCCCGGAAGAAAGGAACACAGACGACAGAGTGCAGAGCTCTAAGTTATGGTTGTTTTCTTGAAAATTGAGCGTTATTGCGTACGTTTTCCCCGGAGTATTGGCGCGTTCGGCGTCTCGGCTCGCGGGCGTGCCCGCACCGTGCATCGGAGTTTTATTGGAACCGGAAAATTTACAAATGTAAACTTAGATAATTTCCGTTACTTTCTATGTTGTTACTATTCGTGTCGAAGTGTCTGTTTGCGCAAATAAAGTTATGCTCCCATTCCGCAACTTACATTCGTCAGCTATAAAATGTCGTACTGTCGTATAAATACTTCGTTCCCTTTTCAAGTATATGCTAAATGTTGTTTGTAAACTTTAAATGTTAAAGTAAACTTCAATAAGTACCTAACGGGTTATATATTTACAATGTTTGTTTGCAGTTTCTGCGGAAACTTTTCTGAATGAAATAAGTATTTGTCACGTTAGCTGTGGTGTGGGTGTTATAGTACAACGTCGTTCGGCTCGTTCCCATTGATTATTTGTAAACAAAGCTCTCTGGCCCGTATTTTGTACAAATATTTGTAGGGAGAGCACAAGAGGGCACTTAGCGGTATGTCATTGTTATGTTCGCCAAGCGCTAAGAAACTTAAACTAGGTATCAAATAACTCTACCAACTAACATCATTCATGTAATTTGTTTCCGTGAACCGGTTTAGATTTTACTTGTTGAACAAAACATTTGAGGTTTCTCCAACGTATATTATTTCAACAATTTTCTAGTTTATCGTCTTACAGAACCCAACTTGTTGATTAGAAATCCAATCGGCATAAATATGAGTTCTGGCGCCATCACTCCATGCCACTTATAGCAATAATGTGGGTTTAAGAATTTAAATATGTAGAGGATTAGGTTTGTATGACCTATTGACAGTCTATCACCTACGTTACTAAGAATTATTCATTACTGTTATAAGAAATTGTGAAGGAAAACCAGATATATTGCTCGTTCAAGCAACAGCTAACAATTTTGATCTTTAACCCATCATTTTTTTCAAGTTATAGAGTGGTGACAATATACATACTTATGGTGTTGTTATAAACTCGGGTTACTTTCTAAACGAAAATGTTCTCAAACACTACATTGATAAAGCTCATAATCAAGTGCCTACATTCAAAATATATGGCAAGTCTCTGATTAACGCGAGGCTATCGGCTGCTAGGTCTGCACCACAACCTTTAGGCGATCTAGATTTCTATAGCGTGATGCTATCAATGTCTAATTGGATGCTGTTGCCACCTAGATGTAATCATTAAGCCACTTTGATGACATTTAAGACAAAGAAAGGTGTTAGGATTGAATGAGACTAAGGACGATAAAATATAGTGACTGCAGTTACTAACACGATTTTGCTGATTGAGGAGTCTTATATATACTATATTTTTTTTAAGTTACGTTTTGTAGTTTTACATAATCCCAGTCATAATTTGCTATTAGATGTCACATTTACTGCTAGCGGTACTTTTCGACCATCTGTTATATTCTCACAATCTCTATGCTCAAATTAGTAAATTAATCAGGTTTATTACGTTTAACTATCCTTAATGAAAAGTAATGTGGTTGTTTGTCCAGGCCTTATGTACGTTTTATCTGTGTATGCCGTTACTATCGATGGCTAATTGTGAGCTGTTTATAAATGTCGTCACTCCGATCAATATTCATGTCCAGATTATACTCTTCTAATTGCCACTTATAAATCTGAACACGTCGATGACATCTTAATTGCCAAAGTAACAAATCACCTAAAATATATGAAAATATTTGGCAGTATAAAAGTATGTTGATATATTAGGAAGTGTAGTCAAAACCGTTCGTTTGAAAACAGTCTTCCTATAGCGTAGAATTTGGTTTATTACCGTGACGCGATAACATTTCTTTTTTCACATTCACGTTTTCTATTTACCGTGTAATTCATTTAGCTGGGAGCTGTGTGACATTATTAAAATTCGATTTTGAACCAAACTCAGTTCTATGTTTAGTTTGGTTATAATAAAAACGTCAAAATGTTAAAGCAACATATTTTATGTCACAGTAGTGACCCCCCACGAATTTGTCTTCTCCTTGTTACAATTCCTATGATAATTTGGTTACTATGAATTCTGTATTAGTATAATTTTCAAGCCCTGTTTACCTGTTCATTCCTTAACACATGTATTTTATTTACAATTTGCTTTGTATATTTAATAAACATTCCTTCGTGTCATAGTTATGTTTCTCAGTTATTCAACATACGGAACCCAAGCACAACTTTAACATGATCTGCATAAAATGTTACTGTTACATTTGGTTATCCGAATTCCTGCTGGGATTTTCTAAACATTTGCTTTTAGTTAATTAATGTGTTTGCATTTGTTTACGTCGGACGGTTAAATATTTCGTGGTATGTAACAAATTGAGTTAGCTTGTTATTATCTGGCGTCAGTCACGAGTAATTGGCAATCGAGAGACCGTACCGTCACGTTTTACTAATGGATCTGTTCTAGTATAAAAATATATTAGTGGTAGTGTTAAGTAGGTGCTTATTTTTTATTTGAATAAGCCTCTGTGTTTTTGCTAACTTGTTTAAGCATCTAAATTCATTGAAATATTCTTAACCGCTTGATCTAGAAAAACAAACGTTGCCTCTTAGCTACTTTGGAAAAATGGCTGATCCATGGGAACTGTTGAAAAAGCTTATAACTCTTTCGCTTTAAGTAACCAACTTAATAACAAGTGGCGTCAAAATAAAAACCAACACGATTTTAAACATAATTTAGAGTTTTCCTGTTATAGACATTGGTTAAGAAATTACTAATATTGTTTACGTCGTAAGCTACTAAACCACGGTCTGTTCTCGGCCCGCCACCGTTCATTAGCAGCTATAAATCTGAGGCTGTTTGTCGTGGACGCTCGTAATTATGAATAATTATGTTATTTTATGGTTGTCGACAACCGCATCGTGTCTCAATATTTAAACATTGGGCCAGGAGACAGAAATGTAGCGGTTTTAGAACGGAGATTATGTAGAGCAGACGTACTAGTTGGGGACTAGTTTAAAAGATTATTAACGATTATCAGGTCTTAACGTGGGTTGTGGCTGCGGGACTGTTCGAAAGAGATACCACGGCCCTGGAACACAAAGGGCTAAGAAGGAACATGGACGAGTTTTAGTCAGTACTAGTCTTTTTTTTTTTTTTTTACGGATGGGAAATCATCAAATGACTTCTCCCGCTCTGGGTGGAGTGGGAGGGAGTGTCAGACTCTTACTGACTAAAACCCATCCATGTTCCTTCATTGCCCTTTGTGTTCCAGGGCCACGGTATCTCTTTCGAACAGTCCCGCAGCCCCGGCAGGCATCGGCCCTTGCGGTCGGGTCAGTACTAGTCTGACACTACCTTCCGTTCCGCCCAGAGCGGGAGTGGTCATTTGATGATTTCCCATCCAAAAAAAACAAGGTCTTAACGTGGGCAGCTGGTAGATGACTGGAATCTAGTATTTATTGGCAGATAGGTTTTGTCCGTCAAAATAATTTGAATATGGTTGTGGTATGAAGATGCCATCTATCTACTTTCGGCGACAGCGAATGCATTCGATGGCTTTCTAGGGTTGTTGAGAGCTTTGGTAGTGAAGATACACTGTAGGAAGACAGATTTATATCTTCTTCAAATATCAATACTGGATATTCAAGAAAATATTAAGTAACTATAGCCCTGAAAAGACTCACTTACTGATATTTTATTTAAAATCAAGTTTACAATTAGTGTTGTCTGGAATTCTTGATGGATCAATTTTATCTGTTGCATTCGATAACGTTAATCTGCAGGCGACAACGTCGGACCCATATCATAGTGTATTTTCCGCTCCCTTATGCAAATCCGTATTTAAATAATGTTTATTTATTCGTGCACTTTATTATTACTACTTATATCGGAACTTGCAATCTTATCACATTGTAAACAAAGATACATATTTTACAGTTTTCACGAAGGTTTGGAATTACTTTTTATGGTTAATGCTCATTTTAGATGACTTGGCATTGCTATGAAATCATCCCAGTTTGCATACTTAATAACTACGCTGCGTTCGTCAACGAAACGTGAAGCTCTCGTATGAACTCAGCGTTAACTAAAAAACTCTCACTGAATCTTTGTAACAGGTTATAATAATTTATACAATCTTGTTATATCTAGCAAGTTTCATCTTTTTCGATTTTTATTCTCACATCGTAGTTATAGATCATTTACGAGTCTACACACGACCAACGGGCGGGTAGCCGTGTGGGGGCTCGCTTGCCTTCGCTATATTATGTTTATGACTCATTATATCTTTGGACATTCGACAACGTTTATGGCGTTAAATTAACGCCTGATATGAACCGAAGCGACCTACGGGTTAATAAAATTGTATGCCAATTGATCTTATCTAACTCTGATGGTGACTAGTAAATTTTTTGAATGAACTATTCTTTTTAGATAGCTTTGCATCTCGCCTAAACCTTTCAAATATTGTTAAGTTATATTGCCAATCATAATCCAAGACTATTAAGTTGTTTCCGTCCGTCAAAATATGACGGTTGTTTACAATTTACTTGAGCTCTTAACCAGCTGATATTCTCAAAATTTAATTAATTACCTGATTGGCATGGAAACATTAAAATTTATTCAAAGCCTCTTGAAGTTTATTTGGGTCAAATCAAAAGTTCCCACAGCAATTATACAGTATGCTCCAATCACATGAATAAATGTTTAACGTTTCACAAATAACAATTTTTTTGTGAATATTTGTTTCTTCTCATTCAGCATAATTTCGAATATGATGCATTTCTTTCTCGTTTATCTTTATTTATTGAATGTCAATGTTTGAAATATCTTTGTGGCTACAAATCATTGACTAAACAAAACTGGCTATTCCATATTGATTTCGATTATAATTTCTGTTATATATTTCTCGGATGTCATGGTAGTAATTATGTAAATTGATGGAAGAAAGGTCGATAGCCTGTTGTGTCTACAACGGTATTGGATTTTTCCCAAGTGTTGAGTTTGACCGTTAACGAAATGATTCATTACTGGCACTAGAATAAACTAAGGAGATGTTTGTTCAAATATTCTCACGCGTGGCTGACGCAACGTGTCAATTGCCTGGCCGGGCCTGGCCGGGCCTGGTCAGACCTGGCCCACATTTTGACACCTCTCAGAGGTCAACACCGATAGTTTTGCGCGCTCCATCAATATTTGTCCAATACCATCTTCAACCTTCACTATGATTGCACTCGAGTTGAACGGTATTGTTCAGCTTGTCACAACTTGTTTGTGTTTCTCTTTGTAAATAACAGTTATACGTTTAGATAACGTAGCAAAAAGAACTTAAACCTGTCATCTTTTTGTTGTCTACTGAAAAGGAATGATTTCATGAAACTCAACACACCGACTACTACAATGTAACGTTTTGGTTATACCTACTTTTGTATATTTTTTTGTCAAGAGTCTCAGTAAGAGGCACTAAAAGAAATAACCCTTTGATTTGAACGTAGATATAAACATGTCCTTTGGGAAGATTCTCACATTGGGATCCGGCCCCTCTCATTAAAAGGTGTCTTTATATTTTCCAGTCAGCTGCCACGTTATCGCTGCCATAAAGCTGACCCGATCTAAGGCTTGATATGATAATTGTAATCCAATACATCACTATCAGTTCCATCCGTCTCCACCTGTTACTTTACAACAAAATAGGCTAAAAGACTGGAGGTCTATTGCCACCTTTTGACGCAAGTAACAGATTTGGATTTGGTAATAAATGGAGTAAATATATACCATTATAGACAAGATACGCCACGGAAATTAATAGAAGTAACCTACGCAAGTTCACAATAACGTATTGTTCAACCTACACATGATGGTTAGGATTGCCCTACGCCCACTTTTCAATAGCATTGTTGTCACGATGGGTGAAAATTTTCCACAATAAGGAAGTTACCAGTCGTTAGGAGTGATGGATCTGCTAAACCTACTCGGACATCTCCTCGGGCGCTGTGCTTGACGCGTAAATCGATTAACTTTGACAGTTGACTCTTTGATTGTGGCGCGTAAGGTTCACGCCAGTAATTACTACAGCCTCTGCGGATATTGAGTCGATGCAAACGATTCCACATGACACACCGCTAATGAATTCTGTCCATGTTGACGCGACACAAACATGTGAGGAATTAGTGTTATTTTAATTACTCCCGTCTGTCTACCAACACTAATTCGTCTTGTCCGACAATAATATGGACGCTTTCGATTTTGATAATTAATGGATTTTATAATAAACCTTCTTACGGAATAATCAGTTATTTTTGGAATCCAAAAGAACAAAATGTACCATCAAAGAGCAATAACAGTCTGTCAAAAAGTTTTTGTTGCTGTTTTCATTGCAAAAATAACACATTAAGAATCTTTAACACGAATATATCGGCAAAACTTGCTAATTTGGTGTGCCATGTCATAAAATCAGCATGATGAATATATTTAGTGCTATTAGCATGTATATTTATTATTTACGAAGCCATTGCATTTTGGGATGTCGTAAAATGAAAAAAAAAACGGATTTGACGATTGAAATTTGAGATCGAATTAAAACGAAACGACACTTAATATGGAACCCAAATGAGGTGGTGGCGGCTCTGTTTAAGTGTATTTACGTGTCAACTCATCTACACAACGGCTTGCAAAAGGAAAGGGTCATTTATTCTAAATTTTATTACTCTGAGTCCCATTTTGTCGAGAGCGTACCATATTATTTTCAATTACACGAGGAAATTAATACAAATGACTGGCACCGGCATAGCGATCTTTCGTTACAAATATAAATCAAAATTCAGCAGGTTCTTTTTCCATTACGATAACCGTCGTACATGTATCGTTTATTCATTGGTGCTCATTAACTATAACAATTATCTTAACAAGCTGAATCGCAAGGTGTTTTGTATCTTAATCGGCGAGCAGCCGTTCCAATCTAGGCCCGATGGCGCATTATCGATTGTCGCACAGCGGGGCGTACGACAAAAGAATTTCATTTTAAATAAATCGCGCGAGACCGCGTCGCGCCGAGAAATTAGGCGCGGTATCCCCCGCCGCGAAAACTCATCGTAAATAAGTGTCGCGGCTGGCTCCGGACAGCGCTTCGCTGCGTCGACGCTTAAAAACACATTCTTGTTATACACTCGTTTAAGGATTTAATTACTTGCATCGCTGATGGGAGCTCATCGCAGCGTCCCTCCACGCCCGCAACCACCTCGCACGTGATCGTAAATCCTCAGTTCGTTAATGATCCGAACGTTGTTCCGCGATGAATTACCGCTTAGTCTTGTTGACTTTTTGCGCGAAATATTTTTTCCGATTTTAGTGAGCGTGGGTTTCGTATAATGGACTGTAACTCTTTAAGTGGTTTTTCAAGTTCATCACGATTTATGTTTCAATAAGTATGCAAGATTGTATTTTATATCGCTCTTTTATCTCCATGCACATCATATAAAATGCAGCGGTAGAGCCGTTGTCAAAGCTTGTTCGATAAGTGTTTACCATGAGCGTAAGAACAAAAACAAAACATTTTAAACATATTTCCTTTCTCAATTTGCCAAATTTGCAACTAATTAAAAGATAAATATCACCATCATCACGGGTCAAAGATGCCGATTGGGGGTTGCTATCTCTCGTGTAGTTAATCATATGGGCGGGTCTCGCCACACCTTTGCACCTTTACTTCTGACACTTTTGCTGGGTAAGTTCTTTACGATATAAAGAGTATCCTCGCCCGCCTATCAGCTAGTTGAATGATATTGTGCGGCGACCGCCTTCTTTATTCCATAAAGGTATCAGTGTCGTCGTTTTCAATTTACTTTGGCGTGGTGTCGAGTGTCGCGAACAAGTGAGCATCGAGGCCCCGGCATCCGGCTTCAATTGCCTTCAACTAGGAGTCTTCTCCTTTCGGCGGCTGGTTCTCGGTCACAATGCAGTCGGTGCGCCATTTGTAAACGCGATACTTCCTCAGTCGCGAAACCTCTTCGCATGTGATTGCGGCCCCTTTACTTTAATCAAATGGCTGCGACAAAGGATTGAAAGGAACGCTCCTCGATTTCGTACAAGCGATCGGTATTGGCTGAGAAATTCCTTTTACGGATTGCCGGCATTTTTTACCGATGCCTTGGCGAAATAGGATTTTTTTAATATTGTCAAGTTTTCGTACTTGTGATTCAAGGGTTCTTGGCATTCAACGTTCCCATGATCTGTTAAAAAGTTAAGTTTGTTTTGAGTTTCAATACTTTCAACTTCAACCTAATATGGACAACGATTTGCTTGAAGAAAAGTTATGTTTATTTTGAACGCCAAGTTACTCTAGGAATTGTGTCTTAGTTTGAGTAGTTACGATTCCGTATGAGTTACTAAACAATAATAGTCAAATAATGGGATTCACTTACCAATTCATATTATGTTTAAGTCGCATGTAATAGGGCTCAAATCCAGACTCCGTGGCGCGTGGGTGCTACTGAAAAATTCCTGATGGAAAAACCCAATAACACTTTGTCCGACCTGGCAATCGAACCCCAGGTACTCATACTCAGCAGTCGCGTTTATGACCACTAGACCAACAAGGAATAGGAGGATAATGGGAGGAAATTAAGACAAATTCACTTACAAATAAATTTTCGGAATTCAAAGATCTAATTAATAAATAATAATTTAATGGTAATTGCTCGTATTCTTCGATTTTAATCATCCTTCTTGTTTACCCTTCAGGCAAATTATAATGTTTATAATGTTTGTATTTCTCTCATGACGTTTGATGATTAACATTAAATTGGATTTTGATTACATAATAAGGAGGTCTCACGAATAAAACGATACCGTTTATTAACTTGAATAGTTAATGGTTCGTTCTATAGCATATGCTTGTAATGACAGATGTTGTCTAAACTTACATGGGCTGCATAGGCACCCTTGGGCTAAAGTATAATTACATCTATAACGGCATGATAAGTAGTAATAAGTACATTTGACCATTCCTGGTATTTTTGTTAGTAAATGCGCGGGAGCATTCGTACAAGCACTTAAATTATTATTGATACTGTTAGCCTGCGCCATCCCACTGCTGGACAAAGGCCTCAATTATTATTTAACAACTTACAAAATCCCGTTTGTTGTGTTAAAAAGGTTTACTGTGATAGATAATATTAATTTGTAACTGTCATTGTTTTGTGATTTCTCAATAATTAACAAACATACTTAACTGCTTTTTACACATTATATACCTTTCTTGAATTACCAAGCTTTAAAATAGCAAGAACAAACGCAAAATCCTATTGAATTCTCACTGAAATATTTGTTTGGTCATGATGTTTATGGCAATATTGTCTTATTATGACAGTTCGTTAAATCTCTAAAATACTCTGGAGTTCTGGACAATGAGCAATAAGGCGTCATTTAAACTGTCAAGACGACAACTCGGACAAACTCGGACTCGGGTTGGACTCGATCAAAGAGTACAAAGTTTACTCAAAATAATCTGATTTTATATGATAATTTGCTATTTGATAATAAATTAGCTATTCGATTATAGAACATGCGTATAATCTGCATATCTATACGTGAATCTACGTAAACAGATAAAATATCAGTCCAAAACTGATAATGATATCGATTATGAATGATGAGTGTGTAAGTATCGTATTCAGTTACAAACCGATCGAAAAGCGTGTAGCACTTGTTTTCCGTAATCTTTGACCATAATGAGTTTTATAAACAAAGTAGTCTTAGTGACTGGTGCAGGCTCTGGTATCGGAGAAACAATAAGTTATCATTTTGCCAAATATGCAGCAAGATTGTCCCTCACTGACAAAGACGCTGGCAACTTAAAGAAAACAGCTGAGGAGTGCGAAAGATTAAGTAAGGCTAAAGTGCTCAGCACAGTTGCCGATTTACGTAATGATCAACAAGTTCTTAAAGTTATAGAAAATACTAAAGACCAATTTGGAAGAATCGATGTTGTTATTAACTGCGCTGGAGTCTACAAACCTGCAAGTATATTGGATCCTCAACTAATTGAAGTATTTGACGACGTAATTACAACTAATTTGAGGTCTATAGTTTACCTTACTAATTGTGTTGCCCGTGAACTAGAAAAAACCAAAGGAAACATCATAAATATTTCAAGTGCAGCGAATTCTTTAGGAGCTTCTAAAAGTGTTCCATATCAGACGTCCATTGCGGCCCTGGATCATTTTACTACCTGTGTAGCCTTGGACCTGGCTGCTAAAGGAATTCGTGTTAACTCGATTTCACCCGGTATCGTTAAAACAAATATCTTGGATAATGCCGGTGTCAATCAAGAAGAGAGTGAAACATTCTGGAATGAGGCCACTTCAGTTCCACTAAATCGACTGGTGAAAACTGAGGATGTAGCTGAGTTTGCTGTCTTCCTGGCCAGTGACAAAGCAAGGGCCATGACTGGTTCTAGTTATTCAATCGATGCTGGATTAGGTATATCAGCATCAGTCGCCAATTTAGAGTAGGTATCATTGAAGTGTTTGACGTACAAATGTGTTGACTAGATCAAGGTAAAGATGTTAATCTTTAAATGTCTAAATAATTATTTTTAATGAGGTCTACGATGTTGTAATCAGCCACCGATAGAAAGATAAAATATTACTTACACTTCAAATGTATTTTGATGCATAGATTTTATAACGTTGTATTAGGAAAAGAAATTAAAAATGTTAACACTTATAGGCATACAGCTTCACTCAATTTGCGAACAACAAAGGTATAGGAAACACGAGACCCCCATTTAAATGGTGCGGTTATTGAATAAAAACACAATGTAAAAACGAATCGTTGGACTCAACCGTACTGCTTATGAGATTTTTTATGAAGCGTGAAATGCAGGTATAGAAATTATGGAATTGAAATACATATACAGTTTTGTAATAGCTTGTGTTTTACTTACTCATTCCTTATTTTATAGCCTTTATTACTATTTAAACATTAAAATAATTGTGTACTTTTAAAATTTTTCTACAAATCGCTGCTTGATTGTAATTATTCAAGATCCAGATATTTGCATCCATGAGAGCAAAAACGGATACATTTATTCCGACAGCATCATTCTATTACACGTCGCCATCGTTCCGATAAACTGACTACTGTATAACACATGCATGTCGTCTTTAAATAATACGAGTAGCTGGAACTTGGTGCCATAAACTAATGTATGCAGAATGGACGCCGCCCGGTTCTGCACAGACAATTTCACGCGCGCTTAGCTAATGTTTGCCGAGCGATTTGCCGGCGGCATCGCGATGGACGGTCGTTTTTTCCCTGCCGACGGCCCGTCCAAGCATGTTAGAGAGATGTTCCCAATCTAGACGCCGCTGTATGCACGAGGAATTGATGTATGAACACAGCTATCCCGATGGTTTATGTTCCAAGCGATATTCGCTGTCCCGTCTTTATGATTTTTTTTTGTTATTTTTTTTTCCAGTTTCTTAACGTGTGATTTCATACGTTCAAACTAAGATGTATTTTTGTTATGTTTTTTTTGGATAGCGTCTTCTTTACCTTAGTTCCTTTTCGTTATCTCTAACTCTCGGTAGCACACTGATTTTAATCTTTGTATAAATCCTATTAGATATTAATAATTGTATATCGATAACTTATCTTTTTGTCGAGGCTTGTTGCCGTGGCCCGCTTTCCCAAGTAAGTCTTCTCCACTTCAGTTGAAGTACATTTTAGTTACCAGTATACTTCCTATTTGTTCAAGAGCAACTGTTACTGACGAATACACTTGATCGAGATTCCTTTGAGTGGCACTTGCTTTAATTTATTTGACCTTATATTGTTGATTGATATTGATACCTTCCTACTCAACAATATTAGTTTTATTTCATACTCAAACTTAGTTATACTAACGATGACTAATGGGATGCCTGAAATGGTTAAATGATTGTACAATTTCTTTATTTTCATAGAACTGACAGTATTCAAGTATACACACTTACTAAACGTATAATATGTGTGTTTAATTATGATAACATCAGTAACAAGTTTCGATTGTTTACATTAAAACAAGCTTGTAACAATTATAAGCGCTAACCTATTTCATGTCTAATTTAAATAGGAAATAGATTAATCAAACGATACTAACTTTCCCAGCGACAGTAAAATATTTAACAATAGCCTCATCCTGTGTTTTACAACGTTGTCCTCTTTTTGGGTTGGGCGTTCCAAATTAAACTAGTTTGTATTTCACTAGCGTTGGGACCTTATCGGACGATCGATTTCTCAACCCTTTAATGTATGCGTCACCGGGCCAAGTTTAACGAATATTTATATGTAACGAGTGATGTGTATTAGTAGTAAAGTTGAACATAACACTGTGCGGCCAACTAAAGCGAAGTTCGTATTTCCAGAGCGCTGGAGCAATAAAGTAAGCAGTTTTACAAGTGAGTGCTCTCAGAACGAATGCCCGGGTTAGCATACGCCCGATATTCTTATTTTATGAGTGAAAAATCTTACAAAGAATACTTTCCAAGACACAGCGGTGGAAGCTGTTCCAGTGCTTACCTTAACATAAATGTCTTGTAACCTTTTCAATCTCTCATTCAATTGCTCTCGTCCGAATCCATTGTGGTCGAAGTGCATTGATTTTGTCAGGACTGGTTGTCAAAAGTTCCCATCGTCATTAGCTCAGTTGATTCGTTTATTCAGTCCGGCAAGACGAAGAATGCGCGCTCGGCAACAAAGCGTCCACATTATGTTGTCGCACGGCGCGGCGCGTTCCAATTAAGAGAGATTTATTCATCCCCTCGCCGTCATACGACTTCTCCAAAGACATTATCAGAGATTTAACTCGGCAGGACGATTGTTCCCCAATTTTCTAAACACCTCGACAATGCTGTCGTAATTTGTTCCATCCTCTTGGCTGTTTGATTGTTTGCTCTGGGAAAACACGAAGCGTCATAGCGCAGCTTCAGGGTTGTTGCTTTGTACTTGAAGCTGTTCGCATTCGATATTCATTTGCTCGAACGCTTTGTAATCATTCGTAATTTGAACACGTCGAGGGAATTTAAACGATGTTGTCATTATTTTGTGAATGTTTACCTAAATTGTGATGGTGAGTGTTTCATTAGGACGAAAATAATGGTTCCCATTTCCCAACACAAACTTACCTAGTTTCGATTCGGAGTAAACCTAACTATTGTTTGATTTTGTATAGCAAGGGTACACATACGATAAGATTTATGTTAACAATAGACAAAGTTTCCCAATACTGAATACTAATATACTCGAATTTCTGTTCAGATAGTTTCCAATCCAAGCCTCGTTCATTAATAACTGGTTAGTTAATTGGGCTACCGAGGACCCCGTCTTTTGTTATACATGAACCACGCCCCGGGTTTATCTAAGCAGTAGCTTATTTAAAATGATAAACGAGCTCCCAATCGATTTGAATAACAAGCAGGCAGATGCTCTTAATCCTTTTGATTTCATTAAATGCATGCGCCCCTCGGCCCTTGTCGGAAATATCACTCGAGTGTGGGCCTCCAACTTACTTCGGATTGTTCGTAATAAGATTCGTCGGATCTTATAACCTTATTTGTAAAAAATAATCAAATTTGTGATTAGTGTTCCGTATACAAAATTAAATTCCAAAATTAGAAGTTAGAATTGACAAAGATGATGATAATACTTAGGTACATAATTTTAAAAAAATGTACGGAAAATAATGAATACCGAAGTGTAGAAAGGTCAAATTATGAACTTAAAAAGTAATTCTAGGATCTCTACAAATTCCCGCCCATTAATAAAATTCACATGGACTTGCTCTTTTGAAGTATCTTTTATATCTAAAAAAATTGAAAAAATACTGATTGGGATGATTTTATTTTGACACAGAACCCTTAAATAACCTAACCTTTGGAATTTACAATGTCTTAAAAAATAGCAATTCATTTTGGCTTATTACGTGACTGAACAATACTTTACCGGATTTGTCATTGTTTCCTGCAATCCTGTTTGGTATTTTTATCCCTTTTATTAAAGAAAAAAATATATAACAATCATTATTTCTATCACGATGACATTCTGTTTATCAGGTCACAGAGAAACCATATTATCCTCTTTCGTTCCAAAGAAAACTCTAATGAACTTTATCGTCTTTGGGGAATATGAGACGTAATTTAGAGTCTACCGGTCGAGGCTTCATTTGTTTGATCGTTTCGTTAAGGAGAGGCCAAGTGAAAAATCCGTCAACATTAATCACGTCGATGCTGAAATATAATTTCGAACGGTCGAAAAAATTTACATAAATAATTTATACTCAAGGGACGGTACCAATGTTCGGAGCTTTCTAATCCGTGGTCTTGTAGCGAAGACGGCTTGCTTCCGATCTTACGATACGGACCTCGGAGGCTTGCTTTGTTTTATTGATAAGATGCGCTAGTATTTTGTTATTGATAAAGCTCTGAGCATATTTCTGTCTTCGATTTTCTTTACAGCATCGATAAAAACGGACTGTTGGATTTTCATTGTATTGCTTCTAAAATCAATATACATTTTCCTGCTTGTTGTGTTTTTACAATTTTATGCTAGACAGACGCGTAATATAGCCTTCATGACCTAGAAGTTCTTTATAATATTAAAGATAATAATTTGAAATAATTGCCAGAAATGTTTCTCTTGAATAAAAAAGCTTTAAACCAAATGAAATTACTTTTCGCAAGCACACGTCACACGAGTATTTTACAATCGCGAAAAAATTAAATATTTGATTATGTATCGTCAGTTAGGTCGCTCTCAGCGGGGTGCCGCAAGGGTGTTGGCACGGTAATATTATAATACAGTACTCCAACTTCATACAAACGGACGAAACGCGAGCTATACCTACGCGCCTCGATCGTGGGGTGCGCTCGCGGTGCAGACAGTCACGGCTGTACCGCAGTGTCGAACGGACGTTGTGTTGTTTTTTTAACAATAACCGCGCGATTTTTTCTCTAAAAATCAGTTAGTATATTTGTGGGTATCTTCTTAAGCGTTGTTTGGAGAAACATGATGATTGTCATGCTTTGAAATCGTATGTGAAACCCGATCAAAAAAGCCACAATTTCAGCTCACAGAGTCGGTATTTAAGGTACCGGGACTACAGTAAGATTAATTCGCGAACTTTTTTGATTGTACCCAACGATGATTTTGTGGAATATATAGAAAAAATGGAGGAAATATTCCGAAATTCACTTAAAACCAAACATGTAAATTGTAAAGTAGCTGCAGGTATCTATAACCAAGTAAAAGATATTCCATTTTCTCCACCTTGTCCATGTTTCCCAAAACAATTTTTAATTAAGCTTTATGTTTATAAGAATGCGGATTTATTATACTTTAAAATTTAACAATAAAGCATTTCGTACGACTCAGTCGAGGCGCAAATATTTTTCGGTCGCAAATTTATAAGCCCGATTTGTTTTTCAAAAAAAACATGTTTTTTTAATTAAATCTACCAATCAAAAAACAACACGCATTTTTATTGAACACTTCCTATTCAATATACAAAGTCTTTCATTTATTTATATAAAAAGGATATTTACAATCACAAAACTAAATAGAAACAGAAAGTAGGCAAATGTAATTAAAATGCTGGGGACGGGCACTCGGGCAGCCCTAACGCATGTTTACGTACCGCGCGGCTGTAGGCATTTATTTCTATCATGCGGCCGAGTTACATTACTGTATTATAATATTACCGTGGTGTTGGTTGGCGGTCCTCTCATCTCCATAAGAAGTGGCTGTGCCCTGCCGGGGCATACTGCGCGGCGCTTGATGGAGCATTATTTTAGGCATGTGACTGTGATCGATTCGATCGAATCTTTCTTCGGACAGCGCGAGTTTTTACCAATGTCTGACACAACGCTCAAAAATACACAAATAAAGATGATGTAGTGTCCGCGGTTTACAAGTGTTGGTATGATGAATGGTCGGCGTTATGACCTCCGTTTTAGTTGGTTTTAGTGTAATTTATTGAATGTTACTCATATTGGTTGTGTGAATATTCGTAATTAATTTTATGCGAGTCCTCTCTGAGAGGCGGACAACGGTGCTTTTAATCAATTAATCATTTCGATTTTACCATACAGAAGCACAAATTAAAAAAGTTATTTTTAAAGGAATGTGCTCAAAAAACTTGTAAATTAATATTGATTGAGAATTTTGATAAGTCTGTGTACTGTGTAGGTATGTATTCAAATAAAAAGTTGTAAGCCTTTAAATTATCTGCATCTACGACATTACGGTACTAGATCAAAATAAAGGTTAAGATAAGTCTTATTTTATATCCAGCACAACATCTTTCTAAGACCATAACAATATTTCTGATGTTATCAAGCGCAAGGTGTGCCTCCGTCCTTAATACATAATAAAATGTTCAAGACATCCAATTCCCCACACTTTCCTCATAATTATTATAAAATAATTTAAAAAATACAATATGAAACGTTCCAGCGGTGTCGTTAACAGCATCGCTTCGAACAATTAACCTTCGTTAGCCGCCAATAAATAGTGTGCTAGCTAAACAGCTTTACGACTAGATAATAATTAACTGGCCCTTGGTCCGTTACGGTAGCAAGTGCTTCATCCAGGCTATACGCCATTTAGTTCTCTCGACACCCGATAAATCATTAACAAGATGATCTTATAAGGCCAAGGGAAATGTAAATAGAGCCACTTTATCGTTGCAAAAATAATATTACATATTATGTGGCACATTCATTTGGTTTTATTATTGTAGGTTCGGAATATAGGACTTTATTTGTGGCTTCATTAATTGTGTACACGTTTTTTTCGTCGTGTTATTTTTTATAACAAGTTTAAGTTTATAAATGTAAGTAAAGAGACATTAAGGTGCTATTAATAGAGTAGAGAATATAAATTAAATTATTTATAATAATTTTACTTGTTACGGCTTTTTTAGGTATCAACTTACTCCCACCTGTTTTTTCTCGGTACAGACAAGTTTTCTTTGCCTGCCTTGTTCTATTTATATTTCAGTGTTCTAGAAGAACAGAACAGATTTATTAAAAAATCCTGGGTAAATACTACGATTAGATAATAATAAGATGAGATAACATGAAGGTTAAGTTTCTATCAAGGTTTTTAAGAAGGGATATTAGGCTAAAAAGATAAGTCAATGGGCCCCGTGCTTTAAAATAACTGAACCTGTGCGAAATGACCGAGCCTAATAAAAAATAAAAACTTTTTAAACTAACAGACAAATCAACAGAACACATAAATTCAAATACATCCAACCCACTATTCGAGCTTTTAACAGTAACAAACATCAAACACGCTTCCAAACTTTGATTAAATCATATTTCAATCCAATAAAAACCCGAACTGTATAATTGCAATGACACACAAATCTATTGTCGAGACCAAACGGCCAATGTCCTTCGGCATCGATTTTAATAACTCCACATGAATTAATAAGCTGTGGCCACGCCCCGTAGGCGTCAACTCTATGATTAATATAGCCATTGCAAACGACTACCGGAACGTGAAGAGCCGCGTCTTTCGCCCCACTCAGTGTGCTCCACGCCTTACTTTTAACAAAGCTAAATTCACACGTCTGTATTATTTATATCGATTACGTTAACCGATAAACCGTATATCAATCCGTGTGTTAATATTTAAATAATAATGTCAGATTATAAATCGTCGGAGCAATCTCTTATGCTAGACACTTTAACGCTCGTTTATAACGCATGATCTTAGTAATTTTCATGTTATTTCTATGATTCGTCTGGTCGTTCAACTTTTGTGCTTCGGATAGGGTTATTGGTGATTCTTTGTTTGCGAAATCACTTTTAAATGGATTTTGCTTCGAAACTAATGTTAGTTTTTTATCGTGCGAAGAATTGAAGTCTTCTACACGAATTAGAATAAGCACACCCAACAGTAATGAAACTTGAGCAAAGAGAGCAGAGAAAAAAGATCATTGCCAGGGTAGTAAAAGTTTACTTTCAAACGGTTTTTTTCTAATTATTCTGAACATTATCTCTTTTTTTATTCAGCTATTCTCCATTGTACTCGCTTTTGTTAGCCAGTAAAGCGTACACCTGTCTTTGTTACAACTAAAAATTATCAGGAGAATAACGTTTACGTCCACAATTAGTATCTTTGCGTCTACTACAAGACGCCACAACAATCCGTAAATGTACAAGCAAAATAATTATTTCTCATTGTCCTTTTGTTTGTTATTATCTCGCAACAATTACAAAGAACACCACCATTCTTACCTCTCAAAAGATGTTGGTAGCGTAATCCTTTATTCGTGAAGAAAGGGATTAAAAGTCAGCAGAGTTTTCCAAAAGATGTTTTTTACACCGTTTATAATAGCAAAATGAATGTTTAAGAACTTTTTAAAAAACGACCAACCTTTTTCTAAATTGAAAACAGTATTAGTCCAGTAGTAACTTAGATTTCCCGTTTAGTATTCTCTGTAGTTTCGTTAATAAATCCCGCAGTACCTTTATTTGGTAATCACGAAAATCCCCATTACCGTCCATTTTGTGATAAAAGATTCAGCATCGGAAGTTTGGTCCGTGCGTCTAGCCTTAGTGGTCGAAATGCCAAGCGGCGCAGTGGATGCTAAATTATTCCGTAAACATCAATAATGAAAGTAGTTTGAAGAGAATTTCCATCGGTAACTAGGCTGGTTTTGTAGCTGATGTTCGGTGGGTTAGTTCCAAAAATGTTGTGTCATTAAGTCGCGACCGCACGTGACCGAGGGCACCTGCCACCGGCCGGTCGTGCCGACATGCCTCAACAACCAGACGCTTCTATCTCACAGTCCTTCGTTACGCTAAATACTTCGTGAATTTACAATTAGTGCTATTTCGGGAGGGTTTGATAACTTTTTTTAGGGTTTCGCCCTTTGAGCAATTTAAGACTGAATAGTTAATTGGTTTACTTGAACTCCATTTTGGAATACCGTATTTTCTATCTACTGTGTTATATGTTGACTTGAAATTATTTGAGTAGATAGTAAATAGGCATTGAACAGTTGTTAATGTTATTGGTGTCATCGCCTAATTTTACAGTTAAACTAAAGGTAGCCGTTATTTTCATAACGTATGTCACTGACAGTAGTTAAACTATCGAGTGACTTAAAAATAGCCGTCTTCATCGACCCCTTTCTCTAAGCATTCCTCGACTTATTTGCCTCGTTATAGCCTATTGAGGAGGTTTATACTGAACTAGCACTTTGCCCGCGACTTCGTCCGCGTATCTAAATTCTTCTATACAAATTTTCACACCCCCTCAAACCCTCTCAGGAGGTAATTTGGAAAAACAAAAAATGCCAAACTTCATAATTTACTTAGATAGATGTTCGTGCCAAGTTTCATTTTTATTAACACAAGTAATAAGATTTTCCATACAAACAAAATTCCCCCTTTTCACCCCCTTAAAGGTTAAATTTCCAAAAACCCCTTCTTAGTGCTCCCCTACATTATAATAGGAAGCCGTGTATAAAATTTCACATTCCTAGCCCCAGTAGTTTCGGCTGTACGTTGATATGTCAGTCAGTCAGTTCTCCTTTTATATATATAGATTACCTGGAGCTTAAGGAAACATGGAATAACGGCACGTTTTGTTTGGCCCTCTCAGCACCACATTGTGTGGCGCAAAATTACAATTTTTATTCGCCAATAGCGCCGGTCGGTATCGCTCTGCCTTAACGTTGATATTTTATTTGACGTTCAAATAAAACGAGAACGAATTGATTTGGTTTTTGAACCGGGTTTTATGGAGCAATCTCGAAGTGAATTTCGATGTTTGGGTCCCTAAAAACTTTTAAAGTGCGCATAACTGGGTATAACATTTCTTTCCCCTCCGGTACAAAAATGTTAGCTGATTAATTAACAAGATATTTTAATTAATCTGTAGGCATTTAACCCTCAGCTTCAGAATATTTTCATTAAGTAATAATTGCTCCTTCCGTTGTGGTTGAAATCTTTTCGTCCCCACTGGCGATGTCAGTTGAGAGAAACGCGTCTGGAATCCCGTCATTCGGGAATATGAGAATAAGTAGAATAAATCAAAATTTATTGAAAAGTATTCCACTTGTAGTATTATTGCGGCGTCACCGTCGCGGTGTGGGCGGCCACTACACGTCGTGGGACGAACCGATATGATTCCTTATTATTGTTAACAAATTCGAATCTCAGCAATCCACATTTTTCTGAATGCTGTTTTATTCTTTAAAAAATCCTTTTTATACATAAATATTTATTTTTAAATTCAGTTTATCGATTTTCATAAAACCAATGATCGCACATGTACACGCATCTTTCGTGTTCTGTTTTGTTTGCGCATATTTCATGAGAGCTAAGATTTAACTTGTAAGAAGGCAAAAAATAAACCCGCTATTATAAATTGTTACATCAGATCGGTTCCTTTCTATATCAGCGTATTAAAACATCGATCAATAACATCCAAAATGATTCGAGCCTCCTTTCAAGCAATCCTAAGTAAACTTCAACGTTGCATAATGCATTATTCGCAAAGAAATATGATCTTTGACGTAGAGCTTCTCTAAATATTGACTTTATGATGATAGCTTTAACGTCTTGACACCTGAGCTAACAGGGGATCGAATGATTCTAAAGGTGTCCATGGCGAGATTTTATTGGTATAGGAAATAAGTAATTGTCTGCCTGGATAAGAGCAGGTTTGTGTGTATTACTCGTATATAATATTTAATTTCATGCTTACTTACTTCATTTAGTTCTACACAACGGTTCCGATAACTTGCTACTCCCACTGTGTGGTCTCTAAACAACTTCAAAGCACTACCGGTTGTTAAAGTTAAAGATGCCGATTTTGTTCGCAGAATTTATTCTTCATTATGCTCCTTTGCTCGTCCCTAAAGCAGAGAATAGATCATGTTTGAAGACCCGAATGACAGTCTCGATCGGACTTAGTAAGTGTTTTCATAGCGCGTCACTTCTTATTCTCGAAATTTGGTTGCGCGGTCACTGTTTATCTTTGTAAGACTTACCATTGTGCTCCCGGGGACGATAATTGTACTCGGACATATTTTTTTATGTATTTTTTGTGGTATTATCGTAGCTGATGATATTTTAAATGTTTGTGTTTCTGCTCAATGTGACGGTCAGTGACGTGTAGGGCCGGCTCTATTGTGCCTGAAATCGTTCGGTCCGCAAGGGCCGTTTGCTTTGCCTTCTCCGCTATGCCTTTTGTGTGTCCCCTGTACAATTTATTACACGCTAACGATTTTGATACTTTTGACAATCAAATTAATATATTGTAATATTAATGCGATATTTGATAATTTTTCACATAACCAATAAATTCCAATCTTTTTATTATTACTGACAAAAAGTTAATAGGATGGTCGAAAAATATTAATCTGTTTATCGATTATATCTTTTGAAATTAAAACATTTCGATTTCCGAGACCAATCATTAATAAGAAAACATAATTACGTATATTTGAATTTTGGCGAATGTTTACTAATTAGACAAATTAAATATTCAGCGACTATAATACGTAGTTTATGTGGATCGTTTTCTTTTAGTTTCTAATAGATTTCGATGTGTTTCTAGATAAAAATAAATTAATAAAATAAATGCTCACAAACATCTATCAGCATACAAATTGTATAGTAATATCGTGTGCCACTATTTCAACTTAAATATATTGTATCAATTGACTATTATTTATAATCAAAAAAATGTAAATATTTCCTCTTTTAATTTGTTAAAATACCTCATTAATAGCGTGATAATTAATGTAGATTATGTTAAATATATCATTAATGAATTATTAATTAGTCCGTTAATATACAAATATAATATTCTATTGATATTAAAGTTATGAAAGGATATCTGTCATTATGATCTGTTTTAAATATGAGTTTTCCAACCTATGTTATATCAATCAGCTTTATATTATTGTAAATGTACTACCACGTACAAAACTTGATAAAACTATAATCAAAGTATCAAGATATCTTAGTTTCCTATAAAATCGTTCGTAGCTCCTACGCACATTGTTCAAAGGTAAACATGTAAGAAATTCGTTCTTTTTGTTCGATACCAACAATTGAGCTTACGTCTCTGTGATGCTGAGACGTGCGTACACCGTACTACAACTAATACAACCATGAATTTTTGGTACAAATACTCTTTGTATTGTCGGCCGTCGGCCATCTATTGTGATGCGTTTAATATCTATAGGAAGTGTGGGCATTCATACGAAAGCCAGACAACACGGTCTTGGTGTTGTCAGCCTTTCAAAAGAGGCGGTCTGCTTACAATTAAATAATCCAAAATTATGAAAGCCTCCGTTGAGCCGAGCTATTCTGTTAGGAACGAATATTAATTTGATCCGAACTTTTATGTGATAACATTATTTACATCAGCCTTCAAGTCATCTTGGCTCATTAACGTTTTAATGCCCGTACATAACCGCTGTTCAGGCGTTCAAATACTGATTACAGGACGTATAAAATTCACTATAAATTCTTTATTTATGTGACAAAAAAGGAAACAGTGGGGACGCTCTTAGAATTAAATATATGCTCGCGATCATAAAATAAAGAATTTATAGGCGTCCTTTGGAATTACCGTGGCTCGGTTTTATGACTTCACGGGGCGTTTATTCAGCGTTGCGTTGCGTGGTCGGATCACAGGCATTCGTGATAGTCTCTCGCTCCCGTTGTCATTGTACTCAACAATTGCGTACGAACATATTGCTTGTTATATGTTCCATGTTACGCTGTGACTTTTACGAATCTCAGACAAATGTTATTGCTTAGCGCAAATGATTGTCGTTTATACGGGGACCAGTAAGTGATTCCGCTGGGATTTCTCTTGTTGTCACGATTACAGCACAAAAATATTTTAAAGTAGCATATAGTGGGAATACGTTTTCGTGAATTCATATACTGAGGTTTGTTTTCTTCTTAATAGGGGAACCTCTTATCACGATTTACGCTGACAACTCTTGAACTTCAGGAGGCTGGGCGTGAACATGAACATCCAGTTAGATTCCGAAAACTTCTTTGGGTAACTGTACGAAAACCTACAGATAATTAAAATTTTATCTTCGTTTTACAAGGAGACGCAATTGTTTTCCCATAAAGATTTTAATGTTTTATTACTGCACAACTTTCTTATAACGGTATCATCAATGAGCAAATTTCTAATTTCCAGACAAATTTTTATTTATGTTATGCTTTATTACTACAGGAACATAATAATATATCATCGAAGCCAAAATTAATCACAATTTTATTATTTTATTGCTCCTACACGCTATTAAAATCGTATAATAAGAAAAAAAGACGTAATAAAGAAGCTGTGTGAAACTTATCTGTGTGTGCTTATTATGTGTTAAAACACTTTTGAACACGTAGGTACCAAAACGTACACAAAAACAGGCGTGACCAACAGTTTAACATGTTTGTACTGTCTATAAGTACGCGTGAAATT
The DNA here is from genome assembly GCA_905220335.1 of Noctua pronuba. NCBI lineage: Eukaryota > Metazoa > Arthropoda > Insecta > Lepidoptera > Noctuidae > Noctua > Noctua pronuba. The sequence continues at coordinate 10,323,384 of LR999902.1, forward strand.
GTGATTATGAGCACAAACGAGTCTTTCAATCCAGTCGTAATGTGGGCACAGGTGAGGAATTCAATTTTTACCTTTGTGCTGTACGATACATAGTCATTGCGTAACTTTTCATTAATAAATCCAATGTTTGCGCCAAAGTCTGACCACACAGGCGCGACAAAACATTATGCTAAGAAGATATAATCTTGATATACCAGTTCATAGTCAAAGATTCATTTTGCTTACAGGTATGTCAACAGTTTGATTTTTATGCTAATTGACAAGCTCATTAAACAATCATGTTTATTAAATCACACAGTTTTCTTTTTTGCTGACAGATAACGAGCATTCTGGCATCTTTATGTGACAATTAAATTACACATCAAAGTCAAAGTTCAGGATCGTTACTTTTAAACTGTATTCAAAAGAATCGAACATTTGTTTCAAATTGGTTGTATCTATGCCTATACTGAATCAAAGGTCAATAAATAAATCATAAACATCTGCGTAGCCTTTTGCCCAACTATTTTGGGGTCGAGTTCCAGTAGAAGGAATACCTGTATTTTGCGTGGAGCGACTACCTATCTGACCTCCACAACCCAGTTAATACTGGGTAATACGATACCTCTAAAGGTCAATAAATACATTTTGGATATAAATAAAATATCTTTATTTCCGTAAGTAAGCAACAAAACTTAAAATATTGCAATCGTTTGTGCCGGCTACGCGAAGGAGAAGAGATCCATAAGTCTATGCGAAGACACCTTTATCGTGGTCTCAAATGATGATGTGAGTTTGTTGATAGTTTCTTTGTGCCTGTCTGTATTCCAAATAAAGACTTATAAATTGAATAGCACCTACCTGTCCATTGTAAGCACTATACCATCTATTGACCGGAACTAATATTGCTAAAGGTTCGGTTAGTCGGACGTTGTCGATATGTGCATCGCAGGCGCCGCGGTGACGTGAGTCTACATTGTGGCCGATTCGATACGGTTTTTGTGCGCCGGCGCACAAACCGCTGCCGCGTCATTATGACGCTGCTCCGCGGGTTAGGTTAGGTCATGTTAGCAAACGGCCAACGTAACTGTTACAGCATAGTAAACCATAGTTTATCAGGGTCAATTCCTATGCAACGTTTGATTCAGAAATCAAATGCTTCTAAACTATTCAGAATGTTAATTAAGTGAATTAGCTAGATAAAGCTTATAAAATGTAAAAACCGTTAACTGGAAAAACGTTCAGCTTAAATGAGTATTATTTTATAGATGCAGGCGTTGCTGCTAAATGCCAATCCGTTTTACAGCGTGCCAATCTTGTTATGATAGTCTAGGTATAATGTTTATGGGGCATTAACCTGTTACGAAGAAACCGTCTGTAATATTGACGCAATCATACTCAGTACACCGTTACAATGCAGCAGCATTCAGAACTCAGAACCAGCACCCCGGGCACGCCTCCAACCAAATGGGATCCATCGACATGACTTACATACTTACCCCATACGTTGTGTTGTCCGTCGAACGTGAGTCGCGCTCCTTATTATAATCACAGATCAGACGATTGTTGTCCACATAAAATGTATAATTTATAAAAGCAGAACGAAGAATAATCCAGAAGACGCATGTTTGCTTTTTTTCTGGTGCGAGTTAGCAACGTGTTACACTTTAGTTTTTACGGGATCAAATCGAATCGATTCAATGTAACGGGCGATAGATACTTTTTGTGCTATACAAACGTCGTTTGTAACATGACGAATGGTAACGGCGGCCGGGTAATAAATTGTTATATTATTTTAATTAAATCGATATTATAGACTGTTATGACATTCCGGAGCGATGCAATTATGAGCCAATAAAAGAATTCATTCCGTGTTTAATCGAATAAGACAATTTGAACGTAGCTTCGCGATATTCCGTAATAGGGTTTTATAATTAATTTTTAACGGCTCTCGTAAATAAAATAGTGGAGGCGCGAAGGTTAATCTTGATTGTTAGTATAGCCATAGACGAATATCTCTCGTGTGACGGTGAGACATTGCTTGTTGTGGTTTTATGGCCCCCATAAACCGGCCATTACTATTCACACTGATCTAATACGATTTTTATATCCAGTGTCTATTAATTGTGGTAGTTGTTCGACTAGGTAGTAAAATTGAAAGGTTTATATCTAATAAATTAGATATACCTAGTTCTGGGTTTACAACGAGGTAAATTACCATACGCAGCTCGTTTTGTTTCCAATTATGTGTGTCGTTATTTGTATACCCTTTTTGAATTCAATGAGCTGTTGAGAGATATTTTTCTTTTGAATATTTCTCCCAGACTTACCTTGAAATGATTTCAAACACTAACGCAACACGGAAAAACGGATCAGAGCTCTATATTCCGTCACATAAAAAAGTTTACCTGCGCACGCCGCCCATTCTTCGATATGAGAAATTCGAGTTGCAATTTAGCGTCTATTGTGTTGGAACAAAGCGTGCGATGCGTTAATAACAGGTGCATCGTTTTCAAAGTTTGGTGGACGGCCGCGGAACCCTAATGCTACGTGACCGGTTTTATTTTATGCCATTCGCGCCATGATAGCGTCCATTCTGTGTAATTTGCCGTTAAACTCGGAAACTATTTTTCAGTGTTTGGCCCTTTTTGTGCCATTGTCCCGGGGATGTTAGATTAGTCGTCCGTCCGCCCACGTTTCATTAATGCGAATCTAATTTGTGTTGCGGCCCGGCTGCTGGCTGTTCGTGTTTTTAGCTTAGCTTTTGTTGGCGAACAGTTGAATTATCAGCGAATATTTTGGGCAGATGTCTGTTTAATTAGACAGTTAAACTTTGTGTGATACAATCAGTTTTACAAGCTTTGCGAGGGTGCAGCTACTTACACGTTTATTTGAATTAAATGTATTGTTCGTCAATTTAGTGAATTATTTGGAGTCCGATTACTTTTTGCTATGTTAGTGTCGTTACACCCATTGACCGTTACTGATCGCAGTTGTCAGTTGTCGGCTGAAAGAATTGATTAGTGACGGATGCCTGAACTCTTATTCTTTTTCAACATGGAATAGGATAAGCAGATTGGATTTCGTTGGGTTTATTATACTAAGTTTGTAGGTAGTTGAAAATAGGGGGATTAATTGCTGCTTGATTTAGTTTATAAAGCTTTCTTTTAACCAAGTTTGTAACTATGCAGGATGTTGATCGTAATCCTGATAATATGTAAATGTGGTTGGGCTAGGTTGGGTTATAGTGTGGTCGTACCATATCTCTTATTATATTATTTATAATTATAGCTAGCCCATATTGTCCCACTGCTGGGCAAAGGCCTTCTTCCATTTCTTCCAACGGTCACGATTCTGTGTTACTTCTTTCCAATTCTCAAGGAAGACATCCAGTTCGTCCCGCCATCTCCTTCGTGGTCTGCCGCGACCCCGTGTCACTATTTCAGGGCACCAATCTTGAGCTTGAGCCCACAGTTCGTTCGGCATGCGACAGGCATGTACTGCCCAGTCCCATTTAAGTTGGGCAGCCTTTTGAGCCACGTCAACGATTTGCGTTTTGGAGCGCAGTGTAGTGTTTCGAGCATGATCTGCTCTTACACCTCAATAAATCCTGAACCTTCCATATCTGTGCCTATAAATCCTGCAAGTATTTTCACGTACGAAACTGCATGGAAGCTGTAGCAACACGAAGTTCTTTACTCCCTACAATTTTGCAATTAAATCTTACTCTTAAGCGTCTGTTGATGGCATCTATCTATTAAATGTCAAATGAATTGAATACCTGACATTTAAACGTTGTTTTCTCGACGTACAATTACTGCTGTGTACACCATGATTAATATCGAGAGAATTTCTTAGCAATTACTATACAGACTAGGCGCCAAGGCCGCAAAGTATACAATATCCGTTACCGAGCTCAATAGAGATGTAGATACCATATCTGGCTCTCCGTTGAAGCGGAGACTTTGGCCCAAAGATAAGGAACTTCACAAAAACATCAACCATTACAGATCGTGTGCTCAAAAGATAAACCAAAATGTTTTTGTTCCAGATTTCGGAATTCCAGAAAAAACATTCGGAACTATTGCGTTTCTGTGTAACAGGTTTTTTTCTGATAATTTATGACTGTTATATTAAAGTAACGTTACTTAAACGTTTTTTGTTTGACAGACACCATAATAAAATCATTATACGATTAAAACTGGTACAATTACAGGTGTAACAACTTAATAAACGCAAAACATGCGTACTTCGAGACAGGAGAATACTGTTACTATTTCTAAGAATAGTTGCTATAGAAATTCCACACAAATTTTTATCTGATTAGTAGATCAGTGCTATGAAAATTTAATTAACACAGTACTCACCAATAAAGCTGCGTTATAAAGTATATCACGATCATCAACCTTGTTTTATGAGAAAACTTAATAACATAATTGCGCGTTTATTACTGCAATTCTATTAAAGACATACGGTTATAATTAGCCGCAGTTTAATTACCCTGTTTAAGTGTTCATAGGATGGTAGTTCAGAACTTTTTATAATGTTCGATCAATAAAAGTGGCCGAGGTGGGTTAGCATTCCAGCGGTAGAGACAGACGTGTAACGCAAACAAAAGTAGTGCGAAACTAAGGGTAATAAAGAGAGGCTAGGGAGAAGCATCCCCAGGCACGTACGGCAATTCGTTCTAATAGTCGCAGCCGACAATGGCGCGCTATTCTGACATTGTTTTGTTAGGACGGGACGTTGGCCAATGCAAAACCCGCCACCGAATGTGAAGGCGCCTACCGTTTTTTATTTCCCTTCGCGTGGGGGGCGAACTGAAGTGGTCCCAGTTCAGTAATTAATGACGGATTGACGTGGGCGGTTGTTTCGTGTCACACTGTTTTGGTAACAAATTGTAATGAATCGCCCAGCGGGACCCCACACTTGGAATGTCAACTGAATTACGTCATCTTCGCTGTTCGTCGCAATCGTGTTTACGTAAGATTTTGTAAGTAAATAATAAATTGTCAATCGACAATATACACAGTAAAGTAACTAAACCTGTCGGTACTGTTCATTTTGAAACGTGTCCTGCTTATTTCAGTTACAGAATACCAGTTGTAGTAGATAATTTAGCATTGTCGTTAGCGACACGATTCGAGTTGGTGGGAACAAACTACACCAATTCCGTCATTGTTCATAGCATTTCACTTGACGAAACCAAAAAAGTTAAAATTAAACCACAAACTTTCACCTTTAAATAACTTTTCGTAGCGAAGTGAAAAATACCCTTTTCCAATAATGACATAACCATCAATCAATTCTATGCCTAGCTGTTAAATAGAAAACCACCACAAACAAATAATTCCTACAATCACGTATCAACAAAGACATAAAAATCTGAACTAGTTACTATACATTGATTTAAATTTCGATAAGCAGCAGCTGCGGTATGAAGACATTTCCTGCCCAAATGTAGTATCTATTAAACTAAAAGTACCAACTAACACTGACCCACGAAACAATTTGTTACTATCACTTTTTAATGGAGCCATTAAAATAGTTTTGCGGTTGAGACCGAGTCATAACATTTTGGCGCCTGTTACTGTCTCGTATAACAAATATCTTGCGGTTGATAGGATTGTGCGCTCCCTTTAGAACGTGGGATTGAGAAATCGTGTTTCATTATTTTCTATCACTCAGTGTCCCTTTTATTGAATCACGAAGTCGAATTTTCAGAAGTAAGTGACTAAACCAGCATTACAAATTCATCCCAACGGGGAACTTTCCTAAAAACACGCGTTACGTCATCTTTCATTTGAATCAGAACGAGGTTGTTTGCCTATGTTCAGGCGGCATCGGGAATTTGTTTAAGTATCATTTTTCTATTGTCTTCATAAAAGCTTGTCCTTTCACTCTCTGCCGCTTTTTGTTTGTCCTTCGTGTTTTTGTCTCCGGTCCCATAAGATTTTATGGATATGACTCAATTTTTAAAAGATTGTAAATAGCATCTTTTGTCTATTTTTGTTTGAACATAATACGCAAAATTGGGCCAATGGAATGTTTATGACAGCAGTTTATTGGATCATCCATTACGTGTAAAATAATAAATGTAAATATCAGAGTAATATCTCTTATTTTCTTTCTATTGTCGCCTAAAAGCTTTGCTATGATATTAGTATCATATTCCAGCAGTCACGTGTGGCCCTTTTTTGTGGCAAATGGGCCGAATGTGTCATCTGTCTTAATTGTTTAACAGCTTATTGTTTACACAAAAAAAGTTTTGTTTCAAAATGATATACTGCGCACTCATTTTAGCAGTTTTACTCTAATAAATATATTCTGTTTAGAATGATATTTTGGGTTGTTGTAGTGACAGCTGACTGCACGTGCAATTTGTCTATTGTTGTATGTTCCAGAAGCTGACATTGGTATTTGGAGCGCACTATTGTCTTTGTCATTTCTATATTGTACATAAATATCTTTTGTATTACCATGACTCACAACTGAACAACTTGTAATTTGCGTTCGACAAACTAATAATATAAATATCACTGATTTTAATTACTTGTTCCATTTTAGTTACAATGAACATGTACTAACTAAGGCATGTTTATTAAGGGCTGCGCTAATTCTTCATTAACATTGCTATTGCTACAGACCAATCAGGTCAAGATTAATGGTTAGTATTGTTGCTAAAACGATTTAGCTGTAATTTGCTATTGTTAGATACTAGATGGTAGTTAATACTTGTTTAAAATATTTTCCTTATTTTTACTACGTTTTGCCTTTTTCACGTTTTACCAACACAATAGAAAAGATTATTGTTTAGAAAAATGAAAAGTAAAAAGAAAGCGAAACCGCTGCTTAGCTCATTTGTGCGGTTTGGACTTACCAATCTGGGTTGGGTGTTATTCTGAATTTTTCATTTATTTTATTACTTTATGCGCTTGTGCCCATTGTCTATTTGCCTTTTTAAATGTTTTTTTTTTCCAGCATCCGTAAACCCTTTTCGTTTTGGGTGTTCGCCCGTTTATTGTTTCTTTATTGCAGACCCTTGCCGACAACCAGTTTGCATAACATTTACCTAATACGATTTAACGCTGTTTCCCAAAGTATATTTCATTTTGTTTTGTATAGGGTTATCTCTGTATCTGTTGTGTACTGAGCAATTATTTGACGTATTTAAGAGGCATCATGTCAGCGTTGTTTACACAGGATTCTCATCATTTTCATCTCAACTTCGAAACAAAAAAGCAAGCTATTGGTTTTTTCCCATGTCGTTATGGCAGCTAGGATATGGCCCTTGGGCCACGTTTGCTCTAATAACAGGTTTCCAGAAACAATTAGTCGGGTCTCTTTGTAAAATAAAGAATTTTATCGCCTAGATTTATTATATTTGTAGAGAATTTTATCGCTGCTTCGATTGCTCGCATCGGACCGTTCTATAGAATATTGGCTTACGGACCAGGTAGAGCCGAACATTTATCAGCCGTTTTAGTTTTTTGTTGTTACTTTTGTTATTATTCGTATCCCCCCGATGTATTAATCTCGCGTGGGTCCGTCTGAACCGGTCATTACCTAAAACTTGGGGGCGTATTGCGTCCGGGTGCCTAGTTATTACGGGTTTTCTAATAAAATAACCCTGTATCATTTATGAAATTAGATACATCGCTAAATATTTTATAATGAGGGATTGGAAATGAGTTGGGTTGGCATCGTTTATGTGAATGTATGTGGAGCAAGCCGCGTGCGGCGGGCTCGGGAACATAATGACACCGTTTTAAATGTTTTCACATTTAGAAGGAGGATCTCTTTTATTCATTTTGTCAGTCACCTGTGCCTGAGATGTCATACCCGTCATTATCAGGTTAGCAGGAGACTACACATGTAATTTGCTATCTTTTCTTTGAAATACTGTCTATGCGTACCATACAATTTAACACATGACTGACGTTGCGAAATACTCTTATTACATAACACGCGTCATCAAATTAAATGTACTTGGAATTTTCGCGAACAAAAAAGTTTATAAGAGCCTTTTTTCCTGGAGTAATTTGAATATCTGTAAAGGCAAACATTTTCCCAGCAAATTCGTCGTTGTGACCGCACATTATGTGCCCGACATATTGTCATAACATCCCATTTCATTTCACTTTGGAGAGTTGTCGCGAACATCCTCGGTGTGTGAAGTTTCGTTTAGAGACGGAAATGAGGAAGAATTTCCCAAAGAGACCTTCTCTAGCAGAATAAGAATATTTTGTGAGCTGAGGTCCCACAATAGACACGGCCGGCCGCCACGCCCCCGGAAAGAATCAATTATACGAAGTTACGAACCCCCTGTTCGGAGACATGTTGCCGTATGGGCGAATTGTTTGTTTAATAACATTTCGGCGCTTCTACAAACGTCACGGTAAAATATTTGTAGCCTTTGTCCAGCAACGCTTTGTACGTAAATTAAGCGATAGACAGTTTTTTCAACATTACATTCCGTCGTGTCATGTCTCTATTCAAAGCGGATGCGCTCCTAGTTTTTGTTTGGGAATGCTTCCTGTCTCTGCTTAGTTTGCCTTTTTAACAGTTTTTTAGTTTTATTTTTAAAAAATGCCATAAATTTTACTTATAAGTAATAAAATACGTGAGAATCGTGACCTTTGTGAGATATATGGGGAATATCGTAATATTTCTACGTTTTATCAATTTTATTCAAAAGTTATTGTGTTGGTAGTTTCCCAGCAACCGGAAGCTATCGAAATTTGGTTTGCTGTAAGAAAACCCAATTCTGGGTTAAGCTCGCCATTGTACATAAGCTATGTTATTGCAATTTTTATGTATATTTTGTTGTTTTGTGTGCAATAAAGAATAAGAATAAGAAGTTATAATCAAAAATAAATTATTGTTTATAATAACTTTTTTATTTGTATGCTGATACATTATAAGGACACCCGCACAATGATCTATTTTAATTGGTCATTTAGAATGCCGTGAAGAAATAAACGAGTAAACCTTTTTGTAATGTCATACGTGACGGTTTTCAATAATCCCGCCGCACGGTAGCACCTTTAAACGTGATCACATCATTTTAACGCAACCCTTATGGGGCTTAATGTCATTTGAATATTTCAAAACAATTCTTTTTAATCTACTTTCAAGGCACGTTGTGGAATACTAGCAATAGTTAGTAACAAAATGTATTGCAAATGAAAAACTGTATAGGGACAAAAAAAAATGAAATAACGGGATGCTCGTAATAATAAATACCAGCCATTTACTGTCCTATTGCTGGGCAAAGGCCTCTTCTCAAACACAGAAGGAACGAATATGGATAACCACGCTTGCTCAAGACGGGTTGGCGATTTCAGACTTATATTAATAAACTAGCTGTGCCCGCGACTTCGTTCGCGTGATTCTTTAAATTGACATAACTTTTTTATTTATGAACCGATTGACATGAAATAAACACTAAATGTTAAGTGAAGCTTACTACAATATATAAGTGAAAACCGTATCTAAATCGAATAAGCCGTTTCTGATATTAGCGTGCACAAACACACAGACAAACAGACAAACAGACATACAGACAAAAAAAAATTAATTACAATTTCGGGTTCGGCATCGATATAATAACAACCCCTGCTACTTTTTTTTATATATTTCCATTGTACAGACACCACTTTTCTACAATTTTATTATATGTATAGATTGTAAGTCCAGGATTCCTCACGATATTTTCCTTCACCGATGTCTGTGATGTCCAAGACAAACAGAAAGTGCATATGAATTGAAAAAGTCACTTTGGTACTTGTCCGGATTTGAACCCACAACCTCATGCGTGAGAGGCGAGGCCTTAACCTCTGGGCTATAATACTACCATAGTAATAAAACTATATTATATTTTGAAAGTCTACCTTTATAGCACTGAAGGAAAGTGACTAATTTAAACTAGTGAAAATGGGATAATCCCTATACATATTTTATAATTTTTGCTAGTTTTATGTACGCCAAAAGATAGAACTTAATAAAATAAAATCCTTGAAACCTGGTTCTTGTTACAAGTTTCACACATGCATCAACGCATTAATATAAGATTTATTTATGCAATAGCAGGCACGAGTCGTTTCGCTAACTTACGTACTTACTAATTTACCTTCTTATTGTCTCCATTGGTGGTCTAAGACACTTACTTAATAGTATCTAATACTTCAATACCTTTGACATTGTTGTGCTGGCATAATTTTAGCTCCAGTTTTTAATTATTATTATGTATTTTTTTTTTTAAACGTTGCCCCTCACTAGGAATTTCTCCTGTATTGTGGGTGCGTTTACAGACATTGAAACTCACATACACAAATAGCCAGACCCGGAACAACTATCTGTAGGCCATACAAATATTTGTTCAGTGCGGGGATCGAACCCGCGACACGCAGCGCAGCAGTCAATCGCTCAGACACTGCGCCAACCGTGTCGTCAATTAATTATGCATAAATGAGATATTTTTAATACTTAGTCTTTGATTCTATTTCAATATTGCTAGTTGCAGGAAAGTTATAAATGTTTCAGTAGGTCATATTTTATAATGCACCACCCACGTGCTGATTTTCTGGGAAAGCGAGCAGTTTTGCCGAAAACAGCCGTTGTGGTCGGGACCACACAAATGTTGCCGAAGCCGGGTGCTTATCTTGTCATTTGTTTTAAACATGTTGCACAACTGTTTGTATTATGTTTTGTTTACGATGAACAAAGATTTTCTAAAGTCCTTATACGTAAAATTAATAGTATTTGCCGTTATTTTAACGCCATGCTATGAACAACTAACTTTTGTTAACTTTAAAGCACGGAATATCGATACGATTTTCTACCCCATTTTGTGGTCCTTATTGCGCCTTCATGGAAAAAGACATAATCGTACTTTATGGGTTTTGTAAGTTATAACTTTTATAGCAATCTGGCTTGTTTATAGGCAAATAGACACTGGTTAAAGGCCTTCCATGGCGCTTTCAAACTGCCATTAACCCGAAAATAAATTTAAAAATATTACGCGTTTAATATAAAATTTATTACTCACGCCAGTAGCCAATTTGCAACTTTTATGGGGTGGTATAACAGGCCTTACACCAAATAAATTTAGGAGGTAATAACGTGAAACCACTCGATAATCATAACGTCTTCTAACGACGCACTAACTTTGAACGACTTGCCGGAATCGATATAATAATAACCGATGAAAGTCAATGAAGTAATATGCAACTAATTACTATGCCTTCGGTGTATCAACGCTCCTTCTAGTTACACCGATGAATGAGCCCACAATAAAACCCTATTTTATTGCTGTTTCCTCTCTCGCTTCGTTGGCATTCATCCCGAGAACTACCAAATCATTAAAGCTTGTGTTTGTTGATTTTTTCCTACCTCTTTGTTTGCTTTATGATAATAGGTGTTCGTTTGGTCGCGCTTGGAGCGCGGGAGCGATGCGGTGTGAAACTTAACGCCTTCATTCACGTTCCTTTTTATAGAGGCACTTGATTTAGCGAGCCAATGTCGTTTTTAATAGACTCCGTTGAATTTCGCTTTTTACAGCCACGTAACTCCGTCTGCTCATCGAATTACGTTCTTGAGTATCACGTTAATAAGTACAAGATGTTTTCTGGTTTCAGGTGTCAAATGTTTAGAATCCTTTTATACTGGTGTTGGTCTGCGACCAAATTAGAGCGCCTGAGGTACGTCTAGCTGGGGTCGAATGACATCTGATGGTTTATTGAGAGGTGAGGTCATATAAACTTGACTTCTTGGTTTGAAGTGAAAGTGTTAATGCCAGGAACTTCCTACTCTGGGTCCGTAATCAAAGTGTTGTGGAATATTCTAAGTTTCACACCATCATCCATTTACAAGTATCACTCCACGCTTGCTCATTTTACACCAACTATTATAGGGCGTTCTTTGAAACCGAACTAACTGCACTCATTAAAAGTTATACGCGACCGCGAGAACCCTCGAAACTCGGCCGAGGACTGTGGAATTTATCAGCTAACTCAAAAGTGCTTGAAGGGAAGTCTGTTCGGGCCATTATTCGCCATTGTCCCTTACAATAAGATTAAACTAGCGCCCACCAACTATATAGATAACGCTCTGACCAATTCGCGAGAGAACTGCTCACGTAATAGTTTTGTTGTTATCGGCCGTAACCACTCTTCAGTTGCTTCTGGGACGATATTAAAAAGATTTTGGCAACGAGCCACTCTGATATTGATCTTTATGCTTGGCCAGACGGCTATAGGAGTTCTATAAGTGCCACGCCAGTTGCTTTAATGACTTCCCATGTTTGTAAGTTTTGGTTAATATTTTACGTATTTGGCTGTATCTGGTGACATTTACTACTGCTCTGTTTGCCGTGTGAACAAGTCATATGCTTTATGATCGCGAAATGTTATTTTGTCAAGTAATTTCATCCTGTCTGCTTTATTACTTGCAGCAGCACTAAAATGTGAAAATCTTTCTGGTTGTTAGAAAGTTTTTATCTTTCAATTAAAAGGAATGACGGTGGTCCTAAATATGATATTATCAAACTTTAGCTAATACCCCGCAGCTGTGTGCTTATCGCTTGCGCGAATTGGAATATATTGTTAAAAACGTGTGTAATTAAGTTGGTATGTGTGAAGGGTAACACCTGCGTCTGCTATCAGAGATCGGGCCGTTACGGTTTATGGGGTTCCTACCAAAAACAATGGAAATGGCAAAAAGTCGAAATGCGGGCCAGGTACCAGGGGTGCAGGGAAGGGTAGGCGTGCGGGTCGCGACGGGGCACCACAATTTATGATTGCGCCGTGTCAGAGTGCTAATGAACGCACTCTGTTGCTCTTTATTGAGATAACGCTCGCAATCGATGGCCGCGCCGGTATCGAGTCATTACTTATTGCGTCGCCCGATCTCGCGTGTCCCTTTATACATATTTTTTTGCTCACTACATTCGTGCAAAGAAACTATTATTAACCCTCCTCTCCATAGGTATGAGATAAGCTAATCCATAAACTCGTACCTGTGTCGTGTAATGAGAATATTTTCATAGTTCATATATCTGTATTAATAATGATATAGAATATCACACTATTATAAATATAAAGAAGCTCATTTCATTATGCTCATTGCGTGTCATCTCACCTTTGAATATTAATGACTTTAGGAGATTGAGACTGCTTTACTCATTTTATTGTCTTGCTGGAATTTGATCAGGATTTCTCTAATTAGTGCCGGGTTTATATTTAACTAAAGCTGCTTTATTTGAAATATTTATATTTTTTTCAATCTACATAGATGTTGTTCTCTAAAAAAAATCTAAATCTGATCAAATTAAAGTATGCATTATCTTATCGCGAAGTTTAATCTACAAAATTGACACATGACATATCGAATATATTTTTATATGAACTTTGTATTAAGATCTCGTGTCGTCCGCATCCCGAAGACTGGTACGTATCGACGATCGAATCGCGCGATACGGGGAGTGAGAATGATATCATCATTGGAGGCTGCGTGTACGCGGCCACTAGCCACCGTGTACACAGTGGGTACTAGTTGTCGGCATTGTGAACTTACTTTATCGTACGCGACGCCACGTGAGAAGTTACGAGACAGGCTCATTGTCGCCAGATATACACGCAGGGTACTCTGGGTTCTAGCAAACCAGTAGCGTAGAAGTAGATAGTATAAAGTACTGCTACGAGTACAAATGCGAGAATCTAAATTTGTAAATGCAAATGTTCTCTCTAGCACCTAAGGCAAATCTTTAGCAGAAAATTATGTATCACACAAAATACCTACATAAATATGTTCTGCTCGAGTTTTCTGCTACAGATACCATTAAATAAAATTCTGACAGATTTATTTTGTACATAAACAAATTCTCGGACTCTGTTAATAGCCCGAGACAGTTCCCAAGATAGTTAAACACATTTCATACAACTACACTAGTTGCTTCTAATAATAATGCTCTTTTAGTAACAGTCTAGAAACTGGAATATTAATCGGAACAAGGATGCGACAACGTTCTGAAAGAATGCAACGTCATATCAGACTCATTACGTGCTATTGGGTCACTTAATAAGACGGAACAGGGGCTGCAATTCTCCATACAATTAATGTATTCCTTTTTGCTTCCTGAATAATACCTCTAGAGCAATATTTTTTTTCCATATAATCAAGGTCTAATGTAGACGTGTCCCTGTCATTTTCTTTTTCAGTAACTAATAAGTAAAGAAAATATGACCCTCCAAAAATGACAAAAAATGGCCCATTTTTAGGCCGTGATTAGAGGACTACGAGACAAATTCAAAAAGTTTTTAACATAAAAGAAATTGATACGAACCTAGAAATACTCTGTCTTAAAACTTTAATGTCAAAAATAATTGAATCGGCCCAGTTTTCGAGGAGAAAAAAGGGGAATATGAAACGTCGATCTCGTCAATTTTTTTTGGTATAATCGGTCTGAGCTGCAGCTGTCCCTAGGTATCGCACTCAACGGAGGCAGGCTTGACCCAGCGCGACGGCAACAGTATCTTCGAATACGTATTTTTGGGCCCGGTTCCCTCTTAATACACACCATCTTTCAAACATGCTCTTATTAGAATGTTTAATATTCGCAAATCCCAGTCCAAATCTTATAATGTACTCAATGATATTTTAAAAACACATGTCCAACTTAAGGTAAGCTTAAAAGTCAATCGTGCCAAAGAATGTGCAAATGAAAACAAAAAGTCTCCATATCGATGATCTGTTACTCTTTTCCGGTGAGTTTATGACAGTGGTCGGTTACCGGGAGCTTCCACACAGAACGCCGCGTGCGCAGCGCACTCCCCCACTATCACCGATCCTATCGATCGATAGCCATTGTTCACAGTCATCGGCCCGCCATTTAACTGTTGTTAAACTTAACGTACAAAGTGATGAATAGCGCGCCGATCCCGGGATATGTTTATCTGCGGACTGTCTTATAAGATATGTCATTTACAACTGGTTATCTTATTTGATATCTTTTTGTTGGATGTCGAGTTATTAGTAGTAGGGTCGGTTTCATCACTTTCTGATTAGTTTGTGATAAGTGGAATATTTTGTGAATGTTACTGCTATGCTTGGGTTTTGTTTCTTGTTTTAGGCACAGGTTGTTTTACAACAGCCTTGATTTGTACGTAAGAACATTAAGACGGTAGCAATCAACTAAACTATTTTTTGTATTAACAAAATATGTTGGTCACTCAATTGTTGTAATCTTTGCTAGAAGCACATAATACATAATACGTAATAAGCCTCGAAGGTTCTCATGACCTGTTTAAAGATTTTTTTTTGTAAAATTTAAAAATCTCTCGTTTCCTTGTTGCAGGTAAAAATCAATGTGCCGATCAGCCGCCTAGCCGTCACGACTTAAAAATACAAACATTAATAATGAGATCAGTATTCCAGTAAGTACTAAAATGCCAATCAGAAAAACAAACTAGAATCTCCTTAGCACCTATATGACATTCTCAGACAGAAAGTTATGAGATCAAGTTATCTGTCGTCGACAATAATATTCAAATAAGATATCTCCATAATAATTCGCCGTAACGAAAGGGCCCACAAAGCATCTCCGAGCGAGGTGTAACGGACTCACATAATATAAGGATGGTCATCCAGGCAGCGGACGGCGCTGCATCTTAAATGCAAATATGTTACGAGTTATTAGTTGGGAATGTTACCATGATACCTGGTTGGAAAGCTGAGTAATTAACTTCTTCACTGAAGTGTTTAAAAGGAATCTTCCATTAAGGGTTCTTCATTGGAAGGATATGACTTAAAACTAGGAGCAGAAGGAGCAGACTTTAAAAACCCTCTTTTTGTTAAAAAAGAGAAAAAAAAAGGAGCAGACTTGGCCATTGTCAACGCAGTTTGGCCGAAAGCAGTTTCTCAATCTCCACTACCGCCAGGTCCTTACCTATTTTGAGTGGACGATAGTATTGTTCGTGATACTGATTTCATAAAGTAAGTATCAAGTAGTTTCAGTATTTATCAAATTCTGTTCCTAGTAAACATAATGATGGGAACCGACAGTTCACTTCCATAGAATGTCTGTATGCTCAGCTAGTACAATTTTTGCATTCAATGGGATATCAGTATCACGTTACAAATAATAGCTATGTTAGATTGCCTTATCTTAAATTGGTGCTCGCTGCTCCATATTAGAAAATGAGTAAGATACGGTGCGTATGTTTTATGTTCCGGTTCTATGGAAGCAGGTCCTTAGATGCGCGCGCATTACGGTCTCATAAATCGGGCAGGAGACAGGACCAAATGAGACGTCTCGACTGTGTAGTGATGCCGACAAACATAGCTCGGAGTCTGGGACTAAGGATTAGTGGCTTGTATCCGCACAAGTTTTTAACTCGTCCTGACTTAGATTTGTGTCAATTTATCGATATGTCGTGATATTTTCAGTTGTTACCAGCAAAGCTTGTTTTGATAATATCTCCTTCATTGGTTAGGCTGTTTCAGCAATCCAATTCGATTATACCAACTTGCTAAAAGAATTCATAACATCCAATTCAAATATTTACATTATAGCTGTTGTCTCCGCAATACAATTTACCTATCAAAAGATAGAAGTTTACAAAATCACAATTTTCCGAATTCCATTGAAGAGAAGCCGCGGGCGGTCGCCAAGTTCTTACATAAAATAACAGTCTCTATAGGACGCCGATACGAACTAACGAGTAAATTACACGGCTCGGAAGTGTTTGCGGACCGCCCATCGCCCCGTCTGGCCCGATTTGAAATTCTGCACTGAGAAAATAGAGTAACTATTTTCGTAGTCAAACATACAAACGTTGTACCTCGAAGCTTGTACTAAAGTTAAATTTATCGCAAGCTATTCGTGCGGAACTTGTTTTGTATCAATAATTTTCTGCTAATGATAATAACTCGGTCGCAATCTATTTATAGACTCTACATCTACGTCATTATATAAACAGTAGCAGTGATAATACAACGGCTATTTCGACACTAGTGATTAAGCCCGGCTAGCTCAGTCGGTAGAGCATGAGACTCTTAATCTCAGGGTCGTGGGTTCGAGCCCCACGTTGGGCGCAACTTTTTTTTGTATTTTTGGTTTAGAAAAAGTTTTTCAAATAAACTTTTTACAATTTTGCAGCATTTTTCTTGTAAAAATTGTTTAATTTCACTTCGAAAATAATATTTTACAATCAAGTTATGCAATCAGTCGGTCGCGTAGTACCGTTAAAGGGTCAACGGATGGACAGACAACGCTATATAAATGTTTCCCACGTTTCGTAGTCACATGTACACACTCGATGTTGATTGTGGTGACGTTTAATATCATTGGATTTATTTTGACTGGTAACTGTTCGCCACTTATTAGCTGTCAACGTTCAAATCTATAATACATTTATTTATTGTCTACATACTCGTAACTGTTGTAAGTGTATTTATAAACGAGCTTGAGATTTCTCTTATAGATTTTTCAATTTGACTTATTACGAAACTTTTCACACTTGTAATCGAAGAAACGTGCTTTATTAGTTAGAGAAGAGTTAAACACGCATCGTTCTCACGAGGTATAAAGAATAAGCCTGTATTATCTAACGTTTTACCTATCCATTGTGTCATGTCATCAGCTAAACACAGTCAGTCTTAGACCCCTGACTCCTTGAACAGTACACAATTTATTTGATCGTGAAAGGTTAGTCTATTTATTCCTCGGTACTACGTTCCCACTTTTCCGCCTTTTGTATAGGTTTCGTCATTCTTTGCTCTGGTGTTCTTTCAATATGTTCGTAGTTTGCCTTTCTCAATACAAATACGACATTTAGAGAACGCCATGGCAAGATTTCGAAAAAATCTCTTTGCTTAACTTAACATCAGTGGTTTACTACAAAAACAAGCGGATCAAGCTTAGCTGTAACAGCAATAAGTAGATTATTAAGAAAGATTAAAAAAATATACGAGTCTTACATTTCGGCCTTAATAGTTTTTACTGAGAAATACTTGTCTTAATTAAGTAGTTGGTACTTATGCAAAGAGTTTTAATGACATTTCTTGAGCATGTAGCTTATTATGCAGAAATGTTTGGACCATTTTTAATTACCATTTACTGTTGATCCAATAAATTGTACTCCCAAATCACCCAATAAAGTAGTTCACTTTACATTGCATTTGCATATTGAGTATAATCATTAATTCTACTAATTTAGCTTTATCTTTAAGCTGAAGAAAAACATACCCTTCTGTGTTCCCATGGGTGTCTAGAAAAGGAATGATCAAGTGAAGGAGCTAACGAGACGGATCAAAATCCATCATTACCGTATTACCATATCCGTCATTATTGTTAATTGTAGTGGTTGATCAGATAGCCCCGTTCAGTATTAAACCCGTCTGTCTCCGACATGCCTACTGTATAATAATGTGCCAACTTGCCTTGCAGTCCTTACAAGGAAACCAGTCAAGTCATGATATTTTCACACCTCAACATAGCTCATGCAATGTTTTATTACAAACTTTGTATTAAATGTATTCTTCGCGCATATCCTTATCTAGCAATGCAATCTTCAACATATTAACAATTCGTATTTAACATTTTACTTTAATATAGTATGCTTTAATCCAAGGACTTCTGGAACTATTTGTATGCAAAATTTTATCCCGATCGAATCGGGCTATAATCGGCCACGCTTTTAAGTATATACTGAAACATTAAGAAGTTAATGCCTCTTGTATGTGCCGTGTAAAAAGCTTATCTTGATCCTTAATGACATTGCCGCCTTAAATTCGCTCACTATGGAACCTGGACTAAGGTATGAGCCCTAATCTGGATACGAACTTTATGTTGAATGCACTTTGTGATTATGACACAGGCGTGTGTTATTTGCTTAGGTACTACAGATTAAATTATGTATGGTCTCTTAATTGTGAAATTATGTTTATGTTTGTTTGTTGCTTGTGTTGGGCGTTAGATGTGGTATGGACCTTGAATGATTGAAATCTCTTCTTATTTTTTTTAAGTTTCTGATCTTCTATTCTTTGTTATTCATTGTTTGTTGAACATTGCTCGGTGGTGAATTCTCAACATTAGCTAGGTAGGTATCTAAGTTTGTTTTTATTCTGCTGTTTGTCGGTCCGTCCGTCTGTCGCAGGGCTGTATCATTTGTACCATAATAGACAGACAACTCAAATTTTCTACGGCTTTGGCCACTATATCAAAAAAATTAAATAAAGTTAAATATTTAAGAGGTTCCTCATAAAAAAACGGTTTTTTCTCGGTCTCAGTAATAGGAATATGCACAAAAAATATGTAGTGATAAATATTGTATGATGGTACGAAAGCCTTCGTGTCCGACTCGCACTTGGCCGGTTTTTTTCATACAAAAGATATTCGATTTTCAATTAACCGTTCTTCGGAATTGACGCTGGTTGCACGTAGCTGTGTAATAAAATCCGGAAAGTGAGTATTGCAAAAGAAAACTTGGAGTCACTTTCACTTGAACGCACAGAGCACTAAGCACGCAAGCACGTTTATTTTGTAAATGTAGCCAATTTACTTCAGAAGTAAGAACATTCCGTATTTAATGTGTCTATTTGCTTTTGAGTTGTTATTAAGATTTCGCACTGGAAATGATCTTATACGAAGAAATTTACACAAAAGCTTTGTCCCCTAGTAAGTTTGTTACATTCTCAGTTAAATGTACAGTCGTTGGCTGTCTCAGTAGGTAGCACGAACATTCTCCAGGTCACCCACGCGTTGTATTGTATTGTGTATTATAATGTACCCTATTTGTGTCAACTTATTGTCTTTGAATGTCAATATATCATTGTTAAGGATGTTGGACTATTGTGCTGTTGTTCCAGGATACGTAGTAGGTATGTCTGCTGAGATAAATATATTGAGAATATGAATAATTCTATTTCGGTTTGAGTAACGACCTGATTTGTCGTATGATAAATCCCTTCATTGCGGGCGCCTTATTGTTCGACTAAATTCTTGTTATATTCCTCTTTATTTCAAATGACTCACTGTTGTAATATCATAAACAAAAGTACTGTAAGAAATGTTTTTAAGGCATGTTTTTATTTAAGGTCAACCTTTTTGAGATTTAGGACACGATAGTATCTTAATATCAGGTGGGATGTTCAAACCGTTTACTTTTTATAACATTGTTGAACTTTCCGTTGGTAAATAAAAAGGTTCATATAAATATGATTTTATAAGAACGTAGTCACGTCCACGTAATTATCTGTATTTAATTCTATGTGTAAAACGCTTCATGGGTTGAACATAATTTATTACGATAGATAATCAGTTAAGTAAGGTTGAGTGGATGTAAATGTTTAGCACCGCCGTAGGTCAGAGTGCTGGTTCCACATAAAATTACATTTCAATCTTAACAACGATGATTGCTTTAAGTTTAAACCGTTAGGTTAAAAGGCAGTAGTTCGCAGAAACGTTCGCAGTGCGCTACTTTAAAACGTTTGAAACTGGCTCCAGTTAAATTCATTTTACTGCGTAATAATTAATAGTCGTGAGGACGCTCTCGTTAGGCAGTTGGATCAAGGGCTTGATTCAGAAAGCTGTACACCTGGACACGGCTAGTATTGTTAGGAGGTTCCTTTCTCTGAGCCCTGACTGCCGGTAGCTTGGACCCTGTTCACTTGGCTACATATTTTTATATTTTAAAATGTTTTTAATATTGATTTTATATATGAATATTCAAAAATGTAAAAGTAAGGAAGAAAATGAATATAGGATAATTTCAGTATTCACTGTGGCACTTTGATCTTTACATAGCAGAAATATTACGAGGTTTAAATGTTTTCCTGTTATTTATGTTTTTCTACTAAATACTTCTTAAGTACTTCGTTTCTACTGCGAATAAAAACCTAATTTAACAAAGCAAAGGCACCAATTTGACACTAAAAATAAAGTAAGGGACCTACTGTACTACCAACTAAGAACAATGTCGATACTACACTACTAATTGGGCGAGATAAGAAAGAAATACTTGTTTAACTGAAAATGCTTGAATAAAACAGATGGAGGAAAATTGAACAACTGTTTTCCATTACTTACTCTGTGGTGCCGCGAAAGCCGTACAAATTGATACTAATTATATTAAACTGTTCCTCTCTATTCGCGCTGAATAGCGTTTTCGTGATTGTTTCAGTCATTGTTGTAGCATTAATGATGGAACTTTATTGTCCTCTCTGGATTGCATAGGAAAGTACGATTATTTTGTGTTTATCATTTCGCTTATAAAATAAATGTAGCTATTACCAAATTGACAATTTATCAAAAGAGTTTTTGTGTAGTTCTTTTCGCGTTTTTCTTGTGCTTCAGAGCTGCAGAGAAAAAACATCTGAAAAAAAGTAAATTTAAAAAACGTTAACAAAAGCAATATTGTAAGACATCGCAAAACTGTATCAAAGTTGTATCTTCATTTAAATATAAATAAGAAACGACGAGGGGAAAAAGGTAAAAGAATGGAATCTCTGACAGCGTAAAAACATCAAGCGGTTCAATCACTCTCCACAAGTGAAGTGAGCGACTCATAACAAGCGAAAGATTGAAATGAGATGATAAGGGGGGAATCAGAAATCTTGCCGAAAATACGTACCTACCTATTATGAGGCGGCGGTAATTTTACAAGGGATTCCTCGGTTCGATATGGGGCCAATCATTAACCAGACCCAAGCATGCTCTCGGTACATCGCCGCGGCTTTTTGCAAGATCTACGAGAGATATCCCTCAGCTTAAATATGCGGAGAGCTCTGTAAGCGGATCAATGTGCGCACAGGCATTTTGAAATCCAATCCCTAGCACTTTGATTGAATCTCTTGTCTTATTATAAAATTCTTAGAATTTAACCCTGTCTTAATATATCACTTCGAAAACTCTTCAACGTTTGCCAAATTGAATGTTGTTTATCCTCATGTGTTTTATATTCACGAGTCTTCAGTAAAATCGTACTTTATTGTTCCGTGCGTCTCGCGTCGGGGCGGCTCGTTAACGCGACCTTTCGGATATTTATTGTATCCTCTCCAGAAAATACAATTTCCAAGTCGAATACCAATAAATTTTAAGCTGTGCACACTCATGTATTTAACATCTGTGAAAATTAGATTTTATTTTTTAGAATTCATGTAAATCAACAAATCTGTTCAAAAATTATTATAAATTCTCGTGATTCCCATAAGTCTTTTGTAAATTGTTGAAGAATATAATCTACTTTTTATCTGTCAACATTCATTTGCTGCTCTTAATGCGATCGTACAAAACTTCACGCGCATAATTCACTCGTGAGTCAAGTATAAACAGAACGAGTCGCGATTGTTACGGAAAGAACAATCCAACTGATACAAGATAAAAGCGAAGGCGTGAAATAAATTTATTTACAACTGGCAAACAAATGGTATTTAATTGGAGTGTCACCACAAAGTTGTCATTGCCTGGTGGACTGTATAATATGAACACGAAAAAAAGCGCTTCATTTTTTAGTGCGCTTTGATTTACACTTGAAAATTTTCTGCAAATCATGTGCGCTGAAAAAGCACAGTGGACACGATTTATGGTGTCCATACTCGAGAAAAAAACGCAGCTGCAAGCGATAAATCGCTCACTTGCAAGTTAGAAATAAAAAGGTAGTAGAGCTCGCTCTGCGCTCAACAAATAGGCATCCACGAGATTCGTGTCTGCTAGTCGATCATTTTGTACCGTTGCTTTACATATTGTTTCGTCCATAAGCGTTGAGTATGAGATGTGCTAACGTAGAATTGAATTTGCATCGTCACTTTGGTTCCTCTGTAGCGAAGCGCCATAAAGTGATAAAGTATTTTATGAAAATGTCTGTCGTGCGTTGCGTACTCGACATCAAGGCTCGTTAGTGTTGAGTGACTTTACGGTCAGCTCGTGTATATCCCATATATGCTCGAAAGTGAAAGGGTTACCCTTTGGGCGAGAACAAGCTAACGATTGGAAATTATTTTATATTAAGCAACTGTGAAGTAGGGTTTAGTATTGAATTGAAAACCTGCTGTATAAATACACCAGAATACAAGCATGTTCGTCGACGACATTAAATCTATGACTTTCTTTAGAAAAGCATACAGTACACCAATATGCCATGAGCATCTAGTATGTCGGTAAGATCTCATGATCTTTCTGTACGTCTTTTGTCAACACGCATAAATTAGGCTTAAGCAGTCCTCGAGTTTATTACCTTTATCAACACGCGAGTGTAGTAGGTCTCGTAAACGAAGAGGGTACTTTTACTTCAATAGGATTACCGGTGCCTCTGTTATATTCCTCTTTCAATATCGATATTGCCTATAGGTCGTCCGCGACTAGGTAGGGGCATCGCGTGTGGTGAGCCGCTAACGCTTGATATACGATCGTCTTAATCACCACCTCGTTTGTATAAGATTTATATCACACCTGTTGCGCCAATTATTTACATTCGGAAGTCATTCTGTTCGGATTCGGCGTGTTTCTTTGATGAGATGAGGTTTAAATGTCTTGATAAGATTTGGAAGTGTATGAAGGTCGGTATCATATTAAAGATAAGACATTTAAAACAGAATTTATATATAAACGAACTCTTTGACTTTGCTTAAGTTACTAAAACATAGATAACATAATTCCTAAATGCTTTGTTTATGTTGTATCATAACATAATCTCGCCGTTGAACACGATGTTGGCATTATGAGGCTAAAATTGCCTTCTTGACATTTACAAGATGCACAAATTATCTAGAAGCCTCATGAATATGACATCAATAATCGGCTTATATTCGTAATTCGACTTAGAGCTGTTGAAAGAAAATGTAAATGAACCCCGTCATATCATATTATGAGATAAAAAATAGCACCTACAAATATTTTCTCGACCGTTCATAAATTATACACATCTTCTAGATGATTTAATACCGGTTCTGCCTCGTTGTATTTACACTACTTTTGCAAGCTTAAATAATAAATAGCGTGGGTATTTTTAAAGTCGAGCGTAAAGCTCGAAACCCTCCATTAAGTCGAGTATCAAGTTGCCAATGACGATAATTTGATAATTGAGAGTGTCATAGTCTCCTGCGCTGTGATGCCGTGATGCCGGCACCTGCAGTATTGGAATATTTTATTTTTACTCAACTTGGTGCTCGAGTAATTTGAGTAATTTTTCACGGCTTTATCTCTGATATAAAAGTGTCAGAATATATTTCAAAGATACGCCAGGCATTTTCGTTTAAAGTTTTTCTATCAGATCTAACGATAATTGAAAACGAAATCTACGACACTTTGGTATGTTAACCTAGTGATTTATTTATCCACAAAATTATGCCTGAAGATATCGCGCCGTGACGCGAAATTAATTTAGGAAGTAATCTTTTGTTGGTTTCGGAGTGTTTTTTGTCGATATTGGTTGGGTGATAATTGGTACGTGTCGGAAATCACTCGACACCACAAGTTTAACACCTTCTCCGCTTGTGTTTACTTCGCATGTTTGCAATAACGCCGTTTTGTTAAAGTGCAAATGTTGAGTTTATTTTACACAGACAGGTGCATGAAAAACCCATTAGTGGTTTCTCTTTGTTTGACATCAAATTAAGACTTAATCTTACTATTTATTTAAATGACTAAACACATGGAGGACTAAATGGTAGTGGAAACTACGAATTAATGACTAATGAGTTGACACTGCCTGGCATTGAGAATTAAACGTTAATCCTCATGTACAAAAACAAATCATGTGTGATTATTAAATGTTAATTACACCACATGCTACAAATTAAACCACACGATACCAACTTAAATAAAATAAATAATAATGGTTGGCAACAGCTAAATCAACGTGTATTTAGTACTATTGAATATGTAGATAGTAACATCATCACATCTCTCATTCGTAACACTTACACTATTACACACAGTCGGTCTCGACCGCCAGTCCCGCCGTGATTTATCTGCCTGCATCTCCGACCTGCGAACAGCTCGTTTATTGCCCGCTTGTTATTTATAATTTATTTTTAACGGTCCCGATTTGTATCCGTATGTATACTATACACAGGAATTCATCGCCCCACGGCTCGAAAGTACCATATACTCTGCAGTTACGTGTTAATTATGGATCAAAATTGTGTAAATTTCCTGCTTATAAGCTACAATTGAGAGCGAGTTAGTGGTTAATTATGCTATAATTCGTTCATAACGGAGTGGCCTACTTTATTAAAAAGTGCATCAAAATTCAAAACATGTTTGCTCTTATTTTACTTTTAATCTACTTTTTTCATGAAAAGGTTATCCAGTATTTCGTAACTGGTTATTTTCTCACCTGACCTAATTAAAAAAACCAACAAATATTTGGCCAAAGACACTGACAACTTCAAATTAATTCCACATGAATACTTTACACTCGATAGCAAGAACATCAATAGTACTCTATCTACATCGATGCTCCGACATTGATATACAAGTACTATTATCAGATATTTCTAGACTGTTCTCAACTCATCAACTTACGATACACTTTGGCTAGTGATTTGACCATCGATACTCGCGGCAGATTTACAATACGGACAGATAATTTATAGCGTTGTTCGATCTAGATGTAATTTAATGTCGTCGGTACACATAAATCACGGTCATCTACCGCGCGGAGATCAGGCACAGGTCTGCCTCACCTGATAATGTGAGCAGCATTATCTTTTGGACCGTTGACCTTTGTAATTAGGCTAATGTTTGTATGAACAGGTTATTTTTTCTATAGAAAATCGTCTGGTTTGACTATTTTTGGACTGTCCTACTTCTGACTATATTTCTGTATTCTAGGACGTTGTTCTAAGACGTTGAACTCTTCATCATGTCAATTGGGATAGTTAGCACAATGACATTCTAGGAATATACGTAGTTACTCTTAAGTGGAACATGTTTATTTATCGTTCAATATAATCATTTACCTACATTCCTTTGTTCTCATACATCCATCATCTTAAGACATCCTTGAAGTATCTTCACACGGTCCACCGGTGATTACAGGTAAGGTCCGCCAGCCTATCTCATTACACTGGACTTCTTAGGCTGAGTTATTTAAATGTTGCCTTTTTATTTAGGTATTTCGAATAGTTTTAGTAAGAATAGCATTTACTGTACGGTAAGTACCCGGGCAATTATTTTTCCAAGTACAGGCCTCCGGTGCATTCAGGTTCTCAGTGGTTGACTTGGACATCGAACGGGAGGAAATAGCGTCAATAAACAGGAATTATAAAATAAGCAGATGCGGCACCGTGTCTGTTTAAATGAAGGTCCGAACTATTCTTGTCCTTATTCTGTAAGTGTAAATTAGATTTGCATGAAGAAAAATAGAACTGGGTTTGACGAAGGTTAGAATAGTAAATAAATAATGTTGAAAATGTTTGATTTCTGTATTTGCTACAACTAAATAACGGTCGGTACGGTAGAACG
The DNA here is from genome assembly GCA_905220335.1 of Noctua pronuba. Classification (NCBI taxonomy): domain Eukaryota; kingdom Metazoa; phylum Arthropoda; class Insecta; order Lepidoptera; family Noctuidae; genus Noctua; species Noctua pronuba. The sequence continues at coordinate 10,349,830 of LR999902.1, forward strand.
AAACCAGGTGCAACAATTTGCATTAAGTTACTTGAAGTAAAATTGCCGTGCCCAAAAGTGATAAGTAATCACTGTGCGACTAACAAATTGATAATAATCGGACTTGCCGACCGATTATTATTCTCTTGTTTAATTTGACCTGTCCGTAACAAATCATTTATTATTTGTGATTTTATCATTGTGTATGATAATTTCTCATTACCCATTGATTTACTTGAAACTAGGTTCCTAGTAGAGTTAGATTAGGATCTAGGTTCCTAATAGGTTGGGTTAGGGTTAGATATGTGTCCTACGTTACTCAGGAGTAGTTAAATTTTCCGTCGATGAAATAATTTAAGTGATCGGATGAGTATTTTCAGAGATTAACCCTTTACAAACATACAAATTGAACTAAAAGATTTTTATAGGTAAAGATTACTTAGTCGTCAATGTATTTAATCGTATTTGAGGCATCTCATTATTATCAGTTCCATGGCAGCTAAGCGACTAATCGAGCGGCAGCGTGTCGCAGAGCTAAGAATAGTCGAGCGGACACTTTTTGTCCTCTTGTTCCATTCGTTAGCATCGAACACAGCACCGCCAACTTGGAGGGAATTTTTGCCATATTTGCCTGGAAAGGATAGACAATGAATGATGCCGTTTATTTTGATTTATTGCTCTGATAGGTAGGCTTAGACAATTTATTTGTTGCAGCCAACTTTGGCGATCTCCATTAATTAAATAAACAGGTGAACATACGCTATACTTACAGACATAAACTCTTATGGTCGTATACGACTCCGTGGCTATTTAATTTGATTGGACCCAATGGATTGAGTGGGCTAAAAATATATACAGATGCCAATTATAACCCTTTGAATTCATATTGTACATGTAATTAGCGTGCCTGATGGCATTGTGAGAGACGTGTGGTTTGGTCCCCTTTCTTGAACTGAAATAAGTTCATATAATTTGTACTTATACTTTTTTAAATAATCTCTCTCGTTACTACTTCATTATCCAAACAACAATAAACATGAGTAAAAACTCAAGCAAGCCATTTATGTGACGAGAATATCTTAACGGTGGTTATTAATGAAGCAGACGTCTAGCACAAAAAGCTCTAGTGTCTATCAAAGGCATGGAGTCAGCTACTTGCTACATACTTCACGCCCTATATGGAGGGTTAATAATTTGTTTGCGCACCAGCCATTTCCTTCAAGAGTACGGCCAAGTGGGCAGACTCAATTCATATCGAGATAAACAGGTTGTACACGTACAATGCAGATTAAGCGTCTCTTACTTACGAGAGAAATTATTATTGAGTGCGCCTCGACGAATATTATTTTTCTCGGAAAAAGATAGATCGCTTAAGCGATTTTACGGGAAATTAATTTTGGCAGTGAGCGACAGGGCGCGGCGGGCGCACCGCTGCGTGCCTCGGCCCTCGTCGCGATGATTTGTTGCGATCCGACCGCGCTCGTTACAATTCCCGATAATGACGCATACCATTTACTCAAAGGCGAGAGCTAAGGTTGTAATTCAAGTGCCTTATCGATACTTCCCGGTAACCATCGCAGCTCACGTTGTAACTAAAATTAAAAACGAAAATCCGGAGGAAATCATTTTGCAGTAATTCTTAGGAGCAAATCGTCCGCGAGCGTGTAGTATGCGCGGGCGCAGGCCCCGCCCCAGTTGTCGCCACAGCCGGCTCAGCCGCAATTAATCCACTGTAATGCGATACGAGCCTCCTGTCGTCGGCGACGTAATGCATCGTGATTTACGCGCAACGAACAAGCCGTTAATCTTATTACCACTTTCAATAACTTTATTATCGGGTGTTCGATACAAATGCCCTACGAACCAATATACACCTTGAACGCACCACGCAGAGATCATTTGCATTTACAATAGCTCAGTCGGTAGGAGTTAGGAAGCTTCCCACGAAATTTATTTTAGTCGACTTAACGATTGTGTCCGCTTTACCAAAAATGAAGAGTTACTGCCCCCGTTGCTTAACTTCGATTAAACAGTTATAGGCTTAACAATCTGATCCTGGTTAAGGTTTCCAATTTCAAAGTTTCGACTTCGTGTTCGGCTCACGTGCATTGATTTAAAACTAAGAACATTTTTGAAACGTTTGCTTTTTGAATAATAATAGAAATCACCTTCAAAGACCAGCAGCATGTTCGTGTGAATTCACTTCTTATTCAACCGGCGACGGCTCGAGGCGGCGGTAAACACGATTCAAATTCGACATGTTATCCCCTAAAACATACCAATAATAAGATGCAAATGACGAGTCCAGCGGCACGGAGAACAAAAAACCGCTACTCTGAAAAGGGATATTTCCAGTGAGCTGGTAATTTGCATATATTTTCGTAATAATAACTTCCGTTTGGTGCGCCGGCGGACGTGTCACGAGTTCGAGCATGTAACTACGGTAGCATCCGATCAAGCTTTGTTATGTCGCCCCCGGCTCTTTGACACCTCCATGTTGTTTTAATGATTTTGCTCTACGAGACACTCCAATAGGGCAAATCTCCAGAGAGTCACGTCGTTTGGTTCTCGTTCTAAACGCATTTTCAATATTCGGCGATAATGGGATGTTACCTGCTCGTTTCCATAATGCGTTGTAATGAGCCGACGAATTTAACGCTTCATCAATTATTCATTCGTGATTATTATTTGTAAGAACTTTTAAACGTTTTTGAGATATTATAACTTAGCTTTTAAGTTTAAACCGTTTTTCTTCTTGACAGTTTAAAAAGCTTTTAAAACTTGCAACTGTGATGATGTCACACGCATAGTTAAGATATTCTCATCTGCATACCTTCGATTAATAAAGTAGTCACAATCACAACCTCGTTTCGCAGTATCATATAACATTTTTATTATAATATTTACATGAGGACCATATATTATTATATTCTGCGAGATTGGTGGCGCCACGCTGTCCCACGGCAGTTCCACCTCGAGTCACGTGTGTCAAATACATTTGTATTCTATCTTTGTGTCTCCCAGTGCCCTACTCATTGAATAAAAATAATACAACTTGCGTAGGTTATGAATTATTTATTTAATTTTTAATTGAGTGTTAAGAGTCATTGATGTCGTCTGTCATGTGTAATTGCTTATTCATTGCTGTGTTTTCAAGTGTCTCACTGTGAACGTTATGAATAGCAAGTGTTGTAACGCCACTCATTCCCGTCTCCGCGATGGCATTATGAAATAGATAACGTTGACTTTTTACTTTTGCCTTTGTGTCTCACCACAATTTTGAAACAAATTAAACTTGTAGGTGGCATGGCGGTTACATTGGCCTCGCTGCTTCCACAAAATTTCACACTTCCTGATGAAAGTTTTAACACAATTACCCGGTCCACGACCATTTCCCCCGGCCCTCGACGACTGGACAGGAAAAAACTTGGCAAAGAACAAACTAACCAACAGTCCAATTTAGCGACATCCGTATAAAGTTTAATGTACCCAATCTGAAATGTTGCCGTATTTTCGCATTTTAACTAGGCACACGGGGAGCGTATTTTGTTTTCTTTTGTTTTTATTATGTTATTTGAAGCAGGTGGGTTTATATTCCAAATAGCATCGAACAAGACACACGGTACACAGTGTACTTACACGAATATATTTGCACTAAAATACTTGACAATCCTCACTATTTACCAAAGTTCGACGCTGATGCAAATTGTCTAGAGAGAGAAGATAAATATTGATTGGTAGATTCAGGCAGGTCGTTGGCAACCGTCCGAATTAGCTCAAAGTTGCTCCTTTGATCGCAGTTCCGGTGTTTGTCGGTCGGTGTCAGTTGTCCTGACCAATTCGAAAACGTTATTGTGTCCCAATTGCAATTGGTGACGTTTCCGTTCTATTTATTTACGGAACTGCATCTACATGTGGGCAACAAAGCTTTTTAACCTTCCTGTGATTGTGATTTCTTTTTTCTTTTTAGTGTTCCTGCATGTTACTAATATAGTTTTTAAGTAAGATGTAATACTAACACCCTATGGGCCTTGGTGCCTGACAATAAAATATTTTCAATTTTATTTTTTATTGACTTGTACGTTCAATTTTAGTTCAACACAAATAGATAAAAGCTTTCTTGTTTGTAGTATAAACAGTGTGATGTCATGAATTTTTAATTCCATGAAAATTTGCTTAGAGAACAGTTTCACTTCAACACGATTGCTGGAGGCAGGCGACAAAATCCTCTTTTATTCAAGTCTCGTACGCCGTTCTAGATCTAATCAAAATTTAGCAAATTTGTTTACATACATCATGCGGCGGAGCGTGGTGTATCACGATATTCACCACACGTAAACAGTGCCGCGCCAGCGATGACACCTCCTTTTGATGTCCCCATACTCCCCATACACGAACCCCGAGCTAATAAAATGTCACCGGCTATGTACGAGACATGTTTGTCATATAAACGAAATTTGATTTTGGCGTGATTCCGTATTCCAAACCCAATTTCGTCTCATTTTTGTTTGTAACACATCTGAAACTATTTCCTTTATCCTTCCGGGACTTAGGGGTCGCTGGGAGCTTTCTCGTGAAGGCTTTTTATATCATCGAAATGATGTACGTATGACTTTTCTACTTATTTGGGGGCAAATTGTCTTTTTAGTTTTGCTATTTTTAACTCTGGTTACTCGTTCAACCTTGTCAAATACTCGGCATGGATGACCCTTGCTGCAAGCTTCAGAGATTATGTTAATCCGTCGGTCTCGGATATTCATGAATATCTGACAGTACTCAGAGGCAGCCAAAAGCAACGTTCTGGCGCTAAGGTGACAGTCCTCTTCGTGCCAAATTCGGGTACTGAGCCACATCTGGTAAGACAAGAAGCAGACGCATTTTACATGGCATAAAGTGTCAATACAGTGTCATTAAAACTGAACTAAAGCTATTGTTGCTTCTTCGACAATACATCGATTCTATCGGAAAATAAATAGAAGACTCTGTCCCAAGCTTTATTTTTAAGTAGGTCTAGGCAAGATCGAGTTGGACAAGATGCCGCTATCGGTATAAATTAGCCTCGGTGTCGTATCGCCGCGGAACAATACCGCTGTCACGGTGGCCGCCGTATCGACTGTCCCCGCCGTCCCTAGCCGTCCACTTCTCACACGAATAGGGTTGTTTAGGCACTTTCGGTCCCAAGTTCAAAGTCTATAAAATACTCAATGCTCAGAAAGAAATAAATCAATTGAATGCCTGAAACTGCTTTAAGAAAAAGAAATAAATAGGCGTAACTTTCATCCAAATTAATAAATGAAAACAAAATATAACTGACATCTAAATAGCTGTCGACTTGTCGGTAGGAACCTCAGTCATTCAAAAGTTTGTACCAAATTCTATTCGAGTAACATGGCAACCTTATAATCGACTTCCCCTTCAAATATAATTGTATACTTTGCGCAGATGCAGTAGGGTTCCAATTCAGTTGTGTTATTTGGTATTGTTTACGGGACAGGCACAGTGTTGCGGCTGGCAGGTGACACGGGGCTCTATAAATCTGTGCCGCACGGCCTACGTCGTAAACACGGCGAGAGCACAATCCCTCGATCTGAACTGCGACTGTTTCAATAACTCGCTATTATTTCAATAATTGAAAAGCTGGTGCACTATTATTTCGCTTGCACTTGTACAATGGAGCTTGAATGTGAGAACGGCAACTGTTACACCGCTTGTTACTGGCTCAAGATCGCCGTTTTGTTTCGACATAGAAAAGAAAACTATGAAGTGCCTTGTGTTGGGTATTTTCCTGATCGGAAAATTATAGATAAACACTTCAAAAACTTCGTGGAACAAAGTGAGCTACGAATAAAGAACTCCTTCGAAACAAGAAAAATGAACCAACTGTAACATGGCTCGCGGCCGTAAGTGGTTTCAGATATTTATCGAGTCGAGTTTTTCTTGAAGAAACAAACTCTCTTAACCACAAACGAGCGATTAGTGTACAGCAAGTTCCGTACACGTTATACGGGCGAGTATAATAACTTTCACCTATAGAGAATTTATTGGGTACTGTCTCTAGTTGCTAAGTAGCTTCGCACCACGATGTACTCGGAGGCAGGTCCGTGCCTCGGGCTGTTCAGATTTACGAGGTGGCGCGCTCGTGCTGTGCCCCACCCCGCCCTCAGCATCCAGCCTCCCCCCTCCCGCTCTCGCCCGCACAGAATGCGGCTCCCTCGGTCACTCATTGTAACGGCTCTCAGTTAGTTATGAACTAGAAGCAAGTGCCGGACCTCTTACCGTTTCAATTGTAGAAACCTTTGAAGATAGCTGTTAATTGTTTAAGTTTGCTATAAATTCCAAAGCTTTCGCGGCTACGCCTTCTGGATTATCTTAAAATATATCTGGAATCTGAAAGCTAGGAAAATAAACTTGTGCTGATTGTAAAAGAAGAGGAAGATTTCACACAGAGTTAGTAGGAGTGATAATCTCCCGAATTTATTTCCCAACTCACAACTGTACTCAGAATAGGTTGAGTGAATAGCTGAATGTTGTTACTTACTGGAATTCTTGTTGCGTTTATCTGTTGTGAATCTTTACAGTGCCTTTACTGTTATTCGTTTATCCATGAAGATTGCAACTAGACAAATGATATGTAGTTTTGCAACCGGGAGCTTTTATGGTCTGTTTCTTGGATTTGTTTTGTTTAAACATGTGGTTGTTTCTTAATTTCAGACGTGAGACAACATTCCACTGTCACAGATCTGAATCGTTTGTTTTCACAATCGTCTGGTGTATCTCGTCATTTGCAGGTCCACCTTCCTACTAGGTTCCCTAAACGAATTATTGGTATTATACTGGGTGATTTGTTAAACGAGGGCAATACTTTAGGGGAGTGTAGTACTCGTATAAATGAACAATTTTACTATGGGACCGACCATGAAATTAATCCCGACAAAAATATCAGCTGATCCATACCTACATTTGTAGCTTGACTGGAAAAAAATTGGCAACAAACACTGTTTTAAGCTTTTAAAGAGAAAGAGGGTAGACAGATTTGTCTGCTCTTAACAAATTATTTTCCATCCACCCGCATTCTCTAGTCAACCAGCGATCATGGCGCTTGCAACAGCGTCGAAATATTGGGAGCTCAAAATAATGAACAATCACGGAAGATATCCCGTAAGTGACAGTATAAGTTTAAATCGACAAAAGCTGATTTTTATATAATATTTTGTATTTAGTCTTATAGAAAAAGTTGCTCATATTTATGAGTATTTCACTCCCTTAAAGTATTACCCACGTTTAACCAATCGCCCCGTATGATCAGAATGTTTAAAGATTGATTCATTTTCAACCTTCCATTTACTGCCATATCAAGCGAAAACCATCCAACAGACAGACCTTTAGCTGTAATGAACAACACAACACTTTTATTTAATTTGGAATTTATCCGCTCCCCGTGTTGCTACAAGAAACATGCGTTTTCATTGTACATACATATGTATGCAACAAACTCTTACATGTGCTCAAAGCAGACTTGCGCTAAAAACTGGCAATACTAGTCTGTCCGCTTGGACTGGTCCTTATGTGACGTCACACGTCATAACTACCGACCAGCATGCCACATGATTACTACAGTTCAATATTTAACGAGCTACAAATTGTTTCGAGACTTTGAAGCGTCAAGTTTTTTTACAGATAATTTAAGGAGACTGGTTAATAGGTCAGGATCTCTTTTTAAAGTTGGCATTATTATCATTATCATCAGAACTTCAACGCCTACTTTTTAAATGTGGCTCTATGACAGAGGAATGATTGGTTATGGAAGATTTTTTCAAAATAGCTAACATGTTTGCTTAAAGGAATCGTGACCATTAAGGCTTGAAAACCTTCTATATTCCATTTTACACTTGTATTATGGTATATTTTTTAATAAAGGACAATACCCATATTTTATATCAACAAGATGACAGCTGACTATACACTACAACTAACTTTGAAAAGTAATATACTTCAAGATTTGCCGAGACGGAATGATCGGACCTTATGTCTTGAACGGATGATAAAAAAGAATATCTTGAGCTTGGTAAAGGTCCTAGGTACGAGCAGTTTTTCGAAAAGATGGATTCTCACAACATCATATTTTAGTAGCAAAATCCCACCACAGTGATTGATAGTCCGAGAAACGTGCCTAGAAAATATTATATATCAGAAACTAAAAAAGGATTTCTCATAATTCCCATAGGTTACAGAACATAGTCAAGGCATATAAAAGGATGTTTTTTGTAGCCACAAGATAATAAAAGAAGAAGATAAAGGAAGCGCCAGGCAATGCTAATTGTAGCCTACAATTAAGTATTTTACGAGCTATTATTTCTAGGGCGCAAGTTATTACTGCGAAGCATTGAGTGTTGGGAGATTATTAAAACTCACCGTACGTACCCAAGCGGTTCTGATGTTTTCCATGACGGTTCGAATCAGACATGTCCGTTCACAGGTCGTTAACACGCCTTTAATACAGGTACTAAACGAACAGGGTTCCACATAATTTTTCGCTCGTTTAAACCGTATAATATCTTTAAATATCATAACAATTATTATGTTAATTTTGCTGTTAATAAATCGAACGATGTTAAACGGATTTTATTTAATGTCCCTGCTATACAACCAAGTGTTGTGCAAAGCACTCGAGTCCTCAATCTTACTTGATCCCTTGATAATTTAAGTAGTCATTAAAATACGTGTAAAGAGTTTATGGCGATCGCTAAGTTCTTAGGGTACATCGCGATAAGTGAGAACATTGTAACGGGTCGGTAAATGATTTGAAACACCCAGGGATCTAAAATTATCATTTATATTTTACTGGCCGTCCACCGGTAGATTTTATGAGTTTTTGCAAGAAGTTGGGTATAAACACGATAAATGGATAATAATCGAAGTGATAATATATCGATGATGGGATAAGTGTTACTGGTACTGTTAGAGCGAAGCCCATTAAATAGCTACAAGCTGTTAGCAAACATGATAGCTTTTTTGACCAAACAGTTATCAAAAACCTATCTAACGCTATTGACATAAAATATTTTAAAGCGGTTTTTATGAACACGTCCGTCTTGAAATTGTCGTCTGAAATTGTTTCTACGAATTTATCTCCAACTTCATCGCTTCTTCACGACAGTAACTAGCTAGTTAGGACAATCGACTTTTCTTCTTGTTTGAGGAGACATATCTATAGAGCTAGCTTAGAGTTTATTTAAAGGATTAAATCCAAAATGGAATTATCTGGAAAAGAACTGGAGAATCGATAGCTTGCAGAGTTAGCAAGCTGAAGTGGACCGTAGCCGATGGAGCAAATGAGTCCAGGAGTGGAGACCGCGTAACCGTATGGACAAGCTTAACGGTCTGAAACGTCTGGTGGCTGGGACGGAGGCGGAAGATATGAGTTGTGGCAAGACCTGGGAGAGGACTATGTCTGACGGTCAACTACGATAGGCTATGTTGATAAGTAATCAGCTTTGAATGCAAACGAAAAAGATAAATTTATTTCATATCAGATTTTTTGTTAATAATACAACTGAAGCAATTAACAAAGATTGGATAAAAATTAAAATAGTCACGGTGGGAGCGCCGCCGTTATAAGTTACGATAAGTCCTTCTAGGACTAATAACGAAACGTTCGCTAGACAAAGACAAGGACTATTGGCAATTAAGTAAATGTTAGTAATATTTCAGTTTCGAAACAATTTACTCACGAGGTAAAACGAGAAACGCTTGTATTGTAAGCGTCTATACATACAGTAAGGACGGTTTAAGATTAGCGTGTTTTCGGCGCGTATAAGCTCGATGTTGGACGCGCGTGTAGGCGCGAATACGCGTGCCTTTAGCCACACGCGGAACTCGTACAAGCGTTGATGCACGTATATGCTCGTAAAAGCGCGAGTCAAAAGATAAGTCGTTACTTTAGCTGACAGCTATCATTTTAATCTAGCGAGCACGCCGGAATAAGCGCGTGTACTTACGTAATCCGGTACTAGATTATACGCGCTACAAAATACGCTACTCTGAAACCGCTCTAAACGCCTTAAAATAATATCAAGACGGTGTGACAAACAAATAACAAATACCGAGTCGATTACCGGACATCACCGTTTTATCGTCGCGAGGTATGTGAGATAATTATCCGTCACAGGGGGTAGTCTCGACACTAAATTTTTAAGTTTTATTGCGAAGACTTAAAATCTTCGCATAAAATTGTCGCGAATGAAATGAGAACGTCCCATTTAATTAGGTACGACCGCGACACCATCAGATGCTTCACGAATGTCGCTTCGCCCCTCCCTCCCGTCTGCCCCCCCCTCACTCGTTTGTTTCGAAACTACCCGCAAAGGATTTTAACGAGATTACTTTCAGCACATTTTATAGGTCATCTCGCGAGATTTATTTAACTGTGATTTGTAAGGCATTTCTCATCTGCACAGATTAAAAGAAATTCTGTCATTAAAAGTAATGGTCGGTTTATATTCCAAGAGATTTATATCAGTTTATCAAGTGTAATGCTTAGCCCGACTTTAACGGAACAATTAAATTTTGTTTTACTGAGTTCTACCTAAAATCAGGGATGTTAAAGATATTTCAGTCAAAAATAAAGTACTGCCTCTTTTTCTTAGAAAAAGTCTGTTTATAGTCTGAATTTAAGCCAGTCAAAATAATAGTCTGGAATCCGCATTTGGAATTGTGAAAATACGACACTGCTTAACTCTTTAGGCACTCCACGGTCTATGGATATCAATGGTTGTATGAAACCAAGACTGTTTTCTTCTCTGCGAGTTCCTTAAACTGATCATTGAACTGAAGAAGTTTATGGGCTGTTCTGTAGTTTCATCCGTCAACGGTAGGTCAGATTTCTGCAAAATAAAAAAATGGTGTTTCACAAGGCGGCCGGCTACTAGGTCCGCTATTGTTGCACAATTTTTTTTTCCAGATTTTAATGAAGTTCATGCAAAATGAAACTATAAAAGTGTTCAACATTATTGTGGAAAAAGGGGAATGTCTATTTTAAAATAACATGTCTTAAAACGGTATTTTATACGCGCATGTCGACGGCACCCTTCGCTAACGAAACATGTCGTTTTCATTCCAACAAGTGCAGGACCATTAAACAAAGAACGTTTGGCGTTCATTTAAGTCTACAATTAAGGTGCAATACTTGGTAGAAATAATAAAACCATATCCAAAAACACATTTACATGCGTGCGCCGTTAAGCTTACGTTACGACCGCGCGCACTTCCCTCGATGTTGTTATTGCTCGCCCCTCGGGAGCCACTACACGCTAAGAGCGCGAAACCGAACATCAAAGACCGTATAAAACGCACTTCATTCCATAAAGTTCCATAACAGAGGCGTTGGCAGTGAAGCGACCATCGCAACGAGAACCCTTGACACCCTTTCATATTCCTCGACCTACCTACTTGATGTTCCGTGTAATACAGGATAGGGAGTTCAAACGAAGGTGGTAGTTCACATGACCGCCGCAGCCGCACGCGGTATCGACGCGCTTCCCATCTAAATGGAGAGCGGCTCACGAACTACCCGCAGCTATTGTAAACAAGCAGCGTACTCTATTCAAACTATCGTTACGCCTTCTATTCGCCGTTTCGTGCCGTATTGACGATCCGGAAAAAGGTCTTACCGTTTGCCTGCTCCTTGGCAAGGAAACTTTTATCGGTAGGCACAGATTTTCATACGACTTGAAAGCCTTAAGGTTTTATGACTTCATCCGGTTTCCTTTTGCTCCCATCGCCACCCTTTTCTTTCCCTTTTTGAGGACTTAGGAAATTCAATTAATTAAAATGTGGACATAGTTACTGTATGCACACTTGCACAGTTTGAATTTCCATCCCTAATGTGAACAAAGATACTTTAACATTAAACAATGAAAATGCAAAACGACTAAGTGTAAATGTTTGCCACAATGAATTGTGACAGAGTAAAAGCTTTGTTTGTTGCGAAAATTAAATTCTAGTAAAGTCAGTATCCGGTATCCGGTACAAACGCTTAAAAGGGTGGCACTTTGATAAAACTATATTTAACCAATTTCGAAGTATTGTGCTACATTTGAGTCTCTTTTAGTATACAAAATCATTTTTATTTTGAAATGTTACGAAAAGAGCGAAGCTGTGTCTGACAGAACTTACCCCTTTCTGTGACAATAATGAGACAGGCAACGAGAAACAACGAGGCACTCCGTCCGCTTTGCTTTTTAGAGTAGAGAGAATGCATTACCGAAATGTCATTGTGATATACTAATCTTGCTCCTAAGAAAACTCAACCATAGTGTTCTCCACTTCGTAGGCGCAATTTTATTTAAATTAAGGCGCGAAGGAAGACCTGGATATTCTTTTTGAAATTCGCCGTCTGGAGTCTTCAGATTTATACGCGGTAACGCTGTGCTCACGAAGTGGCTATCGACGCGTGGATCCACGTGCGACCGAGGCGTGCCCTCGCGGTAAGAATTCGCGCATTTTTACGGCATAATAAAAATCGTAAATAATGCCAAGTGAGGCAGACGAAGTCGGGTCACGATGTGCCCCGGGCCCCGGGCCGTCATCGCGACTTGTGAATTTACGAGTGGCCCGCGAGTATCGCCCCATCCCACCATGCGAACGCTCATTTGAAATTAGCGTTCATTTGTTTAAAACTTTCAAAAATAAACATCACAGTTGCGTGAATAGTGCTCACAGGCATCTCGACGGCCGTATCATTATAAGAAAAGGTCAACAGTTAAAGCTCCAATTTTACAAGGCGGCAATTTTCGTCGAAATCAGGCACACGTCCGAGCAATTTGAGAGAGGGTCCTGAATATTATTATCACCGTCTCGCGGCCTCGTTGCCTCTTTGAGAGGTGCGGAAGCGGCGAGGAAAAATCACCTCTGAATTACTGTTACAAGACACGACGACGCGACCGCCCGCCACTCTGATAGTCGTGAGTTAAGATGCCTTTCACACGGAAGGCAATCGCCCCTCTTGTACACACTGAAAATGTTAGTATTATTATGTTTACGGACTTCTAGTTAAAATAATAAATTAAAATAACGATCACCCGGCAAGAGCTCGTTAACGTCAAAACTGACTAAAGGACTTGTGTATCAACCTGCATAGTGAGAGCTGAACAAACCACTTCCGAGAAAGCAATTTGTGGTAACTGTGTAGGTGTAACTGTTCCTATAAGCATTTCTGCTAACCGATAGAAACGCAGATCATAGGACTCAACTATGGAATCATTTCATATATGTACAATTGTACACGCAACATAGGAATTCAGTCGAACAAATTATGAAAAGCGCCACAACCCTTGTGTTGTGGTCTGAAAATAGTGAAGAATGCCCATACATGAAACGATCAAATAATTCACGTCCGATGAAGTTGAATGAAACACATTCAACATAAATCTCTGAAAAGTTCAAAGGTAAAACCTCGAACGTCTGTTGTAATAAGTACAGTTTCAGTAGAGCCGTGGTTTAATTTAAAGGCAATAGAGCGAGCCAACTTAATTTTCAGGCTCACCGCAGTTTCCTTTGTATGTAACCTCGACGGATTAACGAACTTCTGGTTCAGTTAAACTGAAGAGCCCATATACGAGATGAACACGTTAATAATATTCATGTTTGGTTATCACTATGAGTCTTATATAAAAGGGTAACTGTGCGTGAAATGGACAGCTTGGAGTACGTTTTATTTTATGTACCAGTGAAAGAAGATAGAATATGGAATGAGAAGAGTTCGGAAAGAAACTTTGAAGATACCAAATGTTCTATCTTCTGAAATAACTATACACAGTTGACGTTTTCCACGAAAAACGATAGTTCAAAAATTCTGAACAATCCACAATATAAAGAAAAAACCGGTCGTCCTGCATTCATTCCTTGTTGACATGTCCCATGCAAATATGCAGTTGAATTATTTTACGAAGCATTAATAAATATTGACTGCATCAATATTCTATGCATCGAATGATGTAAAATTATGCAAGAGGTTGGTCTCTCGCCTACGCTTGTTACAGTAGCGTGGTATTCTCTCTTGAGACTTTCAGGCAAGCTATAAGGTGCTACTTGTTTTTACAGATGGCAAAGTGCAAAATTTTCGACACCTAGGTATTGTTCGTACCATTGCATTTGGTTTCGGTTTCATGTTGTCGATTGGGATTAAAACAACTGCGTTGTTGTTGTACCTTCTTAGTTGAGTATATTCTGCTGTATTGTTCGTGTTATCTTTATACGTATATTAAGATATCAGTGGACGGCGAAGCCACCGGTCGGCGTCCAAACGTCTCGGCGCCACGGCATTGTACGGAAACGTTCGTGACCCCTTTAAGCCTGATTAATGGGGGAGGCCTCAACCGTCGATCCCTGTGTGTTTTTTCCTAAACGACAATCCCGGTTTTTGAATTTTTGAAAACACGATAGGCCACTTAGCGCCCCGTGTCGCGCCCGATCGTAACTTAGCACCGTTCGATACGACTGCCATATTGGCTCGTTCTTTTTCGGTGCAATTTACTGCGCGGCGCCGCCGGGGGCCTACCGACATCGGCCGACTGAAAAGATGCGCACCGATTTATTTACCGTCGATTGCATTCGGGAGCGTGCCCACTGTGTCCGATATTTATGTTACGCACCGCATGCCCGCGCGAATTGCCAACAATGCGAAAATACATTTAAAGTAACGCCTACAATACCGCGGATGTCTCGTATTTTTTTCAAAGTCCCATTTTAATCCGACAGTCTGTATTCTTTGCGTTCGGTGTGTCAGATTTATTTTTGGCATTTACTTACTCCTCTGCGCTGTCTGGTAAGTTTATTGAAATGATTGCCACAAGGAAGTTGAAGAAGGTTAATGCGGTTCAACATCCCTCGGGTACCAGTGACCGCCCATACCCATTAACATATCTTAATTTGTCACCTTGCGGCCTACCATAACTTGCCGTTAAGTACCTCTTCCTAATAAATAGCGGTCGAATGATCTCCTGTTATAATTTAAATTAATTTAAAAGAAACAGCTGATAACCCGTACATTCGATTCAATTTAATGTCTTGCCGGCCGGTGTATTCTTCGAATGCGGCATTACGGTATGCTTAAATTATTTAAAGTAATTGAGTAGATAAGAGGCATATCTCGTGACGATAATGTTCAATAAATCGTATTTTGGAACGTTTGAGTCATTTGTAACGTTAATTTAAAAATCTTGTCCTGAAATTCAACCGAGTGAATTAAAATCTTGGAATGAGTGCAGTCTTCCGTTCGATTTTGGAAAGGTCACAATTCGAAATAACTTTTGTTGCGTGTTTCCTTTTTTGCGATATAAAACTTTTGTGAATAATTCGAATCTTCATCTTTATCAATCCAAAGATTTTTAAAAGCTTTTATTTTAGCTTTTCTTGAATGAAACTAAAATTAGATTTGCATTGGCCTTTGAGTCGACAGAAAACTAGCAATCGCGTTCTACTGCTACGTTAGATTTTATCGTCGATCTTGTGTCTTGTTTCAATTTGGAAGGACCTTTGTGTCCAGGCTTGTGTAGCGACACACGTACACTAAAGCGAATAGACTGAGAGCGCTGCAAGCAGTTTGTTTTACAGTTTAACATTGTTTTCTTTTCGATCAGCAGGTAGAGACAAGTATCTGCTTTGGACTGCGCTCCCCAGGCCGCTCACGTTATTTACCTTTGTGATAGTAAACTTAATAGGAAAATCTGTGTAAAACTTGAAAAGAACCTGCAGATTTTCCAACATATTAAATTTTCCCTTTATTCATTACTGTTTTAAAAGTCGTTTAACTGTACGAGATCTAATAAAGTTTATATTAGTTAATGGGAACGAAATCTAATGATCTGCATTAGTTCCGTACTGGCAATCCGTATATAAAGTCACATGGGTTAAATAGTAATTGCCGACAGAAGTCCTTCCTGGCGCGTTCCCTTCCATGTATTTCGCCGGCTCCCGTATGGTCTCAGTTCCAATTACTCTTTGGAATCGGTGTCCACTGTAATTGGATTGGGCTGGCAACCGGACTTGTTGGCATTTTAATTGTGCTATTGTGACGCCGGACACCGTCCGCCGCCCGCTACGACAGTCTGCGCTAGACAAACCGCTTTTTGTATCACATTCGCACATCTGGATTTGCTAATACGTCAATAAATGTTAGTCAACGATTAATCCGTGCGGACTATCTCTGTCTGACAAGCGATAAAATCAAAATAACGTATGAAAACTCTACCTTTTTTGTTCCCACGATTAGATCAAAATAAGTATCAAAAACAAAACACGTGAGAAACATCTTTGTCGTCGACGCGTCAAATATTTCTTCAAAGGCCGCGAGATGCGTTGTTTTAGGAAATCGAGACATTAATGGAATGACTGACACGTATTGTCGATCGCTGTTCGAAGAAACTTGGTGTGTCTTAAAATGTAAGGAATTAAGGATTAATGCGGTTCCCAGTAGAACGTCGGATTTTTGGATATGTGTTGTATTTGGCGCTTCAGTCTGATTGTGTCTGTTGGTCCATTTTAAATGCGGCAATTTCATTTTCTTCATGACGTGTGTTGTTTCAGATGGTGTTATTTTATAGGCTTATAACTTCATAACTCTATTTATAGCTGATTACTTAATAATATTTAGTTTAAAGACGACGTGTAATTGTGTATGTGTATGTAGGTGTATTCATATTTAAAGCCCAAAGATCTAACAAAGTAAATAATGTCACAAAATCCGCTTGTTTGTTATTAGTTCAGGTTTGTATTGAAATTCAAATATCATTTTCTTTGGGGCCGTTTCATGTTATTCATTCTGTGTTAGTCTTATTATTCGCCACAGAAACCATTGTCGGCGACGCTGCCACTTCGGAATATTTTATACAAATTTTAGAAACAAGAACAAGGGCGGAGTGACAGGTACACTTATTCGTGTTGCTTATTTTTGCTTAGTGAAGTTTTATCGGATACCAATCGTGGAGGCGCGGCATGTTGTAGAGATGAATAAAATATACATTTCTGCGTTGAGCGCGCCTGCTCGCGCTTGCTCGCGCCCAAATGGGAAGTTTGGATGCCGGTTTAATGGAGTTCTGAAGTTTGGCATTCGTTTCTATTATGGCCACGGAATTGTTTGTTGTCGTTGATTTAAATTTCACGCTCCAGTTAGTGAGTATCAAATCTTATTTGTCAATTATCTGCAGTTTGAATGAAGACCGTGCTTGTCTTTATGGACCATCGCTTTTGTTTTTGCTCGATGGTTATTACTATAATTGGCTTTGTTGCTTTGGACTCTTCTTCACTTTGATTATATTTTATTTAACTATTTTACCTATAGAATATATATAATTGATTTAAATCTCACGAGTCTTCTCCAAATATCGCGGTTAAAAAAGCATTGGTAGTCGGTCATCTTTGTCCTTATTCTATTTTATTTTGTTGAATTTTTCGCGTCCCTAAGTCACTTTTAAATTTGAATTCTTTCCTCGTCTTCTACGAAAAGGTATCGAATGCTTCGCCTTTGTATCACTTTTTGTGCTATCTCATACTGTGTTGCGATTCGGACATTATTTATGATCCGCGGCCTTTCTTACAAATAAACAATCATGTAGATAACTAATGCAATATAAGGATACTGTTTTCGTTTGACACAATTGTAGGTATTAGTGTTGTGAATCAAATAAATGAATGCGTTAGATTTCGCTAGAGTTAGATTGTTTCTTAAATCTATTCTTTAGTATTTTTTTTAAAGGTTTTTTTACCAATAACTCAAATATAATTGTTCAGTATTACAGGAGCTCCTCTTTCGTTACGATGTCACTTTTCATTAAGTATATTGTGAATTTGTGAAAGTATCTCTGACGCGAATTGAATAAAATCTGTAAAGTACTGTCTTTTCACTTCTCATATACTTACAGTAAAATTATTTTTCGAAGCGTCCCTTAACCTATGAATCGCTTAAGTACTTCGAAATAATCATTCTGAAGCTGAAACAACAACAAACTGACATAATACAATGTCGCCCATGCGCATGTGACCGCCCGTAATTTTCTGAATATTCATGAAGAAATGTCGAAAATAAACTTTAAAAGGGGGGGTCTATCTACAATATTTTTCATGTTATTCAATTTTTAATTTTTTAAATATAGTTTGTAGATTTGCTTTCTATTTTTTGACATATCTCCGAAGTTTATGGGTCGATTTGGATTCTGTTTATTATTTCTAAAAGCTTATGAGTTATTTTAACAGGTTAATTAACATTTTTACTAAAAATTATCGACGGCGAAAAAAAAAACGGAATCGAAGTCATTTTTTCGGTGAAAAATTGTGTATTTATTTTAAAAAAACTAGTGGAACTCCATAAATTATCCCGATAAGACGACTTTTTTAATCATTATTTGTAATCTACTCCATAACAGCTACAAATTCACAGAACATTATTGATACCTAACTGTAACTAAATCCAAGGTAAAACTCTTAAAACTCTGATGAGTCAAATTTAGGAAAAGATAATGTGAAAGTCAATTGAATGTTGCTCTTAGCAGTGAGTACTAAAAGGTTAAACTAATAATGAGGATGATAATGGAATTAAAAACAAACAAGCAATAGCCAGATTTTTACTAAAAAAATAAAAAATACAAGAATTTTAATTAATTAGATTTTCGAAATGGCCCCCACCCTCCTGTAAACAAACCAAAGCCCTCATGGCAACACTTTTGATTGTACGACGTAATTCTTCACGGTTGTCTTTTATTTCCGCAGCAGCAGCAAAAATCCTAGCCGTTAATTGCTCGCGGATTTCGAAGGGCACGGCATACACTTTTTGTTTCATGTAGCCCCAAAGATAAAAATCTAAGGGTGTAAGGTCGGGAGATCGCGGCGGCCAAGCAATGGCACCTCCTCTGCCAATCCGCCACGGATAATTTTGATTTAAATAATCACGAACTAGTCGTGCGAAGTGTGCTGGAGCTTCATCTAATTGCAGATACATCCGCCTTCTTGTTTCCAGCGGTATTTCCTCCAAAAGCAACGGCAACGTATTGACTATAAAATCTAAAAACGCGTGTTGATCTAGTCTGTTTGGTAACACGAAAGGGCCAATAAGCTCACCGTCAATCATTCCAGCCCATACATTTATGGAAAATTGAGTCTGGAAAGCTGTTTCCCTAATGACGTGTGGATTTTCAGTGGCCCACACATGAAGATTGCGATGATTTGTTATACCCGCCCTTGTTTTTTCTTTAGAGATAGGTATCAACAATGTTCCATGAATTTGTAGCTGTTATGTAGTAGATTACAAATAATGATTAAAAAAGTCGTCCTATCGGGATAATTTATGGAGTTACACTAGTTTTTTTTAAATAAATACACAATTTTTCACCGAAAAAATGACTTCGATTCCGTTTTTTTTTTCGCCGTCGATAATTTTTAGTAAAAATGTTAATTAACCTGTTAAAATAACTCATAAGCTTTTAGAAATAATAAACAGAATCCAAATCGCCCATAAACTTCGGAGATGTGTCAAAAAATAGAAAGCAAATCTACAAACTACACTTAAAAAGTTAAAAAATGAATAACATGAAAAATGTTGTAGATAGACCCCCCCTTTTAAAGTTTATTTTCGACATTTCTTCATGAATATCCAGAAAATTACGGGCGGTCACATGCGCATGGGCGACATTGTATATCTTGGTACTTTTTATAATTTTAGAGCTTCATGAAAATCATTTTCGTAATACTGAAATGATTAGTTACACTGCCGAAAATTTTAGTTTATTTTAAGCTTGTAGATTTGTGATAGATGATAAAGATAACTGACCTAATCAAATCTATAAAAAAAATAAAACTTATCGACTTGTGCATGAATATTTTCTTTATTTAAATTTTTATTAAAACTTAAAAGGAAAATACAAAATTCGCTTTGCTTTAAAAGCTCTCTGCCGTATAAACTCTCCGTTTAATCAACTTGTAACGAAATAATCTCTTGACACCAATTTGTACTATTTATGGGCCATATTAAGATCTGCAGATTTCTAAATAATAGGGGCAAAAGACATAAATCAGTCTATGCTTCCGGTGTTAGTCAGTGTCCAGCTGACGACGCCCATTTATCAGGGAGGCTGGGCTCCAATACAGGTATCTAGCGAACACGAAGCGCCGAACCGTTCACATTCTAGTTTTAATACTAATCTGTCGACATGAATCATAGAATTACATTATTCACAATTTAAACATCTCTTGCTAGCTGTCCTAATCAAGATATACTCCATGCCGGATCCGAGTTTTCACTCACGTACGTACCTAATTTAATTTATCGAATATGCTTTCGTGTTTATTGATCCGTGAAATGGCTTTTTGACGCAAAAAAAGTATCTGTTCGCACGGAAAAGTTTCTAAATTGCACCGCCGGGAGATAATAGGTACCGTTACCGTTATTGTTTATGCTACGGCGGAAATTTTCGAACAATAACAAACAAAAAATAAAGACAGTCGCACTTATGCCCTGATAGTTTTAGAAAGTGAACGCTGTATTAAGTCTGAAGATTACTCTCACGGCCATTTTTTGTGACTAGCTAATTTAAGTACGCAGCGAAATTACCCAGCATTATTACGTACAGCGGATCAAATTATAGCACGCGATGTATTTCGTATACATGTTGTGCTGCAATTGTAGTGACACTAATCGCCCCATTCTCTAATACGTAACTCAAGTGACCATTCATTTTTTGTTCATCCTCTGTACTCATTCAGTGACAGTGATAGTACTGTCCCTTTCGAAAAAAATGGCGTTCATGTTTTTAAAAGGCAAAATACTATAGAAAGTTAATTTCACAGCTGATTTTGATGTACCTTGTCTCATCATAAATTATGTATTTCTGGCTTTTGCGCGAAGGTATCTCGTCAACGTAGGTACCTACCTGTTCGACATAACCTTAACACAACCCTAACCAATCGCTGTGAGCAGATAGAGGTGTAATCAAATTGACAGTCTTGCCTCGATATTTATCGGATATACGAACGTTACTAAAAAGGGCAAGAACCCCGAGCCGCCAAAGCGAGTAACTACGGTATTCCATAAAAGTACATCGGTTTGTATCGTTCAATTAATTTAATCAAGCGTATTGATTAAATGTCAGGTACCCAATTAAATTATCGACAGCAGATCGGGGATGCAACGCGAGCGCATTCTCAAGTCGCAGCAAGTGTGCCCGCGGGCGATACAATTCGCGCTTTGCTTTCGTATCTCGTTCCAATTCGATTGCTGTGCCAACATTTGATGCTGCTATATATGGGGGTAAATATTGCCGCAGATTACAACGCCCGACTACACTTTGTTGGTACTCGTTATAACAACTTGTAATTCCGAACGAACTTACCCTTAAATAGAAAACAGTGGTATTTTCAAGTAGTTTCGTATAAATGGAATTCAATAAGGAATTGGTGCAATTTAATGATGCTTGTGAGAATTTTTCCAAGAATCCTATTTATAATTAATTTCTTGAATTGTTCACACATGGAACGTTGTTTGCAGTCGGCAGCCATCTCCAATTTCGATTAGACCAGATTCCAACTCCATCTTTCTTTTGTGGAGTTAATAAGCATATAAATAGACATTGCCTTTTATATGTTCCCTGTTATTATCTTTATTATACCTGGCATTTTCAATAGCACCATATACAGACCATCAATGAGGCATTCCACCTTTTTACAACTGTTTCTTATTGACTGCAAAAGTCAACAGTGTTTCGTTCTTAATGAAAGCTATAATTTTCGTGTCTTTATAGAGTGGAACTTATTTTCAATTGTTAAATAATTATGGGTTATTGTATGTAATATAGTTACCTGGGAAGGAAATAAGGGAATTGAGACTTGCGGCAGGATGGATCACTCACGCGCAAATCTAGGGTTTGTTTGCGTTTGACAGTAAAATTGCTCCTTTGATAGCTCAGACCGCACCTATGTCTATCCCTATTCCTTCGTATGACTGCTTGGGTCAGGTTCGTAGGAACTTTGAAAAAGACTGGTCTGGTATTTTAAATTTATTCTTTTCGATAGGATATTTTTTTCCTAATACTGTATTAGAGAGGTATGGAAGAAGAAGACATGCTGAGCCGGACCCAAATAAATAAGGATAAGGGCAGGAGAATGATGATGATGATGGTGATGCTGATACTTTTTTCATAATATTCTGTTGGAAAATACATAAAACTGTATCGATTATGATAGAGGTATCGAATTCAATGAACCACCTAATGATTTTATATAATCACGTCGTTGAACTAAAAGCAATTTAGTAATTTAACAAGCCGTGGATCAAGCTTGTGAGCAACTTTATTTATAATCCCATAAACGTAGCCACAATATAATATTAATCACTTTTCCAAATACCGTAACATTGTTATATCTTTATTATACGTATGAGTGGGTAAATCGGAATTACATCGATAAAATTTTAATTTGAAATTGATTCTATAATAAGAATTAATCTTCAGTTTTTTTTGTCAAAATCTATCCCGATGCTCCTTTGTACTTTTCACTATTTACGAATTTGCAAACAATTCACTCTTGTATTATAATAAATTTAATTAATAATGTGATCGTTATAAATACGATGTTATTTTAATTTTACAGATACGAAAAGTTTCATTCAGATCTTTGTCAAAGTTGATTGAAGCGAATATTACTTTCAATAAAAATTATAACATTTTGTCACAGCGAGATTTAATATGGAGGACAGTGTGACTGATACTTACGGCTTTGTCTTGGTGTTATTCCTTTTCAAATATTTTTTAGCTGACATCTACCGAAATTGATAAAAAAAAATGTTTGAAAACAAATAATTATGACTCATACTGTCACTTACGGGATATCTTCCGTGATTATTCATTATTTTGAGCTCTCGATATTGAACAGTGTTCAAATAATTATGCTTATAACGTACAACTAAGTTCAAATTTAAAAGGCGCCACAATTAACTCAGTATATTTTTACAACAGAAACATCGTGTTCACCACCATAAAGTTTAAGGGGCCACAGCTTTCAATTTCAAACACGAGGCGGAATATTTTTGTACCTTTGCGTCCGTTTCGAGCCCGCAGATTGCTTTTGAGCGAACCTTCATCCCGAATGCTTTCCGAAAGCATCTCGTTACCTCAATTTAACTGTCTTGACACATACAAATTTTATTTGCCTTTTTGTGTTGTAGCTTTTGTAAGCAAATTTTATTTTCGCGAAATTAGTCGGCGGGGGCTTATTGTGAGCGGAATCCAATTACGTCTGAGCGCTCTAAGGATTTGTGTTTGGCGACGGACTCTTTTCAATGTGTGTCAAGTAAAGTTTGCTACAGATTCATTTGTACGTCATTTTAGGAAATTTATTTTATTATTTATGTACCCACAAGAGAGAACATAAGGAAACATCATAACATTACTTAGAATACAAAGGCACAGCTTATTTCAAAAGAAATTTCTAGCAATAGAATTAATTTTTTAAATTTTTATTTACTACCCTATTTATTTTAACTTATTAAAAAAAAAACTAATTAGGCTTGCGTTTGGCTGCAACTCGCCTGATGTGAAGCGATGATGCGGCCTAGGGTGGAGCACGCTTGCCTTGAAGAAACCGATTCACTCGAACTTTGAATAGATCCAGATTATAATGATCAGGGAGCAGAAACGCCATTATTCGTGGCCGATACTAACAAACGACAGTGTGTAGAAAGGGAGAGGGAGGCTTTTGCCCAGCAGTGGGACTAAACAAACTAGTTGCTGAGTTCGTTATACATAATACCTGGCATAGAGGGTACCTTGGTACTATGACGCGTGTAAAGTAGCAGTATTTTAAATAAATAAATAAAAGGTAAACAAAATGGAAGAGCATTTAATACGCACATAATGGTGATGTGATTAGCACATCGCAAATTAGTCATGTTATCTCAGATGCGCAGGCGACGGATCGAGCATACAATTACTGGATGCAACGTCACTTGTCTCGCAACCGGCTCCACTCGCCGAGATAAAGTAGTAGTAGATGTGCCATTACGTATTAAGTTTATTTTGTAAAGGGAATAATACAAATGACGGCGTTTATATTTTCTGCTACCAACTTTGCCATCTGTGAAGATGGACTTTCATATTAGTTCCTTAGATTTGTTCCTTGATTTATTAACCCCCGGCGTAAAAAGAGGAGTGTTATAAGTTTGACCGGAATGTGTGTGTGTGTGTCTGTCTCTGGCACCGTAGCTCTTAAACGAGTGGACCGATTTGGATGCAGTTTTTTTATTTGAAAGCTAGTTTCTTGGCGATGGTTCTTAGATACGTTTCATCAAAATCGGTGCAGCCATTTACTAGATTTGGGGGATGAATGAAAAGTGGGTATTTATCTTTCATCTTTTATTTTTTCGTTAGGGGTTTTTTCAATTTTAAATTAAATTAAATTTATTCAAGTGTTCGGTGTGGCAACGCGTTTGCAGGTGTTTTTCAGTTGCTCTTATATTTTCATATTTGTAACAGTTGTCAACTCGTAGCGTGGTTTTAATGTCTACTTACTTAAACGTTATTTAAACGCACTGTAAATTAACACTTATTTAACTCGTTGTTGCATTAAATCTTTTATTTTTCAATTTATTATAATTACAAGGTGTATATTAACTGACGCGTTTTCTTCATAAAATATTAATTACATCCACACTTACTCGTTGCCTGTGCAACCTCTATAAAAGGCGGCTTGTAAAATACTTGTTTTTCACAGCACAAGGCGTGAACGTTCTTACTCTGTTCTTGTCAATCAATTGCAAACTGTCGTTAAGGTCTAGAACTTCGTTATCTTGTACCGTTTTGAATTTGCAATAACTTTTTATTTTTATTAAGGCTAGAGCTTGACGAGTGGATAGATCTGATTTAGACATGCTTTTTGTTCAGACAACACAATTATTTATGGTACTATATTCAATACTAATTTTATTCGTTTAGGCGTCAAATTTAATGTAATAAATTAATAAAATCTTCAAAATAATCATTTTCTTTATGCTAAGGATTATGGTCCATTTATTATAAAATGCAAAGATAAATGACGACTGTAATTTTGTTATATTTTAGTGCTTAAATGGTGGATAAATACATTACAATCTCTGTACATATTTATTGTAAAATTATTTCTTAATTTACATTTTCATTTAATCAAATAAACTTAATCTCAGTAAATTGCCACTGAAAATCCGCTTAAACTAGCAGAACGGCCTCCCATTGGGCAATAATTACATTCATAATTATTGTAAATATACGTGTGAGCAGTAAGCAAGGTATGAAGCGCGTCCGTAGCAGCTCGTAGAGCAATTTTCACGTCACTGTGCACTTTGTCATTATGCATCAGGATCGTGACGCCCCAAGACAACTCGCAATTATTATGTATGTAAAAGAAATTCTTTCTGGCGTCGAACAGGGAAGGATATGCAGTCGTCGCGTTGTACTTTTATTTTAATTTATTAATTTGTTTAAATGGTTTTAGGGAAAGCTTTTCAGCACGCCCAGTACGAATTTAAACTGATCAGAAAACGAAGTTTGGTCGCTACAAAATTTTCGCCGCAATTATTTAGATTTATTGACTTAATCTTGTTTAATAGCTCGATTTTATTAGGGTGTTCCCCAAAAATGTTAAATATTTTATCGGCTCTACTCCTAAGAAGTCGCAATTCCCGAAGTTCACATTATTATAACGAGGTAGCGGCACTAGCGGCTCGGCGGCGAGTGCAAAGCAAACTGTGCCCACGGCCGCTCGAATAACCGATACTTTGGCGTAATAGCCACGATCGAGGCATGCGATAACAAGCCGCCGATAGCTGAACCCGTATTTTATTTATATATCAGCTCGCCTCTTTTTCAATAACGCCTTTTTCCTCTCGCAGCGGAAATTTTGCTCTTTTATGGCATGGGGGCTATGCTCGTTATTTACTAAGGTAATTATCCGGCTATAATACTGAATATTCAAGGGACAAATTGCCAATCTAAGTGACAGTTCCCACCGGTAGGCTGAATGCTGACTTTGCCTGGCAAGCGCCTCGCTATTATCACATTATGGTCATTTTTCAGTGCAACTTGTATGTGTTAATTTAAAATAATTTAATTTGTAGCTTATCTCGTACCGACTTGATTCTCGGAAAATAAAAGGGTTCTTTTGAACTTTTGACGTGTGCGGCGAATGCTCCAAAATTATTCAAGTTTTGTAATCTAGGCAAAGGCCCAAACTTTTGAAAGGACGTTGGTATTAGTCCTTACATCTGAGGTCTAAGTGTGACTTCTACGAGTAGGTAACAAAATCGACTATTTGAAAAATGTAAATTACCGTGCCAGGCAGCATAGGATAGCAATATTTGCGCATTTTTGAAATGGCTGGACCATGAGCACATGTAATTTGATGACGTTTTGTAGAGACGTCTGGCGAAGCGATGCAGCGGTGTGGCGACGGCGACGCCGGGGGCGCGAGTTCATTAAGGAGCCAGTCGCGATGCCATTGTTAACGTTTTTAATTCACGTGTCCAGTGCACGCGCCGCCTTCCCCCTGCCCGGAGACTGCTGGGAAATCTCGCTGGAAAATTAACGCCACAATTTTTATACCTTTTTTCTCGTTTGCGAGGCGCTTCCATTTTATTTATTTCACGCTTCGATCGCGCCGCGGCGTTTAGTTAGCACTTTTATTTTTATTTTGTTAGAAACTTTTATAATTTCCGCTTGTTGTATGCGAATTTGGTGTGTTTTGAATGCTCTCTAATAATTAATAATTCCTCTCCTTTCAATCACTTACTGTATTTTGGTATTTCAATTTGTGTTCGCTTTAAAAAGATCGACTAATCCCCAAATCTCACGAATAGGTCAACGAACGACTAAAAAACTCAACTTACATCCGTTGTTTAGATAGAGGTGAACACGGCAAAAAGTTAATTGTTTTGATTGCCAATACACAAACACGTCCGGCCGTCTGTCTGTTGCAAGTTATCGCCTTAGAAAAGCGTCCGATCTTAATTAGTTTTCACGTCTTTGAAGGCGCCTAGCATGATACAATCTCTCCCTTGCTACAATTTGTTTTCCTTTGGCACTCTGTTCATGACACAAAAACACATACCTTTTTGTTTCACTGAGTTTTATTTGGATGTTTCCCGGTGATGTATGGTGATTGGCTCCCTTGTCCCAGCGCTCGTGTATCTTATTTATCATCGTGATAATTCCCCCGGCGTTGGCTCGAGAAACAATATTTGAATGGCCGACGCGTTTTCGTGCTTGACGTTTTGAATGTTTATTGATTAGATTTGTTTTAAACAAATTAAAACAGTGCGCCGCCGGCGAATTTAATTAAAGTTGTCAGTACATCGACCCATAGTGCGAGGCGCGATATCTATGCATTATCTATTTTTTGTCGTACTCCACACAATGCATTGAAAAATATTCTATTGTTGAAACATTGAGATAACACGTCTTTACCTTGTAAGTTTAACAGAGTTACGATGAGTCGCCGTTTCGTCCGTGGGTTCGTTCAGTTATGACTGTCAGTCGGCCGTCGGTTTTTTGTTGCAACCGAGATCCTTTCGTCCAATTTAATATTTACTGCTTGTCAAATATTATTCAGCTTGCTACGCCTTCTCCGGACGATACTTGTAATTTTTATTTACATACCGCTTGTCGAAATTCATTTTTTACGACTGCAATTTGCCAATGGCCGACTCGTTGTAGCAATTATAGAATAATGTCTGCCCGGGCGTCGGTTACTCATTTCTTGTTTCAGTCATTCGGTATAAATAATTATAGCTTTTCTTCAGAACTTTCTTTGTAAATTGTTTTTTTTTGCATGTTTTCCGAGCGAAAAAACATCCTTTAAGCAGGATTTTTCAAGAAGAAATAAAATATTTTCTCGGAGTGAGCGTTCAAATTCAACACCTATTCGTATATTCGTCAGATGAAATACTCATACACATTTAGCATAAACATGATGATCGTTATCATCGAATCATCATCTAGGCTAGACGTATTTTCCAGTTATTAGTTTCTGCCAGCAGTTACGTGATAGGTGTCTATTTATATTTCCAGATGTCTAACTGTTTCACAATCCCGACATTGTGTCAAAAGTCCGCGGGCCATCGATAAACAGAGGCAGCGGTCGCGGCAAATTGAAACCCGACCGAGTGTGAAATGACCCCCGGTCCGACTTCCTGCCGGTATACCGATGTATCTAATACTTCTCTTCTTTGGATTTTGACCGACTATGTATGGCAGTGCCCAGTTGGATTATAATCGGTATAGTTGACTGTGAAATAAATTCTGATAACTGCGTGTGTTATCAAAAAATTTCAATGTTTTGTAGCTCTTTTGCCAATTTCTGCCACAACTACGTAAAACCCATTTAAATACTCATAAATCACAATATTTTTGCAAGATCTTGACATGGCTCTCTATAGTCAAGTCAGTTTGTTTCGGATCTGTCTCTTAAAATTATTTAGATGACGCATTGCCCCTAAATTGAGCAATAAATTGTATGACTCAAATTCTTGATCAGATTAGTAATTGCACTTCCTTACTATTCATACCTGAAAAGCCTCCATACTAGAGACATGAATCATAGGCCGCAGGTATTCACGCAATCAAGGCGAAAGATTCCGAGTGTTTCCGACCCACTCCGAACAAATGAAGTCACACCATCAAAATTGAATGAACTGTGAAATCACAGTGAACTTTTCCGAATGTCGTAATGAGAGTAGCAATTTGTTTTTCCTTACAAATGGGAGCTGTTTTCACCTGACTGGCGCAACAGATGAAGTTTGGCCGAAGTAACAAGCGAAAAAGTTGTGTTACAACTAAAGTTAAAAGGTAGACGACAGGTTTCTTTCTTCAAAGTAAACAATTTGGAGTACTGATTTCACCAACCTGTAGATAATTGAAAATGCTTTCTATTTTTTTATGAAAACTTTAGTTTTGTGGCCATCGGAATGTCAGCTCTTGCCTCTTTTAATTTGCACCACACCACAGATCCTTATTCAGAAGCGGGCCTTACCAGTAGGGTACTTCAACTCAACGATCATTGTCGCCGCGCCGAGGTGCAGCCCCACGCGGCATTGGGCCCCACCGCTTAATTATCTCAACGACTGCCGCTTACTGTCACGTTCGCCCTACAGACATTCACTTGCCTCTTCATTGTCGACATCAAACGCTCATTTTACAGCGCTTGTCAACTAGAAAGGGTTACTGTTCTAATTGTTTCCATAAAAAAATATAGCCGTCATTTAGATAAAGATGTAGGCCATTCGATATAATAGTACCTCGTCTTAATTTCGGGTCGTTTGATGGATCACATTTTCCATTAGCGCTGGGAATGTCTTAATTTCCCCGTAGTTGTTGGCTAAGTGGTAGGCAGGTTTATTCTATCAATCAACGGCCAGCGGCGGCCGGCGACAAGGCGAGTTATCACTACAAAGTGGCATCGATTGATCGCGTCACGACCGCCACCTCTTATCGTACTAATTACTGTATATTAGGGAACTATTTTGTGGGAACCATAATAAAAATGTCAATTTAAAGACTATATTGCAGGCCATTTAACGTTACTTTGTCGTAGCGCCGATGTTACGAAATTATATGTGTTGATTTGATGTGGAATTCAAAAGAATTTGTCTTACGACTGCAGTAACGGACTTGAATGGCAATAAAAAGAAAGTTAATCAGACGACAGCTTTTTAAAATGAACCCGTATGTAGTTAAAAATGTAATTAAACTGAGTTAAAGCGACTTCAATCGACTTCGTCCGTAATGTTACTTTGTTTGCATCTTGTCGTAAAACGTTATTTATCCCGAATGAACCGAAAGCATCCAACGTGATGTCTACCTTAATCACTCATATTTATGTATATTTTTTATGGTATACTTTAATGAAAGGATCCTTTCCAATTTTTTATTTGACCTCTGTATAAACGTTATAAGAAGTGCTTCGCATTAAAAGTGTAATAAAGTGTCTGAAATGGCAGGCAAAGTTTATTATTCGAAGAAAATTATAATATTAATTTTATCTTCTCCGGTTTCGGTTATTCTTCAAGG
The DNA here is from genome assembly GCA_905220335.1 of Noctua pronuba. NCBI lineage: Eukaryota > Metazoa > Arthropoda > Insecta > Lepidoptera > Noctuidae > Noctua > Noctua pronuba. Next base: position 10,379,883 of record LR999902.1, read on the forward strand.
TATGAAACATATTGCACTTAAATGTCAAGCTTTCAATAAATATTATTCCAATTTAAGCACTTACTTATCTCGGTCGATTAATCGCTTAAACATTTTACTCTGATTTCGGCATTTCTAATTTAAACCGAAGAAGATGGAATACTGAGGCGTAAAATTGTAGGGCAAGACAGGATGATTTTCGCGTCATCCAGACATAAAGGGCGTAATTGTTGCGCATCGGCTGGAACTAATACGGGAGAAATGGAACGAGATAGGAGCTAAGAAGGATCGTAGAAAATAATTTATCCGCGACGGTAGAACAAAGGGCGGGTCACAATGGAACAAAGAAGCGCCGGAACGGGCCGGTTTGTTTTCTGACGGAAGCCTAATATAGGGAATCGATTGGTCGTAGAACCAGCCAAGGGTGCGCTCGTTTCCGTTATACGATGAAAAAAGTAAGATGATCTCTATGAAATTGGGTCTTAATTGATTTTTTAAAGGTTTGTGGGTCACTTTTTCATGTGTTGACGGGGTTGAGTCACTGACTAAACCTTTTATGTATCTACATCAACTACAATAAAGATGCAAACGCTGCTTCTCAATACGATGCTGGTTTTCTATAGTAAGTTATGTGGTGCTCCTACTACCTAATAGTAGAAAGCTAGCATTGGAGGCTTTCGCGTGGAAAGCATCAATATTTTTTTGCATGACTTCTTTAACGCGTCACAGGAGCATCCGAGTCTAATAGGACGTATATTCATGCCGCGAGTCCACATAACTTAGCACCCAAGTCTTTGTTCACTCGTGTATTTGCGTTGGCAACGGGGTACTCGATTCTCGAAAGAACTTTTTACATTTAAAATTCTGTGTTCTTTGATCCTATCGATCAATGTTTCTGAACTTTCAGCAGTGTCGCTGACATACCAAAGCTCAACTTAACTTTTTATCATGATAAATTGCCATCGTAACTATAGACTGCTAAAGCTAAAAAAGTCTAGTACTCAGGCACTTTGGTCTGTCAAAGTGACATTGACAGACCTCAATATTTTTGCTGACTAGCCCAGTTTACTTTCAATGTCTTTGAATTTTCTTTTTTTTATCTAACAATATGAAATTTAGAAAACGAATTTCTTAGTAGCAACCACGATGTCTGAATTTGTGCCCGGTTGATGGCATAGGCTCGCCCCCTATTAAATGGGACTTTAACATAACTGGCTAAATGTGTGAGTAATTGTTAGGTACATTTCTGCCTAACCCCATTACAGGCGTGATTAGAAAACGTGTGAAATCGCATCAGAAAATAAACTTACACATCCAGAAAGTAGCAATATTTTTGCAAGCTCGCAGAACGTTTCAAAAACAGCACCGGTAGCTGATTATCCGTAGTCAGATAAAGTTTCCCCTTTAAAATGCCGAGGTCTCCTTCGACGGTGTTAGACGTCAATTTTCAGTAAATCGCTAGATAGGTGACAGCGCAAAGCGACGTGCGCGCTTCTTTTCCCCAAGTACTGGTGGTTACCGCACCCGCGCCCCTTCAATTTTTACATTCAGAAGCTGATTTTACGTTTTCAAATTTCAAACTTAGAAACGTGATGCGAGTGCAAAGTTTGTATCGTGCGGACACTTCGTCTAATATTAAAATTGTATGGAAGGAGAGTTTTTGCTCAGACTCGCGTGTGTGGAAAACTTTAAATGGATGCAGTTCTAACTTTTAAACTGCTTTCATGAATAAAAGTCTGTTTGTTTTTCTTATGATAATATTCACTATCATAAAAAAACATGTGCTTCATAAACTTGATGATAATAAAACTACAAACAATTCAAAATTACGTTCAACCCCTATCATTTGCGCCCAGTCGTAACGCGATTATTTAGTCCTCCACTTGATAGTCTATAATTTTACAGAAGGGGATTATTGTTTAGTAATAAGAGCTTTATTTCAGCTACACTAAACTGAATTGTTTATTAATTGCGTCGTAAAAGATCCAGGTAGTTAATTCGCCAGTTTTTTATGTGTTATTTCCGAGAAAATTATACACAACCGGTTTCAATTAATTTTTTAATTAAATGAGTCTGAACCTGCATTTGATTGCATGGCATACTTAATAACAATGATGTGGTTAGTATAAACTGAATAAATATTGCGACAGCAAATCGTTTTGTGCCCAAGCAAAGTTTGTTCTATGGTGTTGGCTTGGATTTGATTTGTTTCTAGTTTAGCCAAGTTGTTTCTCCTCGATACCCTAGGGAACCATCGGGTTTCGCGATAAAGTCGGGCGGACGGCGCGTGACGCCGCGGCCGAATTATGTCCCGCGATAAAACTCCTCGTGCCTCCAGTTACGGGCAACTCTCAACTGGGCCACGATGCCCGTACTATTTTCTATTCATTATTATCGGATTACAGGCGTACCGATACGCCCGGCCGTCGTGGCGTGCACGAACTCCCGATACGCGAGCAAACCATTCGGACCAGCACAGACCTCTATCTATCAAGATTATCCTCCAAGACATACACTCTCAGGATACTAAAATCTTTTCAGATTCAGGAGGTTGCATGACTAAAAATTATCTGTCTGATGTTTCACTGTCACAAGATGTAGAATTGTATTTTGTATTTCTTCTTTGTGAATTTCATATGGGCATAATAAAATTATTGTTCGTTTCACTGTGGATGTTTTCCGTTTTGAGATATATGGTATCAATGCAAGCTCACCGAATACGGGAGATAAAAACAGTCAATTGATGTTTTAAATAAAGGGTCATGTCTGCTGTCCAGTTTTTCCCAATATTTTGGTTTTCCTGCACGTTTTGGCTTTCACTGAAAAGCTCCGGGTTACAATAACATTCGTTTGAGAAACACCACAGGTGACGAAAATGAAGGTGATTTGAACGGATTCAAATTCAAATTTCTCATGTAGCCTCTCCATTATTTTCTCTCTTCTCCAGATCACCATAGAAAGATTCCCCATTTATGACCTTTATTTTACTCCAGAGATTTTAATTATAAAAGTCACAGTACCATAAGGCACTGTGGGTACTGTATCGTGCCAATCTGGTTGTCGTAAATAACGCATCGGGGCGCACGATGTCGTCCGAACGTCTCCTTTCTGTTCATAAATCTTGTTAATGAGCGACGCTGATCGTATACTGGATTAGATCGCGGATTAAGACGATAGTGGTTCCTGTTTTCCGAAGTTCGCGCGGGAAATAGAAGTGTTCCCCTTGTTTTTCGGAAGAATTAGGTAACTACACTAATGTATTTTGCCGCGTTGGTAGTTTATTAGCTGCGGCTGTTAGTGCTAATTTTGTTGTTAACACTTTATCTTTACCTACCTTTCCATAAATAAACTCTATGGTGAAAAATAATGACAGTGTGTATTAATATGTGCATTTCAGTATAACAAATCTCATTTGCGCTGGAAAATAGCTCTCTAAAGTGAGTCAAATTGAATTGAACTCGATTATTCCGCGGAATTCGCGCCCGCGGCTAGGTTTGTTAAAAATGTATCGTTTTGTACAATAACGAGCACATCTGTTCTCGTTGAAGCACACGCGTTACACAGGAAATGTTCGCTTTAATGTTAAATAATTGCAGTGCTTTTATTGAATCGCAATAATTCAATTAATGCAGTCGTAAAAATAAGAATTATGAAATGCATTTTCATAATTTTCCCGAGAGACCGTGAATTATTTAGTGGCTGTTAATGCGTTGTAACTTATTTTTAACGACTTCAATCCACGTTAAATAATTAGGTCACATGCCATTTTACAACGAGCTTGGTATAATAGGAAGCTTTTTAAAATTGTATGAAACTCAAATATGTTCCTAACCTAATCCTGGGAATATACATCGAAGGTCTAAAGCATTAACAATTCGATCCTCAATTTATATTAGGTGTACCAGATCCCACCCACGACAGCTCAACTAAGCTTTCGGGTGGGTGGATGTATAAATCTAACTAACATGCGGTGAATATCAGGGACAAAGACGATGTCAGCCGAACTGAAGGAGCTTAATACAAGGGAATAGGTAGGCCAGGTAATCCAGCTTAGGGGGGAGGGATTACACGTAAAAGCCTAATGCTCTGTACACCGCGAACACCACAGTTATTTGATCCTTTCGCGTCTTAGTAGAGGTTCGGTTGCAAATTATTGTTCACGCCACAATAGGCGACGTTGTACAACCCAACAATGCGTAGTCGGCTCTCGTGCCTTAAAAGACGAAGTGCCATTATTAATGGGCGAGCCGATAAGAACATCGGCATGCGGCAACGTTAACTACCAAACGAAGATATTTTGTTTCTCAATGTGGGAATCACTATCTATTTACCATCTTAGATGGGTTCCGTGTGTTAAATTAGAAAATTATCAACAACGTTTCATTTAGGGTTTCTCATCTTTACTGAGTACCGTAGGCAAATAAATAGGTACTAAATATGCGGTTTATAGTTGGGATCGTACAGCTGCGGTTGGGAAGCGAATTGGTGATCAAGTACGGAATTTATGATTGCCAGTACATTATTTTGCTGACCACCTATCTATGGCAATCTCGACATCAACCTCTTAACAGCATCCATGATAGTATACGTAAGATTATTTAGATCATTAAACCACGTTTTGTAACATAAATAAACTTCGTGAGTAATCTGCTGCCAATATAAAGTCTTCTAAATTAACCATCCTCAGCTTAAAACATTAAGCTCCCGAAATGGAGAACAGTTTATTTTCATACATTCCTCTCGCATACCTATGTATGTAAAATCCGTTCGTGTTAATTTAAAAAACAGCAGATTATGCAAATCCTAACATGTAAAGCTTATTGTCTGAATGTTGGCCGTGCGTGTAAAACATACTCGTGCAAAATGTTTAGGGCTTGTCGTATCCATGAATAACAAGGCTCTTTAATCCGATATCCTAATTATTTACAGGCATTATAATGTGCTAAGTTATACTTTACTTACCATTATTTATTTTTGAATGCTTGATTACCGTGTACAATCACATATTGCACATTGACATGAATTTCAAGTGCCATTGTAGCAGCAGCCTCTGGAATTATGACATTCTGAATACCAATAGTACTAAAGATACCAGGTGTGCATAACTCCGAAGCAGCTAAGTGAAATAACGTGCAATGCGGTACCAGTGTTTAATTTGACGCCGATGTCTTCGGCACCTTAGATGTGGCCAGACAGGGACACGGCGGCTAACACGCCATTGTTTGCAAATAGCAACAACAAACGTGCACTTATCCCGTTGCCACCATCGACAGAGATGGCAAATACCAAAACAGGCGAGAGAGAAAAAGCAAGGGAATGAAACTTATTTCGCGTCACGAAAACACCATATTCGTGTAGATAGCGCAGATAAATGACAAATTTTATCACCCAATTTAATAATACTTTGGAATTAAACGGAAACTGGTGTTGGTGTCAGTTTTTCTCGTGTTGCCACGCTTATTGGGACGGAGGAAAAAGTGGACTTTAGCTGAATATAAAGAGGCTCGATGCGAGAGACGGGCGCGTGAGATGTTATAGTTTTTGCTATGAAACTCGCCGCTAGCGGTGCGAGCGAGACGTGTCCGTGTTTTGTGCTCGTTTGTGAGAAAGACATGCCGCCTGATATTGCTAAATGAATATAATAAGCTACAACAAGGTTTTGCACGAAATAGTTTCAAAATATCGAAACAAAACACGTTTCTGCAGTTGGTTTGACTTAGTTCGGAACTGGATCAGGCACATAACGTTCTGAACATTCAGACATACACACTGCATCTCTTATTGATCTCAACTACCTATAAGTTGTACACGCTAAACATTTTCTATTTGAAAATATAACATGGTTTTATTCTAAAGCTGTCAGTATATTGTGCGGGATAAACGCACAGATCTGTACCGTCCATTGTCCCAGGAAATCAGCGCCGACAATCTGCCCGGGATCGGGATCTTATCCCGGAGTCCCGGATCGGATCCCGTCGCGCTGCCGTCCCCGGATGTCCCGCTACGTCTGCCAGGATTATCAACACGTACCACTACTCTATACACGTTTTTCCTTCTTTGTTATTAAGCTGCGTCTGCAAACAAACGGTACTTTGTAGTTTTTTGTTTCCACTTTGAAACTATACGGTCTTAATAAGAAATGAAGAAGTTTGCAAACAAATAAGAGATTCCTCGGTTATCCTTTGTAGATTGTACAACTTTTAATTTTGTTTCCTGAATTGGTACAAAGAGTCTGTTAAATAAAGATAGTAGTCCTTTGTTGGCATTTCATTCAGTATAAGTTTCTCTATTTTATAGTAAAACACTACCGTTACCGTTTTTACTGGCTGATTTTCTTAAAAATTAGTGGCAGGTAAGAATTTGGTAAAATTACTTGAAATTCAGTGATTCTTTCTTTATCTCTTCGAACGGAGAAGCTTACATTAAAAAATATATAAACTGTTTGGAAAATCTCCCTTTCACGGTAATCTTCTTAGACACTTAGCTCTCTACTAGCTTAGCTTTCGCTTTACTTTTGATTTAATTTTCAATTAATCGGCTTATTGGGTCACGATTATTACTAAAAGCCTATTAACTTGGGTTTCATAAACATAAATGTTTCTGAGTAATTTATATTTAATTAAAAACAATTTTCATGATATAAGTACGTACTTTTAAGAGTTATCGTTTATTTTATAACGGCATACTTACTTATAGATGCTTGATATGATATATTGTTAAGTTAGAAATTAATAATTTGCAGTTATGACTTTAGTGGTAAGAACAACTTTGAGAGGGAGGCTTACAGAAGAATCCAGCTGGGCTGGGCAGCGTTTGGGAAGCTTCGTCGAGTCTTCTCGTCGCGTATTCCACAGAGTCTAAAGACTAAAGTCTTCAACCAGTGCGTCCGGCCTGTTATGACTTACGGGGCCGAAACGTGAACACTCACGGTTCATAAATTCAAAGTCGCTCAGCGAGCTTTGGAACGCGCTATGCTTGGAGTCTCTCTGAGGGATTGCATCCGAAACGAGGTGATCCGGCAGAGAACCAGAGTTGTCGACATAGCTCACAGAATCAGCAAGCTGAAGTGGCAATGGGCCGGTCATATTAGCCGTAGAACCGATGACCGTTGGGGTAAACGTGTTCTTGAGTTGAGACCGCGAATCGGCAAACGTAAGGTGGGACGCCCTCAGGCTCGGTGGAGTGACGATCTTCGCAGGGTGGCTGGTAGCAACTGGATGAGAGTTGCTGAGAATCGAGTTGACTGGCGTGCAATTGAGGAGGCCTATGTCCAGCAGTGGACTGCTATGGGCTGATGATGATGATGACTTAAGTGGGTGGGGGGTGGATTTTCTCCTTCTTCCCCGGTGTCAGAGTTTTTATGCCGCCCATGGGTGTCTGACTTGGCTTGACATGCTGTCAAGAAATACTCTTATATCTCAGGCATGCTCGGGGGGTCTTTGTCCAGGACATTAATACCAAATTGATGAACATTAAAACGATTTAATAATAACCCAACTTAACAAGGCAAAACAAGTAATAAGGAATCAAGCTTAGACCTCGGGATACAAAGCAGTCACGCATGTATATCTCCGTTTTCTCCCGTATATGTACTTATAGGTGATTAAGATAGATAAATAAGCTATCTAAGAAGTTAAATGAGTATTTTCAATTGATATGTTCTAATGAACAGGTGATTCCCATGCGTGTATGGGAATTATAATATTATATAAGAAAAACATTGAAAGTTTTTTGTTTAACCATAAAGTTCGGTACGTACCCCTTCGGGGGTCTGACACATAAACCTCCGCCGGCTTGGTAGATACCCCCGAAGGGGTCTGCGTTTAAGTCATCCGTCATCCTCATTATTTATGTAAATATTTAATATTCTGATTATCAAATACTATGAGTGTGCGTTAATTAAGAGATTTGGATAAAAAGTTCATATGACATCGCCATTAAAACTTCAGTATTTAGCGCGCAAGTTTCTTAATTTATCCTTATAAAATCCAAGTGCGTAAATACGGTCATCGCCATTTTGACGGCAGTGCCGGCCGAGGCTAAAAATCATAAAAATTTTGGTTTTCGGACATCCAAGCTCCACTATGTTGAGAATGATTAACTCGTCATTAAATTATGTGACGAATTAATCCATAGTTCAATTTAAATAAGCAGTGGTAACGATGAATTTTGATATCTAAAGTCGAATTTTCGCGCCAACCGTGCGTGATTACATTTTTATTTTTCACATTACATCACACAGACGCGAACAGATTCGATAACAAATATGACAAATATCATTCCAAATATTATAAACAACGTGAAAATGCCCAGATCTTAGCGTAATTTACTAATACGGGACCAATAACTCGTAATATTCATTACCACTCCTCAATTTGTAATCGAAATAGACGGCAATTTTTTTTTTAATTGCTGCGTTTTATGGATGCGATTATTTCAATCGATTCGTTTTGTAAATTTCGATCAAATCAAGAAATTAAATTAAGGAATTTAAGAAATCGATAGATGGAAATTAAAATAATTTTGTTTTAAGCTTAAAATACAATAAATAAATACAATAATATTTTTTAAGCTTTGTAATTGTAATTTTAATAGTTTTTCGTACATTATAGCTACTAAAACCGAAACAACAAACAGCACAGACTGATCTATGGCTAAATTCGCGCCATTTTTTTTTCAAATAAAAATTTAAGTTATGAACGCATTCGCTGTTCAAATTACATTGTATTTTACTAGATAATTTATAATATTTTTTTATATTACATAAATATGCTTTTATTTAACTTCCCGTGTTAGTAAGTATTGGTCAAATCTTGCAACTGAATTTCAAACCAGTTCCCCTATACTGATTGAGCTGAAATTTTGCACATGCCTTTGGTTCTGGTGACAATACATTTTTATGGCAAACATTACTATTAGTCTTGCAGACAGGATCGTCTCCTCGCGACAGAACTCCTCAACGGTTAATAGCGCGGACACGAAACTTTGTATACGCTTTTAATTTTGATAGATCTAGATGATTTCTTTCATGACTTCATCCTGCAACCAGGATCGTCTTCTCATGAGGGAACTCCTTAACAGTTAATAGCACGGATACGGAAATTCGTATGCGCGTTCATATTTGACGAATATTCATGATTTTTATAATGACCTCATCGTGCAGCCAAAATCGCCTTCTCACGAGGGAACTTCTCAATGGTTGTGTGTGTGTATAGATATGCGTTCAATTTTGATGAATAAACCTAATTTGTATCGTATTTGACCTACAGCTAGGATTGTCTTTTCATGAGGACACTCCTCAACGGTGAATAGCATAATATAGTGATGCGGTATCAGAAATGTACAGAATACGACAAAATTAAAAATTCCGAAATAAGTTTTTTTTTTTTAATGACTTCTTAATTTTATTTTTTATTGTTGTTGGTCGGTTGGATATAGAATGCCCAGGATCTTATATACTTATCTTAGGCACAGTAAAAATGTATTTTGTTCCCAAGATGAATTTTATTTAGTCTACAAAATTGGGTTTAGTTTGGTTGAGTAATTGTGTTAGGTTGGATTGGTTATTGTGGGATTCACCACTTACAAATACTTCTTTTATCATCCTGTTCTTTCTCAAAAGGGCAAAAGGCCTCCCCATGGCATTTTCAATTTTCTTTATCTTTTGCTTTCTCCGACTAATACTTTTAATGGTGAATATTTTTTTATACTTAATGAGCTTGGTTTAGTTGCAACCCAAAAAACTAGATATGAAATTATATTTCTAAGAAAACTACAAATGCGAGTAGGGCTCTGGCCATGAGGGTTCTGTCGCATAGCTGTTCACGGCTTCACTCAAGTGACACGGCCCACGGCCTATGATGGATAACCTGAACTTTGAAGTTGTAAAAGACGTTTTTAGAGTGGATAGTGAACCGCTTTCAAAGAATAAACTAAAGTTTCTTTAGGATACGGCCTATGAATTGCCGATTGCGAAATAAAAGACAATAAGTTTGTCGTTCATCGTTACCGAGGCAGGCCCAAGAAACGCTGGCGTGTCGATTTAGACTCGTTCTTGGCTGATTGGCCAGAGAAGGCAAATCAACGACAGAGTAGGACAGGAATGGAAGAGACTTTTGCTCAACAGTGATAAAGAATAGGCTAAACAAGAAAAAAAGTTTGTCCTAATCTAACACAATAACCCAACGCTGCCAACAATTTATATATCTTTTGCGGATCAAACAATTATTTTTTACCAAGATTCTATATCAAACCTTCAGATATTTCAAAACAAAATTAGCAATAAATGATAATAGTAAATTATTACACTTATAAAGTAAGAATAAATGTGAAATGCGAGCGGATTCGTAATTTAAATTTTGAAACAAAAAAAAAACGCAACCGTGCGTATTTATGTACCTACAATTGAAAATCAATCCATTTCCAGATTTTTTATTTGCTTGAACTGTTAGACATTATTTCTTGCCAAATCCCACGCTACTAGTTCAACGGAAAGTTAGGAGACTATCTATAAGTTTTTAAAAGAAAGATAATCATCAGAATGTTTATTTAGAAGCAACTTTTTTTTGTGATTACACATTTCTGTGTTTCTTATCATTTATAAGTCTTCTTCTCTTGAAGTCAACCAAAAACATCGAATAATTACTAAATGAAATTATGTAAACAGATAGCTTGAAAAAGTTAATTTAAAATTTAAATAATTTTTTGAAATTATACCAAAGAGTTTTTATTCCGTTTCAACTCTTTTTTTCAAAATTGATTTCAATTCGAGTATCGATTAGGCTGAATCCAAGTTTTTAATCGAATGATGAACTTTGGGTTTACGGTCAGCACTAAGACTTTTAGTTATATTTGTCAAGACTTTGATCGTGTTTTTTATGAATTTATGTATGAATAATGGTAAAAATAAGAACGCAGATAGTTTGTTACTGTCTTTATTTTGCCCTTTTGAGTTTTTTTAGCAAACGAGAACTTTTCTATGTACATTATTTCCAGCGCAACTAAGTTACCTATTTTTTGGAAGGGTGTAGCGGTACGTAATTTACACATATTTGGAAATAGACTGACGCCGTTTTACTGATATCAACACGTTATTGGAGATATTAACCATAAACTTATAGTATGAAACAGCTTCCGCGACATATTTTTCATTAAAAAATCGAATGCTGAAAGTTCACGAAAATTCTTGAATTTCATGACAATTCACATCTCCCCGCCGATTCAGCTGGTGTGTCATGTGTCAAAATCTTGTCGAGCATAGTGGTTAACTGAGCAATCGACGAGGGAAATGTTATGCGTTATCTTTGGTATCTACGATCATTGCAGGCAGGATGGGCTACTAAAATCATAAATCGTCCATCCACTACCTGTATTCTGTTATGGTCTTGAAGTTAGACCTTTTAGGCTCTAGTATGGAGGACTGCCTATCTGACCTCCACAACCCAATTAGTACTAGGTAATACGATACCCTGAGGTGAGACTGGTTGTCAGACTTTTTGGGACACTGACTACCTAACGACTGTCAAAGATCTACAAACCGGCCGGGACCAACGGCTTAATGTGCTTTCCGAGGCACGGGGGAAACTCGGTATTCAATGGGTGGTCACCCATCCACAGACCAACCTAGGCAAGCACGGCTTAACCTAAAGATCGACCCGAGCGGCTGTTGGCTCCTCTCAAGTACTCTTAAATTTCAGATTGTAGATTGTGATTATAGATGTTAGATGTTTAGTTCGCATGATATAAGCAGGAAGCTATAGCAAATTAGTAACATGCTATTTCTCTCCCATGCACTTATATAGCGTTGCTTTAATCAGTTTCAGGCATAATAATTATTTCCCTCGTTAATGGTAACTAGTTATATACACCTTTATAGTTTAATTGCTAGATTGCGTTCTCACTGTTATATGCCTCAGAAAATAGGTACCTATAAATGGTTCAAGTGCACATTTATAAGCCTGCCGTTAGGTACCTTATTAACTCATAACCCTACAGATTTGTGATTCTTGATTCACATATATAATCCATACTAATATTATAAATCTGTTTGTTTGTTTGCTACCTTTTCACGATTAATTAGCTGATCGGATCGTAAAAAATTTGACGAGCAGATAGATTATAACCTGGAGAAGGACATAGGCTATCTTTTTTTTTCCTCACTCATAATCATCAAAATTACCACGCGAAGTAAGTCGCGGGAAACAGCTAGTAAGTTATAAATGTGTTGTGTTCGAGTTTGAAACAGGGATAGTTTGCATGGGGTCAATTCTGTGGGTTGTAGGTAGAGGCATATGTAAGTAGTCCCTAACATGCGGGTCAAATGGTAATGCGTCCTAAATAAACGATGAAACTTTAATACGGGTATCAGATTTTGATTTATCATGCAAACTGTTTCATGTTCAGTATTCCGGAATACTGTAATAATCACTCAGCTTATCAGAGCCTACTGTTTGAATTAATTATTGTTTAGATGTTTGGTATTATGTAAGTAAATAGATAATATAGTACATAAGTAAAAATGCTCGTTTGAAAACGAAGACTATCTTTAGACATTCTCTATGTCTTTCTTTCTGTTTCGGACACCAGGCCTTTTACTACCTGGTCGTCCTGGGACAATCTCCCAGTACGTTTAGACGTGCGCTCCTTGCTTAGTAATGACTTCGCCGGTGGCGCACGTCTCCACGCACCCCTGAATGCGTTGACGTGGGTATGGGGCACTATCGACGGCCGTACTTTGGAGAGCAGGCAGGAACCTCGTAGAAATAAAACACACTTTTCTTCATGAATTTTCTTCCCAAGGTTTCGGCTTGTTCCCTTTCTTGTTGTAGCCTCTTCGGTGGCTGTGCTGCGACTGGTGCCCGACCAAAAAATGCCCCGACTTTTATACGGGCCTTACTTACGCGGTTGAGACCCGCGTTTTTTAGCTCTATTTTGAGCGTTAGATTTCCCACAGCCGAAACCTTTGGAACCCCTTTTTTATTTATTTTCAAACGAAACCTTTTACAAAGTATATGTTTTTACATAGACATTTACTTATTCTAACATATAAAACAATAATATGGCACAAAACTTAAAGATATAAAAATATCCTAGAACATTATGTTCAAAAAATTACGCTGGATAGATTTTTACTTTACAATTTTCGCTATAACTTTAAAACTAATTGAGTTATTCACTTAATTCCTTTTGTACTACTAGTTTTAAACCTAAACCTTTCATTTGACACTAATTTCGTTAAGATATCAACACTAATTAAAATTCTCATTTTCAAGTTACGTAATTCTATGAGATCGATTTTAAAATTCTATTATTTTCCTTTAAATTAACATTAAACAGTCTTATGATGATTCTAATAAGAAAACTAACTATAAATAACTATTATAAATACTAATTAGACATTTATCACATAGGGAAATCAATCACTTCTAATTAGAATTTTCTAAGTAAATGATTGTTGCGCGAAATTTTGCGTGTTTACGTACCGCCACTACTTGCACCCTGGTCTCTAGATAGGGTCTTGTCGCCGACATTCTCCCCCTCGTGCGTTGCACCAACCTCCAGACTCGGCGATGCTCCCGGCACCAACAGCACCACTCTCGAACTGGGTCTTCGTAGCGCTCCTCCTCGCGTCTCGACGTCGACGATCCTTGTTCTTCCATCTGGTCCAGGATACACCTGCAGGATTCTGCCGCGAGGCCAGGTGCATCTTGGTAGGCTATGGTCGACGATCAACACGATGTCACCAACTTGTAGGTCTGTGGTGCAGGTTCTTCCCTTGATCTTCCTCGGCAGTAGAGTGGGCAGGTATTCTCGCAGCCAACGTTGCCAAAAGTGGTCGGCAAGTCGCTGCGTGGCTTTCCAAGTGTGTTTGCCCACGAGCTCGTTGTCTTGAAAACTGCCGATTCTCGCTGCTCCGCAGGATCGCCCGATGAGAAAGTGGTTTGGGGTTAGAGCTTCTTCTTCAGGATTTTCGGAGAGATCGGTGAGAGGCCGAGAGTTGACTATGTGCTCAGCCTCTAGTAGGAGGGTATGGAGTACCTCCTCCCGTGGATATTTCTCGCCGAGGGTGGCGTCTAGTGCGGTTTTTATGGATCGCACCAGACGTTCCCATGCACCGCCCATATTTGGTGCACCAGGGGGGATGAACTTCCACTGCACGCCGATCTTTTCTGTTTCTGAGATGAGGTCTTCTTGTTTCATGATGTCTAGTGCTTCTTTCAGTTCTTTGTTGGCGCCGACGAAGTTAGTCCCGTTGTCGCTGTAGACTGTCTTCGGCATCCCTCTTCTTGCGGCGAATCTTCGTAGTGCCATGATCATACTGTCGGTGGAGAGTGAAGGTGTGAGCTCGATATGCACAGCCCTAGTTGTTAGGCATGTGAACAAGGCACCCCATCTCTTCTCATGACGTCTTGCTACGGTGATGGTCATCGGGCCGAAGTAGTCGACGCCCGTGCACGTAAAGGGAGGGTTTCCGTGCATCAGTCGTTCAACAGGTAAGTTACCCGTCGGTAGTTCTTGTGGTCTCGCCTTCCTTGTCTTACACCATTGACATTGGTGTTGAACTGCCTTGATCGCTGACCTCAGTCCCAGTACCCAGAAGCGTTGCCTTAGCTCGTTCATTACTGTCGCATGATTTCCATGATTGAAAAGATGATGAAATTCTTCTATGATGAGTCGTGTTGTTTTGTCCTTGCTGTCGAGCACGATGGGTCGTTTGTAGTCTCTGGTCACGCCTTGTATCGCGTCGATTCTTCCCTTCATTCGCAGGAGACCTTCTTCTAGTATCACGTCGAGTTTCTTCAACTTGCTGCTGGCTTCTAATTGTTTTCCTTGCTGTAGATTCTTGATATCTTCTTTGAAGCTTCTCTCTTGACTTCTTCTCAACAATAGAGTCTCTGCTTGCTGAAGTAGGTCTGCATCTATTGGCACGTAATTTCTTTCTGGTATTTTCGAAGATCGATGCTGCTTCTCTATTATCTTCTTCTTCTTTCCCTTTGTCAGTTTCCAGGTAGGATCTTCCCGGCTGACGTGGACCTTTTCCTTAGTTTTGCAGAGTTGTATGAACTGCAGTACTCTTGCTGTGGCTCGCCAGAGTCTTTTCCATGATGAGAACCTCTCAGGATCTGGCGTTGGAGGCGTGGTGCTTGCTGCCGCTACGATATCTGTTGTCTTTTCTTCACCGGTGGTTTCTTTCTTGAAAGTTCTTGCTTTAGGCCAGTGCACTTCGTCCCTTTTCAGGAAGTCCGGCCCGGTGTACCATCGATGATCGCAGTCAAAGTTTTCTGGCACGTCGCGCGTCGCATCATCTGCAGGGTTCTGCGCCGTGGGTACCCATCTCCATTCTTGTGGTTTGGTGAGGTCTTCTATCTCTGCTAAACGATGAGCCACGAACGTCTTGAAGGTTCTGGGATCTGTTTTGATCCAGGAGAGTACGATGCTGGAGTCTGTCCAAAACGTTTTCTTTGCTATCTTCAGGTCCATTTCTTCTTCTACTGCGTGTGCTAGTCTGCTTCCTAGGAGGGCTGCTTGTAGCTCGAGTCTCGGGATCGATACTGGCTTCAGTGGAGTGACTCTTACTTTTGCTGCTACTAAACTGACGTGGTAAGTTCCATCGCGATCTTCTGTCCTCCAATATACAGCCGTTGCATACGCTGCCTCACTCGCATCTGTGAACGTGTGCAGCTCCCCCTCGGTGCGATGTGGCGCCAGGCATCTTGGAACTTGAAGGTCTTGGAGTAACTTCATTTTTTCTAGGTAAGTCTTCCATACTTCGTACTCCCTTTCTTCTATTTCTTCATCCCAACCGACGCCGCTTCGCCATATGTTCTGCAGTAGCTTCTTGCCTTGGACGAGGACTGGTGATGCTAGCCCCAGTGGATCGAAGGTTGACATGACCGCGCTGGTAACTTCTCTCTTCGTGGGTATCTTGAAACCCTTGGCTATTTCTTCTGGCGTGTTCCGAAGGTTCGCCCTGAAGCCGATGGAGTCCCTTTCAGTGAACCAGCGTAGTCCTAGTGTCTTTTCTTCTTTTTCACCGAGGTTCACTTCTGTTTTTTCGATTGCTTCAGTCTTCAAGCCTTGAAGCAGCTCAGGTTGATTTGACGCCCATCCCCTGAGTTCGAAGCCCGCCTTCTTGTGTATGAAGTCTACTTGTGCTGTTATTTTCTTGAAGTCTTCTTCTGAATGGAAACTGTGTAAGTAGTCGTCCATGTAGTGGTTCAGCTCGACTGCCCGTGTAGCTTCTGGATATTGTTCTTTGTAGTCCGCTGCGTTTCGGTTCTTCACGTAGATCGCTGTGCTTGGAGACGATGTTGCGCCGAAGATGACTGATGTCATTCTATATTCTTTCGGTGAAACGTCGCGACGATCCCCACGCCACAGGAACCTCAGGCTGTCTCTGTCTTCTGCCCTGATGCGAACTTGCAGGAACATTTCCTTGATGTCGGCTGCTACTGCTAATGGTCCTTGTCGAAATCTCAGTAGAACCCCGAAGAGTGACTGCAGTAGATCTGGTCCTGGCAGTAGAGCGTCGTTGAGACTTCTTCCTTTTGACTTGGCTGCAGCGTCGAAGACGATCCTTATTTTCTTTTTCAATGGATGTACCACTGAGAAGTGAGGGAGGTACCATTTCTTCTTGGAGTCCGCTTGTCCCTCTGGTGCTTCTTCTGCATACTTGCTGTCGATTAGATGCTGGATTTGCTTGTTATATTCCGCCTTCAACTGGGAATCTTTATCAATTTTCTTCTCAATGTTGACCAATCGGTTTCTGGCAGACGTGTAACTTTCTGGCATCTGTTCTTCTTCATTTTTCCACAGAAGTCCAGCTTCGAATCGACCATCTTCTAATCTTCTGCAAGTCTTCTCTAGGATGGTGAGCGCTCTTCCTTCTGAGTCCGTGGTGGGTCTTCTTGGTTGCACACCAAGTGCTTCTATCGCGAAGTGATCTTTGATGGCTTGATGCATCTCTTCTTCTGGTGTGCTGATGTGTAGACACGTGTTTAAGAAATGTACTACTTTTGAGCCCCCGCTGTCTGACCCGTGGAGCACCCATCCCAGCCCCGTTCTTGAAGCAACTGGTTCTCCTGGTTTTCCTTTTCTTACTTCTTGAGTCACGATCAGCTCCCAATTATCTTGACCGATGAGTAGCTGTGGTGACTCCCCTTGATAGTATAGAGAGTCGGCGATCTTCTTTAAATGTTGACATTCTTCAATCCTCTTCTTCTCCAAGAATTGTGGTGCAAGCTTCAGCTCGTCGATTGTTCGAACTCTTCTCAGGATCTTCTTGTTGTCCTGATGAACCCCCTTTACTGTGAGGTCCAACGTCTGAGAGTTCTTCTTCTTTATCAGCCTGCCACCCACTGTCTCGATGACCAGTTCTTCTTTGTTGCCTCGAGCGCCGACTTCTTCTGCCACCTTCTCATCTAGAAGGGACACTGTTGACCCTTCATCCATAAGGGCCAATATCTTCTTGGACCCCTTTGACCCGAAGACCTCGACAGGAACTATCTTCAGGTATGCTCTTGCGTTGTTGACTGCATTTACTGATGCCGTGACGGTAGCTACTTCTTGAGATGTCTCCGTCTTCTTCTCTTCCGAGGTTCTATCTTCTGGCTCCACATGTAGCAAGTGATGATGCCACCTTTTGCATTCCTTGCACGGTGGTTTTCTGCAGCTCTCCTTCCGGTGTTTCCCTTGTAGACATTTGAAGCAGACATGACTCTTCTTTACTATAGCCCATCGATCTTGCACTGACGTCTTCTGGAACTTCGGACATTCGACGAGAAAGTGTTCACCCTCACATATAGGGCAGGTCTTCTCCTGTTGTCTTGAACTTCTTTCTTTGTTGTCTCTTCCTTTGAAGTCTCTTTCTTTTGTAGAATGTGCTGCTTGTCGATAGGTTCTCTTGAACCCGCTCTTTTCTTCTGAAGATGCGAAGGCTCCACACTTGTCTGCTTCTATGTTCAGGAACTTGGACACCAGTGATAGGTCGGAGAACTCGCCCTCTTCTGATGCAGCAGTGAAGTCGTACCACCGGAACTTGAGAATTGTTGGAATCTTCTCAATAATTTGTTTCACCATCTCTGGTGAATGCAGGTACTGCGGCTTCTTCAACCCCTTGATTGATGCTACGCTGTTGTTGATTTGGCTTGCGAAGACGCATATGTCCCTTGGATTTTCAGATATCTTCGGCAGCGCCTTGACCTTGTCCAGTTCGGCTAGCACCAATGCGTCAGGTCTTCCATATCTTCTTCTCAGGGCTTGCATCACTTCCAACGGAGAGGCTTCGGAGTATAATAGGCTCTTGATAGCTTCTCTTGCGTTGCCCTTCAATGCTCTTCTTAGTCGTGCCATATTCTGAACTTCGTTGAACATCGGTGCTGTGTCTTCGTAGACCACTTTGAAGGCCAACCACTCGCTGCTGTTGCCGTCGAAGTAGGGTAACTCGTGGATGTACTTCGGCTGCGCCACTGGTCCTCCTCTTGTGGAAAAGGCTTCTTTCAAAGCTGTTGTCAGCGCTTGAATTTCGAACGTAGCTCCTTTCCCTGAAGAGTTCTCTTCAGGTTTGACCTTCTGAGGCTCCTTTGGAGGGTGCTGACCTCGTAGCTCTGGTTGTTCTTTGGTGCCTTCACCTAACACGGATGACTCGATCCAGTTCTGCACCTGTGCTGTTCTGTCTTCCTGGTCTTCATCCACGGAGTCCTCTTCTTCACATTGTGCCAGCTCCAATCTGACACGGGCTAGGTTTGCCGCAGCCCTTGCTTGCTTCAGCTCCAGGCGTGCTAATTCTTCTCTGGCTTCCAGCTCGCGTCTTCTGGCTGAGGAACTCGTGGTCTTCGTGGACCTGGCGCGACGACTGACCCCCGTCGGTTTCGGGTTAGCGTCTGAGGCGCGAACACCCTTTTCCGGGACCTCTTCTGGAGTCTTCTCGGTCGTCTTCTTCTGTGCGGTATCTTCCTTCTCGTTCTTCTCAGATGCCGCCGTAGTCGCAGTCGCAACCGTATTTTCTGTAGTCGTGGTGTACTCTGTGGTCGTAGTGCCTGAAGAAGTGTTCGTGTTCGAAGTGGCTGTTGTTTCCGATGACGCCGACGCGGATGCTGACGTGACCCCTTCTGACCCTGACGTTTCTTCTGTCGCGTCCCTTTCGGTGGGACGGGACTCGGGACGTAAGGAGGCATCCTTCTGCTTCCTGGTTATAGGCATCTTGAACGGAATCTTCTTTCTTCTGATTCTTCTGAACTCTTCTGAACTCTTCTTATTCTTCTTGCAGGGATCCGGCTCGAAGGACCAACTGTTTCGGACACCAGGCCTTTTACTACCTGGTCGTCCTGGGACAATCTCCCAGTACGTTTAGACGTGCGCTCCTTGCTTAGTAATGACTTCGCCGGTGGCGCACGTCTCCACGCACCCCTGAATGCGTTGACGTGGGTATGGGGCACTATCGACGGCCGTACTTTGGAGAGCAGGCAGGAACCTCGTAGAAATAAAACACACTTTTCTTCATGAATTTTCTTCCCAAGGTTTCGGCTTGTTCCCTTTCTTGTTGTAGCCTCTTCGGTGGCTGTGCTGCGACTGGTGCCCGACCAAAAAATGCCCCGACTTTTATACGGGCCTTACTTACGCGGTTGAGACCCGCGTTTTTTAGCTCTATTTTGAGCGTTAGATTTCCCACAGCCGAAACCTTTGGAACCCCTTTTTTATTTATTTTCAAACGAAACCTTTTACAAAGTATATGTTTTTACATAGACATTTACTTATTCTAACATATAAAACAATAATATGGCACAAAACTTAAAGATATAAAAATATCCTAGAACATTATGTTCAAAAAATTACGCTGGATAGATTTTTACTTTACAATTTTCGCTATAACTTTAAAACTAATTGAGTTATTCACTTAATTCCTTTTGTACTACTAGTTTTAAACCTAAACCTTTCATTTGACACTAATTTCGTTAAGATATCAACACTAATTAAAATTCTCATTTTCAAGTTACGTAATTCTATGAGATCGATTTTAAAATTCTATTATTTTCCTTTAAATTAACATTAAACAGTCTTATGATGATTCTAATAAGAAAACTAACTATAAATAACTATTATAAATACTAATTAGACATTTATCACATAGGGAAATCAATCACTTCTAATTAGAATTTTCTAAGTAAATGATTGTTGCGCGAAATTTTGCGTGTTTACGTACCGCCACTACTTGCACCCTGGTCTCTAGATAGGGTCTTGTCGCCGACACTTTCTTTATTATAACAACAACCAATCAGAACTTATTGAACCGACAGCAATTAAGATTTTTATTGCTTATAAAATGAGTTGCAGGACGCTTACTTATATCTGGTAGTTGCGCCATTAATACCATAGTTATCTGCCGCATTTTAATTAACCTCACTTATTTACTTTTAATATAACACGGAATGACTTCTGTCATTCGGTCGCCATCATCCAATTAATTTACTCATTAACTTAAACACTTTTAAGAACTTAATTGCCTTACATGGAAACTACTGTAAGTCAGTGAGCTTAATGAGCTTAAGTGCGTAAAATAACAGACATATGTCTACCCGTTGTCCCGAATGTTATCCTTAATTGATTTGACATGTCCGCGGTCCTGTGGGCCAACAAAAACAAGGCATTCGTTCACTCTCGTAGTCTCGATGGTATTCCGTATGATTGCTACTGATCCATTGTTTGTTCTGCTAAGTACCGTGGCCGTTGATACGGTTTGTACGTGCTTTTACCGCGGTACCTTTGTCACTTAGTGGAGCGGGCTCGAGTGCTGAGCTTGTTTTTGTAGCGTACTGTACATAGATGAGCAACGGATGTCGGGAATTAAACATTTGTTGGAGTGCATTGTTAAATTAAAACTTGAAGAAGAAATGGAATTGTCTCCTCTAGAATTAATCTCGTTGATTTTATTACTATTTAGAACTTGCAACACGCAAATCTTGCTCCATTAGGAAAAATAATGTTGACGGTTCGAGCTTAATGCTTGCTAGATTGTGTGTCCATCTAGAGATTCTTATCCAGTTTATTTCACTTAGCTCCTTTTTCTGTCAACTTAATTTTTATTTTATTCAAATGTCTTGGCAGGTGTGTGCAATAATGGAGTTCTCTCATTATTTCCGAAGCCTGTTTGATCAAATAGAGACGCTCTACTTGAAAAATGCAGTATACCCATAACTGATAAAATGTAATTAAATACCTGTAACGTTATCATAAACCTCTATAACATTTAGGTCTCATCAACTCTATCTTCATCCGCAGTTCTATAAAGAGCTTATTCACACGCACGCATAAATTCCCTTCCATGCAAAAGTCAGATAAAAACGCAAACGGACACTAACCACTCACAATGAGCTAGATGAAGTGGCATTTACATTGGTAATTTTAATTAACCGAATGATAAGTTAAGCGATAGGGCTTATTATTCGCTATCTTATGAACTACTTATACTTAACGCGGGCTATAAATAAATCATCCTGACTGGGTAATCGCGTCTGGACTTCAGAACTTGTTGGATGGTCGTCGAGTGGTTGGCGCAAATTAGCGAGTGCGCGCTGCGATAGCGCTGTTTGTAAACAGGCTCGGTCCAAGTGACGAGCTGATAGCGTGACAGGGCTGATAACGCAGAGGGCGCATGGTAGCTAGGTTAACGTACTATCAGGGTATTTATGTAGCTTTAAATACAGATACTGGGCGAACATCGTGATAGAGATTCAATTACTAAAATGCTGGTCTCTTTTTTTCAGGTAACGCGCCTTCTTTGTTGTTGTCGGATTGATGGTTGATGTAAGTGATCTAAACCAACCCGAGCTGCCATATTGAATTCTGTTTTCCGATTGTTATAAGTGGACCAATCAGTAAATCATAAAGAATTGCAATACAGATCCTCTCCTAAATTATTGCGATACAGACACATTTTGCTAAGGTCTTCAGCATGGGTCGTCTTATAAATCTCTACGAGGAATGTTATAATGTGAGGAAGCAGAAAATATACACTATGTGGAAGACATAATGTATATTTTCTGCCCTCAAAATTATTCTACGAAAGTTCTCATAGTTTAAACCACTGATTACGGTTCGAGTCGCGTGGTTGCGCATCTTTCGTTCTAATTATCAGCACCCGCCCCATAAAGCCCGAGGATGTAATATAAACTCCTCTAGTCGTGCAGCTTAAGACTAAAGAGGGATACAACCCTATACAAATCCACCGCCTTCTCCCTCACTCTAATGCGCGCCACCCGCTGCAATGTTTGATAGTAATTATCCACCCCGGATAGCTGTAATTGCCCTTTCAACCCTTCTTTGCACATTTAATATTCGGGTAACAACTTCAAATTGCTTACAAAATTTAGATATAGATTATTCGCGTTTCAGATAAGTTAGATGCTGATGAATTTTAACTGTACAGCACGGAGGGTAAGAAGTGACTGATAAAAGTGCGGAGCGGGGTACAATACTCGGTGGTAATGAAGTGTAGGTACAAAGTGTACCAGTTCTACCCGTAGCGTTTCTCGGGCGCTATCACTTCCTACCATTATCGAGTTGGTAGGCAGCGAAACCTGGCCCCTTAACTAATGTCTCCTTTTGTGACCGCAGGGCCGGTTTAATCAGTTGTTTATATTATTGCCAGCAACTGCGCGATTTAATCGTTCGTTTACCGTTTCTCATTGTATCTCGTTGAATGGTAGCGGCTTTTCCACGGCCCTGTGCCATACGGCAGATAGAAAATTTATAGGGGAAATGTACAACCAACCGGCGATATTTGTTTAGGATTAAGAGATTCAGCTGTGCGTCGAGTTAAACGATAAACAAAAGCTGTGTCACCGCAAACTGCTGTTTGTTTAATTGTACATGCATGATAACGCGCTGACGGGCCCCCGACTTCGGGCTTTTAGAGTTTCGAGAGAAGGCTTAAAATTTCGTGTCAGTTTACGCGTACGCCGCAAGAAAGTTACGTGTAAGCCCAGGGATTCCAACCTAAACAACAATTAGGACAGCCTTTAAATTTAATTAGTTGTGGCTTAGTTCGTGGGTGTACCTTAGGATTTAATAAGCGCATTCCGCTTTCTGCAGATCTTGGTTGCAGATAGCATGCTTACAAGGAATAACAGAAATTCAAATCCACCTAACTAAAGATCTACAGTGCTCGTTGAAAACTTGGTCTTTTTGTACGGTAAATATAGTTAGTGTTGCAGTTTCACGCAAATTAATAGGTGTAATAAAAACCGATGCAAACAGTAATACGTCAATTGAAACACAAAGCGATCGTTTTCCAGCTACGTCTGTTTCAAAATTGCCTGAACTTTATTGGATAACAAACTGAACGCGTTGCAAACACAGTGTCGTGCACGTGACAGGGGAAGCAGTGGCCGTCGCGCGGCGCGTCGATGTCCGGTGTCTGCAGTGGGGAGGACCGTCCGCGGCGCGCCCGACGCATCCACATTAAGATAATCGAATGTCTGTCCATTCGTTAGTTAATTAAACACGATACGCCCGTCGTCGCGATCCTACCGATTAATGACCTCAATTAAGCTAATCAACTCTTCGCAGATTTACGTTCGTTCACGATACGACAACTGTGTCGTCTGTCCACCCGGGGGAACTGACCCGATGAGTAACGATTAAGAGGCTATTTATAGCGGCTGATAGGTGATATTTTAGGCGGCACAACACAAATAGCTGAATTAACGAAATTACAAACACCTGTTCCCCTAATGCTATTAGTCGTTTATCAGCCAGCGTATCATTTGACCAGCAAATGAAGTCGTCTTATATGCTAATCATTAGATTGATGGCATGTTCGTACATACAAAGTATGCATATCCACATTCTAATAATAATCTCATTTAAAACTACAGTTATATTACATGCATAAATATCGAACAGTGACATACAAACGGCAAAATAAACGTCTACATAAATTAATTATCTGAAGCCTCGCTCATACTGATTAAATGCGTTAAAAATGTAGGGTCTCATCAGCATAATAAATTGGTTTCCGACCTTTGGTTCAAGCCTTTAGTTACTAAAAATAAAATTAAAAATTACTCATTCGAGTTCGACATCGAGGGGAAAATTTCGCCCACGGGTACACTGGCAACAAATTATATGTGTTTCCAAGATGTAGAAAACCAGAAAACCCCATGTCGCATAACGTGAACAGTTTATCGTGGTAGTTCCCACAACGCGTCCCCACACGTTCTCTAATTCCGTCCATTGAATTCAAATTGAAGAGTAAAATGTCCGGACATCGGACTGGCTGCCGAGTATTGCAACCGAGCGTTTTAGCTAATAACTTAATTCCTCTGGGATTGGGCATGTGTGTCGGCCGATGTGACCTGTGTTTTGAGCGGTGAAAAACATTATCCTATTATACGCGCCATATTTTGTATGGATGCATACATTGATTTTTATCTGGAAAAGCTTTTACTTATTTATGAGAACGTTTTTGCAAGGGTTGGCGCTTACTCGTGACAAAAAAGTGTGTATTTGATTTTAGTGTTCATTTCTTTTACTTTATTTAATTCTGAAGTGTCTGAAGAATGCTGAATAGGGTATTTGAGATTTGTGTCACGTTACAAAAATGTACAGGCACAAACAGTTTGGTTACTCCACATAATGTCGCTGCAAGGATCATGACTATCTCAGTACTGCTCATAACTAAATACGAAGTCAAAAGTACCTCATACGTATGAGTACGTTTTATTTTTGTAGCAAGCTTCAGGGAACTGCGAAGTGCCCTTGTGAAGCAAACTTTACAAACATTTTTAATGATCAATTTTGCGTTTGCTTATCGACACACTTGCTGCTTCTTGCGAGGAGGCAGTCCATGATATTACAGAGAATATTAAAGAATACGAAACAGTCACGAGCACCAATATGTAAACACTTAACATCTTTTAAAAGTATTTTTCTCCTACTATTCTGATTAAAATGTCATGTTGTTACAATCATAGTATTCTGAAACTCATATTTTTATGAAAAAGATCCTATCTCCAAGTTACAATCGTTATTTCTCGCGAAAATTGCTTATAAATTTAGGAAAGTGTATACATATTTGTGCTCATGACTGAACACAGAGTTAAAGACCCTATCTCAGACCTGAAAATAATGGTGTTAAAGTTAACAAGTAATTAATAAATCTAGCTAACATTAAATGGAAACAGTATTTCACGTTTCACTTTTATTAGGCAGCAAAATATTTACGATTCTGAAATTGGTTCTGCTTACAACATACAAAGTTTCTACTTAGCTGAAATGGGCCTCAAGTTGCACGTTATTGAATTGGCTCAGCTACTCCATTTACTGGGCGAGTCATGAATATTCCTCATGTGCAACATACTCGTACGCCGACGCTCGTGAGTTTCGTTTTACGCCATTTAGCTGTTTAGAGCAACGGCAATTCTCCGCGAATTGAAACGTGGTAATGACCATTGTAGGCGCCTAGCGTAAACGCTCTTATTTGCATCGAAACGTGTTCTAGTGCATTGCTTTCCTCGTCCCGTATTGCAAGTACCAGGAATGCGGCCAGTTTACTACATAGTTGATTGCGTATGTTTTAGTGGGAAAGGAAATCGGGTTTAATATGTAAAAAGCAATTTAGAGCTTCGACGAATCCGATTAGAATCCGTTGCGAATCGTAGTTCAAAGCCAAATTGCTCCTTTATCTCCACAATTGCCAATTAGACTATCAAGCGCTTAGCTTTTCGCATCTGAATGATTAGTGGCGACCTAATCACGTTTATCGCTTCCGTCATGCCTTTCCGACTATATTTTTCGGCAGAGCTCACCTTAATCAATATTATGTTGCGACTTTTGCGCCATATATTGGTAGCCTTATCTTTACACGTTCGAGTGCACTCATAATTTCTGCTAGCAGGGTGTAACGGTTGGATCATCTCCGCGTTTCGTGCTCAAAGGGATCCATCATGTTCTTCAGCCAGCGTAAATTGGTCCGCCTTTCCCCTCCCGCGTTCCACTTAAGAGGAAGCTAATGATGGTTGTATCTGAAGTGTCGGAGTTCCCGTTCCATTGGTTCCTTATATCGTGCAGTCGGAGCCCATCGCGGTCGACAGAGATTAATCGACCGCCGCCTCAGAAGGTCGTATTAGCTATAACGGCATCCGGAAAATTGCTCGATTTTTCCACTCACGCCCCTTCTTGCCGCTCCTGCGTCTACATATTGACAATGAACTGGGGCCGATACAATATAAACTGCAACACGTCGTCCACAGCTACTTGAGTCACAATACTCACAAGTATATCTAATTCACCATTATTTAAGTTCTTAACTTGGTTTGGCTTTAAATGCTTAATGTTTTATCAAGATGGTTTGTTTATGCTTAAATGTAGTTCCAGGAAAGTGGATTACTGGTTAGAGAATTTGTGTGGGCGTTTCATGAGTTGTGGCACACATTTTCCTACAATAACTGACGGATTATGCCAATTATAATTTAATACCAAGTCCTGATGTTATCTGCTTGAAACCACATTTGGTATAAATACGTAACGAGGCTTGAAATATTGGCTGTTATGTCATTAAAAAGTTACTATATTTGAAGTACCAGTGCTTTATCTCTATATTGGTTCAACACAACTTGCTTTCCTTGAAACAATTTTATGACTTTCGCGGAATCTTGCACGAGTCACTTTTCTTTTAGTGCCTGATCAGCGTGAATCTATCTAGTATCAACACAGCTTTAAAGCTCTAAAAGGCGTAAAGATAAATAAAATATTATGGCTGTAATTTACCACGGTCGTATAATATTATGTTGGTCACAATATTTGCGGTTTACAACAGCCCACTCTCGTCACTTTCTTAACTTTTCATCGAACGACAGTAAAATCGCCATGAGAATTTGCTACGCCAATTTTTGAACATCTTTTTATTACTTGGATACTTACTGTGGGGCAAATTGTAAAATATGGACGATTAAACGCGTGATTTACTCCCTCCGTTTGGTTGCACACTGTGCAGATTCAACTAGGAAATTACCTTGCACCGAGAAATGATACTGAATGGATCCTAAGCTTATTATAATTCGCGCAGTATGTCCGCGTTTTGTAAGATGTTTATGATAGCTGTAACAGCGAGTTATATCTGCACTAAAGTGATAAAATTGTTTGAATTGAATTTTTAATTTGAGTTACTACTACTGGTCGTAAATATCTACCTCGTTTACGCAACTTCGTAAATCTATCATCGACAAATCTTTTTGCTACGAAATTAAAAGAAGCAACTTATTTATTTTTACAAACTGAAACGTAATCACATTTTTTGCACAAGAATACCGATATTCGTTTTATTGTCTGAAAGTGGAATTCCCAGAAAAGCTTTTCCTATTTTGATGCGATGCAATAAAATCTATCGAAAAATAATCGAAAGATGCCAATGTGAATTCATTTTATGCAGTTATTCGAAGCTCTTAGCTGTAATCGTAGCTTCAAAGCGAATATCTTTAGACGATACATTTACGGCAGATCATTTCACTTCTCGTGAAACCTTCAAGTGCATCTCTTAAATAGGCGGACACTTTGAGCGGTTATGTCTTTGACACTATAATGGTAATGGTGGTATGGTCTTGGTATCCATCTAATACGAAGATGCTGTCGACATGTTAAAGATGATAGAATTACTAGTCAGTAAAGGTATCCCACCAATCACCTTGCCGTTTGCACATGGCAAAATGTTCAGTTTCAGAATTGAATAGTTGATTATTTTATTTACTTCAGTGGGAATGATTTCAATAACATCA
This sequence comes from Noctua pronuba, assembly GCA_905220335.1. NCBI lineage: Eukaryota > Metazoa > Arthropoda > Insecta > Lepidoptera > Noctuidae > Noctua > Noctua pronuba. The sequence goes on from LR999902.1 coordinate 10,407,632, forward strand.
ACTGACTTCTACTTATTTTTATGAAATATTGGTGTTTATTGAGGTATCTGCATAAAAATTCCACGACTCTATAGAGGCTATTTTCTCGCCACGTCGCTGCTCTCATGGCTTAGGTCTTATTATTCACTGAACGTTTCTTCTTTTGTGTCCGGAGCGATATCAATCTGCGATCGTCGGCGCGTAGTGACGCCTAGGGCTTCGTCTTCACCTATCTACGTGTAATTGCAATGCCCTATAGGGCGAGACTGGTTTTACTGCTACACATACCTAATGCCCATACTGAGAACGTGTAAGTCCGTCCGTCTGCCAATTAATTGCCAGCCACAGTGACCAGTACAAACGCCGAAACTATAAATTTTACCTCGTGATGACCGTGCGATATATCTTTATTGAGTAGAACATGTTATCAACAAACTTATTCCTTTTTCAACATAGTGTACTGGACGTTTTTATTCGAGTTTCACAATGCGCATTGGATTCGCCAACGTGTTTAACGGGCCAATATTTCTTGTATTTAAACAACGGCCAGTGTTCACATCATTTTTTATCACATAGACTCTGATCGAAAAAGGTGAATATAACCTTAAAATAAAATGAATTAGAATTAACGATTTTAATCTTTGTCTCCCACGCGATAAATCTAACCACAATTTCATTTAATCAAAATTTATTTCCGTAAATCGTGTTCTGGAGATCTTTTAATGGCACTATAAAACTAAGAATTCTCCTTGTTTTATGGTTCAACTTGTATAACAGCGCTTTATGCATTCACTAGTCAACACATAGCGTGAATTGCAAAAGAGTATCACGTTTTCCATATATTTATTCGTTTGCAAGCCTGATGATTTTGAGGAGCAGTTTGCTGGCGAAAAATCCCGGGAGCCTGGCGTGTGACGTGTGCATTTACATACAAAACCGCGGCCATGACCGGTTCAAAGATAGCGTGGCATATCTAATCGGTGGACGGCTGTCAATCAGTGCCTTGACAAGCCTTCGCGAAAGTAACATGTTCTGGATCACTGGTCACTTGATCCAGATTAATGTTTAGCTGTAATTTGGGTAACGGTCGCCCATTGCGCATTGGAGTGTTTAACTATCTGACTGCTTTATTAAACCTGCTGGAATTATACCTATTCGTTGATTATCTTTGAAAACATCACAGTTTATCAGATTCAGTTTTAATCAGATATGTTAGACATATTGATTATAATGATTATGTTACTGCTTAAAGTGATGTCACACACATCTTTGAAAGGTACTTACCGTGAGCTTAATCAAGCATCAACCATTTTAGAAAGTCTATAAAAAAGGGGTACACTACATAAATACGAAAAACTTTGACCGGGACAATACGGGCTAACTAAATAAATAAAAAATATATTAATAACAAAGCAGACTTTTTTAAATTAAGTAAGTAAATTAAACGTTACTTATACATTTTGAATTTATAGGTGTAACTGAATATTATACTAATTGAATCAAAATCAGAATCCTAATTTTAGCATTTTATTCGAAGTACTGAAAATCGGACTTTCGGTAAAATAATTTTCGTGATTTTTAATAATAGACATTATAATTCTTAATTATTATGAAATTCGGATTTTTGAAAATCGGAACATCGAAATTAGGAATAAAATATTTCGGAGTACTTGGGTGTGCCAATAAAAAAGGTACGTCCACTTACTCCTTGGATCAATGAGTGAAATATTCACCAATTTTGACGTACTTTAAACTGAGTCCACTAACTTGAAATCTACAGGTTGATGTCTGAGACACGCCGCTAACTGCCGGACACAACTCACACAACTTGGACATTGTTTGACTAATAGCGAACCGTAAACTACGAGAGTACTATTCCATCACTCAATATAAAAATCCAGAAGGCCAACTCAATACAACGACCAAAAAACAGCCGCAAGCAAGCACAAAACAAGTTTCACAAAAAGTATAAAGGTAACTTTCATACTATGATAACTTTTACGATTGGTGAATGTCACAATGGCATGCAAGTTACATAAGTAACTAAAGTTAGTTATTTTGTACATCGATCATCATCATCTGCCTAGCCTTTTCCCAACTATGTTGGGGTCGGCTTCCAGTCTAACCGGATGCAGCTGAATACCAGTATTCTACATGGAGCGACTGCCTATCTGACCTCCACGACCCAGTTAGTACTGGGTAATACGATACCTCTTGGTAAGACTGACTGACTTTCAAACACGACAACTGACTGTCAAAGATCTACAAATGACACCCGGGACCAACGGCTTAGCGTGCTTTCCGAGGCACGGAGGAAACTCGGTATGTAATGGGTGGTCACCCATCCACAGACCAACCTAAGCAAGCGCTGCTTAACCTTAAGATCGACCCGAGCGACTGTTATTATTAAGCACGAGCTCCTTACGAGATTTTGTACATCGATGTAGATAGGTATTGTGTCTTGACTTAGTTGCAACAAAATCGCCGTGGCAACCCGTTTGCGCCAAATCTGTTCGTCTTCTAGCGCCTTCTGAACCTCTCCATCTAGTGGTTCGAATCCATGAGTCCACTTTCCCATATTGAAGTTTTGACGGGCCCCGGGCTCAATTGTTTGATTTGAGATATGCTATGGGTAATAAAGGAGTATTGAGAAAGTTGGTTTATCGTACAATCGTAACGTGTTTACATCGCCCGCATTTTATCTTAGATCGAACAAATTACTATATCGGTTTGATGGGAATTTATTTTTGAAGATCAAGTACGAGGTTCTCAGTTAGTTAAGTCATCATAGTATGTGCATTGATCTCTTTGATTTTTAAAATTAATGTGAAAGATAAATTACCAGCTCTCGGTGTAATATAATTTAGCAGTCAGTAGCGTTTGTAGCCTTTTTTTTGTTTTCGTGTGAAATCTTCAAATGACCCCTCCCGCTCTGGGCGGAGCGGAAGGGAGTGTCAGAGTTGTACAGACCCATCCATGTTCCTTCTTAGCCCTTTGTGTTCCATGGCCACGGTATTTCTTTTAACAGTCCCGCAGCCCTGGTGGGCACCGGCCCTTGCGGCCCCTTCCGATTCAGTTACTTTTCCAAGACTTTACGGAAAGCAAAGATGGCTTCTTCTTTGACGTGAACCGAAGGCTTCTTTTTACTGCAATTACTTAACTACTAGCTGACCCGCGCAACTTCGTCTGCGTCACAGAAGAGAGGGTTAGAGGGTGTGGGTCGTAGGCACCTATTATACAATTCTAAAGGAGCACATCACACATAATGAAAATGCGAGCGCGGTACCTGGTAATTATTTTAAAACTGTGATATCTCCTAAGATATTCATTGGAATCAAATGATGTTAGAGCAATTTCGTTCAAAATTAAATACTTGTGTGATGAATAACGTATTTATTTGGATAAGGATAAATACCATGATTACAAAAACACCTTTGCAAAAATAATGCATAATTTTTTAACTTACTCACTCACTATAACCTTTTTTATGGTTCTCAATTTTCTTCAAAAATTATGCATTATTTTTGCAAAGGTAACGGTCAAAGTTACGCAGCAATGATGTATGACATCATCATGTATGTTTAAAAGGAACAATTCCGTCATACATCATTGCTGCGTAACTTTAACCGTTTACGCAGCCGACGCAACGGAAGCTCTCAAAAGGAATAAATTTTCCGCGTTTTTTATTTTGTGTGCAATACAGAATAAGAATCACTAAACTATTCTTATTATGTTTTTCCAAATAAGGGCTGCCCTCGACAGCCTTTACGTCTTCATCCTCAGACACTCGATGACAGCCAGAGCCCAGCTAGATCTACAGTTCTCATCAAGGTGCATGAAATGAGCCCAAACACGATTTTTAGGGTTCCGTAGCCGAATGGCAAAAAACGGAACCCTTATAGATTCGTCTTGTCTGTCTGTCCGTGTGAATGTCACAGCCACTTTATTCCGAAACTATTCGGACTAAACCGTTGAAACTTGGTAGGTAGATGTATTCTGTGAACCGCTTTACGATTTCTATACAATAATAAAAAAATTACAGATTAAGGGGGGCTCCCCACAGTTGCGATAGTTGGTGAGAGGATCCGGCAATTTGGTCTCGAGGTGGCTTTGCACAAATCCGAGGCCATGTGCTTTCATGGGCCTCGGAATGCGCCACCGTCGGGATCCACGCTGACGGTAGGAGGGGTTCCCTTCGGCGTCGAGTCGACTTTGAAGTACCTAGGACTAGTCCTCGACAGCCGGTGGAACTTCGTTGAGCATTTCCGACGTTTGGCTCCCAAACTTGACTTACTGACTTACTGGAACGGGCTGGGGCTGCCTTCAAGCAGCTCTTGCCCAACCTGATCCGGTCCTGAACCGGTCGTGCGGTCCATGGCCCTTTACGGGGCCCCGGTGTGGGCTCGTTCAATTAAGCGGCGTGCCGCCCACTACCTGAACGCGCCCCAAAAGGTTATAGCCGTAAGGCTAATCCGGGGGTACCGCACGATCTCCCGCGAGGCGGCGAGCCTCCTAGCCGGATTGCCGCCATGGGATCTGGAGGCGATAGTCCTCGCGCGCCTGCATGAATGGCGCGCGGAGGCACTACGTCGGGGGGAAACTCCGCTGCCGCGGCAAATCACCGCTCAGCGGACAAACCTCCGACACGATCTCATGGCGACATGGAGACAGCGACTGTCGCAACCCAGTGCAGGGCACGCCACAATAGTGGCGATAAGTCCCCTCTTTGAGGAGTGGCTAGAGAGGCGCCACGGCACCCTCAACTTCCGCCTGACGCATTTCCTCACCGGACACGGTTGTTTCGGGAGGTTCCTGCACCGAATTGGGCGGGAGGAAACGCCCGGGTGCTATCATTGTGAGGATCGTCCGGAGGACACGGTGGCGCACACCGTGGAGGTCTGCCCCGCTCGGGCGGAGCTCCGCCGTGTCCTCGTAGCGGCGATCGGCGGCGGCGACCTCTCGCGCCCGGCCCTGGTTCAGGCCATGGTCCGGAGCGAGAATGAATGGGAAGCCGTCACCTCCTTCTGCGAATCAGTCATGCTACCGAAGGAGGTGGCGGGACGTGAGAGGGAGAGAATCTCTCGCCCCAGCCGCCGCGGGGGACGCACCGGGCGTCGGGGGCCACGTGGTGGCTACCGGCCACTTTACCGGCCACGGTGGTTAGCGTCTGAGCCGCGCGGGTACCTTACTCATAGATCTAAACTCCCCACCCGCACGCGCACCCCGCCTTGGTGACGCCCGTAATATTTTAATTTCGCCATAACTTCAAAACCAAACGTCCAATTTTAATCATTTACAGACCAAATATTATTTACATAAACTGTACTTAGTGATGAAATAATTTATTTTGATAAGGATTATAGCATGAGTAAAATAAATGCGTTTAAACGTAGTCCAAAAAAAATTCAAGATAAAAAAATGGTTGTTGTGCCTCACTCGACATAGATAGGTATAGTGTGTCGCGGACTTTTTTGTAGATATTTATAAGATCTACAATTAATTAGAACATTTTATGGTTCTATCTTTTATAGTTTAGGCAGCGTACGCAAAAAAAGTAACTTTTCTGGTTGATTTTTTACACCTTGTGTTCGAAAAACCCAAATATCTTACGGAACCCTATTTTTTTCCAAAATAAAATTTAACCTATGTTACTCGTGGATAATGTAGCTTTCGAATGGTGAAAGAATTTTGAAAATCGGTCCAGTAGTTTTTGAGCCTATTCATTACAAACAAACAAACAAAGTTTTCCTCTTTATAATATTAGTGTAGATGTGCTTTGGTTAAACTACAAAATGTGAAATACTAGAGTTACAAATTTTCAACGGCCAGACAATTTGTCGTGCTGACGTTACTGGGACATAACTCTCTGGGGGCTATTTTGCAAGCCGTTAAAATGGTGCATAAATGTACGTTTGTTAAATTATGACTCGTTCCGATCGTTAAGAAGTATTTTTCCCATACACATATTGTAAAAGCCCAAAACGAAATACGATTCCGCATGGCTGCGAAATATGCAGTGCTGAATATATTTTGAAATTTGTTACTATTAGGAATTGATCAATGACATGCAGACTCAATAGAAAACAGGCTTAGGAAAGCAGCACAATGGAATGCATGCGATAATCTATCGACGCTTCACAAATAAGCGCTCGCTGCATATTTCGCGGACAGCGGCGCAGCACTAGGACGGGCCGCTAGTACAGTCGCGTAAAACGATAAGCTCTGTGATTTATGACTTATAAACGTAACACTTCCGCAGGATTAGCTCGCTAGATTTACACAACAATGCCTGACTATTCCGTAGTACACTACAAAAGGTCTCGCACAAGCTAGTCGTTCTCCGTTCCACGGGGCACATTCATTCATTCGTTAATTCTATTTATGAATGTCATAAAGCCCAGACCAGCACTACCGTACGATCTGTGGCCAATACAGACGTGCACTGTGACATGTTTATGCGTAATTGTGACACATAATGGTATACCAACGTCGTACGAAGATTTATCGCGTTTTCTAAAGGTGATGTACTGTAATGGTATCTTCATAATGTACATAAAACGTTTAATGAGTATAAACATGCGTATGACAAACATCGCCGGGAGGTTTGCTTACTCGTTAATTAACTTATACGTGAGCAAACAATAAATCTACAGAATAAATAGCTTATCATAATAAAACAAATAAAGCGATTGTGTTGTGCGTAGAGCGTAATGAGCGAACGCCATTTTATTGTTCGTTTAGACAGCTTGTGATTAAAATAGTTATGGCGGACGATAAATTATGGCTGTTAGGAAGATATTTATTCTAGATTAATAAAGAAATACAAAGACTAAGAAAGACTTTAGAAAAATAATAGAAAGATCTCTGTTTGAAGTACTTACAAACCATCTACGAGAGAACTACGTGTTTGCTGATGAGCATTTAAATTCCTAGCATGCAAACGTAGTCGAATAATAAGACTAAGTATGTAAATTAAAACGATTTTCAACGAACGCTGGACTGAATTAAAATGAAAAGTGTCAGGTTCATGTTCCAAGTTAATCCGGAATAGGTACTAGAAGCGCAGTTAAGTTAGGAAGCTTCTTCTCATTGTAACTGAGTCCTAGCGTTGACTAAGCTAGTTTTTGTTGCTGATGCTGTGGAAGTAACAGATTCGTCTGCTGCTTTTCCTTCCCATGACATCGGTAATATATTTTGGTAAACAGATTATATAGCGTGGAAGGGACATCGACGCACAAATGGTTACTAGTATTCAGTAGGTAAATCATTCCGAACCTCATAATCAGCCTATAATGTTTTCTGCTGGGTCATAAGCCTCCTCTCCATGAGAGGGAATGGGCTATAATCCACCACGCGGGCCCAGTGCGGGTCCCACATACAATTTTTTACAAAAGTGAAATACCTACACCGTCAAAATGTATGGAACAGCAGATTTTTTAAAAATTACTGATGTAAAATTTCTATGTGATTTGGATTCGAATGATGTACTGAAAACGTAGTAACTATTTGTGCGTCGATGTCCCTTCTACCCTGTATAAACAGAGGGCGTAGTAAGAGTTTTTGTACCTCAGTCGCATTAACGTTAATTTTAATATGTACTGCACGCGCATGAGCACCGCAGAATTGGGTTTTATCGACGGAAGAATCGACAAAATGACAGATCAACAAAAGAAATCTGACATTTTGATGATTCTTCCGTCGACAAAACCCGTTTCTACGGTGGTCATGCTACGCGTGCTAGAACTGAAGAAACGGCGTCTGGTAACAAAATTAAGATACATTATAATCTGAATGATCTATTCAAGTTGCTAACGCGATCGAGTACGATCGGAAAATGATAAAAATTCGCACTAGGCCCACCGATCAGCAATAACAAAGGTTCTTTAGCAAAATCAAAACGTAAATAAAATTGTGGCTTATGATTGTTTCGTTAACAACACACTAACCACCGCCAGTGATAGCGTCAGCGGTTTCAATAAATTTCCTTTATAAATTAATCCGTAGACTTCCGTCTGTGTCGGTTAGCCGCAAATTCGAAACACGCCTAGGTAAACTTTATTGAAACTGCGAGCACTGCCAGGTGGGTACTATTTGAAACAAGTTGAGGTGTTTACCCTCTTTCCAGAGGGTCTCGTCTACAATAGAGCTAGAATTGAAGTGATAGTGGTCTAGTGATCTATGTGCTTACTTCGTAAACAAGGCAACACTGTCTTAAGAAAGTGATTCCACGTCAACTATAACGGCATTGTGTTTTTATTTGATGAATGGGTAAGAGTCATATGTCTTGATCAATATCTGGACTTTAAAAGAGACAGTGACCTCTGAGTTTGTTTCAGATGTTTCTTCTCAGAGTAGTCAGGTACGAAACACCGGCCCCATCTAGTTTTAAAACAACATGATGACATGTAAAAGTATTTTGTAAAACCAATTTACAGAAATAAATATGATTTATGATTTATGAGTTTTGTCATCATCGCCATCATTACTATCATGTTTCCCATCATGTTGTTTTTAAAATTCACCTCTATAACAATTTTTCATCTAAGTTTTTTAAACTGCCATGGTCACTAACATTATCATTAACTTTAGAAACGGGCACCCCCCCCCCCGCAATAACTTACGTTTATCCGTGATCATGGTGCTTGCAACACCGCCGAAATATCGGGAACTCAAACCTAACAGTAAACATGGTAAATATCCCGTCTCTAGAGTTAATGATAATTTTTCATCTTCGCTTCAACCATTATTATGAGTAAATGTAATGCGCATTAAAGTGCTGTAATACCTAATCACGCCTTGCAAACTATTACCGCTCCCAAAGACACCATAACATAACCTGTAGCATTGAATCAAACTAATACGTATTTTATATCCTAACTGTATATATTTTATCCCCACGGACGTTCACTACATATGGCATGTTTTTAGCTTCTCATTACAACTCGTCTATAGATTACAGTCTCAAAGCTGCAGCCATAGCACCTTATTAGCCGGTTATTATCTGTGTTGACTGAAACAACAAGATCTTATCTAACAAAGATAGCCTTAAAACTATAAGTAGCAGTAAACCTGAAGATAAGACTAAGTTACATCATTATCAACATAATTTGTTTAGTGCCGAAAGCAAGACTTGAATAGAATTTTCATGCTGCTTGGAAACGTGCGTAATCTAATTTTTCTAAAGCTTTTGTAACCTAAATATTGGCTTCGGTCGACTTCGCCGAGTAAAAACCTGCTTAGTAAGATTGGCTCGTTACCTAATGTAATGGAAAACACTTCTAAAGACGCCGCCAACATTATATCTTGGAAGTAATATAGGGACAAGCACTAAGGCTATTTAGCTCGCCTAGATTCGCCTAAACACTAAGACCTAGAAAGTACAGCTATCGGAAAACGCTTTGCCTTTATTTTTGTTCTGAGAAGGTAACTAGGTTTGTATTTATAGGAATGAAACCTTTTTGTCTGAAATCTGTGTTCTTAATGCCAATTCATTCTTTATTTACGCTAGACTAGTTCTGTGTAACAAAGGAGGTCGCACACTTGTTTTCTAATAGGTGCCAGACCGAGAATAATAAATTCAGTATTTGTAATCAGAGATAATAAAAAAACCAACTAGATAAGTAAAATCAAACACATGTGATTGCATGCCTCATAATGATGTTTCTAACACAATGTAATTGAATCCGTACCTGCCTACTTCCGAAGAATCATTTCTCCATATTATCTATACTAATATTATAAAGCTGAAGAGTTTGTTTGGTTGAACGCGCTAATCTCAGGAACCATTGGTTCGAATTGAAAAATTCTATTAGTGCTGGATAGTCCAATTATCGAAGAAGGCTATATAGCATCACTAATAGGAGCTGGGCAAAAATAAAACAAGTCGGAAGCGGCGGGTGAAACCGCGGGGCACAGCTAGTCTATTAATAAAATAAATGCACCTGTCCGGCGATTTATCTTTTCAGGCCTGAACACGGATTTGGCTGGCATTAGGAATACGTATAGACCATGACCTGAATTAGGACATATTATAATTATAGGAAACATTTATTTCGATAGGGCGTTCTTGGCCAAAACTCTCTTAGGCAAAAGCAATTTCTCAATAAGGGTTATTTTAAAAAACTACAGAGCAATTTAATACTGAAATAATGAACTGCTTCTCTTAAGAAGCATTTAATGATTTCATGTTTGCAGAACTAAATAACACTGAAATCTCTGATCCCCTTTGAACAATGTGTCGCGATGCAAGATATTATATTTGTTCTCAAAGTATTCAAGTAATAATCGCGTCTTCTCCGTTCGCTTTTGTTCGTTGGCGTCCCTTACCCTCAGAACAGCAAATATTTGCTGAGATACTGTATATTGAGATGCGTTGTCTGCTACGTTTAATAATGTAGGAGTTTCCTTAATCAAACATGCTACATATGAATTTAAATATTAATGCCCTCCCGTATTGTTTAATTAGCACTGTGCGCAAACAACTACCGTAGTTTACGTATATGTTGACGCTTTGGACGTTGTTTACGAAATAAACGATTTTATAAGGGGTTGGCGACTTTAAAGAAGAGTTTCAAAATAAACTCTAAACTAGAACCCGATGTTAATAATATCAATGAAATGCTGTTGTGATTTATAGTTTCTATACTTGCTGCAATATTCATAATTTCAAACTGATGCCAATATGCTACTGTGCAGTTTCTTCCTTTCGTTACAAATATCCACAAGAACATGAATACAAGCACAGAAACAATATTCATAACAGACATAAGACATAAAGTAGGACATTACAAGCACCAGTGATACTACACAAACATGAGCTAACGCTTTATCGCCACAACTTTATTGGCGAAGTCGCGAGATCTTCGATTTGCGTGCGAGCCGCGGTCCGGTCTCCCCGACCTGACATCCGACTGACGCGCTGATTTACAAGGCAAAAAACCTTTTTTGTCTTTCATGACATACGTCACACGATGGAGACGTCCGAACCGATGCGACGATCTGATTTCGGCATCTTTTTAAACCCTTCGTCCGTCCTTTCGCACGTCATGAATCCGTACGTTAGCGGCAGGACATAAGAATGGTAGCTATGTGGAAATAGAATCTATTTTAATAAGTCATTTCAATTCTAATATAGTCTTAAAGTCTGTACACACAAGGTTGAAAACGCCTCGTTTGAAACCAGATTTCTCACCTTGATTGTTTGAAATAGAAGTTAAACTTCACTACAAATCAACTACTACAAGTTCACAAATCTACTTAGTACTATTGTTTAAGTGGAGTCAGATTGAACAATAGGCTGTTTAAATCGCTAGAACATCCAGTGAAGTGTTTTTCACTTAATACGATTTTTCGCAAAGTGGTTTAATATTGCTGTATATAGGAGGAGGTCTAGATTCTGGAACATTAATATTTACCCAAGCTACCGTCGTCTGTCTGTTGTATCTAAGTGCCTCTTGGAATTTGCACTAGTAGTTAATTAATTTATAGTCAAGTGGAGGATGAACTGATTAAGTAAACAATGTCGACGATGCAGTGTTAATTGTGTAGGGTTCGATTATCGGATTGAGATACAATGGTAATTGCCTAGTAGGTACCCATTTACCTACGCGAATGTCCATTCGTGCCTTTAATTAGGTACTGTTTCAATTTTTCTTTTGTTTTATACTATTCTGCTTAGATATTTGAGTTGGTTTTTGTTTTGAGATCTTACTCGAAGCTTGTTGGAAATACATATTATTTGAAATACGTGAAATTAATTTGGGAAATAATCAAAATAACAAGCAAAGTTTTACATTTCATGACTTTCCTGGTTTTTACGAAGAATCAAATCAAGAAAAATAATTCGAATGCTTGAACAAACTTAGTTACTAGAAACCAAGAATGACAAATCAAGAAGACGTTTCTTAATAAAGTTGTTTGAAAAATGTAAACACCTGGCGTACTGTAGTTGTGTAATTTAAAAAGTCCACATTATATTTTTTTCTGTTAAGTAGCTTCTACGGTTAGTAAATGATACTGTCAGCAAGAAAAATACTGTCTCAACATTTTTACTGAGTAAACCAATTAAATAGGAACGTTACGAGGCCGCGGTCACTTTGTACTGAATGGCATCGAGATGTGTGTCCGCGGTGCGTTTATTATCTGATATCTCTTAAGTAGTGTCACGTTGAATAAAATCATTGGCGTGTAGCCGCCGCGGGTCGCGGATGACTGATCTACTTATAAATGGCCACTTATGGCGACCACAAACAAATTACTAAATAAAAGAACAAGCGTTGGCTCCTACTCGATGCGTTCAACTAACTAGGGGCCGTGAGGATGTTGCACAATGGTTTCATACTTTTTGCTATCGATCTCCAATGTGTGCATTTGACAGCATTTTATTCTATTTTCAAATGATAGGCTTTTTATGCTTTCATTGTTTTTCAAACAAATGCAAATGTGTAATAGTACGCTATTTGTATTGTGCGCCAGAATTCGTCAGGGATTTTTTTTGACAGCTGGTTTTATTGTGGAACATTTTTCATCTTTTTTTCTTGGAGTTTTTCCTCATTTTGGGCGCTGACGCGCTTTTTAATTAGGTTAATAAAACGTTTCGTCACAGAAAGTAATTTTCATTTATTAATGGTCTTTTCCTTATTACTTTCCGAGTTTTACTTTTCAAATTAGGTTAATTAAAACCATTTAATTTTTTAAAGGAATTTTGTAGTATGAATTTCCGGTACAAAGTTAATAAAATCATATACCTATATAAACCAAGAATTCCTATGATTACGGTAAAAAAAGTTTAGAAAACTTAGTGCAATCGTCAGAATGTAACAATAAAAGAAATAGATCGATCCAAAACAAAAAAGTATAGGAAAATATGTATAGATACGTATAGGAAAATAACAATTTATTAACACTAGAAAGATTTTTTGCGGACATTGCTGAAGGGCGCAAAGGGCCATCGGAGTGGAATCCCCAGTCAAGTTTTTGTCTGGTAGCGATTACAGTACGCCGCCGCTCTGGTCTTAGAAGTGGGTTGGGTTACGACCAGCTTTATTGGCATTCGCTCGTCCGCCAGCCAAGGCGTTTTTAAAAACACCACTTACAATTGCCCCTTCGACTTATATGGGAAAAGTTAAATACATAATGTCTATATACGAACACGCTGCAATCGGCTCCAACTAACAATAATTGATTTGATCAATATTTATCTACCAGCTTGATTGATTTACGACAAAAGCAAAAATTATCGACTTATATTAAAAGCCATTATTAATTTTATGTTATTGATTTAGGTCTCATCGATCCCACCGGGTAATGACATCCCTACTCTGGGATAACTTGTCTTTTATCTGAACATCCCATGCGATCGCAATAAAACTGTCAAATGGTATATTCTTGATATGACAGATACGATATCTCCATTAGCTCGCACACCGTCGTCACGACACAAATAAAAAGTTACAACAAAAATACGTATCACGAATTTGAAATAAGTATCACGAGGTTCGTATACTGGTATACTGGCTGTAACATCGGGAGCTCGGCGGACACGATCATAAATTAAAAGCCATCATATTTGTTTTCGAACGAGCAAGTAAATAAAATTCCGATCGACGGAGCGTAACTTTGCGCGGTACGTAATCAACAGTTTTATTCGTCGATTCCGCTGCCTTGATTTCGGCTTCATCCTTGTCGCGGATCGAGCCCGTTCTTCATTTGAATATCTTTCGCTTCGGATTCACTGTTGATGCTGATTAAAACCAACACGTTCAAGATATTTCGTTGGTGGTTTTATTGATTTTATTCCGAACCTTTTCTTTTTACGTTTTGTTTCGTCTGGTTTGTCAATCGTCACTCGCAGACAGGCTAGTTAAAAGTTAAAGTGGAGGTCAGTAATTAACAGGCGAGATCAACAAGCCGCTCAATGCTAATAGGGCCTTTCCACGTCAAAGGGCTAAAAGGCGTTGGAGCGCGTCTGTCCGAATAATGAGCCAAGCTGTAGTCCCTCCATGCTCCCTGCCCGGCTGCCGGAGTGCACGCCGCGACCTCGCCCGACCCTCGTCAAACGCTCGATTAGCCTAACGTATATACACTAATTATATTTTTTTACAATTTATTCGTTTCTCAATCTTCATTCGTTTACATTGACGACGCGCGTATCTCTGGCATCTCGCCCACGCGCATCACTATCCAAATTGAATTTCCATACGTTGCGTGTCAACTTATTTACTGTATGCGACAAAAAGGGATGGTCGTTAATTTTATGGTCTTTGGGTATTTGAGTACCCGTGTCGTCGTTTCGGGTTATGGAGACTGTGTCTCGGGGGACCGTCGATAATCTTCGGCACGGGCCTAACTCACGCCGTATATGACAGAGGAACATGACATTTCGGTCCCTAAGTGTTATGAAACGCTAATTAATACGTTATGATGTGAATGATAGGGGAATTTGCTGCTGAATCGAGTCGTTCAGTGGTAATGGAGTGCATTAATATGAATACTGACAGCTCACTTTATTTTAATAATCTTTTAGGGCTCATTTTATTACAATATAAAGGTGCCAGTCATTAACAAAACCTTTTATGGATTCCATTTTCAGGTTTTGATGTGGTGCCATCATTAATCTCAGTTTAATTCGAGTCTCGGTTTACGTTTATTGTAAAACAGATAGAACAGTCGCACCGCTACGATTGCGATTGTTGTGTAGGTAATGGAATAGCTAACGAACTACTCGTACCTATGGCACCCTAATAGTCAAGTCTATTAGTGTGCATTAACTGTAATAGTCATTATAAATTTATTTTATTTATTTGGGTAAACAAACGGTTACACATTCCAGTATTACACAGAATTACAGCTAGATTTTGAGTAAATGTATAATCAAGACGTTTTCCACGTATTATAAAACCAATGCGATGTGCGCTTGCAATTCAATGCGTACAATAAAATTACATAATGACTGTGTTATTTTTAAACTAAACAGGCAAACGAAGCAAGCAAATTAAAAAATATCCTAATAAAAGAGATGAAAGAAAAAAAATCACTGTGTCTCATCCTAAATGGTTTTACAAACATACTAAACCTACAATAGTATACTCGTTATATTATTTTATTTGAAGTATCTCATGGTGCTACTATACTTCTTTAAGTTCATATATTTTTCTTTTTGTATATTGGCACTTTGTTTGAAATAGGTATATATTCTTGTAATTAGTTTT
The DNA here is from genome assembly GCA_905220335.1 of Noctua pronuba. Classification (NCBI taxonomy): domain Eukaryota; kingdom Metazoa; phylum Arthropoda; class Insecta; order Lepidoptera; family Noctuidae; genus Noctua; species Noctua pronuba. The sequence continues at coordinate 10,422,820 of LR999902.1, forward strand.
CATTTAATTGTGCTTATGTGTGTTGTGCTATTTCTTTTGTGTGCACTGAATAAATTGTTTATCTATAGTCTGTTTTTTAATCCCTGAGACTAAATTGACAAGTAAAAATGGCAAACTGACATAGATTTCAATAGGATTTATGTCAGTTTTGACATTTTCACTTGTCAATTTAGTCTCAGGGATTAAAAAACAGACATTAGCTATCTATCTAATAGGAAAATATGACGACAAATTAATTAAAACCAACATTACAGGCTGCTATTAAAAATTCAAGTGTTGTATACCCAAAGCAAGAGTTTACGATGTCGCCCTGTTGGTATTCCAATGTAATCCCGTTTGATAAAGTTGACTATACCAGTATAAACTCTAATAATAAAATTTTAGACCTAATTCGTTTTTGTGAAAACAAAATTTATTACGCACGGAATACGAAAAGCTCGTAAAACAGACCGCCTGTTATTAAGTGACAAATCGCTGGATTTTGTCGCAGTCGACAGTCATAAAGTCGCAATAATGGACAAATTATACACTGAAAAGAAATGTTTACTCGACATTATATTAAAAGCTGTTGGCTCTGTTACTTACGAGTAGCATTCCTGTAAAAAATGCACTACTTATATAAAGTCCCATTTAAATAGACAAATTTTAAGACAGCGTGCCGTATGTTTGACCAAAGATATCCAAGCAAAAAAACACTGATTCAAGTGATTTTATTTTGACCTAAAACAATAAATTGCCTGCACTCTAAACACATCCATTATTGGTAGGTACTTGCACTCGCGCCCCGCAGCGCGCGTTCTCGTAAGTAGGTACCCAGTCAGTTCAGTATCTAATGAGTTTTTTTACCATTTTCCTTATTTTGGTGGTCTGAATGATTTCTAAAGTTTGTCCATCTATTTTAATGGGACCTTATATAAAGCGTACCGAAAACGGACGAGCTATGTAAAAAAATGGAGAAGGCAAATATTATCTTATTTGTACTAACAAACAGAGTAGCTATTTATTAACCATTAAATGACATCGCTTATAATATAATCATACAGCTATCAAGATAGCTGAATTTTAGTACCTATCTTAAGTCAATAAACAGCTAGCATTCACCTAGTATTTCCTGTATGTAAGGAGGCATTATACGCATAAATCATACACCCAACAGTCCATGGCTGAACAAATATCTGTAGGCCATACAAACGTTTGTCTCTGTGCGGAATTCGAACCCGCGACCCCGACGCACAAGCTGCATACTGTGAGGCTTTTGTAATTATTATTAGGTATTCATTTATTGTGAGCATTAATATGTAGGTCCTAGAAAATTTATTGTATGAACTACAACAGCAATTAGCAGCCAAAATTATGTATAAAACTATCTTTATGCCCGCGGCTTCACCCGCGTGGATAAAAATATATAATGTGGTAATCAAAGTTATAAACTATCTGTGTGCTAAATTTCAGCCAAATTCGTTCAGTAGTTTTAGCACCAAAGAGTTACAAACATCTATCCATCTTCACAAACTTTTGCAATTATAATAGTAGTAAGAAGTAAGATTAAAAATAGTTCAAACTTGTGTTTGCTTTTTCATACATCCTTTAGTTTTGACTGAAAAAGTTTATTTAAAGGTCACACCGGACACTACCAGATACTTCCGTATAATAGCTGTCAAAATTCGGTGTCCGGAGCCACGTCCACAATTAGTTCGTACCAGTTTGAATGATACCCTAACCGAATCCAATTCGAAAAACGATCGCAAGTCCAACAGTGCCTTCACCAAAGCGAACTAAATAAAATGAAATACCCCTTTACATAACATACATAATATCACGCCTGTAATCCCCGAAGGGTTAGGCAGAGGTGTACCTAATAGTACACCCACATTTCACCAGTTATGTTTTTAAGTCTCATGGGGCAAGGCTATTGCCATCAACCGGGTACAAATCCAGACTCCGTGGCTGCTACTGAGAAATTCCTGATGGAAAAACCCAATAACACTTGGCCCGACCCGGGAATCGAACCCAGGACCTCATGCTCAGCAGTCGCAATTTCGATCACTCGACCAACGAGGCAGTCCAATCAATCTGTAGTAATACATCATCATCATCTGCCTAGCCTTTTCCCAACTATGTTGGGGTCGGCTTCCAGTCTAACAGGATGCAGCTCAATACCAGTATTTTACATGGAGCGACTGCCCTGTAGTAAAACATAATCACGTAAAAACTCAAAAAGATCACAAACTGATCCAACACGAACGTCGCTCCACACGAAAAATACTACCCGAAAAATGAATGATTAAAGTTTTAATATTTAAATAGTGAATTACTCCCTGTTTGAATAATTAGCAATCGAATGGACGACGGAATTCAATTGTTTTGTTTGACGATCCAATTGTTAATTTATCATTCGTCATGTCATCAATTTTTTTCAGTTTATCTGTTTAAAATTCGAACAATGTCCATTAAGTTGCATTAAATATATTTATTTTATGTGTTTTAAGATTTATTATTTACATTTGACACGACATAAATTTTCGTACAAATATTTATTGTGATTACTACTACTCGTATCTTCTTGAAATTTATAAACACTATTATTCTTTTTTTCTATATTTATTTGAATAAAATACATAAAATAATGTTACTCCATGTCTGCGTATTTAAATGCAGCTTGTTCACATTGATCGTGCTCACTAAGCGTTTCGGCCGTCCTTTGTTTTCAGTTTGGCACAATTTGCGAAATATACCTACTTGTACTTTAATTACAGCTATTTGTGTTCACCGCCACGTAAAATTATTCAAATTACGCTTAATTTAATGTTCTTTAAGCAACGAATTGCCGCGTATTTTTTCCCGCCGTCGCGTTAATGGGCCGATTCCCGAATTAAAATCGACAATCGTAAATTTTGAAGTACACAATGTTACATAAACAAAACTTATCTTCAACAGTTACGGCCCGCGTTGAATTATAATTTCATTTCGCGCAAATACCACGTCACACATTTATTTCTTATCTCCCTGGTTTAAATTTCAGCTGTAAAACGAAATATTTACCTATCTTTACGATGGCTTCAACAATGCACGATTTTGTTTCATTATATTGAATACTTTTTTCGCCTAAATACTGTTCTGTTCAAAACCCAAAAAGAAAGTATTTAAAGCTTAGACCATAAAGCAAAAATTCCGCACAAGACCACAAAGCCAAATTGCTAAAGCGGTTCTAAAACTGTCGACAATGAGAAGTTCCATAGGGGTGCATGTATGTACTAACATAACATGCATAACGTGGTTCCGTACGCAGATCCATTGTCATTCGTTTTGCTGGATGAGTTTTGTATTGTAGATTATTTTTATGATATAAACACAAGTGTTCTCTCAGACTCTTAATAAGATTTTAAAAAGCAATATCTGATCCGATAAGAGTAGAAGTACGAGGCTTGTGAAAGACGCTTTAGATTTGAGAGGACTTATTGTTTAAACGGTGAAAGACTAAAAAACAATAAACAATTATGAAATAAAGCCAAATATTTGGGCAACCTTAATAACAGAAAATATGATTTAGAATCGTGCACATAAATGCATTATTCATATAAGGCGCATAAAGCGTCAACGACTGAAACATTGGCAGAACACAGCCAAAGAACTTTTATCTTTTCAAAATACAAAAATTCTAAAAGAGCGTTGATCAAACAAACCACATAATAATGGCGGGACACACGAGTCACATCCAGAGGCTGTACGCACGTACCCACAGCGGTCGCCAGTCGGTTGCCCGAGGGCACCGATTTTCAGAGTATTTTCCATGTGGTACGCTGCGGCGCGTCGCTATCGCCAATTTTAATTCTACGCCCACCCCAATGGCCGCCGCTATCCTAGATTCCACCATACAATTTTACACAAGCAATGAGCTGTAGCGCTGAACTTTTGCCATTTAACTCGGATACCGTACGCTTTTGATATTTCACAAAGTTACTCAATCCTTAATGCGATACTCGCGAATTTGTGTGGGATGTATTTAGAATGTTTCAATTGTAACTTCTTCGTTTCGTGTGTGTAACCAATGCAAATACCTCATTCCAAATACTTGCGATCGACAGTTAACATTCGAGATAGAATTCCACGGTGCGGTGAACATTATTATCTGTTTTGTTTGGAAGCTTGCATTGTACACAGGACATCGAGTAACTACATTTTAAACGAACTGAACATATTGTAATACTTGAACAGCATAAATAAAATTCAAGAGAGCTTTCTTATAACAATACAAATAACAGGAAACATCATTTATTTTTAGAAGTCCTCAAGACAATATTTGAATTATTTCCTTGTTCATGAGAAACGTCTTAAAAGAAATATAGCCATCTATTTCTCAAGTGTTCCTGCCTAGGGGTAAGCTTTATGTTTGATGAATCGTTCACTCAGTACATTACTCGTTATACTCTTCATTACTTTGATAAATAACCTCTTTGTATCGTGTGAATTCTGCTCTGTGGATACAAAATCTTGATCGAAATATTTAGCAAGTTTGTCTATGTTTGAGCCGTCAAACGCTATCGTAACATTGTTTAGAGGTGGATTCTCGTTGCCCTCCCCTGTTGAGCCAACAAATCACGTTGACTGCCAACGTTCCGTGATCGAGATTCACGCTGCTGACATAGATCAACTTGATGTGACAAATACTAGCATGGTACTGCCGAGATTGCCTCTATGGATATTTATGAGAGGGGAAAATAATGTAATGAACACTGAACTAATAAAGCTGGATGTTTTAGTGAAAACTAAGGTTTTAGAGTAGGTAATATACTCAGAGATTGAGGAAAATGAGACAGCATGGTCCAACGAGCGTAGTTTAGGTAAACTAACATATTATTCTTTATACGATTTCTTCGTCGTACATATTATTAAGTACATCTTGTTTGTTTACCCATTTTTTGGTTATAGATATTTTACTTCAGATCAGATACTTTTAACAAAGATTTTCCATTATCGCCAAATCCCTGTCTAAAGAAATATAGTATGAGAAATGCATGAAATCTTCTATATCAAATTTCAAAATAGTGCAAAGTTACTAGACATGCAACATACTAACATATTATCCATCTGCCTTGATATCCCGTGTTATCCGCACGGGCCAGTATGCGGTGTCGCATGCTTCATAGTTTCATATGCGCATCAAACCGTGGTAACGACATTAAACGCTACAATGTCACTATGCACTCCAGGTGGACGGCAAATTGGGAGCTCTTTCGACCCGACCGACTGCGGTCTCCTTGTTAATTCCGTTTGAAAGCCGATTTAGGGTTCAGGCTTGAAGGAAACTGTATTATGTGTGTTAAGGAAGGGTATTTGTGTATGTTTAGGAATCTAGTGGACTAGAAAGTTACGAATAGGTGGAGACGAAAATTGTTCAATGTCGTGCACGATTACACATTTTTTAATTGATGACTACTGTGATCAATGTGACATATGGGTCTATTTCGACGATTTATGTTGGTAATTGTAAGCGGTTAATCGGTTTTTAGCAAACATTTTGATATACTAATAAAAAACGCTCGTGACACGACAAAAACATGGCACGACCACCAAACCGGTCAATAGATGTTTGCATAGCTAATTAGGGATCGATAATGCCAAAAAGAAAAATCCTTAAAAACAAATGGATCCCAATTTGTCAGACTTTGGCAGAACCCGGAGATCATCTTCGAGGTAAACTTGGTCATCTTTTTATGAACTCGTTCAATATTGTGTTGGGATAAATTGCCGAGGTAATGGCCAGCGGTTAGTCCAGTTAACGGCTAACAATGTTATTCAATTATTTTTTTTGGCTTCAAGCTTTAGATCCTTTCAACCGACATTAACACATAATAAAATCGGTAATAAGCTCGGAAACCAAGTCGGTGTTTCGGGAAGAATAAAAAGCTCCTTACAATTATTTCACTTTGAAGAACACGGTGTGTTCCGTATGTGGCTTACTTGTAACAGGTGGGACTGCAAAATTGTGATGATTTTAAAAAGAGTAAACGCGTTTTTGTGTTATAAGTTTGACCGCAATGTGTATGTGTTTGCCTGTCTCTGGCACCGTAGCTCTTAAACGAGTGAACCGATTAGGGTGCAGTTTTTTTTTATGTGAAAGCTAGTTTCTTGACAATGGTTCTTAGATACGATTTATCAAAATCGGGGCAGCCATTTACTGGATATGGGTGAAATGAAATTAGGTATGAAAAATCGAATTTTTTCAAATATACCCAAGTGGGGTATCAAATGAAAGCGCATGATGTGTATATTAAAATTAGACATGTTTTATCAAAATCGGTGCAGCCATTTATTAGATATGAGGGATGAAAGTGGGTATTTATCTTTCATCTTTTATTTTTTGTTGGGGGTTTTTTAAATTTAATTTGAATTATCTTGAATGTGATTACTTTATTAGTTTTAGCTTTGCTGTCAGATTTGACATTGATGTATTTTATTTGTGACATTCCTGCTTAATTATTTAGAAATTTCGCAATAGAATGCAAGTTATGATGTTAAATAGACTAGTGCTTGGTTATTATAATCGTGACAATAACTTTGGAACAATCAGAGAACATTAAATGGAATTCGATGTTAATATTTAGTACCTCTAACAAAACAACTGAAATGTCAATAATTCTAATTTGCCGTTATCTAAATATCTTAACAAATTAAACTGTATACTATCGACCGTAATAGCATTTAATTTCAACTACATTTAACATCTATTCCTGCCATGACACTATTGTTCGTATTGTTAGGTCTGTCTGCACACATTTCGCGGTCTCCTTTTATGGTACTTTAGTTTCGGGCAGTTTATTCGTGCGACACGGCTGGCTGTGACAACGAACTAGGCTAATATCGTTAAATGGTACAATGTTGCAAGTGCACGCTGGAAGTAGCCTCTGGTGCATAGAATGGTACCGTTGTTGGAATGGACATCTCTAAAGCCGTGGCTTATCCATGTCCGGCAGTGTTATGGGCTTGAAACGGGAATTTTGAACCTTTTATGAGAGGCATTAAATTTTCGGGGTATTCCTCAAAGCGCAAATATTTTTAAGGGCAACCAACCAAGCGCAACTAAACTATTCCTAGAAGCGCAACCATTAGTTGCGCTCACAAATTCAATTAAAAATATTATATGTGTATTCCTCAAAGCGCAACCATGATGAAAAATAGAGGAGGGTATGATGGATTCATTAACGATATTTTTCATCATGGTTGCGCTTTGAGGAATAAAATGGTTGCGCTTCGAGGAATAATTTAGTTGCGCTTAAAACTAGTTGCGCTTTGAGTAATACCCCAAATTTTCTGCCCATGCAATCCTGTCTTTACCTACCTATCTGGCCAAAAACCAAACGAAGCAGTGAACAACTTTGTCGTTTTATATTTTTCAGTTCATTTGGACGACTACCAAGTATTTTTGATACGATGTAAACTTTTACGTCGGATTAGAACATAAATGTAAGAAGATGCTTAAATGTTCTGATGTTGTTTTGGAAATGTACTTCCTTTTACATTCTAAAATATACATATTATTACAATTGAATCTATCAAGTAGAAACGTTCAAAAGAGCTGAAAGTATAATGGTTTTATACCTAGTCTAGATAAAATTGCATCAATTAAAACCTCTATACACATTTTAACTCTAGGTAACGACCAACTTAATGGAGTAAGAAATCCACTTAAAGTTATTAAAACACAATAGTGCGCCGTGCTATCAGGCTAATTGAAAACTGCATTGTGAGATCATCGTGTGTGCCCGTTTATCGGCCAGATACAACTGGACCAGCAACCTCTCGAGACAAAGCGAAGAAAGTAGCACCAAAGACTTTGTTTACGTATGAGATGGTAGATCTCTTTGAACGCTTTTGAGACAAATTAAATTGATAAAAAGGATTTAGCTTGATTAGTACTTAGTGCGCAGAACAAATTGATAAAGCATTGTAAAGGCTTGAGCTTGAGATACCGCGGCCCTGGAACACAAAGAGCAAAGAAGGACATTGGATGGGTTTTAGTCAGTACAAGTCTGACATTCCCTTCAACTCCGCTCAGAGCGGGAGGGGTCATTTAATGATATCCTATCCTAAAAAACTAAAAAGGCATGAGCATTTCATTTCGCGTTAGGCCCGGACTCCATCAAAGCGGAGACGAGCGGAGCGGAGAGGAGACGTGCAAGATTCAACCAATCACAGAAGAGGCGAGAAACACGATGTAGATATAAATTAATGTGATTGGTTGGTGTCCGCACGTCTCCTCTCCGCTCCGCTCGTCTCCGCTTTGGTGGAGTCCGGGCCTTAGTAATGGTTAGAAGAGTTTACTACTATACACCTTGTATAGTAAGTTCTTCTACTTGAATAATTTCAATGAAATCATTGCCATCATTCATTTTCAGGGGTTGAAAGTACTATGACCAAATCAAGTTTAATTAACAACTTTGACTTTACGATTTGTAATGAAACAGCTGGTACAACTGTTCAACAATTTAAACTCGGCTTTTCCGGTTGATGCTTATATATAAAGAGTAGGTTGGTAAGTTTGTTGCTATAGACAGGTTAACAAACTGCAATAGTACAAATTGTACGATCTAATAAGACGTTGTATCCATCATTAATAATAACTGGAGTAGCTCGTTTGCCCTGTTACACCTTGCAAGGAGTCATCACCAATTATTTTCTATACGTGTATTTACTTCATTCCATATTTAGCTGCATAGAAGTGTTTTAATGGCCATAAGGCTAACCGTCAATTCTATGATGTATGATATGTCGATAGTCCATCGAAATGTGATTACCAGTTTGACGATGATTGTATTTTTGGATAGCCTCGCGTTTGACGTATATTTTATCTGAAGTGTTCTAGAAAAATAGATGATCAACGGCCTTAACTCTGAGCAGACTTTACACGGATTCAAAAACGGAACGAAACAAATAAAACAAAACCAACCAAAAGCATTACTGAACCTAAAAACTGATTCAATACTATCAATAGAGACAAAGATAAAACAGCTTTTGAAAACATTTTCTTTTGTTTCAGTTCGCAATGGCTATTCTTGCGTGCCAGTAGCACTGGCTGATGGGCTAGACATCAGGCTGGGTACAGCTGTCACGGATATCCAGTATGGAGGACCAGGAGTCACTGTGAAGGCTGTTACCGCCAGAAATCCAAGTCAGCCGCACACATTCAAAGGTGAGAGACGAAACCATCAAAGGTGGAGTACATTTTTTGTTGAACATTTCCTCATCTTCTTATATCCACTTCGTTGGCGGGAAGTTACTAACAAAGACGGAGTTTTCTGTTTGATCGTTTAGTGATTACTTTAGCCCAAAAACTATTCTTTGTAGTTTAGCCTTACATTCCCGTACCTTTATTCAAAGTTCCTGTGTTGCACACGTACTGCAAAATTGTGTGCCGTAACGAGGGAACAATGGGAAAAAAGCATTCACTATCGATTGTAGCCGGCGGCACACATCCATATTGCGTTAGCGTCCGCATTTTCTGTTCCAAATAGAAAAATCAAATTCATGTGGCCTTAATATTAAGGAAGTGCCGTTTGCGAAAAAAAAAAAACAAAGCGGGATAATGGGCGTTATGAGAAAAATCCACAACGCCGTCGGGCTGGCTCCTTGTCATTTCTTTGTCGCGGAATGATTTGCAATTCTAACGCGTTAATTTTACTTTGACGAGGCGCAAAAATACGGTCGGGCCTGTGTTGACCCGGCGGTCTGTGACCCCCTCCCCCCTTCCTCTTCACCACAACCCCCCCGGTCGCCCAGCCTGAGGCTCTTCCGCCACATTTGCATACAGGCGGAGTCTACCGTAGACGAGGCAGTTAGATGTTTAAGAGGCGGTGCTAGGCTGTATCTAGCTATTTCTGGCTCGTATTACGCTCCGCAAGTCTCTGAAGATATAACAATAGAATTGCCACACAAAAGATATTGACACTTATCTCATTGTCAATTTCTCGCACGGATGTGATAAGTGACACTTTATAGAAATGAAACGCTAAAATTATCGACTATTTGCTGATAGTTCTTTGTATTATTTTCTACACAAAGCAATAACTTATTTTCAATAATAGATTTTACTGTTGCCTATAGACTTATAAATGACCAGTTAGACACAAGTTCGCAAATATGGAAACATCAAACTTAAGCTTCATCAACAAATGAAAATTTTGCAATTACTCACGTCATATTTGACCGACTTTCGTCTCATTATATTTTTCCGGTCAAGGCTGTCCCTTAAGCTCAAACAGATTACAGAAGAAATCAAACACTGGTTTTGATATATTTTCCCTTATCCTGGGGTATCGTTTATAGAGTATTGGGAATGAGATGTTCGTCCGTCTCCTTGTTAGTCCCTGAGGCCTCGGTACCGAACTTGCTCTTAAAAGCTTTAGCGCCGAGTACGTATATTGAGGAAAACTATAAGGTTTGATGTTAACATCACTACATATTATGAAACAAAGCCCTTTGTCGCTTTTTGTCTCTAATCTCGACCTTTTAAAAGTTTGTTCTTTTTTCTTGGTTGACATCAATTTTACCTATTTATTTATGTATGATTTTTCTCTGACGTCACCAATACCGGACAAAAGCTTCTCTTTTTTTCCCGGAATTCTCGATCTTGATTATCATGAACTAATTCTGTCTGTACATCTTTGGTTCCATCACGATGACGTAAGACTTATACCCACACTTTCCCAATGAGGTCACAAAAAACTACCGTAAGGATTTAAGAAATTACAGGAAAGGAAAAACAGAAAGTCCTCGGTAGTATTACATATTTTCGCTCTCGGAAAAAATATCGGGAAATTTTTAATCCCCGTAGAAATGAAAAATGTATATGGTTTACTCCTGGCTTTTTCATTTACAAACCAAGCAAAGTCAGGCCTGTGATCTATACGCTAGTTTGTCACATTGTGACATCTCTCTACAACAAAGTTTTTCATGTTAAACTTATGTCAGGACTAATACAATAAATAAGGAAGTCCGCTTGTATGTTTGTTTATTGCAGGAATTCCTAAACTTTGCACAGAGGATGTTTATGTCTCGGAAAAGGACATTGGCTACTGTTATCTTGTTCTGCTAAACTTTATCGGCATTTTCTTTGCTGAAACGTGACTGAGTAACAAACAAATGCTATTCGAACTCGCGTATTTTTAGGATATCAGACGCTTTACCTTTTATATCTTTCATCTTTCTTTCGAAGTAAAACGTTTGAACACAAACATTATGAACAGTGAAATAGAACTCATTGGTTAACTGATTCAACGTTGAGTATCGGCATTATTCGATACTTGTAGACTTTATTAAACCCATTTTAAAAACTGCAACAGAATAGAAGAAGCTCAATTTTAAACTTTCATCGATTTGCAATTTGATTCGCAACACAATCCTTTTACCTGCAGAATCAATTGAAGTAACCTTTTCTAGTCAGGTCAAGCAGATACCACGAGTGTTCGATATAAGGAAATCTTTATTTAGCATTTTACAGGCTTTGTTGGGGTTAAACCTTTCCTTTCACAGTGATTGGTTCCACCCCACAACCCCTTTCATTTGACTGGAATGTAATATAGGATACCTTTGTGAATTGCTGGTATTTTGATTGCTTACGTATTCAAAGGTGTTTGGAATTAGAAAAGGTGTTTTAATGATAGTAAATAAAATGTTTTATTATAGAAATTAACACATCGTACACTAATCTATTTTATTTTGGAAAGTACAAGAAATGTAATAATGTTTTTCAATTAAAACTGGGCTACCGTTTAAATTCGACCTTTCAAGTTTAAAGTTTCGAACGCTCATCATCATCATTGATACCTTTAGATGTCTGACTGACTGTGGAGTACGCTTCCCCTTTTATTCCATGCTTACCTGGCCCTGCAGTCTCGACATTAGATAGCGACAAAAATCGGTCGCTAAGTCATATCGTTGTCAAATTCCTTTAATGGATTTTCTACTTTATTTGGAAAGGATAAGGTTGAAAATCTATTAATGAAATTTGACATCGATTACACTTAACGACCGATTTTTGTCGTTATCTAATGTCGAGACCGCAGGGCCTGGTCAGTACGAGTCGCATTCAGGTCTTACCCGCGGTGTTTAGTAGGACCATCCACCCATCTGGCTGAAGCTTAACCAACACTCTTCAATAGATATCTCAGTAGAAATCTTTAATAATAACTTCTAACAGTAATCAACGGGACCCTATTACTAAGGCTGCGGTGTCCGTCCGTCTGTCTGTCAGCGGGCTGTATCTCATAATCTGTAATAGGTAGACAGTTGAAATTTTCACAGAATGTGTGTTTCTGTTGCCGCTAAAACAATAAATAATGAAAATATATTAAAAATTAAAGGCAGCTCCTCTGGTACGATGGTACGGTATCATTCATGCGCGAGACCAATTCGCACTTGGCCGGTTTTTATGTCCAAGAGTCCTGTATTTACGTGCTGTTAAAATTAAACCCTAACAACGCAATAATATTTATGAAACGGTACCTAACTACGTACGTATTATGACGACAATTATAAAATAAAACAAATTGGCTCGTCGTTAGCACGGCGTTCTTCTCTCGTGCAGTGCTCCATTTTTATTACTAACCCTAATCAGTCAATCTGTGTTTTTGATTGTCTATACTGCTCAGCTGTATCTTATTTTGTAGATAAGGGAAATAGACACTTGCACCGATAGCCTTAAGATAAGATATATTTATTTACTTAAACATGTGTACAATAATAAAAAATGCATGTAGGATACTGTGGGGCGTAAATGATTTGAAATTCTAAAATTGTGATTTTAATATGTGATTTCAGTCCAATATAATTAATTTGAAGTGGATTTGACAAAACAAAACTAAATGGCAAAGTTAAAACATTACCTACAAAAATAAAAATATATATAATTTAATCGGTGTCTATAAAATTAGCTACTAGTAATAAATGTCAAAATGATACATGTCAAAAAGTAAAAGAATAAAAATAAAAGAGATAGAGTAAACTAATAAAAAAATGCACCAAACTAATAAATATTTGCACCAATATAATCTTTAACAACTTGCGTCATTACTAGACAAGTTAAAACTATAATTACCTTTTCAAACATCCGTATCCCGAGGCTAACCGTGTGAATGCAAATTGAAAACCTGCTGTCTTCAATTGAGTGGATATTGTTGACTTATACTGAAGTAAAACTCTATAAAGAAATCAGGATTTAATGGTCTATAATATATAACTACCCACTATCATATGCGAAAGTTTGTGAGGATGGAAGTACGCAAAAACTACTGCACAGATTTGAATGAAATTTGGCACGCAAGTAGTTTATAACCTGGATTAACACATAGGATATCATAGGATTATCCCGTGTATCAGCTAGTGGTTAATACGCAGCGGGCAAGAGCGGTGATCAATACTCGTTCCTTTTACGCAAGTTCAAGAAAAATCCTTTAACCTAGAGTGCGATGACAAACACATACTGATTAATGTACTTATTTTCTTCCCAACCAAACGGCAGATAGAAGCAGCCTTTTTTTTCCCATGGGAAATCATCAAATGACACTCTGGGCGGAGTGGAAGGGAGTGTCAGACTCGTACTGACTAAAACCCATCCATGTTCCTTCTTTGCCCTTTGTGTTCTAGGGTCGAGGAATCTCTTTCGAACAGTCCCGCAGCCCAAAGATAGAAGCAGCCTTGCGGTTGACAATAGAAGCAGGCGCAATGCCGTTCCGGGTTTAATACCGAACGTCGGTAGCGGCACCGCTCTTCTTCAGTTTCGGGAAACTCATTTGCCGCTGATACAATGTCGCTGTCGCTTTGTTACTAACAGTAATACAGGTATACCGTCTGCAGTTGCCACCGCCGCGCCGCTGCAAATGGCAGTATTGCCATCTGTGGAGACATTTTAGGAACGCATATAAACTAAAAGTGTCTGCGTTCTGCCATCGCAGGGCAAAGGCAACGGTAGACCGTAGGATGTAGCGGCCTACATCCTACGGTCTACCGTTGCCTTTGTATTGTACCTTTACTAAAACACAATACCTTTGCAGGTGACGTGGTACTTTGTACGTTGCCTCTGGGCGTACTGAAGGTGGCTGTGGCGAACAATGGACAAAACCAACAGAACTTCGTCAAGTTCGATCCGCCGCTACCTGATTGGAAGGTATGGAATTCTCCTTTTGTTAAATCCTACAATACATGCCTATTTTACCAGATTAAATATTAAACATATTGAAACCTAGATTTCACCAGGGTTCCCTAGGGTGGAGTGAGGCGAACGCTGGATTTAATATTTTATAACGTAGACTTGAATTCATTAGGTTGTACTGAAGTAAAAGCCAGATCAGTTTAGTAATTTATACCGTGATACGTTTCGCGTAGAAAAAGTTTACCCATGCTCTACCGATAAGTATGAAGAAGACTGGTTTTAAGAATACAGGATGTTAAATTAAACGAAGGGCAAACTTTAGAGGAATTTTCATGAAAATGAACAACATTTGCAACCATGTCATCGATAAAAATCTGCAGCTCCATTTTGGTCGTATAACTCGACAAAATGAAGCGAACACCAGTTTTTTTTCGTATTCCAGAACTAGTACCATAGTTACAGTTGTTCATTTTGATGAATGCTTCACTCTCTTGACTTATGTGCCTCGTTCGTCCTAACATCCTGTATACTCGGATACGAGGATTAGAAACATTATCCTCCCGTGTGCTAGATAGTGCTATCACCAATCCGTTTGCCAAACGACCACGCTTGGCAAGCGGACCACGCACAAATAGGTCATAGCAGAGTCGTGCCTTATCCAGATCATTGACAATAAACATAGCTTGGTCTGTTGAGCTAGTACCAGAACTTTGTATAACGTAATATAACGTGCTGCAACATCTTCTAAAAATGTCCCCTTTTCTACAGATAGCAGCTATCAAACGTCTCGGCTACGGGAACCTTAACAAAGTAGTTCTATGCTTCGAAAGAACATTCTGGGACCCCAGTGCAAATCTCTTCGGCCACGTCGGAACGACCACAGCAAGCAGAGGTTTGATATTATTAACAAGTTAATTCAGTTCTGCCACGTTGCTATGGACGGAGTTATTTGTTAAGGACCTTTTTCATTGACGACTTCATCACACTGACGCTAACGATGCTGCAATTATTCTTCTGGCTTCTTTTTCGTGTTCAAGACACCACGTAAGCACAATTAGCCGTTGCTACTTTGTATAAACCGACGTATAAAAACATATAAATACTTCTTAGCCATGACTATCAACAGGCTGAATAAATTAAAGATATTGATAATAGAGCAGTTCAAGGTTTTACTTCCTGAAAACATCGTTAGTGCCAAATCGGTTTAGGAGTCGGAAACCTTCGAAAATACGCAATTTTACTCTCCAACTGCATCCCGTTATCTTTGTATCACTTTGCAAAGATTACGTTGTAGAGCAGCTAATTGAATTTACTATCACGGTCTCTGCTATCGTCATGTCCGAGTTCCGATAGTCCGTTGCATCGACACGGTCCTTTAGTTAGTGTGCGGTTGGCAGACGTGATACTTCATGATAGTGTGTTCGATTTACATGAATATCCAACGTTGGCTCATATTTCAGGGCGGACTGCAAGTTTATTCCATCAATATTAATACACGGCCGCACTGAATCACCGCCAATCAATTGGCTGATGCTTGCGTTAGAGGGGGCTTATAGGGTTATGTATGTACATTTTATATGTGATGCTGTTTTAAGAGCTGGTGTGTTTTGATCAACATAATGCGTAAATGTGTCGTCTGTTTATTAGGTATTTGAGAGCACAAATCTTAAAAATCTATTGAATCGGATATTCGACATTTTCATTAATTAGTTAGTTTTAAAAACGATACTTAGAGCGGTTTCAGTCTAACGTATTTTGTTGTGCGTATAAGCTCGTATTGCCAACGCGCTTACAAGCCCTTATTCGCGTGTGTGGTGGGCCACGACTCACCCCGGGTTGCCGGCGCGCGAGGAGGCGTCTCTCGCGGCTCGAGCATTTACGAACTTATAAGTGCGTCAATGCTCGCACGAGTTGCGTATGTGGTAAAAGGGCCGTCCATAGGCGCCGATATACGCACGCTTCCAAAATGAGCTTATACGCGCCGAAAAACGCTAATCTGTAACCGCCCTTAAGCACATGTCCTGAAAAAGTCTTTGCATGCACTTTCATAAAATGTTGACTGATGTCTGCCTCTCTCTTATCTTCCTAAACTTTGGTATAAGATTTATATCTAGGAGAAGCTTCACATCAGAATCTATTATTGTTTTACCTTCTTATTATTCTTACGTTGGCTTATTTCTTTACAGCATTTTACCGTTCGTTCAAATTATTACAGCTCTCACAACACCGCAATATATTATAAGTAAAACCTTTTTTACCCAGAGCACGGTAACGAAATCATGAATTATATTCAGGTGTAAATAGTGTAGCGCGTAGTAACGTCGGTGGCGGCGATAACGAATTAAAAGCTGAATAATTTAACGCTACTGAGGAACCCTGAGGGCGCCGCTTGCAATAAATCACAGCAACGAGCCGAGACACGCTTTTTTACGTTATGCTTTAGTTCACCTCCTTAGCTCTTTGTTGTATACTCTACTAACTTCATTAAGCCCCCCACGTTTGCTCTGGGAATGCCGGAACAATGTAACGCGAGTGCTTTTTTTTAAATCGTGGCCAATTTAACGTTTTCGGCCCGTGTAGCGTTTAAGGATAGCTATCTGATGTGCTTGTATCGTTAAGACGTGTAAAGAGTTATGTGAGAATCCTCGCCCACCTTATTTTTTTCTTATGTATCAGTAGATCTGAATTCATTCCAATAGTTCGGAGTACTTTAGATAACGATCTACGTTGTTTCTATAAATGTTAAACATACATTGGGAATAACAAATGTAGGTACGTATTGTTAATATTTACTGAACTGAAATCAATTCCTTGCACGTTTGACGTTCTCCGTAACAATACCGTGACTTTACCTATAATATTGTGGTCTGGTGGTCCACACAAGAATGTTCATAATAATTATGAACTATACTGGGGACTGGCTTTGAACCTCGATTGAAACTCGCATTAATTAATCGGTTGTCCTCAAGGCTACAACTTGTGAACGTTTGTTGTAACGAAGGTCTATAACAAGTTTGATTAGTCCGTAACGTATTGAACTGAATGTAAAATAAAGGACCAACAGTATTAATTATCGCTTTGGAGCAGACTGAGCAACAAACCAATTTGTAAGAACTAAATGGGGAACTCGCCATAATTCGTATGAATAGTTAAGTTTTAATCCTGGAACTTTTTTCTCGTAGGTGAATTGTTCCTTTTCTGGAACCTGTACAGCGCACCAGTGCTTCTGGCTTTGGTAGCAGGAGAAGCAGCTGCTGTCATGGAGAACGTCACCGATGACGTCATTGTCGGCAGATGTATCGCTGTGCTGAAGAGCATATTTGGCCACGCCGCTGTGCCTCAGCCTAAGGAAAGCGTGGTGACCAGGTAAGGAGCCGAAAGGTGCCGTAACAAGCACTAATTTTAGACACGATCTGCAGTACGATAAATTGGTAAAAGGGTCTGATCCAATCTCCTGATGCATGGAGTCCTCGACCCAATTTACCCACAGATGGACGCACCGATTTGCAGGAAACCTATCAGATCGGGTGTGTGGGTTGATTTATAGCTGCTTCTGTATTAATAATGAACTTTCGTCACACCTTGCTTTGCAATAATTATCTTGCGCACAACTGGCTCGTTTAAGGAGAGATGATTTTTCACAGAAATTAAAAGTATCAGAGGATGAGTGAAAGGCGAATAAAGTAGACAGAAGTGAGTGGCAACGCCGGGAGGGGACGCTCTAGAAGGACATACACTGACCTTATTGGTGAGGTTCTTCGGAAAGGTCAGGTGCGTAGTACTCGCAACCGGCGTGCGTGTATGATCATTGCAGATGTATGAACGTGGACGAGGCAAAAGGAGTATGTAAGGATCGTAGCAGGTGGCGTTCTGTGGCTTCTGCCACCCCCATGGGAAAAAGGCCTGAGTTTCTGTATGTATGTATGTAAAGTAAATCAAGCTATCAGTATATAAACTACAGATTATTAGAGCTGAAAGACAAATGTCGTTATTTTTCCCTATCTTTTAAAAGCTATTATATTTCTGTATTAGGTGGCGTGCGGATCCATTCGCCCGCGGCTCATACAGTTTCGTGGCCGTTGGTTCTTCTGGTGCTGACTACGATCTGCTATCTGCCCCCGTTCCAGGCCCCCCAGCAGAGAAAAAACTGTTCTTCGCTGGTAAGGACTTGAATATAGCTCATCGGTAAACTCTGCGAGAGAATCAAGTATTGGATAACTGTACAGGGTGTATCAGAAAGGTGTGGTCGTGTTTAGGGGTGTAGAATAGACCATCAAACTGAATAACTTTCCTCATGGGACCAACATTATAATCGCGAAAAAATTATTAGTTGTCCCATAGAAAAATAGGTGCACATGTATATATATGCGATAGGTATATATATACATTTCTAAAGAAATCTCTTCCAGCATACCTGCGAAAGGAGATTAAATCACTTTTTGTGTGAAATTTTCATTCAAAATGTATGTGAAAAGATTTTTTGCGATTTCTGACTTTTTAGCTCCAACCTGGTTTGGTCCCTATAAATTTTTGATCAGTATTAGAAACAGGATCAATTGGCATCAATAAAATGTTTTGTCTAAAATTGTAATTTTCTTGCTAACTGTATTTTTTTTTGAAAATCTGTGAATGGGGATCAAAATTTCATGAAAAATTTCGTGTAGCTGCAACGATTAAGGTAGTTCCCCTTACTGCCCCGCTGAAAGTTTCCAACCTGTATACTAGACTTAACTAGATCAGTGTAAATCAGCCGATATTTTAGGTATATAAATCTCTTCTATATAGTGACATATATGAACTTCTCTTTGTAGTCGTATAAGACTTGATCCTGTCCTGACAGTTTACGTCGCCATGTATCTTAACCCAAGTTTATGGTTTGCCATATCGTTGTCTTGGTGTTAATAGCTAATTAGAACCTCGTCTCAGTAACACCACTGTTGCAGTTATTTTACCGTTCTAATGACACTATAAAATGCAATGTCATAAAAAAACAAAGAAAGAAAACTGACGTCGAACGATCCCCGGCGCAGGACGGTGTCCACGTCAGACAGTATCACAGTGTGCTTTTCAGCCAATTAGATTGACGTATTGGAAATCTGGATATTGCACGCTTCCCCTTGACACGTCAATAAATCCTGAATCCTCTTATTTCCACCTCTCCGTGCCAGCCCAAAACACGGGACGAAAAAATAGAGTTGCCCCTCTCACCTGGGACTTCATAACGACTTCGGTGGAACGTTACACCTCTAACCCTACTGTAGTCAGAACCGTGACGGTTATGTACACTTGCCTTTATGTTATGTGAAACAACTCACATAGATTTTTTGTGATTCTTGTGTGTTGGGAATAACAAGTGTGAATCTCGAAGACGTGTTTATGGCATGCCGAAAAGATATCACATGTAGTACCTATTCCGATTTTTTTAGGATGGTTTATTGTCTATTTCTTTAGAATTTGATACTGGAGCAACATAAATAGATATTGCATTATTTTTAACCTTTTGATGGCCAGAGCATAAATCCACGCCAAGCCACAATTTCACCTACCATTTTGTCGTTTGGCGTACAGGACACGCGCTTGCTTGTCACGTATATGTGACAGTGGCGATCAAAAAATTAATACAGCCTTGTTTTATAAAAATCTAAGTATTTTCTGTAAAAGTGCATTGAATAATCGACTGATAACATAAATTACTCCCTTCTTGTAATCTTCGACAGACATACCTACTTTTATACATTTATTCTTTCTCTTTCGTATCAAAGGTTAACTTCAAATAATATTTGAGTTAAATGTGGTCATCTGAACAGTACCAGCTGTGATTGCGATCTATGAATAAGTTTAAAAGCAATTTTCGCGAGAAATTGCGATTGTAAATTGGATTTAGGATCTTTTAAAAAAAAAAATGAGTTCCAGAATACTACTTTCGTAACAACATGAAATTTTAATCAGAACAGTAGGAGAAAAACACATTTAAAAGTTGTTAAATGTTTATATATTGTATGTATTAACTTGTTTTCTATCTACCCAGGTGAACATACTATGCGGAACTACCCAGCCACGGTTCACGGCGCGTTCCTGTCCGGTCTTCGTGAAGCTGGTCGGCTGGCAGACCTGCTCATACCGCAAGCACCAATCACGAACGCGAGTGTAGCTGCAGCGACCGCAGCGGCAACCGCGGCAGCCAATCAGACGTCTTAGTTTAGCGTGATTTTTTTGTTCACTTCAGCGATGACGGTGATAGATAATGTTTTTCCTTACTGGGTAGTTGACTTTGTTCTGTACGTATAGTTTTTTTATACATTTTGTTTGAATTCGGTCATAAATTAAATAAATTTCTGGAAAACGATAGATTTACTAAGAGTTGCACACAAATGTAGAGAGACGAACTTACTGCCATACGTATTTTCTGCCAGTCAACTTTGGCAGATACAGAGACAAACAATTGAGAATTTTGTTTATCACTTTCATATAACTTACTTTTCTTATATTATACTTATATGTAGTTTAATAAAGTATCAGCTTTGTTGGTCTAGTGATCGCAAACGCTACTGATGAGCATGAGGACCTGGGTTCCATTCTCAGGTCGGGTAGAGTGTTATTGGGTTTTTCCATCAGGAACTTCTCAGTAGCAGCCGGAGTTTGGCTCTCTGCCCGGTCGATGCTTATTACATGGGACTTTAATATGTTGGCAAAATGTGGGTGTACGGTACGGTACACCTCTGCCAACCCTTTATGGCAGTACAGGCGTGATATTATGTGAGTAACTAATTCTTAAAGTCAACTATCTAATGAAGGAACTTAAAATAGAAATAGGTAGTTAAATTTAGATAGCAGTATTCTTTTTTTCTTTCTTCATTGTAAGGAGATCTTGACAAAGATCCGATACACTTTGTGTGAGTTGTGACTGGTTTTGTTTCGCTAGAAACTTAGGATAAGTTTATTTTCTTTACTATATTTAAATGGGGCATGGCGTAAATATCGAACTAAACTATGGACTTGGAACTGTCAGACTGACGAAAGAAACCAAAAATGTATAGACCGACCTCTTTAATGAGTCCTCGCGAAGGTTGATCACGAATTAGTTCAATTAGTATCGTAATACCTACGCATATTACGATTATTTTAAAGTAAATAACCTGTGGGATATTGTTAGGACTTTGTGGACGCTTCATATGCCATTGTTAGATGGGGCAAGGCGGAGGACTGATTAAAGCGGTCGGTCTATAGGTGGATGTGTCGTACCGAAGGAAAATTCTAAAATATCAACTAATTTGTCTTTTTTCTTGAACATAAAATTCAGAACCTTCCTATAGTTAAGAAGCGTTACTGCTTTCACAAGCAAGTTTCATACAAATTCTTACCTAAATAACAATATTGAGACAATTTTATTTCAAGTATCAAGACGTTAGTTGCATTTTACCTAATGAAGAGAGCTCTATAGCCGAAATCTATGAACTTACAGTTCGCGTCACGTAAAAAGAACGCTGACCGCTCAAATAAACTTTCTCAATTTTTGTTATTCTAGCCTTTTCCAAAGTACTAAGTAGCTAGTAAAGTACCTATTACGATTCTACAATGAAACAATTATACTTATATTATAAAACAATAGCTTAGTACTTTAGGACGCGACTGTATAACGTGCGCAAACACATCCCCTCCACTGTCGCTCAGCGTTCTTTTTACATGACGGGACTTATACCTATATCGGCAAAGCGTTATTACTGTCACTTTCGCACGACTGAAAAACTAATACCTATAGATAGAGACAGAAACATGTCTTTGCCAAAACACGTGCTAAGTAACGTTTATAGATCTCGGTCTAAGCATTAAAATAGGTACCTAGTTTATTTCGGTATATGTGCCGATTAATCTTAAGTTTGCATTTGACAATGTCCTTTAGACGAAATAAAACATTGTGCGTTGAATAATATTAGCTAATACAGGTCATATATCTATTGCATAGAGTTGACAATGTTTTTGCAGTAAAATGTTATCAATTTAAAATAATCCCTATTGGGCTATTGTATTTACAATTTAATGAAAAGCCGTTACAAATAAAAAGTTTTTTTTAGACCACTGACCACCAAATGAATAACACAGCCGGCTTTTTACACTAAATGGATTTATGTGATATTGCTGGATTAAAACTGAATTTGTGCGGGGTGAAATTTGATTATTCAACTTTTTTGATTCACTGTTTTATGAAACGGAATTAATTTCTATAGATACTTACCTACTTTAATAATAAATTCTAAAAGGTGAATACTTCAATTTCACCCCTTTAAATTTTTCATGAGCATACATTATGTTGAGTGTCTTATTTTAATAGCGTTTGAATAATTTTGTAACAATAAAACGTTTCCAAAAGTTTTTGCTGTCATTTCGGTCCTAGTTTAATAGCCCATTGATTGTTCAAATTATGTAACAAAAAGTTACACAATATACCCCGAAATTATCGGGATCGATACAAAAGGTCTTCTTTATAAAGGTATTAATTGGACGATTTGATACTTTAAACAAATACACCTGCCTCCATAAAAGACGGGAGGCACCTGTTTGACTTTGTTCCTAGTAAAGATAGTCATCTCTTTCACACTTCTGTGTTAGAGAGAGATAGGACGCAGCCGTGAGAGAAAATTTTGATTGCTGTTGCGATATTTTATAATCCTCACTCGCGAAGTGACTGCACTATTACACCGAACGTGTTTCGCGAAACAATTAATTCTGTGTTAATTAACAAAGATATTCTCAACATATTGCCCATAAATAATTCCTGGGTTATAATAATCTTTCGAACGGAAATGCAACGTATTTATTGCCAACATAAAAGTATTTATTGCATTTATAATGAATGCAAAAATTTTCTAGAATGCCTTTTAGGTACCTATTCTTGGTGTGAATAACTGGTCATTAAGCTGTAGAAAGCTTGTTAGGTAAAATAACTAAAACATGAGTCTCACCCCAAAATTTTTTGCTTCACAAAACTTATAAAAAACACCAAAAGAAGTCGATCTTACACTAAGTCACCAGACCAGTTTTTATAAAGCCAGTGAAAGGATTTTTTCAGCAAATTGATTATCAATTTTAATAAACCGTACCTTTGTTTAAAGCATTATTGTAACTGTCATTAGACAACTGTATACAATGACTATAAAACGATTAAAACAATATCCCAGGAAATTATACTTCTTTACTCATCCTCTGTCTAGCCTTTTCCCAACTATGTTAGGGTCGGCAGCTGAATACCAGTATTTAACATGGAGCGACTGCCTATCTGACCTCCACAACCCAGCTACTACTGGGTAATACGATACCCCTTGGTAAGACTGGTTGTCAGACTTTCAAATTATACTTCCTAATACTTAATCAAGAAGTCAAAAGTACTTAGTGATTTCTTATCAAGCAGTCGCCGGCAGATTCCATTAGACATTCAATACAATGTGATTGGGTGTCACCGTTACAACAAAACCATTAAAATCCAGGAGCGTCGATATACGATTACACTAAACCAACATAACGACGCATTTATTTATAGTTTGGTTTTAATTTGAGTTTGTTTACTCGCCAGGCGGGGCGGCTGACGGATTTATGGTGAATTTTAATTGCATTTTTTAATTATTTTTCAACAACTACGCTGCCGGCAAATTGAATACGAACTCAGTTGTGTAATTCGTGTAGCGATCTTATCTCTGTGCCTAGATACAACTAAAAAACAATCCCGAATCTGTTTTTCGGGTATCGTGTAAATTATTTATGAGACTATTAAAATTAATCATTATTAACTACTGTAACTTGCCACGGCTCGTCGATCTACCGAATATCCTGCCGCGTTTAAAGGCTACCATTTTTAATTTCTTACGTAGAAACAAATTAATTTGGACATCATCATGATGCTCAGATTACTAAGAATCATCAAACGCTGCTGATTATCATCAATAAAATAACAATAAAAAATATTAACATAGATTTTAGTGTTTTTCCGGTCGTACAGACACTTTTTTATGTAATTTCTGGCAACAATAACGCCAGTCAAGCAGATTTCAAATGGGCTTTAAATCAGCTGGAATCCAAATATATTTTATTAATTTTAGACAAGACTATCAAAATTTTATTGCTTGCCTATAAGCTTGCTCATACTAATAATATTAAATAGTCGATTCTGTATATCATGCGGTTACCTATTCATTCAGTAGCTACGCTGCTACGAGAATGATGGAGGTCTTAAATCCAATGACTTAATTCCGAATTAATTGTGTTAGGATGTTCCAATAAATCCACTGTCGTTATTATAAAACTCCAGTTTGCTTAGACTGCTGTTTTTCTTGTAACAATCGAAGTGGTCTACCTTCCTGACTAAGCAAAATTGTACTCTGAGTACAAGTCAATTGGGTTCAGTTTTCGATCATGTGTCCACGATATATAGCATTTTTCAATCCCACTATCAGATTTTACTAGCCCACGCCCATTGATTAACACGGTAGATAAAAGTTAGTTTAATGAAGTATTTTTATACTTAGCATTTTTTCACATTGTTAGCTGACAGCGAGTTTTTGGAACAGAATTTAATAGAGTAGACCTTGGGAAGGCTTAGAACGAACAAACAAAATGGAGTGTGCAAAAGAGTTATAAAAAGTATTAACTAGAAAATTAAATTCAGATGATATATTTTAAATCTAGATAAAACATTGTCCCTATATTGCATGCTGATCTATCATTTGTTATGTACACAGAATTATCAAATTTCGAATTGTACTGATTTTAACAAGTCTTCTCATCGTTAAACAACCCACAGATACCAAAATCGGACCCATCTTTGAAGATTTTAATTTAAGTACAGACTCCAAAAAAACGAATCCCCGAAATACCTTCTTCAAACTTCTTACTGCAACGCCGCTCCAAATATTTCACTGTCCGAATACCGCTTCGTTACAATTAACCCTACGGTGCCTTTAAAAAAATAGCCGCGTAGCGACTCCGACAAACGAGGAATTAATATCGTAGTCCACAGCCATTTATTTTGAGTTCCCACTTACCACTTTGTACTTACAACGGGCCTTTATCTTTCTGTAATTATGCATCAGCACTGTATTGTTTGCTTAAGATTTGTTCGGGTGATGAATAATTACTTTGCTTTGAACAGGCTACCGCGCTTGCTTTATAACTTGTACTTATGTAGCGTAATGCGGTTGCAGGTACAAGGAATACAATTCTTTGTTTTGTTACAAGATCTGATTGTTCTGAAAATTCTCATCTTGCTCCTTTTTGTAAGAATTTGTTGAACAAAGTTCTTGCTTGTCTCTATTTGTACTTACAGTTTTATCTTATACGAGAAGCACCTAAGTTCTTTATAACTTTTCTTAGAAATGTAATCATGATGTTGATTAAGAATCGAAATCTAGTTCAGTACTCCAGCAGCTGAAAATGTGCACACTGCAAAGTCAGTAAACATCACCAAAATTTTTCGTTATGAAATAAATGCAAGGACTGTTTCAAATGATAGTATCAATATCTGTAATTATGTTATTGGTTAGCCAATAAGTGACTCAGAAACAGACATTTAATACAAAAAAGTAAGTTAATCCACACAGCCATAACTGCCAAAATCATCAAACCAGCAAGTTTCGGAACCCAAAAGCTGCTTCATCAACTTTTTTGTCAAGTTCCTCTTTGTGGCGCTATCTCTGTTAATTAAAGGAAAGCTTTAAAAGCTTACCGCCTTATACTTATTCGAAAAGCTTTCAACAGATGTCACTTACAAACTGCGTCCGCGCACTTATAAAACGCCATCTATAAGTTCAACGCATAACTTGTAAGACCAAACCAACTTGAGCTTTTGACTTGTTCGACGTGGGGGAGCCCGTTGGGTAACTTTTTGAAATGATTCTCAGTTTGTGTAGTAGATGGCGCTGTAAATATTTTTTAGTGTTGCGTACACGCGGTATATGCCTGCCCTCTGTTAATGCAAAGTTGTACTTTTATGTCGGGACCACTTTTATATTTTCCAATAAGAGCTTTAAGATTGCATGCACGGTGCACATTTTGTGTTTGCTAGTATTGGCGCATTCAGTAAGAGGGCTTCTTAATACAGGGTTTAAGCGACACTGACGACGCACAAACGGTTACCACGTATTCGGTGCATTCATTCTGAACATCCAAGTAGAAATGCCTCATACGTAATTTTAAAAAAATTTGCTGTTTCATACACTTTTGTAGGAAACAGCAGATTTAAAAAAATAATACCGTTGAAAATGATGTACTGAATACGTGGTAAGCGTTTATCAGTCGGTGCCCTTCCACCTAGTATATAAAAGAACAGAATTTTAAGAATGGAAAAGTGTGTTAATGCTGCCAATCTTGTTTGTCTAAATTTTGGGATAACCTGTTTAAAATAGTATGAGCTATGTATCTACACGAATATTATAGAGAGATTTCTAAGTTTGGATGTAGGGGATAATCTTCAGAACTACTGATGCGATTCCAAAAATTCTTTCACTACTGAGAAGCTATATTATCGCCGAGTGTCATTTAAAACCTTCCTGTGGGATAATTTCATCGTCCATAACGGGAGGGAAGCCGTGGGCAAAGGCTTGTTAAAAATAAAAATGAATAAGTAGTTTCTCCAGAAATCTAAATGTAAAAGTTATAAGTACTTATATTTCCAAATAACTGCAAAATTAGTTTAACTTTCTTTGTTCCACGCGACATCCTACAAATTAACCTTTGTTACATTAGCCATAACAATGTGAAATGGCCTATGATCAGCTAGGTCATATGTCAAGGTAAGGTATTCGAATCAAAGTGCCTGTGACAGATCATTATCAAACGTAGCAGAGCTTAAACCAGGGATATATAAAAAGTAACACGAAATAGGTGTTTCATTTCACCTTCCAAACCGAAGCAAAGTTAATGTCTATGAAAAATATAAATTGTAAAACAGTGACTGTGACAATGTCGCTCCTAACACTCGCATTGTTCATAATAATATTAATGTTAACAACAGTTAAAGCTGATTTACAAAATAATAATCCACCCTCGTCTTCAGTTCAGAATTTCAAAGTGTTTGTTGCGAATATGATAAAGGAACAAAGTTCTAAAATCCAGACGCTACTCAAGAAAATTCAGACAAACGCTCAATCTGTTTTGGAGAAAATAGACAATATGAAACAAGACAACAAACTGAATAAGAGAAAGCTTGATATCAATGGCGGCAGAGAAGGGCATCAAATCGAATCACCAGTACTGAAAAATAATGAAGGGATCGACACTTCGGTAGATGGGATTGCAGAATCGAGGAATTATAACAATCACTACTCGTCTTCGGGATATGGAGTAAGCGGCAATGCTAACTACGGGACCCCGACGTATCATCATCACTCGATTGGATTTGATCCGATTAACATAGTGGTTTCGGTCTCACTACTTTCATTCTTGCTGCAAGCACTTCAAGGTTTGTTGGGAAGAACAAGATTACCAACTCCGGTTGTAGAAGGAAGGACATTAAATCCAATTCAAGACTGGACCAGGAAGTTTGAAGATAATCTAACAGTTAAAGATAAGGGCCAATATTATTTGAAAAAGAAGTACTTTAAAAAGTATTTTCGCAAGTAGGATAACCTATGGCTCCTAACATGAGAGAGGTAATTTAAATTAACACCTAGGTGTAACTACTCTTCGCACTATTTATTTCGCACATTAACTTCAACAATTCACATCCTGCTTTTATTAAGAGTTCCACTAATGTAGTCAAAACATTAAGCTTCATAAATGAGAAAATATGGAAATCAACTAAATGTTTTGTGAATAAAAATTACATTCATAATTATGTTTGCTCCAATTCTTCTCACTTAACCTAATTGCACTCACATAGCGCGACATAATTTCCATTTCATTTAGTATTTTTTACGACTCATAAAACCGAATTAAAACAAAAGTAAATTGCTCTTAAATTGTGTGTAGGAACCGCTACTTTGTCTAGTTTAAAGAGACTTTCCTTCGGCAACTGTGGATACTTTTTAAGTATTAGTGACCCGGCCGGTCATGATCTTGTACGAGTTACGAGCTTGTCTTGATAGACAACACAAAGGAGGCAACTGGCATAATTAAATGTGGTTCTGGGTCTCACTGATCAATGTCGCTCCACGAAATTAAAGGATCTTTATAAATTGTGTCTTTATATTTGTGTTACTGTAGACTCTGTGGGGTTTTCTGTTATAATGAGATGGTTTTTCATCCACGTGTACTTTTCATTAAATAAATAGTTTCACAGAGGAAAATAATAAGGTTTATTCAATGTGTTTTTAACTGAGCCTCTCGTGTCTGTGCCTATATTATCCTCAATTAAATATAACATAATGTTCTCTGTGAGACATGAAATTTAATTTATTAATGTAAGCGTGGCCTTCGTCTCTGTATTTTTTTCTAAAACGTTTATTTATGTCACTTAAACATCATGCTTAGCGGTGACGATTTAAATAACAAGAAGGCTTTTAAGTGGTCTAAATAAAAGAAGCTCTTTGATAAAAGTTTTATAAGGGATGATGCTATACTTTACATTGAAGTTATATTGAATACTTGTAACAGAAATGTTTTGGGAATACTTTAACTGTGCGTAAAGCTGCAAAGTGAAATTTCCTGCCAGTCTTTATATCCTGATAACTAAACCTGGGATTATCTAGTTAAGAGTCACTCCTAGGCAAGCGTGCGCCATTGTTTCCCACTTCATCGCTTAGCAATAGGCCATCAGGTACTATATTGAACCAGGAGCCCGCCAATGGATGATAATAAAAAACCCGACCTACTTCATCGACTCTTATAGATTCAGACACATGACGAACGTAAATCTTATGAATAGTCTCTGCAAAGTTCACTTCATTATCAGTATTAGGGTTGTGCTGCATGACTGGTTTGAATGACACTCATTCACCCTAAATGAGATACCTTCTCCTGAACGCTAGAAAAGGTACAAAAGAAGTAACGTCAAGCAGTAGCAGAGTGATATGCTGAGAGCGGTGAACTGATTAATGTGACTAACTAAGTACAAAGATGATGCGGAAATTGTTCTTCATTGAAATTGAGATGACTGAAACTATGTTATGATTTTTCAGAGGATGAGTAAAAGTAGGTAAGTTCCGTTAGTAATCCGTGACTGCAGTGCTCCTCATACTAAGTTCTCCTGTAGTTATAAAGATTTAGGCCCTTAATACATCGTCTTAAAAATCGTCCCTGTATACAAGGTAGATTGGACCTTCAGCCTTTCTGCCAAAGCTCATTAGAAAAAGCCGTAAAGAAATTTCGAAGCAAAGAAACCAAATCCCTCTACACGGGTTACCACGTGACCTTTCTAAGTATCCCTTAGCTTTACACCATAAGGTCAGTGCGGCGAACCTATTGGTACATTCTCACGATATCGAGTGCCGACTCTGAGTGGATATCGTTTACCAGCTACTCAATCTGTTTGAGCTACCCAAGATTATTTCATCGGTGTTTTATCACGGAAGAAAATTGATTGCTGGTTGCCTTAGTAAATATTTAGTTTGGGGATTCCGTCTTATGCGTAGGTATATTTATAAGGAGAAGCTTTTTAGATTTTCTGAATAGAAAAGATTTTCCTACAACTAAAAAGCATCAAATAATTATAATACTTGTAACTATAAAAAGATTAGCAGAACACTTGCAGTAAAGCTCACAAGCATCTAAACTGAGCGTAGTTTCCAAAACACATCTTAAATCTTTTTATTTCAATTTTAATTTAAAATTTAAGCATTTTAGTGTTGGCTTAGGGTGGTTTCAGTAAAAATCCCATATTATCCTCTGCCGGGTGGTAGACAAGCGCCAAGCTGTACGGTGACCAAATAAAATCTGTTGTGAGGAATATTATCCCGTTTTATGAACGTTCTGAGTACATAAGCAGGTGGTCTTTGCGATGTTCTGAAGCTTTTTATTATAAAAGTTTGATGTATTTTTTACCGTATTTCTGAATATTACCAGGTTATTGTCGGTCGTTTTAACACAGATTCGACCCCTAAATCTTGAGTGACACGGCGAGTAAAATGTCTAGATATCTTTAAGTGCTTAGGTATTGCTCTTCAACGCTAATGAAAGATCTGGCCAAGACGTAAGTTCAACAGTGTTCTCAACATAATTTGTATTATATTGTAGATAGAAGGTTATTTTGTGAGTGCTAGCAAAGAAAGGTTACTCGTGGGTGTTGAAAAAGAGAAATTATGTCAAAAGGTTGAGCAGTAGCCGCCAGTTAAAGTCAAATCTTGGCGATTAGCAAACTGTCCGTAATAAACATTACGTACCTATAAAGGAATAGCCAAAAGTGAACAATCTTCCATAATGTCAAATGGAGGTAAGCAGAAACTACAAAACGCCACGTACTATCTTCACATAACTTCCTTCATCCCCGTTCAGACAATATGATCACACACATGAAACTTAAAACAAAATTTCCTTCATTATCCTAATACAAGCCTAAGCCATGGCTTCTCTACTCGTGTTCGACTAAGCTGTGTGACGTAGGTTAATGCATCATGCGGCGCTGGCTCGGATTTTAGATCCTGCATAAACTATTCAAAGATGAGGGTCATGGCACTGTGAGACCAATATTGGCTTTTATTTAATTAATTTTTAACTGAATCCTGAATTCGATTTTCAATTAACAATTATATTTTAAACTAAAACCAGTGGACTGAAAAGCGAGATTCCACAAATTCGAACTAAATTACTATTATACTATCAGTGTACATACTGTCCCACTGCTGGGAAAAGGCGCACAATCCAATCCATCCATTTCTCACGACCGTTTACTGTTGTGGACCAATCTCTCATGAAGGCGTCAAGTTTGTCTCTCCATCTACGCCTAGGCTGGATCTTCAACGGCATGGCTTTGTAAAACTCTGAGTTGGCCACTGTATCATAGTTATACCTAGGAATATTAAGAACCTAAATATCTACTTACATGAGTGATCCTGAAATGTGATTGTTCCTAATCTAACAATACCACATTGTTCCTAGATAAGTCCTATAACTGGAGTCTGTAGTGAGCACTGTCTTAACTATGCACAGACTCCAGTTACTAAGTATTCTGTATTATAATCCTGCTCTACTTTAAGCTGAGCAAGCATTACCTACTTTCTTGAGAAGGTAAGACATAGATATTATAACTTCACTATATTTGATTTGTTTGAAAACGAGCGATTTGCACTTCGGCGCCTATGTCAACTCAACATTAAGCACTTAATACAAGGAAACATTGTGAATATAGGTACACACTTTTGCTTGACTCTTTTTTCTATAATAATTAAGATTACGGGTCTCTACGTAACGGCTCTGAACAGTAGAAAGAAGATTACCAATAGAAAACTAATAAGAGAGAACTTTTACTCTTCGCAAAACTACATCGGTGACGACGCTCTTCAATGAATACTCTGTTATATACCTAAGCATATAAGTAGGTAGTTCCTTATTTAGGTACACATCTTTTTCATTAACGAAGGATCAGTCGGGAGGAGATCTTGGTAAAAAAAACTGAATTACAGTTTATTCCAATTATATTTCGGACTTTACTCAGATCTTAGATAAAGCTGAGCTAATCCGGGTAAACCTGGGTTGACTCACTCTTTTAACATTATCCTCGGCATAGGTATATGTACTTATTTTCTTCGTAAATGAGATGGCCCTGAGAAAGCTTTCCTTATTCCTTAGATAACGAAATTACTTACATTTCCTTCAAGCTTACATTTCTAGTCTAAATAAGCTTATATTATGTTGAAAGGTAATTATGCTGATCTTTCATTTTGACTCCTAAATTGGATTTCTTCCAGTTTGTTATGTTTGAAAGCAAAGTCGGTAAGTAGAAAATTAAATTTTAAGAATTGATGTCACCTAATATTTTACTTGAGAGTATCGTTTTTTATTTCTGAGAATTCTAACATGATATTGAGCTTGCTATCGATATTTAATTCACTGAAATGACTACTACAACGTAAGCGCCTGGCAGTTTGAAATAGCTATCAGACGTCGTTGAGTCAACGCGCACTACATTTACAGTAGGAGTCACCGCGAGTTATTTTTGTTGACTGAGTAAATACATCAATTAATCTTCTAAAGGTCTTGTTTTATAAATCTTGAAGAACTAAAGCTACTCAGGATTATTATACTTTCTAACAAAATATATTTATCAAACGCTCTGTCCATGGTATCTGTAAAAATAATACTAAACCCTTTACTTACCCACGTCCGTTGTATGAAACGTTACAATAATACAGCCAACAGGAAAGACTCATTGTCATCATGTCCAACTAACTGTCATGACACAAAAATCAGTTCACTTTAAATTTTAAATCCACATTTTATAATATTACAATGCCTGTCAAAAAAATCAACACCCCGACAAAATGGAACCCTTTATCGCAACACCTCGGCGATACGTCTTAATTTCATATTCAGCTGCGTTTTCTTTGAGCAAATCGGTTTTGTACTAATTTGACGTTTGGTTGACAGATGCAGAAAAAGTTACTGTGCTGTCTATTGTTAACTTAATCCCGTTTCTATGTGGGTTTGTCACCGAAAATGGATTAAAGGGTTAGGCGGCAGGTAAAAAAGACTCCCAACGAAGTTATCAGGAAATCGGTAAAGGATTCTCAATGTGGAATGTTTGCTTAGGTCTTCGCTTGTAAAACTGACTCTTTCTATGCATTATCATCTGCCTAGCCTTTTCCCAACTATGTTGGGGTCGGCTTCTAGTCTAAACGGATGCAGCTGAATACCAGTATTTTACATGGAGCGACTGCCTATCTGACCCCCACAACCCAGTTAGTACTGGGTAATACGATACCCCTTGGTAAGACTGGTTGTCAGACTTTTTGGGCCTCTGACTACCTGTATCGATTGTCAAAGATCTACAAATGACAGCCGGGACCAACGGCTTAACGTGCTTTCCGAGGCACGGAGGAAACTTGGTATGTACTGGGTGGTCACCCATCCACAGACAAACCTAGGCAAGCACGGCTAAACCTAAAGATCGACTCGAGCGGTTGTTATTATTTAGCCACGAGCTCCTCCTGACTCTTTCTATGCATGGAAATAAAAATACAAAACCGATATTCAATTTCTTTAATTTCATTCACAAATCTGTTCCCTTCAACATTTGATTACTAGTTCACTCATCAAAGAACTTTAAACATAACTCTCAAAGGACATAAAGTATTTAAGCAGTCAAAGTCCCATTATTTGGACACATGTCACCAGTATCACAGCATCAACCCTTGCATTGGGACCATTCAATCTAAATTCAAATACATCACTGTGAGAGTATGGTCCAATCTAAACATTCGTTAAGGAAATTTTAAAAATTCCTATTCTGGGGCCCCTCGTTAAACCGCTTAAGCTAATTATATAAAACATTGCTAGGGGTACAAAGCTTATATTTCGACGTTATTACATCCCCTCTATATGCACATAATAAGAGCTCATTCTGGGATGTTCCCCTTTGTGTGGAATATTTGTTTGATCTTTCGAGCTTGTAAGGGCAGGTTGTGCAACGGAGGTAGAATGTATTTTTATTGACTATTAGCTTTCTCTTGGCTTTGTTTGCGTTCAAAACAAATATTGTCTACACGTACTGGAGTAAAATAATGTGGAGTTAACTGAGTTTGTGGCTTTTTTATTCATGTTCTATTTTTATTGAAAAAGAACTTATGATGTGGTTTTGTTTTTGGCCCGGCAATTGATCCTGTAAACAAGGGAAAATAGATGTTATATTGGTCTACAATGACCCGGTTAGGGTCTTACTTGGTGACCACCTAATAAAGAGCATTTTTCCCATTTGCCCTACCTATGCCAATATCTAGGCAACCGCCAAATAATATAGAAAGAAACCGATTAAAAAAACAGAGAACGACAACCCGGTCTGTTAAAAAAAAACATTTCAAAATTCGAGCAAAACGTGTTGTTTTTACAAAACAGAAAAATGTCGAACAACGTTCCACGAACAGACAAAAAACATTTAAAAATGTAAACAATACAACCTTGCATCTTTGATAGCTATTCGCGAGTACGAATCTTCAAATAAACATGAAGAGTACTCTTAGTTTTAAGTATTCTAGTAGATACAAAGTAGCTACTTAAACATTCATCAGAGGGCAGTTAAAAAGTTATAGAGGAACAAGACTAATAAGTTAAGTTAATTAACTTTAATGAAGTGTAGTCACTAAAAATAAAAAGTAGTTTCAACAAGTTGTGTTACTTATTCATAAGTTAAAACACAGTTTTTAAGCTATTCAGATTTTACATTACCAACTTAAATAAACTCATGAAATTTTTATAAAAATATTCAAAAAAATCTAGTTGCCGGCTACTATGTAGGCTGTGCCTTATATTTTTTATTCAAACACTGAACTAAAATAGCCCTAAGACATACAATGATAAATTTAATTAATTAACCTTAATTTCTATATTATCTACATCCTAATTCCACTTACTTAGCACCTTTTAAAGGGAATTAGGAAGTCAGTGAACAATTCAGTGTAGAAATAGGTTCTGCTGAGTTCACTGACGGTCTGCCAATTTTCACCCTTATGCGCCAAGTAATAAGGTTGAAAAGTTGTCGACCGTCAGTGAACTCAGTAGTACATACTTATTAGCCATTTGATAACCTTCTGCAGGGTTCTCAAAAAGTCTCTTACGTAGGGAAGGGACGAGCAGTGATCATAAACTTAATCATCAGTATAAGTAGCAAATTCCATATCAAATTAAGCCATCAAAGATAAAAGTCCAAAGAAGACACACTCAGTAAACAAAGTTAAGAAAATCTGCATTAGCAGGATATAATATTTCAAGAGCAACGTCAATCAAAGGCTAACGAAAGATCTAAAGGTCTCAAAAGAGCACGTGCAAATATAAAATTCATTACTGGCGCCTCTTCTGCTAATTCGCCCCCTTCGTCCCCTTCATCCCCTCGGATAAGGGTATAAGGGGACCTAATATCCTTTAAACCGTGAAGACGTCAAAGGCGATACTTGAGACGCCACTTGTCTATTTGTAATAGAATATGAAAATCTTTAGCGCCGTACGAGGGATTTTTCGGTCGTTGATATAAAGTTTTAAATAGAAAGAAAGATAGAATGTGTTTACCTTTTAGTTTACAAACTTTGTTACACAGCTCTTTTATAATAGGTATTGCTAATTCTATATGTAAAATGATCTTATTTCAGAAATTCAGTCAGTTTGTCTATATGCATTTTTACAGGAAAAATTTCTACGTTTTTTGATAATGTCTCACCTTATGCTGGTGTTCAAGCAATGCATGATAGTCGTTTTGTTATACAACCACAGACAGCACAGCTCAATAAAAAAAACTGTGGAAAATGAAATAGTTTTTGCGAAGGAAACTAGAGTATAGTAAAATCCAGCGTAATTATTTAAAATGGACGTACTAAAGTTGCTCTGGAATACTGCGAATTTAATGAAAACAAAAATATTTCTATTTCGTCTACCATAAAAACTTAAAAAGAAAATAGAATTCAATTAAACATCTGTTACTACCAATTCGTTGGTTTGCGGTTTAAAAAGCTCGGATTATTTTGCTTTGAAAATCGTGGAATTTTCTGTTTACATAACGTATCTAGTAATATTTTATACCCATAACCTCTTACGTTAGAGAAAAACCTGCAGTGAGCATCGGCACTCGTTCATGTCTCGAGAGCCCGGGCCACGGTGAATAAAATTTTAGGTGCCCCTTAAAAGAAATATTCATCATAGAGATTTTATTACGAAGAATTTCACGTAAACTGATTCTCTTTCGGTTGGTTATGTATGTCATTTAGAGTTATAAATAGAAATAGAAAATACAAATTCAAATTTGTTCAGTTCAGTTACAAAAGAAAAATTACAAGCATTTTCAACTTTATTTTTCGCTGGCTCGGTAGCTTCGTCGGCAATATTTCAATGTGCCGATGATGCTTCGAGTATCTTCATTAAAAGTTTCTTTTTCCCGCCCAAATTAACTTGATTCAATTATGCCCTTTTTACTTTTCAAGACTTTGCTCTCAGGTCTGCTTACATTGCACCTTTGATGTTTTGCCTTAACTTTATACGATTTTCGACTTGACTTGCTCAACGGCCATGTTTTCATTGAAGGCAGAAAAAAGGAAAATTGGATTTAAACATGAAAGATCGAAGGCCTTCCTATAGACGGAGTATTTTGAGCTCAATTTAATTACGTAAAACTTGAGGAAAATTGTGTGAAGTGATTTAAGTAGGTTGGTAGTGTAGGTATCGGGGAATATAAAGAGATCCAAGATGTCTCAATAAATCATATTAACTAGACTAATTTTGTTTAAATGGGAATAAAGTAGATAGGTACACTGGTGCCTGGTGGTAATGGAAATCTAGCAAAAACTCCATGACAGTAATTTCAAACACATTTTTCCCAGTAACTGAAACATTTTTGTTAACAACCTACATTATGTTTTGGTTCTTGTAAATATAAAGCGCGTAAAAAGCGGTACGGCACACGAATCCATTGTAAAATTGCGATTTTTTTGGTGAATTCTTGGTAACACGTTATTAGTTTACTTTTTGTCAACAATAAAAACGATATCATTTCTAGTTCGACGCAGCGGGTATTAATTGGCTATTAAAATACATATAACACATACCATCTTTTTGTGTGAGAAAAATGGTGTGTTTGTCATAAATCTATTTGGTTTAGACAAATTGCTAGGTGGTCCTTGATTTTGAACGTTCACCTCTTGCTTTTTAGTTAACAGAGCCGGTATAAGGTGGCTTCTTATTCTATTGAAACTGTTTTCGGTGGTTTGCCACCTCAAGGTCAAAATGTTACCATTAACATAGCATGAAGAGGTAGGTTTGTATGTTTGTAAGTTTAGATGTAGAGAGTTATCTTCGGAACTATACTGATCCGATTCCGAAAATTTCGTCACAAATCGGAAGCTGCATTAGCCCCGAGTGTCATAGGCTTTTTAAAATGTTCATGTAGGATAATATCTGACCATAAAGCTAGCAAAGCTGCAGGTAAAAGCTTGTCCGCAATAATCTTGGAGGCACTTCTTAAAAAAAATACGTTGTGTTGGTTTTGAAAACAACATAGCTGTGTACAACAACCCTTCAGTGATCTCCTGTCAGAAAAATATTCGTTTTCATAAATCTGCTCCTCCTCACTCCAAGGTTTGAATAAAAATACTGTAAGGATTCACTTTTACCAAGGGTTCCCAGAATCAAAACTAGGATTTCCGGACTTTTTATGTCGCAGTGCGTATAACGTTATTGTTCTATTTTTACATCGATGTATTAATTGAGAACGATTTAGTTGCAGAACATTGCGATGTGTTTAAAATCCAAGTGCTCGAGCCAAAGCTGGAAGCAAGTGCTTGTGCCAGTGCTAGAAGGAAGTGCTGGAAGGAATTTCGGTGTGCTTAAAATATAAATTATTATTTGATTTAATTAAAAATATATTTATATTATCATCATCATAATCCACAGCCCGACTTCACCCACTACTGGGTATAGTTATTTTTTTGCAATATTATCATAGATGGTTTTAAAGTTCTTTATTTTTTCTCCTCGCATTCCGGACGCTAAGTTTGAATTCCGACTGTGTCCTGTGTGTGTGTGTGTCCTGTGTCATACAGGACGTATGGCAACCCTACTTTTACCACCGTTGGTTCTGTTACCGAATATCAACATTTTATATTTCTCTAACCGCACATTTATTGGGCGATTCGTAACCGTGGCATAAAGTCCCAATAATTGTTATCTCAGCGATCCACCCGTCCACAAAGACCCACAGTCCCACAGTCCCACTGACTTTATTTACTCTCAACCGATTCCCAGGTTTATATCTATTTCGGAGCTCCGTATAAATGCGGTACAATAACAATAAAGTAGGATTTCGCTACAGATTGCTGACATTTTCCTCAAGACGTAGGTACGGTATAAAACGGGTATATTATATTATTAAAAACCTCTGCATACAACGGCCTGGAAGGATAAGGGAGTAACAAAAGATAAATGAATACGGGCGCTAGTAAACAAGGAACGAAGGCTCCTCTCTTCAGTAAATTAAACGTAAATATTCTTATGAACGTAAACAAACGAAATTCGTCTGAAATTTACTAAGTACTTTAAGATTTAACAAAATTCTAGCTACAAATTGCTTAACACTTATCTACTACGTCTGAAGTAGACACTAGTTTGGTACTTCGTAGAATCGTTTAAATTAGAACCTCCTTTAAGAAAAACAAAATGGCTGACAAATATATATCTCTCGTCGTGTACACCATCATCTGCTTAGCCTTTTCCCAAACTAGGTAGGGTTTGGCTTCTAGTCTAAACGGATGCAGCTGAGTACCAGTATTTTACATGAAGCCACTGCCTATCTGTGTATCAGTAACTGGGTAATACGATACCCCTTAGTAAGACTGGATGTAGTACCTCTCGTGGTGTACGTATCCAATCAAAAAATCTCTCGTGGTGTACGTACCTAATCAAAAAGAAGTTACATCATATAGGTACCATTTTATGAACAGATTCAAACTTGAAAGTGTTCAACCAAACATTTGTGTTTTCCAGAAGGACATGAAGGAAAAGGAAATGCTAATAGCTATCGTCGCGACCGACGCTGCGTTTTACAAATTCACCCATCCCTCGAATTCTTTGCATTATGTTACCATTGAAAAGATTTTATGGCCCCACGGTAACTTAACAGTACTTTCGAATGTAGTTTTAAACTCGTCTAAAGAATAAAGTTGTAAGTAGCCAAAACTTTTCCGAAATACCGTAGCCGGAAAAAGTATGGATGTGCACTCTAACCCTTTTTGGCTTGAAGGGGGAAAAATTTCAATTGATATCGACGTAAAAAAGCCGTATGTTCACCAATAAAGCATCAACTTTAAATAAAGTTCCTACGTTTTCTTTGATTTATGTTTTTCTTTTATATTCTTTTGGTATAATAAAAATACAATTTAGACCTTTTACTTCTTTTTTATTCATTGAGCTATTACTTTTATTTCTGCTGACAGATTCCAGATGTACATAAAGTTCGATTTAAACTTGTCTGGACGTCAATCTCTTTACTTTGAGTTGTCTGTCTTATAAGGTGAATGACTTATATTGCTAAAAAACTGACAGATATTATTGTTTCATGACGGATTTTTCATGAGAGACATCTGATATTTTATAAATGAAGGCTTCATCCAAAATATTATTTTAAATATTTACACGTGTACATTTTGGAGATTTTCCTGTTATTTTATTAATTTATTTTCTATTTCATGTATTTTCGAGTAGCAAGTTCTCAGTACGTTGCGTTGTTATTACCCAATCAGTATCTTTTTGAACTGGCAAAGTGGTCCTTAGTTGTTAATAAGATTTCGACATCAATTTTACTTGGAACTGTTTAAGTTCTTCTATCTCTGAATCTTAATATTCTTAAATAACAAATCAAGCCTATATTTTCCGAAGGGTAAGCTTTGTAGTATTTATTACCTAATAATTGAAGTCCTTTTGTTACGAGTTCCTTTATTCTTCAAGCACATAATCTGTATAGAGGCGGACTTAATGCCTTTGGAATTTTCCAACCTTTGGTTGATTAAGAGACTAAACAACCGTAGATGGTGGATATTTTTAAATGTTAATAAGCTACAGTTTTTAAGACAAAATAGACCTGATATTTAATCTATCTGATGGACTAATGCCCGTTGTCACTAATACTAAGCGACACCTCAGTAAATGCTTAAATGAAAGTATAGTCGCCAGCACATCAAGTTACCACAAACTGTCATATTTTCTTATTCGATTTTGAACTTAACCGTAAACATTTTATGGTTTAAAATCATTTCGAGAAATTTGACAGTTTGTGGTAACTTGATGTTCTGTCGACTACCCTGCTAGATTTTCTAGGCTCGGTTCAGAGCCGTGGGTGGAAATTCCAATCGTGCAATACTGCTATTTAGTTATTTAAGACAAGTTTAAATAAATAAAATAAGCCTTTATTTGTCCTTAATATAAAAAAATCAAGATAAATATAAAACTTCTTAAGATCGATTCAGGAGGGTCTTTGGGTAAAGGCCTCCTCTATTTGTTTCCACATTCGTGTCTGTTCTAATCCTGTACTATGGTAGGTTTACGTAGCAGCAGCTGCTTATACACCGTGACTTTTTAGTCGTCTTACAATGGCAGCCTACTTCATGTAGGTATCCGATGACTACTAAGCATTCATAAAAAAAATAGGTATTTATGAGATTTTAATAACTTAAAAATAAAAATATTATTCAATATTATGACGCATGACGTAGTTAAAACACCCTGTTGTGAGCGAAAATCTACTGGACTCGAGCGCTGCGTAGGTATATTCTCCCGTTTGACACGTAAACATAATTAACAGGATGTTTCATAATTTTTTCTATTGTTTATTTATTTTTCTTTTTACCTATTACAGCAGGTAAAAAAAAAAATCGCGCCTAGAACTATATTATGTCGGGCACATTGAGTGGAGCACCTTTGTAAGACGACTAAAAAGTCACGGTGTATACTTCAAGCAACTTATCTGTGCGGGCGGGAAAATGCCGAACTAAAATAAATGTACCAAGTTTGACATAACGATGCAAATTTTCGTGACAAGCACCGCCACCTTGAAGTGCACACTTAAAGTGGTCATACTATACGTTGGTCTTAACTGCCACTTAGGAGCCAGCTGTCAGAGGTAAGTTATCAGAAGTGCTTGCTTCTGATAACTTACCTGACAGCTGGCTCTCTGTTCACGCCAGTTATGTTGTTACTTTGGAAACTTTCCAGACGCCTGGGAAGAAATTACTAGTTATGTTATTGTTGGGCTGTCTAATGTTGTACCTAAGCATTTTATAATCGTCAATCTTTATTAGTTTGAACTAGGTTTAAGTACTTACCGACCATCGACTGACTTTTCCTTTTAAACTATTTTAATACTTACCAAGAAATACTTATTTACCTAGACTTTTCCTAAGTAAGTTGGGGTTGACAGTTTTCATCAAAGTTTCTTCAAATTCGACACAAAGTTCAGCAAGCGTGTCAAGACTTTTTATATATTACATATAAAAAGTCTTGACACGCTTGCTGAACTTTATAAAGAAAAAAAAGTCAGCATGGTTGGTAGCGAAATTGACTGCACAGCCTTAAGCATCGGAAATGCTCGTGAACCTCCATGCAGAGTCTTTTTTAATGCATTCCAAATTACATTATGTAGGTATAATATTTTGTCCCCACATTTTTATGTTAGAAGGATAATAATCATTCATTCACCTTCCCACAGAAATCGCAAAAGATTATTATCCGACGCGAGTTCAGCGTAAGTTATTAAACTTATAACTGCGAACTTAATAAAAACTGCTAATCACGTGCCGAGGTTCTTTGGCTAATGGCTGGTTTTTTATCTTACTATATTTTAAATAAGCGAGAGTATAATGAGTAACAGCACATTATTACTGACTAATCCTTGAGTTAAGCTCCGGCCAGTCTGTGATGTCTTCGGATGCGGGACTGTTCGAAAGAGATACCGCGGCCCTGGAACACAAAGGGCAAAGAAGGAACATGGATGGGTTTTAGTCAGTCAAAGTCTGACACTACCTTCCACTCCGCCCAGAGCTGGTCACTTGATGATTTCCCATCCGAAAAAAAAAGCTCCGGCCAAACTAAAGCGAATATCGCGCGGGGTGGGGGATAAAATTCCGATTGTGTCAACTGTATTAACTTGTATGGAGATGTTCACACTGGCAAGAATATTCGCGTAAATACTTATGCTAGGGCTAGGGCCACATTGGCGGGATTCCGCGAACTGTTTATTCTGGAAAATAGATGGAGCTAGACGTACAGTATAGCTTCATCTCTTTTCCTAACTTCGTCTTTCTACATATTAAAGCGTGCAGAAGCGTCTTGCGTTCAGCGCGGTTCGCGCTTTTGCCTCAGTGTGGCCAAAGCCTTATACCCTTATACCCATAGACAACTAAGTTTAGTGTTGGTTTTGTCAAAACCGGCAAAGGTGTGGTGGGAATACTCAAATGTTACGATCTGCGTCTATTTCAGTCTGTTGTCAAATCAATATTATTGAGAATTGAATATGTTAACGTATGTTCTATTTATAGTTGCTAATAAGTATCTTTCGTTTGAAATTTATTGAAGCCATATCAACAGTCATACGCCCACGCAGTTGAAAATATCTTTTTCAGAAACTGTTACCTATTTATATTGTTTTCTTTTATCTTTTTCCGGTATATTACCGATTGAGGACGCTTGATAGCTGTTCTGTACAGTATAATTTATATATTTTTGGATTTATTAACTAGCTTCTGCACGCGACTGCGGAGAAGTGTATAAGTCACTTAGTGGCGGTACTTCCATACAAGCCTACAAGCTTGGCTTGCCTTTATAACCTACTACTCTTCATAGAGTTCGGGTTTCTGAACAGCCTGCTGGCCTTATGGGCTTGACATATTGTTGGCCCCTAGGCACGCCACTCGGTAATAGTGTAGCTTTCCGCCAGTTGAAATTTTTTTTGTACATAACATAACTTCAGGCCTGTACTTCCCGAAGGGTTAGGCAGAGGCGTACCTAAAAGAACAAACCACTTTGCCAGTTATGTTTAAGTCCCATATAATCGGGAGCGAGCCTATTGCCATCAACCGGGCACGAATCAAGACTCCGTGGCTGATACCGAGAAATTCCTGATGGAAAAACCCAAATACATTTTGCGAATTGAACTTAGGACCTCAAGCGCAATTGCGACCACTAGACTAACAGGCATTTTTGTAATCGGATTAATAAGCAGTTTCACAGATTACCTCCTACATCCAAACTTAACCTTTTAATACTGTTCTGTTTTATTCTCCACAACCCTTCAACGCTTGTTTTAAAAACAGACAAGAATAAAACACACAGTCTTCCGATGTTCCGTGTGAAGCATGTTTACAAAATATTGTACGATTGATTGACAGGAGGCGCTATTAAATAACAGTAATTAAATGTCCGCTAACGATCGGTCAGCGGGCCGTCACGAACGGTCGACGTTTTAAGTGAGTGCTGGTTAAAGCTGGCCTCACACTGCTAGTTTGTACTGTAGGGTAGTATGCTATATACGTGCTATAAAGACAAGAGTTGTCACAAGGCATCGTGTGGTGGGACACCTCAGACATTGCGGGGTTGGTTTACATCAAAAACAAAATAAT
Source organism: Noctua pronuba (assembly GCA_905220335.1). NCBI lineage: Eukaryota > Metazoa > Arthropoda > Insecta > Lepidoptera > Noctuidae > Noctua > Noctua pronuba. Next base: position 10,466,188 of record LR999902.1, read on the forward strand.
AGCATGTAGAGCGCTTTTCCGGTACTGCCTAGAACTTATTGATGCTGTTAATGAGCATGGCCCAATGTTCAAAGGGCATTTCCAGACATTGTTCCACATTTTTAGAAAAGAGAGCATAAGCGTGTTTCGTTGTTGCTGACATGCCGCGCCTTTCGCTTTTAAATATCGTTCAAATCATTCGCGTGCAAGAGACTCTTGATGAGAGACTCGATGGACTTACAGAAATATTCATATATTCATGTAGATGTTTATTTATTTATTTTTATTTATTTCCTGGTGACAGACATCACCAGGCGAATCCTATGTTTTTTTTTGTAGCTTAATTTCTAGATAAGTGGCGATCGCTTTCGAATCGTGTAGTATTTACAAAGACTTGCAACAAAAATGACATAACATTTTCAAATTCATAATCGTTATAGCCTCTTTGTCGAGGCCAAGGAAAAGGCAAGCGCTATAATAAAAACACTGTATAGCACTTGCCTTCAGTGTAAAACCAGCTTTACTTCACTGCACGTCACGTTACTCAAACATTTACTTTGTGACCTAAATTCTTGGGCGATTTTTAATGCTTTAATTACTGTACTGTTTATGATAATCTGATGTTTTGACGAGCCATTACGGGTAGTGTTAAAAGCCTGTTATTAGATGGGTCTCGTGCCATTTTAGGAACGTAAAGTGTCTCGAGTAATTATCTTGGATGTATGACAAGTGCCTGCAGCAGTAACAGTAGATATTGCAATATTGGCTCAATTAGTGAAGATAACAATTATTATTTTATCTACTAGGTATAATTATATATTACTCGCTACGAATGATAGCTCTCAAGAGCTCCTTAATTTAAACATCTACATACTACATCTTGAAAACTCGTCAATTTTGACTTACTCATTTAAATATGATTTTAAAGTTATACCTTTTCCTTTAGGAAAATCTCATAATTATCATGTTTATTATAGCTTTCAACATTTCTTCATTTTCTTATTTTACACCATGTACGTCTGAAACGGTCTTGTCAATTTACCAATGCGACTGGTACAGTTAGGTGTTTTAAGAGCTACATCCTAACGGTCATGTTCTTTACCCTTTACCCTACCTTTTACGGGATAAGGATGTTCCGTATGTTTTTTATGACGTGTCAATATGACAATAGAAACGGTTGTACAGGATGTTGCAAGTATCGGCATCTACACTGGTGACATCTTTGTTCGTCCCTTCACAGTTAAGCCGTTTAAATCCATGTCGATTTTTCTCAAAAAAACTTGCTTCGATTAAAACTTTTTACGACTTTTGCATTGGATTTTGTTGTCATTTGATAGTTGTCTCATTTGCACAACACAGTAGTTTTTCTCTCCGTTCAGATTTATAAAATGATGTGATTTGAACTCGATGAAAACTGCAAACATTGAATCCGCTCTGAATTTCACAGAATATTGCTGTTTTCCAAAATAGATGATGATTGATCGTGTTGATCTAGAATGCAAAAAACTAATTAAAATATTTAATGACTGTTTTTATGAATATTTGTTGCTGTGCCCAAAAATTACACAGCTTATTTTTGTATGCGGAAATAATTTTTTCAGCAAATAACACGTCATTTATCTAACTACAGATACCTCGTTTATTACCAATAAATAAAAACATCCTCATCATCCATCAACATCAGCGCGCATCATGCAGCACTTTGTCATCGGCGCTCGATCCCATATTAAAATGCTCCATGTTAATTTGTTAATTACAAGTCGAGTCGGGAGTTACGGCTTACCAGCGTTCGCTACATAAAACTGCAGTTAGTATAAATCAATATGTATTCACGTACATATTTCTGGTAGATATCCATAATTCAGGAGCGATGAAACCCTTTAGGTATGGGATATGGGATCGGCGAAAACTCCGTAGGTATCTCTTCTCTGCGTATTAAAATCATTTATTCAGTTTTTTCAGCCCCTGGAGTGAGATTTTGCAGCACGCTCTCGAAGTTTGACGATGTGTGCCGGTAGACTAATAATTTTTAAAAACGTATAAAATAGCCCTGTTTTGTGAGCACTTCGTGATATCTTTGTTTATTGCTAATGAATAAATCAAATGGTGGAATCAACGGCAGAGCAGAAGCGGTTTTTATTTCAATGGAAAAACATCTAGAGGCAAGGTCACATTAATTTTAGTACGTACAGTCTTCTTTTATAATTCTTTTCAATTATCCATTTATTATTGCAATTCAAGTAAGTCCTTATTTCTCGTATTGTAGCTGACTGATTCATGTAACTCTCAAAGCAGGTAATTAAACACACTGCAATTGAAGAATAACTTAACATTTTATCTGCAAGAAAGAACTACACCTAACGAACCTCTTACATGAAACAACCAAGCGTTAAATAATCACTAAGGCAATAAAATTAACTACCACAATAAGTAATTAACGCAAAGCCATACCACATACTTAGCAGTAACTCTTTTTCTTTCTCTAAGTTAGTAGCATTCGCTCATCACTTAAGCACTAGGGAACTTCACAATCGTATGCTACTCCATACAGTGGGCAGACGAAAGGAACACGGACACTTTATCACCTGCGCCTGCGCAGTTATAAATCAAAGTAAAATCGCGTATCTACATTGCAATTAAGAGGGGGCGAATCCTCCTAGTGTACGCAATAAGTTCTGTACGGGAATAATAACATTTTATCTGGGATCTGAGAACATTTATAATAATTACATCATTGTATTGACAGGCCCATTAATATCTGGTCCATACAGCGATGAGTGTGGACAGAGAGGCTGTGGAGATGTTTTCTTGTAATTATTTTGGATTTTAGTAATTGAATTAGTTGTTTCGTTTTTTGTTTTGAAGCTAAAGCTTTGTGTATGTAAATGGTTATTAAATGATTGTGTTTTTAGTATTATAAAATACTCGGATGTGGCACATTCAAATTGCACGAGATAGATATTGCTTTCTGAAAAGCAATTTTGACTATCATATAGTGTGTTCGTAAGTTTTCATAAATTAGATAACGTTTCGTAAGTTTGCTTTCAAACTTTTGATACACAAAAACGGCAGTTTATTTTTACAATAATTTTTGGTGTCATTGAATTTATTTGTTTACAAACCATCGTGTATAATAGTGTTGTTTTCTCTGACTTGTATCTACTTCAACATTACTTCACTTTTACTTGAAGATTAAATGAAACTGGAGCAGCACACTAGCATGACCACCGTAGAGACGCGTTTCTTTGACGGAAGAATCGACAAATTGACAGATTGTTAAAAGAAATCTGTCATTTTGTCGACACAATCTTTCATTTTGTCGATTCTTCCGTCAAAGAAACCCGTTTCTACGGTGGTCATGCTACGCGTGCAGGAGACAAAGAATTTTTGCAATAAAATTCGTCGCATTTTTAGTTTAGCATCAACAGCTACTTCAGTCAGTTTCTGTTCCCTGATTGTAACTAATATAGCAGTAATCGCGATGCTCTTTTAATTAAAGCTTAAGAAGTTTCTTTGCGGCTTTACGCTCTCCGTACAGTACCTCATTTTGTCTCTTGTTACAAACTTTGCCGTGCCAGAATGAACTGTATGTACTCGCCTTAGAGTTCCTTATGTGTTTGAGTTAATATTTTTAGAACACCTATTTGCGTCCATTCTTTTAATTAACATCGCCTAATTTGATGCCTTTGAAACGTTACTACGAATCAGATTGTTTCTGTGTTTTTTTGTTTAAACACAGAAAAAACACGAGAGGCTGTATTTTTCACGTTTACTAATTAAACTGAGATTTGGCAGAATTAAGAATTATGGCTTTATTTACGATATTTTTAATTTAAAATGTTATAAAATGATTGATGGTTTAGACGTACCTAATTAAAAGAATATTCTTGCGTCTTTTAGATTAAGATTAAAAATTTTAATGTATCAAAATCCATTTAAATCACCCTAGCTTACAGAAACGTCTAAAACAAAATTTTATAGCCTAAAAAAGCATTAAAACCTGCGTAAATGAGAATTATCTTATAAGGTTAGCAAGTTATAATTATAATAAATATTGGCAAGAAATTTGATCTCGCACTGGACTATTTGTAGGTCTTATATTTACGACTGCAAAACAAATACTTGGGGCATATTAAACGATGTTACACGTTTATAATCGCTTTAGTTTCGCGTAACAGAACACCGATTTGCAATAAAAAGTAAAAGCTTATGGTCGTGTTAGGTTTTATCTCGCTCACATAAATAGCGGGAGCTGGGGGCTTGTGGTAAACAATTTAGCTTTGTTAACATAGCCGGGACATTATTAAACAACGATAATAAGTAGTTAATTATCGACTGTCACACACTTGCGTCCGACGCGCTTCGCTGCTTTGTGCGCAGGGGCTGACAACATTTTTGGCGTTGTTGTTTTGTTTTTTTAAAGTTGTTGTTGGAGATAATATGAAGATGATTTTAAACCGACTACTTCACAGATTTTTTCGCTGTAAAGGCGTTTAAGAATGAGACTCTTGATTAATTATATGAATTTGTTGTTTTTTTATCATCCGGAATGATCGTTGACTACCGCCAACCTTCCTCTTTTACTCTATGGATCCAGTATTGGACCGGCCTCTCTAAAAATAATATTAAATAGGTAGTCCAGTGGATTAAGTAGGCTACCTACTAGTTTTTATGACACTTAATAATAGTTGAAAGAGATATAAGAAAAATGACTAGAAGTAAATATAATAAATTAAATAATGGGACAACCGCGAGGTGCCTTAAACCCGTTAGGTGCTTATAAACTTGGGAAGTATTAAAGTTTTATGAAGATCTAGTATAATGGACATTACGAGCTGAAAGTTGTGAACTATCGGGAATCTATTTTATGAGAAAGCGTATATTCGTCGTCTTCTTTATCATGCTAATCATAACTTGAATTTTACTAGATACAGTGTTCTCTAACTAAAATTTGTAATAATGGAACTTGAAGATGGTCGTAAAAGCTAGTCTAAGTTTAGTATCGGGTAGGACGCCCGATAGTGTTAGCTTAAACTTAACCTGGATTTGCGTAATATGTTGTTATCGGAATAGCCTATAAATATGCTCAATAATTATTTATCATTAAATACAGTAGGCAATAATAAACAAGTACCCAAAAATTGCCGTATTTGTTTTATAAGGCTGTAGCTGACGCAGAGAGCCTACGTTATTATTCTTTTTATTTGTTTTTATATGCGTCTTAAGCAAGCACTAATTTATTGACGTTTAGGTACTTAAATCATTTTTCGTGTAGAAGTACAGACAAAAAATCTCTCGAGGCATTATAAAACAAACCAATCACAACACAATAACTTCAACAATTTCATAATTGAACAACAAAGACAACAACAACTAGTTGTTCACCCTAACAACAAAAATGTTTGCGATTCCCTCCAAGATTTGTGCGTAAGTATGAGCGTACACAGCGCGTGAAATATATGGCTGCGGGCGTACCGCGGCGTCGTTGCACTAACTCCGCTTGATTGGAATCTACCGCAGGGCACACCGATAAATGAGTGCTGGTAGGTACTAGGGCTTTGGTCTTAAGGGATAGATGTGCTAGAAGAGACAGTTTTTATTTTGTGCTATTGTTTCGTGGGAAACGAGAGGTGCGGTTGTGTGATGTTGGGTTTTATCTTTTAAATGTAGTTTTTGAACTCTAACTTTAGTTTAAAAATAAATTCAGATTTACGGGGATAATAATAATTAAGTGCGTAATAAGGTACGTTTTTACTATCTCAGAAGTTTTTGTATGTGTTTTTGTTGCTTAAAATCGGAAAGCACTTGAGATATCCGGCTTGGCAAGACAATGTTGGCACCAAGCACTTCGGTTTTTTACAGTATTTACCCAGTTGAAGAAGCCAGTTTCTTGCACCATCTAGCTCCTAAGAAAATCCTTGTAGAAACTAGAGCCCACAATTAAAGCCGTAGCCAACAAGGGCTAGATGTCGTCGCCTATACGTGTAGTCGCGAAACTTCGCAATATGTGATTATTCACTTGCGTAAATTACGACTATCGCCGGCACCGTCTTTTAAGTTAATCTCTATTATTTTAGACTAGAATTCTCCCTGGAGCTTTGCGTTGAATTTAAATTGCAAAAGGAAAAATTCTTTGATACATCGCTTTGCTTTTGTTTTGAGATTATCTGGGAATGATTGGCCGTGGGATAGGAGGGGAAATATGAAGGCGTTTAGACGTGTGATAAATAGCTTTAGAGGTGTGATATCAGGATGTAATAAAGTAATATAAGCGCTGAGAGATTGTCGCTGGCAAAAGGCAACTTTGAATCTAACAAAAAATTGTATAGGTGTAGAAATAAAATGGTCATAACATAGTTCTTCTTTGTTGCTGGTATACTGTTTTATGAACAAACCAGTTCGTGTGGTCTCTATCAACCGCATGACCAGTTCCTACATCCTTGTGAGCTTCTGGTTTTATGCAGTATCGTCAGTTACTAAGGTTGCCACAGGTTGCCACTCTAATTTCGGGATTTATATGAGAAAAGGACGCTATTTTTATTCCTTTCTAAGAATTCCCATCGATGTCATGCATGACTTGTCAGACAATGCATCCATTTATCATCTTTTACTCAGCCATCAGACTGAATAATCTATGAAAATTGAAAGAAGATTGGGATTTAATATTAAAATCTAGATTGGTGCTTGAAAGAATATAAATCGGGTAGGCGAAAATTAATTTCAGAAATCCACAGTATCGTGTCATAATCACATTAAATATAATATGATTGGTTCTGTAATAAATTGTTTTTAAAAGATGATCACGTCAAGATATAAATGGTAAAACTCTTTTATATTGAAGACCTATGTAAGAAATCAGGAGAATTAAGCACAACGTTGACAAAAAAAATTGGCAGGAGAGTTTTTAGGGGATTTAAAAAAAAATGATTTAAAAAAGAATTGGGATAAGACGAGGTAAAATCAGTGCACAGGATATAGTCAAAGGAAAACGATTGATGGTTTGCAGCTGAACAAAATTGGCTATGGAAGATGATAATCTAAGTAAGCGATAGGACAAGCTTTTAACCTCTTAGTTTTTGCCCATCTTCTTCTTCTTCCTAGCTCTATCCCAAGTTAGGTGGGGTCGGTTGTCCTAATTTTCTGGCGCCAGGACAAACTGTTCTGGTTTGTCGGGCCGGGCCGTTCTTACTCCAATAGGAGCTTCGTAATGCTAGTCCACCATCTAAATCTCTGGGTTTTTGCCCATGTTCAATTTTAACTGGTAAAAACAGCAAGTCGCCGAACAAAAACAAAGAAACTTATGGTTAATTTTAACATGAACTTTACACTTTCACGTGTAAAGTAGACGGCTTCCTTTACTACTCCACAATTTTGAATACTTATAGCAGCATTGTTAAGGAAATGAAATAAGTAAGGTTCATCGCTTCTTATAAGTTATTCCAATTAACGTTTATCCGTTTCCGTACATTGACCATAGTAAGAAATAGTTAAACTTAGCGTGTTGAACTTTAGTTAAATTGTTTGTTTATATTTCGAGGCTAGTGATTTGTAAAATCGTTTCCCGGTAAGGTATCGTGACCACCCATGGCTTTCAAAAAAATGACTAGTTTACTTATTTTCTTGCGTGTTTCGAATTTGTATTCAAACTATACATGTAACCGATTTATTTTATAAAAGTGTTATTTTAATAAACAGATTTTTTATGTAAACAAATCTTGTGTACCGTGTCTAATTTGTATGCATCTTGCATGCGCAAGCACATGTAACGTATTTTTTAAAATAAATATCATATTTAAGGGGATCTCAGAAAAATACGGCCGTTTTCATGTTCTATAAAGTATACCTTATTGTTACGTAAAAAATATCAAATAAATATATGTTATAAATTGATTTCAGTTTATTAATGTGACTGTAAGATAAATATATACAACTTTCTAAATAAAGAGAAATAATTATTTACCTAGACCCCTTTTCGCGTACAAAAATCGTATAGCACTCCTAATTTTACTATTTACAGTAGTGAAACATTTTTATATTAGTTAAGAATCATGTACTTAATAATTCGACAGAAGAGTTTTTTTATTATGTGCATTATTTTATTAGAAAATCGTACCAATAGAATTCCTGGTTCGCGGGTCTCTGTGCGGGCGACGGGGGGCAGACGGCCAGAGGCCTTTGTACGGGGAACCTGTGTCGCTCTCGATCGCTCGCTGCTCTTACGCGCAAATTTATTTAAGTACTCTTTTATCACTGGAATATGTGGCTTATCTAGTTTAGTTTTTTGTTTTTTATTATTTAGTGTTAGTGCGGAAAATTACAGTGACACGACACATTTTTAGTTATAATTATTGATTAAAATAAGCGAAAGGACGTATTTTAGGTTATGTGTCAGTGTAATCATTCGTGACAGGACACCTCATCAGCTTTTTTTTATCGTGTGCCAGTATGCGTTATCAATTGTCATCATGCCTAATAGTCCGGGAGGTAGCGTTGCATTTTAGGTAGTGTTTTTACGCCGATCGGTTGCCATCTTTTACAATAGACTTCGAATGACTGATAAGTGAACCAAGCGTCAGCTGACGCATCCGTGGTGGGTGCGGATGTGGGTGGTTCCGGAAGTGGTAAAAAAAAACGATTTGAAGTCATAGTACGCCGGCTGAAACTTTTTTCATAAATAGTTTACATCATACTGAGCTTAAGAAAAATCGTCAGCTGCATGGTGGAGGGGGGATTGTGCGTCAGCCGCTCGCATAAACTTGTAAACGAAACACGTAAAATAAAGTTATAGTACACCGGATGAAATTTAACAAAGTGATTGTTAAAATTATCAAAAGTACGAACACAACAATCAGTAAAGATACAGATTATTCGAGTAATGCACAATTTCTTTCAGGGTCCAGCTGACAGAACTCCCCTGTCCGCACCCAGCCGACTGATTATTTTTGCACACGTAACAATTAAACTACAGTATTGTCAAATTTCAACCGACATAGTGATAATTTAATGATAATCTCGAGAAGTTTATAGCATGTATAAAACAATATTGTACGAAAATATTTTTTTTTCTTGTTTTATTTTATACGTGAAAGAAATGTATAATATAAAATAATATCGAGAATAAAATGGAAATAACGTAAACTAATAATATAAGGGGAATATAAAAAAAGAGATAGAAAGATAGAAATAGAAAAAAAAAAAAAAAAATAGAATGCCGAAATCACCTCTTACGCAACATATGCAACAAGCTGCAAGCACTATCAACAGAAACGAAATATATCTGTTAAAGTATCGTAAATCCGTAACAAAGAAGGCGATTTTGGCAATCCGTTGCAGTATAGTAAAGGCAATTAAGCAACATAAAAATAATTCTGATGTCGAACTCCTTTTTGACGATATTTTACGGTGCCATACGTATGCATTCGGTGACCATACTAAATGCAAGGCATATTTTTGCACTAAAGTTGCAGAGGTGGATAAAAATAAAGTGTTAGATGGCTTTTTCACCAGTGCTCTGTGGCAGCGCATAAATTTCATTGTGCAAAGCGTAGCTGCGCGTTCACGGAGCTTAATCCATGACGTTGACAGTAACCGCGTCGAAAATTTTCACAATATCAAGGCTTTTTTTTTTTTTTTTTACGGGTGGGAAATCATCAAATGACTTCTCCCGCTCTGGGTGGAGTGGAAGGAAGTGTCAGACTCTTACTGACTAAAACCCATCCATGTTCCTTCATTGCCCTTTGTGTTCCAGGGCCACGGTATCTCTTTCGAACAGTTCCGCAGCCCCGGCAGGCATCGGCCCTTGCGGGCCCCTTCCTGGTTGCTGACATCTCTTTGAGGCGCGCGTGGAACACGAACGCGCCGTCGACACGGCCTGTCGTCATAAGACGGACGGACGGTGAGCTAACCCATTACTCACCGTCCACAGGCCCGCGCTTACGGTGGTCGGGAGCCACCACGTGGCCCCCGACGCCCGGTGCGTCGCCCGCGGCGGCTGGGACGTGAGATTTTCTCCCTCTCACGTCCCGCCACCTCCTTCGCTAGCATGAATATATATATATATATAAATAATATATATTCAATATCAAGGCTTTACAAATCGATAAATGGTGGTAAGAGCCCCACAGAAAAATTACAAAAATTCCAAGAGAAGAGAATTAAGAAAAACGTTTACAACAAAATTCAAAAAAAACAAAAACGACGAAAGCGTTTATTTCAAGCTTCAGGTTCAGGAAAAACAGATAAAGAGTATGGAGAAGAGTGCATCAAACCGGACATGGACGAGGAAACTTATAATAAAGTTAAAAAAGCTTTTTTAAATAATTTGAAGAAAACAGATGAAGAAATGGACAAAATACAAAAAAAAAAACAATACTCCAAAGCGACAGTGGTGAGTAGCTCGAGCTTCGACGCTCTCTACTTACCGCCTCAAACTTCGGAAAAATTATAAAGCGAAGACCAAATACAAGTTGCGTAAATACCGTGAAAGAATTTTTGTATAAAGAAAATTTGGATCACGTGGCATTGATCAAACATGGCCGAGAAAATGAAAGAAAGGCCATAATTCAACTGAGCGTTCAACTAAATCAAGAAATCGAACGATGTGGACTTTTTATCGACAGGAATCTTCCTTTTCTTGGTACCACACCCGATGGGCTATGTGGTGACGACTCAGTTGTGGAAGTCAAATAGCCAATAACGGCATATAAAATGGGACTAAATGAAGCAACTGAACAAAAAAAAGTTACTTTTTGGAAAACTAATAAAAACGGCGAAATAGAAGTCAACAAAACTCATAATTGGTTCTACCAAATCCAAGGCCAATTACATATAACGTAATGAAAAATATGTATGATTGCTGTTAGGGCTAATGAAAACGAATGTTTGAGAATTGAGATTGTCGAAAGAGATGATAATTTTTGGAAACAAAAAATGGAAGAAAAGTTGACGACTTTTTACATGAACTGCTTGCTTCCAGAGTTGGTTGACCCTCGCCATCCACGGAATTTGCAAATACGAGATCCGGACTACATACAAAAATCAATTGAAAAAAAAACAAAAAAAAAATGGTTAACGAAAAATCTAATAAATAATTTAATTTGTTTAATATTATAAAATATTTTGCCATAAAGATCTAATAAATATTATATAATAATTTTAAATAAATAAATTAATTATCTATCAGATTTTTCATTATCCATTTTTGTTTTTTGTTACAAATTAAATTATTTAATAAGTTGTGTAACTTTTCTTCCATTTTTTGTCTAGATCTTAAATCTATAAAGTAAAATTATTTTATAATCTGCAATAATATTTTAAGAGAAAGCCTATAGCATATAGGTACACCTATATAATTGATGTCGTAATGTAGTAATTCTACTATTGATAGTAGATTCAGGCCTCTTTCATTCCATGTACTTTGTCCTGCTAACTTTATTAAGTTTACAGACAGTTATGCACTAAATCTAACAACAGTTTTTTTTATGAGTAAATAAAAGATAATTGATATATCCAAATTCATTTTGTTTCATTCACACAATTACCTACTTAAAGTACAGAGTACCTACTGGTCAAAATTAATATAATTTTGCCTAAACGTTCGACACGACATGAAGAAGAATTATCTATCAATAATTATGTATGATCACAAAATGTACGCAAGCTCCTGGACTTTATTATTAGTTCAATCTTGAGCCGGTAGATGACTAGTTTAATGACTTTTACGTAATACTTATCAGGTGAAGTACGGGTAGGTGGGGTGTGGGAAAGACTAAACGCTCAAGGTCATTGAGAAGGGGTAGCCTCTTAATAGAATTCCTGTCATTTTGATTATTTCGTAAAGTTTTCTATGAGCCGGTCTACTTGGTACCTACCTACCTACATATCTTTTAAAATGCTATATTCTTTCATTTTTTTTTGAACAAACATTTCCGACAGAATATATCTTATGTTTTTTTTTAAAAACTAGATAAATTGTCACCATGTTTTTAATGAAAACAACGCTCGTGTTTTACCAAATTAAATGCCGTTGCAAATAATAATTATGAATACTAAGTTCCGGTAAAATTAATTTGGGCTGATCATAGGAAATGCCACTCCGTCACGGAATAAAAAAATGGTGAAATGTAATGTTTGAAAAAATAAGTTCTGCACATCATTGCAAAAACAATTTTTAAAAATAGTGAATTGAAAACGTTACTTGTAAATTAACGAATGGGGTCAAACGACGATGAAATATATTTTTTTAGAATAAAATATAACAAGGAAATGGAATTACTTTTCAGTCAGAACCTCACTCAAACTCAAGCACCAGAACCATAACGCCTTATAACAATTTTCCGCTTCAGAATCAAGACCAGCGTTAGCCCTTTTAAAATTTCAAAGCCTTGTAGTAGAACTAACAACGAACAAGAAAATGAACGTAGGGGCTGTAAGAAATCCAACATTTTACTCTTTGCCGCTAAATACTTTAAGTCTACTCGACCGGTAAATATTTTATGTTCCCACCTGACTTACTGGCGCAGTTAAAGCGTTTACTTTCAACAAAACAAGATTTATATCTTCTCAGGGCTGCGTTGATTTTCCTGGTAAATTATAGTTGCGAGAATTTATAGATTTTCAAGCATTTAGAAAGGTGGCTGCTTGTAATTTGAATTATACCTGTTCTGTCATCACCTTTATCATCATAGTTGTTAGACTTGTTCTACTCATAGGCCGTTTCCCTATTGTGCTATGCTTCCCTGGTATTTACGAGCCTGATCCAGTTCTTCTTCGCAATCTTTTGTGACATCTGGCTGTTGATCTGCCAACCCTCCTTCTACCGTCATATCATACCACGCACACTTAAACATCTAAATAATTGATTACTTTGTCATTTCGATTAAAAGCGTAGAAGTACAATTATAATTCGCTTTAGACGGTATCCAATGAACAACAGATTCAAACGCCTTTGAGAGATCTATGCGCAGTCGAATTTTTTGTTGCACGAAAAAGAATACAAGTACATTTTATTGTCCGCTACGCTTTGACAAAAGAACTTTTGAACGCTGCCTGACGCTAATTAAACGACAGAGTTGATTAATAAGTCGCTCTTAACTATTTAACAAGCGCGGACCATTGTCTCCTCATAAAAAGAGCTCTCGCAAAAAAAGGACAATAAGTAACGAAGAATTGCCGGATTAAAAGTACCGAGTCATTCATTCCAAGGTTTAATTATCCTCTGTTTAAACAAATCGCAATAAAGAGCCAGTGTCAGTGCTTCCAAGGATCCTGTAAAAAGACATCGTAAAAAATACCGGAAGCCCGATGGTAACGTCAAACAAATTCCTGGAATAGTCCACCGCTTTCTGCTTGTGTTAGTTGGAGAATCCTATTCACGGATGTCCGTTAAAACGTTTTAGGTCCGACTTGGTTCAATCGATTTTGGACTTAGTGTTGTTAGCTTCAGAATTCACTTTTGAATGGTACTCCGTAAGATATAAAAACGTTTAGACCTGTACGTGAAGTCCATCGTACGTGTGTGGTAGATAGTGTAGGGATATTTGAGTGAACATTTGCAAAGACGCGAACGATGCGACGATATAGCCGGTACCACTTCCGGATGGAAATGCGTTTTCAATGGACTAGTAGCGTCGTTTGTACGATCTAAAGTTACATTTACGTTCAGAGCACTTTTCGTTTTTATGTTTTTCGGCTTTAGCAGTTTGCTTTCAAGGTGGTTTTAAATTAGGAGTTGTGTTCATTGTATGAGGATTGCCGTTTTCTTTGCCTTTCTGAATGTTTTCTTCGTCTGAAACAAGGAGAAAAAGAATTTAGTTTGTTATTTTTATTTGAATATGTATTTTCGAGTAGTTTAGTGGGCCTCGCTCAGCACGGAGCAAACTGCAAAGTATAAATCTATTGTTTCATAATTTATTTGAAAGAAAAAAATGTTTTAAAATTAAAAGTTCTCACAGCAGTGGCAGGTATAAAACCAACATAATTAAAATAAATTGAACCACAAACAAACTTAAATTGCTACAACAAACTGGCAATACAGGCACTTGTTCAAGCACAGGCAAATTACGACACATTTAAACCGTCTGCCAATAATAGGCTCACGTCTGACCTAATGAAGGGCAACTATCCTTAAAAGTAGTGCCGCCGGCAAAAACAGACAAGCAAGCACGTTAAGTTGCCTGGACCGGGTATCAAGTAGCTGCTAGACAAATAATTGCTCATCGATTGACCACAACAGATGTAGAAGAACTAGAAAGAAAAGTTGCAAAACTAAAATTCTGCGGTAGATTATTATTAGGAAATAATTTAATGGTAAATTAAATGTCAAGAAAGAAATTCGTAGTAAAGCACAAGCAGTGTAAAAGATTTATACCAAGTTTAAAGATTTTTGCAAACATAAAGGTGTAAGGAAAGATACTGGTGCTAATTTTGGAAAACACGGATTCAATTCACCACGTCGTTGGTTCACACGGTCCAATTTGGTACATGTCAGTGAGTACACAAGTCTCGTTCCCTGCGTTTCCAAAGGCGAGAAAGTGTCAAGTGAGGAATTTCAAGAATTTTTGGAAGTAAAACTTGGTGTACCAAAGAAAGCAATCTAAATAACTTCTTCAGAAATTTGAATTTATCAAGAATTGGAGTAGAATGTGTGTAGTAAGTACCGTATTCTTTATATTGCGATAATGACGAACAGTTCATTGTCAAAGTGAGTAATGTTCTCAACGGAACAACTGTCATTTTTCCGTTGAGATACCATCGTGTGTTTCTTTAGTTCTCTGTAATGATAGAGGAAATGCGTTAATTGTTTGCAGCCAACTGTACGATTATTACGGGCGAGGTGTATCGGCATGTTAGTTACTCGGAGCGTCTCTTTGTGTTCGCCGCTCATTCAGCAGCGTGTCGTTTAATGCCTATTCATTAGATGCTTCGGTAATTGTCTCTTGTTTATGTATCCAATGTTTATCTTAGAAGCTCCCATCTTTTTGTACTGAGTTACGTGCCTTGCGTTGAAATTGTTATGCTAATAATTATAGGATATTTAAATGGATACTGTTGAGAATTATGTTTGTTTTTGTAAGGTACTGTTTATGAATGATAGAACACATTAGCACATCTTTTGTCTAGTTCATTGCTGTTAAGTGATTGTAGAAACAGTTTTAAATGTCGTTTTTACTTGTGAGTAATGTGTGCCCAGTTGTGCTAAAATGTAGGTATCTTACTATCAACCCACATCAAATTTTTATAATAAAAACGCCCAAAATGAAAGAGCAGACTAGCGTTTAGCCCAACTTCATATTTCATACACTATAACTTTATATTACGTAACTTAAAGGACACGTCCATTAATAATTTTCCAAAGAAAAATAGATTCTTTTTTGCAAATCTGTTTGCATATTCCTTTCAGCTTTGGAGGACAAGTGACGTGGAGCGTCCACCGCGACCCCTCCCCATGGGAAATCTTCACAAAAAGGTTCCACTGACAAACAATGGAGACGACCAGTCTGTTTGAATTTAAGAGTACCGTCAGATCGACGCGAAAATATTGCGGTCCATGGTTTGTTTGATTTTAATCTCATTAGTGCTCAGGTTGGGATTGACTGTGCAAATAAGTTAGTTTAGGATTTAATTTGTTAAAAATCTTTTTTGGGGATTCTAAAATACTTTTGCTAAGAACAAAAGCAAGCAATGTTGAAGCTTTTATTGTGAATTTTAACCCACATTTGAAGTTAATTTTTTAAATGAAAATACAGTGAATTAAATCATTGACATTAGTAGATATGTACGAAACATCACCCTTTTGTTTTCTGAATTTTGCTTCCAACAATTCATCCGAATTTAATTTCAAATGTATCTATTGGATACATCATTATTCATTTTAATTTTTCCAATTAACTCACGAATTGTGTGTTAATTGCGAGTGGCTTTACTGGTACCATTAAAGGAATATTTTTGCATGCTGTCACTCAAAGTAATGTACAATTATTTCGTGTTGTCAAATTTCCTGTCAATTAATATCATCCATTTCATATTTTAGGGCTCAATGGTAACAAAAAACGCCGCGCCGATGCGTTCACGAACAACTTCGTCTGAAACATCTTTAAGATTTGAATTCGCTGAATTGTCGCCAGTGACTACGCTGTCTGCGTGGGTAAGAAATTCCAAATTATACGAAGTTAATACTAGTGCATTTAAGTTAGCCGGGAAAAGATTTATTTTAAAATACATAAGCATTACGGGAAAGTGTATAGTTATCCTTAAATACGCATAAAAATGATGTGTTTTACTTTTAGTATCCGATTTTCAGGAAATCAGGATTTTAGATATTAGGTGTTTAATAATATAGTTCGTGGAAGCACTAACGTTAATCTATACTAATATTATAAAAGCTAAAATTTGTTTGTAAGTTTGTACGGTAATCTCCGAAAATTATAATCCAATTCTAAAACTTCTTTCATTGGCAGAAAGCTATATTATTTGTGAGTGCTATAGGCTATAAATTATATTTATATCATGCATAATATGCTAGCTATCACAATTTTTGCGAACAAAGTCGGGGGAGATGTGCTAGTTATAGATATTGCGTTAAAACCAGCTTGGTAAGTAATTAGTTAAAGTAATAAAAGATAGACTGTTGTAATAACATTAGGACAGATAATGTAGAAAAAGAAACGAACTAGCTAAGGGATCTGACTGGAAACTGTATGATTAGATAAAACTTTATCCCGTCAACCGTACTCAAAACCATATCTTTCGGAGACGAAGAGAAAACCAGCGAACAAAATGAAGACCAAAAATGTCTGATTCTAATCAAAAAGAGTTGATAAAACTAATTATAAGATGATCATTGAATCTCGTTCATTTATTTATTTAATACTTCAAGCACACAGTACATAGGCGGACTTAATGTCATAGGCATTTTCTACCAATCAACCTTTGGGTGATGCAGAGACAAACAGTGGTAGGTGTACTATCTGCAAAAAAAAATTGAATATTAAGATAAACTACAAGGATATTTATAAAATGCTATAAATATATCATCATCTGCCTAGCCTTTTCCCAACTATATTGGGGTCGGCTTCCAGTCTTAACCGGATACAGCTGAATATAGTATTTTACATGGAGCGACTGCCTATCAGACCTCCACAACCCAGTTAGTACTGGGTAATACGATACCCCTTGTAAGACTGGTTCTCAGACTTTTTTTGGGGCACGGACTATCTAACGACTGTCAAAGATCTACAAATGACACCCGGGACCAACGGCTTAACGGGCTTTCCGAGGCACGGAGGGAACTCGGTATGTAATGGGCGGTCACCCATCCACAGACCAACCTAGGCAAGCACGGCTTAACCTAAAGATCGATCCGAGCGGCTGTTATTATTTAGCCACGAGCACCTCGCTGCTATAAATATATATCAATGTAAAAAGACATTTACACCGATATACCTACTAAAATAACAAGACAAATTCATTCAAATTAAGAGTTTCAATTTAATAGCGACAACACATTAACAAACTTAAAGGAGAAGCAAACAAGAGGACTTAAAAAGTCCGTAACTCAGATTTGTCGCAGGTACGGACTCAGGAGCTGTTGAGTTCGGATAAGAAAGTTCTCAACTAGGCGGATTTTATAAGATTTCAAAATACAAACTTCTTCGAGAGTTTGCGAGAATATCAGCTGAAATTATTTGAGTGTGGAATCGGGTTACGAAAACATAAGAAGCCATTACAAAGTTTCTTTGACGATTTTGATATAATGTTTTAGGGCTGACAATCTGTAACTCTTTATCCTTTAAAATGGTTTTAATCATAACCTAAAGTTTTTTTTTGTAGTAGTGTTAAAACTACGAGTATAATTGGTATTTTATCAATTTAGTCAGAATTTGTTGATCATAACATAACATCATCATTCCTGAAATTCCCGAACGGTTAGGCAGAATGGTACCCATTAGTACACCCACATTTCGCCAGTTATGTTTAAGGCCCATGCAATAGGGCGAGCCTATTGCCATAAACCAGGCAGAAATCCAAAATCTATGGAAAAATCTAATAACACTTTACCCGAACTGGGAATCGAACCCAGGACCTCATGCTCAGCAGTCGCGCGTGCGACCACTAGACCAACGAGGCAGTCTAGTTAGTAGATCAATGACTTTCTAATCATCGACAATTACTTACCAATCCAAAAACTTCCCTAGCTACATGAAACAAAATATTTTTAAGCAAATTAATTTGCACGTGTCGATATGTATATTTTTAACAAAATGTTTTGAATTAATTTGGATATTTTGATTATCAAATAGGGCTGACGGCCCGCTGAAAATTGACGTTGATTTTCCCTACCAAAAACGTTTGTAAACATTTACGAAAAGCGACTAATGAAGCAATCATAATTAGTTAGCATTAAATTTCGAATTTACATCGATTTTCGACTAGAATATTTAAATTTGCATTGAATAAACCCTGTGATTTATCATTTGTATGGCAACATTGTGTTATTGACGAACAAATGGACATTCCGGACGAATGCGTCTATTCTGTAACAACGAATTACTAAAAGCTCCTAATGAAGGATTTATTGTTTATTTTGACTGCCTTATTGGTCAAGTGGTCGCAAGCGCGACTGCTGAGCATGAGGCCCTGAGTTCGATTCCCGCATCGGGCAAAGTGTTATTGGGTTTATCCATTAGGAATGTCTCAGTAGTAGCCATGGAGTCTGTTGAGGGCAATATACTTCGTCCCCTATTACATGGGAGTTAAACATAACTGTTCTGGCGAAATGTGGGTGTACTATTAGGTACAGCTCTGCCTAACACTTCGTGGATTACAGGCGTGATGTTATGTTATGTTGATACAATAATAATTGAGCTAGAATTATAAACGTTGAGTGTTATCAAGCAGCAGATGAAATCATAAATTATACTTATTTATTGATCGATGAAAAGTTGATTAAAAATAATTCATATTAATTGATATTAATTTTGATCATTTGTCAGACCTTTTTCCAACTATGCTATAATTTTGTTTTTTTTTTAGGTTATATTGTACTCTATGTAATATTATAAAACTTGAAATATCTATGTAAGTGCTGTGCACACCTGTAAGTGACATATTCACCCTAGATTTGAAGTTTAATTGTTACATTTCTCCAAAAAATGTATTAGTGAATAAGTCGTTGGAGTGCCATAATTAAATAAAGAAAGTAAGTTGACTTAAATATTACGATCAATGTCGCAAAGATATCAAGATATGTTTCAAATGAACTGTCTATCGAATCACAGTTTCAAAACCAAATACAAATGTACTACGTTCAAGAGAATGTGTAGAACATAGACGGAACTAGTGTAGTAAATAACACAGCACCGATTCGACTAGCAAGGATGGTGATTAAGGCAATTTCGCCCAACGACTGCTCGACGCTCGCTGCAGCAGATTGTGAAGAACGTGATTTCAAGCAGTGCATTGGCAGTTGGCACTAATTGTAACTACTGAAACCGTTAGCTTTCCATGTGTTAGATGTTTTACTGTGAGAAAGTTATAGTCTGTTTTTTAATCTCGGAGACTAAATTAACAAGTGAAAATGTCAAAACTGACTTGAATGCTATTGAAATCTATGTCAGTTTGCCATTTGTACTTGTCAATTTAGTCGCCGAGATTAAAAACAGGCTTTAGATGGTTTTTCATAAACATACAGTATTGTTTTAAAACTTTTCATTTGTTTTTGTGAACAAACATAGCTCACGCCTTTTTGCCTAAGGTTAGGGAGAAACTACACAGAACATCACCTGCTTTTCATTTAACCAAAAAAATATACATACTTATCATAACGCCTGTAATCCCCGAAGAGTTAGGCACAGGTGTATTTAATAGTTCACCCACATAGCGCCAGTTATATGTTAAGTTCCATGCAATAAGGGCCGAGCCTAATGCCATCAACCGGACACAAATCCAGACTCCGAGGTCGCTACTGAGAAATTTCTGATGGAAAAACCCAATAGCACTTTGCCAGACCCTGGAATCGAACCCAGGACCTCATGCTCAGCAATCGCGCTTACGACAACTAGACCAAAAAAAATATAGTTGTGAAAAGTACAGTTTATTTGGAAAAACAGTCTTTCAGCCCATTTAAATACACATTTATTCACCTAAAGACACGATGCGCCAAAGAGGTACTCATCATCTGCCTAGTCTTTTCCCAACTATATTGGGGTCGGCTTCCAGTCTAACCAGATCCAGCTGAATACCAGTATTTTACATGGAGCGACTGCCTATCTGACCTCTACAACCCAGTTAGTACTGAGTATAATACGATAGTCGATAAGACCCCTTGGTAACTACCAAAGAGTTGAGCTGACTACCAAAGAGGTACTAAATAAACGAAATAAATAAATGTAATTACATAAATCATAGTTTTACAAAGACTCCTTAATGAACTAACAGATTCAATTCTCATAAAACAGTTCACTACTCCTTTAAATTCCCCTCATCAAAAATTCGATTAGCCTGTATGTAATGGGTGCGAGCTTATTGCCATCAACCGGCATAAATCCAGGCTCCGAGGCTGCTACTGAGAAATTCCTGATGGCAAAACCTAGTAGCACTTTGCCAGATCCGGGAATCGAACCCAGGACCGCATGCTCAGCAGTCGAGCTTACGACCACTAGACCAACGAGGTAGTTTAATATAGTAGTAGTAGTATAATATAATAGTTGCCAAGTACAATTTATTTTAGAACTAGAGTCCTGCCCCGGCTTCACACGGCTGCAATGTGCATATAAACCTTCCTCTTGAATCACTCTATCTATTAAAAAAAACCGCATCAAAATCCGTTGCGTAGTTTTAAAGATCTAAGCATACATAGGGACAGACAGACAGCGGGAAGCGACTTTGCTTTATACTATGTAGTGAAGATAGTCAGCCCATTTAAATAGGCATTTATTAGATACTAAATAAACGATATAAATAAATGTAATTACATAAATCATAGTTTTACAAAGACTCCTTAATGAACCAACTCTCATAAAACAGTTCACTTCTCCTTTAAATTCCCCTCCTCAAAAATTCAATTAGCCAGTACCAAGTTTAATTTAAATTGATTACACTGGATGTAGAACAATGAGTGTTCGTTTGCCCTGTAAATCGTGTTTCTAAATAAATGGCAATCAGTGTGTTTGTTGAACATTTCGTTATAAATAGATTGACGAGTATCTACGTTTCAATAAAATCACAAAGGGTTTCGTAGACCGGAAAATTCGGATGTGTAGTTTTACATGCGGGTGGGACAAACATACATGTATATACATATATCGTTAATTGTAGACTTAGGAAACTCGATCGGAGTTGTAGATAAACACCGTTTCAAGGTATGTTGGGTACTGGTTGTAGGGGAGTGGTAGTACTGCAAATAAATGTTTTAGTCGCTTGTAGGATGTAGTAGGGTTAGAACTAGTTTGAAGTATTAGTTTAGGTATCGGATCCGCTACGGGACTGTTCCAAAGAGATACCGCGGCCCTGGAACACAAAGGGCTAAGAAGGAACATGGGTGGGTTTTGGTCAGTACCGGTCTGACACTCCCTTCCACTCTGCCCAGAGCGGGAAAAAAACAGGCATTGGATCTAAAGGGTTGTACACACGGCGGCACATGAAGTTGTACATTTCCAGTATAACTTGGCCTCGCTTTGTATATATTTTCTATACAATGAGTGATCCGCATAAACTGGTTTTGTATAGCTTGATTGGCCGTCGTGCGTACAATGTACGGACAGGCTGTTTGTCCGTCTACTTTCCTTGTATTTTATTTCCTGTTGCATTTTTCTATTTCAACAAAGAACAATTTAGATAAAATAAAGTAATAAAGTTTAGATAAAATTAATTAATTTATGAAACAGACTTACGTTTTAGGAAAGTTTATGAAAAAGAGTATGGTCTTGAATTTTGAAATCTTAAAGACAGCTATTTTGATTTATGACAGTAGGGACGATTTCAGTGTGTAAACACGTTTTTACTCATCATAATCGTTTTAGTCATGTTTAGTCCCATGTTAGGGGACGAGCCTATTGCCATCAACCGGGCACAAATACAAACTCCGTGACAGAGAAATTCCTGATGGAAAAACCCAATAACACTTTTCTCGAGCCGGGAATCGAACCCAGAACCTGATGCTCAACAATCGCTTGCAGCCACTCGACCAACGAGGCAGTCAAAAATACTCAAAACTACTCGAACTCAAAAAGTACTTACTAAGCAAAAACCGATTGGAAAATAAACTCACCTGATAAGACTCTGTTATTACATTTCAGTCCAAAACCATTATAAAAATCTAAAATTAAACAACTCCAAAGGAAGTCGTAACGCAAAATAGAAAATTCGTTGCCGTCTGCTACAGTTATTTCTAAAGGCTATAAAACCAGTCCATCGTAGGGGGCATAATAAACAAACACGGACAGATACGGGTGGTCGGACACAAAACATTGTGCGTGCGATTTGTTGACACACCCCCTGCGCCCCGTACCGCAGCCCCACCGGTCATTCTGTGTTAACTTGGTGCATGTGATTGGACAAATATTGGGACTGATATGAGTGGAGGAAACAGTGCATTACTTATGTCCCCTTTTTTGAGTCATCAATCTGCATATCCTTTTCCCTGGATGTTTAGGTCGGCTTCAAGTCTAACCGGATGCAGATGAACAGCAGTATTTTAATGGAGCAACTGCCTATCTGACTTCCACAAAACATTTGCTGGGTAATACGATTTTTGACTCCAAGATGTGATGGATTGTTGACATGAAGGACTTGACGGCATCTTGCCCCTGGTCATACAAGTAGGGGGAATCTTCCTAAGGGCAGCTTTTTGTATAAAAGTGGAGAATGAAGAAAGCTGTTACGTACGCAGAAAAAAATATAATTATACGGTCTCATGTCGTTATGAGGCTGCAGTTACAGTGTGTTATTCATTTAAATTTTTGTGCATGTGAATGGATGAATATTGAATTGATATGAGTGAAAGAGATTTTGAGACCAAGATTTGACGGTTTATTGACGTAAAAGACTATTCGCAATCTGGTGAGATTGGGTCATTAGCCCCCGCCCCACAATGAATGTTAGATTATCATCAATATTTTAGTTACTTGGTTGTCAGTGAGACGTGTAAATAACGTAAATGACATTGAGGCCCAGACTCCACTAAAGCGGAGACGAACGGAGCGGAGAGATGTGCCAGATTCGACCAATCACAGGAGAGACGACAGACGTGGTGTAGATTTCAACCAATGTGATCGGTCGGTTTCCGGACGTCTCCTATCCGCTCTGCTGTCACCGCTTTGGTGGAGTCCAGCCCTTAGACTTAAAATATTTAAATTGGGAGTCTGCTTTGGCCTGAAAAATTTACACAAGTAAAGGCTTGGTGTTTTATTTAAAAAAAAATGCAGTTTTTAAACTTTGATTTATAAGCCACCAGACAATAATATCCATTTAAAGGACATTACATGATTTGCTCATTATGTTAAACGGCGCATGATTGATTTATAACGTGCCGACAACTCGCATTCAAGTTGACAAGTGACGTCACACTGTCACTGTCAAATAAATTCATTACCCGTTTGTGTTCTCACTTGTGAATGAATGTAAACAACGTACAACGCGTTAACAGCGTGTCGTGCGTACGTCGTAAAAGGCGTTTGCGTAAAATAGGTTACCCAATGCTCGGGCGATGAGTTTGCAACTTGTCATTATACGCTCTTCGCTTTAAAGTGCCGCTCTCCCTGACATCCAAGTAATTATTAACCCTTGTAAGGAAAGCTTTAGCGGTACAAGTTATTGATAATTAGGGTCACACGAGAATAAGGCTTGGGTGTTTATTACGCGTAAAAGGTCGTTTCGGTAGAGAAACAAGGATGGGAAACCTTAAGGAAAAATTGGTTTAGTAGATATAGGACCTATTCGTAAAATGGCTTACGGTGAAAAAAAGGACATGTTCTCGGAATGGCTTATTCTTCAAATGACTTGTTCTCATAATACCTCATTCTGCAAAAGACTCATTCGTATAATACCGTATTCGTGTAATGACCTATTCTTAAAAGGACAATTTTTTTACATAAGTGCCTGGTTTATCGTTAACACCTAACAACTGGTAATATCAACACGCGGTTATCACATAAACTATTATTCTAATTATTGTGTATTGAAGAGTAAAACTTATTAGACTTTTTTTTTCGGGTGGAATATCATCAATTTACCCCCCCCCCCTCCCCCCGCTCTGGGCGCCGTGGGAGGGAGTGTCAGACTTTTACTGACTAAAACCCATCCATGTTCCATCTTTGCCCTTTGTGTTCCAGGGCCGCGGTATCTCTTTCGAATAGTCCCGCAGCCCCGGCAGGCATCGGCCCTTGCGGGCCGCTTCCTTTTTGCTGACATTTCTTTGAGGCACGCGTGGAACACGAACGCGCCGTCGACATGGCCTGTCGTCATAAGACGGACGGACAGTGAGCTAGCCCATTACTCACCGTCCACAGGCCCGCGCCTACGGTGGCCGGGAGCCACCACGTGGGCCGCGATGCCCGCGGTGGCTGGGACGTGAGGTTCTTTCCCTCTCACGCCCCGCCACCTCCTTCGCTAGCATGACTGCTTTGCAGAAGGAGGTAACGGCTTCCCATTCCCTCTCGTTCCGGACCATGGCTTGAACCAGGGGCGGCGCGAGAGGTTGCCGCCTCCAATCGCCGCTACGAGGACACGGTGGAGCTCCGCCCAAGCGGGGCAGACCTCCACGGTGTGCTCCTCCGTGTCCTCCGGACAATCCTCACAATGGTAACACCCGGGCCTTTCCTTCCGCCCGATTCGGTGCAGGAACCTCCCGAAACAACCGTGTCGATAATGAATGCAGTCAGCGAAGTTTACCCCAATGCAAAAGGCACTGGCTGTTTTTTCTACTACCAGCGCGCAATATGGAAAAAGGCTAAAGAAATGGCGCTAGACCTCATCTAGAGAAATTAGAAAAGTAATTCGAATGGCCGCTGTTTTACCTCTTTTACAACCACGGGTTATACCCGAAGGATGGCAATTAATTTATGGCAAGATAGAACCATCAGGAATGAAACGATTCCAAGATTATTTAGAGAGGCAATGGCATTGCCTGACTCCAAGTTTGATAAGCAGTGCTAATCAACGTCACTGGCCCACCAACGCCTTAGAAGGTTGGCACCGACGGCTTAACGATGTGATTCCAAAACTCCCAAGCTTATTGCACTTCATACACAAAATACGAGGAGAGTCAAAGCATTTTGATGTGATTATTAGAAAAAGTTTTATTGAAAGTCAACGGCAAAATAGAAGACATAAATATATCATATAGGATAAGAAAAAAAAAATTGACCAAATTAGAGACACGCGAGATTACTGTGGGGCAATTCTTTAAAGAAATTATTTTTTCGCAACTTTTAATGTAAAATTTACTATAAGCCGGTTTCAATTTACGCATTCTATAATATCTGATAAATGATATTATTCATAGAAATACATCAGAAAAAATATTTTAATTTCCTTAAAATTTTGTTGATTTTTATTAAAAAGATAATAAGTAAATGAAGTTTTCTTCTTATCTAAACTTATAGCTTCATTTTAATTGAATTATTTATTTTTACCTTTCTGAAATACTCTGAATTACTGTTTTAATGAACAAAGTACATTCATAGTTTCATGAACGAACACTTAGAAAAAAATAGGCCATATCTAGAATAGGTCTTTTTAAGAATAAGTCTTTCTGCGAATGAGTCCAAAGTAGAATAAGTTATTTCACGAATAGGGCTTTTTCAGAATGAGGCGTATCGCGAATAAGTCCTTAAACGACTACAGGTCATTTCGCGAATAAGTCCAATGTCTACTAAGCCGAAAAATTTGCGATATGTTTCGAATGATGGCAGCCCTGAAAATGTGTTTATTATGGTATTACGTTTGCAGGGAAAAAATCGTGGTGAAATTGCTGTAGTGATATTGTAAATTAATAGATAATTATGTTTGCTAATTTTCTCTTGGTACTCAAAAATGATAATTACCTCACGATACGAAGGGGAGCGGCAGAAAAAATAAAAATATATTTTTAATGAAGCGCGGCACGTTGCGTTAAAATTTCCATTTTGATCAAGAAATTAAAGGAAAACACGGTACAATGTCGTATTTGTATATTTTTTGCGCACGTACGTGTTGCAAAGTTAGAGCGTAAAAGGTTTTCAGGATGTGCGTAAACGACAAGCTCGCTGACTTTTGTGACTGTCGGAAAACGTGGTGCATTTCCAAATGTAGGCGAGGATCAGATTGCGGTCCAGTACAGGCTGCTTGCAAACGAAGCATTTGTATCTACAGCACAGTGCGATGAGAGATTATCATGCAACACAACAGGGAATCGGCGTGTAAGCTTCCAGCTGGAACAAACACTACTGAATGCCTTGTTAAGCTCTGGTTAATTCGCAGTGAGGTTTATGTTAGATACGTACTGCTGTTTTATTAGAAACAACCAAGTTTAATTTTTTCACTTCTCCAAGGGCTAGCAGTCTAGCAGACCTGAATATTTGATATTTATTTCAGGTTGGTACCTCCAGGCGTTCCTGAGCAAAAGGGTCTTGACAGACGGACAGGCAGACAGACGGAGAGATAGACGGACAGACGGACGGACAGACAAACGGACAGATAGACGGACAGACAGATGAACAGACAGACGAACAGACAGACGGATAGACAGCCGAACAGTCAGATAGACAGACAGACGGACAGACAGACGGCCAGACAGACGGACAGACAGACGGATAGACAGACAGACAGACAGACAGACAGAAAGACAGAAAGACGGACAAAAAAGTGATTCTTTAAGGGTTCTGTTTTTTGTCGACTGAGGTACATAATATATAATAACTCCATTTGCAAGCCCCAGGTTGCCTTGAAATCAATGGAAAAAGACGAAAACTGTTCAGGAGCTATATTTCTACAGAATAAAATTGAACCCTTCAAACTCCCCCAGGAAAAAGTCCATTAACGACTACTCTGATTCTGTGCCTAATTGGTGCTTTCTTTCTTTTACAAAACACATATTTTTTTGTAAAAATATGGGAAACGCAGTCCATTAAAAGCGGACTGTTATGGGAAATTATAAAAATACACATTTTAATTTTTATGGGTAAAAATATTATGATGCTCTGTACTCTGGGGGTATTAACGAGGGTCGTAATTTAAAACGTTATACTAACAAACGTTTTAATGCGCTATTAATTTTTAAACGTAGGTACTGTTCTGGGGCTACATAATACGTACGTAAATTAAATTGGGCTTACAGGGATATTTTATTTAAATTAATAAATAAAACCGGTCGGCGCAATATGTATTACCTACGAAGACTTAAGTTTACCCAAATGAGCTTAGATAATTTATTTTATAGAAAAAACATTTAAGGTAAGGTATCAAAATACGCAAAAAATAAAAACCTTAAAAAGAACTGACTACAAAAGCCTTTTTATAAAGGGTATTGACCTAAGATCTACGAACTTAAGCAAAGTCATTTGCAATTAGTCTGATTGGCTACGAGACTAAAAGATTAATTAAAACCTGAAGATTTCATTAATTTTATTTGAATATTTAATTTTATAATCACTATAATTCAAGATACTGCAGTATGGAAAATACTCGAAATATTTTCCAATTAATAAATCACGCGTGGATCATACGCACTTCACTTGATAAAGGGTGTAACAAGACCCTTAACGAAGCCGAAAGGCACTTGTTCTCCCCGTCATTGCGATCATTTTTTGTTCTAGACCTTACCTGGGAACCTTCTAGTTACGGAGATAATTGGGGGTCAAAGTTCCAACTTTTTCACAAGTTTTTTAAATACACGTTTTGAATGTAATATTTTTGCTTTAAACACTTCCACGAACCCCGTACTATTCAATCCATCCATCAGCACAATGTTTTAAGTGCTTTACAGTGAGTCCTACTGTAAAACGTGATTTTTCGTCAAAAAAGTCGTTTCCCAGCAATATTTTTTGCGTAAACTTACTTAGTTTGATGTACTGTACAGAATGCTTGGTTGACGGCTTCGTTAAGGATCTTGTTACACCCTGTTTATTTCATTAATTTCATGTAACTTTTTTGCTTCTCATCAAATTGGATGAAAGTTAACATAATATTGTTGCCCAGTAATGTCGCGTGAACAAACGATGTACATAGGCTGGTTATGTAAAAATATTTACTGCCCTGATACGGAAATTGGGTTCAATATAATGTTTACTTTACGTTTTAAAGCAAGATAAAGTAATCACGCAATGCTTTGGGAGCTAGGTTATTAAGTCTGAAAGCTTTGAAATAGAATTAGTATTTTATTAATTACCTACAAGAAGTTAATAAAATATTTACACGAGAAAATCGTAGTCTGGAAAATTTTGGAAGTAAATTAGATTTTCCACTGTAAACGAATACGTTGTACGCAATGTTTGTCTTTTTTTAATGAGTCTAATAATTTATGTTTTGGTTTAAGTATCTACTTCTACTATCTTTGGCCGATCGATGCATAAAACCTCCATCGATTCCGATGCTGCCCATTGCACCCCTGTTACAGCCAATCTAATCAATAAATCAAGGCTTACATACGGGGGTGAAAATGCGAAATTTTCCCACCAACCAATAAATACTTAGATAAAGTCACATTTACACCAAGTTAAACCGCCCCATGATTGGTCCATGACAATGATTACTACTCGGTAATCTGAAGCGAACGCATCGGATTTCGTATCACGTCGTGTTGATTGTCCGACGACAAACCGGGGCCCGGCGGCGTTCCAATTACTAGCGACATAGAAACCCTGCCTCCAATACCCTATACATAGATTAAATTAATTATTGATTGCAGATAGTTGCAGTGATTGCATTTTTATTGGGATTGTCGGTACTGTAAAAAGGAATGAGCTTGTTGATGTGAGAGACAGAAAATTAGACTTATGTATACTGACACTTACGGGATATCTTCCGTGATTATCCGTTATTCTGAGCTCCCGATATTTCGATGCTGTTGCAAGCGCCATTGTGGGATGACCGTGAACCGTGAAAGCTTAAAATAGTTTAACAATAATTAGAGTTAGATACCGTTATGTAAAAGACAGTAAAGGCGTATGTGTTTATCAGTTACTGTTTACTTCCCAACACAAACATTTCAGCAATCCACAATCCTTTATCTGAATACCCGCTTGTTTATGTTTCAACATTCAGAGTTGTTTACCTAATCTCGCCAAAACAATACAACCCGGAAAGCCCGCACGTCCCAACGCTATAAAATTACAGGCGTCGATTCTTTTCCCGTCATTGATCTATGACATTTCCCCGCAAAACCCCCGTCTCTCACTTATCAGGACTCACGGGCTAATACCAAGCGAAGGGCGCCGCCCAATCTGCCTTGCCGCTTATCTCAATTTAATGGCTTCCGTATTAATACCGCCTTTGTCTAATTTGAGGATGCTTCGCCTTGGCCATTGTTTAATCGACCGGTAAAAATTTATGCCTTTCGGTATCAACATTATCTTTCCATGCTGGGTTTTGTTCTGTCAAATGTTTTGTGTTTACGAGGCCATATATGTGAAACATGCTCGTTTATTCCTGTTGAGGAGCTTTGTTGAAAATCTTGAGTGTACTCAATAATAATATTTTGTTTCAAAGATATTACGGTTCTTGTTTCGAAGAAATTGTGTTAAATTGACAGGGATTAGAAAACTGATAGCGATATCATGAATATTTGGAGAACAAAGCCTGACTATAAATACCTAAAGATTTAGAGAGCGGTAGATTATATTTCTCCTTCAAGGTTGTCTGAATAAGTCCTCTGTAATGTACACAACAACTTCTCATACTAGAACTTAATAAATAATCAGAAGCACTCGAGTCGGGGTGGTTCATTTGAAACGATATCACGTTTACCCTCAAATCAAAAGAACGATATAATCCCAACCGTTTCCGCCGCTGCCTCGGCTGCGACAGAAAAATTGTGAGTCAAAGCCATTGTTTCCAATATCGACGAAGGGAGGAAAACTTTTATTGGGCACAAAGTGGGTATTATTCACGGGTCGAACGCAATCAACCACGGACGGTGAAGGGAAGGACGCCCGGACGCGACGCCTCTGAATGCAAAGATATTTTTTGCCAAATGCGGGTCATTTTCAAAGGGTTCTTCTTATGAGGGAAAAATCGACAGACCCTTTTCGATTACCGGAGTCATGGATCAAAAACCGAGCCGCAATTAAGAGAGATTATTTCTTTTTCAATACACAACGGCCTCCTTTGTGTCTGGTCCTTTTTGTGAACATCATTTAAAGGCTCGCAATTTTGTGAAAACTATTTGATCGTTACTTGGTATCTTACGGGCCGTAATAAAAAAGGAAAATAATTTTCCTCAAAGAAAAGAAAATGTTTGACTTTTCTAATAAATATAATTTGTAAATTCTCTGAAACTTTTGATGGATTTGAAATGGTTAATCAAAGGGTTTTCGAAAAGAAGTCAGACGAATTTGCTCTGAAATAACGTTTTGCATGTAAACGAGATATTTTGTTAAACAAGTGCTCCAACAAAATGTTTGATATCAAGTTGTCTGTGTCCACGTAGGTAAGCTTTTGTAGTATTTATAACCATTGCCTAGTAAGCGATTCGAAACAATTTCGAAGCGGTGTGAGCAACGTTTGTAAGCAGGACACAACAAGAGAAATTCCTATAATGTTTTCGTAAGACCACATGGACAAAGGCGTCTATCCAAAACGGTCGCATAACTTCTTATAACGATCGTCTACTATTCTGCAGCCATACCGCTTATTGCTTGCAGAGCCAATATTTTCAAGCCTCGGGACCGAAACGCGTTTAGAATCTAAATGATTTTCCGAGTTAGCCAATTCCGAAATAGCCCAAAATATTGTTTTTTTTTTTCAATAACTTTGTCTATTGGTTGTGAAGATTTTTAATGAAACTTTTAATGTTTTATGAAAGTTTTAGGGCTATTTATATCTCTTAGCTTAAGAGATAAGTAATTTTTTTTGGGGTCCGTAACTTAGGAATGTGGTGGCATTTTCGTAAATGTAAAAGCAAAAGTGGAAGCATATTCGTAAATCACTCATTAATAAAGACCCTGGTCTAAAGTTTCATCTAAAGATTTTCAAATATGTTGTAAAATTAGTAATAAACGCTGTTATATCTCATTCCTGCTGCTATGGAGGGAAGTGGATATTATGGTTTTCCTACTCCTTCGCTATATTTTTCTGATTAATTTCGTTGCGGGATACAAGACAGTCAAATTGTTTCTCTGGTAGTTCGTCGAGCTTCATTGTCTCGGCGCTTTTCTGGTGGTCGCCACCAATAATTCTGGCTTTCAGGAGTTACAGTGGTTTGGAAATAGTATGGCGGGCTTGCCCCAATTAAAAAACCTTCTAATATCACTAAAACCCCAAAAAACTGGCCAAAAAGTGAAGAAAAACAAACCAAAACCCAACCAAAAGTCGTTCATACTCGTACGTTAAACCCACATTTGTAAGCTCGGTCGCAGTAACAAGTAAATACGACGAAGGTGTTCCGAATCGACAAATAATACCATTTTATGTCTTAACATATCTGCAACATGAACAAGGTGTATCTGTCGGTCTGTCGGGTCCGTTGCACTTTATGGGTTTGCTTTCAAAACATTACCTATGTGTTCTAAACAAACTTTGAGAGTCGGTGCAACGAACTGACCAAGTACATCGCGTATATTTATTTTTCTTTAGCAAATGGTTTTAGGATATGCCGTAAAATTAGTAACGGTTTACGGATATTTTCTTATTACTTATTTATATGTCACAGTCAAAACTGTTAATCAGTCAAAAGTACTTTTGACCGCTGTTAATCAGTCAAAACTAGGTAATTACAACGTTCTGCAACATATTTTAAATGGAGAAAACGCATTTTAACATAATAAGGATTTTGACTGACACCAGTCAAAAGTCGTTTGGACTGATTGACAGTTTTGACTGTAACATATATACATAATTATATATAAAAAATTTACTGACTTTTGATTGACTGCCTCGTTGGTTTAGTGTTTGCAAACGCGACTGCTCAGCGTGAGGTCCTGGGTTGGATTCCCGGGTGGAGCAGATTGTTATTGAGTTTTTCCATCAGGAATTTCTCAGTAACCAGTAGTTATGTTTAAGTCCCATGTCAAAAGGGGCGAGCCAATTGCCAACCGGGCACAAATCCCGACTCCGCACAATGGTTCAAGGGCGGAAAAAAGTCCTTTGGTTTGACTTTGTTTAAAATGTCTACAATTTGGTACACACATACTAGAATGTTAGTAGAAACAAGTCCTAAAATTAATACGGGTAAATAATTATGCAGTATTTAATTATATGATGCCAAAGGAGGGTGATCGAGAATTAACAAATTTCGTGCAAAAAATATTGTTATTTCAAGTATGAATAGAACCTAAATACTATAATAATCAACTTTTATTTTTAGTTTAGTCATAAGTTTATTGTGTGTATTAATAAAATACGTAATCATATGTTATTATATAATGAGTAATTACTTGCTATTACATTTTTAGTGAAGAAGGTCATTTGGAACCTTTTTTTTTCAATAATGAGATCATAACTAATCTCCGTTATCGACCGTTGCGTTATAATCTACTTTCGGAGATTACTTAGACCCTATAGATTAAGAATACATTAGTTTTGGCTGCTAAAACCTGCGATCTTGGAAATACCAGGTCATTAACTAATGACGCTCGGTAATTAAGAAAAAGTGCATTATGTTTTAAGTGTTTCTAATGAGGGAAATTAACACTTTATCATGTCGTGTAAGTATAAATAGCATTGAACGGTAGTTTTAACTTCACTTACAATTATTTTCTCTTACTTAACAGTGTTAATATAGTGATGGATAGCTTTACTATTGCCTATGCCGATTTAGTGGAAATCATAATTTCAAGTAATCGTGAGATACATAAATGCCTCGAAAATTTAAAACTTATGTATCCACAGCTTACAGAAAGTGTTTGGAAACAAGTTTATGAAAAGTTGAGTCGTAATTTTCTACCCGTATTAACGAAAAAGTGGCAAACTGCAGCGAGAAACAAAAATGCTTTTATGGCAAAAAATGAACAGTGGCTGGAAAATATTTTTACCATTGAGACATCTTCGGTGCAAGCTGATATGGTGAATTGTGACAGTAATGTTCCAGGGCCATCAAAACGCTTTCATACAGGACGACCAGAGAAATCATTTGATGAATGTTGCGATCGAACAAAGCGATATAAAGTCAAAAGATTGTGTGAAAGCGTTCCTAAAGAAATGATTAAGAAAGCTGCCTCTAAGGTACTCGTACAAGAAGAATCATCGGATACTACCAAGTTTACTCCAGAAAAAGCGTTGGCATTATTACTTGATGCATCACTTTCAAAACATCAATATCAAGTACTGAGAAATGCAACAAAAATTATTGGGTGTGATATTTTTCCCGATTATCATAAAGTACTTGAAGCAAAAAGGCAATGCTACCCCACGGATATTGATGTAACGGAAAGCTACGCTTGTGTAGGTTTGCAGTCATTACTGGACCTCACAACCAGAAGACTATTTGAAGTAATGTCTGAAGACGACCTTACAAAGATTAGTGTAAATTCAACATTTTTACACAAGTGGGGATGTGATGGATAATGAAGATGTAATGAATATGCTCTTAGCTACCTCAGATCCCCTTATCAACAGTTTACGTGCAATACCGAATAAAAAATACTATCCTCTTCATGATGATGCCAAAGGTTTATTAGTGGATAGTACCCATCTCTAAAACTATCTTCTCTATTTAGTATTTAGTTTATTAATATTTATTTATAAAGGGTGTAAAAAGACCCTTAACGAAGCCGAAAGGTACTTGTTCTCCCCGTCATTACGATCATTTTTTTGTTCTAGACCATACCTGGGAACCTTCTAGTTCCGGAGATATTGGGGGTCAAAGTTCCAACTTTTTCACAAGTTTTTTTTTTAAATTCAGGTTTTTAATGTAAGAGTTTTACTTTAAATACCTTCACGATCCCCGTACTATTCAATCCATCCATCAGCACAATGTTTTGAGTGCGTTACATTGAGTTTTACCGTAAAACGTGATTTTTGACCCCAAAAAAAAAAGTCGTTTCCCAGCCATAATTTTTGCGTAAAGTTACTTAGTTTGATGTACATAATGCTTGGTTGACGGCTTCGTGAAGGGTCTGTTTACACCCCGTATAGAAATGCTTAAAGACTATATTTTGCATAATATTTATAATTGAATTCATGTGAAAAAATATGATGAATATTTTCAAGTTAATAATAAAAAAAAAATTACGTATATTATATCTTTCTCTTTGTATACTGGTACATTCATTATATCATTTTAATAAAGTATTATGAAGAAACGCAACGTCTTTTCATTTAAAAATAATATTTTCCGCATGCCCGTAGTACTTGCACCACTGTGCTCCGTGGCTACTACGACGACCTACGAGCAACCACTAGACCTACGAGGCAGTCAAGTATGCATAGGCATATTTTAAAAGAGTTGGATAAAATGAAAAAAATAATATCGGCACCAATAGAACTCAATCCTGTTGAGGTGTGTAGATGTGTGGCGAAACCCGCTCTTAGTACGTTGTCAAGACTTTGATAGAATGTAGTGATGAAAATCGAAGTTAAGCCAATGTTATTTATAAAATCGCGTTGTATTTTCAAGCTAAGAAAAAGAAAAAGAAGCCTATTATCGTTTCTTCTAAGCTTGTTTTAATAAAAAGATTACTGGAAAAAGAAAACTCTCTCTACAATCCTAAGAAATCAGTTTGGCAACCCAAAACCCTAGGACTGTTCCCGTAATGCCAATAAGATTACTGATGTCTCCCAAAATTTATTACTAAATACAGTAGTTGGGCTATTCATGAATGTTGTGGCCGAATGGAATATCACAAAATTGCATGATTTATTCCGCCGGGCCACTTAGTTTGGGTTTACTAAAAATATTCTGTGCTCACACACCCCGCCTTTGACTTGACTCTGTCTCGGATTCTACATTTTGCCTTCTGATCTCCCAGAGCCAGCATTTCATGCGGAAACTCACAAACAAATTCAAATCTTACCACATGAATCACAAGATCTATTTTGGTATCGCGGTCATCCACTTTAGTTACTTTTTGCAACACTAATTCGTGGTAGCTTCTGAATTTTTATGGAGTTTTAACTTTAAGCTGTTCGTATTGTAAAACATGTTTTGTGTTGTAAAGAATAGGGTTGAGTTTGATGTAATTTTTTTTTGATGTTGCTAGGTTTCTTTCCGTATAGCCGCTTTCAGCCAAAGGGGGTCCCCAGAGGCATGATCCCGAACTCCTCATTTATCATGCTTGTCACGTGTTGACCATCCCTCGTGTATACTGTACCGTATAAGTACATAAGTATGTACATAAATCTATACTACTCTTGAGCCACGATGTTTTGACGCCTCTTGGTTCGTTATTATCAATTTTTGTTATATTTCAGGCATTCGGTATCGCAAAAACATATTGAAAGTATTCTGAACTGCTTTATATTTAAATCCGGCGAATTGGTAAAATGTTTTGATTAAAAACGAACTTCTAAAGCCAGTTTATTGAGTTGATGAAAAGGTTGGATATTGAATTTCCATTTTCCGTCGAGGTATAAGATCGCGCTTATGTTTCAAATTAGTTTTAAATTCGAGTACCAAGTCATTTACATCAAGTTCTATCCAACTATTCAAATTTCTATATAGTTAATTTGTTTTCTATTCTCTTTCTATGCATTTTAATGTTCACTAGACCACTTTCATTGATTGGCTTGACTTTTCAGCCAAAGAAAACACCAATATTTTTGGCCCTTTTTTCATATCATACACTCACATCCCGAATCACTGGCGTTTTCAATCGCAATTTCAAATATGAATGCAGACGCGTATTCACTTAATAACAAGCCTATTCAGCAAAACGTAAACACAGATCACGGAACCAATAGCTGATGGGTACAATCTAATATGGAGTTCCGTAGTTGGCAAGTTAAAACAAACACTGTCGGTAATGGAGAACCCGAATGATTAATGCATCTCGCAAGAATTCCGTTAGATGGCGCTGATATTTATGTATCGTTGCCGGGCAAATCTGATTTTGGGATAAGCTAGTTTATTCTAGCTCCTCGTTGTTCGTCCAAACTGGATAAACTAGTTTGGCGTTTTGTTAATGTGATTTGTCCTGATATGTAAACTTTTCCTGTTCGTAATTTGTCACGTAGCATGGATTAAATAATCTCGCCTACTACTTCGGTTTTCTCTCAAGCTTGATTGAAAAAGTTTTTATCCAGGATGTAACGTCTGAGTATAATTTTCTCTCTCGTTAGTCAATTTGAGGTTTATAATATGATGTGTTAACCGACTTAATTGATTAACCTTTTTATTTAATTTATGTGTCGTTGTGATATAAATTAACTAAAAATATTTACAAATTAAGTCTTCTTTTACGATTACGACTAGTCAAAATCAGGTTTCCTATAAAATTAAACCAAATAAAGTTTATAGGTAACCTACACTACATAGCAATACTTAAGTAATTCAACCAAATAAAATATTTAATTTTATTGAGATACAAGCCAACGTTAAGACAAAATAGTTTATCCTGGCTCCTGAGGCAATAGTAAAATTAGAAACATCCTGGATCAACAGGGATCATGTTTTGCCAGTAACATTCAGATATCGATTGCGCTGGCGCTCAAACTTCGACGGATGTCGCAGGCACACTCATACGTTAAGATTATGATTTATAACTGAAGCCATGAACTTGCATAAATTAGTGTTTCTAGCTTGTCATCGAATGAAATAGTGTATCTTAGGGTGGTACGAGTATAAATCTTAGGTTCTTGCCAAAGATTTCCCATAGATGTTTTGGTAACGGGTTGATCATCAATTTTTTTCAATGCCTTGGTAGTAGGTATTGGTCAAATCTTGCAATTGAATTTCAAACTAATTTCCCCCCCAACCGATTGACCTGAAATTTTGCATACACTTTTGGTCCTGCAGCCAGGAGCGTCTCCTCAAGACTGAAATGCTAAACGGTTAATAACGTAGACACAAAACTTTTGTATACGAGTTTAATGTTGATATATAAACCTAATTTACTTTTTTACTTTTTTTTAAAGTTTAATTTGTGTTCATTTTGTTTTAATTCTCTCGATCCGATTTAAAATGTCACGAGTTGAAGTCTAATGGAAATTGAAAAATAAATTCAAACAGAAATATTTATTAAACAAAGTACTTAATTTGTGTGACCTTCCAAAAAGTGGCAGCTTTTCATCTTTTCGGTCAGTAAATAAAACTGTCCCAAAACAATGGCGCTTTACTTAGTCTCTACAAAAGAAAGAAAGGGTTGCTACAAGGTACAGTTACGAACAATAAGTTTTCATTATTAAAATTCCCTTAATTTCTAACTTTTGATCTTCAAAAGTATAAAGTATTTAACATTCATTACAGATTTTTCCGGCCGTTTTCTGGTAAAAAATACAAGACACAAAGCGAGAAATGACAGCCAAAGGAACCACAATAGCGAAACGAAACCGAATTAAGGATTCCACAACGAATATCTTCTTGTGAAAAAGGAGGCCGAAATTACGGTGGGCTGTGATTTGAATTTATTACCCTAAGGCTAATTTTATTTCGGCGGGATGCGGAATATGGCTGGGAAAGCATCTTGCCTATTACCAAGACAATATTGAGAACGATGCCCGAGCTCTACTGAATCTTTGTACAATCAAAAACAGAATAATTTGTTTGTTTAACTAGGGGAACAAGGGAAGATCTTTTACTCTTTTTGGTGTTCGCGTCGAAGGAATTTTAACATTATTGTGTTTTTTGACTAAGAATTTGTTTAAGCTCTCTTTGAGTAATGATAAATTGTCTTGGATAAAAATGTAGAGGAATTCAAAAGTTCTTTTTGTTTCTTACTTTTTTTCTTTCATTTATTTATTCAGAGATAGTCATAGTTCTGTACAGTTGACCTACTTGAAGTATGAGATGTTCCCGTCGTAATTAATTAAAACGAATAAAAAAACGGAACAGAAAACGTT
This sequence comes from Noctua pronuba, assembly GCA_905220335.1. Lineage (NCBI taxonomy): Eukaryota > Metazoa > Arthropoda > Insecta > Lepidoptera > Noctuidae > Noctua > Noctua pronuba. Next base: position 10,504,294 of record LR999902.1, read on the forward strand.
ACAAAGATTATGTTAGTCCTCTCATTGAACTCAACTATAAAATTACATAAAAAAACATTTTCTAAAAACGGAACTGCGACCTTTTGTGGTTCGACTGTACAGCAAGAACTTACATCCGCAGGTAAATGCGGCCTCTTAATAATAAAAAAGCAGGAAAAGGGAAAACTGGGGGAAAACGACCACTGTTTATCGAGAAACAAAGCCAAGTGGGGCATACAATATGCATAATGATTGTACTAAATTAGGACAACAACGGTCCCCTTTACGCCGACTCAAATTGCTTATTGTGTACCCCGTTTTTCTCCCGTTGTTCCAAATGGTACCTGTTGTGCCATATTTTATGATTTACTGCTTACGTTTATAAGAAAACAATTTGTAATATCAAATTTTATTGCTTTTAAAGTGGTCATAAATTTTCTGAGTTTGCAAAAATGTCGATGTCTCTTCGGATCAGCCGTCTCATATTCGTAACTCTAGACGTCTAGGTCTGGGGCTGCTATATTTTATTGCCATATTATTTCGAGTTCTTATAGTAACTGATTCAAACTTTAAGCACTCGAATATTTCAAGCTACTTCTTTACTTTATTGCTTTTTTATTGGGTAGGAGGTAAGTTTTAAATTTATATTTTGCAAACAATAAAATTGAACTAGTATGTACATTATTTACTACTACGAATTTTATTGTTATCAATACGAAGTACCTACAGATAATAGACATTGTTTTTTTCCACCGCAGAAACCTATTTTCAGTTAGGGATCGCAAGGGAAAAGTATTTTTTTATAACCTGTCGTAATTTACTTATTTTTTGTACCACATAAAATCTGATAGACTATATACTAAGCACTAAATATGAGTCACTGAATGTGTATCAGAGCACTCCACAGGAATAAGGCTCGCACCACACTATGTTTTGACAGCCGAAGTAAAATTTACGATCGCTCACCGGCCGCGATAAAACCGCCTTTGTCACAAGCCAACCCGGTAACACTCCCGTTTTACGAGCAAATAAATTTCAAACACTATTATGATTCAAATCGAGACCGGACCCACAAAATACAAACACCCCTTTTTATCGGTCGCTCATTGAACATATTCACAAAATATTTTTACAAAAACATTTCTCAGATTAAAAAGGAAAAAAAGAATTGAAAACGATAACGTTGTCCGACTTTTTATGTGTTTTATTTTGTCACGTTTATACCCAACACTCGTGATTAATAAATTATATCAAACTGTTATGATTTTCCTTTCACACCGGATTACTAAGATTCATAGTTATAAGCTTTTATTTTTATGACGTTCTATTAAAGTATTTTAATATTTTATGTAACATCTGTTGTAATTATTCAATATGGTGACGTGTCGGCGTGAAAAGCATTTATATTTAAATGTGCCCCTACAGTATTTTATGTTGCCTATTTTATTTATTACATGAACAACATTTCCAATCTAGCCACATAGGCAATTTAGTCGAAAATGTTAGATTTATTTTTTACAAAGTAAATGTAGCACGCACTAAATCTTGTTGCCGACAGTATATAAAAAAATATCCACAACATAGTTATACTAGATTTCCAATCTAGGGCAAAGCACGTCAACGGGGCTTACGTAAGACGTTTCCATTGTGCCCCCGCCTACTCTGTATATTGTGTGTTGCATAGAGAGAGATAAAGTAAACATCGCCTCTATCCTATAGGCTGCCTTGAGTAGAGGCTAAAGTGTCTAGTCTGCGAAAGACCAGGTACTCAAGGAAGACAGGTGAGAGCTTGGATCAAAGGGCTCCATTGACCCGTTTGCGGTCGGCCTGTTAGCATTCATGGCGCCTACCATTGGTAGCGGCGGAGGAATTTTGTTAATAGAAAACATAAGAGCAATAAAAAAGGATTGGCTGTAGCTTATGGTTTTGCAGTCATAATTAATGCCCTAAGTTCAGAACAATAATAATAATTTCTTTTATTTCAGGTCCGAGACCCATATAAAAACAAAAATAGAAATACAACCACAAACACATAAATTATAGCTACAACCTAAATGTCTGAATTACATTATAATACAATAATGCTGGCATAAGGCGATGACATAAAAAAATTTGTTTTGGTTAAAAACAAATGCGGTGCGAAACTGTCACGTGATCCCAAAGTTTTACAGCAATTATCGTATTTGATTATCGCCGTCGTAAACGAGGCCGAGAACAAAGAAGGTTATCTTTTTGTTCTCGACCCATAAACGTCATGAAAAATGTTAAGTTCATTATTCTAAGGTGTTCTTTCAAGAGGCCTCATAATATTAATTGTTGTATGCGGCAGGATTTTGCTATATATAAACACAAAACCAGTAAGATTCATAAATTCTTTAAAAAATCTTAGAGCGTCAATATTATAGACATATTTTCACAATAAAAATAAACTGATTGTCATTTCATCTTCTCTGGTAACATCATCATCGTCATTCACCTGCCCTTATCCCGATTTATTGAGGGTCGGGGCAGCATGTCTTCTTTTTTCCATAGTTTTCTATTTCTCGTCAGCTCAGTAGTCACCTACTTTCTCGCCATCTTCTCAGATAATATGAATATTAAATATTCTTTCTCGCAAGACTCATAGTAGGGGCTGCGAATAGAAGTTTTAACACAACAAACTGGGTTAGCTAAAGATGTTTGATGCTAACACCGACCTCCCGTAAAGGGACATCGGTAAACGCTGATACGGGGCTTTACTTTATAATGCTTGCTAATGCCTGCCATGATTTAGTATGTTTCACCGCAATGGGGTTGGATGAATATGGATGAAATTAAGTAGATGCCCATGGATATATTGTTTACGTTTATGGTTGAGAGAATTAGGGAATTTAATTTATTTCCGTCAGAGGCGTGGGCCAAGAAAAGGTTATTAAACAAACATTTAACGACTTTGTTACTATGATTGACAAAGATCCTTAATAAGAAATTGATTCCTTGCAAAAAACACAAAGAAAAAAAAAAAAAACTTTGGCATTATGGAATCTGTTGATATCTTGATCTTAGTTATAATGTTATTTTATGCCATTTGCCTATAAAATCCTTTGCCTGTAAAATTTATCGACATTATGTGGAGAAATAGACCCGAGTGGACTCGGATGCCTACTCGGATGCAACTCGCATTGTGGCAACCCATAATCCGAGCGCACTCGGATGGGAGGCCACTCGGTCCGAGCATACTCTGATCGTGTCAACGTGGCTATAAGGGTTGCCACAATACGAGTTGCGTCCGAGTAGGTATCCGAGTCCACTCGGTCCGAGCATACTCTGACCGTGTCAACGCGGTTTTACACCGCAGTATTGACAGGACAGTAGATACTAACAGAAATGATACGAATTCGATAATCCCAATTCATGCTGCCTTAAAACCACCTCAAGATTAAAACAATAAACATAAACTGGTAGAACTAAAACAACCAGAAAATGCAGTTAAACTTGTACTAATTTAAACTCCCACTAAACTACAGCAAATCGAAATTCAATTCAAGCATAAGGATACTTCTGCGAATAATATAAGGACTCACTTAAATTCTGTCTAAAACGGTATCACCAGTAAGTATTGGGTAGACCCCTATAAATTCAAGTCCAAGTGGGCAAGGGAATATCGTCACCGAAATAGTTATTCGCCATTTGGTATTGGAGAAGCAGTAAAGGGAATAATAATAAAGCAAGTGAGGAAGTACAATTGAATGTTTGGGGTCTTGACTTCATTTGAACGTCGACTTATCGCAAAAGCGTTGTAAATCACTAATCCTATTAAAATTTCCTTAGTTGGTTTGCTGTAAGTGGACGCTGGTAATGTGTTAGAATACTTTGCTATGGGTGTTTTATTTTTTGTTGTTATTAAACTCGTTTATTCATTTTTATAACTGACTTTTTACATTCTTTTAAAAAAAAAATACAAAAAAAAAAAAAAAAAAATAGAATCCCACCGGTATTTGGAACAGGGTCCAAGCTACCGGCCGGTCAGGGCTCCAGAGAAAGGATCCAGGAGTACCGCTTTCTGAATCAAACCCTTGATCCAGCTGTCTAACGAGAGCCTCCCCAGGTCCTAACTTTATATCATCACGCCTGAAGGGCTCGGCAGAGGTGTACATACTCTACCCACATTTGGCAAGTTTGTTTATGACAATGATTCCTAGTGTTTACTTACTTTATTCAAACACACGGTACCGCTGGCCTATAAATTCAAAGTCGCTCAGCTAGCTAAGGAATGAGCTAGCTTGGAGTCTCTCTGAAGGATCGAATAATAAAAAAAAATAAAAAAAATTGAGCTAAAGTGGCATTGGGCCGGCTATATTAGCCGTAGAACCGATGACTGTTGGGGTAGACGTATTCTTGAGTGGAGACTGCGAATCGGCAAGCGTAAGATGGCCTCAGGCTCGGTGGAGCGATGATCTCAGCAGGGTGGCTAGTAGCAGCTGGATGAGTTAAGTGGCGTGCGATTGGAGAGGCCAGCAGTGGACTATTGTAGGCCGATTATGAATTATTTTTATTAGTCACGTTTGAGAGAGTGTCTAGTTGAATTATCCATTCTTCTTCGTCGTGTCGATGATTCCCCTATAAAAAAATAAAATTTGTTTTATCCAAAACTCTGCCACCTCGACGGCGTTGGTGGTGGCCTCGGACAGGTCCCTCAAAGTGCACGTAGAACCCAACATAGTGCATGATAGGAGATGAGCCATAGTTTCCTCTCTCTGAGGCACCGCAGTCACACATGGTTTCATCGGAATACCCCCACCGGACCAGGCCCTGCAGTCTCGACATTAGATAGCGACAAAAATCGGTCGCTAAGTCATCGTTCTCAAATTCCTTTAATGGATTTTCTACTTTATTTCGAAAGAATAAGGTTGAAAATCTATAAAAGAAATTTGACATCGATTACACTTAACGACCGATTTTTGTCGTTATCTAATGTCGAGACTGCAGGGCCAGGTTGTATCTGCAGCGCCCCACCTGGCTTCGCAATCGGTTTAGGGTCTTCCAGGTGGGCCATGGCAGCAGGTGTCCCGGTGGGAGTCTTTCCGCAACTTCAATATAGTGTGTCGGAGGGGGATGTCGTAGGAGCCACAACTGTTTTTTTGCTTCACTAGCCCTGTTGTTGTCGACTAATGAATTAGTCGACCTAAGGAAGCTCTTCCGACTCCTTATTATCCATTAATAACTTGAAACATTACTTATAATGTATGCCTGCATGTGTGTTGGATGCGATTCTCAACAGTAGGTACATTATATGTAGCCTTCTTTTTTTCGGTAAAAATGAGGTGTTGTACTCTCGCCTTTGAAATAAATCGTAAGATTTATTTCAAATTTAAAAAAACCTAAATGGTACAAATTTAATTCCACTTTTATACAATATAAACTTATACTGTCACTTACGGGAAATCTTCCGTGATTGTTCATTATTTTGACCTCCCAATATTTCGACGCTGTTGCAAGCGCCATGATCGCGGGGCGAAATATCGGGAGCTCAAAATAATATACAATCACGGAAGATATCCCGTAAGTGACAGTATAACTTTAGTTGTAAATTGTGAAAGCTTAAAACAGTGTTTGTACAATATGTCTAACACCCGTATTGTTTCTAACAAATACCTTAAATACCGATTGGTACAAAAAATGCTTCAATTAAATTCCAGAGAGTGGCTATTTAAAGTTCCATGCTGGTGTTTAATAAATAAAATTACAATATTCTCACCGTCAGACATATTTGATTCTACTATTTAGGAATTCGACTAAATGAAAGTGCTGTGAGCCGAAGAATATGTAAAACTCTTAGAACAAAATTGTGATACGATTTTCATACATGAATTCGATTGGTTTAAAATATTTAAGTATCATTTTTAAACTTTTGAATTTTCATTGATTTAATTTTGATTAAGGGTCGACTTACTTTTAATTAAATTTATTCGTATCAATCCTTGTATAGTCTACCTCGTAACTGCTTTACCTCCGTAAGGTTGACTCTTTTACGCACATCATAAAACGTGTCAGTATATTTTTGCTTGACAACCAATATTAATTGATATAAGTACCGTACCTAAATGCATTTCTTCTTAATAAGTTCTTAAATATCAGCTCGTCCCTGCCTGTTCTCAAAACTTAGTTCTCTTTTCATAGGCCAGAAGGCTACTGAAATGATCTAAACCAATATATATACTATAGACATTATCTACACATCGTATGGGACATAGTCAATAATGTAAAAAAAATATTATCTGATTTAGGAATTTTATTGCTCAAACGGACACGGTGCGCGCGCGCCTACCGGTGGGCGTCCGTGTTTGTCCTAACATTTGACGCATGTAACATGTCACTGCTTGTACCTACCCGCCATCTTGAAAAAAAACACCGCATCTACAGTCTTTTCACGGTTAATTTACGTCTTACAGGAGCAACCCAAAAACAACCTTATCGGAATCAGAATAAAGATCACTCTTATTTGAAAGATTTGTCAGTGGCAGCAACTGAACCTGAACCTTATTGTAAACGTAAATAAAGATCACTGTCATTTTGACAATGATGCGCAATCAGAAGTAAACTAACTTTGAGAGAACAGCACACGATTTAAAGGGGCAATTAATCAAGCTCTTTACTGTTCAAGTTCCAAAAGTTGTAGGAAAACATGATAGTTTTGGTTTGTGACGAAAGTCGATACGAACACATTGTTGGGATTTGCTTTATGTTTGATTACAGTTGCGTAAGAGCAAGTTTGGGGCTTTCCAAACATTGTCTTACGTTTTGTAACATGACCAATATGTGTGAAGTAAACTTCAAAATCAAACTCTTGGTTACATCACAGCTCTATAATTATTACCATCATTCGTCACGGTATTGATCTATGTGCTATGGTTACCTAGAACAGGTATAAAATCGTAAAAAAAAATAAAGACCGATAATACCTTAAAATATTCCTACCAATTTTGTGACGATGAAAAAATTGCGATGAAAAAGTAACCATAATTCCTTCTGCAATAGCCAATGTGAGCTTGCAAGCTAATGATGACTTGACACTGAAAGGAAAAACAAGTTATAGTTTTTCAAAGCTACCGAAGCAGGTAATTGAACAAAAATAAATAAATCTAAAAGCGTAAAAACTGGAGACTGGCCCGATAACTATGTAAGTTAGCCAGTCGGCGAGGCGTCCAAAGAAAAGACGAAATGACGCCAATGCGCTGTCAATCTTTACACCAGATAGGTTTTTGTTCGTCCAGATAAATTGTCAGCGTCCAAATATAATTACACAATATTTCAGTGAGTTTTTCCTTCAATTATTGCATTTCGTTTTGGACATTCCTTTGTAACGAGCACACTGGATGCCGAGGTGTGCTTTTTGCAAATTTAATCTTGCATTTAGTGTGGACCGTATCTGACGTATGTATAGCCTATTTTAGCTTAATAAAAAGATAAAGAGAAACTGTGAAGCAAATATACTGTGCAATCTTTAAATAAAAGATGATTAGTTATGTTTTTAGGACAACAACTTTAGAATGGGCTTGAAACGGTTTAAAACAAACAGAAAAACAAAAATAATGAAAACTGTTTTTTGTGGTAAGTAGAAAATTAGATAGTCCTCGATACACCTACTAATAAATTCCGGGAGGTATATAATTATCTTATCAAGAGACATGTTAACGGGTCAGAATCAATGACTAATATGACCTATACAGAGAAAGAAAGCAGCGGTGGCCCAGTAGTGGCCGCCGCAACTTACGAGCAGTAAATAGTGGGTTCAAACCCAGGCAGACGCATTACTATGTGTAATTTATTTCATCACCACGGCTCTCAAAACGGCGAAGGAAAACATCGTCAGGAAACCGGCATGTCCTAGAACCAAAAATTCGAAGATATGTGACATCTACCAACCCACACTGACCCGCGTGGTGGATTATAGCCCATTCCTTCTCATAGAGAGGAGGCCTTAGTCCCAGCAGTGGGAACATTATAGGCTGATTATGCTTATGCTATTCAGAAATACAATTTTTAAGTTGAGGTTTGTCAATTCTCCTCTTCAAAAGTCAAAAACCTACAATTCCCACACACCCACCTCAAATTCCCATACAAAATTATTTCAAAAATACATACCACAGACGCATCACTGAAAAATAAATTATACGTTTTTATGCCGTACCGCCGCTGCAAGCCGGAGCCACATCAAAGCGACCGAACGTCACGGCTTATCACGGACTGACACATTCGACAACGGACGGACTGTCGCGAAAATTAAGCCCGGCTTGAAAAAGTGGCGGCAGTCCGATGCATACGAAGATAATTAGGGCAAGCTCTGAATTGAATAGAGTTGGACTGGTAATTTAGTTGTGTTGGTATTGGAGTTGATTTTTGTGATAAAAGAAAGTTGTGTTTGTGTTAAGTTAGTGGCTCTAGGTTTATCGAAGCGAAGCGGGGGGGGGGGAATCTTAAATCACACATTTGACAACAGACGGGCTGTAAAAGTTAAGTCCGGCTTGAAAAAGTGGCAGCAGTCCGATGTACACGCAGATAATTAGGGCAAGCTCTGAATCGAATAATCATGGGCTTGGGCCTTGTTATTTAGTTGGGTTTATTTTCGTTGATTAAAAGAAAGTTCAGTGGGATAGAGAAGTAGTATTCCGTTGTTGAGAAAGAGAGCCTCTAACTTTGAAGTGAATTCTTAAATTACGTCAATCGAATAGGAATTTTAACTACTGTCAAAATATACTTAAAGTAAATAATAAATTGCCTTATTAGCAGAAAACACGATTTGTAAAGAAAAAACCGATGGAAACTAAGCAAAGTTATACATGTTAAACGTTATTCAGTCACCTTACTCCTTGTCACGCAAAACGATCATTGCACTTACTGAAAGGCGCGAAAGTAGTGTTGAAAACAAAAACTGGTATTTCCGAAAAGTTATATGGTAACTAATCGAAATACGCGCACATAAACCAGGAATCTGCTCTAAAAATCAAACAAACTAAAAATTGAATAGGAAATCCGCAAATACATACTATTCCGTGTTTCTCGGAAAAATCATAAAATTGTAGCACCGAAATATTAGTCGAACCGTAAAACTCTGTTCGCATTGATCACCGATGTGCATCGGGAAGCTTCGTGATATTTGCGCTCCCGGAATTTCAGGATCTACCTCAGCATCCGTGTAGGTACCTATAACAGTCTGTACACAGTAATTTTACATCCACCCGTGCATTGCTTTCAAAAACACAATAGACTTAATGCTAGGCGCAATAAGGTTAGTGATAGGCTGCTATAACTGACAAGCCTGTCAAAATTATTGCGATCTTTATTTGCGTGTTCAAAAGGTTGCTATAACTGCAGTGGCAGTTGTCAAAGGTAAAATAACGGTGAAAGGGTTGTAGCTATCGCACCGTCGGACAATTAGTAAACAAAGTTGCCATGGTAACGGTTATGTAAACACCAAGCGACTGGGGAAGGATGTGATGCCGCCACCAGCTAGTCTCAATAATTGCGATGTGTTAGGTAAGGGTGAGGCCTTGGTGTGTGTAGATCAGCGGATTGACGTTGTTTTGAAAATATACAGGGTGGATACGTTCAACGGAGCAGTAAGGGGAACTACCTTAACCTTTGTAGCTACACGAAAATGGTCTTAGGAGACTATCCATAATTTTTCGTGAAATTTTGATCACCATTCACAGATTAAAAAAATAAAATTACAGTTAACAAGAAAATGGCCATTTTACACAAAACATTTTTTTATGCCAAACGATCCTGTTTCTAATACTGATCAAAAATTGTTACAGGACCCACCCAGGTTGGAGTACTAAAAAAGTCAGAAATTGCAAAAAACTTTTACATTACATTTTGTTTGAAAGTTTTAAACAAAAAAAAAAAATTCACTCAGCTCAGAACTTAGGTATAACTTAAGCGCCATCAGTACCCCAATACGCTGTACCACCATTAAAGCAAGCGTATTCTAAAATTTTGATCCGCATTACGTAATGTACTTCAAATCCGTATTCGCACAAACACTCAGAGAAGATAATAAACACTCTAAATTGTGCAAACACCAACTGTACCCACAGAAGGAGGCCCAAATCCCCAACAAAGGACTGTTCCTTAAAAAATATCGGTACCTTTAGGCACAAAGGGTGTAAAGGACATTAGGACTAGGGTCGCTTACGTCCTTTTGGGCCAAACCTATCAATACGCTGTGAACTACATAAACAAATATTTAGCTCAAAGGAGTATGAACATCAAATAGTTTTACATTAACATGCCCCCTGGCTTTGTTTACGTTCGTCGACAGTGTTTCCTAATAAATTTGTATATGCTCTTTTTATGGTTCAAGTATAGACAAACATTGGCGGGTTTGTGTCTTATGCTGGCACTTCATATGGCGTATTTGTCAAAATTTTCGCGATATTGAATCGAAACAAAATTTTATGCTTATTGAGATAAAGTTCACTTTGCCTTAATGGTAGAAAGCGAATATTTGCCCAGATCTGCCAAATGTAGTGCCACCATTAGAATTTTATCATTTTATGTGCGATTTTTAGTAGGTTCGTCTTATTTGGTATTAGCACAATTGCCGGTTTTGCGTACATAACCAATGTGATTTCTAACAGAATTTGCATGCCCCAACCGTTTACGAGCAGCAGTTGCCCAGGAGCAACAGAGGCCCATTGGTGGCGGCCCCGACTTACGAGCAGTAAGTCTCGGGTCCAAACCCAGGCAGGCGCATTACTTTGTGTAATTTATTTCAATACCACTGCTCACAAAACGGTGAAGGAAAACATCGTGAGGAAATCGGCATGTCTTAAAATAAAAAAATCGAAGACATGTGACATCTACCAACCCGCACTGGGCCCGCGTGGTGTATTATAGCTCATTCCCTCACATAGAGAGGTGACCTATGTCTCAGCACCAACGTGCCACCGTTAACGCGAATTGACAAAAAAAGTAAAATTAAAAGCAAGCCCCTTAGGTAAAACATTAAAATTCCATTTACAAAAACTACACCTAAAAGATACATTAATTCCAATTTTTAATTAACTTTTCCTGCGCTGTTTTATTTCTAATTTTCTAATCAAAAATTTTGTAATCTGGCATATAGCGTTTACTTTTCCCTAGAGTAATCACTCGTCCATGTTTCAGCCTAAAATAAAGCGCAATAGCTTTAATTTCAGAGTATTTAGGTACAAATTTAACCCTTGGAAATTTTACGTAAAGTTTATCTAACCCAGTGCTTGTCAAATCTGATGAGGTAGGTCGTAGGGTTAATATCAAAGTTGGCTGCCTACCAGTTTGAGTTTAGCGTGTTTCTCTTTATTTATACAAATTAGTTTAGAAACTACGTGACTAATTATAATTTAGGCTTCGGAGACTTGGTTTCACTGAAGCGTGTAGGCTTTTGAATTTTCGACTGAATAATTATTCTGTAGTATTCTCTCAAAAACGTGAAGGAAAACATAGTGAGGAAACCGGCATGTCCTAGAACCAAAAAATCGAAGACATGTGACATCTAGCAACCCGCACTGGGCCCGCGTGGTGGATTATAGTCCATTTCCTCTCATAGAGAGGAGGCCATGTGCCATCAGTGGGAACATTATTGATTGATTATGCTTATGCTCTTCATGTCGCCATCAAGAAACTTCATACTATGATTTAATCAAAATTAGTTTGGTAATCTACAACTTACTTGGTTTAGACTGTTGGTCTAGAAGTTCTGGGTTCGATTCCCGGGTCGGGCAAAGTGTTATTGGGTTTTTCCATCAGCAATTTTTCAGTAGCAGCTACAGAGTCTGGATCTATGCCCGATTGATGGCAAAAGGCTCGCCCCCTATTACATGGGACTTAAACGTAACCGTCGAAATGTGGGTGTACTATTAGATACACCTCTGCCTAACCCTTCGGGGATTAAAAGGGGTGTTATGTATGTTTGTTTGGCAAACTAGCAGTCGAAATTAAACAAAACACACTTAGCGTGTTTTGTTTAATATAATGAAAATATTTATATAACGTTAGCAAGTCACTTGCCAACGTTATCATATTTTGTTGTTTCAGAAAGTATGATAAAAGTAGGCCATCTAATGTGTAGACATTTTGTAATCTTTACTTTCTTACTAATATTTTAAATGCGAAAGTTAGTTTGTTTGTTTGTTACCTTTTCACGCCTAAACCACTGAACCGAAGATCCTGAAATTTAGCATATACGTTGTCAGGTGTACAAAAACGGACATAGGGTACCTTTCATCCCGAAAAACATATTATTATTAAAAAATATTACAAGCAAAAGTCAAATTCTAAATGAACACGAGCGAAGTCGCGGGCAAAAGCTAGTGTACAATATAAACCTGAGAAATCCCCACTTAATTAAAACCATCATTACTCCAAAATATACATGTGTCCAAAAAGGAGCAAAATATTAATCTTCCCTTAATTTACTGTTGTTATTTTTAACGTTTATCCTTGTTCCGACGCTCGGTAAACACAATATTTGTTTTTGTTGTACATTTCTTTTCGAGAGTAATTTCGTTAAAAATACGTTTCTAAATACTCCTACCATGTTATGGAAAACGTTAAACAAAACGTTTTGTAATTTGAATACCGATTCTTAAATGGGTAATAAACGAAATTCTTTTACTCAATTCGGTAAAAGACTTCCATTTTCTTGAATAAACCGTTGTTACTCAACAATCATGAGGAGCAGACCCTCATATATCTTACGCTTTATTATATCGGTGCGGGTTCTCTTACTATGCAAGTCTGAAGGTGCCGTAAATATACAACAACAAACGCCTCATTGGTAACGTTTAGGGGCAATTCCGACCAATAAAGCAGCGTGCGTGGGTTGGATAACACGACCACTAACGCTGAACCCCATGCTTGGCTACTAGTCTTCGAATCATCCTCAGATATGCAGGTCATCTTCAACTGGTTACGTGCTATCAGAGGCGATTGAGCCGCGAATATCCCAATACGTGGGAGTTATTATTTTAATAATATAAATCCGTTTCTGGAGCACTGTTGTCGTTCCATTGTTATGTGAAACACTTTAAATACCTTAAACCGCTTTGCAACAATGTGAAACTGTCTTAAAAGGAATGCGAGTACATGTCGCTTGACAATAACGACGTAACTCGGAAAAATAAGAAATACAGGACAGCGTTTTTAAAATTATACTAAACATATTTTCATTATATTGCCGATATATTTTTTGCATAGAGACCTTTTATCAAAAGATGAAAGGTTTAGTTTACGTATTTCGTTACTTACCTAATTTAATACTTACTTTCGTTATTTTTGTATTAAACTACAAACAAAACCGAAAAATCATATTTTTTGGGTTATGTCATTCTTGTCACAAACGAGCGATGTGTGTGTTTTAAGTCGAGTCAAAAAGGACGTAATTTTTGGAGTAAATACATAGTTCTTTGTTTTAAAAGGTTTAAGTGGTTCTAAGTACACCAGTTTATTCCATTTACAGATGAAGTAAAGTTGGTATTTAATTAAGAAAGTGATATTATCCTGAAAATTACTAGTAATCGTCGATGAAAACTGTGAGTGTAGACTTGCTGGTTTCAAGCCGGTCTCTTGGCTGAAGGCTCCTTGTTTCTTAGATATTGCAATATGAGCTCAATTATTGAATAGAACAATAAATATAAGTCTGCCTCGTTGGTCTAGTGATCGCAAGCGCGACTGCTGAGCATGAGGTCCTGGGTTTTCCCGGGTCGGGCAAAGTGTTAATGGGTTTTTCCATCAGGAGTTTCTCAGTAGCAGCCACGAAGTCTGGATATGTGCCCGGCTGATGGCAATAGGCTCGCCCCCTATTACATAGGACTTAAACGTAACTGGCGAAATGTGTGTGTACTATTAGGTACACCTCTGTCTAATCCTTCGGGGAATACAGGGGTGATGTTATGTTATGATGTTACGTTACTTTGGGAATAACTATTGTTGGCAACTTTGGAGCGAGCGCCATCTGTATTGGCGCCGCCCGAAACTGTGGGCCGCCTAGCTAGCCGTGAGGTTGGCATCGGACCACCACTACTGCACGTGGTGGGGAGGTGACGGGCTGGCGGTGCGTTGGCTCGGCGCGCCGGCTCTCTTTGCTGGTGGACCGTGCAACGGAACAGTCATCTTTAGTTCGATTATTTTGGGAACAGTTTATTATTATTTATTTTGTTAACTAATCAGTTCCTACCCTTCATTCGCTTGTTTTAAAGGTTTTGATTTAATATAAATGTTTGTTGAGAATTAACCTTATAGTTTGATTTATTTGCTCAATAATAGTTACAAGTTTCCAACTTTACAAAATACCCGCAACTAAGCATTAAGATATTGATAATTGTGTAGTATTATTGTCCTTGTGTTAATATCAGAAGTGTGATCCACGCGCCATGGGCAAACGCAGGCGCTATCGCAGGCGAGCACAATCGTCAAGTAGCAGTAGCACAACGAGTACAAGCTCCAGAACGCCGTCACCTCCGCCCAGAAGGAAGTCAAAGGTATCTCGTCATAAAGATGCCAAAGCTGTGAGTACCTTAAACAATATTATACCGGAGTTTGACCCTTTACATGATGATATAAATGCATGGCTTAATATTATACAATCCTATGCGGCAACGTTTGATTGGTCCGACGAAACGATACGTTATCAAGCTCTTAATAAGTTGAAAGGCTCTGGCAAAGTCTGGTATGACTCGTTGTTGCGCACTGATAGTCAGTGGCCTACATGGAAATGGAGTGATTGGAATCGGCGTTTGGCTAATAGTTTTCAAACACGTCGTAATATGTTTGAATTATTAAAAGAAATCATTAATAAAAAACCAGTAGAAAACCAATCACTATACGAATTTTATTTTGATATCAAATGTAAAGTTGATCGATTATCTTTAAACTTTACTGAACAAGATATTATATCTGTAATTGTCGGGAGCATAGGCGACAGCAATATAGGAGCATCTATTGAGGCAAGTAATTTTAAATCTTGCCATGATTTAGCTAGTTATCTTCATGGTCGTACCTACAAAGGCAAAAACCCAAAACAAACCAGTTCGGGTAGTACACGTGAAAATCAACATAAAACAGTGGATCAAACGAATAATTTTAGCCCGCCGTCCACGAACGTTACCTCTTCAAATAATAATGCCAATTTTCGTAATGCGCTTGAAAGTAATCAAACCGGTTCAACACAGATTCAGAAACCTATTAAATGTTACACTTGCGGTGGAAATCATAGAAGGAATCAGTGTGATCTCATTAAATGTAATTTTTGTAAAAAAAAGGGCCATGTTGAGGCTGTGTGCCGTAGTAAGAAGAGTACGGGATTAATCAAACCGGAAACTGAGGAAACCAAATTGATACACACCTCTGATCCGCGAAATAAATTCGTAAAAACTGTTAACATTGATCATTTTGTCCACGAGGCATTTATTGATACGGGAAGCAGTTGCTCTTTAATTTCCGAATCTTTGGTTGAAAAATATTCGCTTCAAACCAGTGCACTACCCTCGCCAGTTTTGTTACAAGGGTTTACTAGGCATAATTCTAAACCGGTCACTCGAAAAGTCACTCTAGATTTAAAAATTGACTGCGTGTCTTTAACTGATGTGAACTTTTACGTCATTGATGACTTGGTAGGTTGTGATATACTAATTGGCCGTAACATAACGGAGCGAAATGATTTGATATATTCACGTGTAGGTAATTCATTCAAGTTTGACTATGCGCAATCACTTAGTGAATTCTGTGACGCTATACATGAGACTAAGATTGATACTGACACTCACTTAAATGAATTGATTTATTTATTTAGACAATATAAACAGTGTATCGCGTCGGACATAAAAGAGTTAGGGAAAGTGAATAACCACGAGATGGTTATTACACTGACAGATCCACGACCGGTGCAGTGCAGACCTTTTCGAGCCTCTCATTCAGATAGAAAGATTATTCGAGATATGGTGCAGGAATTAGTCGATAATAAAATAATTCAAGAAAGTAAATCCCCTTACGCGAGTCCCGCTCTCCTTGTGAACAAAAAGAATGGCGAGAAAAGACTCTGCATTGATTACCGCGCATTGAATAAAATAACAATTAAGGACAAATACCCAATGCCCCGAATAGAGGATCTTATAGATAGACTACAGGGCTATAAATATTTCACAAGTCTTGATCTAAAAAGTGGGTATTACCAAATTATTATGAGTCCACAGTCCATAGAGAAAACGGCATTCATTACTGAAGATGGCCATTATGAATTTCTGCGGCTCCCATTTGGTTTGGCGAATGCACCATCTTGTTTTCAACAAATGATGAATAAAGTATTAGGTAACTTAAGGTTTGAGAACGTCATTGTATATTTAGATGACGTTTATCTTATGTCAGAAACTATTGAGGAAAATTTAAAGCTCTTGGAAAACATTTTACAAATATTTAAAAATAATGGTTTAACTTTAAATTTAAAAAAATGTCATTTCCTTAAAACTGAAATAGAGTTTCTCGGATACAGAATAAAACAAAACTGCGTAATGCCAAATGAAACCAAAGTGGAAGCCGTTAAGAAATTTCCTGTACCCAAAACTGTCCATCAGTTGCGACAGTTTCTGGGGCTAATTAATTATTTTCGCAAATTTATTAAAAACTGCGCTATAATTTCTGCCCCTCTTACTAAACTATTAAAAAAAGACGCTCCTTGGTGTTGGGGTTCTGTGCATGATCAATCGTTTCAAATATTAAAAGCAAAACTAACATCAGATAGTGTATTATCTATTTTTGATCCAAATAAAAAAACCGTTTTGTATACCGACGCTAGTCGAGATGGCGTTGCAGGTATTCTTGTTCAAGTTGCTGATGAGGGTGAAAAACCTGTGTATTACTATAGCCGTCAGACAACTGAGGACGAAAAGAAATACCACTCATTTGAGTTGGAACTCCTAGCAATCGTAAGCTCACTTCAAAAATTTCGTCTTTACTTAATTGGTTCACCTTTCACCGTTATCACAGATTGTAACGCGGTTAGGTACGCGTTGACTAAAAAGAACATTATTCCCCGGATCGCACGATGGGTTCTTTCGACTCAAGAGTTCATGTACGAAATAAAGCATAGAGAAGGTACACGTATGCAACATGTGGATGCCTTGAGTCGAAATCCCGTTCCCTCAGGTGAGAGGTCGGAAAGGGAAATAGTATTATCAATAACCGAAGGAGACTGGTTACTTTCTGTACAAATGCAAGACCCTGACATTGTGAAAATTAAAACTATTTTAGAATCTGGTGAAATAGATGAAAATAAAATCACTTTTGACACGTATGAACTATTAGGTGGAAAAGTGTACAGAAGAACAACCCAAGGGCGACGATGGGTCGTACCAAAGAATTGCATATGGCAAATAATACGATACAACCATGATGACGTGGGTCATTTTTCTGTCGATAAAACGTTGGAGAGAATAGGGCACAAATATTGGTTTTCTCATATGCGTCACATAATAAAGAAATACATTAAAAACTGTTTAAATTGTATTTATTATAAAAATAAGGGTGGTGCTAAGGAAGGAGAGTTACACCCGTTGCCAAAATACGCGCAGCCTTTTCACACTTTGCATGCGGACCACTTAGGCCCGTTCGTTAAAACACAAAATGACAATCTATACTTACTGATTTTAGTAGATGCATTCACTAAGTTTGTGTTTATCTGTGCGGTAAAGTCTACAAAAACATCTGATCTCATAAACGAATTAGATAATATAACCAAAATTTTCGGTAATCCAAAACGTATTATTTCCGATTCAGGGTCATGTTTTACTTCCAACATGTACAAAGAATACTGTAAGAGCAAAAATATTCGCGCGCATATTGTGGCAACGGGTATGCCTCGCTCAAATGGACAGGTAGAGAGATTTAATAAGACAATTCTAGAATCTTTAAAGACTATTGGGGCAGATACTACTGAAGATAGGTGGGATAAATATGTTAAAATAATACAGCAAGGTTTAAACAGTACAATCCATAGAACTATTAATGCCGTTCCTAGTGAAGTTTTATTAGGATATCGTTTGCGGGTTGATAATGACAATATAGAACCAGAGCTTGATGATGAATCGCTAGTGGACGTAACGGAGTTGCGAGCAAAGGTAGATAAAAATATTAAAGCCAGTGCAATATCACAAAAACAAAGGTTTGATAAAACTCGGTCAAAAGCCAAGATTTACGAAAAAGGAGATTTGGTTTTGATCAGAATACAAAGCCAGAGCAACGATGGTCGAAGCAGAAAACTCCTGCCTACCTTCAAAGGACCATTTAGAGTAAAAAAGGTTCTGGGTAATGACAGATATGAGGTAACAGACCTAAGGGGTTCTGAAAGGAGCAGTAAATCGTACAATGGCATTGCAGCTGCTGAAAATATGAAGTATTGGATACAAATAGATGACTGGAAATTGGAGTAAGCTATAAACAATAAGGTCCGTGTTGGCAAGTAATCGTTTTAAAGGTATGTACTGCACTTTCTTGTCTGCTGTAATGGTTAATAAATACACTACTTTATAATTTTATTGCAAATAAAATTAAATAGCTACACAGTCTCACATATAGTATTGCTACTGCTTGTATTTTACTCGCGAGGCTAGATAAAACACTTGTACCATAATCCTCGCCAGGATAGAAACACCAGCAAATGTGATTATAGCTTGGAAAACAACTTGGTACGTTTAAGTGTAGCGAAAAGCTCTTTAAATGCAAGTGATTCCAAGTGGTAAGCTCAAGGAAAACCAGGACTCTTAAGTGTGGCATAGTCCCTTTAAGTGCGGTTGACCTAGCAGCAATATGGTTGGCATTTGCTGATGGTTCAAAAGCGTATTATGGCTTGTGGTTCATATTTGTAGATTGAGAAAACTAGTTCTGATTTTGGTTTTGTTTCAGTGTTTTACCTAGCATCGTGGGGCGCCTGGGACATGCGCCTTGCAGAATGGCCGTGTTGGCAACTTTGGAGCGAGCGCCATCTGTATTGGCGCCGCCCGAAACTGTGGGCCGCCTAGCTAGCCGTGAGGTTGGCATCGGACCACCACTACTGCACGTGGTGGGGAGGTGACGGGCTGGCGGTGCGTTGGCTCGGCGCGCCGGCTCTCTTTGCTGGTGGACCGTGCAACGGAACAGTCATCTTTAGTTCGATTATTTTGGGAACAGTTTATTATTATTTATTTTGTTAACTAATCAGTTCCTACCCTTCATTCGCTTGTTTTAAAGGTTTTGATTTAATATAAATGTTTGTTGAGAATTAACCTTATAGTTTGATTTATTTGCTCAATAATAGTTACAAGTTTCCAACTTTACAAAATACCCGCAACTAAGCATTAAGATATTGATAATTGTGTAGTATTATTGTCCTTGTGTTAATACTATGAAGATATGGCTGTTATTTTACTTGTAAGTACTCCTTTGGTTTACAAGATGTTATACTATGTTGAAATACAAGGAAAATGTGTAGAATGTGTCAATAGCGAACATCTCATTGACTCTCGATGAATACCGATACCAATACCGATACCAATACCGATATACATATCTACCCACTTGAACAATAACAGTTGATACGTGAAACAGTCATGCACAAAGCTTGTATTCAACGTATTCATAATATTCATATTGAATACGATCTGCATATATCTGGAGTCTTCGATCATCTTGAAATCCAGCCATAACTTGTGATCCTACCCTGTCGATTTTGGTTTCCAATACCATGAATGGTCTTCATCTTCTTCTTTATCGTGTGGTTAGTGACTAACCTGGTGCCAGAGTTATTTATGACCCCCATGGGCCTCTGACTTGACTTTACATGCCGTCAAGGAATATCTCTCAGGCATGCTGGTTTACTCACGATGTTTTCCTTCACCGAAGCAAGTGATAATTATACAATACGCACATGAATCCGAAAAATCAGAGATGCGTGCCTTGTGTTCGAACTCGAGTCCTATGACTTCGCAGTAGTTGAAAGGGAATACTGCCTAGAAGACTTCTGGCAGTTTACAACATTAGGTTTCCTGAATAAATGTAAAAAATATATACATTGTTGGATTATAAGCTCTCGAAGCTGAGTCAAGCTATGAAAATCTAACACACTTTTATTTAGACCTCATGGTGTCATTTAGTGTTAGTAAAACTAGCGGATTACCCGAAAGTCATAAAAAATAGATTATTATACGTCGAGACAAGCGCCGACCATATTTTATATTACCGTCAATTCTACTGATAACGGAGACAAATTGCAAGCCAATAACAAAGAAAAAGAAAACGTTTTTATTGGAATTTTAACGGTGTTAAAATCTAAATAATTATATTTTATGAAATCAAAAACAATAGGAATATTATGTCTAACTTTTTAAATAACATCATTAATAAATACGCGTATTCACCACTCATTCTACACTAAAAACAAACATGATACCTATCTCTATTATAATTATTGGCAGTCTGTTTGCATAACAAACATACCCACACAGTGTCCAGCCATTACCCAAATTGCCGTACCGAACCAAACCTACATATGCAACGAAGCATCAATCAAAACAATTAAGCATAACATACCGCCCACACTTCACTAAGAATAACAAATCATACAACTAAAATTTAGTGACACGATTCACCGCAAAAAAATCGTCCGTTTGTTGATTGAAAACGGGCGTATTCAATAATCCATTATACCGTAACGTTAGAGTTTTGACAGATGACGTACGAGGCTGCCATCCTGTGACTGATGCGTGACCGAGCTCGTACCGGTTTACTATTTGTTCCGATTACTCATACGCGACTCGATTTGAATTCGGAGGATACGGAATAAGGACGCATACTTTCGTTGTAATTATACGAAGTTGGTACAGGTATCAAGCTTTATTGATTAATCCTATCTTATGAAAAATTATGCGAACAGGTAGATAATAATAAAATTATTGCTTATAAGCTAATTACTGTAATTAGTGATAATTTTATTTATGTTTGTTTAGGAGAAGAGTACCTGAGAGGACATGGGAGAGGCCTTTGCTCAGCAGTGGGACATGCAAAATGAAAAAAAAAAGTTTAAATAATTGAAAATAAGCCATCTCTTTAAGTTCTTAATTAATCACTTACTTATACACTTTCAAAGCTATTCGATTTTAGCGAAAATGTGAAAAACTATCTTGAAACCTCCGATTTTACAAAACTGTAGATAAAAATCAAAGAAATCATTAATTACCGCCAGAATTCATTTCCATATTTTCCGAAGAGGAAATCATTCTTAACATTTTTGCGATGGCCCAAAAATTCTTTTTTTAGAGAAAGACCTTAAGATGTCAATTGAATTTCATCAATCAAATGAGCTCAGATTTTTAATCATAGTCTTTTGTCAAAGTTTTTCGTCGATAGATTTCCATTTCATAGCAGCTGCTCCTACGAATCGAGTCCATTTTTCTTGAAAAAATACGTTTGTGAAGAAAATCTTGATTATTGCTACAAGGTCAGCAATTTACCATTTTTATTACGGCTCGTTAGCACTGTGAATGAAATAATAAAAATCTTGAATGACCTTGCAAGAGATAAAACAGCATAATAAATCCCATCAAGCAATTTTACTGCTTAGTGAAAATTTCCTAAATATAATTTCTAAAACTTTTTGGTAACATGATCTGCCTAGCCTTTCCCCAACTATGTTAGGGTCGGCTTCCAGTCTATCCGGGTGCAGCTGAAATACCAGTATTTTACATGGAGCGATTGCCTATCTGACCTCCACAACCCAGTTAATATTGAGTAATACGATACTCCTTTGTAAGACTGGTTGTCAGAATTTCGGGCCACTGACTACTTTTAACGATTGTCAAAGATCTGCAAATGACAACCAGGACCAACGGCTTAACGTGCTTTCCGAGCCAGACCCATACACGGACTAACCTAGGGCAAGTGTGGCTTAACCTGAACATCGACCCGAGCGGCTTTTATTATTTAGCCACGAGCTCCTCCTCTCTCCTCTCCACCTTCTCCTCTCTTTGGTATACGATATCAAAGCACTTACCGATAATTCCTATACGGATCGCTCCAAATTTTAAGTTTGGTTACTCATAGAATACCACTAAACTGTTGTTGCTGCAAAGAACAAAAGCATAGCCAATGGTTCAAGTCCTTTGTCCTCAAACACCGTTAGTAAGGGAATCAACATGATGTGACCGAAATCTGTCACTCGCGCACTTGTATGCAAATCTCACACCCGCTCCGTACCACGGTATGCAAATGTATGCATTACTCGCATCAATGAATATCACTCTTCCTGTCTAACATATAGCTTTAGACGGAGATAGAACACTTAATGCTTATTTTAAGTTTAGAATGTATTTGATATGGTAATGACGTTTAGTTTGAGAACTGTTTACCCATACACGATGTTCACCTTTGACACTGTTAAGCGCTGCCTTTGTCATGTTGCTATCTTCTTTGATACGATTGTATCAGTACACGATAATGTTACTGCAGATGTCGAGAGGCAGTTGTATAGTTTTCCTTATCTATTTACATGGAACACACGGGAAACCTTTTCTCATTTTAAGGTACTAAAAAGTTTATAGTTTTTTATGTGGTGAAAGGGTTACGTGGAAGACCTTTGGTCCAGGATTTTATTACTGTTTTTACTTTTCTCTACAACTGCACTAAATAGTTACGTTGACTATCTATAAATATACGTTTTCTATAAATTTATTATTTTTTATCTGTGTTTTAAATATAGTGTGATAAATTCTATATCAAATAATTTATGCTGTAAGTACTTCATCACTTTTACACGTCATGTTCTAAAAAAAACCTACATGAAGTCGACATTTCCGATCGGATTTACCGTGAGAGGAGATAGCGAAACAAAATTTAAGTCAAATTACCACGCCAAGTTGTTGACATAGCTCACAGAATAAATAAACTGAAGGGACTGTTCGAAAGAGATACCGCGGCCCTGGAACACAAAGGGCAAAGAAGGAACATGGATAGGTTTTAGTCAGTAAAAGTCTGACACTCCCTTCCACTCCACCCAGAGCGGGAAGAGTTATTTGATGATTTCCCATCCTTAAAAAATAAAAAAAAGGTGGGACGCCCTCAGACTCGGTGGAGCGACGATCTTCGCAGGGTGGCTGGTAGCAACTGGATGAAAGTTGCCGAGAATCGAGTTGAGCGGCGTGCGATTGAAGAGGCCTTTGTTCAGCAGTAGACTGTTGTAGATCATGAACTACGCTTATTCCCTATTTAGCAAAAAAAAAACAAGTAAAACATAGATCTGAACAATTTACAAGTCGCGCTGTTCCTGTCATTAATTTCAGAACATGCACTGCAACCGTACCCAACAACAAAACAACCCAAAAGCACGCATACAACACGCGAACTATCAAAACTAATTCCACACAACTAACATAAGTGATGTTTTCAAAACTTTCCCATATTTGTATCGGGGAGCAACAATACACAATATGAAATATGCGGCTATCAGTATAAAGTACCGCAGCGCATCCGGTACACATTGAAGAAGACCACTATTTCATACTTTCCTTACTCGGTAAGTGCAACGATATACTTCTGAAGTTTGCCATTGGCGGGCTCACTGCGTTAAAGATTCAAACGCCACCAGAGTATGTTATGTGATAACGCAGTAATGTCTATTGCTTTTAAAAGTAAGTGTAAGTGCAAAATCGAAGTTGGAGATAAGTCGTTATCATTTGGCTTGCATTACGGCTTTTATGGGTTGTGTATTTAGTTTCCTTGCCAATCTGAGTGGGAGAAAATATGATATCGGCTGCCTATCTGGTGGAAAAATAGTGCCTGTGCCGAAACTAATGAGCAACTTGATTTAACTATTGCTCGTGGTCAATTATAGGCTATTTGACAACATCGAAAAAAAAATTATATTTAGTCCGTCAGTTAGATCACCAAAAAATGTCGGACACGTATTTTTTCTTTTGTCACATAATCAAAAACTGACGACGATACAGCGCATCAAAATTCAAGAGAGGGGGCTTGTGACGTCACTGGATAGTAAAAAGTAACAAAAATTGTGACGTCAAACGAGATTTCAACGCACTGTATTGTGCTGAATTTTCGTTTACATGACAAATGAAAAAATACGTAAGTATCTAATTTTTTTTTGATAATCTAATTGACGGACAAATTTTTTTTTTTAGGCAAATACTTTGGAGTTAAAGCTGTTTTATCTATTTCAACTTCTTTTTTGGGACACCTTCTTTCAGAAAAACCCACTTAATAAATCTAATGCACTTGCATTACATGGAATATGATAGAATTCCAAGAATCAGAAACACGGATAAGGTTTAGATAGACTGCCACCAGTTTTGTTTATCATTTTATTTATATAAAAAAGTAATGAAACAAAAGAGTTTTTTTATTACTCGATTAAATATAAAATACACCAACAAAATTAAAGATTAACGGTTATCAGAGTGTTGTTTAGATTTTTTCTCATGTTAAGCGAGTGTTATCTAAAATAGTCTCAACTAGTAGTAAATAAAACAGCCTCCAACATTTTATTTGATCCGAATTAGATAAACTTACGTACTTTTTCAAGTTTACGGCACTCAATATTTTTTATCGGAATCGATATAGATATTTTATTATTATCGATATTGCTGACGTTTACGATCAAATTAATATAAATGGGAAGAGCAAGGATGATTTCAGGTTTATATTTATACTGATCTTTTTGACATTTTTCAAGACGTTTTTATCTGCGATAGTATGTTCAACCCGTACGAAAACTGAAGTTTTGTTATAAGTTTTTTTTACAGAGATTTTTTGAGCTCGATTAACATAAGTTGCATTTAGTTTGCAGAATCGAAATGAAAGGGTTAACTATGTAAATGGTAGAGTTACCAATCAGTGCTTCCATCTAATTATTTTTTTAATTCTCTGTCAGTTAGATATGCAGATAATTATGATTATTACGAAAGCCGAACAAACAACAACTCTAACGCCAACTACCTCGTCAAGGAAACTAAAGACAATGAGTTGTTGTCATACAAACAGCTACAGCACAAAAGACATGAAATCAATGAACTGGCCTAACCAAAAACGGTACGTCCCAGACCATGTAAGTACGATCGAGTTACAACGAGGCTCCACGAACATGTGCACACAATTTTACATACAATGCGGTGTGGGCGGAACGTACGGAGCGTTTAGACGAGACTAGTACTGGTCGGGGGTAGTACTCGACGCCAGTTTTGAGAAGAGTGATTCGCGATTTTTATTGGTTCATGTTTTTTGACGAATGAAATGACCCTTGACCGCGGTTTTCTGGTTCGAAAAACTTTGTTACAATTCTGATGGATGTCACGGTTTGATATTTAACTGACAGGTTCTCAGCCCATTGATGACTCATATTTTTGTTGATGAGTGTTAAAGATTGCGCTGACATCAGAAGCAAATAAGTATGTGCATGTAATTTAATTTATTTACCATTTTTGACCAAATTATCTAGCTATCAAATAGTGAATTGTTAAAATATCGTAGTATACGAAAGACAAAAAACCGGAAATTTCGTACTTTATTCAAAGAAAACGCAACAAACAAACCGCCTTCACCGCTAAATCTTTATCAATATCTCCTTCAAAGTGATTTATCTTCTGATTATTCGCAGTGAATGCGCGGGCGCCGGCAATGGCACGCATTTAACGACTAGCACTATCAGGTGGCAATGGGCCCTGTGACGTATCCAAGGGTTGTTAGTACTGCTTGTTACCTAAGTGGACCTTTATGTACCTTTTAAAGTAGGACCTCAAATGCGTTCGTTAAGTTTATACAGGTTTAATAAAGTGGGAATATGAGATGTTTGGGGTGCTTTGACGGTGGAATGTGATAGGATGAGTGTAGTTTTAGACGTACTTAGTTGGTGAGTGGTGTAAACGTAACGTAAATTTGTCGGTTTTTATATCAAAATACAATTATTATCCTGTAGAATTTTTGTTTTTAAACTTTTTTTTTTTTAATTCGACAGTTTACAATCTCGCGAGATAGATTATAATCTAACGGTATTTACAATTTTACGGTGACAAATACATTCTTAAAGTTATGAAAATATGATGTGCGTTTGCAAAAAATATTTCATAATTAGGTTGGTTTTGAACAGAATTTAGCGCATTTATTTAATATTTAATATTTAAACACTCTGTTGTGCTATGTGAAACACACTAAAATTCTTACTCACATAAAATGGATTAAAGGTGTAAGAAACAGGGCCATTTATGACGCATTATAACATGTTTCACTGTGGGCTGAACTGGATCGTTTTGTCACTTCCAAATGTGGTTTTAGATTTACGAAATTGCTTAGATATTTGAATTTAAAATAACATTACCACCATTCCTTTAGTACTAAATGGATATGATATCAGAAGTATCTCTTTGAATATGAGTATTCAATGTAAGGAGGTAGTTTGCACAAAGTATTTGATAAGAACTCATACTTTAAACCCAAGAGAAAATGTCTATGAGATAAAACGTTTGAAATAATAACTTAGTGTTGGAGGAAATGTTTTCGTTAAATAAACATGACTTGTAAATTGTTTATTTACTGCTTTCCTTATGCCAAATGCCTTTTCAAAGGCAGTCTCTTAAAATTCCATAAAATCCACGTGGGCGTACGTCTTGGGGATAAAAACTGGATTATCGGCTTATGTATTTATAATCCGAATGTATATCAAAGATTTTGCGAAATATATGTCTCCGTTTATCGTATTATGGAGGTACTTACGTTTATTTTGAATCAAAATACGCAGCAGGAATTCTGCTTTCAAAAGAGATTTTATCACTTCCATGTTTCATTCATGACTCAATATTTTTCCATATGCAAATGGAACAAGCAGGTCAACGTTATCAGAGAAGGATGTAGAAGAATTAAAAAAACCTCCCTCCAGACGTTCTACTAACAAAATTAACATATTCACTGTTTCATCTCAACTGGTTCCCACTTTTGAATTTCCTATTAGTGTTTACAAAGGCAAAGTCAACAATACGATGTGGTAGCCAGAAATTTTAATGCCATATTTGTTGTTACTACCGACTGTGAGTCGGGGGGTGAAGGTTTCAAATCGCTTGCACCGGAATCGATTATGAAATGAAGATCCACACGCTACTCTATTGTTGAGATTTGTTTACAAAATTTTCGAGTTATTGACTTTGGCGTGAGAATTGGTTTCTAACGTTCGTAACCCTGGTAGGTCCGATCGATCAAATATCTAACATACTACTGTTAAGCATTTTTGAAGCGCATAAGTATGTAAACACGTGCAGTAGTCCACTTTTATTGTGTGACATTAGAGATAGTTTCCTCTCTTAGTAGCTAAATGCTATAAACAAAAATATCTTACGTTCTTTTAATATTTGAATGTATGTCCCACATACTGTTTGGTATGTTATCTTTCGTTATCTAACTCCCTGGTAGCAGGAAAACCTTTAATGTATTACAAATTACTGATTCTCAGATATTTTGTGAAGATGCTGGTGTAATTAATTGATGTTTTAGTCGGTAGCATACATTCCCCGTGATTAGAATGTCGACGCTCTCCGTCTTGTGACATAAACAGTTATAACGACACATTAAATAGTTGAATAAAACTTATCTAAATAAAATAAAATTAACAGTGATTATAAGCGTTATGTTTAGTTCACTTCGAAATCTTTAATTGGATTCTAACAGTAGAGGATTTCAGTCTTTCAGTGAGCTCTTAAAAAAAAAAGTAAAGTTCTGAGTAACCTATATTACTCACAAAATACTATGTTATAGTTTTATATTTGTGCATCTTGCTACGATTCTCACATAGCTGTGTCATGGACACCCAATGCCATACAAATATTTGTATTGTGCGGGAATCGAACCTGCCACCCGTAGCGCTGACGCCACTGCTACAATCCATAGTATCATATACTCCAACCCCCCCCCTACCGTAAGTATAGATATACATTCTTTAGTATGACATTATTTTTTAAGAAAGCAGCCTCAAGTCTAAACACACAACAGTACGCCTTTAATCTTTGAAAAGGTAGGCAGAGCAGAGAGGTAGGTGCTTTATAGAACACCCACATTTCGCCGATTATACAGGGTGTAAACAGACCCTTCACGAAGCCGTCAACCAAGCATTCAGTACATCAAACTAAGTAACTTTATATAAAAATTATTGCTGGGAAACGACATTTTTTTTGGG
This sequence comes from Noctua pronuba, assembly GCA_905220335.1. Lineage (NCBI taxonomy): Eukaryota > Metazoa > Arthropoda > Insecta > Lepidoptera > Noctuidae > Noctua > Noctua pronuba. Next base: position 10,532,486 of record LR999902.1, read on the forward strand.
GTGAAAAATGACGTTTTACGGTAAAACTCAATGTAACGCACTTAAAACTTAGTGCTGATGCATGCTTTCAATAGTAAACGGGTCATCGAGTTAATTAAAGTAAAATGAAAACCTTTAAAAGTGGTATTTAAAAAAAACTTGTGAAAAAATTGGAACTTTGACCTCCAATATCTCCGTAACTAGAAGGTTCCCAGGTATGGTCTAGAACAAAAAAAAATGATCGCAAAGACGGGTAGAATAAGTGCCTTTCGGCTTCGTTAAGGGTCTTTTTACACCCTTTATATTCTCCAACACCCCCCCACCCGTAAGTATACATATAGCATTCTTTAGTATGACATTATTTATTAAGAAAGCAGGCTCAAGTCTAAACACAACATTACTCCTTTAAGCCCCGAAGAGGTAGGCTGAGGTGTGCTATACAGAACTCCCTCATTTCGCTGATTATATTTATGTCCCATGTACTAGGGAATGCACCTATTGCCATCAACTGGACTCCAATCTAAAGTCAGGCCTGATATTGAGACATTGCTGATGGAAATACCCAAAAGTTTGCCCGACCTGAGAATCGAACCCAAGACAAACAACTAAGGGAATAACACTCTAACAGTTTACTTACCTCCGGAAAGGCATTGGAGATTCCTCGTTTAAACAAATTCACAGGAAATTGATAATTAATAGATACCGACGATAAGTTTCCCAAACTTTCGAATAATTTCCGGAGTAACTCTAATAATGTTTCTTAGGTCGAGATCTATAATCGTTACTTAGCGCTTGTATTGGCTAAGACTTGTATACAAGCATAATATCAAAAGGGCGCAGTCCGGTTGGCAGATTTTTTCATGATGTTTCCCTTCATCATTTTGAGAGCAGTGGTGAAGAAATAAATTACACAAAGTAATGTGTCGACTTGGGTTCACACCCGCGGCCTATAAATCGCAAGCGGAGGCCGCTAGCAATAGGCTAACACTGCTAAGACGATCTTGTCTCTATCTAGCACACGAAGTTCGACAGTTATGCGAGTGTGCGAATGTGACAGAGCTAATCCTTATTCAAAGTACATGCTAAGTAACGTTTATAGATTTCGGCCTAAGTATCACCGACACTAAAAAGTTTAATATTCTCATTAGCCGCTACTGTATTAAGCGCTCTCATTATGTTCTGTGTATTTAGCATGTTGAGAGGAAGTGGGTAGTCGTTATAAACATGTCAAATGTTAATTGTATGGAAATTGTTGATGAACTGTCTATGTTGTTTATTAATTACTTGGTATTTTGGCAGTCTGGTATTATAATGATGTTTTATTGTGATTACTTATTGGAGTTCTGATATTAGTTTCCTCTTTAGACAATAAATAGCTTTTGTCATTTACTTTTAGAAAGGCAATGGATGAGAACTCTGCGGAAACATTTTAAGCTCATATTTCGGATTAAAACTGAAATGGGACTAGGCAGGCCATGTCTGCCGGATGTTGGCAAAGCTGTGGGCCCGCATATCACACAACTGGAACCCTGAGACAGTTAGACGGGGTCACGGCAGACCGAGGAGAAGATGGCGGTACGCCTTGGGTGCCTTTCTCGATAATTGGCGAGAAGAGGCGCAAAATAGAAAAAAATGGGAGGAATGCGGGGAGGCCTTAGCCCAGGAGTGGGACAAATAAGGCAGACAAAAATAAAATCGGATAAACAGTTATTTTCTAACCTTACAAGACAAGTTATTCCAAACCTACTATAAAAGCTCGTCCATTAACCTCCTCAACCACTCAACAATCCCAATAACACTTTGTCCGACTTGGGAATCGAAGGATATTGTATATGTATTCTATAATCCAAACTCATGATATTCACCATTAGTGTCCTTTTCCAAAGGACACAGCCAAGAAATTTTTTCTTCAAAATGAAATTAAACGAGTCACATTTCCACATACGGTGTTCCACCGGTGTTCAAACCAAATCCTCAGAGCATTAATGCCACCTACAAATTTCCAGGAGTCGGCTCAGTAATCGAATAACTCAAATAAACTTAGGTAGAAAAACTTTGCCCAACCTGGAAATCGGAGCCAGGATCTTAAAGGTTAGAAATTCTATGTATAATCTAGTTCCTCTTTCTACACTCCACCAATGATAATTTACCGTCATTGTCCCTTTCCAACGGTTGCACAGCCACACGGGTCCATCTTCAGGTTAAGCTCTGCTTGCCTAGGTCGGTTCGTAAATGGGTGACCACCCATAACATAGCGAGGGTCCTCCGTGCCTCGGAAAGCTGGTTAGGCCGTTGGTCCCAGCTCATTGTAAATCTATGGCAGTCGTTACAGTAAGTCAGTGGGCCGGAAGTTTGACAACCAGTCTTACCAAGGGGTATCCTATTACCCAGTACTAACTAGGTTGTGGAATCTGGAGGCAGGCAGATAGGCAGTCGCTCCATGTAATATACTGGTATTTAGCTGCATCCGGTTAGACAAGAAGCCGATCCCTACATAGTTGAGAAAAGACTATGCAGATGATGATGTCCCTTTCCAGCGGTTCAAGTAAATAAACTGTCCTTCAAAATAAAACCATACTTACATATACTTACTATTCCACATACGATCACCTGTGTCCAAACAAAATCCTCAGCAGACTTCCTGAGTCGGCTCGATAATCGAATAACTCAAATAAACTCAGGTGGAACTTTTCAATACGGTCCGTGACCATGACGCTTACGATTGAAACGCTTTATGTAGGATGTTGAAAAGCTTTTAATTCATGAAGTCTTGAACTAATAACAGGAACAAAACAACAGTTTAAACGCGTACGGGTTTGCTGGCCGGTTGCGGATACCTCGGTTATGTCGGCTTGTACCTCTGCAATTTTTCGGTATCGCTTTGACCAAAACTTTGCGTCGTGATTGTCGATTCCTGATGGAACAATAAAATAAACCTTTACTTGTCTAGGCAGCTGTAGGTCAATCCACTTATGTTCCTACTTAGTGTAATGTCGTCATCTTCAAAATTTGGTAATGGTATTTACAGAGATAAGCGAAAACGTCACGTTTAAACCTTCATGAATTTTATTTCTGGTTGATGTAGGTACAGTAGGTAGGTACTTAATTGTGACTTAAGTTGTCTACTTAATTTTACTAACGAAAATGCTGCTGGATTCATACAGTATAAACCCATCCAACCCACCGAATCAAAGCTTCTGTAATACGAAACACGTAGATCGATTCGTTCCGAACTTGCGCCTGTATGGCACATCACAAAAACTTCCCCAATTCCGATTCAAGACGCCGATAGCTCTGTGTTTAACACAACAAAACTACTTTGAAAAAAGGTCCAAAATAGTGACACAGAGTTTAATTGTGCAACTTAGTTGGAAAATGCTTACTGCCTTTACGCACCTAGTTAAGCACGGGAAAGATTAACGAGGTCTGCGTTTCGAATGAAACAGAATTGCGAAGGAAGTCACGGTAATTAGTGCTGTAATCCTGTGCTCTGTGGTTGGTCATGAATTTATACCACACTTGATTAGTTTCCTTTGGGAGTTATACTTTTTTACTCTTTCCAAACGGTAATAATAGGTCTTTAACTATGAAAATGCCGTTTTTTTCTCACATTTTGTTCTGTTTGTAACTTTGACGTATAGTTATATTTTTTCCTAATTTCATTTTTATTTGATTAGTTGGTAAGTTAAACTATAAACCGTACTAGTAGTTGCATATAACCACATAGGGTAGTGTGTCAAAACACCTGTTTCAATGTGCCGTCGGCTTCCCTACTTCAAGTAGGTATATTTTTGTCATAGACTGTGTTTGGAGAATTTAAGATACCCAGTGCAGCGCAGATTTTTTCACTCTATAGTGTGTAATTGGTTCAGACGTTTCCAAGAAAAATAATGGTATGGAAATATAACTTTTCAAGAAATCGTCCATACAAATCGGCAATTTCATACTTTAACCCCTAATATGAAGCAAGCCCAATTATAATCATATTATTACATGCGATGTGCAATACAGTGATATGACGGTTTGTTCTAACTGCGAGATTTCTGGTCTACATAAAAAGTACGAATAGAGATCTAGACACCGACCTACCGTAATGAATTCTCTAAATGACGATGGAAACTGCATCATAATCCATAGTCCATTTTAGAAGAACTAAGCGGGTAAACAGACAGACACGGAAGGAAACTTCTTTTTATTCTATGTACCTATACATAAAACAAAAGTAAAGCAAAGTATTTTGTGTGTACCTACATAAATAAAATAAATAAATATATTAATGGTGGGTTTTCAATATTACAGGCGCATCATAATGGGTTTCTTAATGAACCATGTTCAGGCAATGATACTCATTTATTTCAGGATATATTTAACAGGTTTTATTTAAAATGATACGACCCGTTTAATGAATACAGCGTTTCATTACGAAAATCATTGGATACAAATTAAGAGAGATTAAGAGATAAAAATAAATTATTATAATAAGTTACAGTGTAATTTGTGCTTTACGTACATATGTATATACAAAAGATAGATGTCCGCGACAATATCAAAAGTTTCTATGTTATTTACTTTGAGCTATGTTTTGAATGAAGTTTACTTTCTAATATTCCATCTAAATTGTATGCGGTTACATTTTGAATATTCCTGTTTGTCAGTTTGTGTGGCTCAAGTAAATCCGAAGCTAGGTCCTAACCAAAGCGATCATAATGCGAACACGCGATGGTCGCTTTGTTAGCCGAACAAAATGAACGACGTGGTTGTACTGAGAGAAGACGCCTTTCGGTTTTTCAACCAAATGAGTGATATTACCGCGACGACGTTGTATTCGCGCGACAGATCACTTTAGTTAGGAAGTGGGATAGATCTTAGTTGTTTATGCTGCCCTTTTTAACATGTGTCAGTTATAACTGAGACTGACGCACAAACGCTTACCACCTATTCAGTACACCATTCTGAACCCATATTATGTAGAAATTTTTCATCAGTAATTTTGACCGTGCAGTTTTGTAGTAAAAAGCAGTTTTTTTTTTTTTAAATTACCGATTAAGAAAATCCATGTGGTGAAGTGATGTACTGAATACGTGCAACGTACATTCGTACAAACGCCAGCACATCAACCTACCCGAAACTGTCAAGTTTTCCCAATCAACCTTGAACCTTATGTTTTAGCGATAAAGTTGAAAATCTATTAAAGAAATTTAACAAATTGTAGTAGCTTGATGTTCTTACCGTTTGTACGTCGGTGTCCCATCCACACTGCATACAAATGTAGGTCTTAACACTTCTCTTAATGATATGAGAGCTGCAAACATTATCAACGCCCGAATCACCGCAGTTTGGAGGTCGGCCAGGGCACGGTGCCGTATAGCCCTATTCAACTGAACTGCACACAGGATTTTATTCACAAAATATTCACAGTATGCAGCGTGTATCAGGAAAATGCGGTTTTATTTAAAGATATTCGACTATGAAACCAAAAAAGTGACTGACGATCTCGTTGGTCTAGTCATCTAGTGGTTGCAAGCGCGACTGCTGAGCATGAGGTCCTGGGTTCGATTCCTGGGTCGGGCAAATGTGTTGTTGGGTTTTTCCCTCAGGAATTTCTCAGAGCCACGGAGTCTGGATTTGTGTCCGGTTGATGGCAATAGACTCGCCCCCTATTACATGAGACATAAACATAACTGTGGAAATGTGGGTGTACTATTAGGTACACCTCTGCATAACCCTTCGGGGATTACAGGAGTGATGTCATGTTATGTTATGAAACTAAACAACTTTGTCCTTGGATCAAAATTAGTAATCACGAAAAAAAAAATTGTATGGGCTGTCTCATAAAATTTCTTTTGGAAAAATTTGTATGGGACAGCTCAATACTTTTACGATTACGATGACAGTCCCATGGAGAAAATTGTTCATTTTGATGTTCCATACCAACTCATCTTTAAATATAGCCTCACCTTTGTGATACATACTGCAGAACTCTTCGACTCACTGCTATTTTGTAACATGCTCTGTGAACTTTTTTAACATAGATTTTATCGCTAAAAACTTTTTTCGTGGATATTCTTACAACTATCTGTAAGCCGTTTGATTTTGTCGCGTTTAAACTAAATCGATGAGTATGTAGATCTTATAGATAACAATAATGTAGATAAGACAGATTTTAGAGCTAATATTGTTGAGAAGATAAAGTACAGCTATCGATATAAAAATATAACAATGATGTTATGGTACACAAGGATGTATACAGAAGAGAGATTAAAGGTACAATGAAATAGGAAAATCCCAGGTATTTTGGTATTTTATGAAAGGAGCTTTAAAAAGAAGGAATAAGAACTAAAACTGTATACATCCTTGTTAGAACAAAAATAAATATCTCTAAACCAAATATTTTATTTTTTATAACCAACAATTCGCATACACTCTCTATTCGCCAATCCATAATTTTCCACGCCTTTTATCATTCCATGATAAAATACAACTTACGTATTATCAAAAACAAAATTCTTAAAAGCCAAAATTTATGACTAATTTAGAATATTTACATAATAAAGAATAGTTTGTACAATTATTCATACGTTGGATCGTGTGTTCATGAAACCTGGGAATTCTACATTATAAAAATAAATCTTATGACTAACTTTTTATACCTAAGCTTAATGTAGCGAAAATAAATACTAATTTAACGCAAATACTTACAAAAATAAATAAATAAATCACAGCAAATCTCAATTACCTATCTACCCTAATTTTTTAATTACTATCTAAAGTAACAATCGATGGTGTCATTTATCTTGCATCAAACATTTACATGAAATTGTACCTTAACGATATAGTTACATTTATGAAAATTCGTATTTTGTAGATATAGGAATATTTAATAGTAATTAATATGACTTTAATAATTAGAAACTTGTCGACAAAGTTGAATTTAGGTATAGCTTAACATGATATTAAACCAATTACTTAGGAATACGATACTTTTTACAACATGTCGCACATATTGTTATAACCAAAGCAAGAAGCCTAAAAATGAACTTCAAAATAACCAAAGACAATTGATCATCAAGAATTTAATGAGCATAATATATTATCTTCTACATTCAATTCCGCTCGTACCCAAATTAACCTTTACATAATATATGTAATAGATACCAAATCCTAGTACCTAAGTATTTGTAATTTCGCGATTCAGTTACGTTCGATAAGTAGACGAACATTCCAACTTTGTCCATAAATGGCGCATTACTCGTTACCCGTCATAAATATTCATTTTCGGCAAGCAAGAGGAAGTTTTCACGGTTTCTCATCGAGCCCCAGTCGAAGTAGACGCGGTTATATTAGCAAATTTATGAGCAAAAATATTCCATACTCCGCAAAGATTTCTCTAAGAAGTTTGCAAAATTCTTATCTGCCGTCGAATCAATCGTATGGGTATCCACTTTCAATATTGCTGTTGCCACTTAAAGTGAAACTAATGTTATAGCACTCGAAGTAGAAAATACGTTCATTCAAAGATTAGATTGTTTTATCTACATAGTGTTTCATTGTTTATTTACATTCTTGCGGATAGTGCACATTGTTGGTAAATGCAATTTAAAAATGCAAAAGGTTCACTTCGTTACTTAAAAATTTACATCACTGCTCTGAATCTAATTACATAATGGATGGCATAAAAATTGTTATCAAGATATACAAAAAAGAATAACTATGTACAATGACTAGATCTATTTTTATAACGATAAATAGTAACACAAAATTTAATAGGAAAAACGGTGTACAACGTCAAATTCTAGAGAAGATTCGCGACGTCACTCAAGAGTTTCAAAGTACAGGGTTTCGCACTTTAAGTGTCCGTGATCAAAGCAAAGCCTCTTCGAGTTGGTCGAAGCCCTCGTACCATCAGTCGCTCTCGTAGACCGTGGAGTTGGAGCTCTTCCGCCTACTGTACGGCGAACAGAACTCGATCCTGGTGTCTGGCAGCCAGGTGTACGCAGTGCGCTCCGAAGATGCACTGGAAAGTAGAAAAAAAAACAATTAAAATCAGAATCATCTCATAGCTTATAGGCTCATATCTCGCATACGGGCACACATTTTTGCAAATACTGACTATCAATTTTGTTGCATAATGATTTAAGATTCTCTATAAGGATGATTTTGGGGATAGTTACTAATTGACAGTTGTAGCAAAATTCCGGATTTAGGAACTAGATGGTGTTAATATCGGGCTGGGATTGGTTGGTATAATTGTAAATGGTTAAAAAAACAAAACATTAAATTAAATGTATGTGCTACAAATGTATTACCAACATTATAAAGATAAATAAATAATCATAAGTGCAGAAGCAAATCAAGTTCCGTGTAAGCCGTCACAATGTAATTTAAAAAATAAAATCTATTTTTGCTATGCTCTGATTCTGTCAAATGCACAATTTTTGCACGATATATCCAAGCGTTAACGAATACATTGTTTGAACTATTTTAATCAATGACGAATTAAATTTCTCTGTTCTGTAATTAACAAAATGACAGCAAAATGGCTTTCATTTTATTTTTATATAAAATGTTAGTAATTGTGACTTTGAAATGCTAAATGACATTTCCTTTTTGGAACATAGCGGAAATATTAACCAGCTGTCACTTAGCTTAAGGGAGAAATGTCGAAATATCTGTTGTCCTCCTAGTATGACATTTTAATGAGTCAGTTTAAGTTGTGTCTTGTTCCACGTCCAATTAACGTTTACAGTATTCGAAGCTGACTTTCAACATCGCTGTTGTAACTGTGCCTGCTCTTAATGGTAATCGAGAGCAACATTTACATGCAGTAACAATTGAAACATGTTTGGACAAAACAAAGGCGTAGCCGGACTTAGTAACGCATTGTAACCATCCACTTGTGTATCCTGCAGCAGTCAATTTACTTGGTCTCAGTGAAACAAACGCTAAAGAGTCGCCCGACTCGGGGCAGTCGAATTATTTATGTTGAAATGCAATGAAAAGTTAATGTATTCGCTCCTTCAAGTGCCACCTACGAGCACTTGAATAAACAGAAGCGCTATTTATCTTTACCTTAGGTAAAGCATGTTGTTTTAAAGAGGACCCTTATAGGACTGAGGTCAACGTTCTTGACACACTTTATGAGATGAGCCTACGGGAAACATAGTGTTTACTTTTACAGCAAGCGTTGTGGTATCGCATGAAGGCGGGTGAAAATATATTAACATTTTTGTAATCGCACAGCATTTACTTCTGTTGGCGAAAATATTTTGTGGTGTTTATATTTTTGTACTTTCGACTATCCGTTGTGTATTATGTGATGCGAATAAAGTAGGGTAGATACATTATTGGAGTGTGATAGATTGGGATAGAACCGTATCTTTTGACCGATTACCCTTCACGCCCTTGGCTATAGTCGGCCATCGCGGTCCAGTGGCCACAGACATAAGATTAACCGATGTCCGTATCACTCAACAACTTAGTGTTACTCGGATGGACAGATTCGATGTTATCGGTATAACACATCAATCGGTATTGAAGGATTCATCACATTATGTGAATGATTATTCAACCGAACTGAAATTTACGGGCGTCAATACCGTCGGACTCCTACGATAAATATGTTTGTTGGTCAATATTTAGCCACTGAATGGAAATGTTTTAAATTTGATTATTAAATGGGTGTTTTGTGCCAATCAATGGGTACATAAATGACACGAAAAGAGACCAATAGAGAGGACAAGTCGGACACTATTAAAAGGAAATGAAGGCGACGCGAGGCAGACGCCAAAGTCGCGGCTCGAGCGAAATCCAATTTGAAATAAGTGCCTTCTGAATTAATCCAGCCACTTTGAGCGGACCGGATGAAATTTCTGGTATTTTTCACGTCTAGCAATAAAAACGAGCCCTCGACGCGGGAAAAAGATGAGTAATAGCTTCACCCTAAGTTCTGAGGAACTGTGAGGAATAATAATATTATGCTCGTATGATGGAAACCTTTTTTAATCCGTCTACATAAATATCAAGGTATGAAAGTGATAGCGGGAATACGAGAAAATGCTGACACTGCTTTTTATGATGTGACTATAGAATGAGCAATCACTCCAGTTTTTTAGAGGTGAACCGAGGATGAATCTTTCATAGTTGATCTATATGACACGGTGGTATGTACAATGGATACTCGTGTTGTTGTCAAATAAAGTAAAGAAATTTTCCGCATAGTTCCCAATAAAATACCTGAGCAGGAAATATTTTTTGCATTTATGTCATGCACTGTAGTCTATAATCTAGATATTAGTATGAATATGAACCCTGTCATTAGTACAATATTCTCACTATTGGAATATTATTTTAATGGTATGCAACTACCTAATTTCTCATTTCAAAGGCTTAACACAACGCATTATGGTAATAATAACGTCGAGTAGCTAATTTTACATTAAAAAAGTTGGAAAATTATGAATTTTGGGTGAATATTTCGCCAAAGTAGTCGAAAACGGTTAATAATAATCATTATTGTTGTTAGTTTCCAACCTTGGAAAGACTTTATTAATAAAGGAATCGGGCCGAGAATAGTCCCTTGTGGCATTCCCAGTAATATTTAATGATTGTCTTTTGTTTTCCGAATCGTAACTCAGAGTTCTATTAGAAAGAGCGTTGATTTCAAATAGACTACTCGCTCATGCCAGTTTTGTCATAATATAGTTCGTAATACTATAATTTGAATACCTTTAAGACCTTCAAATCTCAAATTACGATCCAATTCAGGTTCTATTAAATTTCATAAATTGGGATCCTACTGTTATTAAATGTCATAACTTGAAATGTCAACTTGAAGTGTCTTCAAGCTAAGTTACGGTAAGTACCCAATGACAAACATCCTGTGAGAATTCCCAAGTGTCAGAAAATAACAAATGCATGACCATCTAATAGAAAATATGAAGTCAAGTAGACACGGCGCTAACACGTAAACTAGTATAAAAGTAATTGCTTTTCTTTCAACGCTGAGGGCGTTAACAAATTTGGAAGTTTTAATATTCATAAATTATCAACCAATTAGAATGCAGCTAAGCGTGATGGCACTGCCACAGCAGTTTGATTACTTGTACCAACAACTCTGTACTTTGCAGCACCTGCTTTAGTTAAACTTCTAACTAGATCAGTTAACACCTCATCTTAACGCCCGCGTGAACATTTATGACTTCAGATTATTGAGTTACAGTTTGTGCTCTTAGTTAGTAAATGTATTTTATTTTATTATTAGTAACTAGTTTATGGTTTCATTTGATGTTGTTATGGCTGGTAGAGTTGGCTTTGTTGATATTTTTATGTTTAGTGTCAATTCGTTTGTCATTTTGGACAGTAAATTTTTATTTTATTGCCGCCTGCTTCTAGCATCGTTCGTCCTTGATACTCATCTTCGTCGAATGGGAACCATATTAAAAAAAAAAACATAATTTTTCTCAAGTTTTCTGTTTTACTTACAATTTGTGGTAAGTGACTTTATTTGGTAATACAATATCATCGTATACCAACGTTTACAATGTTTAACTGAACAGGTTAGTAGCTTATTCATGTCAGTGCGGTTAAGTTACAATTTAATGGCCTGACCGCCAGTTGGATGGACCATGATTTATGACAGCAGACCCGACCGGGGTCCGAACTGTTTAAGTTCCAACAGAAATCACTAGATGGCGTTAGACGAGAGGGAACAAAATTATAAAGTTTTGCTAAGAAAATATGTAAAGGATAGTATGTACAAAACATACACTTAAGAGGATACTGTTAAGTAAACGCACAGTCATAACTAATAAAGAGCTTTACTAAATAACTTCCGATGGTACCAGGCTAGCATAGAATAAAGCAACCACCACAACATTAATACTTCGGTGGTATAAGCCACTGAAGCGAGAATTGTCTGTGCAAACATAAACGCAGCGGTCAAAATGGAAGCCCCATTGTGTCAGAATGTATTCATTTGTATGGCAAGCCTAATATTGACTGTACGGAACTCGTTTCGTGCATGTAAATATTGAACCGAAGCGAGACTTGGAGCTATCTCGTGATTAAAATTACCTACTTTACTTATGTTTTGAAAATTATTTCTGAAATGTAAAATAAACCGAAATAGGTATTAAGTAATTGGCAAATTTTGTTAATTACTTAATGCCATTACCACTACCTAACTGACTACAGGATAATTTGTTCTAATATTTTTTTTTTCCGATAACGGTAGACTATCACAACCTCGTTGGTCTTGTGGTTGCAATGGCAACTGCGGAGCATGACGTGAGGGTTCGATTCCTAGTTCGGGCAAAGTGTTATTGAGTTTTTCAGCAGGAATTTCTCAGTACGGAGCCACGGAGTACGGATTTGTGACCAGTTGGTGCCAATAGGTGCGCCCCATATTACATGAGACTTAAACATAACTTGTTTTTGGCCACTGTTTTCGTTGTTAGAAAATAGTGCTAGATTTTCAGAACCTTACTCATCAAGAAAATTAAATATTATTGTCTCAAATATTATTCCTGCTCATCAAAAAACTGTCCTTTATGCTAATCTAAGACCTAAGTAAACTAGCGTAAGCTAAAAAGCCCGCTTTTAGTCTAAGAAGCTGAGTCTCTTTAAGACCATTCCGTAATCTTTAGAGCCTGAAGATATTTTAGTAATCTGCCTTTTAAGGTAATTAATTAATTCTGTAATCCACTTATTCGGACTGTCCACAATAATATTTCGTGAAAGAGCAGGTCTCATTCAAGTGTTTTAGAGACATACAAAACACCTATACAAAACATAACATCACGCCTGTAATGTTCAAAGGGATAGTTAAATCCCATGTAATAAGGGGTGACCCTATTGCTTGCAACCGAGCAACAAATCCATGTTCCATGCGCTGCTACTAAGAAATTCCTGATGGGAAAATCCAATAACACTCTGCCAGACCTGAGCTCCGAACCCAGGATATCAGGACCTCGTGGTACCACTAGACGAATGAGAACGAGGAACTTGCACTTAATCATAATTTATCGACAAAAATTGTGTGAATCAGCAATATTACCGACTTTTACAAAATGATTAATAACAATAATAGAACATTAATTTTCTAAACGACCATCATAATTTGTCATCAACTAGAAGCCACCAGTCCAAACGTTAAAAAGATATAAAATGTTAATCCAAGTGGTATTGAAAACTGCACCTTTGAGTCTTGTGACGTTAAATATAATTTATTTGCCTTTTTTCTTGTTGACACATAATTCGGTCAAAGAACTTCCGGAGTATTTTGTTGTGCCCACTTAGTATTCCATTTTCAAATGTATTGGACGTGCTTTATGAACGTGGTACAAACTTTTTCGTCCGTAAACCTCTATTCTTTTTCAGCGTGCCGATGGCCATTAAAATTGTGTCGGCCCAGACCTGAGCCACTAGTTTGGCGTCTTCAGTAGCATTTATCAATAAATTACCGTAATGAACAAACAACAGGACACCACATTAAGTGCCCCATCGTTTGTGGAACAGCACCACATTTACACTCCAGGGCAGAGTCATTAATGAATCTCCACCTGAGCAGGTTTTTCTAACACCTATTTGTAAACAACTACCCAAGTATCTATCTTTCCATGTAGATAGATAAATAAAGATAATAATCTTATCCAAAGCTTATGTCACATCAATTAACACGAACTCAATTTTGAATTAAGACGAATCTCCCTTGGTGGTCTCTGCCGTTCCAATTAGCACCGACGACGCCTCATTCTCAAATCATGAAGCTATAAAACCAGTCTTAACATTTTTACGGTCAGTCCGAATCCACCTTTCTTAGATGATTTCTACATCCTACATTGTTACAGTAAGAAATAAACTTTATTAATTATCAAAGCGTATTTTATAGACCATAAACTGGGATTTAAAGCAATTCGAACATCTGAATTAATTCCTTATTATCGTACAAATGTTACATCTTATTAAGGAACGAGTTATTGGCTGAAGTAATAGCTTTGGCCATATTATTATAATTTAAATATGTTTTTAAGAGGTTGAAGATGATAGGTTACGATTTAATGTACTGTTTATAGAGACATTTATATTTGAGAGGATTATATATTGAACGTGAATTTGGTTGACTTTCGGATCGGATTTCCAAATGTGATCGTTCTCAACTCGATAGTTATTTAAGAACTAGTGGTATAAAATATGACTGCATCTTTTGAAGCTTTTTTTTCTAATAAAATGGTTTAGTTTGAGTAAATTTTATTACCTTATTTCACAAATTTCGGAATTTTCCAAGATATTTTTTCGCCCTCTGTTCCCTACACAGAGTGCGATGAAGTACCGACAGCTGGACACCCCAGCCATTTTTCAAGACTGTGAATAATGCACTCTGACCGTGAAAATGATGACTTGAGAGTAATAATTCACACACTTAGGAGCACATTCACTTCAGCTGTTTTAAAAATGCTGGAGTCGGATAATAGACTCAGAATTTTAGAAAAAATCTAGTATTTGTAAATATATAAGTTACAGTTTGAAGAGGTCAATATCTACCAGGAACTTGGAATGGATTAGTTAATACAGAAGCACTTAGAGATAAAAAAAACAAGTCGACGGTACCAAAGTTTAATTACTTCTTTTACTATCCACAAATCGACCACTGAATCCAATTAAATTCCCTGAGCTCAACGATCTAGCTCAAACGAATAACTGACCCACGAAAAATCATTAAGCGAAATTGTAATTACGTATTAAACGCGTTGAACAGTGGGTAATCCTCACACGGTCGAAACAGGGTTGTCGAAACGGGGGAATAAATTGCCAACCCATACTAATCAAAAGGCCTGGGAACACAATTTTAAACAATTCCCGAAATCTGTATGGTAACCAATTTAGTGAATGGATAAACGCGTTGTAAAGTCCCGTTGTGGTAGAGACAACCCCCGATAGTGTTATACGCAAGAACGGTTACTGATATAGGGATGATAATGTTGTTTGGGCGTGTGTAATCGCTATGGTTACCGAGATCGGTGACGAAATGTACGTATTGTTTGAAGTTTGGACCCTAATTTTGGAACTTTATTTATATTGGACCCGGGATTAGGGAAAGTTTAAACATGTTTTGAAGCCCGCAGCTTTAGTTTTTGATCTTTGCGATGGTGGGATTCTGCTATTAATCAATGCGCAGTATTACTCTTTTGGATATTTTTCCAATCTCTCCTTTGAGATACAGGCCTTTCATTGTGTTACTTACGCTGTTGAGTAGACGAATTCTTCATTCCTATGAAGGCCAGTCTTTCTACTAAATGCTTTCAATTATGATTGAAAGTCTGTTTCGCAATTGGGATGTACGTTTCGGTTTTTAAAAAAACATTAACATTGCTTAAAATCTCTCTCTTGAAGTCACTAAACCAAACATAGCCAGTCGCGACGCACTAAAGAAAAGTATGTACACAAATCTGATTATAATCCACTGCTTGTCGTAACTTATAAGGCATAACGACCACCGAATAGCACTTGTTTACATCGTCGCGGATGATTGGGATAAAGATTAGGTACCTGTTCGTAAATCTTAAAGTGATGATCATAGGAGCCTGTGTGTTTGTAGTAGAGATTTGTGTATTGTAAGTCTAATTGTAGGTAAAGGTCATTGTAGTAGCATTGAAAGCCCATGTTTGTTTAGTAGTGGACCAGTCAAAGTTGGTGATGCTCATGACATGGCAAGGGTTTCGATTTTAAGACAACCATATGAAGAGAAAACAATGACTGGATGAGAGATTTAAAACTGAATAGATGGACATAGAAATAGTCCTGTGCCCATAACGCTTGCCGGAACGCCCATACCGATCTGTTCCGATTTTCGGTACCTCGGGTCGCAAGGGGATGGCGAAGTAGACCGAGACGTAACGCACCGGATCAACTCAGGGTGGATGAAATGGCGACAGGTCACTGGAACAACTTGTGACCCACGGATGCCCCTCAAGTTAAAGGGGAAAATATACAAGTCCGTGATTAGACCTGTCGTACTGTATGGATCGGAATGCTGGGCTGTGAAGAAGATGGATGAAAAAAGATTGCATGTAGCGGAGATGAGAATGTTGAGGTGGATGTGTGGTGTGACAAGACTGGATAAGGTAAGGAACGAGTATATTAGAGGAAGTTTAAAAGTTGCGCCAGTTACAGAAAAGTTGAAAGGGAATCGACTGTCTTGGTATGGACATGTGATGAGGAGGGACGAATCGCATGTGACTAAAAGAGTAATGAATATAAACGTTGATGGATGGAGAGGGAGAGGAAGACCAAAGAAACGATGGATGGATTGTGTGAGGAATGATATGAAAGATAAAGGAGTAAATGATAGCGTGACGGTTGACAGAGGAGAATGGAAGAAAAAAACGTGTTGCGCCGACCCCAAGTAACATGGGATAAGGGCAGGAAGATGATGAGATGGACATAGAAATAGAAAATTGTTTATTGTCCAGGTAGTACATAAGCAGGTACAATTACTATACACAGGATATGTTACACGTGTCTTAAAATATTATCTAAAATTAGTTAACATAGTGTTGTTGCTAGTGAGCCCCAAACTTGACAGTTATTATGCCCTGTGGACCGCAGCTTCATCTTTTTGTTTTTGACAATTCAAAAGTGCAACAGAGCCATGATGTCCAGCTCGAAGCGAGGGCGACCGTCAATGTCTGATCGCGGTGGAGTTGAGACGTCTTGGAACTGTAGCCGATTCATTGTGCCCCGTGTTATTGTGTTAAGTTGTAATCTCAAGTAATTCGTTAGTTTTGCTAGAAACAGTGTTTTCATAGCACGAAACCTGTCGTCTGCCCACATGATGTACAAGCCTAACGGCATAAATCCTGACATATTCGACATAAATAAACTTTTGCCATTTTCCCATATTTTACAGTAGGAAATGTTGTTATAGACTCATTTACTTCTATTTTTGTAGACAAACACTGTCCGAGACGGTTGATTGCGCTAATAAACCTGACAATGGAGTGTCTCTCTATTCTTTTGCGTAATTTAGCTTTGTATTAGCATTTTCGTGGAACCGGAATCACAGTGGAAATGGATTTACCGTTCGTAGACACAATTGTTATTTAACCGAGCTAATCACACTTTCGTTTTATTTTTTTAAGTAAAATAGGGTTTATAACTAGCTATATATTTCCTATTTCTCTTATATTTTATGTAGGTATTATGGTGGTTTTAAGATTTAGTGACCACTAACATCACCTTAATATATTAAGTAGCAGACGTTTAAAAAAAAAATGAAACAAAACGTGAACTATTTTGAGGTGAGTCCGTGTGCATTCGATTTCAAACTTCAATTAATTCTACTTCAAGGTTTTTAATAAGAAAAATATTCATGATATTACTTAGATCGTAAACGACAGTGTTATATATGACGCAAAGTTTTAATAAATGGGGTTGGCACATTGCTTTTCACACAGCTTGCTACCAAAAACCAACCGGTAAAATGTTCGCACATAGGTATGTTTCCGTTACCGAACTTTGACGTTTGATTTTCATTAACAAAGTTGGTCGAAACGAATTAACTCCGACGGCAAATAAATGTTTCGGGCCAATAATATTACCATTCTGTGGATTTGATTGAATCCGCAAATAGCTTCCCATGGTTTCGTATGAGGGTCGGGTTGAAAGTTTAATCGATTTGAATTTTATCGATAGTTGCCTTCACTCAGGGTACCGATTTTAATGTATATAGCTATTCTAATTTCATGCAATTTTGAACGTATTTGGTAGTTAGGTGACTACAAAAAAAATATATCGACATTAAAATTCTGATACTTGAAGTTAAATTGAGCCAATAGCTTGGGATGTTGGCTGTTGGCTCCGTGCCTGAAACTACAGTTAGATACCCACAGGAGGCTGTGCACATTTTTTGCAAGAGAAAAAAACTGCAGAATGCTTTATTGTAAAATAGAGTCAAACAAAAAATTGCTTGCTCCAGTTTTTATAAGCACATCGTATTTTGTACAAACGTATTAATATTTTGTACTTAAAACTTTTCAACGTTAATGTAAGCTAAAACGGAATTTATAGGTAAGAAAATGTATGATAACGTGTAAATGCTTTATTACCAGAAATATGCGCGTTAGTGTAATCGATTTCTGCGATACAATAACGCACAAATTGATTATTTTTATGCACGTACTCGTATTGTAACCGAACTCATAAATAATGTTAATATTAGTTCAAATATTAAATCATAATTATGTTATGATTACTTTTATTCGTTGTTTATCGATATCGATAAAGCAGTGCGTACATGACTATAAAAGGAAATGACATAGTGCGTGATATGCGGAAACGTATTTAATAAAACGCGAGGGGTGCCCCTGCCCATAGTGCGTGGGGCCTCACACACACACAGTCGCACAGCATTACTACAATCACGAGACGTCAAATTGTTGTGTGCGTAACTGCAAAACTGAGGTTTAATGAAATGCTCCAATTGAGATATTCGGAGGAAGTAAGACATTACAGCCTTGGCGTGGAGATAATAGACCGTAAGCACATGTCTGCATGTATTACTTACCCGAGTTTTCGTTTATAGTCAATTGCAGATTTGATGATTGTTTATACGTGGGTACAGAAGCGAGAGTACAGATTTTAACTGTTATAAGGTTCATTCTTGCAAACAATTTTTTTTTATTAGCAGTAAAGCATTTGTAGTTTAAGTTACGTTTCCTCCGTGAAGAAGTTACACGGATAACGTTGATGATACCAATTTATATGTTGCGTGTATCCAATACAAGAAATGATTGAGTAGCTACAAGTAGCTCAATTTAGTACGTTCCTCTCTCCAAACTTTCTCAATTTATAATTACCATCAGTTTATGAAGGAAGTTGTTACAAAACTCGATTTCAACATGTACAAAGTTGTTACAGTCGATATTAAATAAATAATCGTTTAACTAAAGTTCTTTGAGCAAAAATGTTCGGAACAAAATCTCCCTGAGGGTATATTCTCGGCATATGGCGGTATTGTGAGAATTCAATTCGACAATTGACACGACTTATTAGCGAATACAGTTACATTCAGCTCTAAATAGCTTCGGGCCAAACCTATAATTTCGGCTCGGACCCCGGGAGACGTTTCTACTATTCGAAATATTCGATACAATCGATTTACATGCTGTGATATTCCCCCTACTATGGAACTGTGGTAATTTAAGACTAGTAATTTGCTTCGTGAGGTTGTTCAGCCAATTTACTGTTACATTATTAAGTCGATTAGAGCAGCGGGGTTTGTGATCGTTGGTTAATTATGTACTGTAGCTGCTTATGTGTTTTGTTTGGCGTTATAATTATAGGAGCCTGTACATTTGGTGTGTGCCTAATAACAGCTGCTGCCAAATCCCAATTTGATATTTGGTTTGGTATAGCTTTCAATTTGGGCCCGCAAAGTTTCAAACTATCATCAACCGCTCCTAAATTGGGCAGCCAAAGCAATATATTTCTATTGAGTTTGTATTAATGTGGGGTTAGACTCGTCTGAAGTGTCTATTTATGAAATTAATTATAAAGTAGGTACACAACACGAGAATATTTAGCAATGTAAAACATTGTTGCGAGAAGAATAAAAGAACATTAAATGCGAGGATTCGCCATTGTTCTCATAAAATAAACATGACCGTGAGAATAACAAACAGTGGTAATGAATTACTTACAACCCCATCATTTCAATGCAATATAATGACCCGTTATGGCCGTTAATAAAAAATAATTCATAAAAAACTAACGTCCCATAAACGGTGGACTGCAGCAAAATATTATACTGTAATAAATAATAATGGTATGGTACACCCCGAATTTTAGTCATCGTTGCGCACACGACACACGCTTAACCAAGTTTGGGACAACCCTACGTTTAAACTTGACATTCAATTCATTGTGAGCCATGAATGGCTGAATGTTCGCGTTACAGCACCGTACTTATTATTTATTATGACCCCGCATGTGTCTCTGTTCGGTTAAAAAACACAATGACACCGTCGAGATTATTACATCTTTCCACGTTTAATTGTACACAATGGGTAAACAACAAAAGCCGAGTCCTACATTTGTAACAGTTGCACTTGAATTCATTATAATAGAAACGACATGCGCAAGAGAATGGACGCATTTGTTGCGGCTTCGATTTTCTGTTAAACGAGTTCAGTGAAATTTGAATGATAAAAGTTTGATAAGTTCAACTCGCCGCGCTCGAGCATGTGAATAAATGAAGATATATTAATCTAATTGGGGTTAAATTGTTATTAAAACTATGATTAATGGTTCCTGTTAATGGAGCACAGATTAAGGAGCGGGCTACACGCCACAACGTTCAAAATTAACGTCGGTTACCCCGTGACATACGTGTAAATTTATCTTCATCATTACCACGTTAGTTTCGATACAACAGTGAGCTTCGGCCAGTTTTAAATATACGTTGCCATGATTAGTTAATAAAGATATAATCTCTTTTACAAAACTCCATTTAAAATAGCTCCAGTTAAAAACAAAAAGGTAGTGTTCAGTAATGGCCACGAAAAATGTGAAAGACTAAATGGCTAGACACATTTCTGATAATGATTAATAGATGGAGAATGATGATTATTCCTTGAAACAACAACAGCATATAAACTCCCACCAAAGACAAATGTAAAGATGTTGTTACACGGAAATCTGAATGGATAGCAAACAATGACGCAGAAGTCGTATGTTTTTTATTAACTTATTACCAAACAGAATTTTTATTTCACGTTCAAGTTTTATCGGCTGTTGGTATACAAACAGAATTACCCGCTTTCATTGCCCGGGGATGCACGATTCCCTTCGATTTTCTATGATAAACAAACTTACATCCGAGTAAGGTAAACATGATCGTAAATTTTACTACAGCTTTCGCGGTAACGGAAATTCTACATCAAATCAAATTTTTCTCAGCATTCGCCACAATGTGTTCTCATGTTGTACTCGTGTTTTACTTTTATGGAGATCCCCTGAGATATAGTATATCCCCAGATAAAGTAACTAT
Source organism: Noctua pronuba (assembly GCA_905220335.1). Classification (NCBI taxonomy): domain Eukaryota; kingdom Metazoa; phylum Arthropoda; class Insecta; order Lepidoptera; family Noctuidae; genus Noctua; species Noctua pronuba. The sequence continues at coordinate 10,553,511 of LR999902.1, forward strand.
TTGTTTCAACTTGACTCGCAAATAAGTGACCTGTAAGCAAAATGTACCACAGAGCGCGACCGAATGAATTTTATTGGCATCCAGTATGTTAATTTTGGCGTAGTCTACGATTGAATTGTTCGAAAAAAGCGTTCGAAGCAAGCGTGACGAATGAACTTCGATAATAAAATTAGCATAATCAATACAAGGGAGTCATCGATGCACCCCGGTAATGCACGCGGTCGGCGGGGCCGTAACGATCAGTATCGAAGTTTATTGGCAGAGCTCCATACAAGTTTACATGTACTTAATGCATACGGAATTGAAATTAAGCATTATTTCATGCAAACGATCGCGTATAACGACAATTACTGTGATACAATCTATGTAGTAGCGTGAGTTGGTTTCCCAGTTGATTATTGAAACCGACTCGTTTGTTTTGCTTGTACGGCAATTACTTTTTTATTTACTTTGCTCCAATTTTCATTACAAATTTTATTGGCTTTGATTGGGGACGTATAATTTTGGTTGTTGCTTGTATTGTCATCCTTACTGACCTTGTCTGTATAAAGATGCTTTGTAGAGTCTAATATTGAAAAGATCATCGTAATCATCCCTTGTTTCAAAATCTACAATTAACAGCGTATCATTTTCATTAACAACTTTGTATTCAAAGCTATCTTCATTTATAATATCATCACCATTTACATCTAGTCGTCCATCTACAATAGTGTTAGCTCTAACTGTCGTCGCCATATTGTGATTCAATTACACTGTTCTGAGCACACTGAATACTGGCTGACGTCCTGACGGAAATTTATAGTGTTCCCATCATGTATAGAATATACAATGTATATGTATATTGTATAGTTACAGGTTCATTAGTTAAGGGTCTCTAGTATTCGGGGTCTGGGCAGGTATATTTCTCATTGTTTTATATGGTGTGACGATTTGATCTCGTTTGCGGGGCGAACATGGCCAGATATCGCACAGGACAGAGAGGTTTGGAAGGAGAAAGGGGAGGTCTTTCCCAGTAGTGGAAGCCAGCAGTGGGACACTCAAACAGGCTAACAAAAAAAACAGATCAAGGTTGGTTCACGGCAACCTATTTGTTTGAATTGATTCCAAATTGATTGTTACGACACCAGCTTTCATCCAATTTTATTTGCGGACGTTTTAGAGCACACTTTCTTGTATGCTTCATATTTTTATTCAATTAGCATTCTATGTATGTGTCCATCATCTTTTCAGCCGAAAGACGTCCACTGTTGGACATAGGCCTCCCCCAAGTGTCGCCATATTGAACGGTCCCATGCGACTCGCATCCAGCGGATCCCCGCAATCTTCACCAGGTCATCCAGTGGCAGGCGTTCCAACGCAACGTCTTCCGGTTCGCGGTTGCCACTCCAGAACTTTTCGGCCCCATCGGCCATCCGTTCTGCGAGCAATGTGTGCTTGTAATATGTATCCATCGTTATATATATATTTTTTTTTTCTAACCATTGTTATTAAGTAATCAATCGACATTTTGGTATTTTTCTTAAATTACAATAATTAATGTAAATTCACTCTCTTAACATAACATTCTCTCTAGACACTCTTAATTAATAGTAACATTTTAAAAACAAATAAAATTAACATTGTAATTTTTAAAACATTATGTCTCATCTAAACATGTAACATTTGTAAATGATTTTTTTTTATTATTTATTAATTAAAGAACAAACCAAAAAATAAACAGAAACATTACAAAAACCTCAATAGGTTAGTCCGGATGTTGAAACACTTTTAAGCTATCTTAATACTAACGTAGCAAATAATGATTGTTAATTCATAGTTATTGTATTGTATTGTATAACGGGCTGGTTTCCGCAACACCACGTCAAAGCGCGTATTTTGCGTGCGGAATTCATAGTTAACACATAGTTTATAACAAATTGTGAGGTAGTTCGTAAATAATAACTAAGAAAGATTACAAAAACAACGACAGCGCGGGTCAGACATCGCGTCGATGCTAATATAATAGTCCTTGTTCTGTACAATATTGGAGGCGCTTATAATAGTGTATGTATAATATCCTCTGCTGACAATATTCAGAGATTCGAGCTAGCTTAATTCCAGTCCATCGATGCGGGCTCGTCATTGTAACCGAACATGCTAATATAACTACAATCTACATGCTCATAGTAGATTATTATCTACAATTATATTGGCTTGTATTGTTTAATTTAGAAAATAATATTGTAATTTTGCTCAGCACTAACTGAAGGCACTTTGTCAGAGTTTAGATTTGTGCCCGCTTGGTGGCAATAGGCTCGCCCCCTATTACATGGACCTTAAACATAATTGGCGTAATGTGGATGTACTAATGGGTACACCTCTGCCTAACCCTTTGGGGACTACAGGTGTGATGTTATGATACCAAAATGAACATTAATTATAACAAGTGAAGTCGGATAAGAGTAAAACAAAGGCCTTTTACGGACGTCCAAGAGGTCAAAAGCACTGATCAATTTCCTCGAATCGTAGATTGCAATTTCCTTCATCAGGAAAAAGATAAGCTTTCTTCTAAGAAATCCAACAATAAATTAGATTGATAGAGAATTTTAATAATTTCGTTTTGAAAAATTTCTTAGTAAGAAGAAAATAGAAATAGATAGAGAAGATAATTTTAATAGATTATTATAATAAATCGTCTTTAAGTCGTTGCACGAGACAACTTCGTTCCAAAAATAGCACTTAAAAATAATTGAAACAAGGAAAAGCCCTAGTTTCTAAACTATCATTAAATATCATTAAAAATAAGATATCTATACATATAATAAAATTGTGACAGGCTGATGTCTGTACATTAAAGATATTGAAAAAAAAATATAAAGGGTGTAAAAAGACCCTTAACGAAGCCGAAAGGCACTTGTTCTCCCCGTCAATGCGATTATTTTTTTGTTCTAGACCATACCTGGGAACCTTCTAGTTACGGAGATATTGGGGGTCAAAGTTCCAAATTTTTCACAAGTTTAAAAAAAATACCTGTTTTTAAAGTAAGATTTTTACTTTAAACACCTCCATGACCCCCGTACTATTCAATCCATCCATCAGCACAATGTTCTGAGTGCGTTACGACATTGAGTTCTACCGTAAAACGTGATTTTTCACCCAAAAAAAAAAAATCGTTTCCCAGCAAAATTTTTTGCGTAAAGTTACTTAGTGATGATGAGAATGTCCAGAATGCTTGGTTGGCGGCTTCGTGAAGGGTCTGTTTACACCCCGTATATATACGGGGTGTAAACAGACCCTTCACGAAGCCTTCAACCGAGCATTCTGTACATCAAACTAAGTAACTTTAAGCAAAAATTATTGCTGGGAAACGACTTTTTTTTTGGGGTGAAAAATTACGTTTTACGGTAAAACTCAATGTAACGGACTCAAAACATAGTGCTGATGGATGGATTGAATAATACGGGTGTCGTGAAGGTGTTTAAAGTAAAAAAAATACATTAGAAACATGAATTAAAAAAAAAACTTGTGCAAAAGTCGGAACTTTGACTCCCAATATCGGAGATAACTAGAAGGTTCCCAGGTATGGTCTAGAACAAAAAAATGATCGCAATAACGGGGAGAACAAGTACCCTTCGGCTTCGTTAAGGGTCTTTTTACACCCTTTAGGTCTTTATTAGAGCAACAGAAGCCAAAACAACACTTTTTTGAATTTTTATCTGTCTGTCTTTCTGTCTGTGTGTTTGTACGCGCATCACGCAAAAATACCCATATCATGGGAATGCATAAAAAATAACCAGTCCGCCGTCTTTGAGAGTCCGCCAAGTCAGCCATATTGGATTTATAATGACGTCACTTAGCTAACCATGCATTGTCATAAAAACTAAACAAGTATGCAGTCAATCAGCTCAATCGAAAACCGGGAAGTGGGTCAAATTTAACTTCTAAGATTTTTTTACATAGTACACGTGAAGCTAATAAAACCGTGTTAAAAATTAAATCCTAAAAGACGTGATACACAAAGGATTTTTGATCAAAATATAGGCTTTTGTCCTCAGATTACGGCTATGAAGAAACAACGTTGATAATACTGCTGTGGCTTTATATCGGCGTAATCCGGGATTGTGTGCTTAAACACCTACATACATACGGGTATCAAATATGTATAGACATGTCGCTGGTGGGAATCGATCGCTGGAACAATGCTGAATTGCTGAATGGTCGACCTATTATAAATTATTTATTTATAGAATTAATTGATGACCTGGATTGCAATGATCGGTTGTTCGATCTCTATATTTAGGTTATTATGTCTATAGTTTGGTTCAATCGCGAGGCCTTGCACTAATGGATTGATTGCTAAATTAGCATCATCTGCTTAGTCATTTCCCAACATACAAGGTGTAAACAGACCCTTCTGGAAGCCGTCAACCAAGCATTCTGTACATCAAACTAGGTGACTCTATGCAAAAAACATTGCTGGGAAACGACTTTTTTTTTGGGGTGAAAAAACACGTTTTACGGTAAAACTCAATGAAACGCACTCAAAACTTAGTGCTGATGGATGTTTTGAATAGTAAACGGGTCATGAAGTTAATTAAAGTAAAGTTAAAACCTTTAAAAGTGATCGCAATGACGGGGAGAATAAATGCCTTTCGGCTTCGTTAAGGGTCTATTTACACCCTTTATATTGGGGCCCAGCTTCCAGAGTAGCCGGATGCCACTGTATATCAGTATCTTACAGGCAGTGACTGCCTATCAGAACTTCTCAGCTCAGCTACTGGGTAGGAATGATTGTCAGATTTTCGGGTTTCTGACTGTATGAAGACTGTCAAAGATCTACAAATGAAAGCCAGGATAGACAGCTACTACGGATCTTGGTAAACATTCATCAGAAAGATACTACTGATCTTCTTTCTTGATTTGTGGAGTGATTATACAAATAGATTAGATATTCCTTGTCGTAAAAATTTTAACCTCAAAGAATCTTACTAGGATACCGCTATTATTATTGTTATATTACTAGCATACCGCGGATATTGCTCGCCTCTTTAGTGAATCCGACTTCTTGAGACCTTAAACAAAACAGATTTCTCATCGATTAACGATTGTTTGTTTACTCTAAACTCGAATGCTTAGATGCAGACTGACTTTATCAGATTGTGCATAAATATTGTGACAGCCACGGCTCCCACTGGGGTGCGCCAAAGTTCACCTAAAGTTTCAACTCCGATAATTGGAAATCCGAAAATGTTCTTCCTAACATTTTTCATCCTAACAATCACAATTCCTAACTACTCTGTCTCTAATTTTATAATTCCGAAGCATTCAACTTCATAATGTCAGTAGCAATAAACATCTATTACACTTTTATTTGTTTTCCTATGTTTTCTCAACATAACCATCTTTTACACTATTTTTCAAAGTCATATATTTTTTGTTTAGATTTCTCTGTTTAGACTTAGAAAAATTTATACAAAAAAGTGTTATTTTTGCAAACCGTTGATTTTCTCGATTCTATCGTATAAAACACCTAAATGTAAGAATAAAGTTTCTTGGTGTTTTTTTTCTCCGACTAACCGTTTGTCGTAAAAACGATGTGGAAGGGATCCATAGGTTAGGTTAGGTTAGAACTGTGACCTGTAACTACGCGCGAGCCGAGCGAGCGTAGCGAGCGGTGCCGCGGCAGCGGCCGGCGAGCGCTACTTCGAAATTGGTTGCGAAATTTTTCTAAGTTTTTTTTTCATAGTGCCCCCAAGACGAGACTCTGACCTGTACTTATGTTTAGGGATAAAAGCGTTATGACAAAAAACAGTAGGAGTTTAAATATATTTACATTAATGATATTATTAATTACAATTTTCGGAAACATGAGTGTTATGAACATCGCCGGTAGCACTACAAATAGTATGAATGAAAACTTTAGGATGAAAATTTTTAGGAAGAGTGATCATTCGGATTACAAATCGTTAGGAAGAACAATTTCGGGAAAAGAACTTTAGGTGAGCCAATATGGACCCCTCTCACTGTTGCCTATAAACCTAGAAACACCGCAATAACCTATTTCTCACCGGTTTATTCAAAAATAGTTGGTTTATATACATAACATCACGCCTGTAATCCCCGAAGGATTAGACATAGGTGTACCTAATAGTACACCCACATTTCGCCAGTTATGTTTAAGCTCCATGTAATAGGGGCCTATTGCCATCAACCCGGCACAAACCAGACTCCGTGGCTGCTACTGAGAATTTCCTTATAGAAAAACCAAATAACACTTTGCCCGACCCGGGAATCGAACCCAGGACCTCAGCAGTCGCACTTGCGAACACTCGACCAACGAGGCAGAGTTGGTTTACATAATTGGAAACATATCAGAAACTAGCTGTAACCGAAGCAAAGGGCTGTAAGGGACAAAGTGGTCTCTTTAGTACCATTTCTGTATTTTTCTGTACTTTTTTTTTGTCTTTTTTCTGCAGATCCTCCTGCTTGACGGCCAATCGATGTGTGTATGGAAGAAGACGACTGCACGGAAATAAAATTGGCTTTTACTGGTGATTTTGGCTTTAATTGAAATATAGTTTTAGTACCACAGAGAGCCTGGTTTCTGTTATAACTCAAACTCAAAGCATTTGTTTCAAATAGACCCGTAACAGGCACTTTTGCATAATCAAAAATAAGCTACCTACAGTCCAGCCACAGGTATAATAACTGTGAATGGACTGTAGTTGCCCATTCGAAAATAGTCTCGATTCGAAAGTAGTCTCTCTCTAAATCTCATGGAGAAGAATGGGCAAGAAACTCCATGGACACTCTTTTCAAATATTAGGTATTATATTAAACTTCGGGTTAAATTATTATTAGAGCTTCACAAGTCACATTTCGGTACCGTGAACAGCATAAAGGCATACCTAGATGTAGTAGAACAGAATAATACACGTAGTAGGTGTATCACAGTACCTATGTGTGATAACAAATCTAAGTTAACTGACCAAATGAATTTATTGTGCCATAACTAGCCGTATTGGTGAGTTATGACTTGCTTCGTATCATAGCGTAACGTGCACATTGTCGTACGACACGAAAAAATGTAAGTATTATCCCACAGCTATTCTGCTGAAGCGATACGATGTTTTTTTTAAATCTTTAATGAAGAATATCACTTTTTTTGGAAGTAATTTCCGAATATCGCAAGACTGGAGCCCTGAAACAGCTATCTCTTCGGTCTACCGCGACCGACATGGTCGATAGATGGCGGAGAATAGAGAGAAGATGGCGGGACGTCTTGGATGGCTTCCTCGCGAGTTGGCGAGAAGAAGCACACCATAGTGAGAAGTGGAAGGAATGTGGGGACGCCTTTGCTCAGGAATGGGACAATACGAGCTAACTAAAAAGGGGTTAGGCAGAAACTACAGAACGCCTCCTACGCCACACCTGCTACATCCTTACATACTCCTTTTGCCTCGTGCACGTTCATACATCTGGTCAAATACGCATACTGGTTGCGAGTCATACGCACCTGACCTTTCATGAATAGTCATGAATTAGTCATGAAGTCTTTTTAAAATTTATTTATTTAAAACTCTTATACTATCATTACAGGTTACAAACCTAATGCGATAGCTAAGACTACTTGTAATAATTAACTATTTAAAATAACCTTACATTACTAACAATTACACAACCTAACCTTATACAAAATTAACTTAAATATGTTTTACAGTCAAAAATTAAAAAGTAAAACCATAAAAGAAACAATAAACATAAAATAAACAATAAACCTAAAATTACACTAAACCTAAAATTACACTAATTAGTGAAAATAGACTTCATTACACTACTAAACTGTGAAATCAAACAAAAAACCCTAACGTCAACCACCAATCTCGTATCGTAACACAACGAAAACCAACCCAGCAGGAACCGTTCTCTGACTCAAGACATGATTTTGATGAAGATTTATGTCACAAATGCTAAATCACACGAACGTATCATCCTAAACAACCGCTAGTGAGAACTTCAGACTATTTTCGTTCCAAATAAATTGGTTCGTGAAGCGTCTCTGAAACTTTTCAGTGTAAAGTTTCCAAATACTGTCGACAGCACCATATTTTCGGAGCTCACTAACTAGCTAAAAGAATAACATTTCTGTCAGTCAAAAACTCATTTCGTAAAAACATTTCGAGTTTTGGGTTCCGCATGTGATTTGTTTGTACGAAAATAGATGGAAAGTTTTCAGTTTAATATTACTTTATAATGATTATTTAACTGCCTCGTTGGTCTAGTCGTTGCAAGGCTGAGCATGAAGTCCTGGGTTCGATTCCCTGGTCGGGCAAAGTGTTATTGGGTTTTTCCATCAGAATTTTCTCAGTAGCAGCCACGGAGTTTGGATTTGGCGCCCGGTTGATGACAAAGGCTCGTTCTATTACATGGGCATAAACATAACTGGCGAAATGTGGGTATACTATTAAGTACACTTCTGCCTAACCCTTCGGGGATTACAGGCGTAATGTTATGTTAAGTATTAATTTATTTCAAAACATAGAACATCTTTGACTTAGATAAAGAAAATTCACTTCAATATCTAAAGTTCAGAAATTCTGTTTTGTGTCACCCAAGTACAAAAAGTTACACCATATTCGAAGCTTCATATTTAACGAACATCCAACTATTCTCCAGTGACTCACAATAAAAAAGCAAACAAAAGAAGAACACACATACATCACACAAAAAACAATAATAGGCCTTCGTGTCGTTTTCATACGTCCGAATCAAAGCGCCCCCAATCATTAAAGAGCACATAAATAAATAAATACGTAGCACCAAACAGTGAGTAAATACATGGGGATGTGCCACCAAGTCAGGACACGTGCAAAAACTGACGGCGACACAACCCTAAACCTGCTGGAAAGGTCACGAGAGAGAGGGACGTGTGTCGGATGTTTATCCCAAACTTGTCGATTTTTTGGTAGTTTTTTTCGGAATGTTTTTGTGAGTTGTTTATGGATTTAGAAGCAAAACATGTAAATCCACGTAGTTTTTCATATGCGATATTTAGCTCTGAAAGAATTAATAAAACAATAAAATGGTTGCAATATTTTTGACCCAATTCTGCTACCATTGATCCTCAACTTTTGTACAGATAGGCTGTAATACAAACTCATGCCTCTGCTTGGCAGTGATACGCGCTTGGGCGCCTTCCAGTAATATTATTAATGGCATTGGCAAGCACGTACTACATTGCACCGTACGTACTGTCGCGCACAACACTTCATGCCATCGTAAATCGCGTCTCGTAAACCTCCCGCCGTCACCCGCCTATCACTAAAATTAAACATTTAATGAGGAAATGAATTACGAACAGTTATGAAACGAACGAAACGTTACGACCACTACATAAGTTACATATATTTTTATTATCTCAACCGTGAACGTTACTAGCGTAGCGGCATGTTTCAACGGCTATTTATTTATTAGAACTGACAGCGAATTGTTCATAAATAGCGAAATAATATTTCCGAAGCGAAATTTGCAAACGAGCGTACCTCGTGAACGCGTTGCGCGCACACATACACGCTTATAAAAGATCCCGCGCCATAGTGTGCGGGTTGGAAACTTTTGATCCCCTGACATAAATCTCCATCAGAAAATAGGGAGGGCCGTAACCGGCTTAAGCTTAACAGTGACTAGTGGCCCCGAACCTTAGTTTAAATATATTGTAATAATGATAAAATATACTAGTTAATTTGGGTCTTTATTTATTTTGCAGTAAAGAGCTTTTTGTCATAACAACCCACTGTTTGTGATGGGAACGTGCGGGTCGCACAAATATTGTTTCATATTTCGCCTCTCGTTTGGTCGTTATTTGGTAAATAGATTTGTATTGTTGGAGCTGGTAATCCTATTCCGTTACTTAGCTAATCAGTGTGTCATCGTGTATTTGTTCAGATTTATGAATTTATGTGGTACCTACACCTACATGTGTTGGTCAGGCTCGTTACTTTGATTAACAGCTTGTTGATTAATTGATTGGAACAGCAAATATAACTAAGTTATTGCCTACTGCTAGGAGTATTTCAGCAATAGTAATACTACGTGGGTGGAGAGCTAAGATAGATTTTCTGTTGTGAATTGCCTCGTGAGTGGGCGAAAAAAAACACACCTTTGAGAGAACTGGAAGAAATGGAAAGAAAGAAAACATGTTTATTTGGCACATGCCATAATAACACAATGTGCAATAAAGTCAATAAAAAAACTTAAAAAAAAAGTAGATAATATTGTGGGTTTCACGGCTGCGCCAAATAGGCCCAGTTCAGCAAACTGCCTGTTCAGCAAAATGGGGGGAGGCCTTTGCCCACGAGTGCGACTATAATAGGCTATTTAAAAATTTTGTCTTGATTTTGTTTTGTTGTATTTCTACGCTAAACAAGATTGATATCTACCATGATCGCTGACAGAATAAAATACTTATTTTAAAAGAAATGTATAAGTAATGACAGCCTCTTCTATAACTTACGAAAGTTTCAGTCCTGCGAACATCCAATACTTCGCACTGAAAGCCAACATACCCACTTAGGTATTTCTGGGTAAGTTATATAAATTACTTTTTTGACACGTAAACTTATGAATCGAAGACATCGTCACAAAATATAGTTCAAAAGAGATATAAATCAAACAATGTCAAAGTGATTTCGAGACAAATCCGTCTAAACTTTCGTTCACTCTTTACGATCGGCTCAGGGATTGGTTTTTGCTATTATTAGGTCCAGATTTCTTTCAGTCGAATGAGTCACAGTAAAAGTCTACATTGAGGACACTCAAGAAACTTACGTAGGCTTTCTGATGTGAAAAATTGTTTTATCTTTTGTTACTTAGTTTTCTGATGATATGGAGAAAACTGATGATCCAATTTGTCTATGCTTTCTCTTTAATAGATAACTTTTTATTTGATTTCACATTCTTGAGCATTTTATATAAAGGGTGTAAAAAGACCCTTAACGAAGCCGAAAGGTACTTGTTCTCCCCGTTATTGCGATAATTTTTTTGTTCTAGACCATACCTGGGAACCTTCTAGTTTCGGAGATATTGGGAGTCAAACTTCCAACTTTTTCACAAGTTTTTTTTTAAATACATGTTTCTAATGTAAGATTTTTACTTTAAACACCTCCACGACCCTCGTACTATTCAATCCATCCATCAGCACAATGTTTTGAGTACGTTACATTGAGTTTTACCGTAAAACGTGATTTTTCACCCTAAAAAAAAAAGTCGTTTCCCAGCAATAATTTTTGCGTAAAGTTACTTAGTTTGATGTACAGAATGCCTGGTTGACGGCTTGGTGAAGGGTCTGTTTACACCCCGTATGACTCTACATCATTTAACAAAGCTTTTCTGTGAAAAAAGTTACCCTAGATAAAAGCTTGTGTTATGTAATTTAATTTCAGTTTTATTGCAACAAAAATAATTACAATTTCATCTCTTTAATTTTAATGGTTACTGTACTCATTGACCAATCGTATTTATGTCGGATTAAAAAGATAGCCCAGTACAGGACGTTGGAAAGGGATTATTACGATTCCACAATATTACGAAAATGAAGTTAACGAAACAGTATGAGAATTATTTTTCGATTAATTTCGCTGAAGTTATCAGCCGGAAATAATTGAGAGTCAATGAGGACTCGGGATGCATTTAAATCCGGGATATTGCGCAGGATACGAACTGATAATAAATCAACTGATTAACTGAATGAGATGGAAAATTAAAAACCAGTTTTAAATTCATGTTCTGGCTTAAAATAGTGCAAGTCTTGTGGTCAGATAATCTATATACATCTGAAATATGGAATAATCTAGTTCAGGATGACTCCTATGTTACAAATTGTAATTTATCATATTTATGTTAGTCTTTAAGGTATAATATCTATGGGCCAAAGTTGCCTGACGATAAAAAAATAATGTTTTTGTTTTTGTTGTTACTAGAATTCTGTTTTTTCTACTTTAATTTATGACAAATTTATATTTTATTTTTTATTAGCAGTTATAATAGTTGGTTAACAATAACTACACAGGCCAATCATATTAAATTATTGAAATGTTAGTATTATAGTTAACATCATGAATATCATATTAAATTATTGAAATGAAGATATTATAGTTAATATCATTAACGAAAATAATTTATTTTAATCTCTTTTTCCGATTTATTCGTAACTTAACGTTAATTTCATGTCAAATTAACGCTTTGAAACTTAATGAATTAACAGAATAATAAAGAAAATAATCGTGAGAAATATTGTAATTGACGAGAGCTTATTCCGCGAAAGCATTAAAGCTTTTCGAAATTAACGATAAGTTTGTTAAAATTGGTTTTATAAACGAATACAGGGATGTACGAATATTTAAAAAAAAACTCAGATATACAATTTATATAATAAACTAATGACTAGCGCAGAATCATGACTAATGGAAGGAATAGAGGGAGGCCTTTGCCCAGTTGTGGGACAGTTCATGCTAAAAAATAACAAAAAACAAATGCAAATCGCTACTCAATGCCCAAAACAGTATATGGTTATATTCAAGTAAACATGTTAACCCTACACATGGTAAGTAAACAAAACACAGCGGCGGTTCCCCACAAATCTTTCATATCTACCAACATTGTCATTCCCCCGCGGTATATTATTGAACTTAATGGCATCATTTACCGTATTCCGATCCTCAATAGCGACATCGTAACGTACTCCTCGCCTGTTATTAGGGTTCCGTTCAAAAATGCAATAAAAAACCTATCTGCGCGAGCAAAAGCAATGATTTTTCCAATAGATAAGAAATATGCTGAAAGTATTTTGTTATTAGAATATGCTTTTTATATTTTGTTTGTTAGTAAAACTTTGACTGGAATTTGTATAAAAGTGAATATTTTCTTCATTATTGTAATAATAAAGAAAATGTTCACTTTACACTCAACTTAGTATATGTTTTAGACTTAATTTGATTTGTGTTGTGTTGTGTTGTGGAAGCGAGCAATACCCTTAAAATAAGTTTAAATTGGTTATATCCTTTGTAAGGTTGTTTATTTTTTCTCTTTAATATAAAATTGTATGCTAAATTTTCAGAACACAATATGAAAACGAGTAACATGGTTCTGAGAATTCTTTTTATTCACTTCTATATGTTTTGAGTGTTACTTGATACAAGTGCTAGTATAATAAGACCTTCAGCGTAATGTTTTCTGCGTACTCCTTTGTGTAGGTATTTCATAGAAATGGAACCTTATTTATTTCTGAACATTCAAGCTGTCACTTTTGTCAGTGAAGTATGTGTTACGAGCTTTAGGTGAGATGCTATTTATGTTAATTCCAAATTCTAAATAACTATTTGTCATTCTGATTGAAATAAAAGACTAAAATTTTGTCGTTTCCGTCGAATAATACATAACTTAATTATTTAATGTATTGTACGGAACTCTTCCTGCTAATTCAACTCAAGCTTACAATATTTATTATATTTTTTTATTATTCCCGTCCATTTGACATATATTGATGCGGTTGTAATGGTGGGAGCATTACTTGCAACTGTTAGTGGCAGGTTGGTACTAAATGGTCACCGTAAAATGCTTTCTATGTTTCAATTATCGGTAAAGTGTGATATATCGTTATTATTTTGTTATGCTACGGTGGTATCGGTTTTGTCTAGGGTAGTAGATTACATCGCACATTTATTTAGATCGCTAGCATAAGCATCTTTACCTTATTCTAAAATGACTATTGAATCATAATTGAATACACTTTTGTCCTTTTTTTTGTAAACACCTTTGTTACAATTAATAAATATTTTATCAAAAAATCTGCAATGTTTTTCTTCCATCGAAATTTATCAAATGTATTTTAGCAAGCAAGGACTCTTACAAGTATTATTTATGAAATAGCACAGATATGTAAACAGTGCTTTTTGATTCAGTTTTTGACCGAATATGATAATAAGACACGTCTCATTATTCTTTACAGAATCGAAAATTCATGACAAGATATTTAAATTTTTATACATTCACGAAAATTGTATTGTTGAGAAATAAGGAATATTCCTTTGTATATGCTCATTAATATGCATATAATTATATTATATTATATAAAACTTCCTGTTGGGAAGTCGGAAATTGAGTTACTTTATGTCCGAATAAGTAATAAATTATTCAGTAAATACCAACAAAATTATTAAGGATATCGATTATGAGATTCTGCAACACATACAGCTATAAATTCCTTTAAATCCATGCAAATTGTTGCACGCTTCATATTATTCATATTTAATTTTCAATTGTACTCGTAATTTAAACATGCTTCGTCGAATTCTGACGTGTGAGCAATTTAAATTAATATGACGTGTAGATTGGTGAGCTTGGTATTATACCTTAATTGTACCCGGTATAACACCCCGATGGGAGTAGTTCTATAGAGGAACAAAAGTGGAAAACCCATATATTGTAATTGTATTGGTAACTCATTTCACTGTTTTGACATCGAAATTGTGTTTTTTTTTATATATAAAATTACAATTTTCATTGATGCTCCGGTCCTATTGGTCGTAGCGTAATGTTATATAGCCTGTAGCCTTCCTCGATAAATGGGCTATCCAACACTAAAATAATTTTTCAATTCGAACCAGTAGTTCCTGAGACAGCGGTTCAACTAAACAAACTCTTCAGCTATATAATATTAGTATAGATTTTCAGGAAGTCGTTGTTTCTGACGAAAAAATCCTCCACACAATAGCTTCAATTAATTAAAACTCTGAAATTCAGGGCATTTAAACTCCAAACCTCTTTAACCCAAAAATGTCAACACGAAACAAATAGCCACAAATGGCAATTAAAAAATATAAACATCAAAAAGTTAACTTAATATCATTCATTTCATTTTACAAGCTTTCCATGATATATGAAACAGCGCCTATAAATACATATGCGCCTAAACTCACATAAACTACTACGGGTATGACAGTCGATGGAAATAAAATGTTTTATAGCCATAACAGGAACGAGCTTGTCGTTCTTAGAATATTCCTCTTGACTTGCAGTTAAAACTTTAATGCCTCGTCTTTTTGGGTGTCCCGAATTTTCGTGGGATTTTTGCATGTTGCAGGAAATTGTACGATGTCTTTCTACACAGGCATAAAACGACGTGAGAGTTGTAAAAATTCTATTTTTCTTATTCTTTGACATTTTAAATTCAGATTCGAAATAACCTATGCAATGGTTCTTAACCGCACGGATAGAAGAGTGGAAGGCTATGGGGGAGGCTTTTGCCCAGCAGTGGGACATTAGAGACTAAGTAAAAATAAATGATTTTAAATAAAAAAATCGATTAATTCGTACGCGACCGTTCGTGATCATGTTTTCCTGATATTGCTTGAACAGTGCGTAGGTAGCTCACATGTGTATTTTTCAGGACTTTGTCAATCACGAACTTTTCAATTAGAATCGTTGGAGGAATAATTCAATCAAGGCATACAATTCTATCAAGACTAGTCACTTCTGTAAAAAGGTATAGGATATGAAGAACAGTGCAAAGCGCTTCATCCTACATAGAAAAGAGAGGATCCTCCGATCAGAAGGGATTTGTCTGGTGGTTATAGAAAATGACTTTATAGAAAATCCCGACAACTGTTGGGCAGTACCCAACAGTTGTCGGGATTTTCTATAAAGTCTTAAGTCGCGGATAACTTAAACTGCGCGATTTAGAATTATTGATGTTAGTTCTTCGTTCTGTGGCATAGATGGCGCTGTAGTAAATTTTGTACTATGTTGCTAGGTACTGTGCTTTTTGTAGTGCCGTTACAAAGGCACATAAAGAAACTGGGCATAAAAGGACTCTTAATGAATACAAAAGTCATGTCATGGCCGCCCCAAATAGCGTTCATACGGGCGATAATTGAATAATAACAACCAAATAATTCCATTTTTCAATGGGTTCATTAAAATTTTATTACATGCAACAATTAACGTTAAAAGTTGACACAGTGCTGTGCTTTTAAAATTAATAATAACGGGACATAATGACCCGGTATGAAATTGTAGCTATGGAGTTCGATGCATATTCATATGCCTACGCAATTATATGACCGTTACGGTTCTGAATTTTTAGGTTAACTGTGTTATGGAAATATTAGATTTGCATGTGCATATAATTGATAAATGCCTTTTATTGATACATCAATATTCTAGTCGCCGCAAGCGCGATTGCTGAGCATGAGGACCTGGGATCGATTCTCGGGTTGGACAAAGAGTTATTAGGTTTTTCCATCAGGAATTGCTCAGTAGAAGCCTCGGAGTCTGCATTGGTGCCCGGTCGATGGCAATAGGTTCTTACATGGGACTTAATCATAACTGACGAATTGTAGGTGCACCTACCTAGTTCTCGACTCCACAACACCGAGGAAGTTATGGAGACTCGGCTGCAATGACGAAGTTTGCCCACTTGTATCAAAATGTACTATTGTGGAATACGCTCGGCTGAAGGCAATAAAGTCGCCCCGTCCAACAATTATATGGGACTTGATAATAACTGGCGAAATGTGAATGTTCCATTAGGTACACCTCTGCCTAACACTTTGGAGATAATAATGTGCGGTGGAATGCGCTTCAAGTGTACAGGTTTAGTTATTTTATAGTCCTTGATAGACCATAGTATCCACTTCAGTTTTCTTATATTGGAAAATTGTTAGCATTCCGTTCTCATACATCAACGTGAGTTATAGCCTAATATTCACAACAGATTCTAAAGTTAAAGTTCACAATAATATAAGTTGGCTTGCTTTCGCATACCCATAGCCCATTTTCCTGAGCTGATTCTCACAGCTTGGCCGGCAATAAACAGCTGATGCATTTTATGTTCGCCTTTCATATTCAAAACAGGATCAAAACATGAATGCATAGAAGGATTTACTAATAAAAGTTTGTGTACTTTATATTACGCTATATATTTTATACCTTCAGATGAATAGCTGTCACTTCTTGGCAGTTCCTTTGAGAGTATTTTTAATATTCTACTTTGGATTTATAAGTATTTTGACGAGTTATCTTCCCTTATAATCTATCCTATGAGTTTGAAACTAAGACCCCATTACGCAATAAGCTCAGCATTAAAACCTTTTCCGCAACTTCCTTTTATTTTTGTATTATAAGCGAAAAGAAAAGAAATCCATCCCTATCTGAATAAAATCTCTTTGAAAGAAACTCAAACAATTCGAAACACCTCAAGACATTACCGTGGGGCCCCTAAATTTGCGTGTACAAGCAAAACGCGTAATGTCGGGGTGAGCCCGCCAAAATCGTATTTAAATTCACCGATCCCGACACGAGATAAGCGAAATCATGAGTTAGGTTGGAAGGGTTATAGAATCCTGCTGCGTGAGGCCGCATAATTCTGTTTCCAGTGGGGTGTCCACGCCTATGGTGTTGACGGAGATATCTCGATCTTGAATGGGAAGCCTCTTCAGAGTGTTTAGCTGGGAAAATTTTCTTTAAAACGTTTGCAAATGCAGAGGCCTTATCGCAAGATCTGAGAATTTGTTTGCTTGTTACGGATGTATTGGGTTTCGAATAAAGATTTTTTTGCTATTGTCAGAAGTTGTATGTAGTGACAGCAGTCTTTAACGCGATGCTTGTAAAATTGTGTTTTGGTTTACCAGAATTGGTGGTCAAAGAGAAAGTACTTGTAATAGTTGTAATATTAAATATTTAAACATTAAAAGAAGAAAATCATGTTTATCTAAAAAAAATGATCACGTAATTATACATATCGTGTCCGTGCAGTTGAGTTCTTTCGTGAGGAGACCTGATCCTGGCTGCGTGATCAAGTAATTTCTGACATAAAAATGTATTGTCACCATGACCAAAGGTGGGTGCAAAATTTCAGTTCAATTGATTTGGGAGGAACTCGTTTAAAATTCAGTTGCTAGATTTGCCCCATATGCAAGTTAAATAAAAAAAGTTTAAAAGCTTGTTATTATAAAAAAATATAAATTTTCTGCATTTTGAAAGAATTTTAAGATACAAAAATAAAATAAAATTAAAGATAACCATAACGGTTATGAATGTCACCCCTAATTTCACAACTAATTATTTACAATTCCAAAAACGAGCATTTTAAAGCTTTATTACAGCTGAAATAGGGTTTTCAGATAAGGGTATTCGCGACCATACTTAGCGCCAACAATTAAGTATCCCCTGATTTAATTAAACAACCAACAATTTATTTTTGCTTGTCAGATTTTATTTTCCTTTTTTATCCGGCGGTTGGACCGTAATTTAGGTACCCTAATCCCGCGCTACAGGGTACCAGAAGGGGTGAAAGGGAAAAAGTAAGGGTGATTAAAGATAAACAACGGCTCGGTGCCAACGTGAGGCCTAGCACGGTTAGGATAATTTGCAATTGTATAATTATCTATGACGCTAAATTAAACGAGAGTTTTATGTGTTTCCGAGACAGCGGCTGAGATTTATGTCGGTAAGATTACGACTTCATTATCGATTTATTCTCTTGTTCTTCTCGTTTGTACCAGTGCTTGTAGGTACCTACCGTATAGTACTGCGCAATTTTTTTTTTTCTCTTAGTTTTTAAGCACGGGTGGCATAATAATTTTCTGAAAACAATTTATGTTTTTACGTTTATCTTTAATTTCTTCAAAGTATAAAATGTTTTCCACAAAATTCAGCCTTTTAGAAAAATAAAATTCAGCTTGACCCGAATATATTTTTTACCTGACCTGCCATAAACTACGCGTTTCATAAAAGATATCAAAGATAATTCAGGGCAACATAAAAAAATCCTTTCAATATTTATAACATCGGAAGCGTTGTGAATTATGTATTCGTTTAGTTCGATCGGGACCTCGGGACCTCTGACCTTTGCCTAACTACAAGACAACGCGTGTTTTATAGCCACATTTTTTTCTTTTTAAAATAAATTATGTTTCTGGCAGTGTAATCCCCGCAAAATGGGGTTACTACTGAATTGTTCGTGCGCTCCCGCCACATTTCCTATAGAATTGTCCTTTGGTCAGCTCCTATAGAATAATTTCATTAATTGACTTATTGACGTACTGCTGCCTGCATTGTTTTCCGTTGTATTGTTTCTGGGTGCAGTATTTGGCACAGGTGTGTTTTTAATGCAGTTCATAATTCAATCGAGTTCGAATCTTATAAATATAGGTACCATTAAACTAGATGTCTTCCTTGAGAATTGGAAAGAAGTAGCACAGAATCGTGACCTTTGGAAGGAATGGAGGGAGGCCTTTGCCCAGCAGTGGGACAATATGGGCTAGCTATAATAATAATAATAAATAGGTACCATTTAAAAGCTGGATTACTTTTTTTTATTTTTTTTAGGACTGATGTTTTCGGTAATTGTGTGAGTAATAACACAAAATAACATGTTATTACTTACCTAAGAATACCATAAAATTCTACCAGTTATTCTCTAGAGACCACACAAAAATAAGGGACAAAAACACAAACATTTTCATAAATATCTCTTTGTGAACATTTCATCAAGACGCACCGATTCCTCGAGAGACTAAGCTCTATGAATATTTTGAGGTACACGAATTTGGGTTGTAACCGCTGAAGATATTTCATATTCTACCACTGTATACTTGTATAACCACCTTTATATCTAACCTAGCTAAATAATATTGTGGTTGCATTATTTTTGTAAAGACGTGGGATTACTTGGGTGTTCCCTTTCTGAGGTTTGTCCTTTGTTCTTGTTACATAGGATTTATTCGAGTATTAGACTCCGACGTTCTATTTTTAAATAGAGATTTCGCGTTTCGTTTATTTCTTTATTTTATGGCGGCTTGGTTTGTTCCCTATTTTTATGAGGTTTTATTTGAAATCTGCGTTCTTTTCGTTTCAAACTTGTTTTGATTTTTAGCGAATGGATTGGCAGATTTTGATATGTGACATTAATTGGTACCAAAATATATAAATGTAAATTAATAGGGAACAATATGATGTGGCTAGGTATTTTGTCCATTTGACTCTATAAAGGTAGGTAAGTAACTTTATTTTAAATGATTAATTAAACGATTATAATACACGAATTATATAAAGTATACATGTAGCAACCAAAATCAAATTCACCATAATATACTTTAATTACTTTTAATCTGATTTCTCAATAGTTATAACTGTTTAACTTTAATGACTTAATAATAATTATAAACTGATTCAAATGACTTAACAATATTGAGGTCTGTGGTAAAAAAGAAGATAAAAAAACCCTAACTTTGCTGTTCCATAGTCGGGTAAATAATTACGAAGAAAATAAATTATTCCAATATCTATTTCAAACAGTTCAAAAAGTAAGCAAAATCAACATTGATGGAAAATCATAAGTACTACACTAACAAGTAATAGTAGTTTTAGTTTCAATGAAATATCGCCTCAGAAGAGTCCGATTTCAACAGACGTCACAAAACAAACTATACGATCAAATTCACGATAGTAGTGCTAACAGCAAACAAACTGGAGCACAAATCTATCTATCCGCCAAATGCAGAGATTATGGAAATTTCCCCATCGACCGTCCATCATATTGGTCATTGGAATACCCTTGCTCAGCAATAGCCGGTTATACATAACATCACGCCTGTCATTCCCGAAGAGTTAAGCAGAGGTGTACCTAATAGTACCTACACCCGCATTTTCGCCAGATCAGTTTAGGTCCCTTGTAATAGGGTGCGAGCCTATTGCCATTAACCGGGCACAAATCCAGTCTCCGTGGTTGCTACTGACAAATTCCTGATGGAAAAACCCAATAACACGTTGCCCGACCTGGGAATTGAACCCAGGACCTCATGCTGAGCAGTCGCGCTTGAGACCGACTAACGAGGCACACCATAGATCAAATTGATCTAAGCATTCTACACTCAAAATCTCTCTCCCTTATTCTTACTCTCCTTTTCTCTGTTCTCCTCGTTTAGGGTCCCGTACCCGAAGAGTCCCTATTACTAAGCCTCCGCTGTCCGTCCGTCCGTCTGACTGTCAGCGGGCTGTATCTCATGATCCGTAGTAGGTAGACAGTTGAAATTTTCACAGAGTATGTATTTTTGTTGCCGCTACAACAATAAAAAATAAATTTTAAGTTAAAAGGGACTGCCCTGCTAAGATGATACAGAACCCTTCAAGCGCGAGTCCGGCTCGCTTTTGCATATTTTCTACATACAAATCAATCTTGCCAATACCAAGTATGTAGTAACAACTGTCAGTTTGAAGTTTTGAACGGTCTAAAATCAAATGTCAAAAGTCTGTACATTTTATGTCAGTTCACGATCTCGTAGATTTTTCATATCCATTTCGGGCTATAGGTTTTTTTGGTCAGACCCTCCAGTTTGTAGTTCCTAGGTAATACTCGTTTGATCCACTGCGCCCAGGCTTTAGTCATGAAACGTTATTTTGAGTTGTTTCAAATATGCATGCGAAGTTGGAAAACGGCTCTATCGATTTTTTTCCATATCCATGATCGACACAGTTTCAGAAAATATTACGTTTGCTCAGGAATATTGGCTTTTTCAAACGTCAGTGATCTACCGATGTGAGTGGAAGTTCTACGATGAGAGAAAGCATTTCAAGTATGAACGACTATTCGTTTATTATACTTGAAATGACTGACTACATTCATACTTGGAATGATGACTGCAATTCAAGTATGAACGACTTTTCGGTTATACTTGAAATGCGGTCAATGAAGTGGAATGAATTTAAAAGCGCTACTGACGTCACAGGTTTTTGCTATCTTGTAGTGTAACTTAATTATGTAACACGTTTGTTTGTTTATGTAATATTATGATGTATATTTTCACAATGAAACAATTTTTGTTGATGAAACTATCAAAAAGACAGACTCGCAGGAAAAATAATATTTTACATGTCAATAGAATCAACCGGAGACGTACGAAGGTCTTCGATATTGGAAATCGCGTTATGGAACTCAAATGGAGTTGGACAGGACACATGGCAAGGCGTGGTGATGGCAGGTGGAGTAAAGCTGTGACCGAGTGGCGTCCAAGAAATGGAAAGAGAAGTGTTGGTCGTCCGGCGGCGAGATGGGCAGACGACATTGTTACCATGGCGGGAATATCCTGGATGAGGCTGGCACAAGACCGTGGAGCTTGGCACAAACAAAGAGAGGCCTATACCCAGCAGTGGGTGAAGCCGGGCTGTGGATGATGATGACTAGAATCAAAGCTTTTGTTATCGTGTAACGTAGGTACGTTACACGATCTACTGAACAAACCTGATGCTTGTTCTTCTTTTTTATCGTGTGGTTAGTGCCGAATCTGGTGTCAGAGTTTTTATGCCACCCATGGGCCTCTGACTTGGCTTCACATGCCGTCAAAAAATATCTCTCAGCGTGCTGGTTTCCTCACGGTGTTTTCCTTCGCCGAAGCAAGTGATAATTACACAATACGCACACGAATCCGAAAATCAGAGGTGCGTGGGTTGGATTCGAACTCGAGACCTATCACTTGGCAGTCCGACGGTCTAGCTATGACTGCTATATGATAGCCTAAGCTGATGCTAATACTTCATTATGAAATATCATAAATGAACCATTTAGAAACAAACTTCGCAAAATTTTAACTCTCAAATAAAATAGCAAATCGATTGACAATCAAAACACGAGCACACAAAATGAATTCGTAAACATTCTGAAACTAATAACGTTTGAAACAAACACATTAATTACCAATCAAATCCTCACTATTTCAGGCATATAAATTAGGTTAAATTAATGCTAAATGACGCTGTGGCCGAATTAACGAACGTTAGCCTTCAATTTGACTAAATAATCAGTAGGCAGTATTTGTTTGAAGTGTTTTGTGATGCGTGAGTGTTTGTTTGGCCGTATGATTTTTGGTAGGACTCAATTATACGACGCAACAGCTGTAATAATACTAGTCCTTCTGGCTGTTTTCAAAATGCATAATGCGGGGTGAAAGGGACACAAAGGGCAAAGA
The DNA here is from genome assembly GCA_905220335.1 of Noctua pronuba. NCBI lineage: Eukaryota > Metazoa > Arthropoda > Insecta > Lepidoptera > Noctuidae > Noctua > Noctua pronuba. The sequence continues at coordinate 10,576,511 of LR999902.1, forward strand.
AGGAACATGGATGGGTTTTAGCCCGTAAAAGTCTAACACTCTCTTCCACTACGCCCAGAGCGGGGGGGGGGGGGGGGGACATTTGATGATTTCCCATCCGAAAAAAAAAGTGACACCGACGAGACGCGAAAACGGTTACCACGTATTCAGAACATCATTCTGAGCCATAGAAATTTTTCATCAGTTATTTTTTTTAAATCAGCTCTTGCTTACATTTTGACCGTGAAGATATTACACGTTTGTAGGAAACAGTAGATTTTTTTTTTCAGCTGCTTCCGTTTATACTGGAAGCCGAACATAATTGGGAATAGGCTAGGCAGATGATGATGATGTAGTAAGAACGCTATAAAAGTATTATGTAGAATACTACTATCGTTTTCCATCCTCGGTAATAATTTATCATCCTCTTTGACTCTGTCTAGTCTTTATCCCAATAAATATAAATATGAAAATAAATATTTTTGTTATTCGACAAATTAATATCGAAAACTGATAATCGAATCTGTATCAACCTAAATAATTAATGAAGCAAAATAATTAATTCTAAACTAATCATTTTGTTTGTGTTCTTCATTGACCGAGGACCGGATGGCAACGGTACTTTGGTCAGAGGAAACTTACATCACGGAAAAGGACATCAGCAATTTTGATCTCGATTGAATCTAGGGTCCCCTGGTATCCCTGCGATGTTAAATGACTTTAGGAAACGTTTTTCTTTGCAACTATTTTGCCGACATTTATGTGTACAAGCACGTTTGCGATTTGTTCAAACGTTTGCAATCTAGACTAGAGTTTTCGTTTATTTTATTGAAATAAAAAAGGGATGTTATATTGTTTTTTTTTAATATTTCAGGGCCGAAATTATTCATTTTTAGGATTCCTTACCTCAAAAGGCAAAAACGGAACTCTTATAGGATCAATCGCGTGTCTGTCTGGCTGTCCGTCTGTCACAGCTTTTCTCCGAAACTACTGGACCGATTGAGTTGAAATTTGGTACACATATATAAATCAGTAATCCAAAGAGATTTGAAACACGGGGGCCAGTATTAGGGGGTAAACTAAAAAATGAAAAAAAAAAAGTTATGCAAACTATATTGTGTTACATATCAAATAAAAGGGCTCATTGTGAGAATCTCAAAAGTATTTTTTATATTATTTTAAGATAAATATTTTTGAAGCTATTTACGAAAATAGGCGAAAATTGACGCCTTAGCTCTGAAACTACAGGGCCGAAAATTTTGAAAAAATACAAAAAAATGTTCTTTGCCTATAGATTACAGGAAAACCTTTAAGAAAGCTATATCAACAATTAAAAATTTAAGGGGGCTCACCTACTACGATGGTACGGAACCTTACATGCGCGAGTCCTACACGCACTTGGCCGGTCTTTCTTTTAATAATTAACAGACCGAAATATGCGATTTTTATCTGCAAAACAGTCTACTTAGGAAACATAAAAACAGTTCTAATGGGACGACTATGAACTAATGTCGGTTTTGTAATAAACAATGCTTATAATATCCTATATAGATGATCATCTATTATTATAACAACTTTGTAAGTCATTTAAATTCGTGTATGAGCCGTGTCCGGTCGAATTTATATCGTAAAAAATGATTTTTTGATTGGACCTGCTGTAATGGAGTTTATAAGGAGGGAGGAACTGTTTAGAGATGATAAAACCGGTCATCTTATTTATTTATTTGGTACACCAACAGCAATACATACTAAGAATTAATTTGAAACAATAAAATAACATAAAGTGCTGGTATGTATGCCTATTATAGGTATACGCAGCATTCACCATAGGACAACAACATAATGTTATCTGATCTTAATATTAGAGTAATACAATTCGAATATAATATAAAATTTACTTAAAACTAAATGAGACGATAATATGAATTATGATGATAAATGTGTTATGAGTCTTTATCTAATTATTATTTACATTTTTTGGTTGTAAGTTACAACGGGTAACTGTTTTAGGCTGTACTAACAACTAACAGTTCTTTTTAGGATTCTGTACCCGGAGGGTAACAAACGGGACCCTATTACTAAGCCTCCGCTGTCCGTCCGTCCGTCCGTCCGGCTGTCTGTCAGCGGGCTGTATCTCATGATCCGTAATAGGTAGATAGTTGAAATGTCCACAGAAAGTGTATTTCTATTACCTCTTTAACAAAAATTAATTAAAAATTGAAGGGGGCTCCCCTACTGCCATGGTAGGGAACTTCATGAGCGAGTCCGACTCGCATTTGGCCGGTTTTTTAAATAGCCCATTCTCTAAGTTTTAAAAATAAATAATAACTTACGAAAATCATTGTTCATATTAATGAGCGAGACAACAAATATTTTCAAGAAATATCGAAGGCACAGCTAACTCTAATAATTGAATTACTTTAGGAGCAAGAAATTACAAATGTATGAAAATGCAATGTTTTTACAACTATTTAATGATCACACTTTTTCTACATCACACCGCGTAGTAACAGCTCTATACATTTCTAACAAACGATCGTTAGGTCATCGCGAGCAAGTGGGACGTCCCACTGACGGATGCTTACACATGTTATTGACCCTGCCCTATTGTTAACGCCATATGGCAACCGAAATTACCTCGTGCCCTCACAGAAATTAGCGAAAACCCACCTTAAAACCGAAACCTCCTTTAAAATATGGCCTTCCTGGTGTTGAAAGATACGCGACTTGCGAAGTACAATTTTCGAGTTAACGAATTCTCTTTTTTTGGTCTTTTTCCTTGTGTTGTTATTATTTTGAAGGAGTATTAATTTATGTTTTCGCATATGGTTGGTGGATATACATCCAATGCAATTTTGTTTTATTTTAGTTCTGATGACTAAATTGGATTATATACGATGGATTTTAAAAGTATAACAACCTGTGTTTTTAAAATACTTCTTTCCAAGAAGATAGAACAGCCATTAGGCAAGGCAGATATTAGATGAATTTAATCAGATTTCATTTTCATGAGGCAACTCTTAGGAATATTTATCAAAGTAATTTTCTTGTAAATATTTTATTTAACACAAGCAAGAAAATAAGAAAAACATTTTTTTTTCACGATGTTTACATGTTTACGCTTACGCATGCTCCCGGGAATCAAATAGGGAATAAATCACGTGCGACGTCTACAAAGGGGCTGAGCAATAAAAACTGTTGTCCAATTCCGAAATTCCTGAAGGAAATGGTAGAAGGCTTGTTTATTTATTAAAATGTTGCACATGATATATTTTTATTACATGCGTATTATAACATCACGACTGTAATCCCCGAAGGCTTAGGCAGAGGTGTACCTAGTAGTACACTTACATTGCGCCAGTTATGAGCCTCTTGCTATCAAGCGGGCACAAATCCAGACTCCATGGCCGCTACTGAGAAATTCCTGATCGTAAAACCCAATAACACTTTACCCGACCTGGGAATCGCACCCAGGACCTCATGCTGGACGGTCGCGCTTGCGACCACTAGACCAACCAGGCAGTCGCACAAGCTAAATTATTATCAAATTACAAAATGTATCACAGTAAAATTGTAGTTACATATTTTCAAGTTAAAGTCAAACCATTTGTATTAATTAGGCCTTTAAGACACTTTAGAACGTCTAAATTGTCTATTCAAGGTGTTATTGGTCATCAAAGTGATCTTCCCACTTGTGCATGTTCAATTTAAACCACTTTTGACACGACTCCATCAGTTGATGTAGTCACACAGCACACTCAACAAACGTGTGAAAACAAACGCCTAATCAGTTCAAAAACTCATTCTAAAACCTAGGTCCGCGCCATATGGGTGAAATGACTTTTTCCAAACTACTTTAGTGTAATAGCTCAGCATTACGTTCAAAACAAGAGGTCAATTATCATTCGATAGACAAGGGTGGACGTGATAAAAACAGATCTCCTAACACATAATTACATAATTGTGCGCCCTCGCGCCGACGGGTAACGACGCCACACGAATATGGGTTAGCCAGAGACCAAAAAATAAAATTACATAGTGCGGCATTAGTGTGGATGTGCCTTTGGACTTATTTTTTTTTTTGATGAGTCGATACCCTTTCATAATAATTTCAAATAAGATTATGGTTCCACATTTTACAACTTTTTGAAAAGAATTTCTTGCAGCTTTTTTCTATGTTAAACTAGGAGTTTTAGTGGATGGTAAAATAGTAGACAACGTTGGCTACAAGCACACGTACCCATGAACTTCATGAATGTATCCTTATGAAGTTCTCACTCTCAGTAGAAGAAGAACAGTATTTAAATAAAGCAATTTAATTCCAACAACTCGACTAAGAAACCATACAACCAGAAAAAGGTAGACAGACAAATCAAAGCAACTAAAAAATGTTTGCTTACATAGAATAATCCTTCAAGCAATTTCCTTTAAGCATTGTAGGTATTTATTCCGGAAAAATAAATTAGGCCTGAGCAACCGTTGGAATAGATTAATGTGACAGTATAATATTAATAAGCTATTATAATTCCTTAAGTTTAATATTAAAAGATAAATATAACAGTGAAGTGTCAAAAGTGGAATTAATAGCATTACGAAATCACTTTGCCACACCTGAGCCGCAGTTTTTTTTCAAAGTCACGGACAAAAGTATTGACAAATAGGCGTATAAATCATTTTTATTGCTTGGATTGTGTAAAAATTACGTTATATTATTAGAGTAATAGAGTCAATGTTTGTTTAATAGACTCGAAAGTGTTTTAAACAGAATATATTTGAAATAAAATATTATAACATAAATCAACATGGAAAACACAAAAAAAACCCTTAATATTTAACGAAATATCTACCACATAATTTTAAAATAAATAATTTAATCATAGTAACAGTCGTATCCACACTATTCCCGCAACGATCCGTGAAGATAGAACAGAAAGGGCCGAAAACAAGTTTTAATAAGAACGTGGAAGTAAAATATTTTCTGTACCGGAATCGTTAATAACTGTAAGTTGCGGTCGAAGTCAGCCGGGCCGAACTGACAATTCCCTTTTAATTTGAAAGCCTGCGCAGGATTGGGGCTAACAAGACGCCGCCTAATTATAGCCTAGCCAGAGAACAAACAAGATCCAAAGGCGATTTAGGATTGTTATAACGCCATATGTTATAAGATAATTCGCGTGATTATTGACGTGCAACAACATGAATTTATAAGTTTTACAATGAAAATTGACAGCATAATACACATTTTATCGATCGAATTCGCTAAGATTGTAAGTTTGCTTGAATACCGAGATTAAATTGAAAATTTACAAGACTCGAATCGAATAGGTATTCAGTCTGTAACATAATTTCTTGCTAATCAAGAACCGCATTGAATTTAGATTGAGGAAAGTTGTAATAACGTGTATTAGATACAGCAAAAGTTTGCTATCAAACCGCTGGTCTGTAACTAATGATTTGCTGAACTAATAATCTCTTCGACAAATAAGTCGACATGGACAAACATTGTTAGCAGTAGCCTCCGGTTAATAGGCCAGGCCAATGTTGTCAGCCTTGTTTTACTTACTTCCTAGATACTTCTGAGAAAACACGCAAAGGGATTCCAATTAGACTTCGATTGTTGTCTTGTTATTTTTTGACATCTATAACAGTTCACAAAAGAGTTGTTTCCAAACATTCGGAGATGTATTTCACTGATTGGATACATGAAAAAGATAAAATTCAGAATGGAACGTTTCATTTTTCACTAGAGCTAGCTTTATCAACATGGATCTTGGTTTCACGGAGTCAATGAATGTCATGATCAACATCATCTTCCTGCCCTTGTGTCATATTACTTGACGTCGGCGCAAAACGTTTTTTTCTTCCATTCTCCTCTGTCAACCGTCACGCAATCGTTTACTTCTTTGTCTTTCATATCATTCCTCACACAATCCATCCATCGTTTTTTTGGTCTTCCTCTCCCTCTCCATCCATGAACGTTTACATTCATCACTCTTTTAGTCACTTGAGATTCGTCCCTCCTCAAAATGGAATACGAACCGAATCCGAACGAACTTTGAGTATTGATAGATATCTAAGCTTAACCAAGAATAACAGCAGACACACTATTCCAAACCCCAAAGGAACAATACTATATCTATAGCAAACGATACATCCACCACACAAACCGATACTGAATTCGACACAGAATAAATTAAACCAACGGCCATACCACAATAAACTGTGTGTACTAAGATTCTGAATTCATTACCAAGTTCCCAACTAAAATTACCCTCGTCTCTATTGGTGATAGTTAGTTCACGATCTATCCTTGTGTTATGCATATTAATAAGCTTAGATGTTATTAAGGAGATGTGTTACAGTATCCTTGGTTGGTCTTCGACGTCGGTCCTTCTAGGAACGAGGCAGGCATCATGAATTAGTCTGCTTGATGTAGGTAATGACAGGGACTGTTCCGAAGGTCCTGTATATTAATTATTGGTTTGGTGAATTTGAAATTGATGTGTGCTATGTATTGTTGTTATAGTTTTGCTGGTTGGTTGCTGTACTTTAATGTTTATCATGTTTGAAAGGTATTATTTTATTATTTGGATTAGGAATCTAATACGGTTTGGAATGGGGAACTAGTTTCATCTTTCTGATTGACAGACTCTTTCACAATGCAAAGGTGCCTGTAAATGGTTTATGGAAATTTGAATTTTCAGCCATAGCTTTCTTTTCGCTATAATTCATAATTCATTATATTCGCTATAAATTACTGTTAATACATATAAAATTTTCATGTCCATAGAAGTACTGCTGCATTTCAATGGTGAACCCATCTCTTAGAACTCACTAGGTATCGGTTAATGTTTTCTAAGATTCAGAGATTAGCTTGTGAATTAGATACTCTGGCAGCATTTCAAAGCAATGTTTCGCCTAGATTTATCATTCATGTTAAGCCTGATTTACTAGATTACTTTATCTTCCATACCATAATTTACTTTGACTTCAAAATAAAATTTTAATTATATTTAATTTTGAATCAGCTAGTTTCGGAAAACATTTAATAATTAGTTGTACTTAAGTTCGTAAAGGTCTGTTGCAGACCGCCTAAAACGTAAGTTAACAGACTGTTTTAATTATCTTTTGACGTCACGTTTCCCCGAGTAATTGCCAGCGAGGCTCGAGTAACAAATTACAACAAACGGCTAGAACTAATATTTGTCTTATTTTAATGTTGAAGATACATCGCCACCGCCAAGACGACAGTTCACATAAATTCTGGTGTCTTCTAGGAAATGAATAACAATTATGATAATTATCACGCCTTCACGAGGCTGGTCTTCAACACGGCTATAACAATAATTAAGACCGTAAAAAGCGTTATCTTCAAAACCAGTAATGTTCAAACAAAAACTCTGTCGCTGTCGAGCTCTTGATTTCGATTTACGACGTCTAAGCACTGGACAAGGGCCAAATTACATTTGCCGCTTACAAACCACAATATGGACACAATTTCTTTATAGCTGAAGCACAATTTGGGACTCCACTCGTAATAGTAACATCAACGTGACTTTTTTGTCACATTGAATCTCATCCGTCGGAGGTAAACTATCAAATTCTCACAGCTATAACCGTATCAAAAGAAAAAAACCAGAAACGGGAATATCATCCAAATTTTAATGAATTATAATTATAAACAATTACTGGCTGATTTAATGAATGGATGGAATACAGTAGAATCTTTTAGAGGGAGACAAGATTATTTAAACTTTTGGGACGTAAGAAAAGGAGGCGAGATAGACAACGCCTACGTAGTTTCTTTGAATGTAAGATTCGGCGAGCGATAAAAATCGCCGGTCTTATTCGTCAGTCTTTTTTTAATTAGTGAGGGGTCCGACATGTGAACCGAGGTGGCGGCCATTGTATGCTGAGTAAGTACGACATTTACAAATGACTGGACTAGTCAGACATGGACGTTGAGAAGGACAGCGTATAAAAGAATTGACGGAAGTCCAATTCGTTGTTTTTGTTTTATTTCAAAATCAATGGCTGCAATGTGCAGATGTCAATACAAGAATCTCGGCAAAGAAGCAGGATTTTTCGATTCCCTGAAATTTATTACTTGGATTTTAGTCCAATTTAAATTATACTGTTAACGACTTATCAACACTTCTTATAGTACCCCAAAAACGAATAAACGCAACGATACATTCAGTCCAGAAGAAAAAGAACTAACACTTTCCTCACCATATTATAATCTTATAGCATGGTTATTAAACTTGAAAGTTATTAAGTAGCAAGCGATTACACTTCCATACAAAACCCGTTTTATGCTTTACACTGTTATTTTTCTTGGTTCTTATTCATTCCATTTTGCGTTTAGCTCGTGTGAATTATGTCAGTCAACTTTCAACATTAGATGTATAAGGTCTTATTAAAGTCTTATTAGATTGCACGTAGATGGCTCTAGTATGAATTTTAAATATTCGTAGTGTAGATTACTGTTGTTGTACCGTTTCTCATTTTGCTCAACAGTTGTAGCGTGATATTAAATAGCCAATAACCTCCCCCAAAAGTTGGGCTACAAAATGCAAAAAAGTAATTCCAGAGATTAGCGCGTTGAAACAAACAGTCTTTCTAGCTTTATTATAAGTACTAGTGACCCGCCTCCCCGGCTTCCCACTGGTACAATTTACTTATAACAGCGCCACCTATCGGGTCCAAAACTTTAAGCTAGAACCAACCGTAGCAACTATATATATTCACAAAATTTCATTGAAATCGGTTGCGCGGTTTGGGAGACTAGCGTGTACGCACATAATGACTCTTGGCTTTTATTTCAATACGATATAAGACAATAATGTTGGAATCAAAAAGCCTTTTCGAATTATTTTCTACTATTTTATGGTTTGCCTTTTCTAATTAAGGTAACGAACATTGGTGAATGACAAAAGCTTGCCTGTCATTTTATTAGCAAAGAAATGTATTCTGTTAGTACCAGTCTTACCAACGGGTATCGTATTACCCAGTACTAACTGGGTTGTGGAGGTCAGATAGGCAGTCGCTCCATGTAAAATACTGGTATTCAGCTGCATCCGGTTAGACTGAAGGCGACCCTAATATAGTTGGGAAAAGGCTAGGCAGATGATGATGTATTTTTTTAGTAACTTATGTAGATAGGTAAGTACCAACGCCACCAGCATAGCTAAAATATGTTTTAAAGGGTTACACCACATTGCCTTGTTAAGCCACTCAACCACCTTAGCGAAAGTACTTTCGATGCGTCATAAAATCATAAAGGAGATAGCAATTTTCGCTTCACAACAAAACTTTATAAAGTATGCACCTAACAATCTGCATTAATTAAATAAAGGTTAGCACCGTATAATTGTTTCGTCCGACGAATCAGCGAATTGTAGTTACAAAACAAACAAAATGATTAGTAATGCTAATTTGGACTTAATAGTAGAGTATTTAGATCATTTTCTCCAATGAAAATTGTATGTTACTGGCTTCGGTTAGTGAGTATTCTACGAAATGGCTTCGCAAATGACCAGGAGGGACTGATGATCAATGGTCTACTTACATTTCTTTGTTGTGAGTAAATTATATAAAGTATTGCTTTGTTGGTAGTGTGGAAAGTTTTGTTTTTCATTATTACGCAAAGGAGTTGTATAATTTGCAGATGTTTGGTTTTCCCTTTTTCTTTAGTAACGCTTGCAATGTTAGCGTTCAAAGTAGTATTTTTATTTATCGAAGTTGTTTTATTTATAACATCATCATGCTTGTAATCCCCAAGGAATTAGGCAGAGGTGTACCTTATAGTACACCCACATTTCACCAGTTATGTCAGCCACGTACCCGCACCACTACCTTGCGCCTGAAACAGCGTGCGCCATCTACGGTGTCCGCTAAAGGACATAGCCCAAGTCCCATGTAATAGAGAGCCTATTGCCATCATCCGGGCACAAATCCAGACTCCATGGCTGCTACTGAGAAATTCGTGAAGGAAAAACCCAAAAACACTTAGCCTGACTCGGAAATAGTCTCCAGGACCTCATGCTCAACAGTCGCTCTTGCGACCACTAGACCAACGAGGCAGTGAGTTCTTTTATTTATAAGATTATTTACTAAAAATATTAATGCATTGTAAACATAATTAACCACGAAAACAGTAACTAAATAACAGTGAAAACCAAATCAAGCTCTGTTTCGTAGTTTGAAAGGACAAAGCCTTACATACAAAGAGACACTAAAAGCGACTGTAATTTATAATACATAAATTACCATTCTACTGGTAATTATCAGCAAAAGCCTGTTCACCAAAAATTACAAAATAACAAACTACTAACAAAATGTTGTTAACTATTATTTTCCATTAATCAATCTCGTAAAATCTTAAAGCGAAATCAATCTCGGAGCTATAAATTAACTTATTTTAATCAACTAGCCTTTATCAATATTAGATAGGGAACAAAGAGTAACCTTGATAATAAAGCCTAACAAAGCTCTGAATTGTATCCGAGAGTAAGGAAGTGGTCCGACTGCAGGCGAGTAGTCTTAAAGCGGTAATATTTTACGCTGAAGAACCGTTTCGATTACTAAAAGCCTGACTCGATCGCTAAATAAGTTACCGTACAAACTCAAAGCATTTATTTCAATTAGACTATAGCAGGCACTTTTGAATGACAGAAAAATAAAGAAGGCGAAGCTACAGTCCCAGACACAAGGCGTAATAACTTGTGAAAGTACTGTAGATGCCCATTCCAAAGCGTAAATCTCTATGGAGAAGAATGGGCAAGAAACTCCATGGACTCTCTTTTCAATCAAAATATTGTTACATGATCTTGGTTACATCATTCATGTTGAGATTATACATATTATATGTAAGAACGATGTAGAAAGACGTGCACATTAAGAGCGTCCAGAGTAAAAGATAGCCGAAAGACTGCCTAGCCTTTTCCCAACTGTAGTGGGGTCGGCTTCCAGTCTAACCGGGTACAGCTGAATACCGGTATTTTATAATCTGTCTATCTGACCTCCACAACCCAGTTAGTACTGGGTAATACGATATCCCTTGGTAAGACTAGTTGTCAGACTTTTGAGGCCACTAATTACCTGTAACGACTGTCAAAAATCTGCAAATGACAGCTGGGACCAACCTGGGCAAGCGCGGCTTAAGCTACATCGACCCAAGCGGCTGTTATTATTTAGCCACGAACTCCTTATGAGCCACTAGCTCCTTTAACTATTGTTATCGTTTGGCAAAAATAGAGAGTGATAAATTCGCTTTCATTGTGACCTCCTGCGCTTAAACGTGCCTAGGCGCTGAATCTAAACTTGACGTAAAGTTCCGATAATATTATCTTCAATATTGGGAGCGTAAATAACAAAATATTGGCAGATTTTGTAAAGTATCGCCTCGCTTTTTTTTTTGTTAAGCCTGAAATATTTTCTTAGATTATCAGGGAAGTTGAATCTGGTTCAAAGTTTAAGCTTCTTTTTTATGTAGTTAATAAATGCCGTATAAAGCGAAATCAGTAAACTCTGGGTATGTACAATTTTTGTTGTTATATGCTAACATATCGAACACATTTCACAAGTTGATTGGGTTCTTGAAGCAATCTTTACGTCATAGAAATTCCCTTTGCCATCAGACCATATGGCTACAGTGCCTGTGCCTATTAGCAGAAATTATTAGTACAGGAATATTACGTTAGTAAGGTAGGACATTATTATTAGCTTCATGAGCACCGCTAGTAATTACTTTAATACAATACAGTGCACTGAGTTAATTACAGAGACAGGATTTGTACTAAATTGAATGGTCCAATCTCTATAATAATCAAACTATCGAATTGAATATTCGCTGATAAGATTTATCTATGATGATGATGATGATGCCACCTAGCCGATTTCGGCCACAGCGACTGCATTCAATGGTTTTCTAGGGAGGTTGTCGAGAGCTTTGATGTGCTGCTCTATCATGTGCTCTTAAGTGACTTGCATACCCAACTTTGGCCGAATTTTATTATCTATACTAATATAGGTAATAAAGCTGAAAAGTTGTTTAGTTTCTGAACGCTCTTATTTCTAGAACTACAAGTAAGATTTGAAAAATATTTCCACATTTCATAGCAAAATTCACTGTTCTAATATTGAGTAAGATTATAAGGTACTAGCACTTTGCCCGCGACTTCGTCCGCGTGGAAGATTTTCCATACAAACAAAATTCCCCCTTTTCACCCCCTTAAAGGTTAAATTTCCAAAAACCCCTTCTTAGTGCTCCCCTACATTATAATAGGAAGCCGTGTATAAAATTTCACATTCCTAGCCCCAGTAGTTTCGGCTGTCCGTTGATATGTCAGTCAGTCAGTTCTCCTTTTATATATATAGATTAAACATCACGATACGACCTTTAGGAGCCGAATAAAAAGAGAAACAGCGGGGAAACCCCGGGTCACAGCCAGTCTTACAAACTTGGAATAAAAGACTTGCAAAATGTTTATCTACTTTTAATTTTCGATCATTTCAAAGTATTTGTTTACATCTCAATACTAGTAACTTTTGAAAACTATTTTGTTGGATTCATAGGAGTTATATTTTAATAGCTAATCGAAGAACTTTTTTTTTATTACGTCTTTGTATGATGGTTCCTAGAAACAATAATAATAAAAATAAGCGTCGAATTGATAACCTCTTTTTTTTTAGTCGGTTAATATGTAGGTAAAGCAGCTTTAGCATCATATCAAATAATTGAAGTACGACTAGGTGTCGAAGGGGGAGGTCCCCGCACACACGATGTGTTTTAGTTTTAGCTGTTAATTTCTGAGTTTTTCACGGCAAGACTATCGCCTTAATTGATTCTGGCGTAATTAATTTTCCATATCACATTCTCCAACATTCAATTATGCACGCTATAATATTCTGAAAGTCAACACCATGAATATGTCATCAGCGCCTCATAATATCCTCAATGTCAAAGGTTAATTATAACTCCAAAGCCACTGACAGATTCTGCCACAATTTTCTTAATTACAAAACTACGTACTGCTTCATTACATGTTCAGATTAATTAAAGTCTCTTAAGTAGTTTCAAAGTTATAACTACGAAACGGTAAGTCGCGAGCAGCCACAGCCGCAGTCTATTATGAGCTTTCATCTTAAACTTAATTCTATATAAAGGTAGGTACAGTCCTAGGTAAACACTACTGAATAAAGCAGGTGTATACAGAACTCTTTGATATGGATTAAAAAAAAGTCTATGGATTCAAAGGCATTGAACTAAATATCACAATAGGAAGGATATGTGACAGACTAGAGGACCAACGCACAAAAGTTTTTGAGTGTTACGACAAGCATTATTTTGCTGGCAACCTACATGTTCTCTCCCTTGATTCTATTAAGATAAGAGCGATAATTCAATGGCATAGGGTTGCTGAAAGGCAATATCCTTCGCAGTCATGTGAATGACATGTTCAAAAATGTCTCCGAGATTTTTTTGACAATACTCGGTAATTGGTGGGTTGGGTACCTGGGCAATGGTTTTGTCAAACTACAATACAGCTGGCTTACAAAGGGATATACGGAACAAGAATATTAAAGTAATTTGCTCATTGAACTGTTGTAATGAATATAGTGGTTTTAAATGGATTTGATTGCGACCCTATTATGTTTTTTATCGCTATTTATTATATAACTCTATTTTCTTGAGCTTTTAGTACCTAGTTGAAATAGGGGGTCATAATTATTGGAATTGTGAAGTTCAATTATGTCAGTAAAAGGATGTCAAATATTACGAATGAAGAAAAGGACTCGAACTACTACGAATATTCCAAATGTATGGTCCTCTTACTCCTAGAGGGAGCTAACTAGGTAATTCCCTTCTTAGATTATAACCTAAAAAGCGTACAGTAAATAGTTTGTTTAAATGATAATATCATAATCTGAAAAGTCATAATACTTTCAGAAAAAGGATGTAAAGGTAACAAAACTTCGGAGCAAGAAAATCAATAATAAACGGCTTGAATGATGAATGCACAAATGACCAAAAAATTCATAGGAATAAGTTAGGATTTTTCCTCAAAACCCTAGTAGAGATATCTTCTGAAAAAAAGAACAGGAAAAATTGTTTTACTGACCTGTTTTCATTTTTGGAGCGGCAGCGGCGTCATCATGAACATGGAAAGAAAAAAACCAAGTGTTAGGCAACTATGGAAAAGGTTACAATAATATGTGTAGTAAGTAAAGTATGGGAAATTAATAGTTGAGCATCGTGACTGTCATCTTAAACTGTCCCTAAATGCAAATCACAACTGTCCTTCTTTGACAGTTGTATGAAACAATGTTGATACCGTCAAGCCGATTTCGGACCCAGCATTCGATGGCTTTCCAGGGTGGTTGTTGAGAGCTTTGGTGTGCTGCTCTTCCATGCGTACCGATATCGGGAACAGGGTTCAAGTTACCGGCGGTCAGGGCTTCAGAGAGAGGAACCTCCAAACAATTGCACAGACAAAACTTGCGGTTTCTCCGAAGATGTCCCTGAAACGAAGCCAGGCTTTGGATGCTATGTGACAAGCATATCCAACTTTTGAAAAACTCCACGCAAAAAGCAGACCTGTAAGAACACAATTTCCGACATTGAAATAGGTGCGATTGATTTAGAGTGTCAATTTGATTAACAATTACCCACAGAAAATTTAAGGACAATAATAATATATAAAGAAGTCTTTCGATCAAGAACAATTAAAAGTATTTAGTCAGTAAAATGTCTGATATAATAATAACAAAAGGAATTTTCTAGACCAATAAAAATATTGATACCTGTCTGAAAGGCATTAACGTGGTTTGTTGCAGCAGTAAAAGTAAAATTTTCTTGTTTTATAAGTACTTGTCGTGATAAGCGTAAAATCAGTGATAAAAGTTTACGACAAATTATTTTATAACTTAAAAGATATTTTATTTTAGAAGTCTCTGAACAACTGGTTTTAGAAGCTGCTATAATTTTGGGTTTGTTAATATAATTGTGAGGCCGATTTAAACTAGAATTTTATGCAAGCATGTAGGATTGGGGGATTTTGTAAAACACAACGTCAAAAGAATACTTTAAAGGAACAAAATATAGATAGTTACTTCTATACTAAGAGAACTAGAAGCATTAACGTACGTTAACATCAACAATAATCTAAACGCGAATTTATATCACCGTATAAGAGACCCCCCCTTAACTTGGAGCGAAGCTTTTAGTTACGTCGAAATTCGCAGACCGCAACATCTGGCGTGTACCTCCTACCAGAATACTCGTAGATTGCATTTTGTCTACTTTTGCTAACGAATGTGCAACTTTCATCCCAAAACCAACCCTCTTCAGGAAACATAAGGACGTGTTTTCTTTAATAATGAATCCTGAAATTTCCGGGCGCTTTCGACGTTTTCGCGACGGAAACACGTTTCAATCTGTTGTCTCCTGTTTCGGTACTATCGAGCTATTCTGTGCAGATGCGGATTGCGGGTAGAAGAGACACAAACTCGATTTCCTTGGGACCAATTTCGTGAAAATGAAAACGCAAAAATTACTATGAGATATAACATAATGGATACCTAGAAATGTTCCGGAGTTGCGTTTGGGGAGCGGTTTGCTCCAAAGATATTACAGTTAGATCAAATTGTTGCTAGGTACCGTCTCATAATCTTTTGTGGGATACAAGATGGGACAGAGATGTTATTAACGTTTTCCGCCTGGTGTTTCGCTTATTTTGTGTACGAATGTTGTTTTTGTATCAAAAAATATTGGAATTTCAAAATGTTACTTTGTTTTTTGAAGTATTTAGTAAAACCTCGTTGATGTTTTAGTAGCTGCATATACATCTTTACTAATAAATACATGGGAATACATAAAGTTTTGTTGTCCAGCACATAATTTCTAAAATTTAAATTGAAAAGTGTAATTATGTATTTAGATGTTATACATAAAGGTAATTACTATTAGAACCAGATTATGCTGCGGGCTTAAATTGTATATTATGCAAGTTATGTAAAGTGAGATTAATTAACCCAGCTTACCCGTTAAAGTAAGAAATACAATCTTAATATTCTTACACAGCTTAAGAATAAACACAGTTTTTCATAACATTTACCTTAGCAGAATAGTATTCTTTGTTACCTTATAATGTTTGAAGAAGGTAGTTTTATTAAAGAAAGTTAGCGTAAAAGGATTGTGCGGTAGCGCTAAGAGATCGAATAAAGAAAGTTTTAATATTTTTTCCCTTCGTTTCCTCGTTTATTTCCTTTGTCATTTGCAGTACTTTCTGTCTTTATTAAAGTAGATAATGGTATCCTTTAGAGCAGTTAAAGTTTATATAAAGCTAATAAACGGGTAGTTTATATTATTAGTTGTCTTCGGAGTAATAGCAAATTACGGTTTGATCTTTATCTTTGTGAAATGTTCAATAAAATAGAATTAGGTGACGACAGTTTTACGTTTTTGAAGACAAAAAGGCGTTGATAGATAGAAGGCTAAGACGAGACGAGAGATGAGAGATGAGATGTGTTTTAAACCACCAATAGAGTTTCGTTATTTATACTTTTTGTCTCCGCTTAGATTCAGTGGAAAAAGTTGAGCAGAGAGGAGAGGAGATGTCTTGCAATTGTTTAGGCCAGCGGAGACGAGGAGAGACTTGAGCGGCGAGAGATGAGATGTGTGCTGTGTGCGGCGTGCGGTGAGATGTGTGATGTGTGCGGTGAGCGGTGTGCTGTGTGCGGCGTGTGGCGAGATGTGTGATGTATGCAGCGTGCGGTGAGCGGTGTGCTGTGAGCGGCATACCGCTTTACACGTCCCCTCTCCACTCCACTTTACAAATCTCCACACAGCTTCGGTGGAAATACTCTAGCATTTACGCATCATCTCTCTGCTTCACACATCTCCGCTCGTCTCCGTTTTCGTGGAGTCCGGGCCTTAATACTCGCGCATAGTAGTAAAACAAACACCAATCCAATGGCAAGTCATTGGAACTGTACAGAAACTACACGACGACATCTCGGTCCCATTAGAAAAATCAATACACGAACGGAAGTCGAGTGAATAAAAGAGAAACAATCGCCCCTGCATATCACCATACATTTTGAAACAATAACAATGATATCACGCCCATCAATTCGAACGGGACTATGTGATATGTATCTATAGAGCCTCGAGCATCGTTTAATAAATCAAACACATTATATCCTATGATTGTTACGATACGTTATTGTCTCACATCAATAACTACCTCTGTTTACACAGACCCTATATAAGCATTTGGGTGGATGGGTAGAATCGTATACAGCGTGTTTCAGAAAGTTGCGGTCATATTTAGTGGTGTGGTACTACCTATAGACCATCAAACTTAACAATTTTCTCCATTAGACCAACAACGAAATCGCGAAAAATAAATCAGCTGTCCCATACATTATTTGGCATTTGACATTTTGTATGAGACAGCTGATTATATTTTTCCCGAACAGTTCCATACAAAAAGTTGTTCAGTTGGATAGTCTGTACTTACCCCACTTTAAAATTATGACAGCACATTTCTAATACACGCTGTGTAATATATAGATTCGTTATACACTGAAGATTTTATCGGATCCATTTTATTTACAGAACCCATACGAGTGTTGTAAAGTGAGCTTGAAAGGGATTTATGTCAAAATCAATTGTGGCGTTGAAGCCTTCCATGTTTTAAATTGCTTGTAAAGGCATAGAAGTCTAGATGGCCAATTGGCAAACTGATCAAGCATATCAACGGTTGTTAATTTCAAAACATTTCAACCATAATATTAGCACTTTTACAAAGAACATTAACCACACATTAACCACGACGTCTACAAAATTTTGTACTTCGCGGGATGCATTGAATGAATCCCTTTTACACCCACATATATCTACGGGGTGAAAACGGACCCTTCACGAAGCCGATAACCAAGCATAATGTACATCAAGCTAAGTAACTTTACGCAAAAAATATTGCTGGGAAACGACTTTTTTTTTGGGGTGAAAAATCACGTTTTACGGTAGGACTCAATATAACGCACTCAAAACAGGTCGTGGGGGTGTTTAAAGTAAAAATCCTAAACTTGTGAAAAAATTGGAACTTTGACCACCAATATCTCCGTAACTAGAAGGTTAAGTTATGGACTAGGAAAAAATAATGATGACGAAATAACGGGGAGAACAAGCGCCTTTCGGCTTCGTTAAGGGTCTTGTTACACCCTTTATAATCAAGTTAAAATAATTACTTAAGTTTAAGTAATTACTTAGGCAAACATTTTTATGCAATAGACAAGAATTTAAACGAAGTAAGATTCTCGTCAAAGAAAGGAAAGCTCAGAATTCTAACTTTTGACAGTTCTAATTTCAAGCAATTACTAAACTGCAGAATAAAAATCGTATCTTAAATAATGACTTTTACTCAAGTAATCACTTTGACTTTATATATAGATATGGGTGTAAGTATGGCAGAAGTATAATAGTATGACAATTTCGTAACTTCAAATACTGTCCAACCGTCATCATCTGCCTAGCATTTTCCCAACTATATTGGGGTCGGCTTTTAGTCTAACCGGATGCAGCTGAATACCAGTACTTTACAAGGAGCGTCTGCCTATCTGAACTCCACAACCCAGTTTGTACTGGGTAATACGATACCCCTTGGTAAGACTGGTGGCCAGACTTTTTGGGCCACTGACTACCTAACGACTGCCAAAGATCTACAAATGAGTCCCGGGACCAACGGCTTAACGTGCTTTCTGAGGCACGGAGGAAGCTCGGTATGTAATGGGTGGTCACCCATCCACAGACCAACCTAAGCAAGCACGGCTTAACCTAAAGATCGACCCGAGCGGCTGTTATTATTTAGCCACGAGCTCCTTGTCCTTGCTGTCCAACCGAGTATAACTTGCAAATATTCTGTTCAACCCGCAAATGAACTTCGCATTTGAATATTTCACTTCCACACTCATTTGTCGCACAAACACATGACTGTCGCTCACAGTCCAAACCCTTATCAAAATCTCGGCCAAACGTCTACAATGCAATGGTTCTTATGTGTAGATACTTCAAATACATCCATCCATCCGCACGCTCGAAGGCACTCCAATTTCTTAGTCCTAAGCAAACATGTTCAGCGGTAGTAATTGCTCACAATGTTTACTATCTTTTATTGTGTATCGAAGATCAAATATTGTCTTTGAATGCATCAGCTGTCTTACCTACAGCCGCGATTGTTATTTGAGAAGATTTTTCAGAAGTTAATTTAACGTTGATTCGATTTTTATTTTGTTTGCGTCGAAACTGCGAACGGATTCTTTCCTTTAGATTGCACAAGAATGAGGTTTGGATAGAGAATGGGTGGTATTGGTTCTTTCATTTTTATTTTATTTCAAATCAATGGTTGTTAGTTGTTCATACACATACATCAATAGATAAAAGTCCAAAAAAAACATAAAATAAATATGAGGGCAGAACAAATCACCTTGCAATAAAACATCTTCACTGTTTTAAATAACAATTTGATGTGAAATACGTCAGTAGTTAAAAGCAAAAAGTCAAGGAATTCATGGGCTAGTAAAGTTACGCCCCAGTTAAAGGAGTTTATAGCGTTTTAACTTAAGACACCATAAACTTGACTTGTACACACCCAGGACTACGCCCACCAACAATTGCTAAGTAGCCTTTTCGAAATCTGAATAAAAAAATGGCGGTAAACCGATATGAATGAACGGCACCTACTGTCGGCTCTCTAAAGTTACAACACTACAAAGACGCTACCATGTAATTCGAGACACTAAAGGAAACTAAGGCGACAGTCGACTGGGACACTAAAAAAACACTTTCAATCGAGCGCGAAAGAAATTCAATATGGCACTGCAACGCGGATTAAATTTTGCACAATCTAAGACGCGATCGGCAGCTGTTGCCAGAAATTTAGCCAACCATTGATGCGATGAGATTCAACGAAAGGGAAGATTAACTTCAACAATTCCTCTGAAATAATCGAGATAAAGTAACAAAGTTTAAGTCAGAAACTTTGATGAATATCACGAGAACAATTAAGAAATCTAAACAATAGATATTTAATAGTTCATGAGGATGCCTTTGGATGACTTTCTTTCAAAATATTTAACGACTCCCTATTTCACTTTTATAGTCTACCAGACTTCGGACATTCTTAAAATAACTACAAAATTATCAAGAGAAAATTGACCTATAAAATTTCCATTACCGAAAACCAACAACGTATGGTGATGTTTCATGTTTATCTTAGACGCCTGACGCCATGGATACCAGGTTTTACGATACCCATAACATAATTTTTCAATAAAATCTCCGTGTCAAAGTCGTGCTTAAAAAACAATACAGGAGTCGATATTACCATATGACCATAATAAAATACATAAAGATTTTATGCAGGCCATGTAAATGGTTTCTAATGTGTGATTGCTATACTTTTTATTGTTATGACACCTTTTAAGTTCAAATGACATTTTAGTGTAATGTTTTCTTTAGTTTGTCTTCCTTTATTTATTTATCTACACATTTTTGACATTTTAAAATATTTCTTAAAAAAAAAAACATATAAAAACTATTTAAAATAAAAAATAATTGCTCCTCACAATGCGAGCCGTATCGAGGAGTACTGCCTTCTGAATCTCTTATTATTATCGTTTCAAAATTGATTTTGAAGTGAGAAAACATGAATCAACTCCTCAGAAAATGTATACACCACATCACATTGACGTACTTCAAATTGCCAACATCAAAGCTGTACTACATAAGACAGTAACTGTTCAAATTCTGTAGACAAATTTCTGTTGGCTTAGCTTCTGTATTTAGTAATTCGAGATTCCGGAGCCACTAAAGGGAAAACATCACAGTGTGTAAATAAAGCGAGCGACGCGGTACGACAAACAATCAACCAGCCTTGCGGACGTGTAATCGGATACAAAATGGTCCTTGGTACCACTCAAGAGCTTGCAGACTCGACACACAGTAGCCTCTCCAAAGGAAATTACATCGAATTACAACATTTCCCCGGTGGGACGATAAAAGTGGACATGCAATAGGAAAGTCAGGACTTTCCTTCGATCGTTGAAATACAAGAGAAACAAGGTAATCCCTGAATTTTGTATGAGCTTCGACGGATGATGCGATAGGGTTTAGAAAGAAATTACTTGCTCTCTCTACGAAACGTCCTTGCAACCTTTCTTGGTAATGTCAGCAATGAAATGAACGCTAAAATGGTTTTCTTAATAAAGATAAAAATGAAAATACTTATTGTTGATCGTAAAATAATGATTAAAGACGCGAGCCTACTTTCATTTTTATAAAGCTATAAGATAAAACTATAATAACCTTGCTCGAACCGAACGTAACGTGAGTGGAATTGAATAAAATTTACGATAATGTTATCATTACAAACCATCGGTTGGCAAATCCTTCAAATAAAATCCAAGCTGGACTGAACGAGTAAATAGTATTAGCCAGGTCCATTGTTCTGACAACTCAGCGATTTTTGATACCTTTCAAATAAGAGATCTCAGAAATACCGTAGTCACAAAACGTTCGTTCAGTTGCCTTTTATTATTTCTTTCTGTAAAGCTCGCTCTTTGCTGCAAAAGCTCTCGCGGTAACGACATTGAGTACCTATCTTTTGTCTTGAATATAAGTGCGATTTTTATTCCACCGATGAAAAATTTTCAAGTGACTGTACGTAAATGATTCAACAGTGTTGCGAATGTTTCTGCACTACTTACTCCGAATCTATCTTTTCTCGATGCTGAATATGCAATTTTATGGTTATTCGTGTGGATGGTTCGATTCGTGGCGTAATCTGAAATGATTGATGGTCGATGTGACTCTTGCAATATCGAGTGAATGACTCTTCAAAGGGATGCCAATTTGCTGAGATCAGACATTTGTCTTTTTCGTAAACTCGGCGGTTGGATTTCGCAAACAAAATATTATTCTGATATATTGCGTGACTTTTTATTGACCTCGCGATGTTTTCGTGCTGCACATGTTTCTCACGATAAGTTTTTGTAATCAACTAAAAGGTTACTCCTTTTGATAAATAAAAAATCAGTTCAGACTTCGGTGACATATCAGAGATCTTATCCGAACTAAACCTTCGCACAATGCTCGGTAATAATGGGGGCACAAAAAATGATCGGTATCAAAAAGCAGCACTAAAGGGGACAAAAATATCCACAAAACACACATACACATGGCAGATCTGGTGACAAAAAGTTTACTTGTTTGTGTGCGTTGCTCGACCAAAGGGTTTCGGACTTATAGTTCTTTATGTCCTGAATAGGACCAGCAAAAAACGGTCGCAACATAAAACCGTATTTATTTAAAATGTTTAATAACAGAGCGGCTCGTAAAACTAGCTCTATTTTTCTTGACTATTGTCAATCTGATCTTTACATCTGATATGATCCTCGCCTCTCGGGCACTCTCGTTAATGGGGTACCTATGAGGCCGAACCCGCATTGTATGTACACAGGAGATTTCTATACCGGCGACCCTACGTGACAAAACTTTGTCCCTCCCTACATTCAAATTTCTGAAGGAGCAATTGAAATTGGAGATGGTAAAGAGAATTAGAGCGGGGACTTTTTCGAGCGCCCGTTTTGTTTCGAACGCGTTCAAAGCGGGGTTTCTTTTGAATCTCGATCAACCATCGAACTGGAAGTGGGGGGAAGCGTTTATTAGGATTCCCTTCGGCCTACCAATCGGCCGGTGCGACATCGCGTAATCTAATAGCTTATTAATGAAGGGAAGCCATCGATCGACCCCTATTTTTCTATCCTAGTGAAGTTTAAAATAATGAATGGCGTCTCTCTCATTCGTTTTATTTATTGTCGGTTTATTACGCGTATCGCTGTCTTGTTCCTGCGGCCGTACGCATCGCGAAGTGGGAAGGTCGGTGGCGCGGGCGATGGCTCCTCCCACTAAATTTATAATACAATAAATGAGTGAAGCCGCGGCGTGGAACCGGCCGCGGAGATAACACGTAATGTGAGGTTATTGCGTAAAAACAAACGGCAAAAAACTCGTTCGTAAGAGAGATATACGGTTTCGCGTAGTACCTTTATGATCCGAGCCAGAGCTAATATACGAGCGGTAGATTCGCGCTCCATGGATTATATGAGCAATAAAGAGCATAATTTAAAATTACGTTTGCCACAATGCTGCTATTAACCATGATTGTTGAAACGTTGAGCTTAGCGCGTACGCTTTACACGATGTTACATAATATTGCTATACATAGCTTTTCTGTCCTCGCTACCTCCGAAGTTTTCAGGTTACAAATGATTCAATTTACTTTTATCGTCCGAGAGAAAAAAGGCGATAGATGAAAGAACTTGGGTAGATGAGATGCCTTTTGAATATTACTAACTATGGAATAAAACTTAATTTAGGGTATAGTAAATTGAATTTTCAAGCGTCTATAAAACGTGGATTCGATTTAGATTTTAGGGTTAATCTGTTCAATTTTGGATGTTATTTTTTGTGTTTTGTTTGAAACAGCAGATAATCTTAACACGTTTCGATACGGTAACGAACGGTCAAAAGAAGGAAATGACTTGGTCTTTGTATCGGTAAGCGTGTAATTACGGATCAGTTTCTTGTTGTTTCGAGTTTCGTGTTTTAAACTGATTTAAAATGAATACTTATATAAAAAGGACCACCCCTTTTCGGACTGTCACTCAATAAATTAAGTGCTTACCGCACTGCTCATCAATTAACAGTCCATTTTCCAATTTTAAAAAAGGCCCGGTAAAAAGTTTTTATTTCCTTCAGAAAACCTTCCACAAATGATGTTTACTACTAAAAAAATAGAAAATTAAAACAAATAAACAGAAACGTTGTGACATTTTTTTTCTACATCCATACTAATCATTATAAATGTGAAAGTTACTGTGTTTGTTTGTTTGTTTGCTACCTTTTCACGACTAAACAGCTGATCGGATCGTAATGAAATTTGGCGAGCAGATAGATTATATCCTGGGGAAGGACGTAGGCTATCTTTTTTTTCCTCACTCGTACTCATCAAAATTACCACGCGACCAATCACTCTCGAGAAAAGAACAGAATAGAATGTTTTATTTGAAAAGGCTGAGATAAACAAAACAGTGAAATATCACGTTTTTGAGTTCCGAACTTAAAAGGAAAAATGGATCTTTTATTATAATAAAGGTTCTCTTAGAATAGACACCAACATAATCATAATTATCTTACTTATCACTGAAATAGCATTGACCAGCCAGCCTTTTTTTTTTTTTTTTTTTTTTTTTTTTTTTTTTTTACCGATGGGAAATCATCAAATGACTTCTCCCGCTCTGGGTGGAGTGGGAGGGAGTGTCAGACTTTTACTGACTAAAACTTAAACTTTTTCTCACCAGCCAGCCTTACACTCATAACCTACCTAGAAGAATCTATATGATCTGTGAAGTATGTACAAGCCCTTACAATTCGCGCTCTCATACCAACTACGAAGAATGCTGGAGCCCAATTACCATCGACACCAGGTGAATCGCCTCGCTTAGTCACGTAGTAGAACCGTGCCAGGTCTAGTGGCAACTATTGTGTGCAAAATGATGACTGGTTGTTCTCTTATCAGTTACGAGATTTGTACGTCTTATTCTGGTTTTTGATACATTGTTGGGAAATAACTGTTTTTGAAAAATTATACGTTATTAGTTTTTTATTATTGGATGCAAAAGTCTTGTAATTTGTTATTATGATTTTATTCACCTACCACACTCGACTACCTCATTCAGCTAAGGGGTGTGTTATTTTGGGAACTGGATTTTTTAGTAGCAGTCGGGGTATGAATTTGTGCTCGTTTAATGGCAAATGTGGTATAGGATAACCCTCTATTACTATATTTTGCACACGAATAGATGAACAAGAAAAACTTTCTTGAAAAATTATCGACTCCAAAAACACAACAAAGCGAAAAATACAAGCAAGCTTCTGAAACTATAAGCTTCAGAAGTCGGTGACTTTTTTATACTATATATTATGTATACATTAAAAAAAAGATTTCGACTAATTGAGAACCTCCTCCATTTTTCAATTCGGTTACAAACAAACCAAACTTGAAGCTTGGAAAAAATATCTATAAAAATGATTGAATATCATTAGCACATTTTATCTTTTCCACATTTATCAGACCAAGCAAAAAGACCAAAATATTTGCATTGACATATTGGTCATTAACTCCTATTAATAATGGACAGATAAGCTAATATCACAAGTTATTTTATTTACGGAACAACGCCTAAAAATCTCAAGATAACTTGTAAGATGACATCATACATGTAAATCAATTTCACACAAAAAATAATTCTTTGACGCTTTTGGTTCATAATTTTGATAAGAATTGAGTTTTATTGATATTTTATGTCGTGTGTTAATTATTTCGCTATAAATAAAAAAATAATAATGATGGTTCCTAAAAGGATTTTAAGTGAAACTTAATGAACTATCACCTTTTCAAATTTAATGATAGTTGATGAATGTGTAGGATGAATAAATCATCATCATTATCTTATTCTTATCCAAATCTATTTAACACCGGGTATCCTTCTTCCAACATATCTTTCAGACGAGAATGAGGCGAAAGGATACGTAAGGATCGGAGAAGGTGGCGTTCTGTAATTTCTGCCTATCCCCATGGGAAAAAGAGTATGTATCTCGATCCGCTGTCATCTCAATGTCACCGACTTTCTAGCCATGGAGGTCGGATAAATATTATTGTTATTACCAAAGCTTGTACGACATTTTCCTATCAAAAACAAGGTTGTAACCCCAGTAATATATGACATGTAGTTAAATACGTAACTAATTACTAAGCCCCTTATCTCCAAGATCGAAATTCGTCGAAGCGCGTCAAGTATAACAAATTTCGAGGCGATGACTCGACGACTACGAGTTCTTAACACTGACTGACGTCAGGAATAATATTACATAGAAATACATTTTACCCGGTAATACCTCATACATGTGTCCACCAGGCCTTAATGGACTTGTCATGTTATGGTAATAACTAACAACCTGATAACGTCGTAAATCATTTTATTAGTGTATATCAGAACCACCAAGAATGTTTGTAGGTATCTTATCCAAATTTTTTGATTAATGTACTACGAAGCTGGTATTGGAGCAGGCATATCCGTGATACTTGAGATTACAATGAAATATACTGTGATCGAGGCGTGTATGGTGTTGTATATTCAAATATTCTTGTATTTTTATCAATCCTCAACCGGTTCGATATCTAAGTTCTCGGCTACCGTGCTACAACTGTTATGGTTTCCGAATTGAGAGTCGAAGTAAAAATCCATGTATCGGCTTCTAATAGGTTCTCTGCATCATTATGTGAATGGGTGCAAGAACATTAATCATTAACGTAATGGTCGAGGAAAACCGTGTGGTCTTGACTCATGAGGTTGGAAAAAGACCAGCTTGTTTTATTTGAGAATACCCTGGACGGTTCAGGTGAAAAGGAAGCATTTTATTATTGTGGTATCGAAGGTACTATAAGGAACCAATTTCTTAAGAACTCGCCCTAGACGCTATAGTTTGGCGTTTCAAATGGAGCTGCTTTAGTGTAATTATATGTACCTATTAGTCATAAATCATACTGAAATAAGATACGTCTCAGCTTGCCTTAGTAATATCCTAATAAAAGAGCAATAATTATGTATTTAGAGTTATATGTACTTTAATTTAGCTACTCGGTTACCTTAAATTATGAATAAACTTTTCTGTGGGCTCAAACATTATAAATACTTTACCAAAGTAACGCTCTCCTTATTCTATGAACAGGATATAATTTCTTTTCTTTCCAGATATCTCGGTACATTATGTTGTTGGTATGTTTATACTTTTTGAGGAGCTCGTGGCTAAATAATAACAGCCACTCGGGTCGATCTTTAGGTTCAGGCGTGCTTAGCTATGTTGGTCTCGGATGCCTGACCACCAAGTTTCCTCTGTGCCTCGGTAAGCTCGTTAACCCGTTGTTCCCGGCTGTCAGTTGTAGATCTTTGACAGTCGTTGCAGACAATCGTAGACCAAAAGTCTGGCAACCAGTCTTATCAAGGGGTATCACCCAGTACTAACTGGGTTGCGGAGATTAGATAGGCAATCGCTCCATGTAAAATACTGGTACTCAGCTGCGGTTAGACTAGAAGCCGAACCCAACATAGTTTCGAAAAGGCTAGGCAGATGATGATTCTTTTTTTTATACTAGAATCTTTCATCACACATAATATATTCTTTACTCCCTAATACCCAAAGTTACTTATCTCCCAATGTTAATGACCTGAAATTTTTGTCTTATCACAAAGAACTGGCAATAAATAGGTCAATTTATTGTTTTGAAGACCGAAAATTATGTGTCGGCTCTATCGTTAAACGTGGCATGAACTGTGTGATTACTCTGATAAAAATGGTTGGTCCCACTGCTGATAAAGGTGCTAGATCAAAATAATGTATGTGGTAGTTAGAGCAGTACTTTAGTTTTATTATGAGATAAGCTACATTGTAATTAATATGTGTCTTGGGACGTGCGCCGTCTAAATGTATGAGATATGTGGAAGATTTAAGGTCTGGATTTATCTAGTGAAGAAAGTTTATTATTAGCTTTTGTGTGGAATATTCTGGAATTAGATTGTGTTTTGTTTGTGGTATCTTCCAGTAGCGAAGCGTCAATTCTTGTAAGAGGTAAGCCGGAGTACATATCTTTAATGTTATAATATTATTTGTCAATAGAATACTGATTGTGCCTTTTTAAAAGGGAAGCCAGTAGGAATCGAGTTGTATGGAACCTTCACCACTGTTATCTACCTACTGTGGTAGTCAGTCTTATCAAGAGGGATCGCGTTACTCAGTAACGGTTGTGGAGGACAAATAGGTAGTCGTTCCATGTGAAATACTGGTATTCAGCTGCGTCTGGTTAGACTAGAAGCCGGCTCCAACTTAGGATTAAGTTATTCAGACGACAAGTGTCTGCCATAAGTATTTTTGCCGGCAGAGGAAATCTGAGTTCGTCGAAATCATATATAATCCTCCTGACTACATTTCGGTCACGACGGCCATTATCAGCGGAGATCAGCCATCGGCGCTGAAGATATCATAGTGCACAAGTGCGTGCGCAGACACAGGGGCACTCCCTCTTCCCTCACTCTCCATTGCACCTTTTATTGTGTTTTTTTGTTTATAAGTATAGTAGGCCTATGTAAAATAACATACTTTGATTTGATTTTTGATTTTTCATAGTCTGATGGGACGCCAATCCGACACGACCGGAGAGAGTACAACGGCTTACGGACTTTCCGAGACAAGGGGGTATTATACCCCTAACTTCCAGACTTCGGCCTGCTACTGAGAAATTCCTAATGGAAAAAACCCAATGACGTTTGGCCCGACCCAGAACTCACGCTCAGACTACACAGGTATCCTACTATACAAATATTACGCCAAAGAGCGTATAGGGGAAGTGACTATTGTTTTTGCAGTACGAACCTTTTGAGAATTCCCGAACGGAAAACCGCAGCAATGCTTATTTTGGAAAAAACAAGTAAAAACGTCCGGTTTGGTCATTGAGTACACTTCCAACAACAGACCAATTTTGCTAGAATGTCTTTAGTTTAGATGTCTTACTAACGTGACTAATACGTTAATATTTTCAATACTGCAACAGCTAAATTGAAGAAAACTTTATCTTAGATTCTTTGAGCGTAAATAGTCATTTTTCTGTTTGGTGTTATATTACATAGTCTATTATAATTTTTCTGTTTTCATATGATTTATATACTGCGTGAAAATATTTATATATACTATATTTTGTTTAAACTATTACTCATTGTCTGTTTAGCTGTAAGTTTTCCTGAAAATTAAATAAATAAATAAACTTCTTCCACATTATAATTATCTTGAATACATAGATATCTAAAAAATCAAGTTTTACCTATTGCATAGAAATACAAAATCAACTATTCAAAACCAAAAGGTAACGGTTAAAAGATAAAAAATGACCAACGAACATAAAGCTTTCTGATGCAAATATTCGGAAAAAAATAAATTATTACATGTCCATAAAGTAAAGAGGAACGCACCGAAACCGTTTTGTATTCCGTTTTCGAATATCTGAACGCATAATTTTAGAATATGGAATGAAACTCTACTGAATATAAAGAGTGGGGTACCTGTTTCAATGTTTTCTAAGTGCCTACGTGTTCTGCCTTTGACAAATATGTAGACATTGTTGAATTACTGAGGAAACAGAAAAGACAAAAGAGACACGTAATATGAAAGCCTTAGCTTCTTGGGCTTTTATTATACTGGCATATGAAAGAGTAAAAATTTGTGACCCGGCTGGAATATTAAATCTGGGTAAGCTTGTATTACATTGGCTGTACACAGCGTGGCTGTGACCAAGAAGCTGTCAGATTTTGTTTATTTACTGCAATTGAAGAGATTTACTGTCCTAATACAAAAATGAAGAGTTTTAAAACGATTCAAGCCAAAGAGCTTTAATTCTACCGTCAAAGACTCATAAAATAATTCAGTTGATTTTTTTTGCACATCAATTATTTTTCTAAGGCTTTTTAGACACTTATAATTTGTTAAAGTGTCAATATTCAAAAAGTCGTTAATCAAAATTATTTTATCATGTAAATGAGTACAATCCAACCCTCTCGTTAGTGACTTACTCATGTATGCATGCCTTTATATGAATATATCCATAATAACGTTTGGCCAGCTATATTTTTCCAATATTTTCGCTTTAGTAACATGTCTAAATCGTGATATTTACTGCTCAATAAATCACAAACATAACCAAAACCCGTTTATTGGCAGATTTAGTGTTTCGAACTAATAATCTTCCAATACAAAGACGTTGACTGAAAGTTCTATTCAATCATTTTTAATTAACGTTTGACACATTTGTGTTGAATTTGAAAAAAAATTGATGAATAATATTTTTGAATATAATAATAAGGTAGATGTCACATGTCCATCCGCGTGGTGGATTATAGCCCATTCCCTCTCATAGAGAGGAGGCCTGTGTCCCAGTAGTGGGGAACATTTAGGCTGATTATGCTATAATAATATTTTAAAAGCGTTTGTGACAGATTGGCGGAGAAAGCCTCACAGAGCGAAGAACGGAACGCTATGGGAGAGGCCTTTGCCCAGCAGTGGAACAATACAGGTTAAAGTGAAAAGGACGCCTTCGAAGATGTATGATAACTTCATAGAAAGCTTCTTAAAATACTCATTTTTTTAAATATACTAGGTATATAGCTGAAAACCTTCCAATAATATCCATTGTTGTCATTAAAAGTCTACTCAAAATCACGGAGACAAACAACACCTATTTCAAGCAGAGACCGCAGGACTCTTCTGTCACCCACAAAAAAAAAATAAAGAGCTAACACAAAGTATCAAAAACTAGGTTACATTACAGTTCTATTTTGGAAACTTCGCTCTTACCAAAGATGCTCAACTCACGCACGTTCAGAATTTTATAAGCGTGGAAGGAAAGATATGGTACGGAATAGACAATTGACAAGGGTAGAGGAGACATAAAGAAACTTTGATGCGAGCTATTGAAGTACAAGAAAATTCGCGACTCGTGATCTGAATTTTGCTCAGTTTGATTTGCGACTGATATCTTTTGAAGATACTCCTCAGAGAATTTATTCAGACTAGTCGAATTAGTTTAGAAGACTGGACGGTGAGAACAAAGAATTGTTCTACGTAATGGAAAAGTTTTAAAAGCAATTTCTGAGTTAGTTAAGATAATAATAAAGTCGAAATTCTATCTTACTTTGATCAGCACTTTAATTAACATAGTGATTGGAGATCTGTTTTAAGCTTTCCATTGAGTTCATATCCATTTCAATAACAGAAAATATGGCCGATTTTATAGGTCAGTAAAATCTTCATTGTCGCTTTCGATATGGAACACTCAATGAAAGCGGATTTTCGAAGTACTATTACTAAACAAAAAATACGCACGCACTCTAGCGACAATTCATACGTTTCGATAACCATAAGCTTACTCATTCATACGCCGCTCGTATCGCAAGATAAATTGCTCTGGCACACAAATAAACGCGTTCCACGAGAGAAAAAGGAACAAAAACCCCACGTAGGTATGTATACGTAGTATCTACGCATCTTGAAGCATAGACGCTGTAATTTATTATATTCAGTTCGCTCCGATCCATTGACTTTTGTGGCCGACCAGCGACCATCTTTTGTCACCCCGTCAAGAGTTCTAAACGGCCGTGTAATATGAATTAATAAGCACAAAGAATCATTATAATGCGTTTATTTGTCGCCACGAGAGAATTTCTCGAGAGTTTTATTGTGAGATGTTCGCTGGTCGCTGCCTTTGTATGTGTCCGGAACAAATTTTGGTGTATCGCGTGCGCAAGATCACGCTTGTGAGGCGTTTGATAGCAAAGAGTATGGGGCGTATGAGTATCGACAGGGTCTTCAACAACGAAAAATATTCCTTTATCACTAAAGGTACAATTGAACTTACCTACGTATTAAAAAAGTTCAAGTATCCCCATATTTACTCAGTGCTTCTCGATATTTAGGTCACCATTTATAATATTAATAACTCCTTCAAAAATCATTGAACTGAAACAGATACCACTCATATGCCCAAAAGTCCAAAACTAATATCAACTCGTTTCCAGTCTGAAACCTATTCGGGAAGATTTATTTACAGTTTTCCATTTTCAAACTCAATTAACGTGTTTTGCCTCTCTGAGGACTTAGGTAGAAAATTGGCACCTACTAGACACGTAGAGTTGTCGAATCTGACGATAATGACTTGGACAGGGAGATGAAAGGGTCGCCGAAGATCGGCAGTGACCGAACAGATGTAAGTAATGGGCGGAGGTTATCGAACTAGCCCGATTGAGCCCGAAGTCGCTACGGGTGTTTGTTTTAAGTTATGTTATTGATAGAAATGATCATTTGTATTGCGATATAAGAAATCTTTTGCGGTCTTATAAATGTCACAAGTTGAAGATATTGAAAGAAAGAGGAAGAAGAGAGAGAGAGAGAGAGATTGAGTATAAGTTTTGAATATAATAATATAGAAGTCTTACTTTTATATAAATTTTATAAATATGAAAGTAATTCTGTCAACCTGTCTGCATGTTATCTTTTCTGACCTTATCGGCTAAATATATTTGGATGAAAGGCACACAGATAAACTATTCTTATAATGTGTTTATCCCAATAGTATGTGTTCGCCTAATAATATGCGACTTCCACGAATCGTTAAATTGAAATTCCAAATTAAGGAGTGTTTTACAAAAGCATCGCTGTCATCATCGATGACACAAGAGGCTAATAAACTAACATTTTATAGTTCTATAAATGGAAACCGATAATTTACTAATAAACAACAATTATATGCACGAACGTGGGCGTCTATTATCTTTGAAATTTTCACAATGTTGTAGAAGTTTGCTATAAATTAATTACTTACAAATCTGTTATCTGATGGTAATAAAAGCTAAAACATGAGTAAACCTGAGTAAAATAATTTCACACATAAAGCTTAAAGTCATATTTCCTTTGAAACTTGAAAGGCATACAAAATTAGTAGATACCTAAATTAAATATCTAATCCTGTAAATGATTTTAAGTGTTCGCTGAAATGAATAAACGCTAATTAATTATAGGCACAAGATACATTATGAAACCAAGCGACACACGTATTCAAACGCGTTCGAGCAGAGGTTTACCTAATAGAACAGTCACGAGCGCCAATATGTATACACTTTCCTAAATTTAAAAGCAATTTTCGCCAGAAATAACTATTGTAACTTAGAGATAGGATCTTTTTCATAAAAATATGAGTTCCAGAATACTATGTTCGTAATGTTTACATATTAGTTCTCGTGACTCACATTTCACCAGAAACTGAGCATACTGCCGATGGCATCGTCGATGCTGCCGCGAGCGATAGCATTTTTGCTATAGCATATGACGGTTCTTAGCGACAGAAAAGAATAGGAGCTTGGAATCCATGCTGCCAGATAAGGTTTAACTCGTATGTCCCAAGTAATGGGCGAGCCTATTACCATCAATCGGACATAATTCAAAATTGTATGGCTGCCTACTGAGAAATTCCTTATGAAAAACCCAATAACACTTTGCCAACCGACCAACGAAGCAGTCAGTAAAAACAGCAACAATATACTTAAAAGTCAGGTAAAATTAATCACCAGCTTATGTTCAAGCAAAAGAAGATTTACGCGAAGCATGTTAACTTTGACGGCACAGGCGTAACTGATTTCAGTGCAAAAACAGTAACAATTCATATACAAACTTACGAGTTCAATCTCAGCACTTTTATGGGCAGTTTCATTCTTAAAACTGTTTTCTTGGCTCTAACAGTCTCATGTCTTCATTAAGACAAAGCCATTATGTCGTCATTTTATTATATGTTAGTTCTTCCACTGTTCCAACTGTTTTTTATGAATACAGTTTACAATTAGTGGAATTGTATTTTTGCAGTGGTGCACGAAAAATACTATTATTTTGTACTGTAATGAACATGAAACTACATCACGCAAATAGACAAAAAATATTGAAAAAGTAACGAATGTACTTATAACAAAAACGAGAAATTAGTAGGCGAAGGAGACAGATGAACATAATGATGACAGCAGAACAAATAGCAACCACGTTGCTGAAAAAAGTATCAATACTAAAAAACTCTTGTAAAGCGTCGCTTTGGATTTATTAGGAGATTAGGACGGACAATAAAAAGCTAATTTGACAGTAGCAACAGTCACATGTGTGAAGGATAAAAATAAAGTGTTGAAAGGGGATACTTAAAGCCACATGTTAGAAGGTTATTTACCGTGCTTTATTGTCATGCATGCCGTCATCATTGCTTCAGGCGGATATTGTATGATACACCCTAGGTAAACCCTGAAGATACATGAAAGACACGTGAAGGTTTTAAAGATGTTTTGAATGGATGATTATAATATGATGAATGAAAGCATGATGGAAAACAATCACCAGGCCATGATGAAGCTGTAATTGGAATTAATTCAAAAATAATACAACGAAAGACAGTGATTAATGATGGTAACGAAACGAAACAAACTGCTGATGGAGATAGTTAACATAAAATAATAATACATATTCTATTTTTCACAGTCCCGCCAAATCTGGTGGCTGTTTTATACCACCTTGCATTATTCTACGCGTACTGAATATCAGAACTGCAAATATAGAACGCCGTGAACTTCTACCAAAGAACAATTTTGCAGATGTTGCAACTTGCGACTTGACCCCTGACAATACGAAACTATAAGACTACGTAGTGTGCGTATGTATACCACCTACGTGACAGGGCGTATATATGGTTCTATATTTGGAACACCTTACTTCGATCGCCGGAGGTCAATTCGTGCTAATCTTCGCTTACGTAAGCCTCGCATTCATTCCCGTTAAGGAAATTATGATAAAATTGTTTTAATGTTGCCTTCACGAAAATAAAAGAAATGCTTCGTCACAATTTGTGACACGCAACGTATAATAGGTTGTCGCTAGTTTCTCTTTCATTTTATAATTCTTTGAAACTTAATTTTGTCCACCTTTATACACTATATTTTTTTAAATAGACTAAAAATGCGTTGTAACGTTTTGTTGCTTTCGTGATCCCAAGTTTAGTATATAATAGGTTAATAGTGATTGATAACGGTATTTACAATAAACTCAGCGTGTAAATTAATAGAAATGATTATAATTACAAAATTCATTGTGCTGTAAAAAGTTTACTGCTGATTGCATTATAAATCCATGAGGGCCTTGTACGCAATACAAGTAAATGAGTATAATTGCTTCTTCGGGAGTTTTAAGGATGATTTCCACCGAACGGCTCGTATCGCATCGGATCGGAAAGGATGCGAACGGATGCAGCGACAGCCGATCGCACACGACTCCGACGCATACGATCGGCTCCGTACCGTCGCTTGCGAACGTATCCGTTTTTGCACCTAGTCAAATAATTTCATTCCTACCGTGTTGACGGCCGAAAGGATCCAATCGGATACTGCGACAGGCGAACGGAGATCGCGCGTGGCGGCATACTTTCGCCTGAGACAACCGCGGTCAAGCTACTGTGTGCGGCTTGGTAATATAGACTTTCAATACTGTGTACACGATGTAATATCGTTTAAAGATAGTAAAATCCGTTCCGATCCGATGCGATGCGAGCCGTTTGGTGGAAATAATCCTGTATTGAACAAACTTGGATTAAAGACGTGAGTGGTTGAGCGAAATGGTTCTTAGGTACTGGAGAAGCTTCCGTTATTTTTATACACATTTTAATTACTAATCAATCACTTTATGCGCTATAAGCTGCTGCTAAAATTAAAGCAGAATGTAATGGAAAGACGAATTTAATTAAATAGTTGGTAAGCAAGCTTGGCCATACTTGGCCATATTGTAACGTTTCTTACGTTACAAAATGGCCAAGTATGGCCAAGGCACAGAACCAATACGGAAGTCACTCGATTTTGTTCACGAACAACTTCATCATCTGCCTAGCCTTTTCCCAACTATATTGGGGTCGGCTTCCAGTCTAACTGGATGCAGCTGAATACCAGTATTTTACATGGGGTGACTGCCTATCTGACCTGAACCCAGTTAGTACCGGGTAATACGATGTTCACGAACAACCTGATGAATTTAAAGAATCATGCATGCTGTTTTACCCACGATGGTTTAAATTGTGTTGGTATGTTTAGGTTTTTTCAAAATGGTTTGCAACAATATTTTTTGAATGTACAATTAAAATAAAAAGCTCTTTGTTAAATTAGCACAGGATTATGCTTCTATTCCCAAGTCCAGGCAAACAACATTGAAATCAATAGAAATTGACGGAGGCGTTACAAGGAGGTAAACTCCCACGAAGCAACAAGATTATAAAGTAAACAATCACGAAACGCTTTTAGGCGAGGTTGATAAGTTAATTTTAGAACAGTATTGATCTGCCAATTAGGCTAGTAATTAGGAAGCTTGGTAGACCCCAACTAGCCTCTAAGCTGTCCCTACGGTTTACATAGAACCGGCCGTCAAGGTAAACTTACAAATGATACCTAAGAGCCTTCATAAATATTTTTAATTACCCAAAATATAAGCTGATTACTGTTGTGCCTAATTAAAAGTTATGGGCTTCGCGTTTATGTATGGTCTAGAAATTAAGAATTAGCATTTAAATGAGTTGGTGCTTTGAATAGTGGCACGTTTTATGTGCATTTGATGGGCTTCGAGCTTTTGTCTTATTTAATGTGAATATTTAGGATAGAAAGAGGATGAAAAGGAGAATGGGTAAATTTTCATGAGCTATAGTCTCCTCAAATTCTTTTTTTTTTAATAGGTTATGATGGTACTTAAAACAGGTAAAACCCTTTTCCAATAAGCAATACAATTTGTAACATAATTTTTCCCATCGCGTTACGAATTTGTTTTATTACTGCCTGTGTATCCGCGGGAATTGCCCTTAGGTACTTATTATTTTATGGACACTTGATTTTCATTAGCAGTACAAAAACAAGTTTTTAATGTACAAGCTCTGTAATATTCTACCAAAAACGAACACATCTGACGTACAAACATTTATATGGAAATATAATTTCGGAATCGTGATAGTATAATTGAATGCTGATTAAGTCTATTGCTTGTTTTATGGTATCAGCTTCCGTAAGACGAGAAAAACAATTTACATCATTATCGTGTTCGCTGGTAATGTCAAAGCACCAATCAAAGCATGGAGATTTACGAACGCATCCCAATCAAGCTAACGAACTAAGATTTAATTATAAAAAACGTATCATCCGACTTGACGTTAACCAAATGTAATTTACGACACCGCTAAAACAGAGAACTCGGTATAAATTTAACTCATTTCTAATAAGAAAATTATGTAAAACGATCCTATTATAATTAATAATTTAGTTCGAAACGAGGAATACATTAACGATATCTAAACGAGTGATGGCGCTTCGTTTTTTCAACCAACTATTAATTTTTGTTGGGAACTTAAAAAGTAATGTTGATTGGAACAACAATTAATGTATGTCCTAAGGTAAACGGCCCAGTAACCATGAAGTTTTGTACTTCTCTGACTTTGCAGGTCTGCTATGCTAAAACTAGAAGACTTACAAAAAAAACAATTACATCACTAGAGAGATAATTTAAACTAGTTTTAGTGTAATATTCTTTTTTTTATTATTATAAATTTTCTTTAACAATAATACAAAAAAATGAAATAAAGGGCTAATTGTACCAGTACCCGGTAGATTTGTACTAGTAAACGTTAAATTGTCCCTGAATCCGGTAATTTTCACCGCGAATTTGAACTCTATTGCTTTACGTTAAAGTTCACAGGAATGCTATTTTTTCATTTCTGTGTAAAATAAATAAAAAATACCTTATCCAAAGAAAAGACATTTTTATTAATGAAAAATTTTAAAATGTATTTTATACAAATTATAGGTAATAGTTAACATCAGTAATTTGTTTAAACTTGAGATTTTAAATCGGATATCAATATAGTACCATTATGAATCACATTATTTTTTAAACTACGCTTACAAATTATTTGAAGAATATTTTGGTTTCACCTTTTTACGTAACCCTTAAAATCTGGTAACAAAAATATCACTAACCTAAATAACAAATCAGAAAGAAAACGCTAAAATCTGCATAAAAACATATAAAAACCTACGAAATACTTAAAACACAGCAAATCTATTGTTTCACATAAAACTTTGTTTTTTTTTGTACAGGAAATAGTAAAAAAAAATGACTTATTCAAGTCTCAATTTAAAAGTAGAAAAAAGGAACTAAGTATCTAGTCAATCAGTTATTATTAATAGGTAAAATCAGGTAGTTAGTTATGTAAATACTTGTGGTTGTCAATTATCAAAAATTCTGAATTCGTATCAATAGGAAAATATAAATCATTTTAAAATATCTTAACGACCGTACAGTAAAACATGGTGGTAATTCAATTACTTAAAAACAAACCAAACCCCAAAGGTTAAAAATTGTGAAAAAGAAACGTGGCGAATGGTATGGATTTCTGTCTCCCAGGGCCATATAATTAAAAATCTTGCCTGAATTGTCGTAAACACGGCGAGAAATTAGTAACTCAAGAAGAGCTTACATGATAGAAAAACGGACAGGCCAGCGCGCAGCGTGATGAAAAGAACAAGTGCATTTAGTAGAAAGAGTAGGTATTTCTACTAAATGCCAGCAAGCGAGCAAAATTAACGGGTATCCAC
Organism: Noctua pronuba; assembly: GCA_905220335.1. NCBI lineage: Eukaryota > Metazoa > Arthropoda > Insecta > Lepidoptera > Noctuidae > Noctua > Noctua pronuba. Next base: position 10,614,869 of record LR999902.1, read on the forward strand.
AGATGGAGTCATGTAAGTTTGCCGGTCTTTTTTTTCTGATGGGAAATCATCAAATGACCCCTCCCGCTCTGGACGGAGAGGAAGGGAGTGTCAGACTTTTACTGACTAAAACCGATCCATGTTCCTTCCTTGCCCTTTGTGTTCCAGGGCCGCGGTATCTCTTTCGAACAGTCCCGCAGCCCCAGCAGGCATCGGCCCTTGCAGGCCCCTTAACTTTTTGCTGACATCTCTTTGAGGCGCGCGTGGATCGACACTGCCTGTCGTCTTAAGACGGACGGATGGCGAGCTAGCCCATTACTCACCGTCCACAGGCCCGCGCCTACGGTGGCCGGGAGCCTGTACGTGGTCCCAGAAGCCCAGGGCGTCTCCCGCTGCGGCTGGGACGTGAGATCCATTTCCTCTCACATCCCGCCACCTCCTTCGCTAACATGACTGCTTCGCAGAAGGAGGTGACGGCTTCCCATTCCCTCTCGCACGGGACCATGGCTTGAACCAGGGCTGGACGCGAGAGGTCGCCGCCGCCAATTGCCGCTACGAGGACACGGCGGTGTTCCGCCCAAGCGGGGCAGACCTCCACGGTGTGCTCCACCGTGTCCTTTGGACGATCCTCGCAGTGGTAACATCCGGGCGTTTACTCCCGCCTGATTCGGTGCAGGAACCTTCCTAAACAACCCTGTCCGGTGAGGACCTGCGTCAGGCGGCAGGTGAGGGCTCCGTGGCGCCTCTCTAGCCACTCCTCAAAGAGGGGACTTATCGCTACTATTGTGGCGTGCCCTGCACGGGGTTGCGACAGTCGCTCTCTCCTTGTCGCCATAAGATCGCGCCGGAGGATGAGTTTCGCCCCGACGTAGTGTCTCCGCGCGCCATTCGTGCAGGCCCGCGAGGACTATCGCCTCCAGATCCCATGGCGACAATCCGGCAAGGAGGCTCGTCGCCTCGCCGGAGATCGTGCGGTACCCCCGGACTAGCCTTTCGGCTACCACCTTTTGGGGCGCGTTCAGGTAATGGGCGGCTCGCCGCCTCAAGGAACGCGCCCACACCGGGGCCCCATACAAGAGGCGTTTGGACCCCTCAGGTTGGGCAAGAGCCGCTTGACGGCAGCCCCGGCCCGTTCCAGTTTGGGAGCCAAACGTCGGAAATGCTTAACGAAGTTCCACCGGCTGTCGAGGACGAGTCCTAGGTACTTCAACGTCGACTCGAAGCCGATGGGAACCCCTCCTACCGTCAGTATAGATCCGGACGGTGGCGCATTCCGAGGCCCATGAAAGCACATGGCCTCGGACTTGTGCAAAGCCACCTCGAGTGCGATTGCCGGATCCTCTCCACGACTGTCGCAACCCCGCTTGTCATTATTTCGGCCGCCGCCTCGTGCGACCTCCCTTGTGCCAGCACTAGCGTGTCGTCAGCGTAGCAAAGTTTGCCGGTCTGAAGTTTGCTTCAAATTACTGCGTGGTTATCAATATCCATACTAAAACAGCAGCGCGCCACACGATGTGCATTGAAAAACCTGGTTTCAGAACAGCAGAGAAGTAACGCAAAATGTAAAAAAAATAGGAAATCATAAAAAAACTAAAGAGGCAATCAAATCCAGGTGATTACAACACAAACAAGGAACATAAAAACTACATTCTATTGATTCGAAGGAAAAGAGGACTTAACACAAGGCAATAACGATGTCGCGTTTAAATGCAACTGTTAATGCCAGTCCCAATATCAGGCAGAAATGTATTCTACAGTTTTAAAGGAAAATGAGACCTATTTCAAGGCAATAAGTACACAATAACGGGTTTCGGTACAACGTGTAATAACGGGTTGATCGTGTACCAATATCCGGTAAAAAAAATACGATTTTAACGGGTACTAGGTCAAGTAGGGGTTTGTTAGTACCAATAGATGTGAAAGGCGAAAATATTTATTTCTCAATTAGATTCACCTCAATTTATAGGTTATATCGCAAAATAATATACTCTAATATTTTAGAAAATTAACACTCCTGCCTTAATGTTATCCGTCGCAGTATGGCTAGCTGATCAATGCGATGTGGTGGTTTCGTAGTTCACTGACAGAACTTTGAACTTACATAATATTCTCTTAGAGCATACTTTTGTAATCGCATGGTTTTGACGCCATTAAACTTTTTGGACAATGTTAACATTACAATTGTACAAAATAATACCTAGAAAGTATTGCCATTCGCAAACTTTAATTTAATATTGGTAGAAAAGTGCAATAATAAAAAAACTGACTTGTTAACGGGTACTGGTACACTAACGGGAATACGTACTTTTACCTTAACTAATTTTGGGTATAATATTAAAGTTGAATGTTTAATCGGAAAGGTTTGAGTACAGCAACAAATGAGCTGTAGTACATGGATCTGACAGCAAATTTATAAAATTGGTCACAAGATTAATGGCTGAAAGTGACATAATAAAATGTTGGTTTTACTTGATGCCAATGAATTATGTATGGACTACGGAATACTGAAACAGAAATCCAAGGTAGAAGATAGATTTATGTCGATTGTCGGTATTGTATCACTCGTATTTTCATTCATATCTCGGAGACAACTGTGTTACATATTTTGTTTTCGTATTCACTGGTTTATCAAATATGTGTGTGATTTTTTCAAAGCCAATAAACGTATACCTTTTTGCAATCATATTTTATTTGAATTTACGAATAATATATCGTTGAAATCACGTATTTAAGAAATTAATTAAAATCCCGGAGTGAAATGAAACAATCAAAATGAACTGTTAACAATTCGCACACATTCAGATTTTGTATCACAAAGTTAATTCTAAGGGTGATAAACATCTGATTTACGACTTAATTAAGGGACTCCTTTTAATGAAAACGTAAATTCAAAATTTTTATGTTGAACAATATTACGTACGATTCTTTTGTTTAGGGCTAAAAGGGTTCATCACATTGTTTGTGAAAAATATCGCTCCAACACATTGACTTATTTTCACTGCGTATTTATATTTATATTGTATAATTTAAAAGGGCAGTGAAAAATTACAAAAATAACCTTTATTTTACGCGCTAACAATGTCGAGAAGGAAAGTGGTTTATTACAAAAAAATCCCGTCAAAAGCTCCCTGACGGTCGCCATCTTGGATCACCGACCGTTATGCGCGCGCGCATTTGTTTGCGTCCAGGTGTAGCGCTGACAAAACAATCGGCTCTCGAGCGAGAAAGGGGCGGAGGGGCCATTCATAAATTTTTATAAAATTCACCAAAATAAAAAGCGAAACTTATAAAAAAAGTCGAATGCTCAACCAGAGGTGGCGTCGAATCGATAGCCGGGTAATATTTTATAATATTAACTACTTAGGGATGTGAAGAATGGGTGGGGTTGTAAAAATTATAATTGATTGGGCCTATTGAATTGGCTTCTTATTTTGATCCGCCTTCTTATAAAATTTTATAACAATATCTTTAGGTTTATATTATTTAAAAAATCTTGGTCTGCCAAGTGCTTAAAATAAATCACACGCCATATTTTTTTACATCGCTATCTCATATTTTACCAAACCTAAGTCATTTATGGAGATCATTAACATATTAAGTGTTTTGAAGGCGTTAGATAGAGCCCAAACTTTTTCAGAGAATATTAAGAAGAATAATAAATTAAGTTCCTTGTATCGTCTGAGAGTTGTGGAGAGTTCATCATTTTAAAGAGAAAACCGACGATATGATAGTGCGCAAAAAATGTGCAGCCACCTATCATAATACCGCGCCACTGGATACTTATTGTTACATGTTTTCATAAGCCTTAAGCACCGCCTTGTCGGGAAGATCTTAACGCATCGTCACACTCGAAAGCAAATAATTAGGTGTATATTCTACAATTTGCCAAAGATCTCCATTGTATTCTTTGTCCTGTAAGTGGATTCTGTTAGCTACAAAGGGCCAGCCGCATGACACCGCTACCTCGAAACTTTGTACGTGTGTGTATAATGTTATTATTTGGAGCCGCATCTGTCACAAAGGCCGTTGCGTCCGTAATTTTACAGTTTAATCAGCGTTAAATGCTCACAGAGTCACCGCGGTACGACGGTAAAAAAAATATATGAAAGACTCCGCAATCTCGGGGTACAGTAAAGAATTTCGAGCCCATAAATCATTTGGGATGTCGATGACGTTGGCAATAAAATAAAACGTCTGTAATAACTATTCATGAGGCTTGGTGGCAGCCACAAATTGTAACAAAGAATTGCATAAAAATCGTAAGTGGTATAGAAAACGTTGAAATAATGGACTCCCAATAGAATTTGCAGTAGAGCAGAGTATTTTTTTTTAGAGAACTAAAACAAAAATAGCAGCACGCGTCTATGTGACACGTTATTCCATCAAAATATAATATTCTATAAATAAATTCAAACAAATCGCAACATATCAATCACACTTTACCAAGAAAATTGATAAATCGTCAGTTTACACAAAACCGAATAATTAATCTGACAATATAATAACACGAATATCATTATACATTTCCGTATATCAAACAGACTGGATTATGGAAGCCAACGGCAATTACAATGATGGATCTAAACACTGAACTTCAAAGGATGTAGAAGGTATCACGTAGCTTCATATAGAAATAATATTAGACGACAAAATGAACGTTCATTCAGTTAAAGATATGTCATCTATTATGCCTCATTGTGCAGTGACCACTTAGCGTGGAGAGGAAATAATTTATCACAGCATTACTATGTTCTACGGACTTATTGGACCCCTAGAGGCACTTGTCTTTGTACACTTATAGAAAATAAAAGGATGCACCTAAAATTCAATGAGAATAATTTATCTATACCAATTTTGTGGTCGAATGAAATTGAAATGAATCGGTTCTCACATAAGCTCATAAATTTGAATGGAAGGAATTGAATTACTAAAGCGTTTGTTTCTTCCTAAGCTAATCTTTTATTAGAATTATCAGAGAAAATTTTAAAGACCATGTTTTTGATGAAATGTACAAAAACTATCGTAAGAAAATAACTTCAAAGCGTGGCAAATTGATTTCCTTTCATAATCCCTCATTTCCTAACACTAATAGATTTGTTATAACTTCTTTATTAGTAAGACGAATCAATTAACGGCTCACTGTGTGGTAGCCAAAATTAATTAGCCAACTTCCCTGGTACGGTTCACAAAAACAGCAGATGCGAGATCGCCGAGTATACAAGCTGCATTATTAGTTGTTCAGTAATGTTTTAGTTTTTTTGTTGTTTTGCTAACCACCCGCACCAAAACACCATCTGTGTTCGGCCACGGTTCGCTGTAATGATACGTACGGACAAAATGATGATACGATGTGGTGATGGATTGTATTGTAATGATGCTTTAGTAGCTAGAGAGAATAACAATTATTCTCTAGACTATAGTAACTATGTCTATACTTGCTGCCAGTTAAGATGGCAATGGCGGTCATTGACCCACCTACATTTATTAAAGTTCTTAACTTTGAAATCCACAAATAAGCCAGTTCATGTCTTGAATCGTCATCTATCGTGATCTTCAAAATCTTTTCTAATGAAAAACGATACATGGTTCATTTGTTTTGGTTCGTACGAAGAGATATTATGGAAAGAGCAATGACCGCTATTGCCATTTTAACTGGCAGCAACTATAGTGGTAATTTCAAAGGGGATATTACATTTACCGTAGTTAATCGCAATAAATATGCCAAAAATCTAAACACCTGTCTAGTCTGAATACAAGATGAAAAAAAAAACAAAAAAAAAAACTGACGAATTGATAACCTCCTCCTTGTGGAAGTCGGTTAAAAAAAAAAATGCTCAAGCGTAACAAAAAGTGGCGTCAAATGTGAAAGCAATATAAAAGTACGCTGAGTTTAACTTAATTATAACACTCTTGTCTATAGGGACCGACGTGATTGTATGACTGTATGGGAAGGGAAAGATTTATTGCGATCTTGCCGACTCGGTTAGTAAGTGTTGCCTGACTTTTTGTTTCATTCCCTCCACGCTTAATCACTGCATGATCTCGAGCTAATGTGTTTTCGGTATCGACTGTACTCGGCTTAATAATTGCATCAAATTTATTTTCTTCTTCTTATTTGTGGCCAGCAAAAACTTTAACATATACAAAGCTAAGTATATTCGATAAAATAGACGGATTCACTACAGTATTATTTCTACAAATGATTCGTAAATAATTTATCGTTGAAGCACCGATTACTAACAAAATGAATGGTACTAATTAAAAGTAAGATTCGTAGAACTGGTTTCCAAAACATAATATTTATCATGGAAACTATAACAAGACGCTCGAAGTTTTTATTTTAGAATCTCAACTTGTATTAACTGGGAGCAATAAATTTGTTTTAATTGATTACCGTTAATTCACAAAGAAACAGACCGCCTCCAGTCTTTAATTGCATTTATGATGATTACAATCCATTTTAAACTGTTTTGCTTCGCGTGGCTGTATGAGAATGTAACTTATCGACCTGCTTTCGATAAACGGCAAAATAATTAATAACATTAAAGATAAATTAATATTCCCTTTAAACGTATAAACGGTTTTTTTTTCTAAATTAAAACTTCAACAATACGTTTCGTATCGCAATATGATTTTATTGGAAACGAAACATAACTTTTAAAGTACAGTCGTTTCGAACGATGTATCGATTTGTTCATACAATTACTTGCGATGACTTGTGCTACAGCAAATAATTATGATACACGTAGAGTAAAAGAACGCCCCCAACTAGGTGTTACAAAATTAGTATTAAAACATTAACAACCCAACTATTTATAACCACAGGAAGCATAAACAATAACACGAAACTTTCTAATGAGTAATAAAAATTTGTAAATAGCTGCCATAGTTCATACTAATAAAAACCCTATTCCATAAATTATGAAGCTTGACAAAATGATATTTAATGTCCCTTCATTCTATCACGTGTGAGAGTAACGTCATTACCGAAAAACTCATTTAGGGCAAAACCCCTTAAGGAATCCATCCATAATTTTAAGGACACGGTTTTTTCAACACTGGCCTATCATCAATCTGTTGGTCTGGACTGGAGCACTACTCTGCCGCGCTAAGCATAAGAGCAGTAAGTATGTTATGCATAGTTTTGAGTAATTGGCGTGCCAAGTTTTTTTATAATTTTGTTTTTCCGGACTTCTTTTTTTAATTTATATTAATTGTGATGATTGAAACGTGTAGCCCAAATAAAGTGCTTTTATATTCTTCACTCAATATAAGAATAGTTTTAAATGACGAAAATCCTTTTATATCTACTATTACTTGAAGCAACTGAAACTGACCCTTAATGAAATTTACCAGTTCCCGATAAGCTATTAAATCAGCAGTCAGCACATCTGGTAGAGCTCGTTGCGCTGATTCAGGATCAATATTTAACTCATTTTGTCAAAAATTTCACTTACTGCTGATGTCGCTATCGCGGCAGTACTTATTTCCTTGTTATTTCTTTCGTCCTGCTCTTTAAGGAGCACGTAGAGGGTAACAAATAGAGAATATATTATCTATTTTGTCTTACCCATGACAATAATTAATGACTGGATTTAAACGCTTCCTCACGCCCGTGACATTAACATAAATAGAATGATCTTCGTTTGCTCGTTCAGCCCCTTTGATTCCAGTATTTTTAGCTTCGCAGCATCAGGTTTTGTATATTAATTTGTTGGCTGTGGATAGATCGGTGACTTCAGTACTTTGATGTTTTGCGTTTTAAGGTGGCTGGTGATCGTCGCCTTATGGGCTTTACTGGGTGTTGGACGGAGTTAAATTTGTTAAGTGAGGGTTCTGTTCAGTTTAATAGCTTAAGCTTGGTTATTATCACGTAATTATGTCTGCAATTGGGTGTCCTACAGTTAGTTTGATCTTGATAGATCCCAGCAATTTATGGAAATGATCTGTTACGGTGAAAGCGCTAGGGTAGTCCGCGAAATTCAAATTTACTTACGTTTTTTGCGATTTGCAGGTCAGTATTAGGTTGTATGTTCATTAAAATATAATTCGCGATCGTAACAAAAATGGCTTTTTTTTTAGGGATGGGAAATCATCAAATAACTCCTCCCGCTCGGTGGAGTGGGAGGGAGTGTCAGACTTTTACTGACTAAAACCCATCCATGTTCCTTCTTTGCCCTGTGTGTTCCAGGGCCGCGGTATCCCTTTCGAACAGTCCCGCAGCCCACAAATATGGCTTTACAGAGTTATAATCATTAAAATCATCAATACAACCCTCCATGACTGATCTATACTTAAAAACTGCATAGTAATAATCTGCTCCAGTTACTGTGACTCAATATTTTTTTTAAACTGGAAGTTTGAATGTCACAGTCTAAACAAAGGGGTTTTCTTTTAAGAAAATATAAATTTCTTTGATGTATTTCATTTGCAGTATAACAAAGACATCCAGATTTACTTTCTGTGTCAGATATTATGATCGTAAAGTAAGCGATTAATGGAAATAGCTTTGGAAAGGAGGTTGACAAAGAAACAATACTGTTTTGCGAGTTATGAACGACAAGCTGTCTCTGAGTGTTAGTGAATTATAACAATCGGCTGCTCTTTTATTAAAAGATATCTCTGTTGTATTAATTGTGAATTTTATTAGATTTTCCAACTTTTATTTTATAATGGAAATATCATAACTTTTCTGTTGTAATTCTACAAGACTATTTGTGTGAAATTTTTGTGATAATCTGATTGTTTTCTTTGGCCAAGCCGGGATTACGCCAGACAGTAAAACTTAAACCTTACGAGCTTGTGTTGTAGGTAAAACAAAATGTTTAATTTATGAACAATCCATTTATGCTCATCAAAATCATTAGGTAAGTTAATTACTTACATGTAATTTTAGTGGAGTTGCAACGAACTTTTTAAACACTAACTGCACGTTCTAAACAAAAGATACAAGGTACCTACTCCAAACAACAAATCAGATTACTAATTCGTAGACAAAACAAACGCTGAACTCGCCAATAAATTGTATTGTAACAAAACTATTAGTGTTCGAGAAATTGGCTTCTAATTTCTCGTGTCCAGTCCGTCGCACTGGATTTATTTAAATGAATTTATGGTGCAGCGGTCGCCATTATTGTTAAGACAGTAATAAGCTCACTCATTTTATTGGCTTGTTACTGATAATTAGTTTTAAATGAATCGGGTTGATATTTCTTATGATATTTAAAGCTCCAGTTGAGTTCTGCGCAATGAAATACTGAATATTATTACAGAATTTAAAAAATACGGCAGTTTACAGCGAAATTCGGGTATTGTTTACTCGATTATAGCAAATGTATTGACTGTTTAATATTTTGTATTTAAATCTTCTTCTTCTTGGCATGTCGATATACTCAAATAATACCCGACCAGTATATTGCCACCTGCTCAGCTCTGGCGTTGGTTTCGTTTAATATGATAATCATTAAAGTATCATACTGATAACTTTGATAAAGAATTCTGAGAAAATGTATTTACTTTTGTAAATATTATGTTAACCACAAAACAGAAGCTAAATTGTTGTGATGCTTACTATTACCAAAAATAAATTATGTAGTAAAATCATTATGTTATGAATGTACTATGACTGTGTTATTTACAAAGATAATAAAGGTATGCAACGGTAAAATCACAAATTATGTAAAACATAGCAACATTCACAGAAATACTAATTAGGGAAACTAGACATCACGGTACACAGATCCTTATCTAGGAGTTCACAATAAAACTAACAGGTCTCTCATATTTCACGAGAGAAGAGATTGCACAACGATTGTTGTAACCGTTATTTTAGCATCTCTGAATTCTCTATACAGGGTTGCCATCATTAAATATTTGGCAACTAATTAGTGAACGTAGTAAGAATAAACTCTTCCTGCAATCTACGCAGTTAGAAATGAGAATTCATCGGTTAATAGCTTTTTTTTAAAGATCTACAAATGACAGCCGGAATCAACGGCTTAACGTGCTAGGTTGGTCACCCATCCACAGACCAACCTAGGCAAGCACGGCTTAACCTAAAAATCGATCCGAGCGGCTGTTATTATTTAGCCACGAGCTCCTCCACGAGGTAGTGCATAATTGTAATATTGAAGAAATATTTCTGAGAAACAAGTGTGAGTCAAACAACCCTACAAATACTGGCTGGTTAGACTAACCGCCTGGACTTACATCGTGGCTCTACGTGATTCTTGTTGATTGTGTAGATAATTTGACTGGCAACATATACATGCGTGGTTTTGAAGTAACGCCCTGGCGCCAAGTGATTGCAGTGATTTTGAAAAAAGATTTCGTTCGTTCGAAAAGATGGATGCTTTATCAGAATGTGTTGGTAATATTTTATTGCAATTGCATTAGCCCTGGAAAACCTGTAGGACTCTTTCGGACTCTCTCTCTCTCTCGTGGCTAAATAATAACAGCCGCTCGGGTAGATCTTTAGGTTAAGCCGTTCTTGCCTAGGTTGGTCTGTGGATGGGTGACCACCCATTATATACCGAGTTTCTTCCGTGCCTCGGAAAGCACGTTAAGCCGTTGGTCCCGGGTGTCGTTGGTAATCTTTGAGAGTCGTTAGGTAGTCAGTGGCCCAAAAGTCTGACAACCAGTCTTACCAAGGGGCATCGTATTACCCAGTACTAACTAGGTTGAGGAGGTCAGATAGGTAGTCGCTCCATGTAAAATACTGGTATTCGGCTGCATCAGGTTAGACTGGAAGCCGACCCCAATACAGTTAGGAAAAAGCTAGGCAGATGATCATGCATTAGCCCTAAAAAAATAATTTTCTGACTGTAGTACTCAGATTTTTGTAGATTGAGATTGTGAGTGACTGAGCAATTTAGGTGGAATAATTTATGTCCCGATAAGATAATAACACTATTATTAGTCCAAAATAATGTTTTGTTAAAAGCCTATGATAATGAATCTAACTAGTTGCAGTGACTACTCTTGTTCAGTAAACAACACAACGGTAGTAATAATTTGATTTGGAGTGGTCTAGCGTACTACGGAGTTGCCAAAGAACGCTAGGTCAGATTATAGTGGTTTGTTGCCACTGATTGTAATTATCAAGTAGGCTAGATTTATAAAATGCTATGTAATGGTACGTACTTAGATACCGCGGCCCTGGAACACAAAGGGCAAAGAAAGAACATGGATGGGTTTTAGTCAGAAAAATTCTAACACTCCTTTCCACTCCGCCCAGAGCGGGTCATTTGATGATTTCCCATCCGAAAAAAAAGGGTACGTACTTACGTAGATTATTGTTCCACTAATCCAAAAAAGGCTCGTTGAACTTCATGATTAACCCGTCGCAAACAAAAAATCGTGAGTGTTGCCAACCAACAATATAATTTGTAACATTTTTGCATTCAACTTCGTCGTGATTATCTCACGTTCTCGTGTTGTTCACACGTCAGGTCCGAGTAACAGCTACATGTTCTTTTTTTTAGAGTAAAATACTGTGTTCAGGATGTAACACGCTTCTGAGTTTATTTAGACGGTTGCTGTGTTTAAAATTGTGTTTTAGTTCTAAGTATCAATTTATCATTAACTCTAGAGATGGGATATTTACCATGTTTAGGTACTGTTAGTGACCATGACAGTTTAAAATTTTATAAGTATCAATTTGTTCAAAAATCAGAATTTTCATCGAAAGAATTTGAGACTAATTAATAATGAGCTTATACTGTCACTTACGGGATATCTTCCGTGATTATTCATTATTTTGAGCTCCCTATATTTCTACGCTGTTGCAAGCGCCATGATCGAGGGTTGACTGGAGAATGCGGGTGGATGGAAAATAAATTCACGGAAGATATCCCGTAAATGACAGTATAAAGGTCACAGCACACATAATAACTCTGAAAGGGATCGGCACCGTATCAACTCTAGCTGGTCAGTATTCTTTGTATGAAACTCCCTACTGCAACGCACACTAATCGGAATCGTAACGTAATCGCCTGGCCTCGGGACAAGCTCACGAACTGCGGTGCGGTGCGGCGTCAACTAGTCGTCCCCGCGCTTACATCTTTCCGTACCCGAGCTTACGTATCTTCGTCCACCCTTACGCAAACTACTGTTGCTCAGTGGTCGGCGAGCCGTAAGCGCGGTGTCGCCTAGCCGTACCCGAGTTGACGTATCGGAGCTGCTGTTCCGCTTGCTTACGTTAGGTTGACGACTGTTTGACGGCGAGGCGAAAGGTGATCCGGTTCCGATCCCTTTCCGAGTTGATGTGTGCTGTGACCTTAAGTTTTGTTGTAAACCGTGAAAGCTTAAAACAGTATATAATTGTCTATCATGAATTTGACGAACCTAAAGCATTCTCTGAATAATCTGTAAGCCCTAAGAAGAAGTCTGAGAAGTCTTACAATTTGTTCAACACAATTAGTTCGACGAACTTATTTACATTTAAATAATAATATTCAAGTATCACAAAACCAAATATCAATTCAGCAGCTGTTACTAAAAACAATAAAATCAATAAACATACCTACATAAATTAATTTCAGAGTCGTTATTCTTATCAATAGTTTTAACCCAATACCAATGGCGGCCGGACCTATCTTAAAATGTTAACGATGCCTTACATCCTCTGTCGATTAATTAATCAGTAAGTTTTTGGCATGATTAAACTTAATGGCCTAAAGAAATGTCGACAAGTAGTAATTAATGCATATTAATGTTTATTAAAAATACATTAATTTTCTTAGGAAATGGTCTTGTTTTGACATGATTCAATGGAGCGCGTTTTTTTAAGTTTGGTATTATTTTTTTACATATAATTAAAACCAGTTTTATACGTTCGTTCTAAGGACTATTTATTTAATATTTATAGTCCTTTGCTTTAAACGTGTAGATGTAAGAAACAGATATCCTTGGTTGTGTATGACATTCAGCTTTAAAAAAAGGTTGTAATAATGGTTTATGTTTACAAACTGTCTCATTCGATTTTGAACTTGAACATTTTATGAACATGAATATGAACATTTTATGGTTTATAATCATTTGGAGAAATTTGACCGTTTGTGGTAACTTGAGATGTTGGCGAATGTACTAAATCTTCAATTATGTTAATTGCATAATATTAACGAATGTAAACAAATAGAAGAATCTACAATGTTCATTTTGTTCCAATCGCTTGTAAGGTACAGTCAGTGCCCAGCATTACTTGACACCTTTTCCCCATTTTTCTTTGGGTTAAGTTTCCAAGGTACTGACTATACTTGCAAGTCTTCTGAGAAGACTCGTGTCTCCTACAATTTTGAAGGCTGCATAACTAACTTCATAAGTGTTTGAGAAACATTTAAAATCCTTGTAGTAATTTAACCCCTCCAGTACAGTAAGAGTTTGTCACGTTAGTCCTGGTATTATCTCCCATAGACTGAAATTTCGACGCCCTAGTTTGTAATTTCGTACCTTTGTTCACTAGACAGAATGTTCTAAAAGAGCTACTACACATTTTAGACATCTAATTAGCAACTAGTCTCTTTAGCGCGCACCTATAGTAGTAGGCCATAAGTGTTATTGGATTTTTCATCAGTAACTTTGTCAATATCAGCCCCCCGATCTAGATTTATATATATCAGCCCGGAATCACCCACTGCTGGGTATAGGCCTCCCCTTTTTTCTGCCACACTTCCCGGTTCTGTGCGTCCCTTATCCAGGTGTTTCCCGCGACTTTGACGATTTCGTCGACCCAACGAGTTTTAGGATGGCTCAGGTTTCTGTGACCCAACCTTGGCCACCACTTGGTCAAAGCCTTACTTCATCGGCCATCTCCGCTTCTAGCAAGATGTCCTGCCCAGCATTATGCTCGCCCCCTATTACATGGGACTTGAGCATTACTAGCATAATGTGAGTATACGACCTATAGGCACACCTCGGCATCACTGCAAGCGTGATGATATGTTGTAGTAAATAGTATACATCGACATAGTAATCACCACCCCCCACGTGCCTTAGCCAGTATCAGACGATCAGAATAGGGGGTCAATTGAGTTTCTTTCCATAACTTTCGCGTACGATTTCGCTCGTATCGTATCGATACGGTGTTTCTACGAATCAGCAAATGGCCCAAACGATACGTGAGTCTGATTATATCGAGACGATTGGACCGTGAGCTGATCTAGATCTGGACCTGGCGATGCTTGGCTTTTTGTATTAATATTATTTTAAAATGGCTTCAGCTGATCCATTGCTAATATTTTGTGATACAAAATATTATGAAATATAATCGACATCATCGTTGTCTCAATTCCTCGGGAGTTGGGATACTATTTCCATATTTTTGCGTTTATTTTGAATATGTTTAGTTGTATTTTTTTAGACTTGACTGCATAACGTAAAGAATTTGACTATAGCTTTAAATTACATAATGAAATCTTTCTAATTTCCCAATCTACCAACAGTAGGTATGCAGGTCCGATCAAGATTGCTTCATATTTACATGCTTATCTTAAACCAGTGAAAATATCTTAAAACAGATGTTTACACATGAATATTTACAAACAAACAACCTCATAAAAGATAAATAACAGCCAGAACAGTAGGTGTTGCGTAAAAAAAGAAACTTAAAAATCTCGTAACTTCTTATAGTTGGCGATTTTATGTTCTATACCCGAAGACTGTTCTTTTATTTATTAGTGTAGATATGTCTACTTATCCTGTTTTCTACTCGTATAGGCAGCGTTATAGTAAATTATTGGTTTTATCTCACGAAAGTAGGTTAACATTAACGTGAGAAAATGTAGAAGCGTAGCTGATCATAGGTCTTGTGTACAGTTTATTATACTTTCCATGTTGATACGATTGTAGGAGAAAATTCAAATTGTAGAGTAATTTTCACTTAATAAAACTTTTCAAAATTGCAAAAAAATTAAAGAAACTTATCTTTTACTTCAAATGTATTTAGGGAACTGCATTTTGCTTGTAAATGTTTTTCAATAAGTATACCTACCCCAGTATAACGTTAGGTAAGTACTTCATAAATCTTAAAGCGCAAGAATTCTCTACACAATATTAGAAACATGATTACATCACAAGAGCGGAGACGGAGATGCTCAAAGCAGTGTGTTGATGAATAGGAAATACCGCCATAAGAAGGTACGGATACATTTGAAGCAAGTTAATTACTTTACCTTACCTAGTAGTAACAAATAACCTATCACGTAGGCATTAAACGGAATTTACTAACTCAGTTCGTATTAACTAGAGAACACTATATAGCGAGTAATATCGTAGGTATGAACCGTAATCAATGGAAGTAAATTCCTATTAGGCCTAGGCCTATTGAGGGTGGCACAAGACCGTGGAAATTGGCACCAGAAAAAAGAGGCCTATACCCAGCAGTGGTTGAATTCAGGCTTAGGTTGACGATGATGAAAGCCCTTTTACTTAGTTCTTACAGTTTCATAGATATAAATCACATAAAGAAATGCTTCACAGAAAACATTTGTTCATAAAATCCAATAATAAACAAAAAAAGAAAATACTTACTTAGAAATCTTTGTATGATTTATGCGATTTTATTATTACTTTAGCTTTTAATATCGACGCTACTTACTTTATCCAAGATAATTTTGTTTGAGATATATTGTTTTGTTTAAAGGGTAACAACAAAATAGCAAGAAATCAGGACGAAGACGTTCAATATTAAGCCCAGCCCCAAGGGAGGATATACAAAATACACCAATTTGTTTTTCTCATAGCCGGAGGACAAACGCTCCAGAGTCCAATTATTAAATTCTTAGTCGAATATCATGCATCGGAGAATGTCCACCAGACAATAGCGACGTAAGAAATATGAATCATAAGAATTGAGTTGTATACCATACTGATATCAAAAGGCTTTTTCTCGTACATAATTCAGGCGCTCACTTCATTATTAATTAATAAAAACATATTTATGAATTATTTATTACACAGACCGATCTCAGAGAGAATTCTACGCATTGTTATGTTTTAATTTATTGATCTCTTTAGACGTCATAAATACTGATTTTGGAATAAGGTTTCAAATGAAATTATATAGACCCATTTTAATGTAACGATTCAGAGAAATACGATTTGATCAAATTTTATGTTAATTTATTTCTTAATATGGCGAAATTAGATTAAGAACATGACTGTAATAATGAAATTTAATAAACATAGTGTTATCTCGACCTCTGATGCTCATATTTTATTAAAGACTCGTTATTATAATTGCTAATCACATCGCATGTAATAACTTGACAACCAAATTCGATACAATAATGAATGTAAATCGGCTCAAATGTCGAATTTAAGCCAATTTACATAATAGGAGGTGAAACATTTGAATTATTTAAATAATTAAATATTCGTTTTATTAAAATCCAATTTGAATATTTCGTCCTGGAGCAAATATGATGAATAAAATATTTTGTGAATGATTTTTTTTTCTCTTTTTGAATTCCAATTCACTGATCCTTTGCATGGCAGCTTTGTCATGTTAAAACAATCGAAAGTCAATGAATTGCAAAATTCCTTGATGTCATTATGATAGACGGTAAAATAGGTGAGATTAAGATAAAATGCACATTCAACAATGAATAATACTTAGGTCAGGCTAGCAACACAAATGTAGACCCATGTAGACCCATGTGAAATAAAATAATTGATTTGAACCACAAAGTTCTTTTCTCAGTCTCTGCACTACACTCTGAAACTTTTTCTTATCCGCTACATTGAGTGGAGTAGACAAACATACAGTTCTACTCGAAACTCCTTGAAAACAAGCAGAAGTGAAACAGTTGTTTGATCGGATTAAAAACTTAATTCCACACACTCAGCTGACACACAACCTAAGTTAAAGAGACAAACTAAAACTCTATACAGATATCGCACAACATTTTTTGCTTGCGTGTGATGGATGATAAATTACACCGCGACTCAGCTTGAATGCAAATCTCTCGAAGTGGGTCACCCTGTAGATATTATTTTTCACATCCAACCACAACTGGAGGACCTTGTCTCAATGATTGATATCTTATTGTACCATGACATTTTTACGATTCAACGTTGTAATAGAAAATTTTTACAACTCTTGGAGTGGTTCTTTGTAGTTTTGAATACATTGTGCTGGAGCTTACTTATTTCTATTGAATGTTGAACAGTTCCGGTCAATGATGGATGGAATTGACTGTTTAAATAGTGACAGTAAAATGTTCTGAATTGATGCAACATTCTTTGAGCAACTTATTGCGATCTGTCTTCCAGTCTACAAGTTGATTTTTTTTAAGCATGTGTGAGAGTTATTATTTATGCACGTGTTTTACCACCTACTGATCAAAGTATAAAATTCAAGTGTACAAATGAGATATTCAAATCGAATTCCAACTTACATAGATACCTATGGATTCATTTTATTAATGGGATATATGCCGTTATTTTCCACACACTACGGTCATGTAGGCTGATGATGGCAGTACCTTACTTGAATGAGGTAAGTATTTACCTTTAATGTAATGTGAACGTACCCAGTAATTTTGCTAAAAGGCACTTTACTCGGACACAACATATTATTATATTATTTAGAGAATGCAGAAAATCTGAAGGGAAGTTTGAAAAAAGTAAAGAGCGAACTAATAAAGCTCTCAGCGCAATTATTGAAGTTTAACCGCACGGGATCCAGCTTCCCTTGTACCAATCACGCCATTAGTTTGCTAAATTGTACGCTATAAAATGCAAAAAACTTTGGATTCCGATTTTCAAGTTGAAGTTCTGTAATCATCACTGCAGATTCCAAAGTTGTTTTTAATACGTAGTGCCTCGGGCACGCAGTTTCGAAGGTTCGTATTGTAATGTGGATGAAAGAACATCGAAAAATTAGCGGCTCTGAATACGTAATTTGACTTTTTGCCTTTGTTAAAGACGTTTTATCATAATGTGGTGTTTTCAAAGCGGTGCACAATTTGAAAATTTGAATTACTAATTACACTCTGGGATGCCATAAAAGAAGACATGTGGACATCTACTTTTAATGCAAGCAGGTTTACAATTTAAATGATGGGTTTATTTTGTGTTTCAAGTGCTTTCACGTTCAATTTAAGGTATAACGTTTTAGGACCATGTTATTTACGTACATGAAATGCTAAAAAACCCTCCATGATTGAAGAAACCAACTTCATAATAAAGTCATGGACGTGGACTCGTGTAATTATTAAAAATGTTCAGAGTAAACGACTCTCAGAACCCCAGTCGCAGGTGTGCTGGCTCGAAGAATCCCGTATGCGTTTAGTATAGCTTTTTCCTTAGTTGCTTTGAAATACTACATTAGTTTTAACTATCATTTAAACTTCTTACAGACACTTAAGGTACTTTTTAATAATAGCCAGGTGGGCAGCTGCAGATACAACTGGGACCGGTGGGGGTAGTCTGATGAAGCAAGGTGCGACTACGGAGCTTCAATACAAACCATAGCGCATTTCCCTTTGCTATGAGGGACCCGTCTGAAGCCACCACCAACGTCGTTGAGGTGAAAGAGTTCTAGTCAAAACTTATTTGGATCTTATAAAGGCATTCATCGATATAGTGAAGAAGAAGAATTTATTATTATTATTATAAGCCTATATTGTCCCACTGCAGGGCAAAGGCCTCCCTTCCCTCCTTCCACTTTACACACATTTCGCGATCTAGTGCGATTGTAGGCCAATCCTTTGCGAAAGAGTCCAGCTTATTCCGCCATCTCCTTCTGGGCCTGCCGCGTTGAAGAAGAATGTAGTTTCTAATATAGCTAGTCCACCATCAGTATCAAGTTACCCATGAGGAATTTTCTTGTCCACTTGTCTATACTTTCAAACTCATCAGTCCAGAACTGTAACAAACTAAGCGAACTTCTAATTTTAGTAGCATTATGCTCTGCCGTGCGTCGTCGGCAGAACATCAATCATGAGTCACTTGGAATAGATCGAAACTAGTTTAAGAAGAGTTCAACAAGAAAAAGGTTCTGCCATAGTTTTTATATTGCGTGGAGAGCGATTATTGAGTTTATCTTTTGTTTGATGTAATATCGTCTGATATTCGATTTTGCTTTTTCGATACGTCAACTTATTTAATATAAGTTGCCTCGAAGTTCTCGAGTAAAAAGACACGAGGAGGTTTCTAAGTAGCAACGCAACGTATGCACAAGTTTTTATCCTTTTCTTCTTTTAATTTTTTGGCACATGCCCAGAGTTTTCAACCTTATGTTCTTTTGCCCTTAGTAGTGTTTGTTTAAAATTAAAAGATACTTAGAAGCTACAATACCTTGACCTCTGCTTATTTCGACATCCTCTTTAAAACGATAGCAACAGAATTTCGCGGGACATTGTTACGGTTACCGGTAAATATTTTGACATCATTAAGGAATTCAACGAGGGTTCCCGACAATTTCTGTCACAATTACGGAACCCTAATAACGGTTCCGTCCCTCCTTACGACAGATTCTCAAAATTTGATGATGATGATGACTTATGTAACGCAATCAAGTATAACTTTTGAAGTACCGTCAGCATTATAAAAATAAATCTAGTTTAAAAGATAATTAAGAGTTTCAATTTTTTGTTAATAAAAGATGATGGGTATAACAAAACTCATTATTGTCAAGCTTTCTACATAAGTCTGAGATACTGAATTGAGACAGTACATATGACACAAATAAAAAATGACGAGAGAATCCAGGTGAGGAGGCTGATATGAGATACTAAACTGCTAAATTAAATGTAAACATTAAAGTAGCTGAAAATATTGGAGACAGGTCCAAAAAGAAAATTTTAATTCTCAGGATTCCATTCCATCCCACCATTGGATGCCGTCAACATTATAATTTACATTTTTTTTCAGAATTTCCAGAAATTC
The DNA here is from genome assembly GCA_905220335.1 of Noctua pronuba. NCBI lineage: Eukaryota > Metazoa > Arthropoda > Insecta > Lepidoptera > Noctuidae > Noctua > Noctua pronuba. Next base: position 10,634,738 of record LR999902.1, read on the forward strand.
AATATGCAGTTAAAAATGAACCCAATCCAACTTATTCCTCCAACGCTACGCGTGTTGATGACAATTAAAGTAATACAGCGTAACATCCAACCCGCCATTACGACGCGCACTAATCTGTGTGCGTACGCGCAGGTAGCCGGTGCCGCATCCAGTCAACGTGTGATCGCTGGATATCTATACGATTGTGCCAATGTATCAATGAATGGTGGAGTATTGATTCTTGACCGCAAAAAAAAACAGAAAACTATTATGAATGGTTGGACGTAAAAACTGGATTATATTTTTTTCAGCGTTCGAAGTATGAATGGGTTTTAATATAGTTTTGAGATAAAAAAACGTATGCAAAGAGAGGAAATGTTCTAAAATTTAAAACAAATTCATCATCATCATCATCCCCACTTCACCCATTGCTGGGTCTAGGCCTCTCTTTGCTGACGCCAAGCTCCGCGTTCTTATGTCAGCCTCATCCAGGATATCCCCGCAATGGCAACAATGTCATCTGCCCATCTTGGCGCCGCTCAAATAAAACAAATTACTTTTGCTTTATTTGAACTGTAAACTGCATTGACGTAAACTATCAATGTTGAAAAACTTTTGTAAACTTCATTGACGTAAACTATTAACATTGAAAAGCTTTTGTAAACTGCATTGACGTAAACTATCAAAATTGAAAAATGAAAGCTAAATTGTAAGAGATGATGATAAAACTCTCACTTGTCACATCAGTAGACAATGCAGCCGCCAAAATTGAGTAACAGATACGAAAGATTGAAAACACCATTGTACTCTCGAAAATTACAGTCACAACTGGCCAGAAGCACCCGGATCAACAACCGTAAGCAATAATCATTACGCTCGACTCATCAGCCTTGAAAGATGCTTTATTGTCTCGATTCGGCTTGTTGTCGACTTGTTACGACTACAAAATAAAAAATAAAAAGATATCATCAAACTTGTATTATAAAACCTCACGCAACAGCCGCGCGCGCACCGGAAAAAAGTTGAAAATGATTTCTGGCTTCGAAGTTTGAATCGAATCGTTGATAGGAAGGAACGAGTATATCGGGTATGTATGAAACAAAACTTATGTAAAAGATTCCGTAGTCGTGAAAAGTAAAATCTAAAAATAGTACTGTTTAATTTAATTAAAGACCTCGTAAAAATAAATTAAGCACCAATGTAAACCGCAACCGACAGACGACACTGGAAAGTTTCGCTGGCAATGTTAATGTATCCTGTAGCGTCTCTAACTAAGTAAGCCAGTGAACAAACGATATACGCAAGTTTGTATCTTACCTCTACATTATGTGCAAGTACACTCCAACCTTTGTTCACATATCTGATTACATTACATGGATTCTTGCGGAGTTCCTCGTTCCTGCGGCCTATAGATTTATATAGCTAGGTACGCAGACGCGCTCGCTACTATCCAAATCCAACAATGTTCTTCAACAAATCGCGGGAGTTTCTAACAGAATAAACTTTATCCACACGAAACTGTTATTTCTTTATTGTTATGGCAATCTAAATCCCTGTTTGTAGACAAAGCGAATACAAGATAAAGTCCATAGAAAGTATATTTTCCAGTAAAGCGGCGATAACTTTTTAGGGCTACCATGAAAGTAACTTTTACGATTGTTAGGAATTAATATCTGAAAAATGGTTTTGGACCCTCATATCTTACCGATAAAGTTCGAGTATCGCGGGAAATTGCTGCCGATATTCTTTGTAACATGGTTTTCCAATTTTGCACTTCTGCTGAAAAAAACTCCAATGTATTTTTCTTTATTACATTGCTGGATCTTTTTCACTCGGATATCTTTAAGGCTGAGCCGGTAATTAGATATTTTCTTACAAAGCTTCCTTTCTGGTTAAAGGGTGTTTTCAGGATAAACGGTTTAGGGAGATATTTTTACGCTCTCGTAAAATCTTATCATTCCTTGGTTTGAAATACAATCTCTACCTAACATCTACGGCTGGTAAACTTGACTCTTACATTCTATTAATTTCCTCATTTCCTAAATCAAATCAAGCTGCGTATTCTCCGTAAATTACATTACGTAAGAAATGCAGTGACATCTCCTTTCATACTACCAGACCATGTAATATCTCAAAACACATTCGGGACGGTTGCGATACATAAAAACATCTATTTCTCTCGCCCCAAATAGGGATATCCAATTGGACCTAATGTTTTTATCACATAAATATGAAAAGTGGATACCTTACGTAAGCAGTATTTTTATATTTAGGTCTACGTGTTCACGTACCGAGTGGCGTAGATATAAAAAAGAGATTGTTTTTTACACGTGTGGTATATACTTTTAGGGTCGGATATGTAACATGTTTATGAACTTTTGGATACGTGTATCAGTTATTATTACAGAAAATCATATTTTTTGTTGGTACCTATGAACGTTTACTGAGAGTGCGAAAGATACGGGTTTCCCTAAAAAGGATACGCTTTATTTTCCCTTTCTGTATCAGAAATAACTTTAAATATTTCTATCATTGACTATGCAAATATTAATATAATGTCTCTAGATTCGCACCAAAAACTCCAAAAACTAGCAACACTAATGGATAAAAGAATCGGCCATGTGCTTGCTGTAAGCGTACAGCCTTTAACAAAGCTACTTTTGGCAATATGCCAAAACGCTAGAAACTAGTAAATAAAACTGAAAAGAGAGCTAGGAAAAATCATAAAAAAGTTCCGATTAAACGTATACTTTTTCTTTATTTTTTTTTTGTTTTATTAGCTATGAACCTGTTGAATAAAAATAATGTTTTTGGTATTTACGATGATAAATATTACTTACCTACATAATTTGAAAGGAAACATAAAATTATGAATAATAATATAATTTTACATCATTTACCCATGAATTCATGTCCATAATTTTTGTAATGTTTTCAGAAAGTTTCGATACAATGTTAAACAATGAACGCATTAAAATATTTCGAGCCTCCATTCGCTCGTTAAAAAATCATCTGAATTAACAACCGATATAAAGATTGCCTGGGGTAACATAAAAATACTGTAAACAACCGAAAATAAATTGTGGAATAAACTTTTATTTAAATTTTATGAAACAATTTGAAAGTTCAATACTTAAACCGAAACAGGTACCATAAGAACTTAACCACACTCGTTACGAGTTACTCAAAACGAATTCGAGTTTTCTCATCATAGCTTCACCCGAAATTGTACTCGGCTAAACTCGGCAGCAGAAATAACATCCGAATAAAAGTTCTTTTTGTTATTTTAAGCACCCACCACCGCTGCCTAAAAAGGTCGCCTAATTTGTCGGACGGAATTCGACATTATTTCACTCCACCATTGTTTGTGTTCCGATTACCGCGAGGGTTAAATAGCGCGTTTAAACGTCGACTTTTTCGTTAAACTTCCACGTTGTTAAGGGGAGTGAAGTCGGGAAGGGTTAAGCTGCTGGCCTTAATCGTAAACTGCTTGCGAGGCTCTTTTGTTTTAGATTTGGAGCATTTTAGAATTCTGTCGGAGATTTCGTAATGGAAAATTTCTTTGGGGTCGTAAAAATAATTGTGCTGATTCGGGAATTAAGGAAAGTAAGCCGAATGTCGGGGGTTTTGGTAAGTATACTTACTAAATGGCGTTTTTAATACTCTAGTCTTGATATTATCTACAACTAGTTTTTTCTCTCGCTGCTTCGCTCGCATTATGTACGGAAATTAACCCACATAGACGTTTTAAAAGGAGGAGCTCGTGGGTAAATAATAACAGCCACTCGGGTCGATCTTTAGGTTAAGCCGTGCTTGCCTAGGTTGGTCTGTGGATGGGTAACCACCCATTAAATACTGAGTTTCTTCCGCGCCTCGGAAAGCACGTTAAGCTGTTGGTACCGGGTGTCATTTGTAGATCTTTGACAGTCGTTAGGTAGTCAGTGCCCCAAAAAGTCTGACAACCAGTCTTACCAAGGGATATCGTATTACCCAGTACTAACTGGATTGGGGAGATCAGATAGGCAGTCGCTCCATGTAAAATACTGGTATTCAGCTGCAACCGGTTAAGACTGGAAGCTGACCCCAATATAGTTGGGAAAAGGCTAGGCAGATGATGAGACGTTTTAAATGTAGCCTATAACACTCGGGGATAATGTAGCTTCCCGTTAGTGAAAGAATTTTCGGAATCGGATCAGTAGTTTCGAAGATAACCCTTACATACAAACTTCAAACACAAACCTCCTTATAATATAATATTAGTATAGATAATATTGCCTATATCGTAACTTCACATGACTAACGCTCCTGAAATAAATTGAGCAAGAACCAACTGAAAAACATGACTGAGCAAAAGAAAAATGCTTCAAAGACTTCTCGTAAGTAAGAGCACTCGAGGAATGTCTCATTATACTTGGGGAACCAGTCTCGAGAATTCGTTTTTATTAAACAAGGCTAATATTTCTTTTGACACTCAATCTATGCTTTTACACTCAACTAATAAAAGTGTAGTTATAAGAAAGAGATGACGTGTCACGTAATTAATGTCTTTGAAACAAAAGATATCGGGGGGGGGGGGGAATGGCCGCTGTAGTAGAATCGTAATTGGATAATAATATGAATCGCATTAAAATTCCTAAAATGGTTTATCATGAATTGTCACTTTGTGACCATTTTAAGAATTTACTTTAATTTATTTTTATTTAATTTACCAAAGGCTGGCTTTTACTTTGGCCAGAGGCTAAGTGTTGCCATACAACGTGGCAACGCCGCCAGTCTCTTGTGCACATTACCAGCTGACAGCGTTGAGGAGGAATTTTTTGACGCTTTGACGCGTTATCAAGATATGTAGGTTTTCAGTAGTTCTCTTGTGGTACCTACCTATCGGTTCCAATTTAAGAACCTTATTTTGCGGATCACCTGATGCATGAAAAAGTTGTCAAATACTAGAATCAGAAGAAGAGGACAGTGACTATCACCAACTCACAGCGGGCTCGGGTGGTAGATAAAAGCCCACTACCTCTCACAAAGATGAGGTCTGTAGGTAGTGTAACATAAAAGTCCAATGATGAAATATAAACATAACATCACGCCTGTAATCCCCGAAGGGTTATGCTAAGTTGCAACTGATGGTACCTACACCCACATTTCACTAGTTATGTTGCGTCCCATGTGATAGGGAGCGAGCCTGTTGCCATCAACTGGGTACAGATCTAGACTCCGTGGCTGCTACTGAGAAATTCCTAATGGAAAAACCCAAAAGCACTTTGCCCGACTTGGGAATCGAACTCAGGACCCCATATTCAGCAGTTCCGCTTGCAACCACTCGAACAACGAGGCAGTCACTCCACTTTATATTAGCATCAACAGCTTCTAGAAGAGGGTGATTTGAGAAGAATAAACAAAATAATAAGGAACTTAACGTCACAATAATAGAAACCAGTATTAAATAGCCAACATTATGCTCAAAACACCGTCTACTACATATTTAGAACAATGAACTGCTATTAATTTTACCCTAAGTTTCCACTATCAGCGGTTGGACGAGCTGCGGTATATCAACTGCGGTTCTCAGAACACTATATAGATAAGCACAGAAGCACCACTTTATTAAAACTCACGCTCATATAAAACACCATACAAAATTGCATCTTGTATCTCCGACAAGAGAGTCTAAATTTGATTGCAGCAATCCACAAAGGTTGGTACTATACTAAGGCTGCCGTTGCACTGAATGACTTGGTAAACTCAGTGTGTTAGTCTTGTGACTACGACCATCGCTTTACGATATTAAACAAATTCATGAATGTTGGTGAAGTTCATTTTAAACATAAACTAGCATTCGCCCGCGACTTCGTTCGCAAACATTGTGATAACGGGCTAATATTCATGATATAAATTCACCATCCATTTATAGCAACCACGAATAATGTAGCTTTCTGTCAGTGAAAGAATTTTTAGAATTAGATCATTAGTTCTGGAGATAACATCGTACACACAAACAAATTTTACTTCTTTATAATATTACTATGATATTAATAGACTATACTATAGTCAGTGGCCCAAAAAAAGGGATATTGTATTACACAGTACTAACTGGGTTGTGGAGGTCAGATAGGCAGTCGCTCCATGTAAAATATTGGTATTCAGTTGCATCCGGTTAGACTGGAAGCCAACCCCAATATAGTTGGGAAAAGATTAAGCTGATGATGATAGTATAGGCTATAGTGTAGTAAAGTACACTTGGTTTTATACGACCTGGGAGAGAACTCCTGCTGATGGTATATGACCAATGGCTCTCGGTGGGAACCCAAGGTAAGGACTTCTGCCATAGGGGCACAAAACGAAATTGAAGCAGGATTTTTGCTATGTCCACTAGCTTCTACCATCTGTTTTACGAGCAAACTCTTTCACACTTCAAATTCAAAAATACCCGATTTGAGCTTGAATTTTGTGCTTGTGAAATAGCTTCGTAAAATAGACAGTAATTAACAAAAAATCTTACATTTTACTCAGTCTGTGCACAGCCTTATTCTGTTCCCTCACAGTTCATATTTTCTATAATACTTGGTCTTCTGTAATTTTTCATAGTGTAATGGTTCCCGCCTCGTGATTTAATTGACTACCTCATCCTTATAATTTGTCAAGACGAAATATCAAAATTTTCGAACTAGTTTCAGTAAATTATTTTCATGTCATAATGGACGAAACGTGTTCAAATATTACATTATCCTTTTGAGATGAGAAAATTTAATGTAAATAGAGGTAACTGAAAGATAGGCTTTGTTTCTGTTTGTTTAGCTGAGAAATCTAGTTTCAGATAAGTCTAGAAACATTTTCAGGAGGTATGAGATTAACGGAATATTCCTTTATTTGTGGATCCATCGGCTTATGAGGTTCTTGCCCTGTAGTATGTAGACTGAGGAACATGTATTAAAAGTTATCTCATTAAAGTCAAAGTCAAAGCCAAAGTCAAAATATTTATTCGGTAAACTATTGATTATTTATCTATACTAATATTATAAAGAGGCTTGACTAGGTTCTAGGTTCCTAGGTTCTCGGGTCTGAGGATGGGTGACCACCCATTACATACCGAGTTTCCTCCGTGCCTCGCAAAGCACGTTAAGCCGTTGGTCCCGGGTGTCATTTGTGGATCTTTGACAGTCGTTAGTTAGTCAGTGGCCCAAAAGTCTGACAACCAGTCTTACCAAGGGGTATCGTATTACCCAGTACTAACTGGGTTGTGGAGGTCAGATAGGCAGTCGCTCCATGTAAAATACTGGTATTCAGTTGCATTCGGTTAGACTGGAAGCCGACTCCAATATAGTTGGAAAAAGGCTAGGCAGATAAAGACTAATATTATAAAGAGGTAAATTGTTTGGATTTAGAGACTAATCTTTGGAACTACTGATCTGATTCCAAAACTTCTTTCACAACTAGGAAGCTCTTATTTAAAACAATCCAGGGGGACGATTTACTACCATAAAGGGACCGAAGCCACGGGCAAAAGCTAATTTAATTATAAATTAGTATTGTCTAAATCACTCCACACAAAAATATTGAGTTTTAAATATCAAACATATTTTTTAGCAACCAATCGGAACAGGCCAGTCACGCGACTCCAGTTACGCATATCTTAGCGCTCTCCTATGGTTTTATCAACCATGTGAACACATGGTTACGCACTTTCATTACTAACTTGCGTGGTAATTTCGAACTTTAACTTTTAAAAGCAAACTTTAAAAAATCAGCTACAAAATTCGGTTAAAAAACTGCTACCAATTTACATCACAGCCATAAAACATTCAGGTACAAACATCGCCAATAACAAAGCCTTAATAAGGTGTGAAGCTTCCTACAGTTTAACAAAGTGCTATCTCGATTCAATGGCTGACTATCAACTCGATTCGAGCTTATCAACAATCGGTCCTCTTAATTGTTGCTCGGCGCATGTTGGGCCTTAATTAATGAAAATACCCGCAGACTATCTGAGCGAACATCTTTGATTTTGAATGCAATTATTGTTCTCTTGATAAAGGGACGGTGTTCAGCGAGAGGGTGGCAGTAAATTTTCAAAGTCGATTGGTGTTGGGTTTATGTTGAAAAAGCAAGTTTTATTACTTTAATTTGTGCTGTTATCGCTACTAGTTATAAAAAAATACTTAAGTCCTAAGTCGAGCCCTGTCAATTTCGCGATTTTCTTGCCGACTGTCCTGTTAAAAGTGGTACTCACCAGGATATAGGCCTGCATACTAATATTTATGTCACGGTATAGTTATTCTCCGGGCACAATTCCAGACTCCGTGACTGCTACTGAGAAATTCCTGATGGAAAAAACACAATAACAGTTTGCTCGACCTGAGAATCGAACCTAGGACCACATCCTCAGCAGTCACTAGACCAACGAAGCAGTGTGTTTTCTAATTTCAGTTTTACAGTCAAATAATCAGGACATCATAAATATATTCGAACGACTTGTATGGAAGTTATACTGCAGACTTACCTATAACTTCCATACAAGTCGTTCAAAAATATTTTCTTGTTTTATAACGCCAACGTTCCATTCAATTTTCTCTGAAAAATGCACCACTGGGGGTTACTCCTTACCTTACATGCTGCTGGTAATTTAATATCTACTCAGGTATAGTTATTTCTTAGAGATGTTTTCTTACATCATAACCGTAATGGATAGGATTAGTCTTGTCTTACAGTACAGCTGTTCTTTGATATTACTGTACGGTTTAATATTTTGTTCATGAATTTTATTTGACATGTAATACTAATACAATTCCAGTAGGTATTCAAAGAAAAGAATGAGTTGCGAGCTGGAATTCTATAAAAATATTCACACAAAAATGTCAGACGGATTAAAAAAGTTTATTAAAATCATATATCTTCGTCATCTTTTCAAACAAATGCGGTGGAGTGAATCCTATCACACATCGAATACACCTGAACAAAAATTAAATTTAAATCCGCTCATACCGTATAAGCCCATTCAAATTATCTAACACGGTTGATCTTTAGTTGCTCACTGAAATGTGTGCTTGCAGCCCTTTATTCTGCGTCTGACGCGTAGGGAGAGAACTGAAAAGCTTAAATTTTAATTAATTTTTCACTCCACGGACTTCTTTAATAATACCAGAGGCTTAATTGCCAAAAATATTTTACAATCCCTTTTAAAATTAGGTGCAGGGAGCCAAAATTAAGACGTGTTTAATTAGGAACGTTGAATCCATTTATTAGTTGTAGACGACTCGTAATATGGCGACGCTCCTCATTTGTTTACGGGGAAAAATTACATCCATCTACGTTATTGTGTGTTATTTTGCTGTATGAAGGGTGTGGAGTAGGGACTAGAATCATAAATACTATGTGACACTACAATATACCCACTTCAAGTGTTTTCAAACAGACTCGTAGTGGGTAACAGTAAATATTTACTGTCATTTATAACCCTATACAATGTTCATTTAAAAGCTCTTTATTTTTTATCCTCTCACCTACACCTGACAGGCACATTATTCAAGCTATATCAAAATTCAGCCAGGCCCAAACACTCGAACATTATGTTAAAATTATACGAGCTCAAAACATTTTACTTTTTATATCACAACGTTAAATACGTTTATACACAACACAAAGGTCTTCCAATTCATTTGCTTATCTATTTAAAAGAGCGGGTTGGTCGGGGTGCGACACATTCAAAATCAATGGAGCCTAATGTCACAAAATGTCGGCGGGGCTCATCCATCCACCAAACATGTCGGCCAATGAATTGAGAAAAAAATGTAAATATGCCTCTCACGTTGCTCGACCAAGCGAGAGTTTTGTAGAGCTACCTTCGTATGTCGTTAATATGAATACGTCTACCATTTAGGGGTGCTACACATAATTCGGTTCGGCATGATTCGGTACAGCCGGAAAATCGACTGTAAAAGCGGTTTCACATTAGTATTTTCGGCGCTTTTTGAACTCGTACGAGCTTTGACGAGCGCGTCCTTATGGCGCGAACGAGCCAGCCCCGTGTACGCGCGTTCGGTTGTTTGAAGCGCAAAATATGGCGCGCGCGTAAGCGCGTACCGATACGAGTTTATATGAGCAAATAAAAACGCTAGTCTGAAAGCGCTCCAAATACCGGGCGGAAGGGACACCAACGCGAAAACGGTTACCATGTATTCAGTAGGTACATCATCCTGAGCCATACAAATTTAAAATCAGCTGTTCCATACATTTTGACCGTGTAGGTATTGCACTTTTGTTTGATTTTTTAAAAATAAATAACCGATCAAAAAATTCCATGTGCGGGGGCTCAAAATGATGTACTGAATATGTGGTATCCGTTTTCGCGTCGGTGGCCCTTCCACCCCGTATGTACCTACATACGTCCGGAAAAAAACCGCTCGACCTAACACGCCTGCACCGAGCCGACAAGAATGTTTATCTCGAACAGAGTTGGCCTATCTTTACAAGCTCAATGATAGCTTTGGGTGGTTGGTTCGGGTCGGCTTTTTTGTTCAACCGAATCATAGTAACCCTGCAACAATAATTTAACCGAAAAACTGTGTAGCAACCCTGACGTAAAATATTGTTTACCGATAAAGACAGACAGTGTTATTTTATGCGTATTCAGAGCGGTATTTGTATCTCCTATTCACGTATTTGCTGAGTATTGACAGTTACTTACAGCAATATCGCACAAACGTTGGAGAAAAAGGAATTTTTTCAGCAGTATTTATCTCACTTATCCCGAGCTTGTGCTTCAGTATTTAAGTAGCACTTCATTATTGGCTCTTATCCCGGCCTTAGCGACGTTGAGTGGTGCATAATTATTGATTCTGAGCTTTAATCTATTGTCTCCACAAGCATTTATTTATTTTCTTTTCAGGAATCAAAACTTTCAGTGTTGTTACTTAACACTTCTTGTTTTCTGTTGTAGTATTTTCAAAAACTATTTCGCTATCGGAATTTTATCGGAACAAAAACTACTAAAAGAAACCGATAAACTCAAATAAGTAACAAAAACAATTCGAATCGTATCAGAACAACTAACTTTACCCCTGACGGAAAGAAACCCCATACTTTAAATTCAATTCGGAACTCCGAGGCCTTTTCGTAAACAAAATATTATCGGAATTCAAAATCGTATTCCCTTGCCAAATCCGGTCGCAACACTAGTGTTGACAAAATAGCAAACTTTATATTCAGTTACATATCTCTCTATATTTTGGGCGCCTATGGCTTGCCAAATGGTGTACTTTAATATCGGTCGAGTTGGGTAAATTGGCAACGGTAATGTTTGAAACCTTCATGTCTATGGCGGAAACATAAAGTACTATCCAGCACATCACTATTCTAGCTGAAACTCTTTCGTCTCGAAAATAACTGTGAGTACATTGAATATGTGAGTATTATTCACCATTTATTTGGTAGTAGCGCCCGTAGAATAGCTTTTTCTTGTTATCTAAATTATCTATTATCTTCTTATGTGAAGGTATTTGGGACTCGAACGGTAATGATAGTCGGGATATGTAAAGGACTCTTTTACATAGGTGTTTTATGTTTGTTTTGATATGATAGGATTTCTTTTTGTGTCGGAGCTTTTCGGATGTATTAGGTTTAATGTTTTCTTTTATTCCGAGTGAAAGGACGTGTTACGAAGTGACATAATATTGGTTACTTGCTATTTCATGGCCAGGGTGGGTTTTATCATCTAACGTAAAATAAAATGTCAGTACTCAAGTCCTTGCGTATCAAGACATTTTTGCCTCACACTTACAGTGACATAAAACAGGGGTCAATGGCTAGAAAACTACGTTTATCGTTACACTCGTAGGCAAAAGATGGATCTTCGTTTTTATTGTTCCATTCCATCCAGCGATAGATGATCCGTGCGCCCACGCATTATGCATAGATAACTTGCATGCGGTTGAATGTTTTTATCACGATAATAAAATAATTTTATATTATTCTTTTTGATAGATCAAAAGGATAATAAGATTGCCAACTCGCAAGGTTGAATAGAAATCTAGTGAACACCAATATTCAACGATACAAAAGAATCAGTGTTTTACGAACTTTTGCAAGCACCCGACAAGGAGCTGCAATAAACGTTTTATTGTGCATAAAATAAACAATGAACGCAATAAACAATGAAAGTAACTTCATAAAAATACCCGATAAGACAATGTGGAAATATAAAACAATGGAAATCTAGGCGCGCCATCCAGTAGCCGAAATAGGTGTTAAACGGACAACGGTCCATCTTATCAGTATAACGTCAAGCATCCCGACAGAGGACGTGTTGCTACCAGCATAAGCGGACCTTCTATTACCCATTGACAAACCCACGACTGGAAAGGGTTTATAAAGGCATGGGGGGACGAGGCAGGTCTTTTGTGAATGGCGACATCACTCACGCGTGTACGTGGGAGGTACATTTGGAAGAATCAAGATCGTTGCACAACGGAAGCCAGGTGATGCATTGCCAAGTCCGCTCCCTCAATCGCCAGATCTGAGATTAGATCGCGTTCGTTTTCTAGCGCAAACTGCTTTAACGTACTTGGATTTGTTTGCTCTTGTGATTCATCTTGTACGTAGTGGATACGTTTATTTTCTTTTCAGATTGGAAAAAGTAAATTAAGATTTAGTTCCTTTCTGTTGCCCCTGCCGTTGTTTGCGCAGTCATTTGTCAATACAATTGACTTTTATTTGCTCTTTCGGTTGGTCAAGGTGTGATTTTTTTTTGTGAAATATCTTTGAGACAACCGTTAAGCTTTTATGGACTGACAAATTGTATGTGAAGTTTCTGTTGGAGATTACTACAGCGGAAAAAATGATAACCTTAATAATGACAGATCTAGTCAGATAGACGAATCATCTTAAATCATGTGCACCGAATATAACTTAATCCATTTATCCATTCTTTCGTATTCGATTAAATTATAAGTTAATCGAATTTCGAACATGTTTTTTCGATTGCTGAGCAGGAAGTATCTGAGATAAAATCTCGGTACTCTCATATCGTTTGTTAATATCGATAAGGCAGCGCCAAGCGGTATTCCGACTCTCGCCACACAAATTCCAATTAAAATAATGGACGTAGTTAAATTTGGAGTAATTTTAATCCAGGACTTTAGTACTCAATCACTGTATACCTATTTGATTGTCAGAGGAATTAGGGTATGCTTGCAAGGTCGGACAATGTTCTGTCAAAGTGACGTTGGGATTTATCTATTCGTGTCACCGGTTACAATTCCTACTAGGGCTCACCCGGGCGGTTGACTAATCTTGATCTAAGTCTGCGTCCTTAGGTTCGACTTTGTGGGAACGGGACAATGACGATGGTGGTAGCGGAGTGATAACGCTGAAGTTGTGACCACAACCTTAGATGTGTTATCTTGACTTGAATAGGTAACTCTTCCAAGTAAGTGACGGATGAAGTTAGAAGAATAGGCGAAAATGTAACATAACTGTTCTCTGATAAGATGTGATTTGGCTGTTTGCTAATCTTTCTTACTAATATTATAAATGCGAAAATTTGTGAGAATGGATGGATGGCTGGATGGATGGATAGATAGATGGAGGTTTGTTACTCTTTCACGCCAAAACTACTGAACTGATTTGGATGAAATATGACACATAGATGGTTTATAACCTGGATTAACTTATAGGATACTTTTTATCCCGGTAGTATGATCCCGTGGAACAGTTACCGAACTTCACGCAGGCGTCAAGCCGCGGGCAACAGCTAGTCTTGAATAATTGTTCATCTCCGATTCTATAGACAAACAATACGTAACTTCCGTATTACCTGTCCCAACAGTTGCAAATGCAAAGCAAACTTTAGCTCAGTGGCCCATCGTGTAACATAGATGGGCCAATCACATGAATGATTAAGTTTATTTACTTGTCCGCCAACGCGTTTCATACACGCATGAATCTCATACGTAATCGTGTGTATAACAGTATGTATGACCTAACGTGGGTGTTCACATTTCATCAAGAGAACAAGTATGCGTCCATCATTATGCTTTAATTGAAAACGTTTTACAACGCGTAAACTGGCATTGATGGATTGCGATTTTTGTAATTTGTCAAATGTCGATTTTATTTATATGCTAATTGGGTTGGGTTTCCGTTGTTTGTATTTTTGAGGTAATTAACTGAATGAATAGAAGGTAAAATTTCATCTATGTGGTACCTACGAAATTACAGCTTAAACTAATGTAATGAAGATTCGTTTTGCAAGAAGCACAAACATTCTAATGTAAGGCTTCGTAAATATTCTAAAATTATCACCAAAGTGACAGCCTGCCCAATCCGTCAAAGTTTAAATATTAGCAATTTGTCGTGATTACCTGAATCTTACAACGAAAAGCAGCAGGTAATCAAGGGTCTTATACAAACTTCTGAAACTCAATCTCGATTCGGGTACTTTATAATCCAATCCGTATTTGACCTTTAACAACTCCAAGCCGTTATCTGCTAAAGTAACAGAAGATAAATCTTTGGTTTTAAACTTTGTCCCGTGCGAATATAAATTACGAATCCTTACGTCCTTCCTAGGTGCGTTAAAATATACGGAGACTTAGCTATGCCTGAGATAAGAAAATAATGTCTCCTTACAAAGGCGTACGCAACATCTTTCTTACATACTGTATCCGAACTCATTATCTTTTAACACGCCGCAAAACTTATGCTCCTCCGAGGTTGTTCCCTATCGCGCCTTTTAAACACCATTTTCCCCGTCCTTTGCTGCGTCCCGTTCTCATCAGATAGCAGCACGGCCAAGCTTACACACTTATTTTATTTACCGAGCTAAGACGATTATTTACGATGTAAACCGTGTAATAGCTTGCAGTATCTTGTTTTTCTATAAGAGATCCAGCTTCCACAACATGCATCATTTGAGGCAAACAGATTCGACGATCTCGAACGCCTACATACCGTTTCTTTTTTCTTTTCGAATATATTCGCAACACGGCGCAGATTAGCATAGGAAAGTAATTTAAACAAATTGCCTAAACGATTTTTGTGAGAAACGCGACGCCATTTGTTTAGATAAAGTAGGTAAGCCTATATTTTTACGAGATATAGGTTTGTTTGACCAACTTTTCACTTCGTTCGTGTGCGGCCCGTGTTAGTATGTTTACAGGAAATTTTTAGATCGCGAAAGTTTTGTCATCCAAGCGTCGTCACAAATTCCTCTGTTGAGATTACATAACTCGTAAACTTCGTCGAAATAATGCCGCAATAAATCTAGTAATGTGTACGGTATTCTCGTCAAACTTTTTTGTTTATTTTTCTTTACTAAAACCGACGACCGCGAACGCTTTCATAATTCTTCGAAATTACTTTATATACTTTTGGCGATAACACAGAAAAAGACCGTCACATTAAAGGCCTCAGTTAACTGTTGGCCGATAACATTTTGTTGAAAAATACATAAAAATGTACATAAAGATAAGTCCTTGTGCGCTTTCCTAAAATTTCCCCAGTAAATTTCACTCGTATTCGCACAAAAACGGTTTTCGGATAATGTCCTCCCATTAGTGGTTCGGAAAAATGATTTTTTGTAAGCATTTTGTGCTCAAAATTGCTTTTAACTTTACAAAAAATCATATTTTATTATAATTTGAGACATAGTGAAAATATTCGGTCAATAAAACGGCGTAAATGGTGATGGAAATTACATGGACGTGTTGCCTTGCGCCCACCCTGCGTCATGAAGATTGCAGCCTATATTAATTGGCCATAAAATTATGTAGTAGCGACACAGCTGTTATTAATTAGGAAATTAATATTTACAGCGCAGCCTTTAAACGTGCGCAGGGGCAAACAAACTTTGGTTACTACCAATAATGTTATCCGTAAACGGTCGAATGTGGCGCCTGACCAGACTAGCGCTGATCGTAAAACTCCCGCCTTTTTTACTTATATTGTTTGACGGGTGGCCGACATAAACTAAAGACTATTTATAACCTGACAAAGAAAGTGTTTCGTGAAAACATTGAAGGTAATAAATATTAATATCGGGCGTCGAAACTTTCGTTTATAGATAACCGCCGATCCTTCGGAAGAATAAAATACGACATTGAGAGTTCGGTTCCCTTGAAAACTAATTTACCCAAGGATAAGAGCGAAAGCGAAGCCTTTGTTATTGTAGCATCTATTATGTAAGTTTAGTGAATTGTTGTTGATGGCTTCATGATTATTTACGAAGAAAACAATAACACAGTTTCAAATAGTTTTAAGACCTCGTAATATAGGTGCTACCCAGTGATGCTATTTAGAGCTCGTGGCTAAATAATAACAGCCGCACGGGTCGATCTTCAAGGTTAAGCCGTGCTTGCCAAGGTCGATTTGTGGATGGGTGACCATCATTACTTACTGGGTTTCCTCCGTGCCTCGGAAAGCACGTTAAGCCGTTGGTCCCAGCTGTCATTTGTAGATCTTTGACAGTCGTTAAAGGTAGTCAGGGGCCCGAAAGTCTGATAACTAGTCTTACCAAGGGGTTCCGTATTACCCGGTACTAACTGGGTTGTGGAGGTCAAATAGGCAGTCGCTTGTAAAATACTGGTATTCAGCTGCATCCAGTAAGACTGGAAGCCGACCCCAACAATTTTGTGAAAAGGCTAGGCAGATGATATTACCCAGTGATGCTATTTATTGATTTTCAGGTTGGTTTTGGTTTGCCAAACAGAATAATGCCAACATTTTGGGAAAAGGCTAGGGATAATGATGTCAAACAGAATAATAATTACTCTTGTTAATGACAACGCGTAATGAACACTACATGGAAAATAAATCCAGATTTAAGCTACATTTTACTCTTATAAATTAGCTCTTTTTCGTTCTTAGCTTTTGGTAGAAATATGTTTCCACTCATTCTAATTCTTAGTGGAATTAGTTAGCGATTATTGTTACTAGTTGTTTGATGGAATTAATTATTGATGATTTTTCCTTTTTTTTTTTTTTAAATTAATTACATTTCTGAATATTAGTTATTGTTATTGGAGTATTGATTATTTTTCCTTGGATAAAGGGCTTGATTCAGAAAGCGGTACTCCTGGACATTATTAATGTTATTTTTAATGGTTATTATTGATTCGATTGAATTTTTTTTATTTATTGCTGATGATAATTGTTAACTGGGGTTTGGTGTTTATTTTTATTAATTGTTAATGTTATTTGTATGGAATTAAATAAAGCTTATTCATTCATTCATTCTTGTTTCCACACTCAAAATAAATGACATCACAGTATCGTAACAATCTGCGAGTCAGCCAGTATCGAACACATCCTTCGATTCAATTCTAAACTCCCTCCATTAAAGTCGAACATTGGAGAAAAAAATCACTTTGAATTGAATTGTTGTCTATGGCCTTCGGTTCTATGGGATTTCCTGTATGCAGATTCTTTTCACTTTCGACTTCGGCTTATTTACAATCAACAATATCATAAAATAAAAGGTTCGTTTTCAAAAAGTTGTAAAAATGAAAGTTGTTTGTGTTTCATTGTTTATAATGGTGTCGTTTTGTTGACAAAGGGTTCTTAGAAGTGCGTCATGCTTTGTTTTGTAATATTAACTATTATGAGACATCTGGTTTGAGCTTATTTTAGTCATGGCCGCCGTGTAACGTAAGTTTTGGATGCAAATTGCAGTAAGAGAATTGAGAATAATTATTGCCTAGTGCTCTGTGCCCTCACAAGAAGTATGGTTGGTTTCCTGTGCCTATTTAACAAAGTGTGTGCAATTTAATCAAAAACTGAATAAACATAAAATATTTTTTTTTTTTTTAGGTTTCCGACATGTAGGATTCCATCATAGTAAGGGAACCCCATTTTTTTAATTTTTTTTAATTATTATTTGTTGTTATAGCGGCAGCAGAAATACACCATCTGTGAAAATTTCAACTGCCTACCTATTACGGATCATGAGATACAGCCCGCTGACAGACAGACGGACGGACGGACACGGAGGCTTAGTAATAGGGTCCCGTTTATTAGGTCGTGTTATTTTGAGGGTACCGAAACCTAAAAATTGCCCTCCTTTCCACCCTTTCAATTATTTCAAATCTTGCAATTGTAAAAAAAATCGGGCTAATTAATATTCTTCATTCCATAAATGAAGTAGCCACATCTTCCTCTCTTCCGACATCACCTATTACAGTAGACACTAACCAAGAAATACCTGGTTTACATCGAGCTAAACCTAGCCCCAATAAATCGCTGAACGTAAGCTACAAATATACTCCATTACTCTCTCGAGTGATCTGAGCAGTTGAAATAAAAGGAAGTTAATTAGGCATGGCTGTTGCTCCTGTGACTTGACAGTGCTGAGATTAGTTGCAGATTTTGTACGATAAGTGGTGTGCTATTTAAAGACGACTGGTGCAATAATAAATCTAAATGCGTATGTTGCTTTTCATGGATTTAGAGTAAATAAAGTTATTAATTTGCAAATCGGGTCAAAATGAATGATTCAACAAGGGTGATGATTAATTTTTTCAACAAGTACGCACAATGACCAATCGAGCATAGAAAACCAGTTTATGTGGATCTCTCATTGTACGGGAAATTTATACAAAGCGAGGCCATGTTATATTGGAACTGTATAGTTTGATGTGTCGCCGTGTGTACTTATTAATTATACTTTTATCAACGATTGTGTGTGCTGTGATAGAGTACCTAAATCTTGTTCATTTAAGTACTTTGTATTTGAAAAAAAAAAGTTTTCAGAATTACTTTAGTAAAGCAGCAAAAAGCAAATGCAGTTCGTCTATCGAAATTGCAATCAGTGTATCAGAAACTGTATCATCTTTTTTGATCGATATAAATGATCGCGATATCATGATGATTTTTTATGTAGAATCATAGGGCCTACTATACAGAGTGATATTCTATCAGCGTTAATGATGACTGAAAAATCACAAAAAAGAATCTATTTGATTGACATATTCGAGCAGAGATCAAACCGTCACCGTTTTAGGTGGTTGACGTTCCAAGGACCCGAACAAAGTGCTAAGCTTCCACATTTATAATGTATTTATAATTATAAATGTGATTATAACATTTATAATTTATAAAGTATATAGTTTTATAGTTTTATGATTATACTAGTTTTGTTCATTTTATTGTAATTTCATTGTGATTACTCTAATTCTGTCTACTAAAAATGTTTTGTTTGCTTTTATTCTTACGTATACCATATTGTTTACTTAATATTATTACTATTTTTATTTTATTTTTAATTCTAATTTTTCTGTAATTTTACTTGGTTTTTATGTTCAACCAATAACTTGTACGTGTGGTGTAAACTGTCAGTATAAGTTGGTTATAAATAAATAAATAAAATTTATTGTGCGAACCGCCAGTCTGTGGAATTCACTGCCGACTTCTCTGTTTCCCTATCATTATAATCAAGATCTCTTCAAAGTTCGAGTGAATTGGTTTCTTCTAGGCAAGCGTGCTCCACCCAAGACCGTGTCATCGTTTTACATCAGTCGAGTTGCGGTCAAACGCAAGCCTATTTTAGAACCTAAAAAAAACTGTCGAAATGTTTCTGTAAATCCTGTTAAAAGACATTGTAGAAATACGAGACGCTTCCCAAGCGATTGCTACTTGTATAGTACCCTCTACATTCTCTTACATTTTAGAAGATGAACTACTTAAGTTATTAGGAGTACTTGAGGGACACTTATGCAGCAGTAGGTGTCAATTACTCGTGAACTACTTTTTATGGATGCTTGAATACTGAATTAACAAGTTAACAGCTATACTTGTGACTCTGAGCTGTTAATCTGGAGTAGCCCTTCTAAATGAAACCTCATTTGTTTTTTAGATTCGTCATGCCAGAGAATGACATAGGGCTTATTACTCCGTAGGCCAGAATACATTCTATATTTCATACAGAAAAGGTTTATTTTGCAATAGAAACCTATCCATGTCCAATTTACTGTTGAATTAATATGTAATTGCTTTTTCTTAAATATCATTGGGCGCCAGGACATCAAGCTACTACAATCTGTCAAATTTCTTGAATAGATTTTCAGCTTTATTGCTAAAGCATTAAGTTCAAGGTTGATTGGGAGAATTTGACAGTTTCGGGTAGCTTTATGTGCTGGCGTCTGTACATACGATAAATGTATTCATATATTGACAGCTGTGGTTCAAAGTCAACGTTAATATTAAGAGAAAAGCTAAACAACACGTTTAATGTTTCTTGTGGCTTGTTGTTCAATCTTATTCTCATTTAACGTTCCTTTTATAGCTACAAGAGCTAATTAAGGAACCATTTCCCTAACACCAACAGATCACGCGCCATTCTTACTTACAAACAGATCCTTTTTACGAGCAAAGGTTACAATTCACGGCGTATGTAATGCCCCAATAAAATGTTTGTTATTATAGTAAATCACATTAGGGACGAGTATGGTTGCTACACGGACTAAATAGATGAGTACAGAAGGCTAAGATAATGCAACGGGCAAAAATACATTCACGCACACATAGATACAACGTACGGCAAAACAAAATGACAGCGGTGAGACCGAGTGCGCGTGCACTCACTGTACACAAGCGCGTGTGATTTTCGGTCCCTTTATAATGAAATTGACCTTCTGTTCGTATATAATTCTGTGTCACACGTATCACGTAATAAAGTCGGAAAACCAGGCCTAATTAACGCTGAAATACGACACGCTTGTTAAAAATGAGAGTCAATTTGCAACGAGGATCTAAAATCCCCTTAATTATCAGCTCGTGAAATAAACAAATTTGGAAATGGGCTTTTGCAACGCTCGTATGATGAAAGGTTTTTCCAATTTAGAATGGACTGTTTGAATGAGGCTTTTCGGAGTTAGTAGATTTGATTTGATTTAATGTTGTCTGCTATGGTTTTTTGTTTGAAAATATTATTATGTTTGGGCGTGAAACTGTTATTCTCTGACTGACTAGTAATTAGAAACAAAACTGTTATATGTCCGTTACATCACCATCTCAGATCCAGTTGAAAACCAGCTTCGGGCACTAGCTCCTCGGCACTTTGCTGAACTGGGCCTATTCGGCGCAGCCGTGAGACACAGAATATTATCATTCTTTTTTTTCTGTTTTAGTTTTAAGTTTTTTATTGTGTAGATTTCAGTTTTTTATTTTATTTTTATTTGTTTATATGTGCCGAATAAATATGTTTTCTTTCTAATTAATAACATGTTGAGCAAACTGTTAAATGTGAAAATAAGCACATGCCTAATGGCATCAAAAATAGAACACCCACCTGTCAAGAAGAAAATTAATCCAACTCAACAAAGTGCTAAAACAAAAACAAGCAGTATTTACATTTAATGTACCCGTTACAAGGACATAATGCACAAAAGGGTAGATTAAACTAAAGAGTACCATAATTACACTAAATGTTCGCGCGTCTAACATTTCGGTCCGGAGTCTCGAGCTTTGCTCACTGTGTGGTAGAGAAAACAATTCTCAATTTTCCCCGCCTTCCCCTTTAAGCAAATCCGCACGAATTCCTAATCCTTATACGGTTGGAGTCCCGAAGGATAAAACCGT
This sequence comes from Noctua pronuba, assembly GCA_905220335.1. Taxonomy (NCBI): domain Eukaryota; kingdom Metazoa; phylum Arthropoda; class Insecta; order Lepidoptera; family Noctuidae; genus Noctua; species Noctua pronuba. Next base: position 10,656,284 of record LR999902.1, read on the forward strand.
TGATGTAAAGTTACTGGATACGATCTTCGAATAAACCTACTTTGGTGTACCTAAGCTTTTCGAATGGAAATAAATAAAAGTTTCTTCTTTTGTTATTACTGTTTCTTATCTAGTGGGAGTTGTTCCTTGATTTACCTAATGGTTTTGACTAACTCTCGGTTTGTAGGTTTTCTGAATTAAACCCAAATTCTTCCTTCCCATAGTAGGTATTCAATTATTCTCCAGGATTAGTGAAACGTAAATTAAATTCTACTGTTCCAAAAACATAGCATAAGTACTTAGAAAGTAACTACAGGTGTAATTATAGCTTCTTCATAATTTTACATTAAGTTGAAACGCTCATCAACCGAGATAAAAGTGAAGCAGCAGAATAGTCTAACATCAAATTGCTTATAATGGATATTTAATTGTTGTTCCGTCTTACAACGTTCGTGTTAATCAAAACGTCTCAATCACTGCATACAAGCCATCTAACAAGACGTTACAAAAACTTACCTACTTATTACGCAAAATTATACACTGGCAACATAAACACGTGCGAAGCAATCGTTCCAAATATAAAAAGTTTTCACGCTATGTGCGCTCAAGTTCGTTAACCTCAAAAGTTAGCTTCTAGACACTTCTAGAAGTCGTGTACATCTTTGGATCACAGCACCATTCCCTCTGCTTTAATGTCAGTCGGGACTACGTTTAGGAGCCACTACGTTGAAACTAGCAGACCTCCTCTTAATTACCATGCCTTACTGGAGAAATAAAAAAGTTAAAGCCATCGCTAGCTCTTTTTGTGGGTCTCTTAAAACAAAACTTCGGTAATTTTATTTTTTATTGGATGCTACACTCGATGAATTAAAGAGCCATCCCTTTGAATGTTTTAGTAGAATTCTTCGCTTTGTCTAGCCGTTATTTATGATGATAGGTGGGTGCCATGTTTACTAGAAACTGTTTTACGAGTTACTTTCAGTTGAAGTGTAACACCGCATCTCTTGACAGCTTAACGCACTTATACAACAAAATTCTTGAGAAAAAAAACGAAGAGGCATCTATTATTCTCATACTTAGATATAAAAGTCATTATTAGTCTTCAATGTTATGACTGGTGCTTAGCTCAAGACAAAAAGGCCTGAATTTATCTTGAGAGCACTAATAATCCTGAGTTTTATTACTGCTAATATGTAATAGAATCACGTATAAATAAAAAGAGTCGTAAAATATTCCAGAATCGATAACGTAAGCACTAGTCTCCGCTGAAGCGTGATCGGGCGACTCGTAAATGGCTGGTTCTGATCGCCCCAATTCAGTTATAGAATTAGTTGGTAGTTCTATTTAAAGACATACATTGGGATAATCGATATTAGCTAGAATTTTATCTATGTCAGCTTTTTATTGACGCTAAAGATTTTCTCATTTTATTTTCTTTTGGTCATATCAGTGCCGAAAGCATACATACCGAGTTTCCTCCGTGCCTCGGAAATCACGTTAAGCCGTTGGTCCCGACTGTCATTTGTAGATCTTTGACAGTAATTACAGGTAGTTAGTGGCCCGAAAGTCTGACAACCAGTCTTACCAAGGGGAATCGTATTACCCAGTACTAACTGGGTTGTGGAGGTCAGATAGGCAGTCGCTCCATGTAAAATACGTACTAATAACTGGGAAAAGGCTAGGCAGATGATGATCAGTGTCGAAAGCAAACGAATGTATGCTGACGACTAGGTCTTTCTTCTATTATAGTTCAAGCTAAAAGTGAGTTGGTTCCTTGTTGAGGCTTTAGGTACTACATTTTGAGTGGATACTTGAGATATAGTACGTTTGACGATAAGATTGTCATTTTTCTGCATGAAGGTAAAAGTAGTGGAAGTACAATATCTCTTTTTACTTGCTCAAATGACTAGTTGTAGAGAAGTATGGAAGAAGAAGACATGCTGCACAGACGCCAAATAAGGGCAGGAGCATGATGCCGATTTGCACGGACGACAAAATCTAAGTTCAAATGAGTACATATAGGTATTTCTGCGTATTGTAAATAGCTCTACTGCAATTCGTGCCTGAATTCGAAATTGGGAATATTCAATGAAATAAAAGAAATGTTAAATATTTTCATCGATAGCGCGAATATTTGCGCTATCAAGTATCGGTAGGAACTCTTCAGTACAAATAGCTAAAATTGAATTTAAATGAATTTTAGGAGAAAATAGTTTTACAATGACAACGTGTTGAATACTGGTTTATGATTTTAGGATAAGTCCTTCAGCATGTAAAGCTTTTTAGCTTAGTTTATGGAGCAAACGTGACAATATGTCGTGGAGGCAATCCTTTAAGAAATTTCAGGTGTTATACTCTGCAGGGATTAAAATTTATTTCATGTAAGCTGATCGATCATCTTAAAAAGATTTTGAAAAATTAAAATGGTGCATTTCCTCAAGGCGGCAGTTTTTTGTCGAATATTAATATTCTTCGTCGAAAACTAAAAGCTCTAAACGCAATTTGTTCGTAACAGATGAGCTGTCATCTAAATCAAGCATAATAGCAGCCTCTAATTTATTCATTGATTTATTTAAAATGTTCCTAAATAATTATTCTTGAGCATCGACACTATTATTTTAACTATTGTTTAAGTTACTCGTTGAAATATGGCAGCGGCACCGCGTTGATTTATATGTTTCTGTAGGCGTCATATACAAATGTATGAGAATATTCATCGTACACATGATAATTAAATTTGACCTCGGGCGAAAGAAAATACAACTTTTGCTTTGTATTTATGACCACGTAGAACTTTATTTGACACATTGGGTAGCCAGGTGCTAACTTGTACCCAGCTTTAGCAGTAAATATTTTTAACGCTGCATAATGTGGTTGGACATTATTCAGTAATAATTTGGTTGGGAACACCTAAGAGAAAGTTTGGTACTTTATGTAAAATACTAGTTTTTGCCCGCGGCACAGTTTGGATGTGTTGACTGGTTTTATAATGGCGTTCTGACAAATTGGTGTTTAGGTGTTCCCTCGCTCCCGACCTGCGTATGCGTGTCGTTAAAGAACGATAAATAAATTAGTGTTAAGAAGATTTATCTTAAGGAAGTTCAAGTAAGTATAAGAGAGACTATCTTCAACCCTCATAAGAAAAGGACTACCAGCAAAACAAAACACATACGCGTATTTCACCGATATCAAGAAAGGATTCTCGTTCCGTTTTATCGCCGTTGACAATCTCAGGTATTAGAGGAACTTGATCTTTTTTGTGGTTACCAAACAGTATCTTATTTCTATGTCGGCTTGTACGACCTTAGAGGAGTCAGATCTACTGATATCGCCGAATGTAGTAAGCCACAAACATTACCTATTTGAATATTGCTGTGTTCAAAATGATTGAATTTTTGAGTACTGTTTGTGATGTCTGAAAGTTTCTTCGTGTATATCCTAGCAAAAACCTTCTTCTTTCTATGTGTAAGTATGGATTAACCATACTTAATGACCAAAAAATAGTTTCAATATTGTATGAAAGATGAGCACGAGCCGAACGTCCTTTGACTGCAAAGAATTAAATATTTACAAGCGAAGACGGGACAAGATGAAGACAATCGTAATCCAATACTTGTTACTACTTAGTAAGTACTTAGTAAGTCGCTCTGTCTTATGTCATACGCCCGCTTGTCAGGTAGCACTCGTGTGTCAAAATTGAAAATCAAAATTGAAAATGTTCGGATTGAGAATTTTTGTATGACTATTTATTCCCAATGTCCGCTCTATAATTATTTTAAATCCCTTGTTGGACTGATAATTTTGACCTATTGTGATGACGATTCCGACTAAGAAGTTTTCTTCCTTCTTTCTTTATCGTGTGGTTAGTGCCTAACCTGGTGTCAGAGTTTTCATGCCGTCAAGAAATATCTCGAAGGCATGCTGGTTTCCTCACGATGTACCTCTGATAACGGCAACATTATAAATTTGTATCATGTATGTATGTATGATAAATGAACTTTTACTCGTTGATATGTTACGAAATGCTATCTACAGGAGTCCTAGTTCGCACTCAATGAACAGATAATTTAATTGGGTAACGTATCGGACCCTCTCGGTAGATGGAATCGACCTCCAAACTAATCTAGTCGTCCTGAATGCAGTAACCCTAGTTCAAATAGGTAATCGTAATTTGCATTGAGTTGGAGAGTTAAAGTAGAGCATGTTTTCGATAGTAGAGCACTATAACATGTATAACTCTACTAACTATTCTTAACATCATCGAATTACTTTATTTTATGACAATTACGCACTTCAAAACTGATTAAAGTATTTCATTTAAATAATTGAACAGTATTTTTAAGTTAGCAGCCACGGAGTTTGGATTTGTGACCGGTTGTAGCAATAGGGTCGCCCTCTATTACATGGGATTTCAATAAAACTGGCGAAATGTGTGTGCACTATTAAGTACACCTCTGCCTAACCCTTCGACGAGCGCGATGGTCTGTTTATGTAACTGGTATTCAGCTACATCCGGTAGACTGGAAGCCGTCTCCAACATAGTTGGGAAAAGGCTAGGCAGACGATGATGATTATATAACTCCTTAATGTGTCAATAAGATTTCTAAAACAAGTTAATCTCGAATCCAGTCATTCCAGCGATATTGAAGCCATCAGAATGTTCTAGAATTTACCAAATATCGACTCATGAAAGGTTTACTTTGTACCCCAGATATCTGAATATTTTTTTAACCCCGAAGCCTTTACTGAGAATTCTTGTTCACATTCTCTTTATTTGCAGAAACAGATTGAAACGTGAGTGTAAAGTTGATTGGTAGCAATCAAACCTGGGCCTAAAATGGAGGTACCTTAAAAGATAAACGTGTCTAGACTAATCTTCTTGAACATTTATATTGAAATTTTGTAATCAATGTTACACTTGTAGTCTGAACAGGTTTTGTAAAGAGCGATAAAGACGTTTTGCTGATTATTCCGTCAGAGGTTATCAATCTTAAGAAGGTCAATATGGGATGCAGAAACTATAATGGTGTCCTGTATCTCAACATCTGCCTAGCCTTTTCCCAACTATGTTGGGGTCGGCTTCCAGTCTAACTGGATGCAGCTAAATACCAGTATTTTACATGGGGCGGCTGCCTATCTGACCACAACCCAGTTAGTAATGGGTAATACGATACCCCTTGATAAGACTGGTTGTCAGACTTTCAAGCCACTGACTACCTGTAACGACTGTCAAAGACAAAAGACAGCCGGGACCAACGGCTTAACGTGCTTTCCTGCTTGCGTGGAGGAAACTCGGTATGTAATGGGTGGTCACACATCCCCAGACCAACCTAAGCAAGCACGGCTTAACCTAAAGATCGATCCGAGCAGCTGTTATTATTTAGCCACGAGCTCCTCAGAAGAAGAACAAAATGATGATGATTATGATGACGATGACGAACCTGACAATTACTCAGGACCGATGAATGAAGATATTTTTAGCAATGATAAAAAAAGGTTTTGATTTAAGCAATACAATTATTATTTGTTATAAAGCGCAAAAAAAATATTGGTTGTTGTCGAATGCTGTTGCTAGCATACCGTGAACATTTCCCCGAACATATTTTTTACTAGAAATATATTATTCAGTTACGTTGTGTAATTTTAACAATGCGATCAATTTGAATATATAGAGTTAGAATAAAGTTGCGGTTTGAGAAAACAATATTACCAGTTCTTTAATTAAATGAATGAGTAATTATTACCTATTAATAACAGTAGGTACTCGTTCAATGCAAAGGATTATTAAGCGCAAAGGTTAGTGCGAAACCTCTATTTTTAGCCGAGTGAGTACAATTTAAGTCGACTCATAGATCTCTTAAAGCCAATTGCAGCTATAACGGCTTTTATAGGGTTGAAATATTGCAATGGTGCATAACGAAGAAAAAGTAAAAGTCATTGGACTGGCAATTCTGTTGGAGAGTTGAATTTTTTAGAGCTTCGGGCTTTTTTTTTCAGCCATAGCCTGCGGCTTTGTGTTTGGCGACGGTAAACCCTTTTCTGATATTTTTTAAAATTCTATCATATTTCTAGTATCAATGGTTTCGAAAGTTTTTTTTCTTCAATTGCAGTTACTATATTGTCTCTAATCACATATCCTATATTTGCATTTATTGTGGGCTTATCTTTCCATACAAGTTTACAAATGAATTTCAAAATGTCACGAAATTTAAAGTTTATTTATTGTTTTTAGAACGTTTTATTTTAATATAAATTTAGAATATCTCAAATTAGTTGGACCACACCCGACGTTTTACGCGACAAGTTTGTCACATAAATTATAATGAAATGTTTTGACTTTACACTGATGATATTCCAGCTGTTATTGGTGTTAAATGACACATAAATACGTTTGCGGAGTCCGTATACGAGGAAAGTCCAAAGAGTTTTAATATTTCATTGATGTGTTCCCGGATACAAAGCTATTAGTAGCCGGCAGTATATCTTACAAATTAGTAGTCTATGACAAACTAAAATTAATGAATGTTTCAGTCATTTTTTAGGTTGTCTCTTTACTCTAATGATGAAGCAGATGTCAGCGGTGACTGAATATGTGACGCGAGGTCTTCGTTTTACTCCTTTTAAGAATGTTTGGGTCATTGTACTTTTGATGACCTTAAAGACTGATCTATTTGATCTCAACTATTTAAGCTAGAATCGTTGAGCTTTCTACGAAAAGTGAATTTAAAGAAAAATATAAAATGTTAAGTACCTGAATGGTAGACGTCTGGCAAAAAAAGAAATAAAACGTTCTTACTCAGGTGAAATCATGTCTGCAAGATATCAATAACGCTACGTTTTTGCATTCACAAATGAATATAAAAATTCACGCTGTGGTTTTTATAACAAGTAAATAATACGCTCGTATGTTCATATCACGACTAGAATTCAAATAAAGGCATGAAAAATCCAGCTCTGTTACACAGTTACCATTGTTTTGGAAAAATTGGATCTACGGCGCTGTATTTTCAAATCAAATAGCAATATAGCAAAACTTTTGTGATCAAAACAAGTCGGCGATGCAAATAACTGGCGCAGAAACGCTACGGAACCCATTAAACTGTATCCGTACCGATACACTTGGGGCTGCGAACTTTGATTAAATTTTCATAACACGAAGCTTAAGCAATGCGGACTCATTGTAAATTATAGCGTCATCCTCAATATTTAATGAACGAGACCCGTGTTAACATGTGTTACGTACCGATCCAGCTTTACAGATGTACATTTGTTATGCAACTGAATAATTTATGTTAAGTCTAATGAGTGTTGTGATTTAGGAACCTTCCTTTGTGGGATTATGAATTTTGAATCAAGTGAAATGCCATTTCATTGCGAATCAAGTTTAATTAATACTACAAATTCAACGTGAACTTCACGTGTACGTTAAAACATGTACTCGTAACATACGGATCAGAAAGTTACGACGGGAAAAGACGTTAAGCTCATACATAAACCTAACTGAAATGTTATGATTAGTCCAGCGCAGCTAAAGTACGACTTTTGCGCGGCTTAACAAAATGTCTCGCGTTCCCCGAGGACCAGGACCGGCGATAACTCATCCAACTATCGCCGTCAAGCCGCCGAGAAAGCTATATATCAAGTTTGATAGTCAATTATTGGCACTCGGTTCTGGTAACCGCCGTCTCTGGGTTATCTAAACCATATACCCCGCTCGGGATAGGCCTTCAGTAATATGCTATTCATAATCCGACTACTACGCAAATAAAGGTCGGAACATACACTTGGGGCGTTTTGATTCATAGTCTAATTTGATAATACCCGCGTGGTGTAAATTTAATACAGCTTCAGTTCAGTTGGTAGTCGACTCAATTAATATTTGGAATGTTTAGAATTGTAATTTTGTTTAATAATTTGCGTAAAATGTTTGTCTAATATTTCGCTTTGTTTTAGAAGGGTTGTAATTTATATTGACACTCCAATTCAGGAGAGATATACACTAGAGAATTGAAGAAGATAATTAACCATTTGTTTGGAATTTTACAGTTATTGCGCAATTAAACAATATTTACTACATAAAACTGACGAATTTTAACGATCGGTGCTAAAGTCGGTAGGATATTTTGCGAACACTTTTATTTTAATGGCGTTGATAAAGCGCTCAGAGGATTTACTATCGGAAGGATGGTAAAGTGTCATCCAAATTTAATGTTGGGAAACTCGGAACGAACTCACTATAATGACGGTCCCTCTGTGGAGCTATTTACTGCGCTCCGAAATTTATCATGGCTGGCACTCTATTCAAATTCTTTACCAAGTTCCAGATTGAATTAACGACACTAAAAAGTGCACGAGATCACGGCATTCTCAGTGAAATTAACAGTACCAGAGATCTATTGTATTACTGAACGCTCCCTAAACATTCTTTGAAACGATACAAATTTAGAACACGACACCCGACCGTTTACAATCCGAGGCGAAGTTTTAACATTTTGACAACAAATTCTACTCGAGAGTATGTTGTAAGCCGGTTGTAAATGCACAAATAGATGTTCCAAAATAGATTTGTTAACGAATAAATAGGAATGCTTCAAACTACCAAATATTTTTTCGGGGGCAACGGTGCATGTGATTAAGGGATGGCATATTATCTGATGCTTTTTGTCCTCGATTGTCCTCGTTCTGCGGTCTGTGGTTGACGTTTCATCAACAACCAATAATAGACCGTATTACGTTCTAGATAAGATTTATGTTTGTGATGGAATGCCGTCTGTTATAAATGTATTGAGTTACGCAAACCCACCGTTGGACGAAAGCTGATCTTTGCCGGTGACATCTCTAGTGCGTAAAGGATTATCGAATGACAACGTACATTTTTTTCCCTACTTGTGTATTTAGACGATATTCAAAGGGATCCGTTGCTTTTACTAGGATGCTATTAAATTGCGCATGCGTCTTTTGTCATACCATATGGCATTTTCCAGCAGATGGCTCCTTTGTTAGGCCTACATGTTTAAGTAAGCTAATATCTTTAAGTATTAAGAAATTCAAAGTTATTTCAAATGACATTGAACGTACTTCAAAGGAATGTGCTCGTATCAGGTTTGTTGATGGGATTTTCTTTGTGATTAATGTTTGATATCAGTTTTTTTTGCTTTGATATATTATTATTCGAAGCTGATTATGTTGATTCGCTGTTTATTCTCATATCGAATCTAATTTGTTTTTTGATTATGATGTAGGAATAGAAATGAAGGAAACATAGTATATTTTATAAAAATAATGCCTGGTACTAGATTTGCTGATGCAATGCGTCAAATTATATGACTTCACAGAAGAGGAGATACCTACATCATGTCATAAAACTCTGTGATTTTTTTTTCTGAAATTCAATATTAAATGGATTTAATTTAGAAGATTTGGTGGATTTGATTATTTACGCTTGGCTACTCAGACGTGTTGATCAATTGTTAAAGGAAAGAATCTAATTTCGATGGCATTTAAAGGAAAGAGAATCCATGCATTCGTCACTTTCTACCGTTCTATTTTGATTGTGTTTTGTCCTTTTCTATTTCATGGTCGTGTTCCAATAACAAGTTAAAATCTTTTCTTAGAATTGTTTAAAAAATTGTGTGGTCGACTGATTTACTATTCCTTATTTATTAGTATTAGGTAAGTACTTTAATTTAGAATATGTAATGTATGTAGGGCAAAGCTTTGGTTTGAACATGATGACTGTTTGAAATATTATTGCTTTCAGAGATTGGTGTCAATGTCATAGTTAACAGAAATACTCACATTGCGCTAGTTAGGGACCATTATATTGATTTATTCTAAAATTTTCCAAAACTCGTTAGTTAAATCAGCTTGGAAGCCATTTTAAAGTGCCTCAAACTGAACTAAACTCATGACAGTTTGAAAATTCCGGTATTCAATTAAAACAACTGCTGGTGCCTGAACTCTCTAACCTACATAACGACATTTAAAATTACATTTCCAACACAAAATCTAACACGAATTTATATAACGAACTGTTTACATAACCCCCATTTGCGTGGTAGCAGAACCATCCCTTAATACATATAATGTTCGGTCGTATTTATGTCTAATAGTACCACAAACAGATTAAACCTTCGTCCCTCTTAACTTTAGTAAATACTGGTGGTTCCGTAATTTCCATTTCAACATACAAATGTATGGGACTTGAATTTTCAGCGCAGATAGTACTGAGTATCCCCTTTTAGCAATAAAGTAAGTTAATTACAAAACTAATTCCATTACGGTGCTTGTGTCCGACGCTGGTCCCAAAATATTGGATTAAATTATTATTATATACACGTTTATTGTTTAGTTTAAAGTTTCGGACGTGTATTGACGCCCTAGTCCGTCGAACAGGACTCTCCCTAAAATACTATTAGTGGGAGAATCTGATAGCGTCATTACTTTGCATACCGTTCCTTTATCAATTTTGTTCTAAATATTTCCGTGGTTTTGTTATTTTATTAGTAGGAAAATGTAGGTGTGGTAATGCTACTTCTGTATTTAAATTCTAACTTAACTAGATACTTTTAGTCGTTTTGTTTGTAGGTATTTAGTAGACTGGTTTCCTAAACATAATCTAAAACACACAAATCGATGCGTGTCAATTTTATTTATTGACAAATTACCGGAAAGACTGGAATTTACGAAAAAAACCGAACTATTCATATCGTCGATCCAATCTAATTATGCTAAACAAGATCTAAATGTGTTTCCAAACCCATTTAAATGAACACTAGATTTTAAATCACCTCTTTTTACGATTTCAACTGAAGGAGAATCAAACAAATATCAACAATTGTGTCCCTCCACAAAAGGTTAGTTCACATAAACTTGTCATAAAGACTTTTACCTATCATAAATTTGCTCGGCACATTGGTCACAGTAGCAAACAAGTTTTCCCATTACTTCTACAGTGAGTAGCGACACCAGATTTCGTTGACGCAAGGAGACAGATATTGCTTCGGGGAAGGGAGCTTTACTTGTACCTACAACCAATAAAGTATCCCTAAATAAGTGACAAATAGCGAAAGAAATAAGTTTCGGATCAGTAACTTACGTGTGTTTCAGTTAATATAAAAATGTGTGGACTGAATTTTCGGATGTACAGATGTTTGTCGAGTTACATTAATGTTTGAACAAAGAACTAAAAGAATTGCGATAAAGACTTCGAAACAATTTGCCTAGTTTTGTCCTTTCATATTCACCGAAATGGAAATACAAATATATTTGTATTAAAAGATACAAAAAAGTAGATAAAAGAGCGACAGATGTCTAGAGAGAGATTGGGACATACAAAACACTATCCTTATAAATCCAGAACGTCTGACATTCCCTAAACTGACCCATCTAAGGCCTTTGATAAGGGTGCGAACGACAAAAATAACTGATGTTGATTTCGTTTTGATTCGTCCACAAACAGATAATAGGAGTTTCATGAGTTGACGACTAGATGCCGTTAGTAGGAGCAGGGGAAATATAAGTTGGTGTCGTGGGGTGGAAAATATGAGAATTTATCGCTGCGTGTATGCTCATAATGGGAAGAGAATGGTCTGACGAGTCAAAGGGCGAATTGCTACTTATAGTGTATGATGATGGCGACGGGTAATGTATGGAATTGTGTGGATAATGGAGACGTGAACTTGTGAGACGGCTTTGCAAGTTACCATGGAGCATCTTTGTATCAATTTTTGATAGATTATATGTTTTATATGACGGAACGTGTGAAAGACCTTTCTGAATCTTTTCAGAGAATATATTCGTAAGATATGATGTCTTTCGGAGAGATTGTCATTATTTGTAGGTATAAATAATCAATACCATCTACTTGAATACCGCTTACCGCGATATTCAAGTTATACATTATTATTTTGGGAACCATTTCAACTGGACTGACTTCAGTTATTAAATATTACGTGTGTTCTTCATAGTTTACCATTACAATCATGAAGTAATGCTATGCTAACAGTGTTGGTAGTTCGATCACGGTTCCCTTAGTAGTATACTGATGACCTGCTTTGAAATTGTGTTCAGCTAACGGTGGGTCAGCTAAATCAGATAAACGGTTTTCTATTATCCCCTTAGGCGAACAATTTGTCACTGTTAATGCATTATTGCTATACTTCGGCTCAATAGCAGGTTGATATCGCTAGACGGCCACTTATGTGGTTATAATAGGGATTATCGGATTACAATACGTCATCACTTCAACATGTCATAACTTGGTATTGGTATAGGTATGTTGATGATTTAGCTACAAGATAATGTTCAGAGGAGCTCGTGGCTAAATAATAACAGCTGCTCGGATCGATCTTTAGGTTAAGACGTGCTTGCCTAGGTTGGTCTGTGGATGACCACCCATTACATACCGAGTTTCCTCCGTGCCTCGGAAAGCACGTTAAGCCCTTGGTCCCGGCTGTCATTTGTAGATCTTTGACAGTCGTACAGGTAGACTACTGACAACCAGTCTTACCAAGGCTACCGTATTACCTAGTACTAACTGGGTTGTGGAAGTCAGATAGGCAGTCGCTCCATGCAAAATACTGGTATTCAGCTGCATCTGGTTAGACTGGAAGCCGACCCTAACATAGTTGGGAAAAGGCTAGGCAGATGATGATAATGTTCAGTATGAATTTATCGGTCATCCAGCTGGAAGATGATGGTTAGCAAGAGTCTACAGAACAATATCAATGTTTGTCTAACAACAACTAAAAATCTTTATTACAATTTGAGTAGGTGCTTCTATGTCAGAATTGTTTGTACTGAACAAATGCAGAGCACAAGTTGTAACGTAAGTGATATCCATATTTCGCGATGCGTTATTGTTTCTCAAATAAACATCACGTCATTTTAGTCTGCGGTTACTTCGGCAATAAATATAATAAAATTAATGTCTATCATTAGTCACTTAGCTTTTTTATTACCCACATACATTATTTCTTTCTTTCTACATTACTTATTAGCTCCGATAAATTCGACGTCCCCAACTTTCTTACTCCCTTTTTTGCTCAACTTGAGAGTCAAATTGAATTAGTTAAGGTAGGAAGTTCTAAAATAATTCCTATCTACTTTTAAGACAAGTTCTTTCGTCGTTTTTACTTTTAGTAGACTTTTTACCTTGCAAACAAGACATTTTTTTATTGAATAAGTTCGAGGGGCTAAAGGCCATAATTTATGTATAATGCTTTTATCATTTTCAGGCACAAAAGCTTCACCAGTATTGCAGTCATTGTTATTAGCTTTTGATTTAACAGATGATCTCAGAATTTAAGTTGGTCAGTTGATTACTGTGTAATACTTACAGGTATCAGCTTCATTTTGTATAATCTCTTGCTTTATCGTGCGGTTAGTGCCTCATCTGGTGTTAGAGTTTTTATGCAGCCCATGGGCCTCTGACTTGGCTTCTTTGCATTATTTCAGTGTTAGGTCAATCTCTAATTTAAGTTATATTATAGAAAACCTAAACTAAAATTGAGTGAATTATTCTGTGTTAATTTTACTAGCTGAGTAAGTACCCGAACCTATTCATGAATGTACAGAACTTCAGCGACGAAGTATATTATGTGGAGCGTAGAACTCGGGGTACCATTTACTCGCACTAAACTTAGCTAGAGTGACTTTCAATTTTCAATATGTTTGCATATTGCCTGAGTTAGTGTTCGAACCTCCTTCCATTTTAACATGAGTACTTCAGACTTGCCAAGTTTATGCAACTGTGTTAGAACTTTGTCGTCATTTGAAGGTTCTTGGTATTTCGTTTTTCGAGTCATTGAATACTGAACCGATAAAAACAAAATAAAAATCATAAGGTAACATAATAAATGAAACAAAAGGAAATAAAATTTTAAAAATGTGTATTTCTTGTTTTCGATTTTTTATATCATAATTGTTTTGCGTATTTACAGTTTTATATACAAAATCATAATATTTACAGACTCTTCATTGACAATGATTGTTTTAAAATAAAACTATAATAATAAATGCATCTGTACATAGCTATAAGTTTTAAACTTTGGCATTATATAATATTTAAGCGATCCGAATATTATTTATAGTCACTGAAATATTTTTAACAAATATCAATATTTACATCGGATTTTCCGTAATCTATAAATTACTATCGCAGAAAAATCAGGAAATTATTCCGTAACAACTTAAAACAAAACTAGCGGCCTAATCTATACAAATAAATGCAAGTCGTGTCAGGCTTCGTAAATCTTATGCTATACAATAAATATAATGTGGAACAACCTAAGATTAATTATCACCATTTTATTGGACTAATACGCTTAAGCGTTGCAAGTAAAGTCAGTGTCTGTTTACCTGCGTTGGAGCATACGCTACGCCCAGAGCTGCGCTTGCGGCGGCATGCGGTGGGGGTGCGCGTCGCGCGTGTGCACGCTGGTCGGCAGACCCAGCCCGTCGCCGAGCAGGGGGGGGAGCTTCCCCGGCGGCGGCGGAGGGGGCGGCGCCGGCGCCCGCCCGGCCCCCACCGGAGACACCGAAGCGTAAATATTCACTGTCGACCGGTGATACTGACACTTCCGCAGGTCCGGCATCGCGAACCTTAACTTTTGCCAAAATTGTCTATCACCCCACTCTATACAGGTGTTCGCTTTCAAACACAACCTGAGCTCTGGATCGATATCCCTATTCGGTAGCTCGCCTAGCAATATTATTATCAGTCTTCTTCGTCTCTCTTTCAGTACTTCGTGGAGTGCCGTTTTAAATTCGAAACGACACCATTCGTTGTTGATGAAATTTTTGGACAGGACTATTATTGTCCTTTTGGATGACTCTACGGCCTCTATTATTGTATCCGCCACGTATGCCGAAGCATTAAAGTCCCGGTAATGCAGACAGAGCCGGAAACTTGGGTCAGTGGATTCTAGGCCAGGCGCTAACATTTGAGCAACGAATGCCTCGTCTTTCACGCTATAACTTATGTAGGCGTCAAAGAGACGATCTTTGTCGGCTTCATCGTCGAAAGCTGTACTTTTGTAGCACATTCTGAATCCACAGTGGTAGTAAATCCAGACTCGAAGTTCGCGCCGCCAATAAAATACACCGCATATTAATGCCGAGCTAGTAATGAACACGCACAGAGATATTAGCAGCAGAGGCAGATAATCGTTAATTACTTGGTTCTCGATTATAGATGAGCTTCCTCCCACATGGCTTGTGCAGATTGTCGAGTTAAAATCGGCCATTAGTGGACCCACAGCGTTCGTTACGTTATCGAATATACACGTGATCTTAAGGGCATCCTCCACTTTTCCTAGATTATTTTTGAACCAAGTGCGAAATTTATGCATGTACTGACAATCGCACGACCAAAGGTTCCGCGAGAGACTTATCTCGACCAAATATGGATTCATCGTGAACTGCCACACCGCGAAGCCGTAAATGTTATTTCCTTCCAAGCGCAACACTTCTAAATGCCTCAACTCCATGAAGGTACGATTATCGATATAGTGTATTTTATTGTCTTGTAGATGCAACTCGCGCAAATTCTCCAGAGGCGACAACTCGAAACCTAGCAACTCTTTTATATTGTTCTTTTCTAAATGCAATGTTGTTAAGCGTTTTAGTCCACTAAACGTATTATTATACAGAGCGTCAATGTTAGAATTATTAGCGTACAATATTTTCAAGTTCTTTCGTCCAATAAAAGCATGACTCGTTAAACCACCAAAGTTATTACCGTCTAAATATAGTTCAGTAGCGTCCATAGGTATGCTACTGGGTATTTCCGAATACCCAGCAGCAGAACAGTCCACAATATTCGCCGACCACGGTTGGTCATGATAACACGTACAGTTCGATGGGCACGTCATTTCACAATCACAGGCGTCAAAATCACAACAATGACACAGCGTAAAACAGTGCGTTTTATATGTACACAAAAACTGAGATGATTCCGCTTCGATAAGCGGAATATAAGTCCTTTCACGATTGTATAATAATTTACAATAAATGCTTTCCAAGTCCATGACACGTGGATGTTGTCTCAGATGGTCCAGTTTGTTTATGCGTTGTAGCCACTCCATAGTACAGTCGCACTGAAACGGGTTTCCACCGATATAAAATTCGGGTAGCGGCCGTCCCGGATCGACCGGAGTTAGACGAAGCGCATTGAGATCCATACTAGTTATCTGATTTGCATACAAATCGACTCTCGTTAAATTGGTTTTTCCAACAAAAGTTTGAGCTTCAACTTGTGTAATTTGATTATCATTCAGGAACAGCAACTCTACGCTGCTGGGAATTGAGAAAGCCGAGATTTTCGTCATTTTGTTGAAACTTGCGTCTAGTGTTTGCAGGCGTAATTCTTTATCCATTCTGTAGTTGTTTCCAAGTTCCTTGATATTATTACTATGAAGATCCAACCACTGAAGTCCCGAAGGGATAACAGTATAATCAAACCACTCTATTTGGTTATCGGATACATTTAGCCACAATAGAGATGGAATATTTACAAATAGGCCTTGGATTTCTGTGAGTTGGTTGGCGTCCAACCTTATAGCTTGCAGAGTAGATAACGTTTCGAATGCATTCATATCGATGTGCTTCAATTTATTGCGTGCAAGATTTAAAATTTGTAGGGACGGTAAATCTGTAAACACTTCTTTACTTATGTTTTCTATTTTATTTCCGATAAGACGAAGGCCATATACGTTATGCAAACCGACGAAGCCGGGTTCCTCCAGTGATGTTATCTGATTCTCTCCCAGATCAAGAGTCCTTAGTAAACGCATATTTCTTAGCGCTATGGGTACTTTCTTTAAACGATTTCCATTTAAATTCAAATCCTGTAGGGAGGATGTATTCCTGAATGCTTCTGGATGGAGTTCTTCGAGATGATTATTGTCTATAGATAGTAGAGACAGCACATACAGACCGTTTAGTGCGTAGGCATCGATATGGGATATCTTGTTGTATGATAGGATCAACGTATGTAGATTATTCATAGGTGCAAATGTATCAGCAGCAATGTTCTCCAACATATTATGCTGAACGTTAAGGATTTGTAAAGTATATAAATCTTTGAAAATCTTGGGATCGAGCTTCGTTAATCTGTTGTTAGATAAGTTCAACAACACCATTCTTATAAGACCGGTGAAAGTATTCTCATTAATCCAAGTACTTGTTAAATGGTTATTTGATAAATCCAACGCCAACAGCTGATCTAGGTTGGCGAACAAGCTTGGTGAAAGCACACTTATAGAATTGTTCTGCAAGTATATTTCTTTGATGACTGGTCTGCTATCTTTGAACAGATCTTGCGGAAGAGCGACTATTTTGTTGTTTGAAAGATCAATTATCTGCAGCTGTTTCAATCCAGATAAGGCTTTGTCAGCCACCATCGATATTTCGTTATCGTGAATGTGCAGTTCTTTGAGTCTACGAAGAGCCATAAATCCGTTTTCTGGCATTAACACAAAGTGATTGCTTGAAGCGTCTAGTACCTCAATATCTAATGAGCAGGTTGCATGTGACATAGAAGGCGCCGAGGGAGCTGGGCCATCTTGTTCACTAATCAGTGCTTGATGCATTGCTCGCTCTCTGAATCCCAAATCACTCACATCTTGCAGACGATTCGAAGACACATTCAAATACACTAAGTTGGTTAACGGGCAGAACAAGTTTTCGGGAAACGACCAGATGTTATTAAAACTGAGATCCAACTTTTCCAACTGTCGAACAGCCGTAAAGCTTTCTGATGCTATCTCTAAACTCATAGCGGCCCACTCCGTGTTTTTCGTTCGAATCGTTAAATTTCGGAGGTCTCTCAAGCCGGAGAGTACGCCGGGCGGCCATCTTCCAATTTTACAGTTATCTAAAACAAGTTCACGTAGTTTCACTAGATGTGCGAAACTCCGATCATCGAGGGAGCTTTTATACATCATTTCTTCATTGCACTCTATTCTTAGGGATGTGGTATGTTCTGAAGGAATAACACTGAAGTTAGTTGTGTCGAATTCACTGTTTATCGTGCGTAGTTTACACGTGAGGGAAACTTCATGTGCATCGTTGGGGCCTCGCAGCCACCACTGGCAGTCATCAGGTGCTTCATATTTCAGTGGCAGGGAGCTCTGATCTGCCACATTCAGGCCGATGACGAACCAAAACAGGATTTGGTAAAGACAATTTCTTGAAAAAGTTTTCTGTTGAGCCATCATGGGGAAAATCAAATATCAAGGAAGAAAGAAAACAAGACACGATAGGCTCAGTGTCATGTTTTTTCCGTCGGCGTTCGCGTATTGCGTCCCCTTGCCGGATGTGTAGTATCCATCAATTTATGAACACTATTTCGGCTCCAATTTAACAAATAGTCCTTGTTGAGATAATGCTCATGGTGCGTCAATATCAATTCACAATCCGGTGATTTAGCGTCCTTCGAAACGTAAACAAATTTTTCACATAAACTGTCCACATCAGTATTTAACGAACCGTTGAAAATTCACTGTAGTTGTTTGAAATGTTTTCTGAATACAATTTAACTGGTTGAATTCAGTAAAGTCCGTAACTCGATTTCGTATCGCGTGAGTGATAAGCGTGTTTTGACCGTAACGTAAGTCCGTTCAGAGCGTCGTGTGGCGCGACCGTGCCCAGACGCTGCTACCAGTCGACTGAATTTTGGTAGAGCCATTGCAGTCGAGTCGAGTATACGCTCGGGAGAGGGGTGCGGAGCGGGGCGAGATGAGCCGAGCGGTGGCGAGTGTTCACGACGACTTATTACAATAAATTATTTTTTTCGGAGCTTTAAGCGATCGACTGTGCGTCTCCGAAACCGCAAACTTTGAATGAATACAGGCATCAGCTGCTTTGAGAAGTTCTACTGGATTTTATATTTATCATACCTACTGTGATTTGTTACTGCTCCCTTAGATTGTATATATGAATGTAGAGAGATTTGTTTAGTTACCTACTTGTAAGTAGGTACTTTTATTTAATAAAAGAATATTGCTATTACAATCTGCTGTGGCCTTAAAAATGCTCAATAATTTTAAACCACAACTTTTTGCTCAAAATTCCGGTCACTGTGAGAAATTCGGCGCGTTAACGAAACCTTCTAAGTTATGGAATAATTCGCGTGCCTTAACGCGATCGATTTAATACCCTATTAAGACTTCCCAGAAATTATAAGATGCCTGAGGAAGCCTAGTTTTAGGATGTTGTGGTTTATTGTGCCATTTCTGATTAATTTACCTGGTTGATGAATCTTATGAGTCACGTAACATTTTATTATGTTTTTATTTTTATCTTCGCAACGGAAGTGAAGCTCGCCCTTTGAAGTTACAATATTTTACTTTTGTATGAGCCCACCTACGTCATATAATTTAACAGGATTTCAAAGATGCACATAACCTTTTTTAATTCCATTATAAATATAAAAATCTAATTCTCGTCCCAAAGAAATCGAAATTAACTTACCGCAACAAGAAAAGAAACTAAAAATCAAACAAAAGAGATCCTAAAAGTTTTCAATGTACACGTAATCGGGATTAAAAATCAACCCTTTTATGAAATGCTAAAATTAAAAAGCAATGGCATAAAGGTATTAAAAGCTTAAGGTAACAAAAATTCTTTAACAAAAGACGTCTTCTGTTAACGCTTGGCAGACCACACTGGATGTCAGACGACGGAAGATATCATTTTAATCCTTTTAGTTAAGTTGAGTATGAAAAGACAGATGCCTTGCCGGCATCCGTGTTTTTCTTTTGTCACTTAGCTGACTCTTAATGGTTGACGTGAGATAAATTAATAGTTTGTGATTAATTTTGATAGTGGGGGGCGGTTATTCTTTTTTTGAGATAAAATTTTGTGGATATGGATTTTTGTGTTGACTATTTTGTGTTTTGGTGTGATATAGTTTCTTTTCCTTTTGACTTAGTGGTTGCAAGTGCGACTACTGAGCATGAAGTCCTGAGTTCGATTACCAGGTCGGGCAAAGTTTTATTGGGTTTTTCCATGAGGAATTTCTCAGTAGCAGTCGCGGACTCCCGTTGATGGCAATAGGCTCTCCCCCTTTTACATGGGACTTAAACATAACTGGCGAAATGTGGGTGTACTATTAGGTACACCTCTGCCCTTCGGCGATTAAAGGCGTGATGTAATCTTATGTTATAGTTTCTTTCCTGTAAACAAATAAGGTTCAGGGTATATCAACAGTTGACATCATGTCAGTACCTGTACCCTAAATGAAGGGTTAGGTAGAGGTGTACTCATAGTACACCCACATTTTCCCAGTTAGCCTATTGTCATCAACTGGGCACACATCCAGACTCCGTGGCTGCTACTGAGAAATGCCTAATTGAAAGACCTAGTAAGACTTTGCCCGACCTGAGAATTTTAATACTGTTACGTCTGTATTGCCCAATTGGCTTAGCTAATAATACTTTACTTTTTGGTTATATTAGATGCAAAATAACATGACTCACTACTGACCATGCTATGGGTTCCCGGGTTAGAATGAGCAACCCCTTTCCCGCCGGAGACCTAAGGGGGTGATATCGTGTGGACTGATAACATCATAATGCGGTTAGGGTTGGTATTGAAGGGACATCAGGCCCGTTGTCCGCTTTGTTAGACATTCTTCAGAAACACATAGCTAACCATGGAAGCTAATGTTTACTTTGAACTTAAAACATAGGTAAATACATGCACGAAACCTGGTTATTTTGTTGTTTTAAAAAAAAAGCAATAGTAAATCTCAGGCTCCCAAATAAGTCATCTCATCTGCCTAGCTTTTTCCCGACTATATTGGGGTCGGCTTCCGGTCTAACTGGATGCAGCTGAATACCAGTATTTTACATGGAACCCATCTGACCTCCACAACCCAGTTAGTACTGGGTAATACGATACACCTTGGTAAGACTGGTTGTCAGACTTTTTGGGCCACTGACTACTTAACAACTATCAAAGATCTACAAATGACACCCGGAACCAACGGCTTAACGTGCTTTCCGAGGCACGGAGGAAACTCGGTATGTAATGGGTGGTCACCCATCCATAGACCAACCTGGGCAAGCACGGCTTAACCTAAATACCCGAGCGGCTGTTATTATTAAGCCACGAGCTCCTCAAGTGTTGATGTTATTTATAGAGTTTTTTTTCCATTACCTTTAAGATACTATTTTGGTAAATCTAGAGCAGGCCCTAGATCAAAGTCTCCTACAATCTTCAAAATCAGGCATTTTTTTAAACATAACATTTTTTTGAACTCAATAGTTTCTCCTTATTTTTCCACAAAAGGACGATCTCCTCCATTAGGACTTGTGTAGTTTTCGACCTCGAAACAATGAATATTTATTTGAAACTACTTATGTTTACATTTAGCTTACGTTTTATTATTCAAGACTTGTATACAAATAAACGTGAAAAGTGTCTATCAAAAATTCTTTGTCATCTTCTATATCAAACTACAAAAGACTGTCTTTTAACAACAAACATTTCACAAGTTAAAACACTTTTCAACCGTTCAAAAAAGCTTTACGTAATAATTTACGATTACTTTTAAAACAATACCTCTGAAAACGAATACTTTACGATCCCTGCGCATATTCATAAATATGTACGTTGTCCGTTTGTTCGTAGCGTAGCTGTCACAACAGGAATATCATTCATCACAATCTGAGACAAAAGCTCATGCGTACCGATGACGTAATTACCGCCTGTATCTAAAAAAGCACATGTTAACGTTTCGTTATTTCAAAAAACATCTATCAAGGAGACGCCGAGGCGTGTTAAAGTTATTACTCCGAAGTGTTTCACATCACAATCTGTCAGCTGAAGGAATGAATAATGATGAATGGTTTTCGCTTATATTCGCCGTAGGGGTATCTCCTTACCCACGCTAGGTATTTATGTTTTTTGATGAATGCGCACGTCGGCGTTACGATGAAAATTGTTTGTGCCGATCAATTTTACGATCGGCCGAACGGTCGAGTGTGTCTATTTTTCTTATAAATAGGCAGCCGATTTTTTGTTTACCTGTATCTTATCCTTATCCCATGGTTGAACTGTTGTTTAGATGGAGAGGCTACTTATCAGTTTTATTCAGAGGTCATTGTTGTTTCTTTTGAAAATGTTTGTAGGTAGGCGAATTTTTAAACATAAAATAATGCCGAAGAGATGTCAGCAACCTCGAAGGGGTCCGCAAGGGTCGATGCCTGCCGGGGCTGCGAGTCTGTTTGAAAGAGATACCGTGGCCCTGGAGCACAAAAGGGCAAAGATGGAACATGGATGGGTTTCAGTCAGTACAAGTCTGACACTCCCTTCCAGTCCGCCCAGAGCGGGAGGGGTGATTTGAAGATTTCAAATCCGAAAAAAATAAATAACATAAAATCATAAATTGGCATACTCCATGTAGGTTACGCTTTAACCTCAGCCTCGTAATCTGTTTCTTATGGAAAACGGGAGGTGATTATGTTGATTGTCCAGCCGAGTACATTTCCCAGATTCGATTATAAAGGGTGTAAAAACACCCTTAACGAAGCCGAAGTTATATTGGAGATCAAAATTCCAATTTTTTCACAAGTGTTTTCATACTACTTTTAAAGTTATTACTTTCCTTTGATTTCATCCATAATCCGTTAACTATTCAAAGCATCCATTAGCACAATGTTTTGAGTGCGTTACCTTGACTTTTACCGTAAAACGTGATTTTTCACCCCAAAAGAAAAGTCGCTTACCAGCAATAATTTTTGCATAAGATTACTTAGTTTGATATGCAGAATGCTTGGTTGATGGCTTCGTGAAAGATCCATTGAAACCTTGTAATTAAAATACTTAAGAACTACAAACGTGCTAAAGAACCTTGTTGCATGTAAGAGTATAAAGCATCAACATAATCCGAAGTGTTACATGCAAGCTAATTACGAATACTGAAATCGTTTCCTCCACTTTCTTCAAACTTCTGTAAACCTTAAGCAAAATTCCTTACATGACAAGTTTCACCAAAGTATAATTTCCGTAAAGACATGTCACAGCAGCTTCAAGAGAAAATAAAATACGAGATCAAAAACAGAGTTTGAAAATTTCAAGATACATTTCTGTGTTTCAAGATTGTGTACGATTTGTTGGAAACTTTACATAATTTAAATGCTTTATATTATAAATCCGATAACATTTGGAACATAAATTTTGTTATCAGAAGACTCTGGAGGGATAAGATAAAGGACGGAGTTATATAGGCTGTTGGTACTAAGGATACGCAAGGCAAGAAATGTCGGCTTTGAACTGGAACCTTTGTGGCTAAATATAATATGTATTTAAGACGTAAAACGACATAAATATTTACTTAATAATATTATTTAGAGAAGGTTATCTTGGGTACTTTATGTTAGAATTTCTAAAGTTCTTAATATAAATTGGGACTAGCAGAAGCCTTAATAAACAATGCACGATAGCTACTAGAAAAGTACCTACTGAAAAATAGATAGGTATGTAAAAGTTTAGTTATTCTTTCTCAATACCGTTAATTGAAATAATCTTTATGTAAAACTAGCTGTGCTTTGCAATGCCTTTTTTTTTTCAGAAAGCCTTCCTGGCATGTAGAGCAACTAAAAATTTTATCAAAATCGGTTCAGAAGTTTAGGAGTGTACAGGGGTTTGAACAGACAAACAGATATAAATATTATAGATACAGGGTTATTGAAAAACACTTACAATCTCGCACTCATTGTTTCTATGATGTAAATTTACAAGAAAAAAAAACACGTTTCATAGTAAATGTTTTTTTTTTGCGAATTTCTAAAGCTCATAGTACAAACAATTATTAAATGTGATGTAATGAAGCTACCTGTAAGGTTGTATATACCTGTGAGGTTGTTAGTGTTTTTTTTCAATAAGCGTGTAGATAGATCAGTAATTTTCGATTAATTCAAATTTCACTTTTTCGCTTTTGTTATTACTTCAAAATCATGTTTAGTTTCTTTACCACGATTAGTGATCGAAACAACTCCAAAATAAACCACTTTATTATTTCTCCATATCTTCAGAAACACACATCTCATGCCCAAAATACCCTGACATTATCACGATCCCTTATCGAAAACTATAAGGAACGAAACCTCAAGTGCCTTGTTAGAGCTCTCGAAACATTTAAAGAGCGTGTTTCGTCACTTCGCGAAAAAAAATATAGCAAATAAAAATCTCCAGGAAATGTTTATTTACCGTGAATACGTAGAGACGTAAAACAAAATGTGTAAAATATTCACCCCGTGTGTTTTGCACCCAGATAGCGGTACAAATACGATAACGCGCGTATCCTTGTTAGCATAGAAATTGCGTTTGAGCTACGTGCTCGTGTATTTATGAGTATTTACGCTGTTATAGTTGTTAATGTAATTTCGTCTTGAGTTTTTTAGGAGTTGAATATTAAATAACAAGCTATTTAAATCATCGGACTATCCCCCTTTTGCTGTAGAAAAAGAAGTTGCTGCTCTGCAAAGAATGAAGTAGTTACAGACGGAATTTCAAAATTATGCTTGGGGTGGATCGAATGATCAAAATGACTCTGATCCCCAATTATTATTTTTAGTGATAAAATGTGATAAATTAGGCCAGGAGATGAAGAATGGCCAACGTGAATAAATCCAAAAGTTAAAAAATGCACGGCATCCGTTCATTTCACGGGGCTTTAGAAAAGTCAGAAACAATTTTTCATCTAACCTACGGAATCAAAAAACCTAATCCCGATTTGTTTCGGATCAAAACATTCTCAACGGTAGCTAAAATGTCCCATAAATCCGAACATACAAAGACCAACTTATTCAGTGTTAAAAAGTGACAAAGTAAACTTCCTGAAGGAACCGTGGTAGGTGCGAAATATTTCCGTCTTAACATTTTTTATTTGACCTCAGTGTTGACAGTCACGGCTACCAACAATACTACATCGGCGATAATACACAATGACCCAAACCCGGGAAGGGTAAACACGGCCATTGAATAAGAAATACCCTATTTTATCAAACTGACACCGTACGAAATCAAAATATATGAAAATTGACAAAGCGCGTGAATCACTATATTAATATCCTTGAAATCTAATCAAAGCAATTAAGAACGCTTCTTTCTTACCGCGGGATGTTTATGTCTCTTTCTTTCTTGTGGAAGTTTGTATGTTTTGTCCTTTTCTTGGGAATGTTTTTTCGAGTTTATAAGGCAGATATGTGACAGGGGATGTCTCGCAATATTTCACGAGCCGGGATCTAAAACGCACCCACGCTCAGGTAGCCGACATTATCACTATAAGCGGTGTTCATAACTAAAAAAGGAACCTTTTTTTTTCGAAAATGACAGAGAGTAGAGTCGAACGCTTCAAAATATTTTTGTTTACGAATTGCTTGTGCATTTTAAATATGTTCTATATCTTAGTAAATAAATACGTGAGAACCAACCTATTAATTTTTTTCTGTTTATTATTTCAATATTTAAGTTTACTTAAGTACCTATTATTTCGTAGCTGAATATTAAAAAAAAGATCCCTATATTTCTATAGTTGAGTCATTTACAAATTGATCAAAGTTAGAAAACGATACAATAAAGATACAATTCATATTTATGTAGGCCAGAATCCAAAATCAACCAACCGTTTCCATGCATTTTCTAGTCCCAATTCCCGACGAAACTATGAGAGATATAAAAAATAACTTCGAACTGCGAATAAAAAATGACTAACAAAAATATTAATCTCGAAAAAAGATAAAGAGCTCTGTGTTCGGACGATCTTTTCTGCGATACGCCATCTTTTGTGCCAATTATGAGGCAGTTTTTGATCTTTTTTGTTCTCTTTTTAAAAATGTCAACAGTGGGTGGGAATTTGTGGACAAGTCTAGTTACAAGGTGTCTTTTATGCCAATGGCTACCAAAGCCGTTGTTTATTTTTTTCTTTAGTAATTGTTCAAACAAGGAGACGTGTTTTGAAGTTAGATTATCCTTTAAGACACAAATAATGCAATTAAATATAATCGTATAAGCTGTTTGAAAAATAAGGATTAACTTTAGGTTTTTCGTTTTCACAAATAAAAGAATTATGATTTAAAGATCAATGTTTTTATAAAATTTGTAAGTACAGTTACGGTTAACCCTAAAATAAAACATTGATAAAGAGACTGGAACAAAAACGTCGATTGCAGAATAAACGGCTCAAGTCTCGAGACTTCGAAGTCTTAAAAAGCTCATCTGGTAAATCTTATACATCACTTTCAAATGGTCCAGTGAACCGAAAATATTGCTAATATCATACAGATATGAATTTTCGAGACTTTGAAGAACAGCGTCAAGGCGTGAGTGCGAAGCAATTATTTGAGCTTCCATTCAACTCTGCTAAATAGGCTCACGTACGTATCTTTACAACAAGCCGCCATGACAGTTTAGTTAGGTCTTCACCACAAGGTATATTTATTTTGGACAATTTTATCATAATTTAGATTTTTTGAAGTTACACATATTGGAAATTACTAAAAAAAAACCTTAATCAGATTATTGCGACAGTACCTCTGCATGTCTGTGTATCTGTTACCTAAGCTAGGATGCACGAGGGCTTCTTTTTATCCTAGATATTTATATGAACAAATGATGAACAACATACACGCACATAATTTCATAAAGGTGTTCAGATCGGCTGGTACGACTCTTACGTGTCTAGCAAATATAGTAGAAAATAATATCAGAATTCAAATGAAAATAATATTATGTATTAATATAATAAGTTCATAATATTATACTACTCAGTACGTACTTCGCAACTTTAGACGTAGTCTTTGTGAAGTATTCTAGACCAAGCCTTCAGTTTTATGTAAATCTTTAGAGCCCTGACATTCAGAAAATTTGTGTCGACACGTGTTCGGAATAATTTAAAAGTACTACGCTTGTAGAGTAAAACAGATGTTGTTACGGCTAGATAATCTAGGTATAAAATTGTAACATAATCAGACTAAAATATTTCAACTGCTGGGACACAGACCACGCAGGCTTACTGCGGTTGGTGGATGTCGAATTTTCGATTTAACACTCTTTTGTTGGCTTCACCTGTTACTATGTAAAAAAATCTTAGAAGTTAAATTTGACCCACTTCGCGGTTTCCGATAAAACTGAAATTTTGCATACATGTTTAGTTTGGATGACAATGTATGGTTAGCTAAGTGGCGTTATTCTAAATCTAAATCCAATATGGCGGACTCCCAAAGATGGCGGGCTAGTTATTTTTTCTGCATTCGCGTGATATGGGGTATCAAATGAAAGGGTTTGCTGAGAAGAATACGAGAAATAAAATGACGTCACTCTAAAGCGTGTTTATTTAACTATAATATTTTATTTTATAGTGTTATACAAACGAAATTAAATAAACTGTGAACAGAAATAACCAGTTGCTGCAACAAATTCAGTGCATAAGATCGACTTATGAGTTTTTAATATTGCGTTTCATTGCGACAATTTTATTATGCCATGGTTCGCTCGCAGTACCGCAAGGTAGCGTCTAAGTACCTCTGCAGCGTTCTGAAACCCTAACCGAAGTGATAATCTATCAGCATTAACGAGTGTGTGGAGAAGTCAAAAAGCATTGCATTTACTTAAGCTACCATAAAGCAGTGAATTCTTTGTCACTTTTTTGACGACTCTGATTTTAATTTCTCTAAAGGGTTAAGTTCCCTTGTGAGCTAAGCATAGTTATTTAAACAATGTCCTAATGCCATTCGACGGGTATTATCTTAGTAAGGCTCATCATCATCTGCCTAGCCTTTTCCCAACTACATATGTTGCGGTCGGCTTCCAGTCTAAACGGAGGCAGCTGAATGCCAGTCTTTTACATGGAATGACTGCCTATCAGACCTCCACAACTCAGTTAGTTCTGGGTAATAAGATACTCTTTGGTAAGACTGGTTGTCAGACTTTCGAACCACGCAATACTCAGTCAGGCTGCTACTTTTAATTTCCTATCATTAAAACCTAGTGGAATTAAACCGCGACCAGCAGCATATTTGTTTGCGAACGTTAAGCAGATGCAATCAATCAAATTAAATAAAATAAGCTTTTTGAAGTTATTCAAAAGAAGAGTGACATTGATTAAATTTTTTCCGAAACTAAAAATCGAATTTAACGTATGTCCTGAGTATATTTTAAATAAATCAATTCACATGAATTTATTACAAAAAGATAAACGAATCTACCTAAACACTAAAATATGTATAATTTTATCAGGGCAAGTCATTGATATCAAAAAAAGCAAAGTCTCTAACGATGACTGACATAATGTGCTCACTATTTATATGCAAATTTTTATTTTATGAATGTTCTTTTTTGCAGATTAATACAGAAACGAATAAATGTCACATAAATTAGCACTATTTTATTATATTTTAGTCTGAAATTGGGAATCAGTTTGGGTTTAAGTATCGTTTACTTATATTAATTTCTGAAGAATAATACCTTGACTAGACAATCTGTAATAGAGTTTCTTCTAATACACATGATGACGATGATATCGGTAGGCATGACAGCCCGTTGGTGAGGTCACTAGTAACTTGTACACTGTCTTTGTCTAGTTAAGTACTAACATAGGTTAAAAATATTGTTACTAACCCAATGGATCTTGATTATCTGAATAAAAAAAAAATTAATAAAATAGTCATCGTAGGTTGGTTTCTAGTGTAAACAAATGTAACTCAATTCTGGTATTTTACATGGAACGACTGCCTATCTGACATTTAGAGCGCAATATGGTGCTAGTGGTGTGACCGTCGGACTGCTAACTCATAGGTCTCGAGTTCGAACCTAAGACACGCACCTCTGATTTTCGCATTCATGTGCGTATTTTATAATAATCACTTGCAAGGAATAGGAAATATGAAGCGGTGAAGGATGAAGGGAAAACATCTTGAGAAAACCAAACCAGCATGCCTGGGAGATATTGACATGTAAAGCCAATTCAGTGGCCCAAGGGCAACACAAAAACTCTGACACCAAATTTAGCACTAAACCACAAGAAAAGAAGAAGAAGAATTTAGAGTTTCTCCTACTCATAATAATTATAATTTAGTCTACTTGGTCATGCACAGCAGACTATCTTTTCATTTGAATAATTTACTTCACAAAATTCTTTATAAAACTAAAAATCATTAGTCTAAATGAAAAACCATCTCTCACGTTCCATCATACGAAAGTGTTGAGAAACTTTTCAGACTTTCAGATCGAATAATAATTAAAAGTCACTGAGTGGGGTGACACATTGCTAATGACTCTAAGGACTTATGGATCTCAATTAATTCATGAACATAAAAGCGGCCACTTAAAAAAAAACTTATCCAGTGACACCTCACTTGGTAGGCTTAAAAGTGAAACCACTCCATTTTACACCTACCCTCAGACACAAAGGGTTATTTTGGTTGTAGCTCCTAAGTAATGCAAAAACCAGTCTAGGTGTCAAATTTTTTGGATAAGTAGATTAGAATTAACCCACTGAAATTCAGAAATTGTCTAGACATTGTTTTAAAACAGACCTAATTAATTAAACCAAAAATGTAATGGAACTTTCATTATGTTTTACATAACAATGATTGGTCGAGAATCGTGACGTCCATCACTATATGTCATATGTTTTGTGACCGCAGTTATTTTTAGTTCATTGTAGAAATGACACCTTTTTTTTGTATGGGAAATCATCAAATGAGGTCCTGCTTTGGGCGAAGCGGAAGGGAGAGTCAGACTTGTACTGACTAAAACCCATCCTTCTTTGCCCTTTGTGTTCCAGGGCCGCGGAACAGTCCCGCAGCCCCGGCGAACAGTCCCGAAGCCCCGAAGAAATGACACCTTCATGTTTTATTAAATATAATAAACTGCTGTACAATTTTCCTATCACGTTTATATCATTGCCTCGTTGGTCTAGTGGTCGCAAGCGCGACTACTGAGCATGAGGTCCTTGGTTCAATTTCCAGGTCGGGCAAACTGGGTTTTTGCATCAGTAATTTCTCAGTAGCAGCCACAGACTCTGGATTTGTGTCGATGGCAGTAGTCTTGCCCCCTATTAGATGGGACTTCAACATAAAAGTTGGCGAAATGTGGGTGTACTATTAGCTACACCTCTGTCTAACTTTTCGAGGATTATAGGCGTGATGTTATGTTTTGTTTATAATGCCTACAACATAAAGCTCTTACTCTGAAAAAGATACAGCTACTGTACGTGTTCTTTCAAGTTTTTCCAACTAAAATACTAGCAAACTTATGCCGAAACAAGCGGGGCATAACAAAATATTTTAAAAAAGAAACAACAAAGTTACACTCTATATTACAGGTAGGTACAGACTAGTTACATAACATTTTTATTGAATTTGAGACAAAGGCATTTTTCAATTGCAGTTCCCTTTGCTTTTGTCTATCTTGCGTGCGACGGGGGCTATGGAATTTCATTTAGTGCACGGTTTCCCTAACCTCATGCGGCTTCAGAGCTTCTACTATGTGAATATAAGACTGAAATGTGGTATTGGATTTTAGTTTTCATTGCGGCTTTTCAACCATCCTTCCTTACTTTTACCATAAAGATTGTGGTGGGAACGCAATGTATGGTGAATGCTGCGGTCGGTCCCAAGTTTTCTCGTTTCGTGGTAGATCTATTTACCCGGTGCCGTCCGTACAGGCAAATTATACCACACTCAGCGGGACACAAGACTCGGTTAGCACGATGTATAGAATACCTCTCACTAGCATAACGATTTATCGGAATCTGTCCAATGATTACTTTTTTCCTTAAATAAATCTTTAAAACATTGTAAGGCAGGTGCACCCACCTATTTATACCTTATATTTTTATTCTTGAATTGTTTCGTTGTTCAACTTATTTCGTGTTGTTACTCTTTGACACAAGTCTACGTTCTTGATCAAAGTTAAAAATTCCTCTGAATCTTAACGACAATTTTATTGAAAATTTTGACTACTAGCTACAAGATTATTTGAACAGATATAAAATATATTAAGTTCTAATTAATAGAATATCTCAGTCCGCTTTAGGTGGCGACCCCACGTGTTATAAAACAAGTAAGTACCCAATTATTAATCTTATCAGTATCTTTAATGACTAATTTTATAACTTTTATTCATCAAAGCAATGAAAACGCTAAAGAAAATGTGGACTGGACAAATATTTGAGAATTTCTAATTGGATAAAAGTGACCAAAATTCCATTTAAGTGTCCTTGGACAAAGTTAGGACAAATCAAATAAAAGTTCGATCCAAAGACTGAAAGGAGATTTCGACAACCGTTAACACAAAGTTATTTAACGTTACTTTTGTTACAAATAAACTCGTTAAAATTACAAAAGGTAGAGTAAACAGGTAAAGCACCGAACCAATCTTCCGAAACAGATAATCTCAGTTAAGATAAAAGACAATACTGAGGGCCGACAAAGATTGAATTAGCATTACAAGATTACAAAGACATTTCAATGGCTAAAGAGCTTAAATAAAAACGATTTTTATGTAACAGTGTAATGAATTCATGCGAATTAAGATGACGGGGTAAGATCAATTGACCAAAGAAAGAATGTGTTTAAGTATATGTAGAGCAACTAAAAAATAATAAGCAGGTCTGTCGCAGGTATGCTGGAAGAGATTTCTTTAGATATAAGCATCACCTTTGTCCTATTTTCTGTTCCTTTCTTCTTTCTGTATTTGGTGTGTACATAAATTGTTAAATAAATAAATAAAGCAAACTGCATTTTATGTTCATGAAAATAAATTGACATTTTAATTAATACAAAATTAATAATTTTGAATCATCAATAATTTATTTTCAGTCTTCAAATACAAGTTCAGCTCAACTTCAATTTAATTTATGAATTTCTAATACTTAATATCTTTATTTATCAATATGAGCAACAATCTAATCCCAAAATTTAATACATCACCAACTTTCTAGACATGTAAAAACTTTGAGCTTATTGGATATTAATTTAGAAGCCCCGCCATGGAATTAGCGCGTAATTAAAAAACTTGAGGCATTGACTTAAAACTTAGAAATTGCAGTAACTAAATACGAGTTCCAATACCGTTGTACTTTACATAAATATTAAATACTAGCTTTTGCCCGCGGCTTACGTTAATTTAGAATTTGATAATCAATTCGAGTTGTACTCTGCTTGTTATAATATAATTCAATCATGATTCGAAAGTGGCGCCATCTATTATCATAAAAACGTTATTGTTATTTTCGTCGGAAACAGTACTTTTTTTCGGGATGAAAGATACCCTATGTGCGTTTTGGTACACCTGTCAACGTATATGCAAAATTTTAGGATGATCGGTTCCGTGGTTTAGGCGTGAAAAGGTAACAAACAAACAAACTTACTTTCGCATTTATAGTATTAGTTAGGATTAGGATTAAATATTATAGTTAATTAGTTTCATTGAATATGTACATTAATTATAAGAAGGTTTTGCTGCTTAATGTGTAATTAAATTAACTAAGCTTCAGTTGCACGTTAATCCCTAGAGCTTTAATTAAAACTAATACACATTATTTATTTATATAAAAAATATATGCAAACATCTTATTAAAATCTGTGTAAGCATTTTTCTAGTTAAACATCCTCCCTTATTTTGCTCACTTCATCCTTTGACGGATGTAATCCAAGTAAGTGCTCAGTTAGTTCCACATCTGCCTAGCCTTTCCCCAACTATTTTGGGATCGGCTTCCAGTCTTATCGGATGCAGCTTAACTACCAGTACTTTACACGGAGCGACTGCCTATCTGACCTCCACAACCCAGTTAGTAGTCGGTAATACGATACCCCTTGGTACGACTGGTTGTCAGGCTTTCGGGCCACTGACTACCTGTAACGACTGTCAATGATCTACAAATGACAGCTTGGACCAACGGCTTTCCGAGACACGTAGGAAACTTGGTATGTAAAGGGTGGTCACCCATCCACGGAAAAACCTCGGCAAGCGTGGCTTAACTTGAAGTTCGACCCAAACGGCTTTTATTATTTAACCACCAGCTTCACGGCATATATTAAACAACCACGATCGTCCAACATTAGCAATAAGGATGAAACTCAAACTTGAGACGCCACTGAAGCGTGGCCGACCGTAACTGAATTATCTCCGTCGACGCGGCCATCAGTTATATGAGGGATCCTCACAATAGGGGTAACTTAATCAAAATAACATATTAACATCTAACTTAATAGCTATTATGTTCCAAACTAAATATAAACGGTACATAGCAGTTTGCATAATCGTACCCTCAGCATTTAACAGGTCTTCTAATGGTTACAAGTTGGGATCAGTTCAGAAAGTTGCGGGAAGCGGTTACCATGAAGCGCCCTCGGACCGACTCGCGTACACAAGTCGCGGTGACCGCACACACCGCTTGTTCTAAAATATATTTGTTCAACTGTACCGTCTAGCAGTTTGTAATTGCAGAAGTCGGAGTTAGGGAATGAATTTATTATGTTTGATAAGAGAGTGCCCGGTAACTGTTATGGTGAAAGGAGGTAGAAAGTTCTGGCTTCATTTGATGACTTATTGTTTATAAGCGAACCATATTTTTATTCCTTCGGGGATTGATAGAGGCGTGATATTATGTTGTGTTGTTTTGCGCATATTTTTTATTTTTTTCCTGCCTCGTTGGTCGATTGGTCGCAACGACTGCTGAGCGTGAGGTCCTGGGTTCGATTCCCGGGTCGGTCAAAATATTATTAGATTATCAGAAATTTCTCAGTGACAGCCATAGAGTCTGGATTTATGCCCGGTTGATGGCAATAGGCTCGCCCTCTCTTACATGGGACTGAAAACATAGCTGGTGAAATGTGGGTGTAGCTGCGGGACTGTTCGAAAGAGATACCGCGGCCCTGGAACACAAAGGGCAAAGAAGGAACATGGATGGGTTTTAGTCAGTAAAATTCTGACACTCCCTCCCACTCCACCCAGAGCGGGAGGAGTTATTTGATGATTTCCCGTAAAAAAAATAATGTACTATTAGGTACGCCTCTGTTTAACCCTTCGGGTATTACAGGCGTGATGTTATGTTATTTTATATTTTTAATGAAATCTTTCTTTTATTTCATAGACTTCAGAAGAGCAGAAGAAATCACAGTCCAATACCCCGAACCTCAACCAAGAACGAATGTGAAGTTAGATTTTACGGCACCTAACAGGAAGCGACAGTTTACAGCATAACCCACTTATCTCCAACAAAATAAAAGAAAACTACTACTTTGACACTACTTAAAGAAGAATCCCATTAGCTAAACAATTAGCACGAAAGTCGACACGAACTCGATTGCCAAAAAAAGTTTAGCACTAATCTAATTAGTAGTAACACGTGTTTTTTAGTCCAACAATCTTTCTTGCTCTAGCGCCGGTAGTGTCATTGGATCACCACGCTTTCATTACTTCTCTTTTTACTCAACTTTTTGCTTTCGGACTAGCGGTATTAGTTTAACAGTCGACATCGACACTGCTGATGGAATGTTTCGAAAGAATCCGAATACAAATAGTGAGTAGATATTGTCAGTACAATGCCTAACAGTTCGATTCGACTCGGTACCTTTTGTACAATCGAGACGGGAACTCGATGCTAGTCATCGTTTCGGTCGGTTCTTTTTTTCAATCGAAGACTACGAATCGATGCGTGATGTGTGATTAAACGCTCTGTTTTTTTTTTTTTTGGTGACTAAAAAATAAAAGATTTTTAGCAGGTTCTGTCTTGCTAACTGTTATGTTTTTTTAACCGACTTCAAAAAGGAGGAGGTTCTCAATTTGGATGTTTTTAAATAGAGCATACAGTATCCAGGAAATATTTGCTGAATTTATAAACTGAAAATATGTTTTCTTTTCTAAAATTTACTTTTTCTAAGAAACGTCTATAAACATTTGTTATTCATAATGTTGATTAAAAATCTGTTTACCAAACAACCAGTTAAATATAACAACTAACAAGTCTTCCTCGTATTGCTAAATAAATATTTGCAATCACTGCTAGCTCTTTCATTTTCTGAAGTTCATTTAAATTCATATCATTTTTCCTGACAAAAATATAAGTAGCTTTTTGAACATATTTTCGCGGAAAACACAGACTTTTAATATTCATTTGAGTTTGTGGAATTTTTCTTCAGAATTCTTTTTTTCTGTCAGACCAAATATACCCCGAGAAAGTACTGCTCTGAATGATATAATATTAAGTTTTCTGTGAATTCTAGCTAGCAATTTTATGAAAAGAGAAACTAGTTGTGATTACTTTAGTGAACAATATTGAAAGTTATCTAACATTCCTTTAATAAGCATGGTCAACCGAGTAAAATAATCGACGAATTGCTTAATCACTTTTGACTATAATTTTCAGTTAATTGCAACTTCAATAATTATGGTCGTAATTCTAACTGACACGTAGACGATTGAATACTAATTATATTTATATTTACCTTATGAAGGCTAAGCAAATATGAGTTCGCCGAAAGGTTTCCAACTAATGTAACTCCAGCAAAGGCTGATTGAAGACACCCCTCGACTCAATCAACATTGCGATTCATTATAAAAACTTCTTTTTATACTTGCCGGCTACCTACATACTGTGCAATACAACAAAATATACAGGGTGTAAGGGACAGTCCTTCACAAACTGATGGGGTGAAATTATTTCAGGAATGATATGGGAATCCAATAAATTTGTTTTGTTTTATTTCCTCATACGCAATGTATCGTTACCGTGGCAAAACGCAAGTAGCGAACGGCAAGCGCGACGACTGGTTCGATGAACTCTGTAGTTAGGCAGGAAGTGAACAGCTGATTTCACGCGACGTTCGTAAGAGCATTTCAACATTCTTCTTTGATTTTCGATTTTAGCCGTATTATTTACATAAATGGAGTGTTGCGTACAGGGAATGTAATTTTACATTGAAATAAAGAAATAGTAACTGAAAAATCCGGAGAAAAGTTCCGGTAGAATAAGATTCAAAATAAGGAGCTGAATGCACCCTGTCAGTTTTTGAAGGGCTGTCCCTTACACCCTGTATACCAGCATGTCTAATTAAAAAAAAAACGGGCTTTGTAGGTGCGCACAAAACGGGGAGAAAGGGTCACTGCTGCATTCGTTGCCAGACCCCTACCTCCCCTTTTTAACCCTTGCCTCCCTTACCCAAACATTCCCTCAAATTACAGTAGCCATAATGAAGTAGATAAGGATCAAATTAGAATACTTTAATTTCTCTAATTCGCGCACAATGATACGATCAAAATATTGTTGGTCGGAATTAAATTCATTAATAGAACTACATTCTTTTGAGCGTGATCTCGAACTGGCTGTGGTCGATAACAGATATTATCTTCGAGACACGTACAAGGCCATAAATACTGTGAAAGAAAAAAAAAGTTGTAAGTTTTATTGTCATTGAAATGAATACTGCCTAGTTGGTCTATTGGTCGCAAGCGTGATTGCGGTATTTAGGGTGTTTGGTGTGACTTCCAGTTCAGGCAGGGTTTTTGGTTTGAACATTTCTGAATTTTGGAAGACATGAGTCGAAACAAAACTGGTGAAATGTTTATGTACCCTTTATACATAAAAAACCTCTTCAGGGATCTTCAGGCTAAGCCGCGCTTGCCTAGGTTGGTCCGTGGACGGGTGACCGCCCATTACGTACGGAGTTTCCTATGTGCCTCGGAAAGCACATTAAGTTGTTGGTATCGGCTGTCATTTGTAGATCTTTGACAGTCATTACAGGTAGTCAGTGGCCCGAAAGTCTGACAACCAGTCTTACCTATTAATTGTGTTGTGGAGGTCAGATAGGCAGTCGCTCCTTGTAAAGTATGTACTGGTAGTCAGCTGCATCCTGTTAGACTGGAAAGCGACCCCAAGATAGTTGGAAAAAAGCTAGGCAGGTGATAAGATACCTACAGCTCTATGTATCGTGATGTTTCTTAAGTCATGTTTATCTAAATTGAAACCTACCCTATTAAGTATGACTGAAGGTTAATGTTTGCATGCTAAGAAGCAAAACAATTTCCTAGGGAAATCATTTCAATTATAGTAGTTTCGTTGCAAACAATCTAGTTAGTTATAGTTTCGACCGTGGGTACCTACTTGTTTAGTTAGTTATAGTTTCAGTTCCCTAGACAAGCTTGCTTGCTTTTTAGTCTAATATAGCCATTTTGTATTTACTTAACACTTTTACCGTAACTAAAAATAAAAAAAATACAAACAATCAGATTTTCTGTTTATAATAATATTAAAATAAATTATTAGCAATTAAACATTATTTTAACACAGACTTATAAATATTTTGAATGCGAATTCATATGACATTTCATGAATTTTCATAATTTACAACACCTACATTCGACTCAATTATACTTCGCGTTTTTTTTTCGTATGGTAAATCATCAAGTCCCGCTCTGGGCGGAGTGGAAGGGAGTATCAGACTCGTACTGACTAAAACCCATCTATGTTCCTTCTTTGCCCTTTGTGTTCCAGTGCCGCGGTATCTCTTTCGAACAGTCCCGCAGCCCATACTTCGTGTGCTTAATGTCACATTCGAAAATTCCACCAAAACTTTTAATTAGTCCCGAATTCTTGATCTCACAAAACAATAAATTCCACAGTCTCATTGTTTATTACAAACATAATTCTATCAATCAGATATGACGGTATCTAACTCCCGTAACTCGACAAAAAATATAACATTGTCAGGAACTCAGTACATAGAAGTCTTAATTAACTCCGTACCGGACAAGTTATCTGGCTACCGATGAAAATATTTCATCAATCATAGACGCTTGATTGATAACACAACGTGAATTACTGATAGATTGTGCTGCCAACCGCGGGAATGCTCATCTCAATTTATTTACATGTGTTTGTATCACTTGTTGATGTTGCCAACGGTAAAAGATAGTTTTGAGGGTGGAGTTGGAAGACTTTGGATAAGACTATATTTTTAAGACAAAAACTTTAGTCAAATCTTAAAAGGAATAGAAGTACCTATTAAAAGGTCCTACTAAAGCTCTTTTTAGCCCTTTGGCCTCCAGACCGTAAAAACACGCGTTTTGTCACATATTTGTGTCGTTTGTCGTACAGGGCACGCGCTTGCTTGTCACGTATACGTGACAGTGGCGGTCAAAAGGTTAACCTTGTTCAAAAAAGGAGGAGGATATTGTTTTTAAAGTACACCCACCGCTGTTTGTTTGTCGACAAACAAACGCCAAATGACAAACAGACAGACAGGACAAAGAGGCATCACAGAGTAATCAATTAATAATTTATGTTTTTTGATTCGCCGACGCTCTTAATCAACCAATTGGCTTGATGTATTAATGGACTACCTTTGATTAATTTTTACACGCAACGTTTATATCCAATCATGAGTCAATCATGTGAACGCTACAAGGCACAAACAAAGTTACTCAAAACTTTTAAAACATTTTGTTGTTCATCGTATTTTACAGATTTACTGCAAATATTACAAGAAAATGAATAAACTGCTCCCAAACATTTTCTGCTTACATATCCATCGATATTTTCGTTTCGCCGATAAAAAAGTGCCTCATCCATCACAACATACGGCCGAGCACGACCGATCATAGATACGAAAGCTAACGAACCGTCGGATGTGATTGAAAATCATCGCAAAGGAATGATGTCCTAGTCGGAAGCCATTATAAATCATAGCTAGACGGTAGCCCATACATCAATAAGGTCGATTATTTGATAACTTCACACAAAACACGGTCAGCGCTTGTTTTAAATGGGAACCAGTTCTTAGTGTAATTAAAATAAAGTTTCTATTAAATATTTTCTATTAGTGAACCGTTTTGAACGTGGAATGAAAGTTGTGATGGTATTTTGATTGGCAGTGTGACCTTTGATGGGTTTATAGACCTGATACCTATGTGGATTGTTGGATGTGCAACATTTTTGAATTGTGGATGTATGCTGTTTGTTTATTGCGTGTTAATTTTGACAAGTTTGGAAAGAATGTGTAATAAGCTGATTTAAACACTATTTTAGAATAGTTCTGTGATTCTCAGTTATTTCTGCATTGCTGAATCTTCAGTTTGAGTGTAGAGGTTTGGAAGGAAAAAGGGGAGGCCTTTGCCCAGCAGTGGGACACCCAAAAAGGATACCAAAAAAATCTGATTCAATAACTGTATGTGATTCATGTTTCCCGTCAAGTCCATACGAAGGGCAGTCAGGTAGTGTAGATTACCTACTAACATAAGTATAATAAAGTAGTAGGTACGGCCATATTATGAAAAAAATTAGCCTTCAAAACGAACCAATTATAATTTACATGTACCCATCAAAACACCAAAACTCCCACCTTTAAAAGCTCATCCAACAAAGCTCATCAAATCGAGCAAAAAATGCAACCAGGAAACTATTCTTAAAATAACGAGGTCACAATTCACAATAACATCACTTCACATTCAAGCAAAAACTCAATACTTAAAAAGCCACAATTACTTAATTAGAGATTTGGACGATAACTGGGCAGGTGTAGGTAACCATCAAAGATCACGAAAAACGCCGGACATCGATTCGTTACAAATACGATTCTTTAGTTCCACCTCGTTGAGCCAAGGACTTCAAACTCATTCCGTACACAATGAGATGAAAAAAATGATACAAATTAACCGATTGAACCTGTTTGTGAGGACCCCTAAAGAGCGGGTTTCTGTTAAGTGAACTAATTTATACTCACCTGTATCATAAATAAAAATGAAATGGTCCGAGTGTGAATCATCCCACGCTTTACAAGTTCCGTATTTCTTTTTTAAATAACATTTTGTGTGAAAACATTCGAGTTTTATATTCAAATCTTTGTATTGCAACTCTATGGTAATTCTGGAGATAAGATAGGAGAATAGGGAAATAATAATACAATAAATAATCTTTAATTTATTGGAT
Source organism: Noctua pronuba (assembly GCA_905220335.1). Lineage (NCBI taxonomy): Eukaryota > Metazoa > Arthropoda > Insecta > Lepidoptera > Noctuidae > Noctua > Noctua pronuba. Next base: position 10,696,206 of record LR999902.1, read on the forward strand.
AAATAGATGACCTAACTCAAACAGGCGGTCAAATAAAAGGAGATTGGACAAAATTGTCACAAACATTTTTTTAACCCTTTAAAACTCCATAGTTCGACAAAAGTTTGAATAAAAAAGCGCTGCAGATGACTTAGCGCTTCTCACACCGTTTCGTATTGAACCCTAAGTTCGCTTGGCGGCGCGCTATGTTATTGAAAGCATTTAATATTTTTATTCGATAAAACAGACGGCATGCACCGCGGTTTAAAGAGATGTTAGCATGTCAAATAAAGTTCGAATGTGCCAATTCCCCGCTTGTTTGCGAGATTACATGCTGAGTTTTAAATATTTGCTTGTCATATTGCATTTAGCATCTCTGATTATACTTTTATTATTTTCATTATCCCTTTTAAAGTTTGCATTGAGCATCGAATTTTATTATAATTATCATTTTATATGAATTATGTTAATTTAAAATTTAATAGTTCGTTAATTTTATTTTTGTTTTTAATTCAGCGTCCAATTAGGGATTGCAATTTTCTTTCAAATCACGTTACTAGAAATTTCTCTTGCATATATTGGTCTTATTACGAAGCACTCACACGGTTTCACCTAACTAAACTGAACAAATCCCCGTATCATCATTCTAACATATCCAATTCCCATTATTACGCCACCGTTTACTAACTGTAACATTAAAAGTATTATTAGACATACCTACATATAAATTAGTTTGTGCTTGGCGCCCGTTATTAAAAAGGTCCTATTCGGCTCGTAGTATTCCATTTCGTTTGCCAGTGGGGGGTTAGACCGTTTCAATCGTTGCGACAATTAATCACAGTACAGCAATGTCATCCGGCGCACCGGTCAGGCCGAAAACACGCCAGACGAATTTATTGTACCTTTTTTACCTTTTTTTTTATTTCGCGCGGTTAAGCGTATGGGAGGGTGTGATTGTGAAACGCTACTCATTTTGTTGTCTGGTTAGAGCAACTCTCTGTGTGTAAATGTATAAGCTTGACATGAGGTTTTAAATTATTTTGTTAGTTTTTTTTCATATTTTAGTTTTTGTGATTGTACATTAAATATAACTGTGTAGGTGAGATCGGTTTTTCACAAAGAAAAGGATCTCAGTAGTACTACTAGAATTTAAGAATAAATAAAATATTTATTTATCATTTATTTATTTACAACTAATTATAGCAAAATTACAGATCAAGCCCAATACGATGCTTTAAGACATAAAATAAAACAATATAAAAAAAAGTAAAATCACACCCAGTAAAAATATTAATAGCTATAGTTAAACATGACCAAGCTTATAGTTGCATACCTTTTTCAATTTTCATTTGTGCCCTGTGAACAAATGTTGGCAGGTTTTGCCCAAATATATCTTCCAATACCGTTATAATAATAATATGCTCTACGCTTTAAAATAATTCAATTGGTTAGACACAACTTCAAGTAATGCCACTTTTACTACGAGCTAGTCAAATAGACAGTAGTTAAAAGCTCATTTAAATAATACTGATTAAAAAAGGTTTCATAAAATTGCAAACTTAAAAAAAAAAAAAAATAGTTGCCTTCAAACTAGTTCATGAATGTTTTCTGTTAACTTCTTACTTATTCATTTAGTGATTGACACTAAAAACATTTGAATATATTATAAAGTTTTTACATGATTTTAAAAATACTAAAATATAGTCGAAGGTTTTAATAATTATAAAAGTTAGAAATTTAATTTTGTAATAAAAATACACCATGACAATATCAAAAAATGATGCACATTCACATTATCGAATAATTTGATTACAAATGATTACTATTTTATCAAATAAAAAAAAACATAAAGAAACCTACAGAGAAGAATACAAATTATAGCTGTAATCACCATATTAAAGCTTGCCAAATTGATAATAGTGTTAATACAAAAGGCGGTGTCGAATTGTACCGGAATATTTTTAGATCATTTATTATAGTCGACTGCGAGATGTCAAGAGTAGGAGCGAAACGAATTCTGTGGAATCATTTCGTCCGTTACACTTTTTTAAGAAACAGCGGACTATTGTGAGTAAATTAATTCGTGTAGAGAAAAAATGCAAAAAAGTTTTTCTTTAAATATTATCAGAAGATAACTCGAGGCGCACGAAAAGAGTACCTAACTTGCATGGAAATATATGGGGAAGGCCTTTGCCCAGCAGTGGGACATTAACGATAAAAAAAAACCAGAACTGGTCCGTTCAGAATTTCCAAGTAGTGAATTATGGAAATCTATAATAACGCCTGTAATCCCCAAAGAGTGTTAGGCAGAGGTGTCACCTTTAGTACAGACACATTTCGCTAGTTAAGTTAAAGTCCCTTGTAATAAGGAGCGGCTCAAACATGTGCAGCAGTAGCACTTATGAACACTAGACCAACGAGGCCGCAACAACAACAATAATCAACAATTCGATCAATCACAAAATTTCCAGAGAACGTAAGTAAGTAAGGCACCACAATTTTATAAATTGTAATTTAATAATAACAAAAGGGTCATTAAAAACTTATTCCCATTGTACTTCAAATTATTTATCGCAGGTACAGTTACAAAATAATTGTGCCATTACAAATAAATTGCTTTATTTGTACCCTAATAATATTCGATTTCACTGCAATGCAAATAACCTATGCAAATAACGCATTGAATACCCATTCATGTTAATTATAATGAGCTCATTAACACAATAAAACCAAACAACTGAAATTATTACACTTATTACAAATATTTGTTTCAAAATTCGTATTAATAGCAATGCAGCTAAAGCCTTTAATACGAGAGCTTGCAACAGAAATCGTAAAACAAACATCTGCTTAAAAGGGTGGTCTAACATTATGTAAAGGCATTCTGTGAGGCTCACACGAACGCGCGGAGTTAAAGTAACATAAAGTGAAATGATTTATAAAATCGAAAATACACTTTACGCCTATATTATTTACTTATTTCTAAAACTTTATTCATGTCAACTAGTCATACCTTGTTTGTTGCAAAAGTTGAAACCAAAATACTACAGGATAGTTGGGCGAAGTTCTGCCATAATGAGCAAACCCAAAAGTGATTTACACACACACTTTTGTCGAACTATGGAGTTTTAAAGGGTTAAAAAATTGTTTTTGACAATTTTGTCCAATCTCCTTTTATTTGTCCACCTGTTTGAGTTTGGTCCTCTACTTTTTATCCAATAATTTAAAGATTATTTTTTATTATATTTATTTATATTTAGTTATTTTAGCCAAATACCTATGCTTAGAACAGATTCAAAATGAATAAGCGTTTACTATCCAAGATCAATTAAGTCACTGTAATCAATTACTTCAAAAAATGGGAATTTTATGTGGGTTGGTACATTTTGGCAGAACTACGCTCAGTTGTTGAATAATTCAAGAATCATTCGTTCGTTTCCATCGTGCGTTCGAACTAGGCCCACAGATTGTAAGTACTTTCTACTGTTTAAACGCAGAACGCAGGGTCATGGAAGTAACCTGAGCTCAGGCTAATCAAAGACGTAAAACTGGAATTTATTGTGTGCAGTGTACCCTGGCAAGTTTATTGTGCATTACTATGATGCCAATTACTCAACTCACATGTAACTGGGTATTGTAGGCGTATCCAGATGTTGGTTGGCAATGTATGGGGTATTTAGTTTGCTATTCGACTGTACCAGTACTGTTGTGATTTGTTTGGTATTGCTAGTTTATTATTGGGATGGGATAATGATGAATAGATGGGGTTTTGTTATTGAATAAATGGTTGGTTGTGTAGCTCTTTACTTGTGGGTTTGGTTTGAGGGTTTTAAAGTAGAATTTGGAGGGCTTATTTTATAAAATTAGCTTAGTAAAGTGTTTGGTTTATAAAGGAACGTTTTCAAACGTTACTTAGTTGGTCGAACTAATTTTGTTTTACCTTTGCGATTTTTAAACTAAATAGGAGCTTACAGCTGCTCAGGTCAATGTTCAGGTTAAGCCGCGTTTGCCCTTGCGCTTGCGCCATGGTTGATCCGTGGAAGGGTGACCACCCATTACATACCTAGTTTCCTCCGTGCCTCGGAAGCACGTTAAAGCGTTAGTGCCGGATGTCATTTGTAGATCTTTGACAGTCGTTACAGATAGGCAGTGGCCCGAAAGTTTGAGAACCAGTCTTACCAATGTTGGTGTAATGACCAGTACTAACTGGGTTATGGAAGTCAGATAGGCAGACGCTCCATATAAAATACTGGTTATCAGCTGCATCCGATTAGACTGGAAGCCGACCCCAACCAACACACTTGGGAAAAGACTAGGCAGTATTTATTTGTCTAGCCTAAGCAGACATACATATGTTATTAGTTTTATACACAAAGATCGCTTTTCGAATAATATTTTCATAATAAAGAAACAAAATTAATATTTTAGTTTTAGTTCGTCTCAATAAATACAAGGCCACACAATGTTAATAAATGTCTGACATTTGATACATTCTCTTTATATTCTGATCTATTGAAAAACTTATTTGGATACAAATGTATTTTTGATAAAGTAACGTAGTCAGACTGTTTTATATTCAAAACTAGTACATACGCAAACACGAGCGTATTTTTTTGCTGAAATAGATGTACATCTTTTTAGAAATACGTTTGTGGTTTTACTTTTTAGATCTTCGACAAACATAAAGTATCGAATTTTCCCCTAAAACGAGTTCAATCACCTCATTATAACTCTCTTGGGTTCAAATCACCCCATAACCTATACCTACTTACCTATTTTTCTTCTTTGTATACAGTAATACGTCAGCCCGGAGCTAAAAGGGGAGAGTCTGCTAATTCGTACCGTACAAACGAACGGGGCTGGAACAAAACTCCTGTAAAAAGTACAATCGGGAAAAGGGTTGCAGCCCCATTGAAGATTACAAGATAAACGTGGAATTCGTCAAGAAAGGAAGGGGTGGGACCTTGGAGTACTAATTTAAGATAAAGAGCGCTATGAATCATGAACTTATACTGTCACTTACGGGATATCTTCCGTGATTGTTCATTATTTTGAGCTTCCGATATTGCGACGCTATGGCAAGCGCCATGATCACGGGTTGACTGGAGAATGCGGGTGGATGGAAATAAAAAGACGAAAGATATCCCGTAAGAGACAGTAAAAGTTTAGTTGTAAACCGTGAAAGATTAAAACAGTGTCTGAATCATGAAGTGCTCCAAAAAATTAAATTAAAGAAGCACTCGCAACTGTAACTATAGCTGGTGTGCTAGTTATTAGCAAGCAAATAAACATATTTTTTTTTATGTCTAACTTGCCTAGACGTAGCCGGGGTTCCAAAGTTTAAGTAAGTTGTTGTTTGTTGTTGTTTTTGTTGTACAAAAAACGCGAGTCTTCTGTAGTTACATCATGACTTTTTCTCTGATGAAACTTCGACAGCGTATAACGCGGTTTTACATCATTGTCGTATTATTTGGCGAGATCGATACTCCACTCTAAACACTTAAGGGGGAAGCGCCAGGGGAACTCGAGAAATTCATTTTTTTTTGGTTTTTTAATATCATGAGGAAACCGGCATGTCCTAGAACCAAAAATTCAAAGACATGTGACATCTACCAACCCGGAATGGGCCCGCGTTGTGATATAGAGGAGACCTGTGTGCAGCAGTGGAAGCTTATAGGCTAATTATGTTACGTCATGTTACGTTTTTTGCAAATATGCAGACCGGCAAAATGAAAAAAACTTCAGAAAATTTGCGAATTTCGCAATCGAAATTTGGTTTGCTGTAAGAAAACCCAATTCTGGGTTAAGCTCGCCATTGTACATAAGTTATATTAATGCAATTTGTATGTAATTTTTTTGTTGTTTTGTGTGTAATAAAAAATAAGAATAAGAAAATTAGAATTTCGCAGTCTTCCCTAGCGCTTCCACCTTAAGCTTGTCTTATTCAAACTCCAAGGTGTGTACTTAACAGTTTTAATTTTAAAGTTTCCCGTTTAGCTGTGGTTTGCAACGTTTAATTTCCGGCGTAGGAATTATTAGGAAGGAATAAGGTGCGGCTTTGAAATCTGCCGAGCTGCTGCAGCCAACCATCAAATGCTTTCAAACTCTTTTTACTTTTTTAGATAACACTGCGAAACTTCGTTGAGCTTTGATCTTTTAAGCATAAAAATATTTCGAAATGTTTTGAAAATGCTTTGGTGTTGCCTAATACTGCTTTTTAATGCACGGAAACGCTGGTACAATGACTTTAGAGGATTATGTAGTGTGGAAGGATGTGGGGGGACCACTAGACATGTAGCAGTGTAAGATTTAAAATCATGTACAGACGTCACATCAAGCTACTACAATCTGTCAAATTTCTTTAATAGAATTTTCAGCTTTATCGCTAAAGCATTAGGTTCAAGGTTGATTGGGTTTTTTTTTTTAACCTGACACAATGTCTTTTTATCCATACTAAACTAGTGAGAGTTGTAAGTAAATGCATTTTTCTCAGCTTTGCAATTGTTAATTATTGTGTTTTGGTTTTATGATAAAATGACGTTAATTTTGCAATAAACCAGTTGTAACGCGTAGGCCCAAAAGTGGGCATTCTCCTTTGACAGTTTCGGGTAGCTTGATATGCTGGCGTCTGTACAATAAAACTTCTGTATTCTGTTCAAAAATCATAGAACTATATCACACCAGACATTTCTGCTAAGTTTCATTTTCCAACAACCTTACGATTTTTGAATTTCCATGAGACAATTTAATGTTATTAAAACTGACTGCTCTGAAATTGAATTTAAAAATTTCAATTTCATTCGAGTACTGTGATTTAAACGTCATACTTCAGTGCGGTGCAGTAAAACTGACAATGTAGTAGCTACTCAGATGAATAATTTAAAATTTTATTTAACTTACAATTTGATTGTTATAAAATTATTTGGAAAGTGGTCCTTAGTTAATTTTACTTTGAATCGAGACAAAACGTTTGTTTAAGTTCCGTTAGTTGTTAATATTATAAATAAAAGATAAATAAAATCAAGCTATTTTTTTTTTCTTATTTGTTACAATAACTTACGCATTGTGACTGATGTTTAAAAATCTAAGAGTCATTAAATCATTAGATACTTTAGATTCATTCAAATGAAAAACAAAACTATGGAAACCCTTTTGAAGAACGCTTTGAAGTTCTCTTAAAAGATTAGCTTTGAAACAGTATTCACAACGAAAATTACCCCAAAAATAAGCTCTATTTTGCAAGCTCTGTTTACATAAAAATTTAAAACGAAACATCCTACCCATTTTCTACAGCAACTAAACTATATAAAATCGTTTTCCCAAACGTATGAACGTAAAACAGCTTTTATATCCTAAGAATATGAACCGTGAAAGCGCTGAGGTAACAGGAAATAGAGGTATGGATTCAAATAAGTTCAAATAAGCAATTTTCTCGAACAAGTCTGATATCGTGAGCAGCAAACCGCGGCTGGATCCTAAAGTTACCGCCGCGTCTATTCAGATTTGTACTCGTGAGAAGAAAAAACAAAATTACGGACAATTTGCTCCGATATCCTTATTGGGAGCTGCGATGTAATCCTTGTGTGTTATGGAATATGGAGTAGCTTGTTATTTGATCCTGATCTTTTGTATATCGGTTCTGTGATTTGATTGGTTTAGAAGCAAGATGAAGCTTGTTTTCTCTAAAAGGGTGGGCATGGGTGTACCAATTACAGATACATTATATTTTTAAAGTTATGTAATGCTGCTATCATGAGGGCACGATCCTAGGCTCCCGGGTGATGCTGAGGAATTCCTGGCGTAAGAACCCAATGCCCCTTTACCCGAGAATCGAACGCAGGACCTAGAAATGGCTAGAAACGGTAGAGTGGCTTAGAAATACTTACCTATAATGTTTTTTTTTATACTTAATAGGTTTGCGTTTGGCTGCAACTCGCTTGATGTGAAGCGATGACGCGGCCTCGCTAGAAGGAACAGATTCATTCGAACTTTGAATAGGTCCAGATTATAATGATCAGGGAATAGCGGGGGGAGACGGTGTTTCTTTGGTTTACCTTGTTATAGGAAGTAAATAAATATTCGTATTTGGCTAACGTGTTCGTTTAGATATCGGTGTGCGGATAATTAGTTTTCTGCAGAGGCTTTTTATTTTGTTGTACAAATTAATTTTAAACCAGGCTTAGAATCTAATCTAATCTAGGCTTCTGATTGACCTCTATGATAAAAGGTTGAAAGAAAATAAAAGCACAACCACAGTACTTGTTATTTTATTTTTATTAAAGCATGAAATTACACAGTCGCCAGCGCATCAAGACTACTACAAAAAAACTGAAACTAAACTGTCGAATATTCTCATTCAGTTTTAAACTTAACCATCAACATTTTATGGTTTAAAATCATTTGGAGAAGTTTGACAGTTTGTGGTAACTTGATTTGCTGGCGACCGTAATTCTTTGACATTTGTAAAAAGGCTCGTTGAAATTGGAAAATCATTTAAAATACATGTCATGGAGTTTATGTTCTAATGGTAGGTATGCAATTGCTTTGTGTAGGTAAGGTACCAAATGTCTTTATAACTGACCCAAAATATATCTCAAAACCGCAACACCATTTCAAACTCAGACAGGCGGAAAAGTTGCCTCTAAAAATACAGCCAGTGAATGCAAGAATGTATCTAACCGAGGAGAGCATTACTGGCTCCTAATGACTACCTTGTAGAGAGCAAAAGTTCTACGTTCAGCCTGCGCTGGACTTGAAGTTTATCTTAATAAGACGGTTTCAAATGACGCGGATGTAAGAAAACGGATGCGGGTTTTTGTTTAGCGTGTTTTCGTGGTGGGAGAAAAAGATGGGACATTCTGGAGAATAATTTTGTTTATCATCATTCTCTTGTTCTTCTTTGTTTGCAAACAATTGCTGCTTCAATTTGAAATATAAGATCAGTGAAATTTCTAACAAAGGCAATTAAATTAAATTGGTTACTTGTCTTTCTTTGGAAACAACAGGAAGTAAATAAATGAACTCCAGGTTTTTTCCAAGAAACTACTGCATCTAGCAAGATTGTTGCTCAGTCAAGTTGCTTTGAATGTTCCTTCCTTCTAAGAAAGTTATTGTGTTGGAAAGTTTTCAACAAACATCATCATCTGCCTAGCCTTTTCCCAACTATATTGGGGTCGACTTCCAGTCTAACCGGATGCAGCTGGATACCAGTATTTTAGATGGAATGATTGCCTACAAACATAAAACAGATATTTATTTCAAGACAAAACCGAATGAAAACAAATGTTCTACCCAATTTGGCTTCATGACGCTATGAGATAAATCGATTGGCCTATCGCCCGGAACAAAGAATTCACTTCGAACACATTAATCCCATCTAGAGCAATTAAACGGTTCTAATTCTAAGGCATTCGATTAAGAAAAGACAATTTGTACTTGACCGCATTTCTCTTAGTTTTAGAATAGTCAACCGATTCTAATCGGTCACCGATTTGTGTTCGTCTGTCAACAAAATTCCGTAGGAGCCGGCGCTCGAATTCCCACCAACTGTGTATGGTATGTCAATGTATTTACTTCACACACTTTCAGTACACGTATTCTTATTCTATTTACTGAATACGGGGTGGAAGGGACATGAAAGCGAAAATGGTTACCACGTATTCAGTACATCATTCTGAGCACCCCCACATAGATTTTTTTCAAAAAACAGCTGTTCTATACATTTTGACCGTGTAGGTCTGTGCACTCTAGTAGGAAACGCCAGATTTTTTTTTAATACCCGATGAAAAATTTCTATGTGGCCCGACTCAGAATGATGTACTGAATACGTGGCAACCGTTTTCGCGTCGGTATCCCTTCCACCCGTAAAGTGACAGACAGACAGATTTTAAATTTCGAATTTATTTGGCGTCAACTCATGCTGAGTATCTTCTTCTTCCTCAATTTTCTATCAATCGTCACACATCTTATCCCATAAGTCATCTTTTCCAACATATCATCACCAGCTTATGGTTAAATCAATTTCTGTCCAACGTTTGCGTTGATCTACTAGTAGCGGGCTTTTGTCGAATTTGTCGGTCCGATTTCTCGGCGGTCGTCTGCGTCCCATTTAGCCATGGCCATCGTTGCTTCTCTGGTTACGTAACACAACTGCTACTAATTGCACAATTATCTTATATTGTCGTTGACGGTGAAGGTTCAATTACCCACGTTTGGGAATGTAACCTATATCTCGAAAACTATTTGCTTGAAACATAGAGCCGTGATGTCATACTATAATTTTCTTTTTTTTTTGCATAACTTTTTTGTTGATCCCGTGCCAGTTATGTTGTATTATGTAAATGAAGTGGACTTGTATTGTAGTTACCTATTACTTGCCAAATATGTCGTGTCATTGGACTGGACATGGCTTTATTATTGACTTCCATAAGTACTTTGTCATCGTACTAAATAGTATGAGAAAGAATAGGAATAGTTTGAACGAAAAACTAATAGAGAGATACCAAGAAAGTTTGAGTTGAAAATAGTGGTCAATTGAGAGTATTGGCACAGATTTCTGAAGCTGACCATCGAAAGAAAGAGAATTAATGCGGTTTCTACCAGTCTTACTTTTGAACTGTTGCGGTAATCGTAACTTAGTACTAGAAGGATGGAAATATCAGACAGAACAATTTCCTAGAAATCAAGAACAACTTCAACTTAAAATAAATAAGACCTCAAATAAATTACATGCTTCACTTAAACGGAACATGATCATAAAATAAATAGACCGCTCCCACACAGTGTTCGCTAAATTGATTTAAGTTCTTCCAAGCTTTTGTACTCAAAAACAAATTACATACACCCCCATACATCACGCGGTAGGTCTCCGCCTAAGAACTAAGGAATCAAATAGAACCTTCCAGAAACTAGATTAAGGCGCGCATAAAGCGTAGTGCATGAATGCAGGTAACCTGAGACTTGGCAGACAATGCTGGCTCCCTTATTGCTCAGCTCTTAAATTGTAGTGCGGTTTCAATGCAAGTGCCGTTGACGTTAAATTATTGTCGCCATGCAACGTTACACCGCCTGTGCTGGCACTGTACACGTGTGCACTAGGCTTAAGGCCTGTTAAGCTAAATGTTGGTCTATTATGGTCATTCGATGTGGAGCTACGAAATTCTCAGAGGTGGTCGGATAATATGGAATATGGAAAGTAAAAGTTGGAAACGTCGATGACTGGCTGAACATTATGCTCCTTTAAGGTAGTCATAAAGGAGGCCATATTGGAGGCATAATAAAAATAATTCATGAATTTGTGACCATAATTATGTAGAAAATTAATTAAGTACAGGAGCTCGTGGGTAAATAATAACAGCCGCTCGGGTCGATCTTTAGGTTAAGCCGTACTTGCCTAGGTTGGTCTGTGGTTGGGTGAACGCCCATTACATACCGAGTTTCCTCCGTGCCTCGTAAAGCACGTTAAGCCGTTGGTCCCGGCTGTCATTTGTAGACTTTGACAGTCGTTAATTAGTCAGTGGCCCAAAAAGTCTGACAACCAGTCTTACCCAGGGGTATTTTATTACCCAGTACTAACTGGGTTGTAGTGGTCAGATAGACAGTAGTAAAATACTGGTATTCAGCTGCATCCGGTTAGACTGGAAGCCGACCCCAATATAGTTGGGAAAGACTAGGCAGATGATAATGAAAAGAAAAAAGAAAATTATTTATAATGCTTAAATACCAGAATCAAACACAGGTAATAGACATCATTGACAGATTTATCTGCACCGCTATATCGGTGAACCGAATTTAATTTCCGACAGATTTCAGACCTGTAATAGAACCCGCCTACTCTCATTTATTTAGTGACAGGTGTTTTAGCACGCCCCAAAGCCCATTAACTAGAGCCATAAAGTGTTAATTTAATAACAGTGCATAACTAGTGTTGTCACTAACTGTCGTAAAAACGAGCTATTACAGCCGCGGCCATCGCGGGAGCAACCTGTTTTGCTCTCTTAAGTTTACAAGTTGAATAGAGTGATTATATGAGAGATATGGAGACACAAATAGCGAGAATGCTTTTGGAATATTAAAATGGACACTCATGTTTTCTTTAGTGCTATTTTGCAGTTAGCTAGACGATTTATTGGACTTTAATCTTGATACGGGGTTTTGGCAAATAGCTCTTCTTCGTTCAGTTTTTTAAACACTACCTAATTTAGATCATTATTCGTTAGTAAGTCTCCCCGAAACCATTTGATGATAAGGGGTATTCCTCAAAGCGCAACTATTTTTAAGCGCAACTAAATTATTCCTCGAAGCGCAACCATTAGTTGCGCTCACAAATTCAAAGCGCAACCATGATGAAAAATAGAGATGGGTATGATGGATTCATTAGCGATATTTTTCATCATGATTGCGCTTTGAGGAATAAACATATAATATTTTTAATTTGAATTTGTGAGCGCAACTAATAGTTCTATCTGTGACAGTAGTCAGTTGCCTACAACACAAACAACTTTGCCCAAGAGTGATTCAGTCATGTCATAAGTTATAGTCTACCTAATTATCTAAAATTTATTTCACGACACCTACACACGAAACGTTTCGTAGAATATAATTCTAGTATAATATATCTCTGAAGGCATATTTGTATAGTAGGTATGGTTCGAAATTATTGTTAGCCTGAGGGAGCTGTTAACAAGTCTAGTACCTACATCAGCAAGTGATGAAAATGCCTAAGGCGAGTAACGGACACATAGCACTATTTGCCTCGCACAAAACCAAACCATTATCATCTCAATTATGTCCATTTTCATTGGCACATTAATTTGGATTAAAAAATAGCCCAAATCCAAGATCAAAGGTCTGTGCAATTACTGACGGCACTGTGCCAGATTTTCGTACATTATCGTACTGTTTTGGCATCATATGATTTTAGTTTGTAATGGTGTATCATTTTGGTCGACGCCCGAGCAAGTGCATGTGTACGTACTTATTATATTACGTCGATAGTAACCATTGATTCATGCCGTCGATCTTCCAATCATGATACGAACAGCAACCTTATTCCCAAGCATTAAAGTCTACAATACTTTTGTTTTTGCTTTTTGTCTGCAAGTATAACATAGTCTCTATCAAAATTTAATACGCGATCACGGATCGTCCATACATTTGCATGTTACATTCGACTGTTATTATGTGTTATTGTGGAAATCAAAGTTAATAACACTTTCTAATTTCATTTCATATGTTTATAATTTGACTATTATACATATGGGTCAGATTAGTAACATCGAAGGTTCTTCTTTGTACAAATGTTTACACTTTGTATTTACAGTTATTTTTATTAACTGTAAACACGTTGTTTAAACACTGCGAAATTATATATTATAAGGTATGAATTAAGCACAACATATTCATAAGCATAAAGCTGTCTCTTGCGTCCTTTTGCCCTTACACATTATTCTATGTCCTTTCAAACGTTTATTCCAGACCAAACATCGCTATAATTTCTCTCAAGTGGTCCGATAAAATAACCTCCAGATAAAATCTTATCTTACGATCCCAATACAATTAGCTAGAAGCAAAATCTACTAATTGTTGCAACCTCTTCGCTTAACATGAGCGCCTATTCCAAAGATGGTCCGAACAATCGAATTATCGAATCGAGCGGCCGCAAAACGAATTAAACAATCGATTTAATCGTTCACTTAATTACGTAATTAATGTCTGAATGCACGGCTTGCCCACAGAGGCTGTTTAATGCGCCTGCATACGTACCGCACTGTAGCAGAACCGGGGACCGCGAAACATGAAGTATTATGGCTATAATACGGTTTTTAATGATCGAAATCGGAATCGGATTCGGTACTGGCGGAACAGGGTTCGGTTTTTGAAAAAAGATTGAAGTTGATTTTGGAATTCATTAGTTGGAGCTTTATTTGAGTTCCTTGGAGTCGATTGTCAGTTGTTATGATGAAGAATAAACAGTGCAGGTGAAAATGAAATAACGAGAAGTTAGTTGCAACAAATAATTCAGACTATTAGGTACTAGCACCGTGCTTTACCCATCATAAATACACGCCAACTAAAACTTTAAACTAAATGTAATTTTATGCAAACAAAATCCGTCATAAATCTTCGGCACCAGTTACTAAAATTTATGTTTAAATATAATTGCACACCAGTGTTTAAGTGCGAGAGACAGCCCTACAATTATCTTTGGGGCTAATTGCTCGTCAGTAGATCATACATCAAAAAATGTACCGTAAGCTTTCCTTAATTACATTACCAGCACAAGTCACGTTTCAAATTGAACGCAATGTGTAAATTGAGACAAAAATCGCTACAATTTGTACCGAAAGTAATAATTTTAATTAATTTGGGAACATCCCCAGCTTCGGCTCCAGACATACTATAAATGTAGTTACAAATTTAAGGTGGAACTTTCAATTACATTCTTGTGCAACTATTGTCTGGACTGCACAAACAGCAACATAGAGGTTGTATACATTCTAGTAATTAAGATCGAACCTTTCCTCCAATAAGGTTTGGAGCGTAAAACGCTGGTCCTCCGACCAAACGGCGTCGTAACTCTCGCAATTAAGTCGAATTAAAAATAAAGTCGAAAGGAGTCCGAACAGTACAGCTGTTGATTAAACGCCATCTCGCGGGTCCCCATCAATAACAACACTTTAATGAAACACTTTCATCGCGCTTGAATGGCTGGGACGCTAGTCTCGGCTTTTAATTTGTGTTTTTATTTCTTTTTTTTTTCTTAATAGAGTTGACAGTGTGCGCCCTGTTCGGCTACTATTACTAAATAAAGGGCGAAACAAAGGACTTTTGCGGTTCTGTGTTGCATAATAACGACAAAATTGTTTTCTTTTATTCATAAATGATATCTGGTGCCTTTAGAATGTAAAGGATAATGGTTCGTTATAAAAGTACTCTGGAAGAAAGAAAAATGCATTGTGCGGTTGTATTTTATATAAATGTCGGTGACATCGGCCACAGATATTTTAATTTAGTGACTTTAAAGCTTGAAACAGTGAGTCAAGTTTAGGTTTTTATATACGTACCAGATGTTACGCCGAAAGATAACTTGATCAATTAAAAATGTGCCATTAATTAAAGTCTTAATCGTACTTTTCATCGAGCAATGAAATTATCATAAAAAGTACATTACAGTACAATTCTAATTCTGATAGCATTATGTTATCTTCATGCTTTGATACCGTTACAATTTATGTATTATTTCAGGCTAAGCTTGCTATAGTTAGTAGGAAATACGAATAATTAATGAATTAAATTACCAAATATACAATAAAATGAGTTTTAATGAGGTGTAATTTGTTGTTATTTACATATCAGTTATGAGGCCAGAAAGGGTGGACACGCAAACAGTAATGGGACTTCGTTTCCTGTTTCGATATATCCTAAATTCAATCTTACCACCAAAATTGTAAAGTTTAAAATCGCGTGTGGCTCATTCGAACTAATTTGAACACTACCAACGATTAATACTGAATATTCTGTTTAAATTAAATTAACGTTGAAACGACAATTAATTTATGGTAAGTGCAGTTGAAGGGTATTGGCGAACGCCGATACATCTAGAGCTATACATACGTCCCATATCGAAATATCCGGCATTATTTTATTGGTATTGGAAGAGATAAAAGTTTCTTTAACAATTAGTTGGTTATCGAAAAACATGTACTGTTTTTCGATAACCAACTAATCGAATAAAATTCGAGTCACATTTTACTGTGGGAAAAGGAACTATTGATGAGTTCTTTAATCTTCTGTTTTGTGTGAAGTTGTGTGGAATGCTGTATATTTGTTACACTCATAAATAGAAGACAAGATATTTTTATCAAATGGTAAAAACCTATAATTCAATAATTAGATTTTAAGATTTTTTAGAACCGATTTTCCGACATCGGGTCCCAGTCTGTTTTGAGAGTGCAGAGTTTTACAACTGAATGGTTGGCCAGACCAAAATGTATAGCAGGGGGAACTCTTCTAGTGTTTATGTGTCCCAAAACATGATGTTAATCCCATTGAAAGTCGTTGTAGGAATTAACGCTTTGAAAGGAATTTCCATGAGATTCGAACTAATCAAGCATGGTAAGAAAGAGTAGGCCCTCACCACCGAACATATTTTTTGTTTTTATTTTCGGCAGGAAACCTTCAAAAGACGCCCGGACTTTAGGGATAAGACCGGGGAGTGTGGGATTTTTACCGCACTAAAATCACCTCGGCGGCACATGAGAGAAGGCACCGTTTCCTCTAAAAAGTCCTGTCCAGAGCCCCCTCTGTGCAACGCCTGTTAAAGCACATCCCTGGGTCACCACCAAACCTAGATTCAGCACCGGGTAATATTAGCAGCTGTTAATGATTCATCGTCACCTTTCTTAGTTGTTGAAGTTAAATTGTAGGGTGCACCTTCTTCATGCGACTGTTTAGTGTGCGTCGCCACAAAATTATGACCGAGCAAATTCACAGTTCATTTTAAATTACATTAAGCTCCAATATCCTCTTATGACAATAAATTTGCACATTTTAGAATATCCTTAAATTTCTCATATCAAACTATTCGATACACACCACAATTATTCACACAGTGTCACACATATAGCCTAAATTCTTCAAATAATACGGCACGAAAAGACACTGTTTTCTAACTGGAAAGCAAGACTATCGCGACCAAGTTAGTTCTTCTCATGTAATCATTTTATGTACGTTATGAGTTATACGTGCATGAGACGCGACGTGCAACGAGACGTTATTTATGTATTTCTCGCTTTCAGTTTGAAATATATGGATATGACAGTACAGTTTTGATCGCTACAATATTATTATGGATTGAATTTTTATGTGAGCTTCTGAGTTATAAATCTGGTGAAAAGTAGGAATGGTCGATCTCATGTAAAAACAATTCCCAGACCAACTTCACTAAGTTGATGGCAGATGGAGTAAAGCTGTGACCGAGTGGCGTCCAAGGACTGGAAAGAGAAGTCTTTGTCGTCCGGCGGCGAGATGGGCAGATGACATGGTTGGACTGAAATACCCTGGATGAGGCTGGCACAAGACCGTGGAGCTTGGCACAAGCAAAGAGAGGCCTATACCCAGCAGTGCGTGAAGTCGGGCTGCGGATGATGATGAAGGTTCCTACTTAATATAAGCCTTACTGATTTTAATGGCGTACAAGCAATAGTCGACCATGTGACTAGGGTGATAAAGCCATCATTGGCAATTACTATGTCGACTAAGTCTATATATTTTGTTGCTGTTGGTATAAACTCGTAATATTATCTACTGCTAAACAGGGTGCTTGTATCAAAGCGCTGCTATTACGAACAGCTCTAAGGGATTAAGAGAGCCCTAATTGCAATAATTGTAACAGACTGGTGTCTAGACATACTCACTCTATTAGTTGGTAAATAGGTACATACACAAGTAATAATAGGATAGTAATGAACATCTAGCTTGACGACCAAGAAGGCGCGATTTCATCTTGTAGTATAATTGGCCTTGAATGTTCCCACTGCTGGGCAAAGGCCTCCTTTCTATGGGAGGGAGTGGGCTTTTATCCACTACGCGGGCAATGGTTTACTCACGATGTTTTCATTCACCATTTCTCAGTGAAACTTTTACAAAACTGGTAGACCTGACCTGCAGATGCCTGTCTTTCATCTCAATTTAATTCAGATAAACTTCAAAGTCAGTTTACGACATTCAAAGTCAAACTATCTTCCAATAAAGCACTACCTTTTATTATTTTATCGAAGGTGAAAAGTCGTATCATTTCTAAGTCTTTCGCTGCAGATAACGCGGTCGCGAATTCTGAACTACACTTTAAAGAAGTTTATTTTTTTTCTAAAGTGCCTCTCCAAACAGCTAGCGTTTACGTCGAAACACTTTTCAGCGGTTTGCAATTGAAATAAAAGTTTATGAGCACATTGCATAGGTGATGTGGCTAGGTGAATCTGTTTTGTGTGTTCTGTGAAATGTCTGTAGGTATTTCTTCAGTTTTCGCGAAAGTGTTTTTTGTATTTTTTGAGAAATAGCTCGTTTTATTATATTTATTTTTCTTCCAGAAACATATTAGTTTATTATGAATATTTACATTGTATACAAACTACAACTCTATAATAATAACTTGTACATATTTTTATATCTATCAAAACGGTTACAGGGCGTCAAAAAATTCGTCCATGTCGCTGTCAACAGGAAAAGTGCCCAGAAGGCTGGCCACGTTGAATGGCAATGCTGATTCTTTGGCCAAAAAATAGGCCTGGTCACGGAAAGAGCTACCAAACGCTTGGCGATTTTCCGAAATACTAGGTGGGCACGCGGACCTCATGGCCCTAGTGTTTCAACCCTAAACGGCTCAAACACATAACTACCAATTAAACTATTTTTTTATTATTATTTATTAAAATGAAAGACTTTTTTTTCGATTTCGGTCGATCTTTAGGTTAAACCGCACTTGACTATGTTGGTACGTGGATTACTTAGCAAGTTTTCTCCGTACCTCGAAAAGCACGTTAAGCCATAGACAGTGGCTCCAAAGTCTGACAACCAGTTGATTGTGGAGGTCAGATAGGCAGTCGCTCCATGTAAAATACTGGTATTCAACTGCATCCGGTTCGACTGGAAGCCGACCCCAACATAGTTGGGAAAAGGCTAGGCAGATATTGATTACTTTGTTTTGCGGTGAATGTCCCACTGCTGGACGGAGGCCTTCTTCATATTGTTCTATGTACTCTTCTCCTGCGCCACCTCGAACTAGCTTTTGTGATGCGCGCTGAGGCCATTTCTCCAGGTCTTCCTGGGCGGCCTCGTCGGTGCCGTCCATCGTCACCTTCAGGCACCCATTGCCTTGAAACCTTTGTCTTTTAAATACCGATGAAAATAAATTATATTTAAAGTCATATACAAGTCAATGCAAAAAATGTAGGCACACAAAAAAGTTTTGTTTTCTAGTAGCGATTCGATTTATTTTAATGTGGTGTCAAAACTATGATTAATAATTAATTCTCCATTTTTTGTCTGCTAACGAGGTCTAAATCTTCCAGTTGATTAATTTATAATCGCTGTCATAAAAGATGTAATCAACCAGGATTGGGAGTTCATAAATGTTTAATTGAATACAAAATGACATCATGTATTTAAATACAAAGTTATCAAATAATTTATAAGAAAAATGTATCATCTAGCAAAAAAAGAAGTGCGATTTTATTAAGACATAGGTATTTAACACTTTCTTTAAAAGTTTTGATAAGTTATGGATGTAGAGATACCTATGAAATTGTTTATGTTCTTTGCGGGATAATCTGATATGCAGGCCATAAAAGCAAAAAATAAAAAGTGTGACAGCCATACATTGTAAAACGGATGTCATAGATTGAATTGTCTCGAGATTATTAAAATGTTACGTATCGTATTTCATTTAAAGCACAACTTAAAAATCAAATTGATGACGTTGTAAAATAGTATAATAAGTTAATCCTTATATTATCACAGCTATGTGAAACGTTTTTTAATGATTCAGAAGATTCCAAATTAGGGATGCCTATTCAATCTGTGATTGATGTTCTATTATAATATAATTTTCCTTGTAAGATTTTATACCAATAATTGGATCATAAATTACATACACTACCAATACATTTTTTTACATGAATAAGTTGATTTGATATGTATTTGGTTGAAAATTGATTGAACGAAGGCAATAATTGTTTTAATATATAGAAAATCTGACGGGTGTGTATATTAAATAAAAGCGACTTATATGAGTTGTCTTTTTCAGAGTTTTTACAACAGACGGTGTGTAACTTGCACTTCTGAACTTGACACATCATGGCAACATTTACCTAGCAATGATGGCCTAGTGATGTGACTGTCGGACTGCCAAGTCATAGGTCTCGAGTTCGAACCCAAGACACACACCGATTTTTCGGATTCATGTGCGTATTAATATTATCGCTTGCTTCGGTGAAGGAAATATCGTGAGGAAACCTGAGAGACATTTCTCGATGGCATGTAAAGCCAAGTCAAAGGTCCGCGTGCAGGTTAGGCACTAACTACACGATTAAGAAAGAAGAACATTTATTTGTCATTATGTTTTATCTCTTCAAGTAAATAAGATTGCTTTAGAAAAACTACATACTTAACCATAATGTAACTAGATCACTCTATCATAACTATGCTATTTTAATAAAATCCGTTCTGAACGACGCCGCGGCTCATAACTAGTTTACACGAATAATCCATTCCGCCTACACGTCCATAAAGAACTGTTTTAATAACACTATAACAAGCTTGTAAAATAGCTCGTTTTATATAACAAGAAGTGTATATAAAAAGCCCAGGTTCACACTTAATTATGGAAACCCAATACGTGTACAAATACTTGAATATTTTATCCGAAAACATGGCTTTGATCTGCTAAAAATATTGACGTAACATGTGGTTCAGAATTGGCTTTGAATCGAGATATTTTTTTTGTGTGAATTGTCTAAAAGTTGTGGGTAAATGTCATTATGACTTTTTAAATTAAACATTTTTTTTTTTCGTAATGGCCCCAGTGTTAAGGCCTCGCCTCTGATGCAAAAGGTTATGGGTCCAAATCCGGACAAGCACCAGTGCGACTTCTTCAATTCATATTATGTACTTCCTACGTTTTTGTTGGACATCACAGACATCGATGAAGGAAAACATCGTGAGGAAACCTGAACTTTATCATTAATATAATATAAGTCTGAAATCGTTGCTCAAAATAATGAATATAGGCTTTTTATTATGGTTTTTGCAGGTAAATCCACTACAGTGGCACTAGTTATATGGATGTAAAACCTTAAGAGATTATTGTTACTTTTGTTTCAATGTTTAATACCCGACTGCGATGTGGCGACATTTGGTCCAGGCCTATGTCCAGCAGTGAACGTCTTTTGGATGAAATGATGATGATGATGATAACCCGACTGCCAGGAAGGGTTTTTTGTGTATTACTACAATATTTAAATCAATTTCCATGTCCGAAAATCGACTGAGTTTTTCTGTCCTCTAGTGTCAGGGCTTTTTTTTTTGGATGGGAAATCGTCAAATGACCCCTCCCGCTCTGGGCAGAGTGGAAGGGAGTGTCAGACTCGTACTGACTAAGGGTACTGGCTTCTATTAACTTCTTGCTAAGGTGTTGTCACACGTTTTAACTTTTGTATTAAGGTGCCAACATCAAAGTTTAGTATTTTCACGCAAAGATCTTTTCTAGTATAGTTTAGCTAAAGTTATAGTGAAGAAGTTTTAGTTGCAACAAGGTTTTAGTGATGGATCACATCTATCAGTTTTTGACTAAGAAAAGTTTGACTTTATATATCAGTTTAATGCATGTTTTGATGTCATCTCTATACTTTTATACCAACACGTCACTTAAGTTGGTAAAGTTTTTTGTAAGTATGACTAGAAGTTAGGTGAATGCATGTTTTTCAAACGTAATTTCTGATGGTGATAAGTCACTCGTTTCAAATAAACGTTATTTGTAAAATATTTTAACATCATTTCAAATGATAATTAACCTTACTTTGACGGAGGTAAAGAAAACTATTAATTAAATTACGTACGTAAATTAACGTTAATCTTTACGACTTCCTTTTTTTACAAATGGCGGCCTAAAATGGCGAACGACAACGGATATGGTCACATATTTAAGATAAAAGATTAACTATAACATAAAGAATACATTATAATTAAGCAGGATATAAATTCTCCCAATACGTTAGAACTATAAGCTCAAGAAACTCAAAACCTCAACTAAATTGAATATACCATTGTGTAATTCATTATACTCGTACAAGACTGGTATGAATATTGTACAGAATGAAACATTACACTACCTGCAAGAAAGTACCGCAGAACTTGTGAGCAATTAAAAATTTTGAAACCTAGTTACAATATCGTGATCCAGTTACATTAAATTTTCCTACTCATCTAAGTCAAAATTACCAGTTTTAGATCAAAAGCAATTGACTCAGTATCTTCCAAGATAGCAAATAACTCATTCGACATTCAACCTTGCCCCAAGAAATATAAATGAGATAATTATAAGATATGTATATTTCAAGAACTCATAGTATACAATGCACGTATAAGATTACCTTCACCATAATAATTCTAACAAGGTACAGTACTTTCTCTTAATTGCCTTCTCATACATACATGTTATGGAGGATTTACACGGGTCGATTTTCGACGTGCGGCTAGTCGCTTACCGAATCGCCTTAGAGAACTTCTTAGCTTGGTACTCCTTTCACACACTTTACAAAAATTGCAAGTAAATAATAAAATAGAACATCATAATAACATCATTTATCGAACCGGCTGAAAGCCTTCCACCTGTGCATGCGCAACCGTGGCCGACTTGGAAATCTGCAAATAGATTCCGAAGTCCAAATCGGCCATAGAAAAGATAGGGGGTTCATGGACGGCTCAGATCTCAAGTATGTATGCGGCATGCCTCTACAGACAATGGCCCATCTTCATCTTACCAGCGCACGAGCAGAATTCGCATAGCTGAATTTTTGGCCAAATATTAAAATTTCATTAAATAATTTGCCATCGACACGCTAAGAAGACATACAACAATCTCCAAGTCATGCCATGTTCTGCAGTGTGGACCGTTCATTACAAACCCCAAGCTACCTTGATCGCGTCCAACGATTATAATAATTAAGAATTAATTGGTAATTAATTTTACCGCAGCACCTCAAATTTTCCATGGAGTTTTTACAAGGTGGATTTTAGTCATTTGCCGCATGTGGTCTGTCGTAGCACAGCAACAGTTCTCTTCATTGCTGCTGCCGTGCAGTCGGTTTTCGTGTGCGGCCAAGCCCTGCGGCAAAACTCGACCCGTGTAAATCCCCTAATATGGAAAACTTGAGGTGCTCGGATAAAATTAAGTTCTTAATATAATCGTCTGAACGCGCCTATTTTGTTACGCGGGAATTATATTTTGAGGCGTTCTGTTTGTGAACTTTAATATCTGTAGCGCAGCTATGTAAAGGGTCTATTACTCTAGTAATGTTTTAAGTGGCTACTTAAGTTGCGCGTGTTTCTTAATTGGCTAGGAGATCATACTAAATATTTCTGAGGAAATTCTGCAGTTGAGTTTTATAGAGTATCGTATACTTTGTCTCAGTATAAGAAATGGTTTTCGAGATTCAACCTATCGATATAACCTCATTAGTTTTGTAAAGAATGACAAAAAATAGATAGAAAAACAAGAGTTATTATATACTATGTATCCATTCAATAGTTTTATACGACCATAAAGCACTAAAACGAATCTCTATAAATCATTAAGCTAAAAAAATATACAGCTTCATAATCTCGCAAAAAAACAACGATAAACGAAAGATAAAAATGACGATAAATATTCACACTTAAACCATACAGTTTACAGCATGGTAATAAATAATTATGAGTATTGTCTGATAGGTAATACTTATAAAATTCGGCAAAGAATAAAAGAAAGCAATAAAATAAACTTAACATGGATGTGCAAATAATATCCAAAACTGTTTTTTAGGTTAAGTTTTTTTACGCCTCAACGGTTGACCGGAATTAGATGATAATTATTTGGATAAACCATGACCTGGATTAGAACTTATGATATTTTCCCGGTAATATGTGCCAGCGGGATCATTTCCAACAGCCATGCAGGTGAAGCCACGGACAAAAGCTAGTGTAAAATAAAATAGTGATGCGATTCGGAAACTCTTTTACGAATCGACACTCGATTGTTTGCTGAAACAATCGAACAGAAGTACTCACTCGATCGAAAGTTGATTACTTTTCCAATCAATACAAGAGGCTGCAAAAACTGTTAAGTTTTCGGGTCAAACTGACTGAATTTTGCTTTATTGCATGTATCTGTAATATGGTTTTTTTTTAAATATAAAATCTAAATAAATATGGATTGTGGATCATTTGAGGAATACTGTAGTAATCAAGTTATCGATTATTGAATTTGTTACTAAAGACTTTTTTGACCTGTTTTTAGTTTTTCATATAATTATTATTTTCTTAACTTATTTGTTACGTTAACCATGCATTTATACTTTCCAGCATACAGAAATAGGAATAACAGAAAACACATTACTCGACCATACTGATCACTTATCGAATAACGTTATTCGAGTAGCATCAATTACTCGAGTCACTATTTTAATCGTATCTTTAATATCGAATATAAAATATCGAATTACAGTAAGGTTGTTTTAAGTAATGGTGAGCTAGAACGATTCGGTGAAACGAGTTCAACCACAGAACGGGTTCTATCGAAATATTTCTCGTAAGTTTGTTTGTAAATATTGAATGTCGTTATAAATTGTATTGTGCGAGTAATAAAAATATAATTGGTAGACTAAATCATGGAGGGCAGACTATTTAAATGTGAGTCATAATTATATCGTACAATTTACGATAGCTGAAAAAACGATTTTGTTTTTTAATTATTGGATGTGTCAACACTATTCCAGTGTTGTTAGTACAGACGCCAACACATCAGACTGCTACAATCTTTCAAATTTCTTTAATAGATTTGCAACTTTATCGCTAGAGCATTAGGTTCAAGGTAGATTGGGAAAATTTGACAGTTTCGTGTAGTTTGCTTCGATCTAATTTATAAAGACTGTGACTAAAACGACCTGAATACTATCTATAGCAAGTAGCGATTTTTGAGACACTTCAATCGTTAATACAGAATGAATGAGCAATTTATTCTCTGATTTCCATTTATTGAAGGCCTCTAAATCCGCCAAAATTACAGTACCACATTTGAATAAGCCTGTTTCCAATAGATCTCCGTCTTGCGTAGTAACTGAAGTAAATGTAGAGATTACTATGTCTAAATAGAGGGTAGATGTACTAAGAAAACGACATCTGAGGCTGTATGTTCTGACATTAGATTGTGTCAAAGGAACCACGGCGGGTGCAAATGCACTGCTCTAATTACAAGGAGGTTTGCATTGTAACTGTGGCGGAACTGACGTCATCAGTTTACCTTTGCTCTGTTAAACATAAACATAACTTCGGACCTGTACTCCTCAAAGGGTAGGTGGAGGAGTATTACACATCCCCACTTTGCCAATTCTTCTTTACATAATATCTGTAATCAAAATGTCTTTTTTTTTTGGATGGGAAATCATCAAATAACCCCCCCCCCACTCTGGGCGGAGTGGGAGGGAGTGTCAGACTTTTACTGACTAAAACCCATCCATGTTCCTTCTTTGCCCTTTGTGTTCCAGGACCGCGGTAGCTCTTTCGAACAGTCCCGCAGCCCCGGCAGGCATCGGCCCTTGCGAGCCTCTTCCTTTTGCTGACATCTCTTTGAGGACGAACGCGCCGTCGACACGGCAATCTACATATCTGCGATCCCCAAAGAGGTAAGCAGAGGGTGCCTGTACCCACATACATACATAAGCTCGCGCCTTTTCCCCATGGGGGTAGGCAGAAATCACAGGACGCCTGCTACGATCCTTAGATACTCTTTTTGCCTCATCCACGTTCATACATCTGGTCATACACGCACGCCGGTTGCGAGAACTACGCACCTGACCTTTCTGAAGAACCTCACCAATAAGGTCGTATACCTACATTTAACCCGTAATACGCTAACTGCATGTCCCAAGTAGGTAATGAGTCATCAACCAGATGCAAATCAAAACTTCGTATTGTTGGAAAATCCTCGTTTAAGAAACCCAATAACACTTATTCCGTACCCAGGACCTCATGCTCATCAGCAACACCTGCTACCAGTAGACCAACGCTCATTTTGTCAGTTATTATGTCAACCAGTTACATCATCATCATCTGCCTAGCCTTTTCCCAACAATGTTAGGGTCGGCTTCCGGATGCAGCTGAATACCAGTATTTTACATGGAGCGACTGCCTATCTGACCTCCACAACCCAGTTAGTACTAGGTAATACGATACCCCTTGGTAAGACTGGTTGTCAGAGTTTTTGGGCCACTGACTACCTAACGACTGTCAATGATCTACAAATGACACCCGGGACCAACGGCTTAACGTGCTTTCCGAGGCACGGAGGAAACTCGGTATCAATGTCAGTGTCTCGGCACAATGACACAAAATAGGAATATGTAAATATTTAACCTTTGACATTTATATTTTACTTGGACGTAATTTCACAATAAATTCACTGTACAAAAACAAAATCTCACGAACATCTATTACGGATAACAGATCTTCTAAATTAACATTCGGGACTTGGAGTAGATTAACATGAATGTGTTCTAAGCTCAGTAATTCGAAGTAACATCTTAACACAAATGATGTATATGTGAACGCCCCATAGATGAAGATGGTAATTATCGACTGGCTACACTAATGTGATAATGTTTAAATGTTCTGTTTTGATGAGTTCATCGTTACGAGAACGAGGTATACTTTCAGCTCATTTGTTCGTTTTTTAAAGTAATTCGTCGTTTTGAAATCGCGTTGAATATAGCTAAGTCTAAACTTATACTGTCACTTGCGGGATATCTTCCGCGAACACGCGATCATGGCGCTTGCATCGAAATATCGGGAGCACAAAATAATGAACAATCACGGAAGATATCCCGTAAGTGACAGTATAAGTTTAGTTGTAAACAGCGAAAGCTAGTCTCTCGATTAAAATTCAAAGAAATGACGAAGCGCAACATCGAAAGAAATGGGAGTAATGGGGGGAGGCCCTCGTCCAGGAGACAGAAAGTTCAAGCAAAAATTTTTTTTTTTAATTTTTGTCTGTGCTAATTTAAAAAGTTTGAGGCACAAAAACATAACGTATGATCTGCCAATTTAAAAACACATAATTTTATATAATTTGATAACGTTCTTAATAAGATGCTCTTGAGCGTAACATAGCCGTCACGCCCATAACCTCCAAAAAAGCGAGACCAACTATCGTATAGCAATAGTTCGCTGGTAACGGTATCTGATACCAATGTGTGAGAGGACGCGCCCACTACGTTTTAAGCATGAAGTTTAAATTAGTACTACACGATAGTATAGTAGGTATAAATAGAAGATAGTTTTAAAGAAATAGCTTCAATATATAAGTCGGGTCCGATCGTTAGTATGGACTTAAAATGAATAGGAAAGAGCGCTTGTGTGCAGTGGTGACACCACAGCATGCTTCTACAGAGCCCTGATGTTCAGCTCGAGGCGAAAGCGACAGTCAATGTCTGATCGCGGTGGAGTTGAGACTTCTTGGAACTGTAGCCGATTCATTGTGCCCCGTGTTATTGTATTAAGTTGTTATCTCAAGTAATTCGTTAGTTTTGCTAGAAACAGTGTATCGCACCCAGTGTATCTTCACGAAACCCATCGTCTGCCCACATGATGTACGAGCCTTTTGGAATAAATCCTGACATATCCGACATATATTATTTCTATACAAAACTTTCATTGCTAATCACATAGCCAAATCATGGATACGAGTTATTTTGGGGTCGGCTTCCAGTCTGTAAGAATACATGGAGCGACTGCGTTTCTTACTGCTACACCCCAGTTGCAGCAGGGCAGCACGAAAATCTGACAACCAGTTTTACCAAGTGGAGGGTAAGACTGGTTGTCGGGCTTCTGCCTACCCGTAACGACTGTCCAAGATCTACAAATGACAACCGGGATCAACACATTGCCAAAATGTTTAAGTTTTGGCAAACAATTTCAGCAAGAGCATTAAAAAAAACTTGTTAGTTTTAAAAGCAGCCTGACTACCATAGTCAGAATCTACAATGCCAGCCGGGACCAGAATTTCCACGCTTTGGCAAAAAATTTCAGCAGGGGCACAGATAACCATTCTTGTTTCTTTTTAAACAATTCTCAAAAGTAAAACCAAAACTCGTACCCATGAAAGCATACGCTACCTGCAGGCAATACAAAAGTTTTCAGAAGCTAGAGCAATGTTGCGAGAAACAAGTTTGCATTTCTACATTAAACTTGAATCTTAAATGCTTATTTAAGATAAAACATCAAGCAATACTGTTAATCTAATCCGCCCTCAAGTTACCCTAAGTTAATCTACTTAGCCATATCGATTCCATTCACATTGAAACAACCCAATGCTGACTTTGACAAGAGGTCTGGAACACTAGACATCAAAATTATTGATGTTAAAACTAAGTTGCATAATTTACATAACAGTTCTTCGCAAGTTGTCTAACTTTAGATAGTCATGGGAGGTTTTCTTGGTGGAATACGCCATTAATGCACAAAGTAATTACGGTGTCTGCCCGGTTGGGATGCGCGAACGCAGTAACAAGACAACATAATGATACGACCGCCTTTTGTCTGGGTGTTTCGCCACCTGCCCAAACACTGTGAGTGTTGGAAAAATTGTCGATATGGCAGTCGATGTAACGTTATTATTTTGATTGCGATAAATGTTAACGTGTTTTGTAAAGTAAGAAAATCCTATAAATAATTCTACGTTCACCGGTTTTTCAATAAATAAGGCTTGAAATGCCTAAGAAATTAAAATTCACACCAAAATTTAATGTTAAGTGCTTGACGTTTAATTAAGTTGTAGGATCGCAATTACTCTAAATAAGCTCTTGTCCAATTTGTTAAATCGTGTAGAAAAAGTAATGGCCCAAAATGTTATGTACCAAACATACTTATTACAACAACTTCGCGAACTGCTAAATGCTAACGATAATTTAAAAATAGCAATTATTATTGTTCTAATCTAGGGGGCGGAGCTATCATGTAGATTGGCCATTACGAACAATTCTTATCGTTTTTATATCGTACTCCATCACAGCTTAATAAAAACAATGAGCAAAAAACTATCGATACGAAAGATTGTTGGGGTGAACATCCTTATAATGATACCTTGTTAGCGTCTGTTAGTCATTCCTTACCGCTGAGGTGCCGTCGTAAGGGAAACGAAACTCTTAATTTGAACTTCAAAGGTGTGATTTCTGTGCCGTCGGGAAGTGTTAAGTAATCATTTAAAATCGGCTGTGCGGGCGATTAAATTTTTAACGACGATTATTTTGTTTTTCCCGGAGTTGTCGTCCATTGATTACTTGTAACACGTAATCACTTCGCGCCTTAATGACGGACATCGAATTTAATAATTCTTTGATGACCACTAAGTATACTCTACAGCGAAATTGGAGTTCGCTCGCAAATGAGTATCGATAAAAAAATATCAAAAAAAAAATGTACCGATAATTGATTAATGTTTATACAAATATTTTAAAACAACTCGTCAAACCAAATTAACAAAGTGCCTGACAAATATTTAGTGTTAATTGGCTTTTGATGCGCGACTATCATATTTTAATTAAAATTGGGAGTTACTACATTGGAATAATTACTTTGTTTTCATTGACAGCTAATAAATAATTTATTTATTCATTGAAAGCGATTGATTTATTAACAGATTCAGTAAAATAAGGTTGTTGTTATTGGGAACTAGGGAGTTATGTTATTCAATTATTCAATTGGATGTAGTGTTTGAATACTTGAAAACTTGCTTCCGTATGGGCGCATCATGCCTGAAATAAATGAATTTTATTTTTATTTATTTATTTTTATTTATTATTTTGAGCTCCCGATATTAACAAATAATGAAAAATCACGGAAGATATCCCGTAAGTGACAGTATTTTAAACTTATACTGTCACTTAGGGTTAACTTAAAGCAGTGTTTCTGGAGTGTTAATTTCTTAAATGATGGATTATGTTATATCAGTAGCCCGAAAGTCTGACAGCCAGTCATACTAAGCGGTATTACCCAGTAGTAACTGGGATGTGGAGTCAGATAAGGAGTAGCTCCATAAAAAAAAAAAATGGTATTCAGCTGCATCCGGTTAGACTAGAAGCCGACTCCAAGATAGTTGGGAAAAGGTTAGGCAGATGAATGTTGGATAGATTTTTAAGAGAGGCCAGCCAGTGGTCGTGTTTTGGCTTGGACAATGAGCACCAACAGTTTTTTTTTTATATTATCACATATATATCTATACTAATATTATAAAGCTGAAGAGTTTGTTTGTTTGTTTGTTTGTTTGAACGCGCTAATCTCTGGAACTACTGGTCCGATTTGAATGATTCTTTCAGTGTTGGGTAGTCCATTTATCGAGGAAGGCTATAGGCTATATATCATCACGCTACGACCAATAGGAGCGTAGCAGCAATGAAAAATGTTGCAAAAACGGGGAAAATTGTATTTTTAATAACTTGACGCGGACGAAGGTCGCGGGGAACAGCTAGTTTTTTATATCGGAGAAAAAATATATTTCATTATAGGCACTACCTATATATTTTTAAGGGATTTAAATATACCTAGCAAAATGTAGGTGTAAGTAATATACAAGGTGTAAAAGGACCTTTCACGAAGCCACCAACCAAGCGTTCTGTACATCCAACTATATAATAAAAATGATTGCTGGGAAACGAATTTTTTTTTGGGGATGAAAAATCACGTTTTTCGGTAAGACTCAATGTGACGCACTCAAAAGACTGTGCTGATAGATGCATTGAGTAGTACCTCGGGTCGTGGAAGTATTAATACTAAAATTATAACATTACAAACTTGTGAAAATATTGGAAATTTGACCCCCAATATCTCCGTTCCCAGGTATGGTCAAGAGCAAAAAAATGATCGCAATGTCTGATTTCCACTCCGTTAAGGGTACTTTTACACCCATTATTTACCACTGCCTAAACCTTCAGTGAAAGGCGTGAAGTTAAAAGTTATTCCACAACACACAAGCAACACATCGCCATCAAAATAAAACTTTGACGTCTCAAAATTCATTCCCATTCTTTTCACTTTATAGACCAGGCTAGACACATAAACGGCTGAACCACAAATCATGGCAGTAATTTATGTAACCATTTAGCACTACATTGCCGTAACAACACATAATTCAAAAGGTCGTGTCTGAGCGTATCTTACCAAAAGAGACTTTACCGGGACACGCAGTATGTATCGCCGTTCTTTGTACGGCGATTTATAGCTATTTCATGAGCTTTATTTACTTTTATAGACGTAAAAGTCTAAGTAATAAATTACGTCGTAGCTTGGTGAGATGGCCGGACACTAGTGCTGTGAATAACATTTTCCCCTTATTATGTTTTGGTATATAAATTAAAGAGATTTATGTGCGATATAGCGGCCTACCGCCAGTTTAGTTTAACAATCGGAGCGCGATTGCGATGTCGTCTTGATTGTCCGGAGATATAAATGTGATTGTTATCATGTACGACTTGCTGCTGAAACGATAGGTAGAACCGGTTGCTTACTATACTCATAAAAGTTCTTTAATATTAGTAATTGGTGGGACTTCCATTTCTTTATTGTAGAGCTTATATGGTTGGCGTAGTGGCTGAGCGGTTGGCTGCTGCGCCGCATGTCGCGGGTTCGGTTCCCACACGGAACAAATATTATTTGTATGGACTACAAGTAGTTGTTCCGGGTCTGGCTGATTGTGTATGTAAGTTTAAACGTTTGTAAACGCACCCACAATGCAGTAGCAATTCCTAGGGTGGGACAAAAATTTGTGATTTTAACCAGCAGGTAAGCAGCTGTCGTGTGTGGATCAGAATGTTGGCCCACAAAAAGAATGACTGAAAGGCATTTACATGTGGCCGAGATGAGAATGATAAGGGGGATGTGTGGTGTTACACGAATG
The DNA here is from genome assembly GCA_905220335.1 of Noctua pronuba. Lineage (NCBI taxonomy): Eukaryota > Metazoa > Arthropoda > Insecta > Lepidoptera > Noctuidae > Noctua > Noctua pronuba. The sequence continues at coordinate 10,727,884 of LR999902.1, forward strand.
GATAAAATAAGAAATGAGTACATAGGAGGAAGTCTGTAAATGGCGCCAGTAACTGAAAAGTTGTGTCGTAATCGGTTTTTGTGGTATGGGCATGTGATGCGGAGGAATGAAGAAAATGTCATGTGGAAAGTTTTGAGTATGAATGTGGATGGGTATATGAGTAGAGGAAGACCAAAGAAACAATGGATGGAATGTGTAAAGAATGCTATGGCAAGAAAGGAGGTGCCTGATGAGATGACGAGTAATAGAGAAGTATGGAAGAAGAAGACATGCTGCACCGACCCCAAAGGAATCGGGATAAGGGCAAGAGAATGATGAGGAACCTATATCACATAAAAGCTCCAATATTATATTAACGTAAATACCTACCTTTATCATCAATATTTTTAATCGACTACGAAATCCTTTATAATATGAGAAAATATTTGCTTGATAAGGATACATAGCCGACGGCTATAGTCCCAAGAAAACATTTAATATGTTATTATTGGCACTAGTAGCTAGCGAGATTATCAAATATTGTTACAGGACGATTTTTGCTGGTTGGGTTTTTCCAGACAATGGCAAATAAACTAATCAAATAAACCAATATTTAAGACAAAGAAAGAGGGTAGACAGATTTGTCTGCTCTTAACAATTTATTTTCCACCGCATTCTCCAGCCAACCCGCGATCATGGCGCTTGCAATAGCGTTAAAATATCGGGAGCTCAAAATAATGAACAATCACGGAAGATATTCCGTAAGTGACAGTATAAGTTTAATCAATATAAATATTGATTAATTTTTTTTTCTTCATCAATATTTAGTTAATAGTTTGTGAGTTGCTTGTAGGATTTGTTAACACCATCAAACTACAGCAGTCCACTGTTGGAGATATGTAGGGCTCTTCAATCGCACGCCACTTAACTCAATTCTCGAGAACTTCCTTGCGTTTGCTGTCAGCTACCCGGAGTTCGTCGGCAAATTTTTGCGCATCCACTTACTATGTTTGAAATTTTCTTCTAAGTGCCTCAAATCCAACTTCTGTTTTTGGTATTGTAACCAATAGCAGAGGTTTGCCACCAATACCGCTTAAAATAGTGCAAATAGAACATTGGCTAGCCATGCGTCACTTATGCTAGTGTTGCTTTTGGATCATCCTTTCTTTATGATCTTTTTAGTGAATAACTCCTAGCTTTTTGAGCTTTACTTGATCATAAACTGGAATACGATTTAGTTTTGATTCCTTGATGTAAAGCCTCTGAATCTTCTCTACTCAGCGGATCTTTCCTCAAAAATAATGTATCTTAGATACATTATTGGTACTTATGTAAGCTATAGGTTAAGTACAAATCGATATAATCGTGTAACAAATAATATTGTTGTTATAATTTACGAGATAAACAGGCACGGATTGTGTTGAAACCTCGTAAAATACAAAACTCTGTCGTGTACCAGCAATATCCGTTTTAAAGTTCACTACTTACACAATGTAATGTAAAATGTTACAAAGTTTTCTCCTTACATAGTTGCTTCAGCACTTACCATCCAATGTTTACTTCTTGTTGAGTTTATCCATTACATTTCTGCAAGTGACAATACCTAAGATATGCGCCGTATCAATTGTGTTGACACAAAATATCTTCATAAATAATAACAAAAAAATACCAAAGATTGTCAATCAACGTAGCTTTATGCTATAACGTAAAATAGCATCATGGTACTAGTATTTGTAACTAATTGACATTCTGAGCCCGATCAAAGTAAAGTATTCCCGAGGCACACTACTTAGTGCTACTTATTTCTAAAAATAAAGCCCAGGTACAAATATAAATAGCAAACTGTACTAATAACAATATACCTCTCTCGACGCTTCCTCTCCCAGTCATTCTAATAATAAACACCAGCTCCATATAATATTGCGTAGGCTTTATCAATAAACGGCTGCAATCCTACCCTTATAATGACCCTAGAAACTGGTGCACGTAATTAATAGGCCATGCCGTTGAGGGCCATTGTACAATTTATTGTTTTACAGCGCGTTTGGACTATAAATTTCTTAATTGGCCCCCACTTTATGCTCAACGGACCCCTAATTTACAAGGGCGAGCTCAGACAGTATCAAGATTTTTTCACTACAATACTTTTGGACGTAGTTAACAAGCCGTCAACATATAATTTGGGAAGGGAATCCGACATTGTTAAAGCCTACAGCTGCTTTGCCGCGAACTTGATGTAACAATTTTCACATTAAAATAACTGGGAAGTTTTTTTTGTGGGTCTATTCCGTCAGCACTGACCAACAAGGTTATATTGAATCGATACAACCGTAATTTGTAAATTAAAAACGGGTCTGGCATCGTAAACGCTTTGAGATTGGCCTTTCATTAGCTATTATTTAGTGATGTTCCTTAACAGATTGAAATCGATGATTTAGAGTAGGTAGATAGGTATCTACCTATATGATATGTAGAAGGTATGCCTTGTAAAATGGAGACTATCGACTTTGGCTTGAAAAAATACGTTCATTTTAAATGTAACACGATCTTGGTGAAAATTCGTCGCTACTCTAATTTTCAAATAAATATTTTTAAAGGAAAAGATGTCCTTGTATAAAAACGGATCAAAAGCTTTGGTATCAATTTCATGAATAAATTCTACCGAAATTTAAACTAGAGGTGTGATTTAAGAAATAAATCCAGTAAGCTTACTTCTATTTCTGGATTTATTTAAAAATTGCTTCAAAAATTTCCTTTTTGGTGAGAATTTAGATATTTTTTATCGTTTTCGCTTCAGGTCTTTAGAAGTCGAGGTGGGATTTCTAAGCTTAATTTATTACAAATTTGAACGTAAAACGGTTTTCTTTTATACGTCTATAACGTGCAATGAAGCTTATTCAAAAATGGGTAGCTGAGTATATAATTGTACCATTATAAAAGTTCATTAATCGATTGTACAAAACCATGATAAGTCAATAGTACCTGGTCTACTTGTTTATATTTTCAAGATTTTATCGATTCCATCGTTCATAGCTCCTATTTTATTCAACCACGACTACCACGAGTGATATTTACTAAAAAGCTTTACTCGCAAGACATGGCGTTGCAAAACGATGAATTCTTTTCGCATAGCACAACAACGTCAGCGATTTCAGACACGAGTCTCGTATGGTGAGATGGCGCCGCTAGGCACACCAAGTAAAATATTCAGGGCAAAAGTCAGTCACGACACACGATGCTCTTCCGGCTTTTGAGCCCCTGGTACCTCTGTGTGTTTTAGGCTATGCTCATAGGTACTCATAATATTCTGTTGTAAGAGTTTTAGCTAGAAAATAGAAGAATAATATCGTTCTTACAAAAGCAGAAGTGTAACAGTCTGCCTTCATGGTTTTCTGAATAAAACAACACGTTACTGAGCACAGCCACGCCGAGAACACTGCACTGAAATGGTTTGCATAGCAGGTACTAATATTATGCAAACTTACGAACATGATAATATCTGTACATACAAATAAATAAAATTGAAGTGTCTGTTCGTAACTATAAAATAAGAGCTTTTTACTGAATGCATATGAAAGTATTTACGGCACTTATAACAACTTTTTTTTGAATTTTTGTCTGCTTGTCTGTCTATCTGTTTGTTTTGGCTAATCTCCGAAACGGCTGCACCGATTTTACAGGACTTTGGCTGGCAACTGGCAGATAGCTGATGTTATAAGAACTTATAAGTATAACGTCGGTTATGGCGTGTTTTTAGAAAAAAAGGATTAGGGTTCCGTGCTTTAAAAAAACCTATGAAGTTTTAACAAAATCCGATTCAAATACGGAAGTAGTATTTTTATAATAATTTCACGCGGACGAAGACTGCGGGCAATAGGTAGTTGTAGTATAAAAACCAAGCACAGCAATACTACTGAAACGACCAACTCTCAACTTCTAATAAAATTCTAGAATTCACAAGAAAACTGACAACCAACAGCTTGGGTTGCATACTCTCACAAACAAGGTGATTACTACATAAACGATGTGTAATATCATTTTATTGATATCATTGTCATACGCTTAGCACCTAAGTTTACCTATATAAAGTATGAGGTATCGTCGTAAACCTGATGATAGGCACGATACGTCCTATCGTAAATTGTCCCTCACAGGTTAAGCTGACATTTAATAGTGTTGGTGGTTAGTGTTCAGCACTCGCATCTGTCATATCAATTCCCATTTTATGCCTTCATAAAAGTATTCAATAGCTTAAGAGTGTATTGATAAATAGGATAGCTGTTTTGTAAATATATTCTCACCTATATTAGTAGCCGCTACAAATTGCTTCTCCAATATCGTATAATTTTTATTGCAATTGCTATTAAATTTACAGCCATTCCAATTGCGTTTGTGTTCCGCGTAACGAAGTTTGGGTTAAGCTTTGAGTCATCAACGATTTTCACTTTTAAACAACACATTGGCTACACTTCATTTATTTTTATTATCCCAACAAATATTTTAAAAGCGAAACACCAGTATCGTAAAACCGTAAATGAAAGCAAAATCATTTGTATCCAATCACAAAATGGATCGCTAAAAGTGAAACTTCTGACTCATAACAACAAAACAAAATTGTTCAAACAATAACTTTAGAGAATAGTGTCGCAATGAAAAACTGAGATAAAACAAGTGGACCATAAAGTTACTGTTGTAAACATTGTTTATAAAACAATTGGGGCGACTGAGACACAAACAAAAGTTTCCGTAGAATTCCGCGCCACCCTTTCGGCTTCCTTAAATTGTTATTGCAGTAATAAGCCTCCAACGAACATGTGACTTTTATGGCCAACCAGTTTCTAGAGTTTTTGGCAGAGGGCATTTTGTCACAGGCACAATTACTGGGTCCAGTACACCAGAAGAACAATGACGGGCTATTTTTGACATATTGTGTGAAAGACCTTCTTGCAATGCGTTTACTTTTTATGCCTTTCGGTCGAGTTTCGTGTCGTAATGAAGAAGGGAACAATTATTACTTCACCGAATTGTTTTTGCGTTATCAGGTCTTCCCAACGATCAGCTTCTGGGTCGTAAAATAGTTTTCGTAGTAAGCAGAAATGTACTTTGAAGACAGTACAGTACAGGACTTTATTTAAGTGTCGTTACCTAATACAGTGTTCCGCAATTTGTGTGCCGCGGCACACTGGTGTACCGTGGTCATAAGTTGGAGTGCCTCGAAAAAATAAGGTTATCTCTTAAAATTAAACAGACAAACTGAAGAAAAATACCTACATAAACAGCCGCAAAACTTTAATCATAAATTTTGATTAATATTTTGTCAAAATATATTTTTCATGTGTTATTTTTTCACGACTTTCTAGATGTCTCTTGAACACAAAAAGTTTGCGGATCACTGATCTATTGGACAACGGGTCATGTTTTATGTTCTCTTGGTTAATAATAGAAGTTTCTATAGCCTTTCGAACACCGTTGTCACATATACGTGACAAGCAAGCGCGTGCCTTGTACGCCAAACGACACAAATATGTCACAAAATGGTAGGCGAAATTATGGCTTGGCGTGGAGGGCACGCGCGTGCGTTCAAAAGGATAAAAGAGTCAAACGCACCTAAACTAGGTAGGTGCCTATTTTAAGCTCAAGTTTGACCTATTTTTGGAAAGACATCTACCGAGCATAGATTTATCGAAGGACGTGTCTTCGGTGTTCTTTTAAACCCTTAGAGAGCTCAAAACAGACTTACTAATCCAACTTAATCATCAATAAAGGCTCTAAAAATATTTACTCTCAAAATTGGCTCACAATGTAATACAAACTTCAGAACTCCCTGTTTAATACCTGTCTTTATTACACAAAGTACTCAACTGAGAGTTCCTTCAAAATTGTCGTTAAGCCGTGTTACGTGTAATTAATTACCATCGTTGAAGAATCCGCCGCTCTCGGGACAATAAAACGCTTTCGGATTATGATATGAAACGTTGAAAGCTAATTCAACTCGTAATAAATCTGAGACTTGTTAATTATCTGACGTTCTTAGTGAGGAGCGTCGTAAAGGGCCCACCTCTTTGTTTTACGGAACTTTCGTTGACTTCAAAAGATTCCAGTGTTATTAAGTTAGCCGTAATAAATAGAACGTCTCTGGGGTAACGAGCGTATTGTAAACATCCACAAAACTGCATGATGTTGAATGTCGTGAATATAAAGTGCTTATAAAAATGCTACGACAGTCCATTCTGTTCTCTTCTTCAGTTTATTTTATTAGGGCCCACTCAAAGGAAAATATGACAATTTTGTTAGGGGAATTAAAAAGTTACCTGTTCTTACAGTAATGTAGTAACAAGTTTAATTTTCTTCGTCTCTCGTCCGACATTAGGCGGGCCCAAACGTAACTTCGGTATAAAATATTTAAATTGACTTTAAGAGCGAATAAGATATTCAGTTTGATCGCTTTGCCGTCGATTTACATTCAAGAACGGTTATAATGGTAACTTAATTTTATACTTATTTCTTGTTATATTGGTTTTAAATAAGTGCTTACTTTTATACAATGGGAATAAAAGTGAGATTAGAATTTTACGGTTCTTTTTAACGCCTTTTTGGTCCTAACTTTCGCTTAAGTGATGTCTGGACTTCGACTTACAAAACCGTTTGTTATCAGAGTTTTATTTCAGACACTTTTTGGGTAAATTAAAAGAGTCCTATAATAATGATCGACCTTTTTATTCGCTAAATAATTTAGGCTGTATCAATACAAAAAAAGAGTGTCCATTACTGACCAAGCTCGTTATATGGCGACCATTACCCGCCAAGTTCTACGAACCGTGAGACTATATCAGGCTGTATAACACATTCTCTATGTATCGTTAAATAGGCGGTCTCTCCATGGCAGGGGCCGGTGTAAACGAAGCATAACCTATGCCGTTTTTATTCCATAACGAGCCTACAAACTATTATTACGACGTCACCGTGTCAAGCCCACATCACGAGTACATCCGCCCTAAATCCAGATATACCGACGCACAATCAGATATCGTTTGTTTAACCCTTACTAATTGAGACAAGGTTCTAATTGTACATTTCGGTCTACCACTTGGAACTTTGTTCAAATAAGTTAGGAGTACATCTAAAGTTATAAATGATAGTTAAATGATTTCTTGACAATTTAATGCTGAGGCGCCTTATCGTATGTTGAAATTCGTTAATAACAATTATGGCGGAATGAAGATAAGTTTTGAGAGAGTTACCTAGGCACCTGTTAGTCCCATTTGTGTATTTAAGGAAGTGAGTTAATGTGTTTTTAAGTAGATATCCTTGTCTTGATTGATGAATTGTTGGTTCCCGCATTTTGTTAGCCGGTAGATAACTGGGCGTGTTCCGAATGGAGTGATTTAAATTAGTCTATCTTAATAGAGATTAATGTTTCGACAGTATAGGAGGAATCAAAATATAAAAGAATTCTCATCCGTGAATATGTTAGTAATTTATCTTGTGTTAGATAATTTGTTAAATGTTACTCCATATTTTTGGACTCAGTAATAAATAATGATAATATGAAGAAAAGACTGACTCATTGGTCAGTAGTCGCAAGCGCGACTGCTGAGCTTGAGGTCCTGGTTTCGATTCCCGGTTCGGGCAAAGTGTTATTGGGTTTTTCCATAAGTAGCAGCAGCGGAGTCTGGATGTGCGCCCGGTTGATGGCAATAGCGAGCCTATTGCCATAGAAGATATAAATGAGAATTCAAATCGAAAACTTAACTCAATTCGGAAAAAGTGTTTAAAAATGTTTTGATGATTGGATTATTCATTGGCGTAAGTGTATCGTTTCTAAAGGGGCATACTTTGAAGGCGATAAAATAATTTTGGATGAATAACTAACATTTTGTGAATTATTGATCGTTTCCCGGTACTTTCTTGACAGAGTAGTACATTTAGAAAAAAATGGTTATAGCTACATTTATAAGTGCAAAAATTAATTACAGGCTAACACCACATGCACTATTTGTGGTTAAATATATTATTAAAACAATAATGCACTGCTAATTTCTAAAAAACTAAGTTCATCAATAAATAAAATCACATTACAATATTCAACGAATAAAATTAAAAAGACAGATTGATAAACAAAATTAATTAAAATACATTATGACGCAGCAAATTATTAAATTAAATAGGTAAATCACAGCACATAATTAATGTAATGAATCACAGTTAAAATACATTAAATTGGAAGAAAATACTAATATTTAACATAATATTCTAAGTCTAATATTAACATGTTTCTTAACATATTACTCGTTCAAAGACCTCGAATAAAAAACTCCGCTCCAGTATCCACTAAACATCGCACAAGAGCTTAGTCTAACCACACAATAATTTCCATCTCACTTATACCGTACAATACAAATAGTTCACCAACTTATCTTCCTTACACATTACGTGCTCTGAATACCCAAGTAGGATATTCGAACGCTTAAGATACACCATTATAATACAGGATCATCGTAATCCCCTCCACGTTCGAATCACCCAAAGTGCCCATTTTTAGAAACTTCCACCCCCGAAAGACCATTTCATACGTACTGGGTAACGCAGTACCCGCAATGAACGTCCCACTCAGACTTCATTAAAAGCTATAACGGAATGTTGCCTACAAAGCAATCCTGAAACTAATTCCTTTTGTTTGCATTTTGTACGAGAGCCAAATCTAACTCGTAACTCGCAACGGAGTACGAAGGAGCGGGATCAAAAGTTCTGGAGTCTACATTGCGTTATTTGTATGGTGTTGCGCTGGAGATTGTGGACCAACTGCGTAATGGAATGCTTAATCTAATCTGCTTCTTGCTGAGTTAGTATGTATATAGGATTATACGATCAAGTTAGATTGTTATGGTGATGAAAATTATGACATGGAGATTGGAGAAAAGAGACGTTGAAGAAAATTCTTGCTATTGAGAATCCACATAATTAAGTTCTGCCAAATGATGTCCATCGCTGGAGAATGGACAGTTGGACATACCCCTAGGATAATCACGTTGTTTTATCAAATACGTTTTTGTAAAATATCATCAGTGACAAAGAGAGCGATAACGAGGAGTTCCTCATTTCTAATTTCTACTAGCTAGTTACCTAATGGAAAGTAGAAATCACTGCCATTGGGACTCGTGGACTATAAATTTTAATAATGGGTGTAAAAATACCCTTAACGAAGCTGAAAGGCTCTTCAAATAATAATCATCGTTCTCATGCCAAAAGATATAAAAGTTTAATGTTATAACTTTTATTTAAATACCGCTATGGAACCCGTACTGTTCCATGCATCCATCAGCACAATGTCTTGAGTGCGTTACACGGAATCTTACCGTAAAGCGTTATTTTTCACCCCCAAAAAAAGTCGTTTCACAGCAATTATAATTTTTGCGTAGAGTTACTTAATCTGATGTACAGAATGCTTTGTGAACGGCTTCGTGAAGGGTCCGTTTACACCTTGAATAAGGCTCTACATCATACTAATGATGGTGATTTCTACCAACGTAAGATCAAAACACATAAAACTTAAAACCGTATTATCGGTCTTAACAGTCGATAAAATATGAACCAATAAAAAGAATAATCAAGGAACACAGGCTAAAGACGAATCTAATGACACTCATCAATAAATTAAATGATAGGGCTGTAAACACAGCTAAAACTCTTTATAAAACATAATATCTTTCTAATAAAGGAATAGGTGTCATAAAATACAGTGCATTTAAAGTTCATTTGGACCATTTAAACAGTGCATTCCGTGCAATTTACTGGCCATACAATTGCTATTATTTTTCGCTAATAGCACCACTATTAAATGGACTGAATTAGATGGTATAGGATATCGTAAAATAAATGCAATGCTATTTGGTAATAAAGAGAAAGCGAGATTTTAGTAGCGTTTGAAATGCGTTTTTTAGAACCCTAGTGGATAATGATAAAAATAATAAGAAACACTTTTTTTATTAAGTTTTTCAGTATCAGCGGCTGTTTTGCAAAGTTTTGTTTGATTATTTCATGAGTTGATTGAATTACAGAACGGTTTAAAAAGTTTATTATTTGGTGGTTTTACTTTAAAAGTGCTCTTAAATAATTTAAATGTGAAAATAAAAAAGTAGAACTGAACATAGCCACGATTGTGCAGTTCCTTTGGGGACCGCTCGCCATTCAATTGGCGTTTTCAAACGAATTGTGTGCCAATTACGCTATCGAAAATTTCCCCGGAATAAAATTAAGTTGCTGCCTAAGTATTATGAGCTTTAACAATGACTAGAACGGCAGTTAATTTGTGCCTTATTCTGAGTTCGCAAGGCATAATTTCATTTTGATTAGCTTAATTTTTATTATACCTTCCTGGTTAATTTTACAAGAAATTCTGCCTTTAAAGCTTAACAGTTTAACAGCATATTTATAACATAATAATGAGTACCATCAAGCTCAAAGAATCGTAATATTTTCAGTAATTTGAACCGAAAATAATTAAAGCTGCAATTTACCTGCACAGAGCCTAATTGACGCATTTTAACGACTCACTGAAAATAAAAAGCGTGGAAGTAAAATCCAGCAGAAAAAATCGAAAGGAATTTTTGAATCGAACGTTTTGCAACACCGCGTGGTGTTTAGTTAAAAGAGCCTCTGCCATTTGCATAATCGACGTTTCCACAGGTGCATTGGCAGCGCATTGGCAGCTGATTTAAGTACCGTGCCAAGTGACAAGAGGGCTCCTTCGTCGTATAAGGCAATATGCTACGGACGCTATTTTTATTTATCGTCGGCCGACGAGCGTCGGTGTTTTACGTAGGTTTGTGTCGGCGGCAAAAGTAGCAGTGGTTTTTTTATTGCGTTTCAGACTGACGGACATCTTGGCGTTTGTTTTCAATTGAATGGTCGTGGCTTTCAGTATCGGACGTTTGTTGGAGTCTTGTGTCTTGTAGATCAAGGTCGATCTATGCATGTCTTTTGAATAGCACAGATTGTTGTATAGATCTTGTGAATTTAAGCTTATTCCTGTTTATTGGTGATGGCTGTCATAGTATCTTTTCATTTTCACAATCCTAACTTAACACTGTACCAAAAAAATGGAACATACGTTCCGTAACTGTCATCAGATTCCGAATATCTGAGAAATACAACATCTTATCTTACTTCTTACTAATATTATTAATGCGTAACTTTGTGAGGATGGATGTTTGTTACTCTTTCACGTAAAAAAATCTGAAGGGATTTGGATGAAATTTGCCACATAGATAGGTAATCACCTGGATTAACATACAGGATACTTTTTATCCCGGTAGTATGATCCCACAGGACAGTTACCCAATTTCACGCGGGCGAAACTGCAGGCATAAGCTAGTTTTCCATAAGGCTAAATTCTAAAACTCCAGCGAAACTCGTGGTATCTATTTCAAACACTACGACGTTTGTAACCATATTTTCCTAGCCCATAAATAATGGAAAACAGGGCGCTTAGGTGTTATAAAGAATATTGAAACGATGTTGTTTGAGCCTAGCCTCCCACGTCGCGCGATCTGTGCTTGCGATGCACTCATTCCTCCTTTTACGTCAAAGATTTATGCTTGGCTGGAAGTGTTTCCGTATTTTTTTTAGATTCAATGCTCTTTCGGATACCGGAGCAGAAGGCGGAAGACTGGCTGTTGTGATGCGGCTTAGGAGAGGGCTTGTCTTGTCTGATAGGCTTAGTTGAAAGGAAAGCTCGATCTGATGCCTAATGTTGCTTTTTTTTTTAAACGTTGCACCACTCTAGGAATTTCCTGTATCGTGGGTGCGTTTACAAATATTTAAACTCACATACACAAACAGCCAAACCCGGAACAACTACCTGTAGGCTATACAAATATTTGTTCCGTGTGGGAATCGAATTCGCGACACGAAGCGCAGCAGTCAATTGCTCAGCCACTGCGCCAACCGTGCCGTGTTTGACTGCGACAGCTGAAAAGGGCAGCTATTTTCAATTAATAGTACTCGCCTACAATATTTGATTAATACTGAGTCATTTTCAGCAGCACTTAATCTTTTCTTTTATTAGTTTTACCTACATGTATAGTTAACAGCATTATGTCTAATTGTCTAGGTAAAAATGTAGATAGCCAATTGAAGGTGGTCAAAATGGACAGCAGTTTTGATGGGGATTTGGGTGCTCTTGAGAGTCCCAGTGGTTCTGTATTTGTCTAAGACTGCTCTCTCATCAAGCTTTGGTAACCCAAATAAAAGGTTCTTCCAGCACCACTATTTTCTTAAAGCCCAACATAAATCACAAACCATCTATATTCCGTGCGGACTACACCTGCGAACACTCTGCCACTTTTGAGACATAACGAAACCCAATTAAATACATCTAGATATTTCACCAACTGATCATTAGGGCAACATGGCTTGTTAGGGCCACTGTTTAAACGTGCCAGTACCCAGTCATGATTTCTGGTGACTTATTTCGTAGAAACGAGGTTTCACGAGAAATTTGTGTTTTGCAAGAGAATATTTATGTTCGAATCGTGGTTGGTCAATGTTTGATATCATTTATAGAACAGACAAATATAAAAAATGGAAATGTGAATTTGTTTATGCTTTAGGGTTGAGGTAAGTACGTATTTCAATAATGGATGTTTGTAGTTATTTATGTTCTTGTAGGTACAGTTTAAATTAGAGGTATTTTTTATCTTACGGAAGAGATAAAAAATAACTGGTGAAAGGAGGAATTTGCGCCTAACTCAATATTTCAAATAATGAGTTTTTTATATACTAAATACCTAGTTTCTAAATGAGCAGACGTTATTTACGCCCCCAGTTCTCAGAAAATGGTAAATGGAGTACAAAACTACTTTTGAGTGTGATCTAGGCCAATGAAATTCAAAACGTAATTAATCTGATTGCTGAAGCCAAGTTTAGTTTGAAGATTTATATTTCTAAAATACCTACCTACCTAAAGATTGTATTATAAAGGTACATTAAGATTATGAGGAGCAGGGTGTGAAGTTCCTCATTGAAAAGGGAAGATACTCCGATCAGACGGGTATTGTGTTTGGTGGGCTACTGCCCGACAGTTGTTCTCAGGTTCCTGTAAATGCGCTTAACTCACGGATAATCATGATATCGCGATGCAGGATTTTTAGTTCTTCATTTGAGTCACGGAAGTCGCTACTGTAATTTTTGTTGACTTGATTATTTCCACTACAGTACTATTCAGAAGACGAGCGCAACCTCAAACCGCAACGGCAGAGTCACCCAATCGCTGCCGGCTACTGCACATAGCACACTGCTGTCGGCACTCACAGACTGCACATAACTGGTTTCTATGGCAAGGCTTCCGTTGACAGCTACACCAGTGTTACCAGAAATAGAACCGAGTCGTGTCACTGCTTTCTATGAGTGGCCTTCATCATCATCTTCCTGCCGTTGTCTCATGTTATTTGGGATCGGCGCAACACGTTTTTTTCTTCCACTATCCCCTGATTATCGTCACTCTATCATTTACTCCTTTTTTCTTCATTTTATTCCTCACACAATCTATCCATATTTTTTAGTCTTCCTCTCCCTCTCTGTAGTTGCCTTCAGATTGTACCTTAATCCTAAAAGTATTTCTCATTATTATCCTTTGTATCGATAAGTCAACAGCTCCTCTGCAGTCTAACGTCTCTTGCAGCTTATGCACCAAGTACTTTTTGCAGCCCGTTGCTCCGCTTATTTTTACTTTTTCCTACCATCACATTATAAAATTAGTTTCACGGTAAGTGTATCGTAGCTTCGCAAAATAGCCCATGGCGATTTCTCGTTCCTTTGCTTGATCTTTACTCAGCGGATACTCAACATAGGAAGTTGAGTAATGCTCTAGATAGTTTAGCTTGCTTTAGTTCATTATTAGTTTAGTTTTGTGTGTACGTGATATCGTTCATAATTCTCGAAATTAATTTCGCTCTCATGAAGGTAAGTTTTGTTTGCAGTCGTGCAATATTAATGTGTCTTTATTGTTCTTGATCGTTGCTCATAACTAGACTGACATACCTCATCATCATCTGCCTAGCCTTTTCCCAACCATATTTGGGTCGGCTTCCAGTCTAACCGGATGCAGCTGAATACCAATATTTGACATGGAGCGACTGCCTATCTGACCTCCACAACCCAGTTAGTACTGGGTAATACGATACCCATTGGTAAGACTGGTTGTCACACTTTTCGGGCCAGTGACTACCTAACAACTGTCAAAGATCTACAAATGACACTCGGGACCAACGGCTTAACGTGCTTTCCGAGGCACGGAGGAAACTCGGCATCTAATAGGTGGTCACCCATTCTCAGACCAACCTAGCAAGCACGGCTTAACCTAAAGGTCGACCCGAGCGGCTGTTATTATTTAGCCACGAGCTCCTGACTAACTGACATACCTACCTTTTAATATTTTTAATTTTAAAGAGTGCAAAGTAAATAGTAAAGCTAAAAAAATACTTTACTTAAAGCGCATCAGTGCTTTAATATTCTAAACAAATGAATCTACTAACGAAAATGCTTTTGATGTATAACTGAAATAGTTGTTCTCACTTTTATGATTATTTTTTCGCAGTGCTCTCTTTTTTAAGATAGACTTTTTGACTTACTAATAGACTAAGAAAATTGAAAAATCTATTCGCAAAATTGTGATTGAGAATTTTCTTAACGTGATTGTCATTTCAGAAGAATTGGCAATCAGTCGCAAGTCATTTAAATCTTCAAAACTTTAATTTGTTTTATTGTTTTTCGAACTAAGTCCTATTTCAAAACAACTAAACTTGTTTGATTACTTTTTTAAGCCATTCACTGCAGCTCCACTACTTGACAAAGTCGTCCCCTAGGATAAAAGTTTTAGGAATTTACTGAAATAGCTATCCAGGGTGAAAGGGACAGCCCTCCACAAACAGAAAAGGTGCATTCAGGTCCTTATTTTGAATCATATTCCACCGGAATTTTTCTCCGGTTTTTTTTTCAGTTGCTATTCCTTTCAATGTAAAGTAACATGGCTAAAATTAAAAATCCAACAATGGAGGTGGAAATATTCTAACGAACGATGCGTGAAATCACTTGTTCACTTCCTGCCTAGCTGCAGAGTTCATCGAACTCGTCGTCGCGCTTGCCGTTCGCTACGTGCGTTTTGCCATGGTACCGATACATTGCGTATGAGGACATAAAACAAATCAAATTTATTGGATTCCCATAACATTCCTGAAATAATTTCATGTACCAGTCTGGAGGAATTAAATTATGGTTTCGAGAAAATGGTCTGTACATTTGACATAACCAGAGATGTACTTCTTGCACTCAAATTCTACATAGTAGGATAGCATTGTAAATATTTACCACAGTCTCTTTGTGAAACCTCCTCCTAAATTAATTGGAGACCAAAATAACCATACACTCCCTTTGCGCCGCATACCCGTCGACCCATGCAAAAACAGTGTCTCCGCCACATACGGTACCAACAATATTAAACTATCATCCGTACAAGAAACTGGCACTAGTGTTCATTAATTAAACGTTCACCCTCGTTAATATCAACACCTGTTCTTGAAAAGCGTTTAATAATCACGTCAAGTAACAGCTGCGAACGGTTGTGGGGACGGCGCTAGTTTTCCACGGGAGTGCCAGTAGGAAAATTAAAACTAAATTAATTGTATCGAGGTTAGGCTGGTGCTGAAATTAATTATTTTCTTCATTACAGCTTGTTTGAGGTTTTCGTGTTTGGTTAGCTTGACTTTGTGAATGTTTTGTGTGTTGCCATACTGTGTCAAATCAAGTAAACCCAAGTTCGAACTCAAGACACGCACCTCTGATTTTTCGGATTCGTGTGCGTATTGTATAAATTATCGCTTGCTTCGGTGAAGGAAAATATCGTGAAGAAACCGGAATGCCTTAGAGATTTTTCTCGACGGCATGTATGTCTCGGTGGCAGAAAACTCTGACACCAGGTTAGACTCTAATCACACGAAAAAGAAAGAAAAACTGTTCTTTGTTCCTTTTTCATAAAGGGAAGTTCCTAGTATTTTTTCAACTTTAGTTTACTTTGATTCTATTCAAATTGTTATGTTAATTTTTTATGTTTTTAATAACAAAATATGTTCTACAAAAATCACTAACCACTCGACATGCATGTTCCTGAACAATTAGCTGAACTACGAATGAGAATCATTAGGTTTTAGTAATCGACTCACCGTACGTTTCCCATGAAAACTAATCAACGGATCCGTTCATTATCCGTTTCCAATTACAATCTAAATCAAATGCGTTCGGAATTCTTTGAATTTCGAAGTGAAACAGAATCGCTATGAGCAACGTAACGTTGAAACATAATAGGTTTGATGTGGTCGGAAAAAAAGTCAAATAACAAAACAATTCTTAAGAAAGCTCGTGCTCTACTCTAAAGAAGCTAATTATAGAGGTAGTCCGAATCGATCCATTTACACGATTGCACAAGCATCGAGTTCTCGATTACAAAATGACGTATCATCGAAACTCGGCTACGTTACGAACGGCTGATTCTTTAATTAGTAACTTATCAAGATCGATACTTGGAGAGTAATCGGTGCGATGTAATCGAATGCTAATGCAACGTAATGTGTGTCTCGTCTAATTGGATCAACCTTTTTTGACGCTCTCAGTAGTTTAATGTCGTAAGCATATCCAATCACTCTACGTACTAAATCGATGAGTATCTAATCAAGACCAAAGACAGCAGATGAGACAGAATTTTAAAATGTTTTTTCGACACGCGCCGCTTGTAAGAAAAACCGTTTCAAGACTCTATTGATTTTTATTAATGGACTAACACAACAGAAGAAACGATGTTGTATACATTTGCGTACAAGCAATAATTTATCTTCGCTACCTTTATTTTGAATGGAAGTCGGAACAAACCTTTCGTCTTCTACTAAATTTACTTCACTATCGTCCCCCGCATCATTATATTCGAGATCTTCCCCATGTATTTTACTTTCGAAAATAGGAATTAAAAATACATGTCCCTCTGTTTCCATTCGACTAACACCAAGTCTCATTACCAGTGGCCGCTGATAACATCTGAAAGCCTGCGGCACTCCCGCCACATCACAAAATAACCATTGATTTATAAAAAAGTTTATGTTTTAGTCCACGATCGCTCAACTTACGAACGTATTCTAAAGAGATAAGGTGAAAAGTCAGTTGATGGACTTTCTTTTATAATCCATCGTAAATCCTAAAATTCTTAGCGTTTGGATTCTGGGGACATCGAAAGTAATCACGATCGTGTGTGAAATAATGGAAACAAATCTCTTAAAATTACGAATGATCGTCATTTGTTTCGACCTACCGCAATAAGTTTTGGAGGCGAAATAACAGTAATAGCATGATAACTCTCACATTAATCAAATACGTGGTTGTTTCTTTTTAATATGTATCTGCAAATAGAAACAGTAAACAACTACACAGTCGTACAAACAGTAGCTTTGCAAAACAATATCCGGCGCTTCAAAATAGTCAGCCCTCTCAATGGAGATTTAATGCGATTTTAACCAGAACGAGCTGCGATAAAACTGGAATATAGCCTTTAAACAATGTCAAAGTAAATCTATCGTAAAACAGTTACAGCCATTTAAACTGTTACCGATCAATACAAACATTACGACCGGTGGAACGTCGCTCAGGTCATTAAACTTGGCGATAAATTAATAGCAGTTTGCATTACCACACATCAATCGAATAGAACATCTGTCAATCTCAAACGATAAAGATAAATTTCGAGATAAATACTTGGTTTTATAGTCCGATTATTGTATGTCAAAAGCGCCGGTTGCGCCGCCTGAACCCAATTTGATTACACACGACGTTTATTTAAATGGAAACTGATTTCATTAATTACAAATATGGCCTCTAATCTTTATTATGTCAAATGCGTAATAAACGTCTTGTGTGGGTCTGAGAGTCGGATGTTGATTTTTTTATTTTTTTCTCATTAAACTTTTGCCTCTAAGGTTTCGTTTAGCGCGTCGTTTTAAGTTTTTATTGTGGCTTGTTATCGATATCTAAATCACTGGGCGCATTAATACGACTGTCATATTACTTTTGGTAGCTCCCCTAGCAGAGGTTGGGTTACAATTTATTTGACTGTCGACACAGGTTTTGAAATATTATTTGGAACTTCGTTTTATTAATGATGTAACACGTAATATTTAACAACGTCACGGGTAATTTTTTCTGGAAATTCAGTGTCACATTTATTTTATTTGGGTTGCACACTGGTGTGGTTGTACAAAATCATATTACATTTAAGTCTAGCATGAGTAAGACGAGCCTGCAACTGGCAACTACACGGTGCATAACAGTAGAATTAATTTAGTGTAATTACGGTTTGCGTTTTCGGAGTGCAGAAAACTGCAGTAGTCTCTACAATTATAATTGCATCGCGTTTCACGTTTCCAGTTAGACGGGGCGTTTTACAAGGCACCGTAAATAACTAGTAGTGATATTAAGCAAATGTTTTGCACAAACATGAAGTATTCACACAGCGTGTACTTACCTCTCTAAGCAATATTTCAAACTCACCTTGGGTTGCTTCTTGCCCTCTGCTGGATCATGTTGCTTTATTATGAATAGTAATGTGGATACGCTTTTGTCGTAGTTTTTCTTGCGGTTATTGCTTAGCCATCTTTATGTTTATTATCTTTATGTTTATTATTAAGTATTTTATACGATTTGAATGGTAGTTACTTATGGTCTAGGTAAACAAATATAAGACAACCAAATGCATGCATTCTAGATTAAATTCAAATTATAACAAGTTCCTGAATCTATTAGAAAGATATAGTGTCCGTGAAAAGTCACGGACGGTTTTAAAGCAAAGTCGTAGTGCAAAGGCCATTCGACTTTGTTTTAAAACAGCTTAAGATTGAAAGTCTATTACCATCACAGGAACGACAGCAAATCCTAAATCGAGTTGCAAACTTAAAGCGTATCTACACATATCCAATGTTTGCAACAGGAAGTCGGTATTCAGTTGCGTACTTGCTCATCAACGAGGGGATTCGCCTCAATCCACCAAACTTCCTCCTCGCAACATGTTAACCGAGAATTTCTAAACTTTAGAGACTTTGAGAGATAATCTCTTGTGAATTAACACGGAAATTGTGACTTTGATGCTCACAAACTTTATCATCATCGCTTACTGAGAATCTTTACGAGTTTTCCCAATTTCACTTCCTAATGTGACCAAATCGAGGCCTTAAAAACAAACAGCCGCGCAGAAGCCGATGTTGTAATAAAATTTCTACACGAGAACGCGCAAATTAGCTTGTAATTAAAATTCTGGGAGTTGGATAATGAGTGTATACACAGAAAATTAATAAAGGCAACTGTTATGTCGGGAGTTGGGAATTTCGCTCGTAAGAACAAACAATTTTGTATCTGATATTAAGTAAGTATGAGAAAGAAAGTCATTAGACGTTTGCGCTCAGGGAATACCAAAATAATAGAAAATCAATCACCGTTGTTAGATGTAACAAAAGAAAGTATTATGGTAAAGATAGAAAAACGAGTAAACTTTTTTCTTATTCTGTGTATTCGAGTAAATAAATCCAACACTAGAAGATACCTACATTATTCTCGGTAAATTCCGGCGAAGCGCAACCAGGAGTCCATCTAGTACAGCACACAAATTGCATCATATTGCACTATAATGGGCCTCTTCCTCGTAAATCCATAATATGAAACTGCTAGCTGGAGCAATATCCTACCCCTCATTAAAGAGTCGTTTTCATAGAGCGATTGGAGTTTGTTTATTATACGTATGTAATACTAGACGAAAATTGTAATGAAGGCCGAGGGAATCCCGCAAGACGGTAGATAACAAGCTACAGAGGCATAGTGAAGGATCACGTGATTACAAGTAACAGGCGAATGAGATTTATGTGAAAAATTTGGCAAAAGGAGAGAAGAACCTTACATTACAAATAGATAATTAGAGTTATATTTAACTCTGGCAATAAAAAAATATATCTTAATTCTATTGAATTAAGATATATTTTTTTATTGCCATAAAAACAGGGTACAGAAAAATGTGAGACCCTGGCTCCAGAGCTAAGTTAGAGTACCTGCATTTCAGGAGCCAGTGACTTCTTCCATTTAGGTAACAATAGGGCAAGTTTTATGCAGCAAAAGGTAACAAAATTAAATTACTTAAAATTAAGTTTAATAGTTAATATTAAACATTTAATTATGCACTAAAAATAGAATTAGAAAAAATAGAATAAAAGCAAGTTAAATAATCTTATTAAATCAAAAACAAAATTCGAATAAAATCGGGATTCAAACTTTAGATAAAAAAATTAGTCAAAAAGTATGATGTACAGAAAATGCGGTTTAAAATCACATCACATGGTAATAAATTCGTATTGCTAAATAATGTGTTGAATGTGCTATAGGGAAGTAGGTAACACTTCACAAATTGATTTCAAACTGCATACGGCTTTAAGAATCATGACAGCAAGATCTGACAAGCATTTGCAAGCAAATGTGTTCCTGCTTTTAGACCGTAGTTTATAAACACTTTAACAAAATTAATATTCATTTCGCAATCCATAGCAGGTTTTGCATTACTTTCATACATAAACATTACCGCCCAGATCTCCTAACTCAAGCCTAATAAATTCACAGTGTGGAGTTGATTTATGTTCACATACTGTTCATATGCTCCACGTACGTTGTAACTGTTTCTGACCTCAGTCTCATCAGCATGCGTTAATCCCACAGGATGGCTTTGAAACCTCACTCTTCAGATTAATCAGGAAATATTTGCAAAGGTTCCACTGATGTGGGTAATGTCCTGGTTTACCATCTCTTTGAGTGGAGCATCCTATATGATTCTTTGATCGTCAACTCTTTTCTCTCGTTCTTCAGTCTCATTGATTTTATTTTTATGAACATCAGAAATAAATACAGCAACTAAATTTGAGATAAAGTCCTTTTCTTTTGAAACTTAACTTATTAAGTTCAGAGATCTAGTTTGCTCAATTTCAATAACTTCATCAGACAAACTGATCTCAAACAATATCAGCTAACTAACAGTTTTATTAAATTTAGGTTTGTATTTTCATTAAAATAATATTGTATTGAAAGGATTATTTTAGTAACCTATTGTAGTTGCCAATCAGATCATAACAGACACTTCGCCCTACTTCTCAAAACTTTCCCTTAATGAAACGTAGTGAATAGTATTCCATTTTAACGTTCTAAAATGCTTTAAAATTCCGATCTACTGAACCGCTTTTTAGTACTTTTATCTCTAAAGCCGCATATTTCTGCGCCAATACATCAACTCTTTGAACTCCGTGAACTTTCCGTGATGTATTAAGCTAAATTGCCAACCACACGGGACTTAGTCCGTCGAAACACGTTAGCTAGTATCGAAGATAGCTTCAAAGAGCCTTCTAGACCAACAGTTTCATTTAGGTGATCAATCTCTGCAAAATAAAAACATAACGAGTGCTGGCGTGAACGTCGGCGGATAAATGAAGGTCCAAGCAATCTTATCTTCATTTATAGAGCAGTAAAATTACGCCGCGCGCGAAACATAAAGGGCCGTTTATCATCCTCTTCGAGGGTTTAGGCAGCGCATTGAAGATTGATATCCTTGTACTTCTCTTTTTTGTGAAATATTTTATTAGTCTTAGGACTTTTTCGGTCTGGGTGTAGGAGATTGTTCGGTACTATTTTTGGGAGCACAAGATTGAAATATGAATTATTCTGCTTTAGATTGACATGGTTTTTTGGATAGCAAGTCTAACACAGGTCGCTAGGGAAATTGGTTTTTTTGCAGTCGACGATGTTCGGTGACCAACATGCGAAGTTATGTTTTGAATATCATATCACTTCGAGCCTACGACTTGATTTTGTTGTTAAAAACCATCCATTTCTGTACATCTACCTGCACCATTAACGAAATATAAGTACCTAGGTACTTATAATATATCATAAATAGGTAATTTCAAGTTGCAATCGATTTCAATTCCAATAACCTTTTCAATAAAATCAAATAGATTTTAACAAAGCTAAAATGTTTGTAAAGCTACACAAGTTCAGAGGAATGCCGAGGAAAATGAATAGGTACACAAATTAGACAGGATCCGCTGCGATTTAATAACAGTACATCAAAGTCGACAATGGCCAACGGAACGTATTGTAACAAACGTTCTAAGTCGGGAACTGAACGAATGAACGAGGTTAAAAGCTCGCGAGGAACGATGTTTTGTGAACATGTCGATCACTGTGTCAATCTCGGAAACTACGAATAAAAATAACGAAGGAATAATTTTCTGGTTTATTTTTTTTTCCATGGTCACACATGACGTCGCCATCCACCTTTGATATCCAGATAGTCATTTTTAAGTATATCAAAAATAGATTCCAAATGTTAAATCAAGAGATAGGTACTGTCACATCTCTCCGGTCAGCTTCCTATTTATCCCAGGACGCGCATACTCTCATGCTTGTAAAACAAAATTCACTAAAATCTTGCGCAGATCTTGAAACGGTGACTGGTAATACCACTTGTCACTTCGGACAAGGACTACCGTTTCAACGTGATGCATCGAGTGCCAAGCAACCACTCCGCTGACAAGCCCCCGTAACTTGTAATTCTTTTTACACTTTTAAGGAAACCAATATAAAGATATATGTACTTTGCTTTTATATTCTTTGTTCCGAAATTTTTCTTCACCTTTCTCCAAAAATATCGAAACAACTCGGTTATTTTTGCGCATGGAGAATTCTAACATTGGTTGTCCATTAGAAAGTATATAGGAGTTACAAAGTATAATGAAAACTCCTGCCGCAGTGAAGAAACATAAACAGTGCTATCATATTTAAACTTTTCTTCGCACTTCGCCAGTTCCAAGAAACGAGAACCTTATTAAAATTGTTTATGAAAACAGAAGAAGGTATTATTACTTCCGATGAAGAAACTCGGTCTCCAATAAAACCCAAATTATCAAAGTTCTATGTTTACACATCAATCTGTGTGAAATATCTAACAGTAAACATTTCATGAACTTAATAAATTATCATTAACAGTGTTCGACGAAGTTCGAGCTAAAACACATAGTAAATCTACTTCAAAGTAACCTACTTCTGAAATGGGGTTTCAAAACCAAGGTTTCGATGCCAAGACTTGAAGAAAAACATGTGACTGACGTCCATCATTAATGTCAACCATAAAACTGATGTAATTTTTACTGCACCGGAAACATTTGAATTGTTTATCAATATTTAATTTACGACATCAAAGATTTTGGAACGTGCATTTTTAATGCTCGTAAAGCATTTAAAAATAATGATAAATTTGATATGAAAATAACCAATGATGTAAGAATCATTGACAGCAAAGAGTCATTGAAACAAGAACATTTTATATTCAGATGCAAACTGGTCGACTATTTCAAAGCTAAACAATCAGAATTTTTGCAAGAAAGTTTCCAAAATACACCGCTTTTATAATAACAAAATCGTTCGCCATACCCTATCACGTAGGTCCCATTACAACATTTCGACATGAATGCAGTTGGGCCGGGGTGTTTTGAAGTTCTTCGGATAAATATCGCGTCGTGAGCGAATGTGCCTGTTAACACGTAACGAGGTGTGGAGTATAAGCTCACAAGTCATGATCATGTCTTAGCGAGTTATTCGCCGACCACTGACCCTATGGTGAAAGTGAAAAGGTCTTCAATAACCGACCTTGAAATTTTAATATTCAACCTTCAATTCTTATCAATAAGATCGAATTTGGCTGCTAGTGTATGTTCACACTCGCCGATTTAGACTTTAACGCGCCAGACGTCGGCACAAGCGATAATTTGTATGCCTCATTGTAGTATTATCTGTACGTGAGCTACGTATAACAAGTGTAAAAGAAGGAATAAGAGTATAAATAAGGAAATAAATGGGTTTGAATTACGAAGTCTGGTGTGGATGTGAATCGTTTCTAATTATAGTTTTGATGTGAGGATGTATGGCGGAGGTTAGCAAAGATTTAACAGTCTCCTTCCAGTTTAAGAACAGGTTTGCGTTCTGTATGGATTTATCGACAAGCAGGTTCCATCTGTGGCTCCGGTAGATTCGCGTCGGGATTCCGAAAGTATGTTTATTGTTCTGTCTTCATGACATCGCGTGATAAATTACCCGTATTTGGACGTATGGAGATGAATGAACATAATCCAGGGGTTATCCCTGGGGTTACCTTATTGTGAGCCACGTTAAAAGCTATCCAACAAATATTTGTTTACCGTGTTTGTATTTTTGCTCTTTTTTTCTGGAAAAAAAATTCCATTGTTAGAATTGGACATGACTTCTAAAATTATATCGTAATGTATGGCACTAGTAAGTCATAAATCATGACTGACACTGAAAGCTGAAACTGTTGCTACTTTTGTTAATTCAAACGTCGAATTCCATAATAAAAGAATTAGAGCACTGCCATTTAGGCAGTCCAGCTCGCAGTCATTTGCTGATATTAATTAAACCATACTGTCATATCAATTGATACCATTTATTTTGATTGGTTTACATTAAACTTCACTGATATCATTACTTTTATTTTCCTTTGTGGTGTAAGCAAGGCTAGTTAATCGAATGCCAGTTACTGTGTTGAATGCTACTCTGGAAGTGTCGACGTTGTACATTTCTTATTCTATTCGAAACCCATTACTTTGTTACAAGGCCTAATTTTATCTTCAGTATCAAAGAGATGAGTTGAATACGTAGTTACTTCTTTCTTTGAAGAATAAGTATTTTAACGTCTACGACTTTTGGGTTATAATGTTGTGCTAACTATTAAGCGGTAACGCAAAATTAAGATTACGTTATTTTTCGTCAAAAGGACTACCTACCTTTTTACAAAATTCAAGTTTAAGGTGATAGCTAGATGCCACCTGTTATGAAAGAAGAAAGAGATTGTCACATCTCGTCATCATCATCATCTGCCTAGCCTTTTCCCAACTATGTTAAGGTCGGCTGCGGTCTTACCGGATGCAGCTAAATACCAGATTGTCAAAAAGGTATTAATCGTTCTCGAAAACGGCTCTAACGATTTCGATTAAAGGAGTTGCAATATTATATAGGGCTTTGTCTAGGATTTTCATCCGAGCAGAGCTTCGTCGCCCAGATACCTACTAGAAATGAGCAATATTTATATATTATATTATTTCGTAATCACGTATTACAAATATTGCTAGTTTCATAGTATACACACAATACTTCTTTAAATCGAACTTTTTTTGAAAGTCCATAAAGTTGTGCCTAACCTACTCTATCACTGACCAAGTATAGATTTATTATGATACAATTTGCGCCACATAACTAACTAATATTCACGTTAGTAGTTCTAACTGAGCTTAATTTGGTTGCACCAGAAGTTCACTGCAATAGTTCAACGGCTCAGGATTTGCAATCATGGCCACTTAACAGCCACTAACGGCTAAACTGTTAGGGTTGTATTCCGAGAATTATAAATACAGCACATACCATCCATTCTAGAGGAATTTTTACTATACAAAACGATACGGTACTGCTTGTGGTTTTAACATCATCATATTTTTACGCTTTTGAGAGGAGCTCGTAGCTAAATAATGACAGCCGCTAGGGGTCGATCTTCAGGTTAAGCCGCGCTTGCTTTGGTTGGCCCGTGGGTGGGTGACCGACCATTAAATACCGAGTTTCCTCCGTGCCTCGGAAAACACGTTAAGCCATTGGTCCCGGCTGTCATTTGTAGATTTTGACAGTCGTTACAGGTAGTCAGTAGCCAGAAGTCTGACAGACAGTCTTTACAAGGGGTATCGTATTACCCAGTACTTACTGGGTTGTGGAGGTCAGATAGGCAGTGGCTCCATGTAAACTACTGGTGCATCCGGTTAGACTGGTAGCCGAGCTCAACATCGTTGGGAAAAGGCTAGGCACTCAGATGAGACAGATGATGATATTGTTACGCTGTTGACATCTTCTTGTGTTCCTCCCAATTATTGTAACCTGTAAAGGCTTTTAATTTTAAACCTTCCTCTAGAATTATGGCAGGTAGCAGGAATTCGTTTTATTACAACATTTATTGATTGCCTCTGACTGATCTGCACTATACCTTGAACTCACCTTATGCATCAAAGCGGGGTGTTCACTCTCGTTTTGAGGGATTATAGACGAGATTTTTTGACGGGAACTGCTGTCCATACTAGAAAAAATATAAACTTATTATACTGTCACTTACGGGATATCTTCCGTAATTGTTCATAATTTTGAGCTCCCGATCCCGTAAGTGACAGTATAAATTTAGTTTTAAACCGTGAAAGCTTAAAAGTGGTACAAAAAATATTTATTTAATGTGCATACAAAATAACAACATAAAATAATAACCATAAAATAACAAATATTATAAACACAACAGAAGGAACAAAAAAGTAGTCAGCTTGCACGTCATGACTGCAACAAGTAGGTTACCACTAAGCACGATGCTGTGCTATGAGGGGACCACAGCACAGCTCTGGTTTTCAGTGGTCACCCGACTACGGATATACTTGTCGGATCCGATCATTAGTATGGACATGAAATGAATCGGAAGCGCCACGGTGGTGACATCACGCAACCTACTTACAAGTCTGTCATCACAGCGTGCTTCTACAGAGCCCTGATGTTCAGCCCGAGGCGAGGGCGACAGTCAATAGCGCCCCCCACACGTACAGTTCGGACCGCGCATCTTGGACTGCGTTCCAAACCGCAGTTAGATCTGTACAGTTTGGACTGCGTATCAAACTGTTGTGCTAATTACGATTAAAAATGCATTCACAGTTTGGATTGCCGACGAAACTTACATAATCTAGACAAACGTTCCGAACTGTGCGTGTAAATTGATTTTCAAGAGTTTGGACTGCAGTTTGGACTGGCGCGTAGAACGTTATAACTTTTAAAAGTTTAAAAGTTTAAGTTTTCTCGCAGTAGTAAGAAAAATGGACGATCGTTTGGTCATCGCGTTAGCGTTCTGTATTTTTTTGCTGACGAAATTGCGATCAGCTGAAACAAAACCTACTGACTTGCAAAAATCAACGAGCTCGTCATATGCTTTATTTCTCATATTCCTGTTACTATACTCCTTACTTTTTATCTTCCAGAGTTCATTCGTTTGTTCCGTGAAAATCCGTGTGGATGTACGGAACAAACGAATGAACTCTGTGATAGCTTCGACGCTCCAAACCGCCATTTTTGTAATTTACGTTTACACGTGATGCGCGCATAAAACTGTAAGACATGCGTTCGCGTCGATATGCCAGATCGGATTGTTAGACCCGCACATCTACACGTACAGTTCGGAGCGAGGGATGGAACGGCGCGTGCTGTTTCCCGCGGTCCGAACTTTACGTGTGGGGGGCGCTAATGTCTGATCGCGGCGGAGTTGAGACGTCTTGGAACTGTAGCCGATTAATTGTGCCCCGTGTTATTTATTGTGTTAAGTTGTAATCTCAAGTAATTTGTTAGTTTTGCTAGAAACAGAGTATCGCACCCAGTGTGTTTTCATAGCAAGAAACCCATCCTCTGCCTACATGATGTACGCGTCTTACGGAATAAATCCTGACATATCCGACATACTGATATACCTGATCCTTTTCTCTTACATGAATTGTATGTCAAATTCAATGTCACCCAACACCGCTTTCGTCCACCTCTTGAATATTTCCAACCGGACCAGAATGACTAATGAAATAAATATTCTAATTGTTTGCAAGCTCACCGCTCAGCGTTCATTTACAATGAAAAGGCGCGTCCAAAGCAAACATAACGTAAAGTCGACAAAGCGTATTCTAACGTTCAGTGTATCCTAACACAGCCTTTGTTGCGAATCTCCTTTGGTGTTGATGGAACATTCCCAGTTAACTACGTGGTTCAAGTTATAAAATATCTGGTCATAACTTAGACTGGTCGCTGCGTTTAGTTAGTTTTGCGCAGAGAGAAGTGAGTTAATGTTCTGCTTGTTATTCAGTGAGAACTTAAGAGTACTGTTGCTCTTAGTGTTGGCTGGTGCAAATGTCCTTTCATCAAGAAAAAAAGACAAGACTTTTCTCGATAGCAACTTAAGAGAAGTCTAAGCCATTAAGGACAAACAAAGCCAGCAGGTATTAGAATATATTATTTTAAATGATTCCTTCAACCAAGCTTTTGGCATAGTTATTATTTTCAAATATTTATCACTGGTTATTTGGACCTCAAGAGTTTAATACTTATACTGTCACTTATGGGATATCTTCCGCACAAACAATAACAACAACAATCACGGAAGATATCCCGTAAGTGACAGTATAAGTTTAGTTGTAAACCGTGAAATCTTAAAATAGTGATCAAGAGTTTAATATTAAACCAACTCAGCCCACGTTCTTCTGCCTGCCTAGCCTTTTCCCAACTATGTTGGGGTCGACTTCTAGTCTAACCGGATGCAGCTGAATACCAGTATTTTACATAGAGCGACTGTCTATCCGAACTCCACAACGCAGTTAGTACTGCATAATATGATACCCCTTGGTAAGACTAGTTGTCAGACTTTCGGGGTACTGACTACCTGTAACGACTATCAAAGATCTACATATGACAACCGAGACCAAAGTGTTTTCCGAGGCACAGAATAAACTCGGTATATAATGGGCGGTCACCCATCGACAGACCAACCTAGGCAAGCGCGGCTTAATCTGAAGATCGATCCGAGCCCATTTTCTTCTAAATTATTTGAATATTTACACCTTCATCCGCTTCAGTCTTCTTTACAGGCCATCCCCAGTCCTGTTTACATAACATAACGTAAGACCGCTTGCACCCAACCGCTAGCACACTGCGTGTCCTCTTTCCTTCTACGAAGTAAACTTAGCCCCACAATAACGTACCAGAGATAATGCACTTTCAGCTAATTCTGGGACACTTGAGCCTTGATGAATTGTTTAATTTACACATTGTGGGGTAGGAACTTGAGATAGCAGTGTTAGATGGTGCATAATGACATCCTTATTAGGGTGGAGAAGCGTTAAGAGATCATTTGACTGCGATTTGCATGTGTAGGGAGGAGGATGTGTTTTGTTTGTGAATTTAAGATTGTCTTTGATAAGAAGGAAGGAGTGATTGTAAACGTTTTGTTTCAAGTAAGACTTGCTCACTCGAGTTGTGGTCGTAAATTATCCCGCGAAATTGTTATAAATATAGCCTATGACATCGAGGATAATGTATCTTTACACTAGTGAAATATTTCCGAACTGAAAAAATTACCCCACAAACTTTATAATACTAGTACGGATTTTATTATTTTCGTTCTTTTATAAGACTGATAATTTTTCTAATCTAAACTTCATGATATACAGTCTCCAGTCTCTCAGTTTAAAAATAACAGCTTCGGAGATTAAAAAATACTGATGAAACAAGATAGTTTTTCACAGTAAGTTTTTTAGAGCACATTTTCTTTCCTATTTATAAACTTCATAGGCTGTTTAAAAAGCTTATTAAGAAGATAAAACGCGAACACAATTTCTAATACAAAATATAAATGGCCAGTGTTATGCACAGGTAAGGCAGTTAATTTTTACGATAATCGCAGCTGCATGCAGTAGGCGGGATCATTGTTAGTTTAACATACAGACTTATGCGAAGCCAGGGTTAGTTATAGAAAGGCTTTGAAAGACGAGAATTATTAGCGTGGCTTGATAGCCGTTTGATTTATCAAAAGAATAAGTTTTAGTACTGAGAAGTAAAAAATATTAACCAGACAGGGCACTATGGTACGGCTTAAAGCACCGACTAAAACGTGGAAAATTTGTTCCGGAGAGACGAAAAAAAAACATTTTTTTTCAAACTTAAACCCCTTGTGAGACTACCAGGGGATCAAAGTTTGCAAACAAATAAAATAGAGGGTTACACCTAGAAGCAAAAACTAAAATATGCATAGACTAGATTGTTGTGCACAACTTTTTTTCAGAAGACTGTCAGGATTGGCGTCCATCTATTCCGAAAAGGTTCTTATAAAAAAGAACTACATTCTGTATACAGCTATTCGCCTAATTGGCCTAGTGGGTTCAACCCCGGGTCAAGCAAAATGTAATTAGATTTTCCTTATACGGTTTACCCTTACAATGTGCTCTTTCGTTCGAAGTTCGGTTCGTAAACTCTTCATTTGAGAAAAAAGGATTTCAACGAGATTATTCTAGAATATTTAAGGAACTTTTCAGGTGATTTAATTTATTTTATTTGTCGCCTTCGCCTCTACATACCAGCTTGTTTCAAGGCCTCAAGGAAAACTTAAATGAAACAGCTACTCAACACGCTTTGTCGTGGCACAAGAGGAATTTAAATAAACAATGTACCTTACATATTTACGATGTGTACTTTATGGAATACATAACTTTGTTTAAAACTGTAGTTTTAATTGAAATCGCAATCTATTGTGATTTATGTTTGTTCAAGGTACAGTGGGCGGGGGACTTACCTATATCATTAATTGATGGCTTAATTTGATTATTAATATAGCGGTTCTGTGTAATTTATTTCATCAACACTGCTCTCAAAAACAGTGAACGAATCGATCGTCAGAAAATTCGACATGTCCAAGCATTAAAAATTCGTAGACATTTTGACCGCCCGTGTGTGGGCCCGTTCACTCTTCGGCGCGAATTATACAGAAACGGCGTAAGGTGAAAGCGCGGCGCAGGCATGATGTTGAATTCCACGCCTGCGCTGCTCTTGAGCCGCACCGTCACCTTACGCCGAGAGGAAGGGCACTTTATAGTGTGTTTTTTCAAGTCTTAAAATACATTTATAAGTGAGTACAATGACATCGAAATTACAACAGTAATTAAATTCAAATCACCACTACGTCCGACCCAAAAAATCTCCTGGGAACCATTCCATAGAATAAATTCAATTCAATACATGCGAAATGAGTAACAGTGCTGACCCTTTCATTCATTAATTAATCCCAAACGTTCGAACGCAAAATAATAGACTCTTAAATCGATTACTCACGTGGAAGCGTCAATCGTTCTCGTAACATACGTCAATTAACCTCGATTTTGAAACACGAACATGGTGAAAAGCCGATTGATCGAGTTCTCGGTCTGTAGTTGGACCATACATTACCTTACTTGGCTAATAAACCCTGAAACAGTAACGAAATGAAGATTAATTTACACGATTCTCGAATAAGAAAGTTTATCGAGAAACGAAATTGGTGCTTCCTGCTCTATTTATTGAGATACGCTGTTGATTGTGTAGAAAGACTTTTATGTTCATTGGAAAAAGTACTCTAGTAATCGAGGAGCTCGTGGCTTAATAATAACAGCCGCTCGGGTTGATCTATAGGTTAAGCTGTGCTTGCCTAGGTTGGTCTGTGGATGGGTGATCATCCATTACATACCAAGTTTCCTCCGTGCTTCGGAAAGCACGTTAAGCCGTTGGTCCCGGGTGTCATTGATAGATCTTTGATAGTCGTTAGGTAATCAGTGGCCCAAAAAGTGTGACAACCTGTCTTACCAAGGGGATCGTATTACCCAGCACTAAGTGGGTTGTGGAGGTCAGATATGCAGTCGCTCCATGTAAAATACTGGTATTCAGCTGCATCCAGTTAGACTGGAAGTCGACTTCAATATAGCTGGGAAAAGGCTAGGCAGATGATGAGGAAAAAGTAATCTAGATCGTGAATTAATGGTGATCGGCGTTTGTAGTTTATATGTACAAGGAAAAATAAATGGTAAATCTTTTACGTGATTAGTAACCATGTTGGAAGATCTTTTATCCTTGTCTTTGTCCTTGAGATGAAAACAAGTATTTCAAACTTTACAACCCCGAAAAAAGTAACCGCTAATTGAATCTCGTCTCTTCTACACGCTCTAAAAACCATTGAAGTGCTTTCAAATCTGTGTTAGTTTTCATGTATTTCATTATTAAATACTTCCCCTGTTTTATATGTAACCGAGTTACCATAATCTATGAAACTTAATACCATTGAAATACTAGTTACACAGAATTTGTTGATTTCAGTAAGCCGATAACACGTTTAGCGATTAGTAAAATGCTTTTGTATGAAATCGTCATAATTTATTCTAATTTCGCATTATTTTGAATCTGTTTTAATCAGATATTACATCGCTAATGAGCTTCAAATATTCATTGTGGTACATTGTTAGTTATGCCAACCACAAATATTTAAAATTAATAGTCATTTTCCAATTTTACATAGGATAACACCAAATTTTGACCAAGAATTTGAAAGAAATCGACCGCAAATTGACATTCTACCAGCGGTAACGATGGACAAGTCATAAATGTGACTGACCTAAACTATCCTGTTGCAAGTCAATTTATTGGACTGACCTAAACTATCCTGTTGAAAGTCAAAAATGTATTGGACTGATCTAAACTATCCTGTTGATAGTCAAAAATGTATTGGACTGATCTAAACTATCGTGATGAAAGTCAAACATGAATTGGACTGACCTCAACTATCCTGATGAAAAATGTAGAAATGCGAAATGATTTGAAAGCAATTGCCACTTTTCTTGGGCTTCAGATCGTCAATGTTTTTCATCATCTGCCATCGACCACTATAAAAATATCTGCGCGTGGCTATTGTCTCTCCCTTCTTCTTCTTCTTAGACGTTCACTCTTGACAGAATGGTCGTGGTCTTCAGAGATCGCCCATGACTGCGGTCGCTGACTTCGCAATCCTTTTCTATTAGCTGCATGGCAAGCATATTCTGCCACAGGTACCTTGGTGAAAGATTTGATGGAGTCTGTCCTTTGGGTTCGTGATTGGAGGTTGGTGACCACGTGCCACGTGCCTTTGACTCTACCCTGAATCACCAAACTCTCCATGGAATTATCTCTACCTACCTTGCTTGAAAGATTAGGTCTCAATATAATCTCAAATTACAAATTATACCTGATAGGCTCTAATTTCAAGTGTGAATTAACATTAAGTACATAGTAAATACCTATACATACGACCATTAAGTTATATAACAGCCATAACCTCTTATTAGACACTAACCAATAGACTTAACTACATACCTATATCAATTTGGACACTTACCAACAGACGAGAGATATACAGCGTGTATAAGAAGAGGGTCGCCATCTTTAAGCGCAGGCCACACCGCCAGCTAGCGAGCGAGCGAGCGAGCCGGGCGAGCCTCTTTTCATACTTTTTTTTTTTTTTTACGGATGGGAAATCATCAAATGACTTCTCCCGCTCTGGGTGGAGTGGGAGGGAGTGTCAGACTCTTACTGACTAAAACCCATCCATGTTCTTTCATTGCCCTTTGTGTTCCAGGGCCACGGTATCTCTTTCGAACAGTCCCACAGCCTCAGGCGTCCAGTGGTTGAAATATGCAATGTTAATACTTGACTTGCCTCTTTTCATACTTCGTTTCGACTCTTTCGGTAGGTCGCGGTATGAACCAAAGTGTGATGAAAAGAGGTGAAACGATGCTTCACCCTGCTCGGTCGCTCGCTCGCTAGCTGGCGGTATGACCTGCGCTTTAAGAATGTGGTGCAGACCATCACACTGAACAAGTTTCTTCATAGAAACAAAATCGTAATCTCGAAAAAATATTGAACTGTTTCATACAAAATTTTGCTGATATCTTTTTCGCGATTAGATATACTAACATATGACCACACTTTTTGATACAACATCATCTGCCTAGCCTTTTCCCAACCATATCGGGGTCGACTTCCCTTTTTGAAACACACTGTATTTAGCTAAGTATATCAACTTGGACAGCTAGGTATATCAATTTGGACACTTCATTTACCAATTAAAGCAGGATGCGTTTATGCAGTGACAATAATATAGATACGGACATATATTACATTCACTGTACAATTAACTGATTGGCAATTTCGTCTGGTTAGAGCTACCGATTCAGTTAATTGTTTAGGCCGTTCACAAAGACAATTAGTGAGGTACTGCCTGTGATTTGGCGAATGTACACTAATTAATTATTTTATTAAATTACGAACCTGGTGTTGTTGCGATATAAGACAGCCGCACGGTGCCCGCCGAGGACAATCCGAAGATGGAAACCATCCAGCACGTATTGAGACCATTCCATGTCTCGGAAACTTGGTACCAGCTGTAGTGCTTTGACAGTTAGAAGTCCAGAATATCGACAACCCGTCTTAATTGGTTGTCGGTCTTTCGGGTTTCTTGGTAAGCCAAAGGGGTATCGTAATACACAGTATAACATAGGTTTGGAGGTCAGAGGAGCAGTGCTGTTGCTCCATGTAAAATACTGGGTATTCCGAGCTGATGTCATTTACAATTATGATATTTATTTTGATTCCCTTGTATTTGTGCGAAAAAAACTTTCTAATACAAAAATGCTATTATCTATAATAGTTAGAAGAGCATATAGTATAGAATTATAATATTTTACTTTATTTCTTACTAAATCTTAGGTTGACGGCTTTGTGAAGGGTCCGTTTACACCCTGTATATACCTATTTTTATCTTGTGTTAGGTTACTCTTCTTGATAGATCTAAGATTAAGCATTAAATTACCTAGTAATGGCTGTTATTGTCTGGCGTTCAAGTTATAAATATCTTTATTCACGTTAATAACAGCCAGATTTAGCTACTAAGTCTCCATTGATAAATTTCCAAGAAAATATAAGTAAATTGAATTTGTTCGTAAAAATGGCTTAACAGGTACTTTAGACCTTATAAGGTACCTACATGTGTGAACAAGCCTGGGAAACGGGTGGGACAGGCTGGAAAGCAATGGCTGCGGCTGTCCAAGACGGTATCGAGTTACCGGCCTGATCGACTGGTAAAAATTGAATGTAGGAAAGTGATTGAGTTTAACTTATGGATAGGGTAACTGGTAACACTACAAAAACTCTTGTAAAGCACGATAAATTGGAGCTACGTGTTGCTTAGCGTGCGGCTTCATCATCTGCCTAGCCTTTTCCCAACGATATTGGGGTCGGCTTCCAGTCTAACCGGATGCAGCTGAATACCAGTATTTTACATGGAGCGACTGCCTATCTGACCTTCACAACCAGTTCGTACTGGGTAATACGATACCCCTTGGTAAGACTGGTTATAAGACTTTTCGGGCCACTGACTACCTAACGACTGTCAAAGATCTAAAAATTACTGCCCAGACTAAGAGGAAACTCGGTATGTAATGAGTGGTCACCCATCCACAGACCACGCCACCTTGGCCATCACGGTTTAACCTAAAGATCGACCCGAGCGGCTGTTATTATTTAGCCATGAGCTTAGCACCAGAGGCCTACCTAAGTTTAATCCATTACTTAACACTTGCTATAATTTTTTTTTTACTTTAAGTAGGTATTTGTGCACTTCAAAGCCTCAAGCACAATTAGTTAAACCTCGTTCAGGCAAATAATCAACTGTGCGCTATTCTAGGTTAAGATATGTAAATGTGCCCCTTTTCAATCAATCAATCAATCTTTATTTGTGAACACAGGTATTACAATAAAGGTCTTATGTACACATTTTAGTCGAGTTCTATGTCCTACCAACGAAATTGGTGTACAAATATATTAGTTTTTTATTAATAAGTAAATCTGAATTCATACAATACAATCAACTCAAGTTCAAGTAAATAATATCAATTAAATTTATCTTCTATAATATAAAAATGAATCGCAAAATGTGTTGGTAAGCGCATAACTCAACAACGCCTGGACCAATTGGGCCAATTTTTTTTTAAATGTTCTTTGGAGTTCAAGGATGGTTTTTACGGCGAGAAAAATTCATTCGAATAATTGCCGGAAAAACCCTTAAAACAGCCAACCAAGGTACAGCCAAGGTAGGGTAGGTAGGATAGGTAGGGTAGGTAGGGTGGGTAGGGTAGGTAGGGTAGGTAGGGTAGGTAGGGTAGGTAGGGTAGGTAGGGTAGGTAGGGTAGGTAGGGTAGGTAGGGTAGGTAGGGTAGGTAGGGTAGGTAGGGTAGGTAGGGTAGCTGGTAGGGCAGGTAGGGTAGGTAGGGTAGGTAGGATAGGTAGGTAGGATAGGAAAAAGGTGCATTGCAACGCATGCCGGGAACAGCTAGTTATTAATAAATACATAATCAATTGTAATTTACTTTTACATGCATGTCAATGGTAAATTATATTAAAGGGCTAGTAATGTCATATTTTATCAAAATAATATTGTAAGTAATGTAAATTTTGATAAATATGTATACGATTATTATTTTAGAGGACCCAGGCAAGTGGTATTTAGTACTTCCGACTTTTAAAAGAATTGACATAATCTTTTCGGTAACTTATAGTATGACCACTTTAAGTGGGCAGTTCATAGTGGCGCATCTTGTCAAGAAAAATGCATCGACAAGTCAAACTTGGTACATTTATTTTAGTTCTGTGTTTTCCCGCGTGCACAGAGAAGTTGTGTATGTTATGCCAATGCATTTATTACTTTTTGATCATCGATAACGCTAGTAGAATCTCCTGCCCTTGTCCCACCAGGTGTTATAAAACCGAGTCCTGGAGATGTCCCACGGGATTGTACTACCGGGATCAAAAGTATCCCATGTGTTAATCCAGGTGATAAACTATCCGTGTGTCAAATTTCATTCAAATCCTTTCAGTGGTTTTTGCATGAAAGAGTAACAAACTTCCGTCTTTCCATACATCGATCCATCCTCACAAACTTTCACAATTATGTATTGCTTCGCCCGCCGGCAGTTCGAAAATTGCCCACGGGATCATATTTCCGAAATAATAGCCCGTGTGCTATTCCAGACTATAATCTATCTCTGAGCCCCAAACATCTCGGATCTAGATTCAGCCGTTCTGCCGTCATTGAGTAACAAACATCCATCCATCCAAACTTTCGATACTAAGATTTTTAACATCTTTTTTATCATAATTTTTCTTCTCGACTTCATGTTGCACGATCAAGGGAGTCCCACAATGTAACCCTATCGCTGCAGCGTGTCCACGGTGGCTATCCCGGCGCGGTGTTCACTGATCAACGTCAGTGGCTCTGGAATTTTGTGACGTAACTAATCATAGTGATGATATGACTAATCATCGAGTTTTTTATGATTTTGTGAGTCAATGAATTTTTTATGGCAGTTTATTATGGAAGTACTAGCTTATGCCCGCGGCTTCGTCTGCATGGAGTTGGGAAATTGTACTACCGGAACAAAAATTATCTTATTTATTAAACCAGGTTATAAACTATCTATGTGCCAAATTTCATTTAAATTCGGTCAGTAGTTTTTGCGTGAAAGAGTAACAAACATCCCGATATCCAGATATCCATCCCACCCACTCCCCCAAACAAACTCCTCTCACAAACTTTGGCATTTTCAATATTATTAGACCTATCTACTAATATTGAATATCAAATATATATCTATCCTAATAGATATTCAAGTTGGTACATTATGTAAATGTTTGTACCTGAAGGTGGATGAATTATTTGAGTCTACTTACAGTAAAGAAAGAAACCATAATTTAACCATGCATAGGAAATATCTACAATTGGGATAAGGGTATCAATACTACGATGTGTAGAACTTTCTTCGCAGTGAATTTAACAATCACAAACTGAAAATCAACAAATTGAAATAGAACAATCTTTGCTGAATTTTCAGATTGAATAAACATCGTCTACAATAGTTTATAGCTACCGTCCATGAAATTTAATGTAAAACCGAAATAAGAGATGGAGCCATTTCAATCACGAAATAAAGTTTTTACGATTCTGAAAGAATTAAACTGAAATAGCACTATCACAATAAAGACGTTAAAATAATAAGTACCTACCTAACTCATCATGTACGTTATTATTAGGTAGGCTTAGAGCGGATTCGTCATGGCCTAACTTATTCAATAACATCTATTTACCATCGATTCAAAGAAGAAGAAGAGCGAGGATTTCAGCAATGACGTCTACGAAACGCGATCAGCACATCTAAACGGCGTTCAAGAGCTGCTAGTGTTTATATCCATTGCAATTATGACACTGACAGCTCTTGAACGGCGTTTAAATGAGCTGATTACGTTCAAATTTGTAGCGACATAGTAAGAAATACAAAAAGATCAGCAGCGACGTTTATCACACAAGAAAAGAACTAAGAATCCTGCATTGCACAACAAAAAATATTCGGGACAGTGTTACTGATTTGTATTTAAAAAATATGTCAGATTTATGCCCGGTTAAAGGCAATAGGCTCGCCCAAACCCGACAACAACGGGCGAGCAGTAGCTCCCCAGACACATGACCCGTCTGGGAGAATCCTCTCTTTTTAACGGAGTATGAAGAGCTTTACACCCCCTCAAAATCAACATTTCAAGATGACTGGACATTCTGCCATGCATAATAACTGATTCCCTTCAATAAACACAATTAATTTAATTGAGTATTCAAACATCTTGTTTATAGGATAATCGTAAACTAACATCTCTATTATAATGGTGTATTTGAACATTGATTTATAATTAATTACCTTGTATCATGATTAGTGCCTACATTATGTGTGTTATGAATTAGCATGTATTTATGTAGGGTGTCAATTATCATGCAATTAAAGTGATTGGGAGAGTGGCTTTTAAGTGACGTCACATTAATTGACAGCATAAGAAGTATGGATCTTCATAATTCTCGCTCGTGGCTAAATAATAACAACCGCTCGGGTCGAGCTTGCCAAGGTTGGTCAGTGGATGGACCAATCATTACATAGCGAGTTTTCTCCGCGTCTCGGAAATCACGCTAAGTCGTTAGTCCCGGCTATCAATTGTAGATCTTTGACAGTCGTTACAGGCAGTCAGTGGCCCGAAAGTCTGTCAACCAGGCTTACCAAGGGGTGTCACATTAGCCAGTCATTAGGCAGTTACTCCGAGTAAAGTACTGATATTCAGCTGCATCCAGTTAGACTGGAAGCCGACCCCATCATATTTGTGAAATGGCTAGGCGATGATGATCGCTCGGTTTTCAGTCTAACCGGATTCAGTTCATTCGCGTCAATCGATACGAATTGTAACCCATTTTATATTCTATACACCGTTTCATTCCCTTCCGGACATAAATAACATTTTTATTCTAAGCATCGCTCAGTACCCTGTACTATACCTTCATGCCATCTTACACTACATCAAAAATCCTACACCATATTATTCACCTTCGAAAATCGTCAATAGAAAACATAATAACAAGACGAGTCTATTCATAGATCCGGTATCGATTACAAAGGGAACTGTCTATTGTAATTACTTGTGTACGTAAATCAAAAGCATCTTGTAACTTTCATGTGCTATTATTAATTTGTTCGGTAATTCGCCTTTAAGGCACCGCAAATTGTTGGGAGCGAATGTGATTGGGAAATACGATAATTCGGTATGGGGTAAATTCTGTATTCTGTGCTTGTAAATGAATGTCCTGGGTAGTACTTACATGTCGTTCTTAAAAGGGGACTGAAGGAGTATGTTGTAGAAATTACTCTTATGGGCCTAAACTGTCGCCCTGTATTCATCATCTGCCTAGCCTTTTCGCAACTATGTTAGGGTCGGCTTCCAGACTAACCGGATACAGCTGAATGCCGGTATTTTACATGGAGCGACTGCATATCTGACCTCCACAACCCAGTTAGTACTAGGTAATACTGATGAGACTGGCTGTCAGACTTTTCGGGCCAAACACTACCTGTAATGACTGTCACACATCTACAAATAACAGCCGGGACCAACGGCTTAACGTGCTTTACGAGACACGAAGGAAACTTGGTATGTAATGGGTGGTCACCGATCCAGAGACCAACCAAGGCAAGCACGGCTTAACCTAAAGATCGATCCAAGCGGCTGTTATTATTTAGCCACCAGCTCCTGTCGCCCTATATTAATCCAAAAAATTACTAAGAGT
The DNA here is from genome assembly GCA_905220335.1 of Noctua pronuba. Taxonomy (NCBI): domain Eukaryota; kingdom Metazoa; phylum Arthropoda; class Insecta; order Lepidoptera; family Noctuidae; genus Noctua; species Noctua pronuba. Next base: position 10,767,803 of record LR999902.1, read on the forward strand.
ATCTTATTGGAGATCATTCACAAGATAAATAGTTATTAAACTATTAGGTATAAATAATAAGCAAAGAAAATGAAAAATTTTAGGTAGGTCTTTTTTTAAGTTCAATATATTATTAAGTTATGGAGGCACTGCCATCAAATAATTTGCATGTACTGGACCAAAACGAAAAATAATTCCGAAGTCAACCAAGCAGACAAGTTTATTCAAAGTTATATGACTTTTTAAGGGTCAAGGGAAGACAATAAAATGACTAAACATGGAGAGGTAGTCATTTAATGACGCTGTCAAAAAAAAAATGCACAAAGAGGTTGACGTCATTTTGTAAGAGGTCGTCATTTACTGGTTTACTGTAATGGTGACTATCAGTGGCGAAGGTTCCATACAACTCGATTCCTACTGGCTTCCCTTTGAAAAATGGCACAGTCAGTATTCTATAGACAAATAATATAATCACATTAAAGATATGTACTCCGGCTTACCTCTTACAAAAATTGAGCCTTCGCTACTGGTGACTATAAAGGGTGTAGATAGACCCTTAATGAAGCCGAAAGGTAGTTGTTGTCCCCGTCATACGATCATTTTTTTGTTCTAGACCATACCTGGGAACCTTCTAGTTACGGAGATATTGGGGGTCAAAGTTCCAACTTTTACACAAGTTTTTTTTTAAATACATGTTTTTAATGTAAGATTTTTACTTTAAATACCTTCACGATCCCCGTACTATTCAATCCATCCATCAGCACAATGTTTTGAGTGCCTTACATTGAGTTTTACCGTAAAACGTGAATTTCACCCCAAAAAAAAAAGTCGTTTCCCAGCAATAATTTTTGCGTAAAGTTACTTAGTTTGATGTACAGTCACGAGTACTAATATGTAAACACTTAACAACTTTAAAAACTGTTTTTCTCCTACTGTTCTGATTTAAATTTCATGTTGTTACGAATATAGTATTTTGGAACTCACAATTTTATGAAAAACATCCTATCACCAAGTTACAATCGTTAGTTCTCGTGAAATTTGCATTTAAATTCAGGAGAGTGTATACATATTTGTGCTCGTGACTGTACAGAATGCTTGATTGACGGCTTCGTGAAGGGTCTGTTTACACCCCGTATACTCTCGAATCACTTTGAGACAGGGCGAGTGCGAAGCTGTACAGCCAAGCTAGGAAAACTGAGGCTAGACGTGCGCTTCCATTATACACTATCGCTCTCGCCCTGTCTTGAAGTGTTTCTGCTAAGAGTTTGCAGCCACCTTTACAAATCATGTGACTATGAACAACATATGACTTGAATATTGCAAGAAAGCTTGTCTTTAAGCATCTTGGAGCAAAGGCAAGTTGCAATCGCTTTCAAAGAGTTTGGTTTTTCTTATTTTCAATGTGATTGACGTAAGCATTTCCATAGCTCATGTCCGATGGTGTTTAAGTAAAACCAGCGATAACGATAATCAGTATCACTGATTGAATGCCCTTCAGGTGGCATAGAGTCGTTTTGTTTTTAGACGTCTCCTAATCCAAACTATCCAAACTAATATTATAAATGCGAAAGTAACTCTGTTTGTTTGTTTGTTTGTTACCTTTTCACGACTAAACAGCTGATCGGATCGTAACGAAATTTGGCGAGGAGATAAATTATATCCTGGGGAAGGACATAGGCTATCTTTTTTTTCCTCCAAAATTACCACGCGAACGAAGTCCCGGGCAACAGCTAGTTTCCAATAATATGGAAGATGCCTACAACAGAAGGTAGCAGATTATGTCTCTGAACACAAATTAGAGTGTATCTAATGCACAGAATGTCAGATACGTTTGAAGTCTTCTCACGCGGTATAATGCGCCATAATGCCTTTTTTTGAACGCGTACCCGCTCCATAGTTCACAAATTACATTAAATTGTTAATACCAGCTAATATCATCTAACGACGCGCAACGTTTAAGCACATTAGGGAGTCGATCCAATTATTAGCAACATGGTTAAGTTATTATACGTTATTGGTACACGTCTGTTCAGGAGCTCGAGGCTAAATAATAACAGTCGGATCTTTACGTTAAGCCGTGCTTGCCTAGGTTGGTCTGTGGATTGGTGACCACCGATTACATATCGAGGTACCGTTAAGCCGTTGGTCCCGGGTGTCATTTGTAGATCTTTGACAGTCGTTAGGTTAGTGGCCCAAAAAGTCTGACAACCAGTCTTACCAAGGGGTACCGTATTACCCAGTACTAACTGGGTTGTGGAGGTCAGATAGACAGTCGCTCCATGTAAAATACTGGTATTCAGCGGCAACCGATTAGACCCTAATATAGTTGGGAAAAGGCTAGGCAGATGATGATGGTATAAGTCTGCTGGTTTTAGAGCAAAGCAAAATCAATAAGCTTTGATAAAAATCTACCATCAAAAGCGGCTTACTAAAGAAAAATACCTTGACAGCAAATCTCGTAAAAAAATACGTTACGCCTCTTGGCTAAAATGAAAACCTACTGAGTTATATGTGAAATCTCGAGTGTATTCCACTAGAGTACCTCCGAGACGCTTGCGTCATTACTTTTCGTGTAGAACAACTCTAGTGAAGAAAGTAAATTCAAAATTAAATTTAACTTGAACAACTCATATGTTACTTGACGTGGAGTAACTTTTCTCTGAAAATACACCAGACATAACGGAGTTCGCGGTCCTTTTACAATATTTAGCTCTACCAACAATTTAGTATAATGATGTTTGCTGGGAATCCGCCAAAACAAAAACACAAGTAGGCATTACGCGCGTACTTCATTACAAAAGGCTTACCCGATTCAAAAATCTGGAGCACGGAAGGTATTTACATTTTTAACTTGGGGGTAAATAATGCTATAAAAAAGATGAACCTAGATTAAAGAAGCGCTTTTTATATCCGCACTTACCTTCTCTACGTTTCAAGTATCATCATGGTATTATGAAAAATGCTTCCTCTTCGCTCCCTGAAAATAAGACTCTCGAAATAATATAAAAATAAAGTCGCAACAGACAGAATTTGATGCACACTTGAACATGCAAAACAGTGCGCTTCATGAAACCATAAACTGCACTGCAGTGTACTGCACGGTGATTCAGTAAAGTATATTAAATTACAGGTAATAAAAAACTTTACAATGGGTGGTAAAAAGGTACACACTGGCGGTACACTGGTGAGCCTGTGAGGGATGCACGCTTGCCTGCACCGGCCTGTGATTTTATGCGACATTAAATTAAGGAAGAGGATTTATGCAAGGCCTTAGTCGGTGTGACCAACGGCTTGGCGGACATTGAAGGGCTCTGAAGAGGTGAGCTGTTACTGCATTATGTTATAACATTGTAACTATATTGCACACATTGGTTCAATGATTGTTATTTCGACAAGGAAGCATAAAACTGAATGAATTTCGCCAGAGGATTTATTCAACTAAGTTCGAAAATGTTCTCGATAAATGTTTTTTTTACGCATTAGTTTTGCTTTAAATCTTTTAAGATTTCATTCATAATGTATATTGTATAGTACCGTAGTTCCTCCCATTATTTATTAGTTGGTATCTTTATGTTATTCCAAGTATATTTTCATTACCTACTATTTATATTTCATCGCTACATACTTTTTAGTAGAAATTAAACACACATAACATAACATCACGTCTGTAATCCCCAAAGGGTTAGGCAGAGGTGTACCTAATAGTACACCCACATAAATAACCCGCGTAATAGGGGCGACCCTATTGCCATCAACCGGACACAAATCCAGACTCCGTGGCTGCTACTTAGAAAAACCTGATAGAAAAAACCCAATAACACTTTGCCCGCCCCGGGAATCTAACCCAGGATCTCATGCTCAGCAGTCGCACTTGCGACCAATGGATCAACAAGGCAGCATAAGCACATAATATTGGGATGTTATCCTCGATCACTTTCCATGTTAAGAAATCATATACTAACAATTTTTAGGTGTATTTCCTTGAAATTACACAAAAAGCAAGAAAATATTACGCCTGTAATCCCTGAGTACACGTAGATGTACAAGTAAAAATCTTCAAAGGAACTCTCTTGTAAGCTTATCGACTTCTCCACTTCGCTGGTTCCTGGAGTAACCTAATTTCTTTATGTAAAAATCATAGTAACACATATAAGCAGACTCAAAAAACTCACAGTACACGCGTGCTATTTATAAAGAAAAAAATGCTTCTTGGAATTTTTGTAGACGAATATTACTTATCTATACAAATGAATAAAATTAAAGTATCTGTTTGTAATATTAAAATAAAATATATGCGGCACTTATAACAAAAACTCATTTTTTTCAATTCTTGTATTTCTGTCTGTCGATCTGTCTGTCTGTTTGTACCGGCTAATCTCCGAAACGGCTGGACCTATTTTGACGGGTCTTTCTGGCAGATAGCTGATGTCATAAGGTCTAACATAGACTACTTTCATTTTATAAAAATAATTAGGGTTCCGTGCAAAAATATTAAAACCTTTGAAATTGGTAACAAAGTTCGATTCAAATAGGGAAATCATATTTTTATACTAATTTTACGCGAACTAAGGTCACGGGCAACAGCTAGTATTCACTATAATCGTACCTATTTCATCGTATTGTATGATGTATGTATGCGAAGTCGGGGTAATAATGAAAAATATTGAAACATTTTTTCTTCTTGCTGTACTCAGCTTATAAATTTTGCGCTGCAGTGATACAGGCTTCCTCTTTATGATTATGACCTGATGGACGTCACATCTTCGAAATTTAGGCTCTAGGACATGATTGTTTCCTCACGATGTTTATCTTCACCGTTTTAAGAGCAGTGATGATGCAATAATTATATAAAAGTCAAGTACCTTCCCGAGTCGTACAAAAAATTGCAACTGAAATATGTCGAAGAAAATGTGGCCGCATAGACACAAAGCAATTTTTTGGTTATTTTTCGGAATCTTGCTAGAAGCTGAAGAATATCAATTGGTAGACCAGCTGCTCAAATGCTATTGAAACACCTAAAGGGTGTAAAAAGACCCTTAACGAAGCCGAAGGGTACTTGTTCTCCCCGTTATTGCGATCATTTTTTTGTTCTAGACCATACCTTACATAAATACATGTTTCTGATGTATTTTTTTTTACTTTAAACACCTTCACGACCACCTTATTATTCAATCCATCCATCAGCATAATGTTTTGAGTCCGTTACATTGAGTTTTACCGTAAAACGTAATTTTTCACCCCAAAAAAAAAAGTCGTTTCCCAGCAATAATTTTTGCGTAAAGTTACTTAGTTCGATGTACAGAATGCTTGGTTGACGGCTTCGTGAAGGGTCTGTTTACACCCCGTATATGCCGGATCCGGTCGTTAGTATGGACATACAATCAATCGCAAGTACTCTGGTGGTGACATCACGCGACAGACTTACAAGTCTACCCATGTTTCTGCAGAGCCCTGATGTTCAGCTCAAAGCGAGCGCGACATTCAATGTCTGATCGCAGTGGAGTTGAGACATCTTGAAACTGTACTTGATACATTGTGCCCCGTGTCATTGTGTTAAGTTGTAATCTCAAGTATTTCGTTGGTTGTGCTAGAAACAGTGTATCGTACCCAGTGTGTTTTCATAGCACGAAACCCATCGTCTGCCCACATGCGGAATAAATCCTGACATATCCGACATATATATTTTATCACGATTGCAAACATAATAAATTAATTGCGGATTTTGTCGAACTTTTTTGTATATAAATCTTCTTCAGGCGCACCTTTAATTTCCATTTTATAATTTTCTTCGAGTAAAGTAGGCGTTCAATACCTACCAATTAAAAACTTTTCTAAAACTCGTATTCATGCCAAAGATCAAACTCTTTTCATTACATAAGTTTCCAAATTAGATCAAATTATACATCTAAAGTGGAATTCTTCAACTGTTTTTGACTCCGCACCAGCAATAAATTCAATGAGAACAAATAACTTAAGTAACAAAAAGCCCTAACTTAATTGTTGAAAAGGGAATAGAGTTTTAAACTTAGAAAAGACAGGCAGAACGTTTTTTGTATAAAAATGAGGATGGTGACAAATTAGGCGAGCTGCAGAACTGACAAAAACCTATGTCTAAATAAAAAATAAAATAGTTTTAAAAAACTAAAAAAATATATTTTTTGTATTCTTCTCAGCAAAATCTTTCATTTGATACCAATATCTTGGGAATGCATCAAAACCACTAGTCCGCCATATTTAGGAGTCCACCATATTGGGTTTAAAATGATGTCACTTAGCTCAAGATGCATTGTGTTTCAAACTAAACATGTATGAAAAATTTCATCTCAATCGGAAACCGTAAAGTGAGTCAAATTTAACTTCTAAGATTTTTTACATAGTTACAGGTAAAGCGTAATGAAAGCGTGTTAAAAATAAGAAAATTATGAAGTTATCCTCATCAAACTGCTACAAATAGACGCCAGAAAGGATCCAATCCACATCCACACCAGCAACTGTGTGTGGATTGGATCGTATACGATGACGCCTATTCTTCTTTATTTTACTTTTTAATAATAATTGTTACAAATGCGTTTTTGTAAGTAAGAATATTCATAACAAAATAGTTATATTTATGTTTAATTTTAGGTTTCGTGTAAAGGTAAGTCAAATTTATTTACATAAAATAAAGATGTAACAATAAGATGGGTGATCCTTGTACAATCTACCTTATCTTAGGCAAGCAAACATTCATGAAATTGTCACTAATTGTGTAGTAAGGGTGAGGCTGTCCATTTTATTGTCTTTCATCTGATATTAATGAATGTCACTTATAGGAATTCACAATTCGTCGAGTCGCGGAACTATAGTGCGAAAATTTCAATGCCGTATGCAATTCCCTTGTCGCTGACAATTTCACTCCGAATGAACGGAACGAAATAAAAAGGCAAGTCGTTACCCATTCGTGAATTTTATATAATATAAGAATGTTATTTCGCTTTATATAGTATTTTTCTTTGTGGAACAGTTAATTGCTTCGTGGAGGTTCATAGATATTACTCTGCGCGTTATACGTTACAAGAATACTAATTTCGAATTACATGATACTTTTACGTGAGTGTGAGATATAGCGTCTGTATCATTCTAAGTTAAAGGATAGGCAACTTTGTTTGTAGTTGTTGGTTTCATTACTACATCACCAGTTTAACTACCGCCTTGGTCTAGCGGTCGTATGTGCTTCTGCTGAGCATGATTCGGTTTGATTTCCAGGACAGGCAAAAAGCTTTTCTTAGTAGTAGCTTGGGATGTATAGTATGTCCTGCACGCGTAGCATGACCACCGAAGAAACGGGTTCTGTCGACGGAAGAATCGACAAAATGAGTTTTCTTTTGTTGATCTGTCGTGTGTACGCGTGTTGAAGTAGCAATAAGCTCGCCCTTATAAATACGACTTTAACAAAACTGGCCTACTTTTGACGTGACTATTGAGACACGAATGCCCAACCCATCGAATAAACAGGGGCGATGTTATGTTTAGCATCAAGTTCTTCTATAGACCCACCACAATCAAAGGAATATTCTGGCTAAAACCCCCCGCGGTTAAAATCAGCTGGTCAGCAATATTGTTAGCAGAATTCTCTACACGCGCTTAAGTATCATCAATCTTGCAATGTAATACTTCTGACTTACTTTGATATGCTAAATCTAGTCTTGTGTCGATGGCAATCTAAATTGTGACGAGAGACCCACCGAGTTGAAAGCCAAAGTCGGCCACACATCGATGGATACCCTTATCGCCGCAGTGCTTGCTGCTCCAAGTGCTCAAACGAAAATGGTTAAATCTAGTGGTTTATTTGAAAACTGTTATAATGCCCAAAGAAATTATTGGAGTGGGTCATGAATTTTTATACAATATAATTTTGAAGTGACGCTTAATCATCAACACCATAAAATAAAAACTGTTATTGCTATATACCGCAATACGCTCCAAAACTGGAATCGCTGATGTGGGGGACAAGGCTGCTGGGTTGAAGTGGGATTGGGCGGGCCATTTCTATAGAATGCACGAGGACCGATGGGCCAGACTCTTCCCGCGGTGCCAGAAGACGGGCGTCGTCGCCGAGAGAGGCCTAGAAAACGCTGGCGTGACGACCTTGATGCATATATGAGAGATTGGTCAGAGAAAACCGCATGGAGAGACGAATGGAAGGCTATGGGGGAGGCCTTTGCCCTGCAGTGGGATAAAAGTGGCTTAGAAAAAAAAATGCTGTTGTTATTACTGATATGAAAGAGAAAGGAGTAAATGCTGACGTGACGTCTGATAGGGGAGAATGGAAGAAGAAAACGTGTTGCACCGACCCCAAATGGGACAAGGGCAGGAAGAAGATGATTCACATGAACTGTTATTATAAATTAATAGCTACTTGTTCCTACAACTACTTTCCCACCGTTGTTGTGACTGCACCTTAACAAGGAGCATACACTAGTGATGGTCGTTAGCGAATATTGTATGAATATCGGTAAGGTAACACGAGGAATTGATTACTGTGACGGAGCGGTAAACCGGAGATGTCGACAGGCGACCAATCATTAAACCTTGCAAAGCCATACATCCTGGTCTGAAATCTTGGAACGTGCAAGAGCCTGTCACAAGCGGTTATTAATTTAAACGTCTTCCCAGGAGCAGTAATTTTCTCATGAATATCTTGCCTTGCGAAAATGGAAGTATTTATTCCGATTTTCTTGCATGTGTTTTTCTGTTCTTTTTTATCGTATGGTTAGTGCCTAACTTGGTGTCACAGTTTTTATCCCGCCCATGGACCTCTGACTTAGCTTAACATGCCGTCGGGTAATATCTCTGAGGCATGCTGGTTTCCTCACAATGTTTTCCTTCACCGAAGCAAGTGATAATTATAAAATACGCACATGAATCCGAAAAATTAGAGGTGAGTGTCTTGGGTTCGAACTTGAGACCTATGACTTGACAGTACAAGGGTCACACCACTAGGCCATCACTGCTTTTTCTGTTCATAGAAGACTATCACCGCACTGAATTGAATCTTCAGACGATTAGTGGTCTCCGTTATTCAAGAAAAGTTACCATTTGAAAGAACCAGCTACCTACTCATCGAGTTTCTATAGCCAGACAGAAGGCGGTACTTTAGCGAGATATCTCTAGGACAGAGTGTAAAAACCCTGATTAACCCGTCAAGGCTGTGGTTGTATAAATAATCTTGATACTTAGTTGATCGATGTCTGTAATTAATCGATTTACTCCATTTTTAACGATAACTTCTTGCAATTACCCACCTTGCAAGCTGATGCTTCAATAAACGAAACTTAATCGCGATGATAAAAACCAAATGACACACTTTACTAGTGTTGGAACAATAGATATTAAAATTTTATCGATACATTACACCGTTTTGTTTAGCATACGATAATAGATTGCAAAGCCTATCAAATTAAATGTTAATTATGCGTCCATTGAATTTGAAATATGAATCATGTTTACATAATCCAGCTAATGCTTGATTGTTTGAACAAAACAGATTGTTCAGGTTTTGGTTTTCACGTTAACATTTATGATAACGGCAAATTACATTGGTTTGTTTAGTATTTTAATGGACATTAAATAACGTGCTTTAGTTTGACCATGTCACAATTTATTCTGTACATCTTTTTCTTTTGCGTTGACATACCTCAGCATTCCCACTAAATACATAGTTTCACAGCTAGTAACGTCACGATCACGCATAAAGTCACGTCGCTCATAAAAATACATACACGTTGCGGCAAACCGTTTAAATTGTATCGATACAGCTCACATACGTGTTGGCAACACTACATAATCCGCCCGCGGCCTGTACTCGAGCAAATTATATACTGCATCGCTCACTCTTACAGTTTGCACCTCTCGGTCGTTTCGCAAATTTATATGAATCATTATTGGGTTGAATTATAGCGAGGCGTCGTGCCGAGGGACCGACGCTCGTGGACGTGAGAAGACGTTATTCCCGGAGATGCGTGATTACTGAATTGTTACTATTAGCCTTTCACCTTGGTGTAGAGTTGTGTGTATGGCTCCCAATTTGCACTTTTGACGTGAAAGGGTAATTATGTTCTGAGTGTTAGCATTCTGCACTTCAGGGTGCGTGTGCTTATTTTAAAACAACGGCTTAAACTTGTTCTGGACGCTGTTGGTGTTGTGTTTAGGTGGCTGGTGTACGTTGTAATTTGCCAGAATGTTTTGACTGTTAGCCAAAAGGGACTATCTAACTGGGTAGTTAGATAGTCTGCAGCCACATATCCGGATGAATACTTTCGGAATTCGCTGATATCGCCTCTAACGCCACTTCGCGGCATCGTTGTGTGACTCGTGTTTTTATACACTTTTCATTTCTAGAATGTCATCTTTTAAAAGTATACACGAAAGGTGTAGTGCTACATAGATCTTTTGGCGCGTGGCCATCGTTAGAACTAACACTACCATCTTAGATTTTAAATATAATTTTCCCAGATAATTTCACAGTTGCCTCGTTGGTTTAGTGGTCGCGACTGCGACTGCTGAGCATGAGATCTTAGGTTCGATTTCTGGGTCGGGCAAAGTGTTTTTGAGTATCAGAAATATTTCTAAGGACATCTGGATTTGTGCCCAGTTTACGCAATAGGCTCACTCCCTAAGCGCAAAAAGAAACATACGGCATAATACACATTGCCGTATCTAACATTTTCTAGCTCCATGGCTAGAGCGCATCAATAACGCATAGAGGTGTTATCAAGTTTCCTTTAACGCTGGTTAGTCCTTACATATCGTGCTTGACCGTACATTGTAACAGTAACGAACATTTGCGTTCCCATACGGATTATAGTACCTGCCTATGCATCACTGAGGCACTAAATGCGTACTGGTACAAACACCAAGTCTCTGGTCATAAGAATTATTTTATTTTATCAAGGGTGGGTTAAAAACACTTGGATGATTCAAAGAGCTGATGATCGGTTGTGGTTTTACTTTTCGGCGTTTTCTGAAAAAATATCTGCTAGTATAATAATTTATAAAATTTTATTTCACATCTCAAAAGCTCCGAAAGTGAGACCAATTTAGTTAATTTTTGTATATTCAAAATTTTAATGAAACAAGTGTAGTAAAGTGTTAAATTGTCGGCCGGAGCTGTAGGGCCGAAGAAATTTAGCAATTTACTTAATAGTCCGTTCTGTTGCTTATTGTTTTATGGTCTCGAACTTACAACATATAATTTCCTTGAGCAATTTTCGGCCTGCTTCATTCTTGAGCTGTTCAATGCTTAGGCAATTTTATTGCTTCCTTTATCTGAAATTATTCAAGTAGTTTATTTAGAAAATCATCATCATCTGCCTAGCCTGGTCGGCTTCCAGACTAACCGGATGCACCTGAATACCAGTATTTTACATGGAACGACTGCCTATCTGACCTCCACAACCCAGTTAGTACTGGATAATACGATACCCCTTGGTAAGACTGGTTGTCAGACTTTTGGGCCACTGACAACCTAACGACTGTCAAAGATTTACAAATGACACCCGGGACCAACGGCTTAACGTGCTTTCCGAGGCACGGAGGAAACTCGATATGTAATGAGTGGTCACCTAAAGATCGACCCGAGCGGCTGTTATTATTAAGCCACGAGCTCCTCCTTTATTTCGAAAATCGCAAACTGTTAAATACCTGTATACACATTTTCAGTACCTAAGTGAACTCCTTTTAAATGCAAAGCAAATACTTCTGAGTCGTGAGTCTGTCATGCGCAGTAAAAAGGCAAATCACATTAATGCTTTGACATAGGACTAAACTTCAACCACTTTATCTATGCAGACGGAAGAACACAGAACTAAAATAAATGTAACAAATTTGACATATCGATGCAAATTTTCTTGACAATCAGCGCCACCTACAACTGCACACTTAAAGTGGTCATACTTATACTCTTTGATTACTGCTTTAAAAGTGACGTCCAAAATGTCGTACATACATGTTCAAAATCTTTTCGGTTATCTTGTGCTATTTTCATTATTTCAGACGGTCAAAACTGACTACGATGTTGAAGAACAAACACTTAATAATAGTTTTAAAGAAACAGTGGTTAAGGTCGTCAATACATCGGGTCTTACGCCTTCGCCATTTGATGTTGGGATAAAACCATCTATGAAAAATTTTGTATTCAATGAAAGTTTAAAAACGAACAGTCCTCGAACTGAAGTGTCTGAGACTAGGCCTCAGAGGAAACCAAGAACTGTGATAAATGGAACGATTGAGTTCGGGATAGACTGCCTCACGTGCTCAGCAGAAATTTCTTCGAGTAGCTGGGACTGTTATGCGGCCAATTCGTAAGTTTTTGTCTAAAAGTGATCTTCATAGTGTTCATGAATTTGGCCTCACGTGTATTCTTCTCCATGAGATCTACTATTATCGAATGGGCTACTACTATAACTGTGAATGGACTGTAACTACAGTCCATTCACAGTTATTATGCCTGTGGCGGGACTGTAGGTAGCTTATTTTTGACTTTGCAAAAGAGCCTGTCACGGGTCTATTTGAAATAAATGCTTTGAGTTCGATTTTAGGTTTATGAAAGCCAGGTGACCGGAATGTGTTAGAATCAGTCTTACCAATATGTATCGTATTATACCAGTAACTAGATTGTGGAGCTCAGATCCCTATCTGACCTTGCGGAATGTGAGTATTTTACATGGAGCCTCTGCCTAGATGCTCCATGTAAAATACCAATATTCCGCTGCATCCGGCTAAATTGGAAGCTACAAAGTAGTTGATAGTTCTTAGTTTTTTGAAACTTCTTAAAAACAAGCCACTTTGATGACTTCTACGTTGAATATGGACTTCTCATAATTCCATTCACAATCTTCAGCACCATTGTCAAGTTATTTATTTAAGCTTCGGCCACACTGAGGCGAATCTTGCAAAAAGCGACTGCATAAGTCATTGTTTTAATGATTAGGAAGTCACGCGACTATTTGCGACACATCCTTAAACGGTGCTTGCGAATTTCGGCCCGCATCAGTTTGACCAGACCTTTAATGATACTTACATATGGCTGTATAATATATCTTACATTTTTCAGTATCCCGTCAAAAAGATGCGCTGACGCTGAGCACTGTTTCACAGAACTTAACCCTCTGTACATAAAAAGGGGTTGTGTTTTACCTGGACGGGTAAATAGAACATTTCTATGTAAATGTCCCCTCTGTAACGACAAACCTTCCTATGACGTCAGCCATTACGAATACAAGCATCTGAACGATTGGGAATATGATAACGCTCGCCTTCTAAAACCTTTGTTAGGAATGGATCTAATGTGTAAAGTTTGTGAAACTAAAGGAACAAATCCAAATTCTGACAAACATTGTAAGTTTGGCAAAAAGTAAGAATAATTTTCTCTATGTCTTCTTTGATAAAATTAATGATAAAAATAGTTTGAATTTATTAATAATGTCGCATTATAACCATTTCAGTGCTGATTACATGGTATGCCCACATAAACAGCTTTGTTACACAAATATTGATGATGAGATCGATGCTGTGTCAAGAGGATGTACAGACAAAAAAATGTTCAATTCCATTTATTTCTTTTGTAATTATACCCGGTGCAATAAAGAACGGTACCCTAACCCTACAGAAAAGAGAACATTACGCGCAAGAACAATACATTTAAAGAGTGATAGGCTGTTACATGTTTCGAGTTCTGGTTCAAAAACATGCATTACTTATTTTTGTGTAATGTGCATGATCATATCAACAATAAAGCAGTGTATTTAACTTCATCTTATATACATATTGTTTATCATTGTGATACCTATTTGTATGCTTTCAAAATAAAGTTTGCCTGAAAGAAATACATTAAAAACTGAACAAAATATTCTTTCAAAAGAGTCCGTCTATTAGTTCCTACTTCATTATTTGACGTCTTACAGATTGATTGTTTATTACAATACGTCAATCTTCCGTTTTGGTAAAGCAATGAATAGAAGAATAATTTTATATTCATTTTTATTTACATTTATATTCTACGTTAAATGCGAAAAAAAAGAAGGAAATAGCCCTCCAAAAAGTAAGAAACTTCCCTCTCTACCATACTTTAGACGAAAAGTAGAAGAACTTGGTGATGCAGATTTTTTTGAGACCACTGAAACTGACGATCCTCATAATTTAGTATCATTTCTAATTAAAAATATGAAAGAAATTTTTAACGATATAATAGATCTTCCAGAAGAAAAAGATAAAAATATCACCTTGAAGAAAGAACCACAGAAATTATTTATATCTGAAACGAGTATTCCGACACCGCCCCGTACTTCCCTTTCGACTATAACAATTAGACCAATACTCGATTTTTATATTTCTGAAGACATTATGAGTAGTCGTAGTGTTCCTACTTCTACACATACAAAAGATCTGATGCTAAATGAAAACTTAACTCTTACTACTTTGCTAGATGTTAATCAATCAAGTGTCAAAAATGAGGTGAATGCAAGGCATGAATTCATCAAGCTTGCGAAGGATTTAAATTTTTACACTAAAGATAAAAAGCAACGGGATGTCCCAGGCGCTGGTAATGCCACGGAAGGTGATGGAGACTTTACTGATCCAAGACGATCTTGTATTATGTGCAACAATGTCGCGACCGAAGAATGTACTGACCCCAGAAACAAATTGTGAGTATGCAGTAAATAGAGAAAAAACTCTATTTGTAGAATCTATATCGTCTATTATATCTAGTTAACAATTTGAATTTTTTTTCAAAAGAATCAACAATAAAAATCGAAATATCTATCACTACTGTAGTATATTCCAGGTTTACTCTTTTTATTTGCAATTTGCTTTCTCTTGTCATTCTTGAATTTTCAGAATAACGTCGGTAATGTGCGAACGGGACGATGATCTGTGTTATTCACTGCACACGCCTTTCGGAATTGTCGATCGTGGATGCTTCAACGTAAATCACAATCTCACCACCTACGTATGTTCCTGTAATCTCTGCAACTACTTATCCATTTCTGAGATGCCGTTTATGTTCGTTAAGAAGAAAAATTGGGTCGATAATGTTATTGAGCTCTCACGGACAGAGCATTTTAGAACTTCTGTGTTTAAGGATATGTCTTGCTTGAAATGCGAAGTTAACACGACCAGTAGAACTGGAGATATGCTCGACAGTGCAAACTGTTTGGAAGGCAACATGTAAGTATAAAATCTACAAATAAGAAATTTGAAAAAAAACTTTAAAAGTTTAGTTTTTTTCTTCCATTTCATTCCCAATTTGTGAGAATATTAACTGTTTTAAGCTTGATATTTGATTACATTTCAGTAAAAACGAGCAGATTTAATTTTATGATAAATATTATTTTTTGAAATTAGTTTTAGACAAGTCGAAAAATCGATATGTGATAAAAAATTGGACATTTCTGTGATCAGAGGCTTTAATAACTCAAATGGCTAAATAAGCTAGCAAATAATAATAATGTGATGTTTCAGTGGTAATTTGCCTGTGGAAGACTGTAACGTTGACGAGGTTTGTGGTGTAAAAGCGTTAAGGGCCGACGGTTATATTTGGCGCGGTTGTATGAAAGTCCCTCTCTACAACTATTGGTGGTCAGTCTGCGACCGTGATCTCTGCAATTATGATATCCTCGTAACGCTCTTCGAGTTTTTAGTTTAAGCATCGGCAGCATCTTTGTTTTGTTAAACTTTATTTTTATGTTACTTTGAGCAAAATATATTTTCTAATATTATTACATTTCTTCTTTTGATTTTGTTTTTAAGACTGATTTTCAAACACACCGCCGTTTAACCAGTTATCGAACCCAGAATCCCATGCTTGCTCTTACGACAAATATACCAGCCTTAAACATAACATCACCGCTGTAATTCCCTAAGGTTTAGGCAGAGGTGCTAGGTGTACCTAATAATACGCCCTCATTTCACTGGTTATGTATGTTTTATGTCCCATGTAATAGGACAGCCTATACCCATCAACCAGGCACAAACACAGTAAGGCTGCCATCAGACGGACTGCTTCGCAGCAACCGCGCGCAGTCGATACATTCAACTGCATGCAGTTGTACGTTCGACTTCATTCAGTCATGATATCAACTTCACGCGGTCGGCTGTAGTCGTGTGAAGTCAATATTAACTGCATACTGTCGTGACTTCAACTTTAAGCGGTCGGTTACAGTCGTGTAGTGTCGACGCACGCTGTCCATCGCTAAGGCTGGCATCAGACGGATTGCATCGCAGCAACCGCGCGCAGTCGATATATTCATCGACTGCGCGCGGTTGCTGCACACGGACACTTTACCCGACCTCGGAATCAAACCCATGACTTCATGCTCAGCAGTCGCGCTTGCGTCCACTAGACGAACGAGGCTGATAACTTTTTAATTTGGGCTATCGGTTTAGTTAACTTTCAAAACAGGTTTAACTTATGATACCGCTCGTTTTCATAAGCACTAAGCAACATCTAAATCTTCTATTACATATAATAAGACAGTAAAAAAACTGTGTCTGTACATTGAATATATTTAAAAAAAAAAAATTGAGGGGGGTTTAGAAACAGTAATAGAGCACGAATCCAAAAAAAAAATTCTGTCTGTTTGTCTGTTTGTCTGTTTGTTTGTACACGCTAATCTTCGGAACTACTAGACGGATTTGAAAGATTTTTTTTTTGTTGTATAGGTATTAAGTCTGGGCAACATATAGGCTATAATTTATCTTGGAAACTTGAACACCTGATGCAGACCCCAATAGAATAGCTAAACTATAAGAGATACAAAAATGGTACCATAGCAAAAATTGTTCCACGTGATGATCATTTTCTGCTGAGAGAATAAATTTGAAGATCTGGAACACCTGATGTGGAAAGAGTCCAGCTACACTATAACATATATAGGAATGACGTCTTAGCAAAAATTGTTCAATCTGATGACCACTCTCTGTTGATTTATAAAAATCGAAGATCTGGAACACCTGTTGTGGAACTCCAAGAGCCCAGCTACACCATAACACATATAGGAATGACGTCTTAGCAAACATTGTTCAATCTGATGAGCACTCTCTGTTGACTTATAAAATCGAAGATCTGGAACACCTGTTGTGGAACTCCAAGAGCCCAGCTACACCATAACACGTATAGGAATGACGTCTTAGCAAAAATTGTTCAATCTGATGATCACTCTCTGTCGATTTATAAAAATCGAAGATCTGGAACACCTGTTGTGGAACTCCAAGAGCCCAGCTACACCATAACACATATAGGAATGACGTCTTAGCAAACATTGTTCAATCTGATGAGCACTCTCTATTGATTTATAAAAATCGAAGTTCTAGAACACCTATTGTGGAACTCCAAGAGCCCAGCTACACCATAACACATATAGGAATGAAGTCTTAGCATAAATTGCTCAATCTGATGAGCACTCTCTATTGATTTATAAAAATCGAAGATCTGGAACACCTGTTATGGAACTCCAAGAGCCCAGCTACACCATAACACATATAGGAATGACGTCTTAGCAAAAGTTGTTCGGTCTGATGGGCATTTCCTGTTGACTTATAAAAATCGAAGATCAGAAACATCTGATGTGGAAATCAAAGCTATCACTAATTTCACTGTATAATTATATAATGACATAAGCTGGGAGTACCTCCACGTGGTGAAGGCGGTAACAGTTTAGGACTGATTTTCGATGACGACGGTATATCATTGAAAATTTGACTCTACTGGACAAAACTCCTATTTATTTTTTTATTTTATCGAATAAATATTCCTTCGGGCTTATGTTATTTGAGTGTTTTAGACTTTTTCCACTTATCTTCGTGACACCGTAGCCTACCCGGTAACGCAGGGGAGCAGTCACTTAGATTTTAATTGATCAGGTATCTTCACAATAAAACTACAACCATGCCTAGAAAGAGGTCAAATCTTTCCCAATGTTCCAAAGGAGCTAAAAGATTGAGGAACATAAGATCCCAAGAATCTACCGAAGAACGTCAGGAGAGACTTGATGCTGTTCGAGAACATCAGGCTGCAACTCGCTCCGTGGAAACCTCTTCCTCTCTTCTCTTCTCTTCCTCTTGGATAACGAAGCACGCCTGCGTTCTCAGCGTATTTACGCATCTACATCCAGGTCTCTAGAGAACTGTGAAGAATATGATGCGCGACTGACCGCTGATCGTGAACGTCATGCATTGTCTCGCGAATCGGAGACGTTCACGGATAGAGAATTACGCTTGAGTTCCAAGCGTATCTACGCATCGACTTCTAGGTCTCTAGAGACAAGTGGGGAACGTGATGCGCGACTGACCGCTGATCGTGAACGTCACGCATTGTCTCGCGAGTCGGAGACGTTCACGGATAGAGAATTACGCTTGAGTTCCAAGCGTATCTACGCATCGACTTCTGACTTACAAAAATGAAAGATATGGAACGTCTCGAATCGTCTCGCGCATCCCGTTGTTTTCCCGTCCCCGGGCTCTTAGAATTCGACATCAGACGTTTCAGATCTTCGATTTTGACGACCCCGTTGTCGCTGGCATAAGCAACAGGATCCGCGTACGAAGTCGCGGGCAGAAGCTAGTGAATGCATAAATATAAAAGCTCCCACTTTAGTGCAAACGTCAATCGGTTACATTTTATATGCCTGAAACGGTTATTCACACAACATTATTCTGAAAACAAATGTCAGTAAATTCTTGTTCTCTTACTTTCATATTTTAAGCGAGACATTCCAACTGATGAAACGTCCATATTTATTCCATTCAACATAAAAAGCAGACGGTGACTTGGGAATACTTTGAAGAAAGCAGTCGAGATCAGAGGAGCAAGCCCTAGAGTCCGTAGGTACCCATAATCTAATTGAATTTCACGGTTGTGGATGCATCCCTTTGAAGGATTTCATCCGGTGGAAACATTTGTGGGCTCGCCTGAACTAAAACTCTGAATCGCTGATCCGGATATATGTATCGGAGTTCAATTTTACATTCGGGTGCATTCTGGGCCTGCATGGAATAGTTGATTTGAAAAGTTTTGTTTCGATTACCGTTGAGACTAGTCAGTTAGTCTATGGTATCTAAATAGACCATAGACATTGTTGCATATACATACATATAGTCAGGGAAATTAATTGTTTATCAAATAGAAATTATTCGTCAATTCGCCGCGTTACAGACATTTCGTATAAATGAAAAGGCTTCCATGTAAAATACTGGTATTCAGCTGCATCCGGTTAGACTGGAAGCCGACCCCAACATCAACTATGTTGGGGTCGGCTAGGCAGATGATGTTGATGATGAAAAGGCTGTGATTCGAATATACAGGCAACTTACGTTGGAAGTCATTTTGATAAACCACTAATTTACTTGTATGTTATTTCCTTATATGTTTTGCACTTTTCATTTGTGTAATAATTATAATTTAGTACAGCATCAAAAATAATGTTATGAGTTTGAACTGCCTCGTTGGTCCAGTGGTCGCAATCGCGACTGCTAAGCACGAGCTCCTGGGTTCGATTCCAGGGTCGAGCAAAGTGTTATTGGGCTTTTTCATCAGGAATTTCTCAGTAGTAGCCATGGAGTCCAGGATTTGTGCCCGGTTGATGGCACTAGGCTTGCACCTTATTACATGAGACTTAAAACATAACTGGCAAAATTTAGGTATACTATTAGGTACACCTCTGCCTAACCATTCGGTGATTACAGTCGTGATGTTATGTCTCTTTGACATTAACAAAATCTACGTTGATTACTTTGATGCCTGCCTATTTTGAACGCCTAGAATGTTTGGAATGGCTTTCAGGTGGTAATATTATATTTGCACATAGTTTATGTAAGGTAACGTGCTATGATTAAATTAGGCTAGGAGCAAGACAGTTATGTTTGAGTAAAGGTACTATTAATAATAGCCCTCTTATGTTGAATTTTTAATTCAGATATAGAATCAGGGTGGAGGCCTTTGCTCAGGAGTAGGACAATACGAGCTAACTAAAAATAACTAAAAAAAACGACGAAATATATATATAAAATCCTACCATGAAACATGAGAACAAACACATTTTCCAAGTATTTTTAAAACGTTTTATTACCATAATTTTACATACATTTAGAGTAAAATGCGGTTGAATCCTGAGAGCTCTTTTTAAAATAACGTATCAAGTCAAAGTACAGTAAAAACTCAAGTGGCTTGCAGTTTTCTTTCTTACGCTCCAGTCCCTGAAGGAATACTTGGAGCAGTCGCTGAAGTCTGTACGACGTTGTTTTTAAATATTTTATCATAAAAAGAAAGCTACATTGGAAAATTTTTGTATGCAAATATTATGGCTAGAGGAAATTTTACACTAACATTTTTCTTGCAACCATGGTTAATAATATAATATTACGTTTTAACGTTAGATTTTTAAAACTTCAGGAAATTCTTTTTCTTACGAAATAAGTTTATTTAAATACAGCCTTGCTATGTAGCTGTTAGTGTAGGTTGCTATAGTACCTAGCAGGACGTATTATTATTGATAATAGAAAATACAATACTGTTGTTGATACACTTAAGGTTCAATTTTACTAAAATCAAACCTCTTAGACACGCAAGATTAACGACTTACACTCCTGCCACAATTGGAAAATGCATTACAGTTGGTTACGTTCAAAAGATTTAATGATATTACTCTAGAACGAAGAGACGTGCCATAAGACCATTCTCTATTACATTGGAATTTTCCACAAACTTACCTTGATATTTGAAAAATGCTGATATCAAAACGTACCTCCTATTACCTGGCTCCTTGCCTAGATCTAAAGGACTTTGGCTTTCCTCCAAAAGAAATAGTTGATTTTAAGCCTTGACCTTAAAGAGAATTCAAGTGTTTTAAAATTGGCTACATTTTATTAAGCTACAGTTTTCTTTTTACTTTATAGACAGATAGAATAATTATTCCTTTATTTATTTTCTTTACATATAATTTACATTTTTAAATATTACTATACAAAATAATATAAAAAAAAACATTTAAAAAAGCCCACCGACATCGGGAACAAGATCCGAGCTGCCGGTGATCAGGACTCTTGAGAGAGGAACCTCCTAACGATTCGCGCCATATCCAGAAGTTCTGCTTTCTGAATCAAGCCCTTGATCCAGCTGCCAAGCGAGGGCCTCCTCAGATGTTGGTCGAGGCTATTGGCTATTAAGCCATTGGCCGACACGACTATCGGCACAATGACTGCTGTACTCAATAATTATTATGTACACCATACAAATTTCAATTTTGATATGAATATAGTGCCTTTTACTCTGTTAAGTTTGATGTTACTACTTTTAAATCAGCATTTTCTCAAAAGTGATTTCCGTCCAGAGGGTCAGATAGATTAACCTCTCTTAATTTGAACACTGATAGACCTATTATCCAGCAGTAGAAGTCTTTCGGCTAGATGATTATCATGACATCACCATCGGTTCAAAGTGTGGATTCGTGCCCGATTGATGACAAGCTCGCATCCTATTAACTGGAGAAATGTAGCTGTATTTGGTACCGAAGGATAAGGCAGAGGCCTTATCCTTCGGGGATCTACAGGCGATTTGATAATCGTGGTGACTTCAAAATCAGCGCCAACATCACAATTGTTATTTTGGTCTATTTTTCGTACATTATATTTTACTAGCTTTTGCCCACGGCTTCGCTCGCTTTAATTTAGAATTTGACCATCAATTCAGGTTGTACTGCTTGTAATTAAATTATGATTCGAAAGATAAGTGGCGCCATCTTTGACCATAATAATGTTAGTGTTGTTTCCCTCGGGAACAGTACATTTTTCGGTATGAAAGGTTCTTATGTCCGTTTCTGTACACCTAAAAACGTATATGCAAAATTTCAGGATGATCGGTTCAGTGGTTTAGGCGTGAAAAGGTAATAAACAAACTTACTTTCGCATTTATAATATTAGTAAGGATAATGATAAACTTCATTAAAATACTACGTGTAATCCTTCTAAAATGATCTAAAAGCATCGGTGATATATAATAATCCGATAAGTTACCACGAACCGGGTATTAGCATGATACGCAGTCAGTACGTCCTCGTAATGACCACATTTATCTTTTTAATGAACTAGTGGCCTGCTTTCCTACGGGCTTCCCTGACAATTCGCCAAAATATATAGTTAGTTTTACAAATACCGGGAACTGCTTTCATACTTACGTTAAGTGTATTTTGCCATTATTATGGCCCAATAAAATTATTTGTGGGATGCCAATGGTGGAATAATATTTTGGGGTAACTTAACAAATACCCGTATGGATAATGAATAGCACAGAGTACCTTTAGGGTACTCCCCATACAAATTATGGGCGTGATTAAAGAACCTTCACATGACCAAAAATGTTATCCTAATTACATCTTAACTTCTTCCAACTTGAGATCATTACCATTCTCTATCCAAAGAAAAATATTTGAACTCGTCAACGCAAATTACAAGTTGTAGCACCGATCCGTAGGTTTGTTCAACACCAGTCGAAACTGAACAAAAAACATGATAATCACATCTCGAAGACGCGATCATTGCTCGCCTTTGCCTGTTTATAATAACAGTGTTTCGACTCGGAACGGATAAAATGGTAATGAGTGGTGTAGAACGCACGCTAGTTTGAGATGCCTCGCGGCTCTGCGCGCGTTTCTTTCAACACGTAGCGTACTGTGTGTTTAATGCCTTACGTTCCGATCAAAGGCCCTCAGACCCTCAGTGCGCCTGAAAGGATTCAAGATTCGCAATCGCGTTGCCGTAAACGAGATACCATTTAGCCAAGGGCGAACACACGGACGGTAATATTGTTTGGTGGATAAACTGCATCTATGAAGCTTTTGGAAAGGGAAAAATTATAGCTCCGCATTTTACAAAGCTAGCCTTTTGAGTTACAAAAGTGTTTTGCACAATTGCATTCTCTGTGCCGGAAAGGAAGTGGTCGTCCGATTTACGTGTTGTTCTGTGTAAGTTTATTTTAACTTTGTTGCTTGGGATAACAATAAAAAAGCGACGGATATCAGGTGTGTATCCTGTAGTGCAAGAGTCAATTGCAGAAAATTGATAGCCTTGCTATTTAAAATGCTATTAGCAAATGATGATTGTGGGTCTTCTTGGGTACTAATGTGACTTGTGCACGCATAGATATTCTGATGCCTACTTTGTCGGTATTTTATAGGTATTTTTTATATTCAAAATAATCGACTTCGTTATAAGAAGATCTTTAACAAAGATATCAGTATCAACAAAAACACTTATACACGATCCAAGAACAGAAATACTTACACAAGTCCACTGCCTTAATTATACGTAAAAGGCTTTAAAAAAACTAAAACCAACTCCAACTAAAGTGTTAACGTTATTTATTCGTTTTTAACATTCAAAACACCGCAGAAGCTCGTGTAGCCGTGCACGATGATAAAAAATTGTCCTACTAATGGGTGAATATCAACAACGTGCATTTTTATTCAATTTTGGTGGCGAAATTTTTTCTTCATTATTCGTGAAAAATAAGGGGCTGTCATAAGAAAAGAAACTCCAAGCTGGAAGGATCTTCAAGAGGGCTCAGAAAATCTCGATAACTTTTTGAGATATTTAAGTTCAAAGTCTAGTGTGACCACCAAAATTGAAAATCGCCCACCAAAATCGAAAGTGCCCACCAAAATTGAAAATCAGTGGCACCAAAATTTAATTTCTCCGTCACAAACCTCAATCTCACTAATAAAGCTCAATGTAATCTAATCTAAATCATCTATCAATCGAAATCTAATCTCTAATCTCACAAATTCTCATTCTCATCAATAACTTCATCGGTTAATAAAACTCTCAGTTGTTAAAAAATATTTATTATTATTTATCTGATCTATCATTATGAGTTTATGACACAAAAAAAAAACGAAAACAAAAAACATAAATATTTTTATTTTAAACAAAATTAATAATAAAGACCAAGTGGTAATAAATACCAAATCTAGTGGAGATAAGGTCGTTTCGAAGCCGGAGATTCTGTCGGAAGTCGAAAACTTCTACGGCAAGTTGTACGCATCGCATGAATCTCGACCTGATCCCGAAAATAAGGATTCCAAAGCCACCTTAACCCGCCATTCCACAAAAGACCTACCAGAATTCAGCCAAAACAAAATCGGGGCGTCACTTAGACAGCTTAAAAATGGAAAAGCGCCTGGTGAGGATGGGATAACGACTGAGATCCTGAAAGCTGAGGAAGTCCTGTATTAAGAAAGCTACGGGAGCTTTTCAACTCGGTCCTGTTCTCTGGGAGAACTCCAGAAGCGTGGTGAAGGAGTGGAGTGTGGTCGTCCTTTTCTTTAAAAAGGGGTACAAGACCCTATTCAAGAATAACTGACCCATTTCGCCCCTTAGCCACGTGTATTAGCTGTTTTCAAAAGTCATCACGAATCGTCTAGCGCGAAGGCTCGACGACTTCCAGCCACCGGAGCAGGCCGGGTTTCGAGGAGGATTCAGCACCATAGACCACATCCACACAGTACGGCAGATCATACAGAAGTTCGAAGAGTATATCGGCCGCTGTGTCTTACATTCGTGGACTACGAGAAGACTTTTGACTCTGTCGAGATCTGGTCAGTTCTGGAGTCTCTGCAGCGATGCCAAGTCGACTGGCGATATATCCAAGTGCTGAGAACTCTTTATGAAAACACCACAATAACCATTCAAACTCAGAACCAGCAAACAGAGCATATCCAATTGCATCAGGGGGTGAGCCAAGGGGACGTAATTTAGCCAAAATGGTTCACCAACGCACTTTTTTTTTGGATGGGAAATCATCAAATGACCCCCCCCCCCCTCTGGACGGATTGGAAGGGAGTGTCAGACTTGTGTCCATGTTCCTTACAGTCCCGCAACCCCTCACCAACGCACCTGGCATTAACATCAACGGCGAGTACATCTTACACTTGAGATTTGCATTGCAGTTGAAATCGTCAAACTGGCTGAAGCGATGCTCGACTTTGCAGCACATGCTGGATGGCCTAATTGATTCATCAATACGCATTGATCTCAGGGTGAACTTGGACAAAACCTAGGTTATGTTCAACGAACACGTCACCCGGAACCAGGACCTATTGTCAATGGCGATTCTCTCGAGGTTGTTCGAGAATATGTCTATCTCGGGCAAACTCTGCAGTTTGGTAAGAACAACATTAAGAGGGAGACTGACAGAAGAATTCAGCTGCGCTGGGCAACTTTTGGGAAACTTCGTCGGGTCTTCTCGTCGCGTATTGCACAGAGCCTAAAGACTAAGGTCTTCAACTAGTACGTCCTGCCTGTTATGACTTATAGGGCTGAAACGTGGACACTCTCGGTACGGCTGGTCCATAAATTCGAGGTCGCTCAGCGAGCTATGGAAAGGGCTTTGCTTGGGCTCAATGCTTTATGATGTAATTTTTTGTTGTTTTAAACAAAATAAAAATTATTAAATCCAAGGAGAGACACAGTGAAACAGCAAACAGATCATTACCATTTCACCAACGCTCTAGTGACTACGCTCTGCAGATTTCAGTTAAACTAAAAAATCTTAACTCAATATTTGGATGCTAATCACCAGACTAGATTAATGGTTTCTACAATCAGTCTTTAAATCTAAGAAAGGAATTTGTAGTTTTCAAATATAAATCTTCTCTCATCGTATGCCACCCTTATAATAATTGGTCTTACTTACTGCCAAGTACGTAACATTTATTTGTTTGCTAATAAAACTGTCCTGCAACGTAAAAACTGGCTATATAGGTACAAACCATACATATACAGTACATACTTAAAGTTTGGTGGCTCGTTTTCAATTTTGGTGGCGGGAAAACGCCACCAAAGCCACCTAAATTGAGCCACCAAAATTGGGACCAGGCATAAAAAAAATCTTTAAAAATAGGGGTTTTAAGTTCCGATTAAATTGATGTTACTGATTTATACGAAACCCTAATCACTAGCTATAACGTGAAGCTTACTATTAAAACACTTTAAAATCGACAGCAAATCGATCCACCAAAATTGAACAATTCTTGTCCCCCTTCCCACCCAAGGTGAGTACTTACGTTTTTGGGGGGTAATCACAGCACTAATCACATACCTGTTACGCGAAACTGCTGGTTCAAGACTTAGAGATACGAAATAATAAAACACGATTGATCACACACGCCCGAATCTTCATGTTATAGTAAATTGAAAAAGTGCCACGAAAATTTTGGTTTTTGCTTGGACAAACTTTGATCGAGTGTCCTGTGCTTTTAAATTAGATTTCCTAATATGGTTTAATTGTTTTTAGATAGTGTGTTTTATGCATATACGAAGGAAATTGTTTATTTGCTATTTTACCCCAAATTGTTACTTTGGTGAATGCAATTATATCAAAAAATGGAACTGGGACAAGCCACCAAACTTGAATTTTAAGGTGTTTTTTTTTTTTCCTGATTATTTATATATACTTATAAAAACAAAAAATGTGGCCCTAATTGAACCAAGTTACGTAGTTCACTATAAAAAAAAATAAGAAACATCCTATCATTTTACACCTCGATTCTCAACGTGGACACGTAAAATTTGCTGCTGTGATATTCACCCTAATGAGAGAACCAGCAACCCTTACTGGGCACCAATAAATAACCGTTCACCGAGCGATTTAACTTCAGCAATGAAAAATTAAACGATGTATCTTCGCAATTCGTATTGCGTTTATTCGAAGCGGGCGCTTAAAAATAACAGTTTGCTTACGGATTACGCATTTATTTAAAAGTTCATGTTTTATTTGTGGGGAGGAAATATCAGCTTGTTGTACAAAAGTGGGTAGTCTGGCCCAAGGGGTTGGAAGTTTCTGTGTGTAGTATTTGCATATCTTATGTAGCGTGGATGTCTTTAGGTACATAGACGTTGCACATATGCAAACTTGTTCCGTCCTCCAAAGTTGGGAGCCACTTTGACTTTCGCATCTTCGTCCGCAGTGCCACTGTTATAAATCATTAGTTATGTCCTACTTTAGTCGATCATTTGTAGATCTTTGACAGTCGTTACAGGTAGTCACTGGCCCAAAAAGTCTAACAACCAGTCTTACCAAGGGGTATCGTATTACTCAGTACGAACTGATTATGGAGGTCAGATAGGCAGTCGCTCCATGTACAATACTGGTATTCAGCTGCATCCGGTTAGACTGGAAGCCGACACCAACATAGTTTTGAAAAGGCTAGGCAGATGATGATGATGATGATTTCCTACTTTAGTTAAATAAATACGATGTGGGTATTTTATAATTATGTAAGATCGAACACTGTTTTAAGCTTTCACGGTTAATAACTCAACTTATGCTGTCACTTACGGGATATCTTCCATGATTATCGGGACTGACTGTAAAATGCGTGAGCTGGTAAATTAATTGTTAGGTGTAGACAAATCTGTCTACCCTCTTTTTTAGTCTTTTGTTACGCTCACTAGTGGAACTCGACACAAAGTCACGGCAAAAGACACAGTATCATTAGGTTTTATGGAGTCCTTATTACGACGCCGCCGGCTGTTACTTTTGAGCATACACTAATCCAGAATCCAGTTTTAAGTATGCTCAAAAGTAACAGCCGGCGTCGCAATAAGAACTCCACAAAATCTAGTGATAGTGTGAGTGTGTTTTGCCGAGACTTTGTGTCGAGTTCCTGTAGTGCGCTTAGCAAAAGACTAATGGATAATCATGGAAGATATCCCGTAAGTGACAGTATAAGTTTATTATGTAAGATGTTGTAGTCCAGAGTTACAAAAATGTTTTTTTCGAAGTAATCGCTGTTGCCTGCTTTCCTCAGTTCCAGCACACCTTTCGCATCCAGTCTGATCTAACCACCTTTGTAAGATCGTCGATCTATGTTTATAGTTAAAAGCATACCCATCGCTGCCTTGGCCGATACTTGGTCTCCACTCCACGACTCGTTGGCGACATCATCTGTCGGTCCGTTGACAAACTCAGCAAGCTAAATCGATATCTCCAGTTCTTTTCTCAATAATTTCAGTTTTGGGGTATTCTTGTTTAGTTATAGCGAATCGAAAACTATTCTATTTATAGAAACCTTACCTCAACAGGAAAATTCCTACTACAAGCTGAAAGGGAGAATTAATAATGACTGCTGTTTTTAAACGATTGATTTATGTATTTGAAGTCGCCAATTTGCAAATGTTTGTACTTCAATTAAGTGGAGTTATGAGGACTTGGAATACCCTGTAATTTATGACTTTCCTTTTATTACACCAGACGCGGTTTGTTTCACTCAATTTGCGGCCTTTCAGTTGATACGAATAAATATGTGTCGGTATAAATTACTGTTCGGATTCATGTGTGCAGTTTCTTGTTAATTTCTGTATTGGTTGTGGCAATTAATCAATGTTTGTTTTGTTACAGGGGTGTTATAATTTTGGGTTTTATTTAGAAATGAGACTCATCATCTTCTTGCCCTTGTGCCATGTTACTTGGGGTCGGCACAACACGTTTTTTTTTCCATTCACTGCTGCCAACCGTCATGGTATCATTTACTTCTTTGTCTTTCATATCATTCCTCACACAATCCATCCATCGTTTCTTTGGTCTTCCTCTCCCTCTCCATCCATCAACATTTATATTCATAACTATTTTATTCACATGCTATTCTTTAGATTATTTCGATTATTTAGAGATGAGACTATGGCCACTTTACAAAGCACGTTTTGAATGACTCAGGATAATTGCATCTTTTTAAGTAGCAAACCAGGATCATAGGTAAATAATTGAAATATTCTTTTTCACAATTATTCATACCATTAAAACACTGGGTGCATTTGTTTCGTTATTGAAGTCTATCATCAATTCACCATTTGTAGGTAACTAGTTTTACAAATTAACTTCCTAAAATAAGATACCTATACTATTTTATTAGTCATACATAAAATCGACCCATAACGATCACGTTCAACACTATCCCGTGTGACAATTACGCGGTCAGGGAATCTCATAATTGTGGCAACTTGACACGACATTCAATAGCGTATGTTCAAACCGAAACCGAAATTTTAGGAAATTCTACGTTAATGGTCGAAATATTTCAATAGTAACCGACGAGTACAAGATAAAGGAATGATGGAGCGGACGCTGATCGATATCACTCGTAATTAAGGTAATATTTAAGAAATCTCACCATATTATCAGGAATGCGGTTCAGTCGGTGAAGACAGTAATATATTGCTGACATAAAATCTCGAGATTTGGGTAGATAGTACCAGTACCTGAATAGTTGGTTTCCGCCCGTCACCGATCCTTCTAGCTGGGGTTCACAAAAATGTGAAAAATTTTACGCAGATAACGTCTTCGTCGGATCCATCAATGTCGAATTTTAAGACCTCTTTTGTTATTCCATTTTCTTTTATTATTGTTCTAGAAAGAAACTCCAAATTCGAAAGACAAGTAAGTCATCATTTGCCTAGCCTTTTCCCAAATAAATTGGGCTCGGCTTCCAGTCTAATTGGATGCAGCTGAATACCAGTATTTTACATGGAGCGACTGCCTATCTGACCTCCACAACCCAGTTAGTACTGGGAAATACGATACCCCTTGGTAAGACTGGTCGTCAGACTTTTTGGGCCACTGACTACCTAACGACTGTTAAAGATCTACAAATGACACCCGGGACCAACGGCTTTACGTGCTTTCCGAGGCACGGAGGAAACTCGGTATGTAATGGGCGGTCACCCATCCACAGACCAACCTAGGCAAGCACGGCTTAACCTAAAGATCGACCCGGCTGTTATTATATAGCCGAGCTCCTCCGTAAGTAAGTAATAGAAAGAAAACAATCGAAATTCCAACGATCACTTTAGCTAAGTGTGCGATAGAACAAGTGTGAAAGTTTACCCCCATTGCACCAAGTGCGTCAGTTTCCGAAGTTTAGTTCGGAACTGTCGGTAACGTCGTTCAAAGCATACGTTATCCAAACATCATCACAACCAACGAGATAAGATTGGA
Organism: Noctua pronuba; assembly: GCA_905220335.1. Classification (NCBI taxonomy): domain Eukaryota; kingdom Metazoa; phylum Arthropoda; class Insecta; order Lepidoptera; family Noctuidae; genus Noctua; species Noctua pronuba. The sequence goes on from LR999902.1 coordinate 10,797,804, forward strand.
AGGTTTTATGATCGCATCAGGGAAAATAACATGTGTCAATAAGCTATAGACGATGGAATTCTCTGGTACCATTTTATGCTCTCTCATATATTCCATCAGCTATTCCATCAAAATTTTATTACCTACAAGCGGTGGCTTATTGTTGTATACGGAATCTTTGCTTCTGCAAACAAAGAGTTTTTTGGGCAAACAATACGTTTACGATGCATTTCGCCGAAAAGAGACTGGTGATGTTGATAATATGGCTCCGTAAAGTATGTTTTGGAGATCCCTTTGCGTTGCATATATTATGTTTTTTTTTTGTAATATGTGTAAGGCGCGAATTACACAGAAACGGCGTAGGGCGTAAGGTGCGGCGCAGGCGTGGAATTTATAAGGAAACGAAAGAACGGCGTACCTGCGCCGCGCCGCTTGAGTGTAATTTACGACACGTCGCCTACGTACATTTTGTATGAAAATGTTTTGGAGCGGCATCACGCCTGCGCCGCGCCTTCACCTTACGCCGTTTCTGTGTAATTCGCGCCTAAGTTGATAAAGGTGTAACGGAAACATGAATGAAGCTTCAGCGTTGCGCAATAGGTCCTCCTTTGTAGGTGTAATCTGGTTATTATCTCCAAAAAACTAAGGTCTTAGATTCCTTAGGATGTAAGTTATCCTTTTTCTTGCTAGTCTGCCCAATTACTTCTTGTGTTCATGCTGCCATATCCTTTTACAGGTCGACCAAATAAGATACAACCTTTACATACAATCTACATAATAGTTCTACATAGGTCTGTCGGATCCTTAAACCACGTTACATCAACATTCTCCGAGCTCCTGCGGTATCATGATCCGTGGAACGTTCAAGTTTTTGCCTTCGACCATTTTTACATGCCGCGCCATGTTCAAATAAACGCAAATATCTTGTTCAACTCCGTTTTTACGAGAATCTGCCGCGGCCGGCTGCCATGCACAATTTTATGAAAGGATTAAAAAATATGAATTTGAATACCGAAAATTGTTCTTGGAAAGTGTAATCTGTTTAGGTGACGAAAAACCTTGCTTAAATAAAAACCAATGATGTTAAAGTTATCAATATCATAGACTATGTTCAGATTTCACAAATACTATTTTGATTAAAGATTATTTGAGGCAACCAACCTACTTACTGACGAAAGCGTCACTCATCTCTCGAATCAATTTGAAGAAATGTACATTCGCTATCAATTTTTACAGTAACTGTACAAGATAAATTACATATAAATTACACTGGACGGTACAACGTGTTTCGATTCCCAATTGAAGAAGAAAACTGGTCGAGACAAGTAGGTGTTAATTGATTGCCCCAAAGCGCGAGGCTAACGGTTACTGGGTCTCTCTCATTATACTCAATGAGCTATCATCAAAATGTTGTGACTTACCAGCTATCATACAAATCTAGAGGTCATACCGGTCGATGTATTGATGTTTTGTGCATTGTTTCGAATGTCAAAAGATTCATCAATCAGGGTATACAGTTAGGTAGCGCGGCTGTCAGTGAACTCATTGTATTCGTAAGCTTATTAGAATATTCAGGTTATTGCATTGTGAGACGTGGTGAAATGAAAGGGTTAGAGGCTTTTGTAGAATTGCATATTGTTGAGCAGTATTCATTAGGATTAGTATAATGTTATGTATGATGTTTTTTCTCACGTTGTGTTGTAATAAGACCGCGAAGAAGCTTGCGGTTTAGACTCGTTATTTTGTAATCGTTTGGTTGCTCTAACTTCTGTCGTAATGTTACGAAACTTGTAACTATGTGTCACAATGTATTTCGTGCTATACAGTTTAGGTAAAATTTTAGGGTCGAACCCTTTCGCAAAAACACACGGGCCGTGTTTTGCACAAATTAATCTAATTTTAAAAATCGATATTTAAAATGCATTGGATCTGGCTGAATAGTTGTATGTAAAACTTTAGTTTTTAAACCAGTTTGAGTTTATTTTTGTGGACTTGAATATTCGAATCTAATGGAGTTTGATAGAACACAAAATATAGTTCACTACAAACGTTAACCACCTTTGCACGGTGAAACTTGTATCTACTATGATAAATAGGACAACCAGCATGCCTGAGAGATATTTTTCGACAGCATGTAAAGCCACGTCAGAGGCCTATGGGCGGCCTAACTACTCTGACACCAGGTTAGACACTAACCACACGATAAAGAAGAAGAATAGGAAAATGGCACCGAAAATAAAGATAAATGCTGGTTTCATTCTAGCTGCTTCAAACTATGGAGGTCTGAAATAATTATACATTGTATCGGTGCAGTAAATGGCCCCATACAGAAGCAATACACCCAAAACTCACAACAACCCACAATGACGTGCATACTAAGTCACAGGCGTCAATATTTACATACCAGAACTTCCATCTACTCACACTTTCTCAACACCATTTATATGCCAATTACTTTCACCGCCAAGTAATCGATGTCCCATTGTATGTAGAGGACTCTTCACCGCATAGTATCGGACGGTTTTGTTTAGGGCCAGTTTACACTTGCACTGAATCCTTCATTGGCCACAATGCGAAGACAGCTGAGTTATTAATGCCTCCGGCTGTGCTGCTGGTCGCTACTAACTCGAAATGTAAAACCATTGACGTGCATCCATTAGGAGAAGATACCAACATGGTGGAACTAATGGCAAGTGTAGGTGAACTACGGATAAAGATTTTTTTATGTTGTGATTTTTAGAGACTGCATCGTCATCATCATTTCAGCCGATTCCATTTTGGACATAGGTCTTCCCAATGTGTCGCTACATTTTCCAGAGAGAGAGCGAGAGGCTTTCCTTGAATCACTTACTTCAAATCATAACAGTCGGACGAAACTCTTTCCAATAGAAGGAAATATTCTTTTAATTTTAAAGTGCATCGTATTTTTATTTGTACCATTGTGCACTGGTCTGTATTTTACGATAACAATGGACATTTTTCGTTCTACCCTTTTCTCATCACAACTTTTCTTCTTTTTTCACATGTCACGTTAATGTTCACTAACACAATTCAATATTCTGTAACTGTTTGTTGCAATATATAAAATGTATATCTTTTGAACTACCATTTTCACCGTATTTCCTGCATTTTACACCAGATATGAACATGCTGATATGAACTGACTGATTCACTGGCTTAATAGTCGCAAACGCTATTGCCGAGCACGAGGTTCTTGGTTCAATTCCCAAGCCGGCAGTGTTTTGGGTTTTTCGGAATTTCTCAAAATCGACGCGTAGTATGGATTTGTGCCAGCACGGTCCAATTACATTGGACTTAAATACAACAGACAAAATGTGGGTGTACAATTACCTATGTGCCTTTTGCCATTCTTATCAACGACACGATTATTTCATCTTACGGCTGCTGGCCTAACGATCAGCGTCCATTGGGCAACAACAATCACTCGGACACTACGCGTCGGATGCAACACGAACAAGACACGAGACAATTATGTACGTCGCCGCAGGTTCGCAGCAACACTCCTTTTATTTGTTTCCAGTATGCGTCGCCCTTTACGAAACTTTGTAGCTTTTTGTGGGTGATTTAAAATGAATGTAGACAATGTAAACTGAAATTTCGGGAATGGTTTTTTGGTTTACAATGTATTTGTACGAGAAAGTTGCAAAACAATTAATTGGGAGGGAAAAGTACAGGTGCGTTCAACGTGTTTTCGGCTTCTTTGATTGTGGTATTATCTAGGTACTAGTTACTGGAAAGGTTGTTCGAATTGTTTCTATATAAATACAATAATGATGATGGAGGGGCTCGTGGCTTAATAATAACAGACGCTCGGATCAATCTTCAGGTTAAGCCGCACTTGCCTAAGTTGGGCTATGGGTGGGTGACAACCCATTACATTCTGAGTTTCCTCCTTGCCTCGGAAAGCACGTTAAGCCATTAGTCCCGGCTGTCATTTGTAGATCTTTGACAGACTTTACAGGTAGTCAGTGACCCGAAAGTCTGACAACCAGTCTCACCAAGGGGTATCGTATTACCCAGTACTAACTAGGTTGTGGAGGTTCGTTAGGCAGTCGCTCCATGTAAAATACTGATATTCGGCTGCATGAGGTTAAACTAGAAACCGACACCAACATAGTTAGTAAAAGGCAGGCAGATGATGATAAATAGAAAAATAATATCCACCATAGTTTTTATACCACGATTAATGATCATCTCAACAAAATTTTTCTCATATAGCTAGTTTGTGCCGACAGCGTAAGAGGTACACAGCACAGTAGAAGCTTCTATATATAATGTAACATAATTCTTTATAATATGACTGTATAATGGTGCACGTATGTGCATATCAACAGCAGCAGTCGTTTTTGTGGGTTTAAGAGATTTATATACGAACCCGAAACAAAACCTAGGACAACAGCTAGAAACTACGAACGTAAATACTTGAGCTTTAAAACCGCATATACAACACTTCGCTGTCCCATTTGCATGCATTTTGGTATAAAGCTAAACAAAAATAGAATCTACAAACGCTTTTAGCCTATAAAAACAAAAGACATCGCTCACGAGTTACATAGCGCGACTTAACACATTGTTCTGACGTTCGTTTTGTCGCTGTAGCAATGAAACCTGGAGTGTGACTGTTTCGATTCGCATCGGCGGCTTTTATTAAAATTCTCCTTATTTGTTGGCGGGTGGTTTTTTGCAGGAAACGTCGGGCTAACGACGACCATGTCTGCAAGCTTCTAGGGTTCCGCGTCTTAAATGGCAGCGTTTTTTCCCCTCCAGAGCGCCGTATCTCGCCTTACCTTGCTTTTCCTTTGATAATAACTTTCAACAACATTTTATCTTTTTATATAATGTTTCTAATAGCTTATCTAGAAGGCAAAACTTTGCTAACTGATATTATGAATAACAAAAGAAAAATATGCTTTAGTAACTACAGTGGGCAGGTTAAAAGGCTACACTTTATAATAAAAACTTCAATAAATTCTAAAAGATTTTCTTAAGCAGTACCGTTCATAAAAATAAATATTGCAGGAAAGAAATATACTTCCCGTACTCATACTATATTAACTTTTGAAAAATACGTATCGTCTCCACCCACCTACCCCATCTTAGACACTTATATTTCGACGTCGTTTTAGAATATGCTTTTACCGTCTCGTTAGAGATCCCTGCACGTCTGAAGGGGTATTCAAGATGCATGTACTGCCGCAAAATATTTGCAGACATCTCTGAAAACCACTAGAACGCTGTTAAAGCTTTTTGTTGCTATCACAAGCATGCCGCTATCGTGTTAACAAACGCTTTTAGCGAATACCTTAGTAAGACATTCCTCACCGGCTTCAGAATTGGGCTACAAATTCTAACACAATTTTAAGTCACTATCGATATTTTTACCTTTTGTCTTTCAATTATGCCGAAACGTGCTTTCTGTCGTGTTGGACGGAAATGTGCTGATTCTATAATGCCACTCATACATCGTAAGTGACTTAAACGTGTTAAGGCGTGTATTACTCACGTGTACTTTTCTGGAAATCCCGCTTTAAGATTCCTGTTGGAGAGTTTCTGTTTTAACAGCCAATTTGCCCTGAAGAAAGTCCCATTAAAAGAACTTTGAACGTCAGTACCTTCCGAATTGCAAGCTTATGTCTCCCAATTTGTGGATCTTCGTGTGGATTCAAGTTCACCGTCATTTGTAAAACTTTCGGTTTTCTTTTATTAGCACTTTCTTTTGTATGTTTTTTTTCAGCTTCTGTTCTTTCTGCTAATCTGTATTACCTTTGACATTATTTTGAGAAGGATCTAAGAGTTTACTTTCTCTTGCAGAATCTTATAATGTAGCAGTTGCCGGCGCAGCAATATTGACTTTACTATTCTCAAATATTTCTCCTTCGCTCATTTTATTCAATACAATAAAGCCAGTTCCACCAACACTGGAAACGAGTATCGCTTTTTGATATTTGAGCTGTTCTTACAGAAATAAATCACAGTAGCATTCGTTATTTCAAAACATCACTTTGTTAACGCAATGTTTGTATTGTTTCTATTCGTGTCTATCCGAACGGGATTAATGGCGAATCCTCAGCGCTAAATCACCGGGAGGTCGTAAAAAACACCTGTCGCTACTGTGAATTCCAAGTATCAAACTTGATCGGGGGGAAACACTATTGTTTTGTGCCGGATATTTTTATTCGAAAAGGTCAAACTTTCCATGATCGTTTCGATTTCTGCTTCGATTATAACTCTTCGTTCGACGTAGTTGCTTAATGTCTAGAAGTAATTATTCTTGAAGTTTCAGTTGTTGATTGCTATTTTTATTGCAGAACTTTTAGTTTGTAATTGCTTTTTGATTCGAGAAATTCTCCCTTGGGATTGAGTTGGAATTTTACTTGAAGAAAAATACAATGTATTTGCTAATCGGGTTTTGAATATTCAATTGTGTTTTAAAAATAAAGCTTAATAGCTTTTGTTTTTAAATTACCAATTTTTGAAGCTTAAAAATACGCTACTAAATAAATACATAGATATTTCACAAATCACCTACCTACACATAGGCTAGGCAGATTATGATAACACAGATTTATCACAATAATAATACAAAATCTCTCTCAGATCGAGTAACATTCTACTAACGTTACAGCACACAACATAACTCCGGAAAACACTCAAATCTATCTCAATAACGTCAGCCATAGCGTACACTATAATATCATTATCCAACAAAGCGCAATCATTTTCATTCTTCATCACACAAATCCCCACCCTTTATAGGGTGTAAAAGACGTTTATTTTCTGCAAAGCTGCAATCTGTGTATATTTTCCGCAGGAAACAGTTTGTTTATTGTTTAGATTTCATGGTCCACTCACGGCGAAAGCTTGCCAAAAGTCGTTAACACTACACAGACACACTTCGTAAATATCTGGCTTATGTTGCTGATATAAGTGTTCGGTTGTCGAATGGTTGATATTTTAGAGGATTTTTTGATATATATAAGTGATATAATACACAATGTATACATTCAGTCAAAAAAGTATCAGGAATGGCTGATTTGTTTATGGTTCCAAATTCAATTTTTTGTTTTTTTTTTCTGTTGTTAGATTGGCACAACTGTTTTCCATTTTGGCGCGGAGTTTGAGTTGCATCTGTTATTTAGATTAAATACAGTGTACAATGTATTACGAATTTCATAATGGACAAAAACATCGAACAAAGAGTTTGTCTTAAATTTTGGAAAAAGCGTTTAAAAATGGTTTGATGATTGGACTATTCGTTGGCGTAAGTGTTTCGTTTCTGTAGGAGCATACTTTGAAGGCGATAAAATAACTTTGGATGAATAACTAACATTTTGTGTATTATTGATCGTTTCCCGGTACTTTCTTGACAGAGTAGTAATTTCGGTTCACAGTTAAGTACAATTTAAAATAAAGTATTCGTTTTATCAGTTCAAACTTAGAACGTTTACTGTTAAAATTAGTTTCAAAAGATAGTTTCAACTAGTTGATGATTCATGAACAAATTAAGGCTCTTTTTCATCTTTCGCTACATTATAATATATCAAGACAGACTAAAATGATAACTTAATTTAGCATGGCATCCTGTGCTAATTTTAATAAATAAATATCTTTGTTGACTCTTTGTTCATACGAAGAAACTAAAAACCTTATCATCTACTATTAAGGATGCTTAACAAAAACACAACGTAGCTTTTCATCCTGACAAGAAAAACAGTTTCATATTCAGAACACAATTTCTTACTGAAACCTCAAGACATCAAAGGCGAATTCCCAAAACTCAAAGAGCCATTTAAACCACCTAGTACCTCCAAATAATATGTGTACAATAATCTAAGACACTCCAAATATTTGGGTCAAAATTAATTATTTTAATATACTACGTGTTGTAATGTGCAATTTACTGTGCGGTCCGGGGTCCACACATCATAATGGCCAAAGATATTTATATAGGTGATATAAATTAAACTCATGTACATCGCGGACTACCGAATACAAGACGTTGGAAGCTAGCCCGACCTTAATACCACCCTAAAGCCTACAACCGATGTGCTAAGAGTGGTGATACAGTGTTAGGAGGTAGCGGGAGCGATGAACACAAAAACGATACAGAATTTCAAGTGTAATTTTTTTTTAACCTCCGTCATGCTCCTTGAGACAGGGCACTCTCAGATTTTATTTTTAACCTATAATGTCCCACGGCTGGGCAAAAGTCTCTCCCATAACCTTCCATTCATTTATTTGTACGGTTCTCTTCGGCCAACTGTCAGATTATAATTGCATAACTCCATAGATTCTTCAAAGTTGATGCTTTCATCATTTTCCTCAGCCTTTCTCTGCCCATTGCTCAGATGACACATAGTCCCAGTTTATTATTTAATTGTTTCTTTGTTGCATTACTAAACATGATTTAAGTATGAGCATCACTTCAGGAGTAAAGATAATGAATATAGCAGTGGCGAAGGTGCCATACAACTCTATTGCTACCGGAATCCGTTTGAAAAATTGCACAGTCAGTATTCTATAGACAAATCATATAATCGTCCAGCTTACCTCTTACAAAAAATTACCCTTCGCTACTGGTATACACCGTGCCTTTTTAGTCGTCTTACAACGGTAGGCCACTTCATGTATTCAATGACAACTAAACATTCATAAAAAAAAAATAGGATTTATGAGATTTTAATAATTTAAAAATAAAAATATTATTCAGTATTATGACGCATGACGTATTTAAAACACCCTGTTGCGAGCGATGATCTACAGGACTCGACCGCTGGGTAAGTATGTTCTCCCGTTTGACCCGTAAACATCATTAACAGGATGTTTCATTATTTTATTCTAATGTATTATTTATTTTTCTTTGTACCTATTATAGTAGGTAAAAAAATGTTTATGCCGAGAACATTGAGTGGACCACCTTTGTAAGACGACTAAAAAGTCACGGTGTATAGTTAGAATCAGCACCCATCTTTACTTCAACTACAACACTTTAAAAATCGCTCCTCTATCTTCCCCACAATGGATAGCAGCCTTAATCATGTTATGGAGTTCGGTGCCAAAGTCGCAGAATAATGGTGGTTAAGTTTCCACCACGCTCTAATTCACGCCTGCTCGTTCACTAGTGTTATTAATGAAAATAGTAGCAGATTGTTTGGACTCCATTGTTATTTGCGTTCCAACGTTATGAACTATAGTGTTATTAATCGAGTTACAATATGAAAAAATGTTAGAATACTTTTTTTGGTCAATTTAGAACGGATGGAAAATATAGTGTTTGGATATTTTGGTAGGTAAACAGTTGTTTCAATCGGGAATGGCTTGTTGGAAAATCGCTTCACGCAATTTTGATCCTTATAAGGTTGGATGAGCCTGAAATAAAATTAAAAAAACTATATATGCTTAGATATAACAATTTAAACAATCGACATTAAAAAGGCCACGTACTAAAGTCTTGAAGGAGCTCGTGGCTGAATAATAACAGCCGCTCGGATCGATTTTCAGGTTAAGCCGCTATTGCCTGAATTGGTGCGTGGATGGGGGACCACCCATTACACACCGAGTTTCTTCTGTGCCTCGGAAAGCACGTTAAGCCGTTGGTCTCGGCTGTTAATTGTAGATCTTTGACAGTTTTACATGTCAGTCTAAGAATCAGTCTTACCAAGGGGTATCGTATTACCCAACATAGTTGGGAAAAGGCTAGGCAGATGATGATGTAATACACTATTTATTCGAATAATAAACATACCCTTAATCGACAGACAGCCTTGAAACTTCCTAAGAATCCGAAAACAAAATATCAAGAGATTTATGAATCTGACAGCACTAAAAGTTTACCCAACGAACCAAAACCAGGTCGTTTAAAGAAAATTCCGCAGGTGAGCTTCAAGATAATGATAGTTGAGAGGTTGGGAACTTAACATCCTACCTATAAAAGCTTTTCGGGAAAATGAGCTGTAATGACAGCGAAAACCACTTTCTGGTCCGATGTTTCTTTTTGCTCAATGCGTTTCAGGTAAATGTTGGAGTTGGACTGAAAAGGAAGCGTTTCACGCTAAGAAAGATTCTGGGAATTATTTGGTTTGCTGTTCATGGAAATTCCATTAATTCTGCATAGAGTGGTTGTTGAAAATTCACTCTGTATTTCTGGAACACCTTTGTTTTGAACTAATAACAACAGTCGAAGTTCCAAGTTTGTTATGACTTTCCAAAATGCAGCATTTTCAGGGAAAAATATAGTGTTTGTTCTTTAACATAATTTGCATAAACACATCAAACTCAAAACAAGTAATCCAACACAGATTACAAGCTTCTACTTTAATAAAACAAAATAAATCATATTTCTGCCGCAGCTTAATTCAAATTCAAAATTTTTATTTCGGACCATTGGATCCATACCAATGGAGCTTAGTAGCCTTATCGAAGACATCACTCGTGGTCAGAAAACTGAAAGTTTCTTGCCACGCCCGCTCGAACATAGAAACTTGGTGTCTGTTTAGTTTGGGAGAGCCAGTTTATGTCAGATGACTTTGAAAAGTACGTATTTCTTGCGAGCCACTGTGAGGTAAAAATAAAATTGTTCTCGAAGCAGACTAACGGATATGTTGAGACGTCTTGACAGCATCTTGAAACTGCTATTATGATAGAAGATTACGTGTTGCAACGAGTTTCTGAATGAATGCTAGACTGCTATACATAGGGTGCACTTTCGCGTCGAAATTCTAAAAAGGATAGCATGATCAGCCTACAATGTTCACACTGCTGGGACTCTATGAGAGGGAATGGGCTATAATCCACCATGCGGACCCAGTGCGGTTTGGTAGATGTCACATATCTTAAATTTTTTTGGTTCTAGGACATGCCGATTTCCTCACAATGTTTTCCTTCACCGTTTTGAGAGCAGTGGTGATAAAATAAATTACACAAAGTAATGCGCCTACCTGGGTTCGAACCCACGACTCAATGTTCGCAAGTCGGGGTCGCCACCACTGGGCCACCGCTGCTCCACAAAAGGATATTTGACGTAAAATAAGAAACAAAAACTGAGTGAGAAGTTTAAATTTCTACTGTTTTCATTTGAATTAGTGGTGTTACCTAAAACTATGGAATACATTGGAATACGCTGTTCCCATATACATATTTATTTTCTAGAATTTACTTAAGATTTTTTTTTCTTGGCTAAATTAAGTGGATACTTACCTTTTAAATCTTCGAATTGAATCTGGCACTCCACTGAATATAGACGATCTTATTCAGTGAATTGCAAGATGTGCTCTTACCCTGAGATCAAACGGCACAACAAAGTATTCTAGTATATTCTGTTGAAAAGAGCTGATCGATCAAAGTCGCAAAATGGCAAGACCCTGACCTTTCTTCAGTCCTAAGGTTATCTTCGGTCACGTTTACAATGTTTGCATTTTCTACTGTAACTGTGAATCATAAAGAGCTCACAAATCTTCGCATTTCTGAAAAAGAAGAATCCGTTTTAATAATTCAGTCAAAACACTAAAGATCATTTAATTTTCCTATCTGTGTCAATTATAATAAAATTCCCATTTACTTGATAGAGGATCTGTAATGGAATATAAAAGGACGTTATTTTAGAGAAAAAAAAACTAAAAGCCAAGAAAAGGAAAGAACCGGGGGGATCTTAAAAAAGAGCTTTCCGAAGTGCTCATTACGACACTCTAGGACGTCTTGAAGGAGTCATAAAGGCAATTACTTCACATTTTTCCTTCTTTGAACTTTGAAAAATGATACCTATATTTTTCTATTTTATTTGGTGCTTTATTTTGTTCTCTTCTCTGACATCCTCAACTATTAGATAAATTAATTCTGCTGCTCTTTTAAAACGGCTACCATAGCTTTAATATTTGCATCTTTCGTATATGCCACTATTTTCATATTTATGTTAGAGTTGGCATTTCTTTCATTAATGAGATTTTTTTCCTCTCTGACTTTGCCTACGTAGTTATTTGTTAGTGAGTGGACTATACACGCTCGGGTGACCTATTAAAATGAGTTTTTACGTTTCATTTATAAACTTCCAAAAGAATCTCTACATTTTTCATATGTTGAATTTATTGTACTGTGCATGACTTTTTGTACTTTCGTAGCATGACAAAATAATGAAAAATACAGCTGTAGTGGATTTAAAAAAATGTAATAATGATGTTCACATATTCTCTCTACGATTTTTTCTCTTTCAACGTAAGCCGATTATACGAAAACACTGTGCCACTTGTAGCAGTACAAAAGTCAACATGAAACATTTATTTTATTTCAGTATTCACTATATCAACGACTTTCGAGCACATCGTCCTATCTCTAAAACAAATGTCACCAGTTAATAGATTTTATCTCAGGTCTGAAATATAATACTGCTGTAGAAAATGCAATATTTATATGATGTATTTATTCAACACTAAATATATTAAAACCACTTTAACATTCATTTCTATCATTTCAAAAGCATCTTTGTACCATATTTTATTCACATCATGTGTCATATCAAAGTGCTTTGATATTTTTTTCAGAAGTTTCCAGAAAAAATGGTAATAGTCTCCTCACGTCTTCATCATATCAGGATCATGCTCCCCACTTACCATTACGGGGCTTAGCTTCACTTAAGGGTCCTGCAACATTAAAAAGTTGCGAAAATATCTCGCAAAGTATGTTTTATCACTGTTTGAAGTTGGAAGTTTTCCACACGTAAGCCTGTGGTTGTCTGTGAACTCGCTAACGACGTAAAATACCTCTTGACTAACAAAATGTGTCTTGTTGCCTTAGGGTCTACGCATGACCGTAAATCAAGATTGAATGTTAAACTTTACGACCTTGTAATAAAGCTTCTTCTTCCGTAGCTAAACCAACATCTAGTTGGGCAAAGTTCAAGAAGTTTAATTACAGACTATCTCAAAAATATTTGTATTAGATTTCCACTGTTTACGTTTATAATTTTCATTTACATAAATTCTACTTCAAATGAAAGAGACTGCTTTCTTAGTTCTTCTATTTTATATTAAAATAGAGTACAGTATTGTGTTTCAGGTAATATGAAAAACCTAGTTTTTCTTCATAACTTTTAACAAGTATTAACATAAAACACTAGCTAATTGCAAGACTCGAGAATCTTGGTGAAGTAAGTATCATAGTTTCAGTTTCTGAAGTTGTCCTTTTGTATCACACTGGGCAGGTGTATTAAAGATGGCTTTCGTTTGCAGTTTTCATAATGTTTTGTTATGAGAGAAAGAATATTCACCACAATGATATAAAAGAAGCGTGTGTAGTTTGCAGCTTTTTTAATTACTACACTTGTGTGTTTTGAACATCTTTTTATGTAAGTAGTGGTTAACATTTCTATGATTTAGTTATACGAATTTTCACATATCTCCGCTTCATTTTTCACCACTGAATAAACTAAAGAAGGACACATAATTTATTTAACACTTTTACTACAAATAATAAAGGTACATTTTAGATACAAGTATTAAGTTATTTTTTAAATACCATGGCATTATTAGGTCCTATTTATATAAAATCAAAATAATTAAAAAAGTTATCAACGCAACAAAATTAAACGGACGCAGCACCGACTTAGAATATTAAAGAGTTGAAGCAAATTAAAAGTATTAAAACAGTCTGTTATAAGTCGTTTCATTACAAATGTACAGACGGACAGACTCTGACGTGAAAATAACTTTTCCTCGAGTTAAGTCTCATGAATATTTATCTCACTTCCTAGCTCGAAAGTAAGTATAAACTTCTGAACGTTTCCCACTTGATCAAACTTTACTCTTAAGACAGCTTGGGGAGACGCCGTGATCCTGAACTCTTTAAAATCGCACTAAAAATATATACAAGAAGAAACGCATTAAAATGTTTTAGAGTTTATTTTTGTGAGCTCAACTTTTGCTTTAAAGGCTAGCTTTGTTTAATTTAAGTTTTTGAAGGGGTTGAATTTTAAATTATTTAGATTATAGGTTAAACAAACCAGACGGTTTTATTGATATTCAGTTTCCTTGATAACCACCGGTAGTCACCGTAGATACATCCAGACCTAAAGTTTGTATGAATATCTCAGTATTTAAAATGAATAGTCACGTCATCATCTACAGGGTGTAACAAGACCCTTAACGAAGCCGTCAAACAAGCATTATGTACATCAAACTAAGTAACTTTACGCAAAAAATATTGTTGGGAAACGACTTTTGTTTTGGGGTAAAAATCACTTTTTACGGTAGGACTCAGTGTAACGCACTACAAGGTTCTAAACTAGAAGGTTCCCAGGAAAGGTCTTGAACAAAAAAATGATCGCAATTACGATGACGGGGAGAACAAACTTTCTTTCGGCTTCGTTAAGGGTATTGTTACACTCTTTATGTATAATAGAAAATAAGTTCAGATTAAACAAAGTGTTAAATATTACCTAATGATACCTCTGTGTGAGAGGAAGTGGGCTATAATGATTACGGCGTGATGTTATTTTATGTTATCTTATTAAATGAGTTTCGTTAACAACACAAAAGAAAAGCAAGGTTCGAAACATGATTAATATCGAAACAACAAACACTTAATTATATTACACAGTCAAATCTCACGACACAGTACAAATATTGCCTCAAAAGCCTCTCTGACTCAAACTTTCAATATCAGTAAATCAATTAACTAAGTATCTTTGTCAGTCTTGTTGAAGTCGAATGTCGACAACTGAAACCACTTTATGACTCAATGTTATGTAATAATAGTTAACAAGCGAATATAAGGTCGTAATAGATCCGGGGCTGCGGTACTGTTCGAAAGAGATACCGCGGCCCTGGAACACAAAGGGCAAAAAAGGAACATGGATGGGTTTTAGTCAGTAAAAGTCTGACACTACCTTCCACTCCGTCCAGAGCGGAGGGGGTTATTAGATGATATCCCACCCGAAAAAAAAAATGTAATAGATATCTACATAAATTGCATATATTGTGTGTTGAAATAAAGGTCTCTAAATGCAGTTATGGGTACAGATCTGCAAATTTATATTTATGGGGAAATTCAGACACTTTGGCTCATGAAACAGAATTACATCAATTTTAACTCTGGCTGGTATCAAACCTTCAAACTTAAGTTGTGAATAATTGGTAATGTTTAGCTTTAATTTCATATTCAAGGAGACATGAGTATTCTTTATTAGTACCTACTGACAAGGAATACCTACTCTTATTCGAGGTAGAAGGGACACCGAAAACTACTAATTCAGTACATCACTCTGAGCCCGGGGCCAAATAGAAATTTTTCAACGGTTATTAAAAAAGAAATCTGCGGTTCCATAAATTTTGACAGTGTGGATATTGCACTTTTGGAAAGGAAACAGGAGATTTTTTTCTGTGTATTGAATACGTGGTAACCGTTTTGAGTCTGTGTCCCTTCCATCCCGTCATCCTCATCTGCCTAGCCTTTTCCCACTATATTGGGGTCGGCTTCCAGTCTAACAGGATGCAGCTGAATACCAGTATTTTACTTGGAGCGACTGCCTATCTGATCTCCACAACCTAGCGACTACTGGGTAATACGATACCCTTTGGTAAGACTGACCCTTCCACCCCGTGTTATTCTTATTTGATATCAGGCAGGCAGTTGAAACAACTGATAGCTGCCCGCATCCTGATGTTCCCCACTAGATTTTCTTCTTACGTTATGATTTATTTTATATGCTTCTAAGAATTCTTCATAGGCATTTCTTGTAACAGTACAATTACTAGTGGAACCTAAATCTCTTAGGCAGAGAAAGGTGAACAAATCTCACAGGCGGAAAAACATCAAATCTCCCAATAAATATACCCTAAAATGTGGGCCAAGTACGGTCAGTACTTGTTTCATGCTTGTATGAACTACGAGAAATCCTTACAAGGGTCTAATAAGCTTCGCTCCGTTTTTTGCCCCGAAGAACTTGCCTCCGAACAAATCCGTCAGTAAAAACGACTACGGCAAAAGACAAAGTGTACTCAAACACTGTCGACTGTCGGACCGTTCGCACAACTTTTGTTTGGAATTAGAGGTAAACACATTAGGTAGTATGTTTGTGTAGGCGCCGGGCATTACTCGACCCAACTTGTTTGATCTGAGACTAAACCGACCCGGACTAATCAGGGACAAGTTTGGCGATTCACATTTTTAAACTGTTTTGTTTTGTTTGTTGCGGTGTTCCGGAATTAGATGGTGTCGGAATGAAAATGGGATCACATTGTGTTTGATACGATTTGAGAAGAAAGACCGATCAAAGGAAGATTTATGTCTGATTTCACGCCGTGGAATTTTGAACGCTTCGCTCTGTGCTGAAAGTTGATATTCCAACATGAGAGAAGAGATGAAAATCAGCTTAAAACTGCTGTTTTACTTCTTCTCTTTCTTTCCTGATATTTTTTAAAAACCTTATCTATAAACAAACACACAACAAATGACACAGCACATTTCATATCAGCATCATTACCAATGATCGGAGTAGGTAGATTGATTTTTGGTACTTGTATCATAAACGCACACAGAAAGAATAACATGGATAAGCCATTTTTCCGGAAAGTAATTCCGGTATTTCCGGATTCAATTAAATATTGTTAATGTTGGTAGTGATATTATAACTACTCAATTCAAAATTTAAAGGAAGATATCAAAACTAAATTAATTCATTATTATTTATCTGTTGAATAATAAAAACAATCACACCAATAATTCACCAATTCCGGAGGAATGTCCATAGTAATATATACGTTTCGGATCAATGACCCCAGTTCAATCTACCTACTCCGATCACTGATCATTACTCACAATCCAATTTACAACTCAATCACAAATAACTCATTCGCACAAAATACGCGCGTATTGCACTGAACGAACGCTGCGACATGCAAAATGGACAACGCAGCCGGATCGCTATCAACACCGTAAATTATTTGACAAGAACGCATTAATCTTTATCTCGCAATACCTGACTTATGCTCCACCGGCCCTGCCTTTGTAAAGGGTTTTAATTAGAAGGTGAATACGATAAATGTGTGGTCCGGGCGTGTTATTGCCTGACAAGAGTTAAGCAATCTCGTGCGCGTTCGAAATGTCCAAAGGATTAAGTACGCAGATTAAGATGAGTTTAACTTTAAACCGTGATTCAGTGTTTTGATGCTTTCAAATGTAAATTTTATTTGGGTTCCGCACGTTCGAATGGAAAAACGGAACCCATAAAGGATTATTCGGGAGTCTGTTTGACCGTCTGTCAGAGTCAATTTGCTCTGAAACTATAGGACTGATTAAGTTGAAAAGTACACAAATATTAATTTCTATGCCCAAACTCGGACGTGTAGCGTCAATAAATGAATTTTGAATATGCCCCCCCCATATTCATATTACATTGAATATTTTGGCAGGGAAATTATAGCTAAAAATAAATGATTCGCTAACTGTCGTGTCACGGCTTTTTTCTGAAGTGTGGTTTCAAAGATATATTTTAGAGTTATTTGAGTTTTTGAGTTATTAACAGCTGACAGCGTTGAGGTGGAGTTTTTTGATGCCCTTTTATAGATTGTTGTTAGTTTATTTAATAGTTTTTAATTAATAATGTATATAGCTAGTTTATTTTGCGTGTACTGAATAAACCCTTTAAAAATAAAAAAATATTGTTATTTAAAAAATTCATCTTAAAATGAAAATCCATTCCACCCCCTCATTTACCTCGACGCGGTTCGACCCCGCAATATTCTGCTGCGTCCCCACATTACCATAAGAATTCGTGCATTGTTGTTTTTGTATCATGCATCATTTATTAAGTACGGTAAGCGGAGCTAGTCTAGTAGTAGTATTTTATGGAAATTCGACCAAAATTGGATTTCGGCGTTTAGATTATAAATCTTACTAAACGGAGTTAGAAAAAACTCAGTATAAAATTGACTTACTTGCAGATAAAGATGAATTTATTTTCAAAGGTACTATTTAATGCTTTGAAGTCTATGTTTTTTTTTTAAACATTTGTCTACGAGTAGTTAGCTTTACTAGAATATAAAACAAAATAACTTTGATCTTTTTCTCTAAAGATGATTTACTCTCCTGAGTATTTTTTACATCAATTGTAACTTTCATGTTTTATAAGGTGCAATCTCTGGCGGGAGCGGTTTAAACCCCCGGACAACTTCAACGACCCTTCAGAAAACCTACCACCTGGGCACGCGTTGCCGTGGCCGACTTGGAAATCCTTAAACAGACTTCGAACCCAAGTCGGCCGGACCAAAGACAATCTCTGCAGATGGGGGTTCATGGACGGCTCTGACCTCAAGTGCCTTTGCGGCGTCTCCCCACAGACAATGGCCCACCTTCCATCTTGCACCGCATGCCCTATCACCTGCGCACTTGAAGATCTGCTTACTGCATCAGTGAGTGGGGTTCGCGTGGCTGAGTTTTGGGCTAAACATAATATCTGAACTTTTTGCCATCGACACGCTAAGAAGAAGATGTTTTATAAGAAAATCTGTGTTTGAAGTTCACCTAAAACAGTATAATCAATATAAAAATAGTATTATCTCAAGCTATGGTAATGAACGAACAAAATTCTTTTCGCGTCGGTTGTAAAAGCAAAAGTTCGTATTGTTGTTCGTAACTAATTTATTAAATTAATTTCCTTAGAAATTTTGCTTAAAACTCTTTGGGAATTATACTTGTTTCTGAAATAAGATCCACGTGAGCAAACAATACTTGCGCAAACTGTCTTTATTTAACTTGTATTTAATATCTGAGACGTGTTTTCTCGAAACTTCTATACGCATCAAGCGGTAAAGTTGGATCAAGTTCGGAATTTGAAATTGCTTTCGTTACGAATTTGTTTAAATTTATTCCTATATCGTGGAAATATAATGCCTGCGAACGTTTAGTTTTATCTAATGGCAAGATGTTGCTTTTGATTGTTGAAGAAGGGTGCATATTATAAATGTCAATATCTTTTTTGGTAAATTTAGCTTCTGTAGAAGGGTTACAAACGAACAGATGGGCCGGAATGACGATCCCGTGTCTGAAGGCAAGCATTGTTGCAGAGGCAAGCCTAGAAGTTAGCGGCTTAGAGCAGACCGCGGGACTGTTCGAAAGAGATACCGCGGCCTTGGAACACAAAGGGCAAAGAAGGAACATGGATGGGTTTTAGTCAGTAAAAGTCTGACACTCCCTTCCACTCCACCCAGAGCGGGGGAAGAAAAAAAGGCCTAGAAAACACTGGTGCGGCGAACTGAACTCGTTTTTGTGGGACTGGAGGAATATAGGGGAGACCTTTGCCTTAACAAAATAAAAAGGATTAGCACGGACGTGTACAACACCGCGCTCACATCTTTTCAACAGCTACCAAACAATTCAGCAATTTTAATTTTGTTTTGGGGAATTTCAGAGTGACGAAGGTCACATCAGGCGTCCAATGGGCACATTTTTTTGTTTTTTGTCTGAACAGCCGAAAAGCCGTACCTAAGTAATAAGTAGGGGATGGGACAGACTACTCCTCTGCGTCCCTTGTCTACGTGTGACTCTAGAGACTAAACACGTTGGCCGTAACCGTATTCAGCACACTGACATCATCATCTGCCTAGCCTTTTCCCAACTGTATTGGGGTCGGCTTCCAGTCTAACCGAATGCAGCTGAATACCAGTATTTTACATGGAGCGACTGCCTATCTGACCTCCACAACCCAGTTAGTACTGGGTAATACGATAACCCCTGGTAAGACTAGTTGTCAGACTTTTGGGCTCCCGACTACCTAACGACTGTCAAAGATGTACAAATGACACCCGGGAGCAACAGTTTAACGTGCTTTCCGAGGTACGGAGGAAACTCGGTATGTAATGGGTGGTTACTCATCTACAGACCAACCTAGGTAAAGACGGCTTAACCTAAAGATCGACGCGAGCGGCTGTTATTATTTAGCCACGAGTTCCTGACACAGCACACTGACAAACTAATGCAAAAGCAACAATGCCTTCTCTACAACAGACAACATCTTCCCTAAAGCACAGGGGAATCAATCTTATTACGTTACAGTCGAAGTAGTCGAGTTAAGCAACATGCCAACCATAATAACCATAAATACACAAACCTGATCTCTTTAGGGTATCTAATTTCAGTACGTCCCAATTAATAGCATCAAACCCGTAAACAGCTTGCAAGACACACAAATATCTATAACCACGACTCAATTGGGAAGCGTCCCACGCGCAAATATCCAAATCGGTGGTGAAATTAAACGTTTACACCATCGTAAATTATTCACAGAGTTTATCGCTAGTGAATATTTATTACTGACGTAATTAGGTTCGTGCCTTCAGGTTTGCGCAACGGGAGACTAACTAAATAAATTAAACATTCCTTCTGAGCATAGAGCGTATGCATGAGGGAACATCGTTTGGGACTGTCGACTAATGTCAAAGAGAAATGGGAAAACACTTAGAGCTGTTTACACGGATCTTGTGAAGATTTCTAGTTGGGAACGTCTGGAGTGTTTGTTGTGCAAGCAGTGGCGGGGTACTGTTTAGTGGAGGTTTGATTCGGAGTGCTGGTTTTGGCTGTCACCGTGATGTATGATCTGTTAACCCTATATTTTATGGACTATGTTGTGTAGTTCTTTATTATCCCACAATCATCATCATCATCATTCTCCTGCACTTATCTTCTTCTTACATACTTCTCTATTACTCGTCATCTCATCAGATACCTCCTTTCTTGCCATATCATCCTAGGTATCTCGGTTCGATAGGAATCAAAGACATTTAGGATAATATAGAAAGATTATAGGCTAAATAATAACAGCCGCAGGGGTCGATTTTCAAGGTTAAGCAGGGCTTGCTAAAGTCGGCCCGTGGATGGGTGACCAACTTAACATACCAAGTTCCCTCCGTGCCTCGGAAAGCACGTTAAGCCATAAGTTCTGGCTTTTATTTGTAGATCTTTGAAAGTCTGACAACCAGGTCTTACCAAAGGGTATCGTGTTACCCAATAATTGCGTTGTGGAGGTCAGATAGGCAGTCGCTCCATGTAAAATACTGATATTCAGCTGCATCCGATGAAAGCAAAATGATATCATTACCAAGTCTGACACGTTACACTTGTACTGTGTACACTCAACAATACATCAAGCTATACATTTCCAGTATATCATAGCCTCGCTTTGTAAAGGTTTCCCGCACAATGAGAGATCCGCATAAACTGGTTTTGTATAGCTTGATTGGTCGTCATGCGTACCGACAGCACCTAGATGGCTCTTACATGTAGATTACGACTTTGTTCGCTTGTCCGGTCTAGTGAAGTGAATCTCTTCGAATGGAGTTAACAAATTCTTTGATGCAGGAAGTACCTTTTGATAATCAGCCATAAGGGACTATAATTATGGGACTGAAGAGTCCCTAATTATAGGTAATCGATGCAGTAAGTGAATTAAATTACCCATACTTATAATAATCGGGGTTTAACTAGGAGTAGCTGTCGCTACCGAAACTAATCTTACAGCTATTATAAATGCGAAAGTATGGATGGATGGATGGATGCTTGTTACTCATTCATGCCAGAACGGCTAGACAGATCTAAATGAAATTTGGTACAGAGATAGAAATAGCATATAGGCTACTTTTTATTCTCACACATAAATTTCAAAATTTGCACGCTAACGAAGCGAGCAACATCTAGTACTATTATAAATGCGAAAGTTTAAATGGATGAATGTTTGTTACTAAATCACGCCAGAACGGCTAAACGGATCTGGATGAAATTTGGCACAGAGATAGATTATTTATTAATAGTACTAAAGGATATTTTGTATCCCGCGGGACAGAAATCAAACTCCATGCGGGCGAAGCCGTGGACAACAGCTAGTAACCCATTATATTTACTTAGGTACGCCAAGTGTTTGACGGAGCAATAGTGTTGCTACTAAATTGTATTATTATTATTATAATAATATGTGTACGAAGAAAATTAACCCCCGATATTTAAAGGAGTTTCAAAGTCAAAGTTTTTTATTTGCTAAACATGTATAAAAGGTGTAAATGTAAAGTTAAGAGATCTCTATGTTTAGCCTTTAACGGCGTACAAATATTAAAACAAAATTAAGTTTTGTCTATCATAAATTATTTCTTAGTAATATTTCTTATTATAAAAATTAAATTGAATACCTAGAGGTAATACCTAGAGGTATTCAATTTTTTATAAATTCAAACACTGTTTTAAGCTTTCACGGTTTACAACTAAACTTAAACTGTCACTTATGGGATATCTTCCGTGATTGTTCATTATTTTGAGCTTTCTAAATTATTTCTTAAAATCAATGATAGCTAAAAATAATTTTGGACAATTTTGTTTTTCTTTAAACATGCAAACTGTTAGATAGTTTCGTATCCAGCTACAATGTTGCCTCTAAAGGAACTCGCTCTTGTTCATCTATAATGAGAGGGATAAGCTCTAAGCACCGAGTTCAGCTTCATAAATAAATCTTTTATTATTTTCAACCATAAAACTAAGTCTTTATCAAAAAAAACCTAACAAGTACAAATATTTACGAAAATTTGTGTTGTCAAAGGTAATCCTAGAATTTTCTATTAAATTCAAGTTCGTGGAAAATTTTGTACTTGAAAAATGTACTGACGTAAAGTAAGTAAGTGTTCGTAATTTTCTGAGCCTAGAGAGTAAATCTAGTTTTATGCCCACTTTATTATGATTTATAGATTTTGTATAAATTTAGTGAAATATTAGCCGGTAAAATTCTTGACTTTGATTTATTTGTGCCTTGTTTAGTCTCAACAAAGTAACTACAAAGTCTTGAATTTAGACTTTTACAAATACTTAAGTCCCAGTTTATTATAAAAGAGTCTTGTAAAAATAGCTCAAAGAGGACTCCGTTTATCTGGTAAAGGAATTGAAACATAATATTCCGATTAGCAGGATTACGGTACTACGGTTAAATTGAAAGGAACGGACTAGCCCGGGGCAATATTCTTCATTAACTCTTTCGATCTCAATTTAAAAAAAATATCGTTTCGGTTCCGTGCTCTTTAAAACCCTTTTTTATCCCTAATCACCTACTTTTCGAGTTAAACATCTTCAAGAGAATTTCGGATAGAAAACAGTGTTAATGTTTTATGTTTCTAATTTTGGATTATTATCAAAACCTCGAAAACCCTTAGTCTTGAACTAGCTCTCCACTCGCGACTTCGCCCGTAGAAATTGTGATAGCTCGGGTAATTTGCATGATATAAATATAATTTATAGCCTTCGTGATAATTTAACTTTCTAATGATGAAAGAATTTTTGTAATCGGTCCAGTAGTTTTGACTTTATTCGTTACAAATATACAAATCTTTCTTCTTCATAATATTAGTGTAGATTTGTTATTGTGTAATAATCTATTTCAGTAGTCCACCTTCAGTAATCAGAAAATATCCTTTTGACAAAGGTACATTTTACTGACTTTTTCCAGAATTTTACTGACGAAATATATTTCCTATGATCATCTGAAAGCCCCTGATCAAAAATGGGCTATCCGTTTCTAGAAAAATTTGGTGAGTAGCTAGCACAGCTTGAAAAAATTTTGTTATCTGGTTGTAAATCCGATTAATCTGTGTATTTAATTTTCTATGGTTGCGGATGCGTTTTAATTTAGATATTGATATTGTTGTAATTAATCTGACTGCATCGCAAGAGTGACTGCTGAACATAAGGTTCTGGGTCCTCGATTCCCAGGTCAGGCAAAGTGATAATAGGTTCTTCCATTAAGAATTTATCAGTAGCAGCGATGGAGCCTGGATTCGTGCCCGATACATAGCAATTGGATCGCCCCCTATTACATGGGACATAAACACAACTAGCAAAATTTGAGTGTATTATTAGGTACACCTCTGCCTAACCCTTTAAGAATTACCGGCGTAAAGTAATGTAATTGTTGTATTAAACTCGTTGTTAATTTTAGAGATCGATATTGCCGATTGTGAAACTATGCGTCAAAGTGATGACGGCTGTATTACATAACTTCGATAACTGTTATGGTTCAACGTCGAATTTGACGTATTGATCAGTATATTCTGATGAGATTGGCACAATGAAATCTGGTTCTGGGCTTTCTTCTTGATTTTGGCATTTTCTCTCATTCCTAGTGTGAACGTGTTCTTAATCTATACATATAATAAAATAGTAACAGGCCGATGTCTATAAATTCAAGATATTGAAAAAAAATAGGGGCCTTTATTCTAATCTAATTTGAAATAAATAATTTGATATTTTTATATTTTAAAAACAAAAGTACACAAAAACATTGAAAAATAGATGTCCCATCGGCATCCGGATCAAGGTTCAGGGTGACCGGTGTTCAGGGCTCTAGAGAGAGGAACCTCCTCACAATGCGTGCCGTGTCCTTGAGTAATGCTTTCTGAATCAAGCCCTTGACCCAGCTGCGCAATGAGAGCCTGTAAGATGCTAGTCGATTCTCTTTGGCTCCATTAACCGTAACGATTATCGGTACAATGATTGCAAAGCCACCTCCCACATGTCGACAAAAAAAAAACTTATTCTTCTTACCATAACAATACTTACAAAAATATTAAAAATAACCTTGAACAAGTTACCAGTAACAATAAACAAAACATATTCGAAGCAATAATTAGCACCATAATCTTGAAAACAACTGTCACTGATGTTATCGCGTTTTATAGTCTCCGCCCGCCATATGGTGACATTCTTTTAAAAACACATTATGTCGCCCGATATTTGTCTATTGTTTTTGAGTTTCTCGTTTCACGTACGACGATAAAAACGTTTAATGACGGAATTAAATGGAATCTTTTTAATGTGATTTGCCGTATGTTGCAGTCTGTTGTAGATTATGGTGACAGACATCTTGAGACTATTCTGTAGTTTCTTTTTTGTTCTAGATATTGTCTGTCTCTTCCAATTTACATTTGTTTTATGACTAAGTAGCTTCTGCGGCTTCGCACACGTATTTTAAGTTTTTTTTTTTTAGCATAATGTAACCATAGCGTAACTGCAAGCAATAAGTTGACAAAGTTTCATTGGAATCGGATGAACGGTATAGAAACTTATTTTTTTATATAATATTAGAAAGACTATCAACACGCCCCAGCTTCGCACTGCCTTTATAACTTGAAAAAACATCGAGATTTCTTGATTATACATATAATATGTTGTTGAAACGAACTACGTAGTCTCACTGATATATACAAAAAGTAACTTTATTTCATACCTAATAGGTACCAGATCATCATCATCTCATTTTCTCTCAACATGTTGCATAAGGTTTTGGCTTAGGTTTCATACTCGTAGTCAGCCTGACACAAAACCTCCTAGGGAATGCCTTTGTTAGTGCTTTACCCGTCGCTTGATAGTCTGCACTGGGTCTACCTATAGATTAATAATTAAACAAACATCTGACATCTCTGTATCGAACTATCTAAAACAAAAGAGCATCGGCACTAACAAACGAACAAATAAAAGACCGTGTCCCCGAAATTATATAAGAATAAGAATCATCTGCCGTTGACAGCTAATAATATTAATTACGGCCTGTTATGTCATAGCGGGGACCTTTGTTCCATGACAATCGGTACGACCCGACTGCCCTTTAAGTTTTTATAAGAGCATGTCCAGTCCTTTGACAGATATTTTACCCGTAACTTTCAAAACTCACACTGAACTTTATTTTTGTATAAATAAGGTAGATGTTAGATTGCTGTCACTGACAAATCTGTCAAAATTACAGTGGTCGTTATTGTTGTAACAATAAGGTTGATAGTTGATTGCAACTGTCAGCCGTCAAAATATATGTGAAGGGACTGTACCAAGTTAAGGCATCTGTTTTTGTGGTCACGCGCCACAAACCGAAGGAATGACTGATGTCCATGTGTCAGCTACTTTTGTCCAACGTAGATTAAATAAATAGGACAGAATGCCGGGTCTATTGGGAATTTGGGACGTATTTATGGTTTAGGGGAAAGCGTAAGATGGTTTTTAAATTGATTGAAGGAAAGGACGTTTATTTCTTTTAGATTGTGAGAGATATGGTGTTACAGACCCACACATTTATTTTTTTAATGCTTTTTTAATCTACATCACGCCTAATCCCTAGTGGGTAAGACAGGGGTGTACCTACCTACCTATCTTTAGTACACCTACATCTTGCCTGTTATTTATATATGCCCCATGTTATAGGAGGCGGGCATGCTGCCATCAACTGGCCACAAATCCAGAATCCAGGCTGATACTGAGAAATTCCTGATGTAAAAACACTACCCGACCGGGGAATCAAACCCAAGGCTTTATGTTCAGCAGTAGCACTCACTAGGCAATTTTTCAAGTATAGTAATTACTCAATAACAGCTTCTCTAATCTTAGCTAGAAAATAATGAATTTTCATACCCCACTAAACGCCACAATTTCCAGCAGAATGCTTATTTCAAAATCCTCCACTCTATCACAAACGTGTCACTTGGTCTTTGTATACTAAATGGGCCGACAAAGGCGACGTCGGAGGCGTGCGAAACGCTTCACACATTGCGAGAGCCACACGTGGTCGGGTAAAAACTGGAGCGAATCATATTTCCTACTGTGATTACTACTGTTTGATGAGTGCCGTCATCGTTCGAGAGGAAGATCTTGTCGGCTTTTATAAACAACCCTGACTGTTCATGTGATTATCGTAAAAATCTATTGAAGACTGATCTAGAATATCCGATACTTACTTAACTGGATTGAACACTGCAACAGTTTGTGTATGTGTTACCGGAAATGTATGAAATCTAGGAATTGTGATTGACACAATTCCTAGGAAATATATACAATTCCGAGCCTACTTAGGAAATGTGTAAAATTGTGTTTTAAAGATTCTTTAAAATATACATTTCATTTTTTTGAATTTTAT
Organism: Noctua pronuba; assembly: GCA_905220335.1. Classification (NCBI taxonomy): domain Eukaryota; kingdom Metazoa; phylum Arthropoda; class Insecta; order Lepidoptera; family Noctuidae; genus Noctua; species Noctua pronuba. The sequence continues at coordinate 10,824,718 of LR999902.1, forward strand.
GCTATTCCAAGATCACACTAGGAAATGTAGAAAAACGAATGCTCTCTGCGAATAAAATAAATAAAACCCAAATAAAATCAACGTCAAGGTAAATATCAAAATTTTGTAATAAGGCGTACTCGGCGTATCCCCGCTACGCGGGGCTCCTATTTCTGTCTACAGGGTTTAAAGTAACCTAACACAAAGTCAGGTGCCCCAAGTACCGAGCTCGATTCGCTCTCTCCTAGATTTCTTATCTATTTTAGGAATTGTGCACGTTTCCTAGGTAGTTTATACAATGACGGATTACATACTTTTCCGTTAACATAATTATATAGGTACAAATAATTTGTTTGACTAGAGCATTGCTGACCCTGTGGCCGTGACTGAGTTGTGAGTCATGAGTTCAAATCCAGTTTGGCGGCACATTGAGAGCAGTGACTCTCAAAGTTGCAGAAGGAACACATCTTAAGAAACCGGCATGTCCTATTACCAAAACTTCGAAGATATGTAACATCCACCTAGTTGCGGTACTTTCATACAAGTCTAAAACTTGACTTACCCTTATAAATCTTCATGATAGTAGGGTTTCTTAACAGTCTGCTTGCCCTAGGGGCTGGTCGTACTGTTGATCCCTAGGCACGCCACCAAGTGATCCACCAGCCTGCACCGGGCCTTCGTTTCGTATTTTGGCGAGCGGGCCATAATCCGCCATTCCATCTTACAGAGAGGAGATCGGTGCTCCAGGTGATGGAAATATTAAAAGCTGATTATGTTAGGGTTATTACATTATCCTACACGAGTATTTTTAATTCTGAAATAATAATATTATTGTCTTTGTGTTTCTTAATGTTTTTTAAATTTTTAACTAGGTACCTACGAGTACATTGTGTTAAGTATTTTAATTTTATTTTAAGTTTGCTTGCTGAAAGAAGTCAGCGAAATATGAGAAACCTTTTTATTTTTAAGACCATCATGTACATACCATATTTCACGCAAATAAACAATCTTATCTTATACCTTTTGGATATTCATCAATACCTATGCTTTATAAAAGTGGCCCAAGATGGTCTTTGTGTGACATGCATGTTGAAATGTTACCTTGAAACTGCAGCAGACATGAAAGTAAACAAAAAAATAATGTGGACTGGTACCTTCTTTCTTAAATCACCCTTTGCTCTGTAACGAAGTCTCGTCAATCTTAGGCGACACTGACTTTATTGCATTTTCTTGTCCTCACACGACGAGAAGTGGTCCATCTCAATAAAGGACTTTTAACCCCGTTTTCAAGCTCAAGTCTTGCAAACTTAGAATGATACTTGAACTGCAATGTCTTGTACGAACTTTAAAACAAATAAAAGTATCCCCCATCAGATAAAACAAAATGGCCGTCAGAGTCTTATCTTAACAAGAATATTACATACACAAAGAGCCCCTTTACATATTTTACAAAATTCAAAATCCCCTCCGTAACCCCAAACAAGTCTAATGCAAAATTAACAACAATAACATAATTTACTTTAAAATTCAATTAATTCTTAATTAACTATTCATACTAAACAAAGTGGAAACTCCTTAGAGCATGCTGAATACTTTCCTCTAACATTGTTAAAGGATTAAGGGGGGAACAGGCAACTTGCGAAGACTGCTACGCGGCTAACTTAAAATATACATGAAAATGTGGAGCGTCTTCAACAATAAGGGCTCTTCGAGTGTCGGCGGCAATATACCGGCTACGAAAGTATGTCGGCTTGTTCCCTCGAACGGGGAACTAATTAATCCAATGAGCGGCGTCTTTGCACTAACGAGGTTCGTCGTTTGTGCTCCTTCCATTCTATGCCACTGAGAAATTGTGTTTCGGAAATCGATCCCGACAAGCTTCGCGCTTCTATAAAACCATTATCTCTGTGATGAACAAAATCTTTGAGGATGAAGGAGTTATGTTTCAACGTAATTTGTTTCGTGGGATCAGAGTAATTTTGTGAACTTAATTATTAATGATGATTTAGGATTTGATTGAGATTATTTCGTGAAATTGTTTTGATAGTAATTGAGAGAACGGTTCCCATAAGGCTCGGCTTATATAAATCAAAATTCTTGGAAATTCGGTTTGTATTAATTGATGAAACCGAAAAGCAATTTGTTTTTAAATATAATTATAATGAACTTCTACATTGCAACACTCAAATCATAGCCAAACTATACAAGGTGTAAACAGACCCTTCACGAAGCCGTCAACCAAGCATTCTGTACATCAAATAACGATTATTTTTTTGGGGTGAAAAATCACGTTCTGCGGTAAAATTCAAAAAAAAAGTAACGCACTCAAAACATTGTGCTGATGGGTGGATTGAATAGTACGGGGGTCGTGGAGGTGTTTAAAGTAAAGTTACAACATTAAAACTACATGGTTTTAAAAAAAAACTTGTGGAAAATTTGGAACTTTGACCCCCAATATCTCCGTAACAGAAGGTTCACAGGTATGGTCTAGAACAAAAATGATCGCCATGACGGGGAGAATAAGTACCTTTCGGCTTCGTTAAGGGTGTTTTTACACCCTTTATACTCTAGTCTAAGTCCACTTCACTCTCCAAATGCAGAATTGCGAAAACCAATTAATAAAACATGGAAGGAAAAGAGTCTATAAATAAACCGAGATTGAGTTTTGATGAATGACCCACAGCAATATGATTTATTTATTTGGCAACTCCCTTACAAATATACAGCGATAACGGCTACAATTGATATAGACGAGCCTTTTCCGTCACTTAGAGTAAGTTGATTGATTGCTGCACAAGGGGCGTAATACTCTATCTTTCATTCAACATAATATTTTTAGAAAGTAAACATACAAGTTGACTGCCTCGTTGGTCTACTGGTCGCAAGTGCGACTGCTGAGTGTGGTCTTGGGTTCGATTCTCAGGTCGAGCAAAGAGTTATTGCGTTTTTCCATGAGGAATTTCTCAGTAGCAGCCACGGACTATGTACGGTATTATGTATTGTACATACAGCGACTTCTTAACTGACCTCCACAACCCAGTTAGTACTTGATAATACGATACCCCTTGGTAAGACTGGTTGTCAAACTTTCGGGCCACTGACTGTAACTACAATCAAAAATCTATAAATGACACTTGGGACCAACGGCTTAATATGCTTTCCGCGGCACGGAGGAAACACTGTATATAATGGACGGTCACCCATCCACAGACCAACCTAGGCAAGCATTGCTTAACCTCAAGATCGATCTAAGCGGCTGTTTTTATTTAGCCAAGAGCTCCTCTGCTCGAATTGGATGAAGATTTATAAAGATGAAAAAAAAAAGTTTTCTGTAAGTCAAAAAACTCCATAAGTTTCATCCATCTACAACAAATTCTACTGCAACAACTAACAACTAACATTTTTTCCGAACGTTTCTATACAAAATCAGGTCCAACACAAGGTGAAAACTTTTGCCACGTACCCGTATTCACAACAGAAGCGTTGATCGCGAGTGGTCCAATTCGTTCAAATTAGACTCATTTGGGCGCCACTTCAGCTTGGAGCAAAATCGCAGCAAGTGAAAAGCATGGCCTGGAGTCCGGACCGTTCTCGTGATATCGCCGGATAATGGTCGTCGTTAGTCGGACCACGATCGTCGTTTTGGGGCGTTACTTTTTCAAGTCATTGAGTCAATCGTTTATCACAGGCCTGTTGTGTTAACTTTTGCATCGCGAGGGGATTAGGGTGGCGTGGAGTGGATTTTTGTAAAAGAAAGAAGGAATTTGTGCGTGTTTTCTGCAGCTAAACAAAATAACAGTAACAAAATATGACGCTGGGCAAAAGATGTTTTGAATGGTAGATATTTTCGTATGTCAATTTTATTGATGCACAGCAGCAGCTTCATTATTTTCACAACCCTCATCAATATGTATGCTTTGCAAGATATTTTAAAGTGCTTAATTTCATTATAATATCTTACTGAACATTACGTGAATAGAATAAAAAATCTAACGACGAAAAAAATTTTTACTCTAGGTGTACGATTCCATGCCTTTATTGTCCTTGTTTAGGGTAAGTCATGGTGGACGTCAGCCTCATTAGTTGAGGTAACTGGCCCAAATTTTACCAAAGTCATTTCCCGCCTGTTACCCTGAAAGATTTCTACAGAATTCGCAGTAATAACGTATTGATAGATTAACTTTGCGATGTCAATCGGTAGAGTAAATTACGAAAAACATGGCCCAGTTTTGTAGGATTATTTGTACGGGACAGTATCCCCAATTAGTGAGGCTTGGGCTGTGTCCTCATTAGGCAAACAATGAGTGGCTGTCTATATACTCCCAGTTCGCCTCCACGTATATTTTAAATGGAGTGTCCACACACCGCGTATTGTACGCATTTTGCGGCGTTTCGCTTCTCGGCTCATTCAGTGAGCGGCCGATTCGCAGCGAAAACTGCAGTCGGCGGCGAAATACGCTCGCTACGCCCGCCGGTGACCGTCCTCCTTTGCCAAGAGTTCCCCAACTCTTTCAGCTAATAAGCTACAGTTCGCCGCTCACTCGACTTTGACTTGACGACTTATTCGCCGCCCAGAGTCAGTCAGCGTACAGTCAGCTGCTCACTGTTTGCCTAGTGAGGACACAGCCTTATAGACTGGGTAGATTAATGGACTGATAGCGTGGACGTCATGCGACAAAAGATCGATAGTTCGAAATTGCATTTCGATGTTCGAACAGGTAAGTCAGGATGAAGGAATAGTCATAAAAGTCAATAATATAATATGTCGACAATTTTAGCGGTGTATTTGAAAGGCGGGCTATTTAGAATTTATTATTTAAATGAACGCTTAATTATGTATGATTTGCCAGTGAAACCGATTACGGGTTAATCCATTCGCACTAAATAATTTTGAAACATTAGCAGTCGGTATTGAAATTATTAATTCTTGATTTAAACAATCTGTTTAAATTATGCAAGTTAACTAATTTGCCTTGAAATACCTCACGAAGATGCTGTACAAAAAATAAAGTGAAAAATAACTTTAGCTACAGAAGTCGGTGACTTTTATTTGTTTCATTCAGTTTTTTTTTTGCCACCGACTTCTGAAGTTAAAGTTATTTATCACTTTTTTGTGTTTTTTTTTTTTTAAGTTGGATTTATTTAAAAAAAAGAAAAGTTATTTTTGTCTATACAAATATTTGTGCAATGCTCCAATGAGACAACGAGGTTTCGGAGTAAGAAAATATCATCGATGTAGACAATTTTTAGATTTTTGTTGATTTTTCAAAAACCGCTCGACCGATTTCGATAAAGTTTAAATGGGAACTCCTGGGAAGTATACCCTTCGAAAACAAAGAACAATTTTCCAGATCGGTTCAAGCGTCTTCGAGTAATCGGTGAACATACATTAAAAAAAAGATTCCGACGAATTGAGAACCTTCTCCTTTTTTGAAGTCGGTTAAAAACAACTAAAGATTCAAAAATAAAGACACATTCAGATGACTTAAAAGTAACATAAAATCACGTTATTAAGTTAAAGTCTGTTGTATTATCTCAGAAATTAATTAATGTTAGATCCTTTCATAATTTAATACTCAATCCCTCTGAATTTCTTTTTAAAGGCAAATTGTAAAGGAAAGTAAGTAAAGGTATCTCCTAATCTCAAATAAATTGTACCTATTAATGTATTGAAACTTTTAAGAACTTTATTAGGATGTCTCTCACTTTCAAACATTCTTTAACTTCGGTTTTCTATAATACTGTTGCTTAATTAATTAATGTTGCTTTCATCTACAAAGAACAGTCATCACCAAACAAAAATACACTTTAAAACTCCAGCTTAGAGTATATTTTCGAATGATTCTAATAATTGGGAGATATGTAACGAATTTGTATATCCAAAGAGACTACTTACAAAAATAAACAAGTCGCTACCGATATATTTTCATTTGATGAGTTTGAAGTGTTTATTAGTACCTCATTATCGGAGTTTGAAAATAAGTCAGAAGCTACTTTATATTATTTTATTTATAGAATTGAGTATCTACGTGTTTTTTTTTTTGTGGCTATATACAACGACTCAGAGTTGGTTCGACCTGTAAGTTGCTAACTGGACCGCTCTGTGATTAGCCACATACCATCTGCCTAGCTTTTTCCAACTTTGTTTGGGTCGGCTTCCAAGCAGCTGAATACCAGTATTTTACATGGAGCGACTGCCTATCTGACCTCCACAACCCAGTTAGGTAATACGATATCCCTTGGTAAGACTGGTTGTCAGACTTTTTGGGTCACTGACTACCTGTAACGACTGTCACAGATCTACAAATGATAGCCGCGACCAACGGCTTAACGTGCTTTCCGGGGTACGGAGGAGACTCGGTATGTAGTGGGTGGTCACCCATCCACAGACCAACCTAGGCAAGCACGGCTTAACCTAAAGATCGATTTGAGCGGCTGTTATTACTTAGCCACGAGCTCCCCTCCGAACAACCAAAACTAAACGTGTCCAACATAATAATATCCTCGTGTCATGAACAAGTCTAAATTTAAAGACGCTCAACTCACGCCCCGTGCCAAAAATCATTAAACCCCGGTGTTACCTGATACCCAACTACTGTTCGGTATTAACTTACGTCATAATTGGGTAAAAGAGGTCGGGAGGTGGAAAAAGGCGTGGCTCATATTCATCAGTAACTTAAATATCATAATCGTGGATGAAGAAGGGGAACGAAAAAAGTGACAGGCACTTGAAGGATTAAAAATATTCCTTTGGGCTTTTCGAATACCTAGACAGTAAAAAAATATATAAGTAACAAAATACTCTGTGGTGTTTGTTTCTTTGTACTGTAAGACTTATGCAGAATCTTACAGAAACTTGTAACAACACCATCATTCTCCTGCCCTGATCCCTGCTTATTTGGGGTCGGCGCAGCATGTCTTTTTCTTCCATACTTCTCTATTACCCGTCATCTCAGCAGTCACCTCCTTTCTAGCCATATCATCCTTCACGCAGTACATCCATCGTTCTTTTGATCTTCCTTTACTCTTATAGCCATCATTTTCTTCCCTACATTTTCCTCATTCCTCCGCACCACATGTCCATACCACGATAACCGATTACCACACAACTTTTCAGACATCGGCGCCACTTTTAGACTTCCTCTTATATACTCATTCCTTATTTTATCCATTCGCGTTACTCCTCACATCCCCCTTAGCATTCTCATCTTCGCCACATGCAAATGGCTTTTTATTCATCCCTTTTGTGGCACAACATTCTGATCCATACAAGACAGCAGGTCTAACCATGGTTTTATAAATCTTACCCTTGAGTTTAAGGAGAATGCGGGAGTTGCATATTGTTCCCGTGACCTGCCGCCATTTCTTCCATCCAGTGCGTCCAAATTGTGTTGCGTTGCCGAATATAATGGTACTCTTTGTGTCTGTAATTTTCTCAGCAATAATCTCTTGTAGTAGTTTTACCCAGAGTAGCAATTTCAGTGTGATCCTCCATTTAAATCCACTGTTATAAGGACCATCTTTTTCTACCATAGTATCTGATTTTTAGGCAACCGCATCTGAATAAGTTCCGGCCTTTACACAGTAAGACCTACCATATCAAAACACGTAAAGATAAAGGCTAGGTAACAGCCGTATTGTTCCCTTAATGAAAACGTCCATAACGGATGAGCAGAACACGGTTACATTTGACTGACAGGCTTAATTACTGCAATGCCGAACTAATAAGGAGTGACAGTTTGCTGTCCCCGCGTCTGTATGTATATGACCGTACCGCGCTTACTTCAGTAGTTCCATACTTCGGGAGACTTGAATATCAGAATCATCCTATCTTCTTAGCGTCTCCCAGCCATTGTTGAGCTGACTTCCAGTCAACCTGAACCCATACTGCAAAATATTATTTGAAGTGGATGTATCGTACTCGAATATCAGACTCCCGGCCTATAAATTGATTTTGCAGAAAAAAAAGCATGTTTTTAGACAGCTTCGGTAGTAGATTCTAGTACCTACGTACCAGGGTCCCAGTCAGGGCGACACGTAGACAGTCCCAATGATTAATGGCCCAAGGGGCAGCGGGGCGGGACGTCCCGAATCAGATGCACGTGACGTCACAGAATAACGTTCAAATAATATTTCGCTACAGCCAAGCGCAAAATGGGTTAAAAATTACTGGAGACAAGTACTAATGTTGAAAATCTGTATGCGAAATTCAAAAGTTTAAAATGAAAATGTTTTGTTTGGTTTTTTGTTGTGAACTGTTGTGTAATTTCGGATGTTTTTATTTTGGACAAAACAGCTTCGATTTTTTACCATTTGTATAAAATTCTGTTTGTTAACTTCTGCTAGTAACTTTATAAACCCTGGGTTTATTTCGTAAACGGTTAGCACTCCAGTCACTTCACAGAGAAAAAAAAAATGTTTTTTATTTTTCCGCGTGAAGTTGACACTTCAATTAACTAATAAAAACTAACTAGATTTTCTTCAAAGAAACCCTGCTATAAAACCGCAGAATCACAGTTTACCCTTCAATGTCCGGTCAAAGACGTCACTTCCACCTCCGTTGCAACATTTCTATGAGTTTTGAAAGGAAAATTCAACATTCTTTAGAATTGACCGCAGCGGCTAGCCGTGAATACCACTGACTGTGAACACTCTTTGAATGTTGAAATCTGAAATTTATTCGGTAGAATTATTTTTCTTTGTAAAAAGGTGAGGCGAATTTCACTTTAAGTTGAGTTATTAATTTATGCGCAGATGAATTTGAGAAAAATAGTAGGAATTAAAGCTAGCCCTTGGAAATCTATCAGGAGATCCAAATAAAATTGGTAGATAGTAAAAGTAGTTTTTCCAAAAATATTACATACCTCGTCAAAATTATTATTGTAATCTTATTAGATTTAAAGGCCACCACCAAAATTATGTTTTACAATCATAACTGTTTTAGTGAGTGAAAGAACTTAAAAAAAAAAAGTGCTAATTGTCATTAGAATTTAATTAAAATCAGTTTCAAACATATATTTTCCGTATTTGCCTTAACGGTTAAGACAAATCACCCGTGTAAAAACTGCTAAAATAACTATTCCACTTCACTCCTCAAGTAACACATAGGTACCAGGAACGCAGAAATTCAACATAGTAATGTTATAGTATGTATAATAAAATCTATAATATTGGTAAGTGCAACACGCGACAGATGGCAGGGACGGCTCGGTGGCCGGAAACTACGACTCTCCCGGATATTGGACAGTAACTGCTGCTGTATCAGTTTGAATGTTTAGCAGCGCTTGCAAGCTTGCAGCGAACAGATAGATATGTTTACAGCGCTTTAGATAAGCGATGGAGTAGCTGAATAACATTATCTAATGCTGGATTAGAACTGTGTCTGTCGTTTAGATTGTGAACCAGCTTCTGTGTGCGTGGGACTGGTTGGAAATGTGGTGACAAAGGAAATCTTAAGCGCTTCACGTTAGAATGGAGTTATTTATGATAAAGACGACGTATTTTAAACCTAATGCATTTGACAGAAATCAGAAAATGTGAAAAAAATCAGAAAATACTGACATAACGCAATGATTTTTTGTGGTTCACCTTTATGTTTGTAGTTCAAGCGGTTGGTAGCACTATACAGGGTGTAAAAGAATCCTTCACGAAGCTGTCAACCAAGCATTCTGTATGTCAAACTAAGTAACAGATTTCTGTAACAAATCTAATGTATCTTCAATAGTCTAATATCATAAAATCGCAGTCAATGATCGTACATTTAAAATGTATAAGCTTGCACAGTGGTCCGAATAATTCAAAAGGCGTTACCTAAAATAAACACAAAATCGCGACTATTTCCCGCCTCGGGGCTGTGGAAATGTGGACAGCGCAGCCTGTCCGCTTCGTGACATGTCCGGGCAACCAGGAATATCTGTGCTACCCGCAACAAATAGCTTTCATAAAAGTAACGTTGGCTCCAATTGTCCATTTGTACGAAAATTAAGTTGAAATATTTTGATCGTTCGTGTGATATTTCAACGCGGCTTATTTTATTCGGATTACGGTTTGCGGTCGAACTTTCATAAAGTAACGGACAGATAAGTCTGAAAACTTTAAAAGCAAGCTTAAATAATTTATTGCGTTGACCTTAAGTAAAAGTTTGATGTAACATTGAAACTATTTTCAGCTTAAATGATATTATTTAAGGTGTCACGTTTACTTTGGAAATTAATAATATCTATTCAAAGTTTATAAAATTAAAAGCATCAATCTTATTAATTTCAATTGAACACAAAATTATCAGGTGCCAATGCAGGCCATACACAATCAAAAACAAATTAATGACAAAATAAAAACATTATTATACAAAATGAATCGCTACATAAAAACTAAATGAAGTTTAAGTCAGGAACGCTAATCTCAGCACCAGCGTAGTTGGGATTTATGCACTAATTCTGCTATCCGAGCAACTAGCCGTTTGGACACGGTTTTGTCAGATACGCTACGGATTTGGCACACTGGGCAACTGTTGTTCTACTGCGGTTTCCGTCATACTGTATATAAATTTGTATTCAGATATTATTTCGGGAATGCGGTTTTGCATTTTCTGATTTTGTTTTACTGACATTATTTGGCAAATGTAAAATGTGGGTGTGTTCGCCGACATTTTACCAGTTTTGTTTAATCAACGGGCACCCACACTGCTATTGAGAAATTCCTGATGGCAAAACCCGATAACAGTTTGCCCGACCCGGTAATAAAACCCAGGACCTCGTGCTCAGCAGTCACGATTGCGACAACTAGACCAACGATGCAGTCAGAGGCTATTGTGTGTTAATTTGATAAAATGAATTTATCATCAAATAATTGTAAATTTAAACTTATTCTGTCACTTACGAGATATCTACCGTGATTTTTCATAATTTTGAGCTGCCTATATTTCGACGCTGTTGCAAGCGCCATGATCGCGGGTTGACGATCATGGAAGATATCTCGTAAATGACACTATAAGTTTAGTTTTAAACCGTGAAAGCTTAAAGCAGTGAATAGTAAATTGGTCTAAAAGGTCTTGTTCTACTTGTTTCAATTACAGATGAAGGTTTGCAGCCCATTCTCCTTCATGGAGAGGAATCCTATGCCCCCAGAATTGGGAACACAAAAGGCTGATTACGCTTATGCTTTGACAGATTACGTAAAAGCTACCACATAAAACTGCATTGGTTTCGAAAAATCTTATAAATCAACATAATATTTATTTACTCCATGCGAATACATCTATCAAAAACGGTTTTATGGCTAAAATATGTATGAGATCTCTTTTTACGGCTATTGATACCTTTAAGCTCGGAAATTTTTCTTCTCGTTCGGTGCTAACTTAAAATCAAACTACTGACGCTGCATAAAATAATTATTCAAGTCTTAGACAGATATTAAAACAATCTTTGTTTCCACTATTCGTTTCAATATTATATCAGGTGGAAAATCGAAAGTAAGAAATCGAAATCAAAGTTTTAATAAGACCAAGTTTTTTTCATCATCATCATCATCAGATTACAATTATAAGATATCTACAGGGTGTAAGAGACAGCCCTCCACAAACTGACAGGATGCATTCAGCTGCTTATTTTGAATCATATTCCAACGGATTTTTTCTCTGGATTTTTTTACATTTTTTTTTCAGTTACTAGTCCTTTATTTCAATGTAAAATTACATTCCCTTTACGTAGCACTCCATTTATGTAAATAGTACGGCTAAAATCAAAAAGCCAACAATGGATGTTGAAATAATCTAACGAACGACACGTAATCAGCTGTTCATTTCCCGCCTAGCTACAGAGTTTATCGAACTCGTCGTCGCGCTTGCCGTTCGCTACGTACGTTTTGCCACGGTAACGATACATTGCGTATGAGGACATAAAATAAATCAAATTTGTTGGATTCCCATAACATTCCTGAAATAATTTCTTGTACCGGTCATCTTAGTATGATATACTGAATTCACCCCATCAGTTTGTGGATGGCTGTCCCTTACACCCTGTATTTCAGTCACATAATAGCATAAAAATCTCAACGTTTTGACATTGTCGTTTTGCACCTGTGTGAAGCAGGGGCAAAACATTAGTTCAAAAATAAATTAAATAGAAATGGGTTTAATTATTTAGTACTGAACATCAGTCAAAGCAAAGGTTAAGTACAATTTATTTTGTAAATAAAGATAAAGTGGGGTCTTTTACTGAAATTAAGCCTCAGACATAAGCTTGGCAATCTATTAGTTAAAGAATTAAGTAGGTGTGTTACTAAAATAATTGACTTACTTTGATGATATTAATCAAACTATGTAATTTCATTTAAATATTTTTAGTTCATTTTGTGTAATGCATGGTTCTGACAAAATGCACAAAAGTGAAAAAAAATAAGTTACGAGAATGAATCCAACACAAAATATGAAATAACATAAAAGGCAGAGGAACAAAAAACCACGAAGTCGACAACCAAAATAACTGCCGGAAAATGCACCTCCCGACTTTGATTATAAAATGAATAAATAAAGTCAAAGAAGTTAAAAGTACAATACAGATCTTAGCATCCAAAGTTAAAATTTAATGCGTCCCATAGCTGCAATGCAAATGTTTTCAGCTAAAACTGGGCCCCAGGGCCGTACTACGGGCCCATTATAAGAATAATGTCGTAAATAAACTCGATCCCCAGAACAGCGTCTATTTGTAAAAAAAGCAATTGCCAAGCTGAAGTTGAAGTGCTTATTACCGGGAGTTATATTTCCATTTATATGAAAACTAATGTTCCCGTTATTTCCCTGTTTACCTTTTATTGCGGAGTTCCTAGCGTGTTTAGAAAAATATTTTTCAGGTATTGTGTGCGGACGATAATAGGAAGTGGAATGTCTGCCGTATAGTAGATTTTATGAGGATGAATCTTTTATTATGGGTTTAGCAGAAATAGTTGCGACCGAAGTGATAATAATTTTGAGTTTTGAAAGAAAGTTTTTTTTTAGATCTGCCTGTTCTGTCCCACTGCTGGGCAAAGGCCTCTCCCGTGGCTTTAAATTTGTTTATTATTTGCTTTCTCTGACAAATCCGTTAAGAATGAGTCCAGATCGTACCGGCAGCATTAGACCTGCATCGGTCACGACGGCCGTCACCCGCTGTGTGACTATGTTTGCCCATCTGTCCGACTTCATCCTAGGAACGTGACCCACCCAATCCCCCATTTAGCCTCACAGAATTATCGCCAAAAAAATATTTTAAAGAATAAAATCATCCCAACAAAATATTATTTTGTCCATTTATATCTATTGTTTCAGGATCCCGTCCAGTCCAGTAAGAATGGTCCTGAAGCGGATGAACCTGAAGCAAAAATGATTCATGTTCACTGTTCAGTACTAATTTTTAGCTGTTCAAAATAAAGAAAGGAAGAATCCCTAAGTGGGGTCGTATTTGAAAAAATGCAGCTGATACTTACAAAAAAAAAGTTTCATTCATAAATATTTTGATATTAAATTGCTAACACATTATAAAGAAAACTCGCTCTCTATCCACTTATATAGGGTTAAAAGTTACAAATTATTAAGAATTTATTGGGAACAACGCTAAAGTTATTCAGCTTATCCTTTATTAAAGGTCCCGTTATGGGTTTTCCAATATCTTACATTCTTTAGAGAGAGCCGTTGTCTTGGGGCTGTGAATATTTCAAATGTTCCGCAGAATCTTTCAGTGAATTATGATAATTCACTTCCGATGCTCAAAGCTTGACCAAGTTTGTGAAAAACTAATAAGTTCCACTATATTCAAATATACTTATTCGTGAAGTTTTCAAATTGATACACCCTCAATTTTTGCTGCTATTTTAGCACTAGTTAAACTTGATGAGACCTTCATTCTATGTTCTATTTTATCATCACATGCACAAGTTTTTCTTTTAGTGTGAAAAACAACTGTGTTACTGAAGCATATTTTTCATGTGGCCTTACAAAAATATTGTCAGGCACTATTTAAATTACCCAAAGTGAATTATATTACTTACTGTTATATATTCAGAGATAAAATCACATCTGTATTAAGTAATTTATTTCTCTCACATAAAGGTCGTAAACGTATGCAAATTAAACTAAAAAACACATAAAACAATTTTAATAAAAGGAATTTAAACCAAGGCTTTGAGTAACAAATTTAAATTAACCATTAAAGTAAGATTATAAACCCTTACAAAATTAATTAAAGCTTAAAGAAGTTTGGTCAAGCTTATTGCAACTATGAGTGGAGAAATAACGAAGTTTGAGCTTTCAAGTAACCGACTAGAAGTTTCAGTAACCGGAGCCGGGATAACGAAAAAAGAGATTTTAATTGAAACTGTAAACTTTCTTGCTTAATCTACACGATAGGAGAAAATATTAAAAGTAAGTAAATTTACGTGGAGAGAAAAAGTATTTTCATTTAATTTTTGTTTAATTTACTTCCTCGAGAGTTTTAAAATTTTACTTTATTGTTTGTTGTATGATATAATGAAGTAAAATTTGTGGCTCATGAATAAAACAAGTAATACAAATACAAAAATACAAAATAGTTTATTGTGCCAATTAGATATAACATTACATGTTAATGTGTTTGGAGCCTCCATTTAGGCAAACAATGCCTGTATTAGAAGGCTCCGCTCTTTCAACATCATTGAAGTACACTTAAACTAACTACTAATTAAACTAAACTAACACGAGTTGATGTAATGTGTACTGTGACCTTAATGGTAAATATGTAACGTAATACATTTTTCCGTATTTATATTTTGCCAATTAAAACTAATCTTAAGAAAATAAAATATTTAAGTGAATTTGCAATTTAAATTATTAACAGTAAAAGTAAAAGTGAAATAAAAGTAAAACTTGTGAAACTTATTCCCAGTCAGTAGCTGTGATGTAAAGTGTGGTGTAGTAAGTAGTGGGGTGTTATGTGTTCTGTGGCGTAGTGTGTGGAATATTGTGAGGTGTGTGATGTGTAGTATGGTTTGTGGTGTGTTGTGTTGTGGTGTGGTGTGGTGTGGCGTGTGTGAATGGTGTGTGTGATGGGGTGTGTGGTGTGGTATGGTGTGTAGTTTTAAGATATGGTATATTTATGTGGTATATTTCGGTTACTCAACATGTTCCAGAAGTGCTTCGGTTTCCTCAAAGGTAAGTGGTTTTATCCAGTCCATTATACTTTTTTTACAATCGTGGTAACTTATATTATATACATAAACGTGTTTGTTAATTTTGTTATAAAGCTGATTAGAGCGTTTATTGAATTGTTTGCATGCGAATCTAGTTTTAGTTTGGGGAACTTGAAGAACTAAATCTTTTCTTCTTTTAGTTTTTTCCTTTTTATTATATGGCAGGGTTTTATGTTTTTTTAGTATGGTTTGGGTAATGTATAGTTTCCTTACAGAGAGCAAATTACTTATTTGATATAAGGTTGTGGTGAGAATCTTTTATTTTTAAAATACATTATTTTTATTAATGCACGCTGCGCTCGTTCTACGTTAATAAATTTAGTTTTTGCTGTACCGCCCCAAATTGGGATACAGTATAATAGTACAGACTGAGCCAGTGCCACATATATTTCATTTAAGAGATTTCTGGGACGGTTCTTAGAGCTCTCTATTTTGGTTGGAACAATATGTCTGAGGGTTTTAAAGATCCAACTGAGTTTTCTTATCCTCCCAGAAATCTGCTCAAGTTGAGGGTACCAGGTTAGTGCTTGATCTACCATAACTCCAAGATATTTCGTTTTAGCCACCTTCTCAATGCATGGACAGTTACAGTTTACAGCAGACATGTCTCCGCATATGTGCACCTTTAAATCTAGCTCTTCAATAGGCTGTGTTCGGTTACTGATACTAAAACATAAAGGGTGTAAAAAGACCCTTAACGAAGCCGAAAGGTACTTGTTCTCCCCGTCATTGCGATCATGTTTTTGTTCTAGACCATACCTGGGAACCTTCTAGTTACCGAGATATAGGGGGTCAAAGTTCCAACATTTTCACAAGTTTTTTTTTAAATACATGTTTCTAGTGTAAGATTTTTACTTTAAACACCTTCACGACCCCCGTAGTATTCAATCCATCCATCAGCACAGTGCTTTGAGTGCGTTACATTGAGTTTTACCGTAAAGCGTAATTTTTCACCCCAAAAAAAAAAGTCGTTTCCCAGCAATATTTTTTGCGTAAAGTTACTTAGTTTGATGTACAGAATGCTTGGTTGACAGCTTCGTGAAGGGTCTGTTTACACCCTGTATGTAGTTAGTTTTATTAGTATTAAGGGAAAGTAAGTTACTTTTCAGCCATTCAGCTACCCGAGCCATTCCTGCCTCTGCCCTCAGTTTGACTTCATGCCAGGATGAACCAGAGAACACAATAGATGTATCATCTGCGTACGCGAATACTTTAGCATTTTCAATTTTCATATTACAGAGATCGTTAATGTACAGGAGGAAGAGGGTAGGCCCTAAAACACTACCTTGTCGAACGCCGTATGATACGTCCACCTCGACACTGGAGTACTGTCCTATTTTTACTCTTTGCTTTCTGTGGGAGAGGTAGTTTTTCAGTAAACTTAGTGCTTTTCCTCTTATCCCGGCTTTTTCAAGCTTGTTCACAAGGATTGGGACAGAGACGGTGTCGAACGCTTTTTTGAGGTCTAAGAAAACAGACAGGCATCTGTTGCCTTTGTCAAGATGCTCAGCTACAAGAGAACTTAGCGCTGTTACTGCATCTTCAGTACTTACACCTTGTCTAAAGCCAAACTGTGAGTTAGATAGAATATTGAATTTTTTGAAATAATTAGTTAGTCTTATATTTATAATTTTTTCAAGCACTTTTGATATCGACGGTAAAACGGAAATAGGCCTGTAGTTGCTGACATCGTCACTGTCCCCTCCCTTGTAAACTGGGGTTATAACGGACTGTTTTAGTGGAGCAGGGAAGACACCCTCTTGAAAACAGAGATTAGTAAGGTGAGTTATAATGGGAACAGCTTCCTTTCTTATGTATTTTAAAAATTTAGTTGATACATTATCCCACCCAGGAGCACTGTCAGATTTCAGATTCATCAGAATACCATCGACTTCAGAATCGTCCGTATCTAACAGTACAAAGGTATTAAGTTGTGATCCTAAAGCATACGTTTGGTTATTAGGAATATTATTTAATTCAGGATTAATTTTTTGGGCAAGTTGTTTTCCAATATTAGCAAAATAGGTATTAACATAGTTTATTGAATCTATAGGGGTTGATTTTATGTTTAATAATTCTAAGTTTTGACTTTTTAATCTATTTGAGTATGTGATGGTTTTTATATTTTTCCAGAGTAATTTGTTGTTAGATACTGATTGAGCAAGTAAATTTCTTTCATATTTTCTTTTCAATTTTTTTACTAAATTATTGCAGTGGTTCCTATATCTAGTATAAGTTATTTTTAGAATTTCGTTATGAGGGTCATTGCGATTTTGTTTTTGCAATTTATTCCGATTCTTGATACAGCGAAGGATGCCCATTGTAATCCACGGCTTTATGATACGTTGATTGCTTGGGATATTTCTTACATTAGTGTTTTCATTTACAACGTTGGTTAGTATATTAATAAAACTATTGATTAATAAATTTGGATCATTACAAAATAGCAAGTCTGATAAATTCCTTTCCTTCAAATATTTTAAAGCTTGTTTATAATTTAGTGTAGTAGAAATTCTATTCACGATTTGAATATTTTTTAACTTCGATATAGAAATAAATGTTGTATAATGATCAGTCACTGTAGTTTGCAGGATAGCGATAGATGCCAAAAACCTTTTGTGTATTTTAAGCATGAAGTGGTCAAGACAGCTTTCTTCCCTCGTGGCTAAAGTGTGCCCAGGAAGTATACCGAAAAACGATAACATATTTAGGTAGTTAACTTTACTTTTGTGCTCCTGGGATGACTCCGTCTCTTTTTGTTTGAGATTAATATTTATGTCACCAGCTATTATAATGTTTCTTTGTGATGTTAATGTGTTTAACTGCGTACTGAGGGAGTCAATGAAGCTGTCGGTATTTGAGTTAGAAGGAGATCGGTAGACACAATAAACAATATTACCCAATATGTCTAATCGTAGACAGGATGCATGAACCAACTGAATTTCCTCAACTTTAGGGTTTAAAGAGCCCTTAACATATACAACTACGCCGTCATTCTGGTTCAACTGACGAGTCGTCATATACGAGTGATAGTTGTTTATTTTTGGAATTGATTTATTGGCATGCAATCTGCATTCCGTTAGGATTATAATATCTGGTTCTGGTGTGGTAAATACTCCGTATGTTTTGAGATATTATTGTGAGATCGCTTTTATTGACACATATAAGTTTATGGAGTTCTGTTGAGTCGCATTCTACTGTACGGGCAATTTCAATGTTGTCTATTTCAGAAACAGTATGTAGTGTATTATCCATTTATAAATAATGTCAATTGAATAACCGTCAAACTTAGGTAAGTATTTATTTGAATGTATTGAGACAATAAATGGACATGTACTGAGATTTTAGTTTGTGTTGTTTTGGTGCGTTGTGTTTTTATTTTATAGGATTGTAATACGTGTGCGTAGACGGGTAAAACTGTGTTATGTATTTGTGTGTTTAGTGTGTTGTAGCTTCGTGAGGATACTTCGTGTGTAAATAAGATAGATATGTATTGTATGTGTGTATGTAAAGTGGGGTTTAGTTTTAAATAATAGTTTAGCATGACGACTGGAAAGCCATTATAACCAATCAAGTAAATCTTTAGCCAGTATTCGGTGGGAAATAATTTCAGATGATAGTGCAGTAATACAAACATTTTTAGTATTGAAAGGAGACAATTTGTAAAGTCAATGGAAAATAGTCATTTGTCAAGCAAAAGTTGATGTACCTGTTCTTCACTTCTTATGATTATAGTTGGCGATTTTTCATCCTTTTTAACGTAAACCTTGCCGTAGGCAGTCCAGCAAAACTTGTAGATTCCAGCTTTGCTTAGATCACGTGCCAGGAAGTGGAGGCGGGAGCCTTTAGATGTTAAATGTTCCGATATGAAAACCGGGGTGTCTTCTTGACTTTTAAATCCCATGTGTTTACAACTTAATTTATTTTTATGTTTTATGTTGAAGGCCTTGGCCATTTTCAGAGTCTCAGTCTTGAGGATAGTGGAGCCAACTTCAACGACAATAGGTGTGTTTTGCTTTTCCATAGTTTTACCACGTACTCGATATATGTCCTTAATATCGTATTTTTTTATACTACATTGTATGTTTTCAAAAAGGCACGTAGCCATTTCTAAAAGATCTTCTTTGGTCTCCCCATTTTTTTTGGGTACATTTTTAATCATTAGATTGCTTTTCCGACTTTCATAGTAGTAATGCAAATCTACAGTCTTCGTCTAATATTATACTGGGTGTGGATGATGAAGGATCAAGACCCACCATTTACTGTCGGCTCTAGTACAACCTTTTTTTATTCGTGTTTTCTTTACATTACGCATTCAGTTGAACTAGTCCTACTGGTGATCAACGCTCGTGCCTTTTCTGTATGAGCTGAAGCTTTTTTTTTTTGCCCAACAGTGGGACAGTAAAAGGCTGATATTATTATTGCTTGAAGGATAAAAAAACATAAAAAAGTAACTAAAGTTTATTCTTCTTCTTTCTTTTTCGTGTGGTTAGTGCCTAACCTAGTGTCAGAGTTTTTATGCCACCCATGGGCCTTTGACTTGGCGTTACATGCTATCGAGAAATATCTCTCAGTCATGCTGGTTTTGTTTCCTCGCGATGTTTTCCATCACCGAAACGAAATTAGAAGTGATAATTATACAATACAGGTTACGTTTTTCATTTTTACTGATATAAATCCTATCCTCACTAGAATTTCCTAACTCAAAAAGTCCCCATTTTAAAATAACAAATCCACAGTCTCGTAAAACGTTCGTTTAGTAACAGACACTTGAAATAAACGTCAAAGCGCAACTTGAACCGACAAATAAAATCATAAAATATAGACGATTGTAACTCAGTCGTGTTCGAGCGATTCATTCGATGACCGTGGTTAAGCTGCGGTTAGTTCACCCACAGATCGCAAGGCCTTAGATTTGATTGCCTTGTTAAGGCACTAGCTTGTTAGGTCACACTTGGAGTAAGAGTCGTTCGACCCTGTTGAACTTAATAATGGTAGGAACATACTTAGCAACGTGTTAACTTGGGAACGTTTGGTTTATGAACTAGTTTAAGTGGAACTGCAGTTTTTTTCTTAAATGATGATGTTTTACTTTGGAAAGGAATGTTTTGGGGTTCTTAAACAAACTCATACTTATGATCAAAATTCGATTGACAAAATCTGTCAGTTTAGCGAAATAAAAGACAAAGCTTTCAGAAAGCAACATAAGTATGTAAATAAGGAACTTATGTTCATTTTTTCTGAAGCTTCAAGGTTAGGTAGATGTGTAGGTGCTCACTGACCGTCGACCACTTTTCAATCTTGCTACTAGGGGCATAAAGGTGAAAAGTGAGAAAATGAGAAATTATTTTAAAAACCCAATAACACTCCGACCGAGGACCTCCTGTTCAGCAGACGTGCTTGCAATCACGAGATCAAAGAAACGAGGCAGTCATCAAGAAATGTTTATGAAAATAATCTAAATGACAATTTAAGTGTTGTCACAACCAACAGTTTCCTGATTAGTTTACTCAGCAGCACTCCCCCAATTATAGACTGTAGCTTTTATCCTTTTGAAAATTCTAAAATCGACAAACTCGTTAATAGGTTCAGAAATTTATTTGACCTAGATTCGCAAAGTTCCGATACTAAAATATAGTTTTCAATTTCATCAAACTTGTATAAGCTCCAACTGGTTTTAATGAGTAGTATTGAGCTTAGGAACTTTGTAACAAAGAACGAAGTTATTTGAAATTTGTTCTATTTAGTGTACTGTAAATTAACATCCACGCCAGCTAAAACAAAATTTCGTCTATCTTTAGACAGAACTTAAAGAAAAAAGTCGTAACAGATAGGTTGAGTAAAAAAAGTGTTGACCAATATTTCTGAATAAAATTGTGTCATGTTATTTCCAAATGACAATTTCTTCTTACATCTTCATTGGTGTCTCGCTCCATGTATAGTACTGATATTCAGTAGTGTCCAGTTAGACTGGAAGCCAAGTCCAACAAAGTTGGAAAAAGGCTAGGCTGATGATTGATGTCTCGCGATGCAGTTTCTTCAACATGTTATATAACTTTGATATCTATAGATAGCTTTATATTCTAACGGCTTACGTCCCTCTATTATGTCTGTAAGTTTTTCTAGTTAATTTAAGTTGACCTCGTACGATTATTTACTTTGCAGCTATTCAAAGACTATTCATTTATTAAGAAATGGCTAAAGGACTGTTAGAGAAGGCTATTGATGTTTTGCTTATTGGAGGAGCTCGTGTCTAAATAATAACAGCCGCTCTGGTCGATCTTAAGGTTAAGCCGCGATTGCCTAGACTGATCCATGGATGGGTGACCGCCCATTAGATACAGAGTTTCCTCCGTGCTTTGGAAAGCACATTAAGCTGTTGGTTCCGGCTGTCATTTGTAGATCTTTGACAGTCGTTACAGGTAGTCAGTGACCCAAAAATTAGACAACCAGTCTTACCAAGGGGTGTTGTATAACCCAGTACTAACTTGTTTGTGGAGGTTAGATAGGAAGTATTTCCATGTAAAATACTGGTATTCAGCTGCATCCAGTTGGACTGAAGGCCGACCCCAAAATAGTTGGAAAAAAGCTAGGCAGATGATGATAATGATGTTGCTCATATTAACAAAAATCTGGCAGCTCACTCATAATTTCAGGTCAAACAACCTTCTTTTCTTTACAACCTTCTTATCACAATTACACTATAATTTCAAACACAAAACCGGCGATCAAAATTCTCTTTTCGCTAAAGCTCCGGTTCCACTAATCAAACACAATTATACTGAGCCAAATGAAAACTGTCATCAAAGATCCTCTTATTTAGTGTCTCTTCATTTAGCGAGAGTGTTTACTTAAATTAAGATACCGACTGATGGAATCGAACTCTAAGCCGTCTCTGTTACTGTGACATTTTAATTATTATGTGTTGAGTGTTTGAGGTAATTAATATTTACATTGTAATTTTACATTGCTCGATTGACGTTGAGGGGCGCTATTGGTAAAAAATTGTAAAAATCGCAGTGAAAAGAGCATTAAAAACCAAGATGGCGTCTCTGTTCCAATTTTGACCAGTCACCAAAAAATCTTTGTACCGCTATAAGTTGTAACTACTTGCTAATGTCAGTAAAATTTCATTGGTCAAGGGAAAAATTGAAACAGGTTAAAAAGCAGAAAAAATACGAATTTATCGCAGTTCAAACTTATTCATTATTCTCTTGCCCTTATCCCAATTAATTTGGGGTCGGCGCAGCATGTCTTCTTCTTCCATATTTCTCTAGTCATCTCATCAGACACCTCCTTTCTTGCCATACAAACAGTCAAAACTAATTGAATAAACAAATTTAAATCTCTAAATTATTAAATCACAATGCACCGTTCGGATATAGTGTACAAAAGCACTTACCGCTGCGTGTTTTAATTAAATTAATTTTAAAAACATGAAAAAATCAACTAAAAAACAAAACACGTAACGGTTGTCACATTCAAATAACGTATCTATTCGTTTCTACAGCCTTTTCTAAGTAAACATAAAAATCCAATTTCTTCTAGCGACACAAAATGAATATTTTATCAATAATAATTTAACAAAATGAATTGTTTTTGAGAACTACCCTATCACGCAAGCTATTTGTTCCACTCTTGCGCAGTAGGGCACTGGCACTTTCTATTAAAATTATCATATCGATAAATAAGTATCTTGTTTTTAATATCATAACAAAAACTTGAGAGTATTGGGTAACCATAATTTTGTCTCGCCAGGATAGATTTCAGAAATTATTTCAAATAAATTGGATATACGATGTAGACACGATTTAATATTTTTGACGTAAAATCGTTTGAAATGTTTTAGTAAATAATTGTTATGGAATGAAAGTCTAGTGTTGCGAAATATGCAATAAGTACTTACATATTTATGGGTGAAGTTTACACTTGATTCCTATTTTTATAGCTTGTTGTCAAATTCATTCTCATAAATAACTATTCCCACAAAATTTGCTCTCATCAATACAGATTACTATGTCCTAAAAATAGATATCCAATTTATAAAATCAAGAAGGTCGCCCTACAATCATTTTGCACCTGTAACCACTTCTGGGTGCCGTTGACGTGAAAAACTAAACCGAAAAGGACAGGTGCGAAATCCTGTCGCAGCGGGGGTCTACCCAAGGGCCCGTTGACTCGACCCATAACCTTAATTGATAGGAATCGTTAACCTTTAAACGCGCGCCTTCATCGTTTCCTTAACATAAATACTTCGATTCTAATCTTCGAAACTTTTTTCTCCGTTATTTTATACGTCTGCTTGGCGATCGTTTTATTTTCGGGTGCCTTCGTCTACGGCCGCCGATAGATCGTTATTTCGTAATAAACAGTCCATTCTTTGTCATTCGATATTTTCGAGATTGTTGGTACCAGATAATATGATATCGTCTTGGCGCCGTCGCTTCAGTTATAGGTTATAATGTCCAGTGTCAAATTAGGGAAGGCCGAGTGGCGTTGGAATTATTGCTCGTTTAATGTTAATTATTTTCTCCTGAAGAAGTTAGACGTGTGTAATTAATTCGGTGGTCATCTCTTTTATTTGGTAAGACAAGATCTGATCTACTGGACATTCTAGTTGATGTTCCTTTTTATTTGTGTCGATATTCGTCACCTGAGTCTAGAAGATTGATAATTTGTTTTCGTATACTGAAGTGAAATTCAATTAATTCTAACATTAAATCCAATCTAAGATAATAAGAATATTCTAACCAAACCTAATCCAAAGATGCCCAAACAAAAACAAAGATATAAATTAACAGTAATTTTGCTTACCCCTTGAATCAAGATGAAGTAGCAATAAAAAATCTCAGCAGTTTCAAAAATCAGATAATAAATGAACTGCAGAAAGAAAATTAACATAAACGCCATCATTAATTTGCCGCAAATGAACCTGGTGTTGATATATCTCGCCATTAAATCAATAAAATTTATAACTTACGACTTTCAAAATCTTCAAGGTGTAATCAATACCTTGTGCCGCTTGACATAAATTTGGTAGGACCCACATCACTAACAGTCCGGGTTGTCATCAAATCAGTGATCAGCTGAAGTTTTCGAATTCTCAGTTATTTTTGGGACGTTGTGACGAAAGAAAAATGCGAGTTGTTTATTTATTTAGTTTATTTTTCTTTTATTTTTACTGGCGTGATGAACACTACTTGGTGATTATCTGGCAGCTCCTGTCATAAAATCAAAATCAAAGCTTTTATTTCAAGTAGGCCAGTTTCAGGTACTTTTGAATTGTCAAAACAAAGACAACAATAAAATGAAGCTACAGTTCCAGTCATAAGGCATAATAACTGAGAAACTACTATAGCCCATTCCAAAGCGTCTCTATGGAGAAGAACGGGCAAGAAACTCCATGGGCACTCTTTCGGTAACAAAACCTTCATAGTAATTTAACCTTGCTTGATTACTCACTATCTTACATTAAAGGTACATTTTCGTTGTTACTATAATAACGTACCTAAGTGATTGAGCGCAAAAATCATAACACAACAAAAATATTCTCAGACCTGCAGACCGTTCCTTACGACGTCCGCAATAAACACATTTTTCTCAACCGGCTCTCATAACCCCGAGCTGGAAGTTATGTATTCTAATCTTTATTAATTTTGCTGAGCTACCTAACCTTGTTAAGCTTACAAGCCTCGGGAATAAACCGGCTATGTTTTCCGCACATACAATCCCTAGAGCCCTTAGAAAAGCATATTATAATCAGGAGTGCTCGCATATTCATGAGTTTATGGCATCATCTGGATAATATAGGCCTCCAACCGATTCCTAGAACTCAACCATTTAAGCGGCAGAAAAAAAAACTGCACGTTATCAGATCGACATTCGTTGGAACAAAACGGGAAAAAAATAGCTCGAAAATTCTGAACTTTTACACAGTGTGGATACGTTTTTTTTTTTTCATGGCACTCAAACTCGGTCACCTCTGCTAAATGGACCGAACAGGTGCATTAAAGTTTTTATAAAGTCCTCTCGATCGTAAATCGCCTTAAGTAACAAGGGTAAGCTTTAAGTTTTTTAGAGTACTTTTAATAAAGAATGAACCAACTAAAGTTGCCGAAAACTTTGTTGGAGTGGCTTTAGTAATACTGTCCTTAGTTTGAAAAGGGTTTGATACCTATTAAGAGTGATAAATCATTAGTTAATCAAGGAGTTTTTATCAATAACTTTTTGGGAGGTTGTGGTCGAGTTAATTGAGGTTTTGAGGGCTTTAATCTTTTGTAAATTGGTTTAAGGATTGTTGCTTCGAATGGTTTTTGACAGGTGAATCACGCCAAATTAAGATTACAATGTAGTGCAAACGTTTAAAATTATGTCTGAACGTTTATCCGTTTTGTCGGACACCATTTTACAAAATGAATTCTCAAAGAGATTAAAGTAAATTTTTCAAATGGATGTCCCCTTATCACACCAGCATCAGATAAAAAAGAAACAAAATCAAAGAAATCTCTGAACCAGTGACTCATCGAAATAAGAGCAGGGGTTCACAACACAATAAGGCTTAATACTCACGTGGTTGTCGGTAGTCCTTTAATGTCGTGTTGTGCCTTGTAGATGTCTAGATAAAGAGAGAGGACATTGTATGACGCGACCAGGAGGGTCGCCCTCCGTCTATTTATTACTACATATACAGGGAACCGTGTGTCTGTGGGTAAAGATGAAAAGATTAGGAGGGCATTGGACAATTTTAATTTTAATGATCATTAACGAGGTATCGGAATTTACGTAGATACTTTGAAACGAAGGTAGGCATAAATAAGTGGAGTCCAAGGCCCAAATGAGATGTTACCATTTATGTTCCCAAAATAAGGGCAAAGACGATGATGAATGATAATGTTAAGCCGCCACGGTGATGTACCAAAAACTAATCTTTAAAGGAACTTTTATTTCTTTTTTCGTTTCGATGGTACGTCTTATCAAATCGGCTCGGTAATGTACAATTCTTCAGAATGGGCCATTTCAACTTTAAGGATGTTTTTTCTTTGCCACATAAGAACGATATTATAATTAATTTCAATACATTTACGGCTCCAATAAATTAAGCTCCTGCCGCGGCGCATCCCTAGTTCATAGATCGATTCCCCATACCAATCGATGAGGTGGCGTCGATAAGAACTTTGATTCATTTGCTGTAAGTGCATCTGCTATTGTCGTTTTGTCAGTCCTTTTAATGTTTCTAAGAGTTTTGTTTGGTAGGGGGTGTAAGAATACATGTGTGTTTATCTTGTCCCGCCTGTGTTTTGTTGATTTATGTGATCAAGCCTGTGGAAGCTGGATTTGAAGTCGCATGATACCATGTAATAGATTATTAACTTACATTTCTTAAAGGGACCCATTACTTTAACTGCTATTATTCATCATAGACAGGCAGCCATTTCCAATTTTAACATTTCCAAATTCTGATCAGCTCACAACTTTTACTTTGTTTCTGATCATGCGCTAACACGACCTACTAAGTTAATTACCACAACGAAGCTACACCTGAATTCATTACAATAACTCAGTACATGCATGACGTCCACTAACGGCCTCTTAAATAGATTTTGGACTGACATTGATGAGCAGATAAGATCATAGTGTCCGATTCATTAAACGTAATGATATGCTTCGTTAATCTAGAACAATCGTCGATCCCCCAGGACCTATGGTTATTTGCTCCCAAATAGATTTATAGGCCCCAACATCCGGTGAAATTGATAAAAATTGTCTTGAGAAAGTATTTGATAATGGGTTGAAAGTCATTGAGTTGGAGTTTATTGCCTTTAATTACAATTGCTTTTAGTTTAAATTCTACTGGAATTACGTTGGGTTTGTCAAGTAGTGTGGGATTGTATCGATTGTTTTGGATACCGTTTCAATTTGATTGAAATTGAGTTTATTACTATAAATCTTGTTTTTATTGATACAATTTTGTTTTCAATTAAGAGTCATCTATTCACTTTTATGGAACGTTGCGTTTTCTAATAGGTACCTTTACCCTCCCGCTCTGGGCGGAGTGTTAGACTTGTACTGACTAAAACCCACCCATGTTCCTTCTTAGCCTTTGTGTTCCAGGCCCCAGGGGTCTCTTTCGAACAGTCCCGCAGCCCCGTTCTAATAGGTACGTTCAAAATAAGTATTTTTCATTTGATTTACTCTAAAAACTCGGCTTTAAATCAGCTAGTCTCTTTACAATGAGTTTTTCTTTCAAGTTATTAAGAGCAATACTGCTACAATTTTTTTGACACTGTCAAAACCACTTAGTTTCATCACGGATCATTTTTTTAATCCTCTTGAAGCAATTGCCGAACAAATCAATTAAGTGTACCTACATCAATCATACGTATCACACTTAGACGACCCGCTTAACTGAAGATTGAACTCAATTGAAATGACATTGAACTTGAAAATTATTAGCAAGAACACTTGACACCGCCAAATAAGATCGATCCTTCAATTCGTTTGAATTTCAAAGATGAATGTTCGAACTACCCGATGGGAACAGGTCTTCCTAAATTGGTGTTGTTAATCGTGACTCATGAACGATTGTTTGCTACAATTTTGTATGTTCGATACTCCGACCGTCAAGTATGACGAGTCATATTAATCTTTATGAAATAATCAATTAAATAGTGGGGGAAATCTGGATTAGATGGTATCAGTGCTCTGTCGGCACATGCGTACAGTCGTGAGGTCCGTAACAAGATAATTTTTGGAGCAAACGGTTTTGATACTTTTAGATGTACCTGTAATGTTTTACAGCTAATTATTTAATTGTTTAAATGTTTTGGTTTTGAAATCTCTGAAATTAAAAAGTTTCCGATTCATAAGAAGTATCAAAATAGTAAGTCCCTCTGAGTGATTTGGCGCTGTATGCAGATACATGTTTTACACCTAGTTCGGCTGCATGTTCTGCTCCTGTGTAGTATTTTTAAATAATGGCTAAGTATTTTGTTTTATGTAAAATGGTTTTAAAGCTAACATTTTTGGTGTAAATTAAAGTAAAAAAAAACAAATAAATTGGACGAAAAACAAAAGTGGTGCAAAATAATACCTACCTACCGCTTTATTGAATTTTATGACAGTGACCTCTTATGACAATATCTGCTGAAAATACTTCCAAACTTGCAACTATATCAGTTTAAATAAATTAAGCTTATTTAATCTTCCACATAGAAGCGCAATACTCTGCCAAACCAAAGCACAGTTCAAAATCTAGCACCTAAAATCCCAACGATCAAAACCACCACATCCAACCACAGTGACGACCAAAAGCGGTATGTTTTGGTATCGAGTGGTCAGGCATTCGAAGTATTGTCAGTGATTTAATTGAAACAGTATGGGGCCGAACCGACCGCGGCACAACACTACGCCAGGCCACAGGAAACAATGTTTTGTATGAAAAATTTCATCTAGTACATTTTAATTGCCTCCGTATAGTTTAATTAGAGAGTCAAAGACGTTTCGTGTAGCCAATGATTAATGTTGTAAAGTAAATGGGATGTGTTTGATGACTATAAAATATGCTCTACTTTGAAAATGTTATGCGTTAATTTTGTTTCTCCTGTTTTGATAAATGAGTTTTGTATGGATAAATTGTTGGATTAGGATCTTTTTTTTTCGAAAAGCTTGTAGAACATGTCGTGTTTTTGTTTTTTTAAATTTGAGTTGGGTGCAGCTGAATATGTAATTAAATATTTTGACTTGTCATACTGCTAATAAGCTTGTCATATTCAATAACACGGAGCAACTTTGTTTAGATATTTTGATAACAGCTTTCTTATCAAATTCCAAACCAAATGTTGAAAATATGCCTGCCGGGCTGCGGGACTGTTCGAAAGAGATACCGCGGATCTGGAACACAAAGGGCAAAGTAGGAACATGGATGGGTTTTAGTCAGTACGAGTCTGACACTCACTTCCACTCCGCCCAGAGAGGGAGGGGCATTTAATGATTAACTATCCAAAAAAAAAAAGTTTAAAATATTGTTTACCAATAAAATCCGTGTAAGCAATATCTAGTGGTATTGCTTACACGGATTTTAAGAAATACTAGCAGATCCTTCAATGCAAATACCTAACAAGATTAAAAGTCAACATTACTACCAGAGATTAAAAACAAAGCTCAACAATAGAGAAACAGGATGAAATGCAAATAGCAAGTAATTCCACGAACCACACCGTTCTTATTAAACACGCTACAAACGATCAACTCTTTGATGAATGGGAATACTCTCGAACTAATCTCGACATCTGTAACTTTGACAGCGGAGGATTAAGGGGTACAAAACGTTCTTAAATACTTCAGTTTAATATTGATGTCTAGGAAGTTCGGCTAGTTATCTAAGTCGCTGAACAATAGTCCGTTTCCTGATTTAAGTTGCCTCTTAGCAGTTTGATGGGACTAGACAAAGCTATGGCTATAGGGGCTTTGTAGAGATATCAAATAATTACATCACGAAGTAATGATCGTATTCCCGAATCTTTTGTGTTGTGAGATAGGTGCTTGAGGAAATTGGAAAATGATATCAGACTGGAAATAAATAAGGTTGAAAATGAAGCAAGATTTTTTCCAGAATATTTTTTTTTCAAGGAATTCAATGACACAGTCTGGTTGGCGTCAAATGAACACACTAAGCTGTTTATAACCTAGGTAGGGTAACGAAGCTTAGATTCAAAGATTAGTTAGGTTTACTTGGGGTTTAAACCAGCGTACCTTAGACTTAATCCCTAGCCCCCTTATGAACAAACGTGGAGTTAATTATAATCCTCGAAAAATTTACGGTAAATCTAACGATTGTACTGGTTGTAACGAAGCGCTTAATTAATCAGGGAGTAGAACTTTCAGATCATAATTATAAAGCCTAGTTTCTCTAATGACTACCACATTCTTTACAAACCAATTACCTAGAAATCCAACTACTAATGAAATCCAAAACATAATTATTCTGATCTCCCACAGATTTACACAATACTCCCTGGCTGACATCCTCACTGTCGGTTTACTGCCCTCCTCTTGACATCTTTATTACCTCATCTTACAGCGGTCATTGGGTTTAAAATTTTAATTAGCTCCCTTGTTGCCTTGTTAAGGATATTGGCCCGATTTTATTATGGTACGCCTGTTGTTACTTCTTGGTAAACATCTTTGTTTTATCTCTCATCGTAATGATGTTTATTTTTCTCGTAATCACCAATAAATATTGAGGATTTTTTTGATGTATTAATTTTAATATTCGTTGACTTTGGATTTTGATTAAAACGTTCTTATTCTTTATTGTACACACAAAGTCCATACTAATATTATAAATGCGGAAATAACTCTGTTTGTTTGTTTGTTTGCTACCTTTTCACGACTAATCAGCTGATCGGATCGTAATGATAATTTGGCGAGGAGATAGATTATATCCGGCGGAAGGACATAGGCTATCTTTTTTTTCCTCACTCATACCCATCAAAATTACCACGCTAGTTACATATAAATTGCATTGAGATTATAGCTTACATAGCTTATGCACAAAGGCGAGCAACCCAGCGTTATTGATAGCATAAAATATTATGCCTAAAAGTAAAGTAAACTTCACGTGAAACTCTCAATCGGCAAACATAGAATTGAATTAATCTTCATGCGCTGCATAAAACTACAAATGAAGGATTTTCCCACAGCCTTTTCCAGCAAGTACGAGGTTTGAAATAAAACTCTTGTCCACGAATACAGATTATATTTTTTAACGGACGAGTAAAATGGAAGCGTCTAATTAATTAATGCACCTCGCAATTAATGTTAAGATTTTTTCGCAAGCTAAATCCATAAAGAAAATTTTACGAGTTTAGTGCAGGCAGCTGTTAGTCCCTCCTTAGTCTCCCGTGTGATAAAACTTCAAGGCATAAAAAATATCACTTTTAAACTTTAGCAGATGCTACCGATAGTGTTGTTAATTATGCTCCAATACCCATGAATCCAATGGGGGTATAACAAAGAAATTGTCACAAAAATAAACGAGTCCTTCAAAAAACAAGAGCAACAAATAAAACAATATAAAGGACAAACACAAAACAAAGAGAAATACCATAAATCAGGTGTTGTGGAAGTGTCTCGCTTTATAAAAGTATGGATAGAGGCAGACGGTTCACGTCGGGGCTGTTAAATGAGAATTTATTGTTAATCACGACCGAAGAAGTCTCATTCTCGTAAATTTTTGTGTAATACGAGTAGATTGATGCAAGATGCGACCCGATAACTAGGGAGCGGAAATAATTGGAAGGTTTTATGGAGAGGACTGCCTCAGAAAGTAGCTGGGATAGCATTCGAGAAGTGTATTTAGCTTCCAGTATCCTAATTTTACTTTGTAAGGTTCAAATTTGAATGGGAATTTAATTCGAAGCTTGTAACTCTTGCTGGTAATGGCGGACTTGGTTCTGGTCGTTGAGCATGTTTTAAAATTTGAATTTGTTTGAGCATGAAACCCAGTGTGGGATTATATGGACATCATTGCAATGTATCTGCTTAATTAATTGCTTTTGTTTGTTAATTGACTTGCCTAATTCCGTTGAATTTATTGTTGCTGATGCAATTTAGGGAACAATTAGCCGTTTTTTATTGCTCTTATCTTTATTTTTTGGTGTCATGATTTTAATTTTGATAGAGTGAATGAACCTGAGTTTTGGAGCGTAGGTATATTTTCTTCTGCTTCGTAAGAAAATAAATAGAACTTATACCTTCCCAAACTAAACAATGCTGGCCACAAACTAATGTCTCCATGAACCTAAAACCGCTAGTATCAGAAGAGAAACAGAGCAAGCAATCAAAATCGGAATGTATCCCGTAATAAAATGATTTTACTATCTCAATATGCTTCTCGTCTGCGTAGCGACCTAAACTAACTTGTACATCTAATTTATTAGGACATTTATTGTTCAATTTTAATGATCAATAATGTACGTTGATTGTGGAATGCTAAGAAAATAAAGTTACAACTTACTAAGTTGCAAAGTTGAGCAAAAAATCAATGTATGAGATCAGAAAATGATTACGTTATAAAATCAATTTAGAATGCCAAAGGCGATCGCTCATAAGAGGACCATAATGTACGTATTTAGGCTAATAAGCTTAAAATAAGAAAGCTTTTTTCGTTGGAAGCGTCAGTATTCCCTAAAAATAAATAAAAAAAGTACCATTTTTACCATAAACCTCTGGGCACAGAATTAGTTTTATAAAACTTCATTCACGCCAGTTTTATTAACCCTCTTTTCCCCATTCTTCTTTCAATTCTGCATGTGAAATATAGCCAATAATCTTGGTTGTAATATTTAAATCAGTGCTCCTGTTGCGACAGCTCCCCAACGTTATTGCAAGTTCGCCACTGTCATAAAAATAAAAATATTCCTTTCTTAAGCATAACTAGCTAACTGTGAAATTTCATCTGGACCACCTTAAGTTGCAGTTGCAAATAAGTATCCTAGTTATTATTCACACCCGTCGAGCTCGATACATAACACCGTTACTTAACCACCATGCTACTTTAAATTCAACTTAAAAAATTGGATGTTAAGTAACAAAATTGAGTGATGCAGAATTCACGTTTGCAAGGCACGCGCGTTGGCTGTTCGATATACGGACTCCTTTGACATTCAAAAAGCAAAAAGTGAAGAAAAGTGCATCGCGCGTTGTGACGAGCGAGCTCGCCTTTTATAAATATTTATTACCTAATTATCGAAGGCTGGTTTAACACCTCCAATGACTTTTTAGCCAACGGCGAGCATCCAACTTCGAGACAACACCAATTTGTATTTTTAATCCTGAATAGCAGAACCGATATTTTATTTTTTCAAGCTTGTTAACACCGTAATAAAGTTGTCCATTACCTATCATTCTGTCAAGTCAAACGAGATGTTCGCTTCGCGAAAGTTCTTTTTGTAATGAAGTTTTAAAAAAACTCATTTGGAAGTGTTAAAAAGTTGTTGCGTTATCAGATTGTCGAAATAATCGTAATTTGTGATTTACATTACATTTATTTGGACGTATATAGGCTGTTAAGCTACATGAACTTTTGGTTGTTTTTATTATCAGCGTGTTGCATCACTTATCTAGACTGCATCTTAGTTTACCATCAATGGTAATATTTACCAAAATAGATCCAATACAAACTTTATTGGTCTCCCAAAATTTCAAGGTTCAAATTCGAATCACATTTTTCTTCCCATCCGTAAAGCTACGCTTGTATTTTTGTGTAAATTTCTGTAGACTGTCGATACCAAACCCGTTTTCCGGTCGCATCTTACGCTAAATAATCGAAATGTGACGTCTTATCAGAAAAGAACAGCAGTTTACACTTAAACAAGTGTCGGGGACACTATCGGGCTCAAGTTATGCGTTTAGTCACCTTATTAAATAAGGGTTTATCAACGGAGCGACCACGCGGGCCGTGGAC
This sequence comes from Noctua pronuba, assembly GCA_905220335.1. Taxonomy (NCBI): domain Eukaryota; kingdom Metazoa; phylum Arthropoda; class Insecta; order Lepidoptera; family Noctuidae; genus Noctua; species Noctua pronuba. The sequence continues at coordinate 10,858,361 of LR999902.1, forward strand.
GCCGTGGTACGGAGATAATAGGAAAGAATTATGTGGATGTTCTGTTGTTCGACACGGAAAATTGGGGCTCCTAAATAAATATTATCCCATAGTCATTTTGTTAGGACAGTGTACACAAGTGTCCCATATATTACTAGACGTAGGTTATGTATTTATGATAACAAAACATAGCAAAAATTAATAGGTCATTAAGCCAGTATTTAATAAATTTAAAAAAGGTGGCTTTTCTATATTTTTCAATGATTTGTAAACTTTATTTTAAATTGTAGCAGTTTCATTTATGTTAGGAATATTCTAAATTTTAAACTGAAATTGATCACCTAACATGAAGATATTTTATAAGGTGGCTTTTGTTATATCAGAGTTAAGCAAAGGTATATCCACTCTTTGAACACCCATTCTAATGGGAGATAAAGCACTTTACACGCATAGATTACTTGTTTATTCACAAAGTTGCATAGAAATATCGTCTACGTAAAGAGACCAAAACAACGTATCGCCGATACGATATTTAAATTTTATTTTCATTAAACGCTATTTAAAATATTTTATTTTAAAATTTATTTATTTAAATTGTTGATAGTTTATCAGTTTTGATTGTAATTTATATCTTAATCTATACCTGAGGGTCTTCCTACTTAATGCTAATTATATAAATTCAAGCATTTAGATTTTTTTATCTATGGTAGCCATTTTACTTTGGAATAGAGAGTACTTATCAGCGTGAGAGACGCACTATTTAAATGTTATTCAGTTATACTGGAAGGTTACAATGTTTTAAACCTCGAAAGGCTTTTCATTGGTTGCCAATAAAAGGTGACCTAGATGGATATCTTCGTCCATTTCTTCCTTACATACTTTGCTTGTCAACATTCATGTGATGTTGATATCAGCGAAGTTAAGCAACATCCGATGCGGCCATTATTTGGTAGGGTGATTGCCTGAAAACTCCGCGTGACATGTATACTTTCCACGAGTGACTATTTGAGTTTATTGAGCATCCCTTGGACATCGTAATTTGGCATCAATCTGCTGGATTGGCTAACTGATTGCTCCGGAAAATTACCATTGTAAACTAAGTAAGTAACTTCACAAAAAAAAAAAGTTGGTAAAATAGTAACCAGTAATATCTAACAAAACAAACCTACAAACAAACATGATGCGCTTACACAGTCTACGATTTTAGCCCAAGGCTTGCTAACGTCGTCCACAACACTACGAACAATCAATCAAACGGACAGGATAAACATTAGTTTTGATTTACCAGTCATTAAAATAAACAAACATTTTGTTGCGCACGCACATCTCTACGTGTAATTAACGTCACGAATTCATATTTCTTCTTCGAGCGTCGACGTGTATTCTGAGAGACACGCGACGATTTTTCATAATTTCGCCTGACAAGTTTCTTGTGAATTTTTTTGGTCGTTTTGACGAAATAATTATAGCTGTGGAACGGTAGCTGTAAAATTCAAAATGAACTTACTTGGGACGTCAAACTAACGTAAGACCACGCCTGTAATCCCCGAAAGGTTACAATTTCACGGTAAAAATGTACCTACCAGTGGCGAATATTCCATATAACTCGATTCCTACCGGCTTCCCAATGTAAACTGTAAAGTATGTATATTTTTTTAAACCATTTAAATTGCAATGCCTTAACAGGCAACTAAGTTCTAAGAACCTTCCTATTGTTAACATCTTCAAAATACTGTACACTTAGTTCGCAATAAAGAATTTGAATTTGAATTTGATAATTCCCTTTGAAAAATGGCACAGTCAGTATTCTATAGACAAATAATATAATCACATTAAAGATATGTTCTCCAGCTTACTCCTCACAAAAATTGACTCATCGCTACTGGTACCTACAGTACTCCCACATTTTGCCAGTTCATGTAGGAGTGGGCAAGCGTAATGCCATCAACCAGGCACAAATCCAGACATAGTGGCTGCTACTGAGAAATTCCTGCTGAAAAAACTACACAACACTGCCCGACCTGGGAAGCCCAGGACCTCATACTTAGCAGTTGCACTTGCGACCAGTAGACCAACGAACACCGAGTAAAGTTTCTACTAATATAACCTTCAGATTGGCCATTAATTTTTAGACAAGGATTGATTCTGGCATAATTTTACTCTTCATTTATTAATTTGATAGAGTAAGAGTTAACAGATCCATATTATAGGAGGTGAGACCCAACTGACAGTAGTCATAGGCAACTGGGCAAAAACGACTTTATTTTTAAAAAACCTGCCTTCATTTATATTTATTTTATTGGCCTCGACGACATAGAACGGTTCAGTAAGAAGGTGAGAACCGTTTACAGCACATAAAACTTGAAACCATCTATATAATACAGTCGTAATAAAATCGTTAAACTCGTAAACGTTATATTAGAAGTTTCATATGATCAATAAAACTTAAAACTCCATTTTGATATCGGATTAAATAATCAAAAAATTTGATTTAGTTCGGATTAATGATGCCTGTTACAATCAAAACTGTGAATCAATCAAAATTAGTTTTGACTACCAAAAATGTAAAAAAATCAGTAAACAGTATTTTTTTTGAACAATAACTAACATTTCCTTACAAACTTCTTCGGTTAGCAGGTCTTTTTTTACCTTTTTTAAAAAACAGTTTTTTTTTGGTTTTGCATTATATTTTTTTGGTTTTTTATTATATTTTTTTTTGGTTTTTTATTATAACTAAAGCATAAATAAAGCGTAAAATACATTTTAACAGAAAAAAAACTGTTTTAACTCAATAATGTTCATGACGGAAACCAGTCAAAACTGCGTTTGACTTATTGATTTTTTTGACTGCAACATATCGACAATATTTCATAAATCAGTTTTAAATATTAAAAAAATATTGCTGCACTTTCCCACACTTGATTGACTCTGTAGCTGCAGGTGCAGTAAAAAGTTAATGAAATAAGTCTTTTTAATTAATTACCATATGAGATTGCATGACCGCTATCGTATGAGAATGTATGTGGAGTTCTGTGCAAAGAAAGCACTGCGGTGAATTGCTGCGGTAAAATAACTTACTATTTTAAAGGACAGTTTCGTTATTACTGTAATATTCTCTCTTGAATTTTCAGGCAATCGTGACTTGCAGTGTTACTATGAAACCTAATTTTGCCAGCGACTTCGGCAGGTTAAAAAGGGTCCTATGTGACAAGCTAGGTCATGGTCTAATATGTGTTCAGTCAGCCTTTAAGATGTGAAAAGGTTACAGATAGACGGAGTTACTATCGCATTGTAATATCACTATAGATAAAACACGGTAAAACCATAAGTAAAAAATATAGTACTTAAACTAAAATGTGTATGATATATTATTTACCACACTGTTAATCAGTAGTTCAGTTACTTACAGTTTTCTGACTACACAAGTTTTTTTTTGTCAGCCTGAGTGTTCCCACTCCTGGGCAAAGACCCCCTCCATTCCTTCCAGTTTTCTCGATGTTCCGCTACTTCGCCAATCAACGAAAATGCCATCATGTTTATGTAGAAAAATAAAAAAGTAGATCAAAAGAACGCTAGCGACATCTGCGCAAATTAAGAACTCAAATCCTTCATCGCTCTATCAGAGTTATCCGAGAGTTAAGTAAAAGGAACTTTGAAACCCTAAATTTAAGACAAGTTCGGTAAGTGAAGTCATCTTCCATGTCCAGGAAACCATCCACCAAAAAATGCAACAGAACAACATTTTACCTCTGGCACGAGAGCTGAACAAACAAAAGCAAATAAACGATTAACAAAAACAGAAACAGGAATACGAAACAGAGAGACAATTCATAATAGTACCTAACACGTGCCATAAGAGCATAGAGCACAACCATCAAACTAATGATGCACAAAAATATTTCCCATGTACCTTTATAACCATCGATTAATCAGGACATTCAGTTTTTTACTCTGCTTTAAAAGCATCGGCAAACGCGTTCCCGTTTGTACACTCTGACCACACATCGTCCATTAGGCTTTATTAAGAGTTTAGTCAATATTGATAAATATTTGATGGAACGTCGGCGACGTAACGATGCAATTAAATTTTGCCTCGCATCATGATGGAGCGTTGTGTACTAAAATGCAGCGTACGCATCAAAATTTATTGTGTTAATAATTGATTTAATTGGCGAGCTCGTTGTTATCAATTAGTGCGGGATTTTTGGCAAATGTAGCGAATATGTCTGGTTCATCTTTTGGCTTGTTTGCTTTTGATTGACATCGGGTCACATTGTATAGATCTACGTGTGTGGTCATAAATCTGAAATTATTCCTTGTTTACCAAAAATATTTGATCTTGCAAAGCGATGGCGAAATAGATCGAAATGTTAAGCACAGAATTAAGACAAGATGAATGAAATGGCGGCAGGTCTCGAGAACAATACGCAACTCCCGCATTCCCCTTAACCTCAAGGGGAAGATTTATAAAACCATGGTTAGACCTGCTGTCCTGTATTGATCAGAATTTTGGGCCACAAAAGGGATGGATGAAATACAATTACATGTAACTGAGCTGATAATGCTAATGGGGATGTGTGATGTAACGCGATTGGATAAAATAAGGAATGAGTACATAAGAGGAAGTCTGAAAGTGGCGCCGGTAACTGAAAAGTTGTGTAGTAATCGGTTATCGTGGTATGGATGTGATGAGGAGGAATGATAATAATGTAGTGAGGAGAATGTTGAATATGAATGTAGATGGCTATAAGAGTAGAGAAAGACCAAAGAAGCGATGGACGGATTGGATGAAAGATGATATGGCTAGAAAGGAGGTGACTGCTGAGATAACGAGAAGTATGGAACAAGACATGCTGCGCCGACCCCAAGTAAATTGGAATAAGGGCAGGGGAATGATGATGTTGAATTCAAGATTTGTTTCAATAAGTACATCTTCATTATTCAAAGTGATGAAAACAATATGAATAGATCCATTTTCTCAGTTACCAACTCTATTACTAATATCAGTAAATACAACCACAATCATCTTAACTTCAGCTACGTAGACATTCATTAACCACATAATTATGAGTGAGTTCGCACACACGTTCGAGTAGGACAAATTCACTTGAAGATATATTGTTAGCCAGTCGAGTAATACAGTACGCGTTATGAACATACGCCCCAGGACTAATAACACCATTACTCAAAACGAATTTGGTACAGCCATCCAGGTTTATATAGAGAATTTCGTGAGAGACCATGGTAAGTAATTGGATTACACCCTGTGTAATAAATTCGCAACAATTTTGTGGGACAAATTCATTTAGTCTCATATGGTAACTGTTGATATTCTCGGAGACTGTAACTAGTTTTAAATTAACCAATTTAATTATTATACAATCAAATATAACAATGAAACTACAGCGTTGCATATTTTTAAACGAAGGTTCTCGACAGTAAACCTTAATTCGTAGCTTCAGAAAGATTTTCAATACATATATGTTTTAATAATTGCCAATGTGGAAATCCAATATTTTCATATCTTGAACAATGCAGAATGCCTGAATTTAATCCCAAATGTAAATTTTATTTTATCGTTCAATCAAACGAGACCGGTCATAAAGAGTAATATCGTCATGTATGTGAAGAGCAAATAAAAATTTCAAAGTTTCGAAACTGTACCATCAGATTTGACTCAACCATCAATATAAACTCACAAACTCGAACGTTAACAATAAAGCCACAGCTATTGATTCGAAATAAAACTGTCATGAAGTTAGGTCCTGAAAATAGTTCTCGTTGAAATTCTGCGGTGCATACTACATGCCAGTGACTGTAACCAAACTCGGTCATCGTCCAATTTTGGGCTTCGAACTAGGCAAAAAGTTGGTGTGTGGACAGGTAACTCGTTCATTGTGACGACGGAGGCGAATTTGCATTGTAATGGATATCCCAGGCCTGAACGTTCGTTGTTTATACGTTCATCTTCACATATGCACCAGCACTCGTTAATAGCCTCAGTAAATTCAGAGTCAACAGCAATAATACGATTTTTTAGTTTTTGGTGCAATGCGGGTTTTTTATTGCGCATAAACAATGTAATACGTGAAAAGTTTTACACATAATCGTGTCTATTATTTACATTTTTATCTTTAAAATGTCCCACATATCCAAGGTCCAACAAAAGAGGTAACCGTTATTCAAAGTCATTCATAAAATCTTCTGTTACTATAAACGAAACTGGTATTGTCCCAAAATAAACATTTTTCACTATTTATGTTGCCACAAAACTGTCAAAATACATAAATTGCGGTCAAAATGCACATTAAAGTTGTCATTCAAGACGCTGAATGTACTTCTGACCCGAGGCTGGCATTGAAGAAAACGTGAATTGACTTTGTGCAAAATCAAGACCTCAGAAGTCAATATGTCATATCGTCAACATCGTCGGCCGGTCAGACAATACGGTTCTACGACCGAGCTCCCATTATTTGCGGGTGGCCTGCGAACAAGACAAGGTCTTTGTATCATTTGCGAAATAGATTCATCAGTTTTGTTACCTTACGGGGTGCCACACCAAAGTTCATTGTAATAGATTAAAGTGAAACGTTAAATTGTTAACGATTTATGTAGACGTAAAACGTTGCTTGATTAAATAATACGACACAGCGGATGTGGTTGCATCTCTACCTGTCACATGTAGAAACTTTACGAGTCAATGGATGACGATTGACATACGAATAATTTATAATGATTACAAATTCATTTTCATAAAGAAGACAGTTCGATATTGTAAAATAAAATTTTATGCTAACGTATTTTCCTGAATTTTAAAATCTAAAATCATCGGTAAGGTTAAGCAAAATAAATTGAAAACTTCCACGTCCATTTCATATCGCACCTGAATTGATTCCGTGAACACACGTGAAACCAACGTGACCGAATGGGTGCTGATATTTAAAAAATAAACTACCGCAGACCAATGCTCGTTTGGTCTCGCATGGACATGGGCTGTCCACAATCGAAATGAAGCAAAGGCATCTCCCGTCGACGGCATTGTTCCTTTGTAGCGCGCATCTGACCAGAACCTTTGTCCGAGAATTGTTTTATACAGAATGTAAGTCACGAATACCATGTACTGTCTAACTGAATAAGGCCAGGACTTTCTATACCCTCTACTGTAGGTAACCTATGTTAAATCTCACATACAACTCTATTCAATAAGTCTCCTAGACCTTGAGTAATCGACGCTTAAGATGTTCACTTCGCATCATTAACTTTTTCTTCTGAATAAAAACGGTTTTGTAAGTTAAGTTCAATTGATATTAATGTATACTTCGTCTTCGATTAGTTTTATAAATGAAGCGGTTTGAAGTCTAATTAACCAAATTAAGGGATTAAAATTTTGTAAAAATTTAAAAGTCTTGCAAATTCATCTTTCTATAATGTTTTAAGAGAATGGAATTTAGTCAATCCAATTCATCTTCGTTGAATAATGGAACGTTTTTGATGAAATTCCAATGATAGGGCCCGAATATGATCCATACATTCCTGAAGACTTATGCTGTCTGGACACGGTGCGATCTATAGGAAGAAAAGTGCAGCCGATGCGGTTTTATTCCGCTACGTGGAATAGTAACGTATTTCTTACGGCATTTGAAGAATATTGGTACGAAATTGTGCTCGTAATATTTGCAAGGATACTACAACGGACAGCCCGGAATTGCTTACGTATTCATGTCAGTTAAAAGTCGAATATTTTGTTTCCGAAAGAATACGTCAGTTCTTTGAGATACAAAGGCAATTTCGTTTATTTCCTGAAAATGGTTTTTAGTAGCACAATGTTGAGTAAGTGTGTTTGAACACATGCCCCTGAGACGTATTCAACAGCTTTATTGCTCTTTGTCTCGTAATTTTAATTTTCAGCAATGAGTGAACCTTTAGATTCAAATGCTATTTTAATCTCACGCATTCTATTCCTTGTTCCATTTCACGATAAGATCTCATCCAGCAGCCATGAACTTAACAACTTATTCAAACAGACTTCAATTAAGCCACCCATCACAGAATCCATCTCCCAAAAGTGCTGCAGTACCTCTCATACCATATTCGTCAACTAGCATAACTCGCCCGTATTTGCTCGCGTGCCGAACTTGACCTCAGTGCTATCTCAATCTGATGTGGAGATAACCGCCAACATTGTTCCCAGCGGGACGCTGAGAATTTAGGATTTTCTTTGGCAAACACTTTATGAGACTCTACATAAAGTTCAGTCTCCTTTGGCAGGTCTTTCAAGATAGATTCGTCATAGAGGGCTACATGACTGGGTAACACGTTCTTTGTCGTGATTCTGCGTATAGTTGTATGAAGAGGTAAAGTATGTGCTCATGTTGGTGTACTCATACAAGCACGCGATTTATGTGAGCACGCTAGGCTTAAGGATCTTTGGTCAGATTGGTTGAAAGATAGCGATGTGTTTGTAATAATCTGGGGACATCAACCTGTTCTTTGGATGGTTTGAGTTAGTTGGTGTTACACAAATCTACATGATATGTATTTTCTTAAGGTAAACAGAGGATTATTTACCCTTGCTTGTGTATCTCCATAGATCACAATCTACCAGAATCATGCCATCATTTGTCTTGATTCTGTGTATTTCCGCGCCTAAAATGTAATTTACACGATGTGTAAGAAAAAAAGGCGATGCAATCTTTATCAAAGATCTTCTCTGGGCTAAGACCACACGGTGTTTTAGCAGCTTGTCTTTTTAAACAAGCTGATAAAATGTAAAGAAAAATGCAATAAGCGACCCGTATGATAACACAATACCAAGTCGATAACAAAGTTTATGTAGTGGAACTAAACAAGCACAACAGAAGCGCATTCTGCTGCCCTACAATACTTCAACTACTTATGAAAAGCCGGTATGACTATGGAATAAAAATGTGTCCCCAAACGAAAATTTTGAAGCAAAAGACACCCTATGCACTTATGATAGAATTGATTTTCAAAATGGATTTCCCCAACAATAAGTATTCTGTATTGGATAATACACGAGTTCAGTTCGTTGTGTGTACGGACGAAGGGTAAGTTTTCCTTAACAAAAATGGCATAAATAAAATGGATGCCTATTCAAAGTAAAGCGGGTCTGATTGCTGTGGCGCGGGCGCCACAACGCGCTCGAAACGCTATCAAACTTTCGCTTTCCTAATGAAACTTGAGATCGCGGAAATTGCATGGAAATAAATACGAAGCAGTAGTTCGCTTAGCAACTTTTAAATGCACCCGCTGTTGAACAGAATGCCTTTGTTAATTTAAAAGCTTGCTCCGATCCGACTGGCAGCACTAAAAAATAAACTCAACTGAGCTACCGAACACAAATTAGAGTTTCATATTGACTTTTCTTCGCTGTCCCGACTTCATTGTATGGAACTTTGATTAAATACTGTTCGTATTCATAGTTAAAGTTGGCTTTAAAGTATGATGGCATTGTCAAAACAGTTTTGCGTTTCGATCGTTGCAAAACATTTTTGCAAGTTGCAACAACGTTTGCGTTAAGGAAGAGCGATAAAAGCCTGAACACTTTAGTATCCAATGGCCATCCCCAAGCACAACACAATGGCGGAAAAAAATTAACAATCGGCACTCTACAAGGAGCGGAGTACATGCACGAATGAAATATTAAAGTTATAAAGGACTGTGCTTCAGAGAAAAGTAATAAAGTAGTCAAGGGTGAACTCCGTGAGAATGAGAAATCATGTGCCGGTTTTATTGCAAATTATATATTTTGGAGTCTCCCTTCACACTTTGAATGAGTTAGGTATTCGCGGAACTAATTTTGGTAGCCACAAATTATTTACCATCCAGATCCTTCCATATTCAATTTGTCTGTAATACAAATAAGTAAGTAAATATATTATTATGTGCGTATATGTTCTCATGGGCCTGGATTGCTTTGGGACGCTCTGATTAAAATGTAGGCTTTTTTTGTCAATTAGGTCATTAGATTTAAAACCTAACTGAGAGACTTTGAGGTCACAATTAGTTAGGATTTTATAGCCGTTTTATGTGATTCAAGACATTAATTTGATTCCGTTTAATCTACGATAAGTAGCTTTGTTTATTAAAGTAAATAACGAAGCCACAATTGTCTTGTTTTTATCTTTCTTGTTTACTGAGGTCGTTGAAGCTGTAAATTGCAGTGATGTATCGAATTCAAAGATGGGAATCAACTTAAAACAGCTTAATTGTAACAGTATTAAGGTCTATGAACCTAGATAAATAGACAATGAATTGAGATTTTACTTTAGAATCAGTGTTCAATATTCCTTGCAATACTTTCAAAAGACAGTCCATTTGAAATAAGTGAGAATAGACCTCTTTAAAATTTCTGTTATGCTGAAGTTATGCGCGTGGACGCATTCGAAATTTAAAATAGCGGGTATGTCATCGGCCTACAAGCTGTTACAACTTCTAAATTCGTAAAAGCATGAAGTAGGATTTAAAGTTTTTGAAAAATTGTTTGGCGTAATAAAAGCGAATGTTTGAAAATTGAAATAACTCCATTCTAAGACGTAATCATTTTTCAATAGCGAATAAACTTGTTATTACTTTATTTTGTTAACATTCATGGAAAACTTAATAAATAATAAATTAATTAAAAATAAACCGAAACGTGAAAATTTAAGACGTAATTTCTAATTCCCACATTTATGTAAATCATTCAAGAAAGTGCGCAGATGCACAAACACTTGAAGATTTTTTACGTATACATAAACTCATTATTTATTAAAACCAAACAAATACCTGTTTAATGATGTTAGCTCATTTAGCAAAAGATTATTTTCGTAAAGGTGAAAATTTAGGGTACAATAATTTATGCAGTAACTGACCAGCTGACATACTGGTGTCAAGATCGACCAACGTTTTGGTGGTAAGTGGACGGTAAATAGTATCTATGTCCGTAGGTATACATTTTCTTAACTATGCTAAAATTGACTACTGACTATTAATATTTGGAGGAGAAAATAAATCTATATATATAAAAGGAGAACTGACTGACTGACATATCAACGTACAGCCGAAACTACTGGGGCTAGGAATGTGAAATTTTATACACGGCTTCCTATTATAATGTAGGGGAGCACTAAGAAGGGGTTTTTGGAAATTTAACCTTTAAGGGGCTTGCGGACGAAGTCGCGGGCGAAGTGCTAGTAAATTATAATTATGATAATTCTGACTTTGTTTACCTCTATTATTTACGGCTTTATTTAACACTAACATGAAATACAAATTAATGACTTTAGGTATTCACCTTATTTTATAATACAAGGGGACGACTGCCTCTCAGTCCTTTTCATGATCGAAAAAATATTTTGCTACATATGTTTTAACTTACTTTAAAATTTTTCGTGTTGTTACTATACAAAGATAGATTTATTTATGCTCTAAAATGTCTGCAAAAGAAAATGTTTGTCAAACTACGTGACAATCTGTCAGACAGTAGTTGCGATTTCTAAACAAACATAATTATTTAGTGATTGAAAGAAGTAGTTAGAAGAGCTTAATTTATTCCAAACATTTTATGTAAAAGTGGCTGCAAAGCTTTGTTTATTTATTACATTTTCTCTAAAGCAAACTATTTCAGTAATGAGTCAAAATTTGGTTTTATGTTTAATATAATAACGTCTTTAGTTTATTTTTTCTTTGAAGAAAGGCTTTTATTTGTTGTATGTTCACTTCTATGCGCAATACTATGTACAAAACGACCTCAAAGGGTGAACTTAACTACAAAACTTAGGCATTATCTCACAGTCAACCTTGAGTTAAAAAAGAAATACCCAATTTGCCATTTCATAAGCTCCAACTATAATTTTAGCCCAGGAAATGGGCTCAAAACCCCTTTCATATAATTAAATTGGTGTTCGGTTCCGTACTAAAAATAGACTCAACCCTTACGACTCCCGTGGGAGTTCCAAGGATCAGTTTCAGGGAGATTGTTGGTTAACAAACATCCGTCCCATACTGATAATATCCTATTTCGAAAACTTGGTTATCTAAGGAGGTCAGATGCTCAGCATAAAACTGGAAGCTCGTAAAGTTAAGGACAAAGGAACTGATAACACGAAACTAGCCACTGATCACTTAACAAACTATGCCAGTCTAGTTCCTTAAATCATTTTGTGGACCCTAAATTCAGGCCCAAAAAATGAATATAGACTTAGGCATGAAACCATTTTTTATGAGGCACATAAACAATGAAATCCTGCGTTTATGAGCGCGTAAGCTGCTTTATCGCTCGCTAAAAAAATCCTTAAAAAACAATAACGATATTTCATGAAAATCGATATAAAATTACGATCAAAAAGCTGAAGTAAAGCCATAAAATCAAATGAATAACACCTCCATGCTCCGAGCCGTTTCAACCAATTTTAGTTTGATTTCACATTTTTCATATGGCGAACGTTCCTACGGTTTAGCTCATATGAAAACGTTTTTAATAGAAACCTATCGATTTTCCGTGAAACTAGCTTCAGTAGCGAAGTTATATTATTATAGTGGATTCACGCCTGGGTAAGCTCGGATAACCGGGGCAATCGATTTTTAAGTAAAAAGTGGGACTGGCTTTGCAACTTTAAAGTATAGTTACTTAGGGACTTTACGCTAGAGTTCCTCTACTTTAGTGAAGTTTAAGTCTTTGTTTTTATGGTCCGTAATAAAAGCTCGTCTTAGGGTCGGTGTTTAGGGAAATGTTGTTATTCATTTTCATAATTTTGAATACGTAGCTAATTATTTAAGTACCTTTAGCAGAAAGAGTCGAAATAAAAAAATACATATAAATTGCATATAAAATCCTCCACTCTTTCCACTTCTTCTTCTTCTTCCACTTCTTTCTTCTTCCACTTCGCCCAGGAGTGGGACAGAGCAGGCCAAGAAAAAAAAAATTACATACATGTTTACTCACAACTAAAAAGATGGTTATAATTGAACTAAACGCATAATTGAAGCCAAAATCATGTCCTTTATAATCTAGCTAACCAATCCCTATGAAATATTCTCTCCGATTATTCTCCAAGCTTCGTAGAGCTTAGCAGTTATTCCAATAATGAACACTACGCATGAATCTTCTCAAACCTTAGGACGCCGGCGTCAAATAAGGATACCACAGGTCATGAATATACAGAAGTCATAATAGGTTAGACATCCATGACAGTTCTGCGGTCGAAGTAAAGGACTATGGGCGATAACGCGACGTCGCAGTTTAAAGCACGCGCGACCGATGCGGTTTCCGAAAATTTGTATGAGCTTCAAGCGATTTAGTATAAACGGAAAACGTTTAAAATTTCTCGTGTCTGCCATGCAGTTGGATTTTAGAATCGGGATGCAATTGTCTTGGAAAATAGTATCATTTCGAAAATCCTTTTAACGCTATTTTGTTTTTTTAAAAAGTTTTTGTACCAGCCTGGGTATAAGAAGTAAGAGGAGCTCGTGGCTAAATAATTACAGCTGCTCGGGTCGATCTTTAGGTTAGGCCGTGCTTGCTTCTTAAGGTTGGGATGTGGATGGGTGACCACCCATTACATACCGAGTTTCCTCCGTGTCTCGCAGGGCAAGGAAGAAGGAAGGGAGCAAGGTATCTTATTACCCAGTACTAACTGGGTTGTGGAGGTCAGATAGGCCATGTAAAATACTGGTATTCAGCTGCATCCGGTTAGACTGGAAGCCGACCCCAACATAGTTCCGAAAAGGCTAGGCAGGTATGGGTAGAAGAAGTAAGGTAAGAAAAGCAAGTAGTCAAAATAAATCCAGTAAATTTAAACCAAAATTAAAACCTTAACTGAAATTCACTTAAAATGCCCCCTAGTTGTTTGAAGAAGCAGCCTCCTTACCCAAGCTGAAAAATCTGATCCCTTGCCAAGTTTCTCTTGTTGTCAAAGATATCGCACATCTATCGAGATGATATTTACTGTACCGGGGGCTTCATATTTGTGGCTAAGGATAGCAATATTCTCAAAGTAAGTAGACAACTAGTCGACTCTCGAATACGGAGTAGGGTGGATAGAGATCTAAGGATGTATTTGGTGTTTTGATAGAATTTTGTCTAAAATTTCTAAGAGTAGCTCGTGGTTAAATAATAAGCCGCGCCTAGGTTGGTCCGTAGATGGGTCACCGCCCATTACATACCGAGTTTCCTCCATGCCTCGGAAAGCACGTTAAGCCATTGGTCCCGGGTGTCATTTGTAGATCTTTAACAGTCGTTACAGGTAGTCAGTGGCCCGAAAGTCTGACAACCAGTCTTACCAAGGGGTATCGTATCGGGTAGGGGGACCCAGTTAGAACTGGGTTGTGGAAGTCGCTCCATATAAAATACTGGTATTCAGCCGCATCCGGTTAGACTGGAAGCAGACCCCAACATAGTTGGGAAAAGGCTAGGCAGACGATTATGAAGATGATAGAATTTTGGCTAATAATAGGTTTTTTAAATGAGATGAATAAGTTTGCTATTAAATGCGAAATAACACGGCGTCATTAATATACAGACATCAACTTAAATACTAAAGTTTTTTTTGCATATTCTTTTTTTCAAAACAAAAAACATCGTGAGGAAACGAGCATGATTTAGAACCTAAAATCAAAGACACGTTATACCTACCTGCACTGGGCCCGCGTGGTGGATAATGGCTCGCCCCTTCTCATAGAGGGGACGCCTGTGTATCAGCAGTAGGATCCTTATAATAGACTGATTATGTGCATTAATTTCAATGTGCACGTCATAGTTCTAAAAATATACCTTTGATTTTCTTGTTTTAGTTTCTTCAACAAAAGGCTCATTTGCGATGACTAAATACATAGTTCAGAAGTAAATTGTATGAATAATAAATAATTATGCCACATGCATAACTTCTATTGAAACAAAGTTCAAGAAACTCACACGCTGCCAAACTTGTTAGAACTTGAAATGATAACATGCTCATGCACTCGAATTTACCATAATATTCATATTCTAGAACGCAGAACTATGTTGAAGTAGGCGTCAAATCCAAGAAACTATTCATAAAGTGCTATATTCTTCTGAAACAATCGCGGATACAAGTGGGCGTAATCGGTTCTTTCATAGCCATAGCAAGTAATCGCCATCATCACACGTAATAAAGCTAATATCAGATGTTATTTATGTCGCCTGAGTTGGCTTATGAATGCTAATTTCTGTGAGAGATATCTTTCATTTAGCCGCATCAGTCAGCAATGGTCAACTTAATTAAGTTATATGGTAAGTTGATGTGCAGATCCTATTAGGGTGGAGCGAGTTGCTTTTAAATTAGATTAGGTGGCTCGTGAAATGAAATAGCTTTGTTTTGTTTTTGGTTATGTGAGAGTTTTTGATTAAATGTGGAGTTGAAGCCTGAATTAGGTTTAAGCAGATAGGAATTAACTTAAATAGAGGTTGTTAGAGTGAATTGGCGCTTAGAAATCTAGTTACTTACGAGGACTAAACTAAACTTATTAGGTCAGTTGGGTATTTTGTTTTACTAAGTAACTAAAAGCAAGCGTCTGCTGAGCATGAGGTCCTGGATTCGATTCCCAGTTTTGGGTTTTTCCATCAGGAATTTCTCAGTAGCAGTCACAAAGTTTAGTTTTGTGCTCGAGTTATGGCAATAGGCTCGCCCCCTATTACATATGACTTAAACATAACTGGCGAAATGTAGGTTATTCCTTTAGGTACACCTTTGCCCAAGCCGTCGGGGATTACAAGCGTGATGTTGTGTTATGTTATGAATTAACTTAATTAATAGAGGATGTTAGAGCAAGTTGGCGCTTAGAAATGTACTTTAAAAATTTACGAGGACTAAACTATCGAACAAATGGTAATTTTATATTATTACTAAGAATAAGCACCTTATATTCCTAGCCATTAACTACTGGAATATCGACCTTTTATCTTTAAGTTCCTACTTAGCTTTGTACCCACGACCTAAGCCACGTAAACCTGGGTACTACAAATGGGTTACCTTATGCCCAACACTATATTACTAGATAGAGAATCAAAATCAGAATCAGAATCATTTATTTGTTAAACATAGGTATACACATTAGGGATCTTATAGATAGTTAAAGTTCTTGCTATGTTTTGTCGTTAGTTCGTTACTGACATACAAATTAGAAAAAGCTTATTAAAATTACAAATAAAATGTCAACTGAAATAAAATATTAAAATTAACAAGAAGGACATGAAGAGTTAAATTAACATGAATTTCATCCCGCAACGCGACCAAAACCCCGTAAAAATACTCAAAAGAGCAACTCGGTAACCGACCATTCCCCGCACTAAAACACTTTAAAACAGTCGACATAACATATCGCCCATTTATATCAGAACCAAGGCCCAATCTCCATACAGAAGTACTGAAAATATATTTCTGTAATACCTCGCTGTATATTAAAGAAACACTAAGGGGTGTGCTAAGATATTTTTATTAAATTCCACAAGAGGCCGTTTCATCGCATTTAGTTCCAATGCAAATGCTCTGCACTCAGTTCGCGCGGGACAGATATTGCACCGCCCCCTTTATTTATTGTTTAAACGATTCTTGGGTGTTGTTATTAGGTGCTTAAAACAACGCGTATGTGTGCTCTAGGAAAATCTTGACTGCTATAAATTGTTGTTTATGGCTATGACTGTTTGTACTGATTTTGATGTTGTTCGTTTTGAATAGATTTTATTTCATAACGTTTAGGAAGTATTGGTCAAATAATAACAGCCGCTCGGTCTTCAGGTTAAGCCGCGCTTGCCTAGGTTGGACCATGGATGGGTGATCACCCATTACATAACGAGTTTACTCCGTGGCTCGGAAAGCACGTTAAGCCGTTGGTTTCGGCTGCCATTTGTAGAGCTTTGACAGTCGTTACAGGTAATCAGTGGCCCGAAAGACTAACGACCAGTGTTACCAAGGGGCATCGTATTACCCAGTAGTAACTGGGTTGTAGAGGTCAGATAAGCAGTCGCTCCATGTAAAATACTGGAATTCAGCTGCATCCAGTTAGACTGGAAGCCTAACCCAACATAGTTGGGAAAAAGGTTAGGCAGATGGATGGGATTTGAAAATCGTCATCATCATTTCAGCCGAGAGACGTCCACTGCTGGACATGGGCCTCCCCAAGTTGCCCTCGCCACATTGACCGGTCCCGTGCGACTTTCATCCAGCGGATCCTCGCAACCTTCACCAGATCATCGGTGAGGAGGCCTACCAACGCAACGTCTTCCGGTTCGCGGTCGCCACTCCAGAACTTTTCGGCCCCATCGGCCATCCGTTCTGCGAGCAATGTGCCTTGCCCCCTGCCACTTAAGTTTGGCAATTCTTCTACGCTTCGGTACTACGGGCTACGTCGGTAACCTTGGTTCTCTTGCGGATGTCTCATTTCTAATTTGATCACTCAAGGAAACGACGAGCATAGCCCTCTCCAATGCCCTTTGGGAGGGTTTTGAAAATAGATTAAAATTAACATGTATTTATGTGCCTTTTACTGATTTATATCTTTGAATCAATACAGAAGCAAATATTGTTAGCTATTGTTTGCTATCACTTATCTATAATGAGATCTACGAGAATTTTTAATCTATTCACAGTTAAGAGTGCATCTACTTCACGCATATCCAAACAAGTTAAGAGTGTTAAAGTATTACATCAAATGTGCAATGTGCAACCATACCGAATGCCATTATCCAAACAAATCATTTACCACCTTTACAAAAACACAATGGCTCCCGATTTTCTGGCTAGTTGAACAAATATCTATTTAAAGTTCGCCAGGTATTGTCTCAGAAAAAAAGGGCAGATGTTGTCACCGGGACGAGTCGAGGAACAAAACGGCCGACTGCCCATCTTTTGTTAAGTAAACTAAGCATTCAAGATGTTCTCCGAATTACAAAATGTTTAGCTATTTGTTAAAGTCCTATTAAGTTCTGTCACTTCGGCACTGTCCTTACAAACTTATCTTACTCTCCATTCAACACATTTAGAACTCTATTTCTTAGAATTTAAGATTGGTTGTAAGTGTAGCGGTAGTTGGTAAATCTGTAATTGTTGTTAGACGCAACTGAGACGTCTTTGAATGAGATGTCGATAAATTAAATTCGCTTCCGCCGTGTGAATTCTAAAGTTGTCTCAATTTGTTCTCTCTTACACAAGGGGAGGTTTTTATACAAAATCTTCTTAATGGTCTTGCTATTATTTTCTAATGACGCGCACGACAAGTCGAATTTATTTTTAAATCTTTATAAGAATATCGTTCAATGAAGCATCAAAATAAGGTTATTATATTCGTATTTATGACATTAAATTTTCTAGAAATACAATATCATTCGCCTCATTGGTTGACTATAAAGCAATGTTGAAGTACCTTTAAGGGCTGATTCCAAGGATTTGGGATCGAATCGTTTCGACAAAATTATATTTACTAAAAATAAATGGGGTCACCTTGTTCCTGAAACATTATTATATTCTGTAATATTAAAATAATAGAGCCAAGATTAAACTTCAAACATAACTAAAATGCGCCATAACATAACAGCATACCTGGTAATTTCCGAAGGGTTAGGCAGAGGTGTACCTGACAGTACACCCACATTTCGCCAGTTATGTTTAAGTCCCATGTAATAGGGGACGAGTCTATTGCCGTCAACCGGGCACAAATCCATCCACAGATGCCATTCACCATACCAATATTGATTTTTGAACTCTCAAGACCTGTAAAAGTTCAGAACCAACAGCTAACCATACTTGACCAGGTCAACGGCAGCAAACATGACAGATCTTTCTAACGTAAACTTGACTATTAAGTGTCATAAAACTATGAAAGAAAAAATAGCTCTCGAAGCTCAAAGTAAAAGAAGCACGCATCATTACGCGTACTCAAAGACTTCTTAAGACAATAACGAATATTTTCTTATTTGTTAAGAGCCACCGAGATAAAAAAACACTCAATGAGCATTCGGTAGACGGCAACTGAACACTGTGTAAATAATGATAAAAGTATTTGCTTTGTCGAGACGTAGTACAAAGATCAGAGTAAACACTTAGATACGCCCACTAAGATGCGTGCAGCGGTGATACGCCAATAGTTATGTATTTGTGTTGTGATTTTGATTGTTAGAAGCTCGGCTACCACGCCCTGGGTCGATTTTGAAAGTGGATTAAGTTCAACAAGTCTTTTAAAACGATGATTTTGCTGTCTTTTGTGAGACTGAAGTATTGTAGACAGTCAGGAACTGCCCACTTGTCCAGTGATCACTTTTTGAGACAAAGAATTTTAGAAATGTGAATCTTCCACTAATAACAACATCAATGGTAATGGTTGTAACGAGTTACCTTATAGTAACCAAAATAATGGGAATGCTGGCAAAATGTTGCTTGATCATTGCTTGCGATGGTGACTGGAAAGAATCACTATGTCCTAGTGGATATGACCACTGGAACATAGATCATTTCCTGGCAGATGTGATCAAACATTTCTTATTCCCAGTGAGCAATGTAGCCTCCGAAGTTGAGTAAAGATGTTTGTTCATCCACAATTTGTAAACACATCATGATTAGGTACCACATTAGCTTAATGAGGCTTTAAGCTACCGGTTTTATGCTAGTAAACTCCATTAAGACTGTCTTCAGTGTTGTGTATTTGTATTGGATATCTTTAATGGATAAAATCCTCGTAATAGGCAGTCGAGGTGGAAGTATTTCTGGACTTACCATTTGCCGTTTGACGAATGCGTCATGCGTCATTTTTGAATGATTGAAAACACTGGCAACCTCAACATTTGCTTAGCCTTGTTGTGTTGGCTTTAAGTCTGATGCAGCTGACTTTCAGTCGTTTACATGGAGCGACTGCCTATCTGACCTCAACAGATACAGACTCGGTTACTGCGTAATACGTTTTTTACCCTATGGTAAGACTAGTGGTCAGACATTTAAGGTTCTCAGAACCCGTAACGACTGTCAAAAATCTGCAAATGACAGCCGCGACCAACTGCTTAAAGTGCTTTCCACTTGCAATCATTCTGAATTATAGATCAGACCTTAGTCTCCGAAAGAGTTAGATATACAAGGTGGACACAGACGTTAAAACGGTTAACACGTATTAAGTACATCATTCTGAACCGAAAAAAAATGTCTATGTTATTTCAATTTTTAGTTTTTTGTTATGTTATTTTATTTATTTGTTACCTATGTTATTTTTATGTTATTTCTAAGCCTGCACAGAATTTTTTCTTCGGTCATTAAACAATAAATACTTGTTCCATATATTTTGACCGCGTAGGTATTGCAGTTTTGTGGGAAACAGTAGGCTGTTGTTTTTTTAAACCGACGAAAATTTTCTTAGTTTGGGGTTTTGAATGATGAACTGAATACGTGATATCAGTTTTAGCGTCAGTCCACCCTGTATCATTGCCGTTTATATCAACATCAATATCCTGAAAGACGATCTATTCATAGCTCCCAGACAACGGCAGTGGACAGGGACACTACAATCTACAATGCCAGCTAATGCACTAGTGGTTCGAAATAATGTATGCTAGGGGGAATCAGGATTGTAGGTACTGTGACTAGAAATATCTGAAACTATTTCGGTACTTGACATCATGAGGCATTGTTGATTCGTCTGCCTTTTGTTTCTCACTACGTTGCAGACGGTCTCGTCTAACCAAATACTTCACGCCTGTAATCCCCGAATGGTTAGGCAGTGATGTACCTAATTTCGCCAGCTGTGTTAGTGTCTCATAGGAGCGAGCCTATTACCATCAACCGGGTACAAATCTAGACTTCGGGCTACTACTGGGATATTCCTAATGTTTAAACCCAACTACGCGGCTGACCAAATGTGAATTATTGTCAATAATAAAATTAACTAGATACATTCGAATGGTTGGTGGTGACGAGCTTTTGGCTAAATAATAACACAAGGTTAAGCCGCACTTACCTAGGTGGGTCCATGGATGGGTGACCATTACATACCGATTTTCCTCTGTGCCTCGGAAAGCACGTTAAGCCATTAGTCACGGGTGTCATTTGTAGATCTTTGATAGTTTTAGTAATTAGTTAGTGACCCCAAAGTCTGACAACCAGTCTAACCAATGGCAATCGTATTACCTAGTAGTTTCCCAGGTTGTTGTGGTCAGTAAAGCAGTCGCTCCATGAAAAATACTGATATTCAGCTGCATGCGGTTAGATGTAAAGATGACCACAACATAGTTGGAAAAAGACTACGCAGATGATGACTTATGAATGGTTTTAATCCTATAATCTAACTAGCCACCAAGATTAAGACCTCGGAGTTGGTCTGTTTATCAGACTTTCAAGCCCCTGATCAGACCTAAGCAGATCAACTTGTTTGTTATACACAAATCCCTCTTATATGAGTCCCATTTATTATGTGACCCAAAATCGTCCTAGAACCACGAAATAAACAAAATTCAAAGAACTATTTCGGGGGTAATACCCGTGTTAGGACATTCACAAACGGGACACTTAGGCTCAACCCAAACAAAGCCCCATAAAATAACATGGATCGCGTAAAGTAAAAGCCTGAATACATTTAGCAAACACTGGTAGCGTCCTCGATAATGTTCGACTATCGAGGAACTAATCCAAACATAGTAAGCACGATATCAGGGCTGATTTTCGGGACCCAAAATTGTGGATGTTGAATTTCACGTACAATTTGGGTTTGAAAGCTTATGAGCCGGAGCTAATAGCCAGTTCACTAGCACTAAGTGACACTTAGATGAATGTCTAATTAGTGTTACACTGTTGAAACTTCAACTGTCGCCGCTGAGCCTGGGGTCAAAAATTCCACGAAACCTGTTTTTTATAACATAATTTCAAGCCTGGAAGGGTTTGTCAGAGGTGTACCAAATAGTATACCCACATTTCGCCAGTTATGTTTATATCCCATGTAATAGAGAGCGAGCCTATTTACATCAACCAGGCACAAATTCAGACTCCGTGGCTGCTACTGAGATATTCCTGATGAAAAAACCCTATAACATTTTTTCCGACGCGGGAATCGAACTCAGGACGTTATGCTGTGACCACTAGACCAACGAGGCATTTTTTATAAAGAAATGTATTTATGCTTCGCCTAGGATTTGTGAAAATTAGTAGTTGCGAGTTTGGTTTTAGTAAATGGGTGCTTCTCTAGCGCCTATTAAATTCAGTGGATACAGTATTACCTATATTGTACACCGAATATAATTCTGGTATTATTTGTAGGCACTGGCCTAGTTTCATCGGTACTTAAAACAATATTCGATGTTGTTTACCTACGTATAGTCTGATTTTGTTGCTCTAGATTTTGATGAATTGATAATAAACAAGTTGATTAAAGCAAAATACAAATCGGGACGCTAAATCTGAAGGATGCCTATAAAATATTCTCTTAAACTAAGACATCAAAGAATTTGTATTCAGACAAAATAGGGATGGAGAAAAAAATCAATGATAAGTATCAAGTTGCGTTAAAAATAGAAAATGGCGACTTTTCCGCTACGTCAATTTCCTGTAGACTTTATTCTTCAGGGATTCGATTGTCTGACTCACGGTGGTGGATTAACAGCTAAGCGCAACCTGCACGTGTTTGGGGGTACAAGTCTCCGGGGAGAATACAGGGGTTCTCAAAGAAGAGGCAAAACAAGGGGAGGCTGAAAAACACAGCTTCAAAAAAAAATGTGTACCTCACACCAAATACTTTTATTTTTACAAACAAGTTATTTTTCTCCGAAATTGTTGTTTTGTGGAAATCCTGTTGAAACCATTAAAACGATGAAAAATATGGGACTATTATAGAGTCAAAATTTTCAAAATATTTAGGAATTCTACTCTTAAAATACAAAATGAACATAAATCACAAATCATGTACCAAAATTAACGTTACTCACGAAGGCATTACTATGCATCAACCCACAACACACAAATTCAATATGAGTTCTAATTTAACATTATCTAGATTAATTTGGTTAACAAAACATCCAATTACAGACAGATGTACAAATTGGAAATAAATTACTAATCTATCAACTCTCGAACTCAACCCAACAGATGTGTAGTGCATCGTCATGTTCTTATCCTTTCAATCTCTCCTGGAGGTTCATAAACGTGAAGAAAAATAATTCAATCTTCCAGAATTTCGTGGTAAAAACTAACTATAAAGGGTGTAAATAGACCCTTAACGAAGCTGAAAGGCACTGGTTCTCCCTATCATTGCGATCATTTTTTTCTTCTGGACCATACCTGGGAATCTTCTAGTTATGGAGATATTGGTGGTCAAAGTTCCAACTTTTTCACAAGTTTTTTTTAAAATACTAGTTTTTAAGGTAATAACAGCTTTACTATAAATACCTCCATGACCTCCGCACTATTCAATGCATCCATCAGCACAATGTTTTGAGTATGTTACATTGAGTTTTACCGTAAAACGTGATTTTTCACCCCAAAAAAAAAAGTCGTTTCCCAGCAAAAATTTTGTGTAGGGTTACTTAGTTTTATGTACAGAATGCTTGGTTGACGGCTTCGTGAAGGGTCCGTTTACACCCTGTATGATGTAGGAAATGTTCTGCAAAACAAAAAAAGGCTACAGAAGTATCCATTTATGACCATTTTCATCATATCTCATGCAAGAAAGACCACTTGTCATCTTAATGAGAGCTAACTGAGCAATAACATTTAGGCATTCATATTACCTATGTGTAGTTTTCTTATTGAAAACAGGATTAGAGACATTTCTATAATAAAGTACCAAATTATTCTGAACTAGCTTCACCCGCGGCGAGTTTTATAATTGTCCCACGGGATCATACTACCGGGATAAAAAGTATTCTATGTGTTAATCCGGGTTATAAACTATCTGTATGCCAAATTTGATCCAAATCCAGTTAGTATTTTTTGCGTGAATGAGTAACAGACATCCATACATCCCCACAAACTTTCGCATTTATAATATTAGGAGGACAATAGTAGGAAGTGGGATGACTTCTCGAATGCCAAAGCAGCGATCAACATTAGAACAAACCTATTGTCTACAGATGCTGTCAGAAATTAACAAACTTCAAACCAGTGTGCGATATACGAGATGCAATTCGAAATGCATTGACTTGAACTCACAGCAATAAGCTGTCGGGTGTAAATTGCAATAGTTTGTAAGTAACTAGTAGTTTGGCAGACTTACTTACGTCATAGGAAATTCAGGCTCTCAGCTGGCTGGTATATCTTATTCGAAATTATATGCAACTTACATCTAGTCATGATAATTTGTAGGAATTGAGTTGAGAATAACGAAAAGCATAAATTCAGTAGAATATAGATTCACTTAATCTGACAAAAGACTTGTTTGAACTAACAAAAGATTTACTTGACTGGAACTTAAGTTTAGAATTAATAGTCCAGTACGATTGGATGAAGTGCGATCTTGTAGACAGCAAAGATGGCGGACTGATCACTTTAGAATAGGCAGAATTGAAAATTGAAGAGAAAAGTACAGGTGTAAATATTAACGAGAAAAATAAACAGTATACAGCGAACAATATCTAGAATTCTAGAATCAAATTCTCATTCCCAATAGTATTGAAAGCTAACGATAAAAATATAGCTGTTGTAGATATTTGCTCCACTACTACCAGGATTGTATTACTATTCAATCAGCACGTCTTTGTTCGATTGATGGTAAGGGAGGGGTTTCGGGCTAAAACAAATTACCGAGCCTCACCGTATTTACTTACACAGATCAGTTACAGGCCATACATCAGACAATGTATCGCTTACCGACAAATTAACGGATAGAAAATATTTGCTATGTTACATAACTTTATTTTGTGTTGGCAGGCTACATTGTACTTCGCTCGTTTCTAGGCTATTAGCTTTTGCTCGGAGCTGAATTTTCGTGGAATAGATGTTGTTCTAGGAAAACTTCACGTAACTTTCAACGTTAGTAGGTACTGTTGGCAAAAATTTTGGGTGGCCAGGCAAATTCAGGACTACTATATCTACGGAGGTAGTACTTTTAAATTTAGCTGTGCCCGGGCTTGTTGACGGTGAGTAATGGGCTAGCTCGCCGTGCGTCCGTCTTATGACGACAGGCCGTGTTGACGAGTTCGTGTTCCACGCGCGCCTCAAAAAGATGTTAGCAAAAAGGAAGGGGTCCGCAAGGGCCGATGCCTGTCGAAAAAAAAAACAAAAGAAAAGCTGTGCCTGACTCTATCTGTAAGGCCATTACTGGAAGCCTGCCTACTAATGTCATTTACCAACAGTACCCACGCCCAAAATAGATTTCATTCCAATATTCCTTCTTGGAAGATTACCTTTCGACCTATTACCTACGTACCTAGTTCAAACGTGTTTGCGTTACAAACAAAAACAGACATAGTTTTATGGTTCAGTAATTCAGTATATTGATAAGGTGAACTTGGGACGAGTCAGGTTTGTTGATGCCCTTTAAGTATACTTCAAATTATGTAAGATGGTTTTGGTAAGGCAAACATAAAGTTTTATTAAGTTTTCTTGCTTTTGTATTTTGAAGGCTGTTACCTAACATATTGTGCATAATCTTGCGTGTTACTGTTTCAGAAAACAACATAAAAACAAACACAACCTACATCAAAAAATGTTTAACGCTAGGTAGATTCCCTTTTTACGCGTATTCGTACATTCCCAATTTTATTTAACCCCGTGCGCTACACGAGAACGTAATAAATATTTAAAAAACCCTGTTTCATTGTGCCGTACTGGAATCTTATTTTTCGACGGCGTTATGCAGCTGTACGAATCATAAGGGTGTCACGTCTGCTGATTTACGACATCTCTTGCTGAGACCATACTTACTTCATACCAACAAATCATACACTGGATTGGAATAACGCTCCGCGCAATGATTCACGAGAAAGCCCACTAAAACGCCTCTTTATGACTCAAAAAGAAATTGATTTCAAATTTTACTGCATATTAAAATAACCTTTATATTTGATTGCCACTTATTTTTAAAAGAATTTTAGAGGTAGCGTTCAAGTTTTGTACACAAGTGCGAAGCGGGAGGCCCCCCACTGTTTCTCGATCATGAATCAACATAAACATCAATTCGTTTAATTGAAAATAACTCGAGACGTTAGTGATAATACGAATTTGCCGAATACAAATTACGGTTTATTTTGTATGCGGTGTTGCAACAGAAATTAATATTGATTTGTGGCTGCATTAAGTTATATCATCATTATAAATTCATCGGGAATGCTCGTAGAATTCTTAACGACGTACACAATGTCGATGATAAATAATTGAATTAATACGAGATTATTTTAAAGTAGTTGAGGCTTGTTTGGAACTTTAAGATGGCGTGTAAGAATCAATCACAGATGAATAGGCGTAGTTGGATAAATTCATTTAATAATTTAATTCGGGCAACAAAACTCATAGTGTTAGAAACAAATTACTTACAAATTATGTTAGTAATACCCTCACAAAGACAAAAACAGAAATAGATTGTGACATCATTGCTGCAAGGTGACAGGCCCAGCCGAAACCTTGCAGCAGTGGTTCACAAACTCACAATCAAGCCTGCTTGCTATCATAGATAGGAATAAAGACACTAAGCTTGTGGACAAAAAACGCGCAGCTCAGTTCGAAACCAATTAAAATATCTACTTATCGTCATGTGCGATCTTGATTGCGTGCTTCAAGCTAAGCATCCATTCAATGGGTATCAGGCGGCATCTAATTAATTTGTGCTACAAATAGTGTCGATACAGTGACTAGCCTTCAATCAAAATTGGAGGTGATTCAATTTAAGCCCATCAGATACTTGATGCTTAATTTAGGTGAGGCTTCAAAGAGTAAACCAGTATATTATATGTTGTATCTTCTAGCTAGAGAAATGAATTCGAAAATGGTCTGCTACGACTGAAGACTTTTTAATAAAATTTAGTAGTTACCCGCTCGTATCTACGGGCTATTTGTAATCTTAGGTCACTTACAAAAATGGCTATTATGGAAAGTAACGTCTGGTAGTAGATATTAATATGTGGGATCTGGTCATTGGTACGGGCATAAAATGAGTTAGAAAGCGCGCTTATGGGTAGTGGTGATACCACAGCGTCCTTCTACAGAGCCCTGATGTTCAGCTCGAGGCGGGGGCGACAGTCAATGTCGGACCGCGGCGGAGTTGAGACGTCTTGGAACTGTACCCGATTCATTGTACCCCGTGTTATTGTGTTAAGTTGTAATCTCAAGTTATTCTTTAGTTTTGGTAGAAACAGTGTATCGCACCCAGTGAGTCTTCATAGTCTTCCCATACGATGTACGAGCCTAACAGAATAAATCCTGAGGAACCCGACAAATACTTATCATAAAACTAAAACGTATCCTATTTATCTTTAACTTTATTTTTATAATCTTTGTATCGTAAGCGTATCTCTATCGAAACAAGAAGTACCAAATATTTCCTTTATTTTTATTCCCCATCTAAGATGAAAAATGAAATCATTTTTGCCTGTCTGCCGTTCGCTACTCTTTGGTAATACCATTAGCTCTAAATACAGTCCATTAAAAGCTTCGATTGATTGGGCGGATCGCAAGGAACTTTTTATCGTATTATAAATATCTAGCATCCCAAATATTATTGGAGGTTTGATGAGGATTGGCAGCTATGGCAAAAAAACTGAAACTCATAAATAAGATGACGAACGTATTCTGGATGTTATTGGTTCGGTCTGAAAGTCATTTCTGACATATCATTTTGTGTTTATAAAAGGATGAAAACGAATTTATGCATATTTGAAACCATTAGGGTTCCGTAGCCGAATGGCAAAAAAGGGAGCCCTTATAAATTCGTCATTTCTGACTGCCTGTCTGTCCGTATGTCACAGTCACTATATTCCGAAACTATTAGGACTACACAGTTGAAACTTGGTAGGTAGATGTATACTGTAAACTGCTTTAAATTTAATTGAAAAATTAAGATTCCCCTAACATGGAACTGAATTTTTTTTTTTCATCAAACCTATACTTGCGGGGTGTCTATAGATAGGTCTTTAAAAATGACATTGAAGTTCTTAAACCATTTTTTCTTAAAGTCAATCGTTTGAAAGATATACACTTCCAAAGTGGTAAAATGAGTGGCCCCTGTAATTTCTAAAGTAAGAGGAGGAAAATAATGAAAAAATGCAGGATTGTAGAACGTATAAAAAATATCAACGAAAATTGGTTCGAATTAGATTTGATGTTTAATTTTTGAGATATGGGACTTTTTCATCAAACTGCAGAAGTAACTTTGTTTTTCATTAAAATACTATGAAAAACAAATTTAATTTTGCTGTTGAATGTAATACAATACAACATAATAATATAAATGAGCCTTCAAAATATTTTATTATATTGTTTGGTGCTGCGGAACCCTGTGTGCTTGTGAGTACGACTCGAACTTGGCCAGTTTTTTACTTTGAAGCAATCAAGTAGAAAACCAACAGTCTATGAGTATTGTTTTGATCTTAAACAATTCAAGTACTACTTAACTTAAAAAAGAATCGTTCAATGGCTGGTTTTCTAATAACAAGGCCATTGGTATTGTATGCATGGTTATCATCATAGGGAGTCAAACCTATTTACATTCGTTATTACAGTCACGGTGTAGGTAAAAGGAATTGTTCTGATTTGTGACTTTTTATGATTTTTAATTGATATTTTGTATTTTTAGTTTTTAATTAGCACTTTGTATTTTAATTTGTTTGTCAGTAATGACAAAACATAGCCGGAAACTTTATTGCTCATAAGATTCTTAATGTGGCTAAATAATAACAGCCGTTCGGATCGATCTTTAGGTTAAGCCGTGCTTGCTTAGGTTGGTCTGTGGATGGGTGACCACCCATTCCATACCGAGTTTCTTCCGTGCCTCGGAAAGCACGTTAATCCGGTGGTCCCGGCTGTCATTTGTAGATCTTTGACAGTCGTTACAGGTAGTCAGTGGCCCAAAAAGTCTGACAACCAGTCTTACCAAGGGGTATGGCATTACCTAGTACTAACTGGGTTGTGGAGGTCAGATAGGCAGTCGCTCCATGTAAAATACTGGTATTCAGCTGCATCCGGTTAGACTGGAAGCCGACCCTACGTAGTTGGGAAAAGGCAAGGCAGATGATGATGAAGCTCCTTAATGTTGATACCTCCTTCCCCTCCACACTAATAAGCCGCACTACTGGTAGTGTCGTGGATATTTTTTTTCCCTTCTGCACTACTAGTCCAGTGGTATCGTAGGTATTAACTAATTCATTTAAATAAATGTTTCTGGTTCTGAATCATATACTTATTACACGCCCCAGGTTAAACCCCCTTTGACTAAGTACTTTCTACAATGTAATAGTAATGATCATGCATCCGTACTCTCCGGCTCACAAATTACGAAGAAACTTCTAGTTCGCACAAGAAAACTCTAGAACAATGAGTGTATAATAAATTCAAGACGAAACAACTGTGCTACGGTTATTAAAAACGTCATCCAACATTGTTCCAGGAATGCAATTTGCAATGATTTGCACCCATTAAGCGTCTGCGTCTAGACAGATTCCTTTTGCATTGCACAATCCATTGGGGGGTACAATTGTTTGCTTAATCATCGGGATCAAAATATAAATTTTGCTTAAGACTGTCCTTAATTTAATTACTATTGAGCCTTTGATATTTGATTACCAGTCTTACCAAGGGGTATCGTATTACCCAGTACTAACTGGGTTGTGGAGGTCAGATAGGCAGTTGCTCCATGTAAAATACTGGTATTCAGCTGCATCCGGTTGGACTGGAAGCCGACCCCAACATAGTTGGGAAAAGGTTAGGAAGATGATACTCTATCTCTTGTGTAGGAATTTTGATTGATGAAAATAAAGTATTAAATACCATTATACGACGGAGATGCAAAGCTTTAAAAGTTTTAAGCTTTCTTACCATGTTTGCTACTTACTAATTCAGGAAATTAAGACGCATAAAGATTATACAAACTACAATACCAAAACAAGAAGATACTTTGACAAAAGTTATACTAGCCAGCTTAGGTTTCATTTAATTGAAATAAATAAAAACTAAACCAAAAAAAGTCAATATTTCACTTATTTAAAATTCGTGTTAATGTCTCAAGTTTCAGTCTCAAAATTGCTTTCACTTAGCTAAAGTAAAGAACTTAATGGCTCTTAAACGACTGCTCATCTTTATTTAAATAATGCTCTAACTGCATTTGTCTTTATTTAAAAACTAGCTGTTGCCCGCGACCTTCGTCCGCGTGAAATTATAATTTAAAATACTATTTTCCCCGTTTTTGCAACATTTTTCATTGATGCTCCGCTCCTAATCGTCGTAGCGTAATGCCTTCCTCGATAAAAAGGCTATCCAAAACTAAAATATTTTTTCAATTCGAACCAATAGTTCCTGAGATTAGCACGTTCAATCAAACAAACTCTTCAGCTTTATAATATTATAGTATAGTTATATAAGTTATATCCCACGCCCAAGTTCCACAAAAAGAAAAATAATCTGTGAAAATTTTGACAAAATGGAAAGCTTAAAAATTTGCTCTGTTAACGTTACTGTAGGCGAAAAACGTTGTTCATTTACAAGGGGTTGAATACTTGATAGATTATTAAAACGTTCGTGTTGACGTTAATAGATTTCTTGTGTAGGGTGCACATTGACGACGTTATTAAATACGTGAAATGCAGTTTTTCTAATGACCGTCAGACGTCGAAGTCGAATGGATTCTGCAGGGGAATGGAATGGGTGCTAATGTGTGCCAAATGACTTGAATTATCGGCACGCGTCCTTTGTAAACGGTGGATTTTTTGCGATGACTATTCATTTTGCGGTCCGATATTTGAAGATAGATATCTGTTTGTGGATAGCGTCATTCACGTCTGTACAGATTAGTTTTTGCGTGATTTGCTGTGTGCCTGGTGTCCTTCCTGTCCTTCGTTTAGCACTAATCCTTCAATTCATTATCTTGTTGGTCGTCTCGCATATGATTGATAATAGAGTGCATTTATCTTTAGGTCTAGATTTCATTAATTTTCCATACGTGGTATTAGGTACCTACTGAGAGTTACCTTGGACAATAAAAAAAAATACAATATCTAAATTGTTTTTATTTGCATCAAGTATGTATATTATTTACAAACTAAAATTTACAGATCTATAATAACAGTACACCACCACAGTACACCATATAAGGTTTATTATTTTTTAAAGTTTTGTTTTATGTATTTTATTTTCTCTTCTTCTTTTACACACTATGTCTACATCTCTTTTTTTATTATCTCCTTTCGCAGGTATGCTGGAAGAGATTTCTTTAGAAATAAGCATCACCTTTGTACTATTTTCCATTCCTTTCTTCTTTTCTGTATTTAGTGTGTACATAAATTGTTAAATAAATAAAAATATGTATCAAAAGGGGAAAAAGAATTACAGGGCGTCAAAAAATTCGTCTACATCGCTGTCAATAGGAAAAGTGCCCAGAAGGCTGGCAGGTTAGATGGCAATGACGATATTTTGGCCAAAAAATAAGCCCGCCACGTCACGTCACTTTGACGTCACGTGAAGACCGCTTGTAATGCTACCTCAATGTTTTTTTTTAATGAAACATTTTGAATAAAGCAACATAACAAGGAATGTCTGATCTGACTACCGTAACTACTCATACCGAAGGTGTAACCATTCAAAACTAGTTTTTTCCTAACACCTCGGTAGCAGAGAAACAAAAAACAAAAGAGAGCAGTAATTGAAGACCAGTTGCAGTGAGCTGTTATATTATAAGTATTCTAGTTCGCATTAAAGGCCCCGGCACTTTTAGTTATCTCGTTGATCAATCCACCCACAGCTGTCAAACGAACAAAATAAATATGTTATTACTAATGCGCGCTCTACTCTGAATCAGATAACTGCTAATCTCCATTACAATTAAAATTTCGAGTTCAACCACCGATGGAATATTCAGTATAGTACTTAAGACGTGATTCGACAAAGTTACTTTGTTCGATGATAAGTAAGTGTTATAAAAGGTCTCGTTTTGCGGAAGTATTGGGTATTATGTGGATGGATGATCGTTGCTTGTCAATAATGCTTACAACCGTGTTAGGTAGGGTCGACAGCGGGATATAATGTAACGTTTTTGGGAATATATCGGGTAAGTATATTAGTTTCCACGGAATAGTTACTACGACAACTCTGATTGCATATTTCTAAATCAAAACGTATTCAGAACGAAAACATACCGCAAAATTATTCGATACAATTACGCTCGAGACTGCGTTTACTCTTAAAAATAATAAATTTCAAAAGCACCGACGCAAATTTTCACTTTCTCGCTTCATAAACAGGACAATAGACAAACAATAATGGAGAAAATTTGCATTCACTGCGAGCATTTTTCTACCATCTTCCGCCGGAGACGACGCAGCAGACTCGCTTCATTAAGCTCCAAATTATCAACATACTTCACCCTCAACGTGCAAGCGAAACTCACCATTAAGTACATTATGCAAAAATCTAAAATTCCCTGCCAAATGAGCGACTATTACGAACACATAAAGCCTATTTTTGCATGAAAGTATCACAGTGCAAGCGATTTCAGCTGTGAAGTCCGTCAGATCATAACTCACGGGGTCTGTGGAAAACTGATCACACCTTCTCGCAGTCATTAACACTTTATGCAATATCAAGCCTTAGCGTTAAGGAAATAAGGGTTGGTGTAAGATGAGTAGAGAGAAGAAAGAATATTTTGCGCATTTCAAGTAAAGAACCCTCCGGATGGCACCTAACCCTCATTCAGTGTGTTTAATTGTTTTGATTTTAAATTTCGAAATGAGAAATGCAAAACCGGGGTGCATTTTAAATCCACAGCGGTTTTGTGTTCGGATTTGCTACCGTGTTCGTTTTCCTGCTATTATTGTTTATTGTTTTGATAAAAAATTTCATCACAGTTTTTAAAGATTCATACAAACGGGTTTTCAATAAATATGCAGATATTCGACTAACATATTGTGTGAACTAATTGCGACGTCCGTTTCATTGAAGCGTCCCATAGATTGCAGAGAGCCACGCAATTTATAACATAAAAAAACACGCGTGAAAAATTGAAGCTTTGTTCGGTACAAAGTAAAATTGTATTGGGATTCTTTTGATATTAACAAATAAAATATCCAGTAGTTAATGAAGAACAATGTAGAGCAAAATTAAAGTCATACACCGCAAAATTATGATTGACACACAGATACATTCTAAAAAACGCCGTCAGTTATATCAAAATAAAAAATCAAAAACCATTCGAATAACATGAAAACACTGCAAAATTGGACGCGTGCACACAAAGATACGCGATATTTTTTCAAAACTAAGCCGGTATATTTATCTCGTCACGTTATTCGAATGAATAAGCACGTGGAAACGTAGGACAAAGGACGAAAACAGGCACATCGGTTAAAACTAAAAACGTTGAGCGAATCTGCGTTGCGTGTCGGCTGCGATAGCCTGCGGCAGCGGCATTCTTTCAGACCTCCCCTTAACAGTTTTAACTTTTTTTCCCGTATTCCCCACACCCCGTAATACAATATTCATTGAAAGCGCGTCTGGGTGTGGATTCGGAACGAGAACTACCCGCAACTGAACGAGGAAACGCAAACAGTATTATTCTGACACATTTTGACAAATTGAAGTGTGATAGAGGTCTCTCGCTATTGTTTCATGTATTTTTATTCGTAACTCAATACCGATGTTTGAACAACGTTCGTTAGTGATTGTCTGTGTTTGATTTATGATTTAGGAGCCGCGTGGGTCGCGTTGCGAATCAATCGAAGTGTGTGGGACGCAGCATACGCACTTGCATACGAAAATGCGCATAATTTTATCTACTTAAGTGCGCATTAAGACGTAATCTATGGGCTTATAACAATTTGTCTCGACGCTGGTAATAATGTTAGAGTTACAATGCAATTTATTTTAAACTCTACGAGGATAGTTTCTGCCTTATTTATAGGTTGGTAGTTTGCTCGTGGCTAAATAATAACAGCCACTTCGGTTAAGCCGCGCTTACCAAGTTGGTCCATAGATGGGTGATCACCCATCACATACTGAGTTTCCTCCGTGCCTCGAAAAGCATCCCGGCTGTCATTTGCAGATCTTTGACAGTCGTTACAGCTAGTTGGTGGCCCGAAAGTATGACAGCCAGCTTACCAAGGGGTATCGTACTACCCAGTGCTAACTGGCTGGTATTCAGCTGCATCCGGTGAGACTGGAACCCAAACCCAACATGATTGGGAAAAGGCTTGGCAGATGATAATATTGTGCCAAATTCTGGTATGACTACGGGTTAGCGTTCCTCTCTACTTTCTGTAGAATTGTATAACCTATTCAAAAACTGGGTTGTATTCAACAACATATACCATAATATCGAGACCAGTATCAGCACAACCTGCAATACAGTAAACTCTAACTGAATTATTTCATCTGCATAATATATAACCAAACAGACTGAAAGCCAAAACGGTTATAAAGATTAAAACGCAGCGCGTACGGCGCGGCGTGTCCCTTTCAAATTAAATGGGGGAGGTTTAACCGCGTAAATCAGACGAGGGCAAAAACGTTCTAATTACTCAAAAATCATATTTACAAAACCTACAAAGCTGTGGACAGGTATGCTCATTAAACCTTTGCGTAACCTTTGCTCTGGACTGTACTGCTACGGATTAAATTTTGCCATTAATATTGCAGTTACAAAGAATAAATGTAGTAATTACAAATTTTATAGGCTACCTATATTACAGGGTGTAATCGGATCCTTCACGAAGCAGTCAACCAAGCATTGTGTACATCAAACTAAGTCACCCTACGCAAACATTATTGCTGGGAAACGTCTTTTTTTTTGTGAAAAATCACGTTTTACGGTAAAACTCAATATAACGCACTCAAAATTTGGTGCTGATGGATGCTTCGAATAGTAAACGGGTCATGGAGGTAATTAAAGTAAAGACAAAACTTCAAAAAGAAGAATTTAAAAAAAAAATTGGAACTTTGACCTCCAATATCTCAGTAACTAGAAGGTTCCCAGGTATGGTCCAGAACAAAAAATGATTGCAATGACGGGGAAAACAAGTGACTGTCGGCTTCGTAAAGGGTCTTTTTACACCCTTTATATAACCGTGATTGAACACTAATATTGAGAGAAAAAATAAAACAATGAAATTAAATTGGATGATAATAAAAAAAAATATGCTCAGTCGTGAAGGGATCAAAAGACATAGGCGCAGTAGATTGAGCTCATCCTCCCGATAAATGACAACATGGGGTAGGTACCGTTGACCATCAAAATTACTATCATCAACAAACGGCCCGTAAGATTCTTCAAAATTGTGTGCAAAATTGGGGTGCCTCAGACCACTGCAACATGTTCCGTCAGATTATGACCTCGTAAAATGAAGACCCTTCAGGGTCCTTAAAATATTTCTTTCTTTTCCTTCTTAACGATGTCACTAATACCAGTTCCTTATTGAGGAAAATGAAATTATTTTCTCCATGGTTACTAAACTCACCCTAGAAAATCGTAAACACCAGAACCCACCCTCCAGTTATTGTTTATAACTTCAGTATCATGCAAAGTAACGGCAATATTTTTTTGGTTCCCAAATTACTCAGATGTGGGGTGCTTTTAAATTGAGCCTGGTACGTCTAAATGAGGGAGATCCAACGCAAATTGTGAAAGCGAACTCCATCGCTAGCGTTCATTTACGCATTAAAATTCACGTGTTGGTAAAAAGTATGAGGCAAAGTTCAAATACGCTGGCAATTAAAATTAATTTTCAAGTTGTCGATGAACGTTTAGAATGGGCATTGAGAATTTTGCTTCTTTACATTAGTTTAGATTTTTAATTTCATTGTTTTGACCGGCATTGGCTGATCGTTGTTTAGAATTAAACTGAAAATATTCAGTTTATAAATATAACTAGTGTTAGTACTAGACAAAGCAAAATTAATGTTAGGTATCAGATGAGGTAAGCTCCTACTTACTGCCTGGTACTTTATAGGCACGAGACGTATTCTATACTGACGCCTACCTGGACTAACGAAAAGCTTTATAGCAAAAATCTTTCACAATGTATGCGACTGTCCCTTTAAACTTATTTTGACAATCATTTTATCACCGCTCCTTTGGAACGTAGACAATTTTTCGTTACGGTCGAACGGCCCGTGGGCCATTCGATTCGGGCCGTTCAGACTAAATACCCGTCTTTTCCTTAATGAAAAAGACTGCACTTTATGTGTCTTGAGTCAAATAAGACTTTTGAGAGGCATTCTGATAGGTCTCTTGAACTAAGAAGCTACCTCATTGTCGCAAGGTGTACTATGCATTAATACTATCAGTGTTTTCATGTATCGTCTTTTTTTTGTCCCCATAAATTATTGCTAAAAACAAAACTGGCTATAAAAATAAAAGTATAAAATAAATATAAACACTAAGTTCAAAAAAACTTATGAAGAAACTTGCCGACTGGCATGACAGCCTAATCTTTTTACCACGACAAGAGCTATTTTTGTATCTAAGAGACATATTACTTACGCAACCGACATCCATCTACCCAATAAGTTAGGGCCGTCTATTTTCGTTTTCCAATAAGCGGTTGCCAGTTTTTTATCCTAGGACCTTTAAGGTTCAGTGTTCGATAACCAGCCCATAAATCTTTGAAGGCTACATTCACCTTTCAGGGATCAGTTTGTTTTTCTTTTACGAAGTAAACTAAAACTCGGCTTTATCGTTATATTATGAACTGCTGAAAACGTGATGATATTCAGTTTCAGTTAATTCATCTGTATCGTTAAAATAAAATAGCATCAAGTCTATTTACTCCGAAGCGTTTGGAAGGTGGAAGGGCTGTTGTTACAGTGTTACACGTTTCACCAGTTATGTTTAAGTCCCATGAACTAGAGGGTGAGCCTATTTCTATCAGACTCTCAGTTACTACTGACAAATTCCTGAAGGAAAACATTTCACACTTTTTCAGACCTGATCATTGAACCCAGGACCTCGTCCTCAGCAGTAGTAATTGTGACCAACGAGACAGACAACAAGGCATCGATTGTTGTTTAAAAAGTCATGATCTGCCTAGGCTATTCCCAACTATGTTGGGGTCGGCTTCCAGTCTAACTAGATGCAGCTAAATACCAGTATTTTACATGGAGCGACTGCCTATCTGACCTCCACAACCCAGTTAGTAATGGGTAATACGATACCCCTTGGAAGACTGGTTGTCAGACTTTCGGGCCTTCACCTGTAATGACTGTAAAAGATGTACAAATGACAGCCAGGACCAATGGCTTAACGTGCTTTCCGAGGCATGGAGGAAACTCGGTATGTAATGGGCGGTCACCCATCCAAGGACCAACCTAGGCAAGCGCGGCTTAACCTTAAGGTCGACCCAAGCGGCTGTTACTATGTAGCCACGAGCTCCTAAGTTGTATAAAAAGTAAAAAGTCATCAACATTACAACATTTCGCAAAGTCTATTTTAAGTTTATTAACCTGCACTAAAAAAACTCTTGTTATATAAAGCTGACAGTCATAAAAATTACAGCAATTTCCCCAAAAGTCAGCGTGCATTTGATAAAGACAGACAACTTAGCAGTGCCATCAATAACGTTTTAATAAAGCCACGCTTATCGCTAGCTTACACGCAAGGTACCAGTTAAAGGCGACAACTACCACAATATGCAAATCATTTTTGACTAACATACACGAGAATTTATAATACTAACGGAGCTTTACTGTTCCTTGTCGTGACATATGACAATAAA
This sequence comes from Noctua pronuba, assembly GCA_905220335.1. Classification (NCBI taxonomy): domain Eukaryota; kingdom Metazoa; phylum Arthropoda; class Insecta; order Lepidoptera; family Noctuidae; genus Noctua; species Noctua pronuba. The sequence continues at coordinate 10,896,168 of LR999902.1, forward strand.
ATGGTCCGGAATTCGGAACAACGTGTTTATTGTGCATAAAAATATTTGTCTTATCAGAATATTCAGAATGCACGTGAAACAAGAAATGTTCTGAATATTATTAACGTACATCATTTTTATTATTCGCTTTTATTAAATTTTTATTATGTATGAACATGGTTTCTGTAATGTTTCTATCGTAAAAATGGTTAACAAGTATATTTTAGTGGAAATAAATGGATCGGCTCACGAATATTTTTATCAGTATTTATTGCAGCTATTCATTATTCAGATTATAAAAAGCGTATAATATTGTGAGTGTGATTCTTTATGAATAAATAACGGTTGGAAAAAATACGTTGTTACTCTTTTTTTCTCGAGTTCATAGACTACTTTATATTCAAGTGTTTTCCCAATACGATGGAGTTCATAATGGCTGTATCATTATTAATGATTGCTAAACAAACACTAGTTTATAGATCGTTAACCCGGATTTCCTGCGTTAGCACTTTAGCGTTCATTAGGCCATGATTATTATATTGTTATATTATGTTTGCAGATTTAGGCCACCTGTGAGTGCGTCCCTCTTAAAGATTGATTGCAATTTCCTTCTTCATGTACTCGGCTTGATCTAGTTCCTTTAGAAATTGTGTATCCTCGATGGCCACTTTGTAACCTAGCTAGTTTTCGAAATGACTTTCACACTAACTTTCTAACTAGACATGTGATGAGGAAGGATGAAACGCATGTGACTAAAAGCGTAATTAATAAATGAATGTTTATGGATGGATTGTGTGAGCAATGATATGCAAGAGAAAGGAGTAAATGATGCCGTGACGTTTGACAGGGGAGAATGGAAAAAGAAAACGTTTGCACCAACCCCAAGTAGAATGGGACAAGGGCAGAAAGACGATGATGATGATGATAACTAACTTTCTACTAACACTTCACTTTGTTACACCACCAAGAATGGTCGATAAAATAAATATTGCAGTAAATCTCAACATCCCAACGCATAAAATCTAGTTTATCTTTCAAAACGTATTCTAAAAATAACTAATAAGAAAAGATTGAATCTGGTAAGAAATGACCGCTAAGATAAGCATCGCGACACACCCGCTACACAAAGGCGTATTAGTATTAGTGGCAAATAGCTATTACGGCGCGAGTAATAGCCCCAGTGTATCGGGCCTTAATGCCTTGATTTAGATATATTATTGTTGTCTGCACTGAAGAAGCCAGGGCTGGCACTAATATATCGAGAGTATCTATGAAACAAATGAAAGAACACAAAGAAATCCAGCGAGAAATCTCGAAATTCTGACTCCTTTGCAATTGTACGACAGAAATTAATTTGCTGTCCAAATCAAAATATGGCTTTGTAATATTAAATGCATAGCAGTAAATAAGAAAGCAAAAGGTCGTGTTATTCAAATGCACTTGACTTTGAATAATTTTAGAACTTCAGTCGTTAAAACAGCTGATAGCAAAAGCGACATTTAATTATAATTTGTGTGCTTAATGGTTTAAGCTAGAATGCTGAAATAAACATTGGAATTTATAAACAGCGATAAAATTATGAATTAGTAAATCATTTTACTTTACAAGAACCAGTTTATAATGAACTATCTTTTGCCCGCGGCTTCGCTCGCGTTAATTCCGAATTAGACAATCAATTTGGTTTGGCCCCGCATGTAATAATATAATTCAATCATGATTCGAAAGACACGTGGTGCCATCTATTATCATAAGAACGTTATTATTGTTTTCGTCGGGAACAGTACTTTTTTTCGGGATGGAAGGTACCCGATGTCCGTTTCTGCACACCTGACAAAGTATATGCAAAATTTCAGAATGATCGGTTCAGTTGTTTAGGCGTGAAAATGTAACAAACAAACTTAGTTTCACATTTATAATATTACAGTTAGGATAGGATATAGAAACTAATGATGTCATGTAACTATTTTCATAAACTTACACTGTCACTTACGGGATATATTCTGTGGTTGTTGTTGTTGTCTTTGTTGTCATGGCGCTTGCAACAGCGTCAAAATATCGGGAGCTCAAAATAATGAACAATCACGGAAGATATCCCGTAAGTGACAGTATAAGTTTAGTTATAAACCGTGAAAGCTTAAAACAGAACTATTTTTACGTACGTTAGCAGATATGTCTTTCAGAATTTCTACATTCATTGTTTCATTCTTTATAGCCTTCGTCTTCGCTAGCATGATCCATCTTCTTTACGCCAAATAAACTTGATTCACCTGAGACCACTCCAATATAGCACTCGTCAACAAAAACTCGTATATATCGCAATGACCAACGTATTACTTTACTTAAAATAAAAATACACATCAAGACAAAATAAAGTACCCATCCTTAAAATTAAATGAAGGAAGATTTCAATCCCCCCGATAGAGGCTACATTTCATATCGATAGATATTTCATCGATAAATTCAATGCTTGGGAATGAGATAAGACATGATATTCAAATTAAATACCTTTGACATTTTAAGATTACAAACATCACGGGTACAATGTTGAGAAGTGGTTGTGAAGGCCAAACGAAAGAATATTGTGGATTCAATAGCTGTTGAAGATTGCTTTGAAATGAGACGAAGTATTGAAGACATTAAGTGGTTCTGCTTTACAGGCGTAACGTCCTGGGTTCAATTTCCAGGTAGGGCAAAGTGTCATTGGGTTTTCCCATCAGGATTTTTTCAGTAGCTGCTATGGTGTAGTCTGGGTTTGGGCGCTGTTGATGGCAATAGTCTCGAGTCCAATGCAATAGGGGTATTGCATTGGACTCAAACTGGCGAAATTAAGAAAATTAAGATAAAATATATAGCAGTTCCATTAAATACCCTTCTGAATCGATATTTATAACTGACATCATATCAACGCTTAATATTCATTAAGCACAATGCACAATCATAATACAAATTATATGTTGGTTTAACGATTTTATCAATAAAGTAACAATACGAATTAAAATATAACTAACCTATGAGGTAGGTAAAAGCATTTTAGCGTGCGGTCAACGGTTATTACTAAACGTGTGGGGTTGACCGCAATAATTATATAATTATTTTGTCGGTTCAACCGTTTAAATTGATGATTATTTTAATGACAGTTCTGAAATTTCAGCATAATTATAAAGTCACAGAGTCGGATAATCCGTTTTATTCTCGCATTGCAAAATTAATGTTTGATTATTAAATTTAATTAGGTCAATTCGGGTACGAAATAATTAATCTGAATTCATGACGAAGAGAAAAGATTTATAGTGGCCTAATGACATACTTGTTAATTCAAGTAGATTATTTATGACAAAGTAGTTTAAATGAAAAACATACTTCTAACAGTTTCGTTAAAAACAAATTGTACGAGTAGAGGTAGGTACCATTCAAAGCCAAAGCAAAATAAAAAATTTAAAACACTTTCGTGCATAGCACATGGACTGCTGTCGACGGCAAACACGAAAAATTCTGCAAAAATATATTTTATTTATCGAAAAAACGTCCACACAAATCTGTCACCATCACACATGAGTTATCACAGCAATGCACTTACGATCTCTCTGTCTCCGACAGTCGTGCTATCTTTATCCAATTTGTTACCCTTATCAAGAATTAAATGCGTTTTAGGGCCATCGCTCGACAGTTTTTATTTTTTATTAATTACGAGCCGTATAAAGCGCCGGCACTGTATCGGCCAGACAGGTGATAGGCTTTTATGATCTACCATTAATCGGATATTCATTTGTTACTCAATGAATTTCGGATATTCGATTTTGTTTGAAAAGTTTTTTTTTAAGGTCGAATATGAAAGGTGAGCGTTGCGTTAAAAAAAGTTATAAATTATTGTTTCAATCGTTTAGCAGAATGATGGCTTGGCATAGCCTTGAGTGATTTCTAATGATGATTTTGCCAAGTTTTCTTCAACGAAAATAATATTATTTAGATCATTCCTGGATCCCTGAAAGTCTCCAGGGATGCCAAAAACTTTTTGCAAAGGAAAACAGACTTCGGAAAATGCTTTCTGGGAAACAACATTCAAGTAAGTTCCAGGAAGAAATAGGAGTTTATACAAAACGGTAGTCTATTATGTAACACAAGATAGGAATTCATACATAATTCATCTGATGATTTATCCGCAGAGTAGATTCAAATATTCTTTTAATTTACTTTTAATTTATCGTCCATGTTTAACATTATCATGGTTTATGTTTTCTCCAACGACCGTGCATAATTAGACCAGTATTTTGACCAAACGATAAAAATCTTCAAACAACTTCCCCGAAATTTACACTGACAGTTGTTTTCTGTTTTTCTCCAAATTATACTTGTTTTCCTTAACACTGCTCAACCGAAATAAATATTTCTTTTAATCAAGCCGCTGAAACTGAACCAAAAGAATTCAAAACAAACATCGTAAAAATAAACGTCTGATGAGATGAAGTTGTGTGTCAAAGTGTCTGCAAAACTGTGGATATGATCGCTGGAACGCAACTTTTGTTGTGTGTTTCCACTTTCGAACTCGTAGGTACGAAATGAAAGAAGTTATTTTTGGGTGAATTATTTTGGTCGGAAGTTTAGTGGTAGCGAAATAGCTTGGAATATGAAAAGAACACCAGTGTCGTAAATAGTCTTTCTGTTAGTAAATGCCTTGATTCTTAAGTAAAAATAGGACAGTCTGAATTTTTGCACAGTTAATAGCATTAAAAGGCTGCCAGGCTCAAGTAAGATTGGGCGGGCCCCGTGAGCCGCATGCATAACGACTGCTGGGCAAAGATTTCAACACGATGGATGCCTGAGGATGGTCGGCGCCGCCGAGGCCAGCCTAGAAAGAGGTGGCGCAGGAGAAAAGTACCTGGAAGGATATGGGACGGGCCTTTGCCCCGTAGTTGGACATTCAAAGCTATTGAAAAAAAAAAATCATTAGGGTCGCTTTTCTTTTCTGGTTAACGTAACTGGGGAAATGTGAGAGAATACTACCAGAGGTGACACAGAAAATACAGGCTTTATAATACGTTGTTGCAAAATCAGGTTGGTTCAACGCCCGTTGCAAACAAAATGTTAAAGAATTTTTCAGTCAAGTTTTACATTAACCCCAAGTAGTTATGGTTCGCTGCTGTTTAATTTTTTTGCTCTCTAAAATTTTCGAGGAAAACTGAGCCCAAATTATAACGTAGAAAATGTGCTGCTGCAATTTGAAACTCAAACTACCTAACCTTAATAAATTAATTTTAATCATTATTTGTTAATTTTCTTAACTTAATTTTCCTTGGGTTCCGCGCACAATAACGCTGTTGGTCGCTAACAGAAATTCATGGTACGAAAAACGTTGTCGTTTCATTTTCGCAGTTTCCAGAGTAATTTCTAAGCGGTAAAACTTTGGAGATTGCTACTTTATGACCAGCTCTAAATTTTTCATTGAAGTTTGATACTTTAACCAAGTTTATTATTATATTAAGTCGTTCGACTGCATGATTTAACAAGTCGAAAATTTTTGTTACTGAATTTCGTTTTCGGCGCTGTGTGTTACCACATTTATATCAATATTATAAATATGTATGGACATATATGAGTTCGTTATGCGGTTTATTGTATTTTTAATATGTGGGTCGAATGCAAATTCCATTGATAGGCCCGGCCCACACATACACAAATTCAGATCAATATTCGAGAATGTTGAATAATCGTGCTTTGACGTGAGAATTGATAATATTCGACAGGTATTGGATTGTCATACTGCAAATGAAATGCCTTTGTAATGAAAATTTATTTATAGGTTGCAAAAAATACAGCGTGTAAACGGACCCTTCACGAAGCCGTCAAGCAAGCATTCTGTACATTAAACTATGTAACTCTACGCAAAAAATATTTATTGCTAAGAAACGACTTTTTTTGGGGTGAAAATCACGTTTTACGGCAGGACTCAATGTAACGCACTCAAAATATTCTGCTGATGGATACATTGAATAAATAGTACGGGGGGGGGGAGGTACTTAAAGTTCTGAAAAAGTTGGAACTTTGATTCCCAATATCTCTGTAACTAGAAGGTTCCCAGGTATTTAGAACTCTAGAACAAAAAAATTGTCGCAATGACAAGGAGAATCAGTGCGTTTCGGCTTCTTAAGGGTACTTTTATGCCCATTATTTTAAGAATAGTGATTTCATATTAATAAAGTGCGTAGATCAATTATTTGCTTTCTGTACTTATAAATGAGGTAATCTACGCTTTCTCTAATTATCATCGATCAGATACTTTTTAGTTTCGCCAGATAAAATGTATTTAACGACAATTAAAGCTCAAACAAAAACAAAGGATTGTTGTGATGGCCCAGAGGTTAAGGCCTCGCCTCTCATGCATGAGGTTGTGGGTTCAAATCCGGGCAAGTACCAATGTGACTTTTTCAATTCATATGTACTTTTCTAAAGTTTATCTTGTACATCACAGACATCGGTGAAGAAAAACATCGTGAGGAAACCTGGACTTATAATTAATATAAGTCTGAAATCGCCAACCCGTCTTGAGCAAGCGTGGTGATCAATGCTCGTGCCTTCTCTGTATGAGAAGAGGCCTTTGCCCAGCAGTGGGACAGTAACAGGCTGGTATTATTATTATTATTTATAAAGCTCAAACACACCGCTAGAAGAATATGCAGCATTTATCTATGATTTTAAATTGCATACCTAATCATATATCGCTTCTGACATCCGCAACTAACTAGCGCTTTACAGCGCTTTATGGGCACGATAATTTATTAGCACGCATGGTTATAAAACATCACTTTCTTCGATATAACTTAGGTACAGTAAATTTTAATGACGTTTATAAAATACAGGTATAAAATTTAAACGATGTACCTATATTCCTAGTAAAAACGGCCAGAGTATAATATTTATTAGGATCGTATACGTAAGCCATATAATAGTAACTGTTTATGTCCTGGTACTTATAGGTTTAATAAATAGGTCCTTATTTTAAAATTATACCTAGCTGACTAGTTAAACTCGGTAGGTATATTGACTCGGAAACTATTACCATGTATTCAGTACATGTCATTTTTCATCTACCTATACTTACGCTAAATGTTAGGAACCGCAGATTTTTTTAAATATCAATATTCACAGACGGTGGCTAAATAATAACAGCCGCTCGGGTCGATTTTCAGGTTAAACCGCGCTTGCCCATGTTGGTCCGTGGATTTGTGACCACCTATTGCATACCAAGTTTCTCCGTGTCTCGGAAAGAGCGTTAAGCCGTTGGTCTCGGCCGTCATTGGTAGATCTTTGACAGTCGTTACAGGTAGTCAGTGGCCCGAAAGTCTGGCAACCAGTCTTACCAAAGGGTATCGTATTACCCAGTACTAACTGGGTTGTAGAGGCCAGATAAGCAGTCGCTTCATGTAGAATACTGGTATTCAACTGCAACTGGTGAGACTGGAAGCCGATCCCAACATAGTTGGAAATAGGCAGATAATGATTCATAGACAAAATATATAATTGCTGGTTGGTCTAGAATCATGTACTGAATTCATATTTACAGTTAACACATTGATGTCAGCGACACCCTTGACTGATACAGGTAAAACGTCTGAATTAAGCGATTACATGATCTAAATAAATATTCATTACAACTCCAATAAACACACTTTAAAATAACGTCAACTCATATTTTTTAATAACAAAATGGCCTCCACTCCCCCACAGTCTAACAACGCATCTATCATACCTTACTTCGCTAATTATGAAACATGTTACAACAGAATTAACAAAAATAGCACATTTTGTAAACGATATTAGGTAATACTCGTAAAGATAAGCCCTCGGAAAACAAACACACCCTATATCATAAAATGTCGTACTTTACAACGCCAATTATCCTATAATGAATAATATATTCACCCTCTATATTAAATTGCATACGAATATACATTTGATAAAGAAATGACAGGTATATCGCTAAATGGTTATTAACTTATTAAGCCATTTCGAATTTGTTTCTCGGTGACACCCTGCGGTTAGTATTTTTATTTTATTGGATAGGTGCTGACATGAATGAATAAAAGGCCATAACTTGTTTTCGCGTTTTTGTTTCTTTGGATGAGTCGTGGTAAAAAATATGTATCAAGCACCTGGTTTAACTTTACTGGACGTGTAAATTAGCTATGCATATTTTTATATAGGTACCATCTTCTACGGATTGGTTTCCGAACAACAGGAATCGGCGACGCAGGAAGGCCCAGAAGGAGATGGTGTGATGAGCTGAACTGCTACCTTCAAGGATTGGGCTGAAATAGCTCTAGAGAGGGAAGAATAGAAAAAAGGAAGAAAAAAGAATGGAAAGGAAAGAGGCCTTTGCCTTGCAGTGGGCCACAATAGGCTCATAAAATAACTGGCTGTCTATGTTGCTATCGTGTGTGTATTCAGGAAATAGGCAATTTTATAACATCTCATTTGGGTCACTTCTGTACACTTGCAGAGAGGATGTTCCTCTTTCTTGCTTGCGAATTTTTAGTTTTCGTCAAAGATTATTTTGGGTCCAAAAACTTCAGTACTACTGTTCAAGACAACATTGAAACTTCAAAAGACTCTCTCTGACCTGGTTTTCTCACTCAATTGATGCAGTCACCCATGATAACCACAGGATATATTAACTGTCAGACAACGAGTAACTGTCGTCAGTTATCTGTAGCGTGCAGGTGGAGTTTACGTTTAGGGATGGCTGATGTAAGGGGAAACACCCTTATTATTTTCTGCTTGAATAAACTTCCTTTCAACCGGGAAAATAAGAGTAGTTTTTAGTTATTAGAAGTAGTTACCATTTTACAAGGCTATATAACATCATACCACATGAGTTAAGCAAAGATGGACCTAATAGTACCCCCACATTTTGTTAGTTTTGTTTAAGTCCGATGTTAAAGGGGGCAAGCCTATTGCTACTGAGAAATTAAAAACTTACAAACATTTTACCCGACCTGAGAAACGAACCCAGAACCTCATGCTCAGCAGTCGAGCTTGTAACTACTAGACCAAGGAGGAAGTATTTTACAAGGTATGACCGTTTGATTGACAGCGCGAAAAGTAAACCTACTTTCTCTATGATCTATTTACATAAAATCTATGACACGTCACTCACCAAATATTTTTGAAGCATACAAAAAGCCGCCGGCGGGATATAGCCGTCACCACGTCAAACCGAGTCACTTTACACCTTAATGGATTTCGTTCAGTCGCCAAAAGACAGTTTCCGCATCACTTAACTCTACTTCCGACGTAATTGATATCATTTCACCTAAAAATCAAGAGAGGTGTCATTGCGTGTCATTTGAAACGCGGTATCAATGCGCTAGATAGATGATCGTTTTACGAAACCTTATATGTGTTATGTATGGAGCTAAATTGTATTAAAAGTATCGAGTAACACAACAAAAAAATGGTCCGACTTTCATTTTCAGTTTTGGGGCGTTCTATATAATAATTAATGGACCGCATCAGAAACTCCATACTTCACTCCAAAAGTTAAATAGCTGATGCTGGCCTTACAGCTGCTAGGTTGAAGTGGAACTGGGCTGGTCACGTCTGCCGCATGTCGGAGGAGCAATGGGCAAAAATTACCACTCAGTGGATACCAAATAGCAGGAAACGGCAACGCGGCAGGCCAAGAAGGAGATGGCGGGATGAGCTGGACTCTTTCGCAAAGGATTGGCCTACAATTGCACTAGATCGCGAAATGTGGAAGGAGGGAACCGAGGCCTTTGCCCTGCAGTGGGACAATATAGACTTATAATGATAAATAATAATTTGGGGGCAAAATCAAAAGTCATTTATTCAAATTAAGATAATCAGCACGTTTTGAACGAAGGTTACAAGAGACAGTCCCCCAAAACGCTCGCCATTTGCCACTTCCTAATGTTTTAGCTGGGAAGAAGAAGTGGCGGAACAAACTCCTCAGCAACACATCTGTATGTTAAGTTAGAAGAATTAAATTTTATACAATAGTGCATAAGTAAATATGAACAAAGAATCCATTATATTAAAATGATTGTCACATGTCAGCTAGCACACACCAATATGAACAAAAAAATAAATAAAAAAATATCAGCCTGTTACTGTTCCACTGCTGGGCAAAGGCGTCTTCTCAAACCGAGAAGGCACGAGCATTGATCACCACGCTTGCTCAAGACGGGTTTTCGATTTCAGACTTAGGTATATGAATGTTAAGTCCAGGTTTCCTTACGATGTTTTCCTTCACCGATGTCTGTGATGTCCAAGATAAACTTAGAAAGTACATATGAATTGAAAAAGAACAAGTAACATTTAAATAAAAGTATCAATATACTCAAGCATAAATAAATATATTCTTCACATGTTTTCATTACATAGTATTTGTTTTGAACGACTTCCTATCCTAGCGTTATTTGCATCATGTTTCCCAGATTTTTTTACAAGTCGTAGCACTCGTAGCGTATTTAATAAAAATACCTCAACAACAGCTGAATGTTGTCTGTTTGCAAATCCTGAACCTAATGAAAACTATCCTTCACAAGTAAAATACATGAAGAGAGAAGTACATCAAACGCGAGGATAAATCGCCTTTTTTGCTACAAGCGTAGGTTTAGGCTAGAGTTTGTGCGCTTGCCTAGGCATTTTGCTGAAAGTCATTTATCTTATACGCCCGCGACATATGGGGGCCTGGATAACCGTACAAACGTACTCTCTACGTATTATGTGGGTTCTGAAAAATTGCTATTGCGTTGCTCATTTGATGAAGTTAGACCATTTGCAGACTGAAAAGTAATGTTGATCGTGGAATTGTCATTAGTTATTGATTGAAGCCATTGAAATTTTCACACGGATATTGATACTGAAAAATCTACGAGAAGAAAATCTCAGCAGATTGTCTTGAAAGAAAACACAAGTTATGACTGCCAAATACTTTGTTTTGTTTTATGTTTATTTTAAAATATGTTACACAAATCACCATGTCTGTAATCCGCGAAGGGTTAGGCAGAGGTGTACCTAATAGTACACCCACATCTCGCCAGTAAAAATCCCATGTAATAGGGGGCGAGCCTTTTGCCATCAACCGGGCACGAATCAAGACTCCGTGGCTGCTACTGAGAATTATCTATTTGAAAAACCCATTATCACTTTGCCTGACCCGGAATTCGAACCCAGGACTCAAGCTTAGCATTCACTCCTGCGATCACTAGACCAACGAGTAATTATTATTGTTCAAATAATATATGTCGATTTTACACAATACCTTGGGATGGTGTCATTATTTGAACTATTAATTTTAAGGTAAAGCACACCTTTACTATTAAATATTGTTGCAATAATCCTAATAACACTCCTAAATATCACTCCAAAAATCGAGCACAGATTCAGTCGCTCATAGTTGTCAAATTGTCAATACCATACATTTAGTCCGCAAGTTATTTGCAAATACAGGAGCTTGCAATATCACTGAGTTTATGGAGTTACGCACCGTTCATCTGCATCAATATTTCTGAAATTCAGTCTATAAGTTAGATCGTTTTCAATCTAACTAAGCGTTTTGATTGGTTAGTTAGGTTTTCAGGTATACCATAATTTTGTGGCGTATTATTTTCGGAAAAAGAAATAACTTGAGCTTTAGCAAGATGTGGTAATGACACCTGGAATAGAGCCCTCACTGTATGATTACCCAAAGATTAGCAAGTCGTGAACATTTTTTCACACATTCAGAAGATAGCTGTTAAGACCAGAGGCCTGAGCTTGAGCGCGCGATGTAAATGCGTCGATTTATTAATTAAAAATATTCGTTTCTCATGTAATATTTTCATAATTTTATGAATGTATTATACTGATGATGACTGTATGATACTGATTGTGCTTGTTGCAAAAAAATGCTATAAAAAAAATAAAAAATTGCAGGTCATTGCCCCATATTAGATACAAAACAAACCGTTTTGGCAATTTTATAGGCAGATTAACTACTTTGACTAAATAAATAAAGTTAATTAAATGACGTCAAAATTGTAAAAAAAAAACAAAAATATGACAATGAATTCAATTAAGGAATAAAGTTATGTCTATAGGATGATTGTATTTTCGATTCAAAAATAGACGTATTTACGTTACGTTTACACCGCGCACTTATGGTAGGGCCTCTGGTTCCGACTCGCGTAGACCAGGGAAGCATAATTCAAAAGGGAAGAGGCTTATACTCAGCATTGGGTGGAACATAGCTGCTTATGATGATAATTATGCTTTTTTTTTTTTTTTTTTACGGATGGGAAATCATCAAATGACTTCTCCCGCTCTGGGTGGAGTGGGAGGGAGTGTCAGACTCTTACTGACTAAAACCCATCCATGTTCCTTCATTGCCCTTTGTGTTCCAGGGCCACGGTATCTCTTTCGAACAGTCCCGCAGCCCCGGCAGGCATCGGCCCTTGCGGGCCCCTTCTTGGTTGCTGACATCTCTTTGAGGCGCGCGTGGAACACGAACGCGCCGTCGACACGGCCTGTCGTCATAAGACGGACGGACGGTGAGCTAACCCATTACTCACCGTCCACAGGCCCGCGCCTACGGTGGCCGGGAGCCACCACGTGGCCCCCGACGCCCGGTGCTTCGCCCGCGGCGGCTGGGACGTGAGATTCTCTCCCTCTCACGTCCCGCCACCTCCTTCGCTAGCATGACTGCTTCGCAGAAGGAGGTGACGGCTTCCCATTCCCTCTCGCTCTGGACCATGGCCTGAACCAGGGCCGGGAGCGAGAGGTCGCTGCCGCCGATCGCCGCTACGAGGACATGGCGGAGCTCCGCCCAAGCGGGGCAGACCTCCACGGTGTGCGCCACCGTGTCCTCCGGACGATCCTCACAATGATAACACCCGGGCGTTTCCTCCCGCCCGATTCGGTGCAGGAACCTCCCGAAACAACCGTGTCCGGTGAGGACCTGCGTCAGGCGGAAGGTGAGGGCGCCGTGGCGCCTCTCTAGCCACTCCTCAAAATGATAATTATGCTTTAGTCGAAATTGTGAAAAGGAAGATTCATTTCTGGAAAATATTTTCATCGGACTCTACAGGGTGTAAACGGACCCTTCACGAAGTCGTCAACCTAGCATTATGAACATCAAACTAAGTAACTTTACGCAAAAATTATTGCTGGGAAACGACTTTTTCTTTTTGGGGTGAAAAATCATGTTTTACGGTAGGACTCACTGTAACGCACTCAAAACATTGTGCTGATGGATGGATTGAATAGTACGGGGGACGTGGAGGTGTTTAAAGAAAAAAATCTTACATTAAAAACATTTATATTAAAAAAAAAACTAGTGAAAAACTTAGAACTTTGACCCCCAATATCTCCGTAACTAGAAGGTTCCCAGATATGGTCTAGAACAAAAAAAATATCGCAATGACGGGAAAAACAATTTTTTTTCGGCTTCGTTAAGGGACTTGTTACACCCTTTATACCGAAATTAGCTAAGCTAGTGAATGCATAGCGGGACTTCTTTGCTTTTATGAATCCCGTTAATACGTGTGAATCTTCCCTATACCATTTATTTAATTTTATTACTTGTAAATTTATGTTATAATACGATGCCTACGTGCCTTTTACATTCATCAGCATAATGACTTAAAATTATAATTACACTTCTCCACCATTTCATCTTATGAAAGGAGCTAAAATAAAAATTACCCTGGCCGGCTCAATAACACAAATTGTAGGCGCTCTATTTAGAATTCCACAGCATCTTTAGACCCGTAACTAAATTATTTAAGTAGCCTCGTAGACACAAAGTAGAAAATTTCAAAGGAAAATTGCCTAGAAAATTCTTAGTCAAAATTCAGACTTTACATTCTTATGTACTGATGATGTTTTAATGTTAATGTACTTAGTTTTGAAATAATAACAGCCGCTCGGGTCGATCTTTAGGTTAAGCCGTGCTTGCCTAGGTTGGTCTGTGGATGGATGACCACCCATTACATACCGAGTTTCCTCCGTGCCTCGGAAAGCACGTTAAGCCGTTGGTCCCGGGTGTCATTTGTAGATCTTGGACAGTTGTTAGGTAGTCAGTGGCTCAAAAAGTCTGACAACCAGTCTTAGCAAGGGATATCGTATTATCCAGTACTAACTGGGTTGTGGAGGTCAGATAGGCAGTAGCTCCATGTAAAATACTGGTATTCAGCTGCACCCGGTTAGACTGGAAGCCGACTCCAATATAGTTGGGAAAAGGCTAGGGAGATGATTCTTGATGAGCAGAATTGAAGAGATAAAATAGTTTCAAGGTTGACAGTGGACCCGATCTTTTTATAGTATTTCATTATTTTCACAAGTCTTTTCATATTACTATTAATCTTTTTATTTTGACCGCCTCGTTGGTCTAGTAGTTGCAAGCGTAACTGCACAGCATGAGGTCCTGGGTTCGATTCCCGGGTCGGGATAAAATGTTACTGGGTTTTTCCATCAGGAATTTTCTCTGTAGGAGCCACGGGGTTCGGATGCAGCTGAATACCTGTACTTTTACATGGAGCGACTGCCTATCTCACCTCCAAAACTCAGTTAGTACTGGATAATACGATATCCCTTGGTAAGACTGGTTTTTAGAATTTCGGGAAAGCGACTGTCAAAGATCTACAAAGTCAAGAGTTCCAGGAATGAATGGTTTTTTTTGTAACTTTTAAATAGTACCACGACATTTTATCCTTCGATTTTTTGCTGCTAACCCTTGGCAGTTCTGCTAACGCTATTTGAACTATTCAAAGACCCACTAAACAGCGTTTACACCCATCAAGATAATGACAATAATTACAAGTAAATGTAAAAGTGATGACAATTTTTAATCACCGTTGCAAGGTGTGACGCAATATTTTATAACATTTAACAGTTATAGGCAATAACTGCATGTAATACCCCCGTGACTGATTGGTATTGTTTATTATAGTAAGCGTGAACGTTAACGTAAACGCGTAACAGTACGTAACAGCATGCGTAATTGTTTTTAAGTATTGACAGAGTAATAGTGGTTTACGGAAGCTCGTTGAGGACTTGAAACCTGTGACTCTACTATATCTACATCATGACATCACGCCTGTAATTCCCGAAGGGTTAGGCAGAGGTGTACCTAATATTTCATCCACATTTCGCCAGTTATGTTGAAATCACCATGTGACCATACAACCATGTAGGTAATAGGGGGCGAGCCTATTGCCATCGACCGGGCACAAATCCAGACTCCGTGGCTGTTACTTAGAAATTCTTGCCCTACCCGGGAGTCGAACCCAAGCCCTCATGCTCGGCAGCGATCGCGACCACTTTACCAACGAGCCGATTTGTTGGTGAAGATGTAGTAGTAAAAAAAAAACACTGATTAAAGTGGTTTTATTTTGACCTAAAATAATAAATTGCCGGCACTCTAGAATAAACACATTCATTATGGGTAGGTGCATGCACTCGCGCCCCGCCGCGCGCATTTTTAGTGTATTTCCGTTAGCTGATTTTTTCTCTTGTAAGTATCTAATGCGTTTTTCTTATATATTTTTTTCCATTGTTCTTATTTTGGTGGTCTGAATGATTTCTATAAGTTTGTCCGTCGGTTTTAATAGGACCTTATATATGAGCTCGTTCCCGACTCATGATTAACAAGGATCGATGTAATCAGCGATCAAGCTGGATTAATGCTGTAATCTCCGGGCTTAGCAAATGGATTGGTGAACGCATTCCGGTGCTCAAGTTGCGATGCTCGTAGAAGCGCACTGTTTACCTATAATCCTATGATGACTAAACATAATATCACGCCCATAATTCCCGAAGGGTTAGGCAGAGGTGTACCTTTAATAGTACACCTACATTTCGCCAGTTATGTTTTAAGTCCCATGTAAAAGGGGGCGAGCCGTTTGCCATCAACCAACCACAAATTCAGACTCTGTAGCTGCTCCTGAGAAATTCCAGATGGAACCATCCAATAACACTGACCAACCTGAGAATCGAACCCAGGACCTCAAACACAACACATCAGCAGTGGACAGCTATTGGCTGGGTTGATTCAATTCTTAAGTCTAGATATTTGCAACACACAATTGACAGTTTTTATAGCAAATATAAAGGAGAATGCTGTAAGCAGGTTGTAGCTGCGTTTTTTACATTTTTATGAAAAAATCTTCTTTTGTTTTATCACTTCACATAAGTTTATTTTACTCTGAAGCAACCAGGGGTTTAGAAGATAATAAAAAATATCTAGTCTATTGTTTAGAAGCTAAGCTTTCCCATCTTTTGTCGCCAAATGGATAATTAGATGATTTTAAGTTCGACTTATAACAATCGCCATCGAATATTAATGATTTTTTGTTTACATAATCGAGACGCAAGAACAGCCGAGCTTCCATACAAAATTGGGCATTCTCCTTTGTTAGTAGCAGCGACATTTTATTAAAACCCATTTTATATGTAAATAATAGATTGCATATTCAGATAAATAGTTATATTTAGCATAGTAGAATAAAATGGAAAGCTACTGTAATGCCGATCCAATTTATTTGATGTATTTCGTCTAAAACTTCAAAACATTGACTATTAGTCCTCTCATTTTTATTTTAAATGGCATATAAATTGGAATTTAGTTAACAATTTAATACCAGCCGCTACAATGGTATACGGCTGGATATTTTAACTCTTTCATGTGAACTTCGACATGAATGGGTGACTTTTTAAACATTCCTCCATACATTATCCCGGTCAATCCTATGTGAACAATTCCGTTGTCCTTTTAATGGGCGTTTACTATTGTGGCATACAGGTGGAGTCCAAATGGCCACACCTTTTATTTATTATAAGCACACATAAATTATTCAAAAGCGTAACGATATTATGCGATGCGAAGCACGATAGAAACTAATTTGAATTAATTTGATGCGTCCCATTTTTTATAAAGGAAGCATAAAAAGTTTTTATGTGAAAATTGTGTGAGACAAGTTTGCCCATATATTTTGGTCTTATTGTGTAACTGTTTATATGAAACACGCAAACACAGAACAGATGTTTCCTTTGCGTCTTTGATTTATAATTTTTAAAGAATTATCATAAGATTTCTTTTGATAGAATGAAAGAAGTGGGCAATTACTAGAACATGTAATAAATCAAAAGAAATGTGGAATAGACGTTAACAATAAAATATGTTTCCCTTTCCATGCTTAATTTATTTTAGTGCTGTGGATTTTGAAAAGTGTCGCCGCATACTTCTTCATTCAGATTGGAATTTGTAGTTACAGCTCACAGTTTAGAACCATAAAAAGTTAATGTCTTTGATTAAAAATGTTGGTAATTAACGTAATACCAAATGTTAATACTGATACTGTTAGCTTGCGTCATCCCACTGCTGGGCAAAGGCCTCTCCCCATGACATCCAGTTGTTTGGATCCAGGACTAATGTGGGCACTGGTCGTTGGTTTTGTCCAGCTCGTCCCGCCATCTTCTACGGGGTCTGCCACGACGCCTTCTGGCGAAATTCAAAGTATTAACATGCGAAATCTTCTTTCGAATGTTGATACCAAAGTTTAAAAAATATATAAATATTGTGCATTATTGTTAACAAACGCAAAAATAATAAAAAATTCTTCATTAACGCATAAAGCCACCCTCGCCCGGTACTGTCGCCTTAGCCTTAAACGAAACACCAACACACATACATACAGATACTAGCAATTAGCCTGTATGTATCTTAAGGCAATTGGCAAGGCACTCAGTTACGGCACTTATCTAGAGGATAACGATTATTGGCCGACATTAGCTACTGTTGTTAGTCTGTTCCCCCTGAATTCTAGGTGATGTTGTGCTGAATACAAAGTGCTCCGGCATTTTCTCTTCGAGCTCTTGAACTTTATATTATAGCAGAGTGTAAGGGGCCCTAAAATGTTACAGAAATGTTAAGTTTTATTGTCAGACTTCTTGGGGATGTAGAAAGTGAGAATTCAAAATAATTTTAGGCGTTTTGTTGAAGGTGTAAAGGAAAAGTCGTGAGTTGGTGCTTCATGTTAATATTCTCAAGATAAAGTAAGTAGAAGTCTACAATAAGAAACTTCTTTGGATTGATGAAATTTTTCAGGCGTATAATCATCATTAGCAGCATGTCTTCATCTTCCACACTTCTCTATTACCCGTCAACTCTTTTCTAGCCATATCATCCTTCACACAATACATCCATCATTTAAATCATAAATCATATTTATTTCTGTAAATTGGTTTGACGTAACACTTTTACATGTCATCATGTTGTTTTCTTTGGTCTTCCTCTACTGAAGAATTAATAATAACACGTAGGTACAGAAAATTCAAGTTGGGGTTTCACATCGCTGTCAATGTGGTGAAGCAGACGACTGCCTCGGACACCATGGCATTTCCTGCAGTAAGAGTCAAGTCGGATTGCGCGACACGCTAGCATTAATGATCTCATCCGTCGTGCTCTTGCCACCGTCGTGGTCCTAGCTGTCTTAGAACCCAATGGTTTGGCACATTGGCAATTTTTTGACGCCCTGTAATTTTTTCTCCCGTTGATACTTGTACATATTTTATTATTATTATAGATCAGTAAATTGTAGTTTATAAATAATATAAATAAACTGTAAGTGACTTCTTATAAAAATAAAATAAAATAATCGTAGCATTTACCAAAAGTACTCACTTTATTCTGTACTGTTCCTATATACTGAAAACAATTACTTAAAGTTTAGGGTCACAAGTATCCATTGTGGCAGGTTGACATCTGGAACTAAACCAGGTGACCCTTTTCAGTACAAATAAATAAAAAAGGAATTTTGTACTAACACGAATTCTCTAAGTACCAGACGGAACCCTAAACTATACATATGACTATAATATAAATCATAAGATCACGCCCGACATCCCCAAAGGGTAAGGTAGAGATGTATCAATAGTACACCCAAAATATTTGACTAATTATGTTTAAAGTCCTATTTAGTTGGAGGCAAACCTATTGCCATCAACTCGGCAAAAATTATTCAGACTTCGTGCTGCTATTGAGAAATTACTGAAAGCAAAATCTAACAACACTTTTCCTGAGCTAGGAATCGAACTCAAGACCTCATGCGCAGCAATAGTACTTACAACTTCTAGACCAACGAAGCAGGGACCTGTGACTATAAATGAGTCGGTAAACAAACAAAAATCTACATAAACAAAAACCGACCATACAAATATAGCCATTAAAATTTAAATTCGATTACCATATACTTATTAACATTACACAGAGTCACTGCCTCCGTATTACAAGTAAGTGTCGCCTGTCCATTGTAAGTGATTGAATCACACTTCAGCTTTACTGTCATGGGTACAGCTGATAACGTAAGGTACTACCGTGTTGTACAGTCAGCTTCAAAAAGATTTAAATCCGTAATATTTGTCTAATGTTTTGATTTTAGTAAACAGGACAAAGGAGTGTTGATAATAATTAAATGAATAAGTGTTTATGTAAATCGTGGAGCTTAAATAATGACAGACACATGGATCATCTGCAAGGTTAAGCCACTCTTGCGAAGGCCTATCTGTGGATGGCGGACTATCCATACCGAGTTTCCTCCGTGCCTCGGAAAACACGTTAAAGCGTTGGTTCCGGCTATTATTTGTAGATCTTTGGCAGTTGTTACAAGTAGTCAGTGGCCCGAAAGTCTGACAACCAGTCTTACCCAGGGTAACGTATTACCCAGTACTAACTGACTTGTGAGGGTCAGATAGGCAGTCGCTCCAAGTAAGATACTGGTTTTCAGCTGCATCCGGTTAGACTGGAAGCCAACCCCAACATATTTGGGAAAAGGCTAGGCAGATGATAATCTACGTAGTAGGTACAAGTTCTGACGATTGCAGATTTACATAAAAAAGCTTTGGCCCAGTCTGACAACCAGTCTTACCACGAGGAGGTCAGACAGGCAGCGGCTCCATGCAAAATACTGCTGTTCAGCTGCATTCAGTTAGACTGCAAGTAGACTCCAACATAGTTCGAAAAAGGCTAGGAAGATGACTGTGTATAGGTAAATATTTTCGAGGCTGACTGTACGTACACTCGTACAGTCGTGTCTCATTAACAAATAGTAAGAAGCTATGTTTAATGGATCTATGAACGAAGTTGAAGATAAAAGACATGATGTATATTATGTAGTTTTTACTGACTTCAGTATGTTAGGTGGTTAGGTGTTTGGTGTCCGATAGGCAGTCGCTCTATGTAAAATACTGGTATTCGGCTGCATCCGGTAAGACTGGAAGCCGACCCCAATATAGTTGGGAAAAGGCTAGGCAGATGATGAGTATGTTAAAGACAATATTTTTGTAATTGATAAATTTTTTAGTAGCTGTTTTCTCCCACTGCTGGGCAAAGGTCTCCCCCATATCCTTCCAGGTACTATTCTTCTGCGTCACCTCGAACCATAAACATACACTGTTAATTTGACTCATCATCATCTGCCTAGCCTTTTCCCAACTTTATTGGGGTCGGTTTCCAGTCTAACTGGATGCAGCTGAATACCAGTATTTTACATGGAGCGACTGCCTATCTGATCTCCATAACCCTGAGTATTGGGTAATACGATACAACTTGGTAAGACTGGTTGTCAGAGTTTTGGCCACTGACTACCTAACGACTGTCAAAGATCTACTTATGACACCCGGGACCAAAGGCTTAACGTGGTTTCCGAGGCACGGAGGAAACTCGGTATGTAATAGGTGGTCACCCATCCACAGACCAACCTAGGTAAGCACAGCTTAACCTAAAGATCGATCCGAGCGGCTGTTATTATTTAGCCACGAGCTCGTCCGTTAATTTGACTATAATTAAATATAGATGATATAAACAAAAACAAATTAAAAACATTGGTTTCTTAGTCTTTGCAATTGAAATTCATAGAACTGAATCAAATAATTTGAAATGAAAATTCAATGCCATTGAAATCACGCAAGAACATTCAATAGTAGTTCAAACACCTCGCATTCAAGATTCTCTCAAGATGAAAAATAAAACAGTCCCCAATAAAAGCAATATCCCTCACCTACACTAATTTCCATCGTATGAGACTCACGAGGAATTCTAATAAGCGTGCGCATGCGATGATCGATTCTGCTTGGATCTCGTCTCATTACCTGCAACTGTTTCATCGGCCTATGTGACACATAAAACTAAGATAATTCTGCTGTTGAAATATCTTTAGTTAACACAAATTAAGGTTCTAAATCGAGTAACTTGACAGCTATTGAAATCTTGCTGTCAAAGACGAATAATTTATGAGTATTATAACGAAACACAGCAATAGATACAGGAACAGTCATTTGTTTTCTCGGTCCACCTCGCTTGTTAGACAAAATTTTGACATGTACCAGCGCGTGGGCGTCGTTCAAGTGTGGGCTACAGACCCACGTGCCCATAATTCTTTTGTTCCGCTTTCTAGCAAGTTCGTCAATGACTTGGAAGGTTTGTATGCAAAAATCTATTTGTTTCTGGACGGAAATTGGGATTCAGCTTGTCTGTTGTGACATGTTTATGTTGAATTTCGTTGACTGCTCTGACGAAAGCTTTTTTATGTAAATGATTTATAAGGAATACCACAAACCTACCTAAGTACTAACCCTGGTATCTTTAGTCAAGTTATACTAATTACTCATTCATCATTTTATGCAATTGATAAGAATTGTAATGAAGTATTTAGAAACGGTCAAAGAATGCAAAGCTAAGAATTCTAACTGTTGATAGTTCTAGCTTCAAGCAATTACTAAACTAAAGAATAAAATCGTATCTTAAATAATGACTTTTGCTAAAGTAATCAATTTGACTTGTTAATAGATACGTGTGTAAATCTGCAATTGTCCTTCTACGTAGATGCAATATTAATTAAAATTCTAAGGCCTAGGTCTTACTGATCCTAAGGACATTAGAATCAGTTAAATTAAACTAGGTAAACCTTAAACAATGAACTAATTATGAACCTTTAAAATATGGAAAGTGAAATGTAGACTAATACCCCTTTGGTAAGACTGGTTGTCAGACTTTTTGGGCCACTGACTACCTAACGACTGTCAAAGATCTATAAATGATACCCGGGACCAACGCCTGAACGGCTTAAAGTGCTTTTCGAGGCACGGAGGAAACTCGGTATGTAATGGGTGGTCACCCATCCACAGACCAACCTAGGCAAGCACGGCTTAACCTAAAAGTCGACCCGAGCGGCTGTTGAGATCATCATCAATAATTTAAATTTAGCTACTGGGGATTCATTATGAATCTTAAATCACCGGAGATTTGTATGCAAACCAATAGGCTTCTGTTGACATTCAATGTCCGGAATCAGGTGTAGAGAGCGTGTGTTGACCTTACGAATTTTGGGGACACAATACCCAATTGGAACTCGTACAATACCGTTTAAAGTATTCAAATTGAATTCAAATAACGACTTTTTTCAAAGATTCAATTCGAATGCCTGCATAAAAAGCTAGTACGGACGAAATGAGTCACCAGTGATTTGAAAAGGAATAAGATACGACTGCCAATTTATTTTTACCGTGTATTTATAGAAGAACGAGTATTATTCTTTTTATAGAAAGGTCTAAAATCGATTGGGGAAGTGAGTTCTAAACGTAAATCTTTTGGGTTCTTCTAGTGAGGGTCGGGCGACCTTTTTCTTAGTGATCGGTATCGGACTCACTCATCGATGGTTCATCGCGACAGCATCGATGGTTGAACATCGATATGCTAATGTACTGATGCATTCCATACCTTTGTGTACTTATGTCGACGAGGTGGGCGAAACTCCATTGATATACATTCGATGTCATTGTTAATATTATAGGGTGGACCCGATTTTAAAAGGCAATTTATTCTGTCTCTCGATGGGACATTAGATAATGCTTAGTCACATCGATTTATTATTATTTTTCGAAGGCATTGTTGGGCGTTTCGATATCGAATTCGTATACGATCCTCGTGACCTTTAATGTAGATTTTCTAAAAAAGTATCTATCTGTAAAATTGAATAATGCGGTGAGGGTAAATTCAATAGTCTAAGTAATTTAAATAAAAATATAAAGCAACAAAACGAGTTTGTAGAATGAGATCAATAAATTCTCATCAAAAGGTCATAATATTGTAGCGTTAATTTAAAGCCGGGCTATTAAATTTCAAAAACCCTTTTGGAACCCTTTGCCGTATCGTGGACTCAAACCACAATAATCTTCAATGCCCATAAAATTGGTATTTACCTAAATTAAACGTTGGTCGTAATTGATACAAATGGTTGTTTCTAGTTAAACGTAATTGAAGCAGACAGGAGCAAGTGCAACAAACCTTGGACTAGCTTTGAACTATTGTTTTTTGAGAGAGCCCAATTAGAATTTTATTGGATTAATCTTATATTGAGTTGTACAATTGCTGCAATAATTTTGTTTCATAGAATTTATTTTGTTTTAGTATTCTATTTACAGAAATAAGTTCATTAATGAAACCCAATTGAACTTCGCTGCGTATGAAGTGAGCTTCGAATATGATTCTGGACGTAGGTTTCTTAGTAATAATTCTAGTAATTTATTTATTTTCTAACCGAATGCCTGCACAGTAATTGTACCTAATCCCACTAGTATTGGAACCATCAAATAAATGTTCATGTTATTAAGTTTACATTATTCGTAATTTATAAACACCGATAAAATCTTAATAACCAAAATTAATTTCTACCAAAACATAAATTGATGCATTGGCTCATAAAATTTTTAATTAACGCGAATTACACGCATAAACATAAAAAGAATGTATTACATACGTCCATCAAGGCCTTTACGACTTTCCAATTGATATTTGTTATGCACGTATAAAAATCGTATAAAATGCCATAATAACAAAATTTAAGAGCAAGCGTCATTGTTTTGTGTCGTCAAAAACGTTGTAAATTTTATTAAATTGACCATCTGTTCAATCTTTGATCGATATTGGATTCTAACTTTCGAGATTCCTGCTGTGTAATGATGCTTGGCTATTGCCGTGAGGTACACGCGACTGTAACTTTTGTCACATTAAATAACTATTAAGCAGTTAATGTGTGCTTTTCCGTGTAATAAAATACCCATTGGGGTTAATTTATTGTACGATTTTAAGACGCTATTTCAATTCTAGAACGTAGGTTGGATATTACGGATCGATTTTGTAGGGAAACGCCTGTAATTGAAACCTAATCTTTATATTCCAAGCATATGTGGTCGGATGTATCGTCAGCGCTTCCATCGTTGAAGGTAAACAGTTCTAAGTGATATGAACACGAACGAGTAAGTGCAGCATGAGTCTGCATACTAATGGAAGGGAAACTGGGTTTAAAGATTGCATTTTGTGGCTAAAATATTGATAGGGATGCTTCGAACGTTATCGCTACGCTATTAGTTTAGGTAGTGTCTCGGTACCTAACATTTTATTTAACTATATTCCCGATTTAATCATTATTCTTCCAAAACGACGAACAAAGGTTCATCCCCGAATTAACAGCTTTAGGAAGCAAAATTTTAATAATCCATTCTTATAGTACGTACTCACTTTTGTCGTCTATATGAGGAACGGTTGTGCACAATTTCATGCTATAAGATTTAGCGGTTTAGACTGTGCATCGTCTTTGACATCTTTCAAATGTATTCTAGTTTTATTTTGTGTATTATATTTGATAAAAAAATAGATAAATAACCCAGTTGCAATAAATGTTATTCACTCCCCAAAAACTTCCTTAATTGATAACAGCACCCAAATTTGTCGGTTAATTCATTAATATTCATAGAGTCACATCCTATACAAACTCTTCCCGGTCCTTCACAGGCCAGTGAATATTCGCAACACAATCCATCTAACTTTTTATCATATTAATGTCAAACAAAATTGTGAACAAATATTATCATTCCTGTGTCACAGATATCTCCCATTCACAGTTCTGTGATCATATTAGTTGTCCTTTTGCGGACATGTTGTTGATTTACTGTTGCCAGTTAGGAACTTTCCTAATAAATAAACCTTATTCGCTCCGATGTCAAACTCTCTGGTCCACAAGTATCTGTAGCAGTGGACGGTTGGTTTTTGTGTCCGTGCTACATAAATTTGTCCCCTGTTCCGCATACATATACTAGGACCTTTATGAGTAGGGTTACTCCTAGCGGAGAGTAAATTCGACGATTTATCTCTTTTAATCGCGGTTTAATTTAGTTTGTTAGTGAACAGAGTGGGCGCGTTTACGACTGTGTTTTTTTTGTATGCCGTTTCTCCTAGAAGTTGGTAATAGTTTTAGGGTCACACATTTAGGTCCCAATTGGAGTCTGGAATTAATTTTTGATATTAACATGCGTAATTATTTTAACTCGGAACGTTTTATTACAAAAGGGGTATTCAGGCTCGCTAAAATTCCTGAAAAAAAAATGTTCTTTAAAGCATCACAATCGAAAAAAACGACCAGCGCCGAAAAACTTAACTTGTTACTCATTTCTTGATCAGCTCGAAGCCTTGAAGAAACTTCAACATTTCATAATCCCGATTCCAATCTAAAATCACATCACAATTCCTCTCACAAACAGCAATATCGCTCACATACAACAAACAAACATATTTACTTCGTTCAAAATGACTTCCGCAATATTCTGGACAGTTATTCTTTTTTAGATGGAGAGCTAATATTTTGTGTGCCAAGTGCCAACTGTGCCAAGCGTAACTCTGGAGTCTAGACCCAGTTGTGTCTCCTAATGTCCACAACACTGTCCGATCATGCATTAAAACGGACATTTTATTACATTAATTTGCAATTTCATTGATATTGCCAGCATTCAGATAGAGAGACTTAGAAACATTGGGTCTCTACGGCCGAAAATCTGGAAATACTGCTTTAGTTGTGTTGTCTATGTTGCAATTTGGCCTATGTGTTGGAGCCAGTCCAATTTAAGAGCACTTGTGATAAATTATCATGGAAGCTAATGGTCGTTATTTTTCTGGGCGTTGCGGCACGGCACATAAAATGGCGAATTAATTAAAAAATATTTGACAGACACAGCTCATGTTGATGCAGTTACTGAAATTAATGACGCATTTAATAGGTAAGTGGGGCAAGCTTTTGCGTTTGATTTTAATTAAATGTCACATATATTTTTGAGGATGGACTACGTTAAATGTACCTGGATGATGAATAATAAATCTTTAAAGAATATTTCATGTTGGCCATTATGTTTTATCTTTCGTAAATCATTTAATCTGAAAGTAACTTTAAAAGGTTTTACCCAAAAACAGGCATTAAGAAAGTTGTATCAATTTATTTCTAAACACATACATAACAACTTAAAACGAAGCGACGTGCTTCTAAATCCACTTTCCTATCGCTCGAAGGTGTCGCACGTTAAGGACTCGTCCAGATATGGCGGTTTTGTTTTAGGACTAAAGCTAACATACGTCGAAAAACATCTTATTCGTAATTTCGTACACATAGTTACCTGTGGTGAAATTGCTGGATATATACTGATACTGTTAGCCTGTGTCATCCCACTGCTGGGCAAAGGCTTCTCCCCATGACTTCCAGTTGTTTCGATCCAGGGCTAGCGCGGGATATAGATAGTTTTAAAAATCCTTTATTATTACTGACTCGATTAAAGTACGAAATTTTAACTTGTAAATGATTAAAACCATTATTTATTGATACAAAATAATAACAGGAATTTGAATCCATCCACAGATATGGAAATTCAACAAATATTCATATCAGTCATGTAATTCATAACTGTAGCTTTGTTTTTCGTTAAAATATTTTTGGTGTATATTATTCGGTGTTAATAATGACAAACCGATGAAATTTCAAAGAAACGTCTTTATTATCGTTTTATACATTTTCAAATAAAAGTGCTATATTTATCTACAGAAAAAAACCGCAGTTGGAAAAATACTTAAAAAATAATGAATTTCACGCTAGTATTAACGAAACAATTTTTTTTTTTTTTTTTTTTTAAATAAATTTCTTGGCAGCTATACAGGCTTGTATTATTGTTATTCCAATTTGTTTCAAAACATATTATTATGTTAGGGGAAAACCGAAAACTCTGAAGCGAACAACCGCACCATACGTCCCGACCCTTACACAGAAAGCCGCGAGCGTTTTCGCAAATCTTGCAAGTCGAAAGTTTGTATCTCAGAGTTTCGCGCGACGCTACTTTATTCAGTTAGTTAGGTTCGTATGTGTTCGTACATGAACAAGTTGCGAGTACTCTCGGAATGGGTGTTCGAGTTGCAAACTGACGGTTAGGTGTTTATAAAACACTGGGCGCTTTTGAACATTTAATGTTTAAAAAGCAATAATTAATTTCAGGAATATGTTGAGGATTTTGCGGTGTTTTGTTTATCTCGTGTCTACAGAGCAAGATAATACGTAATACTTTGCTGTGCGAATCGAATTAATTTTAATTTTTGAGGTGAGTGGTTGGAATTTCATTAAAGTTTAATTAAGTAACTTGTTAAAAATAATGTAGACAGTAGTTTCGTTAACCCTGTGTCTCTCACCAGTCGTCCAAATGACACGAAGGATTCTTTTATAATAAAAATAATTTAGGTAGGGTCCTTTAGTTTTGTTAATGAATTAAATAACTTGTTATAAATAATGCAGACAGTAGTTTCGTTAACCCTGTGTCACTAACCACTCGTCCAAATGATGACTCGTCGGATTCTTCGACAGTAAAACGAATTTAGGCAGGCTCCTTTAGTTTTCTTCAAAATAATAACGAAAATAACACTCTCTGCTGATGAAAAATTACAAAAGCCATCAAACCTAATCGACCAAACGACATTCCTTCCCACGCTCAGTAGCGTAGATTAGCACTAGGTACCAAGACAGAATTTAATGAAAATCATAAGTTTGTATCAAGGAAAGTTTAGCTTTGCGCTCAGAAGTTGTGTCTCCACGGCCGCGCTCAACTTAGACTATAATTTGCTGATGAGCCACTTGCAAACTCCGCTCACCCCTATTTTAACGTCATTCTCCTTTTTAATTCACTTCCAGTTATAAAGGCTTTTTTTCGTTTTCTTCTTTATAAAGTAACTTTATATTGGCATGATTATATTCAGCTAGATATCTTTGAGTTTATTAGGTGTTAACCTTTTTAGTTATAAGATGAGCAAAAGGCTTTTTGATAAATTTTTTAAGGTTTTTTTTTTATTTCTTTAAATAAATTTAACTGGATTAAACTGTAAACTTAATCAAATTAAAGTCTTCTGGATCTCGCTCGAATTGTTC
Organism: Noctua pronuba; assembly: GCA_905220335.1. Classification (NCBI taxonomy): domain Eukaryota; kingdom Metazoa; phylum Arthropoda; class Insecta; order Lepidoptera; family Noctuidae; genus Noctua; species Noctua pronuba. Next base: position 10,924,427 of record LR999902.1, read on the forward strand.
TATTTTTTCAAAGGAGTTGGCCAAAAAAAAACCCAGAATCGCCAGAAACTTCATATGTGCCGTTTTTATAGGCACAATATGTACATCAAAAATATATAATAATTTACTGCAAAAACGATGTAGTATACTAGATATTTATTGATCAATGAAACAATAACAAATATTTTTTAGATTCAGAAAAATCTATTGAAGCTGTGATCTATGAATTGTATGAAATATTGTTATTACGTATTATTATATAATATTCTACGAAAATATCATATAATTATGTAATATAATATGTATACATCAAACATCGTGATCAATCTCAAAACTCAGGATAGTCCGGTTAAGCAGACGACAATCTTCTTGGTTGGCCTGCGAGAAGCCGTAAAAAAAAAATATTTTAATGGGCCCAGCCGTTTAGTTCAGTCACAAACAGAAAAATAACATACATTTATATAAAGATTATTAAGAGAGGAGCTCGTGGCTAAATAATAACAGCCGCTCGGGTCGATCTTTAGGTTAAGCCGTGCTTGCCTAGGTTCTCCGTGCCTCGGAAAGCACGTTAAGCCGTTGGCCCCGGGTGTCATTTGTAGATCTTTGACAGTCGTTAGGTAGTCAGTGCCCCAAAAAGTCTGACAACCAGTACCACCAAGGGGTATCGTATTAATTACCCAGTACTAACTGGGTTGTGGAGGTCAGGTAGGCAGTTGCTCCTTGTAAAATACTGGTATTCAGCTGCATCCGGTTACACTGGAAGCCGACCCCAATATAGTTGGGAAAAGGCTAGGCAGATGATGATAAAGATTAATTATTTTTTAAATAATTAATAAAAGTCAAGAAAAATCAATGAAGTGTGATTCTCATATAGTGTAATAACTTCTATACTACATGGTTTAGGAGGCTGATTTTTTCAAAACGTAATGGGTTTACTATAGTGAACCTATTTTTATACATTTCGTTTCTGGCGATTCTGGGTTTTTTGTCTATGAACTTTTGGCCATGTCCTTTATTCTTAATTTCACCGTATTCACTATATTTACATTTCGTACGAGCAATTGAATTTATTTTTCAATTACTTGATTGCTTAATCTAGTTAAAATTCTTAAACACCAATTTATAGGTGCAAAATTGACAGAGCAATATTTACGAATAAAAAAATTGTTTTTCAAATTATTTGCGACCGTAATAATGAGTGTTATTGCGTGTCATCATTTATATTTTTTAAGATCTGCAGTAAGCCTCGCAAGCGTTTGAATCGCACGCACTCGGCCGTAGGCACGATCACCAAACAGTCAATTGTTTGCAAATTTTATTTGCACTGCACTGATACCAGTGTTACAGAGATAAAAAATAAGCGCTTTTTATTCGATATAGTATTTGCAAAAACATTGATACATTTACTTATGAAACAAACAAAAATGTTACTCGTATTTACTCATACTTACAATTTGTTTTTCTCAATATCCCTCGCCTATAAAAATAATTTGTCTGGCCAAACTTTTGGGTTACATAAAGACATATCAGTCAACCTTAATAGGTAAACATTTATCTAAACAAAAGTATTACGAGGAATAACAAAACTACGCGGCACTATTATAGGGAGCAAATCGAAGAAAAGTTCCGTAACACAAATAATTGATTTGGTGCCCCGTCGTCAAGGAAGTCTGAGTTCTATTTAAGTTTCCTAAAAGGAAATGAAAGGAAATCAGAACCCGCGCCTTCGTAGCCTTTAGCGAAACTTATCGGAATATTTCTAAGAAGAAAACGGTAGTAGAGCATTTTATTAAAACGACTTCAAGATAAAAATCTTCAGTTTCTTTTTTTGATTTATTTTTAAGGCTCTGTTTTCTTTGTGCTGAGGTCCTTAGTGGGTAAGATTAAATATGAATAGCCGTAAGTAACTGACCGTGACGTTTACGTACACGAGTTTCAGAATAGCTCTATTTACTTTGGAGTTTAGCTAGCCTGTATTGTTTTTGGTCTAAATATAAATGTTGATAAATATTTAAATGGAAACTGTTTATTCTGGCCAGTGTTTTATGAAGTAAAATGAAGTACTTAGCTAAATCTTAAACCAAAACCATCATAATAAGCACGTAAAAGTTTCCTGAAAATAAACCTTATTTTAGGAAACCTACGGTTCAAATTGTCATTTTATGACACCAATCTTTACGGAGGGTTTGTAGTTTTAAGTGTTGTTTTTGGCTTAGATTCCAGGCACACAAAGTAGATAAAAAAAGAAGACATTTGCGAAAGGATTTTGTTTTTTCCTGAAAAATGTACCTGAAACCTAAACAAATCATCTAAGTAATTTACCATTCTATGTTTTATTTCATACGGTATTTTTGTACAAAATATCTATCAAATATTTCAGAAATTAATTGATAGCACACAAAAACAAAATAACCATCACACCGTTGGCCCGCAAACCAAAACAAAAGCGGTTTTGTTTTTACAAAACTTTCGTTTCACTAAAATACACACAAATATTACCAATTTCGGTTCATCGAGGGTGTGAGCTATTATCCTGTCATACACACGCACGGTGTCTTGCACAGTAGTGCTAATGTGAAGTGTGTAGGGTATGTACAACGACAGGGTACGACAGGGTTTTGGATACAATTGCAACGTCACAATGAGCTTATCAACGATTAGGGGAAATCATTCTATTGTCAAAATCGTGACGTGTCGAAATTGGAGTCTTTTGTTTTGTAATACGATAATATTTGCAGTTATGGCTGGCTTGGGAGAGGGTGAAGTATTTTTGTGGGACATCTGCTTGTTATCATATTATCACGTAATATCGATTTGACGGTTAGATTATGATTTAGCAAACAGTTAGTCAACGGACAAGCGCAATTTTCTTAAAAAAAAAAACAAAAACTACTGCTCTTAAACTCTGTATTTGACAACCAATCAACATCCATATTAATAACAATTATAAATGCGGAAGTTTGTTTATCTTTTTTATTATTAATTTATTAAGGAAAAAAGCTATCCGTCTCTCTTACAGTTCCGTTATGACACCTAAATCCTGAACTAAAAGCTACACATTTTGACAAATAGGCAATCTTCGACTTGGAGAATTACGCATATGAAGACGCTGATTTATCAAAAATCTTCGTATCCACGTAAACCAAAATTATTTTTCCAGAACTGTAATTCTAGTGTGGGAAAGAGAAAAGAGACAGAGGAACTGGAATTACTCCTGCTTTAAGACGACATGGTAGGCCACCAGCTCTTGATCTTACCCAAATTCAAACATTAATTTATGATACAGGACAACGTATAGGTATACCGTTAATTTAATGAATTAACCGACCCTCCAAACTAGAACATTTCCCGTAAACGCCAACATAAAGGGCAACAGAAGACATAATTGCAGTAAGCCCCTAATTAATTAATCACCATTGTCTGAGGCGACTGCCGGCGACGACATAATTGATATTTGAAAGGGCCTCCTGGACAGTTCCTGGGTGACATTAGTAGTGTAGCCGCCATATCAGTTTCGGCCCTGAGTTTCGTCGAATGAAGTTCGGCTCTTTTGATTTTGGTCGAATTTTTATTAGACTTAATACAATAATCTCGTTATTAATTAGTAATAAACAAAACGACATAATTGATATTTGAAACTCGACACACAATAGTAAAGTCACCATATTGGTTTCGGCCACAGATATGTTTCGCCTAGAAGTTTGGTTGAAAATAATTTCGGTGAATTGCCGAATTTTATTTCGGCTATATTGACGAACTGCAACTAACTGTGTTAATGTCCCACTGCTGGGCAAAGGCCTCCCCCATATTTCCAGGGACTTTTTTCGTGCGCTACCTCGAACCAGATTTAACATTAATTGCTATTATTTGTCATGTTTTTTTTTGTTGTTAGAATGTAAGGTCGAATGAAAATCCAACTTTTAACGTTGGACGTGTAGTTGAGTGAGTATAGGTACAAATTCCAAATTGTTCAATATTGATATTAATATACTCCCTTATTCTGTATACCGACTGTATATAACACTGCTGTATCTGTATATAAACAGCAGGCAGATTGAAAAGTATCTTTATTCAGAATATTCTCAAGTAAAACAATTCGTCCGTCGGCCTTCGGCCTATAAATCGATTTTGGTCGCTCTCTAGACGGTAATTTGAGTGATGCCATCCAGCCGTAAGGTTCACAAAAAATGTATTAAGAGCTGATCTGACACTACGTTTTCCTCTTCGTTAAAGAGGAGATTTAATTTTATAGAAAATCTGTGTAAAGTTTGACTGTGTAAATTGTGTTTATATTTTTTGTTTTATTGTGTGTTTGAAGTGTAAAGTTTTTGAGGAGTGTGTGAAATATCACTCTTACTCTATCATCATCTGCCTAGCTTTTTCCCAACTATGTTAGGGTCGGCTTCCAGTCTAACCGGGTGCAGCTGAATACCATTATTTTACATAGAGAGACTGCCTATCTGACCTCCACAATTCAGTTAGAAATAGGTAACACGATACCCCTTTGGTAAGACTGGTTGTCAGACTTTTTGGGCCACTGACTACCTGTAACGACTGTCAAAGATCTACAAATGACAGCCTTGACCAACGGCTTAACGTGCTTTCCGAGGCACGGAAGAAACTCGGTATGTAATGGGTGGTTACCCATCCACAGACCAACCTAGGCAACGAAAATATCACTTTTACTCTAACTTCTGTATAAATAAAGTTGGAGTAAAGTTATGCTAAACTTAATCCTCGAAAAATGTATGGTATACAAACGTTTTACTGGTTGTAACTTAACTCCGCGTCTAATAACATACAAATTGTGTTCTTTCTTTTATCATCGTCGGAGCTTTGAGCTTGCCATTTTTATATCAGATTAAACACATTTGTTGGACATTACATCAGTTTTTTTTCTTATGCTTTTGTCGAGTGCACATCAAAACTTGGCCTACATTTGTAAAACATCACTCACCATCTCAGATAAAAAAAAACAATATCACAGCACTGAAATTTAATTAACAATTCAATAATGAACAATAAATTAATAACAATCAAACAGACCACAGTCCAAAAAATACAGTATACACCAGTCCAATGATTACAGATAATGGGTTTCGCAGTCCGGAACTCCAATATCCATTTTGGCTGATTCGACCCTGTTTGCCCAGACAAGTCTTGATTTATTAATTAGTACCATCGGCAATTTCACCCTTTGTCTACGCTTTTGACGGCCGTTTGCTATGGCTTGCTATGGGGAGGCCAAACTGAGTTTAATTGATTCTTTTATTACTATTGGATAACCATTGATTTGATTGATTGGTTTAGCGTGACAAATTGTTTAATAATATCGTAACTTAATCAACATAACATCATAGTACACCCACTTTTCGCCAGTTATGTTTTTAAGTCCCATGTAATAGGGGGTGAGCCTATTGTCATCAACCGGGCATAAATGCTACTTACTTAAAATTCCCGATGGAAAAACCCAATGACATTTGACATAACATAATCAAATCAAATTAAAATATTTTATTTCACATAGGCCTACATGGGCACTTGAATGTTTACTTAAAATGTAAGGAAGGCATTTGATTATTGTATTTTAATTTTACTGCTCATAGTGCCCCTAAGCGTAAACTACATCCGCCCCTAAGACGATCCATGGATCGAAAATGCAAGGAAGATAGCTAGCTTTAGCCTACGGCTTCGCTCGCGTTAATTTAGAATTTGACAATAATTTCGGGTTATACTCTGCTTGTAATAATATAATTCAATCATGATTCGAAAGACACGTGGCGCCATCTATTATTATAAGAATGTTATTGTAGTTTTCCTCGGAAATAGTATTTTTTTTCGGCATAAAAGGTACCCTATGTCCATTTCTATACACGTGACAACGTATATGCAAAATTTTAGGGTGTTCGGTTCAGTGGTTTAGGCGTGAAAAGGTAACAAACAAACTTACTTTCGCATTTATAATATTAGTAAGGATTCAAATATGAGTAATATAAAAAGTAACATTAGAAAATATTCAAGAACAAATACAATTTTAAATTGTCTTAAACAAATCCTTTTAACTTAAACCAGCAGTACATTTTTCATGTAAAATGAAGGACTGTTCATGTTTATAGTCAAAGCAACGTTTATTTGTGTAGTCAGGAGCTTAAATCGACCAAAACTTTTACGTTGTAGTGTCAGACAGTCATAAAAACTTTTATTTTATGTCTGTCGAAAATGTCAGGGTCTTTCACATGTTATACGATTTTTAGTGTTACACTACACATACTTATATCTTGAACAAGCGCCAATGCCCCATATTTAACCGACTGCCCCAAAAAGAGGGTATTGTCTTCTTCTGGTAAAGATTATTTACATTTATGCACTAGGCAACATGTTACAATCATTGTGTATCACTAGGTTATTACACATGATTGTAACCCAAAGTGAACATGTTACTGAATGTTCGGTTAAGAGTAAAATAATATATTATACCTGTTCAATTGATCAATCCAGAGATTTGTTTTTTCGCTAGAAGATAGAGCTTTGTTAAGGTTATCAACGTGAATCGTATGCTATGTTTTTCCTTGGCAATAGAAATCCGTCTGCAAAATTAGGGCGTAATTCTGACGGTCTACTCGAAAATGTACGTACACGAACATGCATTGTGTACACCAATTTAGTACTTATATACATAAACATAGGTGTCTAGCCTATCGGCAAACAACAGTCTCCCTACGCTCTCAGGTCTCACTAATTGAGTCCACTAGTCAAAGGTTAAAGTAGAATGAGCGACTAGAAGCGATACATTTTGGGCACACACGATGAATTTGGTCCGGCATTTTTTATTTTAATCAGGACATAAAGTACCCCTAAGCCCCCCGAAGTCGAAAGGCACCTGTTCTCCCCGTCATTGCGATATTTTTTATGTTTTGGACCATACCTGGGAACCTTCTAGTTATGGGCGTAAAAGTACCCCTTAAGCCTCCGAAGTCGAAAGGCATGTGTTCTCCCCGTCATTGCGATATTTTTTATGTTTTTGACCATGCCTGGACCTTCTAGTTACGGAAATTTGGGGTCAAAGTTACTACTTTTTGACAACTCTTTTATTTAAATACAAGTGTTATCAGCACAAATTTTTGAGTCCTACCGTAAAACGTGATTTTTCACCCACCATAAAAATGTCGTTTCCCAGCAATTATTTTTGCGAAGAGTTAATTAGTTTGATGTACAGAACACTTGGTTGACGGCTTTGTGAAGGATCCGTTAACACCTTGGATGTAGAGAGGCCTACAGAAAAATTATAAAAATGTGATCCTATACTTAAGTTACATTATAACATGCTACACCTGAAATGATAGTAAACAGTAAGCAATAAATTACAGATTTACGGTTTTGTTCGCGTTGTCCCGTCTATCATAAGTATATTTAAATGTATTTATTTCATAGGAATTAAGACACCACCAAAGCGGAGACGAGCGGAGATGAGCGAAGCGGACAAGGGTGTATGGAGATGCGTAAGAGCTAGGGTGAATCCACCGAACCTGTGCAGAGACGTGCAAAGCAGAGAGGAGAGGAGATGTGCAAAGCTGGACGCCGCTCATCGCACACCGTTCACAGCACACCGCTCACCGCACGCCGCTCGCAGCACGCCACTCTCTCCTCTCGTCTTTATTTCGGTGGAGTCCGGCCCTGACAACAGTGTTTTCTTAAAGAAAACTTCGTACACATTTCAAACATAATTTGAGTTCTATAAACGTTATGTATAATATCTATTTATGTTACCCTTTTAAGAAATATAATTGTGTTCCCACGTCAAAGTCACGTGTGGGCGTAGGATTCACATCAAAGAATATATAATTCATTCATTTTTATAAATATTTTTCCTATTAGGATAGCTGTTTCTATTTTTATCAATATTTGCGTTAGAAATGCATGTATTTAGGCATAAATCTGTACAATTACCTGCCCCAGTATATGATAAAATAGAAGAATGTGCATTGGTGACCTAGGGGGTTACTAAAACGCCTTAACACAGCAGTAATTCCAGTGTGGGAAAGAGACAGAGCTATACAGGTCGTCTAGCGCTATCTCTTTCCTACACTAGAATTACTCCTGCTTTAAGACGTCATTGTAGGCCATCTGAGGGCCTAGACATTCTGTCGGCGGTAACGGTGATGGAAGTGTCAAAAAATTATGGATTAACATTATTTTTAGATACAGAAAAACCTAATAATTGTCAACCCTATTGAAAAACCCAATAACACTGCGTGACCCGGAAATCGAACCCAGGACCTCATGCTCAGGTTTTGCGCTTGAGACCACTCGACCAAAAACTATAAAAGAAATCAAATAATTAATATACAATGCCTCATAAGTTTTTAAACTGTCATGGTCACTAACATTAACATAAACTCTCCCGAAATATCGGGAACTTAAACCAAACAGTAAACATGGTAAATATCCCGTTTCTAGAGTTAATAATAATAAAATGCCTCGTTTGTTTCAGATTGGGATCTACGACTTGCAGCGCGACTCTCCTGTAGTATGCAAGTAGAAACTTCTGACTAAAAGCTTCCACCACAATTAGAAAAATATTTAAAGGAGAGTAATTCTATCACTTTTCACAAACTGACGTCCCCGACGCATCCACTCCCAATATAGTCCCTACTCATCACATCATTGGTGGCTTTACTGGACTGTATACGTAATGGATTAGCCATTTGTCTGATTAGCAACATCAATAAATAACAAACCAACATACAGGAGGGTCAAACCAAATCATTGATTCATTAAACTTTAGGGGTAGACTACAAATATTATGCCGTTTGTACTGCAGACTCTGGGTACACTAATTAACCTGAGTAAATATTTGAAAGCGCAATTGTCGTGTTGTACAAATGTTGGTGGAGGTATACGCCAACATTGTGTTAACGGGGATAATGTATATTGGTAGTCATAAAATGGTGGTATTTTCAAGTATGATGCAGCTCCTAAAAAAGAATCTAAAGAAACACTATTGAATAAACATAATAATATATATAATGTACATAATATAGCGTGCTGAAATAATAACAAAAAGTAGTGTAGAAATATTCAAAAAATGTTATATTACCTCGATTAGCTAATGTTTCGTGATCGCAATACTGCTTATCCTTAGTCAGAATCCCAGTAGGATAAAGCTAGATTATGTTTTAGGTAAAAAAAGTACCTATTTACTTACTTAGCTCCATGGAAATTATTCTGCGGCATTAAAAAATAAGAAGCCAGAATTACAATTTAGGATTTACCTAATCCTATGGCATGACTTGAGCGCGTCTTTATTTAAATTCTTTATGACAGTGCTAATGTACAGTCACTTAAGTATTTATATAGTCCTTAAGACAGACACGGAATAAGTAACTAAGTTCCACGTGATTAAGGATAAGCAACAAGCATTCTCAATCTTGAAGGTCAGGGAAAATTTATATGAAAATGTAACCAAATAAAAATGTTTGAAGTCTCTGAAGGCTTTTGGAGCAGGCCTTGAGTGTAACCCAAAAACGTTTCAACTTAATCAAAATTTCAAACCCTCTTTGTAAGTTGACGGCACTTAATTAGGCCAACAAGAAAATGTTCTAAAGACGAAATTAAAGTTCAAAGGCGAGGCATGTGTTCTTGTTGAGCAACAAATGTGTACTGACAAAATGTTAACTCGGCATGAATTATGAGCTCCACTCCCAACTACCCGAGGGAAATTAAAGTGTCTTGCTGCAACTTTAAGACGAACAGGTACAGAAAGCTTCCGTGGATACTAGAATAATAAATTTAATTCCTTCCCTTTTTGAAATTGGCTCGCAGTCAATTGTATCTTTCAATATTCGCTATCCCGATAGGTATTGAAAGTTGAGATGGTAATAAAAACAGCTTTTTTAATCTTCTTCTGGCTAATAAAGTTTTGTGCTCCGGGCAAATTGTTGTCTCAACTTGTTTAGATGTTGAAGAATAGTTCATTCTTTTGATCGTCGATAAAGTCTATGAACAAGATGTAGGTGCCTACTGTTTGATATAGTACATTCAGTGATTATCCATGAACCAGTACAGGTTATGTGGTGACCATTAAAAGCAAATTTACGGATCGGTTTTTGATAAAATCACTAATCCCACGAATACAAGAACAAGAGTCAAAAATAAAAGACTTAGGAGAAACTACAATAAATACTGGCTTAAAACTTACTTATCTTGGAAGCAGAAAACACACAAACAAGTTCAACTTTAGGAAATGGCAACTTTCAGTGATTAAACAAGAAGTCAAGAAACTAAATTGTGCACAACAGAGCTTCAAGAAAGGCTTAACAAACAGAGACGACAAACACAGAAAGGCATTATTAAATGCTAATACAAAATGCACTCTCTTTAGGAAGAGTTGAAATAATTGAAGCGGTTCTTTTCTTGTTTATTTTTAAAGCAGACCCGCCGAGGGTGCAACTAGATGCACCAGCATTGTTCTGGAAAATAACCTCGTCTTGAGAAGCAACGACCATAAAAATTCAGAGCGGAGACTCGGAATCGGGTCAAATGTAGACCAAGAGTAAATTTAGTAAAATAAATGGTAAGAAATAAAAAGAATTAAATACCTAGTTGGAGGATGTCCAAAGTGATTCAGATAAGGTGTGTTGAAGTTTGACCAGTGAAGGAAAACAAACGAAAATAGCAGAGTGGAGCGTTTATTTACTTGCCAGATGGTTATCGTGGTGATATATTTTTGACGGAGATTTGGTATCTTTCTGAAAAATACTAGCGAAGTATTTTGGTTTCTCATGGGTTTAGAATTTATTGAATCATCCGAAAAACATTCCTCTCATCAAATGGAATCTATTCAGTTCACTCGCTTAGTCCAGTTATACTTTTATACTAACGGAAGAGGGGTTATTTTGTATTAACAGTGATATCCCGGATATTCATTGAATTATTTCTTGGTACTAATATGCACTTTCACGACATCCTGCCAGTTCTCATTAAGCCTCCCGCTTGGATTCACTCCGGGTGTCGTTAGCCCAAGGAATACGTTTTCGACGTGCTCACTAAACCAAACTATCTCAACCAACTCCTGCAGCTCTTGCAATGTCACGTACGCCAAACCTGACGCATTTGTACTGGTCTCATCTAAATAGGTCAGGTTGTATACAGGATGTAAACGGACCCTTCACGAAGCCGTCAACCAATCATCCTGTACATCAAACTAAGTAACTTTACGCAAAAATTATTTCTGGGAAACTACTTTAGTTTGGGGTGAAAAATCACGTTTTACGGTAAAACTCAATGTAACGCACTCAAAACATTGTGCTGATGGATGGATTGAATAGTACGGGGGTCGAGAAGGTGTTTGAAGTAAAAATCTTACATTAAAAACATGTATTTAAAAAAAAAGTTGTGAAAAAGTTGGAACTTTGACCCCGTAACTAGAAGGTTCCCAGGTATGGTCTAGAACAAAAAAACTGATCGCAATGACGGGGAGAACAAGTACCTTTCGGCTTCGTTAAGGGTCTTTTTACACCCTTTATTTATTTTCAAGCCCATTTAAAAAGTTACAAAAAAACGAGTTTGAAAGATGACCGAAAACAAACCCCAACATTTTGTTTTGACTGCTCTGTATCTGACATGAAGATAAATTAATTTTTGAAACAAAGGCTTAAGAATATCAAGTCAATCAAGCAAGGAGGGGGTAAAAAATCTTTTCTAAAATTAGATGCGAATAACGTAAACAGTATTTTGTAACTTCGTTCTTGTTATTCCGAAGATTTTGCTTCACAAATATATGCTTGTATTCCGAAAATAGTTTAATAAAAGGTACCAGGAATACAGCCTGCATAGAATGTATTTGCTCGGCTACCTCATGGATTAGTCCAGGGGCTCATCAGGCGAACAAATAGGGCGTGTCTAGATCCGGAGTCAGCACATATGTACCGACACTCCTGGGAAATAAATTGTTCGCGCCCCGCCTGATTGCAGCCTTACAAGATTTTTTCGTGAACTCTATTTAAACATTGGATGTGAAAAAAGTTGCAAACGACTGGTTTAGTAAATATTTTTAGAAGCTACTTTTTTAATGGATACAATTTCGAAATAGGGGTTACATTTTCTGTTTTATCGGCGATTATATTGAAGATTAGCAAATAAGCATGTTGAAAAAGGAGCTCGTGGCTAAATAATAACAGCCGCTCGGGTCGATCTTTAGGTTAAGTCGTGCTTGCCTAGGTTAGTCTGTGGATGGGTGACCACCCACTACATACCGAGTTTCCTCCGTGCCTTGGAAAGCACGTTAAGCCGTTGGTCCCGGGTGTCATTTGTAGATCTTTGACAGATCTTTGACAGTCGTTAGGTAGTCAGTGGCCCAAAAAATCTGACAACCAGTCCTACCAACGGGTATCGTATTACCCAGTACTAACTGGATTGTGGAAGTCAGATAGGCAATCGCTCCATGTAAAATACTGGTATTCATCGGCATCCGGTTAGATTGGAAGCCGACCCCAATATAGTTTGGACAAGGTTAGGCAGATGATGAGCAAATAAACATGTTGAAAGCGAAAACTCTTAAACGACCACAACCTACAACATTGTTACACTACTCAGTCCTTACAACAGTAAAAATACTCACCCATTTCGTACAGAAAAATCTTGCGAAAAATTTCCATAGTCAAAAAGCAATTCTAACTGAATCTATTTCCGATTATCGCAAAAAACATACTGACCCAAATGTCCATGTTTCTTATCTCATTATAGTGTCTGATGCAGAAATGGAGTGAGTCAGTCGGTTGAGCAAGAAATAACTTCCTATTATACGTGTCCAACTGTCCAGCACACGGCAGAGCGTTCAAGTTATAAGCGGACAGCGTTTTAAAGTAAGCTTTGCTTTTTATAGAATCAGCATTGACTGCCTTTGATCTAGCTAGTGGTTGCAGGTGCTTCTGCTAAGCGTGAGGTCTTTCTAAGGTTTGCTAGCGAGGACAGGCAAAGGGATTAGGAATTTTTCGGCAGCAGGAGCACATTTTATGATTTGTGTCCCGGAACTAAAGTATAACCGATGAAAATGTAAGTGGGTATAATAGGTACAGCTTTGCCTTTCCCTGGGATTGTTTGTGTGAAGTTATGTTATGCAGTTAAATGATCAGGTGGCCTGCCATGACAGTGTGGGAAAGAGATGGCGCTACACGACCTGTATAGCTCTGTCTCTTTTCCACACTGGAATTACCCAGGTAGGTGCAACCATTCAAGGTGACATTGCTTAAAACAGTCTGCAAAATAAATTATTTTACTTTTGAATCTGAAACTATGAAACTTGGTTATGTTTGGAGTGGTTTGCTTGCGCAGTTCTACCCGTCATGCTTAACCTAACGTTTAAGCTGACTTACTTTCATTTATTATATCCGTTTTTAATTTACATAACTAGTAATAGAAGTTTATGGTCCTAAGTCGCTTTTCTTTTTTGACTTGCACTGGTACCTAAACGTCCAGTGATCGGAACTCTAATCTGTGTACACGTCGATTTTCATTACGGACTGCCCGCTTTTTGTGGAACCCAGAGCGCTTTGCAAGCTCGATTTGTATTTAAATGTGTAATTCTATCAATAAAAAGTTTGCAATCTAAAAAGAATGTTACGAAAAAAACATGAGTGTTTTCATCCGTAAAATGGCTCTATAAAACTACCATTTTCATAAATGAAAATTACCATTATTCATATAAACTGTTGCTTGAGAACTACTTTCGCGAAAATGTTTGAAATGCAGTTGCATCTGGCATAAAATTTTAATCTACTCAAAGTGCCGAGCGCCGAACACGGATCCAATATTCAAATTAAAGAAACACAACTACAGACAACTCGTCGGCAACATTAATATGATTTAGTTTCATTTTTGCCGAGTAGTCCTCGCGAAGTTCCGCCACGGCCTCTCCCACGCGGGCCTAAAAACTTCGTTCAAAGTTATTACTCAGGTAAATACAGTTAGGGAAAAATTGCGAGGCCGCCCGACTTTTTCCTACCGCGCCTTTTGTATAACTTCCAAACTCGGCCGCTTATCAATTTCCCTAAATGAAAGGATTTCTGTGTTCGTGTCCAAAGAAACGTACCAGTAATGAAGTTAATACATTTATCAGATTTCAACGTTACTGCGGACCAATATTTTGTTGTGCTAACGTGAGAACAGCAATATAATAATGTTGAAATAATGTCATTATTGACATGCTAAGCCGCAGGGTTGCGTGTGCCACGAAAAATAATATGAACAAAAACTAGTAAATTAATGGTTTCATGGAAATTTTAATGTAAACGTATGTGTTTAGTCACGTAACGAACCGAATTCCAACAGGCTTAGTACATTACATTTCACAATTAAAGCACGGGCAAACGGAACATTCGAGTCAGCATTACTGTTGGCTTTTTAAAATAACGAGGAAAATTTTATAAAACATTCAAGAAAACCTAGCATCTTTAAGCCGCACCTTTAAGAGTGGAAGCTGCACTCAAGCCGTCTGGAAAGCGGATTCTATAAATAATTTCACATATGTATTAAGATTCTTCACTTCAATGTACAGGGGAGCTTCAATAATGCAAGCTTGGGCCGTAAAACGTAGCAAGCCGCGTAGTACGACGGCAGTCCGCTAAATGGCCCACGGTACAATTTAGTGTTAAAACGTGCTTCAATATGGCAACGATGTGATAAAAAGGCACCGCAGTATTGCAATGTATAAAATCGAACTGACGCTTTCGAAAATCTGTGGCGATTATATAGCGTGAAATCGTTATTGATGATAAAAAAAAGCTCGCTGATGAAACGAGTTGAAATAGAGAGCTTTATGTGAAGCGGATTTAGTTTATTTTATGTTTGAATGCGTATGTTGTAGAAGGTAAATCGTGTTTTGAAATAGACCACTGAAATTTATGCTAAGTCTGTTTAACCAACTCTATACAATAGGTACAGATCATAGAAATGTTCTTTTATCGTTATCGTTGCTGCAACAAAGACATCTGTAACATCCATACGAACATTGATGCACCAGCTCTGAACGTAAAAGCAGGTATATCCATGACGTATTCCCCGAACAATATACTAGCCTGAAATTGCACATAACACATACGAGTACGTAGTTGATTCTCTGAAGTTGATCGATGTACTTTCATTCTCTTGGGGCTAAGTTCAAGTAATACGAACACATAACAAATACTATATTCAAATCCAAATTTTGATCAATATTTCGAGATCGCTTGGAGAATATACATATCAATAAAACGAAAACTATTAAGTATGCTTTTATATCTGAGTGTGTAATTTCCCCAGAGACAATAATGCTATAGTCTCTTTGAAAAGCGAGTGTTTTACGTTGATAGTAACTAGCCGAATTGTTTTGCACTAGTATGGTATGATTACCCAGAGGAAAACTGTTGATAGGCACAATAGATATAAAAACATCCTTTATGTACCGATCTATAACATTCCTGAAATAAACAAGTGAACAGTTCACAAGGCGCTGTTTGAATATCGAAAATGTTTTGTTATCAAATTGAATTGTCAATAGCAAGCAAGGATGCCATGATATCCGTTTGTAGCATTCGATGTTGCAGTATTGCTTTTGCGAAACTTGCATTGAAACAATAGAAGAGAGGCATTTAGAATAAACAATGTTGTAAGGAAATCGTTTTGGCGTATCTTCTGATTCGGAGATCGGAAAGAAAGTATCCCCAAAGGGTTAGGCTGAGGTGTACCTAATGGTACACCTGCATTATTTCGGTTATTTTCAGTGTTTTCTGACCAGCAAATAATATTCAAAAAAATAAAAAACTAAATAGACGGTAATGGACAGGGAATGTTGGCAATTCCACAACTACAAGGAAAAAATCATTTCATTGAACCCACTTAAGGTTTTCATGCATGTTTTGCTGGGCATTAAACATTTCCTGCTTTTGGTTCCTTATTTGAAACCAAAAGAGTACCTCAACCACACCAAACACTAATTCTTTTTAACAATTCGAGAGCCAGAAAACCTCAAAGTCCAATAACGTAAATGGCCAATAAATAGAAAAAGAAAAAAGGATAGGGAATAACAAAATGGGCAATCCATTAAAGCTAATGTATGATATTAAATGTACCGATATCGCGATGGGGGAGATGCATTACTGGTCCGATGCTAGCCAGCGGTGCATGAAGAGCTATGCGATTTGTGCATTTGCTGTATTAGTTAGTTTTCAAGTGAGGAGTGCATTGCGATTTCTCTTTGGTTAGGCTAATTGATAAGTGTGATTGAATGGGGAGTTATTGATATGGGAGCCAGTAGAAAAATATTAAAATAAGTAAGTCTATTTGATTTTGCATGTTTGAATTATTAATAGCAATAAATGGCGTTCGAAAATTGAAACTTAGTGAGGATTAAAAAAGGTTTCACAACAAAGGTTTCATTATCAATATTAATAAAATTGTGTCGTTGCATTTCACGTAAGTTACACTTTAAAAGTATGAAAAAGTATTAATTAACTCCAAATAACCGATGTTAGTTCAAAATGAAATCAAGCTCATAGGTAGGTGCCTAGTATAGCAACGTAAATCCAACAATTTATGATTACTAAAAGATTTCACAACGAAACTCTGTACAATATCAAACAATATTGGCAGAAAGTCTTTGAAAATCGTTACAGGTAGTCAGTGACCTGAAACAGCCTACCTTACCAAGGAGTATCGTGTTGCCCAGTACTTACTAAATTGTGGCAGTCAGCTGATAGGCAGTCGTTCCATGTAAAATACTTGTATTCAGCTGCATCCGGTTAGACTCCAACATAGCTGGTAGAAATCTAGACAGAAGATGAATGGTTTGATGGCACACGTAGGCCTACCTTTAGATGTCCACTAGAAATGGATTCATGGATATTTGAAAAAATCATCGTAACACTAACAAACCTAAATATCGATGCAAAATAAAAATTTTGAATGCTTTCAATGCTTTTTTTTTTCATTTATTTGACACTCTATATCCCTGTCCAAATTAAACACCGGTTCTGGGAAAAAGTTATTGGATTCCAAACAGAAATGGTCATTGTAGCACCTGAAATGATTTTGTTGTGAAATTCCGTTGACAAGCATTCAAAAAGTATTTTTTATATTCATTGCGCCGAATTCATACGACTACTTTACACGTCGGCACAGGATAATGGAACACGTTATAGCGTGTGGTTTTATTGCGTACAGCACAGTAAACACGGAACTTTGTGCATTCTGAAACTTAATTATTAACACCCTGCGGGCCGAATGGAAATGTGAAAATTCTTATTTCCTTGAAAAACTTTAATTTAAAGTTTGTTGCCAGCCGGCATTCCTAGGCGGTATTCGTGCAAGCAAACTGCACTTCCTTATAAGCTTATTTTCTTCACAGGGACTCGAAAATTTTCTTTAGATTAGTTTCTCTTGTTGAGAAAAATAGGATGGAATAAGGAATAATAAGTTCCCGTCTCCTCTTAAATTGGACTTCGCTTCTTTTGTACGACAATTTTTGTTGGTTTACCCGAACTGAGAAAATGGCATTGCTTTAGTTATTAAGAACTTATTTGTGTAGTTAAAACTTGGAAATAAATTCCAACTTCGTTTGCTAACAGCTTGCTCGAGTTATGTTTTAAAATATTTTCCTCATACATTTTTAAATAGAAGCTAGACAAAAGGCTTTTTGCGTTAATTCCGCGGCTCAGGTGAAGCCGCTGCGCGAATGAATTTCCCGAGATGTTTTCAATGCATCCGAGCCAGTAATTCGATGGCAAACGGAAAACTTTTTCCTACTTCCTTACTTTTATTTTATTTAGTACAACCTAATTCAGAATCTGCGCTAATAAAATGAATTAAAATTGAAATGAGTTTTTTTGTTATTTCTTCTCTATTTTTATAGCGTTTCGTTTCAAAGTTGCAACATAATTAATATGAACTTGGAAACAATAACTATTACAGAACAAATGCCTCTCAATGGCCATTATAATAAATTGCGAAGGCGTAGGTAGTAGGTAGGTAGTAGGTAGGTAGTAGGTAGGTAGTAGGTAGGTAGTAGGTAGGTAGTAGGTAGGTAGTAGGTAGGTAGTAGGTAGGTAGTAGGTAGGTAGTAGGTAGGTAGTAGGTAGGTAGTAGGTAGGTAGTAGGTAGGTAGTAGGTAGGTAGTAGGTAGGTAGTAGGTAGGTAGTAGGTAGGTAGTAGGTAGGTAGTAGGTAGGTAGTAGGTAGGTAGTAGGTAGGTAGTAGGTAGGTAGTAGGTAGGTAGTAGGTAGGTAGTAGGTAGGTAGTAGGTAGGTAGTAGGTAGGTAGTAGGTAGGTAGTAGGTAGGTAGTAGGTAGGTAGTAGGTAGGTAGTAGGTAGGTAGTAGGTAGGTAGTAGGTAGGTAGTAGGTAGGTAGTAGGTAGGTAGTAGGTAGGTAGTAGGTAGGTAGTAGGTAGGTAGTAGGTAGGTAGTATTTCGAACAGCAATTTCAAAGACTTCCTGCATTAGTTTTTCCATACATCTCCAGATGTGCTGTCGAACGCAGTAAGTGCATGCAAGTAGGACACAAAGGCATGCGTCTAGACTTCTAGAGCAAGTTAAAGGCGCTCTCGAATGTTGTAAGCCAAATAGACTGGTCTGTAAAAAGCAATCTAAACTATTTTCCATTTAGATTTAAAAAAATAAAAAGTCTGTCAAATGTCATTTAATTTTCACCCATATTTTTTCTTACACTTCAACCAACATAAATATGTGCAGACGGGAAAACACAGAACTAAAATAAAAGTACCAAGTTTGACATATCGATGCAAATTTTCATGACAAACAACGCCACCTTGAACTGCACTTTTAAGTGGTCATACTATGTCGTTACGTGACCAAACTTGTAACATGCAATTTTTTGCTATACCAAAAAAAAATTAAAAATACACATCAGAATCATTGCAATAATCCCACACTTTGTACGATGGACCGATCACCAAATTATATAAAAAAATCTACATCAGAAATCAAGCCCAGCCCCTGTGATACCTACGCAGCCGAAAATACATTAGAAAACCTTCTCCATTTCTGCTGTTAATACCAACTCGAACATATTACCGATTTGAACCGAGCATCAGTCTTCTAACGTTTTAAGAGTTCTTGTGGGAAAATCACCATGCCTAAACCAACAAAAAACCCTTGCGCCTCGAGGACTGGAAGTAATTTCTACCAAAAGTGTCAAGTCTCGTAGCACGTCCGTACCTGGTAGGTACCCCGTCCACAGCTTATTACCTGCCCCCATGTCGTAACCCGTCACTACCTCGCAGTCCGTCGCTACCTCGGAGCCCGTCACTGCCTCGCAGCCCATCAGTGCCTGGCAGCCCATCAGAGCCTCGCAGCCAGTCTAGACTTCATAGGCCGTCAGTTGCTGGCAGCCCGACCGAACTTCGAAGCCCGTCAGTGCCTGGCAGCCCGTCCGAACTTCGTAGCCCGTCAGTACTTCGCACCTTGTCCGTACCTCAGACTGTTTGTACCTCGCGTCCCATACGTGCCTAATTCGATAATGGAGTCAAATTCATAGTCGTTGTCCCTGAAATCAAAAGTACGTCGAATACATAAATATTTTCGACGTCAGTGATGATACTGAAAAAGATTTATACAGCCGCAAAATAGACCAAAATCAAGAAAAACCAGCTGAAGGCAACAAACCAACAACAAAATATGAAGTAGAATCGATACATGAGAAGACTACTCATGACCCAACCAAGGCCCTGAGTAAACCCATCATACACTGTTATAAAATGGAGACAAAAAGCAAAAAAGTTAAGCTTTATTTTACCAGGTAAGTGTTTTTAGTCTTTTAGAAACATTGAGATTGAAACTAAAACTATTATCAGTCTTAGTTGTTTTTACATACTTGATGAACTACACGGGACCAAAAACCACCTCATATAAAGTACCTACGTTTGATTCTTATCATCTCTTTCTTTTAGTTTGTAAAAAGCCTCTTAACTCTGATCATATGGATTGGAAAGATTTCCATAAACTCAACGTAATATATCAATTCATGGATGACCTTGAAACTAACTTCCCCTCTTTATGCACCACCACTACCACTGGCAAGTCTGCCGAAGGACGACATTCAAGGGTATGAAAAAAAACTCGTTGGTACCTATATTCTTGCTGATACAATCTCAAAAAGATCAAAAATCGACAAGAATTCATTTGATACCCGCTCACTCAGTTCTCTTATGTGATTTTGAGATTGTAGTAGGCAAGCATTTACTGTCTACCTATCTATTTAGCAAAGTAATTGGACATTCCGTATCACGGAATCCCTCATTACGAAAAGCTGTGTCTAAATAGCGTGTAAAGCCAGTCATAATTATGGGGTCACTCCGGCACAGGTCAGTAGAAATAATGATTCCATCAAATAGATAAGTATACAAAATTACAAACACATTACATTAGACGGACATATTGCTATTACTATGTAGCCAGTGTTGCCACACTATCGCATGCATTTAATCGTGCGCAGTTTAATACTCGTACCTAACTTTAATTTTCACATAAACTACAGCCTACTAACTCCATTTAAACGTAATGTGGTTTGTGGTTTAATAAATACTGCCTTATCTGCATGTGAAGATTTATCTATGTCATACACTAAGGTGACTCTTGAAGTCTTGAGTGATAACACGTATTTCCATTTAGAAATAGCAATTCTAGACAATGACATGTCGAGTTTTGACAAAACCTTCATCATATTATATATTCTTACTAGCTTCTACCACGACTTCGCCTGTATAGATGTTGGAAATCATAGCACGGGATTAATGGGGTAAAAAATATCCTATGACCTAACCCAGTTCATTGTTTACCTGTGCGTCAGATATTGAAGTCAGTTCAGCGGTTAAAGCACTACAAAAAAGTAATACAGCAACAAATTAAAAAAATATTACAGCGCCATCTATGACGCAAATGAAGAACTAACATTAAAATTCCGAAAAAGTTCTCCGCGACTTTTTTTAATTTTTTTTTATTACAAAATGGACCTGCTCTTGACATCGATCACGCTGATAGAAAGCGATACATGAGGTCTATGATGGAACGAGCGTGCCGAGAAGATGCTTGTTCACTTTTGCTTCGAAGGTAGACTGGTTAAATATGGGAGGGAACACAGATGACGGCAGAGAGTTCCACACTTCGGCTGTGCGCATAATGAACGTGGAGGAGAAGCGCTGAGTACGACTCGCGGGATATCAACCAAGTGTGGATGGTACGCCGTAGTACGTCTCCTAGTCCGGTGGTAAAAAGGCGATGGTGGGATCAGGTCGTGGAACTCCTGCGCACACTCTCCGAAGTCTGTAGAAGACCGACAGGCAGGCAGGCAACTTAAGACCATATAGAAAAACCCGACAGCAACTGTCGGACAGTAGCCCACCAGACACAACACCCGTCTGATCGGAGCATCCCCCCTTTTCTATGGGGGATGAAGAACTTTACACTCTGTTCTTCATTCACTCCTATATCATGATGAACATATATAGTATAACACACATACAGAAAGCTTTCGCATTTATGGTATATAATGAATTTGACCTCAGTGCCGTGTTATAAAATGTTGAACTAAAAGTTTCCTAATGATAGTAGAATTTATTCGACAAAATGTAGGTTTAAGCTTTAATGAAATTAGTTTTCGCGGCCTACTGTTGAGTTTTGTTCAAGGATTGTTGAAATAAAGTCCTTTTCTGTGTTTTTGGGTTTAAGGTCTATTGAATTAGGTTTGATATTAATTGTTAGAATACTAAAAGAAATACTCTGACCTGGGACTGTTTGGATAGGTCCCATGAATCTGATTGTTTAATTTGATTTCGTAAAAATGATGTTAGTCAAACCGCATCACGAAATATTAACAACGGTTTCGGTAAAACCCAAGGAGTTAAAAAAAAAATGTGACAGTATGGGACAATTTAAATCCATTATAGCCTTATATGAAAATACCTATTATAGAAAAATTGCCGAAAAAGTAGTATTACAGATATGTAAATTATGTCTGAATGTATGTTGCGCGACTGCTGAGCATCCTAGGTTCGATTCTCAGATTGGACATAGTGTTATTAGGCTTTCTCTCAGGAATCTCATAGTAGCAGCCACAGAGTGTGGATTTGTGCCCAGTTAATGGCAACAGGCTCGCCCCCTATTACATGGGACTTAAACATAACTGGCGAAATGCGGGCGCGCAATTAGGTACACCTCTGCCTAACCCTTCGAGGTTTACAGGTGTGATTTTATGTGTTATTTATGGATATGTAAGTACATAAAACGTAGACAAGTATAACTTTGCGTGAAAGCATTTTACTACAAAGAAAAAGGCAAAAAGTGATTTCTATTTTGAGCTTTTAACACAATAAGCTTATCAAAATATTATATTTTTGTAAATCCGATTATTTATTCTTTGCTCCGTTTTTACGGACATCCTTTGATGGTTTTAGGGTACCTTTGTAACAGTAAAGATCGCACCCACAATAGATGTAACAATGGCTTATACTACGGGAGGTATTGATAATCTGACTAAGTCTTTTCATACCGGCTGAAAATTATATCAAATGTTAGTTTAACCTAGCCCACTTCCATGCAGCTGACTAATTTTTCTGCGTTTAAAGTGATCCCAATAATCGCCCCAAATACGGGAAGTACTGGTAATCTGACCAAGTCTTTTCATACCGGCTGAAAATCATATCAAATGCTAGTTTAACCTAGCCCACTTCCATTTAGCTGACTATTTTTTCTGCGTTTAAAGTGATCCCAATAATCGCACCAAAATTATTTGGCACAGTATGAAATTGTTTAGTTTTTTTACAACTTTAATATACTGCATCTTTGGATTCGCCCATGGCTTTCCCAGCTGTTTTTAATTTGGGTGATAGGTGAATATTTAACAAGTATGTACTAGAAAAGAATTTCATTCAGTATAAAAATTGCTCTCAAAAATTCCAGAGTATTGAGATTGAAATAAATAAAAGTTTTTCACACGCCAACACGAGCTTCACGAGCATAGCGTATTCGAAAGAAACAACTTGCTTGTTTCTTAATAATAACAAGAAAGGTATGGTTATTAATTATTAAACTAAACAGACCTAACATCAACAGGACATAGTGAATAGTTGGCAGCTTCTTCTTACTTCTGTAATATAATCCTGAAACAAAGTTCCTACTATTTGACATTGATGGCATGTGTTAAAGCTGTACCACAGACCCTTAAAACCGTAGTCACATAAGTCGTCAGTCCATAGTTCCGTGAGTCAGTCCGAAATTCGTTTTAAAAAAAAAACTTTTTAAAACCAGTAATTTAAAAAAGTAATGCATAAAGCATTTGATCAATTACCAAACTCTTTATAAACAGACAACTCAAACAATACCTACCTACAGAACCCGCATCCACAGATACGACTTAACATTTTTTATTGAAGTTTAGGCTGTGATCGGCTCGCTAACTCGCAGCATCCACACCCGCCCGCACTTTCACGGTTCATTTCATATAAAAAGAAAATAGCGTTTTAAAGGGGATGGAGCGAAGTCCTTTAGACGTTTTTTGTCTGTTTCCCTAAAAACTGTTCGTGCTTGAGCATTTATCAACAAACAGTGATTTAACTTGGTTTGTTAGAGATATCAAAGGTGTTGGTAGGGATTAAGAACTATAAATATGTGTAACATCGAGAAAAGTGGAAGGAATGGGGCCTTTGCCCAGAAGTGGGACAACTCAGGCTGACAAAAATATATATATATGTGTATTCTATGGGGTTAGCATATTATATTTGTTTTTTTTTATATATTTGTGGATGGACAAAAACCCCCTTTTTGTTAACAAAGATTAAATTACTCTCACACTTAACATGTGTGTAAGTCGGTAATATGCAGGTATGAATACGAAACGAAATAATAATTGCCAAATTTACTTTTCAGAAACGGTCTCTTCGATCATCAGCATCAACAGCGTCTTCCTGACAACGTCTTTCAAGCGCCAAAAGATCGACACAAAACATTGTTAGTAAAAAAGATGAGTGATGTACCGTTCTTGCATCTATGTATAACTATGCATATTTTATTTCTTGTAATACTGTAAGAAGAAAGAAAGAAGAAACAAAAAAGGAACAAGGGAGAAAGAAAGAAACGGTTTTATTCAGAAAATGCCACAAGTGCATACAACATTAAACAAAAAAACTAAAACATAAACACAAAAAAAGAAAATTATTGTGTATCGCACGACTTCGCCAAATAGGCCCAGCTGCGCAAAATATTGTCCAACGCTAGTACCTGGGCGACCAAGCTCAGCTCGAGTGAAAATGGAGAAAACGAATTTTCCCAGATATGAGACCTAGCTAGATCGATTTTTCACACCGTAAACCCATATTTTGCAGCTTTCATCAAAATCATTGAAGCCGTTTTCGAGAATGTGATTACAATACATACACAAATATTGCTCGTTTAATAGCATTGGATAAGATAATAATAATATGTTATTTTGAGACTTGCATTTATCTTTTCATGTATTAAACGAACCATACAAAAACCTATGAATCTGTTTTTCGAATAATAAACGCTTTGAATATTTTCATACTGTGTTCAATTAATTACAATGTGTTACAGATAAAAGAACGACATTTTTAAAATAACGCGCTTATTTTAAAAATGTTATTCTATTTTTTTTTTGCAAAATCTAGTGTCACTCAAGATTTTAGTTTAGATAATTTATTTTTAATGCATTTTGTATACTTCATCGATGTTAGTGACCCTTTGTATATACATAATCTTTTAATAGAATGTTCTTCAAATGTTTTTCATCAGAATAGATATTATTAATTAAAACTGACAATATTTTTTGGCAGCAGCTTTGGATATTTTGATAAATGCAATAATTTGATTGATGGGATATTTTGCAGAGCTAAATTAGTTTTTGAAATATTTTCAGAGTCATGGTAAAACATTAGTGAGTAAATTGTTATGAAAAAAGTATTCATTACTATGCTTGCACACTGCATATTCGTCTCACCTGTCCCAATGAAGTTTTTCTATTATTATGACATGAACAAGATAAAAATCTTGCTACTACATATTATAAACGCGAAAGTTTGTGAGAATAATGATGATGTTTGTTACTCTTTCACGCAAAAACTGCTGAACCTATTTGGATGAAATTTGACACACGGATAGTTTATAACCTAGATTAACAAATAGGATATTTTTTATCCCGCGAGATCGAACGCGAGCGAACCCAAGGCAGGTGAAACCACGGGCATAAACTAGTACTTACATAAAAGTTCTACTTTTAAGAATTTTCACAAAAATAACTGGGTCTGTCTTCTCTCTTAAATTCGTATTATTTCTCTTGAGAATAGTGACTTGCTGAGATGGATAATCTAATTTTATAATCGCATGATATACTTACTTAAATTCTTTAACGGTGACTCCGCAGCTTAGGTGCTACGTCATCGCTTCAGACATTTAGATTATACCTATTTTTTCTAGTTCACGTGATTCAGAAGAGTCACGTAGCGACCGAAAAAAATAAGGGTTTGGATTGTGACTCAATTTACTTGTACTCCCTAACCGATGTAGGTATGGTGTAGGTACTAATTTGGTAACCTCCTTCGTTTGACTTGAACTTATCACCACGTTTTTTAAATGAATAGCTTCGGAAGCTGTTACGTACAGTCGCTTTCACATCAAGTTACCAGAAACTGCCAAATTTTTCCAAATGATTTTAAACCATAAAATGTTGATATTTAAGTTCAAAATCGATTGAGAGAATTTGACAGTTTGAGGTAACTTGATGCGCTGGCGACTGTACATACATGTGTATGACAATTAACAGTATGTTTCAGTAAGTCCACATGCATACATACATAAATACGCAAACTCATACCTTTTACCGCGTCCACGTCCATACATCTGGAGATACACGCACGCTGGATGCGAGTATTACGCACCTGACTTTTTTGAAGATCTTCACCAATAAGGTAAGTTTAGTTTGTCCTTCTAGGGCGTCCACTCCGGCGTTGCCAGTGCCACGTATACCACTTCTACAGGGTGGCTATTTAGAAGAAACTCATTTTTTGGGGTGAAAAATCACGTTTTACGGTAGGACTAAATGTAACGCATTCAAAACATTGTGCTGATTGGTGGATTGAATAGTACGGGGGCCGTGGAGGTGTTTAAAGTAAAGTTCTTACATTAAAAACATGATTGTATTTAAAAAAAAACATGTGAAAATGTTGGAACTTTGACCCCCATTATATCCGTTACTAGAAGGTTCCTAGGTCTAGAACAAAAAATGATCGCAATGACGGGGAGAACAAGTGCCTTTCGACGTCGTTAAGGGTCTTATTCCACCCTTTATACATTCATACAATTTTGTACCGAACCCGACCGAAATTATTAAGGCAGCATCACACGGATAGATCTCACAATGATCTTGCAAAACTCAAATTCGATTGATAAAGTACGTTAGCACTTTATTCTGCGGGCGTGGCCGAAAGTGTTCACCGAAATGACGCGACGTTTCGGCCTCAAATTTCTGGTAATGTGATTTGGGTGGAGACGCCTTTATTTCAAATGCAAATTTCTTAAAGACACGCTTAATGCCTTTAGTCACGATCTGGGGTCTGACTGTATTTTTTTTTGTTCTTTGGTATTTTGAACTATAATAATAATATGCTATCCAGTGTGATTCATTGTGGATCAATGTACTATTATTATAATGAGAAATATGAAAAATTACATTTATTCTTCCGAATCAGCAAGCAATTGCATAACACATTCGCAAACAAAGAACGGATTTTGAACATATATAATCTACTGCATCAAGTATGTATTTGACATATTCGGGTGCTCTGTTCAGTAACTAAATTATTGTCATATAATTGTAATTAATTATTTTACTATTGTAAGCGTGTTAATGCAAGTCGCATGCTTACCTCTCATATTTTCTACAATCTTTTGTAATACTCATGGTTTTATAATAAAACTTTAAAATATTTAAATGTTTTAAAAAAAGCTTATTTATTTTCAATCAACACTCGCTCATTCTTATTTGTATATTTAAATGAAAAGTCAGCTTGCAATAAAAAGAGTGGCATTTAGCACGATTTGCACCAAAAATATTCAGAGACAATGGATATTTTAAAATAAATAAAAACGTTCCATTTTAACGAAACGAAAAAAGTTTCGTTCGTGCGAATAAACAAGTGGAATTTAATTGAAACAACTTTTGTTTTTGATTGTTGTTACGATTCAATCAAAGCTGTCCAGATATTTCAAGAATGTTTCCAATGTTCAGTGTTGTGGAACATTGTCAATCGCGTGATCTACAAAAGAGCTTTAATTTTAACACGACACAATTAGAAGCATTCATGGCAAAAGTCTTATTGAGCTGTTGTCTAATCATTTGATTCCTCAATTTTGGTCTTCTCTTTTAATAAAGTGAAAGTGAAAAAAAATATAGTTTTGGTATTCATCTCTTACAGGCAGACTTTTTCTTTTCTGCTTTAAAATTAATTCACGTTTTGGAGCAATAGTTTAACAAAATAAAACTCAAAAACGTTAAAAAGTTTTGAACAAATTCTTGAAATCGTCTTAAGATTTTATTTTGAACATAATTTTAATGCTCAAGAGCATTTAAACTGCTTTTATGCATAAAAAGTCGCCGAAAACAAACTTTATAAAACAATTAATATTATCTTTGATAAGTCAACAGTCTTGCCTGAAAACGAAAACACTAACAAGGTTTTCTAAGCACTTTGAAATCATGTGTTTGAAGTCTGTGAAAACTATTTGAAAGATAAGTGAAATTAAAACTTAAACAATTTAAATATTTGTACGTTTGAAGATTCATTACGCTCTCTACACTTATAACTTCTACAAAATGAGTGTCAATCAACGGCGTGAATAAATTTTTAATTTCAGATAATTTGATTCCAGCCTAAGAAACTTAATGCCAAACGACTTTGTGGAATAAAAGTGTCACGTAGAGAATAGGTGCGATTTTCGCAAATGAGCTGCTCAATATTCAAGAGGCAAACGCCTTACCGTAACAACAGAACAAATTCGAAAGACGAAGTATCGGCAACGGACGGCCCTTAATGTAATTATCATAATGGCGACCAATAAAAGAGAGGTTCGGAATTCGTGACACAGCTTTAAAAAGTACTATCAAAGGTGCCCGAGGCGGAAAACGTCGCATCTTATTTAGCGCCCTCCCGAAAGAGGGTACCCGATTGGGGCCTTTCCTAATCACATTACGACAATGAAAGAGCTCCAGATAAAAAGGACCGAAACAGATTTGCATGAAACGTCAGAGTTGATAACGACTAGTCAATTGTCTATAAAATATGCAGATGGCAATAAATCATTATCGACGTCTTGTTTTAGGCAGCTTGATGAAATTACGTCAAAATCTGAGTCTGTTTTTAATATTGAAACTGGTGCATCTGCCCTTAATCCTTGATGCTCCGAATCACCCTCCTAATATTACACAATAAGGGCAATTCCATTCACATCTATATCGGAGAGTAGATCAGGCGTGAAGTCTTTTATGTTTGGAGTCACGTGCCAACCAACGTCCAGGAAACCGACATCGAATGTGTTTGAGCGAATCTAATGCACTCAAAACCATGCGACGTTGGCTCGAGCTAGCTAGCTAGGGGAACTGGGGTGACATTGGAAACAATGAACACCGAAGCGAAATTTGGAGACTGCATTATTTGCGGAAAAATCAATGGTGAAACGTTTCCGATGGTGGCAGTCGGAGCGGCGACAGGAACTCTGATCATTATTATTACTGTCCATACTATGAATAGGAGCGTGTCGTACTTGCTTCCGTGTATAACGTTTCCTTTATTGCGACTGATGGCTTTATAAAGGCGGTTATTTCGTCGTTAGTCTGTCAGCCCCCTTAATTTCTGTTGTTCGTGTAAATTACCAATCATGATAGAAAAGCATTTTCGTTATAAGAAGGTGTAGTGTTCGCTTCATCCCTTGAATGTAGTATTTTTATTTTATTAAATCAATCTGTCAGTTCAGTCGGTTATCAGTTTTTCGGATTCATTTGGGTTTTGTATAATCATTTGCTACGGTGAAGGAAAAACTTCGTGAAGAAATCGGATGATATTTCTCGATGGCATGTAAAGCCAAGTCAGATATTAACTATATTTTTTCTTTGTTTCTATCCTTTATTTGTATTTATAATATTTGTTGTGCTTGTGATTTTATTAACTTATTTTGTTTGTATGCACGTCATGTCCCTGCGACAAATAAATATTTTTCTTTTTTAGATGCCCATGGTCGGCATAAAAACTCTATATTTTTTGTTTACTACCAGGTTAGGTACTAAACAAAAAATAAAGAAGAAAAACCAGTTACTTAGCTGTAGATATGTAAACTTAAGTGTTCTTTCATAAAAACTGAGAGTTTCAACACTTTCTATTTATCTAAACTATGCAAATAATTCAAATTTCCAACACTCCCAAGTATTGAGCGCTGAAGGTATTCAAAACATGTAAAGATACTTAACGATATTAATTTGACGTGGATGGATGTAGAAAAGTTCTGTCTGTAAAACTCGATTATTTATTCCTAAAGCATTTTTGCATAAAATTTCTTAGTTTTAAACACTGTTGGATTTACAACATGGAATTTCAATTTCTACTTCATTTAAGCTTAATGGCTTTTGATTAAGTTTACGTTTTTTTCAATGAGGTTTCTGTCAGATATCTAATGCATATTCTATTTCTTTTACGACTGAATTGAAAAAATAAGTTACAGTAGATTTTTTAAATGAAATGTTCGTCAGTCAAACCGTTTGTGGTCTGACTGCAATCAAACAACTTTTTCGCAGATGAGCAATTTTAAGTGATTTTGGCAAAAGTTTCGATAAGTTTTAATTATTCGCAATTTTATTCATCTGCCACACGCATACATATTACCAAGTTTCTAGTCTGACTCTAATGAGTTAGTGGCAATTAAAAGAGAAAAGTTATAAAAGATCGCTAAACTATAAAGCAACTCTTCAGGTGTCACTAATATTTTTTTTAAACCTCGCCCCACACTATTTCTCCTGTATCGTAGGTGCGTTTAAAAACATTTAAACTCACACAAATCAACAGCCAGACCCGGAACAACTATCTGTAGGCCATACAAATATTTGTTCCATGTGCGGATCGAACCCGCGACGCGCGGCGCAGCAGAGAATCGCTCAGCCACTGCACCAATCGTGCCGTGTATTGTAGATAACACTAGCATAACATAACATCACATCTGCAATCCCCAAAGGGACAGGCAGAGGTGTATCTAAAATTACATCCACATTCCTTTCCATGTAAAAAGGAGCGATCCTAGTATTAGGTAAACGGTGACGGCGTGATTGGCACAGTGGCTGAGCAATTGACTGCTGCGCTGTGCGCTACGTGTCGCTGGTTCGATTCCCGCACGGAACAAGTAGACACAGAACAGGTAGTTGTTCCAGGTCTGGCTGTTTGTTTATGTGACTATAAATGTTCGTAAACGCACCCACGATACAAGAAAAATTCCTAGTGTGGGGCAACGATTTAAAAAAACGCATTGAAAAGCATTCCAAACTAAAACTCCCTCTTGGTGTTGATAATAAACCTTTTTGCTGTATAAAATGACCTGAATTCGAATCTCTTTCATTATTGGCACTCATTTATTAAGCCAATGCTATATTTCCCATCCATATGTGAATTCAACTGTCAACAGATCATAAAAGGAATGACACAAACTTTCACCCCGTCACACTCAATCATAAACTACCCATATGCACTTGAATCAAATCAAAAAGTTTTATAGTAATAAATTCAAAAAAGAAAACGCTCAAGTTTTTGATCGAATTGACTCTCAATGGGGAAAACAAAGACCCCCTCTTTATATTATTGACGCGTCGCGATCTAAATTGCCGCTCTAGGGGTGAAAAAATCTTGTTCCATCTGACATATTAGGGGTATTTCGTACCTTATATATATGGGACAGGTGTGTTGTTTGGTATAAACTCCCCCGTTTAGTTTATAGTCTTCTTTATATTGACTAGCAAAGGGAAGATGCAGTAGTAAAAAGTTATTATTCTTGGTTTGGGAGGTACTCAAGAGTATATGCAAGGATAAGTTCACCTGGGAGTAAAAGTACCCTTTTTTTTTTTTTTTTTTACGGATGGGAAATCATCAAATGACTTCTCCCGCTCTGGGTGGAGTGGGAGGGAGTGTCAGACTCTTACTGACTAAAACCCATCCATGTTCCTTCATTGCCCTTTGTGTTCCAGGGCCACGGTATCTCTTTCGAACAGTCCCGCAGCCCCGGCAGGCATCGGCCCTTGCGGGCCCCTTCTTGGTTGCTGACATCTCTTTGAGGCGCGCGTGGAACACGAACGCGCCGTCGACACGGCCTGTCGTCATAAGACGGACGGACGGTGAGCTAACCCATTACTCACCGTCCACAGGCCCGCGCCTACGGTGGCCGGGAGCCACCACGTGGCCCCCGACGCCCGGTGCTTCGCCCGCGGCGGCTGGGACGTGAGATTCTCTCCCTCTCACGTCCCGCCACCTCCTTCGCTAGCATGACTGCTTCGCAGAAGGAGGTGACGGCTTCCCATTCCCTCTCGCTCCGGACCATGGCCTGAACCAGGGCCGGGAGCGAGAGGTCGCCGCCGCCGATCGCCGCTACGAGGACACGGCGGAGCTCCGCCCAAGCGGGGCAGACCTCCACGGTGTGCGCCACCGTGTCCTCCGGACGATCCTCACAATGATAACACCCGGGCGTTTCCTCCCGCCCGATTCGGTGCAGGAACCTCCCGAAACAACCGTGTCCGGTGAGGACCTGCGTCAGGCGGAAGTTGAGGGCGCCGTGGCGCCTCTCTAGCCACTCCTCAAAGAGGGGACTTATCGCCACTATTGTGGCGTGCCCTGCACTGGGTTGCGACAGTCGCTGTCTCCATGTCGCCATGAATACAATTTGGGCTCTTGCAAACTACACAAAAAAGCTTGCTCGTGTCATAAAAGAGCATCTTCACCTTATAAAATGAAAAGTACCCTTAACGAAGCCGAAAGGCACTTGTTCTCCGCGTCATTACGATATTTTTTTTGGTGTTGACACTACCTGGGAACCTTCTAGTTACAGAGATATTGGCGGTCAAAATTCCAACATTTTCACAAGTTTTGATGTTATTCCTTTACTTTAAGTAATCGACGACCCCGTACTATTCAATGCATTCATCAGCTCAATGTTTTGGATGCGTTACATTGAGTCCTACTGTAAAGCGTGATTTTTCACCCCAAAAAAAAAGTTGTTTCCCAGCAATCATTTTTGCGTAGAGTTACTTAGTTCGATATACAGAATGCTTGGTTGACGGCTTCGTGAAGGGTTCCTTTACACCCTGTATATTGTTCAATGAACATAAATATAATACAAAAATGCGCCGAACTCTTTCAAAAGTACGCATTAATTTAATTTGAATTGTCTTGAAATGAATGTTTAGCGAACATACTGTCTAGAATGAAACTCAAGTGTGAATGGAGTCTGGAAGTTTCTTAAACACAAGAGAAATTCACAGGCAGACACCTTAGTCTGATGTTCTAAAACTTGTTAAAGACACTGTGCCAACAATAAACTAGATACCTTTACTGAGACAATAGCAAAACTTTGTACCAACCCTGTTACTGAATATATTACCAAGCATGTGTGTCGCTCTACTCGAATGCCATTCACACATGCGCACGCCTTATATACCTTGTACCAATAATCTTAACCGTGCTAATAATTTTAGGTATACATAACTGCCTTTGACATCCATTCCGCGGATCGTTAGCCCTTTGACAAACCCCATTAGTTTCTGCATATAATCATGGAATAATTACTTTGGTTTAATTACTCCGTGTAGTTTATTCCCCCCCTTTAAGCCCGTGGATCCAATATGGCGCAGCGATAATAGCTGATGGTGCAAAATGTATGACTTGAGATAACGGGATGTTGTTGTGAATTGGTCAATTGTTTTATTACGTGATTGGATGAAAACTGTGCCTATTGCCATTATACAGGGTGTAACGATACCCTTAACGAAGCCGTCAACCAAGCATTCTGTACATCAAACTAAATTAACTTAACTTTACGCAAAAATTATTGCTGGGAAACGTCTTTTTTTTTAGGGTGAAAAACCGCGGTTTCACTTGCGTTTTGGTTGGAAATTATTCCAGAGGAACGTTTTAAATACCGCCTAAGACACTCAGGGATAGTGTAGCTTCACATCAATCAAAGAATTTTCGAAATCGGATCAGTACCTAGTTTCGAAGATTACCTACTACATCCAAAGTTTAATTCATGACATTATTCGTATAATAAATACTGAAGCAATGAACCTTTCTCTCTATATAGGTTTAAGATTTTCAATAGCAAGACAGTGTTCTCAAAACTAGCATTATCATAGAAAACTTAACTTTTTTTTTTCTTTTTTATATACCTATATTTTTTTTTCTTCAGAAACAATCTTATGATGACCACCTTTTTCCAGAACCGTCACCCACGTAGAGAGACTATGAAGTCTTTGGGATATTATTGCCGGTAAAACAAAGTCTATTGCCAATACGATACATAATATAAAATGTCAATACGACCCCTGAATGTTTGATAGTAACTGCAGATATTATATGTTTGAGTGTGCCCGCATGTCGCTACCCCGCTTAATTTCCTACAATTTCCCAGCGCACTTCATAAATATTTTGATTATTTCTTTTGTCGCATAGCGTTCGATGTACTGAAATGAAGTATGTATCTGTGTTGAGGCAGAATAAAAGGATTAAGCATTGCGTGTAAACTGTGATAAAGGCGGTACTTGTTCGTGTATTAAATAATTATCATATTATGATTATCCACTTTATGTTCAACCTCGTAATTTTAAGGGGCTACTTACAGAAGTTTTTATGTTGGGTTTAGTGTCTTATAAAAATATTACTATGAAGATAATTTCGTGGGTTTAATTCACATATTTCTAATTGCATATTCAACAACATTTAACAAAGGATGCTCGATCTAGCCTAAATAGGAACAAACTATCAAATTATCGCCTCGTTATTTATTATTTATCTCGACAAAAGATTGACGCAGACTTGTTTGTTTGTTCTATAAAACTACAAAAGATTACCAACACATATATCTAATTGAATATTCAACAACATTTAACAAAGGATACTCGATCTAGCCTAAATAGGAACAAAGTGTCAAATTATCACCTCGTTATTTATTATCACGACAAAAGATTGACGCAGACTTGTTTGTTTGTTCTATAAAACTACAAAACATTACCTATACCTATCTATGAACGGGTCATCGGCCTTTGTTATAAATGGTCCATTCACGTAAACAAAAGACCTAAGTATACAAATACAAAATTAGCACCGCTAAAAGCAACACGCTAAGCAGTACAAATCTGTTCAATCGATCCGTCACTGCCCCACCCCAACGTTAAAACCCCATTACTAGATAAATATATGCAATTTATTACATTTACCAATTTACATATACTTTGTGAAGACATGTCTGTACAGTTAAATGTCGTTAGGGACGGCAAGGGTGACAGGAAGAATGAAGATGTGACAATTTCTAAGGCATACGACGGATAATGGGTGTGGAGGAAAATGTAATGCGTTGGAGGGATTTTGAAAAGTGAAAAACTTGACACTTGAGGGAAGTAATGGGCAACGTTTTGGTGTAAACAGACAGATACCTACTATCTGTTTTCTTTTTTTTAATAACAAGTGAATATTTTCATAATAAACAAACTACAAATCTATAATAGTAAGAAACAATAAAAATGTACAAGTATCAAAACGGTTACAGGGCGTCAAAAAATTTGTCCACATCGCTATCAATAGGAAAAGTGCCCAGAAGGCTGGCAGCATTGACACGTTGGATGGCAATGCTGATTCTTTGGGCAAAAAATAGGAAGATCTTTTTTTTTGTATTAAATGGGCCTACTCTTGACCTCAATCTTGTCCTGAGGACAGAGATGAGGTGGTCTGGTGTTTTTGTAGGTACTACAAATCACATGTCTTCTAAAAAAACTGTCCTAACACAAAAATATTAGGTTTTTTTAGATAATATCCCACTCAACTTCAATTTTATCCGTGCTCTATATTTGAAAAAACACGGCATAAGTGTACTGTGAAAATAATTCACCGAATGGTATAAGCGACAGTTTTTTACAGAAAGTAACGGTAAGCATACAAAAAACTTTAAATGTGCACTCCTCAAAACTGCTATTTCTGTGTTACACCTGTTTTTTTTCAGGACGTGCGAATGATAACATTTTTGAAGTTGCTACAGTCGGGTTGAGATAAAAATATATATTTATTTTGTATTGTATTGTATAACGGGCTGGTGACCGCAACTCACGTCAAAGCGCGTATTTTGCGTGCGGGTATAGTTATTATTTCCTTTATTCATATCTAAACATAAGATTTACATTTTTTAATATTCTTTTAAAAAATAATATACTTAAAAACATTTAAAAATTTATTATTTATATTTATTTATTTTACTTTCATTTCTATAATATAAAGAACTTTATGAAGCTATCTAGAATCAATACACTCTACGAAGCATTAGTAACTATACTAGTCAGCCTATAATTTTATCAGTGCTAGGTCACAGATATAAGAAGAAGGGATCATAATCCACCACGCGATCCCAGTGCAGATGGATCTACGTATTTATCAACAAAAAGCAACTGCAATAGCAGGAACAACTTCAATTTATATAGTTTCTTGTACGCTGTTTAAGTTAACTTCAATATTTGATATTTTCAAATAACTAAACAGACCAACAGACTTCAAGATGAAAATCTTATCATTCCTGAATCTTAAAAAGTTACAGTCTCAGTTCTTAATTAGTGTATTATTAGCATAGATATTAGACAACGTAGACGGTCCAAAAACTTTACAAAAATGAAATATAACTGAGAAAGCCGTAGTCTCCTGAATTCAATTAGAACTTTCGTCGTCCGTTTCATAATTAGTCAAAAAGATAATGAAGCTGCTTTCTGATGTGTATAGTAAGACCGGTATTTTTATTAAATTATTTTCTTCTCTCTTTTAGCAGTCTCGTCCTGTACAAAATTTTGTCTCGTGGGAACGAAAGAAAATAATTTTCTCTTTAACGAGGAAATATGAAATTGGTATTATTTATTCGTTTTGTGCTATGTATTTGTAGTGTTCTAACATGATGTTTTATCCTTAATGGCTGGGGAATAATCAGGTCCAGGAAGTGTTGGTTTTTGTGATAGAGGTATCGTAGAATTCCACTAATATCCGACTAATACGAATGTCTGTGAGGATGTACGGATGTTTGTTATTCTTTCACGTAATAACTACTTACCGGATTTAGATGAAACTTGGCACACAGATAGTTTATAACCTGAATTAACATATAGGATACTTTTTATCCCGGTAGTACCTACGATCCCGTGGGAAAATTACCGAACGCCACCAGCTAGCTATATGGTAAAATAAGATGGTCGTTGATGGTTATATATATAGGATAGTACGGAAAGATTGGTAATAAGTTTGTTTAAATATTTTTTGATGCACTGAGTGCTTTTTAAAGTAAATCAAATATTGCAGTACCCCGTGACCAAATCAACTGCGATCCCTAAGTCCAAACAATTCCCATATAAACTGAAATGGAAACATTAAAAATGTACAATAAACTCACCCCCCGGGGGCATAAAACATAAGTTTTTAAATGGAATTTCTCTATTAGTTGGGACGTTCGACAAATGGACAGACGGGAGTTGTGCATTAGAGGACTTTCGGAGTATCGCCTGAGGCAGCGCGTGGCACAGGCAGAACGAATCCAATGCCGTGCCGTTATCGATCGAAATAAAAAAAATAATTCGATTGTGGAACGAGTGTCTGACTTTTCGGCTATACCCTTAGGCTAACTCGTTACAGATGTTAGTGAAGAATGAATGTGGAATTTTGAATGCTTGTTTAGTAATGAAGTTAATAACATTTTGGGGTGTGCTGTGCAGTGTGCATTCTTTTCTTTTTTCAAAAATGCATTTTATCTACCACTCACAAGATACCATGAACCTACTTGATAGGCATAGGTCATGGCGTATGGTCTTTTGGCGCCATTTTTTCCTGATTGTCACCAAGGGGACAGAATACACAGATTGTTCTATAAATTTTAAATGTTATTACCTCTCTTCGCAGATAATCTCAGTTATAATAATTTCTAATATCACCAAGGCCACACTAAATTAAACTAAATGCATTTGCCTAGAATTTTTCTTCCAATGTTGGGTGTCAGCTTCAAGTCTAATCAGATGCCTTAAACCTTATTTATAGAAAATATAACTACAACAGAAATCCATCAATAAATAAGTAGAACCAAAGTTTGTTAAAGTCCTGAACATCACAGCACGAAAACAGACTCATCAATTAAATTCCTTAAAAATCCTAGAAAGAAAAGTTTACCAGCTCCGGAGGAACAAGTTGATAAATTAAATGGCTCTCATGTTCCACTTATCGAGACTTCTAATACGGTTAGGGTCACCGCGACGAGTACAGAATCAGTCGTGCAATCTTTATCACCAGAATCACTACCAGGAAGAAAGATAGTCTACTGTTTAATCAAGATAAACTTTGCCATTGTTGTCGTGAGCAAGTGATATGGTTTATTAGAAAAATTGGTTAGAATATTGCTAGCTTTATGAGGCTTTTGTTCGTTGCAGTTTTGTAAAAAACAAAATGGCGTCCAAATAATCATCTGAAGGCTATTTTGAGGCTTGCAAGGCAAGTCTAGGTGAAGGCCAATTCTAGTAAACATGTTCAAAATCTAGCCGCAATCGTAAATTAACAAAACCGTAAATCAATTACAATGAATGCTAAAAATTTTGATAGAGTTATTTTTGAAAGATAATTATTGCTGGGAAATGACTTTTTTTTTGGGGTGAAAAATCACGTTTTACGGTAGGACTCAATGTAACGGACTCAAAACATTGTGCTGATGGATGGATTGAATAGTACGGGGGTGGAGGTGTTTAAAGTAAATATCTTACATTAAAAACATGTATTTAAAAAAAACTTCTGAAAAAGTTGGAACTTTG
This sequence comes from Noctua pronuba, assembly GCA_905220335.1. Classification (NCBI taxonomy): domain Eukaryota; kingdom Metazoa; phylum Arthropoda; class Insecta; order Lepidoptera; family Noctuidae; genus Noctua; species Noctua pronuba. The sequence goes on from LR999902.1 coordinate 10,962,515, forward strand.
ACCCCTAATATCTCCGTAACAAGAAGGTTCCCAGGTATGGTCTAGAACAAATGCCTTTCGGCTTCGTTAAGGGTCTTCTTACACCATTTATATTAACCACACTGTGTATGCCACTTTTCGCCTAAAATTGTATTGACCTGCTAGGTTACTACAACATTGAACCGCCTTGATAACGGCTTTCATAAACAGAAGCACAAATAACAAATGAACAAAGGACAAGGTCATTTGATCTTTGATTATACTGTAGATTTTATTATGACTGACTGATATTTTAATAATATACTTTCTTTTATCAACAAAATCGGATAAACCGAAAGCCTATTACAATTTCAAAGGACCAACTCCTTTTTTGTAAAATACTTCGAAATTTCCTCCTATTTTGTATCACGAACACGTAAGTGGCTTATATATATTTCACAAAATTCAATTACAAAGAAATTATTACCACAATCATAGGGAAGAAACAATTTTTCTGGCGCACTCCTTTATTCTGAATTTTTTAAGGGTCACAGTAGCTCCCTACCTAGCCACTGTAAGTAACCGTTAGGAAAACGGGACGTTTAAATTCCGAGGGAAGTGTCGTCATATATCACCCGACCATAATTTCTGGTCCCCTATAAAAAGTGAATTTCCAGTGTCCGTAGTGCAACGCTTCTGTTTCTTATTTCGAAAACTGATTGTTTTTATAGCACGAGGGGTGGAACTTAGAACTTTGAATCCATGAAACACGTGTACGTAACAACTTAGGTAGTGGACCCGACGGTTGCCTCGAGGGAAAACACTGTTTACTTTGGTCATCTAATAATAGAAACAGTATTCGTTTTTATTTTTCATATATATTTTGTTTAGTTCGCACTTTGAGTATAGGGATAAACTAAGTGTAATACGGAAAAAAAGTAAATAGTTTTTGAAAAGTCAACGAAGAAGAAATGGTTTGTGTACCTTAGAAATAAACTGCATTTTGTTTTGCCCAGAAAATATTCCAAAAAAAAAAGTCAGTTTTATACGTACCGTCTAAAGGATCGTTACTATACATCATTGTATCATTTCGATCAATCGACGTACTACCGCGCTCACCGACTGTCGACCAATTTTAAACTTTGTTACTCAAGGTATAAGGGTGAAAAGTAGTCGACCGTCATTGAACTCGGTAATACATTGAGATGAGAACGTGTCAAACTAAATTGGATCCTTACAATGGCTTCAATTCCACTTTCCACCAAAGCTCTCGAATAAAACCTCAAATCCTCAATGCTCCATCAAACAATTCACCAAATTCATAAGAACTGATCCATTGAGGGTCAACACTCTCAAAATATTGATGAAACCTGATACCACTCGAATGTCTGACAGCAACTGTAATATAAATCCGAGAATAATCTCGACCACAATTCGTAGCAGAACCCCTCTCATTTCACCCCCAAAATCAAACCGTTCGCGTCACAACTCAACAATAAAAAAGGGAATATTTATTCGTTATTTGTTGTCGGTTCGTATTAAAATAAAGCGACTATCTAGGCCTCAGCACCCTCCTCTTGCCTTATCTAAGATCAGGATTGCATAAAATTCACATCTCTCTTTGGAATGTGACAGGCGCCGGCCGGGGACTACGCATCTCATTTCGGCGACCTCCCGTTATGTCTGGCGAGCTATATTTATGTAATGAACCACATTAGACCACGTATTAGTACGGTATTAACCAGCAATCGTAGTAAATAAGGAAGACAAAAAAACAAAAGTTGTGTCGTAAAAAATAACATTACTATTCTTTTTTTGATGCTCTTAGACTACTACTACTAGGTGGACAGACGATCTTATTATATTGGCCGGAAGAAACTGGATAGCCATGATACAAAAGCACCAAAAGAGGAAAATATTGTGAGAGACCAACCATTTAGCATTGGGTTGGACTGCGGGACTGTTCGAAAGAGGCTGCGGGACTGTTCGAAACCTCGGCCCTCGAACACAAAGGGCCAAGAAGGAACATGGATAGGTTTTAGTCAGTACGTGTCTGACACTCCTTCCACTCCGCCTAGAGCGAGAGGGTTCGTTTGATGATTTCCCACCCGAAAAAAGAAAAATCATGGGTGGCCAAAGGTTAAGGAAGGAGAACAACAAGAAAATTATGAAGTGGTTTCTCAAAAACATTCGAACGGCAGTGTTCGAATGTTTTTGAGAAATAATTAGTATTACAGAGAGAACCTTGGGCTACCAAGGTATTGTAATAATTATGAAAAATACCGTGTTTTCATTCCCATATTCATCCTGTTTCAGACAGATGGAATGCCAAACTATTATTATAATATTATAATTCATAGCCGATCATAGCTTTATATGTCCTTGAAAGACCATATAAGTCACGTGCAGTAGTTACCTGCCAAATGATCACTTATCGTGCTGTTTAAGAGCTATCATACAGTACAGCAAATAATGTTACAAGGCTCATTGATTATTATGATAGAGAATTTATAGCTACTTGTTAATTTGATTCCATATGTTATGACCCTAATAATCTTTAAATTTTTGCGATTAATAATATTAGATGATTGTTTATTAATATTTAATGCTTACTAATGGTACCTGCGGCTCCTTTATAATTTCTCTAGGAAATGGACAGCACTTACTTATAACTTTCTTTAGGTATTGAGTTGTATTTACTTCCAGATAGATACAAAGACTTCCCGAGAATTGTGTTATGTGGCGTGCAACTGAAGAGGCCTTTGTGCTTTGTTGTTTGTTGGGACTGCTGTAGGCTGATGATGGCATAGACTTTCATCAAAATCTGTTTAGTAGTTTAGCAGAAAAAGCAAGCTAAACCGACAGATCAATATCGCTTTGATCTTGTTTATAAATCGTAGCAACTTCATTACCCATCGGTAAAATATTTTCAAAATATTTATGATTGTTTTGCCTCTACCACTTAATCGTCATCTCCCAAATTAAGTTAATAACCCTTAACACAACAACACGAACAATAACCGAAACACATAATTCCACAACTATTAACTATGTAGGTTTCCTAACTTAGCAATTAATAAAGTTATGCTGCAGTTTGGTGCATCTACACTACACAGTAATGGTTCCAGTTAGTCTTCGGCGAGCAATTACTTACTGCAATAGACCAATTAATAAGGGAGGCTGTGCTAACTGCCCGACCATAGTATACGAATGTGATACCATAAGATAGTCTAGAGGAAATTACTTCAAAATTTGTGGGTAGTGTAATATTATTTTGAGATCGGAAATTGGTTTTATAAATTCGAGTTATTGTTGTGGAAGAAGGGCTTCCGTTGCGTGGTTATCTTTTTGATTGTTCATTTTTTTCATTGCGTATTTTCTTTGCTGTTTGTGGATGTTACTTTCACTTCTTTCAGTATATTTTTGTCCGACTACGGCGAAGCAAAAAGGAGGGTTATGATTTTGACTGGTATGTATGTATGTATAATATATATATTCACCTGTTCCCTCATAACTTCTGAACTACTTATCATAATTTGACAAATGAGGTATCGTTGGAAGCGTCTTGTTCCAAAAAAACAATACATTTTAACATCAGTAAGGAATTATAAACTTTAGAGCAAATTGGCAGACGGCATATTCAGATGGGCTACGCACGTGTGTAGTAACGTGCATAAAACGCAATGCGTTTGCGTCACGCAGTATCGGAAATAGTTCGAAATAAGTGCGTTATTTGCACACTTGTAGATGATATAAATTCGACTGAAAGTGACCACCAAATTACTTGGCTATCCTCACTAAGACCAATCACTGGAGTACCTAAACAATGAAATAGGATCACTAATCTAAACAGAATTTAAATAATTTTCATCCCCCCGATTGCGAATTAACACCATTACCATCCAATCTTTAATTCAACCCTAGAAAACCAATTCACACGCACGAAACCCTCAATTTTTAAGCCTGCCACCAACACACCCGCCCCAGGAAATGTCACAACCGTTACTAACATTTGAAATTTAATTGTATTGATAATTCGCAAGCCGTCTGTGCGTATGTACTATGCATTAACTCAGTGTCGATGCCTCAGGCAAGCACGTGGCCCAAACAGGGACCCTCTGCTTTTATTGCGTCTTTTTGACGTTGAAAGTGTTTTCAGATCAAATGCACTTTGAATTTAGAATTCTTGGTTGTGTTTTGTTTCGCCTATTCTAAGGACTGGGATACACTAGTCTTGTTTTTGAAGTTAGGATAGCACACAGAATAACACATAAAAACAACACGCCTGGTAGTCCTCGAAGGGTTCGGCAGAAGTGTACCTAATCGTACACCCACATTTCGCCAGTTATGTTAAAGTCCGACATACTAAGGGGCGAGTCTATTGCCATCAACCGGGCGCAGATCCAGACTCCGTGGCTGCTACTGAGAAATTCCTGATAGAAAAATCCAATAACACTTTGCCCGACCCGGAAATCGAATCCAGGACCTCATGCTCAACAGTCATGCTGACAACCACTAGATCAATGAGTCAGACAGCAGGCACTTGTTGGCTGTGAAGCAGGTAGTAATAGTAAGCTAATTACTCGGGTCCCATGGAAACAGCACTGTCTTTCTTTTGAGGTTCGTTTAAGCTAGGGGGAAAGTTCGTAAGCAAGTGTAATACATAGTTTAATTGGATGAGTTTTCTATTTTTGAGCACCCGGTAGCGGTAGCCTTCCACTACTGATTTTACTGTCCTGGTTTGGGCTTGAGCCGATAGCTTCAACAGTCCCACCGTTGAAGCTTTCGGATCATTTTACTCGATGGTCTAAGTCACCGCAATGGCATACAATTTTTGAAAGTACCGTGTAAACAGCTCTAGTATATTGTGTCAAGCTAGCACAACTATCCTAGCTTATTTACTAGGATATTTCTTACTTGTTATCTTTTTATAAGTAAAAAAAACTAGCCCCGTGTTGTGACCCGGGCATTACTTTGTACCTTGTAGTTTGATGTTCCACGCTAGTGGAGTGTTTGAATGTTGTCGCTCAAACGGACTATCAAAACTTGGTCCTAGTTTTAAAGGTAACTTTTTTGATGATGTCAAAAGGAAAGTGCTACTGCAGAATATCAAATCGGGAGACTTCCGCACGAAAATAACTAACTTTCAATTGACTGTCAAAGTGTAATTCAGTGCACGCCTATTAACTTTTGACTGCAGCACTCAGCTTGACATTATTCATGAAACATGAAGACGTTTTTTATGAGATTAAGCAAAACAGGTAACTTATTGACCATAAATTGAAGATAAAAAAAGAAAAAAATGTATTACAGCCACATGGAACATCATCATCTGCCTAGCCTTTTCCCAACTATGTTAGGGTCGGCTTTCAGTCTAACCGGATGCAACTGAATACCAGTATTTTTAAATCAAGCGACTGCGATATCCCTTGGTAAGACTGGTTGTCGGAGTTTTTAGGCCACTGACTACCTGTAACGACTGCCAAAGATCTATAAATGACAGCCGGGACCAACGGCTTAACGTGCTTTCCGAGGCACAGACGAAACTCGGTATCCACAGACCAACCCAAGCGAGCACGGCTTAACCTAAAGATCGATCCGAGCGGCTGTTATTATTTAGCCACGAGCTCCTCATAATAACATAATTCATGAAACATGCAGATGTTGTTTTGGAGATTACGCAAAACAGGTAACTTATTGGCTAATCCATAAATTGATGATAAAAAAGAAAAGAGTATTACAGCCACATTCAAAGAGATTTAAAACACATATAGAGAGAACATTGGGAATATTGTCATACAATAATTTTCATCCTGAATATTTTCGATTTTGACACACGAATGCTACCTGACAAGCGGGCGTATGACACAGATGACACTAGACAGAACGAATTGTTACTAAGTAGTAACAAGCTTTGGATTACGATTTTCTTCGTCATGATCCGTCTATAGCTCGGAAATATTTAATGTCTTTGTGTCATGTGAATGCGACCTTACAAGCGGACGTATCGCTCTGGACTGATCGACTTGTTACTAATTTGTAACAGGTTTTGGAATTGTCAGTTTCTTGGTCTTGTCCCGTCTATAGCTAGTTATATTTGAATGTCTTTGGCCACATTGAACGCGAAATATAAATGAGAATTTCACAAAGTTTTTGAATTCAAATGAACAGTGACAACCTAATAAATTGTCGTATCGATGGTGATAAGTATTTTCACCTATACCAACAACTACCCGTGTAGTTGTTGGTATAGGTGAAAATACTTTAATTTAAACCCCGTATAGTAAGTTATTTTTTATAGCCAGAAGCCGATGAAATTAAATGATGATTTTGTAATTTGCACGTCACACGCTTTTTTTATTTTCCAGAAGTCAAACAGAACAAAACATTGATATTAGTCTAGGTTTCACGCCACATATATTAAACTAGCTGTGCCCCGCGGTTTCACCCGCCGCTTCCGACTTGTTTTATTTTTGCTCAGCTCTTATTCGTTATAGCGTGATGTTATATAGCCTATAGCCTTCCTTGATGATAATTGGTATATCCAATCCTGGTCCGAATTTTTCAATTCGAACCAGTAGTTCCTGAGATTAGCGCGTTCAAACAAACAAACAAACTCTTCAGCTTTATATATTAGTATAGATAATCGGTGAAAACTACTACTACTACTTCTAAAAGTTCCTTAATTGTTGTGATTTTATGGAACTAAGGCAGCTACTTCTATTTTGAAAAGCGTTTTAATTAATAAATGGCAAAAATACCAACGATGGCAGCAACATCAAAACTATCAGCCAAAACATTGTACGTAAACAATTCGTGTACACTTGTGCCATCATAGAGTGGGGACCGAATCATTGACTTGGGGCAACTTTCATTAACTTTTCCAATGAATACAGGCATTTGCCTCCAATTTGCTTGCATTGGTTGCCAACATTTGGTAAACACTCAAATAAATTAATGTTGTTAACATTCGAACTTGTCGTTTCAGTTAAGAAATGTAATTGACGTTTACTGGTTTGATATTTTTTACTTAATAATAACAGAAAAAAGGTTTGTGTTTTATTACAAATCCCTCTCTTTTTATTGTCACCACATTTACCTAATTCTCTGAACCGCCATCTTGTTTTTTCAATACAATTTCATGAAACACTTTCATAAATGTGTCAGTCACGATATGCATACACTTTCCTAAATTTAAAAGCAATTTTCGCAAGAAATAACGATTGCAACTCGGAGATAGGATCTTCTTCTAAAAACATGAGTTCCAGAATACAGACTATGTTCGTAACAACATGAAATTTAAATCAGAACAGAAGGAGACAAACACTTTTAAAAGTTGTTTAATGTTTACATATTATTGCTCGTGACTGTGCTAGTACCTACCTACTTCGTCCACTGATAAAAGTACTAAATGGTTTAAGTTTTATATTGACAAATATTCAATTGACATCTTTCTTATATTAAAATCAAGCGCAGTTTAAGTAAATTTTCTTCTATAAAAAGCTCAGTTTGACTTTTCAGCCTCCACTTGGAGAAAAACCACGCTCTAATATACTCTAAAACCTGTCTTACCGAATGTTCTATACCCCTGAGTGGAGACAATCTCTAATCGCAACAAGTCGAGCCCGTTTACGTTACGGCCTCATAATTACATTAACTACGCAATGCATGTGTTACATCGTTGATATACAGGGTGTAGTCAATGTGTAGCAATAAAATCAGTTTTTTTTTTCTTCTGAAAATGATTAGAGGTCATGATCATCTTTCTGCCCTTATCCTTGGCGTCGGCGCAACACGTTTTATTCGTCCATTCTCCTCTGTCAGACGTCACGTCTTCTGAAAATTATTAGAGATGAACATAATAAATAATTAATTGCCAATTTGTAATGGTCTATTCTGTAAGAAATCTAATATGAGACGCAGAGGTTTTCAGGGATTCTCTACTTTTCTGCTTCTTCTAGTACTGCTGAATATGGATATACTGTAATGTTGACCATACAATAGGTGTCTGAAAACCTATCCAATAAAAAAATAAGATAACCAGACTACCAGAAGCAACCATTGAATTTTTCACTAATTTAAATTATCCCTCAAGCAACTGATTTTGTTTAAATAATAACCAACCTTAACAGTTGTAACCTCATGTTTAAAAGATTTTAAGAGTAAAATGTATTAAGCCAATGACCGAATAGTCCCAGAAAACACAGAGACAGAAAAATATAATAGGTATCACAGTCCTTGAAAATATTTATTTTCAAACACACTGTACACAACGCGCTACCCCTGCTAGCCGGTCCAGACAAATTGTCGCACCCCACGTTCGCATTATTGCCGATATTTAATTGTTTGCGTAATTTATTTCTCTAAAGCAGGGAACGTTGTTTTGTGTTCCGAATGGGAGACCGGTTATGTTCTGTTGTGTTCAATGTTACGTTGAGTTTTATTTGAGAGAAGTACGTAGGTCTTGCACGTGGATGAATTAAAAGGAGTTAATAATGGTCGTAGCATTTGACGCTTTAAAGTTTCTGCCTAAGTAGTTTGTAGAAGTGCAAAATAACAACATGGTTATTCTCATATTTGCCAGAAAAAGCATAGTAAACACCTTTTAGAAGTATTAAATGTTTTGACCATTGCAGTAGCAAAGCACAAAAGGTAAAATGAACACTTTTAAAATTTTCGCTCGTCAGTGAATGAAAGCACGAAAAATATTCAATCGTGTAGGTATTCTATCTGTAATGAATTAATGATATAATAAAACAAGATAAATAGGAAAATGCAAAGAGGTTTGAATTTTTTGGCCTTATAGATTCTAACTTTGGTATTTAGAAGATTTTGTCTCATACAAAACTATTTATACCAGATATTTTGAACATAAAAAATGGCGGAAATTGGGTAGGCCAGGCTTCACATAAAAGTATTCCAGGTATTCCAAATATTCCATATAAATATTACTTAGTGATTTAATTAATCAAATCGGGAATATGTCTATTTTGCGTTAAAGTCTGTCAGTGTTCTATACCAAATTCGTAAAAAAGTACTACAATACGTACAACGACACACATAACCCTCTGGTACCAAACAGCACTAAACGGCTGCAACAATTTAGGTTGCCATCACATTCACTGCATAACACGACAGTTGCATATTTCAGTGTTAGTCACGCGCGCTCGCAGGGTTAGATTTTAATTGTTAACACTAAATTTTACGTGTATAGTTTAGTTCTCTGGTGTTGAATTGTGAAGGGTTCCGGATTATGTTCGCGTGTACTTCGTAGAATTTTCAAGTAATACTGGTCGCAGCAGTTGATATGGGATGTCATGTAGTTTTACACACATACCTACTGATCAACAATAGGTAGGTATACATCATTACTGGAGGAGATGACGGTCTACCAAACAAACCTAACTTTTCCGAAAACTTCATGTGGCATATTAACAGCAGGAAACTATGACTATAGACAGTGGAAGTCAGTCACTCCACGTAAAATACTGGTATTCAGCTGCAACCGGTTATACTGAAAATTACCCCAACATAGATAGTTGGGAAGGGGCAAGGCGGATGATGTCAGTACCTACCTATAAGCGAAATTACATTCCGAGTTAATCCAGCAGAACAAAATGTTTCATTAATTGAAACTGTCGTCACATTCAGACGCATATTTCAATGTTAGTCACGCGTGTAACTGTAGGGTTAGATTTGATTGTTAGAAAGGACATTTCAATAAGGTTGATTTTACAATGGGGCTAATAATTGAAAGTACTAAAAACTCCCCTTATTTTGTTCTGTTACGCTAAAATGATCTAGCTCTTTCATCTGCTTCTTGATTGTAATAATAACAATCCAGGAAGGTGCCACTAAGTCTGAAGTTCATAAGAAAAAAACCTTTTTTAACAGTTTCTCTAACTATAATATAGCTTTTGTAAATATAGAAATGTAACCCAATGTTTTTGGAAAATATACAGGGTGGAATCATCAACGCACAAAGGGTAGAAAGTTTTTCAACGGGAATTGAAAAAAACCTGCTATTCCGATACATTTTGACCGTGTGAGCATTGCAGTTTTCTAGGAAACAATTTTTTTTTTAAATCAACGATGTAACATTTCCATTTCCAGGTTCGAAATGATGTAAGTACGGAGTACGTGGTAACCGTTTGTGCATCCATGTCCCTTACATTCTATATTATTATGATGGTTTCATTTTCATGGCCCCTTAAATGTAACCTCTGTGTAACAACCGTGTGGGTTTTGGCTACCGTTACGCGCTATTTATTTGCATCAATGTTTTAGGTATATTCTTACTGCAAATTACGAAGGGGTACCAGCAAGACATGGTCAGCACTATTCCCATGGGAGCCCATAACATCACAGCGCGAACGCCAATCTGCGTGATTATGGAAATATCCCCTCAGGACTTTTTATTGTAGATGTCCATGGGGTACTGAAATACGTGCATGTCATCATAAACTGGAATGGGGTTCGTTGGTAACAAAATATGTACTTGTAACCAGCAGAATTCGGAAGACGTAACTAAGAAAATTGCACGTTTGAAATTCGTAGGTTAGAGAATATAGAAATTAGGTACCACGGTGGTTCTTACCTGAAAAACTAAAATTAATACCTTCATCTAGATGGACTGATGCCTTCTTACCTGCAGCTACGCCACCAGCTGTACATACATTTTACATTGAATAAGAAAAAATCATACGTTAAATACTAATTATGTCATGTCGTAATAATGTCGTGTACACCTGATTGATTGACCATTGATATTACATTATAATTATCTGAAAAGGATAGGCCCCAGATGTGAACCCTAAGGTACTCCAGATTTGACATAATACAAACTAGACTTGTCACTTCCGACTGAAACAGTTTGTTTCCTTCCACTCAAATATGATTTAAATCAGGCAAGAAAGGAACCGTATATATCTTAAAATTCGAGCTTCTGTTATAAAAGTTAATGGTTTACCTTATCAAAGGCACTGCAAAAGTCAGCGTATATCGCATCTAGTTTGTATCCTCTATCAATGTCGTTTGTTAGATCAGAGATAAAACTAATTAAATTGGTCCGAATAGAACAATCACTTCTAAAACCTTGTTGATGAGTTGAATTTAACTAATAGAAGCCCTTAGTAATAATTTTACTAACAGACATTATTACGAAAAGGGTTTTGAGGTAGCTTAAAGGACTAAGCCTAAAATATTAAGTCCCTTCTTCTTAGAACTTTCATCTTTAAATGAACCTCAAAGACAAGACAGCGCCTCTAAAGCCACGTGTAGGCTGTAGGTAAAACACAATATACCACAGCCTAATTCCGTTAACAGGATTACTCATAATCTAGGGCTGTCCATCACTCGTATCGATAACGCGAGTAATTTATCCATTTGGAACTGTAGGGAAAAACGAACGCTATCCGTGACCGGCTTATCTTAATAAGTTCCCGAAGATAATTGTGCGTGAATGTTATCTCGAATTAGTAATGGATGTGTTCGGTGCAATTATGGTAGAGTTCATTTATTTTGTGTGCGTTTTGTTTATACGTGTGTCTGTGTCCCTTTCTCAATTTTAGCGTGATCAGAATATCACATCAAATCTAATGGATTAAGTTACGTTTTTGGTGTAACTATTTCCCAAAATCATTTGATTAAAACTTTGTTTCTTGTTGTGGGAATCATGGAAGAGAGCTTAGAAGTAGGAATTTATAATGACAAGGAGACGGACTAACTTTTTACAGCAGAATCTGACAGTAGTTAGAAAGCCATCGGTTGTAAGGCAGTCCTCGATTTGCTGCACTTTGTATGACAAATAAGTGCACTCTACAGAGTTACAATACATCTCAAACTCAAGAAACTTGTACCCACAATCCTACAAGAAAGCACTCAAAACGCATTGTTACGATAATACTCAAGCCTAAACCAAACTTTCTCACACATATCAGAATATCGTCTCACCTAAATTTGCCAAGTTCAAAACCCACATTAGTCATTGATTTAAATAACTTCAGACTTCCCTAACCCAGTTTCACAAATATTTCCAATTTACCTCAGATCCCTCTAAAACATTTTACGCAAACAAGATGGCAAAGATAAGCGAGTTTGACAGCTGGTCTAACTAGGTCCAACTAGGTCGATACCCAGCTTCACGGATAAAAAGGGATATCGAAAGTTCCGAACTCCCGACAGCATACTACAGCGGGTAATGCGAGGACTTTTTGTGCTCAGCAAAATCTAAACAGGGTCAACCCTATTTCAATTGGAGTTCGCGATATTTTTGTATTGTTTTTTTCGCCGAAAAGTCGGATATTTCGGTAATATTCGCCATTTGCTAGTTTTGTGAACAACGTCAGCTTTTAGTGAAACACTTCTAAATGGGGCTCCGTAATTGCATGCTTCGTGTCACTTCTGGTAAAATGAATCGAGTCACAGAATTTTGAAATTGGTCATACTTTTTTGAATTTAAATATTGGTTGAAATCCATTTCTTTTGGTGATGCATACATGTGCAATGAATTCGTATAGTCTGAAATTTCCATCATGTTTTTCCGGAAACATTTCACTAGTTCCCACAAAAACGAGTCCAAAAATCACCGAATGTATGTCGAACAAAGTCAAATAAAATGAATGACGTTTGACAAACTATGCATATTTGTCCGAACAAATCCAACGAACCATGAAAATTTCCGAACAATGCAACGACGACTGATTTGCCACAAATCGTATTATACCGCGCCAAATATGTGAAGTGTTTACAAGTTCCAGCATTAAACTCAATTAATTGTAGCCTTTAATCCTTTGTAATACGGCGCATGTTGATTCCGCATTAATTTGTGGCGGGATTCCGAATTGCAATATTGCGAGTTGTCGCCCCAAAGCAATTTTAATTCGAGTCCAAGCTTTAGGCAAATTGTTCTTTCACGCAAGCCGGAATGTAGCCCGTCGAGCTTTGACAACGGTACAAACGTACATATTTCATCATGGCTGCGAATAAAGGTGAACCCGACCGTGTAAGTAGAAGTTTATTTAGTGTCTTATTTCTTTTTATGCGGGCCTGGTAGCTCGGCAAGAAATGAGATGTTTTATGAAATTGTTTTTCCGGCACATTAGCCAGTCCTAATTATGGCTGTGTTCGCTTGAACCGGGGGCCAATTTCCCTGGACGTTTTCACGTCAACGGTGACAAAGTGTGTACGGCGCGAGAGAATACAATTTCACTTAGACGCCCAGCTTATTAGACAGCTGGAAGTAATGCAAATTTAGTACTGCTTGTTATGTATATTATTGTAAGAATTAATTAACAGGAATAAGCCCTTGTAGGCCTCGAACAAACGCAGGCGGCTTCAAATTCTGTGTGAGCTGACAAACAGTTGGAATTAATTTGGGAAGAATAACATTTTATATTGTTTGGAAATGTTTTAGCTGTGAATGAATGAAGGATACATCCTTTGTTTAGAAATTAAATTAATGGTTGGCTTGTTACCTGAATGATTTCTTTGTTTATTCGAATAAGGGGAAGCAGTCATATTCAATCTTACAAGATATTTTTGTGTTACAATATTTCAAAACACAAGAGATGACCGTTTAATAAAAATAAAGTTCTCATTCCAGACTTTACCCATCCTAGGCATTTTCAAAAACTGTAAGATTTTTCCATGTGAGTTTAATTTTAATGATATGTGTCCTTTTTTATTGAAAACTACACACTTATAAAAACTAGAAATACTTAGATCTTTAACAAAAACAAAACAGGCTTTATTTCCCTTTGGCTCGCTAGACAAAATAAAAACCACTCATCGAGCACAAGTAAACTTTGATATTCTGCCAAACAAACCCTAAAACAATATTTTTACTCGTATTAAAATACATTTGTACCGATAAACCTTTCTATTTATGTTCGCATTTTAGGGTTGTATGCAAATAAGGGTCGGTTAGGCATTTTCTTTTAACTTTATTATTTTCTACGAAGTATTTTCCACTCTTCCCCCTTATTATTGGTTCACAAATTCCCTTGTGAAAAGTCCCTTGTGATTGACTGACGGGCCCAAATTTCATATAATATTTGGACATAGAGGGTTAGATATTACGTGATCGTGGTCTATTTGTAGTTAGCGATAGTTACAAAACAATATTTCGAAACTATTTGCGTGAAATGGAAATAGTATGTTGATTAGTTTTGTTGATGTAGATTTTATATTTATAGGTGTGTATTGTAATAACTAATGATAAACTTTATCCCTTATGTATAATACTTTGTATCTAATTTGCGTAATAAGGAGACAAAACAAAACAAGAAAATAGTAATTTCGGACTTTTGACGAAAACGTTAATCATCATCTGCCTAGCATTTTCGGGTCGGCTCCCAGTCTCACCAGACGCAGCTGAATACCAGTATTTTACATGGAGCGACTGCCTATCTGACCTCCACAACCTAGTTAGTACTGGGTAATAAGATACCCTTAGGTAAGACTTGTTGTCAGACTTTCGGACCACTGACTACATGTAACGACTGTCAAAGATCTACAAGTGACAGCCGAGACCAACGGCTTAAGGTGCTTTACGGAGGAAACTCGGTATGTGATGGGTGGGATCCACGGACCAACCTAGGCATGCGCGACTTAACCTTAAGATCAACCCGAGCAGCGGTTATTTAGCCACGTCCATAAAACCACATAAAATTTGCTATGGCACTCGTGTGCACTTGGGGTGCAAAAAATCAACCCACCTAAAAAATAAGCACAGATGTGAAAAACGTTAACCATTCTGAACCATTAACCAACTCAAACACTAAAAAGCGTAAAGCAGTACTTTAAAACCGCCATCTTATTACCATCGTTACGTTAAATCGACATACATCTCTCATACATTTGATGTAAGCATGCAGGCACGTCCCTAGTCCCCTGGACGGGGAAATGAAATAATTTGTCTTAGTAAGGGTGCATTTCATATTTATACGGGGCACGAAGGGTGAACGAACCAACGGTTTATGCGTACCACGTGTATGTGTGACAAATAAGGATGGCACGCTTAAAGTATCAAAGTAGTCTTAAAAATTAAATGGGCTTGTTGCATTTTGAAGTGCACTCTTATTCTTGTAGGGGAAGAAGCGTTTTTATTTTTGGTTTTAAATAAATAAATGAAACAGGGTCATCACATAAACTTATCGTGAGTACACCTAGCCTAGGTCAAATATGATTTTTATTGACAACTCATTGAAAGATTATTTAGCATCTTGGACAACTTTTTTTTTTTTGTTACAATTTTCTATATTTTTTCAGGGAACTTATCGCTACGTTATAAATTAAGGTGTACTTTATTATTTTTTCAATTTTTTCAAAATAATTATTATCTAGTGTCTAAATACTGGTACAAATTTATATGATTTGAAAAGACGTACATGCATCAATTGATCACTGAAATTATCCTTAACTCTAGAAACGGGATATTTACCATGTTTACTGTTTGTGTTGAGTTCCCGATATACAAACAGTAATCATGGTAAATATTCCGTTTCTAAGGTTAATTATAATGTTAGTGACCATGACAGTTCATAAACTTTGATCACTGAAAGTTAAGAAATGAGTATAATTAACCTTTTATTCTCAACTAAAGGCAAGTTTTCGGAGTTTTCCAGCTCTTTATTTCTTATTTTACTTTTCTGCGTAAAGTCTCACATGAAACAGTCATAAAAACTGAGCACGATTCTGATTTGCGTGGTAATTTATTACCTACTGTAAAAATGTAGATATAAAGCAGGTTTATAGTGAACAAACCGACGACTAGGGGTAACACACATAGCTTACATAAGGGTGTTTATTTCAATAACATTTTGGAAAACTTTATTTCACATATTTGTGTGAACTAAGTGAAGAGGTCTTGGGTAGATAATATGCGTCGCACGACTTCATCTTAGTGATAAACGTTTGCCCAGATCGGTCCATGGATGGGTCCCCACACATTATACAACGAGAGGGCCCTCCGTGCCTCGAAAAGCACTTTAATGTAATTGGTCCCGGCTGTCATTGGTAGATCTTTGAAAGACCTATGGACTCTTTGACTGGTTTTACTGCCTCCGGTAAGATTTGAAGCCTTGCAGTCAGCTTCCGTAGGCAGGAAAAGGTTATGCATAAGAGAACATTGTATAGGTTTACATACTGACTTAGATAAAGTTTCAGCTTAGTATCTTTTAATTGCGCGTAGGCACCGAAAAACTTCAAAGTATTCTGAAAAATTTATCATAAAAAATTGTATGCCAGGAAGACAGTTTGCACTTCACAAAAACGACCGTCCCAATTTAAAAAGTAATTGTGTCATTTTCCGCTTAGGCGATACGTACAAATGAAAAGAACCTTCTGATTTATAACTCAATCTTGAGACGACATAAAAAAAGACACACATGAAAATTGCCAATTTCTCATAATAAGGTCGGTTGTGAAATTGTGCCATATTATTTCGAGGACAAATTATTTGATTTTCCGGCCTTGTTTCAAACCGTCATATTATTATTATTCAAGAGGTTAAGTAAGTGTGGCAATACCATTATGGATATAGCCCATTGTCCCTATGTAGCATTATTTTCTATTGCCGTTCTTTGGGCACTTGTTTGCAAACTGTCACTTTTTACTTTTATAAAAGTGTAAGTGGGTACAACGACATTTTGTTGATAATACTTTCATACATTGGAAGGTGGGTTGGTTATCGCAGTTTACAGTATATCCTCCTTGCGTAACTCACTTGTCTCCCCTTACGGTATCTAAAGGAAGAAATAGGGTGAAACTCTCGTTGTCGGATCTAAGTAGATTGCAGGTCGTGTATAATCTTAGCCCTCGTAATGGAGTACCAACACTAGTCCATGTATTACCATGGAGTAAAATTATACCAACACTAGTCTCGAAAAATGAAATGCAAATCTGACGGTCAAACTGGTTGAATTTTTACCTTTTTTAAGGGGATATGAGTATAAGGTGATATATTCACCTGTGTAGGAAATTTTAGACTTATCGAAAGTTAAGAGCGTTCATCCGTTTATAGAATCACGTGAAGAACCAAAGAAGTCAAAATTGATAATCTTCGACGGAAAATAAAACAATTGTGTGTTTAATTTTTAGATTAGATATTGACCACATACTATTAAATACACGTCTAATACACGGCTGAAAAATATAAAATTATTTTTTATTGAAACGCTCATAAAACAGTGCAAAAATATCACATTTTCAAAAGTTGCTCTTCGAACAGTTCAAACCGCACACCACACGGATCGTCAGCCAATAACATAAATCGCCACAAACTTCCAGTTATTGTCAATATTTCCCCACCATTTGTTTAACTACATTATTCAATATTCATGTAGTTTAAATGCATGGACAAACAACATTATAAATCACGATATCGACCAAACTGTCATTACGAAAACCCCTTACTGAGTAATATTCCGTTTAATTTTATTTATTGCTACCGAGACTATTCAGTTAAACGATTTACAAACACAATGCTGTTATTAATAACTTCACTCGTCTGTAAATGAAATATTTCTGAGATATAATAGTTTTGATAAATTGATGGCAATTTTCCGAGCTGAAACCTATTTCTACTTGAAAAGGTATCTCAGAATTGATGAAATCCAGACTGAAATGGACTCCACGAGTTACCCGTAATACGAAGTCAAATTATACCCAAAATAAAACTGTTCTTCTCGCAAATCTGTTGATATTCATCTTACCGCACCACGTATTAGATTATTCATATTTGTTACCAAATTCTAAGAAAACTCTGGAGTAAGACAATCGAATAGAATAATCCATCATCGCTCGACTCGAATAACATTGCTCATACATTTCAAAAGGAATCTAGAACTTTCGAGCAATTCCATCTTCAAATCTAGTTCTAGAGACGATCATAAACTTGCTTTTAACCCGATACCTGTTCAGCTGAATATAAAGCGTCCCGATCAAATCCAAGGCAGATTGAATTCTCTGAAAGTTTTCTCCAAGTGTGTCAAAAAACTTATAATTCCGTTTACTGCTCGGCTATTGAATTCACTCCTTATTTATTGTTAGCGATAAAATAATATTAATCTCGCGGGGATTACACTTGGATTTTATTCTTCTCCTCAACTCGGAACTTGGAGAATAACCCCAGATTATTCGCCAGCGTATATAATAACGTGGATGGGCAATCCACTAATGAAAGTATAACGATTGTTTTATGGATGAACATTTGGCTTTAACGGGTGTAAAAGTTGTGCGATAAAACGTGATCTGCTTAAGGCTTTTTACTTACAGCGGTCTGGGAATTAGGTACTAAACACTTCGCGATGGTCGCGGCTTGGCTTGAATAATATATTCACTGTAGCCCTCGAATGGTTTTACATAAATACTTTTATTATTTTATTTCCAGTTTTGTCCCTAAAAGTGACCCACCTATATTCATTTATTGACAACAAGAAAGAATGTTTACATTATATACAAACTACAATGCTATGATAGTAAGAAAAAAATATGTACAAGTATCAAAACGATTACAAGGCTTCAAAAAATTCGTCCACATCGCTGTCAACAGGAAAAGTGCCCAGAACGCTGACAGTATTGCCACGATGGATGGCAATGCTGATTCTTTGGGCAAAAAATAGGCCCACCCTCTGCTCACGAGAAGAGTCGACCAACCGCTTGGCGATTTCCCGAAATACTAGGCGGAAATAAATAAATACTTATCTATTTCCTCGTGAAACGTACCTAGAACTGTTACTGGTGACGTTGTCCAAGTAAAAACGTACAATAACTTTTCCTATGAATAAACACTTGCGCATCATTTGCAAAACAAAGCAGTTACAAGTTTTACTTACAATGCCTACTTTAAACTGATCCCTTTTTCAGTCATAACAGAAATTGTTGTAGCTTTATAAAATGCATTGGAATTCGGAGGTGTATCCACAATAACATTACAGAACGTTATCAGGGCCAAGTAGTAATCAGGAGTGGAAGTTTCCGTGCGTAAGAGGGATTATATTTTCGATAACTTAGCTTAGGGTGGAGGGCAATAAATAGAGAAAAAGAGAGATAGTGAGGGGACTATCCTGAACGTAAGTAATCTGGGAATTTGTTATGGTTTTAAGAGAAAAATGGTAGGAATCCCACGGGAACGATTCAATATTTTGGAAAACTTACGGGACCCCATAATTCTTGGATGAAGGCATGCGCGCTATTTATTAATCAGATTTTTTTATTGCTTCGGAGCAATTTTGTTAGTGTTTGTATTTCATTAGAAACAGTTTGTAAGTAATGAAAGTGGTTTGTTTAGTTAACTGTCGATTATTCGATTACAAAAATGTGATCATAATAGTGGACGTAAGCACCATTGGTTAATAAAGAAACAACATAATTAACGACTGCAGCATTAAAAAAGAATACTTCTAATAATTGATTCGCGAACGGAATCAACTATTTTGTCGCAAGGATTTTAACATATTTGAATTATAATTCGCGTCCAGCAAATTTTTAATTCGGATAGACACATTGTTATCAGACGAAAAAAGTCCAAAAAATACTTTCGAGTAGTACATTCAAATAAACACGAATTCCGACCACTCGTGCACTTTCCTAAAAACACAACAAAAAAAAAGTCAACCTGCCAACCCGACACACATTTTTATTTTCCTTAACATTTTTACACGTAAAACATTTTCGTGACGACACAAAGCGATAGCTCCACATACTTACGTGGTACGGCCCCTTCACTGCGGTTTAGAAAAAACGCAATATCGCATGAGTTTCAAGGGAGGTAAGTGTGCCCTGTGGATTTACAGCATTAAATTGGTTCAGGCAGGGCTGTCAACCCGCTAAAAGTTTTTAAGTCGCCCGCTCGCGTGACGAACGTTATAAAACTTTGAGTGGGTGAGTAACTTTTATGTGGGAAAACTACCAAGTTTGTTATTCAGTGTACTTTAAATTTGTAGACTTGTTTGTATTATCGCCGACAGGGGAGTGGAGGAGTGGATAAGGATTAGATGCGGTTTAAATCCTCTTACTTCAGCATTGTTTCTGGTTGATATGTGGTAAAGAAAGACAGTCTTACTTTTACACAAACAAATACACAGCGTCGCAGTCACAAATAGTATAGATTAAGTCTACCAAAAATTGTATCTCGTTTGTCTCGTTTAAAAAAAGTTCTTGAATCAAAATGCGTAGCCCCTGTATGACACTTTGCACTGAATAACAACATAGAAAGCAAAGAAATCAATGGAAATGGATATTCATCATTTAAAATCTAAAAATAAATTTTTAATCGACTTCTAAAAAAGGAGGACTTTCAAAAATAAACACTAAAAAGTGGTAAATAACTTTACTTTCGGAAGTCTGTGGCAAAAAAAGTCCGAAAATAAAATTATTTTCCACTTTTTAGTTTATCTGTTTAAAAGTCGGTTATTTTTTTGCAAAAATTTTTTTTACTGTAATGAACGCAACTTATTAATTGAACGTGACAATACATTTTTTATTACGTGATTGACCAACCCTAGTCCAGTCCGTCGCTGCCCAGTAGAAATCCTTTGTCCCATGACAGCGTAGTCTCTACTAAGTTTATCACCGATGCGACTTCCACTGGTTATTGCGCCCACAGACTTGCGACTATGACATAAACGCACCCCTAGTAATAACTGCCTTGAAGACATGAAACCCCGAATCGTAGACGCGTAATAATTTATTACCTACCGCCAGTAAGGATAAGTTAATAAGTAAGTTCTGCCGCTTATAAAAACGCCACATAAACTTTGTAACTTTGCTGATCTACCGGGAGAAGGAATTATTTATTTATCAATGTTCTATTTATGTTTGACGACGGTGTTGTCTTAGGAACGTTTTGTTAGAGATAAAGCGAGAAATTAATCGTAAATAAAAGAATTACTTCGTTGGTGATAAAGGACTTCGCTATAGTCCAATGAACAAACGCAAATAAAGAAATCATAAGAACAAATGACTGAAACTATTTGTGAATCCGATAGAATTGGATGTAGTACAGTCGCCACCACATCCAGTTACCACAAACTGTCAAATATCTTCAATTGATTTTAAACCATAAATAGTTAACGGTTAAGTTTAAAATCGAATGAGAAAATTTGACAGTCTATGGTAACTTGATGCGCTGACGACTGTACTTTAGGCATGCCTTCAAATGCTTGCTTTTCCTTCATTCATTCAGTTTTGTTAGCTAAAGATAATAAGAATAGAACATTCTTCTATGTTTACGTGAAAATTTACTTTTACAATTCGATCAGAAAATATAACAAAGCAACCCTCGATTTTTCAGTGACATTAATACAAAATTTGTCCTCTGTTATCATGAGAAACTTTAGCCATACGTAATCCCGTAATGGTCCACACGTCACATCAAAGTTTCCATGCCGTGTCTCAAGACACGCGCGTGCATCATCCAAGCTTGAGGGAATCCCTAGAGGCCTTACGTGTTTGCCCAGAGATTGCAAACTCAGCTACTAACATACCGCTGTGTTTGCTAATGGGGTTAATACCTTTGTATCGTTAATTTTGTTTACCATCTTGTTTTATTGGTGTCTCGAAATGAGTGGTGTTTTGATCGTGTTTGTGAAGTGGGGTAGTTGTTTTGTAATTTTCCATTTTGATAATAATAATAATTTATTTGAAAACTCGGATAACAGAAATTCATAGTGTTAGTAACGTACCTTATATTATCTAGTGTTAGTAAATACATAAATAAAACAAATTGAATTTTAGTCACTTTGCACAAAAGATGAAACAGGATAATCATCGTTGTTATAAAATCATTATCATTAACGGGATATTTCCCATGTTCACATGTTGTACATGGTAATTATTCCGTTTCTAGAGTTAATGATAATGTTAGCGTAAAAAGTGTCAGTTTAGTCTACTGCAAAAAACATGCTATTCGGATCCTACATTTCAAAATTACAATTATTATAGATATACACTGTGACTTTTTAGTCGTCTAGCAGCGGCATGTATCCAATGACTACTAAGCATTCATAAAAAAAGGTATTTATGAGATTTTAATAATTTAAAAATAAAAATATTATTCAATATTATGACGCATGACGTAGTTAAAACACCCTGTTGTGAGCGATGATCTTCTGGACTCGAGCGCTGGGTATGTGTGTTCTCCCGTTTGACACGTAAACATCATTAACAGGATGTTTCATATTTTTTTCTAATGTTTATTTATTTTTCTTTTTACCTATTACGGTAGGTAAAAAAAAACTAGAACTATTTTATGTCGGGTACTTTGAGTGGACCACCTTTATTAGTAAAACGACTAAAAAGTCACGGTGTAAGTATATTCATCTCACACAGGAAAGCAAGTTCTGAATTTCAGGTTATCTCTGCAAGAATGAAAATACGAAAAACAAAATTATAATTTCTCTTTGCTGGAGCAAGGCAAAGCATGCAAAACATTCTTAGCACATTTCCAGAGAATTTTATCTTAAACCCAAAATGTGTTTCCAAAACCAAGACTCGGCTTAAATTCATTATGTTCAAATATTTACGACGTCCCAAGCGTAGCAGCAGTGCTCGCGGCTCTCAAGGAACTCACTCAAGATATGTTCCTAATTTGCCTTTCAAATACTTTGGAACACAGAAGTATTCTGGAGAGCGGCTTTGACTGTGAAAATACGCAAAGAGGCTAGTGTTACGTGCAAACTATCTCGCCAAGAAGGCAACTTACTGTTGAGAAATTCCGTCCGCGTAATCGCCGAAACACACTCCCCTGGGGACCCGGCGGTATTACCCTCCCTATCTCCAACATTCTTACAGTTTAATGTATGCAAACGCATTTTGTTTCAAAGCCTAGCTCCCTCATGGATGGTGTTACTTGAGAGCCCTCCAGCGTTGTTCACCTCACCACCGACGACCGAAGTTTTTCCCTGCCCGTGTGTCACAACATGCTCTTTGATCTTCACAAATGCGAATATAATGTCGGAACCAGTTAAGAACATTCCTTTTTCCCCTTTATCTGCCTACACACTCGTGAGTTTTTCTACCTCTATTCCGTAATATTTTCGCAGATATTCCTATAGGGCTTTTTTGTGAATGCAAACAATATAAAACTGTTTTGTCTTTTTCTATTCTGACTATTGAATTTATTTGTTTGTGAAATGAAATACAGATTGAGGGTTCCCCTACGCCTGTAACAGTAAAGTTTGTAAAGTGAAATATGAAAGACGTTTCATAAAAGTAGGTAGAAGGAATGATTCATAAAAGGAATTCGTTTCAATGTGTCAGCTCTGTAACGAGGTCCAATATATCACTGGCATATTAAAGTCAAGTTAAGCTCTCAAAGTTGGCGTCATCAATCGGGGTAGTGGTAAAAATAGGTATCCCCAATGATGAGGGATTATTTGACGACAAAGTATCAACAGTAACATGTGGTGTCAACTCAGAAATAGAATGCGTCGCCATCTCAGCGATGTCACACGTGGCGTTCTCAAAAACAGATCGTTTCCTTTAAAAAGTTAATTTGGCACTTTTTGTCACGAGACAGTTACAAAAAAGCGTCATTTTTTAGAAGTCGTTAAGGGGCATATGTTCCTCTAATAATGTCGTCCGTGGTGTAGCGAGCTAGTAATGTGAGTCTTATTTTCCGATACGGGGGGTGTTTGTGGTAAAATATCATCGGAAATAAGGGATACTTTTTGAAATATTTAGTATTCGTATTCCGAAATTCTTAAATTTTGAATATTAATAAAGACATTGCTTTTAATTGGTACGATATATGATATTTTGTGCCAGTCTCTGTTTTGTCTTGTGTTTTTGTTTCCAACAGCTGCTATATGTTTTCACTAAGAAGTGCAAATTATAAGAATAGCAGACTGAAATACTATTTTTTTCTAATGTTAATAAATAAAAGCTTTTCTTTGCATAAAAAGAAAGAAACAATTGTTAAAATACTTTATTTTATTGATCCACGACTAGAAAATAGTTATTATTAGGTACTTTTGTTTATGTGTTTCTAGATTGGAACAAGTTTATTGAAATAATGATATTGAGAAAAGATTTAAATCGTAAGATCCGCAAAACCGTGGCAAAAAAGGTTCTATTTCGTTGATAATTACAATTACATTTACAGAAGTGTTACTTCATACTATTAATCGTACCGAATGATGCATGTGGTATGTGCAAACTCACTTTTCTCAGTGTAAAAACTTTTTGTAGCGACCTTAGCACTGTGAGAGCACATCTAACAATTTAAATCGTTGTTATCAAGCTAATACAGTGTCGTTGTGTAGCTAACTCTCATCCCAATTCGTCTTCCTCCGGTTGATGGATGAGACCTCGCAACTTCCCTAATAAATGTAAACAAAACATTTATTTTTTGCCCAACAAACGTTATTAATGAATCGCCCCCGATGATAAGTTTAATTGTTTTGAATGCTTCCACTTTGATCTTGATAAAAGGTTCTTCGTAGAACAGTTTTTTGTAGCAAAAATGTCGCGTTATTGACACCCGAGATCTTGTGATGTCACTCCATCCATTATACACCTTTAGAAATACGACAAACTGAACTCTACCTTATCTAATAGAGATTAGAAGACATAATTCTCTGGCATAGTGTTCAGAATACCAGTGTCATATGATCCAAAATCTTTTTTTATTCCACAAAAAGTCAGTCACCGTTAAAAAATGAAACGTCCAAGGAATTCCACGTAATAGGAGAAATATTTTAATGAGGATTTTTAAAATAATTAATGCTAATGTGTGAACGGTTGCGTGTTTTCAGTTGAACTGCTGACGAATGCTCGTGCCTCGATATAAAGTAGCGAACGGAAGTATTGTTAAAATTCTTTTGATAAGAATGTTGATTGTGACTTTTGTGGTGAAGAAATTATGCGTAAATGCGATTACGAATTCGTTTGAGTATGTCGAACTACGCACATACGTATGTTGTTTATGGTACGGCAAAGGTCTTACCAGATAGAGGACATAGAGCCAGAAGTAGAAGCGGAAACATATTATTATGATTACGATTACAACTGAATTTTTGGAATACAAGGTATCTAGAGAAAGGAGACAGATAATAGTGTTGTAACTATGCTAATTACAATACACTGAATAGACACGGGATCGATTATTTTAAGGTATCCTAAGGTGCCAGCATGAATAGCAATAAGACGTACGAGATTATGACGACCAAGGCAATATTATTTTAATACTTTGTTTGTAACAAACAGGAACGAGATAGCCGCCACCCCCTGTTCGGGCATCAACTACCACCTTCATGCTTAAAAAGCCGTAAAAACATCATGAGACACACGATTTCCTCAGAGGACAATGCGTCAGATGAAAGATGCGAATTGTGGAAGCAGACATCCCACCCCTCCTCATGTCATCAATCCAGCAGAATATCTTCCTCCTGGACAAGAACTGCAGTGGCCAATCTGGAAATCACTTAACCGTTTGCGGGCCCAGGTTGGCCGCTGTAGAAATATTCTGGCCAAATGGAGTATCATCGACCCGTCCCAAACACAATTCAGTGTGGATTTCAATGTGGAGCCCCTCTGCAGGATATGCATCACCTCCTTTCTTGCCCATCCTGCACAGCCACCTGCACCTTCCAGGATTTAAACGAAGCCAACGACAGAGCTGTGCAGGTGGCAATGTACTGGTCAGGTACTATTTGAGTCTATCGACACGCAAAGAGGAAGAAGACTTTGTTTGTTAATGGATAACTACGGGCATGATAATTGTACTGTTGAGTACTAATACATCTAATTTCTAAGGCCTACCACCATAATAATTATTTCCGCTTCCGCTCCCGCTTACACCTGTCAATATAACCCACTTTCGATCGCAGGACGTCTGAGCGGCCAGTGAATCACACCACGACACACAATCTTAATCAGTACCATTATGTGGGACTAAACACTAATTGGACAAAATGTCCTTTTATGGTCCTCATCACAATAATAACCAGATCGAATCGACCACTGAATTGATTCTAGGGAGATGAAATGAGTAATACTTTATCGTGAATCATCTGGGATCTTTTTCCTGAGAGATCGTTTAGTTAAGTGCATTTGGGTAAGCATCTACTCATGTATTTGTGTGGCTTCTGTCAAAAGATAAGGTAACACCATTATTTTTGTAGATTTCAAAAAAAGAAAACAAGACAACAGCATATTATTTTTGTTTTTATGTTTCGGCATAAATTGGATTTTGCGGTTTTTTTAATACCTCTGCCGTTATTAAATGTTGGTTACTATACTATTTATTTACTTATAAAGATAAAGTTTTTATTTTGCAGCGCAATTATTTTAGTGTCTCTTGATTATAAAGTTTGCTCGATATGTCGTGTTTTTTTTTGGTTAAAAGGCCATCGCATTGATAACAATTAGACCCCGTGATTCCTGTAATAAAAAGACAGTTATATTTGGGATCGTAAACCCAGGATTTAATACTTCCAAATTACGACAATTATACCCGGATGTCGCGACCAGATAAACAGATACTGGACCCTAAAAATGCAGCTTATGACGTCATCGGCATTTACGATGTACTCACAACTTCAAATTAGGATATCCTGTACTAATGGACATGGCAACGCATCCGTGATGAGTAGGAGATAATCGTAAGTGCATCCTAAGTTGTGCCTAATGAACTGAATTATTGTAGGTGGTGTTGAATTGTTGTGGTAGAACTTGAGACCTGCATGGTCTTGTAATGTACTCCAGTGGCCTTAGATGCGACCATTCGACTCATGGTACAAAAAAGTAATGACCAGATCTTGATCTTTTCATTGCCCATCATAAGCCGACATGTTTGGTACTGTTAGCCTGAGGCCTCTCCTCATGACCTCCAAATCCCTCAATCCGGGGCCATTGTGGACCACCGGTCGTTTATTCTGTACAGCTCGTGCCGCCATCTTACAGTCTACAGTGTCCCCTTCCGACACTTCTGATGAAACTATAAAATCTAGAAATAAACTTTCTTCAGCAGTTAGGACCGCCGTCTACGACTCTATTCAAAAAGCGATTTCAACTATGGGAAAATGAAATATGTATGACTATGATATATATGACATAAGCTACCGAAAAGATTAAGTCAATCGTAAACTTATACTGTCACTTATGGGATATCTTCCGTGATTGTTCATAATTTTGAGCTCCCAATAATTCGACGCTGTTGCAAGTGCCATGATCGCGGGTTAGGTTGTCGTCGAATATCGGAAGCTCAAAATTATGAACAATCACGGAAGATATCCCGTACTGACAGTATAAGTTTAGTTTTCGAACCGTGAAAGCTTAAAACAGTGTTTAAGTCAATCCTATTGTAAGATGTTGCGGAACTTCGCTCTAAGCCCTTGGTTGACTTTATATTCTTGTGCCTTAGATGAGGCAGACTCCATCACGAACGGTCTTGTGTTTTATGCTTCATCTCACTCCAAGTCATTCCGATGGCCACTGCTTCAACCAGCAGGGTGCGACGCCAGATTTTCAGTTTGAATACTTACAGTCTGGATACTCATTGGTGATGTGATTTCATTACTTTTTCATAGCATAGTGTATGATCGTGGACGATGGGCTTTAGCTGTATTTTGGATTAAATAAAGAAAATCCTAGTTTACCAGAAAACGATTTTCCTTTGTCACATCAAGATAATAAGAACGTTTTCAAGAAACTGCCAATCATCCGTTTTAATGCTAAGTGTTTTTTCCCAGTGAATTAGAACGAAGATTATTTTAAATACAATAAATTAGAGTCGTTTACAGAAGCCCGAAAGTCAGACAATCAGAACTACCAAGAGGTATCTTGTTTAACTGGGGATTGGAGATCAGATAGACAGTCGCTCCATGTAAAATACTGGTATTCAGCTGCATCCAAATAGACTCTAAGCCGGCCCCAAAATAATCGGGAAAAGGTCAGGCAGATGATTATTTTTTGAACCCATATCAAGCAAGATTTTCAATACAACCAATATTCTCATAGTATCAACAAAACGAGGAAAAACACTCCCGAGGTCACAGGACCACATCAATTATCGTAACAAATCATGTACAAAACGATACACGCTTTTTCTTCGTATAGATATTAAAGCTGTTTTTTCACTAGACGACCAATTGTTGGCAGCAGGTCGCCCGCAACGTTGCGCCACTGCAGCTTTGTCACGAACCCTCCACTTTTGGCGATTTTGTGTCATTTCTATCTAGTTTCTTCCGGCCACTTTAATGAGATCGTCTGTCCACCTAGTCGGTTATCTTTCACATTCCTCTGTCCCGTCTGTGGTCTCCGCTTCAGCTCTTTCTTCCCCCGTCTTCCATTCAGTCTACGGCATATAAGGCCCGCCAACTTCCATTTTCTTTTTATTATAGCTTTTGCTATGTCCGTAAGTCTCGTTCGTCTCCGTATTTCGATGTTTTTATCAGGTTGTAGAGGGAGATACCCAACATGTCGTACAAACGTCATGACCTGGAGGACACACTTCTGGTTGGGTTTATGGGCACCTGCTTCGACTTTAGCACGTCGAACAGCTAACCAAAAATGAGACACTAGGCTGGTAGTACTAGAGATCTCCCAATCCAGACCTACTTGTTTTTCTTTTGTTGATACCTGGATTCTAGTATCATACCCTACAATTTCTTTTCTTATTTGGTCATGTTTCGATTTCCCATCAAAATCATTATTATTGCCCCAGTATCGCCCACTGAGTAAGCAGCTTTATTCCACACACTAACATCGTCTCAATCTTTGATAAGGGAACAAGCAAAGTTTACGGTTGATGTATTCTGTTTTACGATCTCCTTTGTTTTTGTTATACGCATGAAGTGAGGACAATCAAAGATGTTAGGAAACAATTGATATTCTATGTGATGAAACAGAAAATTCTGTGATAAACGTTGTTTGTTTTTTTATGCTTCTTTGTGACGATAGTTAGGTGGGTACTGGAAGAACCAAACGAACTTTAAGCAAAGAAAATTATAGGTCAAGGACTGTTCGTCCCACTGGTCGGCGTAGGTTTTATATTGATACTTGATTTTTTTTATTCCTATCTATACAAACACATAACATTGAATTTTCTGTTTGTAATTTCAATATAACAGTTTTTTTATTGAATGTAAAGTAAGTATACACGGTACCTACTTGTAGCAAAAAAAAAAAATATTTTTGTCCATCTGTTTGTTCCGGCTAATCTCCGAATAGGCTCGACTGATTTTACTGGTAGATAGCTGATATAAATCTCTACTACTAATCAATCAATCACATCCTTACAGTGACTATTGAAAACTGAAAATTGCAGATAAAGAGTGCTCAAACTGCGCTACGGACTCAATTTATTTCGACCAGGGTCCCGTACGAGATTCGAGACATTTTGACAAGATCTCGATTCTAAATATTTTCACACTATTCTACACGTTGTCAGTCAATTAATCAATTCTAAGTTTCGGTGCAATATTAGCAGTTAGCCCAGCTTCTTGTAGACAGGCTAATCTTTCGACCACAGACGCAGACGAAAGAAGAATATCTTTCTTTACGAGAAAATGTTAACTATCATAACTTTAAGTAAGGTAATAAACTCGCGCGTTAAATAATGCTCAGTTGTACCTGCACATCTACTTTAATATTCCCTTAAAAAGAGCCATACTAAAATACACCTAATAAAATAAGCACGATAATACAAATGAGTCCGTCTCCTTATATAAGAAAACTTAGCGTCTCAAGGCGGTTCAGACGAAACAAGACTTTATCTTTCTAAAAATATAGTCCAGATTATGATGGCCGTTCGTTGGCTCAGCGAAATTTGCATATCATAAATGTAATATTTAGCTCCCAACTTGCTAATTAGAAGTCGTCTTTTGGTACCGTCAGCAGAGATAGACGTGTATAAAAGTTTTTCTTTTTTTTTTTTTAACACCTTAAGCCTGTTTATGCGGTCAGTGTGGGACGGGGTATAAAGTTGGGCCTTTTTCATGAGAGTTATTTTCGTACTAAATGTAATAAGACTTACCTATTAAAAGTAAACAGCTAGCTGGCCTCTTTACTAAAAGTCTTCTTCGAAGCGGTTTTTTTCAGTGTATCGTCAATCATAAGAATATATTTGTTGAAGTAGTAGTAGTAGTATTTGTTGATTTATTTGTTGAATTGTCCTGAATATTTCAAAATAAATAGTAATTAAAAAGTTTAATAATTATTTTTTAATCTAACATAGTACCTACACCAAATGTAAAAATAGAACAACAAAAATGATGGAACTGGAAGGTACTTAAATAAAACAACTCTAAATTTTAAAAAAAGGTTCATTAATATTATTAATAATAAAATTAATTAAATAATTCTTAAGTTACATCATTCACACTGTAAATAAATTATTAATTACTTAAGTATAATTACTTAAATATCAATTGGTAATTACTTAAGTACTTATTAAAAAATATTCATACAAAATACCGAATAAACCGCCAAAAAAAAACAGAAAATGGAAAAAGAGGGTAGCTTTTTTGCAAACGTCACTTTATGAAGGTAAGGAAGCCTCCACCAGTTCGTGTCCCGGTTTTAATTAGTAGCGAGTTGTTATTATTGTTACGGCAAATGTACCCATAAAAATTACTCAGGACCTTATCACTTGGAACGAATTTCGCCGCTTCGAGTTTGAACAGTTTCGTGGTAAGTGTAGTTAGGTTCTACCATTTTAATATGAGTAGGTTGTGTTAGGGAGTTTAGATAGGCGAGGAGCAGCCTCCTCCCTTTAACCTGAGACGGGGGTTGTCGCAAGCACACCGTCACTGCTGGGGTGATTATGGAGAATTTTATTCTGTCCCCGCACGTCAGCCAGCGCTACCGCGAATCGGCAAACGTAAGGTGGGACGCCCTCAGGCTCGGTGGAGTGACGATCATCTTAGCAGGGTGGCTAGTAGCAACTGGATGAGAGTTGCTGAAAATCGAGTTGAATGGCGTGCGATTGAGGAGGCCTATGTCCAGCAGTGGACTGCTGTAGGCTGATGATGATGATGATGACGTCAGCCAGAAGTGATGAGGAGGAACACCGTGTGGTTCGCGCTTGGGCAAACCGATCACTATGCAATTGCGACAAGGGACAGCAGTCATCATCATTCTTCTGCCCTTGTCCCAATTTTTTTGGGGTCGGCGCAGCATGTCTTCTTCTTCTATACTTACCTCTCTATTACTCTTCATCTCAGCAGTGACCTCATTTCTAGCCATATCATCCTTCACACAATCCAACCATCGTTTCTTTGGTCTTCCTCTACTCTTGTAGCCATCTATATCCATTCGCGTTACAGCACACATTCCCCTTAGCATTCTCATCTCAGCCACATACATTGGCCACATTCATGGCATGTGGCCCAACATTCTGACCCGTACAAGACAGCAGGTCTAACCCTGGTTTTATAAATCTTCCCCTTGAGTTTAAGGAGAATGCGGGAGTTGCATATTGTTTCCGTGACCTGCCGCCATTTCATCCATCCAGTGTTAATTCTGTGCTTAACACTCCGATCTATTTTGCCAACGCTTTGCTTCGGGACAAGGGACTCTTATAAGACGCAGTCGTGCGTGCACTAGAGTTTGTCTACAACCAAACAGATTTTGTCTCAAACAAGCTTTGTGGCTACTATTATAGTATCCAATAAACCTTAAAACCTTATTCCCTGAAAATAAAGTAGAAAAAACATGTTAAAATGCACCAAAGAGCACGGTTTTCCGTACCGCAGGAAGGAATAAGGACGTACGGACACGTAAGAGAAAATATTCTCGGCGTAACTAAGTATGCATGTCAACAAGTCATATTTACATAGAAGACTAGTGTAAACGGAGCTCAGTGTTAATTATGTAAAAGTCCTCTGAATATTATGTGGAAACTTAACAAACTTATGTTTTCAACACAGTTTTAGTTAGAGTGTTGGGTTTATATCGAGTTTTGAGTTTAATAAGAACTTGTAACTGCCACTAACACGTAATTGCACTTTTAAAACGTCTTGTTAAAATTATTCGAATCATCATCATCTGCCTAGCGTTTTCCCAAATATGTTGGGGTCGGCTTCCTGTCTAACCGGATGCAGCTGAATACCAGAATTTTACATGGTGCGACTGCTTATCTTACCTCCACAACCCACTCAGTACCGGATAATCAATACCCCTTGTTAAGGCTGGTTGTCAGACTTTCGGGCCACTGACTACCTGTAACGACTGTCAAAGATCTACAATTATCAGCCGGGACCAACGGCTTAATTACGTGCTTTCTGTGGCACGGAGAAAACTCGGTATGTAATTGGTGGTCACCCATTCACGGACCAACCTAGGTAAGCGCGGCTTAACCTGAAGATCGAACCGAGCGGCTGTTATTATTTAGCCACGAGCCCCTCCAAAAAAGAGTTTGAATATTGACTAAAACTACAAACATACAACTAAATAAACAATTATCGGTTTGAACTCTTAGGCGTCTTTGTCGTGTAGATGATTCTCATACATATTTCAGCTCCGACCACATCTCTGCCTTACTGCCACTTTGGCCCCAGGCTCTTAAGCAAGCTACACACATATTCGGATGGCCTATTTCTGCACAATTTAGCATAGACAGGGTATTTAAAAAAACCCGGCCTGTGCCGATTCAGTTATCCTAGTACTGGTAAATTTTATATACTGACTCATTGCGAACGGAAGGGAAATGACAATGTAGGTGCCAGTAGCATAGGGTCAATTTTATAAGAGGTAAGCTGGAGTAAATATCTTTAATGTGATAATATTATTTGTCTATAGAAAACTGACTGCCATTTTTCAAAGGGAAGTCGGTAGGAATCGGGTTCTATGGAACCTTCGCCACTGGTAGGTGCAAGTATTAGTTAAGTAGGTACCTAAATCGTGCAACGGGGTCATATTCACAACCCGTCCCTTCGCTGTCCATTCGTGGGCTATCACCCCTCAAATATCATACAACCCAAAACTATTATCTTACGGTGACATTAACAATTCTCGTCTCAAAACCTCAAGGGGTAACCGTCTTGGTCTAATCCTTATGTGGGTAGTAAACTATTAATTAATCAAAAGTATGTCTGTGGTCCTGTTGGGGGTCCTGTCGGGGGTCCTGTCACGTTCGACTGAGGTCGAAAGTTTCGACCCTTTGAGGTCTGCCCTAATGTTGTTTACATTGTCGTTAATTAAATGGGGCCCGGATGTGTAATTACCTCTTTAGAGGAGCTGACAAACAAAGATTCTATGAAAGATACCTAGTTGTTTTTGGAAAAGTTAAGTTTTAAGTTGTATGTTCCTAATTGCAATTGAGAGGTGTGGTTTGAAATAAGGTTTTATTTGAAATATTTTGAATGGGTAGAATACAATTTTAATATTTCCTATCATTGAAAATCGAAACAGAATAAATTGTTTAGGTATATTTAAGTAACATCGTCGATCAAGAATATTATGTAGGTACTTACCTAACAACACTTTATTATGGGATTATTGACAAATGTTTTAAATGGCTAGAATGAAAAAAATCCTCCTATAGGACTGCAGTTCAATCAAGTCACCTTATGAGTTATTTCACTCAAAGTCAAGCCTTTACATAATGACATTGTTTTCAACTGACCAAACAAACAACCCGAAAAAATAATGCAATATTGGTTGTTAGTAAAAGCGCCATCTGCACGTCATAACGAACACTTCCAAGAACGAAAGGTACTACTACTGCCATCTGTTGTAATTTGCTTGCAACAAAACGCACCGAAAGTGCCTTTGTAACGTTAGAGTAACTATGACGAAAAAGATCGAAGAGTGATCAATAGATGGCGCGTCTTTATATTATCGTACTTGTTAGTGATTCTTAGATTTCTACAACTTTTTCTGTTTTTACCCGTTGTATGAACCTGTAATTGACACTGTGTTAAATAAAATTGTTATCCATCTGTTATAGCTGTTGGTTCCCCTATTTATAAATACATCTTGTTAAAAGTAATACTTAAATACATACATAAACCCACGCCTTTTTCCCATGGGGCTAGGCAGAAACCACAGAACCTACCTGCTAAGGATCACCTTACTTACTCCTTTTGCCTCGTCCACGATCATACATCTAGTCATACACGGACGCCAGTTAAAAGTACATAATATTGCTATTATATAACCATCTGATACTTTTCACTAAAACAAATTATTTTTTAATGGGTTCAAACAGAAAGAAAGAAGAAAGAGGTATGATGTTGTTTTCAACCGACTTAGCAAACAACCTGAAATTTGACTAAGTACTAATATTAGGTTGCTAGTAAAAGCAGCATCTGCCGGTCACAATAAACACTTTCATGTAGGAAAGGTACCAGCTGTTGCAGTTTGCGTGTAATAAAAGGAACCAAAAGTGCCTTTGGAACGTTGGAGGGTGGTATGTTTTTGATGTGGTTAAAAGTAATATTTCTTTTACTATTATGTAATCATCTGCTACTTTTCACTAAAACTAATTATTTAACGGATTTCAATCAAAAACCAAACCACAGAACCAAACACATTCTGTACCCGTTATTTTATTAGTCGAATCGACTTTTTATTTCTAGCGACATCTATTCATTATACTGAACAACTTAATCGTCGTTACCTACAACTGACGCCATCTTGTTAAACATTTTTGTGTAACAAAACGTATTGCACGGCACTCGACTGCATACTATAGCCGGTTTCTATTGCCTGTGCATGAAATGGAAATGGTTCGTTCAGATTTCGATAGAGGTCACTTTGCTAAGTTTTGAAAAAATTATCACGACTGCAGTCGATTTAAAGAGCAGGCAGTGCGAGTGCTACTTAACTTTTGTCATATCACGCACACATAGCCGGAACTCCCCCACTTCTGGCTAAAGGGTTTTTTTATGCCAATTTCCACGTTTCTCTTTCTCATCCAGGGTTTTCTACCTATGGCTGCAACAGTGTAATCTGCTCATCTCGCCGGACTACCAACATTATTTTTCCCAGTCCTTGGACGCTACTCGGTCACAGTTTTACTCCAGCTGATATCACTTCGTCTTTTCTTTTTTCCTTTAATGATTAAACCTTTTTAATTAAGTGTTAATATTCTTGCACCGGATAAAGCGGTTTGGGAGGGGAAAGGGGAGGCCTTTGCCCAGTAGTGGGACACTCAAGTAGGCTAATAAAAATAAATCTTTTCTGGAATTAATTGATTACATTAGCAAGACTATTATTTCACGGATATTGTCTCTACGTACCACAATCTGTGTTAAGGATATCGATGCGCTAACAGTTAACATCAGCACAAAAATATAGCTCCCAGCATAATCATACATTTTCTGTAGGTTATTTAAAGCGTTAAAAATATTTTTATTATATTGTTTGGTCCTTCGGAACCCTGTGTGTGCAACTCGCACTTGGCCGGTTTGTTATTTGCTAGCTTTCGCAGATATTATTTGGCGTACCAATCAAAGTCCGATTTTAGCAACGTTCAGCAAAAGCATTATTTTTTCGTAGGTTTTATTTAACCCCACACCGGTTATAAAGGGTGTAAAAAGACCCTTAACGAAGCCGAAAGGTACTTGTTCTCCCCGTCATTGCGATCATTTTTTTGTTCTAGACCATACCTGGGAACCTTCTAGTTTCGGAGATATTGGGGGTCAAAGTTCCAACTTTTTCACAAGTTTTTTTTTAAATACTACTTTTTAAGGTTCTAACTTTACTCCAATTACCTCCATGGTCCGTTTACTATTCAAAGCATCCATCAGCAATATGTTTTGAGCGCATTATATTGAGTTGTACCGTAAAATGTTATTTTTGACCCCAAAAAAAATTTTCGTTTCCCAGCAAAAAAATTTGCGTAAAGTTACTTAGTTTGATGTACAGAATGCTTGGTTGACGGCTTAGTGAAGGGTCTGTTTACACCCCGTATATAATAACCCAACGTCAAAAATATCAAAGCCCGACAACGAAACTGCACAATACACAGCACAAACTTCATTGATCCCAGAGTTCCGTGACGGATCGGCTTTTACCGTGAAGATATTTTGTTTGCAGACGACTAAACGATTGTCCGTAATGGGTATAATATAGCGCCCCTACCCCTTTGGGGGTCGGCAGTTAACGCCTCGCCGAAACGTCAGTGGCGATTCGTTATGGAGTACAGAGGCGTATTTAGAAGTTTGGTCTTTTGGATAACAAGCTTGTTTTGTTGTGTTTTATTTGGAAGAGAGTTTAGGCTATTTTCTCAATGTTTGTCTACCTCCAAGTTAGGTAGAACTATGTACTAAGTAAAAATCTTAATCCCGTTTTCGCGAACACCAAGCATGCTACACCTAAATGCCTTAATAATACACATTTCGGCATTCATTTAGTTGACCAGTGTTTGTTAAAATAGACATTGAAATTAAAAGTCCCTTCGGGCACTCTACTTGGATCAGTTAAGTAATTTCATTCATCTTTATGTGTTATTTATTTCATTAAGTACAGCACAAGCCATTAATACTAAATGAAGTTATCCTTTTACTCGGTCTTCTCACAGAACACAAACATTCTAATATTTTCGTCTTCCATTCATCAGCAAACAAGTCCAATCCAGGGTTGGTCTCCACGAGTTTTAAGACAGATTTTAAGAACGTTTGCAACCTGTGGTTGAAATGAGAGATCCAATCAGAATCAGAGAGAATACCACCTAATTGCTGGGCCACTTATAAACATAGTAGTTACCAACATCGTTCACAATGCTGAAACGAACGTCCAAACTCATCTGAGTCCATACCTGGATACGAGTGTACCGTGTCGCGTACTGTCTACAGCCCTTTGTAATCTTATTACATTAGTTAAAGGGTAAAAGCCGATATATAGCCTGCATCAATACCACTTACGTTGGCATCCAGCATCCAGCCACTACAGAGGGTGATCTCTTTGGGCTAGCATGCTTTTGTCCACCCCATTGTAACGCGCGTAGGTATTAAACGGGAACTAATTGGGAATTCTGACCCTTCTGTTTTGAATTAAAGTGTAATTATTCAAGTTTGAAACTGTTTTACATGCCCTTAGTATCATAGGGCATGAAAACAGTTTCAAGTTTGCAGAAGAGCCTCTTTAGATGGATCGGTTCTTTGTTACTGCACTGACGTTCACAAGAGGAAGTCATTAAATATTTTCACGAAAATTTAATTCGTTGTTTAACTAGTCTATCGACAAAATTAACTGCACGCTGCAGGACTTTAATGAAGCAAACGACAGAGCCGTCCTAGCTGGTCGCACAAAATCTGAGTCATGGAATCGACAAGAAGAAAAAGTACCCAAAAGAAAGTGCAATCATCTGCCTAGCCTTTTCCCAACTATGTTGGGGTCGGCTTCCAGTCTAACCGGATGCAGCTGAATACCAGTATTTTACATGGAGCGACTGTCTATCGGACCTCCACAACCCAGTTTGTACTGGGTAATACGATACCCCTTGGTAAGACTGGTTGTCAGACTCCGAAAATCAGACCGAAAAGAAAGTGCAATACAAACCAAAAATAACAATGACTGTATTTACTTACCGCACACGGTCCCATGAATTGAGCTCTCAGAAGAATAGACACAGAAGGAACGAAAATAAATCATTCCCCGAATCCTGTTGAATTAAAACGTCATAATAAACGTTCCGAAAAAAAAGAATTTCCGAGAAAGCCTGCAGCTAATCACGCGCCCATCATCAAACAAAAACATCTCACGGCTCACTCCCTTATTTACAATAGGAAAACAATCACAGTGAAATATTATTTTCGGAAGGGCGAAGTAGTTTTTACAGTGATTCCTCTCAATAGATAACACTAATATTTCACGAGAACGGACCGCGTAAATGAATGACAGTAACGATTGATGGGGCTACGCTTGTTATTTGAAAAAGCGAAGGGCCATTTCCACCATTCCGTCGAAGATATATATCATTGGAAACGTCAACAGGGTAGAAAATTAAAGTCAATAAGAGTCGGACGCCCCGTAATAAGCTCTCACACCGTCAGACTGTTATGAAACGCCTTTATCACGAGAGGGTGCAAAAAAATTGGCCAATTTGTCAACTGCTAAAGTCGGATCGCTAAGTGCCGTTTCATCGGTTCCCACCTTCATCTTTTGAAGATTCCTCTTACCTTTATTTTATTAAAATTCTCTCTGAAGGAATGAAATTTGTTTATTTTTAGGACCCTAATCTGTATTCGAAGTGGAGTACGGTCTGCATTGGGCGTTTGCTTAACATACCTGGAGACAGCCATGTTGGATACAGTTCTGTTTTAAACAGGTCTTTGAAAAGGACATGGGAGGTAGCAAATATTAAGTAAAACTTTTAGGATGTTTTCAAATAAAAGCAAATGCTCTTCAGAAGACGTTTCTTTAGAAAATAAAGTTGAACCACTCTTGATATCTTTTCAGAATATGAGAATCTTCATATTTTGATGTTCTGGCTTATTTACGACTTTTGAATAGCTGTATAATAAGAAGTTACATACTGAAATGTAAGTGACATCATCAGGTCCGAAGAAGGCAGTTTTTTTCTGTTTGAATTTAAGCAAGCAACCCATGTCGGTGAACAATAGTCTAAAATGTTTAAATGAAAACTGACCAAAATGTGTTTGTAAAAAATATAAAAAATCGGTCAAGTGCGAGTCGGATTCGCGCATGAAAGGTTCCGTACCATCGTAGTAGCCCCAATTAAATTTTGAATTTATTTTAATTATTTGTTGTTATAGCGGCAACAGAAATACACATTCTGTGAATATTTCAACTGTCTACCTATTACGGATTATGAGATACAGCCCGCTGACAGACGGTCGGACGGACGGACAGCGGAGGCTTAGTAATAAGGTCCCGTTGGTTACCTGGGTTGGTTACGGAACCCTAAAAAAGTAGAATAAGTCAAGCTAACTACATGGATTAACGTATATTATTTTAAACAATGCAAGTGCAATAAAGCACTTAATATTTAAACAAGCTACGTGTACGTGCATAAAGTTGCCTAAACTATTATTTATAGACATCAGATAGCAATATCTCGGTACCACAAACTGGGATTGCAATAAACATGAGAGACATTTTATGTTTTCGTTCGTTGTTTTTCCACTTTTTATCTGTTATTGCATCCTAGGGCGGAGTTATGGTGTGTCCATGACGGATGTTTATAGAGAAATATCATCGCACGTGCGATAAATGTTATTGTATTCCATTTAGATACGCTTTTTTCTGCTATTAACTTGGCCTTAGGCGCAAAAGCTGTGACTGTGATAGACAGTAAATAATGAACGATTTTTTGCACACGTTCCTTGTTTTATGAGAAAAAATAATGCACTAGTCAAATAAACTTTTTACTAAAAAACCACTCAATACATTTCCTTACCCCTTGTTTAAAAAAAACACGTGCCCTCTCTAAAACTTTTTCATTTTAAAAATGGCAATTTCTGCACCTCGTTTCAATTTTCAAACATGCCTGCACCTAATAAAAGAACATGAGTGGTGGAATTCGAGGCCCTTATGCACCCCAGACCTCAAAGAAAGAAGTATTGATAGGCAAAATGTTTTAACAAAATTAATCTATGGGGAGGATGTTCCCGTTGACAGGGAGCATTATGTTTGGGAACTATAAATACATACAAATGGCCCTTGGTTTTTTTAATAAAGAGGAGGGTTAGCTGAATATTAGTCTAATATCAGGGAGTGCAAACCGATGTTGCCCTCACAGTGTGCAGTCGGTGCATGAAAGTTTTTTATGAAGTTATGGACAAATGGCTGGCAATAGTATGGACTATTCTGTGGTCGATTTTGATAAGTAAGATGCAAGATTTATTTTGGTTACATTGAAACTTGTCCGTATCAGCTATGTTTGTTGAATTTTTCCAGATTTGAAGATATTTGAATATTCAGCCTGAAAAACTGAATAGTTCTTTAAACTATTTGAAGATCACACTTCTTCGTTAAAGGACCATGGGCATTTTCCTATGAAGTCTGGGCGTATGACCAACAGAATCTTTTATCTCAAATAGTAGCTTATTATAATGAGGACTGAATTGAAATTCATTCAAACCTAAAAGGCACCTAGGTCGCCGGAGAACAGAAATATAGTCACTTGAAAAAAAATGCCTTTTCCTGTGTTTTGCCAATTGTTTACCTATTATTCAAACTGATAATAAACCTAGTTTAAGAAGGAGGTTCCGTAACCCAGCCTCCAGTCCGCAGTTGATTCTAGAACCTCACTGGCTAACCACTGAGTTAATTTTTGTGTGCTTAGCTTTGGCGCATTGTTTTCGACTTTAAAACCGTGTGCGAATCTTCGATAAAATACAGTTAATTACAACTTTTATTATGGTCGTAGTTCTAGTCTCCGGCGACTTTGGTACTTGTATGAATTGTAGAACTTAACGTGAGCTATGATTTGAGATATCTTTCAAGTCTCTTGGACTTAAGCCCATTATGACCGAGACCCTTTTAATTTATTTAACCCTACAACGCTTTTAGTCTCTACTGATCGTGCCTACCAAAACCAGGCATTATAATGGTCTCATTAATCTTATAAAACCGCACCTACAGTAATCCTTACATTTGTTAGAAAACCCGAGAATGCACCCAGCTCCCCATTACACGGTTAATATTAAAATATTGCATCGAACCCATGCATTTTTTTACAGAGGCGTATCGAGCCAAAACATTGGCTTTTCCTGCCCCTAAAGAACCACCCCACAAAAATAATACAAGTATTTGTACTCACAATTTTTTTATGCCGTAGGGTGAATGCTCATTTAAATACGTCATAATGCGCGTTATGTGTTTTTTTTTCTTGTCTCGTAAAATATTATTATATGGCTTTTAAATATTATCTCTTTTGATACTTTCTTTTATATCTTGTCCTATTATCATTCTTGCTTCCTGGCGGAAAAGGCTCCTAAAAACGTGGGTTCCACCGTCGATAGTCAATTTTCCTTTTTGTACCTACCATTTACTTATGACATTAAATATATTCAAGACATTATTAGATTTTTTGCATTATAGAGAATAGATTTATAACAATTTCACATGATAATATTTACAATAATTTATATAATAGCTATTTACATTCGATTGACATAATATGTATCATATGTTATTGATTTTATTTTTATTGAAATTTACTGTTTGTTATTCATAATTTATAATTTTTAGCTGTAATTAATTAATTAATGTAGTAAATAATTCAAACATAATGCGAATTGTTATATGAATAAATAAATAAAAAAAATAAAAATAATAAACTGTCATCGATTTTGTTTTAGGAACTACACAGTCAACAAATTTATCAGCTGATTAGCTTTCTCCATCTTCGACTTTTATGAAATCGACGAAACAGATTTCTTCAAAATTCTTTGGAAGTGGCTTTAATCCTCTTTGTCGGCTGGTTTTAATTTTATTTATTTATATTTTATTATTTTAATCATTTACAAAAGAACATAATATCCAAGAATGTTCTTTATGTTCAACATCAGGAGTTACTTTCGAACGATGTGAGTATGGAGGCTTTTTCTCTCGTTTATTCGTGTTTTTCTTAGTAGTTATACTAACTTATAGTTCAATATTTATTACTATTATATTATTTTATAGTAGCACTTTGTGCTATCGTGAAGCGATAACATAAAATCAAAGGCAGGGTTAACAGCCAATGAGAATTTATTGATATAGTTAAGTACCTGTCATTATCAATTGACTTTTTATCTAAATGGAGAGCCTAACACGCTTCTTACGTACTTTAAAAAACCATTTTAAAAGAGTTATCCTTACGTTTAAGATTTCATTGACCTCTTGTCTTGTGGACCTCGTAACTTCTTAGACACGTTTATGTTGAATGGTCGTCATAATAACATTAAAGGTATATTTTGTGCTTTAAGACCAATGTGACGATAACATAGTTTTAATTTTGGCATTTTTTTAACTGACAGTGAGTTTATTTTTATAGACCGACTGCATTAATGATTCCTCGTGATGGTATAAATTAAAATGGAATATTCTGATGGTTGATCTCGTATTGGTTCAATTAGTATCGTAATATCTACGTGGATTATGGTTTTTTTAAATCAAATAACCTGTGGGATATTATTTGTGGACGCGTAATGTGCCCTTGATTGGGCAAGGC
Organism: Noctua pronuba; assembly: GCA_905220335.1. NCBI lineage: Eukaryota > Metazoa > Arthropoda > Insecta > Lepidoptera > Noctuidae > Noctua > Noctua pronuba. Next base: position 11,004,546 of record LR999902.1, read on the forward strand.
GGAGGACTCATTAAAGCGGTCGGTCTATCTTCGTCAAGGCTTATTATTACGGTTGGTTGTGTTTAGAATCCATTGCACATCTGCACGGGCGCAGGCGTTCCAGTGGTGCTGTCAATGTCGGTATTCAACGCTCTTGAACGCGGTTGCGCATGCATCAGCTGTTTAGTTTCATTCGTGATTATCTCTGTTATTTGTTTACAAACTCGTCACATCTGTGTCGTTAGTCTACTGGTTGCAAGCGCGACTGCTGAGCATGAGGTCTTGGGTTCGATTCGCAGGTCGGGCAAAGTGTTATGGGGTTTTTCCATCAGGCCTTTCTCAATAGCAGCCACGGAGTCCGGTTGAAGGCAATAGGCTCGCCCTCTACTACATGGGACTTAAACATAACTGGCGAAATGTGGGTGTACTATCAGGTATATCTCTGCCTAACCGTTCGGGGATTACAAACGTGATATTATATTTTTTAAGAGCATCACCAAAGTTGTCAGAAACACGTTGACGGTGGTTTTTTGTTCAAACTCAAACTCAAAACATTTATTTCAATTAGACCATTACAGGCACTTTTGAATGTAAAAAAAAAGCGAAGCTACAGTCACAGACACAAGGTTATACCTTGTGTCTGTGACTGTGACTGTGTAACTTGTGAAAGTACTGTAGTTGCCCATTCCAAGGCGTAGATCTCTACGGAGAAGAATGGGCAAGAAACTCCATGGACACTCTTTTCAATCAAAATATTGTTACTTTTCATAACACATTTCCTTGCTAAATGTATGAATGAAAATGCTTTTCATTTATTTATTTCAGTAAATTGTTGATTGTAATTAACGCTATCTAAGTTATGACTACTATTCAACTTTGCCATTAGTTGATTGTCCCCTTTATGACAATGACAGGAACATTTTATTACGGAACTAAAAATAAAAGCTATGAAGAGTGTCTGATCGCCGAATCTTGATGTTATCAATTGGTTTTGTGCTATTTTTGTTTATGTTATTGTCTTATATAATATAGGCTTGATGTCTATGTCAAAGTTTAGTTTCTTCTCATTTATTTATTTATTGTCATTTTTTTATATAAATTATTGGCATTGTGCTTAATTCCGAGTGTTTTTTAATAAATAATAATGAATGAATGTTTATTTTTATTTTTCTCTCTTCTCTTTTTTTTAATGCTGATAATAATGTTGCTTAGTGAATGGAATGCTTTTTATGTTTTATTTTTTTGTGTACCTATTATTTTATATTATATTTTGCATGCCGTAAGGCAAAATGTATCGGGACGCTCATCAAAAAAATAACCACCATATCTGTATACTTACATTATTGGCAAATAAATGATTTCTGATTTCTGTCTTTCTGTTTTCTTGTCCATGCAAAATGTTTTCAACTATTTGACAGTCAGTCAACTAACTGAAGTTCAGTTCAGCCGGGCCTGACAGATTTTGCACGCGGTTCCAGACACCAAAAACTGATAGATAATGTGCTGAAGTACAGAAGAATCTGGTGTCCGCAGCCGGCCGCGACTCGTCATTGCCAGTTTGACGGAACCACCGAACATCAAAAATTTTGTAAAATTGGTTATACAGTAGTTTTCTTGACGATACATAATTTTAAGCTTTCCTGGAATTTTACGAAAAATCAAAATTCAAATTAACTCTATAAAGAAAATTCTTTACAACCTTATCACGAAAACATGGTAATACACAAAACGTTTCCACCCCAACGATATTACTACAAAATCTCAGTGTGTTTCCCTCAGTTCAGATAAAAGGGCGCGATCGTATGACACATTATTCATATTGAGGGGCGTCACACTAAAGATATTGTGGAAAGGGCACTAAGATTGCCAACTGCAATACATTGTTCCCCTACTCCTTGTTTTGACGTGATAGAATGGCTCTAGACATTCGCAAACAAACTTATCATACACCCTACGAAACAAACCTCTCCCCAATTATCGTCTTTAGCTCTTTATGTTAGGGTGTGAAGATGATTTTCAGGACTGTCAGGTTAAGTTTGCAATTGGTAGTCGTAATAAATGTTGCGTATCGATGCGTTTGAAGATAAGTAATGAAGAACTTATAGATTGCGTTTAGAATACGAATGTGTGTAGATAATTTTACAAAATGTGCGGTCGGTTTTTGTTTATGACCGAAATTTTTGAAGTTTTGACGTGATATGCGGGTTTTCCGATGTGTGTATGTACTGTCAATCAGGGTAATTGTAAACAGGGGTGATTGGAAACGACTTCCAATAAACTTTTAATAATGCACTTAGGTTGACGGACTTGAAACGAAACATTACTTTAATATGTTGTCTGTGACTACAAATGTCATCTTTTTCACCTGCCAGATAAGTAACTTCACTTTTAGTGTGACGAAAAATTGTCTGCAGAAACTTTGTTTTCAAGTTTTTGAACGAAGTTGATAATTAAAAGATTTTGTTAGAAAAGTTGATAGGTAAGTTGTTGATTGTTTTTAACTGTGATTTAATGGAATTAGCTTTGCATTTTTCTAACTTTCCATCAATAAAATCAAGCTAACAAGCAGCGAAGTGATGTTTACATTTTCCCATACGATATACTGGGTGGAGGTAATTGTAAACGGATTTGGGGGTGATTGTAAACAATGGGGTAATTGTGAACTCTTATAATTTCTGCTACTAACATGGTGATGGGTAATGGTAAACATTTATATTCAGGTACATTTTCAAAACACCGCGCGTTTACATCCGAAAAAGAGAGACTAAATATACCTTAACGGACATACAAAAGGCTGTTAAGGATGTAGAGGAAAATAAGAAGACTTATAGAAAAGCTGAGGAAGCCTATAACGTCACTATCTCAGTTATTTATCACCGAATAAAGGGCAGAAAAGTGGAAATTAATAGAATGTAGGTACCTGTGTCGTTTTAGTTGATTTAAAAACTAATAAAAGACAGCACTCCTTAAAATTTTGGTGTTCACATTTACCCCATAATATCATTTTTTGTTTTAAAGTCAAGATAAAATGTAAACACTGCATTTTCAGAACCGCTAATGAAGCAGTTTAAATGGCTGATGTTGCAGTTTTTAGATAAATTACTATACAATCAAAATCATTAACTCCCCTTTTCTAACTGCTAATATATTTTTTTACAAAGCCGAAACATTATTAGTTCAAAAGGTATTTTTCAAAAACGTTTACAATTACCCTGATTGACCCTATATATTTATATCTATAGTATTATTTAAATAATTTATAGTCAAATTATCTTTACAATCTTGTCGGGAAGTTCCAGAATAGAATTGTCTACATTATAACGATGTTTTAACTAAAACATAAATTATCCGAGTTTCTCTTTAATCAACGGTACATCTTTCAAACCGTATTAAAGAACATAGAATACCTCAAACGAGACTTGATCACAGGATTTCTTAAGCTGATGATTAGGTCGTTTTTAATAATTAATTTTGGAATAATTATGGCGCTTGCTATGAAAGAAAATTTCTCCAGGGAATTTTCCAAATCTCCCTTGTACTACAGGGTTACCGAAGACACAAAATGCACCAAATAAATAACCTAATTTATTAACGTCCCCATATTGACGACACTCATCTTCCTCGCTCATCCCACATCTTTTACTTATGCACGACTTTCAAGTGAGGGTCGGTCCCTCAATTGTGTTACTTCACCCACTTCTATTTGTGTTTTTCCCAAACTTATTGCTATAAGTAAGCCTCTGTGGTGTTTTCATGCCATTACCTGGCTGACAGACACCATAAATATGTCGATTGTATGTCATAAATTGTGTAGCTTTTGCTCTTTGAAATATTGCAATGTTTCGTCCAGTTTCTGTGGGTTTGTCAATGTTATGAGGTTGGGGTCTCTTTTGACCATTAAGTAAGTTCTGAGATTACTTTTGACGAAGTTATTTGTCTTAATTTGAAAGTTTTTTGGAAAGGTTATTTTAATCTGGTGGCCAGTTCAGTGCATGTGTTTTGTTTTTATTCTGACGCACGGGTTTTGTCGACGGAAGAATCGACAAAATGACAGATCAACATAATAAATCTGTCATTTTGTCTAGTCTTCCGTCGCGTGCTAGTAAAGAATTGAAATCGATAGTTGAGCATCTTTTGCTGCCTAATGTAAAAAACAAATCAGTTCAGAACATCGCCAAGCAGTCTGAGCAGAGGCTTCTTCAACATTTACCCAAGACAACGAAATTGAGAATTGCCAATTTTTTCCACATTCTTGATATCGCCCACTGTAAAGTCATAAAACACTAACTCTTGAATCACCCAAGAAATACCAGTGTACCATGAATTGTATGCGTAATAAATATCGGTGAAAAACCAAACAAACGGTTAACAATGATTTACAATGAAATTAAACGTTCCAATAGATATTTTAACAGATATTAGCTGTCAATAAAAGCCCGCATGTTAACCCATTGTTTGGGTTCATAAATTACATGTAAAATATATGCGGTATGTAAATCAATCATTTAAGAATTTACATTAATGTTTGGTAGATGTAGAATTGCTCGTGGCTAAATAATAACAGCCGCTCGTTTCGATCTATTACATACTAAGTTTCCTCCGTGCCTCGGAAAGCACGTTAAGCCGTTGGTCTCGGGTGTCACTTGTAGATCTTTGACAGTCGTTAGGTAGTCAGTGGCCCAAAAAGTCTGACAACCAGTCTTACCAAGGAGTATCGTATTACCTAGTACTAACTGGGTTGTAGAGGTCAGATAGGCAGTCGCTCCATGTAAAATACTGATATTCAGCTGCATCCGGTTAGACTGGAAGCCGACCCCAACATAGTTGGGAAAAGGCTAGGCAGATGATGATACCAGACAAGTCTGTAAGAAGGAGTGACAACTGCATTAACCAATAGTAATAAAACATTATTCTATTTTTGAAAACAAGAATCCTCCCACTCACACACCACCACACCACCACCAATACCACTCTCTTCACTTCCTCTCATAGAAGCTCATAATATTTCGTATTCCAACGACGCCCAACAGAAGATAGCAAATGACATTAAATTTTTTCGTCAATAAATTCTTAAATCGTAAATTCTCCATCGTAATTGAAAACATAAACGTTTATCGTATCCAACATTCGTGTAACAAAACTAAAAAATGCGTAACAAAATGAAAAAGCTACTCATTCGTAAAACTGTTTGGAATTTGTTCCAAAGATTTAGGTAAGGGTCTGTCTAACCAGTGCGAACAAATTGCGGACGCGGCACCAGACAGGGACAATTTCAAACAAAGAATGAAGGTTTGGTTAAATCGGTACGGACAAGTTGTGGACGCGTCTTTGGGCACGAACGTCGGACATCTCCATACAAGCAGTCAAACTCACAAGGACCAGTTGAGGACACTGGAGAAGTAGAACATGGACGCTGACAGATAGACTGAAGAATTAGTTTTTTTTTTTTTTTTTTTTTACCGATGGGAAATCATCAAATGACTTCTCCCGCTCTGGGTGGAGTGGGAGGGAGTGTCAGACTCTTACTGACTAAAACCCATCCATGTTCCTTCATTGCCCTTTGTGTTCCAGGGCCACGGTATCTCTTTCGAACAGTCCCGCAGCCCCGGCAGGCATCGGCCCTTGCGGGCCCCTTCCTGGTTGCTGACATCTCTTTGAGGCGCGCGTGGAACACGAACGCGCCGTCGACACGGCCTGTCGTCATGAGACGGACGGACGGTGAGCTAACCCATTACTCACCGTCCACAGGCCCGCGCCTACGGTGGCCGGGAGCCACCACGTGGCCCCCGACGCCCGGTGCGTCGCCCGCGGCGGCTGGGACGAGAGATTCTCTCCCTCTCACGTCCCGCCACCTCCTTCGCTAGCATGACTGCTTCGCAGAAGGAGGTGACGGCTTCCCATTCCCTCTCGCTCCGGACCATGGCCTGGACCAGGGCCGGGCGCGAGAGGTCGCCGCCGCCTATCGCCGTTACGAGGACACGGCGGAGCTCCGCCCAAGCGGGGCAGACCTCCACGGTGTGCGCCACCGTGTCCTCCGGACGATCCTCGCAATGATGGCACCCGGGCGTTTCCTCCCGCCCGATTACGTGCAGGAACCTCCCGAAACAACCGTGTCCGGTGAGGACCTGCGTCAGGCGGAAGGTGAGGGCGCCGTGGCGCCTCTCTAGCCACTCCTCAAAGAGGGGACTTATCGCCACTATTGTGGCGTGCCCTGCACTGGGTTGCGACAGTCGCTGTCTCCATGTCGCCATGAGATCGCGTCGGAAGTCTGTCCGCTGAGCGGTGATTTGCCGCGGCAGCGGAGTTTCCCCCCGACGTAGTGCCCCCGCGCGCCATTCATGCAGGCGCGCGAGGACTATCGCCTCCAGATCCCATGGCGGCAATCCGGCTAGGAGGCTCGCCGCCTCGCGGGAGATCGTGCGGTACCCCCGGATCAGCCTTACGGCTACGACCTTTTGGGGCGCGTTCAGGTAGTGCGCGGCACGCCGCTTAATTGAACGCGCCCACACCGGGGCCCCGTAAAGGGCCATGGACCGCACGACCCCCGCGTAGAGCCTACGGCAGGAGGCGTTTGGACCCCTCAGGTTGGGCAAGAGCCGCTTGAAGGCAGCCCCGGCCCGTTCCAGTTTGGGAGCCAAACGTCGGAAATGCTCAACGAAGTTCCACCGGCTGTCGAGGACGAGTCCTAGGTACTTCAAAGTCGACTCGACGCCGATGGGAACCCCTCCTACCGTCAGCGTGGATCCCGACGGTGGCGCATTCCGAGGCCCATGAAAGCTCATGGCCTCGGACTTGTGCAAGGCCACCTCGAGACCCAATTGCCGGATCCTCTCTACGACTATCGCAACCCCGCGTGTCATCAGTTCGGCCGCCGCCTCGTGCGACCTCCCTTGTGCCAGTACCAGCGTGTCGTCAGCGTAACAGACTACGCTGACGCCGCTAGGGAGGTCGGCGCGCAGCACCCAGTCGTAACCGATGTTCCACAAGGGCGGCCCTAGAACCGACCCCTGTGGAACACCGCACGACATCTCTCGCCGGTTCCATTCTCCGTTGGGACCAGGGTAGATGACATACCTGTCAGACAGGTAGTCCCCGACTACACGACGGAGGTAGGTGGGCACCCGGTGATACCGGAGTGCCTCCCTAATGCAGCTCCAGGGCATGGAGTTGAAGGCGTTGGCGATGTCGAGCGACACCGCCAAGACGACCCCACCCCGGGACACCGCGTCCCCCGTCGTGAGGGCTCGCACGCGCATGATGGCGTCCACCGTCGAGCGCCCCTTGCGGAAACCAAACTGGTGTTCCGCAAGATCCGGCCCCATTCCCGCAAGGTGCCCGGCGAGGCGGTTTGCAATGACTCTTTCAAAGAGCTTGCCCACCTCGTCGAGCAACACAATGGGCCGGTATGCGGACGGAGAGTCCGCAGGGCGCCCTGGCTTCCGTATGAGGACCAGCTTGCCCGTCTTCCAACGAAGCGGGAACTGGCCTCTCTCCAAGCATGCGCTTAGGAGCCCTTCCAGTCGGGACCCGAGAGCCTCAGAGGCCAGGACCCAGGCTTTGCCAGGTAAGCCATCGGGTCCCGGGGCGGCAGTTTTGGCCTTAAGCCTGCCTACCGCCACTCTCAGGTCTACCCCAGTCACCTCCGGAACGTCGTCATCGTCGTCGCTTTGGTCCGCTTCCGGCACCGCAAGCGGCGGAGCCATGGGCGGGGGAGTATGCTCCCCTCGCGAAGGGAACAGAGCGCTCACCACGTCCTCCACGAGCTCAGGCCGGAGACTCTGCGTCAGCGGGGGGGCCCAGGTGCGGAGTTTGTCCCGCACCATCTTATAAGGGCGCCCCCACGGATCACCGTCGAGAGTCCCCAGCATCTCCTCGCGGGCCAGATCCTTGGCCCGCTGGACAGCCTCTTGGAGGGTGGTCTTCGCTGCTCTGTAACCCTCGTACAGCTCCGCCTCGATGGCTGCCGCATCCGGAGGGCGGATGCGGAGCCTGCGATGCCTGGTGTACAGGTGGCGCGCGGCGACGCACGCCTCGCGCAGAGTCGTAAGCTCTCGCGACCACCAGTACACCTGACGCCGGGCGCTTCCTGGCCGGACTCGGGGCATTGCCACGTCGCATATGTCGGACATGGCCTCCTGGAACCAACCCGCCTCGTTGTTTACGTCGGCAGGCCTGTCCGGTGATGTCACCCAGGCCTGCACGATCGCGGCTTCCAGGAGGAGCTCCCGGTCCAGCTGCTTCAGCGCCCATCGCGGACCACTCGGGGCCTGTAGGACCGGCGCGCTTGGGGTCTGGGCGGAGACGTCGAACCGGATATACCGGTGGTCGGAATAGGTCTCCACCCCCTCCATGACGCGCCAGTCAACGACACGCGGTGACAGAGCGGGGCTGGCGAACGAGATGTCCACCACCGAGTCGCCCCGCATCCGCACACACGTGGGGACAGAACCCCGATTTACGACGACTAGGCCTGTCTCCAGAGCCCAGTTCTCCACCATCCTTCCCCGCACGTCTGTGTAACGAGAACCCCAAGCCAAGTTCTTGGCATTGAAGTCCCCGAGCACAAGCACGGGGAGGGAATGGCTTCCGATGACGACGCTCAGCTCCGTGAGGGAGTTGTGGAACTCGGCGAGAGTTCGGCTCGGGGAGAAGTAGACACCCGCTACGACAATATCCCCGAACCGTGCTGCTACGCACCCCTGACCCTTCCTGACACTTTCATGGGTCGGGGTACCGGCGGCGGCCGACGAAATTATGGCCACTGAGCCGCTAAGGTCCTCCACCCAGTTATCCCTGGGCGGGACGAAGTACGGCTCAGCGACCACGGCGACGTTGATCGACCACTGCGCCATGCTCTGGAGCAACAGATCCTGAGCGCAGGCGCAGTGGTTGATGTTCGCCTGGAGGAAGCTTAATGGAGCCGTTATTGGCAGTCCATTTCAGCCCCCTCCCGGGCCCCCTGCGAGGGCCCCGCTGCGGGTGTTGCAGCAACTGCTGTGGCGGCGGCAGCGGCAGCGACAGTGGCGGCGGCAGCGGCGGTGGCGACGGTGGGGGTGGTGGCGGAGGGCCTTCCCTTGCCCCTGGCCTTGGCGGGTGCCCTACAGGCATTCCTCCCTGCCCGGTGATCGGCCGGCTTGCCAGCTGCCGCACATGCGGTGCAGTGCGGTGCAGCGAAGCAAGCCGCGGCCTTGTGACCGGGCTGACCGCAGCGGAAGCAAAGGTTGCTGCGGTCCACCTCCGAGGTGCACTGAACTGACACGTGGTGACCCACGTGACAGCGATAGCACCTCAGAGGTCTGGGCTCCAGCAGCTTCACCTGCGCTGACACCCAGCCCACCAGGAGCCTTCGGCCCTCCACTATTTTGCTCGCCGCCGTCACAGGGCAGCTCACCGTAGTGGTTCGCATACCCGTTCGGTCCGGACGTAGGGTGCTTGCCTTGACCTGCTCGGCAGGGCACCCTCCGGTCCTGGTGACGGCGGCCACCACCTCCTCCTCGGTCACCGAGTCGTCCAGCCCCAGGATGCGCAGGTCTGCGCATCTGACGGGCCTGGACACTCGGGCCTCGTCCGCATTTAGGGACGCTCTGAGCTTTTCAGCCAGAGCGTCAGCGGACGAGCCACTGGAACCTCCGGGGATTTCTAGGACGCGAGCACCCGTCTTTGTGACTTTTAGCCGGACGCCCCCGGTGATCCCGAGCTCCCCGAGGTTCACCGTCGCCTTCGCCTTGGCGAGCACGTCGCGGTATGACACGCCCCGTTTTTCCGCGTCCGGCTGCAGTGTGATCACTACAGCCGCGGTCTTCGGGGCGCGGAGTTGAGCCGCGACGCTTTGCGCCTTCTTCTGGCGCCTCCGCTCCTCGTTGCGGGCCTTCTTGGCCGCCTTTCGCCCCTTCTTTTTAGCCCCGGCCACTTGCCACCCAGCTTCGGCCGCGGGAGGCTGAGGGGCCGGAGGGGGCGGCGGCGACGGCCGGCTAGCCGCTGGCGCTGGCACAGTCGCCACCGGTGCAGCCGCCTTGCCCTTCTTTTGGGCCGCCGCCTTGCCCATCTTCTGGGCCGCCGCCTTCTTAGCCGGCTCCGGTTTCGCCGGAGCTGGCTTTGGGGGGGCTGACGCAGCCCTGCCGGAAGGCCGGCTGGACTGCCCTGGTCCGGACGCAGCTGCCGCTGCAGCCGCATATGAGACCCTCGGCGCCGGGGGCGCCTTGTTTGCCGCCAGGGGGGGGCGCAGGACTATGCCCTCCAGTACGGAGAACCGTGCCTGGAAGGCGGCCAACTCCTGACGAACCAGGTTCAGGACCTGGTTCTCCACCGGCGCGGGCTGGCTGGGTCGCTCCTGCTGCTGCTGGCCCCCATTTACCACCTCGGGGGGGCCAGGCTTACGCAGACCGGCCAGGTCCGCTCGGAGCTTCTCATTCTCCTTTTGGAGAAGCTCCGTAGCGGCCGTCAGGCGAGCGACCTCCGCCCGCAATTTGGCCACTTCGCCTGGTCGAGGCCCCGCATATGTGGCCTCCGCTGCCGCCAAGATGGAGGCGGAGGCCGCAGGCACAGCCCCTTGTTTGGTGGACGGCTTCTTCTTATAGGCTATGCCCATAAGCGCCGCCTCCACCGCTTTTGCGAAGCTGGCCTTACGCTCCGCTTCGGAGCCGCCAGCTGCGCCCGCCTCGTCGCCTGAGGAGGAGCCCGAATGGGCCGCCCCAGGACCGGCCACCTCCGGGTGGCGCCCCTCCTTGGCAAGGCGCAGACCCCTGCCCTTGCCCCTGATCCCGCCACGCTTGCTGGTGGGGATCTTGCGGGCCGAGGCCTGCTCGCCCTCGGAAGACGACCCCCGGTCGCCTTCCGGTCTGGACCGCTTGCGGAAGAACTTGCTGTTCTCCGCAGCGGTCTCCTTCCTCCCGCGGCGGGAGCTCCCTGAGCTTCCCGCGCTCTCATCGCCGGATGCCGCGTCGGACTCCGACCGCGCATCCCTCCTCTCCTCCACCTTATCCATGTTTTGGTTTTTGTTAATCATTTCCATTTTTGTTCCCACGAGTAGTGGGGGATATATGATGTCCATCCGGGCGTGCCCCCTGTACCCGGATAAGCCGTTTAACATTTATAACCCGCCAGAGGGTAGGCTGGTACCCTGGCGGGGAACGCACTAGCGACTGATTTTCCATAGGAACCCGTCAGCCATACATCTCCTCGCGGTGCGTCGCCACTTGAGATTCGGGGTGACTTTTTATAGAGGTTTTCTACCTCGCGGTCCGGGCGGTTAAGCCAAGACCCTCGGTCCCGATCGAAGTCGCGAGACGTGATCCACGACACTTCGACGGTGGGGTTACGAGATCGACGGGGACAGTGAAGGACGCAGTCCTTCACCGTCTGCTCGGAGGCAGGGTAAGTGCACACCGAGCCCGCCCTTGCTCTTCCGCTGTGCCCTCTGCTTATCAGAGGGTCACGCGGAAGAACGCCGAGTTGGTCCAAATTGGACCCCTCCCTGTCAGAATATTAGCCACGGACAGTAACATTCCCCGAAGAATAAGAATCGCTTCCCATTTCTCGGGGAAGGATACTGCCCGCGTCCAGGGTGCACCGGCCCAGCAGCTGCTGTTCCCTCCCGACGTATCGAGAAGGACTAGCAGCCACTGGGCACACGAGGAGGAATTCTGACAACGCACCCCAAGAATTAGTTCTGGTAGTACTTTAAGAAATATCTGTCCGTGTCGTTCTTCTTTCTTTTTCGTGTGGTTAGTGCCTAACCTGTTGTCAGAGTTCTTATGCCGCCCATTGGCCTCTGACTTGGCTTTACATGCTGTCGAGCAATATCTCTCAGGTATGCTGGTTTCTTTACGATGTTTTCCTTCACCGAAGCAAGTGATAATTATACAATACGCACATGAATCAGAGATGCGTGTCTTGGGTTCAACTTGAGACCTATGACTTTATATATCCTAGGCTATCACTGCTTGGTGTGTCGCTCTTGAAGTAGCTACTAGTTCTTACATCAGTTTACATCAGTGTCCATGTCCGCATTTGCTCGCACTAGTTTAACCGAACCTTTAGCTGAACAAACTTTACGGCCAGACGAATAAATCAGAAAGATGCGTTGAACAAATCACTACCGCTTTTGCAGCAGTACCGCACCTACAAGTACCGATGTATTGGCGATGCGTATAGATTGATGTAGCTTGTATAACACTAAACAATTTTATACTCGGATATAGCCAACAAAAGTTGAGATTTACGAAGTGTACTCGGCAGAGGAGGCTGGATGTATGAAGGAAGGGGTAGCGGTGGATATGATAGATGATGATAGGTACAGTGCGATCTTTTGGCGTTCAAATGTCGTTGGCAGGGCACCTCAGTTGATGAACTTTGTTTAGTGAAAAATATATACAAATAAATAAAATTGAAGTGTCTGTTCATCATTTCAAAATAACAGATTTTTACTGAATGCTTGAGAAAGTATATACGGTACTTATAGCAATAAAAATACATTTCAAAAATGTTTGTCTGTCTGTCTGCTTGTTCCGGCTAATCTCCAAAACGGCTGAACCGATTTTGACGAGACTTTTACTGGCAGATAGCTGGTGTTATAAACAGTAACTATTATTTTATAAAAAGGATTAGGGTTCCGCGCAACAAAAAAAAAACCCTTGAAATTGTTAACAAAATCAGACTTAAATATAATTAACATTTTTATAATAATTTCACTCGAACGAAGGTCGCGGGGCACAGCTAGTGTATGAATAAAACAAGATGGCTACATTAGTTTCAATTTTAGCCACACGACAAAAGAGCCTTGCAAAGCTACTTATATGTGTTGCTACGTATAATATGTTTTCTTTTAATTATATAATATAAAGATACGAAAAATCTACTTTTATTTCTGAGATAAAATTAAATGAGGCAGTAATTGGGACATGAGTGATCAAACGGCAATTAGAAGATAAGTACTTTGCTAATTATTTTACAAAAAATGTCTGGTAATTAGTTGTCAAACTTGGAAACTAAGTAACAAGAAAACCTGGCGTTATTAAAATTCAAAATAACAGCGTAGAAAACCAATCTTCCCGAAAAAAAAAAACTAAAGTAAGTTTGGTAGTAAGTAAGTTTCGGCCATAGGTTTAAAACTAAAAACCTCATCCATGCCTTGCGAGAGTTCTTTCTCATTTTTTTCAGCTTCGCAACGCTCTACGTTGAAAACAAACAATTGGCGTCGAATTTACGAGCCGTGTTGAGAGCCAAGCCGCTTATTGAGATGACTGTACGGCGCTCAATTTAAATTCCCTTCCCCCTCGGAAGACTATCAGCTTCGTGTGTCAGACCTTTACTTTCGGATTATCACAACCTCTTTTGAATTTTCCATTCCGTAACACAAGCATTTTGGCAAGATTCATGTGTTGATATTGTGTTCAGAAAACAATTTCTTTGATGCAAAAGAACACGTCTTAGAACTTCAAATTCCTGCAATTACAGTCCTTATTTGAAAAAGTACAATCGAGAATAAAACACTAACCATTTTGGATGTTAGCAAAACAAAGTTCATTATATCTTTAAATCGTTTTGAAGTTCTTGTTTCGTCGAAGCGTTTAGACATGGCGACGATGTTGGCACGTCGATGTCCCGAACTCTTATCGACACTAATTTATCTTAATTACTACTTAATACCACACTTTGGATTCTAAACAGAGCGCTAACGAAGCGCCTTATGATGCCACCGTCGGCGTTAAATACCACAAGGCGAATACTTTCGAAACGCGATGGGTGCCGATCGCTAATCGAACAATGGGCATGACATACCTAAATCGCGGCATAATAGTAATAAATTCTATTGTTGCTAAACAAAAAGCAGAATGTGGTAACAGAGGGTGACACGGTTGAAGCGCGACGACAATGCTAAACGGAATATCAATATCAGGGCATCACTTTTCATATGCCGACTGGGTTGGTGGAGCAACAGGAAATAAACTCTGTTACACACAGTTTAGAGTTTGGAATCCTGATTTTTGGGTTGTGTAAAAAATACGACGGCATTCATGCTTGCGCCTGCATCCGATATTGGATTTCAAACTCTTTTTCGAGTAATTTTTGAAAATGCAATCTGTGTATGTTAGCAAGCAGACGGGAGCCATTTGTCTTCGCAAACGAACCGATTTGTGCGTCGTAGTATGGGTAACGGATGTTGCAGAGAGGCACGTGGCCGAACAGGCTGACTTATTGTTACACTGACTTATTGCGACGCTCATTGAAGTCTATTAGTGAATTAGACTAAAATAGAACAATGTGTTACTGTCAATGGTAATAGAGATTTGTTATTTTGAATCTTGTGCAAGATTTATGAAAGTTTCAACAATTGCTTTTACCGAAGTTCTAAAACAGTGTTTGCTGACCAAAATTCTTGAAGGAAATAAATAAAATTTTACAGTTTTATTAGGACGTAAGATTATAAAACTACAAAACACTACATTACATTACACACAATTACCAATAAATAAATAAAGAAGCAGTCAAACAATTGCTCGAGTTTTATTATTCTAGAAAATGGATATAGATAAAATGCACAGCACTCCCACAAAATTTTATAACTCAATGATCAAAAACAAATTCAAACCAACAAAACTAAATTCTGAACAAAACGTTGAACATAAACCATTGCCCGCGTAAAAGAGGAACCGAAATTTCAAAAACTATAAAACAAAGCAATGTTCAATGCGGCCGTCGTCTTGGTAAACTTTTGGGGAACGAATGAATAATTCAAAATGCGAATCGGCAGTCCGTCAAGTGTTTCCCAGACCGTTGCATTTTCTACGTAAATCTGCAGTAATATCTGAGGATATCTTATGATATCTTATGCCGTGTTCACAAGCAATATTCTTCATCTTTCTGTTTTACATTCCGCTGTAATGCTCGACACATGTCGGGATTTCTGTATCCTACTATTATTTGGTTGCTTTTAAATCGTCTCCCGTTTGTCACCTTTTTCGTTTTGTCGCGTTTGAATTTTCGGTTTCACATTTTATTGTAGCGTGCCATCGATATGTTTTCACGAAACGTGGGTTTTGGTCAAAATGCATGAGCAAAACGAAAACTGGGTTATTCCAATATGTAAAGTAAACTCCAACTTGAAGTTGAGCGATTTTTCCCCAGAGCGGGAGGGGTCATTTGATGATTTCCCATCCAAAAAAAAAGTTGAGCGGTTTTTTATGTTCAATGGTATTTTGATAAACACCCTTACACTCGTAGGTAAAACTCAGTAACACAATCTTACAAAAGTTGTACCACTCCCTGTAATGGTTGAATGAATTTATCGATATAACTTCATCAGAGCAGTTAAAGAAAAAGGTTTCCTCTTTTAAAATCCACTTCCACGTATTCAGTTTTCCATAAAAATCTAATAGAGAAAGCATTTCGCCGGAGTCCGCCATCTCTCTCCATTTTAATGAATAAGTAAACAAAATTAGTGGGGTCCAATATCGAAATAAGTGAAACGAGTAGGTCAGAGGTACGGGCGCAGCATATAAAGTATCCATTTGAAGAAAATAATTTTAAGTAACGTCGTTCCGAACGTTTTTATTCCCGATCCAGAAGAATTTAAAACGTTAATATAGGTACATTTTAGCAAATTGCTCCGTACATAATTTTTAGGCAATTATTTTAATTGATTAATCAATTACGGCGAAGTAGTATTTCATGTTATTTATTTTATTCCAGAGTTTTTTTATATTTCAGGTTTTCTGTCTGCTACAGAATAAAATACGAAACTAAATCGCGCGCTCCAAAGCAGATGAAACTTCAATACCTGGTACAGAATCCAAGATTTCATATCAAAACTGTAATATTATTGAAATAAAAATAACTCCACATTTAACCCTCACTTCCCCACACTTGAAAATATCTTGAGTGCATCGTTGAAAGTAAATGCTGGTATAATTCCTGGTTCCACTGCGTTTGGATTGCATTTAGAGACGTTAGGGGATGAAGCCGGATAAACTTTATGTTAACTGTAAGCAATAAAAATAGCCTTTATGACGATACGTGGAATGTTTAGGTTTGTTTGCGTCATTTAGTTGTTTCGCCGTGAATTGGACTAGGTTTTATTGAAATAGACAACGTTATTAAGATATATATGGAAGCGTTAGACTGAATTTTGGATGGATACGATTGCGGTTTAGCGGAAATAAATACGGAATTGAACGTTTATGGGGATTGTATCGAGCGCTGGCCTTGCGTTGTCTCGACTAGGAAGGTGCTATCGCTAGGTTTCTTAAGAAGTTTTTATTAAAATAATATTGCAGGAGCGTAGTTTTTAAACATTTGGGGGTATGAAGAACAGGGTGTAAAGGTCTTCATCCCCCATAGAAAAGGGAGGATCCTCCGACCAGACGGGTGTTATGTCTGCTGGGCTACTGCCCTACAGTTGTTGTCTTGGGTTCTTCTATATAGTCTTAAGTCGTGGATAAATGTAGGATTTAGGTGTATTTCAATTTTAGTTCATCGTCTGCGTCATAGATGGCGCTGTAGTACTTTTTGTTCTATGTTGCTGTAGTATTCTTTATAGTGCCTCTACAAACACACTGGATTATTGTGGTTATGATTTGTTGTCAGATTTAGACGATACGGCAGTAGGTAAGTCAATACGTTGGCAAAATATATTCGTCCCAAAACACTTGAAATACACTCAGGGTTAGCTAAAAGTACTTGGTATGTGCTTGTCACCTCAAAGAAAAAAACTAAGGAATGTTCACTACCCTTTTAACCGATGAAAAAAAGGAAGAGTTTCTCAATTCAACACGTACAAACAAGGTGTAACATAATAAATGCAAGACCTCGCGTGTGGTCTCTCGGACGATGAAACTGAATAACATTTGTTCTAAGAGTTCTTGAAATTTGCAATAATATTGTACTTTCTATAGGAACTGACTCGATGAGCTGCTCAATATGTAAGGTAAAGTTAAAAAAACTCATGTATTTCCAAAAGTCATAGAACAAAAGTTGTTCAGTTTCATAGTCTGAGACACCACACGTCAGTTCTTACGTTTATTATGTTACACCTTGTATATTTTTTTAAAATACAATCTTAAAGAAACTAAATAAAAGAAAAGCGCCAAGTACAGAAGATAACAATAATGTTCAGGATTTAAAGATTGTGGGAACGCATAAGCTACCCAACGCTTAAGCCAGCCGACCCAATTCAGCACTAAGTGCCCTATTTTGCATAGTTCTCCCTTAATGTGCTGTTGTCCTATCAAGCTTTTTGGCACAGCTTTAGAGAACTGTGCTACTGAGCTGTGTTTGTTTTAGTTATCTAGTATACATCTATGCAAATAAATAAAATTGAAGGGTATGTATGTAATATCAAAATAACAGCTTTTTACTAAATGCATATGAGAATAAATACCGGTACTAATAACAAAAACACATTTTTTTTTTCAATTTTTGTCTGTCTGTCTGTTTTCTCCGGCTAATCTCCGAAACGGCTCAACCGATTTTGACGGGACTTTGACTGACAGATAGCTGATGCTGTAATGAGTAACTAAGAAAAGGCAAGGGTAAGGCATTTCAGAATAAGAATTAGGGTTCCTTGCAAAAAAATTAAAACCCTTGAAATGGCAACAAAATCTGATTCAAAGCGAACTAATGTTTTTTTTTAATAATTTCACGCGAACGAAGGTCGCAGGCAGGTAATCGTAATATCTATAGGTAGGTATGTGTAATGTATGGCCAGTTGTATATTGTTTATGCTCTGACAATTCGGCGGACAGAAGAGGCCACTGTCATGTCTGTTCCTAATAAGCTTTTACTGCACGACCTACTGGAATCACGTAGTTTTCTTCATATACCTCAGTATACAATATTTTGATTTAATGTTAAGTAACACCCCGTGATTTTTTTAATGACATTTTTTTTGTATTTTTGTCTCATCATATATTTTATACTATCATGTCACATCACGCCTTGTAATCTTCGAAGGGTTAGGCAGAGGTGTATTTAACAAATACAGTCTCATTTCGCCAGTTATGTTTAAACCCCATGTAACAGAGGGTGAGCCTATAGCCATCAACCGGACACAAATCCAGTCTTCGTGGCTTCTACTGAGAAATGCCTGATGGAAAAACCCAATAACAATTTGACCTCATGTTCAACAGTCACGGTGGCAACCACAAGACCAACGAGGCAGTCAATCAAATATTTATCTTCAGATTAAACTTACTGTCGTTTTTATTAAACTTATACTGTCACTTACGGGATATATTCCATGATTGTTCGTTATTATTATTTATTTTATATTATTTCATTATATTATTGGCTTGTCTTTTTATTGGCTCGATAATTTTATTGAGGCGGCTGAAGTGCCTAGATAGTTTTACCTCGATGATATTCATTGTTGTTATGATGAAAAAGGTATCGCCGCAGGTTGCCTACCAATTAAATTGATTGATTCGACGCAAGTTGTTAATCAAAATGTTTGTTTGCCCGCCGGAAAAGCAGCGAAAAGTGCCCGAAAGACCGTTTAATTTGTACCGGGCGAGATTTTAATTAATTTCGTTGTTGCAGTTCAACGGTTAAAAGTGTTCGCTTAAATCACGGGTGATTATTTTGTGAGTTTTGGTGCTTTTTTTGTCGATTTAATTATCGTGTTTTTCTAATTATGTAGTTAGTATGTTTTATTGACAACAAGTGAACATTTACATTATATACAAACTACAAATCTATAATACAAAATTACAAGTATTAAAACGGTTACAGCAAAAAATTCGTCCACATCGCTGTCAACAGGAAAATTGCCCAGAAGGCTGGCAGTATTGCCACGTTGGGTGGCAAAGCTGATTCTTTGGCCAAAAAATAGGTCCGCTCTCTGGTCACGTGAAGAGTCGACCAACCGCTTGGCGATATCCCGTAATTCTAGGTGGGCATTCGGATCCCATGGCCCTAGTACGTTTCAACCCCAAACGGCTCTCGTAGTAGTAGTGCTCTGTAGTTAGTTGGTGATGACACCAACTTTATGAAGTTGCGAATTGGTAGTGTAATTTGGTAAACGTCATGATTTCTATGTAATTTTATCTAGTTTTATTATTTGATTCTTAATTAATATTATAAGTAAAATATCCTATTTAATTCCCCACAGCACATTGCATAAAATGCAATAAGAACAGAACTATATATTATCATACAGCATCCATTAAAATTCTCACTGTTTGCATATGAATTCTTAATAATAGATTGTCCAGTTCATAGCCACATAGCACGTTGGCGCTTCTATACGTAGCACCTCTATAGAACGTAACTATGTGCTAACACCACGGAACAGTTAGAAACTAAGACTTCTGGAAGAGGTAGGGAATTTAATCTTTTCTTAAAGTAATATTTTCTAATAATTTTCAACGATGTATGTATGTAACTTTCTCATTTTTCTTAAACGTAGCTTAGTATGAAATGTTCAATGTTTTTTCACGTCTTTTAACAGTGACAGAAATAAAGATATTGTTAACTTTTAAAACCAGCCAAGTGCAAATCGGACTAGTGCATGAAGCATCATAGTAAGGGAGCCCCCTTTAATTATGTTTTGTCATAGCGGCAACAGAAATTCACATTCTGAGAAAATTTCAACTGTCTACGTATAACGGATCATGAGATACAGCCCACTGACAGACAGATGGACGGGCGGACAGACAGCGGAGGTTTAGTTTAATAGGGTCTCATTGGTTAACCTTCGGGTGTGGAACCCTAAACAGGAAAGAAAACACTATTTTAAGCTTTCACGGTTTATAACTAAACTTATAATGTTGCTTACGGGAAATCTTCCGTGATTGTTCATTATTTTGAGCTCCAGAGATTCCACTCACGGAAAATATCCCGTAAGTGACAGTATAAGTTTAAGGAAAGAAAAGTCTAGTAGGTAGCTGTGCTAGCCTATATAAGTAATTGGTCATAGTCTAGTTTTGTTTCAGTTGCAAATATTCGCACAATCGTAATGTACCCACCATCCAAAAATACTGTCCAGCCCGCTAGTAAAACCGATACGTAACATATGAAACTGTTAGTATATCCAGTTTATTATCCTTCTATATCCGGACGCGTCCATTCGCCAAACCGCGGCGACATGCTGCCGCCATTATGCGTGCGTCCATTGGTGTTCAAATTAAATACATAAAGAAGAAATGTTTACATACAACTACGCTGTACAGACCATTACACAAGTGCGTCATATGGTACCGTAACCGACATTGTGAGCGCGATCTCCCATATAAATGTAGATACGAGAGCGGACCACAATTTTATGATTTCGCGTTTTATGTTATGTCTGAATACGGTGTTGCATTGGTCTGGTGTTGAGGCAGCTGCTAAGTGCTTGTGTAAAGTACTCTACATAGGAATAACTGCATTTATTTATACTTATATTTGAGGAGCTCGTGTTTACGCCGTGCCTCGGAAAGCACGTTAAGCCATTAATCCCAGCGGTCATTTGTAGATCTTTTGACCGTCGTTACAGGTACTCAGTGGCCCAAAAAGTCTGACAACCAGTCTTACCAAGGGGTATCGTATTACCTTGTACTAACTGGGTTGTGGAGGTCAGATAGGCAGTCGCCATCCATCTAAAATACTGGTATTCAGCTGCATCCGTTTAGACTGGAAGCAGACCCTAACATAGTTGGGAAAAGGCTAGGCAGATGATTTATGCTTTATTTAAGGTTGTTGTATCTGTCGGTGGGACGTAACTTTTTATTTATTTATTTATTTATAGATAGGAGAACCAGAGCCAATTACAGGTTCTCACGAGTAAACACAGAAAAGATAGTAGAGATCTTAGGATCACTAGTTAACAAGCACGATACCTGAGCACATCGATACCTTCACAGCTCTGCTGCTGAATTTTTTGGTAATGAACCTAATCGATTATACAAAAGCAGTTTTATTACTCTGAAATTCACGCGGCGATTTATTTAGATTATTTGCATATAAGGTAATGCATTCACATCCTTATCGATTTCACTTAGTATTGATCCCTAGATTTTTAACAAAGAAAAACATAAAAAAAAATACTGACATCTAACAAAAACGTTTACAAACAACAAACAGGACGAACTAAAAAAATAACCCTGCAAATGAAAACGGTACAAAAATCCGGGAGACAACGGCAGCGGAGATAATGTCCCGTATAATTGTCACGATACGAATTTATGCAACCGGGTCGTTGGGTCCTCACAACGCGTGCGGTGAGTGTGACAATGTTACTGTTCAAGCTAAAAATGGGGCAAATCCTGGGATATTCTAGTTGCATCATGCTTGTGAAGTTCTGCTGCATATTTTTTCTTGTAATCTGCAACTATGTTGGGGTCGGCTTCCAGTCTAACCGGATACAGTAGAATACCAGTATTTTATGGAGCCACTGCTTATCTGATCTCCACATCCAAGTCAGTACTGGGTAATACGGTACTCCTTGGTAAGACTGGTTGTCAGACTTTCGGGCCCACTGACTAGCTACAATGACTGTCAAAGATGTACAAATGACCACCAGGATTAATGGCTTAATGTGCTTTCCGAGGCACCGAGGAAGCTCAGTATGTAATGGGGGGTAACCCATTCACAGATCAATCTAGGCAAATGCGGGTTAACTGCTGCGAATATCGGTGGAAAGTGAATGGTTGTTTTTGGCAATGCTTACCTTTAGCTGGACCTGATCTTCTGCTGCACTCATGATCAAAGAAGCTAGTAAATCTTTAGATAGTGATAGCCACGAATTGGGGATATGGGATTTGCAAGTCTATTTCTTTATCATGTCGATGATACTATTACATGTTTTAGAGCCAATTCGCTGGCAGCGCAGAATTCGTTTTGACAGCAGCTTTTGAGGCTCAGTGGATAGAAAATTGAGGTCTACTCTGCGATTATAGTGCGTTATGGAACTCAAATGGAGTTGGGCACGACACCTAGCAAGGCGCGGTGATGGCAGGTCGAGAAAAGCTGTAACCGAGTGGCGTCCAAGGAATGGAAAGAGGAGTGTTGGTCATCCGGCGTTGAGATGGGCAGACGACATTGTAGCCATCGCGGGAATATCCTGGATGAGGCTGGTACAAGAGCGTGGAGCTTGGCACAAGCAAAAAGACTGGAGCAGCAGTGGGTGAAGTCAGACTGTGGATGATGATGACGATGAGTCTGCGATACAGTTGAAATAGTAGATGGTGAGATTGGCTGGATTAGAAAGTCGGAGGCCAAATGAGATATTGTGCTTGCAGGATAACTGGTCAATAAAAATTTAAACTTTTGTAAGTTTGCCATGAAACAGCGAAACTTTTTTTCATGAAACGGCATATCAAAAAATAAGTACAAACTTAATTTCTAAAATGATTATTTATTTATTTATTTAGTTAGGAAAGACAAACAGTAACATATTACAGGTTTATAATAAGGATTACATACTAAACTTTGATAAGTAGCCATTGTGGTAGAAATTATAAGATCGGAAAAGTTTACTGCAATAACTGAATGTTTTCCTACAACTCACTTCTTCCTCATTTCAAACTTTATATCAGCAATTTCAGAATTTACTCCCGCCTTGACATTAGCCCATATTCCAGTTTTTACAGCGACATCTCCGCTTGCATGCGAGGTCGCATTTTACCGCGATTCAGTTATTCATGTCCCGTGTTTCATTCGTCATCACGTTTTGATGTAATGATTAGTGTGCTGTCAACAGAATTAGTGGGAACTACGGACTGTTTCATTTGTTCGGATTATAATTTAAGTAAGTACTTTGTTTGTAATGGTTTTGGTATGTTGTGGTTTTACGTGGCACATACGTGAGTACATCTACACTACAGGGTGTAAACAGACCCTGCACGAAGCCGTTAACCAAGCATTCTGTACATCAAACTAAGTAACCTTGCACAAAAATGATTGCTGGGAAACAACTTTTTTTTTGGGGTGAAAAATAACCTTTTACGGTAAAACTCAATGTAACGCATTCAAAACAATGTGCTTATGGATGCATTGAATAGTAAACGGGTAATGGAGGTATTTAAAGTAAAATTATAACCTTAAAAAACTGTATTTAAAACAAAACTTATGAAAAAGTTGGAACTTTGACCCCCAATAACTCCGTAACTAGAAGGTTCCCAGGTATGGTCTAGAACAAAAAAATGATCGCAATAGCGGGGAAAACAAGGACCTTTCGGCTTCGTTAAGGGTCTGTTTACACCCTTTATAAGTGCAGACTCCATACATTTTAGTACACATTGAGAGAGATAATATCCTACTAATATTACAAATGCGAAAGTTTGCGAAGATGTATGGATGTCTGGATATCTGGATGTATGGATGTTTGTTACTCTTTCACGCAAAAACTACGGAACGGATTTGGATGAAATTTAGCACACTGATAGTTTATAAGCTGGATTAACACATAGAATACTTTTTATCTCGGTAGTATGATTCCTAAGGCAATTATCGAACTCCACGCGGGCGAAGCCGCGGGCATAAGTTAGTTTATCATAATCACTTAACATGTCATAATTCTCTTGCTCTTTTACCAACTTATTTGGGAGCAGCGTGTCTTCTTCTTTCAAACTTCTCTATTACTCGTCATTTCGGTAGACATCACTTAACATGTATGATGATAAAATGAAAATATTGTTCAATTGTTCGCTTGGTCTGTAAGGTCGTTGTTATTTTTTTCTCTCATCTGTGGTCGTATTTCTATGGTCTGTAGGCTTACCATGAGTTTGAAATGTATTATTCGTTATCGAATACTATCGCCCTGTCTCTTTCATATTCATCGACTGTTTTACGACACGAGAAGTATATCCGATAGTTTTTAGGGCATTGGGACGACATATCTACCCTGCACGCGTAGCATGACCACCGTAGAAACGGGTTTCTTTGACGGAAGAATCGACAAAATGGCATATTGTGTCGACAAAATGACAGATTTCTTTTCACAATCTGTCAGAGTCAGTAGTCTCGTTATCTGCTAGTGTCCGATGTCCTGTCAATTTGACCGTGACGGTTGACCGAACTAAAGTTCACACACAGTTCTACACACTTCACAGTTCAATTTACACCGGTCAACAGAATGTTATTCAATCGATTCTCACAAATGCCGTTATTAGTGAGCTTGTTTCCATGAGCTACATCTATGTTCATTTAATTTTAACCCTTTATTAAACTAAAACTTTCTTCCTTATTCATCTTTACATTCAAAATAACGGAACAACTCAATGTTTACGAAGACGGAGAAAAGCGATTATGGCGAAATGTTAATTAATCTACACAAGTTTACGTCAAATATTCAGTTCATTTTACTTAAGAAACTCCAAATTGACATCAGGAAGAGAATGTTTCAACCCGTTAAATTGCCATGGGGTGGTCTGTGTGACCCCATCTGAGCTAAAATTACACTAGACACAAAGAAAATTTAAGTGTATTTTGGTTCAATTAGTGGGAGGGTTAGGGGTGTGAAATTGCGCGGGGACAGTAATTTATTTTAAGTGTGATAGCAGACCAATTTCGACTGGGCAGCGATTATAGGATTTAAACCTTTTCGGTGAAGGAGCGAACTGTTTGGGTGATAGGTCAGCACGTTATATATCCAGAAGCCAATTATCTTACTATCTGGAAACTACTCTACATATATAAGGTCTAACTTTTTAAACACGAAATATTTCAAGAGTAACTTCTATAGGTCGTAAAGTCACCATAGCAACGAAAAATTTTTTTTTATCTAAGTGTATTTTTATAAAAAAAAAAATTAAAATTACTTGACCAACAAAATAAATACTGTCTAAAGGTTTAAAAAGTAAAAAAAAGTTTAAAAAAGTAAAAGTAAGTAAGTAAGTTTAAAGTTTGTAAAGGTTTTATGCAAAATGTCGCAAGAATATTTAGAACTATAATAATTTCGTAAAAATAAAAACATTCAGAAAAAAATTTTTTTTTCGTTGCTATGGCGACTTTACGACTTGTAGAAGTTACTCTTGAAATATTTCGTGTTTAAAAAGTTAGACCCTATATATATTTTTTACTGAACACTATGTACATAAACCTCCATTTCCAACGAAACATGACCTCGCTTTATGTAGATTTCCTGTACGATGAGAGATACACTTATACTGGTTTTGCATAGCTTGATTGGTCGTCACGCGTACATAAATAAGTACTGCACCGGATCAGCAATCGACTCAACTCGAGCCGTGCACCAAGTCTTTCTATGAAATTCTGCAACTGCAACGCACCATAATAAGCGCAGTAATGACATCACCTCGGATCGGGATCAATTAGTAAAAACCGGCCAAGTGCGAGTTCGGACTCGCGCATGAAGGGTTCCGTATCGTCTTAGTAGGTGAACCTCCTTCAATTTATTTTTTGTTGAAGCGGCAACAAAAATCACAGCCCGCTGACAGACAGACGGACGGACAGCAGAGGCTTAGTAATAAGGTTCCATTACTCTTCGGGTACGGAACCCAAAAAATGACGTGAAGTGATGCCGAAACTGTGCAATGCTTCTACGTGTGCTATGGCCTAAAATCGTTTCTCCAGTTCGCTACCCATACAAAAAACCAACCACATTATCCCATAAGTCCAACTCATACAGAATTAGTACATAGATAAAGCATAATCCCTGATTACGATCAACTTAATTATGACGTCAGACAGAAGCTTACGACCTTGCCGTATCAGAATTAAAACCAGTCGTAAAACATAATGACGGTAGGGCTCTGATAACGTTATCAATAGATATGTCTAATTAGGGATTTTGCGAAGACCTTTTTCGATATGAGGGTCTAGATTACAAACAGGAGTTATTAGGCTTGGTTGAAATAGGTGCAAAATATTTCAAAAGAGGTAAAAATCAGTAAGGCTGAATTTTCAATCGTCCACGTCAGGTAACTTATCTGAGGAGTTTAGGCAGTTCGTAATATTCATCATTATGTAAAACTTATTTACAAAAGATAACTGATGATTGAAAAAAAATAAAAATTGCAAAAATAAAACCGACTTCAAAAACACAAAAAAGTGAAAAATAACTTTAGCTTCAGAAGTCGGTGACTTTTGTTTGTTTGATTCAGTTTTTCTGTCACCGACTCCAAACAAAAAAAGAATAATCAAAATCGGTTCACAATTGGTGAAGAAATGGCTGGACATACACATAAAAAAAACAGACCAATTGATAACCTCCTCCTTTTGGAAGTCGGTTAAAAAGTTCGTAATTTTCATCGTTACCTGATTATTGAAAAAGGTGACTTTCAGATAATTTGAAATACTTACGTGGATAAACATCGACGTGAGCTTTGACCTCATAGAACTTGAAAAACCCAGAAAGCAAAACAGAAAAATAAAATATTATGTGTCCTCGTCTTCCTTTTTTAAATTGCTGTATTAAACTTCTTGTTTCCATAAAACATTATTATTTTTCTCCAAATTACTGTTCCAACAACCCATTTTTTGCAACACATATTATTACCAAAATAAACATGCGATGTATTTTCTATTTATAACAACATCATACAACCCGCGTACCACCGCTTGTGGTATAAAATGTACCAACAAAATTATGCTAAGAAAACAGGCGATGGAGGAACGAACATAAATTCCAGTGTTACACTGTTAATCAACATAGAAATTGTAATTCGAATATTGGCCCTACAATTACAATACATTTACATACAGATTTGGTCGGATTGAATTTCTATGGTAACATTCAGCTTGTTAATTTACCTAAAAGGAATGTAATTACTCAGATGGAATTTATATCCCATACGAAGTCCATGTGAAATAATGAGGGTACTTTAACGACATTTCTACGGAACCCCAGCCTTTCTTGAGTCGGTATTTTGCTCTTAAACTTTCTTCTATTATTGTCATCATTAGCCATAAAATCTTTTTATATGTATAACTCTTTCATTTTATAGTAATTTCAATCTCTCGCTTTCTCTATTTATTCAAGAAAAATATTTGTTCTGAATTCCTATTATCCTAATCAAACCGTTATATGTGTGTTTTATAAATACAGGGTGTTCTATTGATGTGTAAAATGATTTCATTACATTGTGTTACCAATGAGTTGTGGGTCAAGTCATTATAAATTCCATAAATTAATATGAGAACGTTATTAGAGGAAAACTGGTAAAACAAATGTAATGTTTTCGCTCGCTTTTGAAATGAAAATATTATGAGGCTATGATTTTGTATGATTAGGGTGTTTTTAGGACCTTTTGATTTAATATTCAAAGAAAAAGATATTCTGCTGATCACTTTCCTATTGGATTTTATTAATCTAATTGGGTAAGCTCGTAACTCCTATCAAGAAAAAAATCGGATAAACCGGTTAGCAAAACTTGCGGACTGACAGTTATTTTTGACAGTGGGGTAATCCTTTAAACACGTGAGGTTTTTTAAGCCATTTCTATACCTCCCTTGTCTACCTATGCGACTAGCTACCCACTAAAAATGGAGATACCTATATCAATTAAACCTAAACAATAGCTGCACTAGAATAGAAGCTATTCACGAACGTGGCATGTAATCGTTTTATTCGCCATGATTGCCCTGGGTGAATAAATATTTCTTTTTTTTCCACACCCGGCAGCCCCACAGCTTCCGTCGTACGAATAATTGTGAGCATTCGGTCAATTGTACCGGCACGCGCCGCTCTGAGTGTTTTGCTGGCATTCTGTAAAGAAAAGTGACGCAATTTTTCGACGATTATGTATGAAAGGAATATACTGGGTGAGCAATGTGTGGGAAATATTTCGTGGGGAATATTTTTATGAATATGCGAGTTAAAAGTTTTTGGAGTTTTAATATTCAAAACTGGTATGGGCAAAAAAGTTTGGTATGGTAATTCAGGTTATTCAGGAATGTGTTCTTTGTGAAATGATTGTTTAAAAAAATAAACATAACTATTTTAAAAGCTCTTGTCTAAATTGTCCGCTATTTGGGTGTTATTTACTCTCCTACTACCCTTAAAATAAACTTCTAAACGAATCCAATAAACGACAATAATACTAAATTACAAAAAGTATGATTAAAATTGCTTCTAACACACGTAATAAAAACCATTGCCTGGAGCGCTGTACAATATCATATCTTTCCCCTCCCTATTTTAAAGTGTGATGCAACTCATAAGAAAATGTCTTTTAAAACACATGCCATGTGGCCCTCTAATATATATTTTAAACTGACTTTATTTGCTTAAATTTGATGCAGTTTAAAGGGTGCATAATTTACTTTAGACTAATTATTTTGCAATAGGGATGCGCAGATGGTGTTCCGAATTGGGGGTAAAGAAGAAATTCTTTGTGACAAAGTTTGTAAGACAATTTTAATTAAATTGCAAGGTGTTTTATATCGATGAACTGTTTTAATAAGCGTCTTCATTAACAAGAATATTGTTAGTGAGTTTTGAAGAATGATTTGTTATGAATCTATTACTTAACATAAATTTTCTTTAAATTGGTTTAATACAGAGCACTAAAAGCCCTTTGGATACTGCACAACATAAATGATTTGGTACTGCTCCACGAAAAAAGCCTTTGAATGCAGACTTTAGTAAAAAGAAAGGCAACTGATGGCACTAGCATAGCTTGTACCAAGCAACGTCATTGGTTGAAAATCTGTCTTTTGACCAGCCTTCCCATTAGAGGGTTAATCGGTTTTTCTGTATACTTACAGACATGTTACCTATAGATGTCCTAATTAGTGTACAAATAGATAATATCCTGAAACTAGAAGATATTCCTACCATAAAAAGTCACAAACAAACCCACTAGTAGGTGCCACTGCATTCAAAAGTATAATCCCAAAAAAACCCTTAAACGTTTACCAAAAAAACCGAGACCAATTCCCGACAATCCAACAAATGAGTTTCGTTAATAGGAAAGTCTGGAAGCAAATTTTTGGCGCCGTCCACGTTCTATCCCAGTTGGATTTCCAATTTTCTATACGTGACCTTTTTCACTCCAAATGTCACATGTTCTACAAACGAGGTGTCTTTGAAAACGTAATTAGAAAATTCCCCAACGACACGACGACGTAACGGTTCCGTTCTCTGTTGGATTTCGGTGCTCAGGCGCTCTCGAAGTCGCAAATTAGTTTTGTTCATGATATGTTATCGTAGATGGTGCCTATTGGTTGAATGTTTGCGTTTACGCGGGTAGTTATCGGTTTTACTTGTGTTTTTTTTTATTTTGTGTATACAGGGTGTAAACGGACCCTTCACGAAGCCGTCTACCAAGCATTATGTCCATCAAACTAAGTAACTTTACGCAAAAAATATTGTTGCGAAACGAAATTTTTTTTGGAGTGAAATATCACGTAAACATTTTGCTGATGGATTATTGAATAGTACGGGGGGTCGCGGAGGTGCTTAAAGTAAAAATATCTCATTAAAAACATACATTAAAAAAAAGTTGTGAAAAAGTTGGAACTTTGACCCCCAATATCTCCGTAAATAGAAGATTCCCAGGTGTGGTCCAGAACAAAAAAAAAATATCGCTTGGATTACAGGTGTATTTTGCATGTTATTGGTATATTCATAAAATGATATGCCAACAGACTTTTTGCCTGTTTCCCTCTGAAATTCAAACTAACCGTAGTTAATGTTTCGATCAGACTTGCTCCCTCAATAGAAGAAATGATGTTGACATTCAACTGCACAAGTGCAGTTAAGCAATTTCCTCCAAACAAGCAGACTGGAGGTAGCTAGCTGCAAGGTAGGTCTCACTGGTATTCTTTACAGAATTGCTTAACATACAAAACTTACATTGATAGTCTCCTTAAATTTTAAAATTCAACAGCATCCATTGTGCTATTTAGGGCCTTTGCACACCACGTTTTTTTATGCGCTGACGTCGCGCGTAGAACGCAATCAGGACGCTCAGCAAACGTAAGACTGAAGTCACGTTGTTACCTTTGCATATGATCCCTGCGTTTGTATCGCTATAAACGCGCTGATTCATCGCAAAAACGCGCGTTTGTAGCGATGCATCGCGTAGAAAGCCGCCGCCAATTGGATACAGACCACAGTATTACGGTAGCGTCGCTTCAGACAACTTTGCTTACGATTGAAACGCGCTATAAATGCGCGTTTGGATCGATACAAACACACGTTAATTTTGCGTTTTTGTTGATAACATGTAAAATATGTGTGTAAAATCTGCTAAAACGTGTTGATAACGCGCAGAGGACGCGCTAATCAGAAAACGCGCGTCGTCAGCGCATAAAAAAAATGTGCAAAGGCCCTTACGTTGTCTATCAAAACAATTTTTCAAATCTATTAAGCAATAGATTGGGAATTTATGTGTGCCTGTTGCCAAATGCATCGGCGATGCTGCCACGTACAAATGACGGTTCTGAGCAACAGAAAAAGGTAAGAGCATGGAAAATGCAATTCTGTGCTGATAGATGGGGTTCAACCCTTAATCTTTCAAACTTTGAAAGAAAGTGTGTTACCTAGATATGTAATTACGGTGATATGCTTTGGGCACAATGTACCTAGGTAGTTTAAATATTATGTATTTGCCTATTTGAATATTGTGTGTTGTTTCAACATTTAAATTGTTTTTACGCTCGTACGTTTTCATTTAAGCATAAAATAATAGAATTGCCATCCCAGCGGTGTTGCGGCGCACTTGCGTAATTGGTTTAGATAAATTAACAAAGTAGTTCCAAAGAGTGATATCCCACGAGACACATTCTAATTGTAAACCCGCCCCTGTTTCAACGATTCTTGCATTGATAATGAGTTTTTATGATTATTGTTTAACACTGTTTCTTGTAATGGTATTGTATTGTTTAAGTTGGTAACATTTTGTGGTCTGTCATTCTTAAGTGGGTATTAATAAGGTAATTATAAAACCTGTATCAACCTGCTTGTAATATAGGTAGATGGGTACACCAACTGTAATAATTTGGCAGATTAAGGCGGCTATCACACGACACCGCTCGTCCGCGCGGACCGGCCGCGGCGGTGAATCGGATTTCACGTCGCATTGGCTTGTATGGAATCCGTTGATCCCATACAGACGTCTTCCGGGTGGACGAGCGATGTGAAAACAAGATTTTTCATTAGTCCCACGTTGTTACTCATAGCTGAAGGTTTTAGTCATTCTAGGCCTGTCAGAATAGGTAAGTAACGTTCAGATGCAAAAACTGGGTAAAAGGTTAATATATAGTGTTTATAAAATTGCAAGACATCATCACAGTTCTAATAAGCATTATCAAATTAACTTTCATTGTCAACCATTCGAATATTTTCATTTCCAATAGTCATCTACTTTAGTTTGGAACTCAATACCTCCACAACATTTATTCCGTACTCAGATCAAATTCGAGCGTTACCGACAACTTGCGAAGATATGGAGCGAAGGGAAACTGTGCAAACGGTCCGAGCGATAAGCTCGACTTGCATGAATCTGAATAACAAACAGACTCAGACAGTCCTGCTACAGACGGAATGACAAAAACACGAGCCAATAATCTAAATGCACCAATCAGAGCGCGTAAATGCTCATTGCTTTCCTTTTATAAATGTGCATAACGCATGAAGTGGTGGTGTTCATAAGTGCTTCACCAAACTTTGCCCTTATTTGCCTCAAACGTCACCCTTATTTTTTCGTACTTCCACGGTCACCCTTATTATTTTTTTGCTCATCCTAATTGCTTTCTTTGAAAAGTCGGTGATGAATTTGACAAATAAGTATAAATGTAGTTGACATTCGTTTTTTCCTTGATATATTACATGAGCAACATGTAGGTGCATCACCTTATCATATTAGATGGTATTGCAGCTTGCTTCGCACAGCGCCACCTATCGGGTCCTAAACTACATCTAATGTAGCCTACATTTTAAGTTAAGCATCTAGCAGTAGAGCGGTGAAAACTGCGTTCAAATTCTATAAACTGTTGATTTGGCTTCTGTTGCTCTAATAAAGAAGAAATCGGCCTATTAACTGTTCTTTATGTGTACACAATGATTCCATTTTTAAATATTCCAGTATAAAATAATATTTAAAAAACATTAAAAAATATACCGGTATCGGGAACAGGATCCAAGCTACTGGCGGTCAGTGCTCGAGAGAGAAACCTCTTAACAATACGATCCGTGTCCAGGAGTACCGCTTTCTAAATCAAGCCCTTAATCCAGCTGCCTAGTGAGGGCCTCCTCAGGTATTGGTCGAGGCTCTTGGCAATTAAGCCATTGGTGGAAACGACTATCGGCACTTCAATTCAATTTATTTTTGTATGTTGCCTGAAAAAAACACAGCTTATTTGATTTTATTTTATGTTTCAATCTGTTAGGTTTAGCAATATTTGCTGAAGTTGGCTGTCATATTGAGCTAGATCTTTGACAGTCGGTACAGATAGTCAGAAGCACAAACATCTTACAATCAGTCTTACCAAGGAGTACCGCGTTACCCGATCTCCAGTTTGTTGAAGTGAGATAAGCAGTCGCTCCATGAAAAGTATTAGTATTCAGCTACATCCGATTTGACTAGAAGCGGACCTCAGTGTATTGTGAAAAGCTAAACAGATGGTAATTATTACCATTCAATTTGATAATAATCTTCAGGAGACGAAGTTTTAGTAGCTTTTTGAAATATTAGTAGCAATAAAACATTTTTTTTTCAAATTATTTATTTATAAATAGGAGAACCAACAGCTATAACAAATGAATAACAATTATTTGTGCAACACAGAGCCAATTACAGGTTCTCATGAGGAAAACAGAGAATACAACACAGAAAAGGTAGTAGAAATCTTAGGATCACTAAATAACAAGCACAATAAAAAACAAAAGGAATTAAAATAAGATAAGACACACTCTGACACCAGGTTAGACATGAATGACACGGCAAAAGAAACCATACAAGTTATTCCTAAAGTGCAATAGCGTTTTGCAAATTCATATTACTTCTTTTTCTTTTATTCAAATATAGCTTCCAATGCATCCTAGTTGATCTCTTAAACAGCACAAACATAGTTTGGAAGACATATCTATGAGCTAATAAAAATGTCACCGGTTCTACAAGAAAAGCAGCATTGAAAGCCAGTAATAGTATAAACATCGAATCACATATAAACGCAACTGCTATCAAAGACGCAACATGACTTATATTTCGTTCTGACATGCTCTTCTTACAACATGACAAAACAGATAGAACAATTCTTATAAAAACCAACAAATTCACGGTTAACATAAAAAGTAATGGTAACTGTGTCAGTAAGACTAGGGTCCCGTAACGGATATCCAAAATGTTTGCGATAATTCCGTCACTAATTGCTATTATAATACCAGCTGTTCCGAGTGAGAATACAGTGGCTTTCCTCTTCTCACAGCTTATTTTGCCGACGTAGACGAGTACGAGTCGTAAATACGCAACCAGTGAAGAACAGAATGCCCAGCATATTGATAACATGAAGATACAATCGACGAGATCGATCGAAGTTGAGGCCGAATAACCGACAGCGAACGAAACAGTCATTAAACACTGGAACACGGTACCGGTAATGATTTGGTTTAAGCTGATGTAGTTCAGAAGTGAACGCCACTGCGGCAGGAGACACCATGTTGTTATCAACACCATAACACACAATATAGACAGGAGCGATCCCGAAATACAAACAATTATGAAAAACATATTTTTGAGTTTTATTCGTATAAACGAATGGTATTTATTTTAAAGTTAGCAGCTGTATGCACAGCAACTGCACAATATCCAGAATGTCAAAGTTATCTCTCTCTCATTATTATGATGTTATCTAAATTAATGGCAATTTATTTTAATTAGGTTTATTTCTATTATAAATGTGAAAGTTTGTGAGGATGGTTGTTTGTAACACTTTCACGAAAAAATTACTGAACGGACTTTGAACTTGACACACATTTAGTTAATAACCTGGATAAATACATAGGGGTTTTATCCTGGTAGTACGATTCCGGGGGTTGTCACCAAAACCCCCGCGGGCGAAATCACGGGCATAAGCTAGCTAGGTTAAAATTTTAACAGTATGGGTTCAATTGCTCCAAGTGATTTTTGTCATCCGGTTGTATTGATGGTTTTAGTTTATTGAGAGGAGCTCGTGGCTAGATAATGACAGTCGCTCGGGTCGATCTTTAGGTTAAGCCATGCTTGCCTAGGTTGGTCTGTGGATGGGTGACCACCCATTACAAACCGAGTTTCCTCTGTGCTTCGGAAAGCACGTAAAGTGTCATTTATAGATCTTTGACAGTCGCTAGGTAGTCAGGGGCCCAAAAAGTCTGACAACCAGTCTTATCAAGGGGTATCGTATTACCCAGTCCTAAATGGGTTGTGGAGGTCAGATAGGCAGTCGCTCCATGTAAATTACTGGTATTCAGCTGCATCCGGTTCGACTGAAAGCCGAACCCAATATAGTTGGGAAAAGGCTAGGCAGATGATGATTGTATTCATGGTTTTAATTTTTATAATTCTGTTAATAAATACGTGTTACTGCCGCGAATTATATTTTGTTCAATATACTGACATTGAAAAAAAAAAAAAAAAATGAATTTGGGTTATTCTGGCGCTTTCCCTTTGATGGAAAACGTTAAACTGCGAAACTGGGTTGTAGAGATCAGATAACCAGTCGTTCTATGTAAAATACTAGTATTCAGCGGCATCTGATTAGACTGGAAGCTGACCCTAACATAGGAAAGGGCTATGCTGATTTTAGAAGTGATCTTTCTTCTCTTTGGTAGCTCTACGTAGTTACAGTGTGATGACGACGAGGCACAAAGAAAGCGTCAAACGATTTAGCGTCGAATTGGTTTTAAACCAATTGATTAGGTACCTAATATTCATAAAATAATACTGAGGGACTTGAGTTGATTTCATTTTTTTTGCAAACACATAATGGAGTAGAAGTTTTAGTTTGAAATAAAACAAGATTTTTATAATTCAAATAATTTATAATTCAAATTGTTCCTTTAATGCAATAATGTTGTGGAAATTCAAATTCATTCTTTTTCTTTTCTTCAAATATAGTTTCCAATGCATCCTAGTTGATTTCTTAAACAGCAGAAACATGGTTTGCAAGACAAGTCTATGTGCCAACAAAAACAATAACGGATTAAAAATGTAATTTGATATCATAGCTGAAAAAAATAATAAAAATATCAACGCTATTAACATAGAATCACATAAAAACGCAACTACAATCAATGATACAACATGACTGATATTTCGTTTTGACATACTCTTCTTACCACAAGATAACACAGACTTAATTATTCTTATGAAAACAACAAAATTCATGAGCATCACACAAATCAATGGAAACATGCCATACAAATAGCCATTTAAATAAAAAAGTTTTGGAACAATTCCATCACATACTCCTATAATAATACCAGCTATTCCGTAAGTGAACACAGTAGCTTTCCTCTTCTCACAGCTTATTTTTCCAACATAGACGAGTACAAGTCTCAAATACGCGACCAGTCCAGAACAAAGTGACCAGCATATTGATGTGATCAGTAAATAATAACTTAGGAAAAATGTTGCCCGTGAAAAATAGACTCTATAGAAATAAAATTCAAACAAACACTGGGCCATAGTACTGGTTATGATTTGGTTCAGGCTGATGTAGTTCTGAAGGGAACGCCACTGCGGTAGGAGACACCATGTCGTTATCAACACTATCACACACAATATTGACAGCCCAGATCCTGACACCTGCATAATGTCTACGAAACTCAGGGTCGCATTCTTCATTGGAATTATTTTCTTCAGTGAAATTGTATTGAAAACAACAGATTTGACGTTTAAATCAACAGCTGTGTATGGTATTACTAGCTATAAATATATATAATGACACAAGTACACTCATTACACTGTTATCAGGGATTACTTAAAATAACAATATTCATTAATTTTAATTAGATTTTGTAACGGTAACTGGAAGCTAGGGTTCCACTCCAATATGCTTTTTTTTTAAGCGACTACTCATTCAGTATTTTTTTATGTGTGTTCAGCGATAATTCCTTACTATATCGACTAATTTAAATGTTTCTTTTGTATTGGAAAAGAGGTCCTTGGAGGTGTGCCATTAGTTAAGTTCTAATATGTCGTTCTTGAGTTAACTTCAATAAAAACGTGAAATGCGCATTGTGGGTCCTTAAAAATGACCATAGCATGTTCTGGTGAACAAAAAACGACCACAAAGCGAAAAATTTCGTCATGGCAGTTGATAGTGAGGGCAAAATGAAAATCCAAGATGGCAGATGTGACATTTTTTTAATTTTCGTTTTTGGGTGTCGTTTTCATGGTTTTCGGACGAAATAAAAATAAAACTCCAACAAACATGGCCGATGTGAGATCAACATCATGGGAGTCCTCAATAACAAATTTCGCTGTCATGGCTGTTTTAAACATGCCTCAAGGCGTAGTGGAAGGTTTTTTCGCTCAATGGGCGTTTTCGGTCTTTG
Source organism: Noctua pronuba (assembly GCA_905220335.1). NCBI lineage: Eukaryota > Metazoa > Arthropoda > Insecta > Lepidoptera > Noctuidae > Noctua > Noctua pronuba. Next base: position 11,040,943 of record LR999902.1, read on the forward strand.
AGCCTAGATCACAGGACCCAGGAACATGGGTCGAAACAAAAAAAATGGACTCTTCATACTAATTGCGTAATTTTTTTTTATGAATGGCCTCTCAGGTCAGGTCAACCTAGGAGGTTGTCGTCTGCTTTACCGGACTATCCTGTGGGTGCCTTGAGGGTAAGGCTTCCAGCCAGGGCAAAACTAATTGCGTCAGTTGATCTGATATTTTATACGGGAGGTTCAAGAAAATTCATCCATTTTCTTAGTTGTCCTGTTTAATTGGCTTATTATGTTACACCCTGTATTTCTTAACTACTTAACGAACAAAACGAAATATAATTATCAATAACATGGCCTTTGTTTAACTGGCAATAACAACTGTTTACCTACATTATTAAAAAAAAAAACATTAATTAAAACAAATCGCTGATAACAACACTAATAAAAATACTCGTGACATGTAACATTTGCAAATAAATGTACAAGCCATGCACACAACTAGGAGTTTAAACGGGAAATCAATGGTTTTGACTGTAAAAATTAAAGAAAATCACCAGAATAAAAATGAATGTGACTCTGGACTACGACGATATTATGTTTCTGACAGGATCTGGACTGTCGATATTGTGTGTCATAGTGTTGATAACAACATGGTGTCTCCTGCCGCAGTGGCGTTCACTACAGAACTACATCAGCTTGAACCAAATCATTACCGGTACCGTGTTCCTGTGTCTAATAACTGTATTGCCAATTTTTGAGATTCGAAAAATTGTACTTTACAATCTCGTGCATTATATTTTGATTTCATCGATATGCTGGTCACTCTGTTCTTCACTAGTCGCGTATTTAAGACTGGTACTCATCTACGTTGGAAACATAAGCTGTGAGAAGAGGAAAGCTACAGTGTTCACTTACGGAATAGCTGGTATTATTTTTGGAATAAGTCACTTACTGGTTGTGAACTTAATACGTGTCCACGGGCCTCCTGCTAATTACTTAGGGCTATTTACAATAGTCTTAATAATGATTGTTAATTTTGTTATTTTTATAAGAATTGTTTTGTCCGTGTTGTCATGTTGTAAGAATAGTTTATCAAAACGAAGCATAAGTCATGTTGCTTCACTGATTGCCGTTGCGTTTTTATGTGATTCAATTTTAATAGCATTAGTGGTTATGTTATTGTTTTCTAATTATTTCCAATCCCTATCTCTTACTTTACCGATCATGTTTCTTTTGACACATAGACTTGTCTTTCAGACTATGTTTGTTTTACTTAGGAAAACAACCAGGATACATTGGAAGCTATACTTCAGGAAACGTAGAAACCGCAATAAGAATAATATCATATAGATTTAAGAAATGTAGAGTAAAGAGTACTTTTTGTTAATTTATTCTTGTTTTATTACTAGCAATTCATATGCAATGTACCAAATAAGATAGAAATAAAGCTACAAAAACTTTGATTTTGACTTAATTAGAGCTCAGCCAGCTCCGTTGGCACGAGAAATGATATCAGCAACGTTGCAATGCTTTTCATCTCGCGAAAGCAAGTACACCACACGTTCCTCAGTAAGTTAAATAACTTGTTACCATGCAAAATATTTTTTCTATAAATAAAACAGTAGCTGCCTGTAGTATACACAACACAAGTATTTATAGAAGGTATTGAGAACCGCCCGCGGCCCTTCGATACGGAACTTAGTCGTTAGCAGAAAGCGTCGAGCCGTACGACAGACAAAGCCCGCTTCATTACTATAAATCTGATCGGTCCTACAGACATGCTACGTCTCCAATGAGTTCTGCAAAAGAGACGACGGTTCGCTTTCCTTAACCAAACAAGCAATGGAGATGAAAGTGTCTGTTAAGTCGCTACAGTCTGTCTTGACGTGTGTTGCTAGCAGTAATTGGGGTGAATACGCTTTATTAGCAAGAGATTTGCAACTTTACATAGATAAAGGGACCTTTGAAGGGATGTCGATGGTAACTGTTTAACCGCTCACTAGTTAAGAGTTCATGCCATATTTGGGAAACGTTTGATTTGCATCATAAAGCTTGTTTTGAATTTAGCGTACAAAGTTTCACAAGTTTAAATTAGATGAATGAATAAATTAGTGTTTGCAAGACGTCTCATACAGACTTGGAGCTGTGTTGTGAAGTAGCTGAGATAACTAAGAATACAGATTGGGGAAGTTATGTTGTTTTTAGTTGGTATTTGGAAGGCCTAAAAATAGAATACCAGCAAGTACTCTCTCTCATAAATATATTTGATATAATGCTGCTTTACAGCTCTAAATGATACTGGCAAGTAAGAATTCTGATACAGACGACTTTTTTGTTGATTTTGCTGATTTATACAAGCCACACAAAACCAGCCAGTGCAAAAATAGAGCTCTAGTAAAAAATACCCTTATATACGTAGGTCCAATGAGATCAATAACCACCAATACTCAAACAAGAGCCGCAGATTCCGGAATATTGACCCAAGTCATTGACCTTTTGAGGTTTTGTCTTCCACGATCGAGTGGTCACTATGATTGCTTCACCTGATCTGCCATCTGCTTGACCACCTGGAGCAGAATTCAGATACGGTTCGCTCGTCATAACCCCCATAAAATATTTTCAAAACGGAACGGTTCATTGATCGTTTCGCGATGAAACTTTACTATAAGTACCCTGGACTAATAGCCAGAACGTGACTCGAGTTAGGAGGTAATTTTGTAGGAGGACCTTAAGAATATCATACACCAACAATGTGGAGGGGTTTATGTGGTGGAGTCATTTTTGTTTTTGGTGCCTTCTGTCTAAATTCTTACTTGGTTTATCAATATGGAAGTGCGCAGATGAGGTGATAGGGCATGTGGTGCAAGATGGAGATGAGTTTTGGGCTAAACATAATATTTGAACTTTTTGTCATCGACACGCTAAGAAGAAAAATATGGAAGTTGTCCATTATAGGCAAGCAAGAATAAACAGAGTAATAAACCACCAGTGAAACGCAAGGGGGTTGTTCTCTCAAAAAGATGTTTGCAGGCATGTCATTCCCAAAGTGTTATTCAAGGCAATGTATTGCATTGTCATGGATTCTGACCACCTTCATTTAAGATTTGTGTATCGGGAAAAGGCCATGTGATTCCATTGAATAAAGTCCCCAGGTTATCTATATCCATACTAAAATGTATTATAAATGCAAAAGTAAGTTTATTTGTTACCTTTTCACGCCTAAACCTTTGAACCGGTCATCCTGAATTTTGCATATACTTTGTCAGGTGTAGAGAAACGGACATAGGGTACCTTTCATCCCGAAAAAAAGTACTGTTCCCGAGGAAAACAACAATAACATTCTTATGATAATAGATGGCGCCACGTGTTTTTCGAATCATGATTGATTTATATTATTACAAGCATAGTTCAACCCGAATTGATTGTTAAATTTTAAATTACCGCGAGCGAAGCTGCGGGCAAAAGCTAGTGGTAAATATATGAAATTGCAGTCATCATTCTCCTGCCCTTATCCCAGCTTACTTGGGGTCGGCGCAGCATGTCTTCTTCTTCCATACTTCTCTATTACTCGTCATCTCAGCACTTACTTCCTGCCTAGCCATACATTCTAACACAGACCATCTATCGTTTCTTTGGTTAGGCTGCAATTTCAATGGTCAACAACCATTGAAACTGCAGACTTTAAAATATTATAATTTGTGTGTGCCTGTAGACAAATATTATTTTGATTGAAAAGAGTGTCCATGGAGTTTCTTGGCCATTCTTCTCAATAGAGATCTACGCTTTGGAATTGGCAACTACAGTACTTCCACAAGTTATTATGCCTTGTGTCTGGGACTGTAGCTTCGCCTTCTTTGTTTTTCTGACATTCAAAAGTGCCTGTTATGGTCTAATTGAAATAAATGCTTTGAGTTTGAGTTTTGAGTTTGACATTATTTAATTTTCAGTCTGCCTCATCTTCGTTGTACTGTGTCTTAACTTTTCCAAGACAAAATTGCTCACTTTTGCACGATTCCATCCAATTTATTCCCCCCTTACAAAGGTCTTATCTTGAATGAGAGAAGCTTGTTTTAATGTCGTTAATTTAAGACTCTGGCGTCGGTAACGATTTCATTCTGTTGTTCTGTTGTACCTTAGGCTAGTTTTCCAATAGTGTTGAAGGTAGATTAGGTAGCAGACCACTTTTGTACCTGTGTTTCAGTTTGAATTTAAACTATAATGATATTATTGTAGACGGAGATGACAACAGCACTAAAAGGTTTAGTGAAGACAGGGAACTGGACTGCTTCGTTGGTCTGGTGGTCTGAGCATGAGGGCTTTGGTTCGATTCCCGGGTCAGGCGAAGTTGTATTGGGTTTTTCCATCAAGAATTTCTCAGTAGAAGCCACGGAGACTGGATCTGTGCCCGGTTGATGTCGAAAGGCTCGCCCTCTATTACATGAGTCTTAAAAATAACTGGCAGAATGTGTACTTACGGTGTACTTGTTAGGTACACTTCTGCCTAACCCTTCAGAGATCAGGCGGGAAACACCAGAAGCAAGGCGAACGCGATCCAAAAATCGATCGAGGAATCGATGACGTGTGAACAAATAATTTTATAGATTTTTTTTATTTTTATCTTACACATGTTTTAAATAATAGTATACGGCATTTCTTTTACTTCTGAACGGAAGATACTAACGGCCAGTAATAAAATCCGCAAATCGATTCTCGTACGATCAACCAACAATCAGCCTCATAAAAAAAGTAAAATATTCCGTACGCACACCGTCGGAAATCCACTTTTTGTTAGACATTATACCCAAATTATAGACATAGAGCCTCGTAAAGGGGTGAATGACATCGGACAATGTTTTATATAAGAGTTTTATATCTCCTCTTTGTAATAATACGGAAATCTGTTAATGTTTTGCCTTAAGTAAAAGGTTTTATTGCATTAATTGTAGGGTTCCGTAGTCAGTATGTCACAGCCATTTTAATTCAAGACTGTTGGCACCACATAGTTATTAAGATAATGGGTGTGTTCTATGAACTGCTACACGAAAGTAATACGAAATTATCAAAAAAATAAAAATAGGGGTGGTTCTCCATATATGTAACTGAGGGATGAAAAATTTTTTCAAGGTACATAACTGTAAGCTTTGATATTTGAGTTTTCAGATATGGGACTTTTTCGTCAAACTGCATCAGGATATCTCGTAAGTGACAGTATAAGTTTAGTTGTAAACCGTGAAAGCTTAAAACAGTGTTTGTTTTTTCATTACCATACCATGCTGTTGAGTGTAAATTTACGTATGAATGGGCGTAAAAAATATTGTTACTATTATGGTTTGTTGCTACGGAACCCTGTGTGACCGAATGTGACTCAAACTTGGCCATTTTTTTTATTTTAAATGTAGATACTGTCTTCTTTTATAGCTGACTATTAAAATAATAATGACAACTAAGGATAGATAAGGTAATCATAATCATAGTATACTGCTTTGTGTACAATTAATTCAGTATTTTAAAACATCGTAAAAGTGTTGATGTGTTTATAGACGCGAGTGTAATAATAAACACTTGGGAAGAGTTTCTAGGAACTGTTGAGTACGCTGCAACGTTTGTCACTCTAACGGAAAGGTTCTGAGAATTTTGTGAGAAAATATAAGGGAACCTGAGTGTTGCTAGTGAGAATAATCAACTAGCAATTTCCCTACTATGTTAGGATCGGCTTCCAGTTTCGTTTAACTGGGTGGCGTCTGGCAGAAATTTACGTCGACGGAGAGCATCTGGCAGTGTTAATAATTATTTTTTAACAATCTTTTATACAAAATAAAAAAAACAGCACTCAGGCTTTAAGAAAAGATAATGTTATTTTTACGCAACTTTTTTTTTTTTAATGGGAAATCATCAAATGAACTTTAGCAACTGATATTTGCAAAATTGTCCGTCGGCACAAGTTAGCAAGTATGCATATGTTCACAATACAAACTAACACTACTAAAAAAATAAATAATAATATATTTTATTTCCGGTTGTTCTCGTCTGGCTAACGGCGAGTACTTGCACAGGCACAACCAAGTAGCCAGGATTATTCACCAGCAACTTGCCTTGAAATATAAACTTGTGGAATCTGAGGTAACGTACTACAAATATGTGCCCGACCCAGTTCTCGAGAAAGACCATGTCACGTTGTACTGGGATCGGTCTATCATTACTGACAGGGCTATTGTCGCCAATAAGCCTGACATAGTGGTGATAGACCGATCATCGCGCCGCGTAATGATAGTCGATGTTACCATCCCGCATGACGAGAACCTCGTGAAAGCTGAGAAAGAAAAACAAATAAAATATCTCGACTTGGCACACGAGGTTGTCGACATGTGGAATGTGAATTCGGCTATCATTGTGCCGATTGTCGTGACGGCCAATGGCCTTATGGCCAAGAGCCTCGACGACCATCTTTCGAGGCTCTCCCTAGGCGGTTGGATTAAGGGCCTGATTCAGAAGGCAGTACTCCTCGATACGGCTCGCATTGTGAGGAGGTTCCTGTCTCTGGAGCCCTAACCACCGGTAGCTTGGACCCTGCTCCCGACACCGGCGGACCACTATTTTTTATATTTTTAAATGTTTTTTATAGTATTTTGCATAGAATATTTAAAAATGAAAAAAATATGTATAAAGATAAATAAAGTAAATAATAAAAATGTTCGATGCCACACATTTTGTTAATGAGAAAATAAGTAATGTCTGGCGGCTCTATTCCTATTGGTCAAAATAATAGCAAACAAAGAAAGAAGAACTGGAAGTAAGCAAGAAGTAAGTAAGAACTTGAGATAGAGAAAAATTGCTTGCGATTTTGGTTTGCTGTAAGAAAACCCAATTCTGGGTTAACCTCGCCATTGTACATAAGCTATGTTATTGCAATTTTTATGTATATTTTTGTTGTTTTGTGTGCAATAAAGAATAAGAATAAGAATAGAGCCAATTTCTTATAATACTCAGAATTACTGCTTTTCGGACAGAAGGGGACAGCCAGTTGATAAAGAAATCTATTATAAGGTAAAATGTGACAGCTGTCTGTGGTACACTCAAGGTGATATCTTGCAGTATTGTATAACCAATTTTCATCAGGTTGGCTGTGTGGACCATTGACGAATCTATTCCATAAATAAACCTGTTTCTTTTCTGGTTCAGCACCAGCCATTTAGTAAAAGAATTTGAACGTTTACAATGAGAACAGATATAACATTACAAGGTGTAAACAGACCCTTCACGAAGCCGTCAATCAAGCATTCGGTACATCAAACTAAGTAACTTTACGCAAAAATGATTGCTGGGAAACGACTTTTATTTTGGGGTGAAAAATCACGTTTTACGGTAGGACTCGATGTAACGCACTTAAAGCATTGTGCTGATGGATGGATTGTATAGTATATGGCTCTTGGAGGTGTTTTAAGTAAAAATCTAACATTAAATACTCATGTTGTATTTAAAAAAAAAACTTGTGAAAAAGTTGGAACTTTGACCCCCAATATCTCCGTAACTAGAAGGTTCCCAGGTATGGTCTAGAACAAAAAAAATATCGCAATGACGGGGAAAACAAGAGCCTTTCGGCTTCGTTAAGGGTGTTTTTACACCCTTTATGTACCTATAATTTTAAGAGATGATAGAGAAATTAACATATTAAATCCTGATTCCTGTATTTCATTTTAGTTTTTCAATTGAAAAAAAAACAGTAGGCAAATATTTATTTTTTCCGTAACAAACAGTAAACAAAACGAGAACTCTATTGACAAAGGCCATTTTTACGTACTGCTATACGGGTATTAAATACAATGCAAGCCAATTTGTTGTATTAAAATTCACGTGTTTCCCAATAGTCGATACATTTGCGATAAGCCTGGCTCTCGGTAATCTGACTTTATCGGTATACCTGTTTGAACTGCGACTTTTACTGTGTGCAAACGGTAAATTAATTGCCTATAAAAATCCCTTTTTAAAATAAAGTTGGCTTTGTTTTATTTGTTTGTAAATGGGAACTGCTCTTTGGTTTGGTAGTAGATTTACCGTAGCTTTTCCAAGCGGTCGTACCTCATCTTTCTCCTGCCCTTATCCCAATTTATTTGGGGTCGGCGCAGCATGGCTCTTTCTTCCATACTTCTCTATTTACTCATCATCTCATCAGACACCTCCTTTCTTGCAATATCATCCTTTACACAGTCCATCCACTTTCTTTGGTCTTCCTCTACTGTCATACCCATCCAAATTCATACGCAAAACTTTCCTCTCGACATTTTCCTTATTCCTCCACATCACACACCCATACCAAGCCAACTGATTACCATACAACTTTTCAGTCACCAAAGCCACTTTCAGACTTACTCTTATGTACTCATTTCTTATTTTATCCCTTCGCGTAGCCTAGCGGTCGTGCCTACAGGAAAAATAATAATGAAGAACTGAAGAAAAATAATAAGGAAATTATAACAGTTCTTTCTCGATCATGGCGACCAATATCCGCGGAGATTAGCCATCGTCTCAGGGTTTTTTATTTATTTAAATAAAATGTTGCCCCAAACTAGGAATTTCTCCTGTATTGTGGGTGCGTTTACAAACATTTAAACTCACATACACAAAGAGCACAGTGTACAGCATAGTGTACAAGTGTGTCAGCAAATACAGGAGCACTCTCTCTTCCCTCATACTCATAGTCGGACGGGACAGCAATCCGAGACGACCAGAGAGAGATCAGGCGCTGGACTAACGGCTTAACGTGCAGCTTTCCGAGGCACGGCAATTTTCAAAGTCCCGGTCTGGTACTAAGTAATTCCTAATGGAATAAAACCAAAAACATTTTGTCCGACCTTGTAATCGAGCTCAGAACGCACGTAATCAACGGGCAGGGTAGGTACTAAACAGTGTTCTAGACTAACGTTTCTGGGTAAGAGGCTGTACTGAATTTGCAATGATTTGCTTGGTCTGAACACTCTTAAAAGGCACTTATGACGTGGTAGCTAGGTTATAAGTGTCCTATTATTCTGATAGAAGATTCAACGATCTGTTTTAATCGTCGCGACCTACAGCATATGGCACCAAGTAAAAAGGTATGATAGATGACGCTGGTCGTTACCGAAATCTGGGTGCTCCCTACAGAAACTATACACACATACTATAACTATACAAACATTTCGAATTCCTGAAACCTGACAAAACCAACATCCTTACTAATATTATAAATGCGAAAGTAAGTCTGTTTGTTTGTTTGTTACCTTTTCACGCCTATAGCACTGTACCGATCATAATTAAATTTTGCATATACGTTGTCAGATATACAGAAACGGACATAGGGTACCTTTCATCCCGAAAAAAATTACTATTCCCTAGGCAAACAACAATCACGTTCTTATTATAATAGATGGAGCCACGTATCTTTCGAATCATGATTGAATTATATATAGAAACATTAGTAGTGTGACAATCCGAATTGATTGTCAAATTCGAAATTAACGCGAGCAAAGCCGCGGGCGAAAGCTAGTAATATAATACATACACATTCCATATGACAAACGGCTGTTATTCGAAGATTATCGCTTGAACATGACTAATGACATGTCGCTTCCTACACGTCTCTTCTATATGTTAATTGTACTGAATGCTCCCGACACTAATTTACACTGTGTTTATTTTACTGAAAACCACTTTATATTTGCTGTTGCTAGAATCCTCGTTAACGGATTTTACACTTTGTGTCTTCCAGATAAAATAGTTTTGATATTTAATTGATAGTAAAGTTAAACTGGTCTGAGTCAAGATGATTCACACGCGTTACGTTGTCATTTCAGACGTACGATTCAATTTTTCATTTAGACGAGATCTGTGTAAACAGCCGAAATGGAGGGGAAAGTTTCTATTTCAAAATGTTTTTGTTTGGACCCTCTCTGATTCTTTTATGGGAGTGTTAAATAAAATTCACAAGTTAGCGAGTGGAAACTTTCTCCGTTAAGCTTGCTGAATTGAAAACAAGATCTGAGTTGTACGTGGAATAACATTGTAGAGTTTTCTTGCGATCATTTTCTCCATTTTTCATACTACAACTTAGTTTCATATTTTTGTTACTTATTTCTCAACTTTTTGATTTGCATGTAGGTACTCGTATCTAATCAAATAATAACTTATCATGGAGAAAAAGATATATTTTATGTACGAAGTAATCAAGAAAACATCCATGTTATTTTAAAATTTATGAAAAAAGACTTCGCTCAAGCTTTTAAAACTCACGGATGTCCAAAGTTAAAAAAAGTTGTGAAATGCATACCTTTTAAAAATGCATACTGTTTTAAAAAGGGTCCTATCTTTCTGTGTACAAAGTTTGAGTTTATGTTTTCGATCCCAACAAAGAGGATTATCTTTTAGATATAAGTAAAAGCTACCACACTGCTTCTTTTAAAGGCCGAATGGTCAGGATATCTAAAAATACCCAAAAGAACACAAATAATCACAAAAAAATATATTTTAGTATCATAACATTAACCATTTAACTGGTAGAAGCAATTTTCAATGGCATTCTCTGTTTTGCATTCTCCGAGTGTGTTGCAATGTAAGAAAAAAAAAATGTAATAATTGGTGGCACACATATTGCCACCACCAGCTAAAGGGTTAAACTACTAATCACTTTGCCCGACCCGGGAATCGAACCCAGGACCTCATGTTCAGCAGTCGCGGTTGTGACCAACGAGCAGTCAACTCCCGGCTACTACTGAAAAAATATTTATGGAAATCAAATATATTATCATTTTGACCGGACCTGAAAATTGAACACAAGACCTCATGCTCACCAGCAGCACTTGCGGCCACTAGACCATTGATGTTGTCTTTGTAGCAGTATAGTACTGGCATGTTGGACATGGACAGTAACTTGCCAGGTACAACGTTAATCTATTAGATACGTATACATGAGTAGACAGGCTTCATGTACTTAAATGTGTCTAACTAGGTGAGAGCAATGCGTCACTGGTCACTACTATGTACTATAACAACGGTATGGACATTGTATGTAACATTTGCTATCTGTACATGCAAATAACATATTATACGAGGTTTAAATAGACTCTCATCAAAACGCCAATCAACCATTCTGTACATAACACTAAATGATTTCTAAAAGTTTGTCCATCTATTTTAATGGGACCTTAATATTTGCAAATACTTGTACCAGAAAGGTACCAACTTGAAGGACATTGTCTTTTCCAAACAGTAAATAAACACAGGGAAACTTCTATTGTACTATTTATTCAGAAAAAAAGCTTAGCGATAGTCCGCCCCACTTTCCTGGTTGAACAAAAAATAAATAGGTATATTGTTTGACCACGCGAATAAAATTTAATATGCATACCGTTTAGGTCGTGTTAAGGCATAGTGTTGCGTGAATGCGATATCGATAAAATTTAATCGACTTGCGTGTACACTATGCCGATTTCCTTAGACTTATCTTATTTATGTTATGTTCTCACTTTTACGGAATCGTAAGAGTAAATTTTAATGATAATGTTATTATTTCAACGTTTTTTTGTGGAATTTCATTAAACCCTGCTTTCTGATTAACGCTAATCTTCAGCTTTGGGTAGTAATTTTGATTAAGACTGTGGTACACTTAAGTTCCTACTTCTGTTTTTTTTCCGAGACTTTTGTTTTGCCGTGAACTAAAAAAAAAATATGGAATTGGAAAACATAACCTTTCGGAATGTAGCTGAAGCACCAATCTATGTCTCACTGATACTAAACCTAATATTAATTAAATTAATGATACGATATTAAGAATTTACTCAAAAGATTAATTTTCTTGACGTCAAATGCTAACAATTTTTGTTTTGTGAAGAGTTTTACTGAATTGGTTTAGTTATATTTTAATATTAATATTCTGTGTTAAGTCTGAATTTATATTTAGATAGATTTTTAAGTATAAAGCCGTAAGTTGATTTTTCAATTTATTTGGTGTGTGTATGCAAAGCACTATTGTATTGGGGTCACACACTATCTTTACAGGAAAGATAGTGTGTAAGTTTAATAATAAATAAAAAAAAAAACATTATTTCTAAAATACATTTGCCAAAAATAAATTAATATTTAAGCTATCGATAACACACCAAACGCAACCGTACACTAACTAGGTGATTATTGCTAGGGGCGGGACGAGCTCACTCGATAACCGCTCTTTACAGCCATCTAGCGGTGAATATAATTATCTTAAAACCAACTCATGGGAAAATAAATCATCGAATTTATACACAAAGCACTTTAGAGTCAGCCTTGTTATCTTTTTGGTAATGGGTAATGTGAAATTTACAAAATAATTGCGACGTATGTTGTAGATTGTATCAGATGGAGTAAGAAGTTTTTATGCCTAGTTTACACTTTATCATCATCCTCCACAGCCTGAATTTACCCTCTTCTGGGACACAGGCCTCCTTTCTGGACTGGACAGGGGGGACTGGGCTATAATCCACCATGCTAGCCCAGTGCAGGTAAATATCACTTAATATTCTTTTGACTGTCTCGTTGGTCTAGTGTTCACAAGCGCCTACTGAGCATGAGGTCCTGGGTTCGATTCTCAGGTATGGCAAAGTATTATTCGTTTTTTTCAATCAGGAATTTCTCAGTAGTAGCGATGGATATGGGATGCCCAGTTGATTGCAATAGAGCTAGCTTTGTTATCTTTTTGGTAATGGGTAATGTGAAATTTACAAAATAATTGCGACGTATGTTGTAGATTTTATCAGATGGAGTAAGAAGTTTTTCAGCCTAGTTTACACTTTATCATCATCCTCCACAGCCTGAATTTACCCACTTCTGAAACACAGGCATCCTCTCTATTAGAGGGACTGGGCTATAATCCACCATGCGGGCCCAGTGCAGGTAAATGTCATATAATATTCTTTTGACTGTCTCGTTGGTCTAGTGTTCACAAGCGCCTACTGAGTATGAGGTCCTGGGTTCGATTCCCAGGTATGGCAAAGTATTATTCGTTTTTTTCAATCAGGAATTTCTCAGTAGCATCCACGGAGTCTGGATCCGTGCCGGGTTGATGGCAATAGTTTCGCCCCCTATTACATGGGTCTAAAACATAATTGGCGAAACGAGGGTGTACTATTAGGTACACCTCTGCCTACTCTGGTACTCTCCGGGGATGTCAGGCGTGATGTTATGTTATCTTTGAATTTTTGGTTCTAGGACATGCTGGTTTCTTCATCGTTTTGAGAGGGTTGTTATTATATATTACTCGGAAGTTGTAAGTCTGTGCCGTAACCACTGGGTCAGTGCTGCTCACAGAAAATTAAACACAGGACAGCTCAAAAAGAAAAAATGGATCCAAGTCGTTTGAAAAGAAGTCATCGCCTTCTTAGATTTTTATAATAAGTTTGGGGCAGCTTCCAGCCTTACCAGATGTATCTGAAAAATAAAATAATATCATATATATCAGAAAATAAAAACGCAAAAGAATTCTCATAATAAAAAGTTACAACCTTGTGAATTTTCTTCCATATTTCATATACACTAAACGCAACAAATAAAATAATCAAGAATTTGTCAATTCACAGCAATTTCAAGTAACTATACATCGAAGTTCAGTTTAATATAAGAACGTGTATGTTGTAAAGCTGTTTACATTGGCTGAACATAGAAAAACTTGTAGTGAACATAAAATGGTAATTTTGTAGTCTACGGAAACCCATTTGAATGCTTGGGACATAGTAAAGGTGAAGCCACTTGGGACAAAACATTGGTACTACATAGTCTATTTAAAAAAGAACGTTGGTCTAAAGCAGATAATGGTTTTTAAAGTTTTTTTGCTAAGTGAAGTTTATTCATGCTTCTATTTCTTAAACGCCAGTCTTTACTTTGTATAAAATAGATGATTTTTCAGGGAATTTCACGTACATTTATATCTTTGTTATAAGCAGAGATCGGCTATTCGGATGCATATTTACCTAAAGTTGGAATGTTGACTAGTATGGAGCGCGTGTCAGTACTGGAATAGTCGCGGTTTGTTTAAAAAATAGTTCTTTTTTCATTTTATTGTTATAATTCAAATAATTTATGCCCAGTTATACTTAAAATGTTTTTTTTTCCTTGTTATTACAACAAATTTCTTGCCTGGTTTTAAATAGATTATAAATATTCGTTATACTTTTGAGTACTACATTGCATACACACTGAATAATTATGAATTTCCGCGATCCTGGGATAAAAATTGGCATTTAAAGAAACCGCTTCCATACTTTTGTACACTCTGCCGTTAGAAAACTTACTTTAGGTAAAAATGCATCCGAATATCCGATCCCTAGTTATAAGTCTCCAAAATAGTGTAGTGGTTTGTTTGTGAAAAAACCACTGCGATCCTCTCATTTTATTACATAGTTATTCACCAACAATACTCCCAATTCGATAGGAACTACTTCAACGCAAACTATACAATACAGGTATTCCTACTCATAAAATACACTCAAAAAATTCTCTATTCGAATCCCTTCCGCGGGCAGTCTCCTTTACGTATCTAGTGGGTGGTCCATTCACTAGTATCACGAACTACAAATTGCCTTATACTTGTTTGTGCAGTCAGGCCCACATAGCTCAATTACGCACTGGCCAATTATTACATGAACTCTTCCCATGCGGCTAAGCGGTCCCAGAATAGATAGTTACAGAAGGTCGATTCCATACAAGATTAACGCACGACGAAAATCAAGCTCGACATGCACAACCAGTATAAGCTGACCTTTCATTGAAGGGGAAGTCAATACAAAGCGAGGTTATGTTATACTGGAAATTTTTAGCTTGATGTGTCATCGTGTGTACATGGACTCCCATTTACGTAGTGCTCGACTTCACCACAACACCGACAAAAACCCATAGGAGCTATTTGGAAACTTCACTAAGTTTGAAACTATCTGACACATTGGTCTTAAAGTAAATAGACTACGTGACTTTTAGCGTGAAAAGTCAAAAATATGTGACTGACTACCGAAAACCTTGTAACAATCCTGTTGGAAGTCAATGTAGAAATTCAAACTCTTTGAAAGCAATTCCACTCGTCTAGACGTTTAATAATATGCAGGTTGCATTCAATTTCAGGATGGTTTAGAAATTACTTAATAACAACCGGCACAGCGAATACAAAGCAAGCATCTGGCATAGTTTGAGATCGCCATACGAGTGTGTATCATAAATTTATATTATATATTCGCCATACCGAGCCTAAAAACGTTCACCTATTTTTTTTCGCTGACCCCATACTGTACATCGTATAATATCGTTTCATGTGGGATGTGCGAGCTCGTTCATCTCAGTGTAAACAATTTTTGCACGACCTAAGTACGGTGACATCTATGATTTAAATATTCGGTGCGTAATGGCATTTTTCTGTTGTTAGCCTTCTGTATTGGTCTATTCAGTGGTTCTGCTTCACTCTAGTTATGCACTTCAACTTCGAACTCGTAATTACCTGTGTTAGCTTTGAATTATATTGTGGGCACTTTTTAGGGTTCGGCATTTGAATAGATTTCGATTCCTTTTGTTTGTTTGTCGGTTGTGAATGCAATGAGCAAATTTTTGAAACAAGCTCTTTGGAGCTTCCTAAAATGAGATTCTTTTGTAAATAGGTTGAAATGGTGAATTTAAGTTTTGGAATAGGCAAAATAGATGAAATCTAATTGAACTGAAATTCGAATTTAGAATCTGAAATGCCCACAGACTTACAAGCCGACATTTTAGTTCAAAAACACATAGCCATGATCATAACTATTCACATTTATCTCATATAGACTAGGGAGATATGGATAATATGATTTTTTTAACTTAGAAAATTTAGGTATCTACAGAACCACTATATCAGAAATCAAACTCCAATAATGTTTTTAAAGTATTGAATTATTTACAGGTAAACCGATGGTAGTTAGGAAAAATTATAATGTTGTGTATCCGGTTCTCTGAATCTCGATAATATAGTTAGCCATCTTTTTTCTCTGCTTACACAGTTAAGGCGTTCTCTATGATTATAAGGATGTTATTATAGTACAGTGTTTGGTCAAACCATGTTTTTTCATGGCTATTAAGCAGATCTAGATTAGGAAACAATGTGGGATTTAATATTGAAGATTGATGCTTGTTTATCATATTCGGTGAAGTCATAATAATACAATGGGCGTCGCAAAAAGTTGATGGGCAGATGTTTTATTATTTCGCGAATTTATTTAATGCGTATATTTATCGAACGTTACTCTTCGCCTACGCATAAATAGTGAGTTATTTTATCACCAGTGTTTTCAAAACTGCCATCAACCGTACATTGTTTGAGCTAGGTATACTTTCTCTATGTCACAAAAAATATTGAAATCATATTTTGTAGGCTTAGTATTTTGAAGGTAGATAGCCCAACAAAATCAATTCTCAAAATACAAATATGTCAACTCTGGAAAAGTCTTTTTTATATGGGACAAGCCCGCCACACTATCCCAAAACCACTGCAACTCCTAAAAGCCAGAATCAACAGTGGCGACCACCAGAGAAGCGCAGAGACAATGAAGCTCGACGAAGTCCCAGAGAAACAATTTAACTGTCTTGGATCCCACAACGAAATTAATCAGAAAAAAATTGCTGAGGAGTAGGAAAAACATAATTTCCTCTTCGAAAAGTCTTGCAATTATTTCCACACCTCTCTCGAAAATAGTTTTTTTCTGAAAACGAAGATTACAAAACGTATTAACCTTATTGAATACAAGTACAGAACCTACTTACCACATTTAAAATAATTTGTAAGTAAAATACTCTTCACTAAAATTCGTCAACTTAATTAAGTCCAAAAATACTTCGATACTTAAATCCCAAGATAATCCCATGTCATTCCATCAGCCCATTGCAAACATAGTTCACGATGATGACAGGTGTCCACCAGCCACCCTTCACAGCATTAAACTTGGTATTAATTATAACGAGCGTGTGGGATTTCTCACCATGCTTCTTTCACTCTTTGAAGTCGGTGATAAGTTTAAATTAAAATAAATTATGTATGTGCGTTTGCGACGCAGATGGTTGGGGTTGTAGTGTAACGATGTTGTTCGATACTTTGAACGAATTATTTCATAACATAAATTATGGACCTACTTATTAATAAAGTACATAAGTTAATATTTTTTAATAATATAGGAAAACTTCACTAAGTATCTCTGTATTTTGCAAGAAAATTTTGACCCACTTTTTTCCATTAGCGCCCTTTTTTCAAGGTCTTTTTTTTTTTCAAAAAACGTCCTACTTCCTACATACAAGATTAAAATCCACTTTTCCTGTTCCCATATTTATACCAAAGTTTACCTCATAAACGAAAAAGCATATGCGTGTTATAATACAATATGTTAATACTTATGTGTTACATTTTACCTAAAACTCGGAAAATGTTGGAAATTCTCAAAAAAAGTTGGTGCCGCCGTAAGAGGTTTTCGTCGACCATAATATAAGAGAACACGTTAACTTCAGAACCATGTGGTGTCCCAGAAAACTATTTTGCAAGTCTTTTATCCCATTTTCACGAGAACGGTCCTGAGTAAAAAGTTTACCGAACTTGTTCAAGACACAACAGGTGTTCCTAATATAACGGTATTAGCCCCTTTTTTAAAGAGTATTGTTTTAAAAAACGCTAACTTTGTATTCAATGAACAAAAGTTTAGAGTGCCACCGTTTATCTTTCAGGGTTTTCATACGAAATACACTCATGAGATACATTGAATCTTGGAACTGCTTTTGTTCTGTACTTAAGGTACTTTTGCAGAAACTTTAAGCTAATGTTTATAATTTAAAAATATATACAGCGTCCCATTAGAATCAAACTAGAATCCCCGGTGTTGAAAGAAAAAGTTGTAGCAGAACAACGAGCTGTATGAAACTAGATCTCAGTTTGTTTATAATTAATGCTCGATACACCCGCACGGGAATAATTCAACGGTTTATGCACCCTTGATAATATGAGATGAAGTTTCTTTAGACGCCGGGGCGGCGCGGCAGCGCGGGGCGTACGACGCTGAGGGCGGAGCTACGAAGCGCCGTTCAGTCGGTGGGCAGCCGCCGTCCGCGACACACGCCTGTAGCTACCGCGCTAACTACTGTCATGCCACGCGAGTCGCGATGTCGCTTCCAACGCGTGAATATTTATGACGCGATCGACCAATTCGCTCCCTCATAAATGGCACTGCCGACCTCGATGTCTCACCGCAGCTCGTATATGAACGTAAAATGCTAATAAAACAAACTGTCGTGAAAAGACTCGAGCACCGAACTTTTAATCGAATCATAGTGTACGTGTTGTTCTACTGCCATGCCATCGAGAGGAACTCCGCGGCCGAAATGCCGCACGAGTGCGCGTACCGCAGCCTCAAAGCGGAAACGTCGGAGAACGCGGTACTTTTCTGCAAGATCCGAACCATAAGCAGTTTGGACCACCTGTTACAAAATATCAGTAGGACGCATTTCGACGACGTGATATCGTTACACGTACAGTGCAGTGAAATTTTGTTTTTCGAAAGCACATTGACTGCTCACGCCGAAAAATCGACGGGTAAACATACAAGTCTGTCAAAACTTCGAGACCTCGTCGTCGACAAATGCAAGATACGCCAGATACCGGCACGTGCGTTTGAAAATTTCAAAGACCTGAAGCGTCTGCACGTGACGACTCACAACAGCGAGTGGTCGGCGATGACAATGGAGTTACACGAACAAGCCTTCGCGGGCTTGAACGAGTTAATCGAGCTCAACCTTAGTGACAACAACATCTGGAGCACTAAGACAGAAACTTTCTGTCCGTTGTACAGTTTGAAAACTTTGAACCTGACTAACAATCATTTGCAAAACATAAAGACTATTGGTCTCTCTGATTCACTGAGAGAACAAAACTTAAGTGTAAAAAGTTGTAATTTAGTCATAGAAGTTCTTGATATGTCGTATAATGACCTAATCGTATTGACTGGCAATAGTTTGTCAAAGTTACGTTCGTTGTCGAAGTTGTTGCTACAAAATAATGCAATATCTACCCTAGAAGATGGTGCCTTTGAAGGACTGTTCAGTCTGCAGGTTTTAAACTTATCGAGTAACTTTTTGAGCAATGTTCCCCCTGAACTATTTTTCGACTCAAAATCCTTAATAGAAATAAATTTTAGTAATAACACCATAAATTCTTTGCCTCCGGGACTTTTTAAAGGATTAGATCAGTTACAAATATTAGACTTGTCGCATAATGAATTAACTAGTCAGTGGGTAAATAAGGGCACATTTTTAGGTTTACTTCGTATGGTTATATTAAATCTTTCATATAATCGAATTAATATTATAGACCGTCAGATGTTCCAAGGTTTGTATAGTTTACAGAAATTAAATTTAGAGCATAATGAAATTTTTTCTATAGATGACCATGCATTTGGAGAGCTGCGAAACTTGCACTCTCTTACACTATCAAACAATAAACTTGTAGCTATTCACACACACTTGTTCACGGACTTACACGTCTTGCACGAATTGTTCTTAGACAACAATAAAATTAAGCACATCGAGGAAAATGCTTTTGATAATATGACAGCTATTGAGGACTTAGGTTTAGGTGATAACTTTTTGTCCGCCATTCCTTCCTCGATTCGTAAACTTCGATCTCTAAGGTCCTTAGATATTGGAAATAACAATATAACACATTTGAATCGGGAAAATTTTAGGGGTCTCACAGAACTTTTCGGTTTACGTCTAGTTGATAACAAAGTTACATACTTGAATGAAGATACTTTTGAACATCTACCACAACTCCAGTTACTAAATTTGGCATCTAATAAAATAAAACATGTTGCACCTGGTTGTTTTAGAAATAATGTGAATCTAAAATTACTTAGAATGGATGATAATGAAATACTAAAAATTGATGGCATTTTCAACACCCTAAATAGTTTGGTTTGGCTCAATATGTCAGCAAACAAAATCACATTTTTCGACTTCAGAAGTTTCCCTACAAGTTTAGAATGGCTAGACCTTCATAAGAATAACATCGCGAATTTTGTCAATGACGATATGTACTCGATTGTAAATATTAAATTGCTAGATTTAAGTTTCAATAACATAAGTCAAATAACTGTGACTTCAATACCAAAATCAGTAGAAAAACTTTTCTTGAATGACAACAATATTCAAAACATTCAAGTCGGTTCGTTTTCTAAACTACAAAGGCTATCAACTGTAGCACTGAATAATAACAAACTAGTAAAACTTGACATGAACGCGTTCAGGTTAGATCAAATAGACGAAAATAGTGATTTACCAGAGTTCTTTATAAGTGGAAACCCATTTGTTTGTGACTGTTCAATGGAATGGATTCAGCGCACTATTTATTTGAGTCACAGTCGACAATACCCGCGCGTGTTAGATTTAGATAAAGCCTTTTGTACGCTGGTCCATTCGCGGGCCAAAGAAAAAAAGGCTATAATAGACATGTCACCTTCCGACTTTCTCTGTCCGTACGAGAGCCATTGTTTTGCTCTATGTCATTGCTGTGACTTTGTAGCATGTGACTGTGAAATGATTTGTCCAAATAACTGTAGATGCTATCACGACATCACTTGGAATGCGAACGTAGTAGATTGTTCGTACGCCGGCTACACCGAAGTGCCCGAACGAATTCCAATGGACGCTACCGAAATATATTTAGATGGAAATCACATCAGCCATCTGGGAAATCACGTGTTTATTGGCAAAAAGAAACTCCAAGTTTTATACTTGAACAACACAAAGTTGAAGGAAGTGAATAATCAAACTTTCAAAGGTGTTGATTCTCTCAGAGTTTTGCATTTGGAGAATAATAAGTTGGTGGAGTTGAAGGGAGATGAATTTATTCATCTTAATAATTTGAATGAGTTATATTTGGATCATAACGCTATTGTACACGTTGCAAATAACACGTTTTCCTCATTGAAGTCACTTTCGGTTCTTAGAATCGATGATAATAAACTCGTCAACTTTTTCCCTTGGAAATTATTAGCGTCGTCTTCCAAAAGTTTGGCCCATGTATCTATTGA
This sequence comes from Noctua pronuba, assembly GCA_905220335.1. NCBI lineage: Eukaryota > Metazoa > Arthropoda > Insecta > Lepidoptera > Noctuidae > Noctua > Noctua pronuba. The sequence goes on from LR999902.1 coordinate 11,062,002, forward strand.
GGGAAACCAATATTCTTGTGACTGTAAGAGTATAGCTGAATTAGATTCGTGGCTTAGAAGGGATCCGGGAGACCCGGAGAAGATGTTGTGTACAGATACTGAAGGAAAACCAACTAAAATAACTATTGCCTCGGTATTGAGCCATTGTAAAGAGTATATGGGATCAGTAGGTGATCCGACTGTATCTAGAGATGAAATTGTTTCCAAGTCAATATTTCTTCCCGATAATTACTTCGCTGTTATATGTGGGGTAATAATTATCCTTGTAGTGATCTTTCTGATAGGTGCTATATTTTATGCGTTCAGATATGAGATCAGTGACTGGTTGTACACTAAATATGGCGTACCCTTGTTCAAAGAACAATCTTGTCCGAATGTCGATCATGTGTTGGAAGGTATTCCTAATCACATGTATGACTACTACGTGATATGCAATACCAAAGATACTAATTTCGTATATCATAATATCATGTCCGAGATAGAGTTCAGGAAAATGACCTCCAAAAAGTTTTCGCCCAACGAAGCATCGCTGAACATCCTAACTTTGGACGGTTTCTCTAAATCGTCGAAACTATCAAAACGCCTAATTATTGTCCTAACAACGAACTTTATTTGCAATGACCTGTGCGATATTCATTTCAAAAATATATTTTTTAGTTATTTAAAATCTCTGAATCGTAGTGATTTTAATAAAGTCATATTTATCAAAGTCGTAGACAACAATCAAATAAGCGACGAATTGTGTTTTGTGTTAGATAAATACAAGAACGTGTCTTGGAACGATCCTCGATTCTGGGACAGATTCATCTCTTTACTCAATTCCACTGACACTATTATCACAGTAAAAGGCTCCGAGAAGAGCGTGTTCAAGAAGTCGTTACGTCAGACTCCGACGTTAAGATACACGACAATGCCTGTCTCGAACGATAGTTGCTCAAAGCAGAATTTCACAAATTCCTTACAATATTGTAAGAGGAACGATGGAGAATCGTCTCAGAATGAAAGTTCTCCGTCGTCGGACAACAACACGTACGGAGAAGGGAACAATTCGAACAATAGCTACATGTCTATCGACAACAGGACTTGTCCTCGGTTTAATTATGACCTGAGGCTGTCCCCCAGCAGTGGTCACGTATATTCTAGGGTGGATGATATTTCGCCGACCGTTCCGCGCTCCATAACCGGGAGTGCCTCTAATAAGGGGCGCACGTACTTTGTTTAAACGTAATTGTCGGTATTTTTGGTATTCCTGTAAGTTTTTATTTCATTTCTTTTGCACTAAAGCTTGCACTTTTGAAATATTCATTCACATTTTGTAATTTATTTAATTATTGTAAATACATTGTTACTTATTGTCGTACATTTTGTCAATTTTCACATACGTAATATAAGCATTACGGAAATCGAGACGTTTTACAAGAATACGAGTATTTTAATGAAACAATATTTGTACAAAGTTCGTGTGAAAATGTTGAGTCTGATTGTGGTAACATTTTTCAAATATTAAAAATTATTATTAATTGTATTAACATAGTTTATTGGAAACTGTGAAACCTTCACAGATCAGTCACTGTAACGCAACACCAAATAGCTTAAGATGTTTAAACGTAATTCCCATACTCACAATTATTAATATTAATGTGTATAGCTTTATTTAAAAATTGTATTTAATTATTGATTTCATGAATTCAGTTAAAATTATATCCAAAATTTATTTTTATTTCTCCCTTTACATACTTGTTGAAATATTTATTCTCAGTCAAAATTAAATATTTAATCTATATGTTATGTTTTCGTATTATCATTTCGTATTTAAAAAATATTATTTTTGATTGTACGAAAGCGTATTTAGGTATGTTACACTTATTAATGTGCTTACTCATAATAATTATAACAAAAATGTATATAACGATATATATTATGTTCGCAATGTTATCGTTTATTGGCTATACTTAGATGTATTGCTTGAGTACCTATTTTAAAATAATTAAGCTAAATCGTGATATTAGATTTAATAATTATAAACTTGAAAATAAATGTAATTTTTGGATTGTAATTATTAGTCATAATGAAAATTATTGTTTTGTATAAAACTGTACAAAGATATCTTGAAAACGTAATAAATTATACTGACGTTTTGATACTTATTTTGCTTTTCATTTTAGTCTTGGTCCTTCAAAATTAAGTATTTATTTAGGAATGAACATTTTACAATTAGTCCTATTTTTAATTACTTTATCTCAGAGCGATATTTCTGAGAGCAACATGTTTCAGTACTTTAATTAAAAATAATACGGTGGTTTATCTTTTGAAGTTTTTCTTTAACATCTGGCGTTCTGGCCACTAAGATTATTTTTCTTGGAAAAAGAAAATAATACTGACGAATTCAATTTTAATTAGCTATCAGCTCACGCATCAAGGATATTATTGCTGTCTTTTTCATAAGATTTTTTTCATTAAATTAGAACACATTCTGTTTGGGAACAGCTCCTAGATTCGTTTGTATAAGTAGGCAAATATAGGTTAGGTTGACATTTTTTAATCCTTTTTAAATATGGGCCATATAAACACACACACAGTAAACATAAAAAAACATGGTAAATATCCCGTTTCTAGAGTTAATGATAATGGGTCATGTAAATCAGGAAAAAATTAAATTATTGACACATTATTTACAATATTGGGTTTATAATTACTCAAAAGCAGACCCCAAGATCCTCAATCGCTAGTACTCTACTTTAGATCTCTATCAATTCCTATGATACGATATTGGAATCCTATTGGATTCCAATATCGTATCATAGGAATGCACCTGTTTGCGAAAGTCTGTTTACACCATATTTTTAGCCAGCTACGTCAAAGCTAGTTTATTTTTAGGTAGCCGAAACAAACTTACTAAAAATAATTATGAGAACTGAAATGAGAGCTGCGCCAGAATGCAACTCTGTTATAAAAAAAATATAATAAGAATATCAACTAGTTACCTCTTGCCTCTCTTTGACTGCTTACATCCATAATTTAATGACTTATCAATTGACAATTCACCTCATCAATATTTGACATATGGATGTCATACATAACCTACCACAAAGTCGAATCAAACTGTTATTCAATCTGTGATGCTATCGTCCACTGCTATTAAGATGAATGAAGGCCTATTTTGTCCACTGCTGGACATAGCCCAAGCTGCATTGTAATGCCCTGTCCTTCGCCTTCCGTTTCCAGTCTGACCCATCCACTTTCAGGCCCATTTGACTGGTGATCCTACACTATGTTTGCTGTTACCCTGACTTCGTTTGCTCCATCAGCCATCAGCATCGAGAACGGCCCACTGCCACTTTGGCTGGCTTACTTGTGAATGTAGTATTTCTATTTGAAAGGAATTAGGCCTTTGGAAGAAATACATGGTGTGTTAGTTTCGCCCCCAACACCGAAGAACAAGGAAGTAAAGATTTCTTTAATTGTAAAACAAACCAAAAATTCTCAATACTTACTGGGAACTTATTACTACGTATTTGTCATCTGATAACAAGGTATCTTACCATACTTAATCTTCTGGTTTTGAGCAAACTTTGTGTACAGATTGTGCATAAATCACCGAGTAAACCTTCCGTTTTATTTCCCTTATTTTTCTGTTATGTTGTACAGGTTTTCTCAAATAAATAATGTAATGCTTGGTCCAATCATACTTGAAACTGGAAGTTCGTTCGAAGATGGTCATCGCAGCTTTAAGTTGGATAGAGTACCTAACAGCCTCCTCCATGGAGATGTACACACAAAGGTAAATAAATATTGACTGTAAAAGACAAAGTGATCATCATCTGCCTAGTCTTTTCGCAACTATGTTGGGGTCGGCTTCCAGTCTAAACGGATGCAGCGGATGCGGATGAATACCAGTATTTTACATGGAGCAACTGCCCATCTGACCTCTACAATTTAGTTTGTACTGAGAAATATGATACCCCTTGGTAAGAATGGTTGTCAGACGAAAAGACGAAGTGCTTATATCATAATAAAAATATCTAAATTTCTCTATAACTTAACATTGCGCCTGTGTTCCTTGAATGACAGGCATAAGAGGTCCAAATAGTACACACAAATTTAGTTAGTCCTGTTATGTTTATTATGCCCAATTTGAGGAGAACTTATTCCAGGCACACATACAGACCACAGCCACAAAAATCTTGATCGAAATAACCTAACTATACTTTGACCGACCTGAGAATCGAACATGGAAACTGCGACTACTGAACCGACGAGGCAGGCAAAGTATATAAAAGGCGTTCCCGGACCCTTCACGAAGCCGTCAACCAAGCATTCTCTACATGAAACTAAGTAACTCTACGCAAAACTATTGCTGGAAACGACTTTTTTTTTGGAGTGAAATACATAATATCCCGGTGAACTCGATGTAACGCACTCAAAACATTGTACTAATGGATGCATTGAATAGCAAAAAGGTTATGGAGGTATTTAAATTAAGTTGTATTTTTTTAACCAGTGAAAAAGTTGGAACTTTGATCTCCTATATCTCCGTAACTAGAAGGTTCCCAGGTTTGCTCCTGAACATAAAAATAATCGCAATGACGGGAAGAACAAGCGCTTCTTAGCTTCGTTACAGGTCTTTTTATTTTACATCCATTAGGTACACTCATTAATATGTCCAAAGGTATCGAAACATTTTAAACCAATGTTGACAAAATAATTTAGTGTATCATTTAGTAAATAAGACCAAGTTGTAAACAAGTGACAATAAGATGTACTTAAGCACAAGTTTATCACGTCTCGTAACTTTACTTAGCTCTCCATACAAATGTTGCTGTCAATTCTAAAAACAAATTAGAAAATCGTGGTCATAAACATGTTTTGTTTATATTATCGTCGCACAATGGCTCGTATATTAAAGTTGGTAATATATTATGGCTAATTACGAGTTCAGAGTATATTAAACGAGCATGTTTAGTCACACAAATGCCGACAATGCATCGTGTGGATTCTCTAATTGGCTGATTGTCATGTCAATAAAGATACAGCGATAAGTCAGAGCAATCCGCACGCTTAAATACATTTATTTTTCATCAATTTGCCTCTAGCTTAATTGTTTTAATATTAAATGCCTTTAGATCAGTTTTCAAAGATATTTATTTTCATTTTAATTAAATTATTTCGTGATTTCAAAGGAGCTTAATTTTAATTTATTTGAAATTTTTAAGTGGATTGGTAGGTACTTATTTTTTGGATGATTTCAATTAAATTGGGGTTTTGGAATGTAATTTCATATAAGATTGCATTCTTCTGTACTTCAAATAGTAAGACAGAACGTTCACCTTTTGGGAATAAGAAAATTACTGATAGTTTTGTAATGAATTACATTTAAACGAAATTTTAATGTTTTAAGAGTGCTCACTCTTCAAAATATTAAAATTAACTAATCTACACAACCATGACGTCTGCTGACTAGACATTAAAAAAATCTTATTGAAATACCATCATACACCGTTTGATAACAGAATATCAATACAGCTACCCAATTACGAACTTTCCTTTTCAAATAGAAATCATACCAATGGAATTCGATTTTAAAACCTTTAATTGCTCGTTCAACGGTCTACAACAAATTCTTGCCTGAACGTTCAAAGTTGTCTTTACACACAATTGTACACAAAATGGTCAGGTTTATTTTCAGTGAGACTGTATTTTGGCTTCGTGGACCTCTAAAGGGCGTTTGTGGTAAAAGTGAGTCTGATATTAATTGGTTTGCAGACAGAGTAGAGGAAAACCAAGCCATCTTCGGCAGAATCAACGGTAATGACGCCTGACATTTTTGTGATCGGTCTCTACTTCACAATCTTCTACCTCGTCAATTTTATTACAACAACAATATAAACCTGATCTTGTTTTTGTCTCAACCACGAATTGAGACCATCCCGCCTGAATGTGGGTGTCTAGCAAGAGCGCCTCAGAGATCAAAATATACAAAACTCTGTAAGAGATAGGTACATAAGATACTGTCATAAGTCTGAAAGTGGGCCGATGACTGAAAAGTTGTGTGGTAATCGGTTGTCGTGGTATAGGCGTGTAATGCGGTGAAATGAAGAAAACGTCGTGAGGTAAGTTTTGAGTATGAATGGGGATGTATAAGAGTAGAGGAAAACCAAAGAAACGTTGGATGGACCGTGTAAATGATGATATGGCAAGAAAGGAGGTGTCTGACGAGATGACGAGTAATAGAGAAGTATGGAAGAAGAAGACATGCTGCGCCGAGCCCAAAGAAATTGGGACAAAAGCAGGAGAATGATGATGATGATGATTAATTGGTTTGCAGAAGTTGTTTGTTACCTTGTAATGCGTAGTATCTGTTTGATGTACTTTAAAAAGTATTTCGTTAATTTTTCGAATGTTTGATCTGATTATAATAGCTGCCATGAAGACTTGATTGATTAGTGATTAGTTTAGCAAACGTAATAGTAATCACATCTACCTTCCCAAAGCTGTTTTGATCTAATTGGAATTATGATAATCTAATAGCACCTGGTTATCTAATTAGAAAATTTTGAATACCGATTTAATTAATATAATGGTCTGATTGGTTAATTCGTGTTAACTCTCTAATAAAATTCTTCTTGGAAATACCTAAGTTCTAGTGGTCTCAAGCGCGAGTATTTTGGGTTCAAATACCCGGTTGGGCAAAGCGTTATTAGGTTTTGATCAGAAAATCAGCACCAAGCATTCCGGAGTACGGACTTGTGCCTGGTTATTGGCCAAAGTGCCCCTCGACCTAGCCTTTTGGATAATACAGGCGTGATGATAAGGAGGAGATCGTGGCTAAATAATAATAGCCACTCAGGTTGATTGCCGCGTTTGCCTAGGTTGGGCCGTGGATGGTCGACAACCAGTTACTTACCGAGTTTCCTCCGTGCCTCGGAACGCACATTAAGCCGTTGGTCCCGGCTGTCATTAGTAGATCTTTGACAGTCGTTACAGGTAGTCAGTGGGTCTAAAGTCTAACAGTCAGTAAGCTAAGGGTAATCGTATTACCCAGTACTAACTGGATTATGGAGGTCAGACAGGCAGTCGTTTCATGTAAAATACTGGTATTCAGCTGCATCCGGTTAGACTGGAAGCTGACCCCGACATAGTTGGTAACAGGCTAGGCAGATGATGATGAGGTGTGATGATAAGTTATTAATTACTGTTAGACACCCCACTGATGGGCAAAATCACTCTCAGAGACTTCCAGTTCTTTCAAGGTAGAGCAATTTTTTTCCTATAAAAAATCATGTTTGTCACTATCGTCTTGGTAGCTTGTGAAGTTGTAAACCTCCACAGTTTTAGCTAACTTTAAGTGTTTAACATAAAACAAGTTGAAGTCGCAGTTCTAAGTTTAAGTCTTTGTGGCTAGCCCTTAGCAAATTGATGTGTCTGCATCTCGAATGTAACTCACTTCTGAAGTAAGAGATGGCGCCTGGTTACAGAATATGGCTTTCGTATGAGCTGCAATTTATATTTATTTGTTTTAAAGTAGTTGCTCCTTCTAGCTACTAAGGATACTGAGGATTTTAAAAGTAAGCCTTTTAATGTCCTGTGTCCTATGTGTGAATTTTACGTAAAAAGTGACTGCTTTTCAGATGAATTCTAATAGGACATACTTTGTTTTATTTTCTATTTCTGCTTGATTGATCTTATAAGTGGCTTTTGCTAATGTGAATAGGTGTTAGAAAATTTTCCCGTGTCCTGTAATGACTATACCTATAACGTATCAGTACTAATATTATGAATGCGAAAGTAACTCTGTTTGTTTGTTTGCTACCTTTTCACGACTAAACAGCTGATCGGATCGTAATGAAATTTGACGAGGAGATAGATTATATTCTGGGGAAGGACATGGGCTATCTTTTTTTTTCCTCACTCATACTCATCAAAATCACCACGCGAACGAAGTCGCGGGCAACAGCTAGTTTATTATATTTCTACCATCAATTTACATTGTTATGATTGAAGCAAGAGTCAATCTTTTTCCAATAAGCCGTAGTGGGACAGTTAGAGTAATTATACTTTAGTGTACTCCAAAATTGTCCAAACGTCGAAATCCCGAGACGTACGAAGGTCTTCGATATTGGAAATCGAGTTATGGAACTCAAACGGAGTTCGGCAGGACACCTAGCAAGACGCGGTGATGGCAGGGGGAATAAAGCTATGACCGAGTGGCGTCCAAGGACTGGAAAGAGAAGGGTTGATCGTCCGGCGGCGAGATGGGCAGACGACATGTTGCCATAGCGAGAATATCCTGGATGAGGCTAGCACAAGAACAACTGTATGAACTTTTGAATGAACTGTTTGCAAGTTGGTAAAATTATGTGAAAAAAAAAACAAAAGACGGTAAGGCTTCTAATTGTTTGTGATCCAATAATTTTGATGAATACAGTACCTACGGAGTCAAAGACCTCGGCTGAATAATTCAGATATAACAGACGACAGTTAGTAACAAAACTAACAAACTATCTACCTTGATTTTCAAATAAATGTTGAAAACGTATTAAATTCAAGTTGTCAATTTCCAATGCTTTATGTTAGCACTAAACTGAGTGAGTTCAACGTACTTACTTACAGCCACAAATAGATTTTGTTTCGACTCTTATAATTATTGAACCGCGAAATTAACTAAATCGCTTTGTGAACAACGAGATCAAATTAATGAGAATTTAAACTGTTTTTGATACTTTGTTTCTGGGAATTTATTTTATTTAAGTTCAGGTGATCGACTCGTTAACGTCTACTTCATACTTCGTGATTATTGATTCAGATCACGTCTAGTGTTAACATGACGTCCTAGCAGTAGCGAAGGGTCAATTTTTGTAAGAGGTAAGCCGGTGTACATGTCGTTAATGTGATTATGTTATTTGTCTGTAGAATGCTGGCAGTGCCATTTTTCATAAGGAATCCGGTAGGAATCGAGTTGTATGCAGCCTTCGCCACTGGTCCCTAGAGTGATATCATACAACACCTTTTTTTTTTTTAAAGATGAGAAATCATCAAAGAACTCCTCCCGCTCTGGGTGGAGTGGGAGGGAGTGTCAGACTTTACTGACTAAAACCCATCCATGTTCCTTCTTTGCCCTTTAAGTTCCAGAGCCGCGGTATCTCTTTCAAACAGTCCAGCAGCCCCGGCCCCAGCCCTTGGCAGTAGGATAGATTCATTCAAATATAGTCAAAGACCTTTGACACAGCCCAAGTGATTAGCTATGATTGAAGTAAAATAAAATATTGTCTTATTTCATAATTAGCCACACCTAAAAAGGCTTGAAACAATTCAGGGAAGAATAAAAGCCTTATTCTAGACCATGAGCTGTTAATCTTTGCTGAACGGCTTATCTTTTCAATGTAACTTTATCTAATCTGATCATCAGTTAACCGCATCATCATTTGCCTTGCCTGTTCCCAACTATATTGCGGTCGGCTTCCAGTCTAACCGGATGCAGCTGAATACTAGTATTTTACATGGAGCGACTGCCTATCTGACCTCCACAACCCAGTTAGTACTTGGTAATACGATATCCCTTGGTAAGACTGGTTGTCACACTTTTTGGGCCACTGACTACCTAACGACTGTCAAAGATCTACAAATGACACCCGGGACCAACGGCTTAACGTGCTTTCCGAGGCACGGAGGAAACTCGGTATGTAATGAGTGGTCACCCATCCACAGACCAACCTAGGCAAGCACGGCTTAACCTAAAGATCGACCGAAGCGGCTGATATTATTTAGCCACGAGCTCCTCATCATCTGTTAACGGTCCGCGTTCCAAAGTGCAGATTCCAATAGAAAAAGAACTGCCAAGAAAATCAAAACAAAACGTACAATAAAACAAAAGAACACGTTTTCTCCCATAATGTTATTCCTTATTTCCTCAATATTATTTTTATGAAAGACGTTGACTAAAGCAACATTAGATAGTATAAACATTATCGAAACTTGCTATGAATAGTGAATAGTGGATGTTTTGACGCCATAACCACCGAAGCGCGCCATAACCGGGCAATTTATGTCAACACGGAGTTAATCACAGATAAATATTTGCATAAGTTAATCATAAACATTATATTGTTCGTATGTACGTTGATGATGCTATTGTCTCCATGGTTCAGTTGGTTCGTGGGTAGGTTTTATTATGTTTTTAGTTATTTTTGTTTGATTTCAGTGAAAATTTAAAGACAATTTTTTGTTTTTCAGCTAAGAAGCACTCATTTAAAGAATGTGTTTTTAGGATGTTTTTTTTTTACCGATGACCGTTGTGGTAGACGTATTCTTGAGTGGAATCGGCAAGCGTAAGCTTTGACGCCATCGGGCTCGGTGGAGCGACGATCTTCGCAGGGTGGCTGGTAGCAACTGGATGAGAGTTGCTAAGTTGAGTTGAGTGTGATTGAGGAGGCCTATGTCCAACAGTTTACTGCTGTAGGCTGATAATGATGATGATTTCCAGTGATTTTAAGGACGTGATTAACACATCATATGTCATGTTATAATATGATGCTCTAACAGATTTATGAATTTCAGTATTTTATTGGAAGATTAAGCAGGAGTAGGATCTTGTGAATTTAAGGCAAAAGTGAAGTTATTACAACCATCAGAATGCATTGCATATTCACTTGTATTTCAATAAAAATACTTAATGGGTTTATGTTTATGCAGTTAGTAACTTAGTAGGTACCTACCAGATAAGCATTATTTATAATACTGTGCCTACATTATGATGTGTGTAAATACTAATGATAAGAAAAAAACCCGACTTTGTATTCTATGAATCATTTGTGATTCACTCCCTGTCTATGAACTGTACTTTTAACACATTTTCGCAACAATTAGCAGTTTGAAAATAGGTCAGTTTTCACACTTTTCAGCTAAATGCACTAAAAGTATAAATTAGTGTAGGTAGAAACAAATGACAACGACACAGATAAGGTACTACCGCGCTCTCTGACGGTCGACTAATTTTCAACCTTACTGCTTAGGCCATAAGAGTAAAAATTGGCAGACCGTCAGTGAACTTGGTGTACACAATTACATATGTACTTGGTGTGTTGAAACATAATAGTGAAAATAACACGTTTTCTGTGACACACAATGACTATCTTATTGTATTAACAAGTTCTTTTTGTAGAGTTGTGGAATTTGTAAGAAAGTCATCATTAGTGTTGGCACTGTTTTTTTTCAAATAACGCTTTCCGTGCTAAAAATGAAAGCTGTTACTGGAAGTTCTGTTACAATCTCTTTTTTTTTTGTATGGGAAATCATCAAATGACCCCCCAACCCCCCGCTCTGGGCGGAGTGGAAGGACGAGTCAGACTTTTACTGACTAACCCGTCCATGATCATTCTTCGCCCTTTGTATTCCAGTTGCTGTATCTGTTTCGAACAGTCCCGCAGCCCCGGCAGGCATTGGCCCTTGCAGGCCCCTTCCTTTTTGCTGACATTTCTTCGAGGCGCGCGTGGAACATGAACGCACCGTTGACATGGCGGTTACAGTCTCTCTCTTTCGAATTCTATACTACTTTTTCTGTCGTATATGTAAAGGTTTTTGCTGGTGGAGCTATAGATAGGCTAAAATAACCAAAACCACCTTTACCTGACAATTATACTCACGTTATACCAGTATGTAGCTAACTTCACGTTGGACCTAGAATAGCAGCAGATGGCAACGCGGCAGACTCAGGAGATGGCGGGACGAATTCGACTGTTTTCTTTAAATTAGGCTTCAGTACCAGATAGGGATAAGTGGATGGAGGGAAGGAGGAGGCTTTTGTCTTGCAGTGGAATATAAACAGCCAACAGTACTTGATATGTAAGGGTGTTAATTGACAGTAAGCAGATATCAATACATAAAGTTGAAGGGAGAAAAAAATGTCTAGTCATACCACACATCCTATAGTATTAAAGTTTTGTAGTAGTTTTAAGGTCAGTTTACTAAATTATTTGTATGTAAAAACAAGCGCTTCTCGCCATCAAACTAAAAAGTTTGGCGAGTATATTGTAGATTTAAAAAAAAAATATTATGTTTGTGAACAATAAATTAAAAAAAAAAAAAAAAAAAACTATGAAACACATTTGTAAATACACGGAAAAATCTGCGGGTCAAACGACCCCTGAACCCGTTCTATCACCACGTCAATCAGATGTTATCAAATTTAATTTCTTCACCCATTAGAAGAGAATCATGATAGGCCAACAAAGTAATTCAAACGCATCTCGTCCGTCTTCCCCCATTGGACGCCAATTTTAATCGGATGACTCTCGATGCATTCAAACACATAATTACGAATCCGAAACTCTCACGGGACAAGGTTCCGTATTAGTTTTGACATTCGGCTTGATGGATGGACCACAATCTCTGGGCGAATCTCGTGAATGAACGCCCGTATGTTCTACAAACTACCAACTTACAACTGCAACTTAAATAAATCTTATAATAAGGGACTAAGATTTAGTTTCGAATGTACCGTTTTTTAGTTGTGAAAGGTTAGATTGTACGGGCGATAGGTGTGTCAAATTGGGAGCGTTGGTTCACGTCAGTTTGACAGAATATGGACGGTTAGTTGAATTTCAGATTGATCGCTAATATCGTTGTTACTTTTTTGGGCTTTATTCAGTTTTTTGTGGGCTATCAAAATGGGCGTTTTTTTTTCTAGAATATTGTGTGACGTCAAACCTCCATGGTGATTCACATCTCACTTTTTTTTTCATAAGCTTTTTGACATGACTACATTATTCAAAGCTGTGATTGATTCTAGATTAGTGACTAAGCGTACCCACGGAAACAATTTAAATACTCACCGTATTTGTAGCTTCAAAAATATAGGTACCTATAGATCAATTAGGTAAATTTTTAATAGCTAGAATAAAAAATCCCTACAGTCAAACAAGTGTATGAATAATCGAACAAAAAAGTAGATACAGTGTGAGTGTGAGACACATTGAAATAAAATATTCTGTGAATTCTTTTGACGCTTCATGATATTTCTTGTGATTTATAGAAAACTAGCTTATGTGCGCGGCATCGCCCGCGTGAAGGTTGGTAATTGTCCCGCGGGGTTATACTACCGGGAAAAAAATATTGTTAATCCAGGTTATAAACTATCTATGTGGCAAATTTCATGCAAATCTGTTCAGTAGTTTTCGCGTGAAAGAATATCAAACATCCATCCATTCTCACAAAAAAATTGTATAAATTAAGGGGGAAGCGCCAGGATAGCCAACGAAATTCATTTTTCTTACGTTTTTTTTGTAATTTGCCAGTCAGTGTCAAGCTAGTACATAATTATGTTGAAAAAATATGATTCGCGACCGGAACACGTATTTATTTTCAGCATTATAATCATGAAACTCATCAATATAACCCTCTAAGTTTAATTAAACCCATGGAATGACAATTTTATGAAAAAGTCATTCAAAAGAATTGAATTAACTGAAGCATCAATAGTACAGCACACAATAATCCAAAGTAAAGAAAAAGTTGGCTATAGCTTCTCGAAACGAAGAATCTGTGCGTTCAATATTTTTACTCGTTCACAAGCGCTTTAAGCGAAGCCGCAGGCAGACCTCTAATTTTTTTATCTAATCGTTTACCAGGAAGTCTTCGTAAACAAAGCCTACCGGTACCGAGATGTTGGTACATCGCAGTGTCAACTTCCGTTTCCATAGTTCTCTCGTGTCACTATGAATGCGTCATTGTGTTGGTACTTTTTGGTACTAACTTGACATTGTGTTCGGTGCAGATTTCTGTGAGCTTTCAAAATATTGTTACTGTAGCATTGTTTGGTACAATGGGGCTTACTGGGCTTGTGTGTGGATAAAGAGTGGTCGTTTGGGTGTGACTGGTATCGTTTTAGTGTGATTAAGAAGATAGTTAACGTTTGAAGAGATGGGTGGTAATGTAGTGTGATTTTTGTCCCGTCCTGTTGAATTTATAAATATTTGTTATGGGTTATATGTTATTGTATTTTTCTGTCATTTTGTATGATGCACGTCATTTCCCTGCGACGAATATATATTTTTTCTTTCAATTAAGTTATTGGATAAACTTGTATCATTTTGCAGCCGATAACGATAATTCTTAGACTTTTTTTTTTTCGGATGGGATATCATCAAATAACTCCTCCCGCTCTGGGTGGAGTGAGAGGGATTGTCAGACTTTTACTGACTAAAACCCATCCATGTTCCATCTATGCCCTTTGTGTTCCAGGGCCGCGGTATCTCTTTCTAACAGTCCTACAGCCCCGGCAGGCATCGGCCCTTGCGGGCCCCTTCCTTGTTGCTGACATCTCTTTGAGGCGCGCGTGGAACACGAACAGCTGACATCTTGGCGGGATAATCAACTTCACCTTGTTAAAATGTTTTTCCTTAAAACAGTAAAACTCCTGCCGTAGGTTACTTGGGGTACTTTTATGCTCAGTTTGGGGTTGTAGAAACTTGAATCTGAACACAGTGGTATTATCAGCTCTTTATAAATACGAACAAAACTGACGTGTCACCGATTACACACAATGATTACTGGATTCAATAAAAACTGACACCAAAGCTTCGTAACGATGCTCTTTGTTGGCTTTTGCATGAACGTATCGGACCATAACAATAACTTATAAATACTCGTAGGTATGACGTAATGCAAGATGCATGGAAGCCGACCTTAACATAGTTGGGAGAGGTTCAGAACGATTATGACCTTTGATGTCGTAGTAGGTAAGTCGCATCTTGTGTGGTCCGGTTACGATGAGGTTGAGATTAGCCAAAATGATCGTAATGATAAGCTACGGCGTAGTATTTTACTTCGTAGCAATTATGTAGGTGCTACGAAGATTTTAGTTCCTTCGTAGACGGTCGGTTTTGTATTAATAAGTCTTCCCCTTTCTTTCCTTGTTTGTATTCAGTATAAACTAGCCTCTAATTTTACTAAAATTCCATACTATACCAGTTGAAGGTCAAAGTCATACTTAAGTGTACGTGCGGTCGTCTGTCGTGTATAGTCGACAGAAATTAAATAGATTCGAAGTATTTTTACTTTACCTTCTTCTTTTTTTCAGAACATTTATTCTTATATTACAATAATTTACTCCTTTTCAATTTTTTTTATATTTTCATCACAGGATTTTATATTGTGTGTGTTTTTAACCGACTATAAAAAAGGAACAGGTTCTCTATTCGGTTGTATTTTTTTTCGTATGTTTGTTACCTCGTAACTCCGTCATTTATGAACTGATTTATTTAAATCTTTTTTTTTATGTGAAAGGATATGCTTCCCGATTGATTTATTGATTGAGTAATTTCAATGAAACAAACAAAGTGTTTTTTTGGAGAAAGTTTTTTATTACAAATAAGTTTTAAAGCCAATGTACACATATAATGTACCTAACTTCTTAATTTTGTTACAAAATTCATTACAAAATGTATTAGACCTAGTCAAGCGCAAAATGTGATATGGACATCGACTACGTGCTACGTGTAGCCAATTTATCTATTGTTAAATAAATAAGTACCTTATGTTATTTGGTTAGGTAACATTGTTATTTCACAAGAAAAATGTTATAATAATGTTTTGTTGTAATCTTGTGACGTTACCAACCTTCAAGAAAAATAAATCTGCTGGGACCATTCTAATGTTTGGGGTATCTGTAAAGAAAATACTTCAACATCTCGTTTTGTTGGAAAGCCACGCAAGGAAAGAGTCAGGAAATTTTAACTTATTTATTAGCATTCGATTTATTTATTTACTTTAGCAAATAATAATTTTAATGTGCGATTGCCGTAAGGGCCAATGGCCAAGATTCTCGACGGCCATCTTTCCAGGCTCTCCTTAGAATCTCGGATCAAGGGCCTGATTCAGAAGGTTCCTCGATACGGCTCGCATTTTGAGGAAGTTTCTTGTCTCTGGAACCCTAACCACCGGTAGCTTGGATCCTGCTCCCCACACCGGCGGACCACTTTTTTAAGGTTCTTTTTTGTTGTTTTAAGAAATATTTTAAAATGTTTATGAGAGATGAATAAAGGGAACAAGAATATAAAAATGAAATCAGCAATAGTCGACGATTTAAAGTTTTATTTCACACAATTTTAGGCTTTTCATTATTCCTCATTAAACTCGTATAAGTTTCCTCAGATATCAAAGGGCACATCCAAGTCACGTACCATAAAAAGTCGGTCCTTTGTAAGTAATAAATAATTCTTCACCTTCAAACATTTTGAGGAAAAAACCGCAAACTTACAAACAGCTGCAATACACCAAATACATAATTTAATGACCACTTCCGACCGCACCGGCTTTAGTTCGCCAACAAACTTTTCAGCCAAAAAGCCTTTACTTTTCTAAAAACCTCTTAGAATCCTATTACAAACGTATAAAGTTCAAATTCGCGTGGTAGATTTTAGATGAGTCGCAATAGAGAGTTGCATTTACTATGTTCGGTCCAGAAATCGCACAATACAAGTACGCGACACTAACAGGCCAAGTTGTTGCGATTGACAATTGGTACAATACAAAATAATATAATATTGCGCTAGTCCTTTGTGTCAGTATACCTCTGTGCTTATGAAACTACTGATACCGGTTTTGTATTCGACTGATATGGGTGTAATGTTGCTATTTGGAAATTGTATGAAAGACTAGTTGCACTATATGGCTTAAGAAGTCTCAAATATAGTTGAGTATTGACATCGTCTCTTTCTAACGATTTGTATTACAATAATTTGTATGTTTTTTTTTTAAACATAGAGATTTGACTACGGTAAGATAAACCCGAACCAACTCTAAATTCATTCGTTTAATTACGAAGTTTCGATAATCTGCAAGTATGTTTCTATTCCATCCCATACATTGACAATAAAGTCATGTAAACCCTGAGATTCATCTTTAAAATCCCAGTGGACATCAGTAAAGAACAAAACCTTTTTTTTTTTTTAACTGCCCCAAAATAGGAATTTCTCCTGTATGGTGGGTGCGTTTACAAACATTTAAACTCACATACACAAACAGCCAGACCCGGAACAACTACCTGTAGGGCATACAAACATTTGTTCCGTGCGGGAATTGAACCCGCGACACGCAGCGCAGCAGTCGATCGCTCAGCCACTGCGCCAACCGCGCCGTTACGCGCTATCTACCACATACAGCTAAAAATGACAATATTATTTGTTTCTATGTCGTGTGTTAAAAATCAATCTCTCAAGTAATTAATACATTTACTAACAATCTAGTTTCTCTAGCAGTCCATTCAAAAGCTGCACCACATACTGCTGAACGAGCATTAACCAGAACCTCTATAATGTGACAACCCTCGAAGCAACTCGATACATTTGGAACCACCCACAGGGTCGAACTGGGTATCGCTTTACAGGAAACTGGCGGTTGCAACAATTGTGTCATACATCGCGAACGAAATACGAATCGTATTTGTTGAACATACTACAATTCAAAACCCAACTCTAACACCACGCAATAAGAGCGACTGAATTTTTTTCTCCGATAAAAGGTACCGGAAGAAAAAACGATACGGCCACCAAATGACGGATGACGATTAGACGTTATAAAAGATAGTTCTTTGATAACAATCGAATGTTGTAAGAAGTTTTTATTGTTGCGATTTTGAAGGAAATATAATACGTGATGCGAATCTTTTGGGACACTTTTGTGGAAATAAGTAAATGCACTTAATATTACATTTATCTAATATTAAATAAATAAAAAAATCTAAGTAGCCGGATGCGCTCTTTTGAAGTATTCAACTAAATCAGGTCCAAAATAAAACGTAAAATATTTAATTCAAAACGTGTCACAGGTACCTACGCAAAATTACCGGGGTTCAACACTCATCACAGTCATCACGTAACCACAGACTAAAAATCAACGAATTCTCGCAAAAACTCAAACAATGGCAAGTCATCAAATCTGCCAAACCGATCACCACATTACCGACGTTGAGGCGTAACTCGGCCAGCAACAAAAACCTCCTAACCACGTTTACCAAAGGAAACAAGGTAGAACGGTTCTACGAATAGAACTGTGGTTAGATTTAAAATTACAGTTATTATACTTGTTAACGTCGTAATCAGGGATCACGTGCAGCAAAAGTACGGCTATTCGCGTTAGCAATAGAGAATGGTTGTTGTTGGATGTATGCGAAATGTTAGTTTGCTGGAAATTGTTGATGCGATAATTGTTTTTCTTGATTGTGCCGCTGTTCTGTAAATGCGATATTCGTACGGAAAAACTGTATGCTACTATCGTCCGCAGAGATATCTTAAGGAGGATGCGCTAAGGTAGCTCGCGAAATTCAAATTTGCTTTCGATTTTTGCAATTTGCAGGTCAGTGTCTGGTTGTATGTTGATTAAAATATGATTCGCATCCGTAACAAATATTGCTTGACAGGGTTATAATCAACACTCTAAGTTCATTTAAACCCATTGAATGACTATTTCATGAAAAAGTCATTCAATGGGATTGAAGAATTCAGAGTGTTTATAATTCTGTTATTTTACGTGTTACGGTCGCAAATCATATTTTGTTCAACATACTGCCTGGCACTGTCCGGCAAATTGTAAAAAACGTAAGAAAACTTGGATTTCGCAGGCTACTCTAGCGCATCCATTTTAAAGGCGATATTCGTTCGGAGAGACGGTATGTCATTATCGTCGCCAAAGAACAACATAAGGCACAGGGAAATTAAAATTCTATCAGCGACAATGACAGTGGAAAAGGCAACACTGGATTAGATTAATAAGCTACCGAAAAGGGCATGGAAGATTTTTGTATGAAGCCTACCCTAACTTCCGCATTTGATTATTTTTTTCAAAGTTGTGGCCACGCGTACCATCTATATTAATCGAAAGTTGGTATCAATACAAATAAGTTTTCTTTAAGGCAAAATGTTCTAAAGTGTCACGTTTCCGAGATATGAGCTATCAAAGTTTAAGTCCATTCACTGATGGCTAGCTGGATGGATAGCTTATATCTCGGAAACGTGACACTTTAGAAGTATCCCTTTATATTAATCCTATTGGAAGTTGGAGTTCAGTGAATGTAGCTCAGTACAGGCAAAAATTATTCTTCATTAGTTACTTAGTTTAAGGTAAGACTGAAGTCATTATTCTCTTGCCCTTATCCCAATTCATTTGGGGTCGGTGCAGCATGTCTTCTTCTTCCATATTTAGGTAGGACTGAAGTACCCTCCAAATATCACTATGATCAACCATGCTGCACTGGAAACCGCTTCGTTTGACTAGCTGCATGACATGAAATGCATTCCATTTGTACTTGTTACGTTCGACGTCGATGTCGTGCTTACGAGCAATGAAGCGAGTCTTTTTTGTACTTCTATATGATGTATCTAAGTGCTTTTTATTTAACCGGTAGTAATAATGTAATTATTTACGCATTATCCTTACTCCAGGATACAACGTTTATGTTGTCGTGTTTGAAATGAAGTGGAAATGAAACTGTTTGAACTTAGAATCCTTAAATCAGCTTAAGATTGGTTCAGATCGGGATTTTAGATAAAAACAGGATGTAACCAGACCCTTGACGAAGTCGTCAAAAAAGTATTATGTACATCAAATTAAGTAACTTTACGCAAAAATTATTGCTGGGAAACAACTTTTTTTTTGGGGTGAAAAATCACGTTTTACGGTAGGACTCAATGTAACGCACTCAAAACATGAATAGTACGGGGGCCGTGGTGGTGTTTAAAGTAAAAATCTTACATTAAAAACATGTATTAAAAAAAAACTTGTAAAAAAGTTGGAACTTTGACCCCCAATATCTCCGTAACTAGAGGGTTCCCAGGTATGGCATAGAACAAAAAAATGATCGCAATATCGGGGAAATCAAGTGCCTTTCGGATTTGTTAAGAGTCTTGTTAAACCTTTTATACCTTAAATTTCATACGATTAATATTTACTCATTTTTAGATAAAGCTGACTATAATATCAGAACTCTGATTTTATTTTACAACAATACTGTACTGGATACCAGCTTTTTGAGACGACGTTCCGTTACACGAATAATATAATATAATTGATATCACCAAAATGAATTTCTTGGAAAATATTACATTCCGCCGTAATAGGACTAAGTCGGACTCAATTCTAAACGACAGTGCTATGCAAACTTTAAATGAGACTACCACTAGTGTACCAGAAATGTCCGACGATGATGATGATGAATTAAAGAAATTACAAGATCAAATTGCTGACCTTACACTAAACCTACAGAGCGCTCACTTGGAAATTGACGAATTGATCTTAGAAAATAAAAACCTCAAGACGCTGAATGAAAGTCTAACTAAACAAAATGATCTTTACAAGAAAGTAACATATAGTCCAACTAAACTGAAGTCATCTATCACAAAAAAGAATAAAAACAAACAGCAAACAATAAACGACGCACAAAACCATAAGCAAACACAAACAGAAGCACAAAAACCGGAATTAAGTAATAATGCTACACCAATTAAACCCAAAAACAATAATATTAAACCTGAGGAAAACAATAAACCTACGCTACTAATAAAACAAAGTAGAAATAAAACAGAGAAAAATCAGTCAAAACAAAAAATATGCATCCTTAGCACAGACAATAAGAATAAATTGCTTCATATTGCAGAGAATACTTTGGAGAAGCATGAACTTTGTCATTACATCACGCCTCATGCAACTGTAGACCTTCAGTTGAAAGGCATAAAAGAAAAATTGATAAATTTCACTCTGCAGGACTTCTGTGTTATATTGATAGGTGAAGAGGATTTTAAAATCACAAATAAATATTTTGATATCATCTTGCTAATTAGAGAAGTTTTGCAAGATATCTCGAATACAAATATTATTATCTGCACTCCGACGTACAAATTCTTTACAAACAATTACCTATTTAATTCAAGAGTAGAGACTTTCAACAATTTATTGTATCTAGATGTAATTACTCATGGATATGCTTATTTTCTAGACAGTAATAGCAACTTAAGGTATGACGACACTATGTTTGACAAACGCACTGGTGTGATAAATAACGCTGGAATGCAATCTATTTTTAAGGATATTTTTGACATGACTTCCGATATACTATATCTAAACACTGACTGTCATCAACCTGACTACCAAGAGAAAACAGTAATTGAATCAGAAGACAAGGAGCAGTTTTTTCTTTAATCACTTAAATATAATGCATCAAAATATTGCTGGATTATTAAATATCGGACTTGTTGACTATACAATTAGAAAATTTGAAAAAGGAAGGGACAACTGTAGACATAATTTGTTTGACAGAGCATTTTATAACATCTGGGCATGAAAAATTGTTGCACATTCCGAATTTCCACCTAGCCGCTGCTTATTTCCGAAACACAAATCGGGGAGGTACTTGTATTCTTGTAAGAGCGGGGTATCAATACAGGGAACTACCAGATATTGCGAAGCAGTCAATATCAGGCGTTTTCGAAATTTGTGCAATAGAATTGACATCTTTTTCTATTATTGTTATTTGTATTTATAGAGTACCAAAATATAATTATTTGACTTTCTATGAAAAACTTGACATTGTTTTGAAAAAAATATGTTTATTACCTAATAAAAAAATTGTGTTATGTGGCGATCTGAACATTAATGTATTGTCAAGAAATAAGGTCACTTTGGAACTGGAACATTTCTTACTTAGTTACAACTTAACACTAGCTCTAAATCAGCCCACTAGGCCTCGTAGTGGCACTTGTATTGATAACTTTGCACATAATCTTCAAAAAGGATGGAAAACTGAAATTATTGATCTCATGTTGTCAGATCACACATCACAAATACTTAAAGTACCTATTAATAAAACATGTCGCTTAAAATTTTGGAAAACCGTTAAGAAAGACTACTCCAGAGAGAACCTTAAAAAATTTAAATCGTGCTTACAAAATTTATCTTTCAAAGAAGTCTATGAAAGTAATGATGTTAATGTAGCCTACAATAAATTTCATGATCTTTTCTCTTTATTTTATAATCTTTGTTTTCCGGATAAAATAATAAAAATAAACAGCAATAAAAAAGTTAAATGGATATCTCGTGGCATAAAAACCTGTAGTAGAAAACAAAGACGGTTGTTATGGGTTCACAGACTACGACCTACAGACAAAACAAGAACTGATTTAAAAAAATACACTACACAATATAAAAAAATTATAAGATTAACACAGAAAGCGCAAAATGACTACTTCATTAGAAACTCGCAAAACAAATCTAAAGCTACGTGGCAGGTAGTCAATAGATCTAAAAATAACCTGCCCAAAGAACAAATACTGACAATAAAAAAAGAGAATCTGACTTACACAAACCCGAATGACATAGTAAATGTATTTAATGATTATTTTATAGATGACATTGAAAATAATATTACAAATGACATTGAATTGAATAGTAAGTTAGGTAATTTGACAACGCAATCAATGTTTATGCAGCCTGTTCTAGAATCGGATATTATTTTAGCCACTAAGATGCTGAAAAATACAAGTACTGTAGGGTTTGACGGTATATCTACAACGGTTATTAAATTTGTGATTGAGCTTATTGCACCCGTGTTAGCATATATTATTAACATCAGTATTCTCGATGGCATGTATCCAGAAAACTTGAAAAAAGTTATAATAAAACCGCTTCACAAAAAGGAAGATAAAACAGATATGAAAAACTACCGTCCCATAGTTAAAATACCAGTATTTTCCAAAATATTTGAAAAAGTTATATATAACTCGATATATCAATATCTTAGCAAATTTAACATTTTATGCAAAGAGCAAAATGGTTTCCGAAAAAATAAAACAATTAATATGGCTATTTTTGATCTAATAGATAGTGTTATGTCTGCAGTTGACAAAAAGACTCCCATCTGCGCTATTTATACGGACATGACTAAAGCCTTCGACTATGTGGATCACAAAATTCTTTTAGATAAATTACATAGCTATGGTATTAGAGGGAACATTTTAAAACTATTAGAATCATATCTATGTAACAGATTGCAATGTACTGAAATCACAAGAGTGTGCTCAAAAACAAAAATAGAACGAAGATATCTGTCCAAATTCAGAACTATAAAATATGGAGTGCCTCAAGGTAGCGTGCTCGGGCCTCCTTTATTTCTCATTTACATAAATGATTTGCCTAAAGAGACACAACAACAAATGATTTTGTTTGCAGATGACAGTACTGCCATAGTAAAATGCAAGAATGTAAATACTTATCAATTTGACATTAATAATACACTTACTGACATAATTAATTGGCTTAATATGAATAATTTATTAATTAACCTGAAAAAAACCAAAGTAATGCATTTCCACCAAAGAACTGAAATACAAAAAACTTCCGTCAATTACAATAATAATGAAATAGAAGAAGTAAAAGTAACTGTGTTTTTGGGTATACATATTGACAACCACCTTAATTGGAAATCACATATAGAACAATTAAGTAAAAAAATTAATAAATCTGCCTATGCGCTTTTACAATTGGCCAAAAAAGTTAATATAGACGCGTTACTAGTTGCCTATCATGGTCTAGTGGCTTCAATTCTGCGATACGGAGTTATTTTTTGGGGCAACTCTTCGGATAAAGAATTGATATTTAAATTACAGAAAAGATGTTTAAGAGCCATGTGTGGTCTGAAAACAGATGATAGCTGTGCACCTTACTTTAAATCTCTTAAAATACTTACACTACCGGCAATATACATATTAGAAACAAGTATTTTCGTCAAAACAAACCCGAACCTTTTTGAAAAAAATTACAATGGTACGAGATGTTCCAATTCGTAGTCAGTACAAAAATTGTCTCTGTAATCATAAATGTAAAACTGCATTAGCAAAAAAGAGTATTTTGGGGATGGCTCCACGTATTTACAATAAAATTCCAGACGCCATAAAAAAACTAAATGTCACACACTTCAAAACACGAATGAAATCATTTCTAATCGATAAATGTTATTACACTATTGACGAATATTTAAATGACGAATTAACTTAGAACTTTTAGACCCTTTTTAACTAACCTAAGATCTGTATTTATTGTGTACCTATGTTTTTTAATTGATTGATTGATTGATATGATTGACATATGTTACTGTTCTGGCATTTATATATTTTTTTATTTTTGCCTTCTTATTGACATATTATAACTATCATTCCGTTTGACATTATTGTTAAATTTTTACCACTGTTAGTCTGACATTTTTTCTTTTTAGATTTTTTTGTAATTCTAATGACTTGACATTTAAATTTATTTGGTATCGATACAATTTCTCTATAATTTTAGAATTGAATATTATTTGCATGCCCATGCGACGGTAGAATATGGAGGACTATATTATATACGACAACATCTATGTACCAATTACCCATGTTTGCAAAGAAATAAATGATTTGATTTGATTTTGATTTGAACAAATTGTGCGTGATCTGCAAAAAAAAACATATAACCAGCCCTGTGTAAAAAAGCAAGCCAATTTCAAATTTAGAACACCTATTTAAAAAAAAAACCTCAGACATAATGTCGTGTCACTCTACCTTCCTTTTTAATTCCCGGATACTCAAGACCCACCTGCAAAAGATCATCGGACTTAAATTTGGAATTTGTTGTTACGTCATTATAATAACCCCTCGTTATAATTCTGCTGCTAACGATCCGAAACATTGTTTGTTCTTCTCAGGCCGCCGTCTGGGCTCCGTAAACGTATGTATGTAACCAACAATCATTCTATACCCAACGACCTTAATGATAGCCCTTCGAACGAGTAAATTATCAATTCCGCCCGAAGGGGCTCGGACCTTGTTTTTGGAAAGCGGTAACAAGCCTATCATCTGCCCTCCTTTTACCATTATTCATACACGCTATTTTGACCTTAACGAGATCAGTAATTGGGATCAAGTTTCTGTAAGCGAAATGTAGGAACTAAACTTGGTTTGGAAGAAAAAAACTGAAGCAATTTTTCGATTAAAATGTTTTGACCTTGACAAAGTTCATGGTGGTGATTTTTTGTGCGTTTTTGTTGACTCAGTGTTTGTTTAGACGACGCGGGAGTTTTTACCCCTTGTTGTTTTTTTTGGAACTAATTTTGTTGTAATAAGTTCATCTTGTGTGGTTTTTGTAGAAGTAAATGATGTATAATGTTAATACAAATAATCAAAATTACCGTATTTACGGTTATAATTTTTTATGAAGTATATGTATTTATTATTGTCAAATTACTGCCAGATAA
This sequence comes from Noctua pronuba, assembly GCA_905220335.1. NCBI lineage: Eukaryota > Metazoa > Arthropoda > Insecta > Lepidoptera > Noctuidae > Noctua > Noctua pronuba. The sequence continues at coordinate 11,087,269 of LR999902.1, forward strand.
TAAGTCCGCCTTTGTACATTATGTGCATAAAGTTTTAATAAATAATATTACGATGAATATACGATTACATAACACGGATTACATACCCAATAAGGACTAATTTAACCTTATTCTGGAGGAGAGTGAAGTCTAGTTGGTACAGGAGCCATGGTTTTACAAATTAACTCCATCTATAAAAATATTAATAGGTTTACTTATTACAATTCTCAAATTCTAAGTACGAGTCATAACGACGTGAATCTAGTTAGAGAGTTCCATGCACATACTTTTGAACTAGAAAACCATTACTGTTAACCATATTCAACGAACTGCATGAATATTTCTTCGAAGAAACTTTTTTAGCGTTGTGTTAGTTTTTACTGTGTATTTTCAATAAATGGCGACATCGTTTTCCAACTAAAGAACTCAGTAATAATTGTGCCACAGAAAGAGATTAAGTCATAACTACTGTCGGTATTTCGCTCGTTTTATGCCATGCTTATGAGCACTGTCGACCCAGTGAGCTTAATTACCTTATGGATTCTTGGGTCAGTCCGACTTCTCTGATGAGTATAAACGCTCTCTTATTATTCTTATTCAAATATCTACGTCGATTTTTTCTCCCGTATCAGACCGGAAGACTGGAATCGCTGACGTGGGCAATAAGACTGCTGGGTTGAAGTGGGAGTGGGCGGGCCATGTCTGTAGAATGTATCAGGACCGATGGGCTAGAGTCGTCGCTTTGTGGATGCCAGAAGACGGGCGTCGCCACCGGGGGAGGCCTAGAAAATGCTGGCGTGATGACTTAAGAGGTGTTTGAGAGAAATTGTCCAGAGAAAGCCGCACGTAGAGAAGAGTGGAAGGCTATGGGGGAGGCCTTTGCCCAGCAGTGGGACAATATAGGCTAAACAAAAAAAAAAACAAAAAAACAGACCGAGTTATCATTGCAAAATCTAGGGTTCAAAAGGCGTTTCAGCAACTTTTGAGGATCTAAAGAAGGCCATTACTGCTATTAACGTGGCTACCTTCTGGGCCAAATTAATCTAAAAAGTACCATTGGCTCGACATCGAAACTGCCATCAAACAACGTTAGCAATGTCATCCTAATCCTAACTAATATTATAAATGAAAAGTAAGTTTGTTTGTTTGTTACTTTTTCACGCCTAAACCACTGAACCAATCATCCTGAAATTTTGCATACACGTTATCAGGTGTACAGAAACGGACATAGGGTATTTTTCATCCCAAAAAAAGTTCTTTTCCCGAAAAAAACAACAATAACTTTCTTATACATGTCTTTCGAATCATGATTGAATTACAAGCAGAATACAACCCGAATTGATTGTCAAATTATAAATTAACGCGAACGAAGCTGCGAGCAAAAGCTAGTACTCTAAAAGTTCGAAAATGAATAAAAGTATCAAAGATAGACGTGTATGTGAACATGTCGTACATACCTATTAGCATGCAAACTCTTACCAACGAATGTCAACTACATAATATATTTTAACTCATTAGAAAATGTTTAAGCAAAGAGAGAGCGATATTACACGTTTCTTCTATGTATAACTACATCGGTGTTGCAAGTTTGTAACCTTACTCGTATTTTAAAAGGTTCGTGTTCACGCCAAAAGCAACACCAATTAACGTTTCCTGAAGTAGATACAGTACTTAATATTTTGAAGAACGGACGGTTTTTCTTGTAGATCAAAATTAATATTATTTTCATATTGTTTTACGATGTTAAGTAGTGCTTGCCGAGGTCGGTCCATGGATGGTTGACCATCTCTTGCATATCAAATACCCTACCTGCCTTCATAAGCACCTTAAACCGTTGGTCCCACCTGTCACCTGTTGTAGATGTTTGGCAGTCGTTGCTGGTCTGTGGCTCGAAAGACTGACAACTAGTCTTACCAAGGTGTATCGTATTACCCAGTATCTAACTGGGTTGTGGAGGTCAGATAGGCAAGCTCCATGTAAAATACTGGTATTCAGCTGCATCCCGTTGGACAGCAAGCCGAGCACTCAAAACATTGTACTATTCAGGTGCATTGAATAGTACGGGGGTCTTGGAGGTATTTAAAGTAAAGTTATAACATTAAACCCTAGTATTAAAAAAAAACTTGTGAAAAAGTTGGACCCCCAACATCTCCGTAACTAGAAAGTTTCCCTCCTACGTATGATCTAGAACAAAAACAATATCGAAATGATGTGGAGAACAAGTGCCTTACGGCTTCGTTAAAGGCACTGTTACACCCATTACTTAGCACAAATATATCGCTTGAAGCAACCATTCAACTTAAACAACCCTTAGCAATAATCATTTCCAACTATGTCAGCACAACTTCAGAAAAAAAAACTGTAGCAATTATAAATAAATGTAAGTCCTACATTCATTAAAGAAATACAGAGAACTAGTTTAGCAAAATAGGCAATGTAAACTTCGGGCCTGTTTGAAATGTTGACGTGTGCACGAAGGTAAACATTTCACAAGAGCTGAAGGTGGATGACCTTTTTGATATACTTGTAAACCTTTATGTATAACTAGCTTTTTCCCGCGACCTTCCTTCGTGTGAAATTGTTATAAAAAAATACTTATTTTTTTAATCGGATTTTGTTACCAATTTCAAGGGTTTTAATTTTTTTTGCACGGAACCCTAATTATTTTTCTAAAATAAAAGTAACCTAAATTAGGCCTCTTAACATCAGCTATCTGCCAGTAAATCCCGTCGAAATCGGTCTAGCTGTTTCGGAGATTAGCCGGAACGAACAGACAGACAGACAGACAGACAGACAGACAGACAGAAAGACAAAAATTGAGGTGTGAGTGCCGTATATATTTTCATATTCAGTAAAAAGTTTTTATTTTGATATTACAAACAGATACTTCAATTTTATTTATTTGTATACATGATGTCCTACTTTCTTTTTATAGTTACTACGAATATTTGATTCGGTATTGGCCATCTCTGGGGAATGACGCACTTAAAATAGGGAGATTGAATATCATTCTATTGTTCTTTTCTTTTGGTTCTAGTGAATATAGTTTGAAGGAGGCTGTATAGGTTCTATTTTTGGGATGACAAGGTGTTTATTGAGGCTACAGCTTGTATTCAAAGGTAATACTTAGAAAAACTAGGGCTTGTACAAGTTTTTGTGACGGAAACTTGCTTTAATCCTATTTTCGGAAAAGGAAGTGTTGAACTGTTGGTGAGTCACTTTCCACAGTATGAAATTGGGGTATACCTCAAAGCGCAATTATTTTTAAACACAACTAAATTATTCCTCGAAGCGCAACCATGATGAAAAATAGAGATGGTTGTGATGGATTCATTTACGATATTTTTCATCATGGTTGCGCTTTGAGGAATATACTTAATAATGTTTTTGTTGTTGCGCTTAAAAATAGTCGCGCTTTGAGGAGTACCTACCCTATGCAATTATTATAAAACTCAGCAATTCAAAATAAATATACTGCTTTCCGGGTCTCACCCAATCTATTTAAAGCGTCGACATTTTATCTTTCTTCAAGAATCATTCGAAGACGAATCACTGACCAGAATACAGTAGCAAATATTTTATCGTGCCATCTTCATTTGAATCATAATTAAATGATAACTAGCGCCAATGAGCGCGCGCGACTTGGGTCACCACACCCACCGACCGCCATCTTGTGTTATGCGCATGGGCATATTAATTGCCTTATTAATGGAGAGGGAAATATTTCATTAATATTTATATATTTTTGTCTGTCATCAAGATAAAAAAGTCTTTTTTGCAAATTATTAATATTTAATATCACGTCCGTATTTCTCAAAGGATGGACAGTGGTTTGTCCTCATTTCTCGAGGTCTGTCTTGTTATTCAAATATCAGCTTTTTGCCACCATTTAAAAATTATTTTGGAAAATATTTTTTTCTACTTAGATAACTATTAAGATTACAGTTATTTGTAAGTAATTGATTTCCAAATATTGTTACAACATATCAAAGAAGTAAAATGTTTGATCGTATTATAAATTTGACAGTCATCGTGCACAATTTTCTATAAAATTGTTGTGAACTGTTTATCCAGAGTGACTTGCTTCTCAACTGATGGGATTAAAAGATATAAGAGTCATCTTCTATGTAGTGTTGATTGTAAAAATTATATTACGTAACTGTGTAGGTATTTTTATCACATCGGTGGCTGATCCAGAAAGAAAGAAGAAGTATAGGTAACTAGCTTTTGCTCGCGGCTTCGCTCGCGGTAATTTCGAATTTGAAAATCAATTCGGGTTGTACCTACTCTGCTTGTAATAATATAATTCGTATGTCCGTTTCTGTACACCTGACAACGTATGTCACCTGGCGAAATGTGGGTGAACTATTAGGTAAACCTCTGCGTACAGGCGTGATTATGTACTTATCACTTATTACTTATTATGTATTATCTACTTGTCACCTAAATATCATGATTTAACATAATTTAGTAATAGGTTACTTGTACATAATTAAGCCGCAAATACATAGTTACAATTAGTGATTCATCAGTGAATTTGTAATTTATCCGTGGTTTAGTTGAATTATAAATAAAAGGTTTATAAAGCTGCAAGCCAGCATATTTACCTACCTACCAACTACTACCACATATTATCATCATCATCATTCTCTTGCCCTTATCCCGATTCATTTGGGGTCGGCGCAGCATTTCTTCTTCTTCCATACTTCTCTATTACTCGTCATCTCATAATACACCTCCTTTTTTGCTTTTTTACTCAGCCCATCCATCGTTTCTTTGGTATTCCTCTGCTCTTAAACCCACCCACATTCATACTCAAAACTATCCTCACGACATTTTTCCCATTCCTTCGCATCACATGCCCACACCACAACAACCGATTACCACACAACTTTTCAGTCACCGGCCCACTTTCAGACTTATGACAGTATCTTATGTACATCAAGCTACTACAATCTGTCAAATTTCTTTAATAGATTTTTAAGTTTATCGCTAAAGCATTAGGTTCAAGGTTGATTGGGAAAATTTTACAGTTTTGGATAGCTTGATATGCTGGCGACTGTACCTATCTCTTACAGAGATTTGTGTATATTTGGACCTCTGAGGCGCTCTTGTTACATACCCACATTCAGGCGGGGTGGTCTCGATTCGTGGTTGAAAAACAAGACCAGGTTTATATTGTTGTTGTAATAAAAATGACGAGGACTGTAAAGTAGAGACCGATCAAAAAATGTCAGGCAAAATGACCGTTAAATATAAAATTCTTCAGAAGATGGGACAAAGTATTTTATAACATAACATAACATCACGCCTGTAATCCCCGGAGAGTTAGGCAGAGGTGAACCTAATAGTACACCCACATATCACCAGTTATGCTTAAGTCCCATCCATGCCATCAACCGGGTATACATCCAGATTCCGTGGCTGCTACTGAGAAATTCCTGATTCAAAAACCCAGTAACACTTTACCCGACCCGGGAATCGAACCCAGGACCTCATGCTCAGCAGTCGCGTTTGCGATCATTCGACCAATGAAGCAGTCAAAGTTTTATTTTGACTTAATTTCAGGGTATGGGTCATTTAATTTTGCTCAGCAAATGGTAATAGGTTAGCTGATTAAAGATTGCAAAATCATATAAATAAACGCTCTATGCAGACCTACTGGGAATAAAAATATAATGATATCTTAAATTAAATAGGTAGATTCAATAATTATCCTACTCCACTGTGTTCACAGTGGAGAATACCCAAAATACATTATTTATTTTCTTGCAATGTCAATTTAACGCATGGGTGTGTTTTCATCGAATGTCTTAATGGGGTAGACATCGTTATTTTCCGTTATTTGTCCATATTATTTAGGGCAATCAACTTCAAAAGAATTACAGTTGACCTGTTTTATATCAATGATGACACCGTTTTTGGGTGTAATTTGGGTAGATATCTACCTGGGTGTTGTGTTGTCATCAGAATAGACTTTGAAAAGTCAATTTGGGTATGAAACTAATAGATGATTTTCTCTCATTTCAGAGCCAAAGAAGAAACAGACGGAAAATGGCAATAATTTGGTGCTGTTCCACAAACAATGGGGCACTTAATATCGTGTCCTGCGTGCCCTGTTGTGTGTTTACTACAGGAACTGATGGACGCTCCCGAAAGCGACGAACTAGTAGCTCAGTTCTGGGCTGACACAATTTAGATAGCCATCGACACGCTAAGAAGAAGATGGCAATAAGATAAACCTGCTTTTTACTCTGCATATGTGTCAAATTCGGACATACAAAATCGATCATTAACTAAACAAAGAACAATTCGGGGAACACGCGCACATTTTGTTCATGTTCACTTGAGCAAGTCCATCGAAAGAAACATTTGTGCGGCACACTGTGCGCACACACATAACTGCAAAAGCAAAGAACACGATCAAATCGCCATACAAAAAACGGACACAAAAACATTGTCCCCCCAATTCTTCCACTTATCACTTTAAGTACACAATTACAAATACCATTGTCAGCGCAATCACATCTTTTGAAAGCCAGACATGTCCGTATGTTGGCACCACTCACTGTCACCATCACAAATGTCCGACTATAAAAGTGGACAAGGCTAATTTAGTACACCGTCATTGGAAGAAACTTGTTCAAGACGTTATGTCTTTTGTGGGCGGGCCGTGTTGATTCTTAAGATATTGGTCCTTATTCCGTGTTTAAATCGCCTTTTTATGCAAGGAATATTGTGGTAGGTATGTGGTCTTTTAAGAGGAAACGGTGCCTCCTCCCATGTGCGGATGGTGACCACCGGGGTAGTTTTTGTGAGGTAGAAATCCCACACTCCCCGGTCTTATCCCCAAAGACCGGCAGCCTTTTGAAGGTTTCCCCCGTGAACAAAAAAAAACAAAAGTATTTGGTAGATTAATTAAAGGGTTTAACCACACCAATCGATCGATCGTTGATCGATGCATTCGATATAATTATATCGATCGATCAATTGGTTTAGTAGAAAATATCGATCGACGTCGATAAATCCATTCTACCATCGATAGACTGGTGTGGTAACACCCTAATGAATCCATTGTTGGTTTTTTGGGAAAGAAGTTCCGAGGAAGTTTATCGTTAATAGTCGTATGGTACCCGGATGTGCCACGGGTAAATCACCTGATAACAACTACACTTTAGCAAATAATAGTCACGATTCTGATCTTACTAGCACAATTGTCATACTTGACAAATGGATTTTTCTGGAAATGGGACATATCAAGCTACTACAATCTGTCAAATTTCTTTAATAGATTTTCAACTTTATCGCTGAAGTATTAGGTTCAAGGTTGATTGGGTTGGGTAGCTTGATGTACTGGCGTCTGTACAAGAAACATCATTACCTTTTTGCCATCCAAAGAGATAAAAACTTGTCCTGTATTTACTGCAAATTCAATCTCTCTCCCTCCGGAGTCATATTTAGGAACTAAAACAAAATAATATTGGATTGAGAACTGAAGGTACAAAATGTAATGCTCACCAGAATAAACCATCAATGTACATTCAGATTCCAAAAATGCTAAGCACAGTCTGTTATGTCCCATATATGGTACAAAGTCATTTTCGACAGCATTCTTGAACCATTTCTGAAATCGTTTCATTTCAATTTGTTTACCATATTCTCTCTTTTATTCGCTTGTTTATGAATATCGTTATCTCAGAGTATCTTACCAAGGAATATGAAATACTTGTTCGGTATCATGGAATATTCTATTATGTAAAAGCAGTCCACTCAGGTTTATGTGAAGCCTTCTTTGGATTTCCTTTATGAAACAGTCATGTTGGCTGGTTTATTATCTATCGGCTTCACTCTTGACTGGCTAAGGTCAGATTCTAGTCACGAAAATAGTCTTGTCAATAGTAAAAATGGAGTACCAATTAATTTTGGAATATTTCCGACAAATTCATCTATTTCATCTTAACTAATATTATAAATGCGAAATTAAGTTTGTTTGTTTGTTTATTACCTTTTCACGCCTAAATCGCTAAACCGATCATCCTGAAATTTTGCATATACGTTGTCAGGTGTACAAAAACAGACATAGGGAGGTACCCTATTCCTATCCTATATCCTATTCTATTCATCCCGAAAAAAAGTACTGTTCTCGAGGAAAACAACAATAAAGTTCTTATGACAATAGATGGCGCCACGTGTTTTTCTAAACATGATTGAATTATAATATTACAAGCAGAGTACAACCCGAATTAATTGACAAATTCTAAATTAATGCGAGCGAAGCCGCGGGCAAAAGCTAGTTTTCAATAAATTTCATTGATCTATTGGATCTTCGATTAAGTAGACAAAAGAGTTTGAATCACTCTTAGAATTATAGAATAACCTACTCAACCTAATAAGCTGGAACGTTCCATACCTCATTTATCCAAGTTTATCTGGCACTGGTCAACAAGCTCGTCCATTGGACTAAGATATAAAGACATTTCTCTTATGTCTTACCTAATAGATTAACCACATCAATCCATTTTATTTCCCATCCTTATCAAGACGATCAGTGAGTCTCCTTTTATCACCGTTTTATTTCGAATGACTGATTTTAGGATCGTCCCTACATGTGAAGGCGAGTCTATTTTTATTGAGCAACACTGATGGATTTTAGTAATATGATCCTTAATTTCAGTGTTGTTTTTTACTGCATTGAGTTCTTAAATCGTACCGTTTACGGTTTAATTTTAACTTAACTGTCTGTAGTGATAAAATCTTGACACATCTGTGATTACTTCTTTTAAGTTAGATTTACAATCCATGTTTAGGAGACGCTTTAGTATAAAAATGGCATCCATTTCTTCAGTTTAATTGTTGCTCTCTTTCTTTCACTTGTCTTACGTTATGTTACGTCCTATCACTTTCTGAAGATTCGTGTCTTCATCTCACGTTTGCAGATGCTAGCAATGTTGTTACTATGTTCAAAAACAATTTCATTCTAACTTCTTAAGACACAAAACTTATACTGTCACTTACGGGATACGCTGTTGCAAGCGCTATGAGTCAACCCGCGATCATGGCGCTTGTAACAGTGTCGAAATATCGAGAGCTCAAAATAATGAACAATCACGGAAGATATCCCGTAAGTGACAGTATAAGTTTAACAATTTCATTCTAACTTCCTAACTTCTGAAGAAACATTGCACTCGAAAAGCTTGATACCTACATCAAACTCAAACGATTTCAACATTCATATATTCAAATTGATCACCTCAAACCGTTTACATTTATAAAACAAACAGGCAATGAGTTGTCAGCAAAGTGATGAATAAGCCAACATTTATTAAAGATTCTCATTTCTTTGAACACGCACCCAATCCTGGAGCAGTAGGTGGCAAAAGTAATGAAGCATTGTCTTCTGATGACGTAGGCGTAACTGAATGAAGTGCAGCATTTATTTGACAAATCTTTGTTGGTATTATTAATAGTGGTGATGATTCGTTTGATTCTGTTGTTGGGTTTGATGAAATTTGATTGTTGATGTATTAGATTGTGTCGTTGGATTTTGTAAGTGAGATTGACGGAAAAAAAACTTTAGATTTTAAATTTTACTTTGGACATCTCCAAAGTAAAATTTAAAATCTAAAGTTTTTTTGAGAAACTAGAAACTTCACAATGCAAATATGTGAATTACAAACTATGTAGTTGGATAACATGTACTACTAAATAATCCTCATAATACAGGGTGTAAGGGACAGCCCTCCACAAACTGATGGGGTGAATTCGGTATATCATACTAAATATGACCGGTACAAGAAATTATTTCAGGAATGTTATGGGAATCCAATAAATTTGTTTTGTTTTATTTCCTCATACGCAATGTATTGTTACCGTGGCAAAACGCACGTACCTAACGAACGGCAAGCACGACGAAGAGTTCGATGAACTCTGTAGCTAGGCAGGAAGTGAACAGCTGATTTCACGCGTCGTTCGTTAGAGAATTTCAACATCCATTGTTGGATTTTTTATTTTAGCCGTATTATTTACATAAATGGAGTGCTACGTACAGGGAATGTAATTTTACATTGAAATAAAGGAATAGTAACTGATTGTTTTTTTAAACAAAAATTTCCGTGAAAATTTCCGGTGGAATATGATTCAAAATAAGGAGCTGAATGCACCCTGTCAGTTTGTGGAGGGCTGTCTCTAAGACCCTGTATATAATCGACAGGATGAATACATCTCAATCTTTTTATAGCTTTAAAGTAGAATAAATTAGAATCCAAACAATCCAAATAGTAACTGGACACTGAAACGTTTTATCATTTGTAAACTAAAACCCAATTAATCACGAAATCAGATGCTCTAAACTAACATTAATTCCGGATGTTTTTCGTTTAATCTTCTTTTTTCTTAGCTTAATGTCTTACGGAGTTACTTACGTCTTGTCTTGACGTAAATGCGACTTAGGAATTCTTATTAACTTGTCTAAATAATGAGGTTTTAGCTCCCTTAACAAACTAGCTCGCCCTTAACGCACATAAATAAATAAATTCGCTTCATTATTTTTGTACGCATTGTAATCGGATATATTTTTGGTTTCGGTATAATTTTAGCTTTATTTGGTTTTTATTTGCTTTTGCTCTGTTATTTTGTGTCAACCTAAGTTCAGGCATTTTTGTAGTAGCCATTTGGCAGAATAAATCGTAAATCTATCGTAGTAACGTGTGCAGATTGTGTTTCAAGCGATTTGAAACTGATGGAAGTAAACATTCTTGTGCTGCAAACTTTTACTTTAACGGTTAGTCTTTTTTTTTATTGGAAGCAAAAACAACTACAGTGGTGGTTAATAGAGTTTATTAAAATCTCTTTAATTAAATCTCATTGATAAATTAAACTTGTTTAAAAAAAAACAAGCTATTATTCAAATGAAAAGAAGAATATTAGTTTTATCCATCAATATTCAACGCGTATACAAACATGTTCGTGGTATTAACCGTTGAGGAGTTCTCTCGTGTACAGGCGATCCTGGCTGCAGGAGGAAGTAATGTCGTAAAAATGTGTTGTCACCGGAACCAAAGATGTGCGTGAAATTTCAGCTCAGCCCTACCTACTGGTTGGGGTGAACTGGTTTGAAATTCAGTTGCTAGATTTGACCAATACTAATTAACAAGGCAAATATATTTAAAAAAAATGAAAGCTGTTAAATAATAATAATATAGAATTGGAAAGAAGTAGCACAGAATCGTGACCTTTGGAAGGAATGGAGGGAGACAATATGGGCTAGCTTTAATCATAATAATTAAACAAAAGCTTACAAAAAAATAAGAAAAAAAGCAAATAAACCATCAAATCCATTTATAGATATCAATACTGTAAAATCACACAGTTTACTAAGCCGCTTCGCAATCAATTGATAAATAAAACGAAAGTAAAGCTTTTTCATTCTCTATCTCGGATTAACGCATTTAAAAAGAAAAACAATATCTATCTCTGTCTACAATCTTGTTTACTTTCTTTGTTATTTTCAAAGCTTTACAGTAATTCGCACAAACATAAGGATAAATAACTAGGGGGTTAAGATAACCGACAGCCTCACATAAATTATAGACACTGTGCTCATGAACCGTCATCCATCCTGCTTACAATCATAACGAAGCCGCTGTGAATTAATAATGATCTTAATCATCCTTATCAAACAAAATTTGATGTATTTGCTCGAAATAATTAACCGCGTAAAATTATACAACAAGTGCCCATCTCTATTCATACTCGACAACTTTTACTATAACCCTCAAATTCTGCACTAAGAGTACAAAACACCCACAATGCAATTTAACGTGATCGCGTATACATTTATTATTTAGTCTTGCCATATCTACTGCAAGATTAAACGGCGACTTGTGCGAAGATTAAATCCAGGATTTTATTCCCATATTGCCGTACATTTCCACCCCACAGTTGAGGCAGAAAACTCGAGTATTCATTGCGGGTAGCCAAGCTATGTCGGTGAGGGTTGACGAAGCAGCATTTGCGGGTTAACCTCAGACATGTGCAAAGGTACCAGGTAAAGATATTTGGCAGATATTAAATTTGTATTAATATTAAATTTTAACCGGATGGAGTTTCGAATTTTGAGGTCGTTCTGTCATAAAAATGCCGTAGCAGGTCAAAAAATTTGATTTTCTAATTTTGTACTCAAATAGACGACTGTTGGGTTACAATTAAATCTGAAAAATAAAGGGTAACTTAACTTTTATTTATTTTTATAATGAAGTCTCATTTATTGTTGGCACGCTTACGCATTAGAAAAACAGCCGCATTTTCCTCAGCTTCCCTATTACATCTTCCACAGTTGCCGGCCATCCATTGCCAAATAAAAAAGGCAATGTTTCGACAACCCTGCGAACTGTAAACCAAGATTTATATGGAGGTCGTGGTTATTTATACTCACCAGCCTTATTTTTATTCCCCGTGTGATATTTTTAATGAGGCAACTGAATAGCACTGCTGCACCTTTTATTAACTTTTAAAAGCATTAGTCGTGCCCAAATAGTGGGAATTCACTGAAAGTTATGTCTCGTGACCGTTTGTTTATAGTTTTCGAATAATAAAACTTATTTTACTTAGGATTCCACGGTTATAATAATAGCTGCATTTCGTAGTTGAGTTAAACTTCGGTTTGTAAATAGAAGCCGTGGAATTTTCAACAAATTTCCCTGAAATAGTATGATTTATTATTAGAAGCTTTGTTCAACTCCTAATTTTTTTTTTACTTTTTTTTTCCCGACCTTTGTGAAGGTTGCAATTGGAAATAATTGACTTATCCAACGAGGAATTTTTTTACTAGTTAATTGAAAAACTATTTGCAAAAAAGTTCTTGAGAGAGGAGCTCCAAAATTCGTCCCTTGACTTTTAAAACAAACCTTTGGTAATTATTGGAAGGGTTAAGTTTAGCCTACACGTGTATGTAAACTAGACTACTTTTTATATAATTATTCTCATCTCACTTTCAACCTCCTCGTGTGTAATATGAATACCAAAACAATTTAGAACTTCCAAAAAACGTTTTTCTATCCCATCATCCGTGATTTCCTTTCACTAAACGAAAATATTATTTTTGTAAACCGAAAATAATGAACCCAAACATTATGTTGAGCTATTCAACCCTCTATTTGTTTTAAAACATAATTTGGTCCGAAGAGTTCATAATTGAGCTTCACATGGACCTGTATGCAAATGTAGCAATTAGGTTAATAAAGATCCCGGTAACCTGCTGGTATAAAGATGGCTTAACTAATTTGAGCGCGCACTCGCATTTACAGGTTAAGATTTTTGTTTGCACGCGATCTTTAAGTGTTAAATAAACGAATGGAGTGAATAAAAAAGTGAAGTTTGATTATGATTGCGTGGATGTGTATGTGTGTTTTTCTTATTTGTTCAGCTTTTGATATTTTCTGCATCAGGTTATTCAGAACTTAAATAAAGGACGCTGAGGATGAAGCAAATGTAAAAAGGTGACAGAATTTTTGAAACCTTTGAGATAAGTTAGTTAAATATTGTTTCGTAAATATTTCCTCAATTTTCCATCAGCAAAGTCCTAATCCACTAAATTTAGATCGTCGCAGTTTACTTTTTGTAACAACCCCATTATTTACAAAGCAAGTAAAACATAGATGCCACAAACTTTCACAACAACTCAACAAACAGTGGTTCTAGACTTAACGAATTTCCTAAAACTGATTAAACGTTTTTGTTTGTACTACTCGGATCGAAGCAAAGAGAAGCGAACCGTTTAAAAGTCGATGCAGCAGCGAACTTACCCAGCGCATCTCTATCTTTCACTCAAGTTTAACGATATAAATATTTGATGGAACCAACAAGATCAAATGAAATAGCAACGGTACATCAAGGGTTGGCATCAGGTACTCATAACAAGGGTACTTGAATCAGAATATATTATGCGATCAATAGATAGGGATTAATCCAATATGTATTTGGATAACATCTTGAACAACTCAAATATCTTGACGAGCCGATTCTTGTTGAGTTACAATAGTTCGCTATTAGGGTTAGCCGTGTCTAGTTCAAGATGAACGTGATTCTCAAGTAGGGTTTGAGGAGCAATATGAGAATTTGTAAGGTTTTGTCGGTAATATACCTAGACGAGGAACGTGCAGCCCTGATTTTCGTGGAATTTAGTGAAACTTACCTACATGTTTAGTTTAACTATACCTCTACTTAATATAACAGTATATGGGTATCTACTGAAGACCCTGGAAAGTCAATATGTTAAGCTTATACGGCGAATAGTATAGTATATCATAACATACATTATGTCGTTGAAGTTCTAACAGCACGTAAGTCAAAAATAGCAACTTCACAGGAGATTGAAAAAACTGTATAATTATACCATGTAATGGTACAATACCATTTTATAATCTATGTTCACTTCAAATTAGATAGAGACTTTGCTTTTTTCTGTGATTGCCTGAAACAACGCGCCTTCCGATTCTCAAGCAAACGGCATCAAGAATTTAAATGTCAAAACAGTCTAAAAAGACGGTTACGTGGTGTTAGAACTTCACCGACGTTAGTAGTTTTATAAATTGTGTTTTACATATCAAGAAGGCGAGGTTTTTAATAAAGTTTCTTTTCTCGAGAATTAAAATACAGGTTAACCAATCGGTTCACCATCAGACTGACTAGATTTTTGCCTTCATAGGTATCTTGAAGGCAAAATCTATCCTACATATTCCTACCTTATTTTTAACCGACTTCCAAAAGGAGGAGGTTATCAAGTCGTCTGATTTTTTTTTTAACATACAAAAGAGTGTAAAACTAAGCAATTAATAGTCTCTATTACTCCTTCGTTTTTTTACAATATCTTAAAACATTCCATGCAAAAGATGACAAATAAAAAACTGAGCTATTCTCCAGCCAATATTTCTTAGAATTGAAACTAACGCTCGGGGCACAGCAAAAAGGAAGCGAATAAAGCGTCCCGCTATCCAATATTAATATCGCTCTTTCAAAAAGTTTGAACTGTAAGCAAGTCCGTTATCAATATTCATAAGCACAAGACGGTATCTGAGGGTTGCAATAAACAAAGCGGACTGAACTGAAGCAAAGTAACCGATCCGAAGAGCTCTTACTTACCGCTAGCTCATAAATTTCAGTTTGCAACTTGCACCGACCTAACATTCGATCAATAAGTGTTTTGTATGGGTTCTATATTTGCAAGCTAATACGCCACATCAAAACTTTCATGCTTGCCTTGAAGCCAATATTACCTACTTACGTCACGACGCCAGTCTGAGCTCTAAACACCATAAACAACCACCCTTGGTATCGCATTTACGTATTTATTCCCTGAGATATACGTATTCTATTCCTATGCAATTTCAGTTGATTTATGTCAAGTTTGATGAACTTATTTTAGTTGCACCGGTGCCAATGTGATCACGTGTTATGTTACAAAGGGCTAAATCAGATCATGTTTTATCGTAGCAAGGAAATTATGTTATTATTTCAAGGGTTTCAATAGTTACTGGTATTATTATTTGTTATTATAGTTTAGTGGGTGAAGGTCGACGCCATTGTTGATTGGTAGCGTATTTAATCGGAACTGACAATGACCGCCATTCGTCCAAACAAAATGCTTTCATTGAATAATTATTTTTAGTTATCATTTCGTGATCGGTATCTTACTTCTTATCATTTACGGGTTATATCTCGCCTCTGAAAGTGAAAATGTGTGAAATAAAACCTCACAATGTAATCACGAGGAATTTTTACGGCGTTCACGTTTTTTCATTTTTTTATTTTCATTTTTATACTTTACGCGAGCGTGACTAAATCAAATAATGTAAAGGAGTTTATAAATCAGGGAGGTTGGTGCATTAAATAACTATATTTCGTGAAGGATTAAAAAGGCATCATTTTCTATGATTGTGAACTATTTTTATATGCGGGTGGCCGTCAATTTGATTCATTATGTTCGTAGGTGGGCTAGAGAACTTTGGACAAAATGACCCATAATTCCCTTGTTAAGGCTTTGGGGAGATGACCGTGGCTAACATATTAATTTAGACCCATAAATATTGTATAAAAAGTAGTATTGTGTTGTATAAACAGGTTTGCAGGCGACTCGTAAATCTTATACTATCGGTTTGGCTAATTGATGGTTGCCTCGATTTGTAAATTAACGTGATTAATTCTAATCCAATTGTTAGGTAAGGATGAAGGATAACCTAACCTAACCTTTTTTATTTATTTAAATTACTGTTTTAATTTTTATAATTTTATGGAGTTCTTTATTTATCGAATTAAAATAATTCCCATAATAGCTTCGTATTCTTCAAAGTACACCAAACACAATAAAATCTTAGTGCTGTCACTGATCTTTTATTTAAGTGTATTTATGGTCTGAATATACTTTTCTTCAATAATTTCATCAGAGGATGTTAAAGGGATATGTTTTTACATATTATTGATGATTTAAACTAGACATTACAATCATAAAGAAATTAAAAAAACTTCACCATTTTCTTCTGCCTAGACTTTTCCCATGCCATGCGTAGTCTCAATCAGTTAGTGATGAATGGTCACCCAACCACGAACCGACCTCGGCCAGTGTTGCTTAACTTAGAACATGTCGATCTTCAATGCGGCGGTTATTATCTAACCACGGATCACGATAAACACAACAAACATCTTAAGGGAAATCAAACTAAACCTCATCTAAACATAATCTATCATATTCATAATCGATGTATCAAGCACAATGTTTTAAATAAATATGAGCATTATTAATTTTAAAGTAGATTACACCACAGCGGCCGGAGTATCAAATGTATAATTAAAATTTATGAGGGATGATTCGTTAGGTATTACATAGCCTATGTTACAGTAACAAGTAATATTAACCCATAATAACTGAGGGGGTTATCCAAATCCCTTTGTGTTTTGTATCCCGTTAGGCTGGATATTACGAACAAATGGTTTATTTTGCGTATTACAATGTTAATATCATATTAATTTATTAATTGAGCGTGGAATTTTGTTGTTTTGTGTGTTTAAGGAAAACATTGTAATTTGTTATTGTTTTTGTTGTTGTTTATTACAGAATAATGTGCTCTGTTTATTTTATTGTAATTAGAATACCAAAGCAACCTTTTCCGACAGGTTTTTTTTTTAGGAATTTGTTATCAGTGTATTTGCCTACACTTCAAAGAAGTAAGTAACACGTGGATAATACCTTCCTTTAATTTTAACAGCTTTATTTCGGAATTTAAAAATCATTCCGGGTTAAAAACCGAAGTATTACATGTGTTACTTACTTCGTTACAGTTTTGGCAAGTAAACTCTACTTATTTCGATAAAAAATATACAGGGTGGAAGGAACACATACGCACAAACGATTACCACTTAATTTCCGATGAATAATTTTGGAATGATGTTCAGTCACGAGCACCAATATGAATACACTTTCCTAAATTTAAAGGCAATTTTCGCGAGAAATAACGATTATAACTTAGAGATAGGATCTTTTTCATAAAAATATGAGTTCCAGGATACTATGTTCGTAACAACATGAAATTTTAATTTTAATCAGAACAGTAGGAGAAAAACACTTTTAAAACTTGTTAAGTGTTTACAGATTGGTGCTCGTGACTGTACTGAATACGTGGTAATCGTTTGTGCGTCAGTGTCCGTTCCACCCTGGATAATTAAGTAGATGCATCTGTGTAGGTACCTGCAAACAACGTTAGCCCCACGATCCTGCTGATGAGCACGACGCTCTAGAGCTCTACCTACCCAATAACAATAAACGGTCATATGATATTTTCATAGCAGCGCAGTATCCTGTTATTAGCAGTCAAGAGGGCTTTGCTGCCCATCCCCTTAAAGTAATCCTTTGACTCCCTTTTAACGACACCCATAGAATTAAGTCGCCCAAAGGGGTCGAGTTATGCCGACATTTTCGGCTAAAAAGCTCTTCCTTTTGGTTGGCAGAAGTTCTTAGGGTCAAAGGGGGGGCAAACTTACTAAAAAAGTATTTGATGTAAAGTATCTACATTATAACTTCATTTTGAACCAGATAAATACACTAAACGTCTTTGAAATTAGTAGGTATAAGATAATAATGATGATTTTTAATTTTTCAAGGGTGGTCAACACTAGCGAAAGGTCAATTTTTGTAAGAGGTAAGCCGAAGTACATGTCTTTAATGTGATTATATTATTTGTCTATAGAATACTGACTGTGCATTTTTTCAAAGGGAACCCGGTAGGAATGGAGTTGTATGAAACCTTCGCCACTGGTGGTCAAATATTTCAAGAACCTCGGTAACTACCTATAGTATAAAAACATTATTAAAATAATCAATCAACTTTAATAACCATATTACGGAACAAATAATGTACACAAAGTTGTCAACCACGATAGGTATCCAAACAAAGTAGCATATAAAACCTAGTTCACACTAAATTAACAAATCAACAACAAGCAGGGCCGTTTGCAGTAAAACTTGTCAGCGAACAAGTATCCTACCCACCTACATATTAACGTTTAAATTATGTCTATTGACGTCTTAACGTCTCGCGCCTGCATCGTATAGCAATGGTATTAAAAAAAAGGACGGCAATTACATGTTAGGTTAGCTAAATCTGGCCCTTTGAGAATTTCTATGTAAGGTTTAGGGCATACTGTTAGCGATTAGCGGGCTGATTTTATTCTCCGAATCATATAATAACACAAAAGCTGGAAATTTGCAGTTTATGGTCTATTTTGACGAGTTTTTAATTATTACATTGGAGTTGTATGTAATATTTATGAACATTTCTATTAATCAGCGTTTAATTTGAAACTTTCAACTAATAATGTACAAATATTTTTTTAAACCAGTTTTTTATTTATGTGCGGTGAGTAGTTGGGTGTCCATTTGATTTTAAGTAAGCACTCAACGACAAATGTGCTTACTTGTAAGAGTTTGGTACATTGGTATGTGACTCTATTGGATGTATCTCATATCTTTGTAGCAGTATATTCACTTGTTGGTGAACCAAATAAATAAAATGAAAATGTTTAGATTTTAAAATCTCATATTGTTTTTGACTGAATAATAAAAATTATCTGAATAAATTAAATACTGGTATTCAGCTGCATCCAGTTAAAACTGGAAGCCGTTTCCAATATAGTTGGGAAAAGGCTAGGGAGATGATGACCATCACACTTTCTTTGAAAATATATTCAAGAGTAAAATGTTATTTTTATTTACTACTAGCTTTTGTTTGTGCCTTTGCTCCTGTCATGTGCAAAAATTAACCCACGGGAACGTTTTAAATGTAGCCTATGACACTCGGGAATAAAGTAGTTTTCCGTTAGTGAAATAATTTTCAAAACGGGGTCAGTAGTTCCGAAGATTTACCCCGTACATACAAACTTACAATCAAATTTCACCTCTTTATAATATTAGTACAGATTACTGGTCGCCCACTCGTTGGTCTAGTGGAACCAAGTCGCAAGCATAACAAGCTTCTTAAACATAACCGGCGTTTGGGTAAGCTATCAGGTACACCTCTGCCGACCCTTCGGGGATTAATGGAGTGATTTCAGGTTATGTTTAATGTTGTACTGCAATAGTGAAACCTGTTCTAGCCATTTCCCGCTAATCGCTATCTGTATGACCAAAGCTTTTATATGCGCTCCTTTATGATCGCGTAATTACAGTTATGAGACGCTAATACCAATCAATGTGTGACTAATGAGAAAGATTAATTGGCGAGCAACCAATCAAAGTGATTAATTACATAACGTGTGAAGAGATTGTTTTTACTGCAGCACTTGTAAAAGAAAATATGAAAACACGATTTTCCTACTCTCAGGATTTTTGGCATAGCGTGTACATATTTTACGATTTTATTTTTTTTCTCCAGTTGGTATGGTTGGTATCAAGTCTGCAAACCATAAAAGCTCCAATATAGGTAACCTGAAAACTGTCTAACATATCAACGATTTTGGCTCGAATCCAAAGCACTGTTATTAGTGTCGATATTGCGTAATGACAAGGTTGCACAATCACATAAAGATAGGTAAAGTCACGAAAATATATTGATGAGCAAGTTGTTGACTACAAACCAAAGTGCCAACCAAAAAATTTCATGTTGTTACGAACATAGTATTTTGGAACTCATATTTCTATAAAAAGATCTTATCTCCAAGTTACAATCGTTATTAGTCGCGAAAATTGCTTTTAAATTTTGGTGCTCGTGACTGTATCTATACTGGTCAGCGCCTTAACTAGAATTTCATAATATTAGCTAGACAATTTGTTAGCCAACTTAATAATGTCGAATGAAAAACCCCTTGCGAGTCCTCAAACAAAAAGTCAAAGAGTCCGAGGCATCTCTTCTTTTAATATTTATTCAGGTTTCAATTTCCTGCGATATTCCGTCTGTTTCAGTGTATTTTTTTCGCCTAAACTCATTGGACCAAAGAGATTGAGTCATATCGAACAATTCGCACGTAAGGTAAAGCAAATAGTCCTGAACCAAGTTCCTCCTATTGAAATAACATTCGTACAGTCCACTTATATCAGATTTCTTATTGCTCTTCATTTCTTTCCATTAACGTTTGTGTTAGGGACACTTGCGTTAGATGTTTTCTTTGTGATTTCAGCGTCGCTTAGTGATTTCTTAGGAAGTAATATTGTTTTGATTGCGATGTCTTAAGCGACATATTGCTGGCAGCCTTGAGGAATGTCGTGGTTTGTGAGAATATTATTATACCTTACATTTGATTGTTCTGTTTGTTAAAGATATTGTTTTTGTAAATGTCAAATCACAAGTGTTTTTTCACATTTGAGTTCCTTTCCAAACATGTTTTCGAATAAACCGGGATACAGATGTAAACAAAGCCGATAACAGATTACCGGTGACTACATAATGTATCGCTAATTAATATAACCCACAAAAATGACGTTATAAAATCAATACGGATTGTAATACCATCATCCTAAAAGAAAATATACAACACAACACAATACGATCCGAAAAAGCAAATAATTTAACGTATTCCATTGCAGACACAAACATTGTTTTACGCGTTAATTCATTAAGCGACGGACTTCATCATTATCATGTTTGTTAAACAAATTACAACATCGAAATGGTTTTCGATACGAGTCGTATAATGCGAAAACTTTTCGCATGTCCGTTTGATATGGGATTTTTAGTACAGCATGAGTAGGCCAAGAGCTGATTTCGAATGTTTTTCAGTCTTTAAAAGGTATTTTAAGAGTCTTCCTTAGCGGGTTTTAATATTGTGGAGATGTGTAATAATCACATACTCGTGTAATTTTCTTACCATAAAAATATAAATCGACACTTACTTTGTAAAACCAAATCTTATCGTATGAAGATGGCTGTATCATAGTACTATAATTGCTACCGTGACTTCTCTGACGAACTTTAAATATAATTTTATTTTAAGCATTGTTCTCATGTAAGTGACTTCGTGTCTTTTTTGAGAATCAATATATATACATATAAGATCAAAGGGCATATTATGCAGGCTCATGCTCAAAATGACTGTAAAATGACTATGAAAGGATAACAAAACATAAAAAATACTTAAAAATCTATAGTTATCTTAGTAAGTTATATTTACACTTCTTTTATTAAGTCTCTTAATGGACGCAAAATATAATCTCAACAAGAATTTATTGCCACAAGGGAATCAAATACAAAAAGCACGGAAGCTCTCAGAACGTTTTTCTTTCTATTATAAAAACCATGATTTCAAAAAGAAAAAAAAACTAGTAAGAGACTCCTGCACTAACAGAGCAGCACTTTTTAAATTATGCAACATTAAATTTCACATAAAAGTTTCTGTAGAGAGGTTTTGATGCTTTTGGGTACACTTTTCAAACATTTTGACATGAATTCTGCTAGCCTTTGAAATAGTCGGAGCAAAGCGTAACCTATACTGAATGTATGTGAAAGTTGTTTATGTCCTACAAATGAAAAGGCACTTATATTTTGTTTGAGATGAATGAAAGGCACGTGGATTGAACAGGGGTAAATTTTGATAGAGGTTTTTTCGTGAATAGTAATTGATGGTGCTGCTAGACGAGCTATACATACGCTGGTTTTACGAAAGGAGGAGCTCGTGGCTTAATAATAACAGCCGCTCGGATTAATCTTCGGGTAAAACCGCGCTTGCTTAGGTTGATCTGTGGATGGGTGACCAGTGACCACCCATTACAATCATATTGGTGTCATTTGACAGTCGTTACAGGTAATCAGTGGCCCGGAGTCTGACAACCAGTCTTACCAAAGGGTACCTAGTACTAACTGGGTTGTGGAGGTCAAATAGGCAGTCGCTTCATAAAAAATACTGGTATTCAGCTGCATTCGGTTAGACTGGAAGCCGACCCGAACATAGTTGGGAAAAGGCTAGGCAGATGATGAGCCTCGTCGTTAATTTGAAAAGAGAGCTAATTCTCTTCCCTGGACATTTTCGTTGAGAGCTGCTTGAATGATCGCGTACCATTTCTGTTAGTATAGGTGTGTGCAGAGGATGTTTTACCTTCGTCATAATGCTGATATCAGACGCTACCCACGAGAGAATTCGGGTGACTTGTTCATTTTCGTTTGAAATCATTTTGTCATTAACGGTTCATTTTGTTTACAAACGTTTCACTTCGTGTGTAAGATGCCAAATTAATGGCAAAAACGATCGAACGGAAAGAGAAACGCTTGTTTTCGGTTGAAATACTATCAAAATAGGTAGAAAACCATATTTAGAATATACAAAATCAAGTCTGAACAAAACACACAGGATCCATCAGTTCCGCTGTGACGTGAGTGCATGTTGTCACAGAGTCAGTGTGAGGTGTTTATATGTGTCGCGCACGGGACAGCGTATCGGTTACTCACGAGCGATGCTTGTTTGTAAAGACGCGGTTAAGTTGAGAGGCGGTAGCGTTTAGCGTTAATACTGGTAATATCATGCGGGATCTATCAGCTCACTGTGACGTGAGTGCATGTTGTCATGGACTCAGTGTGAGGTATTTATGAGTGTCAAGTACGGGACTGCATATGGGTCACTCATGACCGATGCTTGTTTGCAAGAATACGGTTGTATTGTGAGGATTTGCAGCATCAAGTTTTTAGCAATAAGTCCAAATAATAAAGAGATCAATGATGATGTATTGATTTGACGTAAAATCATCAAAAACAATTCAGAAAAACGCTAGGGTTGCTATAAACTTAGTTAGATGCACCCCCTCTCTAATGCAACAAAGTGCGGCTACGAAGCCTCATCACGAATTATATTATACCTCCTATCCTATCTGTATCTGTCATTCTGCAATCCCACGTGGACTTTGAGACAGCTGACCCAAGCCACTGTTAACGCCGTCGATGTAACCAAGTTCTGGTTGAAGATAATCCAAATCATGCCGGCGACACGACTTAGAAGCAAATATCAGAATCATCCATTTTCTTACAGGAATCGGCTATCACCAAGATGGCACTCCAATGCCTCCAAGTCATCATCTGCCTAGCTTTTTCCCAACTATGTATGCTGGGTTCGGCTTCCAGTCTAACCGGATGTTCTCTGCTGAATACCAGTATTTTTATCTGACCTCCACAACCCAGTTAGTATTGGGTAATACGATACCCCTTGGTAAGACTGGTTGTCAGACTTTTTCGCCACTGACTACCTATCGACTCTTAAAGATCTACAAATGACACCTGGGACCAACGGCTTAACGTGCTTTCCGAGGCACAGAGGAAACTCGGTATTTAATGGGTGGTCACCCATCCACAGACCAACCTAGGCAAGCACGGCTTAACCTAAAGATCGACCAGAGCGGCTGTTATTATTTAGCCACGAGCTCTACTGCCTCCAAGTAAAAACTTTAAAGTCGCAAATCGCTTTCGCTTATCAACTACCACACTAAACCCTCTACCTTAATAATACCATTTCGAAAATGAGCTTTCGTTATCGATATGCACTACAGTGCTTTAGTGAGTCTTACGAGGCGTTTAATGAAATCAGTCATTAACTAAAGTGCCAGTGAAATGTCCTGTTTGGACTAAGAATGGACGGTTTTCGTCTAAGTAAATAGGGTTGTCAAGGCAACCAAGTGCGTCATGATTAAAAAAAGAACTGCGGAAATCAGCAGGAGGTTACTGAAAGGGCTTCCTTGTTTTATATAAAGGGTGGACACTGCAGGAGGTAAGTAAATACAGTGTGGAAGGACATTGACTTACAAACGGTTACCAATTATTCAGTATATCATTCCGAACCCCCCTTCCCCCCGTGTACGAATTTTTCATGGGTAATTTTTTTTTAATCTGCTATTCCATACATTTTGACCGTATAGACATTGCACTTTTGTTGGAAATGGGATAATGATGATGATTTACTGAATACGTGGTAATCTTTTATGCATCGGGTGTATCCTCCTGTTTAATGCAGGTAGGTTGTATGCCCAAAGATTGTAATATTTTCCTTATTAAACAAAAAAATTATGCGAATATTGTTTCAATTCAGGGTCGCTATCAATCAATAATACAATTTAGTCTATACCGCAGTGTATTTTTGGACTGGACTGACCAATCTCTTTCAATCAGTGTCAGATAGTTTTAATATTTTTATGGGTATTTATAAATAATAGAATACCTTCAGTTGTATGAAGGTTTGAGTAAAAAAGGAAATGAACCCCTATAAAATGTTTTTTTTTTATCGTCAAGACAATAATCAAACCACCCACTTATCTGAGCAAGCGGTAAAATACAGAACTAAAATAAATGTACCAAGTTTGACATATCGATGCATTTTTTTTTTTGACAAGCAACGTCACCTTGAACTGCACACTTAAAATGGTCTTACTATACCAAAGTTGATTTAATTCAACACTCAAAACAAAGGACGTTATGATCTTATTTGGGAACCATGTCAATAAAGTTAATAATGCATGTGCATACTGGCATAAATGTTTATGCCAATAATTATTATAAGCTGGCTTAAAAATAATTTAACAATCAGTGTGGCTTTATTACCGAGAAACAGGGCCTGGTTTTATCACACAATGCAGTTACTGCTGTCATGATTAAAAATAACTGGGCATAAATCACAACACTAAGTCATATGCGTGGTAGCTTGTAGAGTATTACATGTTACTTTTTAATAAGCATTCATTAAGAAAATGTAGAGTTGTATGTTTTTTTTTAGCGATTTACTTAATTAATTCTGGCATCTTGTGCATAAAGCCATATGAGAAAAAAATTGTATAAAACACATTTTATTCTGAAAATACTATACTACTACTATACTAGAAGAGAAGACTCAGCTTCTACGGATAATTACAATGGTTTACTTAACAACATGCCCGTAATCTCCGAAGGGTTAGACAGAGGTGTACCTAATTAAATAGTACGCCCACATTTCGCCAGTTACGTTGAAGTCCCATGTAATAGGAGCGAGCCTATTGCCATCAACTGGGCACAAATCTAGACTCCGAGGCGGCTACTGAGAAATTACTGATGGAAAAACCTAACAACAATTTGCCCGACCTGAGAATCGAACCTCATGAAAGTCATGCTCAGCAGTCGCGAATGCGACGACCAGACCAAATAGGCAGACTTGTAACGGTTTCACGAGAAAAATCATAATGAGCAAGTGACTAAGGGCGAATTTTGCCAATGAAAATTAAACGCGACCAGCATGTATTAAAATGGGTTCAAGAGCCGTAAATGCCAAAATTCATTCAGTATTAAGAGTCATTACAACAGATATCAAGTTTAAACATGGAATCTATTCTTATTTTTTGAGTGGCAACCCTAATTTACAAGACGAATTTTCGAGTGACGAAATGTTAGTTATCTGTCTGACGCATAAACTAAGTCCTGTGAGCTCTTGTTAGATTAAGATATTGCTTTTAAACATTATGACCTCATTATTTTACCATAAGATAATAGAGTTGTCACCATCATTATAAGCATTCTTGTTAAAGAAAAGAGACTGAAAAAATTTTAAATACATAGATTTCAAAAGTCTAAAGTTTTAGCGTTGTTCGATGGCAACGTGATGTTTCATTAAATGCTTTAGTCGACGAAATTGAAAGGTCGACAGTCACTATGAGAATATAATGATTATGTCTTACCATGTCTTAAGTATTTAAGATCTACCTGTTTCTGTTGACAAGTGTCATCCCACTGCTGAGCCTCTCCCCATGACTTCCAAATCTTTCGATCTAGAGCTAATTTGGACTGAACGTCACCCTACTTCCTTTTATTTTTGCCACATAAGATGTCCATACATTAAAAAATCTATGAACTGTGCTAACGCGGCATTGAAGTTAACTTCTGTAATTTACAGTTCTTACTTCATTTATAAATTAATTAAATACAAAATAAATGTTGGAGTAGATATTAATTTATGATTCACTTCTCATGTAAAGTTGATGGCACTTGACTCGGACAGCTCAATGCTCTTGATATATCGATGAGATTATCAGTCGACTGCCGACAGGCAGCTCCCACACATGCGATTGTATCTTGCGTGATGGCTTCAGACGAGCTGGAAATAAAACGATAGTAGAGAAAATTTATCTTTTAAATGAATAATCGAGATACAATTATTAAAGAAATTTAAAAAAAAGAAAACTAAAAATTTTACTGCCGCAAAAATAGAAATCATAGAGAATTATTTAAATGTCCAGCAGAACCGTATAAACATATATCTGGCAGAAAAATAGCAGACATCGCAGTAAGTTTTCAATCTGAGGGCCTAAACCAAACCAAGTGATATTCTATCAGCACGACGATGGTGTAAAGTAAAAAATGTGTATTGAATCGACAAGTTACCGAAAAACTTATGTCCATTTTTTTTGAAAGTCGTTGTGGAAATACGAAACGTCTTGAAAGCGTTTGTCACGACATATCTAAAACCTCAGGTGAAAACTTAACATTAAGAACAATAAGTTATCCAATTACGTAAAATTATGAAACATAAAATGAAACCCCCAAAACAACAGAACTTACAGACCCACAAACACTAACCAAACCCATACAACACACTTAACGACTTTTAGTCGCAGTCGCACTTACCGCGCTATCAGAACCCATTACAAATTTAATCTAACATGTCGCCGCTTTACAACGAGCCTTAATCACGTCTACGAATGTTTATTCAGATGCAGACCATCTAAAGAGCTCCACAATTTACTGGAAATTAAGAGGACGCATCCGTTGGGGATGCTACAATAACATTGTGCCACCAAAAATACAACCACTAAGTGACAGGAATAAAAACAGTGGTGGCACTGGCGTATTAGGATCCCGGGTAAAAATATTAACGGTTATTTTGAGATGGTTAAAATGACTGCGATTATTAGTTTTATTGTTTCATCGATTTCTGAATGAATCTGTTTAATGGTAGTTCCTTGATGTGAAAAAACCCTTAACAAATTTCGTCATCATCATTACAGCCGAAAGACGTCCACTGCTAGAAATAAGCCTCCCCCAAGTGTCGCCACATTGACCGGTCCCGCGCGTCGCTTCCAGTGGGTCCCCACAACCTTCACCAGGTCATCGGTCCACCTAGTGGGAGGCCTTCCAACGTTACGCCTTCCGGTTCGCGGTCGTCACTCCAGAACTTTTCGGCCCCATCGGCAATCCGTTCTGCAAGAAATGTGCCCTGCCCCCTGCCTTATTTGTAACTTAAGTAGTTAAACATATACAAAATTTAATAATGCGTAATAGAAAAATGACGACGTAAACCTGCCTATAAATAATGGACGGGCTAACCTCTGTTTAGGTAAGTTCTGAAAAAATCAAAGAACCAAGTATATCGTACGAACGGGTGTGATCATAATGCGAATAACCTCTTCAGCTTAATTATAAAAATCTATAACGTAAATATTGTTATAAATTGCAAAAATGCAATATTATGTACACAACTTCTATCCATAAAAGCAATTTGCAATAAAAACACCTTTTTTATTCAGCTAGTTAATTTTAACGGCCACCAAACAAACTGCACAAAAATAAATCCAATGAAAAAAATCCCTGCATTTTCAGTAAGGGTTACGCGATAAAAAATTCGCTGACCAACGAAAGAAGCAAGGGCCGTCCATTTGCAACTGAACGACATCTTTTCATTAAAATAAAAATTGCTAATGACTCCATCTCCATATTTTAGCATAAAAACGTCAGCGCTTTGTACCATTTCGCCTTGGTTATAAAAAAAAGTATAATTACAAGATACATCTGCATATCTTTTGACGCCTCCGCGGTATTACTCGACACATGGATGGAGATGTTAAATGTTCTACTTTCGTATTTTTTGCTCTTGAAGTGCAGATGACTGTATTACTGAGGATGGTAAGACAAGGGAATGTTTCTTTTTTTGTTTTTGTGATTATGTGAGACTTATCTGGCTTGTTATGTTGATACCTACGAAAGTACAGTGGCCCCCAAAAGTTAGTTGAAATTTTTCACTTCAGATTATATCGTCGTAATAACATCTAAAATTATAGTTTAATTTGTTTGAACTGTAGTGTATGACTTTGTTATTGTCTAATCCAACTATCTATGATAAGGAATTTCCTGAAGTTATATTCTTTTTATATAACAACCTGTTTTTAGTAGCCCTTAATACATGTTTATATTATAGGCTACTAATAAATTTTATGGCGGCTGTACCACCAAAAAAATTAGATTTTTTTAACGGTGAGGTTTTCCCCATACAGTTTCATATTATTTATCTAATAAAATACTGAACAAACCATGACAATTTTAAGACACAAAACAAATTTAAAAAGACAAAGTTTCATGATTTAGGGAAATGCAAAACGGGCCTGAAATACGCAATAGGATCAACTTAAATAGGATCAATTAACATGATGAGAGTCTACAGAAACATCTTAGCTGAAATACCACCTTCACGTCGTAAAATCACTCGACACGACACGAGTCAATTCAGATATTTAATGAGAACACAAACGTGCTTATTATTCACAGGACATAAAACATGAAAACAAGGTGATTTTTTATCCAAAAACAGACTGTTTACCCCTCAATTAATAACATCGAACAATCAACATCGCAAAAACAAGAAATCAAAAGGAAGTTTACGCATCAATTTATATATGAGATACAAGGAGGTATCTCGTTCGTTAATTTGTTTACACTTTGCATGCTCCCTCCGTGCCAATGTTTACGTTTCACATCTAAGTATCCTCGTAAAACGTAATAAACTTCGCTCCCCGATGATTATGATGCCCTTTGAAAATAAACTTGGAAGTCGATTCACAAACACTGTCTTTTATTTTTGTTTAGTTTACTTTATTTCTTTCTTTCTTTCTTGAGTTATGGATATCATCGTTATTCTTTATCTCGAGTTCAGCAGAACTTGCCCTCGTCCCCTTTTATTGATACATTAGAAATTATTTTTTCATGTTGTTCCGCCATAAAAATGATTTTGGAGTCTTGTTTTGCTTAAATTATTTAAATGGTTGTCTAGTATCTTCGTGTTCTGTGCAAGTATTGTGCATTAGATTCTTCGTTATATTTAATAACGATATTGAGCAAGAAAAGTATTTTTTTATGAAACTTGTATTTTTCCTTTTACTAAGAAAAACTACAAAATATTTTATCTGTAGAACTTTGTAGGTAGATTGTATCCATGTTCAAACAAGATTATGCCTTTGTTTATTATTGCAAAATGTTAGTCTTCGTAAGAAACACGCAAGCAATCAAAGGATTTACTGAAGTTTAAACAATAATGAAAGCTAAACTCCCTTAGAGAACGAAGTAATATCTTCTTCATAAATCAAACTATTAAACGGACAACGGAAAATTCTTCAAGCCAGGTAAGCACTGAGGCATACTTCACCCGGTACATTTTACATTGGAAACATGCAAAGCTATAAATATTCACTTGGCTCCTGTTTGTTTCCACCTCTTAGGCCTCATAAAATTAATGCCTTTATATTAATATTTATTAATATATGAATGTCTCGTACATTGCAAGGAAGCCGGTATGATAAAATGGTAAGTAAACTTTATGGTGCAATAACGACGGTATTATGCTGGTGCCTATGAATTTCCATTGGATATGCTTACTCTCATTATGTTGTCTCATTTCTATTAGTAAAGAAGGAAAGAGAGGGATATACCAAGAGCAGAGGTTACACTTAGTTATTAGGACTATATGAGAGGTATTACACGTTGGACGATTAATAGGAATATTCGAATTCCTAATTAATGTGAAGCCTATATTTATTGAAGGTACTAGGAGATTATACGACACAAGAGTAATTAAATTTCATAGTATATCGTATTCGGTGTCGGGTTTAATGTCTTATTTCCCATTTAATGCCTAATTAATAATTACTTAATAAAACTTGCTTAGTGCAGACATAAAATGTCTGTAGCTCTCTACCCAAATTAATTGACTTGTCACTTATAGAATCGGCGTCCATGTCAGATAACTTTACCTAATACTGCATTTTGAATGTCTTTGTCGTAAATTATAGAATTACCCAGTACATAAAACGCCGTTGTGTAAGTACATCTTTCTATGGGCACGCTCTGCTGGATTAAAAGTGTTTGAAACAAATTATAGAAAAAAAAACTCAACCAAAAAGCTTTTAACAGATCAACATGTAAATGTATTTCAATTCTAAATACAAACATCAACTTAACACCATTTATTTCAACAGATAAAATGTCAAAGCGTTTCACACAATATTCGGTTACCAGCTACGGTATAAAACAATGTGACATTAATCGAAATAAATGAAAAGCCTCAATTTTAATTAAAGAACCAGTAACCGAA
Source organism: Noctua pronuba (assembly GCA_905220335.1). Taxonomy (NCBI): domain Eukaryota; kingdom Metazoa; phylum Arthropoda; class Insecta; order Lepidoptera; family Noctuidae; genus Noctua; species Noctua pronuba. The sequence goes on from LR999902.1 coordinate 11,118,085, forward strand.
GCCTCACGGAAGATTAAAGAACAAGTAACACAAACATGAAAGACTGAACCACGAAATTAGATTTTCACGAATCAAAAACGAATTTGTAATATGATAGATCATCGTTATTCGTGGAAGTTTCGAAATTACACCCCGATAACAGATTGGAACACGACAAAGGAATCACACCTTTATTAAGAAAGGAATACGGTGGTGTAAAAATACAAGGTTTTCAACTGTCGTTTTCTGTCCATCCGGCCGGAAGATTGCTCTTTTGATATGATTAAAAGGGTGAAGAGTGCTTTATGTGGCAATTAAAGAGTTTTGTTGCTCCCTAGTTTCTATTTCTTCATCTATGACCCGGTAACGATTGGCCATAAACAACGCGACATCTTATTTGTTGGAATTGTGAAGGCCATTAATTTATATTCGTACACAGAAGACATTATTTATAGAATTATGGTTTTCATAATTGAGGAAATGTGAAATTCGAGATACAGACCAAGTAGCCAAGTGTGAAAATAAAAATGATAACTTTGTGAAATTAATCCTTACTAATATTATAAATGCGAAAGTTAGTTTGTTTGTTTGTTACCTTTTCACGCCTAAACCACTGAACCGATGATCCTGAAATTTTCCTTATATGTTGTCAGGTGTACATAAACGGACATAGGGTACCTTTCATCCCGAAAAAAAGTACTGTTCCGAGGAAATCAACAATAGCGGTCTTATAATAATAGATGGCGCCATGTGTACAATCCGAATTGATTGTCAAATTCTAAATTAACACGAGCGAAGCCGCGGGCAAAAGCTAGTATAGATCTTTTTTTGTTGGAAAAGCTACTAAATATAAAGGAAATAATTGATTTATGAGCACAACTAAAGCAAAGTTAGTCCAACTCCAGTTCCATATGTAAACAAAATTAAATTATTATTCCGTACGTCAATATACGTTGTTTTTTACACTCCAGGGGACGGTTAAAAGCACAAACAACCGAACTTTTCACTTACAGCCAACGTTTGTTTGTTGGTCCAATCCGTTCAGTTTGCGGGAAAAACGTAAAATTCCGTACATTTAAAATACATTGACGTATGCGTTGGGTTCCGAAGTTGGTCCAGTCTTTGAGGAAGAGTTTCTGTTTTGACAGAATAGGTACATTTGGGCCAAAACAATATGATACTGTTGTGTTGAAAGATAAGTTTATATATCAGGTGATTTTATATCACGTTGGTGATAAAAGTCGCAGGAAGGATTAGATTACTGTGGGAATGTAGGCGATGAATTTGTGTGTTTATAGACAATGGTCTTGGTTTTAACAATCGCGGTGTGGATTACGTGACAAAATTATTGGAGCTGTTTGTAATCTGCTAAGGAAGAAGGCAGAGAAGTTTCCAAGTATATTACAGGTTTAAATTCAAGTAAAATGGATGCAATTCAATATATACTCTTTAGTTACTGCCCGTTTTAAGGGTTCCATACCCGAAGAGTAACCAACGGGACCCAATATTACTAAGCCTCCGCTATCCGTCCGTCCGTCCGTCTGTCAGCGGGCTGTATCTCATGATCCGTAATAGTTACACAGTTGAAATTTTCACAGAATGTGTATTTCTGTTGCTGTTAAACAACAAATAATAAAAATAAATTAAAAATGGCTCTACTATGATGGTACGGAACCCTTCATGCGCGAGTCCAACGCGCACTTTGCCGGTATTTACACAATTTTGTTAAGAAAAATCAAAGTTCAGTAATATTTACCTAGTTATTCATTTAAGAGTCGCTTATTCACAGTGAAAACGAGGAGGAAGCTCCAAGTGCGATAAAGAAGAAATATTTTCTTTGATAGCATTCATTCAAGTAATTGGTAGATTTATTTTTATCCGAAGTTTTGTTCAACAGCGAAATGAGATAAAAAACTCATTCATTGACCAGTAATCATTTCCTCTGGAAGCCCTCCATCTTTTTAACTACACATCAAAGGGTCGTTTCATTGTTAAAAAGTAAAAATAAAACATTAGGTAAAGCCTGAATCGTGCATCGTACCTACACCCTGTTTTGTCTGCAGCAGTATTTTGTTTTCGCGACAGGCGGAAGCGGATATAGAGGGAGACAGAATAATAGCCGTCGGAAATGGTCAGACATGGTGGAATCTTATTTTTTTTTCTCATACGCTGGACATTGCTAACTCAATGCAAGGGGGTGGCATTTAAAGGAAATCATACCTTAATTTATTTGTGGTAAAGTTTAGAATGTAGTGACTGAAATAGTGTCTTGAAATTAAAGAATACTGGTGTTTTTAGTGAAGCATATCGTAATGCATATACATTGGTCAGGGATGTGAGATAGCATCGTTAAATTATATGGTTTTATTTGTCAATGTTGGGTTTAATTGTTTTTGTAGTGAAGAGCGACAAAGGGGTAAATTAATCTGAAAGTATTTGTCGTTCTAAACAGTTGTAAGTTGATTTGTGAATTTTGTGGATGGTCTTTACATCTAACTATGCTCTATGCATCATAATCAGCCTATAATGTTCCCAATGCTGGGTCAAAGATCTCCTCGCAGAGGGAATATGGGCTCTAATCCACCACGAGGGCCCAATGCGGGTTGATAGAAGTCACATGCCTTCGAATTTTTGGTTCTAGGACAGGCCGGTTTCCTCACCATTCACCATTTTGAAAGCAGTAGTGATGAAATAAATTACAACAAGTAATGCGCCTGCCAGGGTTCGAACCCACGACTTAGTGCTCGTAAGTTGGGGCCGCCACCACTGGGCCAGCGCTACTCTGTTACTATGCTCTATATTAACAACCATTTTGTACAACGTTCATAGAAATATCAACCATAACTATTTTTGTACCTTAAAACACAAAGAAATCATACAATATTTTTACCTTCAATCATTACTATTCCAAGAAAAATAATAATAAAAATAGCTTCCTTTTGAGAAACAAAATCTATTTGCAGCCACAGATTTTCAAGAAATGAAGAGGGATCCAATAGAAATGTAAATAAAGCTTGCCTTCAAAAAGTATGGCTAGTTGGCAGGAGTGTCACATCTACGGGGGGATAAAATAATATTATTTGGAAGCCAAGGAGTGAGAAAGTCCATTTGTCTGATTAGAAAACTGTTCTTTGGTATTAAAAATAACAATCAGGATGTCATAATAAAAGTTTATTTACTTTGCATTTGAATTTAAGGTGTGAATTTAATAGGGGATAGCACGTTTTTATGAATTTAATGAACAAATAACTACTTTTTGAGAAAAAAATTGGCGAAAAAATCTTTAGTTCCTTTAGTATTTGAGTAGGTACATAACATAACATCACGCCTGTAATACTCGAAGGGTTAGGCAGAGGTGTACCGATTAGCATACCCAAATTTCGCCAGTAAAGTTTAAGGCCCATTTAATAGGGGGCGAGCCTATTGCCATCAGCTGGGCACAAATCCAGACTTAGTGCCTGCTAATGAGAAATTTCTGATGGAAAAACCCAATAACACTGCCCGACCTGAGAATCGAGCCCTGGTACTCATGCTCAGCAGTCGCGCAAGCTAAAAATCTTTAGTTCCTTTATTATTTGAGTAGGTATCTACCCACATAAAAGCCTGCTATCTGTATACCAACATAGCATTGAAATTAAAAAATGAGCATACGAGCAATAGCGCCAGAAGTAGGCACGCTTTGTTCTATCTACCGAATTCGTAAAATTAAATGTAGAGAACATTTTCGAAAAGGGTTGAATCCCAATAAAACCTAATCTACCGTTTAATCGCTCGAGCCTGCGGTAGTTAACGCTTCCATATTCATATTAAATTCCACGTCAGATATTTGTAACAAGGCTTGTTAGCCTATAACCGCACGAGAAAATTAGGATACCGCAAACAACGTCTTAATAACGGTTGAACTCAAACAATTTACAAAGTAAATATTCAAACAAACTTAATTAGTATATCCTCGGTATAACCGACGTGAAATATGTTGTGTAACTATAGGGAATATATTGATTGGCCATTAAAATAATGGGCACAAGCTTGAACGATACGCTTCATCGCTGGAAGGCCGAAGGGGCATTCTACATCAAACATCCCACCACCAGTCTACCAGAACCCGTCCCTCCGCTTTCTCCATTCAAATTTAGCGATCACTGAAGGGTTCACCTGTACAATTTAAGAGGCCATTTTATAATGGACGTGTTACTATTTGTTTAAGATCGCCACTGCCGGGGCTGTATCGAAAATATAGTGAAAAACGATCAAAAAGCGAAAACGAGTAATATCCGGAGTTGTATTGTTCTCGTATCGGGTCCGTGAAGTTAATCGAAATTAAGTGATCCATTACAAGATACCGGCCAATGTTGAGTTTAACAAACGACTGTATTATTTATGGAATCGATTTTTTATGCGTCGTTAAACTTATACCTTTGTGTTTTCTTTGTCTGGTTTTATTATTATTAAAAAGGCGAATAATTTCCTTTCGTATTTTTTCGGGTGCAAAATTGACTGAGTTTTAGGTTTACTTTTTAAGTTTGGATCCTGTTGCCACGCTTAAGTGATTTCAAAAACCTGATTTATTGAAACCTTAGAGAGGTTTCAATAAATCAAGTTTTTGTATACAGGTGTAAACGGACCCTTCACGAAGTCTTCAACCAAGCATTCTGTACATCAAACTAAGTAACTACATTATATACGCAAAAATTATTGCTGGGAAACGAATTTTTTTTTTTTGGGTGAAAAATGTACGGTAGGCCTCAATGTAACACGCTCAAACCATTGTGCTGATGGATGGATTGAATAGTACGGGGATCGTGGAGGTGTTTAAAGTAAAAATCTAACATTAAAAACATGTACCTATTTTAAAAAAAACTCGTCAAAAAGTTGGAACTTTGACCCCCAATATCTCGGTAACTAGAAGGTTCCCAGGTATGGTGTAGAATAAAATAATGGTCGCAATGATGGGGAGAGCAAGTACCTTTCGGCTTCGTTAAGGGTCACACCCTTTAGATTGTTGCTAAGGGCTTATTTCCAAATGTTATAATTTCAATCAGAATCTCTTCAATCTAAGAGTACTTGCATATACAGGGTGGAAGGGACACCGAAACACAAACGGTTACCACGTACTCAGTACATCGGTCTGAAACCCCCCAAATCGATTTTTTTTATTTTGTCCCATACATTTTGATCGTGTAGGTTCCAGTCTAAACGGATGCAGCTAAATATCAGTATCTTTTAGGAGCGACTGCCTATCTGACCTCCACAACCCAATTAGCATTGGGTTAGATACCCCTTGGTAAGACTGGTTTACAAACCCCTTAGTAAGTGGTGGTCACCCATCCACGGACCAACCTAGTCAAGCGCGGCTTAACCTGAAGATCGACCCGAGCGGCTGTGATTATTCACCCACGAGACCAAGCTACGAGTATATTAAGATAAAGCTATAAAATAAGCTAACTTCATCATTCAAAGATTTTGTTTCACGAATACCTCTGCCAAGTTGAATGCTTACAAAGTTTATATTCCATAAAGTAACTTTTCATTTACCCGTAATACGAACTTGGCTTAATGATTCACTCTCCGTAAAATATAAATATCCACCTGTGGCATACAAATCATAATATGTATGAAGATGTTATTTTCAACTAGTTACTGCTTGATAAATGAGACACAGCAATGCATATCATGTGAACTGTGATTTAATGTACAAGTGTTAATTTTCTGAACGAGTGCGGTAATGTCAGGAAAACATTTTCCGTGCCCGATGCTGTTTGATTTATTTCGTAGTATGTTTAATTGTTTATCTTTTGCTCATTGACACAAATTCTTGTAATTGTTCTTGTTTATTCATGCGTCCTGCTGATACATTTGCAGGATTCTCTGTGTTCATAATTATCACTTTGTTTTCTTTTTTGTCCTACCATCTATTGTTAAATGAGACGTATCTGTAAATTTTTCATTGAAGTTTTATTACAGAGTGTGAATTTGTTCCAGTTCTGAATCATCATCGTCATCAGCTTACAACAGTCAGACAGACAACTGCTGGACATAGGCCTCTTCAATCGCACGGCACTCGTCTCGATTCTCGGCAACTCTCATCCAGTTGCTACCAGCCACCCTGCGAAGATCGTCACTCCACCGAACCTGAGGGCGACCCACCTTACGCTTGCCGATTCGCGGTCTCCACTCAAGAACAAGTCTACCCCAACGGTCATCGGTTCTACGGCTAATATGGCCGGCCCAGTGCCACTTAGTCTGTGAGCTATGTCGACAACTCTGGTCAGTTCTGAATGTCTTGACGATATCATGTTTTTATCAAGTTTTGGTCACAGACAGTTTAAAATAAGTAGTACATTTTACCGTGTCGCATTTATTCACCTGTATCAACACAATATATTTTAACTATTTTATGCCTTGCTACGCTACAACTCCCATTAGGGTAGTTTCAATGAAAAACACAACTCTTTATGCCGTGATTTACCGTTTAATGGTTGTTTGAATACCGCTAACATTCACGAGCTAACCCTTTCGCCCTCACTAGAGATGGGTAACTAGCTGAAATTTCAATAGCTTAGCTAGCCGGTTATTTGTGGTTGAATAGCCAGCTAGCTAGCCAGCTATTTTGGCTACTTGGCTATTGAACAATAACGACTAGCGCTCGCTAGCGGCGCAGCGGCGTAGCTAGGTGGACTAGAGAATTGAATGAATAACGATCAACTGTCCTGCGATTCGAGTTCGATCCTCGCCGCAGCAACAAGTCTAAATGTGAATAATAAGTTAGGTAATGTCTTGATTTCGTTTTTCATTTACTTTTTATTTTATTTTATAATCTTTTGAAAAGAAATAACTTTCCCTCGTAGGTCGTACGTATTATTATTGTAAGAAAACGAAAATCAACAGTGCACACAGTTAAGTCAGCTATCGGTTACTCGGCTACTCCGGCTAGCCGGCTACCGAAAACCGGGACGGCTGCAAAACGAAGTAGTTATATTATACTCTGTGGCTACTATCCGCTATGCCGTATTCTAGCTAGCCAGTAGCCAATAGCTAGTTATTGTGTTGACGAATACCGTAACCGTGGCTATTTTGTTAATAGCCGTTATTTAGCTAGTTATGGCTATAGCTACCCATCACTAGCCCTCACCACTTTTAAATCTCACTTTGAAGTCGCCCAGAATTAGATGGGGCGAATTTCTTATTTAATCTTTGATTTATAGTTGACACATTTTGAGGTACAACCCGTATGCTCGCACTTAATCTTGATTTAACCGACATGAACCGCTTGTCGGTACCGAAGATACGGTTTACGAATAATTTACGATTACCTTATGTGGCCTATCATATGGAATTTGTGGTGGCGTGGTCGAAATATTAGATGACTCTAAGTAGCTTTATAATAATTTCCAAATTGATTCTTAATTTACTCTACCTTTGAACTGCGGCCGTTTTCCAACAAGGGCCTTGTACAAATACCAAACGCTTTCAAATCGTTTCTTTTTTCTACGCCAACACTAAAAAGATTGACAAGAGCTCTTCAGTACATGTAAATATAGCATATTTTTGACTGTTTCACCATCTATTTTGATGACAGAAGGCCAAATAAATGAATAACTAAGAAGTCATTAACAGTACTCGTAGTTACACTTGAAATAAAAACAATGTTTCTCAACTCACTATTGTCGCGTGTAGGTAAAATTATAGGTCTTTTACAACTTTTAGAATTCTTTCCGATAGCTTGTTACTGATATTATGAAAAATGTGAAGTATGCTCTTCATAGCATGATTATAGCTGCTTGTCCGTCCTTCATAGTTTTCAAGGAACTATTCGTGAAGATACCCGAGGTTAGGTAATTAGCTGAAACTTCACACAGGGCTTTTAACATTGATCGAATAGTTCAGTAAATTAATAACCGCCGTCAGAACCTCATAATAAGTTCGAACTTGAAAAATAATGGGTTGAAAATTTTAATTAGTCCGAAAATACTTCAATAAAACCACGGAGCGAGGCATGAAACTCGTAAATTATAGGAACGTTGGGTTAAAAGATTAACTATCAGAGTTTTAAGAGTTAAAATTTATAGTTGGACGTGGTGCAACCCGCTGTGACGTGTTGCTACTGTTTTTATTTATCCGCTTATAAAATTGATTGACATTCTTTACTTGGACTTAATGATGGGGCTGTAAAATGAGCTAAGATTTGAGTGATAGGCGGTAGCGATTTTGAACTGTCATTAGAAAGGAGGAAACTAAGTTTAGGTCTTGACGTCTGAAATTATTTCTTTTAATTCTTAGAAATACAGTATGATCACCCCATTGTGGTCTAGATTGTTATCACTCATTAGCTGGTTTTAGCCTATGGTTGTTATCAACTTAAAATATGTTAAATAAAGCGTTAAGCCCTTTTTATCATCGCGGATTTGGAAAGTAAAATATTTTTTTTTTACTAACACTGAACATTGAGTAAAAAAAAATACTAAAGACAAAAAAAAAATACAACGAAATTGAGAAAAAGCAACTATACTTTTAGCAAGACTTTACTTACACGGTGAAAAAGAGTTTTGTGTGTTTTTAACCGACTTTCTTCAAAAAGGAGGAAGCTCCTTTTTAAGAAAGTCTATGCCGCCGTTTTAGAAAACTTTTGCCCTAAGTATAGTTGCTTTTATCTTATAACTTAAACCACACCCTCACATGATACGGTCAGCATTAAAAACCAAGTCAGTTCTACAGGCGCATTTGATGTTTATCAACATAAAAGTTAAGGACAGGAAGTGGCTCCTACCTATAAATCACGACACTTAACTGTTAAGTTTTGACTTAACCTTTGATATACTTAGTTAAGTTTTAACTAGTGAAATAAAATCATTAATGTCGTATTGTTAATTTATTAGGACGTAAGATATTTATTTAGTGTCTTGAAAAGGAGTAGAAAGTTAAATTACGTTTCGGTACTTAGTATGGGTGTGTGACCAGAAAGTCAGTCATTAAATAACTAGTGTAATAATAAATAGTTGTCACGGATTTAATTATTTAGATACACATAATAAGGTGTCATTCAATTAGTTGAATTCCTACCATAATCAAATTCAGCATAGAAAAGTATCATTGCCCTAAATTCATTACAAAATAAATAGCAACGAAAGAATAAAGTTGTAGAATAATTGAATACAAAATATATTCATATCAGAACTTTTGTATTACCATATTCCAGAGTTCCAAGATAAAAATACAAAACTTCGTTATAAATACAAAAACAAAGGGAATATTATTTTTAACGGAGAATTTAATTAAAAACATAACAGTATCCGAGTTTATAATATGCCTACTTAATTAACGTTTTTGCCGTAAAAAACGGTCGTTTTTATAACCTAGTTATGGAATGTGCGAAGGCAAGGCCAACAGAAATTTTCATCAACTGAACTTCTACAGTTCTTCAAAATCTTTCCTCAAAGAGCCTTCAATGAAAAGAAAGTCTTCATGAAAAATAAATATTATTAAAATGAGAGAAGTAAAGGGGAAATAAGACTAAACTAAATAAAAGTTCAAGAGGCATTTTCTTAGGTGCTTTTTAAAGCCTACAAAAGAAAAAGTAACTTAAGACTTGAATAAAAAATTACTAGAATCTTGACTGCCTCGTTGTCTAGTGGTCGCAAGCGCGACTGCTGAGCATGAGGTCCTGATTTCGATTTCCGGGTCGGACAAAGTGTTAATGGGTTTTTCCATTTGGAAATTCTCAGTAACTCCACGGAGTCTGGATTTGTGCCCGGTTGATGGCAATGGTCTTGCCCCCTATTACATGGGACTTAAATTTAACTGGCGAATTGTGGGTGCATTTTTCAATGTTATGTAGAATCATGACGTGGACAAAAATGTTGTCTACTTCTATGCAAATAAGATTACTAATTCACGTTCACCACTACGGAATATAAATAAGGTGATGATAAAATGCATACATAAACTCACGCTATTTTCCCATGGGGCTAGACAGATCGCCACCTGCTACGGTCCTTACGTACTCCATACGTATATCTAGGTCATACAGACCTTTCCGAAGAACGTAACGGTAAGGTCAGTTGTTATCGTTCTGGACTATTTCCAGTGTTTGTCCTTCTAGGCTATTGTCCACGTTTGTCCCTCTAGGGTAATATTTAAAACAGCATATCAGTCTCCGGCTGTTGAATTAAGTCTTCTTTTTAAGAGGGAACAAGGGCTGCGATTGATGATGTTGACCAAAAATTGACATGTTAAACAATTTTTTTTATTATTTTTTGACTTATTAGCGTAAATTGTATGTCCCTAATAATTGTGTAATAATTAATGTAAAGTGAGGTAGACTAAAACAACCAATGCATTGGGATAACAACCACCAACCAGTGTAAGAGTGTAATTGTATTTTTTTAAAGAGCCTTTAATATTGACACACATAAAAATATTGTACACCCCATGGGTATATTATAGTGATACAAAAATGCTAATTATAAGATCTGTCTTTTCACTTGTGACAAATAATAATAAATGAATTATGAATTATGCGATTCTCTTTTTTCATGTCAAAAATAAATGAATGGGCTCAGTTTTCGAGGAGAAAAAAGTTGTCCCTATTGCACTCTACGGGGGCAAGATTGACGTACTGCGACTGTAATAGTTTCTTCACATACTGATTTTTCAAATTCGACGCAGGCCATGTTCCCTCTTAAGCACAGGAAAAGCTTACTTAAAAATCAACAATGTTTGTTTAAGGCATTATTAATGCAATATTATGGAAACACTTTCCCCCATATCAGCATAAAACAATAACCATATTTACCTACCCACAAAATAAAGTAGTTAAAAAAAAACAAACGATTACAGCGTGAATGATTAAGCGGCGTACGTTTTCACTTCATTAATAATAACACTTTGGGGCATTTTATTAAACTGAAGGTAATTTATAAATACTTAATATGAGCGCGGCGGTCGTAGATCACCTTAATTGGCGTTTGGACCGGCGGTAGGTATAGTTTATACGGCACAGAAACGCACTGGATTAAACATTGGCACGCGAAACCGTGACTCGGTTTACCTAGTTTAAGTTTTCGAGTGTGGGTTGTCTTTTAATGGGAATGAAAATATATTGTTGTGGGGAGAAAATACAATTTATATACAAACTAGCTTTTGCCCGCAAGTACGCTCGCGTTAAGTTTGACTTTCACAATCACTTCGGGTTGTACTCTGCTTGTAATAATATAATTCAATCGTGATTCTAAAGACACGTGGAGCCATCTATTATCATAAGAACGTTATTGTTGTTTTCCGCGGGAACAGTACTTTTTTTCGGGATGAAATTTACCCTAAGTCCGTTTCTGTACACCTGATAACGTATTTGCAAAATTTTAGGATGATCGGTTCAGTGGTTTAGGCGTGAAAAGGTAACAAACAAACTTACTTTCGCATTTTTATATTAGTAAGGACTAGTAAGGATAAGGATTGTATTTTTAATCAAAAATTCGAAATTAAATTTAGACTATGGTAAGTTTATTTTTTGAGACACAAATCTATATTGTTTTTGTTTAAAACATAACATTCATACATCATTACATCACGCCAAGAGCACTTTACCCGACCCGGGAATCGAACCCAGGATCTCATGCTCAGCAGTCGCGCTTGCAACCACTAGACCAGCGAGGCAGTCAAGTTTAGAAAACTTTGTTAAAAATAATGAAGCTATGACTAAAATTGTAATATATGTACTTCATTGCTATCAGAAGCAGTATAAACATCGCCTAGAAGTAATATTATATAACCAGACTACCATTCAAACTATTCAATTACCAGCCCAAAATACCCCAATGCCAAGATACAGTCAATAACAAAACTTATTGTCTCCTCTCACTACTAAAATTACGTGAAAATAGTGCGGCAAAAGTAAGCAAATAAACGCTCGGTGACATTTAGCTGTCGTCAGTCTATTAAGGGCTCTCACCCAGCTTTTTATAAATGGCCAAGTAACATGCAACCGCAGCCATTCCACGGAAAAATTGGCCCAGCCAGGTAGAATGTTGAATAAACAATTTTATTTCCACCTTATTTTCGGCGTGTGCTTCAAACAAAAGAGGTTAATAGGGATCTATTGGGTAAATGCTGGCATAGATACCGATATAGTGGAGTTAGGTACGAGATATAGTACAAGAAAAAGGTTTTCTTTTATAATAGGCCCACTAGCTTTTCTACTTACTTTAGGTGTTATACCGCGTTAAATTATGACTGTCCTAGTTTCGTTAACGACAACATATTAACAAGCTTAACGTTTTTTTGGAATATTACCGATGTAGTTCCAAATATTTATTTATTTAAACGTCATGTACAAAAGTGGTACATAGGCGGACTCAATGTTACTAGGCATTCTCTACCAGTCAACCTTTGGGTCAAATAGGACAGCATTGTGATAGAGTACAAAAAAATTAATAAGAAAAATACCATTTTGTTAAAATTATAATTGTCCTAGTTTTGTTAACGACAACATAGTAACAAGCTTAACGTTTTTTCTGGAAAATTACCGATGTAGTTCCAAATACATTCATTATAAATGCGAAATATATCCTTACTAATATTATAAATGCGAAAGTAAGTTTGTTTGTTTGTTACCTTTTCACGCCTAAACCACTGAACCGATCATCCTGAAATTTTGTAAATACGTTGTCAGGTGTACAGAAACGGACATAGGGGACCTTTCATCCCGAAAAAAAGTACTGGTCCAGAGGAAAACAACAATAACGTTCTTATGAAAATAGATGGCGCCAACTGTCTTTCGAATCAAGATTGAATTGTATTATTTCAAGCAGAGTACAACCCGAATTGATTGTGAAGTTCCAAATTTACGCGAGCGAAGCCGCGGACAAAAGCTAGTATATTATGTATTTAATGTGCGCGACCAACTTCTCAACGATGGCGAAGACAGTATGCGGACAACCATTTTCGAAAAAAAATATTGATGTTGACTTTCAGAACGAACTTTAGCTTTGGGAACAAACTCAATTGTTATACGAGTAAATGTCTTGATGGTGTAATCGGTTTGGATGTCGTCTCCACGTTCAAAGACGATACTATAAATTTTAATTAAGTAACAAAAACAAAAAATTAAACAACATCGCCGCCAAATTAACAGTTTCAATTTCAAATGCCAATTCCAGTGGATGGGTTAAAACACTCGAGAAAATTCAAACAATGGAAATACCAATTAATTGCTTCATTGTAAACAGATTGCTTAATTAAGAGAAGGAAATGAATAAAGAGCGTTTAGCGAACATGGAGTCAAATTAATTTTAATGATAAACGATTTACATTGAAGTCTTTGGCGGGCCGCGGCGGCTCACAGGCGCGTGGTAGGCAAACTTTAATTTTCAACTTTATTTTTTAGATATTGTGGATTTGAGTATCAGAAGAGTGAACAATGCAGGTAAGTTTTGAAATTGCCTTCAGGTGAGTTCAATATTTAAAAGCTTCGATTTGAATAATATCTCTGTCATCTATTTGAGTGTGATATGTTTGTCATCAACATTTTTACTTTTATTACACTTATTTCTGTTTTGGTCTTTTTTCTTCCCTTGGTTTATGGGGTTTTTTTTTTTGGGTTGTAAATCATCATATTATTATAACTCCTCCCGCTCTGGGTGGAGTGGGAGGGAGTGTCAGATTTTTACCGACTAAAACCCATCCATGTTCCTTCTTTGCCCTTTGTGTTCCAGGGCCGCGGTATCTCTGGTTCCCCTGGTTGGTTTATGGGCTTGGTTACATTATTTTCCACAATAAGTGCTCCGACTTTCAGTATCTCGATTCAATCGTGCAAAGTGATGGTGAAATAGATAACACTGGATGGATGAAATGGTGGCAGGTCAAGGGAACAATCTGTGGCTGAACATTTTTCTGATGGAGGCTTTGAGAACAGTATCGCTGAATAGGGGCGAGAAGTTACTCAAGATTTTTTCCAACCTAATTAGTTTGCTCAAACTCAAACTCAAAGCATTTATTTCAATTAAACCATTACAGGCACTTTTGAATGTCAAAAAAAAAACAAAGCTACAATCACAGTCTCAAAGCATAATAACTTGAGAAAGTACTGTAGTTGCACACTCCAAAGCGAAGATCGCTATGGAGAAGAATGGGCAAGAAAATCCATGGACACTCTTTTAAATCAAAATATTGTTACAAAATCTTACATGGTTGATGTTGATGGTTACATAACTCATGTTGATATTATATATATATGTATATGAGAACGGTGTAGAAAGACTGTGCCTGACTGTGTGCTATATTTTATAAATTTTGCAAATTTTAAGGTACTACCTTCGGCAAATGTCGTGATTACAAACTAATACACTTTTTGTAGAAGAATAAAACAATTGTTTTAGTTCACAAAAAAAACATATTCTGTATCCCGCATTCCCATATCGCCACTAAAAAAGGCCCGAAAATTCCAGCAAATAAATCCTGAAAATTAAATAATAAATTCTTTTTATTTACACACGCTCTAAAAAACGCATCCGCCGAATAGAGGGATTCACACAATTCCCTTTGAATCCCTGGTGTACAATTTTGTAACTCTTGAACCAACTTTCACGAAGCTTTTAGGTTAATGCTTTATAAATCATAAATTAGAAATGGAAGACACGTGCTGTCCGGACGTGACGTGGAAATTATTTTCTTTTGTTTTGCCCGAAAAAATGTTAAAATTGCATTAATAGGTAATGTTGGAGTGCTTACTGTAATATTATACGCCTTCTGTTTTTAGGTAACAGTGAAAATGTAAAAGCAAAGGAAATATAATATTAAAAGGTATCATTTTCAAAATTATACCTAAGGCAAGTATAATTTTGAAAATCATACATTTTAATCTTGGTTGGGGATTAGGGATAAGTTAAAGAAATGCCCACCTCAACAATATCGAAATGCATAAATGAATATGACGTACAAATTACACAAAGGACAATGGACAGCGTATCTTGTACATACCTTGTAACCGATTTTTTATTATTTATTACAGTGCTTTTAAAAAAGTTTCATTATCATAATATACTAATATGTATACTACAAGTTTATTTACGATACGTTATTACTCACACAATGAAAATAAAGCAAACGCACAAAGAAATAAAAAATATTGCAACGTAGAATATTATGTTTGTTTAGGTTAATCAGAATAATATAAAGGGTAAAATTGAAGGCCTTTCAAAATAAAGTAAAAAAATGTAACGCAATAAAAGAGCAGCAGATTTTTTCACGTTTATGTTCAAAGTTTGTTTTCGTTTTTTGGGTTCTGTATTCTTTATAATCGTTATTTCAAGACATGTTTTTATTTAATAGGGTTTTGTGTCAATAGAGAGAAGAAGAGATTATTTAACATTTTGGTTTAGAAGTTAGAAATGTATTCCATTACTTTAGAATAAGATCTAGAACTCTCTTTATAAATATAAAGTAACCTCTTTATAATGTTATATAACTCTTTATTACAAAACATGGATGGAACAATAAAAAATTACCAATGAAACCCAAACCCAAAATTGTTACAAAACAACGTTTTGAATATTACCAATTAGCCAATCACAATCGCATTGTTATTAGGGACACTTACTTTTTAATTCACGTTTACGGAACCCCAAAATAACTGAAGCGGGCGCTTTGATTCGCATATAAACCTCCATTTACCGCTATATTACCTAACAAAATATAAAAGGGCAATGCCCTGAAGCAAACAGGTGTGGGGTAGCTAAGTACATAAAGGAAGAAAGCTTAAAAAAGGTTGAAATAAAGTCAGTTTTGGATCGCGTAATATTGTAACGTTGAGTTTTTGATTCACATGGTTTTGGTACACACCATGAGATGCAGCGATTTTCACTATATTTGCCATTTCATGCGTCAAAATCGCTACGTTTCATGACTAAACTACAAATTAATAATGAAATGATGGAGTACAGATAATACATATTACTGATACAAAAGAAGAGCCCTGAAGTATAATGACGGATATTGCTGATGACCAGATTTATGAACAAGGACGAAGCGAAAGGAGAATCATCATCAAATCAAATCGTAGCAGGTGGCGTTTTTTATTTTCTGCCTATTATCAGTATGGGCAAAAAGCGCGGTTATGTATGTACTGCTATTGTGAAATGAAACGAAATAAAAATGAAATGAAATAAAGAAAACACATCAATAATTGTAAAAACGATAAGATACATGGTGGAAGGGACACCGACGCACAAACGCAAGTACGCAGTAAATTTTGACATTTCTTGTAAAATTTATATGTTGGGGGGTTTAAAATGATGTACTGAATTTGTGGTAAGCGTTTGTGCGCCGGTGTCCCTTACACTTTGTATACAATCCTGTTCAAATACACCAAAACAAAGTTCCTAATTCCCTCTTCAGCTCCTAACTTAACCCATACTATTAAGTTCCAAAGGTATAAAACATTGTATCACAACGGCTGCCGTGTTTGCGGCGCCTGCGGCCTATTGAAAATTAAAATTGCTGCTTGATTTTTTATCTGCACCACCGAGCTTAGAGTAGAGGGGTTTTGTTATACGATTCTATTTTATTTAGAAAATTTTGGCAACGCAAATGTTTTTTGTTGAGCTGTTGGAGTTTTTATTGTTTTAGGGGTTCGTGTTTTTTATTCAAGATTATTTTATTTACAAGTGGAGTTTCTTATCTGAACATAACAACAGCTGTAAGAAAATACTGACCATAATATAATTATCTATCATTATCATTTACTTGCGTTTATTCCAACATATTTCGATGCAGTATTTTTGCGTCTTTATTATTTATTTTTTTGGATGGGAAATCATAAAATGACAACTCCCGCTCTGGGCGGAGTGGAAAGGAGTGTTCGACTCGTACTGACTAAAACCCATCCATGTTCCTTCTTTGCCGTTTGTGTTCCAGGGCCGCAGTATCTATTTCGAACAGTCCCGCGCAGCCCATGTCTTTATTATTAGTCGCTATCTCAATAGTCACTTCCTATCTATTCATTATCATCACAAAATTTTCCACGTACTTACATACCACCTACCACTCATCACATAACATGAAAAACGGTTTCAACGTAGCATTTCAGACAACTTTTCTGTTGATCATAGTATTATCAAAAAATGGAAAAACAGATGTTCCTTTAGGGTCACCCAAAATAGTGCAAATGTACGGGACTATGTTTCCAAAACTCAACTTATCAGTCCACCTCACGTTCACTTCGATGGGCAAAATATGTTCGCATTTCAGTTTAACTCCAACGAGGTGTCGCATTATGGAGTTAATTGCGCGTAATTTACAACCTGCTAGCTATCAATGTAAATCTTTGTCGAATACACGACAATAGAATACGCACAAAACAAAATTAAAGTCGAACCAAAACAGGGTTGCTGGAGCAAGTTTCGGAATTTTCCCAAAAAAAAAAAATTCTCCATATTTATACAAATATTGCTCCTTTATTCATATTGAATTTTCAAACACAAAACTAAATAAATGGGGAGAGATAAAACTATGTTTATTTACAAAATGGACGGGTACGCACACTCATTTTTTTTTCCAAGAATATCATTTCCCTAAGAACCAAGGGCAGATTGTACCCTTTTTTCCCCGAAAAAGGGTAAAATGTCCCCAATCCACCAACTCCGAACCAAAATCATTTCAACGTTTAATTAAACGGCACACTGTGGTATAATTGTGGATTAATTGCCAACTGGATTCAAATTCATCGAATTTACACGACAATTTGTTGAAAACGTGCCACACTAAATTTTATTGCGAATCTCCCGTAATATGAGCGGCTGTATTTCAATGTGAGTTATCGTTTTGAATTAATTATTTAAATGGCTGATTTTTGGTCTGGTTTTGAAGTTGAAACTAACTTGTATTATCTACACATTTACTCTAAAACAGTAAAAATGACAATGAGCTTTTCAAAAAGGATTGATAAGTTCACAAAAGAAGCCATGTTTTTAAGTTCACCGTGAAATTACGTATTTTGAGAAGCCATTTTTTATTTATGCCAAAAATAAAAGAAGATTTACGATAAAAATAAACAACTTACAATAACCTAACCTAAATAAACAAAACATACACAAAAACTACCTTTAACTCTATAAAGATAACAATTCGTCCCAAATCTGAAGAAATCGCAGCGCTTTGTTACTATTACCGTGGAAATTCTTTTATATCGTACAAGATCAAACACAGTATCTCGTTCACAAAAGATGAACATAATGATTTTGATACACGAACCGTAACGGCCATCACTAAAATAATAGGGGGTGAAATTGGGGTGCTCAATGAAAATTTGCATCCACAACTATAAATTAAACATGTGGGGGTTGTTCACCCCGAGAGGTTCGGAAATGGCCCTCTAATGAATGGAGTGTGCGAAATAGTCGAATTACTGGTAATTGGTAATTTGCAAATCGGTATACTTAACGGTATAGAGGGTAGGGAAATGTCGGGAAAAGTACGGGTGGAACCATATTGCTATTTAAGTGCCTAAGGAAGTTTATGTAAAAGTATCGGTAAAGAAACCATTTACTACTTAAATTCCTACTACTACTACTAAGAACAAGACTAGAGGTTGGTTTTAAAATAACTGTGCAAGATCTTAAATTAATAGAATTAAAATAAAAGTAGAAGCATCAATCAAAGTATCAAAATCACTTGATACTTCTATTTCAAACATTGCGTCATGTTTGAAATAGAAGTATCAAGAGATTTAATATAATTGGCACAAAAATCATGGCACGAAGGATTAGGCAAAGCCTTTATCATAGCTGGCAAAAAAGATAGATTTTTTAGTAGCCAGTCTCCAGATGCTCACTCAGCTTCTCTACCTCTCAATCTGCCTTGACGACGCACAAATATTCTAACAAGATTGTCTCCGATTAATGCATGCCCTAAATTGATATTACACAGCGAATTCTAATATACCCCGCTTATGTCGCATATCTGAATTCATGTAACATTATGCGTTAATCTACCAAGGAGGTATTTCTATCATTAATCTAGATGAGAATTCCTTATGGTTGTTTCTGCGACGTCATCAAGTGATCATGACGTCACTATTTGCAATATGTGACGTAAGCAGTTAAGAGGATGTGGGTTTATTGAGAGCTTTATTTGTTTGCAATGAGAATGCAATCTTCATTGATGCTCTCTTAAACGCTTTAGTGGCATATCGTGGTGTAAATAAAATCGTAGATTAAACCACTCTGAGTGAACTAGTTGATGGTTTCGTTCCGTTTAATATACAGCACTGAAACAATGAAAGTATAATTTTGTAGGAATAATATATGCCTTTTAGAAGATAGCGCACTAAATGAAAGCAACATTGGTACAATTTTCGTGCTTATCATTACCTCTAGAGATCATGGTGCTTGCAACAGCGCCGAAATATTGGAAACTCAAAGCAAGTAAATATGGTAAATATCCCGTCTCTCCTAGACGCTTTAAAAAAATTTGTGCTAAAATATAACTAAGATAATTAAGAAAAAGTCAGGTAATATTTAACATTTCATAATCCAAATGGACCCCGATAAGTACCTGTACTTATAAACAGATGGTATCATTTTCCCTCGCCCTCACAAGAACGTGAAAAGAATGGCAATTTCCAACTGCACTCCAACACCAGATACAAAAGAAACCGTTAACACGTCTAGACACATAATTTTACAAATTATCGTCATATTAACGACAGCCATAATTAAACATTGAGGCGAGATGATCGCACTCTCTCCATTTGTTACACCGTTGACAAGTTAAGTCGTAGTCTGGGGTGGGTAGTCAGTATTCATAAGACACCTTCCTTACAGGCGTTTCATTATAACGTTGCGTAGATACACCAAGAGAATAGATGCGGCAAAACATTGTCTAGACTCACTAAACTCAAACACCCATTGCCTGTTGAATATAATGCTCCCTAGAATCTTAATGAAATGGAAATCAATACAAAAATGCGAGGTGCAATCTCGATAGGAATCGATTAGGAAACTCGTTGGAGAAAAATAAAGTGAGTCTGAATGTAGCATGAAAGGACGTTAATGAGAAACTTCGTTCGATTCTAAAGTTACTGTAGAAACTTAAAACGCTATAGCAAATGAGCAAGTTAGGGAAACTTGCTAAAATAGATGATTATTTCTTTAGTTTTGACGATAGGGCAGTAAAGTTGGATAAATACAATATCAAAATTGAATGCCAATATCAAAACAAGAAAGTAATGAAAAAAAATACCCGAATGCTCCACATCAAGTACGCACAGGATTAGATACAGAATGCTCCACATCAAGTACGCACAGAATTAGGTACCAATTCTGTCAGTAATGTCCTCCTCTCTTTTTATGTTGGTTAAGTACAGTAAAACACCAGAAAACAAATTCTTTCTGTCTTAATTTGTTCTACTTTCTCATTGTGTATCACATCTAAAAACATACTCAATATTCACAACTTCTCTAAATATTCGTGGGTCTCAGTTGATGGCCTACACGCGAACATTCGCGGCTTCGCGAATATCGTCACACGGTGTTTTGGGTGCTGTGTAATGCAATTTTGATAACCTCATCAAGAGTGTGCACTTTATTAGCGGCTTTGCTAGTTGCAATTTCATGTTCGTCGTAAACTTTATTAATATTCTTGTTATTGTAAATAATTTTTATTGGGGCATCTTTTTTAAACGTCGGAATTCTGAATATATATAACATATCTATTATATTCTGAATATATATAACATATATATAACATCATCTATTTTTACCTTAAATTTGCGTATTTTATTAGAAACTTACGTTTTAACGTAAGTTTCCAATAAAATACGCAAATTGATTGATACCGAGGTTGATCTGTAATAGATTATTCAGTTGCACACAAAAAGGTTTCTGGTTACTTATGATTGAGAGGTTGTATCACCTCTTCAAAGATTTTGAGTGTCTTTTTATTTACCTAGTTCACGAAGTCTAAAAACAAGACCTAAATGAATTTAAGACTAAAAAACTTTAACATCTAAAAGAACAAGAATGTTACCTACGTGACAAAGCAATAACTAGGGATTAAGCTAACGTTCCCTCCACGGGGTAGCGTTAATGCGATGGCGAAAGGCGTGATGAGCTCATCACCATGAAAACTAAATTAATTGCACGAAGACGTGTCGGGATTAAGACTCATGCATCTCAAATAAGCTACAACATATTCTGCTGTAATACAAATTGATTGTATTTTGAACTTCATTGTGACAAATTAAAAATAATAACGACGGAGAGGGAGACTTGATACTTTGGACAGGGAAAGATTACTTTGGAAAAAATAGCATGATCTTTGCCATAATTTCCGTATTTTTTAAGCTTTAACTGCACTGCTCCATACATTACATTTTGTCAAAAACCTGTGGTTTATGAGATATCAATTAAATGTACTACTAACTAGTGGCGGTACTTTCATACAAGTTGGCTTGCCCTTATAACCTACTACTCTTCATAATGTTAGGGGTTGCTGAACAGTCTGCTTGCCCTAGAGGCTTGCCGTATTGTTGGCTCTAGGCACGCCGCTGCTACGAGCGTGGGGAAACTTTACAAACCATGTCACCCATACCGATCTAGATTAATTGGCTTCAACAATAACTGTTTCGACGGAGGCAGCCAACTAAATAATTCAAGCATTGGCAATCCGCTCCGTTGGTTTATTGTTAACACGTTCTGTGAATATTGAACGTTTGTCTTCTTCTTTACTTAGTTCAATATCCAGATTATCATTATTAGGCTCAGTTAACTGTGTATTGCCTTACAAAGTCTAATTCTTTCCAAGTATAACAGTCGAGACGATGAAAATTAACTACAATTTCGCCGAAAGTTTGGCAATTGGCTTCAAAGACACAGCGACGAGCTCTAGACAATTTACTGCTTTACTCAAGAGAGTCTAAATATATAATACGTTAGAAAATTTATTTTCTTTTCTATTTTCAGAAATGAAATTATATTTTACTAGCTTATGCCCGCGGTTTCGCCCGCGTGGAGTTCGATAATTGTCCCACGGGATCGTAGCAGTGCCATATTCTATTTGTTAATCCAGGTTATAAAAAATCATTCAAATCAGTTCAGTAGTTTTTGTGTGAAAGAGTAACAAACATCCATAGATCCTCAGAAACTTTCGCTTTTATAATATTAGTGGTAACCATGATCACAATAATTTTGCGCAAATATCAAGTTGACACTTGCAACATCATCATCATTACCTATCATTATCTTGCCCTGATTCCAATTTATTTGGGATTGACAAAGTATTTTTTCTTCTTTCACTTTTTTATTAGTCGTAGCAGTAGCATTTCAATTTGTTCGTGTAACTGCGTATAAAAATGTAATGTAATATATATACAATAGTTTTAATAGACATAATATTATTGCCCTGAAAATATAGATTATCAAAACAGTACATAAATCCGAACACACTAATTCCCAAGCACACAGCGAGCTCGAGAGCAATCTCAATGAAACAATACACCTACAGCAAGGCAACTATAGGAATAATGGCTAAGACACTTAGCCAAATAACCCAGAGCTCGTGATGTACATGTGAAATTAGCCGTTTCTGCAAATTGCCCAGTTCCCCTACCCTCACGGAATCCAGTCGGCGGTACACTCGCTAAAATATTTAACATCTACTCTTATAAAGTTTACAAGCTTCGGTTGGGGTTTGAGAATCTTTCTAGATCTGTTTATGTGTGATATGTTTTAATTTAATGGGTTTATAATCAAATGCATCAACTTCTTTGACGTTATAGTTCGGTTTTGAAATAGCATTTAGATTGAACAATCGGGTTGCTTAAGGTTCAATAAAATTGCTTTTTTCCAGCTTTGTAAAAGCAGATTTTGTTTTTGGCAGTTGTTCATAGACTTTAACTAGATCATTGCGTTTATCCAACTTATGTGTACACTGTAGCTAAACTTAACTTCTAACAAATACATTGTTTTTCTTTCTAAGAAGAATTGAAATAATGACACAAACACTTCTCTATTATTTCCTGTCCCACTTAATATATTTTCACCAACATCATGAATGTAGTTAATAACAACTTTCGTAAATATACTTCGTGTTGTCAAGTGCTTAGCAATAACCTTAATAACTGACACTCGACTGGCATTAGTGTTACCCCTCAAGGGAGAAAATAAACAAACTTTTAAAAGTATTGTAAAATCAGCCGCAAAATGCAAATGCCCACACATTTCCTATTACTTCTTCATCAACTTGAAGTTCCATTTTCTTAAACCAGACAAAATTACTTGAAAATTCTAAAGATCCCTCCTCAAACTTCAAATTCGCCCTTCTGAATTTAAAAAAATATTTGAGTATGCAAATTAAAATCAAGTCGTGGACTATGAATGTCATAATTAACATTTATTACCAGCCCCGACCTAAACGGGCTTAATTTGACGGGACCATCTTCATCAACATACCTCAGGGGTTTAAGGTTTTCCACACCGTCAGGTCTTGTCTGCGAAGGCTTTATGTTAGCTGGGGATACGCAGCACCTCGGCATAGAGCCGGGAAGAGACCGCAAGGAGGAGCACATGGATGTGAGAAACAATTGAAAGGTGACTTTGATAAAAGTATTATTGCAGTTTTGTTTCGAATAGATTAAATTGTGATGAGACTGGCAGGCCACTTATAAAAAATAAAAAGAGGTGTACTTACTCACGTAGGTGAAAATTTAGACCAAGTTTTATAGTTTTAAAAGGTGTGTACTTCGCCATGTTATTTTTGCTGGGAAAGTATTTAAGTCGTTCAATTAAAAGGTATGTCTTTATGGGTGATTGGTTTGTAATTATAACACTTTCATTATATACTTCATCTACACTAATATTATAAAGAGGAAAACTTTGTTTGTTTGTTTGTTTGGTTGTAATGAATAGGCTCAAAAACTACTGGACCGATTTTAAAAATTCTTTCACCATTCGAAAGCTACATTATCCACGAGTAACATAGGCTAAATTTTATTTTGGAAAAAAATAGGGTTCCGTAAGATATTTGGGTTTTTCGGACACAAAGTGTAAAAAATCAACCAGAAAAGTTACTTATTTTGCGTACGCTGCCTAAACTATAAAAGATAGAACCACAAAATGTTCGAATTAATTGTAGATCTTATAAATATCTACAAAAAAGTCCGTGACACACTATACCTATCTATGTCGAGTGAGGCACAACAACCATTTTTTTATCTTGATTTTTTTTTGGACTACATTTAAACGCATTTATTTTACTCATGCTATAATCCTTATCAAAATAAATTATTTCCTCACTAAGTACAGTTTATGTAGATAATATTTGGTCTTTGAATGATTCAAATTGGACGTTTGGTTTTGAAGTTATGGCGAAATTAAAATATTACGATTTCTGCTGCACGGCCCGTTGCGAAGTGTGCCAAGGCGGGGTGCGCGTGCGGGAGGGGAGTTTAGATCTATGAGTAAGGTACCCGCGCGGCTCAGACGCTAACCCATTACTCACCGTCCACAGGCCCGCACCTACGGTGGCCGGTAGCCACCACGTGGCCCCCGACGCCCGGTGCGTCCCCCGCGGCTGCTGGGGCGAGAGATTCTCTCCCTCTCACGTCCCGCCACCTCCTTCGTTAGCATGACTGCTTCGCAGAAGGAGGTGACGGCTTCCCATTCCCTCTCGCTCCGGACCATGGCCTGAACCAGGGCCGGGCGCGAGAGGTCGCCGCCGCCGATCGCCGCTACGTGGACACGGCGGAGCTCCGCCCAAGCGGGGCAGACCTCCAAGGTGAGCGCCACCGTCTCCTCCGGACGCTCCTCACAATGATAGCACCCGGGCGTTTCCTCCCGCCCGATTCTGTGCAGGAACCTCGCGAAACAACCGTGTCCGGTGAGGACCTGCGTCAGGCGGAAGGTGAGGGCGACGTGGCGCCTCTCTAGCCACTCCTCAAAGAGGGGACTTATCGCCACTACTGTGGCGTGCCCTGCACTGGGTTGCGACAGTCGCTGTCTCCATGTCGCCATGAGATCGCGTCGGAGGTTTGTCCGCTGAGCGGTGATTTTCCACGGCAGCGGAGTTTCCCCCCGACGTAGTGCCTCCGCGCGCCATTCAAGCAGGCGCGCGAGGACTATCGCCTCCAGATCCGGCTAGGAGGCTCGCCGCCTCGCGGGAGGTCGTGCGGTACCCCCGGATTAGCCTTACGGCTACCACCTTTTTGGGCGCGTTCAGGTAGTGGGTGGCACGCCGCTTAATTGAACGCGCCCACACCGGGGCCCCGTAAAGGGCCATGGACCGCATGACCCCCGCGTAGAGCCTACGGCAGGAGGCGTTTGGACCCCTCAGGTTGGGCAAGAGCCACTTGAAGGCAGCCCCAGCCCGTTTCAGTTTGGGAGCCAAACGTCGGAAATGCTCAACGAAGTTCCACCGGCTGTCGAGGACGAGTCCTAGGTACTTCAAAGTCGACTCGACGCCGAAGGGACCCCTCCTACCGTCAGCATGGATCCCGACGGTGGCGCATTCCGAGGCCTATGAAAGCACATGGCCTCGGATTTGTGCAAAGCCACCTCGAGACCCAATTACCGGATCCTCTCAACAACTATCGGAACTGTGGGGAACCCCCTTAATCTGTTATTTTTCAATTATTGTATAGAAATCGTAAAGCGGTTCACAGAATACATCTACCTACCAAGTTTCAACGGTTTAGTCCGAATAGTTTCGGAATAAAGTGGCTGTGACATTCAGACGGACAGACAGACAAGACGAATCCATAAGGGTTCCGTTTTTTGCCATTGGGCTACGGAACCCTAAAAATCGTGTTTGGGCTCATTTCATACACCTTGATGAGAACTTTAGAATTAGCTGGAGTATGACTTTCATCGAGGGTCTGACGATGGAGCGGAGGGCAGCTGCAATAGGACCTCAAAAGTTTACAGCATCTATATCGTGTTCGGGCTCATTTCACGCACCTTGATGAGAACTGTAGATCTAGCTGGGCTCTGGCTGTCATCGAGTGTCTGAGGATGAAGACGTAAAGGCTGTCGAGGGCAGCCCTTATTTGGAAAAACATAATAAGAATAGTTTAGTGATTCTTATTCTGTATTGTACACAAAATAAAAAACGCCGAAAATTTATTCCTTTTGAGAGCTTCCGTTGCGTCCGCTGCGTAAACGGTTAAAGTAACGCAGCAATCATGTATGACGGAATTGTTCCTTTTAAAAGTTCTAAAAAAAGTCCGTGATAGCATATGTATATCTTTTAACTTACACACTCATCTTTTTTATGGTTCTCAATTTTCTTCAAAAATTATGCATTATTTTTGCAAAGGTGTTTTTGTAAACATGGTATTTATCCTTATCCAAATAAATACGTTATTCATCAGAAGTATTTAATTTTGAACGAATCTGCTCTAACATCATTTGATTCCAATGAATATCTTATTCATTTTCATTATGTGTGTGATGTGCTCCTTTAGAATTGTATAATAGGTGCCTACGACCCACCCTCTCTAACCCTCTCTTATGTGACGCAGACGAAGTTGCGCGGGTCAGCTAGTCGCTGATAAAATTGAGAGCATTTTGATTTGAGAAATCGAATTTCAATTCGTTAACTTGTTAGATCAAATAGTTTACTTTTTCAATCACTATTAAACGGCTCTTTTAAATCGATAAAAATAAAGTTAATAGTTGGAAATCCCACGAGCAGAATAAAATAAAAGGTTTTTTCTCTTTGGTGAAAAAAGTCGTGTTGTATGTTAAAAGTCTAGTAAAAGTTACAAGATTTCAACACGGTGACACCAAAATAGTATGTGAACATAAGGCGATAGCAAATTCGTATCCGTACACGTGTATACTACATCTACTGTACATTCATGGGAAGTTCAAACACCATAATTTCTAAACAAATAATTTCAAGTAAAACGGAAATGTTTTTCTACATCTCGTTTTATTTTTTAAGACGTGTCATTGGCATTTAAAATAAGAATAAAAACTTATCTCGCGTTCAGAAATCACGCACAGAATAATCAACGGACCTTACGAAAAGAATTGCTCAAAATAATGACTTAACTAGCATACTGGCACCTTATAATGATTGCCTACGATATGTTTAAACAAAGAACACGTTTTTTTTTCTTCTAACGGTCATGGGTGACTGGAGGCCAGTTAACCATAAACACTACTTTAGAAACCACATCTTCACATGCCAATGATTTTAGTACAACCATAAACGCTATGATTATTTAAACTAGAACTATAAAAGAACAGCTAGTTAATGTTGTAGATATATATCAGTTTCGGATAAAGGAAGCGTTAAATTCTTTGGGAACTTCTTTTGAACAAAGAGTTTTGATGTTCGTAGCGTAATTCATCGGTTTGTGTCTTCAATTATGTTTTTTTCAATTCTCAATTCTGTATGGCGTACCATAATGTATGTAGTTGGTATGGAAATAAATATATTAGTCACAATTATGGACCCTGCCGGACACAGCATAGATAAAGTAGGAGAGAGGAGGAAGAACACTGGCTGTTTATTGTGATACATTTTCTTAAGTAAGTTAATACAGGATTGAATTTTTATAATTACTCATTTATACATTTTTTATAAGGGGTTTGAATCATACGCTATAGACAAGTTTTAGAATAGAACCTACTTAACATAATGATTGATTTGAGTCATTTTCTATAAATTAAACATATTTCTATAAACGACTGACTGACAACTCATCTCTAGAATGGGGTCATGCAGTAATTTTAAAGTTACGGGAAATATATTAGTGACTAAGCTCTTTGATCGAGTACCTATGTGAAGATACATCCACACTAAAGCAATTTTTTGCAGAACAACGTTTGCAAGAGATGAAGTGGGCCAATGGTTAGCAAAAATCTACAAAAACTATAGAAAGTTATTTTGTTATATTACATTATATTTCAAAAGGTTGCTTTACAAAAAATAACTTCGTTAACATTAATTTTCTCAGATAAATTGATATAATAAATTTGGTGACACATCAAGCTATACATTTCCGGTATAACATCGCCTTGCTTTGTAACGATTTCCAATACAGTGAGAGATCCGCCTAAACTGGACTTGTATAACTTGATTGCTCGCCGTGCGTACACCAAAATAAATTGTTTCATAACTATTTTATTATACAGTATTTGTTAATGCCATGCACACAACGGCGGTCTTATCAGTTATGGTAGGTCCATAGTTTTTTAAGTTCTCGTAGACAGCTCTGCTCAAAATTAAATTGAGCACACTGTTTAGCACATCCCAGGTACTCGACAACCGCTGAAGAATGTCAGCATTCAAGCAGCTTGAAGGCGAGTAATTAGCTCTCATTCGCAATGAACACCAAATAATAGATGCCTGGTACTAATACCGAGGTACATCTGAAATACGGAGTGAGGAATTTGTGGTATGCACCGTGATATACCTGTTGTTATGAAATCCTGTTAAGCTCTCAGACTATATTCGGGCTTGGTTTAAGATGGACTTCGCTTGCGTACAAAACAAGGAATCTAAGATTAATTTGGGGATGTCCTTTGTTGTTTAGTGAGTGGATAGGCTAGAGGGTTTCAGTGCCTATTGTTAAATAACATAATAATTATTGATATTTTTCTTAGCGAGTCAATTAAAATCGACATAGGAGGTTAAAGATGGAGTAACATTTGTGGCCCAGAAGGAGATGGCGGGATGAGCTGGACTCTTTCGCAAAGGATTGGTCTACAATCGCACTAGATCACGAAATGTGGAACGAGGGAAGGGAGGCCTTTGCCCTGCAGACTGCAGTGGGACAATATAGGCTTATAATAATAATAATAACATTTGTGGATAATAATGTATTGGTTTTAAAATATGGCCCTGGAACACAAAGGGCAATGAAGGAACATGGATGGGTTTTAGTCAGTAAGAGTCTGACACTCCCTCCCACTCCACCCAGAGCGGGAGAAGTCATTTGATGATTTCCCATCCGTAAAAAAAAAAAAAAAAAGGTCTACCAAAAACCAAAACAAGGGAATAAAAATATAACTACTCTAGACTATAGTAGTTACTGAGTTAAGGTATTAATTAGTCCCTTCTGTATGTGGGTAAGGATTATACGCAATAACAAAATTAATTAGAACCCAAGTTTTAGAACTAAAATTATACTTAACCTACATCGAATGTGCTGAAACATTCTCACTCAAACTTCTAATAGTATTACCATTCACGCGAATACGACAGAAGCAAACGAGAAACAAGTCCATTATACAGCATAACAAGCTCAGTAACACAACGATGGTCGAAGGTGGTCGTTATAACAATAAAACTCACAGAACCGCCGCAGGTATAGCTGTTAGTAGAAACTGAATAACTAGAGTTAACGTGTTATGTTCTAGCTTCACATGAGCTTTATTAATTAATATTAACAAGCCTTGTACCCTGTTAGCTGAACTCCTTGGTGTAATCATTTTATCAAATATTTACACGGTATTCATACTAAAACACGCTGATAATTAGGCAAATTTAAAGCAGTCGGTAAACACATTCGATGTTGCGTTTGAACTGGGGAATTGGTCAAAATTTGAAACGGCTTATTGTTGGCGCCGGACCTCGATTGTGATCCATTGTTTAGCGCAGGCTCTGAACCGATTAATGTGAAACTGCCATCGGTCCTAAGTTTACTTATTATGCCTTGACCAATTGAGGGTGCCGACTGAATTATTAATTTTGAACGTCTGTTTCAAACCCTTTCACGCAATTAAGTAAATTAATTTTAAAATAATATTTATACATCTTGTTAAAATTGCATTTGTTTAACGAAACTGTATAATTATCCAATAACTGACTGCCTCGTTGGTCTAGTGGTCGCTAGTGCGACTGCTGAGGATGAGGTCCTGGATTCGATTCCCACGTCGGCCAAAGTGTTATTGGGTTTTTCCATCAGTAGCAGCCATGGAGTCTGGATTTGTGCCCGGTTGATGGCAATAAGCTCACCCCCTAGAAGATGGGACTAAAACATAACTGGCTTAATGTGGGTGTACTATTAGGTACACCTCTGCCTAACATAACATCACACCTGTAATCCCCTTCGTAAGTTATGTTATGTATATCCAATAAAAAATTGGTTTAATTCTGTGAACAAGTTTTCACAACACGTAACATTAAAATACTTGCATTTCAACATTGTATGCTATTATAGTTAGTTATTAGTGTTTTGATGTCCACAACTTTAGTCACTAGGTATTAACTTTAGTCAGTATGAAACTAGGTACCTATAACGAAACGGAATCACTATTCATCCATTTTCGCTACAAATATTGTGTAAACGTATCTATAGATGGCTACGCCAACACGCTAGGGATGTGCTTTTAGTCCGCGATTAAAGGACAACGGTCGTGTTCAACTGGTTCCCGTGATCCGTAGGATTCGCGGGCCAATCCCGCTAATTGCGTCCAAACTTCGGCGAGACGAGGGCTTTTTAATTAAAACTTATTCAATATTATAGAGACGGTTCGAGCCGGCCGGTCACTCGGATAAGTTTGAGTTTTTTAACATAACATTGTGAATCCCGATTTTTTAACTAATTAGGTTTTTATGAAGTCACTTTTATCAGAAAATCCAGTACGCTTATACCTACAATATTATAGTTCTTAAAAACACTACTATTGATACTGTCAGCGTGCATCATCCCACTGCTGTGCAAAGGCCTCTCTCCATGACTTCCAGTTGTTTCGATCCAAGGCCAATGTGGACTTCTGGTCGCTGGTCTTGTCCAGCTCATTCCGCCATCTTCTACGAGGTCTGCCGCGACGCCTTCTGGCTTATAAAAAAAAGTCGTGCGAAAAAAGGCGATTGACAACAAAAACAAATAAAAAAGGAAACTATACTATTTTTGGATAACCCGTTTATATGAATTTGAAATTCTGTTAAACAGTAAATCTAGAATATTTATAGCATAGAGATAAATATAATTCACGTGGTATGTTATTCAAATGCATGCCTACTAAGTTACATAACACAATTTACAATTATTAAACCACAGCATGGAGCCTAAACAATTATTAAAAGCATAATTCATCTTAATATACAGTGTGTATAGCGTAACTACTGATCAAGTACGTTCATAGCACTGCGCTAGTCGGCTATGCCATTTATTTTCTGGTAACGGCAAACGACCAATAATTCTTGCTTCCTGGGATGATATTAACACTATCATAGGTTACTCTCACATTTTATGAAGACACATTAGACACGGAGACATTTCCATAAAAGGTTCCGATAGAACTCCCGTTTCGAATTGAATTCGGTTGTAATTTAAAGTGTTATTATGGATTTTGGGGAAATTAATTTTAATTTACGATAGGTTGATGTTTAGTTTTTTTAATGTATTAACGTTCAGGTTAAGTAAAATAATGTGTAATTTAGAATTACTCATAATACATCGCAAACTATATAAATCATTAACTAAGACATAGGTTTAACGTAGTTTATTTTGAGAGCGACTACTTCAATAAATTAAATTCACATACTTCACTTTGAGCGATGTTCGTGTGTGCGGTACTTTATTCACTGGCCGTCGACGGCGGACGGCCAAATAGCTAAATGTCCAATAAGTCGCGTACTCGATATTAACTGCGACATAGTTTACTGTACGCGCCGCATGTTCATTATTACCCAGCTCAGTTTTATGACATCCGAAATTCGAATTTATATAATTGACCGGTTTAAATACCGGAACGGGTCGAAACTTAATTATTGTAAGCTCATAATAAAATTAACTGTCGACGCCTACAGAATTATTTTGTAGCAATCGCCTTGTTTTTAACTTACTTTTGAAGTAGGCGATTGTAACAATTAAATACAGCCGGTTTTGCTTTTGTTATACAGTCGATCAATCACATTTATTGCCTGCGATATTGCTCCCTATAAATTGGATTAATAATTAATTCTGTACATATTTTTATACACCCTGTATTTTTATAAAAAAAGATGAACGTTAACGAGCAACGTTCTGGGGAATACCCTAACTTTTAGGACGTTACTCTACATGTTTGAAATAAGACTAAAATGTATGGAACCTCAAAAGTCCCGAAAATATTTTGTCAGAGCAAAAGCTGGGATAAAGCCCGGTAGGCGGAATAGAGCGGCTTTCGTGGTACCGGCTCTGACGAGTCCTTTGATATGTTATTAAGTTCAATTTACGTTTTCATATTCATCGGCTTTCGTGGTACTTCTTTGGGAAACGGAGTTTTGGTTAAACATGAAAATATTTCAGGAAAAAAGTTTTGAATACAGTTTTGGATTACGAGAAGAAAATTGTAGCAGTTTAGCTGATGGTTTTGTTAGAAGATTTAATCAGATACAAATATATTAAGTTTTCGCTTATGTTGAATTTAATGTTTTTATTTTTTATTTCATTGAATGACAGCTCTTGTTTTTAAATTGTTAAGGCTGAGGCCAAACGAGCGTAATTTTTTGATCTGTGAGTCGCGTAAAATGAGTCGCGGAATTTGCGCTGCATTAGGTTTCATACTAAAGTGCTGTTTGTACCACACGGCGAATGTTTTAGTATGAAACCGAATGCAGCGTAAATTCCGCGACTCATTTTACGTGACTCACAGCTCAAAAAATTACGTTCGTTTATCCTCAGCCTAAACTGTATCATCTCAATCAGCAGTGCAATCCTGGGCATAGGTAGGTAAGTCTGTCGAATCGCTCGCCATCTACCATCGTCTAACGTGCCATATTGTCATTATCACTGTGGTTTGCAAATGGGTGATCACTAAATCACTTTGCGGCTATTAGTGTACCGCAGGATACTGTATATCGGTTTTAAGGCTCAGTTTTGCATAAATCCTGTATTCTATGTAACCTTGCCTTGTAATATCATGTTAAACAGGTAAACATGTTTTCTTTTTGGTTTTATCTCCTACGTTAGACTACTAAAGTTTATGCCTAAAAATACGACGTAAAAACACCTCTGTTAAAGCTCTTTTACCGTGATGTATTTAGGCGTTTTATGTTTTATGAATTTTTACGGTAAATAATACGAGCTTACATGTAAAATCCCAGTATTTTGGAATCTGTTGACACCTTTTTAAGGCTTCAGTAATACGGTTTATATTTCAAGGACGTAAAAATTGAGTGTTTTCCTTTTTATTACCTGAATTATTTCGTATTTGCGATTATGGAAAAAACCTTTAACAATACTGTTTTGTTTATCAGGTAGGTATAATTCGAGAGAATTCCCGTAGTGATTTATTACAAAAACTATTCAGAGGATATCAAACATTTCAATTATTAAACCACAGACCGTTTCAAACCAGGAAGGGATTTGCTATCGCCATGTTGGATCGAGACCAAAAGGTGAGCAGATCTATTGAAGGATTCCCTCAATGATTATTGAAAAGTTTCAACGGAAAACCCGTAGGATAACCCTGTTTGTTCTCACAAAGGGTGCCTCGACCCCACAACGTTGTTTTATTCCGGTGAAATATGAGATGGAAATGAAAAAGCTAGCTTGATTCTTGTAGGATTTTCCTTGCTTTGCCGAATTATCTCATCCAATTTTGAAGTCTATTGTGTTTATAGAGATCATTCGTGGAGATAGTAACAAAAACAAAACACATGAAAATAAAACGACAAACGATAATCAAAACAGTGAAAATCCAATCCAAACTCATGACACTAATCATTTATCAGAAGATAAAACAAGACAACCAATAACAAAGCTTATAAAACCGGACGAAGTACGCTTCATCGCAGACGCAAGATAAATTAACGGGAGAGTAATCACGCGCATATATCTACGTCCAACTTCAACAGAAATAGTTCGGATATGACTAGTGTAAACAAATTGCGTGTGCGTGAATAATTCATCAAAGAAACGGGCGCTGACAAATGAAATCTAATGAATACGATATGAGAGAAGGAGTGCTTGCCGAGATTCATGCAGAAATAGATACGATACAGTTATCCATAGGGTAGAATTTGGTAAAAAATATTGCAGGCACTTTAATTTTTACGAGATGCTATAAAATGTTGTTGTTCAAGTGTGTTATATGGAGTGGCACGGCTTTAGAATTATGACGTGAAAAAGTTCATTTTTTTATTTTACTATTTATATACACACAGTAGACAACATAGGAAAATAACATTATAATATATGAGTACATAGGTACTGCTTTTTTCTTAAGAAATTTCTGCAAAAGGAGAAATGAAAAAGAAATGTAGACAATAGTGTGTGAGAAAAAGAAGAGAATAATGTGTTTATATGCCTCACCTAACTTAACCTAAAATATTATATGTAAATACACATATAAGTAAATATTAATATTTATGTTCCGAAAAAATCTTTCGACTTTTTTTCTTATTTACAGAACATCTGATCTTATGTCAATTTCATTGTTGTAACGCGATAATTTCGTGTTCTATTTTCACCAATTTATTTTCTGGGTACTTAAACAGTAATAATTATGTAAATTCTATCAGTTCATTGGCATCATACATGCATTATTATCGGATAGGCATTTGGCAGCCATGTTCCGTGGCAAGGCATTAAATTATTGAAATAATCACAACGGCATTGCGGCTTCAAACGGAACTCCACCACACAGAAAACCTAATAAAAAATTAATCAACATTTATTTTACAGTATTTGATTATTACCTGTCGTTACTATCAATTAAGAATGAACAAATGGATCAGTTCCGTTATGGTCGAAGTAATAAAAATATAATTGAAGTAATCATTACGAAAGCCTTCACGGCGGATTGGAATTCGTAAAGTAAGGGTGCGAGTACATAACGTACTTATAGCGGTTTTCGTAACTTATTTCTGGTGAGTCATTCTGAGATACCCAAGATTTTCAATATTACCCAACAGGGTTTTTTTCCATTAACTCCTTAAATCTAAACTAGTTTTAAATTTCAAAATATTTGTGTTTTACGATGTGTATTTAGGTCTGAATATCTGAAAATTAAAAAAAAACTTGTTTTGCATCTGGTTTAGCAATCAGTTGCTTGCAAGCAGGATAAATGTGTAACTTACAAATTACAATCGAAATGTCATTCATTTTCACACCTCAACAATGTTTTGCATTATTTATTACTAGCTTCTGCCCGCGACTTCGTACGCGGATCCTGTTGCTTATGCCAGCGACAACGGGGTCGTCAAAATCGAAGATCTGAAACGTCTGATGTCGTATTCTAAGAGCCCGGGGACGGGAAAACAACGGGATGCGCGAGACGATTCGAGACGTTCCATATCTTTCATTTTTGTAAGTCAGAAGTCGATGCGTAGATACGCTTGAAACTCAAGCGTAATTCTCTATCCGTGAACGTCTCCGACTCGCGAGACAATGCGTGACGTTCACGAACAGCGGTCAGTCGCGCATCACGTTCCCCACTTGTCTCTAGAGACCTAGAAGTCGATGCGTAGATACGCTTGGAACTCAAGCGTAATTCTCTATCCGTGAACGTCTCCGATTCGCGAGACAATGCATGACGTTCACGATCAGCGGTCAGTCGCGCATCATATTCTTCACAGTTCTCTAGAGACCTGGATGTAGATGCGTAAATACGCTGAGAACGCAGGCATGCTTCGTTATCCAAGAGGAAGAGAAGAGAAGAGAAGAGAGGAAGAGGTTTCCACGGAGCGAGTTGCAGCCTGATGTTCTCGAACAGCATCAAGTCTCTCCTGACGTTCTTCGGTAGATTCTTGGGATCTTATGATCCTCAATCTTTTAGCTCCTTTGGAACATTGGGAAAGATTTGACCTCTTTCTAGGCATGGTTATAGTTTTATTGTGAAGATACCTGATCAATTAAAATCTAAGTGACTGCTCTCCTGCGTTACCGGGTAGGCTACCGTGTCACAAAGATAAGTGGAAAAAGTCTAAAACACTCAAATAACATAAGCCCGAAGGCATATTTATTCGATAAAATAAAAAAATAAATAGGAGTTTTGTCCAGTAGAGTCAAATTTTCAGTGATATACCGTCGTCATCGAATATCAGTCCTCAACTGTTACCGCCTTCACCACGTGGAGGTACTCCCAGCTCATGTTATTTTATAATTATACAGTGAAATTAGTGATAGCTTTGATTTCTACATCAGGTGTTCCAGATCTTCGATTTTTATAAATCAACAGAGGGTGGTCATCAGATTGAACAATTTTTGCTAAGACGTCATTCCTATATGTGTTATGGTGTAGCTGGGCTCTTGGAGTTCCACAACAGGTGTTCCAGATCTTCGATTTTATAAGTCAACAGAGAGTGCTCATCAGATTGAACAATGTTTGCTAAGACGTCATTCCTATATGTGTTATGGTGTAGCTGGGCTCTTGGAGTTCCACAACAGGTGTTCCAGATCTTCGATTTTATAAGTCAACAGAGAGTGCTCATCAGATTGAACAATGTTTGCTAAGACGTCATTCCTATATGTGTTATGGTGTAGCTGGGCTCTTGGAGTTCCAAAACAATGTTCCAGATCTTCAATTTTTATAAATCGACAGAGAGTGGTCATCAGATTGAACAAGTTTTGCTAAGACGTCATTCCTATATGTGTTATGGTGTAGCTGGACTCTTGGAGTTCCACAACAGGTGTTCCAGATCTTCGATTTTATAAGTCAACAGAGAGTGCTCATCAGATTGAACAATGTTTGCTAAGACGTCATTCCTATATGTGTTATGGTGTAGCTGGGCTCTTGGAGTTCCAAAACAATGTTCCAGATCTTCAATTTTTATAAATCAACAGAGAGTGGTCATCAGATTGAACAATTTTTGCTAAGACGTCATTCCTATATGTGTTATGGTGTAGCTGGACTCTTGGAGTTCCACATCAGGTGTTCCAGATCTTCAAATTTATTCTCTCAGCAGAAAATGCTCATCACGTGGAACAATTTTTGCTATGGTACCAGTTTTGTATCTCTTATAGTTTAGCTATTCTATTGCAGTTCTGCATCAGGTGTTCAAGTTTCCAAGATAAATTATAGCGTATATGTTGTCCAGACTTAATACCTAAACAAAAAAATCTTTCAAATCCGTCTATTAGTTTCGAAGATTAGCGTGTACAAACAAACAGACAAACAGACAAACAGACAAACAGACAAACAGATAAACAGACAAACAGACAGAATTTTTTTTTCATTCGTGATCTATTACTGTTTCTAAACACCCCTAATTTTTTTTTTTAAATATATTCAATGCACAGACACAGTTTTTTTACTGTCTTATTATATGTATAGATTTGCGAGCAATTGACTATTTCAAATATAAGTCACTTAATAAGATTAAACATTTTCTTAGGAATCCTTCGGCTTGTGACTGAAATTCGTTTAAGCAGTTCAAGAAGAGTTCTAATGCTCAGCCGCGAAAAGTAGGCACCCGAGTCTACCGAGAGACTTTCCCAGCATCGCTCGCTTATGCACCATATCCTCACCTTTATCAGACTACGCGATAAGCCTGTGGCAAATATCTTTATTTTAACTCTCTTCTTGTTTTGTTTTGGCGCGAACAAACATTCATAATTATGATTATCATGTTAAAGCAGTGCAAGTTTCATTACAATGTTATGCTTTTATTTGTTCAACTATCTTCTGAGGTAGGCTTTTGTATGCGTTTAATTAATTTCTGGACTTTCTTATGCAAGGCTAGGTTGGAGTGGAGTTTTTATTTTTTATTTGATTTGTATCATAAATTGTCTACTAGTTGCCTTCGCCAAGGTACTCATATCAATATCATGATTGTCTTTTAATATTTCTCTACGGAATGCTGGATAGTGTAAAACAAAAAACTTATTAAATCCTAATCACTGAAATGGTTTCTTGTTTTAAATGATGAATGGTTTATAATTATTAATATACCAAAGACTTCAAAAACTTAATTGTCCGCTCCAAAAAATCTTGCCAAATAATTAACAATTAATAACCAATACAAATGATTAAATTATATCTCCCCATTGTTTAAACATTCACAAAAGACGAACTCACAGCTTCCCAAATATATTTCCTCGAATTACCGAGTTTGACGACTCTATAGGAATATTTATGAATTTGCAAAATTCTTGTAACACAAAAGAAGGTACTGTTCACAATATACCTTCACATAAAGAACTGGAAATCCTTTGATATCATACTTTTATTACTTATGTAGAATGTACTTACTGTACGGATATCGTTATTGGATGTGTGGACGTGAGTTCGTACTTTCTTTTATTGTGTGGCATCGATACTTATTGATGGAGACGAATGAATTACATAGGTACAGTATATTAGGATTTTTTTTTACTAAATGCAGCAGGTCCGATGGAACGTAGCTTCATTTGAAGCTGTTATATCTATTACGACTAAAACCGAAGTAAGGTTACACCTAGTTCTAGCCGGCTATACCTACGTGCGGACGGTAACAGTTTTTTATAATGCAACCAATTTGGATGTTGCGCTCGCTCGGCTCGCGCGCGTTTGGTCACATTTCTAACCTAACCTAATCCATTTGGTTGGTATCCTAGTAATAAAAAGGATAGTTACCGGCCGCATCTTGGTAACGTAACATATCCATATTATAATGCATACATTTACAGCAATGGCAGATTAGATTATTAGATCCGTATTTATCTATATATTTATCCGTTTTTATTTCCATATTTTTTCTAAGATAGGTATCAGTATCCTTATAAAAAGTAGGAAAGGTAATAACTCTTTAAAATAAAAGTTCAAAAGACCCTTCTATGTCTTTTCTTCAACATGTATCAGCCCAATGCTGAATGTAGGTCTCCTCTATAGCTATAACGGGTGTTAAAATACTCGTTAGGAAACTGAAAGGCTTGACTTGTTCTCCCTGTCATTGCCATATGTTTTTTGTTCTAGACCTTACTTACCTTTTAGTTACGAAAATATTGAGGGCAAAGTTCCAAGTTTTTAAGGTACTAGGAACTTTACTTTAAATACTTCCACTACCCCCGTGCTATTCAATCGTGCATCCATCAGTACAATATTTTGAGTGCGTTACATCGAGTCCTACTCGAAAACGTGATTTTGACCTCAAAAAAATAGTCGTTTCCCATATTTTTTGCGTAGAGCTTCTAAGTTTGATGTACAGAATGCTTTGTTGAAGGCTTCGTGACCCATTTACAACTTGTATAATTTATCGTGTTTTTTTATTTAGTTCCAACTTCCAATGAGTAAGGACGTTGTACAGTTGGCGACATCTTATTTTCTTTTAGTCCAAATGCACATAATACTAGCATCGGCAAATAACAAGCCACTCAGCCAGTTGATAAATACGATCGTCACACTAACCCGCTTCTGTCAAAGCTTATTTGCGCGGAAAAATAAACAGCTAGCTCCTAGCTCACTATGTTTTCCTTTAATTCACAGTATGGGAATCTACTTTAAAGTTGAATTTGAGTTATAAAAGTCGT
The DNA here is from genome assembly GCA_905220335.1 of Noctua pronuba. NCBI lineage: Eukaryota > Metazoa > Arthropoda > Insecta > Lepidoptera > Noctuidae > Noctua > Noctua pronuba. The sequence continues at coordinate 11,157,443 of LR999902.1, forward strand.
ATAGCTGCTCCTCGACTATACGACACAAAGTAACCTTTCCAAAGTAAATAGGGACACAGTTCAAAAGGGTTCATTCATCCAAAAATAACAAGATAACAATGGAATTATTGATAAAGAGTATCTAAGACAACAACAGATCCGCTTCGCTAACACTTGTAGACAAGCAATAATAGGTATAACTCTCAGAGGCCGTCTGAACAAACACAAGCACCCGTCTGTAGCGCATAGCTTGAATATTGTCTTGTTTATTAGAGCCGGACGCTCCCCCGCCTAAGGCAAGGATCCAATATAATGGAATACCTACTTCAACATTATTTGCAGATACATGGGTACTTACGCGATATGCCCGGGGCCAGTATTAACGTGTGGTATGCGCTTAAATCGGCGACGACACGAATAAAGGCCCAGTGGATACAAATTCGGATGTATTACGAAAGGTGAAACAGTGTCTGGGAATTGCGTTCTTTGATAGTTCAATATTATTAGCCCCGGAGCGACGACTCGCTTTGACATAATTCTTTTGAAAATAACAATGGATTCACTCGTCGTACGTGATCCTTTATTCAATATTGCGACTGTATTATTCAACGGACGCTCCTGTTGTAAGTAAATAGATACTATGACGTATCTTCTTGAGAGGAGTCACAGTGGTAAGATTGTTTTGATTTGAATTTGTTTACAATTAAGGTCTCTTTATGAAGGATCTGAGATTACTTGCTGAATACTTACATGAAACGGTGAAAACTTTTGTACTTGTACAACTAACAACTTTCGTTATCCAAAACTGTGATAAAATATTACTTCATCAAAGTACTGAAGATATAAATAGAATCGATACAGAAAATGACTAACCTTTTCTTTTAAAATCGTTTTCACTGATTGCATTGCACCAATCGGAACACGTGCAGTTGTAAAAACTGTAGTTTAAAGACCACAGTGGGCACTGGCATCCCAGATATATTGCTAGTTTGTAGCCTACATACCTGCTCTTATACGTGGCTTTTCTTTCAGTTGTTTAAAGAATTCGTTTATTTAGAGTGTGATTTGATGAAAATGTTTAGGGGGGCAACCTCAAAATAATTTAAGTTTATCGGTAGAGCCTATATTTTTTCTATAGGTAACTAATAGGATGCCCTGGAGTTACAAATTAGGTACTTTTAACTAATTTCGCTTTAAAAAAAAAATAAAGCTGAGCTTTCGTCTACCTCCCTACCAATGTAATATGTATTTATTTTTTATACTTGCTGCATTAAATATTTTATAAAAATGTAAAATGCTAAAAAAAACTTTTAACGTTTGAATGAAATTATTTCTTTTTTGACAAAACAAGATGGCGGTGTTCGTTCCGAATTTGTCCACGCACTAAAATGTCGCATCCTTTAAATTAAAAATAGAATTTAAACTAAAATGGCTTCCCAAAACTTAAACCCATCGCACTACAATCAGAATAAATAGCAAGTATACTTCACATACGTATTTGAACGTGCTTCAGGCGGAATAATAGACAAGTTTGGACAGCGTACAACATTGTAGGTTGCATACAGTTAATGTAACTTTGTAATAAGGGTTACAGGCCCCTATGCTTTGTTCCGCTGAGTTCCCTGGTTCCGCAGTATAATTTCGTTATGTCCATTCTACCGAGAAATCTTGTTTTGTCGAATACATTTTAAAGCGGGTACGGAATAGAGAGTAGTGATTAACACTTACGAAGTGTGGTTATTTGGTTATTTTGGCAACTGTTCTGGTTTGCAGGTTTGTTAGTTAAGTGTGGGATGAGTCGGTTTGTGTGATTGCTCGTTGTTGGGAGTGTGATAACATTTTAGATTGGTCTTGTTCTAATGTAGTGGCGTGACATAGATGTTTGATATTATAATCACAATTTTACAGAGCTGGATTCTCTCCATAAGATATGTTGCCTATAAGGAATGTAGCAGTTGCAAAATGAAGTAGGTATCTTAACCAGGTTGTATACATTTTGAAACGTTACATGTCGTACGACATAATATAAGGTTTTTTTTCGTCTTTTCAAATTTAGTTTTTGAATCTTAACATAGATAATTATTAGGTTTTTTCTTTGATTAATAAAAAACTCAGTTTAACAGTTTAAATATTTTTTGCTTAATTAAATAGACTTAACAATAAACTTAAAAAATGGCGTCAAAAAATTCATCCTCAACGCTGTCAACTGGTAATACTTAATTCATTTATATAAATATTTATGTTTAAAATCATTAAAATAAAATCACTTGGCTACAAATTTTTAGCACAGTAATAATAAATTAGCTACAGTTATTCACACATGAGCTTAAAAGAAACCCTCCACCAATTTTTTGTATGCTAATTTTGAGCACGTGAACCGAATGGCTGAAGTGTGCAGTCCAGATGTTGTCGAAAAAAGTTCTCAAGGGTCCTCTCACACTGATAAGGCACTTATGTAGTTACTACACAGATTTATGGCACTGTTTTACGATTAGGCTAGTGTCAAAATTTGCACATTTTCTGCACGTTTCAAGTGTTACTTCCGTAAGACGGATTGTCTGATATGGCTCATCCGGTTAAGTTCCGAGAACCAATAATGATGACTTGATGAAATGAGGGGCACTTACAGACAGGACAGTAGTTTTTGTAACTTTAGAATTTGTGGATTTCAAAAAAGGTTAGGTACCTACTTACCTACATAATTTAAGAAGACTTCGTTAAAATAAACTCCGCAGTATTGAATATTCAGGGCATGTCAACATGGCCTGAGCAGTCAGCATCGCAACACCCTCGACATTTTACTGGGTGGCTTCTTTATCCCGTTTTCAGTGTCTGAATGTAAGTCTCCTCCTTTCTACGAGAGCGGAGCCACTCTGGTTGACCAGCTAGCTAATAGTTCTTATCGATATACGAGTAATAGCCAAAGATGATCTTAAAAGAAGATGTAGTGACAAAAATTGAAAAGAGTATGCTTAGATGGTTTCGTCATATGGAGAGGGTGGGTGAAAACCGACTAATAAAATGTATTTACAAGACAGTGGCAATGGTGAGGTTCTTCAGAAAGGTCAGGTGCGTAGTACTCGCAACCGGCGTGAGTGTATGACCAGAAGTATGAACGTGGACGAGGCAAAAGGAGTATGTAAGGATCGTAGCAGGTGGCGTTCTGTGGTTCCAGCCTACCCCCATGGAAAAAAGGCGTGAGTTTCTGGACGATCTTATTTATTTTTTTCATATGTATAAAACCGTCCACAAACCTTACTCAATCAAAACCAGCTCATAACAATATCACAGTATAATTAACCACCAATTCTAGTACGAGCACATTGAGCAAATGTTCCCGGTTCGCGGAACAGGAAACAGGAACAGCGATCCCGGAACATTGTGTAATAATTACTTACACCGCTCCCGCAATGTTCCGTTTTGGTGAGGCAGTACTGAGGAGGAGGCCTCGTGGAAAATTTAAGAGACAATATGACTGTAACGTAGGTAAATATGACACCAGTTTTAAAAGTATTTTTGACTTATTTATTAGTTAGTAGAACATTAAAAATAAAATACTGATATTCAGCTGCATCCGGTTAGATTGGAAGCCGACCCCAACATAATTGGGAAAAGGCTAGGCAGATGATGATGATGGTGGTGATGAATAGTAAATACTCTTCGTAAAAGACAATGTAGTCCTCCTTACCGATTTACAGGGTGTAAACAGACCCTTCACGAAGCCGTCAACCAAGCATTCTGTACATCAAACTAAGTAACTTTACGCAAAAAGTATTGCTGGGAAACGACTTTTTTTTTGGGGTAAAAAAAACACGTTTTACGGTAGGACTCAATGTAACGTTCTCAAAACATTGTGCTGATGGATGGATGAATAGTATGGGGGTCGTGGTGGTGATTAAAGTAAAGATCTTACATAAAAATCATGTTTTTAAAAAAACTTGTGAAAAAGTTGGAACTTTGATCCCCAATATCTCCGTAACTAGAAGGTTCCCAGGTATGCTCTAGAACAAAAAAAATATCGCAATGACAGGGAGACCAAGTGCCTTTCGGCTTCGTTAAGGGTCTTTTTACACCCTTTATATGACTGGCCAGACCGTTTTTTTTTTTTGATTTTCAAAAGAATAAAATGTTGGAAAAGAGTTGTACCACGTTTAGGTCGCTACGCACTGGTCGCATAAAGTCGACGATTCGAGAGGAAGAAGACGAAAATGAATGAGTCACTAAGATATAATCACTAAGGTAATAAATTACGGCCTACTACTGCTTCTTCTAGAAGTAGTTTGGCCCAAGCAGTTGTAACATTACAGACTGATAACGCTATGGTTGGCAACGGTAGCCAGGTTAACGTAATGAAATGATGTCACTTGTGGGAGTTTCTGATATCAAATGCTTCGTAAAGTAGCACAAATCATGGAGCACGTAACAGGAACTGTCGCTCAGTACTGTGAACTTCGGAACAATATTATGCAACAATTACTTATACCACACTCCAGCGTTCCGTTTCGGAAATGATAGTATGGAAGAGGCTTCTGTTTTTAAAACTATTTTTTTTAAGTAAGCGGTGACTGTTTTTTTTTGCTTGTAAAATTAGAAGTTTTATTAAAGGTACAAAGAATTAACGATCTTAAAATCTAAAATCTTAAAATATAAAAAGCAGCAGTCCGAAAATCAGTGCACATGCCATCATTGTTTGCAACCTTGAGCGATCCCTGGGATATTAGGCCACGCGTTCATGCAAATTTTCTTCTGTGATTTTGTTGGACGAACTCCGGCAAGGGAAATCACAGGAGCACTATTATGCTGCAGGTGATCAGCCAACGGATCATCATAACTTTTCAATAAACGTGGCTTTCATGCGCCCCGACGTTAACTTCAGTTATAATAGCTCAAGCTCACCAAACTCAAGCACCAATATTATTACAACTTTTATTGATATCTTTGTCTGTTTTCTTAACTCTATAAATTATTATTATTTATCTGGAAATAAAAGATTTCATTTAATTTGCGCTCCTTCTATTTCTCACGGCTGTTCGCTGTTGTAGACGAATTTGCCATGAAGGCATGTAGGGCATCTCGCCATCTTCGCCTGAGATGGGCATCGCTTTTTGTTCTTTGACAACCGTTCAGAAGTAAACTTCGCCCGCCAATTGCTAACATAGGTACACCATACATGGCCTTTTTTTTCGGTTGGGAAATCATCAAATCACCCCTCCCGCTCTGGACGTAGTGGAAGGGAGTATCAAACTCATACTGACTAAAACCCATCCATGTTCCTTCTTTGCCCTTTGTGTTCCAGGGCCGCGGTATCTCTTTCGAACAGTCCCGCAGCCCACCATACATGGCCTGCAATACGTTTTCAGTTTGGCGTTGACGTTAATCCAAACAAAAAGTCCCTCTCCATACTAACCCAACACGCTCATGTGTCGATAGACTATGAGACTGTGAGCATTCCGCGAGCGGTTTTAAGACGCCCGTAATTCCGACCGAGTGTTTCACACGTAATAATCGGATAACGTGCTGTAGTGCACGTGTTGCGCTCATGCAAAGCGATAGTACCACAAATGCATTTAGGTAATAGGAGAATAAAATGGAGATAGAATGTGGCGAGGGTACTTCTGACTGGTTCTTTTGTGGCAATAACAGTTCAATAAGCGATTCTGTTATTGGGAACAATTTTCGTGATTTTATATTACCGTTGCGTATCAAACATGAGGGAATTTGTAATGGGAACCAAGGTTGGTTAAGTTAAATAACACATAATAACATAACATAACGTAACTCCTGAAGGATTAAGCAGAGATGTAAGTACCAGACTACACATTTGCCAGGTATGTTTAAGTCCCTTATAAAAGCCAATAACACTTGCCCAAACTGAGAATCGAACCGAAGTCTTAATACTCAGCAGTAAGTAACGGTTGTGACCGCTTATATGATTTTAAGTTATCTATCAAACTGGAAGGGGGAACACTAAACGGGAAGCACGATTCTTGGCAAAATTAAATAATAAAAGGAATTGTTACTTAAAGAAACAAAGGTTGAAACAATAAAGACCCAAGACGCATAATTATGACCTGCTTAGCCCTTTTATCACGACCCAATAAAACAAACCACTATGAAAATATAACAGCATGCCCTAAGAGCCGCTCTTATAATTTGCAAAGCCACACAATAAACTTATACGGGGTGAACAATATCGAAAGCGCACCCGCCGATGCAGAAGGGCGCACAAAATCATAACACAAAGGAAAAATACGGTTATTTTACACCAATGCGGTAGATTATATCTTTTATGTTCAAAATCAAAAACAGGAAGCTTTCAAATGGGGCATGTAACCTACACTTATTATAGATGCTGTTTCACGAGGGTGCATAAATTTTTTAACCCAAAGGGTTTGCGCAAACAACTCCGTGAAAGTAATTTGGTACTTTTTTTAGTAATTGCACACGATACGAGGGTAGATGCAGCGAGTGTTCGGCCGTTTGCAGAGTTTCGGAAAAGTTTTAATTCAATTTCGACGTGGAAACAAAGTAAACACTCAGTGGACCGTTCTGGGGTTTGAGCGAAGTTCTAAAGTAGATTAGTGAAATAGTGACACTAAATTCTAGGCTATAATTGAATAATTAAATAAATCGTTCTGATTTATGCATTAATAGCTTATTTCCACGGATTCGTCCGGTGGTCCATCAGTAATGTCCCACGGGATCATATTACCGGGATAAAAATCATTTTATGTGTTAATCCAGGTTATAAAATATCTGTGTGCCAAATTTCATCCATATCCGATCTGTAGTTTTGTGAAAGAGTAACAAACATCCATCCATTCTCACAAACTTTCGCATTCACAATAATTATTATTGGAAGCAGGATTCTTCGATCTTCGAAGTAGGAGACTTCAATCACATTTAAACAACAAGATACAATACAATCATTTATTGATTTATTTATTAGAGACAATTTTGTCACATATGACTTTTACATATTTATCACTTCTAAAATTTTGTATTTGTTTACAAGTCACTTATCTTATGATTCAAACCTTTATGTATTACTAAACTAATCATTATACACCGTGACTTTTTAGTCGTCTTAAAACGTGGTCCACTCAATGAGCCTGACATAAATTAGTTCGAGGCGCGATTTTTTTTTTACCTCCCATAATAGGTACAAAGAAAAATAAATAAAACATTAGAAAAAATTATGAAACATCCTGTTAATGATGTTTACGTGTCAAACGGGAAAACATACCTACCCAGCGCTCAAGTCCAGTAGATCATCGCTAACAACAGGTTGTTTCAACTACGTCATGCGTCATAATACTGAATAATATGTTTATTTTTAAATTATTAAAATCTCATAAATACCAATTTTAATACATGAAGTGGACTGCCGTTGTAAGACGACTAAAAAGTCACGTTGTATACTACTATCATTATATATTAAAGATCCAATCGTTTTCGCAGTTCATATTCAGCATGCCGACCATTATCTGGCATCCTTTTCAGCATTTCAATATAATCATTTGGTAAATCACATTCCAAGGCACCGTTTATAATACATTGTTTATAAGTAATCGATGGTTTTCGGTCATCCGGAAGAAATAACAAAGATTTGAGGTAAGGAGGAATAACAACGTGTTGATATGTTCGACATTTTTTTTTCTTTCCATGAATACAACTTATGTCAACTTCCTTTGGAAAGTACTGTTTGTCTTCAACTCCTTCTTGTCTGAAAAAGAAAATATATTTTCAGTATATAATAACTAGCTGATGCTCGCGGCTTCACCCGTCTGGAGATCCATAATTGCCCCACGGGATCATACCACCGGAATAAAAAGTCAGGTCAAATCCTATATTGTGTTAATCCTGGTTATAAACCATAAGTGTGTAATTTCATCCAAATCCGTTCAGAAGTTTTTGCGTAAAAGAGTAACAAACATCCATCCATTCTCACAAACTTTCGCATTTATAATATTAGTATGTTTTGCTAGCTTATGCCGGCGGCTTCTCCCGCGTGGAGTGCAGAAAAAGTGGCATTGAAAATCAGTCAGACATAAAATTAGTACTTTTTCGACTTCAATCACTATTGGCCTCTCTTTGAGCCAGATTGATCACGGATATGCTTATCATCATTTCTAACTTAACCCAATCTCAAACCTACCTGTCTAAGGTGACGAGGCAATCATTCTGCATTTTCCACACAGCTCCCCATACATGTTTGTTTTCATCAGGCACTACCGTAGCTACTGCACCTTCCCAATGACTGTAATACGGCACCTTCACAAAGTCAAGCCTGTGATGCTGTAAAAAAAAAACAGTACATTGGTCAAAACTAGTTGTAAACAAAATTCAAGCATACTTTTTATAGATATACTAACTTTTGCCCACGGTTAGATCCAGATAAACCATTTATTTAGTGCACACAAAAGAAATAGCACAACACACAGAAGCACAATTAAAAGCAATATAAATTACACCACTATATAAGGTGACTGGTAATTAGAGACCGATACTTAATCACGAGATTTTATTCATGATAACAAACAACTTTCTCAAAGAAACATTTTTTAAACGGCTAACAGCTGATAGGTCACAGGCGCGCGCGTGCGAATTTCATACGACTTTTGTGTTATTGCGATAAAAGTCTGTGTATAAAAAAATGTTTCATTGGGAAAGTTCGTTGTTATCATGACTACAATCACGTGTTTAAGTATCGGTCACGATTTACCAGTCACCCTATATAAAAACAAAGTGCCAATTTACAACAACAAAAAAAAACATATTTACGAAAGAAGTATAGTAACACCATGACATACTTCAAATAAAATAACGAGTATACAAGGTGTGGTGTGCGTCTCAAGGTTGCACCAAATGAGAGTCCACCCGTATGCATGTCGAAAATTATTCCCCGTGAACCTACCAGGTTATCAAATATTCTATATTCTTTTCCAAGTCTTGTTCTACTCTTGAGCCAAATTTCATCGGAATCCGTTAAGCCGTAAAGGCATGAAGACGTGACAAACAAACAAACTCACTTTCAAATTACAATACTAGTTAGAATTAGGATGTGAATAGCTTCTTAAGATTAGGATGTTCCGGCTAGATAATAGAATAGAATAGCTGGAAATGTTTGTGTACAGAGAGTTAAAATTTTAAAGTATAAAAACATTGAACGCCTTACATTAAGCTTCCCAACTCCTAAAAACACCGCAGAAGGGTTATTTAATAGGATTCTTCTTTTTAACAAATTACTACCATAAGCAAAATAATGGAAAATATAGTCTTTAGATGGCTGTACCATCATACAGCAAAGGACAAAATTAATTAGTTTTATAATATAAGCAATCACAATAATTTGGAATAGTGACATTTTATGATTGACATTGTGGAATGACAGTATTAAATCAGTGGGGCATGGAGTTAATAAGTACTGAGAAGATATGGATACAAAAATTAAAGGCATGGATTTATTTAGGAGGTACATCAAGTACAGAAAAATGTTAAGTGTGAAAATGACGCTTTTCAAATACAGTAGGTGAATTTACTTTAAATAAGGGAAATCAATTTATTTTCTTCATAAAGGAAACATGTCATGTATTAGGTAGGAAACATGTCTTCCTGCTTGGTCATTTGTTTTAATAATACTATTTTTATATCAATGTTACTAATCTATATATATAAAACAAAGACGGGTTTGTTACAACACTTATAACTCGAGATCTGCTGGATCAATTTTCATAGTTTTTGTTTCGTTGGATTTGTCTCCGCCCTGAATAGCAGAATACATTTTAAAAACAATGAAAACTTGACGAATACATAACTATGAAAATGAATCATTTTCCATTTAATTATGTTCCTTTATTTCGTACCTGTCAAACATTTGTTTTCCTCCTGTCATCCTGTCAAATACTGTGATTGACATTTATGCATGCGTTCAGAAATATATTTTGTGTAAACTATTTAAAAAGGGTGAATAAACTTTTGTCTGTATTTTTTTTAATCAATTAAAAAGGTTGAAAAGTGTATTATAGGTTAGTTAGGTAGGGTAGGTAGGTAGGATAGGTAGATAGGTAGGATAGGTAGGTAGGTAGGATAGGTAGGTAGGTAGGATAGGTAGGTAGGTAGGGTAGGTAGGCAGGGTAGGTAGGTAGGGTAGGTAGGTAGGGTAGGTAGGGTAGGTAGGTAGGTAGGTAGGTAGGTAGGTAGGTAGGGTAGGTAGGTAGGGTAGGTAGGTAGGGTAGGTAGGTAGGGTAGGTAGGTAGGGTAGGTAGATAGGGTAGGTAGGTAGGGTAGGTAGGGTAGGTAGGTAGGGTAGGTAGGTAGGGTAGGTAGGTAGGGTAGGTAGGTAGGGTAGGTAGGGTAGGTAGGTAGGGTAGGTAGGTAGGTTAGGTAGGTAGGGTAGGTAGGTAGGGTAGGTAGGTAGGGTAGGTAGGTTGGGTAGGTAGGTAGGATAGGTAGGTAGGGTAGGTAGATAGGATAGATAGGTAGGGTAGGGTAGGGTAGGTAGATAGGATAGATAGGTAGGGTAGGGTAGGGTAGGTAGATAGGATAGATAGGTAGAGTCGGTAAGAAGGGTATGGTAGGGTAGGAAAAGGTGCATTGCAACGCATGCCGGGACAGCTAGTACTAGAATATAAGCTGTTTGTAATACTAACAAAATATGGATCACTGTTGTCCGAAATAAATGAATTTTATTTTTTTAATAAGCTGAGGAAATTACAACAATTAAGTACCTACGTACTGTAGGTCGTAGTCAAGTTCCTCCTTCCGTATCGTCTTGTTCTACCGCAATGTCTTCATCATTATGATATCCAATTAGTAGTTCTTTTAGGGCATGACTCATCTGACATGCGTAGGATAAGGCCTGCCAATTTCATATAAAATTTCTAATTGTCATGAGAACTCGTTTCATGTTAAAATTAATGACCCGCCCTGCTGCCTACGTTTTTAACAACGTGAAAAAACTTAGAGATTTTTATATTAATTGAATTATTGATTTTTAAAACATAATCAACCTTAAAATGGGACTGGGCAGGCCATGTCTGCCGGATGTCCGGCCCACAGCAGCAGCTGTAGGTCCGAATATCGCAAGCCCTCAAACAGCTAGTAGGGGTCGCGGTAGACCGAAGAGAAGATGGCGGGACGTCTTAGATGGCTTCCTTGCGAATTGGCAAGAAGAAGCACACCATCGTGAGAAGTGGAAGGAATGGGGGAGGCCTTAGCTCAGGAATGGGACAATACGGGCTAACTAAAAAAAAAAAACACCTTTCGTAATTCTCCAAAATGGTGGTGAAAATTGCATAAAAATCATTTGTAAATACAACGCAGCTATATCGACAGACACGAAAAGTGACTTCATTGTACGGTATGTTTAGATGAAAACCACAGGACGTAAAACTAAAACAGCCTCTGTTATTAAAGCCTAAGATTATTCTGAATGGAAGCTTACATCCAAAGCTAATTCTGCCCAGAGCGTAAGCCACAATGTTATTTGTTTACCTAAGGCCGTGATGTTTGCATTGATATCAACTTGGGAATTGTTATGAAAAGCTTTAAGAGGTTGGTAAATATAACTTTAGTCTTTGGATATTGGGTATCGCTAGTCATGATATTAGGATTTGCTATTAATATCTAGAATAGGTATATTGTATTGACATTACACCTACTTATTTTGAGAGTAGGATAAGTCATCTTTAAAAGATTTATTGTCAACTTTGTTTGTCTTCAATTATTATACAGGGTGTAAACAGACCCTTCACGAAGCCGTCAACCAAGCATTCTGTACATCAAAAATTATTGCTGGGAAACGACTTTTTTTTAGGGTGAAAAATCACGTTTTACGGTAAAACTGAATGTAATGCACTCAAAACTTGGTGCTGATGGATGCTTTGAATGGTAAACGGGTCATGGAGGTAATCAAAGTAAATTTAAAACCTTAAAAAGTAGTATTGAAAAAAAAACATGTGAAAAAAATTGGAACTTTGACCTCCAATATCTCCGTAACTAGAAGGTTTCCAGGTATGATCCAGAACAAAAAAATGATCGCAATGACGGGGAGAACAAGTGCCTTTCGGCTTCGTTAAGGGTGTTTTTACACCCTTTATTTTGAGACCGTTTATATTGATTTTGAAACGATGAAAATTGAGCGGTCCACTTTCTAAAATGCAAATACTGACACTAAATGTACGTAGCATACAATTTCCGTAGCGTAATTAGCGCGACAAGAAGTTCGCTACAACAAAAACGCCCATGAAATCAGATCAAGAATCATAAGCCAATACACACGATAACCTTACATCCAAAGCTCACGGAGATAGTCAACAGTCATATCTGTTCGTGACACATCCGCCTCACCGACACATGTTCAGCATTAGTGATATATGGCGCACAAATCCAACGATCACAATATACAATGTCGAGGATTATTAGGGGATCCTACTGGCTTAGTCTTGCTCGGTGGTCTCTCAGACCCTCATGTTTTTTGTCATACACATGATATGACATACGGACGAGTGCATTTGAGGACATCTGCCAAATTTTTATTGGGCTCAAATGGGCACGTTTGATGGGAAATATTTACGGTGAATGTTATTTTAATTTGGTTTAATGAGGTTGTTCAGTGTTACAAGTGTCCATTAGCCATCGTCATCTGTCTAGTCTTTTCTGATTCAGTGTTCGTATGAGCGTATTGTTTGCTAAATAAACTAAACGGTTGGGTTGTGAAATTACTCTGCACTTATTTATTTTTTGACCTTCTGTAGCAAATTCTGCCTATACTGTATTTGTTCTTAAATGCCCGAGTCCTTAATATATGAATGCACTCTAAGCTACTCTCGTATTTATTCGTCAATATTATGCCACCCAAAGAAATCTTTGTCAGTAACAGGATTACCATATTTCGTACCATTCTGCATTTAAATACGTTAAAGGATCAACTAAATAAAAAATTGGCCACGTGCCTCATAATTATTTGGCTAAAATTTCAATCCTTCTTGCACACATTCTATTATTCTTCATCCCGAACTCGAACGAGTAATTTTTTTTTTTACTTTTGTGCGCACTGTCACCCCTTACCATACGGCTAATACTGGACTCATGTTCATTCATGATTTAGGGTTCCGTATTGTGTTAACAGTGAAATTAGTATCGAAAGGTGTGACGTAGCACTCAATGGTTATTCATGCACACGTAATGAAACCGGTTCGTGTTATGATTTTATGGGGTTTACCGAACCCTTCGAGTGGGCTATTTTTTAAATGGCAATAGCACGGGTTCAAATTGACAATAGGGTTGTATGGTATTATTCCATAATTTAACATGTGGGCTGGTAACATTTTTGAAGCTTTTTTATTATTATAAACCAAGTACCCGAACACGATACCTAATTACCGCACAAAGTTCTATAGAAACGTCATAATAATATCCTGGGAAAATTTTAGTACTAAAAACAGAGTATTGGATAAAATATCTAACTCTAATAAGGATTCCTAGAAAATCTTGAAGTGAAATGTTAATAACTGTTTCAGCAGAAGTAAGTAAATATTCGAGTCCTGTATAACAATTTTTTGAAATAAATTAATAATTCAGTAGGTCGTTAGATTCATGACATGTAGAGACATATGCGTTTACCTATGTAACGTTCCTAGATAAAATATAGAATGATGTAATATATCATTGTATGAATAACTTAAAATAAAAATTAACAATTTAAACAGTCCGTGTCTTTAAAACTCAATGTGTTCTAGATATACTTCTATCTACTCGATTTCTATTCCAATGTACTTCAAACAAACAAACAGAAAATCACATCAAAACAAGAATAAAACCAATGTCCTGGACTGCTTAGATAATTTTATGGACGTATTAATATGCAACACGTCTACGAATTGCTCAGTTAAACTCCAGTTAACGTACACTTCACAACACTTGGCTTAACGAGAGTTTTGCATGGATAATTTGTTTAAACGGAGTTTACCAGTTTAATCGCAGGTCAAGTAGGGACCGTCCACCTAAGCGCTTTCTTAATTACACCTAAAATTATACAGCCCGTCCGGAGATATGGTACTGTCCGTTTTATATGAGTGATGTCATTTTGGTTTAATGTGTCGAGTGGGCTACTGCTGAATTAGAGGACGAAAGTTTAGTTTTTTATAAACTGGTTGAAGAAAGATCCCCAAAATAGCAGCTCAAGTTGATCTAACCCATGATTGTCAGCGATTTTTGATCATCAACTTGTCATCGGTTTTTTTTTTGGTATGGGAAATCATCAAATGACCCTTCCGGTCTGGGCGGAGTGGAAGGGAGTGTCAGACTCGTACTGACTAAAACCCATCCATGTTCCTTCTTTGCCCTTTGTGTCAGTGAACAGTCCCGCAGCCACTTGTCATCGGCTTAGCTTTTCATATTGGGGTCGGCTTCCAGTCTAACCGGGTGCACCTGGATACCAGTACATATTTTACATGGAATGACTGACGCTTTTGCCGATTTTCGATAGCCAACTGATATTTTTTTTGTAAACAGGGTATACCAGAAAGGAGTGGTGGTTCCATGGAGAAAGTCGTTTAGTTTGATGATCACACCTTTCTGATACACTTTACGTCACTGTATAACTTTTTAACAATCACCAAATCGTGTTCTGAACTGACAATATCGGTTCGACCACTCGGCCTTTGTCAGCCGACCAACTCCAACCGCTTAATGAAAATCGGCTTGCCCGCTTTCTGCATATAGAGAGGCAATTTACTGGAATGGTCGCATGCCTTCGAACTAATGCGAAATATTGCCGCGATCTGATGATTTACAAACTTCAACTTTATCTTAGTAAAAATAAGGGTGTGATAGAGAAGAGGAGTCTCACAGATCGATGAGTTCGATACCTACTTAATGATTATGCAAATACTGAAGCTGAAGTATTTAGGTCTTTGAAGCGTTTATTTGGTTGAGTAAACAAACATGTCTGTGTTTATCTTAGGATGTTTGTTTAGATGACATACGAATATAGAATGTCTACATTACCTATTTATCTATCAATCCATATGGAAATAATCATAACATTACCTAGTACCTACCTATTATTATTTATTGCCATAGATTACGGGAACTTAACTATGAGCAGAGATGGACGAGTGGTCCAGTGGTACAACTGCAACTTACGAGTTATCGGTCGTGGGATCGAATCCGGCCAGTTGGTATACTTTGTCTAATTTATTTCATCACCATTGCTTTCTAAAGGGTTATTAAAAATATCGTGAAAAAACCGGCATGACCTAAAACTGAAAGTCCAAAGATATGATAACCCCAACCCGCGTTGGGCCTGCGAGATATATTTACCTACGGTCCACTCCCACAGAATGGAGGCCTGTGTCCCAGCAGTAGAAACATTACGGGCTGATGACGTAAAAAAATATTTCAGGATACTAAACATACAAGAATCTGAACACAATCTGAAACGCGCATTTGAGCACCTAATTAACAAATTTCATCATCTGCCTAGCCTTTTCCAAACTAAGTTGGGGTCGGTTTCCAGTCTAACCGAATGCAGCTGAATACCAGTATTTTACATGGAGTGCCTATCTGACCTCCACAAACCAGTTAGCACTGGGTAACACGATACCCCGTGGTTCTCAGACTTTCGGGCCACTGACTACGACTGTCAAAGATCTACAATTGACAGCCGGGACAAACGGCTTAACGTACTTCCCGAGGCACGGAGGAAACTCGGTATGTAATTGGTGGTGTAACCACGGACAAACCTAGGAAAGCGCGGCTTAACACGAAGATTTACTAGAGCGGCTGTTTTTGTTTAGAAACGAGCTTACCACCACAAAACCACTAAACATAGAAGAATCAGAAAACCATCTAAAACGCGCATTTGAGCCCCGAAGTAACAAACTTACCACAGCACGGCTTTATATCAATCCAAGCTAACACACGGTTCTCGTTAAAACGCCAAAAGTTTACGGTTAGCTTAGTTCCGTACACAATTTGGGCCGAATAGAGAGGCTTTTCATTTTTACCTTTAAAATTCTGAATTTTCAGCAGAGCCTTCAAAGCCCCAACTGATGTTAGCAGCCGTGATGAAATTATAACATCGGTATTCATGGAGTTTTCAAACTTTAAAACTATGTCGTTTTCAACTAAATTTCAAATATTCTGAGGCTCACACAATTGAGCTTTAATTTTAACCCGTGTTAATATGTCAGTCTAGAAAGTTTTGAACGTTTACGTGGATTTTGCTAAATTTGACATAGTCTTGTTTACGTGACCTTGTAAAAGTAATTCTGAGGCTTAACTTGTAAGGAATAACATTGAGTCTCTCCTGTTTTACAAAGTTTATAATGATTTGGGTATATCCAAGAAATCTATTAATAGGTAGAGTAAATAAGACAAATTATAATCTATTGAAAGCTTACCGCGTCATAACCAATGCGATAGTAGCGTTCATTTTCTTCGGCGAATCAGAACGCGTCGGGCGGCGCCGCAGCCGTCGCGTCAAGCGAGGACGCTTCCCGAACAAATGTGTGACATAATTATATGAAGGCGACGATCGCGGATTTGTGCGACCGATTTTTTGTTATATTAGTGCAAGGGACTTAAAATAACATTACACTATGATAATAAAACAAATATTTCATATTTTTATGAAAACTGTACTGTTCAGACAGTATCTATGACTTGAAATGCCAATAAAAAAGAAACCAGACTAGCTTAACTGCGATCAATATCAATCAGCTAACCATAAATTGAATGTGAATTTTCTCAAAAGTTATTAAGTTTTACGACTTTTAAATGTCATTCTGATCATTCGGTAGCTAGATAGCATATCGTGAAATACCATAAAACATCAAAATGGTATAATTATCATAAAAAGTATTATTTATCGTAACAATGACTTTAAATTCTGAAAATTTTATATTATTGCACAAATCTCTCGTAAAATTATGTCCGATAGTATCAATCCCTTATTTGAATATTTACATTATTTACAAACTACAAATCTATAGTAGTAATATAAATATGTACAAGTATCAATTCTTATGTAAATTAATGTAAACAGATAGAAAATATATTTATGTAAATAAATAAATGTCTTCGTTTTGTCGTTTATCTGTTTTTTTATCTACTGTGTTATAGCAAAACTGTCAATGCCAATACAACTTAGCGGAGATTTCTTTTCAAATAAAGATTGATAAAACATCCAAAATATTTATTGCAAATAAAGAAACAAAATTATACCAACGAATAAGTAGAACGAGCTTTAAATTCTGATTTCGTTATTGAAAGTAACAGTGGATAAAAACATTTTTTTCTCAGAAAAAATACTAAAGCTACACAAACGTTGTCTGCAGAAGTCAAATGTCAGAACAAGTTAGCAGACAAATAAAAAAAACACGCGCAAAATTTCCTTTATTAAAACTTTCTCCATTACAAAGCCGAAGAACATTCAGTTTACAATTTATTTACGTGAACTCCCAAATACGGAGAATTTGAAAAAACTAAACAAACTGTCCAAGTCCATTAGTTTGAATTTGTTCTTTATACAGCAAATGCTGGATTGGAACAACTTTAATCAGAGTTGATGCAGTGCATACAGTGGCTGAAAGTAATCTGATACTAGTTCAACAAATCCGGCGACTTGTCGTGTGACATCCGAGGCCACGTGTTTGAACTATCTTCGACGGATATCTATGTATATCGGAATCTGTGTAGTATTATAGTGATTCAGTATGAAGGGGAGATAGGAAAGGAGATGGTTTCGATACAATATATTATTATAATCTCATTGTTGGAAGAAATAAATATTATGTTGGCACCTATAAACCACGATGGTTTGTGTGGTATGTTTACCTTTGTAAAATAGTTGAACAGTGACTAATAATAAAAGATAAATTAAAAATTTGTGAATATTAATTTATTTGGCGCGTTTTTCACAAATTTTACAATTTTTAACCTTAAAAAGTAAAATGTTATGTGCATTTTTTGTGTACATTATCATACCACTTAACCGTTGCAATTAGCAACTGCAGTGTTATATGTTAATAAAATTAAAAACAGTCAAATCAAAAGTTGCGTTTGTAGGCTTTTATATCGCTTCATATTATATTTTATTACTTCATATGACGGTAATTTAAAAAAAAAAACAAAAAACGGTTGCTGCTCAAACTTCGCACCAAATCATCCAGTATTTTTCGAATGGATGTTATCATCAAAACTTCTCAGTACTAGCCTATGCATATGAACCCAAACCCATAGCTAAATCTTTCTTCGACCTACGCAATCTTCACACTACATTTCTTATTTTCATCTACATAAAACCTAACTAATATTTTAAATGCGAAAGTAAGTTTGTTTGTTTGTTACCTTTTCACGCCTAAACCACTGAACCGATCATCCTGAAATTTTGCATATACGTTTTCAGGTGTACAGAAACGGTCATAGGGTACCTTTCATCCCTAATAAAAGTACTGTTTCCGAGAAAAACAACAATAACTTTCTTATGATAATAGATGGCGCCACGTGTCTTTCGAATAATGATTGAATTACAAGCAGAGTATATCCCGAATTGATTGTCAAATTTTAATTAATGTGAGCGAAGCCGCGGGTAAAAGCTAGTAAAATATAAAAAAAACCATCTTCAAAAGGTGAGATAAGTGAAGCAGAAACGAGTCCGCTAATGTATTTAGAAATCAAACATAGCCGGTAGCGAAACCCAATACCCGACTACCTCGTCTTTAAACAAACATTCCAACGTATCCGAAATAACATTATAAATCATTTTCCCTACAAACTATCACTTTTTCTGGTGAAATTTGTTATTTCGTGACAATCTGTTCCGCTATTTGCTTACCGTCGCTAAACAGATGGTCGGAGTACATCTATCATATTTGTAGATTATTCATTTTGAGTGTTTCTTAAGTTTGACAGGGAACTAATAGTGGCTTATGTTGGAATTTTCATTAATTTTCGTCTTAGTTCTGAAAAAGTTCATTATGGTGCTTGCGGCTGTATGTTTTTTGTGTTTGACTGAGATGAGCATCTGAGAATCAAACATTAATAACTTTACCAAAAAAGAACACTGTTTCTAATATAAAGGGTGTAAATAGACCCTTAACGAAGCCGAAAGGCACTTGTTCTCCCAGCTATTGCGATAATTTTTTTGTTCTATACCATACCTGGGAATCTTCTATTTACGGAGAAATTGGGGTCAAAGTTCCAACTTTTTCACAAGTTTTTTTAAAAATACAAAGTTTAAAGGTTATAACTTTACTTTAAATACCTGCATGACCCGTTCACTATTCAATGCATCCATAAGTACAATTTTAAATTTTGAATGCGTTACACTGAGTTTTACTGTAAAAGGTTATTTTTCACCCCAAAAACTTTTTAGTTTGATGTACAGAATGCTTGGTTAACGGCTTCGTGAAGGGTCCGTTTACATCCTGTAGATGTTTTCTCTGATGATGCTTGTTTCTTTAATTTATCAAACAGAAAATCTACGATCATTATTTATTAAACTTCAGCTAAATTCTGTTCAAGAGTACTCCCTACATCACTACCAAACTCGGCCTGATCAAGTTCAAGATTGAAAAATAAATCCTAACAAGCATTAGCGGTCTTTTTGCAACAAACCAACAACTACGATTGCACTTCGGAGTTCGTATCATGTTCGCAATGCTATTAGGAGCTGACATTTGCTCTCCTGCTGTACGGGCATTCGGGGAATCTCGAAATTACTCATTTGGTATTTCAGTCACGGGCCACAGTGCCGATCCAACGCTGATTTTTACTTCTTTCAATTCCAATTGCACTATTTCGCCAGGTAATTTGTCTTCATATTTCGCTGAATCGACACGGACTTAGAGCTACTGATCTGTGTAATTTCTAACAGTATTGGATTCATATTAAATGTATTGTTAACTTTCATTATATTCAGTAACTCGTTTTGCATTTAAAACCTCTTCGATTATTATTTTATTTAAGGCATTTGGAACTCGATTAAATTGATTAATTGCTGCAATTTGACGGAGTTTATCATCTAACGGCATAATTCGTAATTTATCTGTTTATAACACCACGTGTTCTGGATTCCACAAGTTCGACGTGTTTGTCCGTAAACTGTATTAACACCTACACACCAATTATTGGCTCCCACAACGATGTGACGAAAGCCAGCAGAGCTTTAAATTAGTGATGAAAATTATCGTAACCGTTCCGCTTACATAATATTTAGTAACGCCATTAATCTTACTAATATTATAAATGCAAAAGTTTGTGAGGATGGATGGATGTTTGTTACTCTTTCACGCAACAACTACTGAACGTATTTAGATGAAATTTGGCAGACAGATAGTTTATAACCTGGATTAATACATATACTATTTAACCCAGTAGTACGATTCCGTGGCTAATTACCGAAGTCTACGCAGGCGTAGCCGCGTAATCTAGTATTTAATAAATATCACATATTTTTTTGATTTATTAACAACCTTTTATGAAGAATGAAAAATTTTGAAGCCAAAATAAAACTGGTTCGAAGTTTTTGATAATCACCAAAGACCCTAATTTGCCTAGATATTGGACAACAAAAGAAAATCAGAAACTTATTGACTGTAAATAAAATATAAATCTCTCAAAACATAAAATATTCCGTCTAGACCAGATCAGGGCAAAGGAAAAAAACTTTTTAAAGCACCCTCGAGATCAGATTTGTCAGGAGCGCCGTGAGTTAGTGAACGTATAGCAAAAGAAAAAAGTCCCCGAAACAAATTGTTGGCAAACGGGACAAGTGTCCAAGAGCGAAAATATGTTGATTGAATAAAGAAAAACTATTAAAAGTTTTCCCTTGGAGTTTCTGGCTCAGTTGCGACAGACAAAACGGGCGCAGTGCGTGGAACGGCGTTGCAACTTTAACTATATTACTGTGCATTAGACTTAAACCCAGTGTTGCTCCTTCAGGATTTTTTCTACGAAGCCTTGTATTTTCCTAGAAGAATTGGTATTAAAAGAAAAGCAAGGGATTGAACTGCACATCCGTAACAAAAAAACAAATTTTATATTACATCACAGGCGTGACTGCGTCGTTGGTCTAGTGGTCGTAAGCGCGACTGCTGACCATGAGGGAGAGAAGAAAAATGAGAAGAGAGTGGGAGAAGTTCCAACTTTTTCGCAAGTTTTGTTTTAAATCTTCTTCTTTCTCATTTCCTCATGACCACATGAAGTTGTTGCCTTTTCCACCAACGCCCTCCATGCTGGACGGTTCTCGGCCATGCGGACAGATGCCTGGAAATTTCCTCTTGTTTTAAATACATACATGTTTTTACTCGTAATGTAAGATTTTTAATGTTTTTCTTAAAGCACCTCCAAGTTTTGAGCACGTTACCTCGAGTCCTACCGTAAAATGTGATTTCTCACCCCAAAAAAAAAAGTCGTATCCCAGCATTATTTTTTGCGTAAAGTTACTTAGTTTGATGTACATAATGCTTGGTTGACGGCTTGGTTAAGGGTTTTATTACGCCCTGTATACCTACAACATTGTTTATATAAAATCACTAATATCTAAACAGAAAAGTTATCATCGCCCAAACTTTTTGTGGACGCAATATCAGTACAAAACTAAGTTTCCCTACCCTTAAGATTCGTCTAACTTTCCTAATACTCGGACCAGATTATACCCACTCAGCCGTATGCTATACTCAACAATATATCCTTATAATAATAAAAACGACAATTCTCTTTTATTTGTTGCATTAACTTCTACGGCAATAGTAAACTAATATGTAATATTTCTGGTTATTAATTCTGCTCAATAAAATCGAATTGTATTAAGATACTTTGGAATATGGGAATAATAAAAGTTGGTTTATCGATGGCAGTAGATGACTCATTTATTTTATGTTAGGTATCCGTAACTGCCGATATCCGTTTACTCTAAAAACGTCATGTTTCATTGTTGTGATTTTGGGAAGTTTTATTTTGAGATACAAAATGCATAGGTACAGTTAGAAATTATGTTAGCGACTAGCCTGAAATATTCAATAAACTACTTTTTAGCATTTAATGTATTAGCTTAAGACGTGTTATAAGTACTTAGCAGAATACTAAAAAATAAAGAGAATAAATGTTTAACGACCTTTGTTGCTAACTAACATAACTACTTTTTAACCCTGTAATATCTCCTTTAATACAATATAAATAAAAACGTCAGAAATAAGTGGAGCAGTTAAGTAGCCAATCGCTAAGCCACTGTGCCAACCGTGCCGTCAAAAGTAGTGATAGCTGATAGGAATAATTCCAAAAAGGTGTAAACAATAAACAGTCTTTAGTTTACAAACAATGTAATCTCTAAACACCAGCTAAAACGTGGTATAATATGTCCCAGCCGGAGACCATATAAACGAAAAAAATAAAAAGCACAATAGGTTCAACTCGAAACTGTCACATTGAATTATTTGCATACCATTATAGGGGACGCGGTCCGAATACTTCTCATTCCAGTAGCAGCCTTCGAATAATTCACTCAATGTTCCTTTTTTAAACGGCCCGACGTCAATTAAAATAACGTCGGATTTTTTTTGGTTTCCCCAAAAAGTGTTGGACGGGCGACGCGGCTTTTGAATCTTTCGCCGCGATAGCCACATTCTACAGGTGCAATGTCTGTTGGTGGCCAGCCATGTCAATCTAGCGGTCGACAACAATATTTATTCATCCTTAACCTGGGGCTCAAAGCAATTCCAACCTTATTCTTTATAAAACAAAGAACATGATTATGTGCAGCGGTGTTGTTAATATTTTAGTCACCAGCAAAAAACTTAGGGTCAAAATGATGGAGCATTTTATGGTTGGACCTCTTTTGACCCTTATCTGCTGAGGTGTTTAGCGTGCGAACTTCATTTTTTACTTCATCAAGGTCCCGACGCGACCAGTAATTAAAAGTTGATAAAATCTTGTTTCCCATTTACGAGAGCGGATATAAATATTTGTGTGTTTTAAGTAAAATTAAAAAAGAGGGGGTTCATATTTAAACTCCGTGGTGTTTGATGAAAACATTAATTTCCCACGGGGACTGTACGCGGTTTATTATTTCATGAAAGGCGAACATTAAATTTAGTTTAAGAGTGTTGTTATATTAAAAATAGGCGCAGATAAAACGATTCCTTTTATTATGAACGGAGAACAATTAAGTTGTATATCAAGACTGTCGCTGAGATGTAAAAAAGTATATTTAGGGAAGCTGGGAATAGCTTAGTTTATATTACTTTTACTAAACATACAGTTGTACCATTAGCAATTCCCTGAGGTTGTTTATATGGGCATTTTTAATTATCTTCCTATTCAACGAATTCTGGCCATTTCCTTGCTTTTAAAGGAAGATAATCTTCTATTTTTGAGAGAAAAGAAATAAACTAATCGTCTCTATTACAACTAGGAGAACATCTCGAAAAGTAGTTACTACTAGATACTTAATATCAGGATTAATAAATAAATATTTAAGATATGTTAAGACCCTTATTCTAAACGTTGATTAGTCGCCTTCCCATAATGTCACCATTAGCGACTTCATCAATTATTCACTCAATTTCTAACATATCGAATTCGCGAGGGTTAACAAAATTTGCATACATACATGCCTGCCTATACCTAAAAATCTGTATGAAGACAATGTATTATTAATCTTTAATTTACTTTATTAGCACACTCCCCTACGCGGTGCAGACACCCTCGCCCAAGGGATTTGTGCGGGAGCGAAAATTTAAATTTGAATGACCCTCTAGAATCACCTATAGTCAGAATTTTGGTACATTTACCTACGCAAGTAAACATAGACGGTTTTTTATTTGCCCAAGAAAGGGTTTCTGAATTATAAATTGATTAATTAGAACCCAAATTGGCAAACAGAGGGGACCAATTATATCGCTTCCTGCTAACCAAACATTTTGGTAATGCAAGTGAGCATGAAAATCTATGCTTTTAATTATGGTGCTTGTGTGGAAACACACATCATGAGATATTTACATTTTTAATTTCATCGAAGTTTGAGAAGACCCACAGAGTTCATTATATAAAGCAAAGACCTGAGACGAGGCTGTGCTTTCTGTCATACATGGATCAACATTTTTTTTCCAAAAAAAAACACGAAAAAGTGGAAAATTACGGAAGTCGGGTATTTTTTTGCAAAAAAAAACAGCTGAATTGAGAGCCTCCTTTTTTAGAAATCAGTTCATAGGAACCTAGACCGATACTAAAAATTGGATATAAGTGCTGCCAACGATGATGATGATGAAATTAGCTTCGACATAAAGATAACAGTAAATGCCTAATAGTAATACTGTCTAGTGGTCGCTAGCATAACTGCTGACCATGAGGTCATGGGATCGATTCCCAGATCGGGCATAGGGTTTTTCCATCAGGAGTTTCTCAGTAGCAGTAGAGTCTAGATGCGTGCCCGGTTGGCGGCAATAGGCTCGCCCCTTATTACATGGGTCTTTACATAACTGGCGAATGTTGGTGTACTATTAGGTACATTTCGGCCTAACTCTTCGGGGATTACGGGCGTTATATTACTAATACTGCCAATAGAATAACACTATCCAATAACATGATACAAAATAAAAGAAAAATAAACCTACAATACGATTGCATACTATCACAATGTTAATATATAATAATATACCATAATCGAGTGACACAAACCTTGACACAACTCTTGAAGTGGTGTCGCGTGACAAAAGATAGTCCGTCGATTTGTATGGCAATGAAAAGTAGACGTACTGAAAATAGGCTTGATAGTATGCATTACCGAATATACATTCAATGATACAATGTTATTAGATACCTACGTATTAGTAATTCATTTTTGATCAACGGAAATCATCATTAATTTAATATTTCATTTATTCACTTGGTGATTATTGAAATACATGACACAATGATATTGGGTTTTTTCCATCAGGAATTTTGCAGTAGCAGCCACGGAGTCTGGATAGTGTAGGTAAATGTTGGACTGTCTCTCTGGTCTAGTGTTCGCAAGCGCGACTGCTGAGCATGAGGTCCTGGATTCGATTCCCGGGTCGGGCAAAGGGTTATTGGGTTTTTCCATCAGGAATTTCTCAGTAGCAGCCACAGAGTCAAGATTTGTGCCTGGTTGACGGCAATAGGCTAGTCCCCTACATTACATAGGACTCAAAGATAACTGGCGAAACCTGTGTATACTATTAGGTACACGATTCCTTATGTTATCCTTACGTTTACTACAGGCGTGAATTTATGTTATTATTGAAATAATTGTATAATTTCGCTTATTTTAATATTACAATGAATATAAAAAGAGATAACATTCTAAGAGAGAAATAGATAAGTTCCCAAGGTCGAGTAGATACTTAACTAAACAATTAAATCACACTTTAGAACATTTTCAACCTCCTTGCTTTTAACATCGCTCCTTTTGTCTTTGCTTAAGTAACTCAGGAACCTACTAAGAAACTGTCGCCTGGCTTTTGTCGGAGCTAGTACTAAAATATAGTTCACTGTACACCTAATATACATTTTCATTCTCATTACTTACATTAAAACACAAAGTACAGCACCTTGTTGTACTCTTATGCAAATATTCGACGAGTAATGTGAAGCTAAATGCATGAAATTTAAAATAGGCGAGATAACCCGCTAGTAGATCAGTTGGGTGGTGCCAAAAAGATAAGAGACACTATAGGAGTCAGGATTAAGGCAGAATAGGAACATGCACTTACAGGGAACTGTGTTTGTTTAGTGAATTTTGAATGTTGTGTACTAATTCGTCGTGAGGAGGGAGTGGGTTCGTTTGCCAAGCAAGGAGGTTGGAATGCTGGAAAAGAGTATTGGGTTAGTAACGAGGTCCTAGTCATTTCAGTTAATTAAGAGCCTGTTAGGGGTGATGGTGAATTTAAACTGGTAGGTAGTGAATGAGCTGGTGTAACTTTAAAAATGTATAGTGATATTTGAGTTACTGGTGAAGATTGAAGAAGATTTCACAAAGTAAATAAAACAATACTAACCGAATAAGAAAAATCTAAACACAAAACAAAGAAAAACTCAAGAAGCTCATAGCCAACACAATTATCTAGAAGTTGACGATCAAATAAAGTTTGTGGACGAAAGAATAAGTTTTAATATAAAAAAGAAACAATAAGCCTTTGAATATTAAGGCGAAAAAAAACGGCATTGAATTGGTGAAAACACAGCATAAGTTCAAAAGGCGAGTCATTAGGTGACGGCCAAAGAAATGTTCGGGTTGTAATGAGCTAGCTGGCGGCGATTAAGACGTACAAACTTGAACCAGCCCTGAGACAACGGCCGACGGGGAACATGGAACGTAAATGATTGGATATGACAACAACCCACAGATGGTTGTGGCTTTCAAAGCAAACGTTCTTGTAAGCAATGAAGAACGATAGATGTTCTGCAATACTTTACATTAATGAAACCAAATTGAAGATATTTAAG
This sequence comes from Noctua pronuba, assembly GCA_905220335.1. Classification (NCBI taxonomy): domain Eukaryota; kingdom Metazoa; phylum Arthropoda; class Insecta; order Lepidoptera; family Noctuidae; genus Noctua; species Noctua pronuba. The sequence continues at coordinate 11,183,897 of LR999902.1, forward strand.
TTGTTCACCTTAAAAAGCCTTAAGGTGAGTAATGGGTTAGCTCGCCGTCCGTCCGTCTGATGACGACTGGCCGTGTTGATGGCGCGTTCGTGGTCCACGCGCGCCGCAAAGAGATGTCAGCACACAGTAAGGGGTCCGCAAGGGCCGATGCCTGCCGGAGCTGCGGGACTATTCGAAAGAGATACTGCGGTCCTGGAACACAAAGAGCAAAGAAGGAACATGGATGGATTTTAGTCAGTACAAACTAAAATAAACACTGTACAGAAAAAAGCCCTTGACAAAGCGATATGCTACAGGCAAACACGATGATGAAAGTAAAATAGCTATGGACAAGCTTATATCAAACCGAAAGTCGTTTTACAAATACAATACGCATTGAAAGCTATTGCTACTCGTCTAAGCCCGTACTCCGTCTCGTCCTAGCCTCGTCTAGCAGTATTAGTTTATTCAGTGCCCGTTGGTATTGATTTTTGTTTTTCATGGAATCTTCGTTTTTTAATTAATAATAATCATCCTCACTTTGGTTGACGCTGCCATTACTTAACCTATTACTTTTAATTCCACGCGTATTTGGACATGAATCATCTTTGACTTCAACGTCTACGGATTAATACATTCCATTTCCTACAAGCTCGACATTTTCAATGTAAAATGGTTCTATACCATATCCATTATCCTCAAAATATTCTGTCATCAGCACACCTCCCTTCTCCTATTTACCGAAAACTTTTCCGTCGTAGCTAATTTATTTTCCAACTAAATCTTATAAATTCGGGCTCGCAAGCGACTTGCACGCGATCTCCGTCAAACTCGACTTTTTGATAACGCCATTATATTATATCGTGGATTTATTTTTGTTTTATCTACGTTTGGAATTCAATTAGATATTTTTTATGCTTAATTGAATTTGTTTTATTTAGTGGCGGTATTTTGGGATTAGTATCTGCCTACCTAGACATTATCATAATCTACGTATCCTTTTCCCAACTATGTGGGGTCGGCTTCCAGTCTAATCGGATGCAGCTGAATACCTGTATTTTACATGGAGCGACTGCCTATCTGACCTCCACAACCCAGTTAGTACTGGGTTGACAGACTTTTGGGCAACTGACTACTGTCACTGATCTACAAATGATAGCCGGGACCAAAGGCTTAACGTGCTTTCAGAGGCACGGAGGAAACTCAGTATGTAATGGGTGGTCACCTATCCATGGACCAACCTAGACAAGCGCGGCTTAGCCTGAAGATCGAACCAAGCGGCTGTTATTATTTAGCCACAAGTTCGTCATTATAATGAAAACAAACCTCACAAATTAAAATAAAGTTATTTATTATATTTTGACGTGAATTTAAATCATTAATTAAATCTAAAACCGTCTTTTACTACCAACAAAATGATTTTTTGTAAAGAAATCCATTGTTCATAAATTTTCACGTTACTAGAAGAAAAGCTAAAACAATAACACTCGGAAATACCTGAAAACACTAAACGTAGAAGATTAATTATTCCAATAAAAACTTCGAATGAATTTCGCGGAATTCGCCGCCGAGGCAGACCATTTAAATTAGCCCGATAACTTGAAAACCGAATGAAAAGGGTTAAACCAGGAGAGTTCCAATTAGCTTGCTGTTATTTTTCCATTCCGTTCGACGGTATCAAAAACTAGGTCGGTTGGAAATCGATCATTTATTACATTTTGAGGACAATTTATAGTTTTACATTTTGGTTGAAACTAAAACTTCCGGTTGTTTCAATGTATTCTGCAAAGTTCTTTTCTACTTTGACGCCTAAGTGTCCTTAATTGTCGTCGTTGTATATGTATATGTTACGACTAAAAGCCGAAGTAAGGCTACACTTAGTCCTAGCCGGCTATACCTAGGTGCGGCCGGTAACTGTTTGTTATAGTGAAATCAATTAGGATGTAGCGCTTGCCGGCCGCTGCCACGGCACCGCTCGCTCGGCTCGCGCGCGTTTGGTCACAGTTCTAACCCAATCCATTTGGTCGGTGTGTCCTAGCAATAAAAAGGATAGTTACCGGCCGCACCTAGGTATAGCCGGCAATAACTAGGTGTAACCTTACTTCGGCTTTTAGCCGTAACATATATATAGGTACTTACTTTTTGTCTTAATTTTTTATTATTATTTTAGATCTATTTGTAGTTTGTATATAAAGTAAGTAAGTAGGTAAATATTCATCGAAATAAACATAGAACTATGTTTACAAAGTTTACTAAAATTGGAAGTTCAAAATCCTACATTTTATTGCCTATAAATATGAAAGTACATTTAATAATGGCCACTAATGGCAAAAGTAAAAAAAAAAACAAATAATCACTTTTCTTCCACAACTAAGTGGTTTGCAGAAACTATCCACGATTCACGTTGTTTACACTTCACAAAGGCACAATTTCGCCCAAGAATGTTCCCGCAATGCCCTGCCACAGTAAACAAAAATGATTGATTGTCTATCTATTAATTACAACAATATTTGCTACCATCATTCATACTGACTTAAGACAATAGACCTTCTGAAGTTTGCTCAATTTCTCAACGGTTTTAAGAGCTCTTGTTACCAAATTGACTGTGGCAGTCGAGTATTTTAATTTAATCGATTCTCAGGTATCGCATCGTAATAAGCTGTTGAAAACTTCTAGTTGATTTATTTTAATTAAAAGTTAAGGTTTGTAAGGACTTGTTTAGTTTTGTCCAGGCATCTGGTATGTATGAGCTGCTTTAGGGTTAAAATTATTCGATCTGTGTGAGCTTATTATGATATGTTCTTCTATGTATTCTTAATTTTATTTAATAGGCCATATTAGTATTTTAAATATTTTTAAATATTTCTTAAAAAAACATTAAAAATATAAAAAAAATAGTAGTCCGCCGGTGTCTGGAGCAGGTTCCAAGCTACCAGTGGTTAGGGCTCCAGAGACAAGAACCTCCTCACAATGCGAGCCGTATTGAGGAGTACTGCCTTCTGAATCAGGCCCTTAATCCAACTGCCTAAGGAGAGCTTCGAAAGATGGTCGTCGAGGCTCTTAGCCATATTATTATTATTTATTTATTTTTTCATTCTAAATTTTACAAACTGGGACAGGTTAGAAGTCGGGTCGTCTCGTCCGTCCATTGACAATTTTAGTATAAGGTGGAAGCGCCATTCGCAGTTGAATGACTTTTTCATTAAATAGTTATTGGACGGGATTAAATAACTTATGGGGTTGTATTGGTGATTTTAATGATTATAATTCTGTAATTATAAGTGTTACGGACGCGAATCATATTTTCATCAACATGCAACCTGACACTGACATGCAAATTGCAAAAAAACCTAAGAAAATTTGATTTTCAGGGGATACCCTGGCACCTTCCACCATAACCTCTTTACTTGATAAACAATGATTCAGTAGTTAAGCAAAACAAGTTTCCCCAAGGGGTTTCAATCTTGCAGCCAGACGGCAGACGATCCTTATGAACTTGAAACTAGCTATAAAATAAAATTAATGAGAAAGATGAGTATGCACATTGCACATGCTAATTAGGAAACACAAGATGTTCACTTAAGACGTCTCAAACAAACCTGCGAGGCTAGACTTCTAGTCTAGCTACCTACCTGCAGGTTACTCAGGAAAGTACAGTCTCGAGTACCAATTAACACTTGGGGACTTTTAAAAGTGATACTCTCCCACTATATTGATTCGTTTCATAAGAGACCATTTGTTTATGTGAAATAAAATATTTTGCTTTTAATTAATTTGATGTTGTAAAGAACATTGCATTTTAAAACCCATAGTTTTCTTCTGAAATACTTTTTTTTTTCAAAATTGCAATCCACGAAAATAAAATTCCACGAGATTTTTAAAATGCTCTTTAAAATTGTGCTCACTGAAAACATAGTTGAGCTCGTGACTGTACCTACACAAGATTAAAAAGTAAAAGTTACCACAGCTGAACAAAAATACAGTAAGTAAGCATTGTTATCAACTAATGAATATTTGATTAAGTGCCGCCATTAAATGGAAAGTAAAACCCGCTAGAAATAAAAAAGTCGAGACTTTATCGAATCGTTCCGACACTAATACGCCACGCGATGATAACAATGAGGCGATTATCTTGAGTAATTAAATCATATTTTTATTAATATTTCACACGTAGTATTTTATTTTCGAACTAGCTTTTGCCCACGGCTTGGCTCACGTTAATTTAGAATTTGCCATTCAATTCGGGTTGTACTCTGCTCGTAATAATATAATTCAATCTTGATTCGAAAGACACGTGGCGCCATCTATTATCATAAGAACGTTATTGTTGTTTTCTTCGGGAACAGTACTTTTTTTCGGGATGGACGGAGGTACCTTATGACCGTTTCTGTATACCTGACAACGTATATGCAAAATTTCAGGATGGTCGGTACATTGGTTTAGGCGTGAAAAGGTAACAAACAAACTTACTTTCGCATTTATAATATTAGTATTTTCAAATGTATAAAGCAACGTGATTAACCCTGATATGTGAGGAAAACTTTAATGCTTTTGAGCATGCAGTTTGTAAGCTCGTAATTAAGAGCAAAATTATTGTTATTGTTGAACTTTGTTGTTGTGTTGGTTAATTAGAAACTGCCTAATCTTATAAGGAATTGCGATTCTCGACACTCTTTAAGTGCGATTTAAAGAACTTAGGTAGAAGTGGAGCTTTTTGTAAATTAAAAAAGAAGCTCCCTAATAAGGATTTTTTTAAGTGAATTTAATTTTAAACAGTTTACTTATATTCGTCATTTTCATTCTTGACGATATAATTCACATTATTTTTACTTGAAACGTATTTTTTTTTTAAATTCCAAAGTGAAAAAACTGCTAGAACCATAACATAATTATGACTTTGAAAAACTGCTAGAACCATAACATAATTATGACGTTGAAAAACTGCATACCCACTCGCAATTGCAGTCACAACTCATAAAATCCTCACCCACCACACATGACACTGGCCAACAAAACGACCAGCGGCAAATTAAATTCTACGTTTAAACGTTTTTATTCCTTATGGTCGGATGAACAATAAAGTAATGAAGCAAACTGGGCGGTGGCGACGTAGAGGCGAGCCGTCGACAGTTCTTATGACACCCCTTATCTGTGGCCTCACGCGATATGTGTTTGGTTAAAGTTAACTAGTTTACCTACGGAACTACGGACTTTTGTATTTTTTTTTACTGGGTTAAAAATAAATGTGGACGTTTTCATTGTATTTAAATTATTGTTTTGTTTATTTTTTTGCCTAGTATATTTTATTTGCAATAAAATAAAGTCTCTTTATGTTTAAAAATACAAGTTGTAACTGTCATTGATATGCACATTATTTTTCGCTAAAATAATATGACTCTATATTTTTATAACGAGCTTTTTGAAACAGCGTTAACATCCCGAAAACTAAATTTTAAAATAACGTCCACATAATCAAATTCCCTATTGAAAGTGATCCTAAATATCATAAACTTTTTAGTTCCAATAATTCTAAACCATAATTCGAATACAGTTCGAAAAATCTCACTATTCACAAACTTTCTCACGCGTTAAACCCATCAATAACGAATGAAGAAAAAATTAAAATGAACTAAAATAGTTCAGCCAGCAATTGAAGGCCAAAATCCACACAAACTCGTATAAATCAGTGTTTATTGCCCATTTAAATATCTACAACGCTAAAACGCGTCACGTAACTCAGTTTTACTTTACTTATGGTGGCTTTTCGCCGTATAACGTTTGTGTTGCCATGAAACTAGGATTTTTGAGGAAAAACTGTTACGTTTTCGCAAAACAATTTTTGAATTGGATTTGCATTTTCTTTGAAAATAAAATTCGAATGAGCCAGGCGATAATCTAAAATATAGGTTGTTCACTGAAGTTCGTGTTATACAGAAAACATTGTCAATTATATCAATTTAAATAATTAGGCCAGTGGGTTGTCTTATTAAATATTACTTACCAACTTACCAATAAATTAACTACTATTTTTTACTAGTTAAACTATTACATTTTTAATAAAAAATAAATCAAGTGAAAATATTAATTTATTGATAAAATTAAAAAGAAAACGTAAGGTTTATTACTGAGTGGTGATTTTTATTTTCTACACGTGATCTTTTACTAAAAGTAACCGTTCCGCTTAACTACCAAATTCTGGCCACAAAAAAAGGAATGATTAGAATTTACCTCCACAATTAAAGGTTTTGATAATATAACTACTTCGATAGTTTAATTAAAAATTCCCAGAACCATCAAAATTAAAATTCCTGTTTTTTTTCTGAAACCAAAACTTTTCGTTCACATTCGCCTTTTAACAAGGAATTGGTTTGTCCCAATCTCTTTCGTTATCAACGCCAGTTGTGATTATCCTTCCAATTATAAAATAATAGTGATTCGTTCGTACTTAATCCCTCCATGGTGCAAACTTATCCGTCCGCTTTATAGTTTTCGTGCCTCGAGCAAATAATAATAAAGTTGGTTGCGCTGTACAAACGGAATGGACATTGTGACCATGCTCGCTGTGGTCTGTACAGTTTTACGGTTATACATCATCGTTTTAACTTTTTGCTTCGTGCTGATTTCAAGTTCACTTTTAAACAACATAACATAACATCACGCCTGTAATCCCCAAAGGGTCAAGCACCGGTGTACCTAATAGTATACCCACATTTAGCCAGTTATTTTTTAAGTGCCATGTAATAGGGGGCGAGCCTATTGCCATCAATTGGGCACAAATCCAGAATTCGTGGCAACTACTAAAAAAATTCTGATGGAAAAATCCAATAACAATTTCCCCATCCGGTTATCGAACCCAGGACCTCAGCAGTCGCGCTTGCGACCCATTCGACTTACGATTTAAAACGAGTGGACTGTTTAGTACATACAATATCATCAAGTCTGTAACAGAAATCCACGAGGGGTTAGGCAGTTTAGACACATTTCGCAGTTATATTTAAGATCCACATAATAAGGGTGAGCCTATTGCCACTAACCGGGCACCAATCCAGACCGTGGCTGCTTCTAAGAAATTCTTGACGGAAAAACTCACTAACTTGAGCGATGCCGACGTGGTAATCGACAGCAGGACCTCAGGCTCATTAATCGAACTTGCGACCACTATACCAACAAGGCAGCTGATACCAAGTTTTCAGTGGGTAGACTGCGTACTGTAGCTGATCAAAACTTGATTATTTACTTACTAATCATACGTTTTGGAATTAGGTACTTATGTACTTACAAGAGTCCTCTCAAAAGATTCTGAAACCAAATTATACCAAGAGGTACTTCTAAATGATGAAAGAGTTTCCTCTACTAAGGTAAGCAGCCCACGCTTCGACATTTGCGAACTTATTTGGATGAGAGCTAAAAATAAATAAACGGGTAAAACACTGGAATAATTTTTATCTTAAAATAGCTCACAAATGTTAAAGTCAAAATCGATTTATTGCTATTTCCAGATCTCAAATTCTTCATCTTCTTCTCGAATCGATGACTCAGATTTTGTCCGACCAGTGCGTAGCAACCTGGACAGGTCTGTCGTTTGCCTCATTCAAGTCCTGGACGGTACTATTTATAGGTATCTCAAATTGGTATAAGGAATATTAGATAGCAGGAAGGACTTTTATTAAAGAGCAGGACCACCCATAAAAATGGCGGACATTTAATTAAACGTATCTATACTATATATATTTTCGTCCTTTATTTCTTTTCTTTACATATTATTTACAATTTTAAATATTTTAACTAACAAAAATTATATAAAAACATTTAAAAATATAAAAAATAGTAGCCCACCGGCTTCGGGAACAGGGTATATAATATATATTATTATTATATTAATAGAAGAGAAGAATTTGATTGGTTGAACGCGCTAATCTGAGGAACTACTGATTTGAGTTGAAAAAATCTTTTAGTGTCGGATAGCCCATTTATCGAGGAAGGCTATATAACATCACGCTACAACCAATAGGAGCAGAACATAAGTGAAAAATGTTGCAAAAACGGGGAAACTACAATGCGCAGACGAAATTGCGCGGGTCAGCTATAGTAAATACTAGCTGTTCCCCGCGACCTTCGTCCGCGTCAAGTTATTAAAAATACAATTTTCCCCGTTTTTGCAACATTTTTCATTGCTGCTACGCTCCTATTGGTCGTAGCGTGATGATATATAGCCTATAGCCTTCCTCGATAAATGGACTACCCAACACTGAAAGAATCATTCAAATCGGACCAGTAGTTCCAGAGATTAGCGCGTTCTAACAAACAAACAAACAAACAAACTCTGCAGCTTTATAATATTAGTATAGATAAACAGAACTATTACAGTAAATAACAGGGTACAAGGGCACATCAGATCTATTGAGTTTCACGCTCATTTTGCCTTTACGGTGTAAGCAGATCTCCTATCGGCATTAAAGGCACAGGCGCCACTTTAAGCAATGGACTTACGGTAAGATTTTATTACTGGTTTTATTGTGTAAGCTTATATTGAGCACTTAATCTTTTAGACTTGTATGGCCTGATTTTGCAGTGCCATTCCTCTCAAAAGCCCTTCTCGTGAACACAAAATATGGATAAACTGATCCTTTACTCAAATACACATTTCTCTTCGTGTTCAGTAGTCAAAGATGGGTAAGAGTTTTTCAAAGACATTCAAATGTTAACGAGCGATAGACGGGACTAGACGAAGAAAATCGTAATCCATTACTTGTTACTACTTAGTAACAAATTGTTCTGTGTAGTGTCATACGCCCGCTTGTCAGGTAGAATAAAATTCGTGTGTCAAAATCGAAAATGTTAGGAATCAAAATTTTTGTGTGAAAGTCTTCCCAATGTCCGCTCTATAATTATTTTAAATTTCTTTGGAGTTTTCAAACAGTTTTATTTAGCTTTTCTTTTACCTAGAGATCCAAGTATTCAATCAATCGACGGTAGAATCGGTTCTTTAGGGCAATAGTTAGTTAGGTATATAGGTAGGTAAGCCACAATGCCCGACAAAGGCCCTTCCGTTTCCCAGTTGATAACCTCTGTGTACTCTGGTTTTCTTCCTTAATCTCCAGATTCTTTGACCATAAATGAAGGAAATTACCTTTTTTTTGTCAGACAGTAAATCCTTTCGTATTTCTCATTCAAGTTAATTGCGAAATTGTAACCAATATCTATTTGTGGAGTACACAGCAGCATTATTAAACCTCTTTGACGTACGATTCTTTTCCCTACAGATTTAATTGAACCCGTTACAGCTCATTATAAAATATTCCACTTTTACGTTTAACTGTGGCAGGAAACTGTTAAGTTTAATTATGTAGGACTCGGAATGATAAACAACTATGTAATTTGCTTTTTACGCTGACTGAACGGCTACCGAATGAAAGTCCATTAAGTGAATTGGACTGGACAAATGTCCACGTGTACCTTTGTGGCGTGGTTTGGACTCTTGTGGACTTTTTTTCTGTGAAGTCCGGTCCTGAAAAAGGGTTCGGAATGGCGAGGAGTTTTTTGAAACTTGAATCGCGTGTAAGTAAAATTGCGAGGTATTTTTAGAAACTGTCTGGCACCAGTTTGCAAAACTTTCAGTAGGAATACAAATCGATAAAAGTGTGGTTAAATATTCTGAGGGATAAGGTATAGAGCATCAAACTGAACAACTTTCTCATGAGACCAATATTGCAAACGCGAAAAAAAAAACAGGATACAAAAAAAAAACTACTCGACGCAAATGTATGGGATGGTTAATAATTAACATATTTCTGATACACGCATTAAATTAGCTATCAATCTCACAAATTCCGGAGTTCCAAAAAATACAAACTACCTGCAAGTTTTTTTTTCCGCAAAAAATATTTCTAAAATATTTGAAAATTTTTAGTCGCAAGTTGCAATTGAAGAGCGGACAGGGCCACGTATAAAACTATAAAAGATGGACCATCTGGCTCGATGGTCTCGTTTTTAAAAAAAATCCGTTGCCCAATTTAAATCAAAAGTTTTACCTATGCAGTACGATGTGGTTTTTATAAATTGGAGAAAGAATCCTTTCGGAATTTTATTTAAAATGCCGTTTGGAAAATGTTAGGTGGACGCCTGAAGGGTTGAAAGAAGGCCCTATCTATAACAGCTGTTACAAAAGTAATTACAAGCTTAAAAGCTGTTTTACTGAGCTTTTAATTCAGGGCCCAGATAGAATAATAATAACAGCCTATACTGAAACTGTAGATACCTACCTACCACCATTTCTGTGGCCTGATATTCTGTAATTCATCATCTGCTTAGCCTTCGGGGTCGGCTTCCAGTCTAACTGGATGCAGCTGAATACCAGTATTTTACATATAGCGTCTGCCTATCTGATCTCCACAACCCAGTTAGTATTGGGTACAATACGATACCCTTTGGTAAGACTGGTTGTCAGACTTTCGGGCCAGTGACTATCTGTAACGACTGTGAAAGATCTACAGATGATAGCCGGGACCAACAGCATAACGTGCTTTTCGAGGCACGGAGGAAACTCGGTATGTAATGGCTGGTCACTCATCCACGGACAAAGCCAAGGCAAGCGCTTATCCTAAAGATCGACCCGAGCAGCTGTTAATATTTAGCCACGAGCTACCTGATATTCTGTAATAACGACAATTTAAGTACTGAGTATTATCGTAAAGTAAGCACAGAGCTGAACCGCGACTGTAAATATTCTTTGAAACCATGTAGGCACTTAATTCATACTCATGAGTAATTCCACTTCTATGCAATCGTACGAAGTGGCTATAATAAATTCGTGGAATAAATTCCTTTAGCATTTATATGCGAACGTGTTGCACGTCACTATTAACGTCAAAATATTTTAGCTCCGGTGAAAAAAATGAAGATATTCAAATTAGGCTCTCATTACACTGCGGGGTGGCCGCTAATGAATTGTTTTGAATAATTTTAATCCCCCACCTGAATTGTTTGTTTGCGATTTTTAAGTGTCGTTTAATTATAATAAATGTCGGTGAAGAAGATTTATTGCCTTTCCTTGATATTTTAAAAAAGAACAAGCGGCCAGTTTTTAAAAGAACGTTCAAATGAGTGCTGAATATTTATTCAAAATATGTATGCTTTTATGATATGGGACTAAAACATAACTTCCTAAATGTAGGTAATACTTACACCGCTGCCGAACCCTTGGGATAATACTGGCTTGATGTTATGTGTATCTATATGAAACTTTAGTGAAAATTTGGTGTTAGTAGTCAACTTGCTTTACGAGTAACCTTTCAATAAGAACCTAATTTGCATGATATAAAGAAATAATATAATTTTCTTTACATGAATTTTCTTTCACAAACACGGAATTTAGCTACTTTTTATCACACAGTTTTATTGCAAAAGCTAGTTATTAAGTAATTCTTGTACATAAATTAGTGTTATGAGTATTTTTACGAACGTAAAACAAGTACGATTCATGTTAATAACACGTAAGTGTGTTGTATCGTAAAACTAAGTAATGGTAAGTAAAAAAATCTTTTACTTTATTCTATAGTTCTTACGTGAGCTTTAAGGGTAAGACTAATTTGTCGATAAGTAGAAATGAATAAGAATTGAAAAAATAATTATTTGAACAACGTATTTTTCAGTCTTCTTCTTTATCGTGTGGTTAGTGCCTAACCTGGTGTCAGAGTTTTTATGCCGCCCATGGGCCTCTGACTTGCCTTTACTGGCATGATGGTTTCCTCACGATGTTTGCCTTCACCGAAGCAAGTGATAATTAGGTATATAACACGCACATGAATCTGAAAAATCAGAGGTGCGTGTCTTGGGTTCGAACTTGAGACCTACGACTTGGCAGAACGACGGTCACACCATAAGGCTTCATTTATTTTTCAATAAACGCCTTTACAATGAATGATTCATAATTCTTACCTACTTACAGCAAAAACTGTTGTGTATGGATCTGTTTCCACCAAGCAGAAAAAATCTCGCACACTTTTTTGATGTCACTGAATAAAGGACTGTAACTATCAGTACTGCCTTTATGTATGAAATTTGGCACTCGCCCATCCTCTAGCACGCACGAGGAGACACTTTGTTTTTGGTGGAAACGGTTCCTAAGCGACCAGCGGCAGCGCAGACGCTGCCTCCGATAATACAGTGGCGATGTTTTGGATGAATTATTTTCAAAAGAACAATCCACCTGAAGAAGAGGAAGTCGTTTTTTTCTTCTTCTAAAAATATGATAAATAGTTGATTTTGGTTAAATTAAAAACGACCTAATGAACTACTGAAACCAAAGACACTAAGTACAAAAAAAATTACTTTAGGCAAATAAATAGATTGCCTCGTTTTCGCGAACTAAAATATTTTAGAGGCTCTAATACCAATGAATTTTCGTAGTAATTCTTGCTTACATTTTAATTATTCTTGCAGAAATGCTCACAATCACAATATAATAGCCTCAAGTTTAACAATTACGTATAAATCGTAATTGTTTGTTATTTTCGCCGAAATTAAATTCTTAATTCAGTTAAACTTATTGTTTCAATGTCCAATTTATTAAAGCTTCGCGAAAATTGCTGGAGTACTTACAGCAACGAGTAAGAATGAATATTTTCTTAGAAGAACATTTTATTTGTTTGTAATTATTCGAATTTAATTTTTGTACTTAAGCACCCACCATTACCAGATAATCTAGGTGTACGCTTATGTTAACTATTTGTTTTAAATGATATCAAATCGTTTGAAACTGAAGTTTTGAGAAATAATAATGAAGTAATATAGCATCACGCTTATTCCTCCCGAAGAGTAAAGTAATGTTGTGTCGTTAGTACTCACACGTTTCGCCAAATATGTTTGACTCCCGTGTAATAAGGGGCATGCCTATTGCCATCAATCAGGCAAAAATCCAGACTCCGTGGCTATTACTGAGAATTTTTTGAAAATAATGAATGTCTTAAAAATTATAATTAAACCTGCTGACTCCTTAAACCAATATTTTCACACGCCATACCGCCACGACATTATATTCACCTCATTAGGCTGACCAACGACTTCTTATATAGTGACGTCACAAATACCTCCAGAGATATTCTCACGATGTAAGAGTGAGAACTAATTACTTGGTTGATCAAGCCGAAAAAAGATCCGCACCAAAATTGAGAGTTTATCGTCAAAAATGTGTACTCAGAGGAGATATAGGTGGCTCATTTTAAGGACGTTTACATCAGAAATTAATGAAAGTTCTGTCTTAATTGAAAACAATAGACAAAGTTGAATTTTCTATTCGAAATTCCTCACCTTAAATCCTTAAGGGTTAGGCAGAGGTGTATTTAATAGTACACCCACATTTCACCAGTTTTGTTTAAGTCCCATGTAATATGTGTATCTAGGGGGCGAGCCTATTGCCATCAACCGAGCGCAAATCCAGGCTCAGTGGCTGCTACTGAGAACTTCCTGAGAGAACAACCCAATAACACCTTGCCCTATCCGGGAATCGTACCCAGGACCTCATGCTCAGCAGTCGCGCTTGTGACCACTAGACCAACGAAGCGACCACGATAGAAGCAGTGGAGACTAAAAAGGCTTTTACGGATTTTCCTCTAAGTTTACTGTAGGTTCCTTTTCGTACCTAATTTACTTATTTTAGTTACTTTTCATTTCGAGCTACGTTCAGACAAAACCAAACTACAATACATTATGACTTAGGGCTTGTTCCACCACCTACGATTAAGTTCCCGTTAACTTAATTAGCAGATCATGTCATGTAAATTCTGTTCCATTTTTGAATTTATTCGCTAAGTAGTGGCTATTCGGACATCGAGAAATAGGCCCTTATAAATACCGATACCAATACACATTCAAGTAACGTATGGTCATGCAAACACGCGGCGCCATGTGACTGTTATCAAGTGCGGTCACTTAGCATATCGCTTGCTGCTGCTTTTTGTGTAGCCTAGGCGACGACGGTGTACATGGCAGCCGGTAAGGCTTGCTGTTCACGGGCTGATTCTGCGACTGGAAAAGTGGCAGGTGAAAAAACTTTTTGTTTCAATAACAGTCTGTTAGTTTGTTGTTGTCGGCAATGACACAGTCTTGTGACATAATTAAAATTATTTAATACTAGCTGATGCGCGCGGCTTCGACAGCGTGGAATTCTGTAATTTTGCTGCAGGGTCGTACTACAAGGATAAGTCCTGTGATAATCCAGGTTACATAATTATAATATTATTTTGTAGCTGTGCCCCGCGATCTTCATCCGCGTGAAATTATTATAAAAAAATATTACTTCCTTGTTTGAATCAGATTTTGTTAACAATTTCAAGGATTTTAATTTTTTTGCACGGAAACCTAATTCTTTTTCTTGCTAAAGTAACTCCTGAAAACATCGGCTATTTGCCAGTAAAAGTCCCGTCAAAATCGGTCCAGCCGTTTCAGAGATTAGCCGGAACAAACAGACATACAGATAGAAAGACAAAATAAAAAAGTAAATTTGTTTTGTTATTTATGTTCCGTTTATGCGTTCATAAGCTTTTAGTAAAAAGCTTTTATTTTGACATTACAAACATGTAAATAAATAAAATAGATGTGTCTAACATCAATTTTATTTATTTGTATAGATTTTATATTTCTCAATTAGTGTAGTGTGATTCATTTAGTGCACATTATAAAAATCATGTATTATATTCTATTGTCAGAATATTGTGTGATTGCAATGTAATACATGTTCGTATTTTGCATTCCTTTTAAGTTGAATAAGCATATTTATTTTATACATGAACAAGCTTCACTATTTCGAATGCAATATAAACATATGTGCTTGTTTTTATTTTATTCGTTGTCATTTTTCATAACGTCAAGTAAGGTTCGACAATTTCGGAAAGCATAAATATTCTGCAATTTGTCATTTCAGGAACTACAATATTTGCCTAAATAGTCAATTTTCATCAGTTATCAGTAAATTTTGCACTGCTGAATATAGGTCCCATAACTATTAACACTGTCAATGATTTGGAAATATTTTATTATTTCAATTTGATTGCAGTCGTCTAACCTATTGGTGGTCACTTTACCTACATATCTTATAACTTTAGTAGATGTAAGCCTTCCTGGCTAGATGGATTTCTCGTTAATTGACGAGAAGAGGCGCAACATCGAGAAAAGTGGAAGGAATGGAGGAGGCCTTTGCTCAGGAGTGGGATAACTCAGGCTGACAAAAGAAAAAAAAAAGCCTTCCTACATTTAATATCCTTTCATTAATTGACAGGTAGTCCTGTCTGGTTAGGAATATAGATTCTCCTTTTCTCAAATAAAATATTTAAGATGAACTAAAGGCCATTCACTGTTCTACTTCTATAAGCCAAATCATATGTTTTCCAAAAACTTCCTTTTATCTTCGCTCTTGTTAATATAAGGGCAAATATAAAAGCCTTAAGTCGCAATGTCCACAGCCCGCTTTATTTACGTTTCGTGACTTCTACATTTGTTACGTTGGAATGTCATTTGAAGTATTATCAGTATTCTGGCGAAATGCCTTATTTATTTCTAATGTTTCACCAATAACAGTCGAAAGAAATATTTTAGCATTGCGGCCACGAATACTTTGTTGAACTCATTACCATCCATGGAAAATAAATGGGGCTTATGAACTGAAATACCTAAGTTAGGTACAAAGTTTGGTACTAAGTTATTTTCCTTAGGACCTCATTATCTAGGCTTTTTCCAACTAAGTTGGAGCCGGCTTCCAGCCTAACCGAATGAAACTGAATACCCTGAAACACAAAGGACAAAGAAGGAACATGGATAGGTTTTAGTCAATACGAGTCTAACACTCCCTTCCACTCCTCCCAGAGCGGGAGAGGTCCTTTGAGATGATTTCCCACCCTAAAAAAAATACTGGGTGGAAGGAACACCGACGCACAAACGTCTACCACGTATTAATTCCGTACAAAACTCGTCGGTAGTTAAAAAAAAACTGCTGTTCCATACATACAGGGTGTAAACGGACCCTTCACGAAGCCGTCAACCAAGCATTCTGGACATAAAACTAAGTAACTTTACGCAAAAATTATTGCTGGGAAACTACTTTTTTTTTTGGGGTGAAAAATCACGTTTTACGGTAAAACTCAATGTTACGCACTCAAAACTTAGTGCTGATGGATGCTTTGAATAGTAAACGGGTCATGGAGTTAATTAAAGTAAAGTTAAAACGATAAAAAGTGGTTTTTAAAAAAAAACTTGTGAAAAAATTGGAACTTTGACCTCCAATATCTCCGTAACTAGAAGATTCCCAGGTATTGTCTAGAAGAAAAAAATGATCCCAATGATGGGCAGAATATGTGGTTTTCGTTAAGGGTCTTTTTACACCCTTTATACGTGAAGGCATATTGCACTTTTGTAGGAAACAGAATTTTTGTTTTAATTACCGATAAGAAATAGCTACGTGGCCGTTACCGTTTGTGCGTCGGTGTCCTTTCCACCCTGAATACTAGTACCTATTTGACTTGGAACTACTGCCTATCTGATTTCCACAACCCAGTAACTGGGTAATACTATAATCCATGGTAACATTGGTTGACAGTCTTCAGGGCTTCTGACTTCACTCTAACGACTGTCAAAGATCTACAATGACGGTAGGGATCAGCAGCTTAACGTGATTAGTACATATGAGGCTGTACAGGGTGTAAGGCACAGCCCTCCACAAACTGACAGGGTGCATTCAACTCCTTATTTTGAATCATATTCCACCGGAATTTTTCTCCAGATTTTTTAATTTTTTTTTTTTGGTTACTATTTCTTTATTTCAATGTACATTCATTACATTCGCTGTACGCAGCACTCCATTTGTGTAAACAATACGGCTAAAATCAAAAATCCAACAATGGATGTTGAAATACTCTAACAAACGATGCGTGAAATCAGCTGTATACTTCCTGCCTAGCTACAGAGTTCATCAAACTCGTCGTCGCGCTTGCCGTCCGCTACGAGCGTTTTGCCCCGGTAACAATACATTACGTATAAGGAAATAAAACAAATCAAATTTATTGGATTCCCGTAACATTCCTAAAACAATGTCTTGTACCGGTCATCTTAGTATGATATACTGAATTCACCCCATCAGTTTGTGGAGGGCTGACCCTTACACCCTGTATACAATCAAAGGAGAGGATAACGATGTTAGTTACTATCTGACTAAGTCAACTCCGTCAGTGAGTTACACGATACCCGTTCGTAAGGCTGGTTTTCAGAACTTCGAGCTTCCTAATCAGTATTAAAATATAGGTTAAGTTAAGCCTTCAAAAGTGTTATCTTAAGATAAAAAAGTTCCACGCTACCCCCATTAGTATTTTTTTCTAATTATGTACGTAAAATAATTCCGTACCTACACCAAGCAACATTTTATAAATCAGAAATTACGTAAATACCATAAAAAAAATAAAAGAGTTGAGCGTGAAAACTATCATGACGAAACGCCATAAAAAACATATTTACGCACTTGTAAATAAATTCGACTTAATGATATTGTTGTATGTGACTTTTACGGGCGGGTGTTGACGCACGTATTACGATGTTACACCCTTTAGCTCACCTCCCTACCGTGATGCGAGGCCAAACGCCTAATCATAAATCAACCTCCAAATATACACATCAACTCGCAATACTTATAAATCCTTACGAACGATTAGCTCGCACAATTAAAACGAATTAGGTTAATGTGTGTGGCTTTGAGTTTTCGACCGAAAACCAGTTCTTTTTCTCTCCTTCGTGACGCCGCCACGACTTTCTGTTTATCTGATGGCATTAATCACAATTTCCACCCCCAATTAAAAGTGCTACTCGAGTTCAAGCAAGGAACCGCTTTTATTTGCTGTTTATTTCCTAGTACAGTTTGTTTTGTTAGTTTGTACGACAATGGTTTTTATTGCGATTGTAATGTTGGAAGTTTTATATAAAGGGTATAAAGCAATATCATGTAGCAGTCTATTATAGCGTAAAAATGTTTATATTTCTACACTAAAAGCAACATAAAGGTAGGTAAACATCTTGATAAATGTGTACACAGCGGCACGTACAACAGTAGCCGCACAAACCGAACAAAAACAGTATTATCAAGGAGATAAGGTTTTATCTAAGAAAAATATAAAGACACGGCTCCCGGAGTAATTCGGCCAGTGTTTGTCAACTTGAGGACGGCAGCGGTCGAACTACGACGGCCACAAATCATTCTAACACCTGACCGCACGTTATCGCGGTTACGACATGAAAAATTACCGTCTCAGGAACGTTGCCCGTCACAGTTTTTCCGCACCAGCACTAGGGGGCGATACTGGTCATTAAAACAAATTGTTGACGACAACTGGCGCAACAAACTTTAACAGCAATACCCAATAGGAGTTTTGTAAATAAAATCGTACTAATTGATCCAGTTTGTAAAAGTATTTTATTATTTCCAGCGATATTATAATTAATGAAAAAGTTTTTGTTACTTTGCATTTTGCAATTAAAAACTTGAAGGAATTGTGCTTTTTATTGCGAGAAACATTGGTTAGTTGTTTATATTTCTACATT
The DNA here is from genome assembly GCA_905220335.1 of Noctua pronuba. Taxonomy (NCBI): domain Eukaryota; kingdom Metazoa; phylum Arthropoda; class Insecta; order Lepidoptera; family Noctuidae; genus Noctua; species Noctua pronuba. Next base: position 11,202,452 of record LR999902.1, read on the forward strand.
TACAAGATCACAAGATTGTGCCGCAAGCAGGTAATCACTTCTCTTCACAACCTCAGCCATCCTGGGCATCAGGCGAGTGTTCGGTTGGTTGCGGACGTCGTAGCGGTTTTGGTCGTTACACATTGTATCTATTTTTTGTTTTTTTTTTCAATAGCCTTGAATGTCCCACTGCTGGGCAAAGGCCTCCCCCATATCCTTCCAGGTACTATTCCCCTGCCCCACCTCGAAAAAAAATTTTTTTTTTTCCTGACATAGTAGTATTAGTCTCTCTTATTAGACTCTCTATCTTATTATTAAGTACCTATATCGTCGTTCTCATGGTATGGAACGTAGTATTTTCCCACTTTTTTACTTATCTGTGCGTGTAGCGTAGGAACCTTACTCTTATAAAAGAAAAACACTAAAAAACTCCTTATAATTTAAAACCAAAACGCTGAAAGACTAGTCCAATGTTTTTCTTTAATTCCCTGACCGTTAAAGAAAAAGCTTTTCAAACAAAAGTAAATACATTTACGAGTTGATCAATCGCAGTACAAAATCGACTGGGATCGTGACGTCACTAATATTTACGTTCAGACCGGCTTCGGCAGGATATTAAGGTTCGCTTTGATCCTGGAGCCTTTTTACCTGGACTTGTTCAACAAATTCAACGGTAACATGTTTGACTTGGCGTTTCCAGCAAGTTGAGAAAAACGTCAAAGAGCGGTAGTTTTTATAAACAAATTTGAGTAGAGCGATTGTTTTTTGGTTACTATTTTCCAAATAAAATTAACCATGGCAAAGAGTCAGATATAAAATATTAAGTAGGTATTGGGGAATAAAAAATGCTCAGTCGTTGGGGATATAAAAACTATCAAAGAATGTAAGAAATAAAATAATATCCGCAAACATTCCACGCTACAGTAATAAACAAAACTTCCAAATGAAATTAAGACATAAAAGACGTTGCAATCTGTCTTATATTTAAGACCCCCATAAATAGTTTTCTTGTCTGTCGTTCGGTTAAGTCATAAACTAAGATATGTTAAACGACTGTCGACTAACATCGCAAATGAATTTTTCTAACAACGAAACAAGGAAATAAATGAAACTCTATCTTTCAGTAACTAAGGTTGAGATTAGATAAAAATGCAAGTTCTATAAAGTTTTTCATATCGTTGAAGCAGAAAACATTGGCAGGGCGCTTCACCCGTCATAAAGGGGGAAAGTTTACAAATCTACGGATTTCTTACGCTTTTAGGGGCACATAATATATTTATCTGCCCCTCGACACATTTACAATAGCTCAAGTTTGACGCCCCAGGATTTGTTTCGAGTTAAAATGACTGTTGACTTAATTTTCAGACAGGTTTCGTTACCGATAAATGAAAAGTTTTCGGTTTATAGAGTCAAAGAGTTTTGTATCTCTAGGTTTACTTGGCCCATTTTGTGAAGTAAAAAAGTTTTCTTAGAATTTCTACTTACTTTAATTCCATCCAAAGAGGAGGGGGGAAGGGAAAGGGAGGGGCAGAGGATGGCTTCAATGAATGACATCATTCAATACTTGCATATTTACCCTACAACGCCGCATGTAGCTTTTACCATTTAAGACTAAAAATACCACAAGCACCACACAACACACCACTATTCAATTCAATTACATAAAAAGATAAAATCGCAACAAAGTAATACAGACAACTACAATTACATAGCTTGTTAATTTCCGTGGTGCAACGTCAAAATTTTACAGCCTCAGTAACATGTAGGGGGACCCAGGACGGCGCCTAGAAAATGAACTCATAACACTTTTATGAACGGAGGGTATGTTCACACAAGTTTCCCCGTTCAAAGATATAATAGCTATTAAAAATGTCTGACGCTCCCCGCAATCAGACTGTTATACTGTCACAGTCATCTTAATTAAAATCTACTATTTACTGCTGCATTTTGTTGAGATTAAAGAGATTGGTTGTTTGGTTTAGAAAGTCGTGTTTGTGAGAAGAAATCGAGGAGGAATCGAGGAGCTCGTGGCTAAATAATAACAGCCGCTCGGGTCGATCTTTAGGTTAAGCCGTGCTTGCCTAGGTTGGTCTGTGGATGGGTGACCTCCCATTACATACCGAGTTTCCTCCGTGCCTCGGAAAGCACGTTAAGACGTTGGTTCCGGGTGTCATTTGTAGATCTTTGACAGTCGTTAGGTAGTCAGTGGCCCAAAAAGTCTGACAACCAGTCTTATCAAGGGGTATTGTATTACCCAGTACTAACTGAGTTGTGGAGATCAGATAGGCAGTCGCTCCATGTAAAATACTGGTATTCGGCGGAATTCGGTTAGACTGGAAGCCGACCCCAATATAGATGGGAAAAAGGATAGGCAGAAAAGAAATACAATAGAGAACTTTTCTCGGTATGTTGGCAGAAGCGATGCCGTATAACCTCGTGCTATTTCTAAGTTCTCTTTTAAAGAGTTGAAAGCTATTAGCCATGAGCGTTTGTTAGTAGCCAATAGCCTATCCTATGAGTATGCTTCTATTGTTTTCAGTATACTCTGGTAAATACTTTCATAAAGGGGATGTTCTTTCTTGTAAAGTCGATTGTTAAGATTTTCCGATTGCATATCTCTAGACGATAGTAAAATAGAACAGCCCATTTCCCTCAGAACAAATCTTTTACTACTCGTGATTATAATCTCTAGTTGCATTTTATTCATTTTTTATTTCTTGGGGAAAATAAAACAATGTGTAGATAGGTACTTATCCATTGTCAATGAGCTTCTATATTGCACATAAAATAAATTGTGTTTTAATTCAGGAAAAATACCCATATACAACAAAAAATATAAATTGAGTTGAAATAAAAACAGTAAAGTAGGTAATCGTAAAAAATATCATTAAAAATTAACAAAAATTATTGAATAAAAATATCAATGAAATCACTCGAAAATTAAAACATGGAGGTACGAGTATGTATAGGTCCCACAGTCTTCAAAAATAACATACATTCTTTCGAATTTTTTTGTTCCCGCTTAGGTGAACAGTAATCCTGTGCACAAAATACCAATAAAAGTATTTGAAAGAAAATTTCATCACCATAATTAAAACGGATTTTCCATCCATAAAGTAATTAAAATATTATCAAAGTCCAAACTCTGGATAAGATTACAAAACCGATTAATAAGATATCGTTTTGACATCTTCTCAGAAAGCAATACCAACTTTTAATAGCCATGAAACTTAATAGAGGTCAGTTTTATTAACCCTTGATTTACTTAGCCGCAGATTTTTATAGTATTTTTATCTGGAGATTTTTAGGGTTCCGTACCCAAAGGGTGCCAACGGGACCCTATTACGAAAGCTACAATAGCTCTGCTGTCTGCCTGTCCGTCCGTCTGTCACAGAGCTGTATTTTTTTAACCGTAATAGATAGACACTTGTCTCAGAGTGGGTTGGACGTCATAACAACAAGTAATAATGTATCGTTAGGAGGTTCCTCTCTCAGGAGCCCTGAATGCCGGTAGCTTGGACCCTGTTCCCGATACCGGTGGGCTACTATTTTTATATTTTTAAATGTTTTTTTTTATTATTTTGTAAAGGAATATTTAAAAATGTAAATCTTAATATTTAAAAAAAGTAATAAAATTAAATTAAATTAAAAATTGAACAAAATTGATACAAGAAACGTGCTTTTTCGTCATTTTTGGCTCGATTATATTGTACAGTGGTACAGAACTTTTCTTAAGCGAGTCCGACTCGGACTTGCATATTTTATAGTGATTTTCTTGTTTTCCCACGGCACCAGAGAACGTGCTTTTTCCGCCTACATAACACAATAAATCGATACACCGCTGCGTTAACGCCGCCAATAACAGTTTGTTCTCGTTTGACGCTCATTTAGTAAGGTAAACAGCCGTCTAAACAGCCAATATGGTGGTATAAATGCAAGCATTAGCTGTTTATGTTCCCCTTATGAAGTTAACAATGCATTTCATTTAGCCATTAATGAGAGTAATTTTATATGTTGAAGGAAAATGTTGATTTGAGAATGGTTATGTCGTTTTGTTTGATTTTAATTTTATGGTTTACTGATTATGCAGTTTTGGATTTGATCAATTTTGGATAATGCGCCTTTAACTAAAGTACACACTAAAATGGCTGCACAAAATTAGACAGGCATAGTTTGTATTTAACACGTCGCAGCGGGCATTTTGCGGAACTGCAGCCATGAGGCACACAGTGTAATTTTTTTTGTTTAGATTTAAGTTGTTTTGCTTTTTTCTTATATTACTTTGTTTTATATTGTGTGCACTTGTGGCATATGCCAAATAAATGTTTCTTTTTTTTTAATTCTTTTATTTCTTTCTAACAGTTTTTGGATCACATTAAGTATAAAACTAGAAGAAAAGTGAGAACCTACCACAACTCAAAAATGTCGCCCGATTCACCTCATATAACTTTCAAACCATAACTTATTCGTACAACCAATCTTGCCAGAAGAGGGTTGAACTATTCCTAAACAAGGACCACACAACAAAATTAAGCAATTTCCTCGTTCAGCCAAATAAAACATAATGATTAATTCATCAGTACCGTAGGTAAGAACCATCCAACAAGGAGTACGGGCAACATAATTGGGAATATCGAAATATAAACGGGACAGGAAAAAGGACCACCAATTCGGCATGTGTCGGTAGTTGAACTCAAACGGTGCGTAAACGTGGTAGATTAAACTCAACCAACTATATACCCGGTGTTGCTGTCATAGACGGATAAAAAAAAAATACAATTTCCACACAATTCCTTTGTTTGTACCAACACACGGAGGTAATTATGTTTTTGTTGTATAGTTTTGTGCGACCGACGACCCTTTGTTTTGAAATTCCAAAACGTCTTCGCAATTTGGGGGATGTCGTTGGTATTCTTAACAAAAGGTTTGGATTCAAGATGGAAGTTATTTAGTGGGTTTTGTGGATTAGAAGATAATAAGGAGATAAACGCTAGGACTAAACCAGTGAATAGTTAATACTTTATTTTTAATCCGTTATAATAAAAATAAACGAAAAACAATACTTATGGCTGAAAAGCAAATATTTTTTTGGTTGGAAATGAAAGCTTTCATTAAATAATAAGAACGTTTTCCTCGGAAACAGAACTATTTTCCGGGATGAAAGGTACCGTATGTCCGTTTCTGTACACCTGAAAACGTAGACACAAAATTTCAGGATGATCGGTTCAGTGGTTTAGGCGTGAAAAAGTAACAAACAAACAAACTTACTTTCGCATTTATAGTATTAGTATGGATTCGTAAAATCACTGAGAGCTCTTTCAGTACAATTTCAAAAACAAAGACAAATATTTTCCCGAAAGCCTCTTCTCCTACAAAACCCTTACGCACATTAAAAGGAAAAGTCGTCGGAAACAAGACACCTCGTGCTCCTTTAACCCCCCAAACGCGGGGGCACAAAATTTCGTCAATCAAGGGATTTACCTTACACTTGACGCTGACAACGTTCTTGAGTTACAAACTGGTGGGCTTAGCAACACGACACGATTGCATTGAGCCTGTTGACATCCATAAGTGAGGTTTTTATTTGAAAGACGTATGATTTTAGGCGGATTATGAAAGGGCAAGATTTTATGTTTTCTTAATGTTTTCTTTCTGTACTTGTTTTTGGGTTATTATAGTTAGTACGGTAAAAAAAATACCATAGAATCAGCAGTTCTGCACCCAGCAAGAACTGTTTTCTTTTGCGTAGTGATTAAGAAAGAAAGAAAGAAAAAATATTTATTTGTCGCAGGGACATGACGTGCATACAAACAAAATAAGTTAACAAAATCATAAGCACAACAAATGTTATAAATACAACAGGATAGAAACAAAGAAAAAAAAAATAGTTAACAGCTTGCACGTCGTGACTGCGACAAGCAGGTTACCACTCAGCATGATGCTGTGCTATGGGGGACCCACAGCACAGCGCTGGTTTTCAGTGGTCACCCGTGAAAAAAAAAATGTTTAATAAGTATTGATTATTTTATATTTAACCTAACATTTCACCTCATAACACATGTAACAATACACCTTTATTTTTATGCTGCAGACTGTGGCATTCTTTCTAGAAATGGTCGAATAAACAATAATAATCAGAAGATAATTTGACAGCAATTTCTTCTTAATTAATACACACAAAGGCACCTATATAAATAAGCAACATATTTCCACAACATCCAGAAACAAGCACCATAATTAATTAACCTTCAAAAGGTCTCCTATAATGACATGAACAATGACAAAAATAATAGGCATGCGATTGTCCTCCGTCAAATTGGGCCCAATCCCTCCGGCCCGTACATATTCACGCCATCGATCGCGGGCGATTGCCAGTATTTTGTGCAGTTAATTATCCGCAGCGCTTGCGGGTTAATCCGGCAAGTCACGTGACATGCACGTGCTTGGTTTAAAGGGACGTATTCTTGACCCAAACGGTTCGCCGGTAGGGTAGAAATATGTAGAATAGTAAGTGCATTTTTGGTGATAATGATCCAATTAGGGGCTTAAGTGGTTAGGTCACGTGGTGGGGCATAACTTTGTTATCTGTACTTAGATAGTGTAGGTAGCTTTTGTTGCTTACGCTACCACACATAACACTTGTTACACGTACTCTTAAAACCATGCGTCATTACCCACTTAAAAAAAAAACAAACGAAATCTTCCTTCCTATTTCAAATCTAGTCTATTTGACTTTTGTTTTTCTTTGTAACGTTATTTGAAGAACCCAAATAAACATGTTACATCATTTTATGTGTGGAACTGTTGTCGGAAAAATTGCGATCACAAAACGACAAAGCTTCCAGAATATTCCCCATCATCCCTCTGATGTAAAAGGATTAAATATTATAAATAAAATATTTATAAAGGGTGTCTATAGTCAATCAGTAACGGGATTTGGTATGGAAAATTTCTGTCAATATTTGGGAGAGAGTTTCATTAATTATATCATTAGATGTGTTATGTTAATCAAGGAACCTAACTGATATATTATTGTGTTACGTTTACATACTATTATAAAAAGTAAGTGATGCCCTATGTCCAGACAAGATCTTTTCGAATGTTCTAATCAATCCGAAAGCATCCTCTGTCGGCGCGACGAAAATAACGAACGCTTCAAATCGTATCAATAAAGACACAGCCTTATTCGATTTGTTTTTCAAATAAACTGGATAAACCATAAAATATTCAGAATAAAAAAAAAACACAACGCTATGAAAAGAACATAATATATACGGGGTGTAAACAGACCCTTCACCAAGCCGTCAACCAGGCATTCTGTACATCAAACTAGGTAACTTTACGCAAAAATTATTGCTGGGAAACGACTTTTTTTTTAGGGTGAAAAATCACGTTTTACGGTAAAACTCAATGTAACGTACTCAAAACATTGTGCTGATGGATGGATTGAATAGTACGACGGTCGTGAAGGTGATTAAAGTAAAAATCTTACATTAGAGACATGTATTTAAAAAAAAACTTGTGAAAAAGTTGGAACTTTGACCCCCAATATATCCGATACTAGAAGGTTCCCAGGTATGATCTAGAACAAAAAAATGATCGCAATGACGAGGAGAACAAGTACCTTTCGGCTTCGTTAAGGGTCTTTTTACACCCTTTATACGTATTCCTATTTTTCCAAAAGCATATTCAGTTTTCAAAAAGCCATTATGAAAAGCAAATAAACACAGAACACGTTATTCAGCAAACTTGTTTCGTATTAATTTCAGCGCGTACCTGTTCTTCATACTCCAATTTTGTATGGGCTCTTTAGATCCCCTGCATAGAACCCTTGGAGGCATTGTAATGCAATTGGCCCTTAAACAAAGATTTTAAGCGCAAAGTGGCCAGTTCAAAGATTTCGTTAGGTTCCCCCAGGGTACTTTCGAGCTCATATCTCCCTAAAATCACGAAGGCATAATTTAAAGTATAAACATATTAGTGAAGGGCCAGGCGGCTGCTGCGGGCGAATTTCTAACGACGGTAATATTGGATCATGTTTTTGTTCGTGGTATGCGGTAGTAGATTTTCTGGAGTGGAAGAATTGCATTATAAAACAAAAAAGATCATTAGCATTAAAAGACGACGTGCATAATAAAGACGAGTGTTTAGCGTAAGCCAAATCAAAAGCAATTGCATAAAGTTTTGTCGACAGAAAATGCATCGCGAACACAACATTAGATTTTACGTCCCTGTCATTAAAATTAACGAAACGAATAATAGTGACCACGGAGCTTCCTAACTTCCTTAACAGGCGTGTGCGCACGACTAAGCTCAGGAAATGACTGAGAGTAAACGCTAAGATAGAAAAGTATAATGTCTAAAGTCTTAACAGCTTTATCTCAACTTCGACTCGGTACGCCATCTCGTGGCCAATTTCCTTACCCAGTACGTAGGATATTATTTTAATGCGTAACTTGGAGGAAATTTCAACGGAATGGTTATGGTAGCAGTTATGCCTGAAGTTGTGGACCACCAATTACTTGAATGGGACCTAGACTGCATTCTTAGTTTCATTTCGTTTTGAACTATGGAACGTTCCGAGTTATTCGCAAACAAGTTTCTAATACTGTGTTGTTTGTTTATATGGAAAAAGTTATGAGGGAATTGCATATTTTTACAAGCTACCTACAGCGATTATTTTTGATTTTTTTGCCAAATTTGGTGATCACACTGCAGCATTTTTCCACAATAACGTTCTGTAAGTTATGCCTATATACTAATTAAGGTATCATGATCTGCCTAGTCTTTTCCCAACTATGTTGGGGTCGGCTTTCAGTCTAACCGGATGCAGCTGACTACCAGTATTTTACATGGAGCGATTGCCTATCTGACCGCCACAATCCAGTTAGTACTGGGTAATACGAAACCCCTTTGGTAAGACTTGTTGTCAGACTTTGGACCACTGACTACCTAACGACTGTCAAAGATCTACAAATGACACCCGGGACCAACGGCTTAACGTGCTTTTCGAGGCACGGAGTAAACTCGGTATGTAATAGGTGGTCAACCATCCACAGACCAACCTAGGCAAGCACAGCTTAACCTAAAGATCGACCCGAGCGGCTGCTAATTAAGGTATCTAGGACAACATTTACTTAATTATTGGTCATTTCTGAGAAAACTTATTAAAACATAGTCCCGCATATGTAAAGGATAATTATGTTCAGCAAGCACAAATAAATTCCTTGGATCCAACTTGCATTAAAAATCTCATTTCTCTAAAAGGTGTTGCGCTCATTTCGTATTTCCCCTATCGCGTAGATAGAATCTCAAACATATTGATACACATACTCGTCGCATCTTCGAGAGCTGATCGAGTTTCCATTTCTGCGAAGGCTGTTGCATTCAGAGCTCCTATTACGAAAGCTCATCTGGTAAATGCAGTATGAGCATTGCTGGGCGCAGGAGGGTGGCACAGTCGCTTAAGTATTGTTGATATTCTAAACCGCCCCAGAACGGTGCGGCCCTCTGTCGCAACCGCACAGTGTCGCGTGCGTTCGCCTGATTGCAAGCATTGGTAATGTGTGGCTTGTGTACGACGAATTTTGACTTTAAGATGCGAATGTTAGAGTGGTTTTTAATGGGTTTTCTGTTGATAGAAAGAAAAAACATTTTGCTTGCGCCAAACATGATGAATAACGGGAAAATACACAAAAATAATAAGTAGGGATATACGAGTATGCATCACATGGATACAAAACGGTCATTGCAGTGACATTGATCCACCGCTGAGTTTTAGCGACTGCCAGCGTTGATTGGTGAAAGCAAATAGTAAATGAAAAAAAAAGCCGAATCCTCTATTCTATAAAACGTGTTATTAGACCTTTCACCTGCGGACAGTCGAAATAAACACTTGTTACTATACGCATTTGGTCACCAGCTTTGTAGTTTTCTTAGGAAACTCCTAGTGTAAGAAGCGTTATTATTATTATTTATTTATTTATCGATACAAAGTTTATAAAAATCTTAACTTAAGAACTATGCCCTACAAACCCGTTTTCACGGATTTTCTGTGGGAACGGAACAAACAGTATAAAACAATGTTTACTAGTGCGGACACTTAATTTACACTTATATTACTTTTTAAGAAACTAACAATAAATGCTTATCTTGTAGGTACGTCACGTTACGTGTTCACAATTTGATATGATATATCTTCTTTTCTAGTGTTGGTAAGAGCTGCAGAAAAATAGCATTAAAACGAACGCAAATGTGTTGTTTTGGATAGATCTCTCCAAGAAGGCATAATTGCACTGCAAAAATCAATACAGAAAATATAAGATACTATTTTCAATTCAGATTGCTCTAAATTAATTTCAAGAATTTAAGTATCTAAAACCAAAAGTGAGTTTATTATAAGTTTGAGATTCGTGAATAAATAATATTGAAAGTAGATAAAGCTATTGCGGGATAACCTACAAAGTTCCCTTTCAAGTCAGTACTCAGTAGGCGGTCTCGAACAATAAAATATAGCCTACGTTCGTCGCATACAGCCCGCAACGTCATGGAAGTCGTTCGCAGTTGGCGAAGCGTTAAATGCTACATTTTCCTCGGCCATTTGCAATTCGATATTCAGCTAAGCTTCGCGGGATTGAACTCTCCGGATTGCATGTCTACTCGCTTGATATTGTAATAATATTCATCCCTTTTAAGTATAAAGTGGATCAGGAGTATAAACTCTACCCACTCGCGGTCGAGATTAAGTGATCTGTATCAAGGAATAATATTATTGTGTTTTGTTGTGTTAACTTTTGTACATTACTTTTTGGTTAAGAACAGTGTGCTTACTTTGGCAATAGTGGGCTAAAGGTTGAGCTGGATCGTTATTCTTGTTTCAAAGTATAAGATAAAAGTTATAATAACGGTATAACTTAAATAAACTCTCGGTACAGCTACCTATAAACTGTCATGTGAATACGCATTTAATTCAGAAATATCATATCTTCCTCATACGTTAGAGCACATAGTCAGGATGTTCCTTTTTCAAATAACACCATAAACAAAAGTCCAGGGTCTGCTCCAAATACGGCACATTTCCTTTACATTTTTATTCTTAATTCACCACACTAGCTCCTTGAGTTATCCTCTACCACTAGACAATCAGTGGCGGCGTGGGTGCCGCCCCTGGCACCTTTTGTTGCCTCGCAACTTATTGCCACAGAAATCCACACACCTACGTTCCACATTATGTTCTTACAATAAAATCTTCATCATTCTCTGTCCGAACAAACGCATGGCAGTAACAAATTGGTCATTCTTCACTACGTTTAACGCCCACCATGCTTAAGATACTGCTGTATGCATTTTAATGCGTTTTAATGGTTCAGCACTACTGTATGCAATGGGATTATGCCTGGATGCAGTCAGACATTTCTAGGCAAGATAAACAGTGGAGGCGTTCTCTGAGATTACTACTAAGAGTCTGTGCGTCTTGTATAGTCGAGATTTCCGTTTGTGAATAACCTAAATGTTTAAGTAACCATTGTTTTAATAATGAGTCATGCTTGTGTACTGAGTTAATTACTTGGAGTAAGGTTAAGACTACAGATGTTACTGTTTGGCTTTATGTGGCTTTGAATAAAGAAATATGTGTTGTAATCCTGCTGTTTTGATTCTTGGAATGCTACTTGGGAAGACTTAGTATTAAAAACAAGTTTCTGGTCAGTTTTCACTCTTACTATTTTGTTTATAGTTGAACGTAATTTTACAGTGACAGTAATATTTAAAAAACTGTGTTTTGGGAAGGATAAACTGAAGAAACTCTTGAGAAGTAGATGGATAGTAACTTCCCACAAAGTATCTAACATAAGGACTTGACATACGAACATAATTTCGAATAAAACAAAATTGGAACATAACACTGACCTCTTAAGAGTCAATTTCATTAACCTCCAGCACACTATTCAAAAACAAACAAAACACAAACATTTCACTTTTGAGGTTAATGCTGTTCGCAATTTCACGTAACATAAGCCACATTTTAATTTACCCAACATACAAAGAGCTTGCATTGTCGTGGCAACTCTGAGCCAGCTAGTCTTAATCTCCGCCGGGGCAAGTTGCGACTGCCCTAATGATATCTCAAGATGCGCTTAAGAGCCCATACATAACACTCTATGAGACGTTTTTAAAATTTAAGCCAACGTTAATGCATTCTACCCCGTTTACTGTTTATATTTATTCAAATTTGTAGGCGAGTCCACAATGCTGTGTCTTGCCTTTGTGATGGTATCATATTAGCATAATACGAGGTGTATTCAATGGACAAAGTAACTGGTATAAAATAAAATTTTACGGTATACCCTTATATTGAAGGGAGATCGGGTTATTCTCAATAAAATGCCCATGATTCGTGGTGTATGGGAACCGAGTATTTCACGTCCATTCACTAGATTGTTGTGATCAAGTTCTGTTGTATCCAAGTTGGTTGTTTTGTTGCTTCAAGGCGGGTGCACTTTATATTGCTTTTCTTTGTAAAAGTGTTTTAATAATATAAAATGGTTATGAAATGTTGTTGTTTTATTTATTTTATGAAAATGTATTCCATTGTCTGTGGGTTTCCTTAGCCTTAGGGGTATTACAAGGTACCTAGTAAACAATAACATGTTTTCGTTTATAAAGTGTTTTAATTAATGTTGTCCGGGGATTTGGTTTACCTGTATGTTTGGGAAACGTAGGTACCTGCTAAGTACGGACATCAAGAAAAGTCGTTTGTTATTTTTTTTAGGTACCTGGCCAACAAATAAATAAAATAAAAATACGTATACTTTAATGGTTTTGGTCTTACTCTACATCGCACGCGTAAAGTCAAGTTTGATTTCTAGCTTGTAGACCCCATTTTTTTATTCAAACATTTGGGAAACGTAGGTACCTGCTAAGTACGGACATCAAGAAAAGTCGTTTGTTATTTTTTTTAGGTACCTGGCCAACAAATAAATAAAATAAAAATACGTATACTTTAATGGTTTTGGTCTTACTCTACATCGCACGCGTAAAGTCAAGTTTGATTTCTAGCTTGAAGACCCCAATTTTTATACAAACATGTTGTGCTTTAACTCTGAAATAATTATTAACAGATCCTTAAACAGCTATGCAGAAGACCATATTGCCCAAAAAAACACTGTAACAAAAACCAAAACAAAAAACAAAATCTTAACAAAGCTTCAAAAAATTAAATGAAGTTATCGAACAATTTTCCAATTACCCGCTTTAAAATAATCGAAGTAGTTGAACAAAAAATTAATAATCGATTCACAAAGTTTGAGTAACGATAAATTTCGTAATAAACTGAGCCACGCTGTACTCTAAATACTTTATTTTGAACGCCGCTCGCGGGCATTGCTCCATTATTGAAACGAATTGTTTTCTGAAGTTTTAATATTAAAGGCTACGTTATTGGAATTTCCTTCTTGTTTTTTTCTATTATTGCTTATAAAATTGCTGTACTGTTTAAACTTTTAAGTATGGCGGACTTTTCTTTATTGGGTATCGAATATTTTGATTATAGAAACTGCTGTTTTCATTTTTTTAACAAAAATAGTCCTTTATTTTCAATCTGACTGACATTTTGAAACATTTGAATAAAAAATAATTATCCAAATCGGTTCAGGCGTCTTCGAGTAATCGGTGAACATACATAAAAAAAAAAGATTCCGACGAATTGATAACCTCTCCTCCTTTTTTGAAGTCGGTTAAAAATGGGAAATCTATATAACGTATCTATCAAATGTTCAAACCTTTTCAATGCAAGCTTTTCAATGGGCATTTTTTTTTCAAAACGAGGGGACCGGGAGCTCATACCAAAAGCAAAAAAAAAACATTTCACTTAAAAGGAGCATGCACAATTGCACAGTGCATTTTCCTTTACTTTTTTTTTCAAAAGAATCATTCAAGACGAGATAGAAATAAACCCCAGGTTTAACATGTAAACAGTTAAAAGTACTCAAGACGAAGAAAATGTTTTCCTAATCAAAGCCTCTTCAAGCCCTTTTCATAGCTACTAGAATCGAGAGGATGAATGGTACTGAATGTTAATTCACATGAAAGCTTGAGTTTGTATCTAATTACACTTTACAACCTTTCTACTTGTTAAGTAGACTCGAATTTGTGCTGAGTTTAATCGAATTTATGTTTTGACAGACCAAGAGCTTTTTATAAGCAAATAAGTACATTTTTATAAATTATATTTAAAAAAAATAATATGGCATTTAAAAATAACATTTTTACAATTTGTAAAATGTCGGTTAAGGCAAGATTTTTTCTAATTATTTTTATTAGTCATTTAATTAAACAGGCACGTACCTGCCATAACAAACCCAATTTCTTCGAATTCATAAATGTCTTTATAATTAATTTTCCCCCGGAAAACGCCCACGTCCTTACAAAATGTACTCTAAAAAATAACGTCTAAACAGTAGCCATTGTTTCAGGCCAACCATTTTGTTCCCGCGCACTAAAATTAAACGTCAATCGTTATGTCAAAGGCAGCGTGGTCGTAGTTTGTTATTAAAATTATCGACAATTCCTACTTCCTTGGGATTTTCTAAAACATCCCTCTTGTTCCGATTTTTTTTTAATTTTCCCTCCTGCTGTGTGTATTTTTAATGAGAAAATATTGCAGAATGTGCCGTCAGCTACAAGTTGGTTTTATACCGAAATGCGTCAACTTATTTAGTGGCGAGTATTAAAAAAACTTTGTTTATGACTCGAAGGACCATTATGTCAGTTAATGAACATGCAAACAAGAATGATAAAAAATAATTATAAAACTTTGTGTGTCTGTTTCACTTCTGTTTCTGTAGAATAAAAAAGTACCAGGAAGAATAAAGTATCAGGTGATAAAAAATACAGTTTCAAAAAATACTTTTAGTCGGTCGAGTTCCTTCCCGAATACCTTGTGTTTTTAAAGACTTTAACACTAATGCAATTTAAAAAACCGTTTCTGCTCTATTCCGATTAAACACATTTACCCGACATTACAAACACGACCAAAAAGAAATCGCCCATTTTCTATTTCCGTACCCAATCGTTTAACATACGACGAAATCATTTCCATCCGTTCAAACTTGGTAAAACGATTTCAAATTACTTCAAACACAACAGGAATGAGTGAACTGAAAACTCGTTTCTTCGCTATAAATCGGAATATGCAAAATGCTGGGATGACAAAAGTTTGTTTCGCTGGCCAGTGGCTAGGTTCGTTTCGAACTCCTGATACGGTTTGACAATGCACATGCAAATTAACCAACAGCAAAGAGCATTTCTGTGCGGAAAGTTTAATGGCATAGCGTACCTCGTTTAAGTTCCGCGATCCTTGCAACAATTATTTTGCTACCGGTGCTATTCCTGTTTACCCGCTTTCCCTATTTTGATCACAATGCGCTACGTGTGCGAACTTGGCTAGTCTTCCCTTACTTAAGCTAAATAAGGAGCCTTTTATAATGTGGGAAAAATGGAAAATGTATCGAGCTTGGAGTTGAAGAAATAAAGGAATATAACTCTATATCTTTGCACAAGGTCCAGGGTCAGTTGAGGTTAAGGCATCTTTGTTATGGTTTTTGAATAAAAACTAATGAAAGTCAATCGGTTTAACACACTTAGCGGTTTAAATATAAACTAAGTGAATTCGTCTTCTTAGAGTGTCGATGACAATTTAAATTGAGTCAGCCCAAAATTTGGCGACGAGTTTGGCACCTGCCATCAGCTCCTGTTATGTGCAAGCAACAGGACAGGCAGGACACGATATCATGGTGTCCTATCGTTTGTGGGGCAACACCACATTTACACTCCACTATGTGTATTCATTGCAACAGACCTTTGTGATTTTCCAAAAAAATCATTTAATACCATCAAATATTTTAAAAAAGCATGCCTATTTTAAATTACCTTTTGATTTCTTAATTAGCTTTCAGAAAAAAATACAGAATTACACATTTAAAATTCTCTCCTAGATCATTAATTAAACATGGAGGCACTTATTAATTTCCGCTTATCAATTTTTAATAAAGCACACTGAAACATAAGGAGGGTATATTTTTGAAACAAAGTAGACCGTAATCTTAAAAATCCAATATTGCGAAATTAAGTTTTTTAATTAATTTTCTTTCTGAATTCACGGCTTAGTTTTCTTCATTGCCCGAGGCTGTCCGGCAACAATATTGAGTTCCAAGATATCTTAATAACCCGAATACCTATCTTTTGTTTTGTTACTACGAGATAATTATTGCTATTCTCGAAAATTACAATAAAATTAATGATTATTTATCAGTATGAAATATATTTTAAAAATTGAAGTCTAGTGGTGTGACCATCCGTCTGCCAGGTCTCGAGTTCGAACCCAAGACACGTCTGATTTTTCGGCATCATGTGCGTATTGTATAAATATCACTTGCTTCGGAAAAGAAAAACATCGTGGCGAAACCAGCATCCTTGAAAGATATTTTCGACGGCTTGTGAAGCCAAGTCAGAGGCCCTTGGGCGGCATAAAAATCTGACACCAGGTTAGGCACTAACCACACGATAAAGAAAGAAGAAAGATCAGTATGAATTCGATTATTCGTTATTTCTCACACTACCAAATAATACATAGCTTGCTTTTAAAAACAAAACGCAACGTTGCTCACTCAAATGTGTCCACAAAACAATTGAATATTGCATTATAATTGAATATTTTTCTCAATCATTCTGTGGCCACTTGACAACCGACATAAATACCTGTCCCCATTCAAGAGGAAATGTGCTAAATTACATATTGTTCAGTAATATATTGTAATGAAATGCGTCTGTGCGCATGCGATTAGTGGAGCGAGAAATTGCTTAATCAGTCATCTGTGTAATGTCGATGATTAGCCCGATACCAATATGAAATCGACGGTGAAATTTTCGGTGCATTCATTCATTGCGACAAGCAATAGTAGGGGTAGCGACAAAAGTTTCACTGGGTCTGTGAAAGTTCTCTTTTTTTGTTTTTTAGGGGAACGGGATGAATTTTGTTGGAAACAGATTTCTAGTTTTAATATATTTTTGTCGTTTTTATCGTAAACTTACTTTTAGCAATCTAATAAATTCAAATTATTAGAAAAACTTAAAGGTTTTAAAACTCCTACTTTACAATTTTTGGTAAATAGGCACAGTGCTTTAAAGAGGCTATAGTGTAAAATGCAAATCGAGAAAAGACAATCACTAAATAGAAAATAACACCTTAATGGAACAACTACGGTGGAACTAGTGAGACGAGTTCGATTAAGTTTTGTTTCATTTGTTCCATTCTCAAAGTCCATGGAACTACTGAGAAAAAAAATCTCACTAGTTCCATGGAACTAATTGCTAGTGGAACTAGAGAGAATGATCCATTAAAACCAACTCTGCAATTCTGAAAAAATAGCTAGCCTAAATAAATAATATATCATGCCTACCAACAACAATGTATTTTGTTTAAAAACTACAACCATAATTCCCTGGAACATTTACAACAGATTTATTAACAGAATCCTTCACACATTCAAGCTTCATGAGCCGTAAATTTGCCAACAAATGGCCCTTGACGATTTTCACGCTGTCAGAGAAATGAAGGAAAACAGAATCCTGGGTATTGACCGCCCCAAGAGATATATTACCCAGTCCCAACCCGCCACGTCACTATGATAATAAATACCCCAGTAATACACATTATTTTCCTACCCTTTATACGAATTATTTACGTCAAAAATATGATACTTTATGGACGTATCGATAGTTAACGTGATTAATGATATGAGCGCGTGGTTAATATCAATTATTTGATTTTCTATTCGATTGTTTTCTATTCGAGTGGACAAGGTTTTAATATCGAAGTTGTTTGGATTTATTGCTCAGTCGTCGTGTAGTGGTTGTGTACGGATTGCTATTATGAATGGTCTGATGTCTGCATTGCAAGAAAAATCTAGTGTCAGTGCCAACAGTAGTGATTTGATGTACAATTTGTACTGATAATGACTTTTGGTTTAAAATATTTGTCCTCTTAAACAAAAGTCAGAGAAAGGCATCTTTCTTCAATGATCTTCATTTTACTGACTACTCCGAATTTGGCATTTAAGGAAACCTCAGAAGATCCATATGGGAACCCCCAATACCTTGAATCTTTATTAACCACAGGAGTTTTTAGACTTATATTATTACTTATCTCCTGACCAATCTACATAAAATCCCCCAGTAATTTCCCTCGAACTAATTTTATCCACCTTTTATCCATTTCCACGTTACCAGTACAAAATTCAATTCAGTTTTCCAATCGACTGAAAGCTGTTTACAATCACGCAAGCAAGTAACACGGCTCGTTTGAGCTAAATAAAAGACTGCGGACGATGCGTCCGAGCCCAGTGGAGTACGGTAGGTGAGCATGGACAGGGGTGGTACGGGTAGTAAGTATGGTAATGTTTTACTCTGTAAATGTGTAGAAATAATAGTGTTTTTACTTGATTATGTTGTTGATTGTATTGGTGCAGTTTTAAATGAATGAGAATTATTTTCTTTGACTACTCACTCATACTACAGGTTTGTTCCGGGTATGGCTGTTTGCGTGTGTGTTTAAATTTTTGTAAACGCAACGTACCCACGACACAGGAGAAATTTAATGTATAGTATTTTTAGGCGCGAATTACACAGAAACGGCGTAAGGCGCAAGATGCGGCGCAGGCGTGGAATTTATAAGAAAGCGAAAGAACGGCGTGCCTGCGCTGCGCCGCTTGAGTGTAATTCACGACACGTCGCCTACGTACATTTTGTATGAAAACATTTTGAAGCGGCATCGACCAGCAGCGACCTTATGTCTTTTCTGTGTAATTCGCGCCTTAGACAAGATGCAACTTTTCGGGCAGGTATAATTTTACGGTAGGAGATAGTTTCGCTAAACAGTGTATCACCATTTAGTAACGTTCCATTTGGATTAAGCAAGCAAGGCATGCAATACATTTAAGTTAAAATAAGCTAGATATAACTTTTTAGCCTAGCTTTTTGTCAATCATATTGGGGTCGGCTTCCATTCTAACCAGGGAGCCACAATCTATCTGTCCTCCACAACCCAGTTTCTGGTTGAAAGATACCTTGGTCTACCACCTTCTGACTACATAAAAAACAAGCTAGATAAACGCCACATAATTGCCCAAACCACTTTTTTCTCGGTGTTAATTCTATTGCTAGGTCTTACCAAGAAATAAAAAAAAAATCCAAACCCGTGTAAAATTGTACGAGTTTTTAATTTGCATTCGTCTCATTCGTCACTTAGTATTCAAAGCGTCGCCTTCAAGTGAATCGAAACAGGAACTTTCAATGGCAAAAACATTCCTACTAAGTGGAGAGCTGGAATTAGCGGATTATTCATTCTTTTATGCTCTCATAATTATATCTTAGGACGCTGGGTTACTTCTATTTTTCATGCTAATCTAGAAACGTGCTTGAAAATAACTTACGACGTTCATTTAATGTATGTCGGCACTAAGAGTTGTGGTTCTTCAAAGTTCTGGACGAGATGCTAGTTGTAAAAACTAGCCACACATAATGTGACATAAAAATGCATGTTTAGTTGAGTGCTTGCTAAGTTTAGGGCACAGTACTTAGGTATCTAAGTACTAGTTTTTTTATAAGGTGTTCACAAGCTTCTAGCGGTTGGTCTAATGATGAGCAAGTATCTGCCATCATCAGCTGCTTGTGGATTGAGGCGAATCTGAATGAGTCAGTTTCATCTAAGGGTATCGGGTTGTTGTTAGACTGGAAGCCGACCCCAAAATATTCGGGAAGAGGCTTGGCAGAAGACTGCATCGTTAGTCTAGTGGTCGCAAGCGCGACTGCTGAGAATGAGGTCCTTGGTTCGATTCCCAGGTTGGGCAAAGTGTTATTGGGTGTTTCCATCAGGAATTTCTCAGTCAATGGCAATCGATTGATAGCAATAGCCTCGCCCCTATTGCTTCGGACTTAAACATAACTGGCGAAATGTGTGTATCATTTGGTACTCCTATGCGTGACCCTTCAGGAATTACAGGCATGATGTTATTTTATAATGCAATAAAATGCGTATTTCTACAAAGAAAGGCTTTTAATATTTAAATCTAATTTTTTAAGCCAACTACTTTATTAAAACACTAATAAACCTTGTTAGTGAACTATTGCATTACGACACCAAAAGATAATGCCCAGCATTATCTTTTTAATTAAACTAATGTATCAAATAGATTGGTCGTTAGAGATTTACTGTCCGTTTTACTGCTGATTTATTCCAAAAATGTGCTGCTATTGGCTTATGTCACCAACTAGTTGGATAATGAGACCTTTAGGAATTATTTGGGGCCCTTTTTCCACAATTTTTCATGTCACATACGTAAAACCAAAATTGAATCAAGGGATGATCTAAATGTTAACTGAGTCACTGAAAACTAGCTACCACCTGAGCTTCGCAGGGTTGAAATGTACTTGCGTAGCGCCAAGACAAAAGGTCGGCGCTACAAGAAGTAATCCAGCAATATAGAACAAAAAGGACTACAGTGTCATCTATGATACAAATGAAGAATTAACATCAACATTCTAAATTGCGCTATTAAAGTTATTATAATCTAAGACTAAATAGCGTGCCTGAAAGAGATGTAAGCAAACAGGAAGGGGTCCGCAAGGGCCGATGCCTGCCGGGGCTGCGGGACTGTTCGGAAAAGAGAATACCGCGACCCTGGAACACAAAGGGCAAGGAAGGAACATGGATGGGTTTTATTCAGCACGAGTCTGACACTCCCTACCACTCCGCCCAGAGCGGGATGAATTTCCATTCGAAAAAAAAGAACTGCCGGGCAGTAGCCCACCAGACACAACACCCGTCTGGTCGGAGGATCCTCCTTTTTGTATGGGGGACGAAGAACTTACATCCTGATCTTCATACCCCTATATTATATTATACTACACATAAAACTTCCGCGATAAATTATCAACATAATTGTGAAAACTGCATCAAAATGCTATGTGTAGTTTAGATGAACTAAGCGATCAAACAAACAGACACGCAAAGCTTCTTTGTAATTATAACACGTATAGATGATGATTATCTACTTAAGTAGCGAACCCCTAAACTTTGAAGACCAATTAAGAGCCAGTACAAAATACAGACATTCCAAAAAGTAAATGAACTTTACGTCAGCGCCTAACGAAAAGGGATTAAGTAGATTTTCCTTTTAAAAATATCCTCGTCCCAATGTGGCTGATAAATGAGTTAAAGCTTGCTCCATGTCATATTGAGACCTTTACTGTTCATTACTGTTATTAGCTGAAGGGTCGAACAAGAGAACAACTTTTAGACCCCTTTTGGGATTTGCGAAGCTCCCAATTTTTGGGATCCTAATCCCATTCCACGTTCTTTCGTCTCATTTCAACGGAATCAGCGAAACTTCTCAATTACGTATGTATAACGAAATTTCTAACACAGTTTCTATTGCGTTTCACGCTTGTGCATGCAAATTGGAGAGCGATAGCGAAGCTATTATTTGCTCGCAAAGTTAAATAGCTTTTGTCGGTCTTTCTCTAGAAAAAACCCAGGAAGAGTTTTAATCCCAAATCGAACTGGGAACTGACTGAAGTTTTTAACGAGCTGTTGTTATAGAGAATGCGTTTTTTTTCTGTCAATGAATACTAACTTTATATTGCTGCTGAAGTTGTACAATGGAACAGCGTGCATTTTTTAACCTTCCAGATTTAAACAAGTAACTTTAATTTGTTTTTTTTTTTTAGTCATGGTTTGGAAGTTTGTAAAGGGGGATTTGGACTTTAGTCCACCACGCAAGTCCAATGCGGGGTGGTGGCAGATATTGCACAAGATAGAGAGGTTTAGAAGGAGAAAGGGCCTTTGCACAGCAGTGGGACTAGATACTGCTATATACCAACCGCTTTAATGAGTCCTCCGCCTTGCCCCATAAAAGGGACGTTAAGCATCCACGTCAAGTCCTAACAATATCCCACAGGTTATTGGCTTTAAAATAACTATAATCCACGTAGGTATTACGATACTAATTGAACCAATACGTGATCAACCTTCAGAATAAGCTCAGCTGTTTGTGTGTGTGAGTTTTAAATGTTTGTAAACGCACCCACGATACAGGAGAAATACCTAGTGTAGGGCAACGCTTTAAAAAAAAACATTTAAATTGATACTTTCACGAGGACTCATTAAAGCGGTCGGTCTATAGCTGCTAATACGAAGTGTTTCAAGGAAATTCGAATTAAAGATAACAAAGTTACCTTTTCCTACAAGGGTTCCTGTCAATAGCTAAATTTTTATCTACTAGTCCTAGAGACTAGTCCTAGACCAACATTATAGTCAATTCATATTACATCAAAATAAATGATGACTCATCAACACGTACAAAAACCATAATGCAAACATCAATTTTCACAACACGTCTATAAAAAATCGGGTTAGTAGCTTACGTAATGCACTCATGAAAAACTAAGAGCTTTCTCACATCATAGCCTTTCAACAGGGTATCCATCACTAATACATAAAACTGGCTCATAGTGCTGATGTCACTGTAATACATAAATCTAAGTGCAAGTTGCAACGATAAAAGTAGGTCGGGGTTACGTCATAAGGTGCTGCGATTACCTGTGAGTTTTCTTGATGACGTGACGATAAAAATATTACGAACACACCTACATCATCACCATCATCTGCCTAGCCTTTTCCCAACTATGTTAGGGTCGGCGTCCAGTCTAACCGGATGTAGCTGAATACCAGTATTTTATATGGAGCGACTGCCTATCTGACCTCCACAACCCAGTTAGTGCTAGGTAATAATAGACTGGTTGTCAGACTTTTCGGGCTACTGATTACCTGTAACGTCAAAGGTTTACAAATGACATCCGGGACCAACGGCTTAACGTGATTTCCGAGACACGGAGAAACTCGGTATGTAATGGGCGGTCAGGGTCACCCATCCACCGACCAACTTAGGCAACCAAGAACGGCTTAACCTAAAGATCGATCCGAGCGGCTGATATTATTTAGCCACGAGCTCCTAAAACGCACATTCAACAAACATTTAGTATAACATCACATCTTGCCTGTAAATTCTCGAAGGGATATGATGCAGGGTAGTGTTTCTAATAAAATTACATCCCGTAAGTTATGTTGAGGACCCATGTATTAGAGGGCGAGCCTATTGCCATTAACCGGGCCCAAATCCAGACTCGTGGCCGCTACTTAGAAATTACAAAAAAAAACACTTTGCCCAACCTGGGAGTCGAAACCAATACTTCATGCTCAGCAATAGCGCTTGCGATCACTAGACCAACGAGTTATTCAAGTCTTGCTTTTTAAAAACATAAACAAGCCAAGAGAAGACTTTGTTTTAACTATTGCAAATGAAATCGTCACCACAATTTAGTTATACTCAAGTTAATTATAACATAACCTCACGCCTGTAATCCCGGAAGGGTTAGGCAGAGGTGTATCTAATAGTACACCCACATTTCGCCAGTTATGTTTAAGTCCCATGTATGACCACGGAGTCTGAATTTGGGCCCCCTAGGCCCAAATTCAGACTCCGTGGTCAGCGACTGAGAAATTCCTGATGGAAAAACCCAATAAAACTTTACCCGACCCGGGAAACGAACCCAGGACCTCATGCTCAGCAGTCGCGGTTGTGTCCATTCGACCAACGAGGCAGTCATAATATATGAAATCGTCACCACAATTTAGTTATAATCAGGTAAATCATGAATATTAATAAACAGTTTCTACTGCGCAATCGCTGTTGATGAACATCTGCTTTAAAATATTTCAAAACGCACAAGTTGCATAATGCATGCCGCCCATCAAGTCATCAACAGTCAATACAAATCGGATACCAAGAAAAATCGATTCTTATTTTCTTATTAAAATTCTTTAATTACCGTGAACGGTTGCGACCATTATTTCCTTGGCCTTTTGATCAATCAGACAGCTGAGTAACCGAATTATATCGATATTGAATCCGTCCAAAACAAATTACATCGTCTTTGATAAGGTGATTATTAAATATAATTATTGTTTCGTTACGAACCCTCACTTTGTGGGATGCCGGTCGATTGATAGTGGTATAATTTTCATTGTTATGAGGTATGGATGTTTCTTGTGTTAATGCTGCGACAGTGTTTTGTTTCTTATCTTGTGTAGGTTTCAATTCATTGTATGTATCGAGAACTCTTTTTGTAGTATGTACAGTAAAATAATGTTGGCGCAGTGGCTGAGTGGTTGACTGCTGCGTTGCGTTTCGCGGGTTCAATCTCTGCACGGAACAAATATTTGTATGGCCTACAGATAGTTGTTCCGGGTCTGGCTGTTTATATAATTATGTGCGTTGAAATGGTTGTAAACGCGCCCAGCGCAGTGGCTGAACGATTGACTGCTGTGTTGCGTGTCGCGAGTTCGATCCTCGCGCGGAACAAATATTTGTATGGCCTACAGATAGTTGTTCCGGGTCTGGCTGTTTGTGTATGTGAGTTTAAATTGTTGTGAACGTACCCACGGAGAGGAGGAAGGAGAAATTCCAAGTCTGGGGAAAAGTTTAAAAAAATGTTAGTTTGGTCGCTAAGAGACAATCTTGCATTGTCCTGCATCATAAGCGAAGATTCTGAGTTACAGTCCACACAAAAAAAAATGTGAAATACACAGAAACTAGGTTTTGTTCGTTTCAATAGAGGCCCTAGCACAAGCGCGCGTTGTAAACCTTACGTGAATACGTTGATTTTAAAATTAATAATTCTCCATTCGCATATGAAATTTTCATAATTTTAAGATTTTTTTTCAGTCAATGGATGTTACTGATAGTGCTTGTTGTAAAAAAAAAAACTAAAGTGCTGTAGGATAATTGTATTTTCGATTCAAAATTCGACGTTTTTACGTTACGTTTACACCACGCGTACGTGCTTAAGGCCTTAGTAGCCTCATTGCACTATAATACTTTTAATTAATTTAAAAGCAACTCTTTATCAGTTACGTCAACTCGTCAGTCAACCTTTTATTTATAAAATTGCTTTTCCAAAAAATCTACAACCCAAAATATTTATTGCAAAAACATAAAAGTTCCTTCCCACAAAAAGCCATGACGTCACCCAGAACCTAATTGGCGAAGATGCGGTTGAAGGCATGAAATTAAACATGACAAAATGTTCGGACACAAAGAGAAATTACAGCCGGCAACACTTCTACGTCCTAATTATCTCAATGACAAAGTACAGGCAGACGAGAGGAAAGGACAACGAAATTTATATCGAATCACCGAGAATTTATCGTCGTGTTTTGTCTTACACATTTATTTGATTGTCTTTTGTTTCTTTTCGGTTTGAATTTCGAACAACAATTGGGTTTTAATTTGAAATAAGGCATCTTAATAAGAGAGAGAGAGAGGTATTTTGTTACTTATTAGCAGTTACAATTTTAAAAGAAAATTATATTACGCGAAAAAGTATGCATAATTAGAGTGTTCACTGCTGGGCACTGTCCTCTTCTCGGTGATAGAGAGTGCACCAGTCATTCATTACGACTTCGTAAAATACCAAATAAGTATAATTAAAAAATCCCGATGAGTAGGTACCATACAAAATACACTACAAACAAAATATTAAAACCAAATAGAATTGTTTGCTCGATAGCTGCCCTATTTTATGAACGAACAGTTTTAAAACTATGAAACGTATCAGTTATTTGGCGTAATAGACTTAACTGACGATCGTTTGAAAGCAATATATTGAATCTACAAAACAATACAAATATTTTCAACCATTTATATTTTTATCGGCTATAGTTGAGGGCATTTTTGTATATTAAAAAGGATAGAGTAGTTTATTAACGACATGACCACTTGGTTCTTGGTTCAATAGAATTTGAGCGAGAGAGCCTGTTAACTAACATAACATAAACTGACGTCTTTTGCCAAAGGGGGTAGAACTCCACCTCCTAAGAATGCTACGATAGTGGTATACTCCTTTTACCTCGACCACGTTCATACGTTTGTTAAGAGGGAACATGGGCTGCGGTTTATCATACAAATTTTGACGAAATCGACGTTTCGTATTTTTCTTCCAGAATAATGTTTATCACGAAATCAAGTATTTTTTTTCATGAAATCTAGGCCTACTGTAGACACATCCCTGTTATTTCTTTTTTTTTCAGCAATTAATAAGTAGAGAAAATATGACCTTCCAAAAATGAGAAAAAATGACCCATTTTTACGGCCGTGATTAGAGGACTACCAGACTGATTCGAAAAGTTTTTAACATAAAAGAAATTAATAGGAACCTAGACATAGTCTTACTTAAAATTTTAATGTCAAAAATAACAGAATCGGCTCAGTTTTCGAGGAGAAAAATGGGGAATACGAAACGTCGATCTCGTCAAAATTTGATAAATAAATAATTTGATAAAATCGGTCTGAGTCTCGATCTGAGTCTCTGAATCGGCTGACCCTATCGCACTCTACGAGGGCAGGCTTGACGCAGCGGGACAGCAATAGTTTCTTCAAATACCTAACTCGCAGACCCTGTTCTCTCTTAACTAAAATGGCTTTTTCCAATTCAACACCTATTCTACATAATTATTTCATCAATAGATCGCAGAAGATTGCTAAATACGATTACAGAAAGACGCCGAAAAATTACTCAAAAAAATCTCTTACAGAAAATAATAGCAACAATTTTTATTCAAAGAGTAACCGAGCTGTTGAAAATCCTTTTTACTCATAACAAAAGCCCACCAGTGTTTATCTGTTCACTGTAGTGCATCAGTAGCGCACGACTGGACACCAATCTTCTTAAAATTAATTCGCAGTGTACCGTACACGAAACGTAAACCGGTCGTACCTACGGCGAAAATTGAAACATGGTTAAGTGAATTATTTTGGTGGAGCAACACTAATAATTGGTGCTGAAGTACCGTTTGCTATAGAGCTAGAAATAAAAAGTAGTACCTTCTGTTATTATGTAGAAATATCGGGGTAATAAACACAAGGTTGGATGTCTTCAGGCTAGTTAGGTGGAGCGATGATTCTCGCAGGATAGCAGCTAGTTGGGAGTTGCCAAGCATCGAGATGAGGCCTGCAGTGGACTGCAGTAAGCTGTTGGTTATCGGAAAAAGACCAACTGTTCAATTAGGTGGTGTGGCTTTCAAACCCGAAAGAGTAAGAACAAAAAGCAAGGCGAAGATTAATTCACAGTCATCATCATCTGCCTAGCCTTTTCCCAACTATGTTGGGATCGGCTTCCAGTCTTACCGGATGCAGCTGAATACCAGTATTTTACATGGAGCGACTGCCTATCTGACCTCCACAACCCAGTTAGTACTGGGTAATACGATACCCCTTGGTAGTTAGTATCTGTAACGACTGTCAAAGATCTACAATATTGACAGTCTGAATCAACGGCTAAACGTGCTTTCCGAGGCACAGAGGAAACTCGGTATGTAATGGGTGGTCACCCATCCACAGACCAGCCTAGGCAAGCGCGGCTTAACCTGAAGATTGATCCGAGCGGCTGTTACTGTTAAACCATGAGCTCTTCGAAGGCTAAATAAAGGCTAAATATTACTGTCACAGCATAACAAATTTCCAAATACAGTCCCGCTTTAAATACACTTGTGAATACATGGGGCTGAATTTAGAAATGTAACAGTCTCTAAACTGTTGGATTAGATTAATATTGACGCTCTGTTAAACCCGAAGCTGGATTTAACACACGATAATCCATCCTTCGTCGATATCGACGCAAAATTATCGTCATCCACAGCCTAAACGTATCCGCTGCAGAATTTAAGCCACTCTGTATTTAGGCTACATTCTACGCTGATTGCATTGCATTAGAGTTTATGTTACTGTGTGAAAATCTAAACGGTATTGGACTAGGGTTTCATATCATTTTGTGTCATGTTTGCTACATGATGCAGGACACGGGAAAAAAAAAGACAAGAGGGTCCCAGATCTATGAAAATTTTTGTAGAGAAAATTCCGGACGTTTGCAGAAGATTCCTTACTCTTTTTGTTTAATCTGTGCTGTACAATTAACTAAATTTATTAATTTGGTTTTTATTTTTAAAAAAAAATCTTAGTATCAACTGTTTGTTATTTTCTCATTTTTACAAAATTCTGTACGTTTTAGAATTTCTCCCGCATGTCGGACACAGATCTAAAATTCCGGACATATCCTGAAATCCGAAAATATGGCAACCCTAGAATAAAGTGTAATTCTATCAACGATATCAAAGATGGAAAAACCAAAATGTATAAAATTGGCTTCATTAAATATGCTATCGAAAAATTACACCATTTCTATTGAAAGTAGTTGTAGAAATATGGAAGGCTTTGACAACCATTTCCACTTATTTAGGTCACTATCATTTTTCATAATTGTTGGCCGTCCCTCTTCTTTCGTCTCAATGAGCATCTGACATGATATTCGATAACAGTACAAACAGGGGAATCCCAAGTCTACCTTGCGTTTTTGACGACTTTTACTTTTACATATTCTTTGTCAAGACAGTAACTTACGACACCATCAAATAAAATAGACACAAAGAGAACGAATAATATAATAATAAGAGTTATACTGAACACCTGTCGCATCACCAAACAACGTCACCCCTATCAGCAATCTACTCAATATACAACGCTCCCCTCTCACGCTTGGCAGCCCGTGCGAGGTTTCTCTTACCCCTTTATTTGTAAGTGGAAAATACAACAAAAATAATGCGCAGTTCTCTACCAAATAATACGAATTTTAAAGGTGAATTTTGATTGCATCGTGATTGGCACACAAGATACGCGAATTACAAAATTGTAGTTTGTCAAGAAAGTGGAAAGCGGTTAAGCTCGATTTACATTGGTCGAGTGTTAGCGAAGTGCGCCACTGTCCTTGATCAATGTAACGCGGGCTTTAATGATAATATGCAATACATGAGACATTGAGCAAATGTGGTGTGTTCAATTGTGGACAGTGAGGCACACAATATTGTCTTTTTTTTCTGTTTAATTTACGTTTTATATTGTGTAGATTTAAATTTTTTTAGTTTATTTTTATTTGTTTGTTGTGTGCACTTGTGGCATGTGCCAAATAAATGTTTTCTTTCTTTTTCTTTCTTTCTTTTCTTTCTTCCCTTCGGTAAATGCTATAATATAAAAATAGTATAATTTAGTTGATGAGCTAACTAGAGGTGGCGAAACCGGCTGTCACTGTTGTTAAAACGATAAAAAATACACTTTAATACAAATAACGTCTAAAAAATAATAATTAAAGATTATGAACTAAATGGGACAAGTTCACAAAACCAACTATAGAAACAGTTATAACGACGGTAAAAAACTCGCCCACACTAGTTCACAAAAGTCGTTATTTAAACAGTTTTAATATCCAAATATGGTGTATTATCTGATTCTGTGTGAATTTATCTCATATACATATAGTTCTAGATGCCTAATGAGCTCGGTTAATTTCGTTTGCTTGGCCCCAAATGTCGTAACGTTGCATTCCATAACACGCCTTCGAAATGTATGCGACTCATTAGGAGGCGTCAGATGAATTTTGTGGAATCAACAAGCTAATGACACAGAAATCCGTGCATATTTTGAATAAATGATAATGCTGTATCGTAATGTTGTGTCGTGGGAAATATTTAAATGTGGGTTCATTTAATTTGTGCCAAATTGTTTATGTAATGCTCTTAAATCTGTAACGGTGTTATGAAAGGCGTTTCTGTGGTTTATTGCAAGTCTTTAAAAGCGTGAACTAAAAGAATATAAACCACATTTTATGTTAAATTTTAAACGGACAACATTAATCGTTTTTGTATAATTGGACGTAGAAAATTGCCTGTCACAATTCGTAATTAATTTACAAAGAAAACTTTGAAAAGATAATGTTTTCATGTTCCCTTGAAAGAGTCCACATCCTAATTAAAACGCTTCTAACAATTTATGTGAAAAATAACAACCTAATTTCACAAAAGTAACAAAGTATTATAGCTTCCTGGAATCGTCTCGTTAGTGATCAAATGGCCGCGAACATCGTGTGGAATGTTAACATTGCTTTTTCTCTCCCAAAAACTTTCCTTTTATGACATCAAAGTCTCTCATAACGAGATTCACTGGATGAAATTTTGCTTTAGCGAATTGAACAAAGGAAATTCATAGATTTCTGTGCGGGCCCCAAATGAAAATGACTGTACAATACAAAACAAAGTAACGATAAATCTAGAAATCCCCTTGCAGAACGCCCACCGCATTGATTCAACTAACCCTACTCTCCCCCGGACGGGATATGCAGTTACGAAAGTAAACAAAATGACGCCGGGCCTAAGCAAATAATGTGAGCAAGTAAGTCTAATTCATTATTGTTCGCAGAAACAATAAAAGCGGCAACAAACGAGATTACCGATAAATCTGAAAGGGAATTTTTCTACACGGGAGGGGCTTATCTACTTTACGTCGTTTCGGGAATAAATACCGGGAGTCTTACTGCAATGAAGACGGTGCCGAACTTAAGTCTGCCATTGTCTGTCAGGATAAAAAAGGTATACGAGAGAAAGTAGGCCCCGACCAACCTCCTATCGTAATCTCTTTATTTACTACAGAATCTTTTACTGACCTTGTTATTTCGTAAGGGGTATTAAAGATAGCATCAATGTTTGAATCGGGAACTACTCTTGTGTCATCTTTATCCTAAATCTAAGAATATCAATGAATTGCTTACAATGCTGTCGATTTTAATAAAGCCTTTGATAAAGCGTTGTATATAAGAAATAACCTGATCCAAACAGTCGACAATGTGACATAATACGAATTCATTAATACCTCTACACACAATAAAAATAAAATATTCACATAAATCCCAAATAAACAAGCAAAACACAAGATAAAGAAAAAAGAATGTAGCATTTTGTAAACACTTTGTCATAATGACAGCTGCGTGAAACTGAGAAGAAGCTACCAAAATGTGGTAGGACGGCGCCAAAGTATTATGTTACAATCAAGTAAGGGGACAATCGAATTCAGATTCAGAAATCTCGTTTTGAAAGAAGAGATTATTCACCGACTTAATGTTTTCAAACAGCGTTATCGCGGATGACAAATTGCTTTATTGGACCAGTTTTCGATTGTTTGAATTATTATAATTGTTTTTCGGTCTTTTAGCACACGATGTTGAATTTCCTTATCTTTTCGGCGTTTAAGTATGAGTGCGAATATTGAATAGATACAAAAAAGAAGTGTAAGTGGGGTAGACATTTCTAAAAATATTGGATTTCAACCCCAGAATTATTCAAAGGAAGTGGTGAACGCAATTGTGTGGAGATAACTGCCTCCTATTCGTCAATCGAAGCTAGTTTCATGTACATCACAGTACTAAACTCGTGGGTGAGCCGAATTTAATCGTCCGAAGCGCTAGTGCGAATAATGGCCGCGACAAATTTTCCGTTCCGTTGAGCATTTTCCTCTGAATGCACCTACACAATCGACGGTATTGCCTGCAAAATTGTACGCTATTAAGTGACATTCTAAATATAGGGATCCACAGGATGACGTCGAGATAGCCAGTCGCACTCAACCCTTTTCGTATTCGAACCGATATTCAATTTCTCCGCTTTTGTATTATCAACCTTATTCTGTTACAGAAACTTCGTGTTTCGCGTAGCATTTGCGTTTGATTTACAACGTTTTGAAAATAAAAATGCATGGACAACTGATGAAGTGTAACTGTTACACATCTGCCTTTCGACGATTGATTCGTAATGATGATTGCTACGTGCGGTTTGGAAAACATGTCCGCGGAAAGGTGCCACGTGTTATATCAATGTTGTGACGTTAATAATATGGCAAGCGTAGCCGACTAAAGATAACTTACTACCGACATTATAATTCCGGTCTCCGATACGATGCGAGGAGAAACCCCCTACTTATCCACCAACTACACCGTATCGAAGAAAAAATGAATAATCGAATTTAAATTTCAAAATTGTTTTGTAATCGACTTTTAACTTCAACTGACGGATTTATGCACGTGAATTTAAATGCTTGACTGTTAAAGAAATTGTACCTTAAGGCATTGCCTTTTGAGATTTTCGTAAATATTTCATTTACGCAAATGTGAACATTATGACATAATGATTATATACATTATGAGTTGTATGTTAAAAGAGTAAACGTTGCAAACTCGTTAATGATATAGCTTATGGCCCTAGATAGCCTTATGGATATCTTGGGTCAATGGCATAAGAAATGGGTTATAAAATACAGATGAGGCAAGACGAGTGTGAGCCAACTCTGAATAAAGATGTGGATCTGGATAGTGTAGGTAAATGCTGGACTGCCTCGTTGATCTAGTGTTCGCAAGCGCGACTGCTGAGCATGAGATCCTGAGTTCAAAGGGTTATTGGGTGTTTTCCATCAGGAATTTTTCAGTACCAGCCACGGAGTCAGGATTTGTGCCCGGTTGATGGCAATAGGCTTGCCCCCTATTACATGGGACTTAAAACATAGCTGGCAAAATGTGGGTGTACAATTAGGGACACTTCTGCCTAACCCTTCGGGGATTACAGGCGTGATGTTATGTTATGTGTAAATGCAGGTATCTCAAATTCCGGGGCTGCGGGACTGTTCGAAAGAGATACCGCGGCCCTGGAACACAAAGGGCAAAGAAAGAACATTAATGGGTTTTAGTCAGTAAACGTCTGACACCGTCTCCCACTCCATCCAGAGCGAGGGGGGGGGGGTTATTTGATGATTTCCAATCCGAAAAAAAAGGTATCTCAAATTCATTCAAATGCTACAGCAGATGACTAACATCTTGAATCAATATAAACATCCCCATCCGTAACACACATTTCTTCCAAAATACTAATAGTCTGAAATTAAAATTGCGCCTATTCGTTCCAGCAATGCATTACACTATTTCCTTTGCGGCGTATAACATCTCTTTATAATTGAAAGCAAGCGCGCGTACGCACGATTGAACGAATGAACGTCTGAACGTGTTTCCAATCAGTCCACATCGCGAGTTTTACGACTGTCTGTCTGTTCGTCTTCATAAGGAGATGGAGCTTTGAGCTGATTGATCACACGTGTGCCTATAAGAACAACGGATTTGTGTTTCATAACAGAGACAGTAATTAATTCGAATTTAATTCCAATGATTGTTTGCAGACTGCCGAGTAATGACTTGCGTACCTACTGTTCGATAGAGAGCATTATTTTAGAGATTAAAAATCTATGGTAGATGATACTAAGTATTTATCTTAGATTATACCACTGCTGCACAAAAGTTTGCTCTTAAATAAAAAGATAGATATACAGGGTGTAAGGGTCAGTCCTCCACAAACTGATGGGGTGAATTCACTATATGGTACAAGAAATTATTTCAGGAATGTTAAGGGAATCCAAAAAATTAGATTTGTTTTATTTCCTAATACGCAATGTATCGTTACCGTGGCAAAACGCACGTAGCGAACGGCAAGCGCGACGACGAGTTCGATGAACTCTGCTAGCTAGGCAGGAAGTGAACAGCAGATTTCACGCGTCGTTCGTTAAGATTATTTCAACATCCATTGTTGGATTTTTGATTTTAGCCGTATTATTTACATAAATGGAGTGCTGCGCACAGGGAATGTAATTTTACGTTTTAATAAAGGTATAGTAACAGAAAAAAAGCCGGAGAAAAATTCCGGTGGAATATTATTCAAATAAGGAGCTAATTGCACCCTGTTAGTTTGTGGAGAGCTATCCCTTACACCCTGTATAAAAGCATTGATCGCAGCTTATAATTGGCTGCAGTTAAAAATGTTTTCACATTGTTAACATTTTAAAGCAACTGCACTTTAATCTGGTATAAATTGAAGTCATACAATTTGTTTTCCCACAACCGTCACCACTTCCAGGCCATTAGCAGAAATTAATCCAGTTTCCTCTGTATTTCTGCACCAAATTATGTTAAAGCTCGCAACATATTGTATCTACAATATTATCGTCGAACCCGAACAGAAACTGTTATTGTATTTTGAATCGTATGCATGAAATCCATCTGAAATACAGTTTTATTCAGAATAAAACATCCTTCATTTAAATTATTAATGCAATTGGCGATACCTATTCCAACAAAACCATTTCGCACACAATGTAAAACAAACACATTTACGACAAATAAACATACAAAGCGGGATGTAAAAAAGAAAAATACGAGAGCAACTTAACATTTTATAAAAAGGGACGTCAAAATAATGTTGTTGGATCTCGATTTTCTAACGCAAAACAAATAACATTAAACGTTAACGTCACGAAGGCAGGTGAAATGGCAGACGTAAGGCGTACGAAAGCTTACCAAATATTTACAAGTGCCTCAAGTGGCTTAAAACAAATTCTCCAATAATCTTACCTCGTCTTTGTACTATTGTTTACACTGAATTTTCGCTACTGCCTCCCCTTGGCTTGTATTTTTGTGGAACGCCACTCAAATTGTGTTTGATTTCGCCAAACATAAAGCATTTGTAAACATTTATCGGAGTTATATCGGGTTACACGTTTCCTTTTGTTGGTACCGTTTGTGCTTCTAGAACAGAAAATATTTTTATGATATCAATTGGTTGTGATTCAGCATTTTGGAAAATGATTGATGGTGATTTTAATGAGCCGGTGCTGAACGTAACGTTTTTGATTCGAGAATCCAGGCCGTGAGCTACTACAGATTTATAAATATTTATTATTAGTTGTTGTGAAAAATATGGTGTCGGTCGTTAAAAACATGGTTCTGCTGGACAGAATTCTATATCATTAAACATAACATCACGCCTGTATTCTACGAAGGTTTAGGCAGAAGTGTACCTAATAGCACACCTACATTTCGCCAGTTATGTTTAAGTTCCAATTAATAGGGAGCGAGCCTATTGCCATCAACCGGGCACAATCTAGACTCCATGGCTGCTACTGAGACATTACACACAAAACCCAATAACAATTTGCCCTACCCGGGAATCGAACCCAGAACCTCATGCTCAGTCACCAAGATTGCGACCACTAGACCAACGACTCAGTATATCATTTAAATAACACAAAATAGCTTGTATTTTACTCTTAGCTCTCTAGTTTTCTTACCATAAATATAAGGTAATCCATCTTCCTCTATATTTACATCCACAGACAACTGTAAGCCTATACGTGAAACATACAAATATCCCTTCAGTTTTTTCTTAGCTGTCGTGATGATTTTGACAGTGTCGCCGTCAAATGTTTACATCGTCACCGCCAAGTCATTAGTCGACACTTTCGTCGCAGGCGCATCTGGCGGACGCATCTAACAACCTTTGACAATGTTAATCTACTCTCCCGGAATCCCCACCTTTCATTCTATTGCTCATGAAATAAAGCTTGAAATTGAATGAGATTTGTGATTTTTAAACGCGTGAGCAACTTGGTAATTAGAATATTGGAATGATTAAATTTCAAAATCATAACATCACACGTCGTCTTGCCTCGACGTGAATGTAGCATGTTACAATAACATAGAGCTCTCCTCCAATCAAAATGTCTTATAAATACAAGACGGTTGTTTAAAGAAAATACTCTCTTTCAACTATCATGAGATGTTTTAAGTCTCTCTGGGAATAAAAGGACAATTGCACGTTTCATGACTTAGGAAACGGTCCACTATGGGGTTTATATGGAAGCAAGCAATGTGGACTATACTCACTACACTGCTACAGTTTTATTTAAAGTTGTTGTTATTTTTATTGCAGTCGTATCACCTTGGTCTATATGCAACAACCTTAGAGGTGGATTATGTGGTTGACATAGATTAGAAGGTATCTTTGCAGCATTGTCCTTTGGATATTAAAACTGTGATCACAAAACTGCGCGAGTTACCAGCCACCAGACAGCAGAGTCCTTGGAGGCTTATGACTATTTATGATCAAGCGTATTATAACTAAAATTATTAAGATAATATTCTATTCCGTAAGTACTTTACATTTAGCTAGAAGTATGTCGATCTTGCTCTTATTTTAACAACGCCCTTCACCTTAAATCTTAACTTCATAAACACGGATCATTTCATCTCGTACTAAATTAATTTTGACATCAAAGCGAAGCTATAAAAATCCAACATAAGCCTTCCATAATTTTTAAGAAGAGCATCACATTTACAAATTCCTTTAGAAACAGTAGCGATATTAAAATCACAGAGTTTCTCACAAAGACAAAGGGGGAGCCGACGCGAGAGGTATCAAAAGTAATAAATAATTCCCTCGCTTCGCGACAAATGAGGTCATGTGTTTCTCCTTTACGTTTTTTGTTCGACTTCCCGCGGGATCGTGTGTCTTCTATTTCCGTTTCAATGTATCGACTGAACGATTTGCTTCTTTAAATTTAGAATATGTTCGCTGTTTAGTGTGGCCGCCTTGGGGATCATTAAATTCGGGAGAACGCAGATGTCAACCTTGCCAGCATCTGGTAACTTTTAGTTTTAATTTAACAAATTGATATTTGTTGGTAACATCCTTTATAGTTCAGTGGATGTGAGAAATGAAGAGCATTATAATTATGCAGTGTTTATGAGCGTGGCTAACTAAATATATGTAATGCACGTGTTTGTTTATGATTTAAGCCTTCATAAACATCTCAATGTTATAAACTTACAAGAAAAGGAGACACACAGACACACTTGCACACTTACACTTACAAGAAAATAATTATACTTTTGGTAGTCATTTCAAAGATTCTGAAATTTTAACATCTGTTTAATCAGTAATGATTTTATAAAACATGGCCCAGTACATAAGTAACACGTCCAAATTTAGAAAGGATTAATAATGGCAGTACAGCAAATAAGGATTTAAATTGCTCTAGTTTTGCACTAGTAACATTCACTATGATATCAGTTACTAATGTTGCTGTCTCATTGCATTTAACAATTCCATTATTGTCTATGAGTCATCTAGTTCTTGGAACTAAGACTGAATTATACAAGACAGCTAATCTTGGGCATAATTTATCACTGATACTTACTATCAATCTATTTTGTCATAAGAACTTGAAGCTTTGCATTTGCGAATGCCATTTTACAATACTCTAAATATTATTTTGCTGTCTTGTATAAGCTTTAAATCATCATAACATCATCACGCGTGTTAACCAAGAAAGGGTTCGTCAGAGGTGTACATAAATAGGATACCCAC
Organism: Noctua pronuba; assembly: GCA_905220335.1. NCBI lineage: Eukaryota > Metazoa > Arthropoda > Insecta > Lepidoptera > Noctuidae > Noctua > Noctua pronuba. The sequence continues at coordinate 11,239,662 of LR999902.1, forward strand.
ATTTTGCCAGTTATATTTTAAGTCACATAATGTTACAGAGGGCATCGTATTACCCAGTACTAACTGGGTTGTGGAGGTCAGATAGGCAGTTGCTCTTTGTAAAATAGTGGTATTCAGCTGCATCCGGTTAGATTGGACGCCGACCCCAACATAGTTGGAAAAAGGCTAGGCAGATGATGATGATAATGTTACAGAGGGCGAGCCTACCATTGATATCAACCGAGCACAAATCCACAATACGTGGCTGCTACTGAGAAATTCCTGATGAAAGAACCCATGAACAGTGTGTCTTGCTCAGCAGTCGTGCTTGCGACTAGGTGGACCACAGAGGCAGTAAAAGTTTATTTGATTAATAAAACAACAAATAAGATCGTTTTCTTTATCAGTGACCTCCACTTCAATGGACACAGCCATTCCTCTAATCCTTTTGTACTCTGACCTATTTAAATCACATTAAGAGCAAATAGGAGTTTAACCTCAAAACCGCATTTAGAGTAAGCGTTGCAATCTTACGTACAATGGGCAACATAAATTGTTTTGCTAGACATGATATCATCCAGAATAAAATCTACTCTATCTCTTGCAAATAGGGTTTTATTTCCCGGATCTGAGGGTTCGTCTTTGTAATAATTGGAAGAGAGGCAGCCTGTACGTTTGGAACAATCAAACTTAACCTTGGGAACGTTTTACGAGTCGCTTTCAGCTCGCAACGGCGTAATAAACATGTCGGCATCTCCAGCAACAAGTGTTCCCAGTTCTTGCTCTACGCACGTGTTTACTAGTTCTGTAATGGAAAAGTAATAATTACTTGAAGTAGTAACAAAAGTAATGAGTCTAGGGCTACAATTAGGAGTAAAAGTGAAAAGGTATTGTGTAAGCTACGGTTTTTCCATTTCTTATTTATTAGACTAGACATAAGTCGTAAAACTTGGAAGATAAAATGTTTGACCAACCAAATTAAAGACTCGGCATCCAAATTCTACACGGTTGTAAGAGACGCGCTGGACAGAAACCGTAGGAAGCAGATCATCCGCTCCAGATGCAACTCTAATGCTAACCACAACCCTCAGACATGAAGAACCGAGCGACCCCACAGACAGAGAGAGATGTCCATTATAATAGTATAAAGCCAGTTGGCTTTAGTTTAAGTTTTATGTAATGATAATAAAATGGATACTTCGAGTATGGAACAAAACTAGAGAGGTGTAATAGTTTTCCTTCATGAAAATTTATTCTCACGAATGTGCTCGCACTAAAATAAAATTATTATCGCTAGACTCTAACAACTAAACTACGGGTCATAAAGTAAAGTGAAGCATCTCTCACAAAGAGACATAAATGTGTTAGCATATAAATAAAATCCAGTCGTGCGTCATGGCTGAAAATCCATATTTTTAGTTCGTTATAAGGCGGTTACTCTCGACGTTTTTATTAGATGCATCTATGTTTTGTTTTACAGCACACGTTTTATAATCTGAAGGTGAAATAATAAAGAACATAGTAAAATTATGTATTGATAGATTTATGGGTTGTAAAGCAGATATGGTAAATGCTTTGGGTACTGAAGATGTTATGGTAACTGAATCAATTTATGGAGATACTTATTGCCACCCTGTAGATAGTAAACAGAAACTGATTCAACCAAAATAGTTATACCTACAAAAAAGGCTTGTCGCAATACGAGTTTCCTACTAGAACGACTTCATTAGTATTTTCTTGGAAACGTTGTAGAATTATATTTTAAGAACCTTTCTAAAAACAACATGATACAAAACAGTTGAATGTCGTAAAATCCACAACATTCTCACCTCACTAATTAACCGTTTGATCTTCTCAAATGTTTTGAAGCTCTCTGTCATCATTGCCATTTCTTGATTCATAATTCCCATCCATAAAGCCTCGTGTTGCAAAAGCCAGAAATCAAATTTTGACAAATCATTGACAAGTTTACGTTTCCCCTTCTTGTGTTCTTTCATCTAATATATAAATAGCACCATTGGCGTTGAATTCACTTACTGCGTTTCAATCATCGGCTTCGTTATTTTCGTTAGCATTATGATCGAACTAACATTTCCTACCAATAACATTCTATGTTATGTTTGATGGAATTACGATACCCGCTGTGAAATGCGTTATACTAATATAGCTCCTATGGGTGTGATCTCAGTATGCTGTAATTTCTGTAAGTGATATTACTTCTCTTGTATTATTAGTTCTTGTTTTGTTTCTTTTATTCGTTCAGCCTCGGTTTCGTGACCTATTTTTGTGCAATAACAACTGTCTTTTCTTGTTTATTTTGTATTGTCAAATAATTCTTGCAAAATGCTTGTAAAATATTTATTTTATGAATGATGTAAGACTTAAAAGGGCAATCAAGTCGTTTGCACAATTTGGCCAGCACTAAAACGTGAATCTAATCTCAACCGAGATGGTTCTAAGTATATCCTATTTAAGGAAATGTCTTATTACTGCTGTATAATTTTAGAAGTTAAGATAATTAAGCTTTGATCTAAAAACAAGCACGTTTCAGGAAAATCTTTGATTTAATTAGGTAAGTTATTTGTAGCGAAATGATAATATGACTTATTATGTCACTTACCTTATTACAGATTTTGATTTGAGATTGCATTGTAATTTCACCAATTATATTATCTTAGACATAATCAACACGATATATAACTTGTGAAATATCTAGGATCTAGTTGGTGCACCTGGAAGTCTTTTAAGATTTTAACAAAGTAAGAGAATACACAAAAGATTTTCTCGGCCGAGCAAAGAGATACCTGTTAACTCTGAGAAAACACTGCAATGAAGAAGAATCCTTATAAAATATTAAATTTAAAATCAGAGAACAGACCGTAGACCCCTTTGCAGTACTTTCAAAAGCTAGCTACTTTACTATACAAATTGCATCATATAATTCATCCAAAACACTGTTGAAGCTGAGAATTGAGATAGTAATTCGCATACTTGATTTGCTTGAAATATAAAGTTTACGCTCTTTTTACAACACTTGGTGTTGAAGTATTGCATATTATATAACTGCTGTAAACTAACCACTAGCAGGTTTGCCTGATTATTTGAATGAATTTAATAGTCATGATGGAGAACGTCCTAATCGCAAAAGGATGGATTTGAACAAGGGCCGAATATCGGCCCTTGTTTGTTTTTTGTTTAAAAAAATGTCATCATCATCTTCCTGCCCTTGTCCCGTGTTACTTGGGGTCGGCGCAACACTTTTTTTTGCTTATTTTTTTTTTTAATAATTTAAAAAGTAAGATTATTTTTTGTAAGTTATTCATAATTATTTCATTTAATTTCTATAGTTTCTAATGAAAAAATAGTTCCTATAAACATAATTCAATACAAATAATAATCTCTTCTAAAGGATTTCCTGCCAATCGAGCAGTTTCTACACTGTGAAGTTTTGCGAATCGGGCTTTCTGCGACAAGTCTCTTTAACAAGATGTTCACTTTGATTGCCTCAACTGCAGTAATGGGAGAATTTTAGTACCATCACGATAGTGAAGCTGTATATTACAATCAAAGCAAGCTATAACGAGATGGTAGTATATCTTGGTCTGAAGACTCTAATTCTGTTAAGCCATTTGAGTGGAGAGCTAAATTACTTAACTTTTTGGTATTTATTTTGGAGGGTTTGCATTTTAAGAGTAGGGTTGTGAACAAACACAAGTACCACATTTCGCTCGTTGTGTTTTAAGTCCCATGTATCGGGGGGCGAGTCTTTTGCCATCAACTAGGCACAAATCCAGACTCTTTGACTGCTACTGAGAAATTCCTGATGGAAAATCCAATCACACTTTGCTCGACCTGGGAATCGAACTCAGGACCACATACTCTGCAGTCGCGCTTCCGACCACTCGACCAACGAATCAGTCACCAGTATCATGACTAGCAATAAATAAAAAGACCAACTTTCTGACCCGTCTGCGATTTGATCAGTTTTCATTTCAAGCAAAATCAGCAATAATCAAATAAAATATAAATAAAATAGCAAAAAAGTTTTCAGCAATATTTAGGACTACTATGAAGTTCTTAATCCCAATCTGTAAATAAACATAACTATTTTTCAGATTACAACTCAAATACATGTGAACATACGTAAAAAGTATAAAAAAGTAAAAATCTACCTTGAAATAAACAAACTTTTGCTGTGAACTGATAAACTAAATTCCTAAACGTAAAGTTCTAAAAACCCTAATATTACCTGTACCTACCTACCTCTATCAAGTAGATAACAATGATTACAGAACATAAAACGTACTAACTGAACAGTAAAGTTATAATTCATCATTAGCCACTGAAACAACACGAAGCATTTGTTAACAACATTAATTATTCTCTCACATGGGCCTCTGTGTACAAAGCCTTCCAATTAGACAGTACTAGTACAGTCACGACCACTAATAATGTATTATTATGTATACACTGAGCAATATTCAAAAGCGCTTTACTTTTTCAATACAAGGTGTAAACAGACCCTTCACGAAGCCGTCAACCAAGCATTCTGTACATCAAACTAAGTAATTACGCAAAAATTCTTGCTGGGAAACGACTTTTTTTTTGGGGTGAAAAATCACGTTTTACGGTAAAACTGATGGATGCTTTGAATAGTAAATGGGTCATGGAGTTAATTAAAGTAAAGTTAAAACCTTTAAAAGTGGTATTAAAAAAAAAACTTCCGAAAAAATTGTAACTAGAAGGTTCCCAGTTATGGTTCGGAACAAAAAATTGATCGCAATAACGGAGAGAACAAGTGCCTTTCGGCTTCGTTAAGGGTCTATTTACACCCTTTATAGGTCTTATCCATAAAAGTTGGTTCCAAAATACTTATTCTTACACCCGTTATAAACAAGTTAAGTGATTACTTAACTTAAAATACGATTTTTATTCTGTAGTTTAGTGATTGCTTGAAGTTAGAACTGTCAAAAGTTAAAAGCTTAGTTAGTAGCATAGTTTTTTAGTAAGCTTTGCTTTCTTTGACGGTTCTTACTTCGTTCAAATTCTTGTCTATTGCATAAAAATTGTTTAATGAGTAATAATTTTATTTAAACTTGTTAATAGATACCAGGGTAAGTATATCGATGACAGTCTAAATTCAATAGGCCCAGTAGCAAAATTTAAGTCTGTTACAATAATAAACTTATAATGAATTCAGTAAGATCACTTTTGAAAGTTAAGTGTGTTCATATGTGTTCCTGACTGTACCTACCAACTAGATTTTACAAACAATGCCTGGCTAACTGATTGTATGATTTTTTAATATCCTATCATCTTGAGTTCGTTTGCTCTTGCTTCGTGAACTTTTAAAGTTATTGTTTTCTTTTGAACTTGGATAGGGGCTATCGTTTTTTTGTGTCTCAACAAGTAAGTAAGTAGTTTTTTTGTCGAGATTTTAAACAGAATTTACGTATTTTTTTAAAATTAATTTTAGGCGATGAACGGTGCTTTTTTTTAAGGATGGGATATCATCAAATAACTCCTCCCGCTCTGGGTGGAGTGGGAGGGAGTGTCAGACTTTTACTGACTAAAACCCATCCATGTTCCTTCTTTGCCCTTTGTGTTCCAGGGCCGCGGTATCTCTTTCGAACAGTCCCGCAGCGCCGGCAGGCATCGGCCGTTGCGGGCCCCTTCCTGGTTGCTGACTTCTCTTTGAGGCGCGCCTGGAAAACGAACGCAAACGGTGGTACTATTTCGCTTTATTTTTTCTACGGATAAACCTTCTGCCCAAAAACAACGGTGAAAACCATCGTCTCATTCTCCACCTCTCCTCTCTTCACCTTCACCCATATAATCTCGTAACTTGACCTCTATTACCCTACCTCTAAACGAAGCTACATTTTTAAACAACCTATTCAAAAAAATCCAGTTCTTTCCAGGTCATTTTAATTTTCCACTGGGATGGACACTGCACAGTAAAGACAGTGTAGCTACACTATAAAATGTCGCCTGTTTCTCAACTGGAATGGCTGTTGAAATATAAAAGAGTGTGTAAAACAAGGAACAGCGCTTCCATAGTTTTATGAATACTGCTCTCTGGCAACAATCGAGGCGAGGATAAATAAAATAAAAAAAATAAAAGACGGACATGCACCGTTTAAAGTCACCGGAGCCAACAGCATGATGAATATTACAGCTAGCTTGTAGCAAGCCAAATAAGATACTTGTTCGCAACGAATAAAACAATCTTTGGATAGTGTTGTTGGCTTTCCAGTTGAATATTACGCTTTTTATGACGCGTTACCATAATGGTGTATGAACTTGTTTCTTGGACCTTGTAATGTGTATGTGGGTGGAACATGTAGGCATGTCTTTATTAGTTGCAGTACTTGTACAGAGGTGCTTTTTATGATAAACATTTCTACATCGATAAAAAGAATTGAAAGGGGCGAAGTATTTATGGACATGATAAAGTTGTGTGCGATCTATGTAGCAGACAATGTGGAAAATATATAGTGTACAACAGGAGCTCGTGGCTTAATAATGACAGCCGCACGGGTCGATCTTTAGGTTAAGCTGTGCTTGCCTACGTTCTTCTGTGGATGGGTGACCACCCATTACTTACAGAGTTTCCTCCGTGCCTCGGAAAATACGTTAAGCCGTTGGTCCTGGGTGTCATTTGTAGAACTTTGACAGTCGTTGGGTATTCAGTGGCCCAAAAAGTCTGACAACCAGTCTTACCAAGGGGTATCGTATTACCCAGTACTAACTGGGTTGTGGAGGTCAGATAGGCAGTCGCTCCATGTAAAATACTTTTATTCAGCTGTATCGAGTTAGACTGGAAGCCGACCCCAATATAGTTGGGAAAAGGCTAGGCAGATGATGAAGTAGTATACAACACATTTTGTTCAATTTTTTTTTAACCTGTATGTGTAACCCGCCTCTAATGTACCCACTGTTGGAATACTGGCCAGCTTTCTGCAGGCTCAGCTGTTCAGTTCATCTAAAATACTGTAGTAACATATTCATTCAGCTAGAATATCCATCGTGTAACACAGGACGATGCAACCACAGAATGTAAAACGAAACAAATGTCGGATGTTATGACGAACCTCAAATATTCCAGTTGGTATTCGCCGTACTAAATTATGAAGATATTTTGACTATCGCAACAAAATCATGATTTATGTGAGCCAAAGCTTACGCGTTCTCATTAGTTTGTGTTATTCTTCACAAAATAAACGAAAAATCAAAGGCGAACCTTGCTCTCGGACCAACTGATGGTCTGACGTACGGTTGTGTTTACATAATTTCGTAACAACTAATGGTTCATTTTGTCAAATAACCGATGTCTGTGAGTTATAAATTCAACAAGCTAAGGGATGAATCACTTTAATGAATCAACCTATCGAATATACCCAAGATTACGTGATAAATCGACTAACAGTTCATATTAATATTTCACTTTAGCGGATTAAGTGAGGGACGTGAATTATGTTGTTTTATTCACAATAAGCTCGATAATTATCAGAATAAGTTGTCCAATATAAACTTCGTTTTCGTCTCCGGTGAAGGACATTAGGATAATTTTTAGGACATTGATTTAAATCACGGTTAATTCTTTCACTATAAGAAAGTTCAAGAGAAATCAACATTATAGTGGTAAAATAAACAGTCTTTTACAAGCTTAAAAATAAGTTTCAAACGTTGATGCTTTCTGCCATCCAATAAAGTGTTTATGTTGTAGAATCAATGTCATTTTAACATATTTTTGAACTAGGTGGAAGATTTACGTTCACATTATAACTTTAATGTATTTTGGTAAATAAATGTCGTTTATTGTTGAGCGTTCTAAGATAAACACGGCCATTATGCGATCCGAAAAAAGGTTTTTGTCAATAAAAATCACCACAACGCGTCGTCGTAAGATATAAAGTCGAAATTAATAGACTGGATTACGTAAACCAAAACATTGAACAGACTCCTGTCTACCATACATATCCTGACTACTGAAAATCACTCGGAACGACCGTAAACGCGACAAAGTGTGCGACACTCCATAAATTAAAGTTCATTAAAACTTAGCCGGTGGGACCAAATGGTATTTTATTTAAACAAAAATGGACTTTAAATCGTTGAACGAACGATAAATCTGGCTTTTATAATTTTTATTTTTACGTGAATTCAGTCGGGATTTCTTTAATGCCACCCGCATGGTTATTTTCAACTTTACCGGCGTGTAATGAAAGTGACGTTTTGGTCTCGTTTTATAATTTTATTTCGTGCTTGACAATTTAATGTCGGTGTTCATCGCTTGGCAGGTGAAGTGACACAGTCATTAAGTATCGATACCGACACTTGTGGCTGTCAGCGAGAAGCTTAATGCACATCATTAAGATGCCACTTTGTACGTACATTTGAATATCAAGTAAACACGACGTATTTACATTTAGATTAATATAAATAGAACGATGACTTCTCGAGTACAACTTCGAAATATTTTCGTTTTAGATTAAGTTCTATAAACCCAGAAAGCAACAATGCGGCTGATTAAACAAATATTTACAGAAATGCCTTCCTAATCTTCTAAATTTGTTCCGAAATCAGCTTTCTTTTTCAATGTGTCACTAACAGAACATTGAAACCTGGTTTCGTTAGATTTACACAAGCCAACAGCTGTGACTTTTTGTCAAGCTGTTAATGAAGATTTGTATCTGTCCGTTAGCTTTAGTGTGGTCGCACAAACGCCAAGGAGATTTCTTCTTTATACCAACACTAAAAGGAGAATACAAATCGTATAATTTATGGCGCGCTTTGAACTGATTTCGCGCCGACATGACATGACGTACCGGGTCCGAACTATTCTCAAAATAATAAACATGCGTGCGCAAAATCTATAAAGGGATTTAATTTTATGAAGACGTAAGCAACATAAAAGTTCATCTTTGCTAGACAAGCAAGACTGACGAATTAATAAAAGGTCTGCCCTACAGCGTTCAAACTTAATGGGAAACTAACAAGCGTAAACTAAAACACATAAAACAATAGGAAACAGCCGCGGGGCGCGGATAGCGAACTCCGTCCACTCGATAGTGCACCTGCGATAACAGATCTCCACTTAATTTAATATTAAAAGCGAAAAACTTTTTAATTTCCCTCTTATTACCTTCTTCCCGTTAAAGTTGAAGGAACTTTTATTTTGTTCTGGAAACTTCGTCTTGTATGCTCGTGACGTGACATGTTTCCCGCGTTTTCACGCGGCGAAAAAAAAAAAAAAATTAGAGGCGGCCATCACTACGTAATTGAAGTGTCAAAAGTTATCTGATTTTACTTGCAAAACGCGTGGCGATATGAAATTTTTCGCGCAACCGAGATCGCTGGTTGGAAAAAAGAGAATTCGATATGAGGCGAGTGTCTGCAATCAGCATTCGACCTACATTCCTGTCGTTATTATGCACATATGCGAACACTCGTGTGTATTAGGTGACATTTTGCTGCAGCTACTTCAGAGGGTGTTAATTAGAAACGTAATTAACTGTTAATGAACTGTTTTTTTTTTCGTTTCGACCACAGTCTCGCTTGCTCATCGTTTTCATGTTTATAAATGGACTAAAGTGCAGTTACAAAGACCTGGTATTTACTGGGTTTTACGGACCCAGTTGTTGTATTTATGTCTCAAAATAAATTCAATGAAAAGTTAAAAATTAACACCACTGACGCATGACACGAAAAACACAAAAATCTAAATATACCAACCTGACGTTGGCCCACTTTACACCGATTGCAATTACTTCCATTACGGTGCACTAAAGCAATTACCGAAAAATGTTATGTTTTTATTTCCATTTAATGCGTACTAAATGGGGAAAATTTTAACGAAGTGCGTTCTCATTGAATACGGCCAATTAAAATTGTAAAAACAACGTATGCTAAATGTTCAAATCGATGTAACGATGTCGTTACCGGTGGCCTAACTAGGTGAGTTCCATGTTACAGTTAATTGTATAGTAAACAGTGCAATGAATACCAACTTTATGGACTTAATGGAAAATAAATTTTGAAATTCCGTAGTTCCGGAATTGAATTGGAAATGGGTCTGCATTTTAGTTTCATGTGTTGTTCTTTTATTGCAGTTATTTAAACGGTTGTTTTATATTTTCGGACTTCTGTATTATATTTTAAAATGATATTTATAAATCCAATCATTAAATGTCTGAAAAAAGGTATACCTAAAACCGAACACCGTAGGTAGGTCAATGGCCATGCCATATGTTCGCCGTTAATCCCCGTAGGCTCCAGGCAGAGGTTTAACTAATAGAAAAAACGTCGTTCAACATTTACTTTTAGAAAATCTAGACAAGGATGAGGCGGGCAGGTCTATTTCTATATTTAGTGACATCAAAGTTAACCTTCAAATCATAAGAATTCTACGTGAGTCTTACAGTAAGTTGTACTGAGAAACTCACTGAAATATTATTGGTCCTTATAAGCTAAAACCCACCAGACACGCAAAACTATCGAAGTTATAGCGCAGGCCACACCGCCAACTAGCGAGCGAGCGAGCGAGCTAGCCGGGCGTCGTTTCACCTCTTTTCACACTTCGGTTTACACCGTGAACTACCGAAAGTGCAGAACCGAAGTATGAAAAGAGGAGACCGCAGAACAAATCTCTCAGAGTAGCAGTCGTCAAGAATTTATTATAAAAATACTGTTTATTTGTTTCACTCTTAAAGACATGTGTAAAGAATCATTTGTATGAATTCTGATCAAAATATTACAATAATAATTCTTGATTTTGGATTAACAATTATATACTTAGGAATAAAATGAGGGATATTTTTTATTTTTAGGGTTTATTCCTTAAAAAAAACTTTTAATTTGTTCCGACGGAAATTACTCAAAAACAGGTAAATAGTTATTTACTACGAAACAAACTCCACCAAAAGCATCACTATTTCACATAAACTCACACAGCCTCCTAAGAGAGATGCGCAGGGAATGCAAAACAGTCGCGATGTCTACCGGAATGAAGCTGTAGCTCATAAAGAATGCATGCGTCCCGCTATCTGGTTATGAGATGACTGTTGACTTAGCTTGTACACCCACAGAGCTGTGATTACTAGCCGAGTTTTTTTTTCGTTTGGCGTTTGTTTTTTCTATGGCTGGCCAGTGTGATTTTGATTGAGTTTTTGGTAAGGAGGTATTGTTGTTGTGTACGGTAAATTAAAGAAAACTGTTTCAGTATAATATTATGATGTGATATGTTCATTAACAAATAATACATCATTATTTATTTCTTCACTTTCATAAATTATCCTGTAGGTAGTAATTATGATTACTTACTTAATTGCCTACCTACATAATTAGGTGCAATTAGATCTTGATAAATAACAAAGGTACCTTAATTATAGACTTAATTAGCTAATTTTGCACCGAAATCCGTATTAGCCTCATAGCTTATTGTAATGATTTTCATACTGCTAATATAGTTTGTTTTATGATTATGATTCTTTCTTTATTTGCAGCTGATATGCATAGTGACTACGTTTTATGCAACTAACTTAGTAATCATATTACTCATTTAGCGGTGAGTAATTCTGCAATGTTAATTTTCAAAAGTAAATCGTGGAACATTGTTCATACTTCTCAAAATATATTTGAGGAGAAACAGTAAAAGAAGAATATTATTAGCACTATCATTTTATTCTCCTAATACTAAAATATTAAACGGCCAAAATAACCAAACTTACAAAAAGTTACGATTCGAAATTCAAATTCATTCATCACTGAACGACGGTGTAACTAACTAACTTTTTTTTTATGTACGATCAGGCGATCTTACATTTAAAAAAAAGTTAGAATCTAGTCTTTATTTAAAAATCAACACTGCAATACTGTTCCTAATCCATATACAAAAAACAACCTTATCACAGAAACGATTCGATTACTTATTCAAATTACTCATTCATCACTGAACGACTGTGCAGTGTCCTAAGTAAACCTGCAGAGGTAATTCCTGCCTCATTGTGCTGGCTCGCTCAGCAATAATGCACGGAAGCAAATATTAGCGCAGACAGACACTACCGAAGTACAGACAGTCTAGAACGAAAAAATCTGTAGACACGGACGATTAAAACTTTCATTGCGGTTTTTTGTGGAAGTTTGGCCGTTTGTTGTGAGAAATGTATGATTGTGTAATCAAAGCGGAACGTTTTTTGACTATTTTTATAAATAAGTCAAATAATGGGTGTAACATGACCCTTAACGAAGCCGAAAGGCACTTGTTCTTCCCATCATTATGATTTTTTTTTTCTAGACCATACCTGGGAAACGTCTAGTTAAGAGATATTGGGGGTCAAAGTTCCACCAATCTTAATTTTTTTTTTTTTAAATACAATTTTTAATGTTATAACCTTACTTAAAATATCTCCAGAACCCTTGTACTATTCAATGCAGCACAATGTTTAAAAAACGTGATTTATCACCCAAAAAAAAAAGTCGTTTCCCAGCAATTATTTTTGCGTAGGTGAAGGGTTCGTCTACACCTTGTATAATTAAGTTTTTTTCTTTTGAAAAGCATTTGGGTTTTGTAGAGATAATCTGATTAACTCAACTTTGATTCTTGACGTTTGTTTTTATTTATAGAGGGAAAAAGAAACACACTACTGTGTCGTGTTGTGTCTTGTCGCGTCTGAAACATATTGTGCATATGTACACGACACAGTAGTGTGTTTCTAGCTTAAGGCTCGGCTGTCTGTCCGTCCGTCTGAACAGAGCTGTATCTTTAGGACATTAATAGGTAGACACATGTCATAAAATGTTTACGTATTACCTACTAAGGCCGTTATAACAGCATAACATTAAGTGAAAATTAAAGGCAGTCAAGAAAGGCGTTTTTTTTACGGAACCCTTTGTGTGCGAGTCCGATTCACACTATTTCAGTACTTTAGTAAAGACTATCTATAGTTATTAACTAATCAGTATTTTCAATGCATTTCATGTTTTTTAATAACCCGAAAAACTTCATCTCCGAACGAAAAACGCATCCCGAATCTAGGCAATAATCCGTACCGTAATCCGAACAACACGCGCAAAAAAAAAAACAAATGCACCTCCTGCTTAATGAGACGTGGAAAAACGCTGGCAATGCTTAAGGTGACGTCATCATGCAATCTCCGCCATGTTGTTTAGACAAGGCTCAGTACTGATGGCTCTGCACTCAACTCGGTTATTTTAATGTTAATTAATTGTGTTTTATGTACTTAAAGTGATGTATTGCAGGGGGATCTGAAAGTGGGTTATGGATGTGGAGAAATGGGAATTTATGGTCTAGTTGTGGATTGCTTTTGTTAAAGACATTAAGCGCATGATGAGATTGTGTCATTCATTTTTATTTTTCTCAAGCAAAAAATAAAATAAAATGATATTTACACACATAACATCAGGCCTGTGATCCCCGAAGGGTTATGTTAAATTCTCATGTAATAGGGGGCGAGCCTATTGCCAAAACAGACTCCGTGCTGAGAAATTCCTGATGGAAAAACCAAATAACAGTTTGCCCGAACTAGGAATCGAACCCAGGACCTCATGCTCAGCAGTCGCGCATGCGACCCCTGGACCAACGAGGCAGTCCGCGGCATAAAATGATATTAATTTTTGTAAATTGGTTGTAAGTAACACTTTTACTAGTCATAATCTCCTATGTTTTAAAACTACCCTATTCGACTACTCTGAGAAGAAACATGAATATGTACCGGAAGGGACATCACCAACTTCCCGTTGTGTTATGCTTCCTTGGTCTGCGCAAGCCTTATCCAGGTCTTCCTTGTCATCATCCCGGCTTCCAAAAGTAATGTTATTTTAAACTTTTTAGTGTGTTTTTGGAAGTCGGTTATTTTTTTGGCAAAAAAGTTTTTTATTTCACCCTTTTTAGTTGTAGTATCCACACAAATTCTTGTTAGTGATTATTTAGATTACAGTTATTCCTGTACGTAGGGAGAAAACAATGTTGTTTTTGACGAATTCTACATAACACTTTGACTGTAATAAAATAGTTGTTGATCATATTCCAAGGGTAGGATATTTTCAGCCGTAACCTTTTACTATCAATAAGTTGTTTTACGCAGGTCGGTTTATAAGTACACTGGGGACAAAACGGGTTCTCCCAGCTTTTATCACGTGATATGGGTCACTCGAAGTTTTGAAAAGTTGCGATCTTTAACCCATCCCACGCGTGCGTAGGCCAAATCACGTGCTGCAAGTTTTTTAATAAAAAATCTTCGAAACTAACCCACCCACTTCTTTGTTTGTGGCATACATCTTTCCTTCTACCCATTTGGTAACTTAAAATCACGCCTTTAATCCTTGTAGGATCAGGCAGGGGTACAGTCACGAGCACCAATATGTATCATCATCATCTGCATAGCCTTTTCCCAACTATATTGGGGTAGGCTTCCAGTCTAACCGGATGCAGCTGAATACCAGTATTTTACATGGAGCGACTGCCTATCTGACCTCCACAACCCAGTTAATGGGTAATACGATACCCCTTGGTAAGACTGGTTGTCAAACTTTTGGGCCACTGACTACCTAACGACTGTCAAAGATCTACAAATTATACCCGGGACCAAAGGCTTAATGTGCTTTCTGAGGCACAGAGGAAACTCGGCATGTAATGGGTGGTCATCCATCCACAGACCAACCTAGGCAAGGACGGTTTAACCTAAAGATCGACCTGAGCGGCTGTTATTATTTAGCCACGAGCTCCTCAATATATTTACATTTTGCTGAATTGAAATTCAATTTTCGCGAGAAATAACAACTAAAACTCAAAAAAAAAAATTGGTTCCAGAAATCACTTTTGAAAGTTGTTAAGTGTTTACATATTGGTGCTCGTGACTGTACATACCCAATAGTACCCCATATTTTGCCAGTTATATTGAAGTGTCACGGTGAGCTTTATCGACATCAACCGGGGGAAAAATCCAGAATCCGTGGCTAATACTGAGAAATTTCTGATGGAAAGCCCAATAACAGAGCGTGCTACCCAGCGCATCGTTGATGCTACCGCGTGCTAGATAGCTCTCCCTCTCTATTTCACACTCTAGCAAATGACGGGTCTGTGTGACAGAAAAGGATAGGAGCATGGAAAAATGAGATTCCGTGCTGATAGCACATCAAGCTACCCGAAACTGTCAAATTTTCGCAATCAACCTTGAATCTAATGCTGTAGCGATAAAGTTGAAAATCTAATAAAACAATTTTGCAGATTGTAGTAGCTTGATGTGCTGGCGTCTGTACCTGACCTGGGAATTGAACCCAGGACCTCATACTCAACAAGTAACCCAACCCATAAGTACATACACAGAAATCTCCATCATCTGCCTAGCCTTTTCCCAACTATATTGGGGTCGACTTTCAGTCTAACCGGATGCAGCTGAATACCAGTATTTTACATGGAGCGACTGACTATTTGACCTCCACAATCTAGTTAGTACTGGGTAATACGATACCCCATACATACACAGAAATCTACTTAACTAAAATATGTACACGTTCGTTTTATTTTTCGCAAAAAAAACAAGGGTATTCCGAAGACATTATCGAAACACATTTTTCCCATCTAAGGAAGTGCGATAACATGAACCAAAGGATTTTATGTACAAACTTTTCGCTGCCGTCCGCTGTTCTTACGTTTATTAGAACTCTTTAATTACGTAACTTTGTTTCTTTTTCATTAAATATTATAAATACTGCTTAGTTTGCCGTATAAGAAACTGTTCTTAGGTAGAGGATAATAAGATATAATGTATTAGTTAAAGCACCATCTAATCTGGCTTGAAGTATTCCGTTTGTGGAAACTCCACCCTTGGATTGCAGCATTTGATCCCTAGGATTGCGGGTGGATTTCTGCATCTAGATAAACTACTTACTTAAGAGAATCGCTTGTAAGTATGTGTTTTAATTCTTACAGAAATATCTTTAATATGCGTCTATAAATCCAATTACATAATTTATGACACAGTAATATTTCGAACCCGATATTTTTAACCAAAAATATGACAGTAATAAACATCATAACCACAAAACTTTAACGATCGAATTAACAACCACAACAACTTTAGCTTACACTATCCCACTATAAACAGAACATCTTCCTAAGTATGTCACGCCAATAAAAAAATAAAAGAAGACTTCTTAATTCAAAATCCCTGTCATCGTTATAATAACTTTCTTTAATTTCCAGCCGATGGTGAACGAAAGAGTCTTTATTACAATTTTGGCTTCATTCCAAGTTGAGATAACGAAGCAGGCCCTATTCGTTTAAATGATTGATAGTGTTAGCTTAACACCTCGTTGGATTCGTCTTGATTGAGTGTGGGCTTTTTGTTATGTTTGATCAGTTAACCGATGGTCTGCCTGATTGGGTGCCTTCAACGTTAATTCTTAAACAAGACTCTATTGTGTGAGCGTTGTCTATAGAAGTGACATACGGGTGCAGCGAGTGGGCAGTAAATGGTTTTTCATTTGATTGTTTATTCTCTGTACAGTTGTGGTAATTATTTTTTTAAATCAATTTAATTTGCAGTTGCACCTACAGGGTGAAGATGTCGTAAATTTTTACTACCTATTTTACTTACGTATCATGCAATGCCAATTAAACCAATTGGATGTTAAAGTATGCTTATTGCTTACACAACAAATGTTATCCTATTCTTGTATGTATGTCTTTCCATACTTTAAAAGTGTCTGGCGGGGTTTTCCACCACACAGAGTGTCTGGCAGTGGAGGAGCTGAACCTACTAGTCTTAATGTAATATCAAAAATTCACACTTTCTATGACGTAATTTACGCAGCTATTTAGCACAATTTTGTTACCCGATATCTGCCAAAAACACAACGAGCGACTTTTCATAATCTGATTGTTATTTTCTACTTCCACAGAAAAAGGTATCAGCTTTATAAAATGACGTAGGTCTGGCGGTCAACCAAAACAACATTTACTTTGCTCGTCAACTCTCCGATCTGTAAGTCCATGATACTCGTAAGTGGAAGTAATAAGCATGTCAATAAATCACGTTTTTACAAGCTTCAAGTGAAAAAAAAAAGCTGTTCGATTGCGAATTGTGTTCATGTCAAATTGGCATCGATGATACACCATGACTGTTGTGTGCTGGCCACCTTATTGCCACTTGTAAAATGATAATTATTCTTCTTTTTGCTGACTGGGCATCAGAAGAGAATTCTTGACAGACAAATTTATGCTTACTGTAGATTTTATTCATATCAGTTTTACACGAGTTACTGCTTTGTATGGAAAATTTTAGAGTTTTCAAAATTGATTAAAGTTGTAATTTAGGGGCTTGTGATTTATTTAGAATAATGTCTTACTAATAAGTTATGTGTCTTATTAAATTTAAAATAAAATGTCTTCCACCAAAATCCTTAAATAAAATTTTGTAAAAATGTTTCATTTTTATTTCAAATCAATATAACTATTAGAATGACCGTCTGACCGGCGGTGTCTTATTGCACAACCGTATTCAATGCAACGTGTTATGTACTAATAATTATTGTTTTCAGCACTTTATCATTCCTAAACGATCTTCATTATGGTTGACAGGTTTTATGCTACAATAGCTCTCAATTGATTCGCGCAATTGGCTCGGTATGACAATCAGATAGAGATGTTTGTTTTTATTGTTCTTGGAATAATTATTCAATGCCTAGGAAATTGTCCGATTGGGACTTGATGCTTATTATTATACCAATTAAGAATACTAAAACAAATAATTGTTTGTTTCCCAACCTCGATTGAAGGAACATTGACGCACAAACGGCACGTATTTAGTTCAGTAATATAAAAAAAAGTCTGGTGTTTCCCCACAAAAGTGAAATACTTACACGGTCAAAATGTATGGAAAAGCATTTTTTTTTAATTACCGATGAAAAATTTCTAAGGCCCACTAAGAAATTTTTCTTCGGTAATTAAAAAAAAGTTTGCCTGCGGGCGGGAATTATGTACTGAATACGTGGTTACCGTTTGTGCATCGATGTCCCTTCAATCTGTATTCTTTGATTGTTGAGTAATCATTATAACCATCGTAAAACCACACTTCAAATGCATTAGACCTCTACATTATGTAGAACTTTTCATTTAAGTTTAATTTTATTTCAACAGGAAAGTTCCGATAAATTCCTCTAGATGGCAGGATCATCACGCTCGTAGTGTTCATTGCTACAGCCTAATTCCTATGTTATACCTACGAGGCTTTAAACATGTCTGAGCAATACACATAAAAGAGAAGTAATAAAATCGAATAATATTTTTGTACGGAAGCGTTATAAAGATATAGAAAATATAATTTTATCTTGATGTACGTATTAGATTAGATTGGACCAGACTTCATGTTGGGCAGTGAAATAAAAATATCCAATAAACGTCAGACCGTAAAGAGACTTTTTATATCTACACGTATACGGGAAAAGCTAAATTTATCGCTAACAGTATGTTCAGGCGAAAAAAAAACAACATTTTATTTTGAATGAAAATCCAATCAAACGAAATCATAGCCTTACAGGCTACAGCAGTCGCAAATCTCTATAAACATTGGAACGTTTGGAAAACCAATAAAAATAGACGTCGAAAATCAATACTAAATAATAGCAAGCCCGTTTCGAAAAGTTAGCTTTGGGAACTGGGAGCTGGGCGCAAGCTTTGTTGATTGATTGCAACACAAACACAGATTTTTTATTCCATCACGGTTGTTTGCGCACCCGGCGCCGTAGGCTTTACTTTTGTTATGTAACTCAGGAGGACTCCGGCCGATTTAAAAATTCGCATTTCGTTGATGAACTTTCGTTAGAGACCCCGAAGGATTTTGGATTGATACTTTTCATGTAGGAACATCTGCGCTCTGGAAGTTCCTTAGAATTGCCCCATCAGTGTCTTGCGTTTTTTGTAAATAAATCATCTTTGTTTTGTTTTTTCAGCGACTTTCAAAATATTTTGTCTTTGGAAGAATTACAGTTGACTGAACTACATTTTTGTTACAGTACAAAGTTGTTTTTTTTAAGTTTCACGAAATTCCATAAATGTTTATTTTATTCAGTAAGTTGAAAGTGGCCACTGTGCGGAGATTAACATTTATTTTCGAAAAAATGTCCAGAAATACAAACAATTTTTTTTCCAAACTACGGTGGGCTTTATAAAGAAAAAAAATAAAAGTTTTGTAGCCGACTCTGTTAAAGCTCTATAATAAATATGTTTAGGCTTTGGGTAGTTACTTCATTTCCATTTTAAGAAATACACTCGCGGACAAAAATCTTGGCAATACAATTTAAAAACGATTTTTAACGTCCATTAAAGAATCGCACACGAATTGTGGACACGGGACTCTAAACAAGACTCTAAATACTTCAGTTAATATTGGTATAAAGGAGTCTGAGTCTTGAGTTTTTCAGTACCAAATAAATCCTTTTCTGATGTCACAAAACACAGTCATTAGCTACGCAGCAGTTCCAGCATGGCCCATTATGTAAACGGCCCATAAGATAATATCATCTAAAATAACAATTACGTCAAACACTTGACACAGTTGACATTCTTATTTAAGCAGTGAGATCACTTTGGCATCACCGACAAAGAATCTGTGCTATCTGACAACGCGGTGGCAATTAAGAAATTTATTGTAATAGCTCTATCTAGGCCGACCATTACGCTAACGACCGCTAATTCTGGCCTTCAATATCTAAAAACAAAAATCTACTATCTTATAGTAACAATAGTTTTTTTTTTCTTCTTTTAACTATGGGCTATGCTATTATCATTAAGGCCGGAATTATACAAAAAAATGTAAAAAAAACTGTTAAAAAAGTTACAAAATAAAAGTTATTTGGAACGATGCGCCGTTTTAATATGCTATTTTAGTAATTATCTAAGCATTAGCTAATAAATGTTAATTCGTTATTCTTCTTTGAAATAGTCGTCATTATTTAAATAGTGTGCCTGCAGCGGAAAGAAACGATTATGATTGGCTAAAATATGTTTTCAAGCCACTGTAGAGCTTTACACAATGAAGTAACAAACTTTGAATATCGTATCGAAACTTTGTTGCGTTTGAGTTATGATACGAATTTGCCAGAATGATTGTGCATGTAATTCGGGACACACAATATATCCAAGATGCAATCTGTATGTCCAGTTGACATGCTCCCGACAATCTGATATGATGCAAAATCTCCGTTTTTATACCCATACCGATCGCAATGATCGATTTGCGACATGTCCTACTTTCCATACTCAAGAAATACCTCGTTTCTGAAACATGCGAGCATCGAGACAAAAAACGCATTAAACCGAGTAAGTAAGCAACATTATTAAAATCGATTCCGTAGCAACAGTCCGTTCGCATCAGATGAGCTTGCCGCATCCACGGTTAAAGATGATTTGTTTAAAATGCTGCAACCACGGGCCGCGTGATGAATATCACAGCAGTATATTGGAATAATGATCCTGCCTTGCACTGCATTCAATGGCATTTTGCATACAATATGGTAGATGGATTTATATTAAAATATGGCGAACGTCAGTGCCGGTTGCTCACAATAAATTATTCATTGCACACAGTCAATTTTCGTTCAAGATAAACAATCGTTGTATAAGTATATCAAATTCACAGATGCATAGTACGGACGCTCATAAATATTCAGATTACGTATTATTGTTCTCTGCTTGTCGGTAATTAGATCGCCCACGAAAGGAAGCTGCCTTAATAAGTTGGTAGCGAGTGTAACGACAAAGTTTTTAATAAATTACCTATACGATGTACACTGGCGGCCGATAATACAAGGCTCATTATTTAGAGTCATGTTTGAGTATGATAATTTTAGTAGTGGAACACGATATGGGATCTAATCCTTCTTGTAATGCATAATAAGTTGTTATGGTGGCCGGTTATGGACTAGCAATCTGTTACCATTCATGTGCTATTAGTTTCAATTCACACTGCAGTTCTGTTACTCGGCTGTCGATGTGTTCTCGTTACAGTGGGTCTGTTTTTTGGGTCTGGATGGTATCGACATTAGAGTGTTGTCGATAGTACCGACGATAGTTTTTTACACTTTTAGAACTGTCGCCAACTTTTTCCTTAAAGTCTTCCTAGGCATAAAAGATTTAACATTCTGTTCTTTATTTCGTTATAGCTGTTCCCCGCGACCTTCGTCCGCGTAAAATCCCGTCCCGTTTTTGCAACATTTTTCATTGCTGCTCCGCTCCTATTGGCCATAGCGTGATGGTATATAGCCTATAGCCTTCCTCGATAAATGGACTACCCAACACTGAAAGAATCATTCAAATCGGACCAGTAGTTCCAGAGATTAGCGCGTTCAAACAAACAAACAAACAAACAAACAAACAAACACTGCAGCTTTATAATATTAGTATAGATTTTGTCGTTTTTTGTTTAGTAAAACTGATAAGTATATTCCAGGGTTCGTAATTATTAAGATAATTATTTTCTTTGATAACTATCAAATGATTATCAACGCTGATTCTATAACTTTTTTTTGACTTACAAAATAATGATAATTTCATTTCTGAAATATAATGTAAAGAAATAAATTTATAAAAACGAATTGTTTTATTCTTTAGTTTTAACACAAATGTACCAAAAAATCTATTTGTTGATTAATTAAACACAATGTTTGTGATCATTTTTTAAAGTTGACACTTAACGTGCTTGGGTACGCGTGGAAGCAGAAAATCGCATACGTGAAGTTTATTCATTACTAGCTTACGCCCGCGACTTTGCCCTCGTGGAGTTCGGTAATTGTCCTACGGAATTGTACTATAGTGATAAAAAGTATTCTTTGTGTTAATCAAGGTTATAAACTATCTATGTGCCAAATTTCATCCAAATCCTTTCAGTAGTTTTTGCGTAAAAGAGTAAAAAACATGCAGACATCCAGACGTCCATACATCCTCACAAACTTTCGCAGGATTAATAGGATAGATTATTATTATTTATCAGGATAAGTATCAAGGTATATTTATTTATCACTTCGAACTCTATATTCTGAGGTAAACAACAAAACAATGCCAATTGAGGATACTAGGTCACAGTGTAGTTGCTACAGTTCCTAGACGCCAGAGTGACAGCAGTCTCCAGTCATTACTTGGGTATTGTGTTACCCTATGACAAGTAAACAATTCAAACTCCATTAACATACTTCCTATTCAAACTGGTATTTACTCTGAAGCCCTACTTTGGGGAAAATAGTTTATTTATTGAACAAAAACCTACTTATTCTGTGAAAACGACTTTAATAAAATTAACCGAAAATATTTCGATGTTGAAATAATAGTTCCTGAAATAATGGCAATAAGGTGCCTAATAAGCAATAGAATGGATTTAAACAGATAATTATATTTATTTAATTTATTTCAACATACGCATTAAATTCTGTCTGGTAATACTGGCTGTAAACATTCTCTAAATTCCTTTCTTCGAAAAGAAAAATACGGATGAAAGGCATTCGTTATTCAAACACATTCGTAACTATAATAAACACTGGCTCGTGTACGAAATTTGTGCCTGTCAATAGCTATATCGAGCAGATGACGAATAGCAAGTTTTACTAGCTGTCCATTTGACGAATGTTGAACATGACCTTACAATTTATATCTCAGACCAATAAATCATTGTTGAACGCCCGATCAAAACTGACACGGATCTCTCGGGGTAACCTCTCGAGGCATAACGAACCATCTTTTTCCCGTATCGTAAGTGTTTGCTTCGGATGAATAGCAATAAAAACTTTATGATTATGGCTTTCATGGAAATAAAATTGTGTGCGCCAGAGAAAGGAGTTATAGGTTCGAGGCAGGAAGCGTTGAGTAGATACTCTTTTGATATCCAAAGAAACGGCCGCTTTTTATGTAATTTATTGACTTACCGAGTGTTTGAAGTTATATCGAAGTTAGCTGTGTTCGATATCCTGGAAATGTAAACAATTTATGATAATTATCGGTAAACATGATGAGAGTAAATATTTGAAGGTGTATCTGGGACATATGTATGCCAACTTAGTCTCTAGGCAAACTGCCTCAATGTTGGGGAAGTATTCTGTAGTGAAAGCTTTACGAATGCCTCTACTTTTATTCTTATTTTCTATTCGTGTGTCCAAATTGGGGGATACATTTTAGATAGAAACCCCTCCTTTGTATTCATTTTCGAAACTTAGGTAATTCTAGACAAAGCGGTTTCGGCAGTGAGTTGTCTGTCAATTTTAGAAATTATGAATGATTTACAGATTTCTTTATAGTAGAGATAACAAAGTCGTTAGATAAATCGTCTTAATATTGAGAAAAAATTACTTCGTTTAAAATTCTTAAGCTATTTCTTAAACAACCGGATAACTTTGACGCTACTTTCTTTCCATAAAAGATCCTTTAAAGCCAGTTCTAAATTCAAAAACATTGTATAATCACATCGTCCATTACAAAAACCCGTTGCGCTATTCGCAGGCCCCTCCCGGGCCCCGCTTGGCAAGTAATGTCCGTACACATACTGGTACAGGGTACATACTACATAATGACGCGAACTAACAAATTGGCACGGGCACTGAGCAGTGATAGATGGGCCCGCGACGTGCGTTCGAAACAAAGGCCAGAGTGTTGGTTGCAATCACATAGCCTATTCAACAAATCCAGGAGCTAATAATGAGGGTGTGGATGACGCTTTGGAGTACGAATTTGGTAATAATTTTGCTGATCCATAAGTTGATTGATGGAATTTACAGGGTGTAACAAGACCCTTAACGAAGCCGTCAACCAAGCATTCTGTACATCAAACTAAGTAACTTTACGCAAAAATTATTGCTGGTAAACGACTTTTCTTTAGGGTGAAAAATCACGTTTTATAGTAAGACTCAACGTAACGCACTCAAAACATTGTGATAATTAATGGATTGAATAGTACGGGGGTCGTGGACGTGTTAAAAGTAAAAATCTTACATTAAAAACATGTATTAAAAAAAACTTGTGAAAAAGCCAATATCTCCGTAACTAGAAGGTTGCCAGGTATGGTCTAGATAAAAAAAAATCAAATTGATAGTGAAAACAAGGGTAATTCGGCTTCGTTAAGGGTCTTATTACACCCTTTAGATAGATGGACTATGGAGTTTCTTGCCGGTTCTCTTTCATAGGAAATAACCAACCCGAACCGTGCACCTTTTCTCGACATTTTATAAGTGCCCCTGTAGACCTATGTACCCCTGTATACTTAGCATTTTTATAATTTAATGGGTTAAAAATTGCTGAATTTTAGCACACTGAAAACAGTGATCTGTGTAAACTTTCAACCGTAATATTTACATTTAATTATTTCAATTGTACACGGAAGCTGTAAAACAACTGAAAGTATTTACTTTACGAATTGAAACCGTTCAGTTGCATTCGATACGGTTTAAACCCGTTTCAGAAATCTAGATCTTGACGAGTCGAAAAAAAATACGTTGAAAAAAGCGCCGGTCATCTAGACGTATAGTCCAGAAAATAGAGAAGCGAAATAAAGCGCTCGACCCAGTGACCCTACACGATGTTTACGCGGAAATAGTGTAGTTTCGCGACAAGCATTGACGAGCCAATTCCGATGACATAAATAAACTTGTTGGACAGACTCGAGATGCTTTGTTAGGCCGTCGTAAACTGAGCGATATATTGCAACTGCATTATACCGTATCTAGGTAGAGTAGTTCTTCTGGTTTTGTTGATTCAAAGATCTTTTACATGTAACATTCTAAACTTTTTGTGTTGAATTGAAAATAGAGCCTTATGTTTGTTTATCATGATTCTTTAATCTATCAACCTGGTTGTTTGTGATACAGGACATCCCAGTTCAAGAGCCAGGATAATTTCTATATGTTTCTGGTAACATCAATATTTAATTTTTTTAGTTAAAGAATCGAAAGTTCCAGGCCTTGTTTGTGTAGGTATATATTTTTCTATTCGACTTTTAAAACTAATAAAGTAAAAAGAGACCCAAGCTAGTTTAACATCCTCACAGACTAACAATCACACCACAAAATTACTACAACAATATCGACAAAAAAAAAACAAAAATCCAAAAAGAACACTGGCGAGTTTCCCGTCACTACACTACCACATCCGCACTGGTTTATAGTTTCAAGTAAACCGCACTGGCACGCGAGCAAAACTCATTCTACCAATTAGACGTAGCCAGTGTTGCAACCAATCATCGTTTGACACAAGTCAAATTGGAGTTTGAGCGTTTCGGTTTGATTGATACAAATCGAGGTCATCGACTGATTTATCAGCCCTCTATTCTCAGTTCGAGTAATTAACTTTCATTACAGGCTTATGTAAGACTTGTTGCTTTTATACGAGAAGCATAAAAAGTTGTATAGGCTCTGTAATGTGGTACTGGTCGAGAGAAATGTAGGTGTGGTGGAATTCATTACGGTTGGAGTATACTTGGTACTTGGAATGTAACAGAGTTGGTACTTGAATTCTGTACGTTTGCCGATCGTTTTTCGGTTAAATAAATAAATTAGAGATCTTGAAGTCTAGTGTTTGCGTATTCTAGTTTTGTAATGAAGTAAGTGTCTCATTAGTGTTGTGTTAACACTTAGAGAGATCAAGTGGGTGACATTCAGTTATCTACTTGAACTCAATTTATGATTTTTGGTGCCATTCTACGTCTCCGGCTATCCAATCACTTTGAGCTTAATTTTTAGTTCCTTCTCAAATAGTTCAATGAAATTACCGAAATCTTTTCTCAAATAAAACCAAATTGAATCCCAATAAACATCAAATCTCAGTACCCAACATCGTATACCACGAAAGATTCTCATAAAACCTCGCCCAGAGGAAAATGGCCGTGAAAATATAACAATCTATCATGTTGCCATGTTTTATTGTGCTCAGCGGTTGCCCGGAGATTATTTACATTGAATTGATGAGCAACCCAAAGGCTAACACTGGCTGACCTTAACCTCGACCCCTGAGAAAGTAACTGGCTGTACAGAATGAGCGAAAAAATTACCATCGTCAATCGTGGACGGGTGGATGCCTTATTTGTCTGGAGTGGTGTTTATGAAAAAAATATAAAAAAGGTAAGGTGTGGTCGATTCTTGTTTGATTTGATTGCTTTGGACAGCGCTATTATTGCACTTCGGATAGAATTCAAGTAGGTACAGTCACGAGCACCAATATGTATACACTTGCCTAAATATGAATGCTATTTTCTCGAGAAATAACAATTTGTAGCTTGGAGATAGGATCTCTGTAATAAAAATATGAGTTTCAGAATACTATTTTCGTAACAACATGAAATTTTAATCAGAAAAGTAGGCGAAAAACACTTTTTAAACATGTGAAGTGTTTACATATTGGTGCTCGTGACTGTACATAAGTATTACTTTCAAGTTTCTTTTAATGGTAAGTACACAGTTTAAATGTTTTAAATTTATTGTTTGCTAAGGTTTGTTTGTGGAGGTCAAGCAGTTTCAGTTTCAGTTTTTTTTTTCAGTGTCAGTTTCCGTGTAGAATACTGGTGATCAGCTGCATTCGGTTAGAGTCGGCTATACATATTATGCAATATACATAGTTGGGGAAAAGCTATGGCCAGGCAAATGAGTCTCTGGAGATCACAACATAACATCACGCCAGTAACCCCCCCGTAGGGTTAGGCAGAGGTGTACCTAATAGTACAACCACATTTCGGCAGTTATGTTTAAGTCCCATCAACCGGGTACGAATTCAGGCTTTGTGGCTACTAAAGAGAAGTTCCTGTTATAAAAACCCAATAGCACTTTGCCCGACCCGGGAATCGAACCCAGGACATCATGCTCAATAGTCGCGTTTGCGACCACAAGACCAACGAGGCTCTATAGAGATCAATTAACTAATACATTATAATCATTTGTTTATTAGGTTAGTCTAGTTTTCGCTGTTCGTTATATCAAGATACTTTCAAGGTCTGATCAATGATGATAGAGTCAGTCTCAATAAACAATTGTATTTATTTATTATTTAGGTCATTAGGTTCAAACAATACAAAAGTTACGTCAAGTTTCTGAACAATGACCTTGGTACAGTTATTGTTATCTATCTGCTACCGATATTCTAACAAAACACGATAACTGATTGAAAAGGTGACCTATGATCTGTTATTTATTTTTAAAAAATATATAAATAACGTTGTTGTCAATTTCGTGGCTGAAAACCGCCCAGGAGAATAAATAAACTACTTATAAATGTAAAATAATAAAAATCATCATTATCATTCTTCTGCCCTTATCCAAGTTTATTATGAGTCAGCGCAGCATGTCTTCTTCTTCCACACTTCCAAATTATCATCATCTTCCTGCCCTTGTCCCATGTTCCTTGGGGTCGGCGGAATACGTTTTTTTCTTCCATTCTCCTCTGTCAACCGTCACGCTATCATTTAATCCTTTTACTTTCATATCATTCCTCACACAATCTATCCATCGTTTCCCTGGTCTTCCTCTCCCTCTCCATCCATCAACATTTATATTCATCACTCTTTTAGTTACATGCGATTGGTCCCTTCTCATCACATGTCCATACCAAGATAGTCGATTTCCTTTCAACTTTTCTGTAACTGGAGCAACTTTTAAACTTCTTCGGCACTTCTAAATATAGAATAATATTTGTACAAAAAAAAACAGTCATATTCGCCTAACTGTCGTGCTGGATTCGATATATTGAAATAGAATTTAGCTTCCCTGTATACCTATCTATGCATCCATAAATCCATCAACTAATTCACAACGAAAATTGGAATAGATATGCAACATAAATCACTTCCAGACAAAACTCAGTTGTGCGACGATCATAAATCAATAGAACTATTTAAGATTAAAACAAACCGACGCGACGGTCAGTAATGATATCGGTAATGAAAGCACTAGATAAGGCTCAATTTACATTGCCGCGGAATGGAAACGAATTTTCGTAACGAAATCTTACAAAGCATAATATACCTTAATTGTACAAATAACATAAACCTGCTACCTGGAATTCCCGAGGATGTGCGATGTTACTACGGAAGACGCGCGGCTGATTTTTTTTCGTTTATAGCCTGTCATCATTTGGCTTGCCTTTTCCCAACTATGTTGGGGTCGGCTTCCAGTCTAAACGCATGTAGCTGAATACCTGTATTTTACACGGAGCGACTTCCTACCTGACCTCCACAACCCAGTTAGATTCTGGCCACAGACTACCTGTAACGACCGTCATAGATGTACAAATGATAGCCAGGACCAAAGCTTAACGTGTTTTCTCGGTATGTAATGGGTGGTCACCCATCCACGGACCAACCTAGGCAAGCGCGGCTTAACCTGAAGATTGATCCGAGCGGCTGGTATTATTTAGCCACGAGCTCCTCCTCCTAATCTGTACGTTACACAATTAACATAAAGTGTATTATGCTTTGTAAGATTTCGTTACAAAAATTCGCTTCCATTCGATACCGCCTCAATGTAAATTAAACCTAATAATATCGGTAATGAAAGCACTAGATAAGAGATATGAGTATTTGCGTCGGACCATATTAATGAATGTCGCGACAACTTGTAATCAATTTATATCAATATCGCCAATGGGCCGCACTGTGCTTGTTAGCCTGCATTAATATGAATTTTAAGCGTAGGGCTGTCCCACAGGGAAGTGACTTAGTTTTAGAATTTTCGTTAGTTGAAAATTGGTGGTGCTTTATTTTGGTCACAAATTAATTTGGTAAGGCGCAAATTTTGCGACGCTTTTAGTGTAACTAATTTTTATAGCATCAGGGATTTC
This sequence comes from Noctua pronuba, assembly GCA_905220335.1. NCBI lineage: Eukaryota > Metazoa > Arthropoda > Insecta > Lepidoptera > Noctuidae > Noctua > Noctua pronuba. The sequence continues at coordinate 11,268,466 of LR999902.1, forward strand.
TCTGTAGTAGCCCGGAGTCTGGCATTGTGTCCTGTTGATGCTCCCAATTAAATGGTAATTATTTAAAATGGGCGAACTGACTCGTTGATCTAGTGATCGCGACTGCTGAGCGTGAGGTCCTGGGTTCGATTCCGGACTGGCAAAGTGTTTTTGAGTTTCCCATCAGGAATTTCTGAGTAGTAGCCACGGAGTCTGGATTTGTGCCCGGTTGATGGCAATTGGCTCGCCCCCTATTACCTGGAACTTAAACATAACTGGCGAAATGTGGGTGTACTAATGGGTCCACCTCTGCCTAACACTTCGGGTATTACAGGCTTGATATGTTTTTGATATGTATTTGAATGTACTACAGATGCCTACACGATTATCCTGCGGAAAACATGTTATGTTATTTTAAAACCAGTTTATAAATTAAATACATGACATAACTATTACAAATAAGATAACGAAAAACCCGCGAATATTAAGTCAAGTAAGTTACTTGTCTAGTCAATAAAACTTATCTCAAATCAATTAAATCATTGAGATAACATATTTGACAGTTATAGAAAGTCAATGTCGTTGTGATTTTATTAAAATGTTATCTAATCCGATGACCTGATAATTAACTGGTTTTGATTTCCTAAAAAAACAAGTGACAGGTTTCGAAATACTTCATAATATAGTTGTTATGACTGTATGGAAGATGGAAGCTTGAATGATGTTTCTGTATCACTTTTTCTAATGTCTTGAGAGTCTTATTTTTAATCGGGAAACTACTTCATAAAAATTTAAAATTCACCCGCTGATAGACTTCATTTGAAAAAATATGCTTCCAGACACCCAGTAGAGGTCCTACTGGGTTACTGAAAGCATATTTTTTTCTTATGACAACGTAAGTGAAGAAAGTGATTTTAAAAACTGCCATTTTTGGTATATATGTTACGGCTAAAAACTGAAGTAAGGTTACACCTAGTTCTAGCCGGCTATACCTAGGTACGGCCGGTAACATTTTCTTATAATGTAACCAATTTGGATGTCGTTTGGTCACAGTTCTAACCTAACATAACCTAATCCATTTGGTCGGCGTGTCCTTGCAATAAAAAGGATAGTTACCGGCCGCACCTAGGTATAGCCGGCTAGAACTAGATGTAACCTTACTTAGCCGGCTAGAAATAGATTTAACCTTACTTTGGCTTTTAGCCGTAACGTATACAGTTTGACAATTTTTATAGAAGTTTGTAAATGAGCGCATGGCTTGTATGTAATAAAATAATACTAAGGCGCAACCAAACTAGGTCTTATTTTCAAGAACAGAAAATTTAAGTTTTCTAGGGCCAGCCCTACTCGTCATCTATTCGAATTAAGGCAGAGCATGTGTGGCATCTGCGTATATGCATCGGGACGGTCGGCCTGATCGTAAATACTCCTATCTGCTTTAACAGCACCATGTATATACTGCACCATTACAGGACATGTCGACAACGGTTTATTGTGTAATTGGATATGTATTTTATTGTAAATACGTTCGTTTGTCGATAGAGGACTCTGATTTTGTTGTACGAATAAACTCGGTGTGTTCGGAAATGTTGCGGTTATCAATTTATAGATGCACTTGTTTTATTTGGGTGGCCTAGTTTTTCGGGTTGTGTTCGTTCTGTTGTAATTTATTTAAGCTTATCGTGCATCCTTTTAGGCTATCATGTACGGCAGTAAACTATGTTATAGGAATCGGTTTCTAATGTGGGTGTTCATCCTTTGACAATGTGCCTACCTATATTGAAATTCCCCCACGTCCGACTAAAACTAATATCGGTCTTATTTTGTTTATTTCAATAATAAAACATTATTAGGTACTCATCATCTTCCGGCCCTTGTCCCATTCTACTCTTCTTCCATTCCCCCCTGTCAGACGTCACGGCATCATATACTCCTTTCTCTTTCATAGCATTCTTCACACAACCCATTCATGTTTTCTTTGCCTTCCTCTGATGCTCTCCCTCTCCATCCATCAACATTCATATCCATCACTCTTTTAGATAAGATAGGTACTACATGAAACTCACATCTTATTATATATGTGGATAGTAACAGACTACGAACCTGTAGCAAAATTATTCCTAGCAAAAACCAGACCCCCGCTAACATCATTAGCATCACCTAATTAAGAACGCGGCACTCGACAGAATACAGGACCACCGTCCGTCCATACGATCCTAATTATTTAAGACTTTATTGAGTCCAACGTGGGCACACAAACTGGTAAACTAAACACACAAATTGGTATTGATCAAGTTAAGTAACCACAGTGAATTAATAGCCCAGTGACCAGATACATTATCTGGAGTTCCGACCTAGCTATCTGTTGGTCATTAATCTATTCATGCCTACGTTTTAGTTTGTGGTGCGTCCATCAATTACTTTGGTTCAAGGACCATTCGTCAGAACAGGGTAAGTGCCAAAACTGAATGCCAGTGGAAATGTGAGGGGATTAATCGTTGTTTTTGATTTCGAAGAGTTTGATACAGTGTTTATTTGTTTTGTTGGCAACGATTTTGAAACAGTTTTTATTCCTAAAAAGTTTGTGGTTAATTTAAAACAAAAGTTTTGAAATAAATTGAATAGTTTTTCTTAAGAAACTTCGACCTCTAACGGGTTAAATTGAACTTTCCTTCTGATTTGAACTCCTTTAGAGGATAAATTTTCGTTAATGAATTATATTAATAATTATATAATTTAATTTTTTAAGGGACAGTTGTGCAAAGACTGCCTGCGTTGGTGTATTGGTCGAAAGTGCGACAGCTGAGCTGGGTTCGATTCCCTGGTCAGGCAAAGTATTATTGAATGTTTCCCTCAGGAATTTCTCAGTAACAGCCACGGAGTCTGGATTTGTGCCCGGTTGATGGCAATAGGCACGCCCCATATTTATTTATTACTAGCTGTGCCCGCGACTTCGTTCGCGTGGAATAGTGACTTTTCGGGCAGCATATTTTGACTTACATATACCGTCGTTTGGGTAGCTAAAAATTTACTTTACAGTAATGCTTCTCTGTATACGATATTTGAAGTATGGCCATCGGGGATGAAAGCATACAGGCTCCTAATGGCAGCGGCGCGTTTTTTTTTTTTTTTTTGAAATGCCATCTCGCAGTTCATCCAAGGAGGATGGCAACTGCTTAACCGAACAATCCTGTAGATGCCTTGAGGGTAAGGCCTCCAGCCAGGGCATGGCAGCGGCGCGGCTCTCAGCGCGCTTTATATAGCCACGGACGCTCAGGCGCGAGGCGTGTAGTACGTACTCTGTACGTTAAAAATGTTCGCCGTGATTCTTTAAATTGACATAACTTTTTTATTTATGAACCGATTGACATGAAATAAACACTAAATGTTAAGTGAAGCTTACTACAATATATTAGTGAAAAACCGTATCTAAATCGAATAAGCCGTTTCTGATATTAGCGTGCACAAACACACAGACAAACAGACAAACAGAAAAAAAAAAATAATTACAATTTCGGGTTCGGCATCGATATAATAACAACCCCTGCTACTTTTTTTTATATATTTCCATTGTACAGACACCACTTTTCTACAATTTTATTATATGTATAGATTACATGGAGCTTAAAACATAACTGACGAAATGTGGGTGTAAATATTAGGTACACCTCTGCCTAACCCTTAGGGGATAACAGGCGTGATGTTATGTCTTATGCAAAGCTCAGTTTGAGACTAACTGCATACATTAAATAAATAGGTACCGTAAGCATAACTTATAAATAACTGGGGGGTAACTATGACATCTATACATATAATAAAATCGTAAAAATCCAAATCGATGTTCCGACTTGGCGCAAAAACTACTGCATAGATCCTGTTCAAATTTTGCACAATTGTTCCTTACAGGCTTCTTCAAATGTTAGGCTATATATTATCATCTTAAATAAGTAATTACAGTGTGGGTAAGAGACAGAGCTATACAGGTCGTCTAGCGCCATCTCTTTCCCACACTGGAATTACTCCTGCTTTAAGACGTCATGGTAGGCCACCTGAACTAATGTGTCATGTGTACATGATAGACACTCAAATACACCTTTGACATCTTCAAAATGAACAAGCCCCTTAAATAAAGAGAAAAAAAAAAAATACACCTTTCTTTTATCTTACATAATATCATAACACCTTAATAAACGATTAAATATTATTTATTACACAATCAAATTATACCTACAGGTTGTCACGCGTGACATTTTTTAGGACGCAAATAACATACACAATCACACGACAAACTTTCTATTTCTTCAATGTTTTTTTTCTTTCTCATACTTGTTCTGTAGGGGCCAGTTTCACCGGTTACGGATAAAGTCTCTGATAGCCTATTAGGAACTTATATGCCAGATAAACTAAAACTTTTTGTCTCTGTCATTGTTCATTGTAATTGCGTGTTAATTTAATCATTAGATTCACTACTTAGCCAATAATTGTCTTAATTGTCTCTTTCACATGATGTTTATTAAATTCTAAACATCTCGTATGTATTATGCAATAATTTGCTAATAGAAAGGCTGATTTGTCTTTTGAATAAGAATCTAGTGTCTATTAACACTTGAATGTGTTACTTCCACTTTTGCTTAACTATTGGCCTACCATGACGTCTTAAAGCAGTTTGTTTTAATCTTATTCCAGAGTGGGAAAAACATGGCGCTAGACATCGTCAATAGCTCTGTCTCTTTCGCACACTGGAGTGACATTAATACTGCTTTAAGACGACATGGTAACCCCCCTGTTTTTATCAATACAATATGATAAGTTCAATGCGAAGAAACATAACTCTCTCTGCCTGTCTGTCTGTTACTATTTTACTCGTAAACCACTGATCTGATCGTTATGAAATGTGACAGACAGGTAAGGATAACCTAGGATTGGAAAAGTTCTGGAGTGGCGACCGCGAACCGGAAGACGTTACGTTGGAAGGCCTCCTACTAGGTGGACCGATGATCTGGTGAAGGTTGTAGTAGGGATCCGCTGGATGCGAGACGCACGGGACCGATCAATGTGGCGAAATTTGGGGTAGGGCTATGTCCAGCAGTGGACGTCTTTCGGCTGAAATGATGATGATGATGATGACCTTAGGATCGAAGACAATACTCAACGTCCCCTTGGAATATTAACCGACTTCCATGCGAAAGAAGTTGTGGGCAAATGTCAGTCAGTTATATTGATCCTAATCCATAATAATAAATAAATAAATGAAATTATTATAACAACAAACTTGAGCTATTGTCATAACTTCTGAAGGGCTAATGTTTATGAATCAAGTACCTTCGAAACACAATTCGATTGTATTCGGACTGAACATTGATAAACATTCCTGATTGATTGCTCACTGATCATAGTTGATATACTTGATATATTGTTTGACAAATGCACTTACAAACACAATTTAAATCTAAGTACAATAATGTTAATGAATGAAATCTCTCCCAAAATAAATGTTATACCTGTCTCCTCCACATCAAAGACCTCACCTTCATGCACTTTAATAGTAAGCTTTATAACAAGGCGTTAAGAACTATTCTTAATCAGCACCCCGTTGTTCAAGATCAACGGAACTCCAAAGAAGAAACGATTACATATTACGAACTTGAACTTGACTGACAAATGTGTTCTTTACAACGAAGATAATAGAACATAAAATGAAGCCGAGATTCCAAATAGGAATAGCACAAGTATGATTGATAGTGTACGATATCTCTTCAAAGTATGTTGAATATTAAACGATGATGACTAAACATAAATAAATGAGGTACTGAATAAAAAAACCGTGGATGCCTTCTACTATATTAGCATAACGTACGCTGGCACCCAGGCCAATGGTTTGTCCATGATTAATTCTTACCTTGTCAACATTTCATAATACCATGTTAGTGTAATTTCGGTAACGCCTCTTCATCATTTGACGATTTGTTTTGGGCGTTGTTATTCGATTGAAATTTTACTGATAAGTGTTTTTGTTCCTTTTAAGTATTTATGTTTATATCGTCTGTGTTTGTTTTTGCGTTGACTGGTATAATAGACGTAACGTCAATAAGGTTATATTTTATATCTATTGGCAATTTTATTTTTATTTTTGTTGGAGAATAGATATTCCTGTTATTTTGCTTTCAAAAATCTTCTTAATAGAATCCCTTAGGCGACATGGATTTCTTTCAGTGTATCGCGTACCCATTACATTCACCTAAGTAAGGGTAGAACTGTTTAGTACAAGTTCAGTAATATCATTACTGTGACCCACTAAGTAAAAGTATATAATAAGATCATCCTTTTCCAATACAACATACCCCTTAACATTGCTGTTTTTCTCAGGTGTTTTTCCTTATTGGATGGCATTAGGGGTTACAGAATTACAAATCCCTTGTTTAGTATATTAAAAGCTGTTAGTAACCTTTGTCTTTTCTTATTTTGCTTAGTTCCTTCAGTGATTCAGTTAGTTGGTACGGGATACCTCTGTATTGTTTTATTCTTTTACCCTTGTGTGACACAATTGAATAAAGATGACAATAAGATAGCAGTATACTCACATGAGGTCCTTTATTAATTGTGATTAATAAACCTTTTTGTCATAAAGTAAATATTTTGAAGCTTCATATTCAAATCTCTAAAGACTCATCTGAACTTCAATTTGTCTTGCTGCTCAAGGCTTACTGCATTAGTCACATCCTTTTGTATGGCTGACTTTAAAAGCGTATGAGTTTTTAGAGCACCCTGTCCGTTCACCCACACATTGACATTGTTCGGTGGTATCAGACGGGATCTCTTCATGTTTGTCTAACAAGCGACGTGTCCGATTATTATTACTGTTTTATCTTCAGAGAGTTTTTGTGTGTTGGAATTGAGAGGATGTTCGTGTTCAAACTTCTTGAAAACTTTGTTTAGTATAACATAGGTAAAGCTACGTAAGTACCTGTTTGTCGAAATGGTAGTTTATTTTTGGTAAAAATACTCATCCAATGTTTCTACTAGAAGACTTTCTAACTTGTAAAAAAAACATAGAAAATTGTCTAACTTTGTATCGTTGTAAATAATCGTGTATGCAAGAGCTTTGAGTTATTATAGTACCAAATGAGTTGATTGCTCAAACAAAATCAAAACCAGAACCAGTCATGCAATCCAAATAAAATTGTTGCATTAAGCAACCCAAATTTAATCCAATAAATCAATTTCAATTTTTATCCTAATAATAGGGGGTGCATTTCCCTTTTCTGTTTCCAATATTGATACCTACTTGCACACAATTTATTTATTCAATAGATAAGCAAAATACCACCCTATGCCAATTTAAGGTAAAGAATCATTCAAGCGACTAATGATTTTGGACCTTTTTTGGAAATAATTCTATAAATTACTCGTTTCCGAAACCAATTTCGTGTAATAAACCATTATTCCTATGCCGAAGGTGATTAACTAATTTAAACTGAGCAATAAAATCAATATTTGAATACTGTGTATTAATTAGTCTGTCATCGTAAATTGTCCAAATAATTAGATACCTTTCGCATCAAATCGTTTACCATGCCTTTTAAATCACATTAATTTTGACAGTTTAATTATTTCGTTGAACACTCAAGTTTTTTTTTTCACAAATAAACGACTACCAACAGAATTATGGACCATAAAAGTAATAGGGACTAACGGAGACTATCTACTGAGTTATCATATTTTTTCCCTCCGAGTTTCAAAACTTGAAGCCGGTGATCTCCTTTGGGTACTATTTACTAAAACGTTGGCTCTTTGTTATTTCTTTTTACTTGAGTTACTGAGTTTGAGCCGCAGACAATTTTTCTTTGAAGAAAAAACAAAGATACGAACTAAGTAACATCCACAATAAGTTGAGCGTCAGTAGAAACATGATTTTAATAAGATTAAAATAATTGTACGCGTCCTGTGAGATTGACTAGGCTCAAGTGATGGACAAAAACTGTTGCCTACGTTTCTTATAAGATCCTTTTTGTCTCGGACGTGAGAGACATGGTCTTGATAACGAAGCTTTTTTTACAGAAATAAAAAGCTTTATAAGTAGGTAAGTAGCTAATTTCGCTAGTGCGTCTACTTGATTACGTGAAGCACTAGTTCTCTCACTTCCAAGTATTCAGAGTTGAGTTTTGTTTCTTTCCCCAAGTATTTTTGCTCTTACTCAGAAAGGATCCCGTATTAAATAAAAGTCTAGAAATAAGGCTTAGTATTTACATTTAGCCGGATTCCTTTTCAACCCTTTGGGTTCTAAAGCCCCTAAAAAATTGGCCCATTACTTTAGAGTTACTGCACTCTATTATGTGTAATCCACCGTGATTCAGGATCAAAGATATCACTGGGTGATCCCTAATTGCCAATTACCACACTTAAGTTTACATCTAACGACTTTGAAGCATCTATAGTTCAATTAAAATTAGCTAAACGTTTGTAATTATGTAAATGTTTGTAAGCGAAATACGCATCGCAGATAACAGGGCCTGCCAGAGATTCAACGTCATGCATAATGCAGCCTACTAATGCAGCCGTTAATTACACGCCCTTAGGGTCATTATTGATTGGCAATTTGCGCTCGGTGCCATTTCGTCTATATTGGATTGCTTAATCGCATTACCCGTAACTGTCCAACCTTAAGACTATTAGATAATTTAATTAGGGGATTATGAAAGACTTAAGGTTTTAAATAATTTGAACAATCAATAGGCCGAGGTTTATTAATTTGACGATTAGTTCACGGAAGGACTTTTTAATGGAAGCTAATTTGAAAAAGTGGGGCAGTAAGACTCTGGTTAGAAATTAGGATTTACCGTTTATTGTGAAACATTGTAAAGTATATTTTTGAACGTGAATTCAACAAAAACTTCTAAAAGAGCTGAGCTTTTTCAAAAATCTTTATCATTTAAAAATTAAAACTTACAAACCCTGAACCAAAGAAAGCAAAGCCCATAAATGTAAATAATCGTTGAGAAACTAAAAAGACTAAAATGAGTGAGAGCAAGACTGGACGTTTTCCCGAGATACATTTTGTGTAAGCGCCGGATAACATTTTTATTGTTAACAAGCAAAGCCGTGGCCACGACGAGCGACGATGATATCTCCTCGTATGAATGATGACTTCGTGCTGAGCCTCTGGAAGCAGTCTCCACAGATAGACATGAAGCCGAGAGACACGGCACGAATATGGAGATTCGACCGCACTTTGTACACTCACTTTTCTAAAATGAATACCGAATGAGAATTGCAATTCAATTCGCGAAATTGAATATTCAAAATTGTTTCTTAGTCTTGCCCATTTTAGAATTTTACAGTACTGAGAACCTTTCAACAAGACAACATTCTTATGACGAAATATTATTGGAAAACAGGTGAGATACCTACTCGCTTATTACGAAGATGATGTTTTATGCCTCATTAAAACTTTATTATAATTAAAAACATCAAAGGTATGAAAATTGAAGTTTTATTACTATTTAAAGAATTATCATGAATGTTAATCAGCTTTTTAGACTGTTGGCTACTTAAACTAGAATGTACGATTTATTATCCATTTCATTAATTGTTGATGATGGTCTTTATCTTCCGATGTCTATGGTAGCGACCCATCCGAGGAAGATAAGGGGTCGACGTTTTTAGCACAAAGCGTTTTCTGTTTCGGACCCTTTCTTGCTGCTTATTTGACTCGAAACGTGCCTTGGGAGTACCTGTTTACTGAGAGCACCTTTATCGAGACGCAAGCAATATTTTGTTGAGATTATCTGTTAAAACGCCTTTATCGTTCAGCGTTCACCTCTAACAGATGCGATGTCTCACTTAACAAATAACAATCACGCTTTATAGTTGTCGTATCCAACATGGGTCTTAAAGATAAAGGAAAAGCATTAAGCTGATACTGTGAAATACCGAAGTGATTTATTTGAAATGCTTTTAATCGAACCTGCTGTTGAACACTGTAAATTTATTGAACTCTTAATAAGGTAGTAATAGGTTTCATTGACGTGCCAAAGAAAAGTATAGAATATCTTTAGGAACAAAATTATAGCAATGACGGTAATTATAAATTTTACAGTGACGAAACCCATAACATGGTGCACTTTAATTGATATGACACCACAAGAATAAAGGCCCTGGACAATAAACAATTTGTGGCAAACAAGACCAAACATAGCTTTCTAAGATTTACAATCTTCAACCGTAATGTTTTATTTGCGGCGTTGACAGCCATAACGTAACCAGCATCGCTTTACGTTCAAAACTATTGTCTCAACAAATTTATAGAGGCAATAACATAATTGCGGTAGAATCCTTTTGTCTAACCGAGACAGACCCTGGCACTACTTTTATTACGGGTCATAACTTTCAAAGGCTTTTTTTGCTTCGGATCCGAGAAACTAGCCATATTGTTAATTTCTCTCTTCGGAGCTCTTTTGTTTTTGACTCTGTGAGGACGACTGCTGCGCTGAATAGAATGTAAAACGTTCTGGTCGCAGCTAATGTAATTGTTTCCAATACTGTGCAGAAGTCGTTTCTGGCCTGAATTCTGGCTGCCGATTCTTCATTGTTATATCCTTTAGTTTCCCGCAGAGCTGCTTCAATTATGTTGTCCAGGCTTCCGTTGAACACAGTTTGTTTATCTTTAGTTTTTTCACGAACTAACAATGCATTGCGTGTATTCAATTCTACGTAACAAAGTTTAATTTAGTTATCAATGGCTGTAATCGTAATTGACTCATTTCCGTTGTCCATTATACTATCTTTGTTATAACAGTCTAGTTCTATAATCAAATGACCGATCGTCAATAGACTGATAAATTATAACAGAACTATTAGCAGGGGCATTGTCTGTGCAATATCGATTTGTCGCATAATGCTCATGAGCTTTTTATAGAACTCTTACATTTCAGTTCTTCGGTACTGTTTGTTCCACATTCATTTATCGAACAGATACTATCTATTTGTTTGACGATTTATAATGAAACCCACACATGGCTTACGGTTTGAAGCACCCATTTAAAGGCAATCTGTAATAGATTGAGAAACTCATAAATATTAGTAGATAAACGAAGCCATTCTTTCACATAAAAGTCATGTCGAAGTTCTATCGATATCGGGCAATGTCAACACACTCGTTGTGTTATATAACGTTCCTTAGGGAAGATCGCTATGTAAGATGTTTTCGGAGTCAGTTGTTACGAGATAAGTGGTAATATTGTGTTTGATGTCCTCTTGTAAATATTGGGCCGTCACATGGGCACGTGAGATATTTACTCTCAATATTGACTGAGAATATCAATAGTCGTGCTCTGATACGACCTTGGCCCGACAGACCTCTTTCTCGGAAACTATCACCTAATATTCTGCTTTCTATCTTATTACTGATCTGTATTTAGAATCTGGCATCATCCAGGATGCACCATTGTTAAAACATTACGTAAGTGATAAGGAAGCCGGGTCCTATCTTTTACCGAGTTGTAGCAGAACTCCGGAAAGGATAATAAATTCCTCAATTGTTATGACTCATAAAAAGTTAAACTGCTCAAACAAATCTACCCTATTGGAGACATCATTACCACATCCTGACGTTTTGGGGCAATTATTTCATTTTCCATTAGTCAGTACAACAAGCGATTTGAGAAGTTTGTTTTTACTCTGCGTCTGGATGAGGTACGTGATTTGTCGTGGCATTGAAGATATTCAGAGGTCTCAGCGTCTCCCACGGTAGACGCGATCCGACACGCACGTGTTATGGCATTCGATGGCCCACGATTAGAGTTTGCGGTGACGCACGATGCCCCCTTGAATGGACGTGTTTTTGTGCCTAACTAGCACAACTACGCTAGACTTTTTCTTTTTGAAAAGGAGAATTCTTCAGAGAGTTTATAACGCGGATTATTCTTTTATGGGCTTTGAATTTTTAAAAACTTTTTAATTTGTTTTTGTTTGGGTGATACTTTATTAATTAAAAATTAAACCAAAATGTTTTATTTAATCATAATAGTAAAGTATGTATAACAAAGTCAATTTTAATGAATAATAAGCATTTTTTTTAACTGTACCTACAGTTTTACTTATTGCTTTGTCATTTTTTATCTGATGGTATATTTCTTTAATTTGTACATCCGGACGATCTAGAGAAACAGAATAATACCTTTAATAAATGGAAGTAAATAAAGGCATTATTAACAAGAACCTCATAATTTTAAGAGTCATCACTTCATTGTACTAGAATCCCATTATTGAACATCTGTTCTTAAATCATTTCAATAATCCATAAAGGAAATTGAAACACCACCATATCTTTTGTGTGCATTCTTTTCCGATTTTAAACTGTCAATCATTTATTTTGCATTGATGTAAAAATGTCCGCCCATCTCGTCAAAATTGCATGCGTGTCTCTCTAAAGTAAATATTTAATCGTTTCCCTGTTATTTGAGCCTGAAATAAGCTCTGTATTGTAAAATTATTATTAAACTCCTACATCTTTAATTAAATTCACCCCATCATTACTTTAACTTGAAAAACAAAGTTCAAGTGTGTCTCTATAAGTTCAAGGTGACTTTTTCAAGTCACGTAACAGCTTCTGTTTCAGATGTCACTGCGACCTCCTTTGAGATGAAATTTAAGGAGGTGCATCCAACGAATCACGCAGGCCTAAGTCTTCGGCTGCATAACCAATATTTCGAGTACTTAAAAAACACGCGTGCCATCTGTTGTAAGCCGATGCAGTGCCGGGTCCCACCCGTCGTCATTGTTGCCTTCCCCGCGCCTGCCCCCTCCCCCAATACCCATGCGGCTTTGGTTCGTTCAAACTTCGTAGGTCAGTTACCGCCCGACCGCAGGGGAGCATGGCTGCGTCAAAAGTTTTACCGCGATCTCGCACTCACTGTTTACATGCGCTATAAAACGAAGTGTACACAACAACATAGACTTCATAACATTGACTGTTTGGTGACATAAAGTTTTAACGAGTACTTTAGTGAAATATCAGTGACAAATGAACTATATTACAGTGGCAAAATGACCAAGAACTTTTACGGCATGGTTTCGTTAAAAGTTTGGATGTGTTTGGTTGTCGTGGCCGGTGCGCGCGCACGGTCCGCGCCGCCCGCCCCCACCGGCTGTCAGTGGGACTATTCGGACCAAAAGTTGAGTGAATCAAACTTTCTCACGTGTAACATTAAAACCATCGGCTCAGTTGACTTCTTGTTTAAAAACATTACCACGGCGCAGGCGTACAACATCAACAAGTTGAAACTGACTTGCACGGATTTGTTGTTCTTCGAAAGTTCCTTGCACATGAATACTGGCAGTTTTTTGGGTCAGCTGAGGAAACTTGAGGACCTGCGCGTTGAGTACTGCAAGATACGGTACGTGCCCGCTACTGTGCTGTCTCCGCTACGTGATTTAACAAGTTTAACTCTACGATCCTACAATACGGATTGGCCTGCGATGACTATGGAGTTTCACGCTGAAAGTTTTCGTGGACTAATGGAGCTTCGGACATTGGATTTAGGTGACAACAATATTTACATGTTACCTTCTGAAGTATTTTGTCCGCTTTTTAGCTTGGAAGTATTGAACCTTACCAACAATAGAATTCAAGACATATCGGAAATCGGCTTCTCGGATTGGGGCAAGGGACCCATCGCGCCGGGTAAATCATGCAACACTGGACTGAAGATGCTTGATTTATCTCACAACAATATTCTACGACTTCCCGACAACGGTCTTTCTAGCCTCAGATCTTTAGAAGTGTTGAATATTCAGAACAACTTAATTAATGAAATAGGCGACAGAGCCTTCGTCGGATTGAATTCATTAAAAATTCTGAACTTGTCGGGAAATAAGTTAGTCGCTGTCCCTCCGGAACTATTTCAATCATCACGAGTTATCAAAGAAATCTCATTAGCGAATAATTCGCTTTCTGTGTTGGCTCCGGGATTACTCGAAGGACTTGATCAGCTTGAGAAATTGGATTTATCTAGAAACCGTCTTACTAACGATTGGGTTAACAGAGATACTTTTGCCGGACTTATCCGCCTAGTTATATTGAACTTGTCTTACAACTCACTTGCACGTTTGGATCCAAAGTCTTTCCATGACTTGAACAACTTACAAGTTTTGAATCTAGACAACAACGCTATTGAAACTATCAGCAACGGAGCTTTTGCGGAGCTTAAGAACTTGCATCAACTGTCGATATCAGACAACAAGATAAAAACACTGAACGAACACATTTTTTCAAACTTGTTTGTACTTAGTCAGCTGTATTTGGATAACAATGAGATTTCTACAATCCATGAGCACTGTTTTGAAAACATAACTTATTTACAAGACCTAGGCTTAAATGGGAACAGTATGAATACAATTCCTGATGGAATTAAGAAGCTGAGATTCTTAAAATCACTTGATATCGGAAAGAATAACATATCCAAAGTAGCAAACACTTCTTTTGAAGGTTTAGAAGAGCTCTACGGACTGCGGCTTGTTGACAATCAGATTACAAGCGTACCAAAGGACACATTTAGTACTCTGCCGTCCTTGCAAGTGCTAAATTTGGCATCAAACAAAATAGAAACCATTGAACAGGACGCATTTTTATCTAATCCGACTTTAAAAGCTATCCGCTTAGACGGGAACAAACTTACCGACATCCGAGGTGTCTTCAACAAACTAAATACCCTCGGTTGGCTCAACATATCTGACAATAAGCTTATTTACTTTGACTATAGTTACATGCCAGCAAGCCTTGAATGGTTGGATATTCACAGTAACAATATTACGAAACTAGAAAACGAACAGAATTCACAACAAAACATCCGAATGCTCGACGTAAGCTACAATGCATTAGAAAACGTCGATGAAAGGTCGATACCTGATTCTATTGAAGTCCTTTTCTTAAATAACAACAAAATTCACACGATTCACCCAGGTACATTCTTACAAAAACGAAACTTAGAAAAGGTTGTCGTGACGGACAATAAATTGAGAACCGTTGAACTATCAGCGTTTACGTTGCCCCATATACCGAAGCACAGAATGCTGCCAAAATTCTTTATTGGAAATAATCCGTTTGTATGCAATTGCCATATGATTTGGCTGCAAAAAATAAATCTTTGGAATCACATGAGGCAATACCCAAGATTTATGGATTTGGATACAGTAACATGTGAAGTTGTAAATAATAAGTATGGAGGAAAAGCTAACCTAATGGATGTTCCTGAGACTCAGTTCCTTTGTTCCTATGACACTCACTGCTCGTCTAGTTGCTTCTGCTGTGATTTCGAAGCGTGTGACTGTAAGATGACATGTCCTGAAGGCTGTTCTTGCTTCCATGACAGCAATTGGAACTCTAATGTCATTGATTGTTCCAATGTGGGTTATACTGAGATACCCGAAAAAATACCAATGGATGCCACGGAACTTTATCTCGACGGCAATGACTTCCAAGCATTGAACAGTCATCTATTCATCGGCAAGAAGAAGTTACACAAGCTCTATTTGAACAACAGCAACATCGCTAACATCGACAATGACACCTTAAATGGGTTACATTCGTTAAACGTCCTTCACCTTGAAAATAATCATCTGACTGAGCTGTCTGCCGGAGTGTTCTCTCAAACAAAACACTTGAGGGAGTTATACTTGAACGATAACCTCTTGACAAGTGTCGCAAACAAGACTTTTGAGAACCTGTCATCTTTAAGAGTTGCGCACTTCCAAGGAAACAAGATTGTCGACCTTGACAAAAAATTGGCGCAAGTATCTCATCTGGAAAGCGTCAACATTCAAGGAAACTTGTTCACGTGTTCATGTGACAACATCCTGGCCGTTCAGAACTGGTTCAAGAAGTACTACGAAGACCCCGTTGATATGT
This sequence comes from Noctua pronuba, assembly GCA_905220335.1. Classification (NCBI taxonomy): domain Eukaryota; kingdom Metazoa; phylum Arthropoda; class Insecta; order Lepidoptera; family Noctuidae; genus Noctua; species Noctua pronuba. The sequence goes on from LR999902.1 coordinate 11,284,349, forward strand.
TTTGTGTTGGTGAAAATGGACTCATATCGAACTATACTGTGTTTGACGCGATTGATAGGTGTCGTGATTCAAGTGTTACGGACAATACTATTCCAACAGAAAATCAGCCGTATCAATACGATGAAGTGAGCCCTATTAAATTGAACTTTGTGCCACTTTTAGCTGTAGTTCTGATAAGTGTAATTCTTATTCTATTATTCGGTGCCTTAGCGTTCTCATTCAGGCAAAATGTACGCTTGTGGGCGCACTCCAAATATGGAGTTAGATTGTTCAAAAGTGCTTCAATTCAAGAAAGTGAACTGGATAGAGATAGATTGTACGATGGATACGCTGTGTATAGTTTATTGGACGATGATTTTGTGTCTAAAGTTGTAGCTCCAGAAATGGAACACTCCGGTTATACGATGTGCTTTCATTATAGAGATTTACAACATGCGCCTGATAATTACTTGTCTGAGCAAATTACAAATGCTGCTGAATCATCAAAGAGAATTTTAGTATTTGTGTCATTTAATTTTCTGCAAAACGAATGGTCAAAAGCTACTTTTAAGGCAGCTATGAAACATATTATTACTTCAATTCACCCCTCAATAAGGCGCCACAGAGTAGTTTTCATTTTAACAACAGATGTTAGCGCTCTAAACTTAGATCTAGATTTCCAAAGCTATTTGAAAACTTGCAACGTTTTATTGTGGGGCGAGAAGAAGTTTTGGGAGAAAATTAGGTTTGTAATGCCAGACATTTCTAATTTGCATTGGAACAAAGATACAATGAATTACAATCATGGCGTGTGTCCAAATGGTAGACGGCATCCTTCTAGATATACGGCTTCGCCTACTGCGCCGGAACATTGGTATAAATACGACGCGATACCGCCTCAAACACCCACCACTGCTAATGTGGGTATAACTATTGAGGATGACACGTCGATGTTGACAAATACAACGTTGACAAGTCAGATTCAGGATGGGGAGAATTTACATCACAGCTACATTTCTATTGATACACAGAATTATGAGCAGCCGTATGGTGGTAGGCCCAGGCCTCCTAATACGTTGCGTAAACATCCTGGGCATCACTCCCCATCGATGTTAGACGAGCAAGGTTACTTACAACCCCGCTCGTCCGTGCACGACTGCTTGCCACAAACTCATTCAGCTGTGCACAGATGATAAGATTGTTAAACTCTCCTTATCGGTAAAAGATACTTCGTAATGGAACTTGACATTCCAAGCGCATGTGTAGGCTAGACCGCTTTTTGAGTTGGCCTTGCCTTATTGAAACGTGATAGTTTAAAAATGTTGGTTTAGATAATTTGGCCAAAATGACTTCGTTCCTCAATAGTTCGGACGTTGTCATGTTAAAAGACTGTATTGTTAAATGTATTCTAAACGTATCTAAGTAGATTGAAGCCTTATTGTATTTCATTGTATAAAAGCTATATGAATTGTTGTCCATTAAGACTGATACATAATATTGTGTAAAACAAAATAATGCCAGTATCAGGAGTGAAGACTTGCATGAGTATTTTGATATAGTATATCTCATTGTTACCAAATATTTTGTAGATAGACATTACTAATCATTGTATGAAAATTATTGTATAGTATTCCTAGTCATTAGTTAAAATTATTGCATAGTGTTGAAATTGTAGATACTTAGTTACATATTCAGTGGTAAATGGTGATGTTTGTTGTTAGAAAGACTTGTATCAATTTGTGTCTTGTTATCGCTAAGTATGTAACTGACTATTTGTTTGTATGTAATTATAATATCCTCGACTGTTACATAATATTAATTTAAAAATAAAACAATATCATCAAATATATACATGGTCGTTTTTTTCCTCTCCAAACCTAATTCAGCTTTAATGACAGGAATTAGTATTTTCTAAAGTTTACTCAAGAAATTGTCCATAGTAATTTGCTATCATTAAACCATTAATTTTAAATGTTACCCATTTATTAAAACTTGTGGTTTGTTTAAAGAACTAGTCAAACTTTTTGTCTTACCGCCGCTGCCACAAAAACTGTAGAATCTTTAGAAATCCAAATGGCGGCATTACTGTTAACTTCGTTGTTTCCAAATCGAAATATTAAGTAAAAAAAAGATGAGAAATAATTTTGGTTTGCCGACAATCATCTTGGGCATAATGATGGTCCCTTTTCAGGTAGAGAAACACACCCAAGTCATATTTCAACCGTCACGGATAGCATGGTAGCTATAAAAGAGATTTACAATACGTTCTGTATTCGTCGCTAGTTATGAGACCTTCTGTCGGACACGGTCCGAAGAGAATATTGATTTTTTTCTTAATACATTTTTAAACTGTGAGTTCAAATACCGACATATGGTGTGACATACTTGCTTTGAATGACCGCTGCCCGGCTGTTAATTTTTTTTCATATTGAGAATTTTCGGGCTACATTGTTGCAACTGTCAGTGTTTGTTTAGTAGAATTTAGGGTTAATAGACTTGCTTGAATAGATACTTCAAAAGTTATTAATGACTTGCGTAAAGAATATAGATCGAGGGAAACCAAATAAAATTGTAGTGAATATTTCAATGGCACATGTTTATTTCGTTATCAATAATAAATATATTATTGTAACTCAAGTGTAACAAAACAATGCGTAGTCAGAAGCACACATTAGAACTATTGTTTACATAATAAAAGACGGACGATAACAATATTGGGGCAGTAGTAAATTACGCCACTGATGCTATTCCAAATACATAACCTATTTATGTCTACTATTACATAACTCGCGATTTAGATTGATGGTAAAGAAAACATAAATTGTATGGATAAAAATTACAAAATTGCTGAAAGTAAATGTAATCAAATACAACACAAGCAACAAAGAATTTAAGTGGATAGTCCTATTAAAATATTTTATCAAGCTTTTAATAATACTAACTTACTTTAAATCTTACAGTTCAAAAACTAAGGTTAAAACTTTAGTTTCTTTTCCAGAAGATTTAAGTATCTCCTTGAAGATTCCAGTGCACCCTTGGTAGTTAGTCCAGTTACCGACCAACCATAGCTCATATGAAGATAGAACTTAATCTTGGAAGTGTAGGTAGACTGACCTGCGTATACGCAAGCTCACTATTAAAACGTTCTTCTATCTTACTTTCAAGTGTACCGAGTCCTAGGTAATTACCGTAATAATTACAACAGAAATAATCGATTCGGTAAACGTCAATTTGCAGTCGTTGTTTATATTAAAATGATAATCTCCGTGTTTACAACAGCGAGATGAATTCTTGAGAGAAAGTGAATATACTGAGAATGGTCGCATCGTTGCAGCGTGTGGTAATTGACTTTATATCGTAAGTATTATGTTTCATTACTATCATGATAATGAAATATTATATGCTACGTGATCAGAATTAAAATCTTACAAGTATTTTGTAAGATAATTAATTAGTACTGGTCATGTTTCAAAGGAATTAAACTTTCTTCTAACAACAACATAACAGTATTTTAGTTGGCCGGCATTAATATCAATTATTAATTATTATTATATTATACAGGATGGAAGGGATACCGATGCACAAACGATTACGACGTTTTCAGTACATTTAATTTTTTTCATCAGTAATTTAAATAAGAATCTGCTATTCCTTACATTTTGATAATAGCCAAGCGCCTTTTGTAGGAAACAGCAGATTTTTTTTTAATAAAAAAAGATAGAAAGATTTCTATCTGAAACAGGTTCAGAGTGAACCATTTGTGCGTTGATGTCCAGCCTCTACCACCCTGTATAACAGTTAGCAAAACCATAGTTAGCATTTTATTTAATTATCAAGTAACTAACATGATACAAACCCAGATTCATGGTCTTCAAATTCTGTCAATCATAATGATCAGAATTACAATCCACTTCACATAAACCTTCCCAGAAATACATTCCTTATGAATTACATCTATTCTCCCCACAACGAATATATTATAGATATCTGTATGTGTTTGCTCTTTCATGTCCAACAAATAGAAAACGTCAGTAGCAGAATCATATTCCATTACTGTCCCCAATAAGTTACCAAAACTATTTCTGGTTCCAAGATACCTGCTATCAATATCCGGGGATATCGGTCCTATCTCAGGATTTCACGGTTAAACGCACCATTGATTCCTCCCTATCATACCCGATGCGTCCCCAAGACTAGATAAGAAATTGACCAGATATCAAACCAAGCTCCTTTGCTTTCGAGCTTACTCGCTTATTGTTTTATCGTAACGATATTCGATTTGTACAAAATGAAATACAATTTGAATTGTGAATTATTTATATTAATTTGCCGGCTTTAGAGATATTGAATCCAAAGCTCATAATTTAGAACGGATTATGTTATAAATTACAGATTCGGAAATGGATAACTTCACTGGAAATAGGTGTCGACTAATTTTATCAGTGAGTCATTTTGAATTCTAAGCAAATTATTATCTACGTCGGCGTCGATCAATCAAAACCATCACGTTTCACCTGTATCATCTTGACCGTCCTTTCAATATCAAAACTTCCAATATGTTTTTCTACAGCCACTTAAAGCGCCATCCACAATAAAAGCAATGACTAATCTCAGTTCTCAGGGTCACATCAAATCAGATAGATTCGTATTTTCAGTGTGACATTGATCGACGTCTGATATCCGAACACGGGTTCTAAAGATTTTTCTGTTTTGTACTTTACATTAACGAAATTTGTTGTTCGGCTGGTCAACTCACGCCACCCGCTGGTTAGACATGACGTTTCACACTTGAAGTTGCTTCGACTCGGTACAAAGGTCACGTCTTCTCACTCAAATCTCGACCGGGAGCGTTTCGGTCGGAATTGGATCGTGACAACCAAGAGATACTTATCGTGATTTTCTGGCCAATTCCGATGCATAGCTCCGTTGTTAGGATGGGTAATGGGAGCATGGGAACACGGACAGAGTTGGTACTAACTAAATTATTGTAAGTCAAATAAGGCGATGTATTTGTACAGCGATGATTGGGGTGCGCCGGGTAGCTTTGTTTGTCTATTAAATTTTGTCACATGATTGACGTTCAGCCAGTTTAACATCTTGTGTAAAGAAGGGTTTGACATCCAAATCCAGCTGGTTTAGCATCAAGTTATCCATAACTTTTGATCTGGCAGCCATTCTGTAATATAGATAAGGAATTTAGTGAATTTAATATTACGAAGCATGTTAATCAAGTTTTATTAGATTTTCTAGGAACCATGCATGCGATCAGGAAGTAGAAGCCATTAAACTTTACCGAGTACACCACATTAACTTTATACATGATAAGATTGACAATAAACTACTGTATAACTAACATAAAATACACATTGTTGATAAGGATGACTCAAACATTTTTACAAGACTGAATTCATTTTTTCTTCTTTATGAGCAATATTGTAATACAAAGGTTTAGCTGTACTAAGCATGAGAGTAGGAACAGACGCTTCTTTGATTTCTAAAACTGATGAATATTGTGACTTTATAGTACATGACATACAACTTAAGAACGATAAGAGGACGTTCATAATTCCAGTACATACAAATTTATAGCACTATAAATTGAGACGAGAAGCATTTGATACAATGAATGAAGAAAGGAGTGGTGCAGGAAATCATAATGCGTCATGAGCACATGAATAAAATAAAATAGGTACAGTAAAGGTCCCTAAGAAAGTAGAGTATACTAGTAATGGCCAGTAAACAAGTAGAGGTGCAATACAAACATAGCCTACGAATTGAAACGCGGACAAAAATTGAAATAGTTATGGAGAAAGTTTCAAACATGGAATCAAAAAACGATAACTTGACACCGAATCCTTAACGCCAATAAACGCGTCAATAGAAGAAAAATAAATCCGGTTATGGGAATCTGAGCTCGGATAAATCACATCGAAAATACTGTCACGACAGGGAGAAAAAAATGTTGGCATCGGAAAACTATGGAACGATTTCATTATCCCGATGTCCCGGATAGTGAGCATGACTGACTCTTCGGTGAATGAGAGTTACAAATCTTTAAAAAAGGTAAGTTCCGTTCCGGTTTTTCTACAAATTCTTTCCGATCAAAGTCAATTTGGGTAATCAATTCTCGATCTAGGAAACGTTGGACTGATGGATAAGGAAGACTTTGAATGTTAAATATTTTTTGCGGTTCGATGTTGTACAGGTGAAGATTGAGAAAACGTCTGAAAGGCAAACTTATACTTTAGAATAGTCAATAGCTTCATCTTCATGATAAAACTATGTCTCTTCATCTGTATCTCATTCGATTTCCGTGGCATATGCATGCGGGCAAGCCTTCCGTACGGCCACTTACTAAATGACGACCAGATCCTGATAATTCTGTAAATAAAAAAGGTCATGTTCAAAGGAACGTAAAAAGAAAAATTTAATTCATGGCTAAGCGAAGTCTCAGACTTGAACGGCGATATTTTAATATTCAATCTCAAGTATGCATCTAGGAACTCTGCTTACTTGGAAGAGCTTATTCGCTCGTATGCATAGTTTCGTAATAATTCCCTCGGAATCGATCCTAGGATCTTAGTCTCTGAAACTTCGCGATAATACCATTACATCGTGCCCTAGTTAAAGTAGGGCAGATGCCTGGATAATCTTCCGGAACATCGTATATCACAGTTATTCCATATGGATTACTGTCCGTTTCAATTTATGTATCGCTGCAACCGTTGAAATGTTTTAGTGCTTGACTCCTAACTCTTCGATTTATTTCCTATTTCATGTTTATAGAGTAGGATTCTTAGATGGCAATAAACGGTTTATGCTTCTTAAGAGATTTCATAAATTCGGAATATGTTCGAAGTATAAGTACTACTTTCACAGTATACGATTTCAATGACTTTTATCTTTAGCTGGCTCTTCCTACTTACAGTTTTAGCTGAATCTGTCCAGTTCATCTCGCCATTCGAACTAACTATGAGCTGCTGGCAGGAGAAACAGAAGTAGGCCGAGGATTGAGACAGAATAATCAAGCCAAAACGAATTATTTTTAATGGGTACAAAATTTCAACCATTCATTTTTCCACGATGTGTCACTGCAGCCCTTGCGAGTATTAAAAACTTCGTTTAATCTAGGTACAGTAACGTTATTACACGCGATAAAAGTCTGTACAAATGGCATGCAAAGTGATGAGTTCTAACCAACTAGAGCTATGGACGTAAATTTTTAACGAGTTCAAAGTTTGACATCGGTCGTATTGTGTCGGCTCATAGCGTATATACGTTCTATGTAATAGCGGGTTCCACTTACGGCGTTTTAGTTGGAACATGCTTTTTAATAGTTCTCTATTTGAAACTTTTGTTTTTTCTTTATTTTGTGGTTTAATAGTGGCGTTTTTGTGGTGTGAATATAACATGACCAATTTGAATCTAAATATCGTCGGGGGAAGATTTTTAAACCCCGTTTTGGATTTTTTGTGCAAAGATTTCATGATAATAGATTAGGAAATAAAGTGTTTTCGGCCACACTTCAGTGGTTATACTTTGACTTTGAGTTGACTCAGTGTAGGATGGTATTACAATAGACTAGGAACCAGCTTATGTTGCTTTTGTTACTGACTTGCTGCCGTACTTTATGACTATTTCTAAGACCTAGTCAAGTCAGTCTGGGACTGTTCGAAAGAGATACCGTAACCCTGGAACTCAAAGGGCAAAGAAGGAAATGGATGGGTTTTAGTCAGTATGAGTCTGACACTCCCTTCCACTCCGCTCAGAGCGGGAGGTGAGAGGTCATTTGATGATTTCCCATCCGTCAAAAAAAAATAAGACCTAGTCAATACTCTCAGAACTCATCACACGACAGTAAACTTCAATTCAAGTGCCCCATCTTAACAGTATCACAGACAAAATTCCTCACAAATTAACATCTAACCCACATTTCACTAATTACATACTTCCTCCACAACAAAGTCAAATATGGCAACACTCTAACCCACTTAATAGTAAGATAACTATCTTATCAGGACAGATGTTGCAAGCTCTAAAAGGAACGAATCACCGACAGTTTACTTTGAACACGTGCGATGTAACTGTTCATCTACTATTGAATTTAGGAGATGAATGACGAAACGGCTTTAACACTTAGGTACCGCTTGGCCACGAGATAGATACACAGTACAAGAGACAGGCGTGAAACGACAGCGGTTGAGGAAAAAACAAGTGAAAGAAGTTTCTTAGTTTAGTACCTACTACGAGTCACCACACCGAAGGCTCCAAGTGATATAAGTCGCATCGCTTGAAATTGTGGTCAAGGCGTTAGGCACTGATTGGAGCATAACACTAGAAATCTAAATCTGTTTATTTTCAAAGTAATATAACAACAGAACATAAAGTTAATTGAACATTACCTAAATAATTGGTTTAAATAAAATCTTTTTCTAAGAAAAGCTTTTTTTGTTCAAACTCAAACGGCTAGCAATTCAAATGGCTTTAGGCTAAATTTATCTATCATATTCTGCTAAAACAGCCATTTCAGGCCCCCAATTCAATACCATTGCCAGACGTGAATAACTCTAGAGTGTCCTTAACCATGGAACTGGCCCGCCAGTCTAATACCATTCAAGTTTTACTATAGCGTTCGACCTCGGCCATGTACAAACTGTACATAGTTCGATAGACATTGACATACTAAATACTATGGTATTGAATGTATAACGAATGATACCTATGCATTATTATTCACTTTTAGAAGTAGAAATCACATTTTTAATTCGACCGCCTCGTAGTACTCGCAAGTGCCTGGGTTCGTTCCATTAGGATTTTTTAAATACCGATGATCATGGCTGGGCAAAAATCTAAGAACCAGTCTAAAGCCTGGGTTTTTGGCAATAATCGGCTCGCCTTTATAACATGAGACTTAAGTACCTCTCTCTCTCTTTCTCTGTGCTCGGTCCCTCATGTGTGAGGATCGTGGTCAACATAGAGTTGCATCTGGAGAGGATTATCTGCCTCCACCGGTTTCTGTTCAGCTCGTATCTTACAATCGTGTAGAATTTGGATGCCGAGTCTTTAATTTGGTCGGTCCATCTTGTTGTTGAACGACCGCGCGATCTTAAGTACCTATAACTGGCAAAATGTGGGTGTACTACATGTAAATCTCTGCCTACCCTTTAAGATTGCAGGCATCATGTGATTTTAATCGATGAATTTAACGGAACCTTTTTAAATTCCATATTCAAACAACAAATTGATTAATATCATCATATCGAAATCAATTTTGCGGTTAAAAAAAAAACAATATAACCTCCTCCGATACATACTTAGTCATCTTTTCAAACAAAACAGGCTGCCATTAGCAGTTCCTTTGAATCAATGGTACTTTAAAAAGGCAATAATTCCGCTGACTCACACCTACCCTCGGAATTGTTCCCTAACGGTTGGTGTTCTATCTTCGGCATTTCTTGCATATACAATGACTGTATGATTTTGATATTTTGTTTGTTTAAGCATCAATCACAAAAAAAGTACTTAATACTTAAAAGTTTTTTTTTGCTAAAATGACATTATAAAATGTCATTTTAGCGGCCAAGTTTTGAGCCAACCGCCAACTACTGTCGTGCTAGCTACACGCAGAGTAAGAAGAAGTGTAGATAGGAATACCAGTTTTTTTAGGCCAGCTGATCGTTAGCCAACGTGTCAAATGATGGTAATTGGATAATTTCAAAACAGAAAGTTGTTTACAAGTAATTTCTTGGCGAATGAAATACAATAAGGAAGCTTAAGCCTAACTGGCTGGAACTGTCGAGGTCGAGAGGTCAAATCCGACGACTTAACCATAGGTATATTATTAGTAACGCATCACGCATTGCTAATGTTTTAATGCGCACGCAAAACAAAGAGAAACACTAATTAAATTATGTAATTATTGCGAAGCCCTATTTAAAAACAAAAAGGCAACAGTCAAAGTTCAACACTTTTAAATAAAGATTTATCTATTTACAGCAAAAACGCCAAATGAAAAACTAATCTTCCTGTAAGTAACGAAGTATCAAAATTTTTTTTCGTCCTCCAAAGCTTATGAACATTGACTGAGATGAATGAGGAAGATAATTGAAGTGCCCGTTCAAAAATTAAAAAGTTACTCGTAAAACAAACGGGTGAAGAGTGCACGTAACTTTTATATCTAGACCTTGCTTCCAGAAAATTCAGTTCTGAATTTTTTGCCAGTTTTCTTAGTAAAGCAACGACATTGCAGCTTTATTATAGCTCTAAAGACACTCTGCTATTCTATATAAGGCATTATGTTGAGAATCATAAAGGTGATTTTAGAGTGCATTTTTATAAAAGGCCATTACAGGATCGTGAATAATTTTATATAATTCTGTTAAGTGAGTCGAAAGGTGTACCCTAAATTGTCTTCTTCCTACTTTTGACTGGAGATAATATCGCAGATTACTGTATTAGATAATCATACTGCACAGATAACTACCGTTCACTTGCAACGAGAACAAGACAATGATTATGTTTGTTTACATAATACCATTCAGTTATGAGAAACCAAACAAATCCACTGAAAATAAAACTTTTTTTTTTAACGGGTGTATTTTCGAAAAGCGCCATCTGGAAGAAGTTCAAAGAACTTTTACGGAAGTGTGAACGAGGATGGCGCCCCTCACGGCCACGGGGAGAATAAAAAGTTCACCTTGGGGTTAGGAAAGGGACTTTGTAGTTAGATTTAACGAATCCCTTGTAGTAACTTACTAGTTTTCAGACGATAGAAAAATCTAATAGAATTATGAGAGGCTAGAATGTGTAACTGAAAAGAGAAACTTTGTGTGATGCAGTTCTTCACAATAATATAACACATACAAATATAACATCACTCCAGTAATCCCATAAGGTTTAGGCAGAAGCGTGCCTAATAGAACACCCACATTTCGCCGGTTAGGTTTAAGTCCCATGTAATAGGGGGCAAGCCTATTGCCATTAACCGGTCACAAATCCAGACTCCGTGGCTGCTACTAAGAAATTCCTTATGGAAATACTCAATAACACTTTGCCCGACCTTTGAATTGAACCCAGGACCTCATGCTCAGCAGAACTTGCGAACACTAGACCACCGAGGCAGCCACTTCACAATAAAACAATCTTTTACAAAACACATTTATTAACTTTTTCATCAACATTAAAACCTATTCTTCAAAAAACCTCCACCAGAGAACATTCGCAGTCACAATACAAAAATCAACGCACAAAAATTACTTTCCAACTTTTCAGAGCTAACAAACGCAAACAATTACTGAGCCAAAGGCGGCGAAGTTAAAAGGGCCCGCTAATGACGTCAGGTATTCTACGTCCATTGTTAGCTTTCAATAATAAACTGTAATGTGAGGTGCTAAAAGAAACTGAACCATTTTATAGCCATCGCAGATTTTAAGAGCGAGTGTGAGTGCATTCCGCGGCCTGAATGTTTTACAAATGCACGTACAAAATTATGTAAATTATTTACAGTGGGTGTCAGTTTTGTAATGATCGTTTTGTTCTGTATTTTCGCTTTTAAAGTTTATGATAACACATGCTCAAAACACTGTTTTAAGCTTTCACGGTTTACAACTAAACTTAAACTGTCACTTACGGGATATCTCCCGTGATTGTTCATTATTTTGAGCTCCCGATTTCATGGTGTTGCAAGCAACAGCGTCGAAATATTGGGAGCTCAAAAAAATGAACAATCACTCAGTATAAGTTTACATCCTCAAAAGCTGATTTTCCAGGTTTTCAAGACATCGGGTGTCTCCGATCTCAGATGATAAAGAATATAATTTAAATTTGGAATTGGTAAAGAAAGTGACCGATTTTCGGCTCGAATATTGGTATAAAAATGATCCAGTTCAAGTGGTCGGTTAAACTTTATAATGGTGTCCGTTTCCGAACGCTTTTTCAGTCATGATAGTACAGACGCCAGCACATCAATCTAACCGAAACTGTCAAATTTTCCCAATCAACTTTGAACCTAGAGCTTTAGCGATAAAATTGAAAATCTATTTAAGAAATTTGAGAGAATCTGTTAAAGAGATTGTAGTAGTTTAATGTGTTGGTGTCTGTACAATAATATTCTTCTGTAGGTTAAGTACCTAATTAATCTTTCAGCGTTGTCAGCAATTGAAGAAATGGACTTACAAGATCCACACTTATTTTGAAGTACACACAAACAAATCGGTGTTCTCTTCCACAATAAAGGGTAAATAAGATACGTAACAATGATGAATGTCAGTTTAATAAAGTAATATCCTCAAACTAATAACTCTTAACGATTCCATGAAAACTCCCACCGACCTAGTTAATATATTCGTCCTTATAACTCGTTACGTAACGTCGGCTTAACTAACCGACACAAAACCTACACAATAAAATATCCTTTTAATGGACACCCCACGATAAATTGTCCTAATAACAGAAATATTTTATTAGTTAAACGGCCATCACAAAAAGTGTTCACTTTAACAATTTTTACGGCATATTTTTCATTAAAAAAAATTCTTTCCTTTGCTGGACGAGATCCGATCTAACGTTTGTGTCAGAAAAAGGTTAATGCGGCCATCTTCCTAGCGGGTGCCCGATATATTTTTTCTTTTATTGAAATCTTACTATGATCGCATATTTGGGCCAAGTTGCTTGTCTAGCTGATGTTGGTTGCAACGTTGGCTCCAATGTGTGGTGAAGATTTTCGAGATGCGCCCATTTATTTTATTTTATTTTAATAAGTAATTCTGAAATGACAGATGAAGAGGACCGTCGCTGTCGTTGGTAGAGGTGCGTCACTTTTGAGCATAGTTTGATACGTCGTATAAAAAGTTGATGTTTTGTTTTTGTTATAAAACTCCATCACAGTCTCCTACTTTGTCAAAAGTTGACAGTAATTTGGTAGAAATATGGATATTTTTAGTAAAAATACACCTTACTATTTTGCTTATGACTATGAATCATGTAAACTATTAACAAGAAACATAATTATTTAATACTATAGTAAGGACCTATGACACATCGAAAATAAATTTTATTTTTAATTAGTTGCGTAATTACCGAAAGTAATCACTAAAAACGTTTCTCTATTCAGCCGTTTATTACCCTGCTACCTATTTACCTGGTAGTACTTAGTAATTATGTACGTGGTAATTTAAAGAATGTCCTGACAAATGGACAAGCCTTTAGAGACTGTTTTTTTAAAAGGACAAAGCTCACTCCACATCAAACTACACCACATCATACAAAATAGTTCATACACCACCATACACGTACACAAAAAGCAAATCACACACAGGTTCTCAAGCAAACGTATTGTTTGGAAAGTATTCACTTAATTCTTATTTCATGACTTAGAGTGACCTCCGCCTGTATAGAGGTCGTCGCCGGCGCAGCTATCTGATCGCTGCCCGATCATGTCTATCGATGTTACGAACTTACGAATAAATGCACAGCAATTTAGATCTGTATTGTTCTGTTTATATTTTGAAATGCTATGATTATGTGTTTTCGATGTTGTGTTCTTGTTTAGTAGTTGATGCTTGCGATGTTCGATGTTTAAATTATGCAAAATGGTTTTGTAAAAAGTTGTATTCAGAATCTCTTGTATTTGAAGCTTCTCTTTGTTTTCTTTTCCTAGTTTTATCTGTGGTTTTATAAAAACTCTTTTTTGAGGAGGTATCTATTAATATTGCTAGATTATGTCAAGTAGATTGCGTCTTAATTTCTGTTTTTTAGACAAAAAGAGCTTTCGTATTGTTATTACCTTTTGTTGTCCATTATCTAATACCTAATTTTTTGTGTGTATCTTTGTTGGAGATCCTACAATAAAAATTAAAATAACCTAGAGCCAGTCAAAGATAACTGGTAAAGATATCCAAAGTAGCTCCCTATAGCTTTATTATTTTGATTTGTTAGTTTATCAAGTGTCCCACTGCTGGGCAAAGGCCTCCCCTTTCTCCTTCCAAACCTCTCTATATTGTGCAATTGTTGTATTGGCCATGTTCGCCCCGCAAACAAGATCCTAGTATTAGTAAATTAATATTATTTTAAGCTATATTAAACCCCATGCCATGGTATCCCATATACCAACGGAATCATCAATAACTTCAAAAAACACCATTAATCTACCAACACAATCGCATCCGGAGCAGATGCAGCATCAAAAGATCAGTTTTTATCAATAAAAATACCTCAACATCATAAACAAACAAGGTGTTAATACTCGCGATAAGTATCAAAAATAGCTCGCCCCTTCTTATAAAATATTGATATTTAATAGTCACATCACAGACGGAGTAACCCAGGCAGTCCTGTATTCCTTCGGCATACCAGATTACCGCATCAAATATTCCTTTTGACACTTCCCTTCATTAAAAACTCAACCTTGACTCTCTAAAAATAGAGTTGGTATTCTGCCTGCGCGTTTTTTCGTTAAATAAGTGCAGGTGCCATCCGATGGCATCGCATCAACTTTATCTTAACTATCACATCTTCAAATATTAAACTTTTACTTTTATGGCAGTTTAAAATGCAAGTCGTGTCAACTAACGGGTAACGGACACCCTATAAACGGACGACTTTTCTTTTTTATCTGATACGGTTATAGATTTATTGCTCTGTTAATAAGGTCAATTATTTTCGGAGTCAAATGTTTCGCAATTTGCAAGATATGTTTGCAGTAATCAACATCATTCAATCATTTTGACGAAATACTGTTTTTTCAACAATAATATCAATAAAACTTATACTGTCACTTACGCTGTCAACCCGCGATCATGGCGCTTACAACAGCGTCGAAATATCGGGAGCTCAAAATAATGAACAATCTCGGAAGATATGCCGTAAGTGACAGTATAAGTTTAGTTGTGAACCATGAAAGCTTAAAACAGTGTTTGAATAATATCAATATTAGGCGAGTCTTTATTATACCAACTACAACAGTTTGAAAAAAACACTTTAGAGAACATGGTCAAATGATAAGGAAAAATGTATGAATTGTCCGATATCACTTTTTCTCGAAATCAACATTTTGCTAGAACCTACTGTATTTTATATTGAATTTACGTCACATTTAATACATTCTTTTCTTTGAAATTATTATACCGAAACGATTTAAAATATGTAGAATAAATATTTGCCAAAGTTATATCAATGAAACCTTGTTCCAATGAAAATGTAAAAAAAAAACTTCTACCTACCTACAAAAATATGTCACCAGACGATCAGACATTGTTAGTTTAAAATAAAATAAATTAGAGTATTAAATTAATTTTATATTATACATATTAGAACAGACAGGTTCCATAAACATGTTTATCATAATTTTGTCTTTGTTTGTATTCAATAAACTAAACTTACGCTAATAGGATAATAAAATCGTAGGTGTGAAATAACGTAATTTTGTAAATAAATTATCTAGAATACTTTGACTGTCTGAAGAATAATTTAATTTTATCGTTTTCGATTATAGTTTATACCTTGTTGATTTACATTTTTTACATCATTTGGCGCAAAATTAAATAGAAAAAAAAAATCTCCAAGCCTGCGATAGGATCCAAGCTGAAGCTCGCTAACATTATACCGTATATTATTACTTGATTTGATAATAACATTTTTATTTATCATAATTAATATAATAATCTTAAGATTAATATCTGCCTCAAAACATTCGTTTGTTAATTTTCATAAATTAAGAAAACAATTATTCCACTTATTTTCAATAGAAATCACAATTACTTATATTTCGCCATTCTAACGTGTCCTTATAAAATGACAATCTAAATAATCCAATACGAATGACCCTCTAAGAAATATTTTATCTCGCGTCAATTGTGAAATAAAAATGCGGCCAACCGGACAGCTAATAAACTAAGATAAACGAATGAGATATGTAATTAGTAGTTGATAATTGCTTGCTCGGTGTCAAATGACTTCATTAATACAGAAAACAAGTGAATAAATCCTGGTGTTTATTAAATTGAAATTCTTACAAGTTGCAACATTATAACGGTGAATATTAGTTAAATTGGACGGAGAGGTGATTTTTCTGAAAGATAATGCTCTTACTTGTTACTAGATATTTGATCCCCAACAACTCATCTTACTAAAACAGGCGTAGGCCAGGAAGCACCGACCTTTTTTTTGTTGTCCAAGCAATTTACTCTCTAGTTTGGAGATCTGCATCGAGAACAAATTAAAAAGAACATTGGGCCATAAATAGCTTTTAATTTTGATTTTGATATTGCACGACTTGACATACCTACCTAATATGTTATCTCGACATACCTAATATGACTACACTGTAATCTGTTTACTTACTCAAATCGCTGTAACTGGTCAACGCAAAAAAAACTTGTAACTAAGTAGATACATATGGAAGCTTGTAATTAGCAAATGTGCACTCATGCATGATATTTAAAGCTGTATTAGTCTGTAAGCTTTCTTTAAAATAAAATAAATAAATAAATAAAATAATCATCTGCCTAGCCTTTTTCCAAATATGTTGTGGTCGGTTTCCAGTCTAATCGGATGCAGCTGAATACCAGTATTTTACATGGAGCGACTACCCATCTGGTCTCCATAACCCAGTCAATACTGGGTAATACGGGACAGGACTTAAAAATAAGGGCAACAAATTCTAATTTACCTAAACACGATCATCAGCGATTATCTTGTTTTTCACCGACATTATCTTCAAAGCTGTATAATTGAATCAGGTTAAAAATAATGTCACCCAAGCTTGGACCCTGTTCCCGATACCGGTGGGCTACTATTTTTTGTATTTTTAAATGTTTTTTGTATAATATTTAAAAATAATATAAAAAAAATAATTTAAAAATATTTAAAAATGTAGGTAACTAGTAAGTACGAAAAATTAATAAACGAAATGTTACCCATAGCTTTGAATAAATCAATTAAATTAACCTGTCGCAAAATAATTTTGTTAAAGAACTAAATTTATTACTCAAACAGTGTGTGCTGTAGGATCTGCCCTGTTAGGTATTATCAACGTATATTTTTTACGCATGCCTAGAAAAAAGAAGAATCAAGTGTGTATGAACCCACGCTCTTTACGGTAGTCTATTAATTAGAGACAATTACTATCGCCTACACTATACAGAAGTCCATGGTAGCCGAGGGCTTTAGCCTAGCTATTTACCATTTACATATAAAATAGACTACGCTACTATGTTGGCCCAAAAGGGAATGCAGAATGAATATGACATACAAGCTATATTAGTTGTATGTGATAAGGTGAGACAGATCTAGGAAACGGTAACGTGATGACTTAGAACTTAGAAGCCTTTGCAATGACAGACAGGGCAAAGACAGCAACACAAAGAGAACTAGACTCACATATTAGAAGTCTGGAAACCTACGGGGTAGATCTCGACCCAATCGTCGACCCGGCTGTGAAACATTTAGACATTTTAGACTTTGAAAATAAAAGGATAGGCGACGACTATGTCTAATTTAATCGAGCTAATCCAAAGCCTAGCAAAGCAAATCTTTTACAAAAATCCAATCACACCTAAAATGAAACCAAGGCTGTTAATTACATTCATAAATTAATTTATGAGTTTATGACATCTAACATTTAGCAAAAGACGATTTCCTTGAATATTTATGTGTGCATAGTAAACGTTTATAAACAACTGAATGCATAACGCCGTGAACCAGTTTATTGATTTATTACCGAAGCCCCAGGAAACGATCGTCAAATGTTACGAGCTGATATGTTTAAAATTGTATCGTGTCGTAAAATCAACATAAAAGTAATATTTGTTGTGTGTTGTAAGGACCATGTCTTACTGATAGCGTTTTTGTAAAAGCTTCATCCATTACACTGCTTAAATTAACAAAAATCGGAAAAGATGTTGTAATGCCTGGAGCTATTATTGTTGAAAATGATCCGATTTCGAAATCTGCTGAAGGTTTGAGTACGTACTAAAATTCCAATGAATCTTTTGTTACTAATAAACTGTATTAATGATTAAGGAAGTTATGGTCTAGCTTCCATGATGTTATGATCTACTAAAATTATCGGTTTGGATCTGGTACTAAAACGATGTTGTTGACTGCGGTTGTTTTGGCTACGAAGAAATAATGCACTACTTACTTCGTATATTTCTCTGAATATCATCCCAATTATTACGTAACATACTTTCAATTACAATCAAAATTCAGATTTGATGGAAATTCTTAATTCATTGCAAAATTTGTCTGCTCGACCACGTAAATAACGAAATAATTACCAAAATGAAAGACTTTGCTATTATAAGCCTGTTATACTAAGCCTGTTATACCTTTCATACTAAGAAGATTGGTTTAATACAATACAACGAATTCCGAGAGAAGAAATGATGAGAAAAAATCGCATAACGTCCTCTTTCGATGACACCAAAGCCTTATACCAAAACGATTTTAAAATTGCTTGTTAATCAGTTACTGTTAACATTGAACCAAAGCCGGCGGCTAAAAATCGATCCACATAACGAACTAGTTTCATAACATTGTAACCAGTAACATGTTGAAACATGTAACGTGCTTATAACAATGTTAAAAATCAAAATGTTATTGCAAAGCTCACCCAAGTGAGCTAAAGTTTTGTCTAGACCAGTAAATAGTCAATGCCAGTGTGCTTTGTTGTTTCAATTTCTATTTCTGTTTATTGTAAAACCAATATTATTGGTAACATTCTACAAACAAGCTAGTTCTTAAAAAAAATGCAGTCTAGCTGCAAAAATTGTTTTGTCTCAAAATTTTTCTACAGGGATTTTAACACCACGTTCTGAAGTGACCTAATAATAATAATTAATAATTGCAGAATTTTGAGGTTAGTCTGCGGTTAGAAACATCTTCAGTGGATAATTTGGTACTTTACAAATTATGTCTATTGTTGTTAACAGTCCAGTATGTCCAGTGTGTTCCTTGATAACAGTCCAGTATCGTGTTCCTTGAAGGACAAATAAGCTAATTAGGATACAAAATTGTTTGTGAAATACATGAAGTAGATTATGAATCAGTATGCAGTATTGCAGTAAGCACCTAAAGGGGACGATATGCCTGCACTTTTCTTGCAATTCATTGTTGAAGAACTCGGTATTGCACTAGACCATGTCAGAGCAAACAAAACGATAGATACAAAAATAGATCTTAATGACAATGGTGCACTCATTAGAAAATGAAAGAACCATCGGAGAGGTTTGCGTGTATGGCAAAATTATTGTAAAATTAGAATAAGTGTCGTGGACATAAATAAAAAAAACTCTCCCATATTATTTAAGAACTTTCTGGTTTTACTTACAAATGTGCAGAACAAATCAAATAATAGGCTACATTCTCTTTCTCAAATGATTCCATTGATGTTACTAAAGTGACGTAATAGGTTTCGTAATATGGAATCACATCGTCGGTGACCAATTTTTGGGGACGCAACGTGTAATTTATTTTACTAGTCACGGAATGAACGAATCTTTTCTGTTTATGTGTACTTACTTTCTATTGCGTAAGTTTCTTAACGATACTGGCAATATTTGGGAATCTTTGTTAGAAGCGAGAATTTGATTATATTTTATTTATTTTATAATACGCCATGGCGGTTCTCTTCTCTATTATGAAAATTCATTTTATCAAAATTGAGTAAAAAAGCACTTGTTTTTATTGAGATTTTCATCGAAGCTCCATTTATTATATTATCGATAAATAATGCGATATGTTTACATTCAATTTTTAATAAAGTGCTAGACCACCTGCCTCATTAAACGGGATAGCAGAAATAAAAATAAAAGTATTGTTTTTCGGACAAAATTCAATTACGATGAGAATGTATAACATGAACATTAAAAAGAGAGTACGATAACCGAATATAAAATTGCTCATACAAGAAATTGGATCGCGAATAGATTCGTGAGTTCTAACGGAACGTAAATCGATTGAAAATGATCTAACAGAAAAAGTATTACCATGTAACGATAACAAGAGAGTTATGTCTGTTATTAAGGTTCCCCGTTACGGACAAATAATGGTAAGGTCAACTTATTACGAGCACGAAATTACGCAGAAGTTCAAACGATCTTTATCATTGAATGCATAATGATTGGTGTTCCGCTGTGCTAGTTTAAAATAATTGTTCAAGTTAACAGTGCTTGAAAAACTTTACCTTACTTTACTTATGATTCAGATATTTTGAATCTGGGGGTACGGTAGTGTCCGCCAAGACGAGCCTTAGGCTTACAGAATAGTTAATCAAATAATCAAAATGTCCAAATCACGGTAAAAAGAAAATAAATGAAACAAATTCTTTGTAAACCGTGAACTTCATTAACAATTTGCATAATTATAAACTTCACCAAAAACAGAACACTGGTCCCAATCAGTGAGTTTTTAATCGTCTCGAAATGAAGGGTTGTGAAGGCGAATATAGCAAAAAGTTGGAAAAAAGATAAAAAGCGCGTTTCGTTCCAACGGCCACCAACACTGTGGGTGGACTACACTTGTCAATCATCGTAGCTTTAGCCTCGAACATTGCAATCTCCATAATAGACTCCCATGTTCTTTAGTTACCGCTTTTTATTGCGTATATTGATTGTTTTCTGTTTTTACTATGTGTTTCTTGCCTGTAATTTAATAAATAATCTTGTCTAAAGGTAGAGCAGGTGGTTGTTATTGATTTTTAGATAACATGGTTTATGAACTACTTTGTAGGTGTGTGAAAATAAATCTGCAAGATCGGGCTATAAAATTCCCACTTCTGATGCAAAAGCTATTTGGAAAAATATCTATTTTAATTTTGTTGTTTATATTTTTGTTACTATACTCTGGAGCTCGTTTAGGTAAGTGCTTTTAAATGATTCTATCAGACAAGCCTAATTTGATTTTCTAGGAACATCCACTACCTTAATTTTAGAAAAACATCAAACCACGAAAAGGCTCTCAATCAAACTTGAAACAGGCTTATTTTTATAAAGTCATCGCAAGATAATTATAGTTTTTCTGATTTTATGATTAATGTTCCTCATCTTGAATCAAAACACGTCAAGAACCCCCATGTTTAGCCTCAGAGCATCAGTTTTTATTGTATGAGAGAGGGTCGTGGCCCGATAGCCCGATAGTTAAGAGGTTGTGGAACAATCGAGTGGCGTTCGTGAGAACAGTATGCGCCCACTTCAAGCTAATGCACCTAAGCTATAGGACGCTTTCAACAAATAGAGTAGGAGCGGTGTCACGATGTCGTTTGGAACTCTACAAGTCTACATTGTAGAATCTATACTGTACGATACAATACCTGTATGGTTTTATCGCACTGATGTAGTTAAAAAATGAAATTATAAGTTATTAGACTGGCACTATTTTTTATGTATCTTTGACTTTGACACGGGCACTTTACTCATAATAAAACTGTTAGTATTCCTTAACCTATGTTAGTGTAATCGATAATAAATAGGAATCATTCACATTAACAATAACACTTAATTATGCCATCTTCGTTAGACACCACTGCACATATCCTGCCCCATCATATGGCTGTCAGTCATTTCAGTCTGGCTGGCAACAATGCTCAGGAGACTGCTGTCGCTGTCCCGCATCCAACGAAGTAGTGACAGCAGTGACGAAGCCGCGGATTTTAAGTGAACTTAGATTCTAATAATTAAAAACCCGTGTCTTTAAAACACCCGAGAAAGTAAGTACACATCATTTTCTTCAGAGATAAAAACTATCTTTTGTACTAACCCAGCTCATGAAGTATACGTGTGCCTAATTTCACTGAAATGCATTCTGCGGTTTTGGCGTGAAGAGGTAACAGAAAAACAGACGGAGTAACTTAGGCATTTATAATACTCGCATTTAATATGATGTATTGTAATGAAAGAGCAGTTCAAAATAAACTTGAGTTTGAATACACAACTAAAGAGTATGCGTGCGGACGTAGAAGGAATGAGTATAATGTGTGATCCATTTATAGAACTGGGAAGTGAAGCTCGGTCTATATACTTGTACGGAGTTTCATTGCTAACAAGCTTCTTTGGTCCGTTTGTTCATTACGTCAGGTTCTGGTCCGAATTGCAGAACACACTTTCAAAGAGAACCCGAAGGATTTTGCAGGTATATGTAGTATCCTTAGCCATTGTTTGATTCATTATGTTTGACATTTTTAAATTCTTTAGTTCAAAAACGTAAATATGGCAAACAATGTCGTTGAACTGTCAAACGAAAAGTATTTTTAATGAAAGTTTATTCCGAAATTACCCCACTGGACTCAAATGAATGATATTAGAAGATTACAAATACTGAAATGGGTAGATGGATTTGTATCACTACTACACAAAAGCCCAGTTTTTCATTTTGAGGTGATGGTGCTTAACAATTTTTAACAACATCCAGGGATGGAATGGAGCTAACGTCTCTACGATACCCAAATAAAAACACGGTAAAAATAATGTTAGAAATCGGTTTGATTCAAGTAACATATTTAATCAATTTAATGGCTATTAAGTTTAGTTGTCACTTTAAGAATGTACTGCACCAATTTGTGAAAGTAAAATAGAACTAAAATTGCAATAAAAAAAAATTATATTTGGTGGTTTGTTATTTTGGCTATCTGAGCAAAAAGTTACTCCACTTTCTTAAACCTCACGACGTTGTGAAACCTAGGCATTCAACTGACTTTTTTGCCAATATTTCAGACAGATTTGAGGAAACTTCTATTGAAAGTATTTTGTAACAAAAAACATGGTTTTGATCGAGACTGCTCTGCTTTTGGCAAACAATTTAATTAAATATTAACAGCCGTAATTGTAAAAGCTATTATCTTCGTGAGAATATTCTTGTTAGACTGACATTTAAAACTAAGTAGGTAAGAGAAAGCAATGAAGTAACAAATAATTTGAAATACCTAATCAATTAATATAAACAATCAAATTGGTCATACACTCAAAAAATATCACGCAAAGGTACAATTTTTTACATAAGCCTATTCGTCTGTCTACAATAATTGAAAGCAAATTTTAATAACGGTTTTGTAACTTGTGAAATAATTATGCAACTTTACATGAATATAGGTTTTAACCTGAACAAGCACATAATGAAAATGACCATTGTACAAAATCCAAACATATTATGTATACCATTCAGTAAGTGTAAGTAAGTGCAGACTCCATACAATATAGCTACGCTAAATTGCCCCAATTCATCAAGACCAGCAAAAACATAATCTAATTTTCTAGTTCCCATTGCATTACAACAAAACTGTGTATACAACATTTTTTGTCACCATTATTTATTTTTAGAAACTTGACCGTCATTATCTGTTGTGATGTTGCAGTTTATAGTAAGAATCAATTTTCGAATGTCACTTACTTCGTTTTACTTGTGGGCGGTCACTGACATGCTGTTATTTAATTAAGTTTTGCGCTCCAGTGCAATTTCTTTGTTTTATTCTTTACCATTGAACTAGATCTAAAAAGTGCGAATTCTGCCTTTTGAAAGATAGCCTCTACAGAAAATCTTAAACGAGTTACGTGTTGAGCCATTTCGTAATTTGCGGCTAAAGTAATTAAAACTTTAGCGGCTTCTTAATTAGAACTTGTTGGACTATTAGCGCTTTACACAATAACAACTAATCTCCTTAAGAAACTGAGTCCAGTCTATTACAAAAATACCCTTACAAATGTGTGGAATATTTTGAAACTCTTCATTGGCTTGCCATGTGGTGGGTTGGTGGTATATCCATAAGTAACCATCTAACCAATTACGTAACACTTGTCTTCTGTCCATCCGATTTATAACTTCAAAGCAGGCACACGTCAAGTACGATTCTAAAGGCGAGTAACCTTCGAGAACCCGTAGTACTAAGGTCATGTATGCAGAGCTATCAGTTGAACTTGAATGTCAGCGCGATTTGATACGACGCATCACTCGGACGGCTCGCTTCCTTTGTTGTTGTTATTAAATTATCTAATAATACATTCGGTTAAACAATATTAACTTTGTTTCGAGCGACTGTCGGGACTCGGGACGTTTACAAAAGGATGTGGGGGATGGACTTGGAGATATTGTATTAATGCAGTGGAACTGATAAGTTCGTATCAGCAATTGTGTAGTTGAATAATTAAATAATAGTAAAATGACTGCAGCAAACGGCAACGCGGCAGGCCCAGAAGGAGATGGCGAGAGAACTCGACTCCTTTCACAAGGATTGGCGTATAACAGCACAGGATAGGGATAAGTGGAAGGAGGGAAGGGAGGCCTTTGCCCTGCAGTGGGACACAAAAATAGCTGATACTAATAATAGCTGGTGATAATAATAATAATAAAAGGACTGCCACGATGAGTTTGTGGTCGCAAATTTAACTGTTGAGCATGAGGTTCTGGGTTCGAATCCCAGGTCGGACAAAATGTTATTGGGTTTTTCCATCAGGACTTTCTCAGTAGCAGATACGGAGTCTAGATTTGTGCCCGGTTGATGGCTATTGGCTCGTTCTCTTTTCATGAGACTTAAACATAACTGGCGAAATGTGGGTGTAATATTAGTTGCACCTCTACCAAAACCTTCGAGGATTAGAGGCTTGATGTTTTTTTAAGTTAAATAATTATTAAATTGTACACCTGCTCAGCATGAACTATTATTTCCGGCTAGTAGTAACCGATGCACAAGGAAGCTATAGCGAATTATTGTTGCATGACATGCCCAAAGAAAGCATCGGATGAGTATTTGTGAAAGCTACTAAAGGTCACTACGTGAACTTTAGGATGCACAATGTAGGAGTTGAGAAAGTTACAATGTTAAGCATAACATTCGCTACAGGGTGTAAACAGACCCTTCACGAAGCCGTTAACCAAGCATGCTGTACATCAAACTAAGTAACCCTAAACAAAAATTATTGCTGGGGAACGCCTTTTTTTTTGGGGTGAAAAATAACCTTTTACGGTAAAACTCAATGAAATGCATTAAAAACATTGTGCTTATGGATGCATTGAATCGTTAACGGGTCATGGAGGTATTTAAAGTAAAGTTATAACATTAAATATTTGTAATTTAAATAAAACTTGTGAAACAGTTGGAACTTTGACCCCCAATAACCCCGTAACCAAAAAGTTCCTAGGTATGGTCTAGAACACAAGTACTTTTTTTACTAGAAACAAGTACCTTTCGGCTTCGTTAAGGGTCTATTTACACCCTTTATTATACTCAGGTTTTTTTAGAAACAGAAGTCGTCAAGTAGCAAGCTTGAAGTTATGTTTTAGCAGAAGCATTTACAAAAAACCGTACGACATTTAAATGCAAAGTCGAAACCAAATATTTATTGACAATAAAATAAACGCCCAAGTCATCACAGCAGTCACTAATCCTCTTAATTATAATGTTTTGCAAAGAAAAATCCTTTATCGTATTACCCGTATTAACATCCAATAAACAAAAAGGCCCATTAATAAAAACCCGTGACTAATTTATGCGAAAACACTTTAATGCAGATGCGATTCGAGATAATTTCAAAGACTGTTCAATATAGTCTTTAAAACGGACATTCAGATGTCCGAATATTATTGATGAACGTCGCGGAAAAAAAGGTTTAAAGGCACAATGAGAGAACCTGCATTAAAATTATTAATACCCATTCAGACGAATTGTGAGGGGGGCCTAACGTGATGTAAAGTGTGCTTACGCGCATCGGAATACAAGCTAAAGTTGTTGGTACAATTTTTAAATAAAGACTTCGTACCGGTGGAATTTAATATTCGTATTCGAGTCCGCGGGCCGAGTGGGTGTGGGCGACTTGTTCGTGCTTCGCCGGAAAGATTTATATTACATGCATTTTCGTATGCGAGTGATCTGAAATTGTCGAGCGCGGTCCCCGACAAGAGCAGAGAATATCGCGACGGGCCGCATTGTGACCCACGCCCATTGCTCTCTTAACGACTATTCAATACACTCTTGAATGAACGATTGCTCTTAGCTATATAATTCGAGCGGACAACGATCGCGAAGGTTTAGCTTGATACGAAAAAAAGTCTGTAGACTGTAAAGCGATATGGCTCGGTGTAGAGTTCTAAAGATTTCGCGGTTCGCACACAATATGAAACTTCTGTATGGGAATTATTGGTCGTTGAGATAACTTTACTCATACTTATTTATTTTTTTACGTGCAATAGAATAAAACGACTACACAGAGATCTAAATTTAAATTGAGAGCTTAGATTTAATACAGGTAAGTAGTACTTATGTTGAAATTTTAAAAACACACAGAGACACTGAACATCGAACAATACCTTTTGTTCGTCTCAAATCATATCTTGCTCAGTACATTTCTAACATCAAAGATTACTTCCAGCCGACGTGTTTATCTAACAAAAAATCGTATAAGAGAACGAGTTATGTAAATAACACTTCGATGTCATAGATAAGTAAACAAAACAAGAATAGTAAAAAAAGATGACGATAGATTTGGTTCGCCTCGAAAAAGAAAAGCCAACCCTTTCGTTGTCGGCCGGTTCGAATCTTAACTCTTGACGGGACAAAAAACGGACATGTGGATTCGGGGCATTGTGTAATTTTAAAATAAGGTCAGATGTAAGGAGGTTTCTGCTTGAACAATAACGCATTTTAATATATTTCATTAAGATTGACGTAACTGATTAGAGATTTCTAACCCTTCCATTTCCTTGATATTGTCGAGCTTACCTAATTACCAAGTGAATAAGATGTTCAAGTTCACCTTGCCAGGAAGGGAGTGACATATTAAATGATAATTTGGCTTCCTGTTGAAATTAGTCACCTTTACCCAAATAAGAATTAGTTCAACGATAATGACATACACAAATCTAACCCTTTCAATTCTCGTCACATTATTTTTATAATTCTAAACAAACACTACTGGTTTTTTATTTTATCATTACTTGAATAACACGCAACAAGCCCAGTCCAGCAGCAAACTAATTGCGAACCATTGTTAATTTTGAGATAAAAGAAAAAAACTTCCATTATCGAGTTAAATACTGCTCAAAAAGGATTAAAACCGCGAACAGTGGCCGTTTTCTTTTGTTAAAAGCAAATTACGTCTTCAGCAACTTATATCCAAACAAATATTCTTTGCGGCAATTGTTTATAAAAGTCCGAAGGAGGATTACAACGGCTCGGTGGATAACAAAAGAGTGTTGCGGTGCTACAAAAGAGGATTAAACAAGGAGGTAGCCGTATCATCCACGGTAAGAGCTTACTTAAGTTTATGGAAAGTGTGTCGGGTTTAAGTCGTTTAAACCATGACTTCACATTAAAGGGTTGCACTTTTTGTAAGATCACGTTAAGCAGTCCATAGACGATCGCACGCCGATTGATACTTGCGTGGGTATAGTTTTTTATGTTGCCTATTCGGACCGGCTTAAAACACGGCATCGTGGGGGTTCTAAAAGGTTTTATGAAGGACTCTGTTTTGTTTCTTTGTTCTACAGTTTAATTAGTGGGTTTCTGCCATATTGTTTTAGTTGAACGCGCACTATTCCTTGTCGGTACGGTCGTACTGACGTAGGAGTCTAATTAATACCTCTGCTGCTACGAATTATTGGTATCCGAGTTGGTTTGGTTCAATAATGGGTACAGATGGGATCCTTCCGTTTATTGTGTTGCCTTCTATGGTATATGAGATATTAATATCATTGCGGAGGTTCATTATATTTACAACAAATGTTTTAGTATCATACTAATGTTATGTATCTGAAATGATTTTTCAACTTGTAATTCTGTGTACACATCGGCGAAACGTAACATGAAATGTAAAAGACGCTGCAACAAATTCACCTCGTGTTTGGGTTACATTTCATGTTGCATTGCATACGCCTGGATGGCTCATTTGTGTTACATTACACGTTACGTTACACCAATGTGTACCCGGAATTATATGAAGCGGGAACCTAGGTGCTGCAGAACTTTTAATAAATGTCTCTTTCGTAATATTTTCGGACTGGCTCTTCCAAAATTATCATTTGTTCACACAAGAATTCATAAATTCTCTAGCGACATGTGCGTATCAGAATCACAATATTATCCTCATTCACTGAATTGATTAACGAATATACGCTATCGAACAACTGTCCCACTTAATCGAGCCGAAAAATCTTTTTTTAAGTATCACAATAAAATATTAACCATCGGCTCCTTCTCCCGATAGACACATTTATCATTTTTGCTATTAAAACGGAACAACAATACGAACCCCGAAGGAGCCAATGAGCTCATCACAATAGCAAATGATACCTCGGGGCCGAAACCGTCTGAATGCGCCTTAATTAACCCTCAACTGCTTATTAAAGGAATAATGATCCCTTGTTTATTTTATAACTAATATGTGGACGGAAAATCCGACAATTTAAATGCATAGTAATTTCATCGTCATTAATTTTAAATGTAGTTTAGTATGCATAGAATTTTTTCATTAAAATATACGTAAACAATAAAATAAGGCAAAATTGCAAGATTAAATACCAATACCGGGGTGTAATCTGAAAATAATAAGTACTCAGTTTTAATAAGAAGCACTAAATCTTAACAGTAACATCTGTGTCCAGAGTTCAGGCTCTCTTTTAATATCAATGATTAATTTCGTAATTAAAATTGAAACAGAATACATTTACTTAGTTCTTTTTTATGTTTTTCTAAAATATTATTTGTCATAAAACTTAAATAAAAAAAAAACATGAACAGAGAATTATAGACATTCTACTAAATGACATCTTTACTAATCAACTTAAGAGTTGCTTAAAAATTACACAATATCCATAAACACGATATTACATATTTATGATACCAAAAAACATAACTCTATTGTTGGCAAGGATGGGATACGAATTTATGTATTTTTTACTTTTTAATAGTCGGTCAGTAAGGCAGGTGGTGCACAGGTGTAACAGAGCGATTTTTTGAAGACGTTCCTTTCTTAAAATAGGGCAAAGGTATCGTCATTAGTCCAAAAGTTTGTTTTAAGTCCGTCACGCTATTGTTGTGTAAATAACGTGAAATGTTTTTGGCTAGCGGCAATTTTGCTGACGTCATTTTATAGGTAGATTTTAGATTAGTTTTTTTTTCTCGAAAGGCCGGTGTCTTTGAAAGGGGATTCGGCCTATATTTTGTTTGCCTTCGGTTAAGTTCGGGTCGGTCCGGATAAAAGCGATAATTATTTTATCGTGAGGGTGTTCCTTGTTTGTTTCTCTAATAGCTACTTTAATGGAAGTCGGTTTGTACGAAGGATATAATGTATAAATTAAGAGCGCTATCTGTTTTCGACATCGGTCCTTTTGTGGAGTTAATTGTTTCGTTTGTGAAAATTAGTGCCCATTGCAACAGAGACTTTAAGGGTTGTTATTCTGTTTTTAAATTTTAGACATAAAATTTCATTGGTTGAATAATATTAAGTAAATAATCTACTGCTATTAAAGTTTTATATTGGCAGCATATAATTACTTCAGTAAAAGAGCATCATTAATATGGTGGAATTTGCTCTATGTCGACCTCGGTTATTATGAACCATCACATAGTAAAACTTTACAACACTTAAGCGGTTTATGTTTTGCATTGTTGCAGATAAAAATTATTTTAATAATATGCGGTTCAGTTCATACATCTAGTACCGACTTTTAAATATTTTTGATTTTTTGTTTCCGTCTATCCCATCCTAATTACCCAACCAACGATATGATTTGTAAACAAAAGATAAGTCAGGATAATAGAACATTTGCATGCAGCACTTCCTATAAAGTATCCATGTTAAAGAGGCATGACATGTAGACTGTTTTGCATTCAAGTACATGTCACTGTTATTGTCCAGCATTGTACACATTTACCAAAATAATTGTACAGTCGCGAGGTCAATTTTTAATTTGGAAACACCGTCCTAGTTCTACCCTAAGGTTGACTTTAGATTAGCCTTTGTAGTTGGTAGTGGTAAAGTAAACTTGGTTGTTATAGGCCGGTATTCGCATTGTGCCGCATCGATATTTTGTATGCACATTTAAATGCGGTCATCTATGTCCGTGTTCGCGTTGGAGCAGACATGTTAATACGTAACTAAAATCTCGCGAATAGGAAAATTTTCAATGGTTTTACACTGACCCATTGTTTTGTCCGCGCCACTGAGTTAAAATTAAACAGATACAGAGATCTCATGGGATTAGCATGCTGTTCCAAGTATAGAAGACAGCGCATTCTTGGGGTATTCCGATATCTGAAATTTATGGAATAAAAAATAAGACCTTATGAATTCTTACGCCTATTTCCATAAGGAGTAAACTCGGTACGTTTTACGCTTTTCCAGCTTATTTCAGTGTAACAAAGGACAAAAACCTAACAATCCATTCAGTTTGAGCTTAACTAATGCTGGTACGTTAGCTAAGCTCAAAATGAATGGATTGTCTAATAGAAATAAGAATAACGCTATAGTAGGTACCTCCTTCTTACTCTGGTATCTATGGTCAATTTAAGGCAAATTACTTGAGTTAAAGTAATTACTTGAGTTTAAGTAGTTACTTGAGTTTAAATATTTTCTTGTGTTTAAGTAATTACTTGAGTTTAAGTATTTGCTTGAGTTTAAGTAATTTTTTTGCAACCATTTTTAAGCCATAGACAAGAATTTGAACGAAGAAAGAAAGCAAAGCTAAGAATTCTAACTTTTGACAGTTCTAACTTGCAATTACTAATAAACCACAGAATAAAAATCGTATTTAAATTATTACTTTTACTCAAGGAATTCCTTTGACTTGTTTATAAAGGGTGTAAAAAGACCCTTAACGAAGCCGAAAGGTACTTGTTCTCCCCATCATTGCGATAATTTTTTTGTTCTAGACCATACCTGGGAACCTTCTAGTTTCAGAGATATTGGAGGTCAAAGTTCCAATTTTTTCACACATTTTTTTTTAAATACCACTTTTAAAGGTTTTTGTTTTTACTTTAATTAACTCGATGACCCGTTTACTATTCAAAGCATCCATCAGCACTACGTTTTGAGTGCGTTACATTGAGTTTTACCGTAAAACGTGATTTTTAAACCCAAAAAAAAAGTCGTTTCCCAGCAAAAATTTTTGCGTAAAGTTACTTAGTTTGATGTACATAATGCTTGGTTGACGGCTTCGTGAAGGGTCTGTTTACACCCCGTATATACGAGTGTTAGACACTCAAGGGTCAATCTTACTTACTTCTCTTTAAAATATTTACACGGGAAGATGGACATCTGTTCTCTATTTTCTTTTAATCCCCGGATCACTTCCGCAGGACTTCAAAAGTAGTTTTGTTTTGGTTTGTCCACTCCATGTCCATTACTTTGTTATTTTTAAAAACAATGCAGTGTGTCCCCTAATCCTATTTGATGGGTATAAACATCTGCGAAATTCTGTGCTTCCTGGATCAGCGAAATTTTTTGCAAGAAATGTGTGTATGATCCTTGATGTTAATCTTAAGACAACTCTGTACTTAAAAGAAGGTAGGTACTTTTGTCCCCATGATGGGTAACATTAATGGGGACATAACATAACATAATTCCTGTAATCCCCGAAGGTTTAGGCAGAAGTGGGCCTAAAAGTACACCAACATTTCGCCAGTAATGTTTAAAACCCATGTAATAGGGAGCGTGGCTATAGCCACCAACCGGGTGCTTGAAATCCAGACTCCGTGGCCGCTACTGAGAAATTCCTGCTGGAAAAACCCAATAAAACTTTCCCCACCCGGGAATCGAACCCAAGACGACTGCTGAGAACACAAGAACTCAAAGTCGCGATGTCAAGTAACGTTTTAATCTTCTTCTCCGATGATAAACTACGATTCGTTCCTACAAGTGCTAACTGCAGTTCCTGAAATTTGTTTGATAACTCCTACATTAGTGTCATATTGGCCTACTGCACATTTCTCTGCTTTTTCCAAAACTTATTATTTTTTTGTTACTTTTAGATACCACCATGATTAGTTACCAAATATATTTGGCTCGCAACCGGCGTGCGTGTATGACCAGAAGTATGAACGTGGACGAGGCAAAAGGAGTATTTAAGAATCGTAGCAGGTGGCGTTCTGTGGTTTCTGCCTACCCCCATGGCAAAAAGGCGTGAGTTTATGTATAATAGTACATTATGTGTATTTGGCATGATACGTACTTGCTCAGGCATACAGTTCTTCCGTTCCATGCATCTCGATTAGTAGTCACTTTTGCCACCCAAAATATTTTTCATGATCGTTTTATAACAATGTTTCTCTGTAACCATTCATTCAGAAACAGCTCTAAACAAACAGCAATAACGGACACATAAATACCCTCAATTTAATGAGGTCATAAACTCTTCAATACAGCCTATCTATTAAGGTTGCGTGCTTCCTTTATTAGCTTAGTCGCACGCGGTTATTCCGATCGATAAATGAAGCGTAGGTAATTTGTTTTTATGGGCGGTGCAAAAACAAAGTGGATTGACCCGCTGTCGCTTCTGCTATATCGCGTGTTGACTTCGTGGTGAGGGCTTAGGGACTGTCGCTTGGCGGGTGATTGAGCGGGATGGGAGTCAAAAGGCAGGGGTTGTCAGAATAAAATATAAGTGTGTGGTAAAATAGATTTGGTAAGTAATCGGCAAAATTCTGCACACATAATTTTCGGCCAATACACAAATATCAAGGCAATAACGACGCAAAAAAAAATAGCGACGAATAAGGGGACGCCTTTGCCTAGCAGTGGGACAATATAAAGAAAGAAATGACCCAGAAATGACCGGTACTTAAACATTTCGCATCTTACTGAACATTTTTAAACGCAGTCTTCAAACATTGCTGAATCCATACATCTGACAAACCTTGGTCTCTGGCTACTGCTATGGGAAAATCAACAGGAATTCTATACATATGTCATGATCAAAAGTTTCCGACTGTTGACTAGATATTCATCTCAGCAACAGGATTATTATCAGAGGGTAAACCGTCAGTCCTGTGGCTCCACATACAAAAAGCTAATTAATTAATTAAAAACAGCCACCGCATTTTCCACTAAGCGAGACCCCTTAACCGCCCAGTCATGTGCACTGATGCACGCAGTCAGATGGACAAGTGAAGATCTACCCACCTACATAGCGTCCCACCTTCCTCACTATAATGATTATTACTTTTAAACTCCGTCATATAAACTAGCGGTGTCTTTTGATGTAAGCGATAGTCTAAACTGGATTTAGAAATTGTCGTGTGAATGTATTTGAATAGGAGTTGGTGTGGATTTTATTGCGTAATGTTTGTGTGTACTTTCATTTTGGATGTCTGTTTGGGAGCGTCTGGCATGTCGCTGAAAATATAATTATTTTTCTTAGGTTACTGGAAATCACCCTATGGAAACTCTATTAAAATTGAAGGAAGAACTTACTACAATTTAATTTACTGTAAAAAAATAAAAATGAATACAATAAATAAAAAAATAATGCCATATTTTTGCAAGAACACAAAATTTCCAATTCAATTTTTTTTTTTCAATTTCAATTTCCTATAAGTGATTTCCGAACTTTCAAACGGAATTTCCCGTTACAATTATATCAGAGCTGCAGATGACGAAAATACAACACCATTCATAACTTATACGACCGTTATTCATATCAAAAGTGAGAAATCTATCCATCACATTCATAGCTCTGACGAAGTGACATCAATTCATTGAATTCCAATCACGACGTTCACTTAACAGAGCTTGCTCTAACTGTACGAGTTCTATTAAACGATATTCAACCAACGAGGCGATCAAGACATCAGCTGACTTTACAATTACATTCATCACATGACATGACATCACTCCGGTACTTCACGAAAGGGTAGAAAGAGATGCAGCATATTGCCACAATTCTGGCAGAAGAGACTTCCAGTATAACCAGAGAGGTTTCCAGTATAACGAGCAGCCGAATCCCTGTTTTTCACATAGAGCAACTGCCTACATGACCTCCATGACCCAGTTACTGGATTACCTACACACGATACTTCTTAGAACTTTTGGGTTATTTAAATTGGACTTTTTGACAGTACTGAGTACCAGACTTCTAGAAATTGGGGAAACCCAATTCAACTTTACTCGAGCTGGGAATGAAAAAATGACCCCATACACAACAGTCGCGCCTTCGACCATAGAACCAAGGTCGCAGACATCATAATATCATCAAAAAATATATTTGTAACCACCACACATGTACAGTCGTGCCCAAAAATGTTTTTCACACACTTTATTAATTTCACACGACGTTCGCGTCAGGAATGTACATCTAGGTACGTGACGGGACATTTTAAAAGGAATATTACACGAGTAAGCGCGAAAATGTATTTATATCCGTGTTGAATACGAAATGTGGCTTCAATTAATGGCTTAGGTGCGATTAAACCTGTCCTTTTCAGTTTGTTTAAGAGTACTTTATAATTATGTTCTGTGTTTCATACGCTGAATGTTCACACCTAATAATATTGTCGGTGTTTAGTCATAGATGGCCATTAATAAACGCAAAGGCAGAAGTGCTATTAAACATAGGAATATTAATACAACATCTATAATGATTGAGTGTCTATTGAATAATTTCCTGGTAGAGTTTATTGGCATACTGAATTGCGTGGGCGTCATAATACTTGCAAGGTTCAAAAGGACTGGGTATCACTAATTCTAAGTAAATCTTCTGAAGTAGGAAGATACAGATACACCTACAACGTATAGTAGCAGTGTATAAAACATGATCTTTCATCTTATGAACAAAATTATATGAATGTCATCTTACATCCTCGCCAACAGAGAATATCATAATAATATAAATCTATTTATATGAAAACTATGAAGTCCCATATTTAGCTTACTTCTGCTTCTCTACGTAAACCAATTAGTTGACACAGAGATTCCTCAGTGGCCAGACTCCTTTGATCGTTATAAAATCAAAGCACACATCTAACAAGGCCTATGACAGATTTATTGCGTTTTACTAAGAATTCCATTCCCGGACAATATTTTTTAAAGGAAATGATTAAAAATAATTAAAACGAGACCATATTTTAGATGCTTTGTTTGGGCATTGTTTAGAAAAAAAGAGAAGAGGTACAGGAAGCTAAAATTGTGTGAAATGTCTTAGGTTTTGTATCAAAATATCCCACAATCTGTTTTAAATTGTTTCAGCAGATTCGGAATTTCACAGCAATGTTATTAGTTGCAACATCAAAGTGCGCCAACAGTCCCCGATACTAAAATAAAGCTGACTAGTTTGTATGCCCCAGAATGAGTCCAGAGACAATTTTCCAAATCAATACTGAATAAATTATTCCCAGCTTCGAACAATGTCAATTCTCCACGCGACGCATACCAATAAGACTCATCGCAGGACAGTTCCCCATCATTTAGCAAGTGCGGTCATTGTACTCAATGCTCATTGGCGTTTGATTGAGACAATGCATCGGTCCGTTACGGTCTATGATGGAAACCATGATTTTATTTCCCCAATACCATCGACCATAACAAGAATAGCTTCCAATTCAAACCATGAAAGAACACCAATGATTACCCGCAGTTCATTAACACTTTCGCAATTGTTTTTACGCTTCTTTAATTGTGACCAATGGTTAAACCTGTTTCCAGTTATGTTGCTTCAGAGCAACAACGCTCAAATATAAAGACAGGAAAGACCGAAACTAAAGTCGGTGATTTTAAAATCGATTCAAGAAAAGATGACAAATGTAGAAGTGTCAAGATCCTTGCGATTTCACACAATGCCATGGGTGGACCTTTAAAATACCGCATGAATACTTTTTAATGCGCCAACGATACGACCAACGTTTATTGTGTAGAACATTTGACAATAGACGAATATTTTTTTCGTGAGACTTAGCTCTTGAGAGGTTCATTCTTTTTTTTGTATTTTTCACATAAACTACATTTATATGAAGTCGTATCTGTGCGAGGACAAAGGCTAGCTGTCGCAGTCCGAAATATAGTTGACAGCTGCAGAATTTCCGAGCTAGCGTTCGTAAACCTACCGTGAAACTTGTACGCTAACCAACAATGAGTCCGTTAGAAATTTTAACAATTCGATTTTCATTTAAATCGTCGTATCTTGACGATGCATGTTGACGCCACACCTACCGTTAAAATGAATGGGAAGCGCCGTCGATCAAACTGCATTTTGTAGTTTTATTTCAATGGCAATGTTTTCTGCAGCCTCAAGAGGTTTTTAATAGTCTCCAGCGATTTATGTGGTCACGCTTGATCGATCACACCTTCAAGTTCAATACGTTTTGCGGACATGGTATCATTTATGATTATCTCGATAGTCGGTGTCTTTGAAATTGATTTTTCAACGCTTCTCTGCGGCCTTGTAGATTTCACGATGCGCCAGCCTTTTTCGCTTGATTATTTTCTATTATGTGAATCGATTCTTGACCGGCAGCAGGCACGAGCTGCTATAGTACAAAATCACGCCTATAATATAGGCGATAGAATATATTATATTCTATTAAATGTTTTTAAAATTAATCATTATCATTCAAATTAATATGCTTCTCTCAGATTTTTCTGTGAAGTTTCCCCGAACATTTTGTTATCTATAACTTTCTATTCAGATGAGTTTATCCCAAAAATACATAGAAACGGTCGGCAA
Organism: Noctua pronuba; assembly: GCA_905220335.1. NCBI lineage: Eukaryota > Metazoa > Arthropoda > Insecta > Lepidoptera > Noctuidae > Noctua > Noctua pronuba. Next base: position 11,320,961 of record LR999902.1, read on the forward strand.
CTTTATGGTATGAATGTAGTTATTATAAAATATCAATCCACTTCGGAATTTCGTGAATATTTTCTTAGGATCACGTCTTTATTATTATGATTCCATTTTGCAACCAGCTGTGATCTATCTGTCAATGTCGGGGACCTTACGAGGCGTTCCAATTTATTTAACAAAAAATATCCTTGATAAGTCGGTACAGTATCAGACATGACAATGTTTATTTAAAATGTATTTTGGATTCTGTCTTTCAATGAAACGGAGTCATGTGATGAATTAATCACATGGTATATTTTGATATGCCAAATCATTTCCTTTTTTAGAATCCTCAATCAATGTGTAGCTACTTCTCTTTGCTTGCAGTTACATACTACACAGGGTGTTAACGGGCCCTTAACGAAGCCCAAGCATTACGTACATCAAACTAAGTAACTTTACGCAAAAACTATTGCTGGGAAACGACTTTTTTTGGGGTGAAAAATTACGTTTTACGGTAGAACTCAATGTAACGCACTCAAATATTGTGCTGATGGTTGTATTGAATAGTATGAAGGTCGTGGAGTTGTTTAAAGTAAAAATCTTACATTAAAAACATGTATTACAAAAAAAACTTGTGAAAAAGTTGGAACTTTGACCCCTAATATCTCCGTAACTAGAAGATTCCCAGGTATGGTCTAGAACAAAAAAATGATCGCGATGACTAAGAGAACAAATGCTTTTCGGCTTCGTTATGGGTCTTTTACACCCTTTATATGTTATGTACGCTACCAGTCTAGTATCATCTTCATTCAACAGTCTATTGTAACCAATGTTTTTTTGTTTCCCACCACCTCTTTTGAGAAAAACCAACTGTTGATAAGTCAAAATATCGCATCGATGAAAACAAAGGTGTTCGATAGCCACATTGTCTTCTAATACTCCTAAAGCCATCAAGAATACTAATTCCATAACCACTTATACACTTTATCTGTGTGTTGAAATCCAACCAGTTATTGAACTGTACGTGATTCTTAGCAATGCCAAGGTTTCCATAGCAATGTAACCTTTGTGATGTATGGTTGCTGTTTAAGATTCTGCTCACTAGATTACAAACATACATAGAAATAGATCTTGGAAGATTGGTGTTTTCTACGCGAGTCTCGACGATCGAGTTGATATGTGATATAAATTTTGTGTAGTCGAATTGAAAGTCTGGAAGTCTCCAAAGGACAGTTACCAGCTTAACGTATGTGCACCCCACATGTAGCAGACTTTAATTGCTTCATAATTGAATTTGCATTCAATGAATAAAACACACGCACTTTCTCTACTAATAAAACGTTTACTCTGTTCAATAACATAGAAATAATCTAAGTCGGGCTCTTTATACCGTATTGAATATTCAATTTTACTCCCAGTCTACTGTGTAATTGAGGGGAAACTTATTAGGTAGTTGTATAATCACAGATTAGTATGCGATCGGCTCCTCTGCGACACAGATAAGCTGTTCAAATTCCGATAACGATCAGTATTCGAACTACAAAGGCAATTGTCCGGATTTTTTTTTGTCCAAGGACCATTGTATATAAAAATATTCGATTGCATTTTGAATGCAATTTCTATGTTGTCCTGACAGTAATAGATACTATGTCGCATTTCGTCCCCACAAAAGATAAATTGCGCATTGATACTCGATATACCTGATGTTTTTCTGCCGTGTTATGCCTTTGTGTTGAACGGTGAATACAATGAAGATTTGTGATTAGCTGTCGAATTCAGAAAAATATATCGAGTCTATAATTAGGTGCTATAGGAATCAGTGGTCGTTTGTGGAATATTATCGTTTCCGACATTATGTTAAGATGGAAGAAACGTCTCAGCTGCATTGGATCCTCAAAACAATTTATGTAACCAAAGACACTGGCGATGATTCTCGTTGACACGTCAGAGAATCTACTGCCAAGTTCACTGACGGTCAATCAATTTTCAACCTTATTAATTAGGTCATAAGGGTGAAAAGTGAATTCGGTGAACCTACTTCGTATTGTGGACTTCCAATTTTATTGAGATTGTGAGATTGTTTTAGAGGAAACTGATTATAAGCTAAGAGGCAGCCTCAATTTTAATAACAGTACTATTCCAATATTGATAAATGGTATTACTCTAATATTATTAGGTTTGTAATGTATGTAAGAAAAGATTATGACAGCTTATAAACTGATCTTTGAACATGCTAAAGACAAAGAGGATGGAATTCAGGAAAAAGATGTTAGATGCACCTTAGATACCGCAGCAGCAACAGACTAAGAAGTTACGAGACAATAAATGAACTAAAAATAAACAACGGGTAATATCAAGATTTTATGCAATTTTCTACACATCAACAAAAATAAATATTGAAGTAAGATTTTCACGCTTCTCTATACAACCAAAATAGAAAAGACCCAACATAAGGAAGAAACAAAAGGCGAACAGAATGCGAGCGCAGCATTCTTGGAATCTACATCGCAGTGGGCAATCACTTCAAGTAAAACTCAACGGGGCTCAACTTGACGACAATACACAACCAGTAGCCCCAGTAGCCCCCGTAGCCCCTTATTATTTTATTCCACGGAAACCGGACAACAGCTACCAAAACTCATTGTTATACTCATGTTTTTACTCAACCATTTGTTTCCTCCCGAAAACATAATAGGGTTACGAAACCTAAGAATCTATTGTTCCCATCTGTTACTTACCTTCAATTATAAAAGACGGTAGCAAAATATTGTTTATTTTCCAGTTGAAAGGGCTTTTAACAGTGACATATGGACTCTTTCTGTCTGAGTGCATTCAAATTTATGGGCCCATGACCACTGAAGAATTGGGTTATTGTTTAAATTTAGAAAGCTTGTTCTGAAGAATTGTTTCTGTTGTAGCCACACACCGTCGCTAATTTATGTTAAGTTCGTTTTATTTTGTGGAATTAGGATGATGACGTTTCAATGCTTCATGTGAAGTCGTTTGGGTCGTTGTTTTAATGTAGGTAGGATTAATTTAAACTTTGAAAACTATAATAGGTTGTAGGTATAGCTTAGAAAGAAAGAAAAAATATTTATTTGTCGCAGGGACATGACGTGCATCATACAAAATAACAAAAAAAAATACAATAATCATAGGTAGGTACAACGCATAACAAATATTTATAATTTCAACAGGACGGGACAAAAAAAAGAAATACGTTAACATCTAGCATAAGCATTTCTAAACTGTAAAAAGTATGTTTCTGAACGGGTGATTGGCTGAGTGATTAAACGAGTGAAATGTGAAAAAAAAGAAGATGGCGATTAAAGATAGAATAAGAAAGACGTTAAGGTGTAAAAATTTTAATAAACTGTTGTATCAAGTTATCTGGCATTTTCTTGGAGATCCTACACACTACAAGTATGTCGTTTACAGATACAAAATGAGAAAGCATTTTATAATTTGCTTTTGGCGTTTCACAGAACAGCGAGCGTTTGCAAATGGTATGTATGCTGACGAGTTATACAATATGCCGACGACATTTGCATATTACACGTCATCATCATCAGGTTTCCTTAAAGATTTCTATACACTAGCATTCTGGGTAGTAGCCCTGCCTGCTTAATTAGAGGTATTGACGTGGTTCGATTGATAATTCATGATTAGGTTTCTTTGCATGAACAGTAAAGAGTTGTAGTGAAACGACAAAGAAAGTGAATAAAACTATTGATCTCAGTATTTGCTTTGATTAGATCAATTTAAACATTCTGACAGTGTAAGTAATTGCATTTGATTTATATGGATACCAAAAGGATTTACCAATAATTCATGATTTTGCATCTCATTCACATTCACAAATCACATCACATTTTGACAAAGCTGCTGTTCACAGATGAGATGATGAGTAAATTAAGTCCTATCTATTTGATTGTCAATAAACTCTTATACTGTTTTGCAGAATAACAGAAGAAGTAATTTTCTTTATTATTTTTTATTACAGTATTTGTTAAATTTTGCATTCCAAAACTCTATATTTTATAACAACTTTATTGTTCAATACCTACATTCTATGCGAATAAATGATATGATTTAAGATTTAGGAGGAGATTTCGAGAGGTAGCAGAAAATCTGAAGTCATCAGAATTAAAAAGCAAAAATATTTTTAGACGTCAACTGTTTTGTTTTACAGTCAACGTATATTTTAAACTTCCTTCTCCATAGAAACCGTTGCACTTATTACACATATTATAGGTTAATAATTATGTTAGATCAGTATAGCCACTATGTAACTAATTACCTACTTACGAGTGTCACATTCAGTTCAGAAGAACTGTATAAGATATGTGTCGCTAGTTCCTATGAAGTGAGCGCAAACGAAACGGGATACACCACAATGTCTCCAATTTCTAAGTGCAGGTGTTAGCTCTAGGTGATACTGAGAAATTAAGAAGTGCCTTATTAGCAGACCTAAAGATCGACCCTAGCGGCTGTTATTATTTAGCCACGAGCTCCTCAAACATAGCTATGTACATACGTACAAACAACCATACTAAGAGATTATAAATGATTTCAAAATCGTGACGAAAGAATGATTTGAATTATGCTTAGAGGATTAAACGATTAAAATAATGCATAATTAACTAGTCAAAAGTTCCCACTGCATTATCTATGAATATCATTATAAAATACAGCTTATTATATTATATGACCAAAGTTATTCTCAAGCCAACTACGACAATACAAATAAATATTTACATTCGCTTAATGACTAAAGGGTTGGTTTTACAACTAACAACAGTAACAGTTACAACTCATCGTTGTAAACAATGCATTATTACTACCAATAAAAGGGAACAGCATAATTACACCAAGTTTTTGTTAAATAACCAAAGAACCTGCCCATATAACGGTAATACATTTATCAGTCAAAACCCGTATTAAAAAGGCCGTAAAAGGCTTGTTATTTAATTGCCGAATTAGATATAAAAAATATGAACTCATTAAACTTTGGAAGCTAGTTAAATAATTGTTTAGTGAAATTAGAAGGTACACATAATCTTTATTGGCCACATTAGTATCGACAGGCTTTCAATGTGAAAGTTTTAAAATCGAATGAAGCAATTAAATGGATGGGTTCCATTAAATTGAATGAAGTGCCACGTGGAATTGTGACCGAACATTGAACGGTTTTTATTGCTGTGAGAAACAATAATTTTGATAATAAAGTTGACGATTAATTTAGCTTTGATGATAATAGCACTTAGTTAATGAGTGCAGTGTGGACATGTTCTGACAAGCGATGTACCTACATGCATGTGGTTTACTTAATGTTAATCTATATCTATATCTATACATATAATAAGACAGTAAAAAAACTGTGTCTGTACATTGAAGATATTTAAAAAAAAAAAATTGAGGGGGGTTAAGAAACAGTAACAGAGCACGAATCCAAAAAAAAAATTCTGTCTGTTTGTCTGTTTATCTGTTTATCTGTTTGTCTGTTTGTCTGTTTGTCTGTTTGTCTGTTTGTCTGTTTGTTTGTACACGCTAATCTTCGGAACTACTAGACAGATTTGAAAGATTTTTTTTTCTTGTGTAGGTATTAAGTCTGGGCAACATATAGGCTATAATTTATCTTGGAAACTTGAACACCTGATGCAGAACCGCAATAGAAAAGCTAAACTATAAGAGATACAAAAATGGTACCATAGCAAAAATTGTTCCACGTGATGAGCATTTTCTGCTGAGAGAATAAATTTGAAGATCTGGAACACCTGATGTGGAACTCCAAGAGTCCAGCTACACTATAACATATATAGGAATGACGTCTTAGCAAAAATTGTTCAATCTGATGACCACTCTCTGTTGATTTATAAAAATCGAAGATCTGGAACACCTGTTGTGGAACTCCAAGAGTCCAGCTACACTATAACATATATAGGAATGACGTCTTAGCAAAAATTGTTCAATCTGATGACCACTCTCTGTTGATTTATAAAAATCGAAGATCTGGAACACCTGTTGTGGAACTCCAAGAGCCCAGCTACACCATAACACATATAGGAATGACGTCTTAGCAAACATTGTTCAATCTGATAAGCACTCACTGTTGACTTATAAAATCGAAGATCTGGAACACCTGTTGTGGAACTCCAAGAGCCCAGCTACACCATAACACATATAGGAATGACGTCTTAGCAAAAATTGTTCAATCTGATGACCACACTCTGTTGATTTATAAAAATCGAAGATCTGGAACACCTGTTGTGGAACTCCAAGAGCCCAGCTACACAATAACACATATAGGAATGACGTCTTAGCAAACATTGTTCAATCTGATGAGCACTCTCTGTTGATTTATAAAAATCGAAGTTCTGGAACACCTATTGTGGAACTCCAAGAGCCCAGCTACACCATAACACATACAGGAATGACGTCTTAGCAAAAGTTGTTCGGTCTGATGGGCTTTTCCTGTTGACTTATAAAAATCGAAGATCAGAAACATCTGATGTGGAAATCAAAGCTATCACTAATGTCACTGTATAATTATAAAATAACATAAGCTGGGAGTACCTCCACGCGGTGAAGGCGGTAACAGTTTAGGACTGATATTCGATGACGACGGTACATCATTGAAAATTTGACTCTACTGGACAAAACTCCTATTTATTTTTTTATTTTATCGAATAAATATGCCTTCGGGCTTATGTTATTTGAGTGTTTTAGACTTTTTCCACTTATCTTCGTGACACGGTAGCCTACCCGGTAACGCAGGGGAGCAGTCACTTAGATTTTAATTGATCAGGTATCTTCTTCACAATAAAACTATAACCATGCCTAGAAAGAGGTCAAATCTTTCCCAATGTTCCAAAGGAGCTAAAATATTCAGGATCATAAGATCCAAAGAATCTACCGAAGAACGTCAGGAGAGACTTGATGCTGTTCGAGAACATCAGGCTGCAACTCGCTCCGTGGAAACCTCTTCCTCTCTTCTCTTCCTCTTGGATAACGAAGCACGCCTGCGTTCTCAGCGTATTTACGCATCTACATCCAGGTCTTTAGAGAACTGTGAAGAATATGATGCGCGACTGACCGCTGATCGTGAACGTCATGCATTGTCTCGCGAATCGGAGACGTTCACGGATAGAGAATTACGCTTGAGTTCCAAGCGTATCTACGCATCGACTTCTAGGTCTCTAGAGACAAGTGGGGAACGTGATGCGCGACTGACCGCTGATCGTGAACGTCACGCATTGTCTCGCGAGTCGGAGACGTTCACGGATAGAGAATTACGCTTGAGTTCCAAGCGTATCTACGCATCGACTTCTGACTTACAAAAATGAAAGATATGGAACGTCTCGAATCGTCTCGCGCATCCCGTTGTTTTCCCGTCCCCGGGCTCTTAGAATTCGACATCAGACGTTCCAGATCTTCGATTTTGACGACCCCGTTGTCGCTGGCATAAGCAACAGGATCCGCGTACGAAGTCGCGGGCAGAAGCTAGTTAATTAATAACACAGAGTTCTGGCTATCTGTTAAACTTTTAATATTTTGAGTGGGTGTTAAAAGTTTATTTCTATGGTAATTTATTGATGCATAACCTTGGTTATATCATGGGGCCTAAAATGGCCGCTTCAGCAGAATCATATTAGGATAATAATATGAACTAAAGAAATACTAAATCTGTAGCGAGGTAGTGCGTCCTTACCTAACCCACTCGTTCCACCTGCTAATCTCCCACCTGGACATGAATTGCCACGCTAACCTCTTTAAATAAACTCCGGACCCAGGTTGGTCGCAGCAAGGAAAACCTGCTCAGATGGAGATTCATGACGGTGGAGGTGGTGGTGGTGGTCAAGGAGGTGGAGACTCTGTCCTGAAATGTAAATGTGGTGCTGTTCTACATACTATTGGGCACTTAATATCCCGCGTGTCCTGTTGTTTGTTCACTACAGGAATTGATGGACGCTACCGAAAGCGCCAAACTAGTTGCTCAGTTCTGGGCTGACACTATTTAGATTGCCATCGACACGCTAAGAAGAAGAATATGAACTACGTTACAATTCGTAAAATGGTCACTCAGTGCCAATTATACATAATATTAACAACGTCGGTGACAATTTTAAAAATTTTAACGTGATTCAATTCATACAAACTCATCTCCATCTCACTCCCCTTGTCCCATTCTATTTGATGTCACGCAACACGTTTTCTTCTTTCATTCTCCCCTGTCAGACATCAGGGTATCATTTACTCCTTTCTCTTTCATAATTATCATTCCTCACACAATCCATGCATCTTTTCTTTGTCCTTCTTCTCCCTCTCCTTCCATCAACATTAATTTCCATCAGTCTTTGAGTCTCAAACAAACAAATACAAAGTATTATCCTAATAATTATAATTCTACTAAAAGGATATTTCAGGCCCCCAGGAAGGCTGAAGTGACAGATGAATAGCGACGAATTGTGAGGCCCATTTGACGACCACGACCACTCTGTCAAACAAGAGTGTAGAGACTAATAAAAACAGAATTACCTTGGTTAAGCATTTTTTTTTTCAATAGCCTTTGCATATCCCACTGCTGGGCAAAGGCCTCCCCCATATCCTTCCAGGTACTCTTCTCCTGCGCCATCTCGAACCAGCCTTCGTGATGCTCGTCTAGATCATCTCGCCACCTCTTTCTAGGCCAGCCTCGGCGGCGCCGTCCATCCTCAGGCATCCATAGTGTTGAAGCTTGGTTAAGAATTACCTAAAATATTTAGGGCAATCAATTTCTGTAAGTTAAGATTCTTTCTTTAAGTCTTAAAGGCAACAACTAGGTTCATTCCATAAAAGTTTAAGAGCTCAATTTTGGAACCCAATAATGTCATTATTGTAGAGATAGAGGTCGAACTGATTTTCTTTTTTTTTCTTATTTATAGGTCTGAAATCAAACAGGTTGTAGATACCTACTAAAATAATATACATATAAACTACTAAAATAATAACTTCCCACAATACTTGAACTTGAAACAATGAGGCAGCTAAAGATAAAAAAGCTACACCAATCAAAACATGTAAGCGCTAATTTAAAGCTTTTGTACACCACAGAAAAAAAGTACCTCAAACTTTTTACCACCCTGCCATTAGAAACAACGATTTCTCAACATCATTATATTCATTAAGTTAGTTCTAAACATTACAACTTGTTTGTTTTTATTCGCCAAAATTACATGTTTGGACAACGTTTAGACCATGATTGCGCAATTCCACTTACGATTATGACTCATAATAGTATACTTTGTATCGATAAACATACAAATAAGGCTCGCTCAGGCTTACATGCTGCAATTAGGCACTAAAGCAATGATGTGAAGATTGTATGGATCAAAAAAGAAGTACCTACTTATGTATGTTTGCATAAAAAGTAACGGAAGTTTTTTTTGTGGTGGACGTTATTGGTTTTCGTTTTAAATGTACAACATTATGTTACAGTTTTTGTTGGTGTTTGGGGTCAGAAAGTTCAGACATACATGGAACATTTGCATCTGAGGCAAAAAAGTGAGTATAATATTAGTTAGAGCAAATAGAAGGTAAATAAGTTAGATGAAATAAAATAGCTTAAATGTACTATTTTATTTCATCATATTTATTATATTATTATGTACAAAGATCGGACCCGTTTATCCTCAGGCTTTCCTAGAATAAATGGCGATCAAGAAAAACGAATGAAAAAGGAAATCTATAGGAATATCTATAATAAATAAATTGAAGTTTCTGTATATAATTTCAAAATTTTACTGAATGCATTATAATATGAACGTACATATTATACGTTACCTATAACATTTTTTTACTTAGGTACTCAGATCGATTTTGACAGACTTTTACTGGCAGATAGTTGATGTTATAAAGAGTAACTTGGGCTTCTTTTCTAAATGTATAATTTAAGTTTCATCAAACGATTTCCTTTTAACCATTTCTTAGCTGGTTCGTGAGATCAACTCAACCTTTGGAATCTAGGGAATTCATATCATAAAAAAACGGTAGGCTATTGTTTATCGTCCTGCCAAGCAGTCCCAAGAGCCGCTTGATGAAATATTATTTCTTTTTGTTACTCAATCATGTCGCTTCAGATCAATCATGTTAAAATTGGGAATCCACATGAGACATCCCTTGGGTAGCTGCTTTTGTATTAGGCACTTCGTTTTTGGAAAAAATAATCTGTCGGCTTGAATTATGACGGCTGATGAATAAACCAGTTATATATGAATAAACAGTTAATAAACTGTTTTCTAGTTTGATATTTATTTAAGGTTTTGCCCTATAGGACTATGCTGCTTATTAAGCTTGGAAAAATACTTGTATACTTGTGTAGTGCCATACGGTTTGCAAATTTACCTAGCATTTACAAACCCCAAGTGAAACGCCAGCATCATTGACCCGGGGCTGCGGAACTATTCGAAAGAGTACCGCGGCCCTGGAACATAAAGAAGAAGAAACATGGATGGGTTTTAGTCAGTAAAAGTCTGACACTCTCTTCCACTCCGCCCAGAGCGGAAGGGGTCATTTGATGATTTCCAATCCGAAAAAAAAGCATCATTGACAGCTTGATATTTCCATTTTAAATTGATAATAATGATTTTTTAAATGTATCACCACGTCAATCGCGTCAAGCTCGTCAGCATAGCTTCATTCCATTTTAATAACATAGTTGCCGGGGCTAACACGATGAAATGAAAGCTATAATAGGAACTGCCAATCTAACATCAAAGTTTAAAAGGTAGCTCCTCAAAATCCTTCCGTTAAGCAATGCGAAAATAAATTCTTGAGTTTGAATCATGTTTTGGATGACTAACCCAAGTATGAGAGGGTTACAGAACCATTGATTTTTCAAGCCTCACATGGCAAAGGGTGAGAAGAGGAAATCCAATAACGTGTAGTCACCCCCTGAATTTGGACAAATCGAATTCCAATTAACGTGGAAACAGTTTTGGTAAGTTAGTTTACGTAAACCGGTTAGGATTAGGCCGAATAAAAGGTACCCGTTTTTTTAAAAGGCATTGAAAGACCTAAATAACCCCCACAGACAAACCGTGAAAACGGTTTCGTGGGGCATAGTTTTAAGTAAAGATTTTTATAAAAATTGTTTTTTTTTTTCTTCAATATTCATTTATTTATTTTACGATGAAATGAAAGCTAAAATGGGAACTGCCAATCTAACATTAAAGTTTTAAAAAGTTTTCATAAATAAATAATAATAACCATTGTGATAGCAACCAAACGAAAGAATCTTAATTGCCTATAGTTTTGTTGAAATCCAAATAACATGAATTTAATGAACAGTGAATTTTTTCAAAACTTGTCCGGACACCAATTCTGAATTTGTGTAATTTTACATAATTATCGACCTATTAGTATTTACCCTTTGATGCACCGGCTGCACCTTTGCAAAAAGTTAATAAACACCAACAAAGTCTTATAATTGATTAATTTTCATAAACCCTGTCCTAACACATCACTGGAATCCATTGATTCGTGTTTATCCTTTTCATTGTTTTGGGTCAACACAAATTATACACTGTCAGACATTCGGACGTATAATTGATACCTCTACTAATGTATGCATTTATTCCCCGAATTCTTTGAAACAAAAAGTTTGTCTGACTCATAACATAACTCATAACTTAAAATCTATGAAGATTGAAGAATTCTTCCACGGACTTTTCGTTCAAGACATAAATATATTAATTGATTCTTAGTATGTAAGTCTGAAGTCTATAATTTATTTTAAAATACCATTTAAAAGTAAGACAGCAACCTATTAAAATTTCGTTTAGCGTTATGTTTGTTTAAGCAGTCGAAGGCTATAATTATCGACTCTGGCGGTTTCGTTGCTGTATAGATAGGAATGTATTTTTAAATCGAATCTATTCGAATATAAAATCGATAGTCGAATTCAGTCACTGAACTTGTTGCGAAGATGAAACATTAATCGGTAGTGTTCACGCGAACCTCGTTATCACGCAATATGAAAAACATTGAATTGTCTAACTTTAACTAACAATCGATACCTATTTTAAATTTAAAACTATAAAGTGTAACCTTTTTTACGCCAGAAAATAAACGCACGCGCGTGTCCTCCACGCCAAGCCACAAATTCACATACCATTTTGTCACATATTTGTGTCGTTTGGCGTACAGGGCACGCGCTTGCTTGTCAAGTATATGTGACAATGGCGTTCAATTATTTTATAAAGAATCTACGTGTATTTGCAGTTAGACATTAACTTGAAAAATTTGAACTTCAGCAAGGTATAAAGAAGTTGTCAGTCAAACTTCCTTCCTTCCATAAAATTAATTAACTGACTGCCTCGTTGGTCGCAATCGCAACCGCTGAGTATGAGGTCCTGGGTTCGACTCCCAGGTCAGACAAAGTTTTATTGGATTTTTCCTTCAGAAATTTCTCAGTAGCTACCACGGAGTATGGATTTGTGCCCGGTTGATGGCAATAGGCTCACCCCTTATTACTTAACTGGCGAAATGTTGGTGGACTATTAGGTACACCCCTGCCTAACCCTTCGGTGATTACATGTTGCGTGATGTTAGGTTAATATGAAAAAACTGAAACCTCTAATGTTTTGATTTTTGAAAGCTGCTAATGATACCTTTTAAAAATCGATTGTGTAGTTGACATTCATTCCAGACATCTCTTTAAACAGTAATTACATGTTCGAATGTTAAAATAACGGAAATGTTAATTCTTGAACGATTCTAATCAGACGGTGATTGCAGACTCGTTGCCTAGACTGATTTAATGCGAAGGCATTTAGACTAAGTAACCAATTAGTATCGGTTTGATCTCTACCTGAACCGCTACCATACCGTACCCGTAAGCCTAACTGCTGAGCACGAGGTCCTGGGTTCGATTCCCAGGTCAGGCAAAGTGTTATTCGGTTTTTCCTTAAGAAATTTCTCAGTGGCTACTACGGAATTTGGATTTCAGCCCGGTTGATGGAAATAGGCTCGCTCTTTGTTACATGGGACTTTAATATAACTGGCGAAACTTGGGTGTTACTATGCTTCAAATCTCAAATCGTTTATTGCTATATCCACAATGTACACTTACAGGTGGTAAATAAAAAAAATAGAAACAATTTTGGACCCTGTCGGGCACAGCAATTTTTTTTAAATAAGTAGAGAGTGGAAGAGCGCTTTATTATTTTGCCTTGTTGTTAAGTTTGGTACACCTCTCTCTTAACCCTTCGGGAATTACAGGCGTGATGTTATGTTATGTCCTGTACCCTTATCGTGATTTTTTGTTGAAAGACGTTGTTAGGCCATGAATCTATGCCAAGGGTCATCATTCAACCTTGTGTATTTAAAGTCTTCGCTATAGGATATGGCAGTCAATGATTAGAACACTTTTGACTCCAAGAAAAACGAAAAGACATGTTAATAGTTTGATCCATACGATTGTTGACCAAGCTCTTGTAACATGTTTTGCATATTGTTTATTAAATAAATGAAACAAAACCGTTTCCATAAAAATCTTTCTGTTGGCTGCATCCGGTAAGGCTGGAAGCCGACTTCCAGCTTTACCGGATGCAGCTGAATACCAGTATTTTACATGGAGCGACTGTCTATCCGATCTCCACAACCCAGTTACTACTGGGTAAAACGACACCCCTTGGTAAGACTGGTTGTCAGACTTAGATTCCGATTTTGAATTAAAAATAACTATGGTTTCATCAAAAACTGTCTCAAACTCCATTCAAACTTAGAGAGAGAACTCGTAATAACTGTGTTATTTATCTCAATGCATAGCCCCATGCTTGTGGCTGTTTTAATTAAATAAATTGCTTTATCTGCTCCAGAGACAATGGCGTCAGTTATGGGGGGAATTTTATTAACACAGTCCTATCTCCGTCATTCGTACGGTTATACGGGTGACCACTCATTTACTTAACAAATAGAATTGATTTGCTTGATTCTTATCTTATTTCGCTCTATATTAGATTAGTATTTGTAAGGGGCGTGTTTGTTTATTAGGCCGTAACGTAATTTGGTATGTCTGTCTCATTTTTATGTGTTACCGACTGAACGGGTTTTGATGAAAGTTGGCATATAGGTAGCCCATGACGTGGATTAGGACATGTCAGGTCTCAAAAGGGCCAAAGCTGCGGACAAAAGCTACTGGAAAAATAAAAGGGAAATGGGGAGTACCTACCTAGTGAGTTTTTGGGACTTGTCGATTTAAAATTGGCCATTTCATACTCGATACGACGATACTCGAAACTTTTAAATTTATTTTTTGTTAAGCAATGTTTCATGGAAAGCTGTGTGCTTGCATAAAAAACTAACTTGATTATTGTTATGTAAGCACACAGTTGCTTTCTATGAAAACAATCTCAAACCGACAGTTCCTTCCACGAGGGAGCTCTGACCTGTTCGCAGATTCAGACATCATTATTATTTAAGGTTTCAAAATGCTGCTCTCTGCGTTTACTAGCACCTTTCCAGGTCTTCAAGGTCTAGTTTTATACGAAGTACAGATTCTCAGTACCTGGTCAAACTAAACACGCTCTAAGGGACGCAAGTGTTACCACGACTTCAATACATGAGTCAACTAGACCCCCAGCACAGAAGAATTTGTGACTGTTGAATTTAGGGCAACAATTTGGGGCTGGATGTTACTATCACACTGGAAACCCAAAACGAAATAAACCATTTACTGGCTAACTGAATGCCATGAAAACTTAGGATCTACTTACTACTAGAAATAGTTTTACTTAGATTATTAGGGAATTAAATTATTAGGGAACGAGAAAGAGAAGGTTGAATACGAAGGAAGTCGAAGGAACATCTAGTTTGAAATAAACATAACATCTCGCCTGTAATCCCCGAAGGGTTAGGCAGAGGTGTACCTAATAGTACACCCACATTTCGCTTGTTATGTTTAAGTCCCATGTAAAAGGGGCGCTTTTTTGGCCATCAACCGTGCACATATCTAGACTCCGTGACTGCTACTGAGAAATTCCTGATAGAAAACCCAATGGCACTTTGCCCGACCCGGAAATCGAACCCAGGATGTCATGTTCAACACTCGTGTTTGCGACCACGAGGAAAAACGAAGCAAAATTCGAGGCATAATTTATCGTAATAATCAGTTTCTTCCCCAGCTAACTACCGAATTATTTAGTCTTACAATTTTGACTTGTTTCTACAGTTCATACAAATGCGGCTACAAGCAATGTTTTGGTAATAAGAGCATGCAACACGTGTTTTCAAACACACCGCCACACCGACTTCGTTATCACACTGTACTACTTACTCCGTAACTCTAGTGCCGTGAGAAATATACGTTGTAACGTTTTCTTATATTTGTTAACACTATTTGCATACGGTACTGTTTTACTATGTCAAAGGTTTAAGGTTTCTATGGAAGGTACTATATGACATGGGACTGTTTAAAAAGCGGTTGAGTGCGAGTCCGACTCACGCATTAAGGGTTCCGCACCGTCGTAGCAGGGGAGGGGAGGGAGCCCCCTTTAATTTTTAATTTATTTGTTATTACAGCAGCAACAGCAATACAAATTCTGTGAAAATTTCAACTGTCTACCTAGTACGGGTCATGAGATGCAGCCCGCTGACAGTCAGACGGACGGACGGAGAGCGGAGGCTTAGTAATAGGGTCCCGTTGCTTACCCTTCGGGTACGGAAACCTGAAACTGGCAACGAGTTTCTCTTGTCTCGTCTTGTTTGATGAAAAAGGTTTGTTAGGTATGTTTCAGCGTAGATGGCTAAGACAACGTGTCATTCTATTCTATCAACGAAAACGAGAATAGAGAAACCAAAAATGTACGGGGTGAAATAAGCTATCGAAAATTTTATTGTTAATCTCGATGAGAGTCGTAGATATACTAAACAATTTAAAAGTGGTCGTCAATCGGCAATAGGCTCTCAGTCCTGACCGGCTAGGAGGAGGCACTGGAAATTCTCAATACTATCATGGTCAAACTCAAAACAACAGCAAAAGGTACAGACGCCAGCACATCAAGCTAGAAGAAACTGTCAAATTTTCCCAATCAAACTGGAACCTAATGCTTTAGCGATAAAGTTGAAAATCGATTAAAGAAATTTGACCGATTGTAGTAGTTTGATGTGCTGGCGTCTATAATTAAACAAAAAAAAACTGTACAGCAGTGTTTTAAATCTCTAATAGTTATAAAACCATACAAGAAGTTTAAGAACCAATTGCGTGGGAGGGCTATGTAACGGAGGCATTTCAATTGAATATGTAAATAAAATAAACGACGATAGTTTCCAAATTATAAATGCGAACACGAGTTATCCAGTTATTTAGAAGCAATTTTGGATTATCGGAAGTTAACTTAGAATTTTTTGAACCATCAGGTGCTTTGGTTAAACAGACGCGATGGCTGAGAACAAGATAAGTGATGGTGTTGAGTTTTTCTTCAACAGTTTTAACCGCATTCTGCCATGTCATATAAATTGCTGCAGCCTGAAATAATCTGTAGGTATGGCACCATGACACCGCCATAAGGCGACGGCCCTGCATCGAAAAGATTGGATGTCATGGGATAGGCCTTTTGACTGGCAGTGGGCTGATGCAGGCTAACAGTTACATTGAGTTTCTACAGGATTAACGTTGTTTTTTGGAGCCTTACGTCAATCTTTTGAATTTTATATCATCACTAGCTGTTGCCCGCGACTTCGTTCGCATGGTAATTTTGATGAGTATGAGGAAAAAAAAGATAGCCTATGTCCTTTCCCAGGATATAATCCATCTCCTCGCCAAATTTCATTACGATCCGATCAGCTATTTATTCGTGAAAAGGTAACAAACAAACAAACAGAGTTACTTTCGCATTTATAATATTAGTATGGATTATCGTCTTCTTCTTCTTCTTAGCTCGTCGATAGGTCGGCAATCTTAATGGTGTCAGCTCAGAACTGAGCCACCAGTTTGGCGCCTTCAGTAGCGTCCATCAGTTCCATTATCATTATGATTATCACTGGCTGATAGATATGTCACATTGTCTATGGCCTCATTTACACTTCCTACTGGACTGTTAGAAGTGATAAATAGCAGCCAGAAGATTATAATTTCGTGCGCCCACTACTTTATGGAAACAAAAGGCTAACGAAATAAGAACAATGAACACCGTCTTTCAAAACAAGAGTTCACATAAGTTCATTTGTTTCGGCCATTGTTATCTCACTCACGGTTTTACCGCGAATTGATATGGATGCAATAACATAATATGGTGACTTTGTACCTAATGATTCTTCTTGGGTTACTTTGTGTGGTAAGAAACACATGATTATTTAACCCTTTATGGGGCAGAAGATTCTGGGTTATATGTTAAAAATAAAACACTGGGACATTAAAACTAATATTTAATGAAAATTTTTGAACATTAAAAAAAAAATTATGGTGTCCACATTTTGGACCCCATAATTTTTTAATTCTATTTGTGATTAATAAATCTAAATCTAATAATACATCTAAATTAATTTAGAATGTCAAGTAGAATCACAAAAGAGAAGAAACATAGACCAAGGCGATGAGCACAGGACCAGTTGTCGTAGCAACACTTGGGAGACTCCTTTGTCCAATGGTGATCGTCTTCCATGATGATGGTAGAACAACATAATACATTGTAGCTCATTGGTTTTTCGCATTCGCACTTGGTTGATATCCTGACGAGTCGTACTCAGCGCTTCTCCTCCACGTTTATTATGCGCACAGCCAAGATGTGGAACTCTCTGCCTTCAAAGCAAGAGTGAACAGGCATCTTCTGGGCACGCTCGTTCCATCATAGACCTCATCGACCGCTTTCCATCAGGCGTGATCGAGGTCAAAAGCAGGCCCATTTTGTAATAAAAAATAAATTTAAAAAATCAGTTGACAGTATTGACCAAAATTTAGAAGGACAACCACTGGGTTGAATTGCCAGAGGATTACATTTAGTTTTTGGCTGATTCACAGGTATGCATGACGACCGATCAAGCTGTACGTGTACAAAACCAGTTTATGCAAATCTCTCATTGTACAGAAAAACTAATACAAAGCCAGGCCAAATTATACTGGAAATGTGTAGCCGTGTGTACATAGTGGACGGTCTTCCATTGGCTTAAATAACTTAAAACCAACTAAAAATAATTAAGTATGGGAGTAATAATGTATTTCCATTGCCATAATGATCGTTCTCTGTCTACAATTTTTTTCAAAAAGGTTATTTCCGAAATGATGAGATCTGAAAAAGACTCGCAGAATCTTTTACTAATTTACAAGCATCATCAGCTTCGTAAAAACGTAACCCTGAAACGTTGAACTTTATCAGAACATCATCAATCAAATCTGTTTGTCTACATTATGTCGGATATTACTCTTCTAAGAGATTGTTGATGTCAGCTAATACCGATTTTTATTTTTTTACGAAAATAATGCTTCATCAATATTATTTGTAACTTTGATTGCCTCGTTGGCCTAGTAGTCGCAAGCGCGATTGCTGAGCATGAGGTCCTGCGTTCGATTTCCAGGTCGGGCAAAGTGTTATAGGCTTTTTCCTTAAGGATTTTCTCAGTAACAGCCACGGAGTCTGGATATGTATGTATAGCCGGTTGATGGCAAAAAGCTCGCCCCCTATTACATGGAACTTAAACATAACCGGCGAAATGTGGGTGTACTATTAGGTACACCACTGCCTAACCCTTCGGGGATAACAGGCGTGATGATAATTATGTTTGTTAGGTTCTGTAACGTATCTTCAAATTAATAACGTTCATGTCGAATTGTCGATCCTAACATCTATTTATGAGCTATTGATGGTAAAACAGTTAGGAATATTTCAATGTTCACAACTGTGTATTACAACTTACAACGTATCCATTAACAAACTCTGGGGTAGTTTTTCCAAAAAAAAACCTATTAAATATTAACTGACCTTGTAATGTGCTATTATGTTAAAAACTAGGATGATCTTGTTCTGTATCTCATCATTATTAATTATTCAGGTCTAATATGCTCACAAATTTCAAATGTTTCACTTACCTCCGTCTGAAAATATTTGGACGCCCTACCAATAATATTTTACGCATCTAATTCATGTTTACCTAGTACTTGAGGAAAATAAATATTTACGATTACAATTTTCCCATAATTACGACAAATAATCTAATGGCAAATATTTTTGTTACAAGTGTACATAATCAATGTTTACATAATTACAAAATTTATTATGAGTTGGTATTATCTCTGTTTAGAGTTGGTACTATTAGCTTATGATAAGTATGCCCAATTAAAATAATAGATTACCACAAAGTATCCTGACCTATGAACCTGTCCACTCAATGTTATATAAGACTAATGCTTCTAGAAAAAATCACGCAAAGAAAAGGAAAGATCCCGAAAGGGGGTGGTCACTTTCGGAATCTTTCTTAAAATATAAACCTCTGACGACGACGTCCGGCTAAGTGGTGGACTAGCATGACGAAGCTACTATTGGAGGAAGAAGATAAAGTACCCTGACTTATTTGCTGTACGTTCGGGGATATTCTGAGGATATATGGAAATTCTAGGGAAACCGTTTAGTTACAAAACGAGCTGTTTTTACATACAGAATGCTGATACTTGATGACATCATAACTGATCGACCATTCGTCAGGAATGTTACACCTACTGCCAAATACTGGTTTATTCCCTTTTGTATGCAATTGACTGGTAGCAGACTAGGACCATACTGTTATTGGTTAAAGTATGGTCCCATAGTTAACATCATCTTCATCATTTGTAAGCATCCGGACTGCAACCTGTTTGGTGGTTACAACTGAAGGGTCAATTTGCATCATAAGCAAGCCAACAGTAAAATATAAATCGTATATCAGTTCTACGTTATATCCCATACAAACTACACTACACAGTCAAATTTATAAACTCCGGTTGCAATAAAACATCACAAAAGAAACAAATTACCTATGATAAACGACATTGGAAAAAAAAACATTTATATCTTACACAAGACTTTCTACAATTCGACAATGTAACAAAAGAGTTTACCTCATATTAGACGCGTAAATATCCACTCGGTATGCGGCATTCATATTTATACAGTCAGTAAATTGCTATCGGGCGTAATGTAATAATATGAATTTACATAAATTTTCTATAACATTTACATTAGGAATAAATGAATTGCTGGTTGAATGGTGTCTTTGGCCGGAAAGGCGCTTGGGTTCACGCCCGGAGTCGGCCGCATAACAGAAATGTGTAAACCTAATAAGTAAAACGGCTGGTTTTATTTATTCTGTTGACCATATATTTCCTGGTTCAGGAGTAGAAGTAATAAAGTAGTGGTGGAGTGGTAATCAAAATGTTTTCTCTTAGTAGCTGTTAATTATGTTTTTAGCTTTATGGCTCGTTTAAATTAATCTACACGAAACGCCTGCGGTTAAATACGATCTTGAGGTAAAGGAATGTATATTTCAGCAACAAAATGAGTGAAAAATAAGGATGTCTAGACGAACTAGCCAAAAAAAAACAACTATTTTACTGATCTACTAGCGACCTTCTCGTATTTTGAAGAAAAGGTCAAGGTTCACTCACATTCATTCACATTCCCTTTATTTGCGTTCCACAATGTAAAAAGGCTCACAGTTAAGAACAATATTGTGGATTCTGATAGGGCACAGCAATATACTTATATTGATACTACTAGCCTGCGTCATCCCACTGCTGGGTAAAGGCCTCTCCCCATGACTTCCAGTCGTTTCGATCCAGGGCTAATGTGGGCCACTGGTCGTTGGTTCTGTCCAGCTCCCCGCCATCTTTTACGAGGTCTGCCGCGAAGCCTTCTGGCTGTGTATATAATTATGTATGTATATGTGTATATATATATGCTCTATATTCTATTAAAATTCAATCTTATGTAGTTAAGTTAGATAATCCCATTCCCAAGCGTAAAGTAACACTAGTAATGTTCAACCTAACTTACATACAGCAAATTCTAAGTAGACTTCAAATAACCCATTAAGCTGCACGACATACTTGTATCTAAAACCACAGGTCCGCCCACCATCCTGCAAGCTCACAGAAAAGTTAAATATTATAAAATTTAAATATTATAATGGCCGGTCCACGACTCACGAGACACAATAGTCAGAACTGTGATTTGCATCGCAGCACAAAGTACTGAATGTGAATTTTACTTAATCTAACTTTGTACTGTCGTGACGGCTTGCCGTGACTTTTTATATTTTACAAGCGAAATGGTTGGTGCTGTATCTAGCTAAAGAAAACAGCTGAACTGAAGGCTTCTTTGTAAGAGCGTATTCTCTTCTCAGTCACATGCGATTGCTTTTCATTCATCTTTTTTCTGATCCAAGGCTATATGGTTTATAGGCAATAATTTGAAGTCTGCATGTCTTCATCGGTCAGCATATTGTATAGTAGTAGTGTAGTATTTAGAAGTTACTAGCTACTGCCCGTGACTTCTGCCATGTCGAAGAAACATCCGGTAAGTATAGCTTTACAGCAATGAAAAGATTTTTTTTAATTGGAGTAGTTTGTAAGATAACTTCCTAAATCCAAGCTTACGAACTTAACCTTTTTTCAATATTAGTGTAGATATATTCACATTTGCCCTTTATCCTATTAGCTACAGTCCATTGACAATAAAAACGTCAACTAACAATAAAAAAATGTCTTAGATATAAAACTTTCGGAACTAAATTCTAAGTTTTCTCAACGTCAGGGTATATTCTGACTACATACATGTTACCTTCATTATGTTTAAAAGTTGCACCAGTTACAGAAAAGTGGAAAGGGAATCGACTGTCTTGGTATGGACATATTATGATGAGGAGGGACGAATCGCATGTGACTAAAAGAGTGATGAATATAAACGTTGATGGATGGAGAGGGAGAGGAAGACCAAAGAAACGATGGATGGATTGTGTGAGGAATGATATGAAAGATAAAGGAGTAAATGATAACGTGACGGTTGACAGAGGAGAATGGAAGAAAAAAACGTGTTGCGCCGACCCCAAGTAGCATGGGACAAGGGCAGGAAGATGATGATACATGTTACATTCATACTGGGCCCGTGGTAGAGCCCATTCCATTCCATAGAGAGCAACTACCCATGAACAGTGGTACATTATAGGCTGGTTATGCTATGCCTTTAAGGTACATTCCGTCATTGTTACCAACCCACACTTGACGACTTGTAATTTCCGGATCAGCAGAACTAATTAACCACAAGAGCGCAGTAAAACATTGTACCTTGTTGATTAAAAACTAGATTAACTAACCATGCTTGCAAAATATTACTAGGCTATAAAACCTAGGTCTCATGGTTTCAATAGTGATTCAGGTAGTTATTTTATGATTTATGAGTACCTAGTAAACTTTAGTACTCATTTCCGTCCTTTCTTGAAACTTTTTATGTTTTTCTTTGGGAAATGGAAGAGGTTTCGTAAATATATCGATGCATACTTTGTACTGATTTTGTCAATTTTTGCTTGTGTTTACTATTTATTAAAAGGACCCTAAATTGGTTCATTCCAAGTCAAAACTATCCAGTAGGCAATTCATACAATTCAACTCTTTTGAAACATTCATCTTTATTTTGTAGTCTGTGGACTAAAGCGATTCTAACAACCAATCAATAAATACAAAGGACAGAAAACTATAGACTACCTCGTTGATTTATTGGTCCAGTTGCGACTGCTGACCATGAGGTCCTGGGTTCGGTTCCCGGGTCGGGTAAACTGTTGTTGGGTTTTTCCATCAGGAATTTCTCAGTCGCAGCCATGGAGTCCGGATTTGTGTTCGGTTGATGGCAATAGGCTCGCCCCCTATTACATGGAACTTAAACTTAACGTGGGTGTACTATTAGGTACACCTCTGCCAAACCCTTCGAGGATTACAGGCGATATGTTGTGTTACGTAAAATGATTTAAATATTATCAACCAGGTGTAAAACTTTACTTCAAATACTACCAAAACACCAGCCATTTCTGTTGTTAACAGACATTCCTCCGTAATTGTGCTCTTGAACGAATCGATGTAATTGATAACGGTTTGAAAGTAACTATCCCAAAAATAGTAACAGTATTTTTAAATATTGTAGAATCGGACTCATCCATCAAACTACGTATAAAGTTTAGAATAATTATAACTCTTGTCAAAACTGTCTAAAACACAAAACGTTAAAAATACACGAATTTTTAAAAAAATAGTGATGTTTTAATTTGTAATCTGATAGAGCTAAATTAAAGGAAAATTCTAAGCAAAATTATGTTTTGGATGGGTTTTAGGGTCTTGTAAGCTCAACAAAAACATAATCTGCCCAAAAAATGAGTGTGGAATTGAGAATTATGTTCCCAATCCTGGGACATTTGCCTTCTTCCTGTTAGAGGGAGTGGGCTGTAATCTACGGGTCTATCACGCAAGCCCAGCGCAAGTTAACGTATGACTTCGTATGTTTTCGATTTTTTAATTCCAAGACAGCATTTTTTTATTTGTTTTTTTTTTCGTATTTTTATCGGATCCTGTTCCCCATGCCAGTGGGTTACTATTTTCTATATTTTTAAATGTTTTTTAAATAATTTTTGTTGATAAAAAATTTAAAAATGTAAATAATATGTAAAGGTAATGAATAAAGGAAAAAACACTGTAATCACAACTAACGTTTAAGTGTCTTTAGCAAACCATCAATAAAATCTGACATTATACCACTGTCATTACAAACGACCACTAACAGGATATAACCATGAATGCTCACATTGTCCTAATACAATCCAATCGTAAAACCTACATCGGAAACTCCAATATCAATGTGTACATCAGTTGCGCAAACGCAGTCCACTTAGATGTAAAAACGCATTAAAATTTGTGTTAAATGAGTGGAAATAAGAGTTGAGTCGAGAATGAAGTCGTCATTGACATTGCTAGTAACTATCATCGACACGTACCAACTGCACACTGTAAGTTATTGGTTTGGATTCCACTGTTGTACGACTTGGTGACACGGACTTTGCTTTTGTCGTATCGTGTGAAATTAGAACTTGAACCATAATTTTCATATGAACGATACTAAGACTGCATTGATGTCAGAGTGATAAGTGAGTGGAGTTCAAGATAGTTGTCTTTGCTACTTTCAAATCATTTTCTTTAAACCAATCAACTAACTATACGTGAAGTTCAGCACTTGTTTTTTGTTTCACACTTTAACCCGTCAAGCGAATGCTTACAATCAATAAGAGCTTCACTTCCCCTCGTAAAAGCTTCTCATTTTTGACGATTATATTTATTTTATTGTCGATTCGAAACATCGTTCATGCACTCTATGTTACATACTCATGTCATCAATGAACTTCACTAAATATCTACAAAATTTCTAGTTACCTAATACAATGTACGAAACATCATCAGACTTCACCTCTGCTGGGTATAAGCCTCTCTTTGCTTGTGCCAAGCTCCACGTTGAACCAGCCTCTTCCAGGATATTCCCGCGATAGCAACAATGAAACATAAAAGACGTTTATTAAATTTTGAAAAGTATCGTGTCGTCTAACAAACATCAATGGACACACTCCCTCGTAAACCAGTACGCGACAAGCTCCAGCGACAACAGCTCCGATATACTCGCATAAAGTACTTATACGTGTGTAATTCACCGATTAATTAAAAGTTATACAGGCGTGTCCGGTGTAATTGCCAAGAGACTTGTGTTACGTTTAGTGCATTCACTTTTATTGGTCCGCCTTTATGCTTAGCTAAGAAAGTGGGTGAATTACCCAGTACGATCGTAAAGTTTCTTTATTTCAAATTGCAGTTCGGAAATTAATCGCAGTATATGTCGGATGTGAGGTCATCTTTGAGCCCGATAAATGTGTAATGTTAGAAATGAAATAAAAAAAATTGGTTACAACCAATAATACAGGTCGTACAGACACGAGCACCAATATGTATACACTTTCCTAAATTTAAAATAAATTTTCGCGAGAAACGATTGTAACTTTGAGATCTAAGGATCTTTTTCATAAAAATATGAGTTCCAGAATATTATTATCATAAACTCTAGAAACGGGATATTTACCATGTTTACTGTTCCCGGTATTCAATTTCGTTCCGTTTCTAGAGTTTATGATAATGTTAGTGACCATGACAGTTTAAAAACTTATATACAGCATATTATGTTCGTAACAACATGAAATTTCAATCAAAACAGTACGAGAAAAACACTTTTAAAAGTTATTAAGTGTTTTCATATTGGTGCTCGTTATTAAAATAAATTAGGGTCTGCGTAGCTGATCATCCATTTCGTTCTTCCATACTTCTGTATAGTCTTCTAGTCGTCATTACAACAATCAGCCCCTTGCTACCGCAGAGACCATCTATTGTTTCTTTATTCTTCTCCTGCTCAGACATAATACCTATCCACATTATTTCATACTCAAAACTGATCTGATGACATTTTATGATTACTGACAGACATAAAAGACAGTTAAATTTACCCCAAATTTCATCATCACGGTCTTCTATCAGAAACAGGAGATTTAGTTCAATGAATTTTTCTTTAGTCATGTAGCCACTGGCTCAATTACGGAGATATCCATCGATATCACCAGATTAACTGTGTTCGCTTAACTGGTGCGTTAACTAACATGCCCTGAATGGTCAATACGCCGGAATGTTCAGAAATTATCAGTGGGTACTTAACACAGAAGCCTATTACTGCACATGACACACATAAAGGCAAAATTAATAAACGGGGAATTGAGAAATATCAATATTTTTTTACATAAATGTCATTCGTATTTAAGTAAAGTTTCTAGACTGAAACATAAACCTTTGGAACGGGACTAGAAGAGACGCAGAAACAGTGGTGCTAATTTCAAGTAGTTTACGCAAATGTAGTAAAGGATTTTAGCATGTCAGATATCTTGTCGTTATACCATAAAATTCTCTCAACAAAAAAATAACATTACATCAAGCCTGTAATCCCCGAAAGGTTAGGCAGAGGTGTACCTAATTAGTACACCCACATTCCGCCAGTTATGTTTTTAAGTTCCATGTTATACGGGACGAGCCTATTCTCTTCTCCATAGAGATCTACGCCTTGGAATGAGCAACTACAATTCTTTAGCAAGTTATTATGCCTTGTGTCTGTGACTGTAGCTTCGCTTCTTTGTTTTTTGTTACATTCAGAAGTGCCTGTAATGGTCTAATTGAAATAAATGCTTTGAGTTTGAGTTTATTGCCATCAATCGGGCACAATTCCAGACTCCGTGGCTGCTACTGAGAAATTCTTAATAGAAACACCCAATAACACAAAAAAGATAATGTATTAATATTTTCTGTCTACTCAAAAACAAATTCAGTCCAGAAAATTACCAAGCTTAACAGTACAGGTCGCTAAAGCATCATAAAACCGTCAGAAAGTTAGTAAGGTTCTAATTTTAGGTAAAGTTAAACTAATATGACCAACAGAGGAACATTCCGAAATAGAATGCCATAACACTTAACCGAGAAGTAAAACGAAACTAAAGCAAACCAACATGTTCACGCTTGTAAACGCTCTGGTACTAACGTTTCAATAAAGGGAATGCATATTGGCTCTAAAATGTTTACCATAAGAGACGGATTTTTAAAATATCTGTCATAAGCAAAGATTGTGAAAAAGTAGCTAAAATAGTTTTATAATTACTTAGATATTATGTACTTCAAGCCAAGATTGTTAATTGAAGTTTTTTGTTAGAAGCGTAAGGCTGCGTCCTAATCAAAGTGATCTTTCCGCATACAAACCGCTCACATATTACATACATACTATCACGTTTATTTTGTTTGGTGACCTTGATCGAGGTTGTACTGACAGAAAGCACCTTTCAGGTACTCTTGTCTTGCAAAAGCACAAACAGATCATTTTTGTATCATCTTAATCTTAACTCTAATTGTGATTGTATTACTCATAAAAACAGGAATAGTAATATATCCGTCCCTGAGAGCAACACGGAAGAACTCAACGATGCAAGCGTAGGAGCAATGTATGACTTTGCCCATCCAAGTAAACACTACAACTTTACCTCACAAGAACACAGAAACGAGACAATTCGAGTATCACACGAATGAGTCACGTCCGGCTAATTGTTAATAAACAGTAGCAAAGGGAACAAGCAGTCGAGGTGGTCTTTGTCAAACAAGTTAACACCTACTCCCGCCGAATGAGCTTGATAAATGTTTTTATTGCCGTGCACCACAAGTGCGACAATTCAACCAGAGAAAATTACTTTGTGCATAACGAAGCTCACTGCTCAAACAATGGTTAATAACGTTACGGTGTGTGACGAATCCGGCTGGCCAGTTACGCTATACAATATCTACAAAATGGCACCCGCTGAGAATAAAGACATAAGTCTAGAATGCGTAGTTTCGGAGAACTCGACGGTAGCGACGTCTGGTAGGCAAATTTTTGGTGACGTTTTTCATTCATCATTTAATTCCTCCATGTCATCGAATGTTGTGGTCCGTGGAGTACCAAAAAACTTAGATCATTAAAAATTTTACATGTATTTATAATTCAACGATTTTTATTAATGCAAAGTTTACCTACTTAGTAAATCAAAATGAGTTCTTATTAGTATCAGTTTTTAGCCTCAAATTGTATGCTAATTGTTTAATATTCCATTAACATTCACAAAACTGAAAATGTATTTGAATTTGAAATTTGGCTTTGAGTACTAATTAATCAAATAACAAAATTAGCTAGACCGTAGCATTTTTTTCACTTTATGAATAAGTCAAATACAGATGACGAGAGTGAAAGGTGAAAAATATTTGAATATTAAATTTTATGTTGCGAAATAAAATAAGTTTGACATAAAACCTTTTTAGTTTCAAGCTCTAAACAGCTACCTACGCATAACAATGCAACTGCGTGAGCTGCTGACTTCAACACAAATATGTCCACGATTCGCGACGGTACCCCATAAATTAAAGAGATAAATGGTTCACCAACAATGGCTAAATAAACCGTCCTGCTTCTTATAACACTCGAAAATAAGCTTTGTTTGGTAGCACTGTAAAAAGTTGAAATGTCCATACGCGCGGACTTACAATGGATCAGAATATTTAAGGGGAGTTTAATACTCGTGTGGGCACGTCGATTGCTGCAAAAAAATTGAGAGCTGCATTCGATACACTATTTTATGGACGCTTTTGGTCTATTAAATATCTTATACGTGACATAATAGCATTGTATTCTGGTTTCTATATTGAAAGTTATTTGGAATAAAGTGTTACAAGTCTTTATTTGGTTTTAGAATCATAACTTTTAAAGGTTTTCATTCCCACGTACAAGTGGATATATTTTAATACGATAATTTTTATGAAATAAGTTTGAGTTTTATGATTTTGTTCACACATACTCAATAAGAGTGAGGTAATTTGATGGTACATTACGTCTCATTTCAAAATCTGATTTCATACACATCATTATTTTAAGACGAGAAGTGGCATTGGAACATAACGGTAATTAATGGTAATGTGTGTTACCCAAGTTTATTTGATAAAAGATGAAGAAAAAACAAAATCAAGGGAATCAATATGTAAAATCAGGTAACCCGGAGTACTAGGAACCCATATTTCAAAGGAGGCCACTCTTTAAATTAACCTAAATACATCTATTGAATGATTCCACCTAAACATAGGTATGGTTTCATAAACTCTTATAGAGATCACAAAGCAGAGTTCTCATAAAAACGGCCACGTATAAAATAAGTGTTTACTTTGTCGGCGGGAGTGCTTTGAAGTGGCTTCCATTTCTGTTCTTAGCAACCCTTCTAACATGTGCGGAGATAAAGATGAAATGTAACTACTCGTACACTCTTTCCTTTTCAAGATTTTAATCGAATATTTATATCGTAGCTGAAAAACAAGAAACAACTGATTTAATCGTTAAAAAAGCCTGCAAAATTGCAGCTCTAATCGGTGTAATTGGAAATTATGTTTTTATAACATAACATAACATCACGCCTGTAATCCTCAAAGGGTTAAGCAGAGGTGTACCTAATAGTACACTCACATTTCGTCAGTTATGTTTAAGTGCCATTTAATAAGGGGCGAGCCTAATGCCATCAACCGTGCGCAAATACAGACTCCGTGGCTGCTACTGAAAAATACCTGATGGAAAAATCCAATAACACTTTGCCCGAACTGGGAATCGAACCCAGGACCTCATGCTCAGCAGTCTAACAACACTGGACCGACGAGGCAGTTTACATTTTGTGATATTTATTTCTACTCAACTTAACAAATGTCATAGTCGTAAGTTCTCATGTTGAAGATACCGTTGCTTTCTTACAAAAACAAGGAAATGAAGAGTATGCCAGCTGTAAAACTTCGACGGAAATGACTTTAAGTTTTCGTTGCAAGCACACATTGTACCATGTCATAAATGAACATGTAAACATGATTTCTAAACTTCGATATGAGATTTATCTAGAATTTGAATTTCACGAGGGACTTGATGACTCATGTCAGACCTTCATCAGAGTCAGAGCTGGGCAAAATACATGCTTTGCTTTAAAATACTATTTCGCATGTATTTAAAATACAAATAAAAGATATTTTTAAGTAGTGTATTTGAAATATAAAATACAGTATTTTAAGTATTTTATTTAAAATACAAATTACAAAATACAGTCATGTGTTAGGTTACAAAATAACTCAGCGCCAGGTATTTGAAATACCAATTAAAAATTACATTTTTAAGAAGTAGTCGAATTACAAATACCAAATACGAATTTATATTTCAATTACGTGTTTTAATTATAAATAATTCGAATACTGCCTAACCCTGATTAGAGTCTTTACTAAAAACTGATAAAAACCTTGAGGTCAAATCAAGAACAAAAGACAAAACTTTCACCAAATTCCTCCGATCGCTAAATGCCAATGGTTTTCCAGCCAATTACCTCAAATCTCTAAAACTTAACTTATTAACGAAAGCACGATCCCCTGCACCTTGCACCCTGACATCACAAGATGGATCTGCCAAGCCCCCGCGTCCACAAATTACATGAAGCAATTTTACCCACAATCTTAGCAATGACATTACTGCAGCGGAATCTCACCCACGATGTTTGGTTGTAAACTGTTGTGGAGCTACGAAACTATGCAATTGACAATTAAGGATTCTAGTTGGATGAACTCAAGAAATAATCGAGTTCAAGACCGAAGTTTCTTCATCAGTGTGTGTCTGATGCGTTATTTTATACAAGATTCAAGATTCTTTATTTGCATGAAATATGGTATGTACTTGATGGTCTTAAAAAGGTTTTACATATTTCGCTGACTTCGTTCAGCATGCAAACTTAAAATTAAAATACCTAACACAGTGTACTCGTAGGTACCTAGTTGAAAATTTTACAAAACATTTAAGAAACATTAAATTAATATTATCTTTGACACTAATATTATTTCAGAATTAAAAATACTCATGTAGGATAATGGATATAAGCTCAAAGTTTTGTTTAATACTCGCTAAATCGTAGAAGTCGGGTTAAAACGGATTTTTAACCTTGCCTAGGTTATGTTCTACCTATATATCTTACTAGCATTTTGCCCCCGACTTCGTTTGCAAAAATTGTGATTGCTCGGCTAATATGCATGATATAAATATAATTTATAACCTATAACACCCACGAATAATGTAGCTTTCTGCTAGTGAAAGAATTTTTAGAATTGTATCATTAGTTCTGGAGATTACCCCTACACTAACTTTCAAACAAATTTTACTTCTTTGTAATATTACTCATAGCATAGATTTCATCAAGAGTAACATACAGACAGACAGATAGACAGTCAGAGTGAAAATAGCATTTATAATAAATTCGTACGAATGCAAATTAATCTTATCTATCGATTATAATATGCAATGAATATTGCTTCGCCTCACATTACCAAAAACATTATTTCGTAAGGCTAAATAAGGAGCTATTTGATTCATACGAACATTTATATTCATTCCTTAACGTCGTAATATTGCAACATCAACGTTCTAACTTTATAGCAGTTTTATTAACGCTATATTTTATAGACTTCTAATATTTTAGAAGTTCAGCCAAAACGAATTTCTGTACGAAAAGTTGCAAAATTTGTGACGAAACTTGCAATAAAGAATAAAATGCATGTCCTATATATTGATGTTGGTTGTAATGTTGCATCAGCGTTTCTTTTGATATAAATAGAGCATTTCCAAGGTTAGATTTTATTGTTGGAAACATTTCAAAATGCACTTTAGAATTTGTTTATTTCGTCTTGCAAGTAGATCTTCTAGCCATTATTTTGTTACTATTTTCTGCAATAACAATTTTGTTACTGAGAGTTTGTGTATTATTTTACTATTTGTTTTTTTCTTTTGGCAATGGTTTCGCGACTTTCTTAACTCCATGGTACCTCTCCCTCAAAGAATCCGTCCACGCATCGCATCCGACCCTCTGCTATACATCCCCTTGAAATTTTAGGGGAACGCAATCATTCCCTTTGATTCCTGTTCCGTCCTATTCAATTAGAAGGCGTCTCTGACTGACTTTTATAAAAAAATAGTTTCCTAGTTAGATTTAGATTTTGTAGGAAGGAAAAATCACAGTCATTACTAACAGCCCCGTGATTAAAATATCTTTAATTTGGTTTGCCAAATTTGTCTTTCAGGAAATAAAAATGCAAGTCATCATCTAAATTGATGTTTGGCTGTCAATTATAGGAACATGATTAGATACAAAATGGTTTATAACGATGTGTTAATGAAGTACCAATACATAATTGATTATGTCATAACAAAAATATAATAAAATCACTCCCATACTCAAAGCCTTATAACACACAGAGAGAAAGAATATACGCCTTAAGGTCAAATTATGCCATCTTGGTTCATTGTAGACGGCACCAATTACGTATAACGCTTATCGATTTTTAAATTATAGCACACTCTTACGACAAAAGCCCTTTCAAGTCTTGAGAGCATTCGAAATACCGAACAGCCTAATTTTCCCAAATCATGCACGCTTTTAGACTAAAACAAATTGATGTGCATTAGCTCAAGATTCGCTTCCTTCCGTTGCTGTCAAATGTGCCAGCGAAAAGGGAACAATGGAGTCTCTATTGCAGCATTTTCTCAAATCCCGTACTGACATAGTCACTTCCTGTATCTCTGAGCCGTATTATCTGGGTGTACCGAATCGGGTCAGTACAGTGAGGATGGTGCGACTACGAACACTGCGAACAATAGCGGGTCTTATTTGCAGCCTTTTAATTCGAATTTCTGTTAGAATAGTCTTAATTTATTTTTCGCTGAAGTTATTGATTTAAACATGCATCAAAGATTGTTCTACATTATTCAATTCAATTCAATTCAATTCCTTTATTTCAATCACCCGTTGGATCATAGTTATAATAGCATTAGGTTAATTAATTAAAAAATCATTAGAAAAACCAGACAAAACACAACACATACATTCATTAATACTGACAAATTAAATAAGAATAGTCAACAAATTAAAATTGGCAATAATCACACAATTAGTCGTTACATACTTTAAAAATCATACTCATATAAAAATAAAAAATAAATAATTATCATTAAAATTTTCAATAATATAATAATTTAGAAAAGAGGGACAGATAATGAACAAAATGTGTTATGATTACTTATTATTATTTATTTATTTTTGTTATTGTCACCACATTAAGCATACAACAATGGTTAATGTAGTGACAGTCGAACCTCTCAGCCATCATCCTCAAGATGGTGTTGGAGCTGGCGCGGACCCTGCGCACCAAAGATGTGCACCGTTTCCGCATCGTCGCATAGAAGCAGTCATTATGCTTCTTTTAGTCCATTAATACCATTCGTAATTGATATCTCCTTTTTACAGGCTGTATTGGTTTACTTAAGAAGAAAAAGAAAGAAATATTGGTTTACTTACCAATGGAACTAAGACCACCCAATTCAGTGTCATCAAACGCCATTTTGTCCTATCATCACTTAAGACAACAGACGCATAGATTATGGCCATTCATCTAACAGTCACAAGCACGTTTAACTATCGAAGTTTACTAAGAAACACCGGTGATAAAATTCACACTTGGCTCACCTAAAACAGGCTAAGTTCACACTTACGGACAAACGGTCGCATAAGTTTGTTCCGGCCTAATGAGGCGGCGTCATTCATTGCGCAAGAGCAAGCGACCGAGCGCCCGCCGTATTCGCTACGCTCCGGAACAAATCGCACCCGAATACGGGCGTGTGTGTACGGATGATGGTGTGATTTTTAGTCGTAATTGAAATAGATTGGTCGCTTTCGACTAGGTTTTGTGTGAAAGTTGGTATTGATTCGGATGAGTAAAGAATAGTTAAAAAAATAAAGCAAGGAGTATTGATTGACTCCTGCGTCATCATCATCATATCAGCCTGGAATCACCCACTGCTGGGTTTAGACCTCTCCTTTTTTCTGCTTCCTGAGTATGCAACCAAAACCTAAATAAACCAAATAGTTGTCGGCTTGGGTTGCATGATAATTATCGCACCTACGCTTTGAGCATATTTCTACATTCTGCATTAAAGTCTGGATGTATAATTATTTGCGGAATAAAAACGAAACATTCTTGATTAGCATTTCACTGTCATGGATTCCCGCAGAGTAACGCCCAAATCCATAACTTGACTGCCTTTAGGTAAGTACCTACTTACACTTAACCTGACATATTCTTCACTTCTTTCTTTTTTGTGTGGTTAGTGCCTAACCTGGTGGCAGAGTTTTTATGCCACCCATCATGGGCCTCTGACTTGGCTTCTATTCTTCACTACAAGTTCTAGATAATTAGTGGCTAAGAAGTTTTAGAAAAGTAAATAATAGATAAGTTGACAGCCTCGATGGTCGAGAGGTCGCAAGCGCGACTGCTAAGCATGAGGTCCTGGGTTTGATTCCAAAGGGCACATTTGGATTGGGTTTTTCCATAAGAATGTTTTTAGTAGCAACCACGGAATTTGGATTTGTGCCCGGATGATGGCAATAGGCTCGCCCCCTATTACAAGTGGGCGTACTAGTAGATACACCTCTGCCAACCTCTTCGGATTTGATGATGTTTATGTAAGGTCTAGATATTTATCAAAGTAGGTTGGTTTTCTCTTGTCCGGTAGTTTCTCTACAAACAATTAACGCTTCCTGCCTGTCTTCTCCACAAGAAACTTATAATTAGCAGAGTTTACTTTCTTGCTTATTATGGTTTAAATATAAAACCAGTTGTTCACTTTTGTTGGCGTTTTTCTTATCTTGGTTCAAGTGATTAGAAGCACTCGATTGATTTTCGGATGCGATGAATGTTTATCGTATCTTTGAATAACTGTCTCATCCGATGGTTCTAGCACGAACGCGCGGGATAAACGAAACGTAAATTCGAACGATTGTTATTTTGAAAATATTCATTTTGCACCATTTTTTTTGTTTAATTCACAAAACTGTTGTACAATCACGAATGCAATAAAAAAGTTATATAATATAATATAATAAATATATAAAACAATATTTCTGATTGACATCTACTAGATGTGAATCTAGCGTGATTATTATAATGTAAAACACTTACTATTTTTTTTTAATACAACAATTAAACAAATCTTAGAAATTGTGAACTTTTCCAAAAATAATGAAAAAGTTTTGGGAAAGAAAAATTAAATATAAAAAAAAACAAACATATCACTTTTAAGACTTCATTCATAATAGTCTGTAAGATAAGAGATAGTAAGTAGACAGTTATATTTTCGATTCAAAAAATGTTTTCATCTACGACGTTTAAGTCACGCGTTCGTACTAGGGCTGCGGGCCTACTTAAATCACTGAATCAATAGTCTTCAATACACACATTTGAATTAATTACCAATGAATAACTTCCTTATACCGTTAATATTTACACAATACTCAGCTGGCAGTATTTAACTAATACGTCGTCACGCATAATAAGTAAATAAGTAGGTACTTACTTAATATTACGTATTGAAAGGTTCTAATTGTGCATTTATAATGGCTCATTATCGGTTAATGGGTTTCTTATTAGTTATTATTTATACAATGCTATTTATTTTATTACGGGACATGACACTTATACGTGGATTATTGATTTCCGTTGAAATACAATATTGCTGTCGAATACCGTCCTGAGCTTGTGTTATGCCGTGGTTTATGAAGACAATAAAAATGATATTTATGGTGAAGATGATAGATAACATGTTTTCTTCCCAAAATGCTCAATAAAAGCTCCTAGAAAACTCGAGAAAACTGACACAACTATTCATAGTTAGATCTGCTATCCTGAACCTGCTTGTCAGGTAACCTGGGCACGAATTGCAATAGCTAACCTGGAAGTCTTTAAGTAGACTCCGGACACGGGTTGGCCGAAGCAAGGAAAACCTGTTCAGCTGGAGATTCACAGATGACTCTGCCCTGGAGTGTAAATGTGCTGTTGCTCCACAAACGATGGAACACTTGATAATATCGTGTTCTGTCTGTACTGTTGTTTGCACATCGCAGTAGCTGGTGGACTCTACTAAAAGAGCCAAACTCGTCACCAAATTTTGGATTGTCTCAATTAGGATTTTCATCGACACGAAGGGTAATTTGGTACCAGTGCCACCACGACAGTGCATCAAAGTATCCCACGCAGTCTTAGCAAAAACCTTCAATTGATTGATAGAGAAACAGGCTAAAGACCTACTGATAAAACCAAGCCTTAATTGAGAAATGGAATAAGCAGACCATCGATAAAACTACCAAGATTTATAGTAACAACTCTTTAACGACAGATAAAAATAGTGGACGTCAAGTCAATCAAGGTACGTCTTAACACGTAAACGGCAGTAGTATATCGATTTTAAATGCAAATGGGAACAGCTGTTTATCGTCAGAATGATTGCATTAAGCATGCTTGGAGCTTAATTACGTTGTGTGGGCGAGACGGTGAGCGTTCGGTTTGGTCTCGAGACGAACGCCAATCTACGAATGACAGACTTACGACTGCTACGGGCTGTTGGACAAAAACCGGTATTAATTAATTAGATGATGTGATAGTGGAAAAAAGGGTTGGTCGCTAATGGTTAGAAGGCTAGTGATGGGAATAGGATTAGCGCACCGACTTAATTGTATTGAGGTTTGACATGGAAACTTGACAGTGTTTGCTCGGTGGAGCTGAGATTTAAGTGTTAAGGGAAAGGAATAGAACTTAATGGAAATGTTGAAGTGGAGCATGAGAGCGTCGTCTCTATTTATGCAATTTTATTTTAACCACGTTGACTTAAAACAATAGTACGAATTATTTTTACAACATAACATAACATCATGTCTGTAATCCCCAAAGGGTTAGGCAGAGGAGTACAGTCACGAGTCACCAATATGTAAACACTCGCGAGAAATAACGATTGTAACTTGGAGATAGGATGTTTTTCATAAAAATAAGACTTCCAGAACACTATATTCGTAACAACATGAAATTTTAATCAGAACAGTAGGAGAAAGACACTTTAAATTGTTAAGTGTTTACATATTGGTGCTCGTTACTGTACCTAATAGTTCACCCACATTTCGCCAATTATGTTTAAGTCCCAAATTATTTTTATGCTTTGAAAAATTCTATCTGCTGGTGAAATTGTACGAGATAAGAATATTCGAATTCTGAAAGATAAAAAACTAACCATTTCAGATTCATAAAATATTTATGTAATAAATACTATATAGCACCTATGGTCCCGCAATTTAATGCCTTTCCCACTACTATTTAAATATTATAAAATTAAATTCAATAACACCAATAAAAACCGCGTTTTACCTTCAATTGAAGACACTCGTATATTTTTTACAGCATGAGGGTACTTTATACCAATAACAGGAGTTTATGATGCATTTAAAATATATATTTTTTATCAATAAGTGCATCATCATTTTTAAGGGGCCAGCCGACAGTTAATAAATTACTCTCAAGTCAATTCGTCACACTTTTTACATCTATTATTGTCAATTATTATAAATTTTAAATAAAGGCAGCGTGATTTTTTATCAACAAAAGGATGGGTTAAATTCAATGAACTTTCTTTTTGAAATGGCTTTTATTTAGTTTAGTTACAACAATGGTTTGATTTGTTGAACGTTATGGCATGTTGTTCAAAGCGATTTTTTCGCATCATGTGCTTTTGATTAAACTAAAGGCAGATTGGTTACATGCTTGCTTTTTCTAACGCATAACATGGCAATTGTAAATATAAAAATACTTCAGTTTATGTTGTTCTATTGAAATAATTATGGTGGTTAAAATAATGAATCGTTTAATGTAGGTAACATTGTGTGTCCTATGACTGCCGAAATTTGGTGTCAATCAAAGACATTCAAATATTTACAAGCGATAGACGGAACAAGGAGAAGAAAATCTTAATTGAATAATTTTTACCTCTTTTGTAACAAATTGGTCTGTATAATAGTGTTATACGGCCGCTTGTCAGATAGCATTCGTACGTCAAAATCGAAAATGTTCGGGATCAAAATTTTTGTATGAAAATATTGAATTTCCCTCTATAAGTCTTTTAAATCTCTTTGGTGTGTGTCCTCATGTCCTCATAATGTAAAATTTAGGACGGGTTGGTAAATGAAATTATGAATTTTCAGCCAACGTGCACGCCAATAGTGGTGACATCTGACACCACAATTTACCAAACTATCATTAACCAACTTTGGCTCCAACATTTGCAGCTACCAAACAGTGTTTGACCTATCACGCTAAGAAAATAAAAACGTCTCCACTTCAAATGCCAAACGTTTGTTTGTTTGCTACCTCGTGAAGATTGAACGGTATCTTATGTGAGCATTGGAATCTAAAACAATCAAGATAAGAAGTCTTTGATCAGTTTTTGCTTTTAGTTTTAGGAAAGTATGCCAAACATCACCACATGATTGTGTTGACTCAGATCATCATAATAATGGTTGAACGTGAACCGCACTTTACTGTAAGAGGGTCTTGAAGCTTCTTATCCAAATCTTGGAATAAATTATTAGATACCTATAAAATGTTATTATCATCTTATTTTGCTCTCGAGTTCTTAGAGTTGTGTAACTTTCTGAAAACGTGAGGAAATTCAATTTTTCAATCAGCTTAATAATATACAGACTGATAAAATTAACGTCTTATTCGATTGATCAAGAAACAATTTTTTTGCAAAGGTGTTTTCTTATCGGATAAGTATTTATTAGGGAGTGTCAGACTTGTACTGATTAAACCCATCCATGTTCCTTCTTTGCTCTTTGTGTTCCAGGACCGCGGTATCTCTTTCGAACAGTCCCGCAGCCCCAGCAGTCATCGGCCCTTGCGGACCCTTTCCTGGTTGCTAACATCTCTTTGAGGCTCGCGTGCAACACAAACGCGCCGTGGACACGGCCTGTCGTCATAAGACGGCTGGACGGCGAGTTAGCCCATTAACGACCTCCACGGTGTGCGGACCATAATGTGTGTTCTCAATTCTGCTGAATTTTTTTACAGTTCAAAACTTCGGTAGTGCACCGCGCCGTTTTCAATGGCAACGCAGAGGTCACATTATCTGCACGATTTGGGACAGGATACGAAGTGGAACATATTTTGCGACACAAATTCACACCTTACTGCCTTCAAAGCTAACTATTATTTTTAGGATAAAAATAGGCAACATGATTGGAGACTGAGTAAGGTCGCCTCTTGTGGGGAAAGCCACAATCTTCGCAGGATGGCTGGTAGAACCTGGATGTAAGTGCCGAAAATCGAGCTGAGTGGCGAGCAATCGAATAGGCATATACCCAGCAGTGGACTGTTGTAGGCTGGTGATGTTGATGATAATTCTTAGGATCCAGTCCTGCCACAATCTTACTTGAATACGAACATTTTTCACTACCACGGAAATCCTACAATAACAGTTCCACGTCCATATCGCGAATTACGCACATTCTACCCAAAACGTAGGGCCAAATGTTTGTTCTAACTTTACGCCGAAGGGCGCTAAAAGGTTTGCAAATAGACGTTAAGTAACGCGTCAACTTAGACAATGACGTCTGTTTCACCGACGCGTCTGACCCCATGTTTGTTGACGTGCGGTTCCCAGGAAAACTGGGTTATAATGTAATTTGAGGTGTTATGAACGGTTCGGTTGTGATCTAGTTTGTTAGTAGGGAATTATGTCAGGGAATTGAGACCTCTTAGTCCAAAAACATGCCGAAGTGACCTTTTATGCCACCGATGACGCGGTGGAAGTAGCGAAGTTCTGGGTTAACAATATATAAAGATTGTCGTGCCAGCGATACGAAGAAGAAGAACTAAATAACAAGCCTGATATTACTTAAGGATTAGACGGTGTTCTACATCAACATTTGGCCAGTTATCTTTAAATCCCATGTCATAGGGGGTGAGTCTATTGCCATCAATCGGGAACAGTTCAGATTCCGCGCTGCTACTGTGGAATTCCTGGTTGGAGACCTAAAAACACTTTGCCCGACCCGGAATCAGGACTAAACTTCATACTCATCAGAGCGTTTGTTTTCACTAAACCAAGAAGGCCTACCTACTTTTGTTGTAAAAGTAGTAGTAACAGCTATAAGCAATGTAAACAGCGGGAGCCTGCCGTTTTGCCGAAAAGATTTTGACCAAATTTCATTACCCAAACAAATTTTAGGAACTTTTTTTTATACCATTGCAATATTTCGAATGATTTTAGTACGCATATTTTTATTTGGTCAAATTTTTACTTGGCAAAATATTACCAAGTATAATGTCATTATGGCATTTGGTCTTTACTCAAATGATTTATTACAGCAAACAATCTTCAGACAATAAACGTTTGGTGAAATGATTTGTTAAGACAAAAAATATTAAGGCAAAAATAGGTTAGGTTAGGTTAAAACTGTGACCCCCTACGCACGAGCCGAGCGAGCGTAGCGAGCGGTGCCGCGGGAGCGGCCGGCGAGTGCCAGAAACGACTTGCATTAATAGAAAAAAGAGATTGTTTTTAGTAGGTTACCCGGAACTGAACTATTTAGATTAGGATAATTACTTACTTATTTAAAAAAAATATGGTTAGGTTAGGTTAAAACTGTGACCTCCAGGAACGACTACATTATTATAGAAAAAAAACGCTACTTACTAAAAAAAAATAGTTAATATTCATATTATTATAACCTGTTTAGAATTTGTCTTATTTGATTTTGCGTAAAAACTGTTATACCAACTGAAATATTTGACTAAATAAAAAATGTTAAAAGTACTTGTTGCTAAACAAGTTATAAGTTTAAACGTTCACTTCCCAAACATTAGGTTTGCGTTACAATTTTTTGTGAATAGATTTTTTGGTAAGTAATAATTTGGCAAATGAAATTATGCGAAAAATTTTTTGGGAAGTGAAAATTTGTCAAATGCCTTTCGGTCAAACAAGGGAGACCCGTAAACAGCATCATCACTAGTTGTGTGAATCAAATTAATTTCCATAATGTTGCTTATTCAGAAAATAAAAGAGCAAGACAAAAGGCCATATCGTTTTTAATTGTAGCCTTTTATGTCCCACTGCCGTGCAAATCTCTTCTTCTATGCCACCTCGAACCAACCTTCGTGATGCGCGTCCAGATCATCTTGTCACCTTTTTCCAAGCTAGGCCTCGGCGGCACCGTCCAACTTTGCCCAGCGATTGTTATGCATGCGGCTCAGGCCAAATTAATTTTGACAGTAGTTAAGTCGTATTAGATTGCACTTGCACACATATAGACAATTTCTTACTGGAAAGTACTGGTACTTGCAGTTCTTTCTTTTAAGAACACACACGGCCGTACATACCTATAAATTACAGATTATTAATCATGTAATAAATACCCAACAATTCTTAGAACAAAACAAACTCTAGGAGCTCATAGTTACTTTATTAATAACCCATACAACGACAAAGTTATTAACAGAATGACATATCAATTAATTAACAAAAACTCGAACAATAAGCTGTCGTAAAACTAATTTAATATCTGTGAGCAAACAGTTTATTTGCCGATCCGCTATGGCGCCAGCTGTTGCGACGAGGGTAGCAGCAAAGAAGAAACTCGTAAATAGTGCAGAAGTGATGTTGGTGTTACTACGAAAACTGTACGACGTGTTTGTAGGACGTCAAGAACGCGCTGGAGCTTGTCAATGCAAGAGCTCGACGGATGTTATACGTAAAGACTGGTTTGAAGTGCAATGATAATTCAATTGTTTATCGTAATATAAAAACGACATTTATATTATTATTTAAGAAAAAATATATTATTAAATATTTCCTTTATTTTTTTTTTTTACAAATTCATTACATTTTTAAATATTAATTAAAAAATATATAAAAACATTTAAAATATAAGAAAATTGTATCCCACCGGTATCGGGAACAGGGTCCAAGCTACCGGCGGTAAGGGCTCCAGAGATAGTAACCTCCTAACAATACGAGCCGTTTCCAGGAGTACCGCTTTCTGAATCAAGCAATAATATAATATCTGTTATATATTATTATTATATTATGTTTTATTAAAATTAAAGTCTCATATTACAGGCTTTCATTTTGATAATAGCAATGTTGTGAAAAAAAGAATACAAAAAAAAACTATCCCCCTTGATACTAATAATAAGCTTCTATTCCATTGAAAAAAAACTGTAATTTTGGCAGCGCCTTTACTTAGGTGTATTCTTTTAGCAATTATAAAACGCTGATTTAGTTGCTGTGCAGTTGTAAATGCTGTAATTATTCTCGTGTCCCTTCTGTTTATTATCGCGTCTTCATCTTTGCAGTATATTGCAGATACAAGTTTTTGTTTCGCTATCGATCGTCTCCTGAATGGAAGTCGTTTAATGGATGCAGAAAATAGACGAATAAGTTATTGAACTGTTTTAATACCTTCTTAGGACCGACCATCAATGTTAATTTACCGATACCCTTTACGATCCAAATATTTTGGGACCAACAGAAGAGTATGCATTTTGTTTTTTAATTCTTCTTCACCGTTTGATTCTTTCTTGATCGTTAGTGTCTAACCTAGTGTCAGCATTTTTATGCCACCCATGGGCTTCTTTCTGACTTTGCTTCACATGCCGTCGAGAAATATCTCTCAGGCATGCTGGTTTCCTCACCGGTGTTTTCCTTCACCGAAGCAAGTCATAATTATACAATACGCTGAATCCGAAATATCAGAGTTCCGTATCATGGGTTCGAACTTGAGACCTATGACTTGGCAGTCCGATAGTCACACCATGAGGCTAGGTTAAATGAGCTTCTTTAATTTACAAATTCTTATTAACGTATCTGGTTTTCTTGTATGAATTAATCTATAATTTATCTGATTAGTTATTCACTATGAATGTCTAATTAGATCTTGAAGCGCCAGGCGCTATCATTGCAATTGACTATTAGCAGCTATAAAATATCCAGGCTTTCAGATTATCATAAACGTGGTAATTTTATCTGTAAATACTTTGTAAGAAGCTCTTGCACTTATTGGCGATCGTTGATTGCAAATCATGGTCTGTTTTTAACTCATTCATATATGCATGACCATGATTTCAGGAGCTGTTTTTTTAATAAAATGGGAGCATCAAATTCTAGTTCGTAATCATTTATGTGACTGATACTAAAGACTTACTGTAGTTATCTATAGGTTCGTTCTTTTCAATCACGTTCAAAATGATAAACATTTATTTATTCGACATCGAAAATAGTTGCACCTCATTACGAAACAATTTCATCTTAACACAATCAACCAAATCGAATCCAAAGAAAACTTTCATTCAATCGAGTAAGTACAAACTTAACGAACGAATTCCTCCAAGACGACCTGCTTGGTCCCTCAGCCATAAATATAAGATCATCTAATGCCATCATTCGGTGCGACTCAAAGTGATCTCTAACGGAGATTTGGTCCGATGTCACTGATCGTATATTGTCGCCCGAGATGACTCCGATAGCGTATGATAATGTTGGGGTTAGATTCCATTCATGGGTGGAGCGGGAAGCGTTTAGTGAAGGCTAATAATTTAAATAGGAATTCAAATAATTTCTATTGATTAAGAAAATTTGAGCTGATCTGGGCTGTGGGACTGTTCAAAAGAGATACCGCGGCCCTGGAACACAAAGGGCAAAGAAGGAACATGGATGGGTTTTAGTCAGTTAAAGTCTGACATTCCCTTCCACTCCGCCCAGAGCAGGGAGGGGGGGCCATTTGAAGATTTCTCATTCGAAAAAAAAAACTTGATCATTTATTTATTTATTTATTTATTTATTCAAATCTCCCTTACAACTATCATTACAGGTGTATTCGTAATGCGATAGTGCGGTCTTTAAAACTTATTTACAATTAAACTATACAAAACGTAAAAACAAAAAAAAAAAAACAAAAATACTAGTAGTAAGTAATTAAAATAACATCACAAAACATCAACATCATAAAATATACAATCCCCCACTGTGTACCTACACCTCTAAGTTCATATGTAGAATAAAATTTTATTATTTCTAGATGATTATTTACACTGAGAGACTGTATTTCAATTTAGAAAGTTACAATTTGATTACAATATTTTGTTAAAATATGTACTTAGCGAAACTTTTTGCAAAACTTTGCGAAACTTGATGACTAAGTTAGAAAAATACGACTTCAATTTAATCCCATAGGGGTTTCGGCAAAGTTGTAACAAATAACAAAGGTGACTTTCTAACAATCATATATTCATTATAAGAACATAAATATAATTTACAACAGACAAATAATATACCATTCAATTCAATCAATAATGCTAATAACCACGATAAATCTGAAGACAATAACATTATATCACCATTGAAGTGGAAGATTTGTAAACTGATATTGGTTATTTGAAAGACAATTAGACAAATACACTAACGAATTGTATAATAAAGATAAGGTCAATGGAGTATGTTCATTAAATTAGTTTCTATTGTTGGGTTATGCAATTTGACAATTGAATATGAATTTATGTAATAACACTTTAATTTATGTACCGTGTTATCTTTCAGCAACAATTTACCAAGTGTCAAAAGATGCCTAAAGTGTTTAGGTCATGCTGGTTAATTTTATCAAGTCAGGACCAAAAAATATCGCGTTTTGGGGTCTGTCTTAGTATGATGTAGATAACAGACTCATAACACATTTATCATCATAATTCATATTATCTCATTTAGTTTTAAGTACATTTTATATTGTATTCAAATTGTATTACTTTATTATTATTCGTTTATTCATTTTTCTTACTTACTAATTACATTTTTCAATAGTTTTATCAACAAAACTTATATAAAAATACTAGTATTACTTTTTTTCTCCTTTACTTAAATCTTTACAAATCAATTACATTTTTAAATATTCCTTAGAAAAAACAATATAAAAAACATTTAAAAATATAAAAAATGTAGTCCACCGGTATCGGGAACAGGGTCTAGTATTACTTTATTATTAAGATCTGAGAACATTATGTTGTTGTCCTATGGTGAATGTTGCGTATACCTATAACAGGCATACATACCAGCACTTTTATGTTATTTTTATTGTTTCAAAGTAATTCTTAGTATGTATTGCTGTTGATGTACCAAATAAATAAATAAATGAATAAATGATGTCTGATGTTGTTTATAAAGTATTGTTTCTAAAAGTCACTTTTAAAAGTATTTATGATATATGAACCTCAAAATACGTGCGTATGAGTATTTAGAAAAAAAAAAAAAAGTTTTTTTTTACTCTTTAAGCCAGCCATTATTAAGTGCGAATTCACTTTATCAACATCTCTATATCAGTATTAACTGACGGTTCTTGTTGATCAACTTAATCGAATCGATACGAAACAGAGACGTCGAT
Source organism: Noctua pronuba (assembly GCA_905220335.1). Taxonomy (NCBI): domain Eukaryota; kingdom Metazoa; phylum Arthropoda; class Insecta; order Lepidoptera; family Noctuidae; genus Noctua; species Noctua pronuba. The sequence continues at coordinate 11,365,877 of LR999902.1, forward strand.
TGTATATCTAAATCGAACCGCGAGATACATTAATTCAAGCTTTTAATTCACTACATAAAATACACTGGCGCAGCATGTTCTCTATCTTATCTGATGTCATTTATAGGATTAGGGCTAGATGAGGCAGATATCGAATAGATGGGTGGTTGAACACCAAGGAATGTTCGAGAGAAATCGTTCAATGAGTTTCTAGCTTTGTTTTTATGTTAATTAGTAGGAACCAGTCCAACGGGATTTGTGAACAAACTTCCGTTGGAAATGTTTGATGTATCATCACGGTACGTGGGTTCCTGTGACGTCAGCTGTCTTTGTCTTTTGTAGTTAAAAAGAAAGAGAGGTGATGCCTAAATGGTTTACCAAATTGAGTGAGAAACTAAAAGATCATTTTAACAAACATATTAGTGCAGTCCATGTTTCGTTATTACCGTTCATGATGGCATGATTAAGAGCACAAGATTGTGTTAATGTATGAAGTCAACAACACGAGTTAAGTACAGGTTCATTAAGTCGTTCTACAGGATAAGTGTGTTACCTACCACAGACTTGTATCTACTTTGGAAATATCCTTTCTGGGACGACAAATAACATGCTCTGTTTACTAAGATAACGAAATCAGATTGCAATATTCACGAGAACATGAAATCTACATTAAAAGTTAGCTCGATGCGCTAATTCTACTTTACTTAACTTCTCATTTTAATCTATATATCTATACAAATAAATGAAATTCAAGTTTCTGATCAAAATAACAACTTTTTACTGAATGCATATGAAAATATATACGTTACTTGTAACAAAAACACTTTTTTTAATTTTTTGTCTGTCTGTTTGTTCCAGCTAATCTCCGAAACGGCTGGACCGATTTTGACGGGATTTTTACTGGCAGATAGCTGATGTTATACGGAGTAACTAACTAGTTTATTTTAGAATAAGAATTAGGATTCTGTGCAAAAAAATTGAAACCCTTGAAATTGGTAACAAAATCCGATGAAAAAAGGGAAGTAATATTTTTTTTAATAATTACACGCGAACGAGGGTCGCGGGCAACAGCTGGTAAATAACTAAATGAACTTGACAATCTTACAACTACATATCTGTTAAATTATACAACAAATCGATGTTGAAGTAATTCTGAACTGCTTTTCAAACATGGTGGTCTCGGTGACCGCAAACTCGATAGCCAATGACGGGGAACGAAAACCGCTAGTTCACAGAAATGAGGATGTTCTTGTCACGTGATTGGCCGTTTTTGTCTGGAAAACAATTTCAAACGAAGAATCAACAAAAGAAAAATAAATATGAAGACAGAAAATAATTCAAGCCGTATTTAAGTCTTAATTTGCTGGTTTTCAAAGCTACTTTAAATGTAAAACTTATAAAAACAAGATTTGTTAATAAGGCAAAGGCTATGAACGGAACATATGGCATTGCGCAAATTGTAGACTTGGGGTTGCCATAACAGAATATAGTCCTGCAGGCGTAAAACCTGTCTTATGGGCAAAAAATAAGCGATGGACTCCGGCTCAGCGAAAGATGGTGCCTTTTTGCAGACCAAGGGCCATATAGGAAATTATAGGTGACTACCAACTTGTCCTCGAGTTTACTGATGGGCCTTGAACTTATTTGTATGCAACCATGTTGCATTAAAAAAGTTGGATAATGAGAGGTATTTATTACCAGAAAAGTCCAAGATCTCTTTGTTTATTGAGATAAGTAGTTAATTGCAATTGCTAACAAACTAAATAAAATGTAAATCGTGCGTTGTGGTCTGTTTGTCGCAAAAGCCACTGCTGAGCATGGGTTTCTGGGTTCGATTACCGGGACGGCCCAGTGTTATTTGTTTTTTTCATCTGGAATTCTCAGTTGTATCCCGTTGCTCATGAGCCTGTTTGGTGGTAATATGTTGACTCGCCTCCTCACGGGTTTACAATACAACTGACTAAATGTGGGTGTATTATGAAGTACACCTCTGCCTAACCCTTTAGGAATTACAGGCGTGATATTATAATTATTATAAAGTGCATCTTACGGCCTCAAAGAGAGACACATATCATTAGCGATGATTACTCTACCTTGAATGAATTTGCTCCCAATTCCGTTTTCACACCACCCCGTTTTCTCCCTTTTGAATCGTTATGCTCGTCATTTATTTATTATTATTAATATGAGCCTGATGTGTCCCACTGCAGGGCAAAGGCCTCCCTTCTCTCATTTATTCCTCTTGTAAAATTATATCTTGTATATTCCGGGGAGTATGGACGATCGTTCAGCCGCAGAGGCGCGTGTCGATCGGCAATGGACACCACTTTTGTTTTTTGTCTCCCGACGTGCGTTATACCGGATTTGGGCTCGACACATTATCTGTTTGTGATACTACTTACATCCTTTTTGACGGAATTATTTAGAGAAATGGTGGCGTAAACTATGAGTTTTTTTTTTAAGTTTGTTCACGTCTTCTTTTTTCGTATTGATGTTACTTCCATATTATTCTGATTAGGTTAAGAATAGGCCACAATTTTTGCAGCGTCAGAGATGTTATTCAGATCGTCGAGGGTGTTGGTAAACGGACACCTGGGACACTCCAGTAGGTGGAGCATCATCTGAAGACACTATTTTCAAAATTGTTGTTCGCTGCCATATGCTTACATCATAACAGAAATATTTATTCTGTTTGAGTAACAAACAAAGTTTCCGGTGATTCATTCTTAACTATACCCCCGAACAAATTTCGATGTTCAAACAAGATCTCAAACAGCTTCAAAATGTTTTATACCATGTGGGAGTGTCAGTCATCATTCACTCCGAAGTACCCATGTCTATACACGGCAATAAACTGGCCAACGCCTACATTGTGACCACTTTACAGACCATCTTACACAATGTTACCTCTGTTCTTTAACAATCAACGCAACGAATCTTTGGTTTCTCCTTTCAACATGTCCATGTCCACTTACTCATGTGTTGTGGTCATTGTTGCATGAATGACAACAATACGCTGTTATTAGCTCCGCCTAACGTTAATTTTAATTAATATGATTAGATGTTTCCGTGTAGAAACATGGTCTGTATGTTTAATCCAATTTGGACATATCCAATCTGTAGACTCCCCTTGTAAACTATCCCTGGAATATCATGATTGTTATAATTATAATGGGATTTTAATTTCGTGGAAGTCGAAGACTCTATAAAATGATATAATAAAATAAAGCGTGAGAATGATCAAAACATTTCGTGCAATAATGCCAAGTGATAATAATATGTGTGAACTGCACAGCATTAAAGTGAATTTAAATTGCATCGCATTGTTATAACAAATGACGAATACACCTTGGCAGTACGACGGATGAATGGGCGAAAGTTGGGCGAGTCCATCACGATCCACGTTTTATCATGCAAACGCACGATGTTTGTGTGGTTTTTTAGAATATATTATCATTATTCATTCCCTGTTTTCCTTTTCGGCCTTGATTCACCGTTTCAATCATGCCGTTCATGAGCTCATTGGATCTGAATATAATGGACCGGAAAATGTCACATTTTTTTGGTTAACTAACGTCATAACTGCGAAGAGTTTAATGAATAAAATATTACATAAAATAATAAACCCGCTATGTTAACCAACATAATTATTTTCAAGCCTTACGTTACTTCATTTTTAATAGGCTAAAAAGTGGAAAGCTAGTCGAAGTTTGAAACTGAAAAACAGCGTTTCGGCAGGAAAAGAAAAAAACTAAAAACGAAGCGAGCAAAATTCCGGAAAAAGTTTTTTATCACTTTTATGCGGTGCATCTCAAAGCTACGAATCTCATGTTTTTCCTTAAACAATAAGAGGCATTAAACAGCATATTTCGCGAAATGATAATCTTCCATCGATAATATCTCTAGCACTGTCATGTCGATCCCTTTTCGCTGAAGAGGAGTGGCTAACAAATGAACCGGCGGGAACAAAGTGTAGGTGAATCATTAGCCATGATTTGCCTTATCGCTTTTGGGTTCTGAATACCAAGTAGGCTTATAGCAATGATGATTCAGTACACCGGGCTTTAGTCATCAGTATGTGGATTTGTAAACGTGAGCTGGAAAATTTTACGACCGACATTATGAGCATTTCACAACCGACAGCTTACAGGGGTATCGCTTCCTCACCCAAATCGCAAAAAAAGCAAAAGAAACAGTTTCCAGAAAGTCAATAAAGTCTGCAGTAAAATATTGTAAACCCCAAAGATTGAGAGAATGAGAACAGTATTTTAACAAGATTTACATTTCCGTCTAAAATTGTGGTTTCATTGTTTATACATAAACATTATCGTCAAGTTTGCTTAAAAGAGCCTCTTGAGCCCGTTTCCCTCTTAGATCAACTTGCCACTCACTAAACTGTCTTAAGATAATAAGTATTGAAACCCTTTAGAAGGGTGCGGGCAAGAGTCAATATTTGCAAATATAAGACGTTATTTAGATGCAAGACACGATCGTCTGCCCCCAGAGTCGGCCGTCCGGCCTTCTTATGCAAATCATGCCATATCTCCGACTATTCACTAAGAGGTTTATTTGGCGAGGTCCTTTGAAACTCTTCAGAGTGGGTGTATTAAATTTTTCATAACTGCCCACTTCACTTTGGAGTGCGTTTATTATACTTTCCGCATTCGGCGCTCGTTATTTGATATTTTAAATTTCCGTACAGAAAGTTGCACACTGGAATTTTGGTCGTATAAAGCTTAAACGAAAATTGTGTAATGTATGTGAATTTTTGCTTTGTTGTTAGTTTTCATCAGTGTAAAACGTTAAATGAAAAGCGCTTTTACTCTTTATTGCGTAAGTATTATTTCAACTTCATCCACGGTTTTGCAGTTTAAAATGTTTGGGAGTAAAGGCAGATACTGCGAAAAGAATATGGTACCGTGTCTTTGAAATTGGCCGTATTACAAGAAAAACACGCACGCTTTTGGTTATCAACGTATCTTGTCAGCACCTTTCAATTAATGCTGAGGAAAGCGGTTTAAATTGAAAAAGTAAAAATTCATGCTTTTATAACAAGCTGTGGTTCAGTAAGTGGAAATGTCTTTGGTAGTACTCGATCCTGTTGTTTGTAGTTGTGTCAACTTGCTACAACATTTTTTTTTGTAAAGGTCTGTTTCTGTTGCATTTATTAATATTATAAAGAGGAAAGATTTGTATTTTTGTATGTGTGTGTATGTTTGTAATGAATAAACTCATAACCTAATGTACCGATTTCAAAAAAAATTTCACCATTACAAAGCAACATTATCCCTGAGTAACATAGGCTATATTTTATCCCAAAATGTTTAAAAAAATAAATGTCCACCCGTGCAAAATCGGGACAGGCCGCTAGTAAAATATAAAATAAATACATGCCTTTTATGAAAAACTACTGTTACTCTTTCAAACTTTCTACAAATTAAAGTGAACATAAAACTGCAACATCTCAGAACATCCTGGATCTCACAAACAACTCGTGACACAATGATATCTTGCCATCAGCGATGCATCAGCATTGCAAACCTACGTGTACTTGCGAAATGAGTAAGTAATATAAAAATTCTTGGTCACGTCATGGTAATCTAAAAAGATAATCTATCTCACGGTTCTAGGGAAATAACTGTAAACCCTGTTGGAATCATTTGACCCAGCACCCCACCTGCAGATACACGAATTGAATTAAACCTTCGCATGTCTATAGGCAGTAAAATCTATAGCAGCCGAAACAACGATATCAAAATATTTCAACAACTTGCATTGTTCTTGTCAAGGGTGAGAAGATAAGTTAATAATATAATGACATATTATTGCTCCCTCTATGCTTATTCGGCTATTTCCACGATCTTAGCCTCATAATTTATAATTTTATTATTGCTCTTAGCTTCATCTTTATTTACTGTTTCCTAAAGCTCAAATTCCTTTAGTTCTTGTGCCTTTATAAGTTTGTTGACAAGAAACAATCGTGTTGTTATTATGTTTATGGTGTAATGTCAAAATAAAATGTTTTCTCTAGTTGTGAGCGCGTCATTAATTCGAATTTTATTCACATTATGGTGCGTGACTGCATTATGTATTTGAGTTTCAAACTGTTTCGATAACGCATCTAAATAGGTTATTTCTACTTATTAAAAATTACTGTCCTCCTACTCACTTTAAGTCAATTCTAAAAGTTGGATGGTGTAGAGTTCTGTGTTGGTTTTATGTACGAATTAATTTAATGATAGCTTTAACTGCTTACCTTACAACAAAAATATTAATCGTTATGACACTGTTATGTAAATATTACTATTGATACAACCCACATGGTACTATTTCCTATGGTCTCTCATCATCTTTATTTCAAGCTAATAGCTTAATAAGCATGAGCAATATTTTTTAAAGACAATTGTTCTCGTTGGTCTAGCGTTCGCCAACGGTATTACTGAGCTCGATGTCCTGGATTCTATTCCTAAGTCTAGCAGTGCTGTTCCTTTTTTCTTCGAGAGTGTCTCAGTAGCAGCCCACAGTCTGGATTTGTGTCCAGTTGATGACGATCTTCGATATTGGAAATCGCGTTATGGAACTAAAGTAGAGTTCAGCAGGACACCTAGAAAGGCGCGGTGACGGCTGGTTGAGTAAAGCTGTGACGAGTCGCGTCCAAGGACTGGAAAGGGAAGTGTTGGTCGCCCGGCGGCGAGATGTTCAGACGCCATTGCTCCCTTCGCGGGAATATCCGAGTTGAGGCTGGCACAATAACGTGGAGCTTGGCACCAGCCAAGCGAGGCCCATACCCAGCAGTAGGTGAAATTGGGCTGTGGATGATGATGATAAAGACCACCTCCGTTTAAACCTTAAAAGAAAACGATGTGATGATGTTATGTATGAACATAATTTGCCCTTAATTTGATCACTACAGGAAACAACTACCCATAAACAAAATATTTAAATCAACAACAGAATTAGAATCCAAGATCAATATGCACCAAGAGTAACTATCAAATGGTCTAATTATGCCGTCAACATCCTCGAAGTTAGTCTCTCAGTAAGTTAGTTACAAGACTACTGATTGTCTGTAACTAAGTATTTATTTGCTCAGGAAACTAATAACAAAGTGGAATGGCTTGGAGGGATGAGGAAGCGGAAACCGGTCTCAACGATGTTTGTTTGTGGAATCTGCGAATATTGTGTTTATTTTTTTAATTGCTAGGGATCTTGTGGATTTAAAGATGGTTGATCGCTTTAATACAAGCTACATAACATTATGCCTGTTATCCCCGAAGGGTTAGGCAGAGGTGTTCCTAATAGTAGACCCATATTTCGCCAGTTATCTTTAAGTACCTATTTAATAAGGGGCGAGCCTCTTGCCATCAACCTGACACAAATCCAGACTCCGTGGCTGCTAGTGAGAAATTCCTGATGGAAAAACTCAATAACACTTTGCGAGATCGCAGAATCGAACCCAAGACCACCAGACCACTAGACCCACGAAGCAGTCTTTAATATAAGCTGTGTATAATAAATAGAGTTCAGTGACTAAAAATGCAGTTGAGATATATTAAAAAAAAAAACAATCGTGAATAAACCGCTAAGGAGTGATAGGAACGCTGATAAATAGCACTGGCTTAAGAGAAATGTATCCTCTAATAAGTATGTACTGTCCTTACGATTTGGAATAGCCATTTACCAACAAAAAGGAATCTTACGAAAGCTGATAATTGCCACTCCCAAACACCCACGTCGTGCGACATAAGTGTGCGGAGGTTGGTTCAGTTTTTGCGACACTGTTATGAAAAGAGAAACCTGAAAAACTACCGTATCAGTAAGTTGCTAATAGTCAAAACAAAGTAAATGGTCTAAATTGGCTTGTGTGTCATAGTTTTCTAACGTAGCAGTGCGATACAGTCATACGAGTAAGTTTCCCACGAAATATTGTACAAATTAACAGGGCCGCGTTCTATGTGAATTGACATAGAATCACGCCGTGATAATTTAATGATTCATTTCTTTTTAAAAGTAAGCCTATTTGAGTTTCCCACTGCTGGGCAAAGGCCTCCCCTTTCTCCTTCCAAACCTCTCTATCCTGTGCAATATCTGGCCATGTTCGCCCCACAAACAAGATCTCGTCGCTGAATCGAATCGCCGTCGAGGTAGCAGAATTTTAACGGCCCAAAATTCGAATCTTCTTTTTTCTACTTTATGTCGGTGGCACGACGGTATCCTGCCTTCTGTACCCCAAAACGTGCAGTCAAAGTGACCTCTTAGTTTGGCATCGCCAACGCCTTTGATGAAGTTTTGGGCCATCAAAATTTTACACAAACCAAGTGCAGTCAGAATTATCATAAGAAGAATCGTCTTTTCACCATAGTCAGCGTACTAGCGTATGACTGATCTGGTTTTCAAAAAGAGGCAGTCATAGTACTTAGATAATTAGTAAAACAGGAGGGGAATTGAATGGACTTTAAGTAAGTCTGTGTATTAAAAAACAACCGAAAAATATGAGAGATACTGATAATCTTACTTATAAATGCGAAAGTTCATGAGGATGGATGGATGTTTGTTACTATTTCACGCAAAAACACACGCTTTCTTTCTTTCTTCGTCAACCTGGATTAACACATAGGATACTTTTTATCCCGGTACGGTAGTACGATCCCGCGGAACCGAACTCCACGCGGGCGAAGCCGCGGCCATCAGGTAGTTCATTATAAACAAGTTCAACAAAACAATGTGCCCAGTGTAAAACAGGAAGTTCACAAAAACATAGCGTTAGAACGAAATTGTCCACTATCCTAACATCATTTTGAAAGAAACTATCAATCACGGTTCCCCGCACCATTTTTTATATGTTATCTGTAAACACAGCAACGTACGACCGATATAGCAAGCACAACATCCCGAATATTGGATATGCACGTTACACACCCTATACAACTCATGCATTGCTTCCTGAGTTCACTTTACAGTTTGGCAAGTCCAAACTTTAACAGCAATGGATGATCATACGTCTAAAGTTTTACAAAAGTGCATTTATCAAAAGATAGACGCTCCCCAAGCGAATCTGTTGGACATCATCCGCGCCCTTGTTTGAACTAACTTTTTTAATTTTCTTCTTAAAATCTATCTATCTATCTTTTTGAGCGGTCAAGCGGGAGAGAAAGTTTTAAAAGCATTTTTCTTTGTATAACGTTAAATAAAGGTTTAAGCAAACATGAGATTGGCTTGGCATATTGCTGAAACCTATTTAAACATTGACTTAAAAGTTTCTGTCATTGTTATTCGGTTAATACTCTGAGGATGGACTGGTTGCAGACCAAAATTGAGTAACTTATCAATTCATTTTGTTGACAGTAAGACAATTGCTTTTTTAAAGTCCCCAGTGCACACATGCATTTATATTCTGCTCACGATATCAATTTGAATCGTATGTTTTATTTCAGTATAACAAAAAACGTTTTGTCAAAAGGATTGCTCTTTCAGAACGGTGCTATTGATCTTCCAATTTAAAAAAAAAATAATACTGATTTATAATCATTCGGCCAAATCCTGATTTTACATCCGTAAACTTATAATTTATATTCTAGACCACACAAGGGTGACCAACAATGTACAAATAGTCGGACCGTTACTCAAATTCCCACAATTTATTGCATCACAATGACGACACAACTCACAACTGCAAATTGCACATCGCTTTAAGAATGTACTGTGAGCCAAATAGACAAGTATACAAGAAGATAATTTCAAACAACTCTTCAACCGCTGTAGTGAGTTCCATCAATTCGAACTCAACATGCGTGGTGGATTATGGCCAACTACTTTTCACAAACAAGAGATAACGTATGGGAATGCAGTGGGAACGTTGTAGTCTAGGATTATAGCAAGTTGCAAATTACTGACACTGCTTGTTTGCCTCTGTTTATGTTTACAAAGTCACTACGCCCTCAACATTAACATTTCTTCCAGAGCAGTGCCAAGATGTCTACGTCTTAACTGCATACCAAACTCTTTCGCCGTCTGTACATTCATTTAGTATGAAGACAACGCCTGCGGGCGGCTCACAGTCTGTAATATCGGCGGGTCATATTAGCACTGAATGACACACGTACTGAACCTGCGGACTGAATTAGAAATGAGAAATATGGCGGGTGTCTTTTGGTTTATCGTCTCTGAGACTTCAAGGGGAATAAAAAGTAAAAAAATTGACAGTTTAAAAAGCTGAACAGTCTTTTGAAGTGAGTATTAAAAAGCTATGTCAAAAAGAACTCCAGTTTTTCAATATTTTTCAATTGACCTAGGAACTTGATATTAGTTTTTCAACGTTTATTAACTGCTATAGGTACCTAGTTCTTTTTGTTGAATGTTTGAAAATACAGGAGTAAAAATACATTTCCTAACTACAGCTATTTTACTAACACAGAAAAAGAAGTAGATTTTTCTAGCTGGTTTCTATATCGTTAGGTACATAACTTGAAAATAGGTATCTTAGTATGCAGTTTGATATATAGCTGCTTTCTGATCGAAGTTTAAAACGGTTGAGTGATTGAAGTTTAAAGACTTGTCAAACGGTAATTAAGTTTTCAATTTTGAGTGCTACATTACGTTAAAGGAATCACCTTAAGTTGAATTTTACTAATTCTCTACTCAAATCAAAAACTATGTTATGTATTTCTTACAAAACACTACATGTCATACAAACTAACACCTGTCCTGCAAAACTCTCTCGCTTCGTAACCCTACACCATCGGTACCTGAAGAATACAGCCCATGACTGTGCAATTGCTATCGCTATTACTTCTCGAAAGTTAATCGCTATCGTCTCGTATTACGTGTCATAGGAACTGAGACATTTAACAACTTCTAATGATATAGAACTTGACCGTTATTTGACAGCTTGATCGGTGTTTTGGTTAATATGTATGAGGATGTTCAATGGTGCGGAAAGAAGGATTAATTAGTGAGTGGTTAACAGTCGATAATAATGTCGATATGTTATATAATTAAGGTTTGCTTTCGCTTTCGAATTCATTCTTTTCACTTTCCTCCTTGGAATTGAATATCATAGTGGAACGCAGATAAGGTATTTTCTTTAAGAGGGAAGCGCCAGAGTAGCCCGTTGGATGACTTTTTTATGAAATAGTCATTCAATGAAAGATTAAATGAACTTAGAGACTTAGAGGTTGTATTGATGATTTTAATGATCTTCTTTCTTTATCGTGTAGCTAACCTGGTGTCAGTCTTTATGCCGTCCCATGGGGCTCTAACTTGGCATTTCATGCCGTTGAGAAATATCTCTCAGGTAAGCTGGTTTCCTCACGATGTTTTCCTTCAGCGAAGCAAATGATAATTATACAATACGGACATGAATCCGAAATGTCAGAGGTACATGGAACGTGTGTATTTTAATGATTATACTTCTGTAAATACATACTATTATGGTCGCAAATCATATTTTGTTCAACATACGTAAGAAAAAATGAATTTCGCGGGCAACCGTGGCGCTGCGTGGTAATTACGACCAAAAAAATATGAAGGTTTTCCAAAATGTTTTAAAAAAAGAACACCACAGTGTTTTTTTTTTGATAGCCTACGTTGTTTCCCCCTGCTGGGCAAAGGCCTCCCCTTTTTCCCTCCAAACCTCTCTGTTCTGTGCAATTTCTGCCCACGTTTGCCCCGCGAACATTATCAGATAACAGTGTTACAATAAAAAAACCCGTACAAATCGACAACCAATTCAAAAGTATCCCTGAAGAAACGATGTCAAACTGCAGCAAAACTAACTCCTCAACTAAAACTTTTCAAACTGGATATTTCACAGGGTTATGCAAATAAGACCCTAAAGTATACTTCTAAAGTGGAGTTACTTTTAATAAGTTCAAATGCAGTCGGATCGGTACAAGTAGGTGCAAAAGTGCTAACTTTGCAACATTTTTCGTTTTACGTGAACTCGCTCGAATTTACATAAGAAGCAAATCCCGTGCGATATTCGCTTTTGAATAGTACTACTGAGATATTAAAGTAGCGGTATTATGACTCTACTAGCTTTGGCCCGTGAATTTGCTCGTGGTAATTTAAATTTTTAAACCATTTTCCACTTTATGTGGCATGGGGCTCTATTCTAAATTGATTCTAGAGCTTGCAAGACATTAAAATTCACAGATCAGGCTTTCGTTCTTGACGTATATAATGTCCGTAGAAATGACTAAAAGGCATTATAACATAAGCATTAAAGTCCCACAACACACTCCAGTCACATATGAACATGGATAGGTACTTAAAAGTAGAAAGTTTATCAATGCACTCTATTGTACAGCCAACAAGGGCCATCCCTAATAGATGATCAGGGCCACATTCAAACAAATACAAAATCACCTTAACAGTCCATAAGCACACAGTCTTTAAAACCCATTAAACTGCAGAACAAGCAGCTAATATTCTATTTTCCAGGTAAACCTACAAATGCATAGAAATTGGCTTACTTCACACATAATTCCAGCAAGTTTCCGAGACCTCTTATAATGCAAGTATGTACATAATATCGCTGGCCACAGGTCAGTCCCATGTTTGAATTTGTAATGTTTATAAATTACCCGATTCACAAAGGCTATTCTTATGGTAAATAGGGAGCACAATTACAATACAACAATACGATTTTAAATTAAACAATTGACGTTATGTGGGGTATGACAAAGGCAAAGAAACTAAGGAAAACGGGAAGCGCGTTTCCGTAGGAGTTCGTTTTTTTTTTAGCAATGCGAATGTTTTTTTTGGAACAATATTCCTTCTTTACCAAAAACTCTACCGGTATGAACACGAATTGATAGTGTCAATAGACATAACTGGATAATTAATATCAATAATAATTAAGCAATAGACACAAGTGGATTAGTAATATCAATATAAATTAAGCAATAGACACAACTGGATAAGTAATATCAATAATAATTAAGCAATAGACACAACTGGATAAGTAATATCAATAATAATTAAGCAAAAGACACAACTGGATAAGTAATATCAATAATAATCAATATCAGAAATTACTAAGCAGCTGAAGTTAGATCCTGAAATTACTAAATTATGAAAGAAATTGAGGAATAAAACATTTCTTATTTGCTTCGATTAATGTACAAAATGAGCTGGCAAAAACTACTTTAACATTGCATAAACTTGGTTGTTTGCCAACAACATTCCTCTATGATATAGATACATACGCGGGGCTATCTCTGGACTAAGCAATAAAGCCAACAAACAACGCGTGATTTCCTTTATTTACGCAAAAACGATGTCTTTCAACAGGATTGTTATAAACTTTTAGGTAGCTTGTATCAATTCAAAATATTTTGTCATTTTCCATCATTGATAACGCTGTTATACAGGGTGGAAGGGAATCGTCGCATAGAGATTACCACGTGTTCAGTACATCATTTTGAACATGGTATTTTCTGAAAGCAGTTTTTTTTATAATGATACTGATACTGTTAGCTTGCTCCATCCCACTATGCAGGGCAAAGGCCCCCCATGACTTCCAGTTGTTTCGATCCAGGGCTAATGTGGGCCACTGGTTCGTCCCACCATCTTCTACTTCTTAATTATCTATGAAAAATTCCCATCATTCTAAACCGAAAAATCCTATGGTTCACATAGAATTTTTTAGTTTAAAATGATGTACTGAATACGTGATAACCGTTTATGCGTCAACGTCTCTCCACCTTTTATTGTAACTTTGTCTGGATTGTGACTGATGATAACCAGCCTAGGACATGCCGGTTTCCTCGAGATGTTTCCATCACCGTTCAAAGAGCAGTGGTAATGAAATAAATTACATTAAGTCTTTATTTACTCTATGTTATTTATTTCGCACTTGGCAAAAGTCTCACCTTGGGATCAAACACAAAATCTACGAAAAAAGTAAGTAGGTGTTTCATTAGATCCTCTTTGATCAGTTTCAGGTGAATCAACAGCAATGGGAGCTCCTAGTAATTATAAGCTGTACAGGAGGCAAGTAACTTGGAGGTAACGATTATCTTTCTACTGGTAAGCGTCCCACTAGCGGCTGCCCCTAAATGTGTGGAGGCATTTTTCTCGCACAGTCGGAGCTGTTATTACTTAGCCACTAGTACTCATGCAGACCGATCACTGAAAAAATCCGAAACGATATTAAGAACTCGCAAAACCTTCTCAATATTCCACAACCTTGCTGTACATTCACGAGCACCAATATGTATACACTTTCCTAAATTTAAAAGCAATTTTCGCGAGAAATACGATTGTAACTTGGAGATAGGATCTTTTTCATAAAAATATGAGTTCCAGAATACTAAATTCTTTTAGAAGTTGATAAGTGTTTACATATTGGTGCTCGTGACTGTACACCAACATCCCTATACGGTACAGCTACACAGTTCGGCATCCACACAACACACTAGGTGGCATTCCCCGCAGCACTACACTAAGAGTGTATTGATGTTGTTGGTTATAGCACTTACCACGTCTCGGTACCGTTATGCAGTTTGACTTACAAATAAACGATCGACATCGAGATGTTTCACTTTAGAGTTTTGTGTACTTAGGCACGAGCCCAAGACGGTTCTATTATTATAGCTTTTGGAATTGGATCAAATATTGGTTGGGTTTTAATTTTTATGTGTCTTCGCTGGGGTGTTTTGACTTTCATATAGCAACAATTGTGTGTTCCGTTCGTTGTCCAAGAGAAAATTACATCAACCAAACAAATACTGAGAAATTCCTGATGGATGAACCCAATAACAATTTGCCCGACCCGGAAATCGAACCCAGCACCTCATACTCAGCAGTCTCGATTGCGACCACTAGACCAAAGAGACAGTCAGGGTATCTTTAGCAAATAAAAAAAAACATGAGCAACTTAAAACATGTTCCAAACATCACTCAATTTCCTTTTTTTGTCCCAATTCAATGTTTCGTAATCCAAATACGAAAACCCTTACGAACTTAGTCCAAAAAAAGATAGACTCTAGAGCCATTCAATTCCATTCAAGTGTTAAACCATGGTTATCTTGAGCCGCCTTTATCCTAGTTCTTGAAAGGAAATGTAATATTTACAAGGGGACATATTATCGGCTCCCCAAAAAGGCTTTTCATAAATTTCCCACAACACCTCTGGAAGGGCCTATCCTTCAAGATAGGATAGTAATAAAATCGCCCCCTTACATATTATAGTGGCATAGGTGCAGGGACACCTCGAGGGATCCATCTATTCTGTTTAAGCATTAATACTGTAGTACATAATCATAGGACACTCTGAATGTTGTTGTTTTTGGGTAATATTAATATATCTTGGTTATTATGGCATGGGAGGTTGGTCTGTGGATGGGTAACCACCCATTACATACCGAGTTTCCTCCGTGCCTCGGAAAGCACGTTAAGCCGTTGGTCCCGGATGTCATTTGTAGATCTTTGACAGTCGTTAGGTACTCAGTGGCCCAAAAAGTCTGACAACCAGTCTTACCAAGGGGAATCGTTACCCAGTACTAACTGGGTTGTGGAGGTCAGATAGGCAGACGCTCCATGTAAAATACTGGTATTCAGCTGCATCCGGTTAGACTGGAAGCCGACCCTAAGATAGTTGGGAAAAAGCTAGGCAGATGATGGTTATTATGGCATTGGTTCAGAATGTGTAGTATAAAATACGAAGCAAAAATATCTTAACATTTTTAATGTTTTACGAGTTATAAAATGAGTCAACATTTTTTAAGATTCACGGCTTGCTACCAATTTCTTCATCAACTGGTTTTCCTGAATCACGTGGTTTGTGTAAAAAAAAAGAAACTGATTTCCATTGTAATCTTTTTCTTCGTCTTATATTTGAATGACATCGAATTAAGGATATTAGTAGCCTAGATTTTTTGAAAACTTTGACAATTAACTTGACTCAGTCTAATAAAATGGTCGACCAAACGGAGTCCCATAAAATATAGCGATTAAATGAGCCCATGAGAGTTCATTCAATATTTTGGATTAGGGGTAAGCCTTTAATACTGTGAGTAGTCTGAATCGAATACGACCTATAAAAGTCAACCGACGATTTTATTAGCGACTCTAGAGAAACTTTTTAGTTCCTTTAAATTTTGTAGTAGCTTTGCAATCGTGGTCTAGAATTGGTTTTATTACCTAGTTATCAAAGTAGCTCCCGTGTGAATGAAAATTTCATGAGTCCATGTGAATGTTTCATTACTACTTAAGCTACACGGTATTTTGTTATTACATAACAACAGAGGTGTACCTAAAGTACACCAGTTCGCCAGTTATGTTTTAAGTACCATCTAATAGAGGTGAGCCTATTGCCATCAACACGGCACAAATCCAGACTCGGTGGCTGCTACTGAGAAATTCCTGATAGAAAAATCCAATAACACTTAGCCCGACCCGGGAATCGAACCCAGGACCTCATGCTCAGCGGTCGAAACTCGACCAACGAGGCAGTCGCAATTTTATTCATAATAATATCCTTTGTAATAGTATCCTTTATTTAAAATAACTGTGGAGATTACGATTGAGGTATCTTCAGAAGACATCCAAAAAGACTTCCTAAAAATATTGTAAACATTCAGAACAAGCTTTTAAAAAAAACAAAATTAACAATCCGGAGACGCCTTACAAAAACATAAGCTAATACATTTATGAAATATGCAGATTTTCAACGCTAAATAATAATAACGAAGATGCTCATGAAAGCGAAAATAAAAAAGCTCAAAGATAAAGAGAGGCTACTTAAAAATTTACATTTTAAAGGACTCCAAAACAGGGGTTGTAAATTGCATCTTAAAAATACACAGGTTCTACAAGATTAGCGTGGTGTAGCCCTCGGGGATGCTTTGATATCAGTAACAGAGGAGATCAAACAGATGAATTAAAAAGACTGCGAACTTTAAGTGCATATCCTCTTTGGTAAGTGTCTTAATTGCGCGGTTAGGGAAGCACAGGTACTTTAACTATTCAGTTATTTGATGTTTTAAGTGTATGGGGTTTTGCCTTTGAGTTTACAACAGGTGGAATGGTTTTTTGATGGTTATTGGTGAATGATGTTACGCAATACATGGTAGTGGTATTTCAAAAGTTCTTCTTTGATTAAAGCAACAAAACATCACGCAGGTAATGTTGGAAGAGTTAGGCAGAATACACCTCCCACCTAAAAAGCACGTCCACATTTCGCCAGTTATGTTTAAGTCCCATGTTAAAGGGGGTGAGCCTATTGCCAACTGGGCACAAATCCAGAAAAGAAGGCAATATAAACTTGTATTTCAAATAATTATTACGTTCAGACCTTCCTATTACCTACTAGAATTAATTTAGTGCCAAATGTAATGCGTAAAATTATTGTTTGCTCCTATATAGACCCTTCCCGTATCCCTTCATCATTATGTGTACAGATATCATATTTCATAAGGGGTCCTGCGAGTTTATTGCGTAGGTACGCATCCATCATTCAATTTAACACGACTTCACGAAAAGGTCAACAGTTTTGTTGTGATTTTGTACCGGGAAAGTAAAGGTTTTAGTAGGTAAGGGTTTTGGGAATAAGTAGTTAACACGGTCAGTCCAAAGATTTCATAGAATATAATTATTTCATAGATACGTAGAACGAGGACGTAAGTGGGTTAATACCCACAAATTAGATTAATCTTAAAGTAAAATTTTATGCAAAAATGTAGTTATGATTCCTCGAAAAAAATTATGCACACGCAGAAAAAGCAATAATAATTAGCATGCCATGCATTCAATCCTATACGCATGCATGGTATCCTAATTATTGCTTTTCTTGAATCCACGCCACGAATTTTTTGGCGGAATTAAAACTACATATTTCGCATAACATTTCGTATCATGGATTCGCAAAGTAACGCCTGATCCGGGGCTGCGGGACTGTTCGAAAGAGATACCGCGGCCCTGGATCACAAAGGGCAAAGAAGGAACATGGATGGGTTTTAGTCAGTAAAAGTCTGACAGTCCACTCCGCCTAGAGCGAGGTGATTCGATGATATAAAAAAAAACGCATGATTCTGTAATTCATCTTAATCTTAATGTCCTTTGACCTTTAATAGATCTTACTTATCACGACGCGTACGTTTTTTTCCACTACAGTGCCCTTGAAACCCTTTATTCTGAATTTCAACAAACAATACTGAAAAAATTAAGATACAAATATTGTGGTCGCTTAAAAGCTTATCTCTCCAAATTTTTATAAGAAAACCTTTTCAATTCATTGTTTCAAAAACAAATGCTTGCCCTAAGTAAATAGACCGCCGAAGTAAATTTATCACGAAGAATGCCGTGTCATCGCAACTAAGAGCTTTGTTTAAATCATTGGAGCCGCCACGCCTCCTACAATGACTTTATAGAAAGGGTTCCAGTTAAACAATTTGGAATAAGTGTTGTCTGTTAAGCATTAGAGGAATTTTAATTGAATAATACGAATGAAGCTCGATTAATCTGTAACTACTGCTTTTTATAGCCATCGTATTGAACTTTACTTATAGTAATTTTGTTTCGAAATTTTAAGTAAGACACTTTTACCTCGATGACAGATGAGTTTATCAAAAAATTTTAATAAAAAGAACAAATAAAACTGTGGAGCAGCTGCGTTAGACAACGAACATTTTTTTTCTGATTTGTTAATAACGCCTTTTTTTATTAAGCGACCGTAAAATAGATGTGGATGATCATTAATTATTACAGGGCCGCAGTTTGTTTTAGCTCGGTCACGGCCTACAAATTTATGTATGAGCAAAACCATTAAGGGATTGTCGCTTCGGGTCATTTTGTTTGTAACATATTAAAAAAAATCTTCGGTGTGCATAAATTAAGAGGGGTTCGAATTAACCCACCTTTGTAGGGAAAATTTACGCTCACGTAAACACATTGTGCTCGTGTTCGGTTAATTGCCGAGTTAGCAGCGCAAATAAAGAGCCAAATACATTAGTATAAAACACTCGAAGTACAGCTTGCTACTAACAAATGAGAGAGATTTCAGTTTTCCTACGCATCCAGGTTTTTTCGTAAGTTTCTAATTAAAGGACGATGACACTAAATCACGAATTCGAGGTTCTTCTTCATGGTCTTTTCAGAGAATCGTCTTAAATCTGAAACCCATCCACGCGCGCCAAAGAGATGTTAGCAAACAGGAAAGGGTCCGCAAGGGCCGATGCCTGCCCGGGCTGCGGGACTGTTCGAAAGAGATACCGCGGCCCTGGAACACAAAGGGCAAAGAAGGAACATGGATGGGTTTTAGTCAGTACGAGTCTGACAATCCCTCCCCCTCCGCCCAGAGCAGGGTAGTTTGATGATTTCCCATCCGAAAAAAAAGGCGTCTAACGTGAAAAATGAAGAATGGAAATTAATTGAACACCCAAATTATTTGTTTAATAACAACAGATTATCAATAAGCAACCTGCTCAAACACATCGCACATCTGTAGCACTATCAAGTATCTGGAGACATCACAGGTGAATGTTTGTTTTTTGTCACCCCTGCATATCATCTGGTCGATGAATAAAAATCCGAGCATTGTCACCTGCGCAACACATTGCGTGGGACCCACCTCGCAAGGACATTACTTTTAACCTAATTAGTTTAATGTGAGAAGTTGAATTAACTTGCTAATAGACCAACTTCGGCACTTCCCACGGTAATGATTGACATGAGAATGTTTTGAGTAGTGAATAATAGTAACCTGGTTTGAATAGATAGTGAAATAAATTCACTTTCACCTCAACATGTCGATTTCACGCGATTATTGAAACCTTTGGCATCAATGGATTTTGTATGATGCAATTCAATGCGATGCTCTTTTTTTAAGGGTCGCACCTACACGTGTGCGAAATCGTCTGACAATGGTATAAAATCTAACAATTGATTGCGGTGTATCGCCAATATTGTGGCGAGACGAATCCATTGTTGTGCATTCTGGTGACCTAATGACTTGTTTTGCACAAGCCCGTATCAGGTAACTGCGACAGATGTACGAAGCCAGATAGTGGGAAAGTATGAGATGCAAACTAAGACAGACGTGACTTTGTTAGACTTTCTACTGTAATAACGTTCGGGGTGCACTTAAGTTGTCATTCGTGGGAATATAAATAATGGTTATGACAATCTCTGGTGTCATCAACGAAACAATGAGAAAGTTTTCATTCTAGCAGCTAGATCCTGCTGAGTATTGCGAAGTTTAAGGTTTAATCATTAATAGAACCAGGATACTTAGTTGTGTTTAGGCGTCGGCCCGAGTTGTAGGTCGAAACTGTCCCGGAGTTTAGCGAACAACTCCACGGGAGACGATTGAAATGTTGGCAGGGTGCTCAGAAAATAGATATAAGGCCTGACAATTTGATCGTTGCGAAATAAAACGGAATTATTATTATAACATTACCTACTAAAGTTACTAACGCTTATCCGTTTGTTGAAGTTAACTCCTAAAGTAGTAGGAGTTGACAGTACTGCAGGTAAGCGATAACGCTGTAGCTTTTGAAATCTTAAAATTAAGGCATAAGGTTCCAATTTGTCCTATAAATAAGTTACCACTGAAACTGCTTTGCTTTTATTCATCTGACTTTCGAACATTAATAAGCTGTACAGTTTTATCTGATAGAGTCTGAATTCAAAAACGATTGTCAGCAATAGGCCGGCCCCATAAAACACTGGCAAAATGTGGGTGTACTATTGGTACACCTCGGCCTAATCTTTAGGGGAAATCAGGCATATTGTTCTATATTACATTTATTTAGTTGTTGTTAGTTGACTCATGCTAGAAATATTATTTTTATTTGTTTTCTTCTTACCATTGGACACCCTGAAGTATTATTAACTCTGAAAACGGGAAATTTACTATATTTACTATTTCTAAATAGTAAAAATAATAAAAACAAACAGTAGTTCTCGATATTTCCGGAACTCAAAACAAAATGTTTGTGACCATGTCAGATTAAAAACATACACCCAGAAGTATGTTTTAGAGATGCTATTTTTGATTTTGAAAACCTTTATTTAGTACCCACCTGCAACAACGATAAACGAATATTAGTCATACTTTATTCTATTCTAAACAGCTAGTCTTCTATTAGGTAAAGATATTTACAAGGCAGATGTGAGTGGTAACGCCGAGAGGGGACGCCCTAGAAGGACATACACTGACCTTATTGGTGAGGTTCTTCAGAAAGGTCAGGTGCGAAGTACTCGCAACCGGCGTGCGTGTATGACCCGATGTATGAACGTGGATGAGACGAAAGGAGTCGTGGGTGAGGAGGAGGAGGGGGTGGAGTTGGATCGTAGCAAGTGGCATTCTGCCTACCGCCATGGGAAAAAGGCGTGAGTTTATGTATGAATAACTCTTCTATTCTAAAAGTACTTCTGTAGTCTATGGTGTGCATGCCCTGTAGATCAACGTATGCCATAAACCACTAGCTCTAGACCTAATTCGTGCACTGTTATAGACAATAGTCTATTATTTGAAGCGATCATACACGCCACAGTGAAAGCGACACACATACCCATTAGATTGGGGATAATTCCAGGGCAGTTACTATATCAATATTACCGTGTATAATGTGGAGTTTGAACTATGAACGGGTGTACTTACTCTAGGTATGTTTATGAAAGTACACATTCTGCACATATTTAGGAATTTCACACGGTACTTGAATGTTGTTACAGGTAGTCAGTGGTCCGAAAGTCTGACAGCCATTCTTACTAAAAGGTAGGTATCTATTACCCTGTATTAACTGGGTTGTGGAGGTCAGATAGGAAGTCGTTGCATGTAAAATACTGGTATTCAGCTGCATCCGGTTAGACTGGAAGACGACCCCAGCATAATTGGGAAAAGGCTAGGTGGATGATGACATGGGACTAGAATGATAATGGATTAATATTCATTTTCATTTTATTCATGGACGGCCCCGTTGGCCTAGTGGTCGCAAGCGTGACAGCTGGGCATGGTCCTAGGTTCGATTCCCGGGTCGGGGAAAGTGCTATTGGGACTTTCCCAGTAGCAGCCACGGAGTCAGGATTTGTGCCTGATTGATCGCAATAGGCTCACCGCCTATTACATGAGACTAACTAAGACAGACATAACGACGACGACGACGACGTAACTGGCAAAATGTGGGTGTACTAATGGGTACTCCTCTGCCTAACCTTTCGGGGATTTGATTTTATGTTTATATAATTAAAGTAAAAGCCTTGAAATTATATCAGTGATTACGATGATGAAATAGCCAGAAACGTTTAGGATTCACACAAGCAACAAAAAACTTATTGTTTTGAAAGTCGATAACGGAATATGAATGCCAAACCTGTGAAAAAGTCATATAATAAATAAGAATCACTTTAAAAGCGATTACTGCCTGTCTGGGCCCTTAAGTCTTGACAATGTTCTAATCAACAACCATATTCGAAAACTCATCTTATGTTGTGAAATTCTTGTTCTATATCAAATTCAAGACCCAAATGAAATGACCTTTGGAAGAATGTCATTCACCCCATACGCAGCTATGCGTATAACAACACTAATAGAAAATCAGCACAAAATCACATACACTTGAAGCACGAATTAATTGGTCAAATTCACTTCGCTATAACTGAAGAGGTGATTAGGGGAGTGCTTAAACCCATGTCTAAACCCTAATACAGGCCCCTATTAATTTGAACGTACGTGTCCCATACAATTGAAACACAGTAATGGACAAAGTACGGTTTAACACGCTCCATGGACAATTATGGCTGTCAAATTGCATCGGACACAGGCATTTTAAATTGTCCTGTCCATGGAAAACCTAAATTGCCAAATTGTACCAATTCTCCTGTAGTATTCAGCCTTTTAATTTGATCTCGTTCACTAGTTGCGGTCAAATGATCAATCAATTTATGAAATGTTGCTACGTGGTTTATTAACCGCAAATGTTGAATAAGTACTTGTGTTTGAATTGTAAAGTGTGATTGGAGTTCAGTCTAATTGATGTCGATACTTTAGTAATTTGCGTTTAGTTGATTTTTGCATCATGTAATTATTTTTCTTTTTCTGTCGCAGTTAATGCTTTCGCGTTATCAATACTACTTAGTTTAGAGTCAATACCATTTCGCTTGGGAAAAACATAACAAATAAGAAGGTCTACAATTATTTTAAAGATTGAGGCGGCATTTGCATACGGTAATTACTATTTCTCTTGAATAATACTTTAACCCCTTTTACTCCCCGTTTCAAACAATCATAAAAGCATACTGCCTCATTACAAAAACAGTTATACAAACCAGCATTATATTCGCATTCATATCTAAAGATTTTATCATTTCAATCTGTTACTATACGTATACATTTCCCCTTTCCTGTATCATTAAGCCGTACCTAATTTAAATGAACAAATTTAACTTCAATTATTTTGAAGTGATCCGCTGCCGCACCGTATCCTTTTCACGTGCACCCCACCCTTTATTACATCCACAGTGCTCCGTTTCTACATCTAGATAAGCACCCATCTTTATTTTTCTACCCTCCTGTTTCCCTGGGGGCACCGTTCATTTAATTCCGATTCAATCCGTGGCAAACGAAATCATTTTTTAGTAGAGATGAACTTACTGATAAAATGTTTAATCTCTTGTTTGTGACTGCGGGATGTGCTTTCATGAACTCTTTTGATGCTGATCGTAATGGTGGGTTGATATTTTTGAATTGTGTTGAACAGTAGGACAGAGAAGGTAGATATTGATCTTTTGTGAATTTTATATCAAGTGGAGTTTATATACTTTACCTGGTTCCCATGTGAAGGATGTCTGGTAGCCTGTTTGATCGTAACTTTTTGAGGAAGGTTCAGTTTGCTTTTTTCGCTTCTACTGCTCCGTTGGTCTCGTGGTCGCAAGTGTGACTGCTGAGCTGCTATTCTCGGGTCGGGCAAAAAGTGTTATTGAGTTTTTCCATTGGGAATTTCTCAGTAGCAGCTCGGAGTTTGGTGCCTCTACCGAAAACGGTCAAGAGGATTATATTCATCTACTGTTTCTCCAATCAACCTAACTTTTCAAAAGTTATTTTAACAATGCCCTATGATATGTATGCTACTCCGTTTTATTCACGTCATAATTTAAGGTAGGAAAAATATTCTTACTAACACCAACCTTTATTTATCATACATTCAAGCCACATACCATACACTTGTCCACGTTTACCACGTCGTGACGTATCAGTGGCGCCATCTCACGATCCAGTTGTCAAAATCAAGAGCAACTGCACCCACGTGGCCGGCAGCCATAATAACCGCAAATTGGCTCCATTAGCCTCTTTTCGCGAGGAATCGCATTCATCAGCAGTCGATTACACTACTTTGTTGCTTGCCTTCTTTTGTGTACCGTTGAATGAGACTAGATTGCATATAGGGCACGGCTTGAATAAGTAGGTTTTTATGACTACGAAGAACTGATTTGCGTGGCTTCTATGGAGTAAGTAAAAATTGAACAAGTATCCAGAAGACCTTTATTCCTCTTCTCGTGTCTCTGAATGTCATAAATAAAGTTACTACGTTTTCATAATTTCTTAAACTGGTCTAGTATTGTATGGCCATTGAATATCGACTGATAATGAGTATAAAAAAAAATTATGCTCATCAAAATTATAATAATTTATGCTATTGGTAGGAATAAAGAGAGAGCTTGTGGCTCAATAATAACATACGCTCGGGTCGATCTTTAGGTTAATCCGCGCTTGCTTAGGTTAGT
Source organism: Noctua pronuba (assembly GCA_905220335.1). Lineage (NCBI taxonomy): Eukaryota > Metazoa > Arthropoda > Insecta > Lepidoptera > Noctuidae > Noctua > Noctua pronuba. Next base: position 11,390,585 of record LR999902.1, read on the forward strand.
CCGTGGATGGGTGACCACCAATTCCATACCAAGTTTCCTCCGTGCCCGGAAAGCATTTTAAGCCGCTGGTCCTGGCTGTCAATTGTAGAACTTTGACAGTCGTCAAGTAGTCAGTGGACCGAAAAACTGACAACCAGTCTTACCAAGTCCAAAGGGTATCGTATTACCCAGTACTAACTGGGTTGTGGAGGTCAGATAGGCAGTCGCTCCATGTAAAATACTGGTATTCAGCTGTTTCCGGTTAGACTGGAAGCCGACCTCAACATAATTGGGAAAAGGCTATAAGGATGATAGGAGTCAAAATCACGCCAATGTTGCAACTTCTGAAGTTCAAACTAATGGTCCTCCTTCTCCATTCCACACAATACATACTCAAGTAACAAATTAACCGAAAGAATGTCATCTAACAAAGAAAGTATCAAAGCAATTTTCATCAAATTGACAAATCATCAAATAACAGAGTTAGCCTGGGGACAACACTAAATTGTTTTGGAAAGTGAAATATCTCTCTTCTGTACACAATAGCTATGTAAGTACAGATTATAGTTCATCAGGCGCCATCAAAACGTTTGTTTTTAGTACAAAACGACATAGTTCCGTTTTTAGTACAATAGTAGTTCTCACGATGTTAGTCACTCCGCTATTTTGAGTAGAACATTAACTTTGAAGAAATGGACGCTCCTTTGCTTCCGTGCTTTTATGGGCACAAGAAAAACAGAATGTGTCTGTTGGTATATCATATCACTCTGGGTGAAATGTTGATGGGTTACTGTTGTGGCTTCCCGTCTGGTGACAAAGGAATAATTAGGTCGAGTAAAAATAACTTCCTTGAATAGACGTAAGAAGAAGCTGTCTGCGATCACCTAAAATCAAAGTACAGTCAACGAAACAGGGTTCTACATCCGCGCTCCTTCGTGAGTGGATTTGTAGTATAGCTCTAGATTTGTGTCAGTTTAGAACTAGACCAACGCGGCAACGTTCAGAAATTAACCGTAAAATAGATACGGGCTGATTTTCTTAGTTGCGACAAATTGTAAAGCCCACTAAAATGTTAGATTACTGTCGGTAGTACGCTGGCAGCTTGTAACTTCAAAAGACAACATTGACAATAACGTTTTACACGACGTATTTATACCAAAGTTGGATTCAAACAGTGCTTTGGTAATATTGCTTTGGTTACTCCATAATGGATCATTTTCTTCTGATGTTTTCTATAAAGGGCCTTTCAGGAATCATAACGAAGTATATGACGAAATGTCGCCCTAATAGCAATTTCATTTTTCTCAAATGGTACGTGGAGGGCTTCGTCACCGATCTATTTTGTGAGTGTTGTGTATGAAATGAAATGACATATCGACTGCAAACTTTACTTACCATTCGAAATCTTCAACGTCAATTCTATCCTTGTGTTTATAAAGGTGGTTTTTGTCTTTATTGAGTGTAAGTTTATCGTGGTCTAGGTTACTTGCACCGTCAGCTCGCTCCCCAGTATTGCACCCTAATCGAATTGTTCCACGGATGGTGAGTCTCGTCTTGTGGGTCGGACCCCTGTTCCGGACATCAGAGGTCGTGCAGCGAAAAATAAATAAGCACCGAAATCAAAAGGCGATGCTTTAATTGGACCCTCTCGTTCTTTGAGGATTACTTAATTTGATATTGTCATTGGATGTCACATAAATAAATGTAATGACGTAATGTATCAGAGTATGATATGGATGCTTAGTGATCTGAGGTGGGTGAATTGGTTAAGAAAATATTCTTGTTTGATTATTGTGGTTCTCTAGTTGCCCAAAAATATCTCATAGGAAACCATTCTTACAAGAGTAAGTAGAGACAAAATCACAGCAATCAAATTGGAATCTCTCTGCTTTGATAAAAAAAAACCTTTCTAACACACAACAGATAATTTATGTGTCACATTACAAAACAACAATCTAACTTGATACACATTGTCTCAAGATACACATGCAAGCAAATTCTCACTGTCGTATTGACTTTGTCCAATCCATTATTCTGTCATAAATCTTTACACACGTGCCTAAATCCGTAGTCAGTCTCATTTGTGACAAAAATCCTTAAAATTATGCAAACATTGCTTTTCACTTCCTGTTACTCTTAATGCAAGGTGATAAGGTTAATTTTTGGGTAAATTAGGGGTTGTTATAATATGGTGTTTGTGCTAATTTGTAGTAGTGTTTTGTAGTACGCGTGGCTGGGATTTGACAGCGCACGGCTTTGGTTCGTCATGCTTGGCCGGAACTAATTGTTTAGCGAGGGAGAGTGTATGTGTGTGTACCTCTTTATATTGGCGGAATTTCGTTTTGATTCGCAATTCAAAATTTGAATATTATTTCGTTTTTTTTTAAGTAAAATACATTCTTGCTATGTTGCAGATGTATGATAACTGCACCGCCATTATTTTTGTATCCATGAACTACTTTAGCAAAGTTCAAAAGGTAAATCTCCATCTTTGTTACGATACAATAATGTAATTTTTATAATACTTAGATAAGTAAAACTTTACACAAAATATCATCCGGTTTGATGACTTTTATGGGTTATACAGAGGTATAACAATTACTACAGCCACATCGGATATTTTATAATAATATAAGACTCTAAGAAGAAAAAAAAAATCCGCCCAAGAGCACCCTTTACTTTATACTCAAAATATTTTTATAAAACCCTCCTTGGAGATAGCCCCCCGCCAGCATCACACACACACCAACAATTACCAAATGCAACATCCGGAAATATTCAATGACAGACCCCTTTCATACATTTGCCCCCAAAAATCACTTCCATTAAGTGAACTTTGTCACATGTCCGAAACAATGAACGGTTGCTGATGTCATTCTGTTGACGTCAGCGTCCAATTCGTTTCAGTTTTATTGGGAATGATGGGAGCCCGGAGAGGGAGACAAATATTTAATAGTAATTTCTTAATATTGAACTTAAAAAAAAATCAGTGAGTAGGAATATGCGCGATCTTGCGTCAAGACTCGAGATCACAGATATATTTATAGACGTCAAGACTGTCTTTAAACAGATTAGTTCTATGTTAATAATCATGGCCCGCATTCTTGCTTTCTGCGTAAGTCGCAACAGGCTACTAAAATCTACTGTCCCACTGCTGGGCAAAGGCCAAACTTCATAACTTCCATCAGTCAAAATTCTGTGCTGCTTATTTCCGATTCTTTTGCCAAAATCTACAGACAAAAATGTTTTTGACACAAGACAATACTAATGACGGTTGTCCTTTGGTTCGAACAAAATGCTTCATTTGTTTTACGTTTAGGAAACCCAGTTCGAATACGCGTGATGCTTTCTTATTGGAATTGATGCTTTAATTGACAATAGAGAACCATATTAAATATCAGTCAATCATAATAATATCCTCGTTTCAAACCCTCTATGACTGCATTGAACATTTATTCAAATCATTTAAGCGCAATCGATAATGCTTAACCAGCTTTAAATTGAAGTAAGAAGCCGCATCTTGATTTATGAAACACTGAACCAGCAAATTGAAATAAATATTGTTATCGAACAGTCAGATACTATTAATAGTATTTGACTGTTCGATTGTTCATTTTTTATCTTAGATTAAAAATTTATTATATTCTTACCGATCAATATTTTAAACAACATCAGCTTACGAGAATCTAATTCACAAGCCCCAAAGAGATGGCAATAAAAATCGTATTACGCCCATTTTAATTTAATATATTACTGATATTTTAGAAAATGCTTAATAAATCCGATTTCTGTTTTCCCTTATTCCGTCCAATATGCCATAAATTGTGATAAGCGTCTACCTCGAGTTAGGGAATGAAATACTTTTATTTTACATTGTCCCATTCGGAATTTGCTATTGGTTTTCGAAACTGTTGAATCGACTTTCTTTGATGATAAAATATTTGATATAAATAGAGGTGGGATAAAACTTAGACCACCAATGGGTCTATTATAGCTATTGTAGTCTTTATAAATCGTTTATCAAAATGACGGAAAATGGTTTCTGTTTAACATATTATTATGTATATTTATTTAAGGCAAGATTTTCATCAATGGAACTTAAATCCCAATAGAAAAGTATTATATTCTGATTTCCTGGTAGATAGTATACATCCATAGATTCCGCCTGATTTAAATAAATAGAGACAGGAAATATGAGATTCGTTTGTTTTTTGTCTTCAATCAAATTACTACAATGACTCTTCTATAATTAAAAAAAAGTTCCTTTGTTTGACAATCTTCTTAATTTTAAAGGACTTGATCTTAGTTTAGTCTTCTTCTTCTTCTTTATCGTGTGGTTAGTTCGTAACCTGGTGTCAGAGTTTTTAGGCCGCCCATGGGCCTCTGACTTGGCTTTACATGCCGTCAAGAAATATCTCTCAGGCATGCTGGTTTCCTCACGATGTTTTCCTTCACCGAAAAGCAAGTGATAATTATACTATACGCACATGAATCCGAAAAATCAGAGGTGCGTGCCTTGGGTTCGAACTCGAGACCTATGACTTGGCAGTCCGACGGTCACACCACTAGGCTATCACTGCTTTCTTAGTTTAGTTATATCCTTAAAATATCAGCTATAGCTATATATTTTAGCATTAGGTATTCTTCTTTTTAAATAGCAATAAAAGTATTTTCACTTCAAAGAGACCAAAACGCGACTTGTCCCAAAAAAATCCTCCGACTTCATAAACTTCTATTGGACTTCCGCGTTTTGAAGAAAAACCTAACAATCATATTTCATCTTTTTCTGTTAAAATAAGCAGACAATTGTAATTTGCCGCGTCACTGCATCGCAAGGAGAAAAATGGTCCAGTTTTTCTGGCTCACGGGGATCTAAGCGACGAGTTTTATTTTTTATGACGTCATTAACTGGAGGAAGCTGGGGTAAATAGAGCCTGCGGTCGGGCCCTCTATTTTAAACTGTTGATTGCGAACATAACGGCAGGGTAGTGATTTACATGCGGCTTTAGACGGGTTCTTGTTGATTTTAGTACGAATGCAGCGGTTACTTAGTAGGCGGAAGATAAAAAGTGGGAGATAGTGTGGTCTCTAAGTCAACCAAGTAAATTATGCAGGGGGAAATGCGTAACTACTGGGATTATTATGTTGTTCCGCCATTATTTTATAAACTTGAGAAGCTGAAATAAGGAAATTATGTTCTTTTTATTCTAAACTTGTTCATAAACAATATCAAGCTAAGCAAGAGAGGTGTCAAAAATCGAAGGGTTCGTTTAACTTTATCGACACGACAGTTTGCAACTTTATCCTCACACTTCGACGTCACACCTAAAATAGAGGTCCCCCGCTGATTTCAAAAATATTTGTATCATAAAAACATTTCACACCATCGAAATCTCGGAAAATGTAATTTTAATATCGAGAAAACAAATCGGGTACTCGACGGGGGGCGCTTCGGTCACTCGATCCCTACTGCTACCGTTTACGCCGTCGGCTCCCATAAGTCGGTCATTTGAGAAGGTAAGCTATCGAGTTTCATACTCGATAGATTTAACATGACTCGACGGCAACTCGAATCGGGTGACAGTTTGAGCGCGACACTACGTTCGGTGTTCATTAGAATAATAGAGTGAGGTTTTGAACAATTTCAACAGCTTTTTGGATAAATGCATTGAACATTATTATGAACTGTGAAATGGTACAAGATCAGCAAAAGTTTAGCAGTAATTAAAAATAACATAACTGGTGAAATGTGTGTGTACATAGGTACAGTCACAAGCACCAATATGTAAACACTTAAAAACTTATAAAAGTGTTTTTCTCCAATTGCTCTGATTAAAATTTCATGTTGTTACGTACACAGTATTCTGGAACCCATACCTATTTTGATTTAAACAATGCTATCTCCAAGTTACAATTGTTATTTCTCGCGAAAATTGCTTTTAAATTTAGGAAAGTGTATACATATTGATGCTCGTGACTGCAAAACCGGCGTAGACCTTCGAGCATTACTACCATGATGTTTTTATTATGCAGAGTGGAAGCGACATCGACGGACACCACGTATTTGGTACATCATTCCAGATCCCCCAAAATTTACCACGGTAATTAAAAAAAAAACAACAATTTTTGCATACATTTTGACCGTTTGGTATTGCAGTTTTGTAGAAAACATCAGTTTTTTTATTAGCACTTAAAAATTTCTATGTACCCCTATGTTCCATCCTGTATATCTATAGAAACTTATTGTATAACAATATTTTATCAGTGGAATTGATGCTCTAGTTAATATAGAAGTTAAGTTAATTACTCAATCACAATTTCCCCGAGTTAAATAAAACATCAAACAAACATTCCACGGCGACTCGGTAACAACATTCACAATTTTAATGATAAACCCGCAAAAACAAGGCTGCGGGCATCCGTTAGTCGCAATTTGCTATAATCACTGTATAAAGAAAGCATCACCCTTCTCAGTTGATTCCGAAACTCATTTGCGGTATATGTTTTTGATCTACACGGTTTCTCTGCGAGCAGTCGCTAGGGTCACCATGCTTCCGTGTAGGCAGAAAATGTAAACTAAACTCTATCATTTTGATACAATTTTGGTTCGTTAGGGAAAAAAGAAAGAAAATTGTGTTTATTAGTATTTTAAAAAACAGAAACACCTTAAAATTAAATAAAATTATTAATGCCAAAAGGGCCCAACTCAGCATAATGCCAGATGGCAACACAATATACCATCTGACGCAGTTAGGGCTTTGAAAATAGTCTTGGTTGCGGTTAATTGGAACCTAATTACAAAACGTTCTTGACTGTGTGATTCTTAAACGGTAGGGTCAAGTTAAGGCCCTTTTTCTTTTTCAATCCTCCTCGCAATCGCTTTTCCCCGCAATCTTGAGGTAGACAATTCTGTCTACAGGCTTTCATCTTCATCTTGCCATCTTGGCCTGAGTTTGCCGGTCGTTATCATCATTCTGTAACAAAATATTGGTCAGTCATCAAGCAGCACGAGATACTGATTTTTGGGTCTAGAATCAGAAAGGTATCAAGGACCAATCAAAACACTACGTCGAAAAAAATATGACAAACCAAATTTTCCCGTCATCATGGTCACTCTAGGTCTCATTACAAGGCGCTCAAGCGCATAATTTTGTGGTTACCACCAAACGAGAGAAGGTCGCAAGCTGCGGTCGCCAGCCACGCGCCTTTGAGGCACACAAAGTGTATTTCGAAAAAATATATTTAATTTTAATGAGACTATTATTTAAATAATTATTTTTCTGGCGGTTCGTGAGTTTTTTTAATCAAAATTAAGGTGCAGCATATAGAAATTAATGTGGTTTTAGTACGTCACCGAAAAAACAAATGAGTGAAGTAAAAGTTCGATCAAACCAGGATTAATCCAGTCGGTCAAACCAGTAAGGACCAATTCCACACGTGGCTCAGAACACTGAAGTTTGACTGATATATTATAAGCCAGAAGTATCAGTCAGTCTGCGGTATCTGCAGCTAGTCCCCAATTTGTCTGTAGTCCGAAACAGTTTGACCAAACCTTAAATGTGGTGGACATTATTTTGATGAAGGTAAAAAGGTGTCGCTAAGAATAAATTACGAATTTCATATACAATAAATTAATGTAAAGTACAACCAAAAACTTCAGCCTAACACATTCCTACTTCCTTTTTTCCCATACAGACACGACCATTAAAATAACAAATTAAATATAAAGACGACGAAGACCATTTACGATGCATTTCTACGCATACATTTCAAACGGATGAAACCAGGCTTAATCTTTTGTAACACCAATCTGACCGATTATACACGGTACCGTTTTAAGCGATGAATTCAATTGTTACAGATGAAACTCATTGATTCAAAACCCGTGCGAGAGACGTCGCATTGAAAATTTTATAGTTGGTTTTATTAGTTATAAATGAGACGATTAAATTTATCGTTCTTATGATTAGCTTTACGATGTACCGGTTAGTTTGACGTTACGTCACATTGCATCTATGATTGTCCACAGAAAACCTCCTCTTTATATGTCGGTAAACATTAATTAAGCAGTAAAATGTTAGGTAATCGTCAGATATCATCTTTGTTTTATATCTTCTATCGTGTTGATAAGCGAAACGTTGAGCGTTGCCCAAATTGAATACTTGTTCACGTTGAGGTCGATGGCCTCATGAAATTTTATGCAGACGACGAATCAGTTAAGGTTGACTTAATGGTTTTGTAGGCAGACTTATGTGTGTATTGCTTATCTACAGTATCTGTGATATCTATTCGTTAGATATGAATACGCGACGTATTCTGATGTTGTTCTTAATTAGTAATAGTTGTATGCAATTTTCTTAATGAAAATGTATTGTTATTGTGGCCTAGATCCTTCCTATATTTATTTGATATTATATCTAAAGCTGATTTAACAAAAGAAATAGTTTTGTTGGAATATCATCAGCTCAACACTCCGCTTTTAATACCAATACCAAAACATTGCGTAATAATCACCAATTGTAATAAGTGTTGAATAATAAAGTTTTATTGACCTCATTTCTTCAATCAACGTAAGCCAATTGATTCCTATTACGATTGATTTCATCGTAACGAATATTTTTCTAAGAAAGTATGTAATTTTTATCAACTGCAACCAGTTAAACCATACAAATTAAGTCAATAGTACCTCATCGTCATCATTCCTCTGCTGCTCTGACTGATCATTTTAGATGAACAAACCTTCTTTACGTTCTATTCCAAGGCTATTTCATCATTCCCCTACCCTTATTCCAATTTATTTGGGATCGGCGCAGCATGTCTTCTTCATCCATTCTTCTCTATTACTCGTCATCTCTGCAGTCACCCCCTTTCGAGCCATATCATCTTTCTCACACTCCATCCATCGTTGCTTTGGTCTTCTTCTACTGTTATCCACATTCATACTCAAAACTTTCCTCACGACATTTTCCTCATTTAGGTATCTTTAGTATCAAGCGCACAAAGTTTCAAGCGACCCGGCGCAGTATTTTGAACAGTACCTAAAACTCCTGTATCAGTTTTCCTTAAACAACTTTTGCTAGTTCTACAAGTAGATAAGCAACGGTTACAACTGTTTGTCTTGCAGTTCATTCATATGCATGAACGTAAATACTTATCTTTATATTCGTATTCCCTTGTGATAGCTACGGGACTTCTGTCAGTATAGTTCCGTCATTTAGTTTTAATATAATGCAACTGCATTTGGAGACAATTTAGAAAACTCCAAGTCAAGAGTTTGTAACTTAGATTCATTTGAGGGCGTCTTCTCTGGACCTTATCTAGATTCCTAATTGTTTACTGGTTTATTCGTATTGGTCTATGAACGATTCAGTTTGCGCTAAGTTATCATCATTATCCTGTCCTTATCCTAAATTATTTGGTGTCGGCGCAGCATGTCTTCTTCTTCCATACTTCCCTAGTAGTCGCCATCCCATGGGTGTCTTTTCTAGCCATATCATCTTCCACGTAGCTTATCCATGGTTTGTTTGGTTTACTCTTTTAGCCATTCATAACGATTTGGTTCTAAGATATTGATTCAATATTTCTGCAAGATTACAAAAAGATTGCCAGTAGCAGCAGCAACCATGTCAAGGCCAATCAAAATACTTCAGTAGGGCCATTAACACGACAGAAGATTTTGTAATCAAACACTACCAATTTAGATCTCTTGACATCTATTAGAGCTAACGAGTACAATAATAGCGAATCAGATAAACTGAGGATGTTTAGACAAGATCGGTCGGTTTCACAGTGAGCAAATAAACTGAATTGTAACGTTATGATGCCAAGGCTATAACAATAGAAAATGTTGGTCTAACACTTCAAAGATCGTATGAGATATGTTTAGAAACGTAGAACGCTTGAGTAGAAAATTCCATCTCATAATGCCTCAAGAAACTTATGAAAACAAATACTTGGCCGTATAAATAAATAGATTTTGTACAAGGTGAAATCTTTTGGCTGTAGTAAAAATATGATGTGCTTGTAGTGGTTTCTAAACGTAAAATTAGAAATCTGCTAATCCGTGACTTAATCATTTCCTCAGCCTTTAAGAATAACTTGAACTTTTTATTTTAGAAGTAGAAATCATATCAGGAATTTCTCAGTAGCAGTCACGGAGTCAGGAATTGCACCCGGTTGGCAATAGGCTCGCCCCATATTACATGGGATTTAAACATAACTGGCGATATGTGGGTGTCCTATTAGGTACACCTCTGCCTAACCCTTCGGCGATCACAGGCGGAAGTTATGTTATGTAAAACATATCAGCCGAAATGCATGCACTGCTGGTCATAGGTCAAGCGTTGCTACATCACCCGCTCCCCTACTTCTCATATCCAGTGGTTTCCAGATGTCTTCACGATTCTAACAATATTTAAAAGCAAAGGTCACTCAAGTAATAAACAATAACAATAAACATCTTTACATACTAACAACAGTGGTTTTCATGAGACAATGTTACTTTATAGGTACGAACCGTCCAGACATTCTCAACTCATAAAACGAGTAATTTAATGCAAGATTTGCATATGAAAGCTTACGTAAGCTACAACCGTTTGCAATCACATAACTATTGAAACAAATGGCCTTATGAGACGGAAATATCTGAATTAAATAGGTGTAAAAGAGAAAGGAGAGGGAGTCAAATGAGTTGACCCGAGATTCCTTGCCACAATCAGCGTGCGAAGTCAAGTCTTATTGGTTCTGTCAGTCTTGTTAAATGTGAAATTCAAGTCATATTCAATTAGGCATACATTACTTCAATGAGCAATGAGCCTGCTCAACTGTGTTGGTATGGTAAGTAGTCACTCTATACGTTTAAATATAACTGTACAAGTAGTCTACAGTGTCTGTGGCTGTGTTATGCAATTAGATATTTTAGGTTTTTATTTTCTTCCTCTTCTCTCGTCGTTATAAAAAAACAATGAATTAATTACTTATTCATATTCAATTCTATTCTGCCCCATGGGCTCGTGGTATCGCAACTGCTGGGTGAGCTGGGTGGGGAATCCTGGACTCGATACCCAAGTAGGGCAAAGTGTTAGGTTTATCCATGACTACTCTCAGTTTCAACAAAGAGTATGCAAGTTGGCGGGTTAAAGTGTTTCCCTCGTATGTAAAAAAACACATTAAGGCATTGGTCCTGTGGCTGACATATGGCCTTGTCAGATTGCCGACCCATCGGACTATGAAAGAGAGGTAAGAGAGATAGTGCAGCTGTGTTTGCGCATTCACTTGGTACATATAACATTTCCTGCATCAATGGCCAGTCTCCGCTGAGATCGGCCGCCATGACCCAAAATAGGAAGATTATTTTTATTCCGTGTAATTCTATTCTATTATTTATATGGTTTCCGAGAAGCAATCTCAATTAACACCTGAGAATAATAGTTTTAATCTTATTATAATAAAACGATTACCTTTAAAAACAAGTTAAACCCATTTATGACGGGCAAATGTCAATCGATGTAAAATCCAGTTTATTGGTTATCTATCTCATTTCATCAAGAAAATTAAGTAACTGTGATTTTATTACTTGAAAATGATTCCGAAATGTTTCGGCGCGACATTTTATGAGTAAAATCATTTCAAACTCCTACGCACCTGATTTTAGTGCGTTCTCATAAAACAAAGAGGTGGTTATTTTAATAACGTAATTATTGTGTGGAGAAAACACACATAATAATATCATTTTAGTCAAATAAAGTAGGTAATCCTAACTGTGGTAACTTGAGAATTTTTACTGCATGTGTGTGTAACATAAGGACATCAACTTCCCCTTAGGCATGAATTATCCAGAAACGGCATAAGGTGAAGGCGCGGCGCAGGCGTGGAACGAAATCGTTCCGTTATCGAACGTTCTTTAGTTTAGATCGTCTTAATCATGAGATTTATTTTGAACTACAAATAGGATCTCCTCGTACTGAAAGACCAAAAATAACCCACAACAACCGAAGGTGACGTCATAAAACAAAATGTCTCCGTTTATCATCGCGAAGAAATGTTAATTAAATCACTGTAAACATTGGGTGGGTAGGCAGAAATCGTCATTAATACACGACAACTAACGCTAATGGGTGTGGGTGGCTGACTGTTCAAACGTAAACCGATTGGGTTGACGACAAAAATGTTAGCTTATATTTAGAAGTTAGCTCATTAAGATTTAATAGGTTTATTATAAATGTATTTGATGCTGAAATGGTTAAGTTTATACTGAGAGTTTATAATAATAGAGTTAGTAATCAATGAAAACTATCAGTAGTGTCTCTTTTTGAGTTCAATCCAAACTGTTGTTGTAAATCTTAACAATAGTATTTTTTTCTTTTTTTTAAATATCTGTGGTATTTTTCTTTTTGTGTTACATTGAACAAATTCTTTTGATTTTTTTTATTACCTAAACCAATCCCTGACCATGTCTGCCGTATGACCTATGAGCGGCCCCTGCGAGCCCTGACACAGCCAGAAGGCGTCACGACACACTTCGAAAGAGATGGCGGAACGAGCTGAACTAAACCAACACTCAGTGTTCTACATTACCCATGTCATGTCATGAGGAGAGGTCTTTGCCCATTAGTGGGATAACGCAGGCTAACAGTTAAAGTCAGCCAATATCTATGTTATGGACTTAGGTTACACAGAAAAAAAACACAATTAAATCTACTGATTTGTGACCTACCGGATTTCAGATCTACTTTGAAGTAACAAATAATTTAATTCACACTCAGACCAAAACAACAAAAAGTTGTTGTCACATTTAAATTAAATAGTGTCAACATAATCATTTCCTATGATGAATAAAAACAGAATCACCTTTTTGTGCCCAGCGTCAAAGTCGGTAGAAAATGAAACTGACTCCAAAAATAGCCATTTGTCGTCAGAACGTAACATTTTTAGCCGCTCGGTCAGATATGATTTAATGGAGTGCCGAGAGGTTCGTTAACATTAATAAATTCTATGCCCCTACCATGGGACTGCTTTTTTCGTACACAGTTCTGTTGTACAGTTTTTTTAGCTCTAAGTATATATTTGGGTAAGCTAGCCATTGTACTTAAGCTATACCATCGCAATTTGTATTCAATTATATATTTTTAATTTCGTGTGCAATAAAGAATAGGAGTAAGATTTTTTGTTTGACTCACATTTATGCTGTCTTTGCATATTCTGACTAAGTAAAGTCACGCTATCCAAAAGGAAAATTTCAAAGATTTCTTCAAAAATTAGAAAACTTTTCTTAATTTGAACACATCTACTGAAGTTAGTAAATCGGGCTAAAGCTATTGAGCGCATAAATAGATAGCAGTATCTGAGATAAAAATGTCATCTATTTGAACCTGCACCTGGTCCTACACGTAGATCATCTAAAAAAGAATGCCCTAACAGCTGATTGAAAGAAATTAAAAGATGAGTCAGACAAATTAAAAAATAAATTGCACCAAAACCTCATTGGTGACATTCATTTTTTTTTACTCAAACCAAACAGTAAACATGGTAAATATCCCGTTTCTAAAGTTAATGATAATGTTAGTGACCATGACAGTTTAAAAACTTATATTTATTTTTAAGTTCATGCTCTAAACAATACCTCTAAGTTACCACAAAACTTTCTTCAAAACTCCAAACCCACTTGTAGAATCCAATTAGAACTAGGAAATGGGCTTCGGGACTGTTCGAAAGAGATACCGTGGCCCTGGAACACAAAGGGCAAAGAAGGAACATGGATGGGTTTTAGTCAAATAAAGTCTGACAGTCCCTCCCACGGAACCAAGAGCGAGAGGGGGAGGGGGTTATTTGATGACTTCCCATCCCATAAAAAACTAGGAAATGGAATACAACAAACAACTATCGTCATACATACACAAGACCAGTAGTAGGGAACCAACTCCTTCCTACCAGACGCTTTTAACTTTCCTTTGGCACTTCGTTAGTCTTGTTTGTATTTATTTAAAGTGTGATAACTTATCCGTCGACTGAGAACAGGATATGTGCCTAACAAAGTCCTGGGATTCTGGGATTCATTTGCCATTTCCACGCCTAATCTGTAAATACTTTATGTGATCGTTTTACATTCGTTTGGTCCTTCGGGGAATAAGTTTTGAAATAATGGTCCTTGGAGCTTGATGGTAGAAAATATTATAAGGGTATTTTAAAATAAAAGTAGGTATGGATGATAAGCTTAGATTTAAACGGGTTTACTCATAATTGCTAATTTAAGTTGAGACACGTTTCAACGTTGAAAAATTTAATGGTTAAGAAGATGTTAATCATAAAGTACTTAACTTTAACCAGCGTTCATGAACAAACCCCAAAGAATAATAGGATATTTGTTTCTAATCCAGTGTTGCAACTATCTTAACTTATCTTTTTTTTTCTAATCTGACGTTGTGAATGAACGACTATATTAATGCATGCCGAATGATGGACGTTGACTTAGGATGAATAATGATTTTAATGTTAAATAAATATGGAACCACCATTAAATATTGTACACCTTATAGGTATGTTTTAGAGATCCTTTATAATAATCATAAAAACTAATAATTCACCTGTGACAAACAATAAATGAATTTGAATTAATTTCTTATAAATGGTTCTCGATGACCCACAATATGCGTAAAGCATAATTTCGTGTCCCAAAAAGTCCCAATCCATTCGAGTCCACACAAGTTTCATTTCTTTCACCAATGTTCTTCTCACGCCTTACAGTTTTTTTACTAGCTAAGTATTTTCACTCCGTAGTTTAGAACTCCGTCCGCAAATTCGAGTAAGGAAAGACATACACCAACTGTAACCTAAGATACTTCACCGTTACCTTCTCGAACTTAAGACGATATTGTGAAATGTGACAGTCGTTTGACATTTTCACTTTACAAGACAAAAGTACATACAATTAAGTCGCAAAGGCATTTTGAATGTTTGCGACTAAAAAGGAATGTTAAACACGACTAGCTGTTTCCTTACCTAACTCAATGCGAAAAAATGTATAGGAGACTTCTTCAGCTTTGAATCTTAATTTGAAGTATGAAGTATGAATTGGAAGTATGAAGTATGAATTTGAAGTATGAAGTATAAATTTGAAGTATAAGTATGTGAATATGAAGAACGTACATGCGATTTTGATCTTTATGGATTCAATTTGGTCCTATGCAGTATGCATCTATAACACAATACAATTGGCAGTAGATTACAAAGTGTTTCGTAGGCTTTTAAAGTTTATTTCCATTATTACCGCCTAGCTTAAAGGCAATAAAAAATTCTAACACAACATCGCCAGCAAAGTGCCTCATGTTCAAAAATACTTCTCTTGAAATAACCTTGGCAGAATAAATCGTTTCAATTTCCTTTAAGAGTTGATGCAAACATGAAAGTTGGCGGTTATTTTAAAAGTATGCGTTAAAGTTTATACGACGCTCAGGAGAGCATGTCGCAACTAAAGAACAAAATTGAATTTGTAACGTGAGAGGTCGGTCGTAAAGAGTTATTATTATAGGTGTTTCTTTTGTTTGTTATAATAATGCGCTCAGTCGACGCTGCGCTAAGCAAAAAAATCTCAAAGGACCAAGTTTACAGTTCGTGCAAATGAAAAATAAATCTGTTTTGGATTTTTTTTTGCGCTGTTGCAATCTACGTTGGTGCTTTAAGCACAAATAAAAAGTATGTATTAAAATATTATTAGCTGTAAAAATGTAATAGAAAATGAAACTGCTTATTTTATTTTATATTTTGCTGGAACGTGATATGAGCCATTTGAAAAGTTGACGATCTGCCGACAGTTAGTGACGATTCGATTCGGAGACTCGTAGTTTTTCCAACTTCTGAAGCTAAAGTTATTTTTCACTTTTTCCTCCTTTGGAAGTCTGTTAAAAACGACAGGTTAAAGCAGTTACGCATACAAGGTCTTCTATACTTTTTCAACCCATAACTGAACTGACGATGTTTCACCATATCTGCTCTGAAGCCAGAGAAGCAATTCCATCTTCAGTCTTCATGCATGGCGTAAAACAATTTATAATTCAGTAAATGTAGGACTTATATTAAACGGTATCAATTTGTCACCTTCCAAAAGTTTTCATAGCAGGAAACTGGCCATGAATCGTATCACGAGATACTGTATGTGACTAAGACAGGCAAAATTAACACTATATTAAGAAATTGTTGGTAAAATAAATCATGTGTTTCTGTTTTGAGACCAATCTTGGGATTTCAAATATTTTCAGAGCTAAAATCAAACCTTAATTAAAAGTGTTCATCACTCAGTCTTCAATTATTGTAGCCTCTTCTCAACACCTGCCAGCTCAACCGGATGCAGCTGTACACCAGTATTTTACATGGAGCCAGTATTTTACACTGCCAAACGTAACGACTGTCAAAGATCTACAAATAATAGCCAATCTACAAAATATGTAGCTTCATCCATATATGCAAAAGTATAATATTAACGATATCAGTAAATAAAACAAACTTATTGTGTAATATCGATAATTTTGCTCGTAATTTTCTACTACAATGACCTCTGATCGATAGTAAAATGTACATAAACGTTCTGCTGGTGACTTATTGGTGTTATCGGTTTAAGTATTATGTTTACGTAGTAATTTACAACAATTATGACTTCTTTATATTATTTTATGTCTTTCTGACAACAGAATAATTGAGCATTTATCATGGAAGATTGCACTTCTTCAACAGTATGGTGAATACTTCTTCAGTCATTATTTAGATAATCATGACCTAGTGCGAGTGGCAGCCTAGTCCCTTGTCCTTCTAGAAGGACTTGCAACTTTATTGTCATAAGCGCATAAATAGCTTTAATCATGATTCCCAACCATTCCATTCCATCCATTTGTTTTCCATTCTTTTTTTTATTTTTCCATTTCTGCCCTTATCCTAATTTACTTGGGGTCGATGTAGCATATCTTCTTCCGTACTTCTCTATTACTCGTCATCTCATCAGACACCTCCTTTCTTGCCATATCGTCCTTCACACAGTCTACCCATCATATCGGTAGCTTTAATTTTTCTGCTTAATACATTTTTTACATTTCCATTGTACATTTTTAACTTTGGAATCGTCGTTATCGCTGACTAAATCTCACTGTATCTTGGCCTCTACACTAATTAGTGTTTTCTAGAGGGTTCAAATTAAACTTACTATTATTTCTCCTTCTCTCTCTGTATTCATTTAAAGCTGAAAATGCTAAGCACACTCTTCTAAAGACTAAACAGCACAACCCTCAAGTGCTACTTCTGCAGCTAACCCTGTAACATCCTACTCTTTGAAAAGATCACAGTACAAGTTGAACAAGGCAACTAGTTCATCGTCAACTACTTTAAACATCCGTTCCCCTCGGTCGACTGTTGTCAGTAATAAGTTTCTCGTTTATCTCAACTAGCACTTTGAGATTTTCTCTATCTGCAATTTGTTTTTATGTTTTATAAGTTGTAGTTTGATTTTGTTTATTGCGTTTAGGAAAATAAGTGGAGTTTATGAGCCGTTTTCAACTAAATCAACGAGAAATTAGCGATCATGGAAATCTATTTCTGAAATTCTGTAATGTTTTTAGGCCCATAAAGAGTTAACATTAATTTCGACATAATGATTCAAATAAAACGATAACTTGTCAACAAATGCTCCGCATGCTCCGATCACAAGCTAAGCTCATACGCTAACTTAGATGGATCAAATCTGATATATCAACTATCAAAAATTTACTAGTTTTTTATTGATCGTTATTTGATTTACTTACTTTACCGTTTTGTGCAGAATATTTTTTTTATTCGCAACACTCTCTATAAATAGGACAAAGGGTAGCTGCACCAAACACCGTCCAATAATCTACGAACGCCAGTGCGGTCCTCCAGGAAAATACGGTGGCAGCAAAATGACGGACGGCATTAATTAACACGATTACCCTATTCGTGATTGGGGGCTAATCGCAGGGGCTGTTTGAACTGGCGACCTATTTGTCCAACATTTGCTTTTGTAATTAAAAGTACATATGAGTTTAATTGGTAGAATAGGATCAGATGTGTGTCGTATGAGGTGATGCTTCATGTTATGCGGGGTTGGTGTTTTGAAATTGGATTTAAATTAAATATGTGTTCCCCGTCCCGCCTCGTTGGTCTAGTGATAGCAAACGCGACTGCTGAGTAAGATGACCTGGGTTCGATTCCCAAGTCGGGCAAAGTGTTACTGGATGTTTTCTTCAATAATTTCTCAGTAACAGCCACGGAGTCTGGATTTGTGCCCGGTTGATGGCATTGCATGGGATATAAACATAAGTAGCTAAATGTAGGTGTGTTTTTAGGTACACCTCTGCTCTAACCTAAACCCGAGGATCACAGGCGTGATGTTCTGTTATGTATTCTCCCTCTCACAAAGACTTACGGTAAAGAGGTCTGTATCCAAGCAGTGTGAACAAAAAATAGACTGTTATGCTATGACAGATACACTCCGAAGTCTTGAGAAAAAAAAGCCGTGATACTCTCAGATCCGGAAGCCAAGATAAATTCTAAGGCAGTTGTCCCACCGCCGCGCCGGCAGGAAAGCGACTTACTATCGGCTATTTTCTCGCTCAAGAAACGTACAATAGACGCACATTCCGTGTAAACAAAAAAGATGACTGTTTACACTGTCGGCGAGAACTCGCTCCACTAGTTAGTCGCTGAGCGACAAAAGCTTTCAAAAATAATACTCGTTCAGCGAAGCTCGCTTGGCGGTCAGAACTAACTCCAAGAGACCAAACAGCGGTCATTTCTACCTAGGGGGCGGATTTAAGTGCACAGTTTATGAATTCAAAATAAAATTTAATTTCAAAAATTAAAAAAAAAAAAAAAACTAGAACTATTATTGCTGTCGGGACGGGAACACGTGCGTAGCGCGTCGCATTTGTTGCAGTGTTGCGCAGGACTAGCCGCACCGAGCGAGTGGTGAGAATCGCCCGTCGCACTCGCATGCTCGCTTATAGCGCACAAAACTATCGGAACTACACACTCGATTTCGTTGCTCGCCTACGCGTCTCAGTTTCTAGCTATATTCGCTCCTCGCTCATCGTTGGCGGTGGGACAACTGCCTATATCTGATAACATACAAAACGCAAGTACAAAAAGTTTATAAACTCACTCACCAAAGATAAGGTAGGTCATTTTATAAAGCATTTTACGCAAATCCTTGTCCAATAAATTCTCAGAAGTAAGTAGGTAGCAAAAGCCTTCTAACTTATATGAGGAAGCCTATAACTTCATAAGTGTTTCCGACTCTGAGGAGAATTTCACCCAAATCTCATATCGGATGACTACTTTAGAGAAGCGTTCCTTTGATATCAAACTCTGAACAATTTGAGAATGAACAAGTGGACACAGTGGGGGCGCAAGTGGACTCAATGGGATGGCGTAAATTAGAACTCTAAGCTTCTTGTTACATACCGTCCCCAAATGCTATGCTATAGGGATCGTGTGGATCCTTTTTGGGTCTTCCGTAATTGTAAACCTTGAGATTCGATCAACGGGTGTGTTATATTAAATTTTAGTTATAAGGATTAGTTGCAATGTCTTTAAGGATTTTCAAGTATTCGCTCTTTCGTGTCTATTAATTCGGTATTACTTTGGAGAATTACCAAAGCTTGTCGCTAAAGCTTTACCGTAACCCCTTTATGAGAGGAACTGCCTTTGAGCCAGTGGGGAGCCTGATTTAAAACCTTATAGTCCACTCATAATCCCTACGTTTATTATGATTGAGAGGGTCAAGGAGTCGACTTGAAGATAAATGTTTGGATTTACTGGGTTAGTTAACTAAAGCATAGTGACGAGAAAGTGGGGAGGAGCTCGTGGCTAAATAACAATAGCCGTTCGGGTCGATCTTTAAAGGTAAGGTAAAGCCGCGCTTGTCTAGGTTCGTCCGTTGATGGATGACCACCCATTACATACCAAGTTTTTTTTCGTGCATTGGAAAGCATGTTTAGCTGTTGGTCCCAGCTAACATTTATAGATCTTTGACAGTCGTTACAGGTAGTCAGTGGCTCAAAAGTCTGACAACCAGTTTTACCAAGGTCGTCGTTTATCGTATTTAACCCAGTGCTACTGGGTTGTGGAGGTCAGATAAGCAGTCGTGGCATGTAAAATACTCGTATTCAGCTGAATCCGGTAAGACTGGAAGCCGATCCTAACATAGTTGGGAAAAGGCTAGGCAGATGATGAATGACGAGAAAGTTGAGTGAAAGTTGTAGGATAAAACATATCCTATACATTTTGATGTATAACAATTTTATTGCCTACTCCCTGTCTAGACAAGTTGACCGATAGGGCTATTTATATCTGTGAATAACAATAAAGCCTGTCATGTCATTGTTTCTACTCCCCAGTGTCTAAAATATCTTCTATATTCCGGACAATTCGAAGTAGGTCAAATGTCTTACCAATGATTCAAACAAATGACTGTGTTTACTGTTCTCCGAGTTTATTTTGATGAAGATATATCAAGAACCCTCAAGTCTCAATGATCAATCAAGTATCGCATTGAGAACTTTAAACGACTTAATTAACTCATCAAGCTACTTCAAAATAAATCCAATAAAGCATTTAATAATCTTTACAGTTAGACGGGCAATTTAAATAATTAGTCCATAATCGACGGATAATAAAACATTCAAATATTCAGATACGTGCTTTATCTTAAAAGTTGGACGACAAAAAGCAGAATAATTAAGCAACTTCTAATTATTTTCTATCGTCGAAAGATAACTCGATTGATTTATATATGACGAAGTAACTGAAACAGATAAAGAGTTGAATTTACGATGTTTGTATGATAACCGCTTTATAATTATTTGTTTCGACGTTTTAATCGAGCTTGAAAGCGCTTTGTTCTAATGAGTTATAGCTGTTGGAAATTGATCGTTATTTATCGTTAATACGGATTTCAATACGTCACTGATGAGTTATTTTGTTCGGTAACTGATGACACTTCATAATTTTTAATGGCCATTGATTTTAACGGGTTGAATTAATTATTTTTATCTCCTGTTTCCCTCGTAGCGTTTGGCCTATTAATTTTAAATTTTTATCTGTGTTGATACCGATGTAATTAAAGCTTTCCCAGTATGCGTATCTCTTATATTGTACTATCTCTCGTATTGTTAATTTGTGATGGATTTCGTAAGACACGGAGCATACCTATTGTCAAATTTGTTGCTCATCTGACTAAAGTTAGGAAGAATCACCGGTCAAACTTTCTTCCAACATTCATATCTTTACATAGTATAAAACAAAGTCACTCCCGCTGTTTGCGCGCTTAGATCTTTTAAACTACGTAACGGATTTGAATGCAGTTTTCAGCTATAGATAAAGTGATTCAAGAGGAAGGTTTATATGTATATTGTACCCGTAAGGAGCGGGGGCGAGTCACTTGTTAAAATTATAAATGCGAAAGTGACTTTATCTGTCTGCCTATCTGGTACCTTTTCATTCCTTAAAATCTTGATGGATTTCGGTGGACACACAGATATACCATACATAGCCTGGGGATATAGGATACTTTTTATCACGGCAGTACATCTCCGTGGTATAATATCCGACCTCAGAATGAAGGAAACCGTCGAGAGAAGCCGTTCCTATACTATCATCATCATCTGCCTAGCCTTTTCCCAATTATTTTGGGGTCGGCTTCCAGTCTAACCGGATGCTGCTAAGTACTAGTATTTTACGTGGGGCGACTGCCTAGCCGTTCCAATACTATATTTTTCTTGTATTATAAATTTAAGGTTTAAACGCCACAAGACGTTATATCATCCTGAAAAAAAACACCATTTAAAAGCACCAACACATCTCCATTAGGCACGTTTTTATTTTCCTCCAAACTCCTTAGCATTGGGGGCATTATAAACAGTTATCAAGGTTATAATATCTTAATGGTTCAAGTTTAGTACAAATAGTCGTCGAGAGGGTACTATTCTTCATTAGCAAGGAGACCCTGTAAATTATTCTTTAGGTCACTTCGGTGCTATTTAAGTTAATTTAATAGTAACTTTGCACACTGCTCACGTACTTGCGACGTCCTGGCTAATATTAATTTGGTGTTCATGTAGTAAGTGACTTGGTTTTCATTTTGTTTTATGTTTTCTCGTTTTGAGGTTTTTGTGTTTTGTTGAATTTGTGGTGGAATGGTTTTTTTATGCAGTTAGCATTATAATGGGAGATATTTTTTTTAAATTCCCATAAGTAGTACAGTACTCGTCATTCATTCATTCTCATTCCCTTAACCCAATTTATATGGGGTCGGCGCAGCATGTCTACTTCTTCCATACTTCACTACTACTCGTC
Organism: Noctua pronuba; assembly: GCA_905220335.1. NCBI lineage: Eukaryota > Metazoa > Arthropoda > Insecta > Lepidoptera > Noctuidae > Noctua > Noctua pronuba. Next base: position 11,412,917 of record LR999902.1, read on the forward strand.
ACCTCAGCAGTCACCTCCTTTCTAGCCATGTCTTTCTTCACACCGACCGTCCATCGTGCCTTTGGTCTTCCTCTTCTCTTATAGTCACCCACATTCATTCCTCGGCATCACATGTCTATACCGCGATAACCGATTACCACACAACTTTCCAGTGCGACAGGACAGTACTAAATAAATTAAGTTATTTTTATTCTAAATTCCTAAAACTGTCCCTCATTTGAAGGGTGCTGATTCGTTATGTGCTGTATAAAACTACAAAAAAACCTACTCTATTAATAAATAAGATATTTCTAGCCCTCCTTATTTTATCTTTTTCAGATCGCTAATGATGGAAATCCATGTGCACCTGCACTTTATGTAAAATCTACTATAGATCTAGTACCTAAGTCTTTTCCTTCCAATCCAGTACCTAAGTCTTAAAAGAAAGGAAAGTTTTACACTTCCTGTCAAAACAGAGTACACTAAACTTTTTTTACCGTTTTAAAACTTAAAGCTTACTCCAATAAGAGGTAAGTCGTAGCTCGTGGGCGCATTCCTGTTCGAGCAACATTTTACGATACATGTTGTGTGCCCACTCGGTGGTTTGTTGTGGGTGCCCGTGGTACAGCACTCGTTCGATAGATGGCGGCACGTGTACACAAAAATAAGGTAACAATCTAAAAATGTTATTTTAAAAAAAGTTTTTGTATCTTATGATCTGAATTGCGTATTTGTATAGCATTTGGATGTATTTAAGGGTAAATTATTTTATTATTCTAACATTTTAATGAATAAGTAAGATATTAATACATGTACCGTCACGAGCAATTGTCATATTCTTTCGACTCGAAAAATAGATGACAAGTCCTGCTCTAGCTTCTAACAGTACCTACTATGAATTAGGTACTTTATCAATTCCAAGAAAAATATTTCCGAAAGCAGGAATTCCAAAAAAGAAATTCACTTACCATTTTTTTACATAGAAAAAGCCTCTCAACTTGAAACAGGTTAAGCTCTTCAAAATGAATTTATACTCAAAATAAATTACAAGTTTATACAGAACCTAAACTGACATAGAACGGCGGGTGGCCACCCGAGGCAAAAAATTTTAGCCTGAATAATTAGTAATTTATAGACTTTGGAACATTTAAATAAGACACATGACATGGTCAGGCCCTTAAATTATGGACTAAGTTCAAGTAAGGTAACTTAAGTGCTGTTAAAGTTTTACTTTTTAACGTACATAATAAGATACATAACTAAGTAGGTCGAGTAATAAGGAGCGACAGTGAAAATAGCAACATACTCGTAGGTTGTACCTATTATGTTTTACACAAAGTCATATCTTTGTTTACTCCAATTTAAACTTCAAAGATTTACGAGATGCAGAAGTTTCACTTATTTTATGAAAAGTCTACCTCAACCCAAACTCAAAGCATTATCATCATCTGCCTAACTTTTTCCCAACTATATTGGGGTCGGCTTCCAGTCTAACCGGATGCAGCTGAATACCAGTATTTTACATGGAGTGACTTCCTATCTGACCTCCACAACCCAGTTAGTTCTAGATAATACGATACTTCTTGATAAGACTGGTCGTCAGACGTTTTGGGCCACTGACCCAACCCAAACCAACGCAAACTCAAAGCATTTGCTTCAAATAAACTATATAGTTACAGCCATTTACAGACACTTGAATTGTCAAAGAGTTGGCCTGTCAAAAAGACGAATCTAGTTCTATGATATAAAGAAGAATGGGCAAAAAACTACATGGACCCTTTCCAAAATCAAAATATTTTTACAAAATATTCAAGTGAGTCTGAAAAATATTCTTTACTCCATGACACACACAACATTCATGTTAACAATATCTCATATATTTATTTTCAAACAAACACAATAAATCGACATTGAAACCTTAATAACATACTGGTTAACGTTTTGTTTCTGAATTTATTGGACACGTTGAAAGACGAATAAATCATACATAGACCAGCGTAATAAAGTGTAACAATATTGGGTGTGCTGGACCAAAAAAGGATTCGTAATTGGTCTGTGGTCGGTCTCGGTTAAATAGGAGTTAATGTCTGAATTATGGGGGTCTGTCTGTGAGTGAATCACTGTACACATGATAGAATCCTAATTTATGTTTGATAAATATAGGATCTTTACAGCTATTCAAAAATTCTGAAAAGCTGACGTCCATCAGTCCAATATTCAATTTATGCTATAGTGAACTCTTGTGAATGATGGAACTAACATCAACCCATTAAGTAATTCCAGTACAAAATATGTATAGTTTAATTGAATATGTAATGAAACTTACAAGATTGAATAGAAAACATCGAGCTCCCAAAGAATCTCCACAATTCAAACCCCATAAAGAAACTGACTTAGGAAATAAAATACGAAAGCTCGGAAACAGCACCGAGGGGCAGACCTAGTCTCATCCATTTAACGGTAGTAATAAATAATTCGTGTATAGGGATAACGACGGACGATCAAAGCGAGTTTGTTATGGAATTTGATTGGCCCGTAATTACATTCAGTTTTAACTTGCTGGTCATATGAAATTGGTCGATAATAGCCCCTCGATCGGTCTATGGGACCTATTACAATATGAATGTACAAAATTGTTTACGTAATTTGTAGATTTGAGGATATCTCTAAAGCAATTTCGTTTCACTGTCCAAAAATGTATCACACTGTTGAAAACAGTTGTGAGAATATCTCTTAACGTAGCAGATCGGGTGCGCCAAAGTTCACCTAAATTTTCAACTCCGATAATTGGAAATCCGAAAATGTTCTTCCTAACATTTTTCATCCTAACAATCACAATTCCTAACTACTCTGTCTCTAATTTTATAATCCCGAAGCATTCAACTTCATAATGTCAGTAGCAATAAACATCTATTACACTTTTATTTGTTTTCCTATGTTTTCTCAACATAACCATCTTTAACACTATTATTCAAAGTCATATATTTTTTGTTTAGATTTCTTTGTTTAGACTTAGAAAAATTTAACCAAAAAAAGTGTTATTTTTGCAAACCGTTTATTTTCTCTATTCTATCGTATAAAACACCTAAATGTAAGAATAAAGTTTCTTGGTGTTTTTTTTCTCCGACTAACCGTTTGTCGTAAAAAGGATGTGGAAGAGATCCATAGGTTAGGTTAGGTTAGAACTGTGACCTGTAACTACGCGCGAGCCGAGCGAGCGTAGCGAGCGGTGCCGCGGCAGCGGCCGGCGAGCGTTACTTCGAAATTGGTTGCGAAATTTTTCTAAGTTTTTTTTTCATAGTGCCCCCAAGACGAGACTCTGACCTGTACTTATGTTTAGGGATAAAAGCGTTATGACAAAAAACAGTAGGAGTTTAAATATATTTACATTAATGATATTATTAATTACAATTTTCGGAAACATGAGTGTTATGAACATTGCCAGTAGCACTACAAATAGTATGAATGAAAACTTTAGGATGAAAATTTTTAGGAAGAGTGATCATTCGGATTACAAATCGTTAGGAAGAACAATTTCGGGAAAAGAACTTTAGGTGAGCCAATATGGACCCTAGCAGATCATTCAGGTCTTTACCAATGACAAACGCCAGTCACCGACCACCACTTTCGATGACTATGCAAACGGAGCCTTCGCGATATCACGGATACTGCTTTAAACCAATTCTTAAAGTTAAAACATCCCATAAATCATACCTAACTAACTAACCGACAAAAACAACACAAAAAAAACAATACAAAAGGTTAACCCTTCTACAATTCAAACAGCCAAAACTCACAACATAACCGCAACTAAAAGCCAAAACAAATCTAAACGGGTATCAAAACAAAAAAAAATATTCGCAGAAATCCGTAGCATATCAAATAACGTAAAAAATTTAGGCAAATACAATGGCAAGCAAATACCGGTCCTAGCCTAGTGAAATAAAACGCGTGACTAACACTGTGATACAATTTTGTGGTCGCGGTACCAAAGTAGATAATAATTTTATCGGTGATAAATGTAGGCCTGTGTGTGATTTTTATGGTTCTGCGAATGAGAGAAATGATCAAATAAATGATGTATCAACTGATTATATTGCCGCGATTATTCATCGGTTTGGCGAACTGAATTCCGAAGTAGCTGAGTTCACACGTTTGGTTGGAGCTTTAGTGGGATCGTTTCCTACTATGGGACGATTATCTGTCGCATGGTACCATTATTCATAAAAATCTACAGTCTTATCAAGACTGTAGATTTTAGCGTAGTTATAGCGTCTTTTTAATCGATGATCATGGCACGATAGATGACGATAAGGACAGGAAAATCATGATGATGATGAAGATCTAGAGACTCAATAAGTTTATTTTGAAAGCATAAAATCTTAGATATATAAGTATGTAGGCAGCATATAAATTCAATAGCTTGATATAAGAAACGATAAATGCAATTTATTCCAAACACTTTAACAATGTAAAATGAAGAAAAATACTACACTTAATATCGATGACAAAGCGTTCAATATGACATAAGATTCAACAAAGGCTATCATTTATTGTAATACTTAAATCCCAACGAAAGATTACAAAGGTGACATAGTAACGAAGCACTGGAGACAAATCTAAAATATCGACGTCATAAATTATCCAATTTCTAATAAGCTTTCGAAGAATGACTGTAACAATTCTTTACGAAGATCAAATATTTGACCTGCGTTTATCGCAAACCACCAATGACTCAGTGTGAAAAAAGACACTGCGGTGTGTGGCTACAAGAACAGTATCAAATTTTACGACTCCCGTGTTCATGGTAATGTGACAATGTTTATTGCTATCATCGCTGTTTTATTGGCTTTCCGATTTATTATCTTAACAACAAAAACCCACGTTTTTTGCACTTCGTTGGCTCGATTTTAGTGGTTTACCATGTAATCTCGTTGCGATGAGTAGGTAAGCGCCAAAAGGAAATACTTAAATTCCCATTTGACTCACATGACTGTATTATATTTCTTTGGTTTATGAGTTTGTCACCAGGTTTTACTGTTTGATTACGAGTATCTTGAGATCTAGGTGAACAGATAACCTAAGACAGATGCGTACTCATGTAATCTTTATTGTTTAGTGTGGAAATTATGCATAATGTGACACCACAAGATGAAATTATGTCTGCACCAATTTTAAAATTTAGACATTTGGGATTTTGGGAGATACCCTGCTTTCCATTATTATTGTTATGTAAGAATATTTTTGTTTGTCGTGCTAACACAATTCCTAAATTCCAAAGCTGTAATTAAATAAGCAAGTACTAAAAAACTAAAGAACAAACAGTAAACAACGAAAGTAATAACAAAAACATAAAGAATATGAATTACCTATTTAAAACGTACTTAAAACTAAACAAAACACTACTTAAACTGCGCAACTATACAGATCCAACGATAAAAAAAATAATCTCCCACAATAAAACGGCAACTAACCTACAAAGCAGGAAAAGGAGTGTTTTGTTGCCGATAAAGACATTATTAAAACTGACCATAATTTCGTTGGCATATTACTGCATCATTAAGATTAGTCTTATCATCTGGCCGTTTCTGTACGATGAAAATACTTACCATATGAGGTTTATAAGGTATCCGTAAGATAAGGCAAGATTACCAGCGGCCCACATTCGGTAGTGCATTATGAATTTTAAGTGATTCATGGGGTCTAGTTCTGTATGAAATGGGTTATCTTAATTGTTCTCTGTAGTAATTTATTGTCCAAATTTGTTGGCGTTGCGCTAAACAGTAGGTGCTTAATATAAACGTGGTACATTAATGTGGTCAGATACATCATGTACCGTTGTTTTATCGTTTGACATAGTTTTAATTTCATATTAAACTTGTTCATGAACAAACGGGAGATAAATCTTGCGTTGTTGTTATGTTTATGGTATCTTCTAACTGCTTTTCTCGTAATTAATATCTTTCAACAACTTTATTTTATGTACCATCAGCAAGCTTATCATGTTTCTCATAGTTTACTCAATATATTTACTTCCTTACTAGCTTTTGCCCGCGACTTCGCTCGCGTTAAGTCAGAATTTGACAATCGATTCGGGTTATCACACTACGGATGTTTTTATATAATAATAAAATTCGATCATAATTCGAAAGACACGTGGCGCCATCTATTATCATAAGAACTTTATTGTTGTTTTCCTCGGGAACAGAATTTCTTTTTAGGATGAAAGGTACCCTATATCCGTTTCTGTACATCTGAAAACGTTTATGCAAAATTTCAGGATGATCGGTTCAGTGGTTTAGGCGTGAAAAGGTAACAAACAAACTTATTTCGCATTTATAATATTAGTAAGGATAAGGATTGTAGTTTAGTTTTTATTATATTTCATATAAGTTTACTTATTATAGTTGACTCATTATTATTTTTGGCAACCAAAGATATTTTTAACGTTTCGTTGGTTGAAAACTTAGATCTCGGAAAAATCACAAATACAAATAGTTAAAATGCAAAATCTATCATACAGCTCATAAAGTTTCAGTCATGGAGACTAAACACTAGCAACACAAACTTAACGTTTGTAACGAATAGAGATAATAAAAATAATTGCTCAAAAGCTTACAATATAATTACACGAACCTGAATAACCTCTCACACTGCCTCTGAACCGTATAACTCTCATATTCCGAGTGTAAATTAAATATTTGCGGGCGTGTCGGGCCGACGTGGGTTGTTCTTAATGAGCTATCATCACAAGCTTGTGTCAACCATCGCGGCTTCTTCGACAGCCCGCTCCTGATTCATTGACACTTGGACGTTCTCATTTAGTGCAAATATTGTTTGTAGTAATAAGAGCGAATGGCAGGACCTCTGTTTGTGTTTGTTGTTAAGATTTTTAAATAAGGAAAAGTTTTTGACGACTTCATTGTCGTTGGTTTCGGCTTATTTATAACCGGTCCCTCAGTACTGATGACCGATGATGCTGAACGTTTTGTGAAGATGAAAGATAAATAAGCATTATGCGAATTGTGAAATCTGGTTCAATCATGTTTGGTGACATTCTTTACAAATGACAAAAGCTTTGCAATAATTATACAATTCAACATCATCATTCTCTTATCTCAATTAATTTTGAGGTCGGTGCAGCATGTCTTCTTCTCCCATACTTCTCTATTACTCGTCATCTCATCAGACACCTCCTTTCTTGCTATATCATCCTTCACACAGTCGATCCATCGTTTCTTTGGTCAAATCAAACAATTATAACTGTGTTTTTATTTATATTTGGAAAAATTCACAACATATAAAAATCAACTGAAGATTCGTTGAAATACTAAAAGAAAGTACCCAACATCAAAAATCCTCGAGTCACATTCGAACCTCCATCACGCGTTCACACTCGACCACAATAAAGACCTCTGAGAGGCGTTCAATAAATTTTCTAATATCGTAACAAATCGGTCATAAGCTTGTACTACCCGATAAAGCTCTATTCAGCTTCACACTATCAATCATAGTTTAGCAAAGGTTATATCAATATCTCATAGTTGCACGGTCATGATGCCTTTATGAGAATTTTTGTTCGGCAGTTTGTGCTAAGCGCTGAAGAGGGTAATGTCAATCATGATTCTACGATGAAAGTTAGAAAGAAAACCTTCTTAGAAAAAGATGTTGGGCTATTTTCTTGACGTCACCCGATACGCTTTTTTTGTGAGAGTTAGATACTGATCAAGGCTGAACAAGGCACTTTTCTTGCCACGGTTTGAGTTAGGTGTCTGAGGAAAAGTTGGTACTGAACTTCTACTTCGTAAGATCTACTTGGTAGGTAACTTGCTTTTACACTTTTTGCTGAACAATTCAAACATGGGTATTTTACCAACTATTATCACTGAAATGCAAGATTTGAGGAAAATACAAAGATGAATTATTTAAATAAAGTTGAAGCACATGAAGGGTACGTAATTGCGATATTTTTTTTGTTCAAGACCATACCTAGGAACCTACTAGTTACGGAGGTATTGGGAGTCAAAGTTCCAACTTTATTTTAAATACTTTTAATTTAAGAACTTTACTTTAAACACATCTACGACCCTCGTACTTCTCAATCCATTCATCAGCACAATGTTTTGAGTGCGTTCCATTAAGTTCTACCTTATAACGTGATTTTTCACTCCAAAAAAAAAGTCGTTTCCCAGCAATAATTTTTGCGTAAAGTTATTTGGTTTTATGTAAATAATGCTTGGTTGACGGCTTCGTGAAGGGTCCGTTTACACCCTGTATGTAGTAAGAAAATTAAATTGATCAAGATTCGAGAATAGGACCAAACAGCTGACAAACCGGATGGTGCTCAGACGGTTCTCCAAAAGCACCAAGAACTATCATCCAACACCCAAAAAAATTAACCATAATTTCTTACGTCACAGCAAATAGGAATACGTGACCATTTCATACTATACGCCATCTAAATATTTGTAGAGCAATCTATATGTTTGTGTACAATAATACTGAAGTGCTCGCGTGCCGTCACCATCTTATTTGACTTTCAAATTATTTAAACGTTACCAGCATGAATATTGAATTTTTAAGAAGTTTTTGGAAGCTTTCTTAAGTTGAGTTTTTAATAAATGATTGGAAGTTTGCTTGCAGTTTCGAGTAGAAGAAAAAATCGTTAGCAAATTACTGGACCATATTAAATCATTGCTTTTAAATCTAAGCGAAACAACAGCCACTTTGTCAAAGTTTATTCAGGTCTTTAAGAACGTTCATCCAAAAGTTGGCAACGTCGCAAAAAGCTGTCAAATATTTACCTGTTTTAATAAATTGGGCAATATTACTGTATGGAAATAAAAAATATGGCTAACTAGTGAACTAGAATATTAATAACGAATTGCAATTAAAACACTGAATTTGATCTTGTAACCGTTTTGGGTGTAAAAAAGGCATTTGGAAACAAATTCTTTTTTTACATCTAAAACTAAATATTCGGTGTTACGATATTAATGATTGCATTTCATAATCAATATTTTAATTTTCGTGTTAGCTATATTTCTTATTTCCAAACAGTAATATTAACAAATTAATCATAACAGCGAAACATTTGACAGTTTTTTGCGACGTTGCCCACTTTTTGTTTAAACGCTCTTAAGAGTTGCAAACAATTTCAACAAGCAACAAACTATATTCTTGGATAAAACAATAAATGGCCAGTACGAAGTCGAAACCCGTATAAGTCATTGCTATCGGACCACAAAAAGTGCAATAATAATATTTAACAATGTAGCTTTTAGTTCGTTTATTGAGCAGGTGCACCCAATTATTTTAAAACAAATGAAAACCTTTTAAATGGAACAAGCAAAACCGAGCAGGTTATGTTCCATAATAACAATAAAGAAAAATATACCCTATAAACAAAAATTAACAATGCAGATCCCTAAATGAGACTCAATTAAGTAAATATAAAGAGAACTGCACTCAATTTCGTTAGCAGAACCCGATTGTAAAAGTGTTCTGGTCTTGCAAAATTGCACAGAGCGAGTATAATGCAGTTTAATTAAGCCACACAATCACCAGCCGTTACCAAAGGAACGCCCCAAACGTGGAATAAATTCTTGAGGGGCTAGAATCAGTTCCACTGTCTGTGGTGATATCTTGCAAAGACATATTTACGTCCTCATCTATGTAAAATAGCCCTTAAATTCTCTCCTATAAGGACGTGGTTATCTCAGTATTTGTGTTTGCAAAAGTTACCGTATCATGGGGTTTGACATCACTCCCTGAACGTTTAATTTTCTTTTAATCCCAAACGCTTCGATCTTTATCGTCGGGGGGTTGCCGCGTAACGAATTAAACGGATTGCATTGGTGTCACAAATGAGCCTATTTTATTCCTCCTGAGAGATGTCTCATTGGCAGGGGATAGACTGACGTGATTGTCTGTGTTATACTCCACTGCCTTGTTATTGGCATTGCGAATTTCGGATGTGGCTGCGGTTAGGGGATCGATCTGTGTTATAATTGCCACCCTAATATGGATAGGCACCTTTGTTGTAAACAAATACTTTTACAAAAACGATCTGATGCCGTTTTCAAATTCAAGAGTTTCTTTAAAGATTGTCATTTTTAGTGAACAACTTACAAAACTATTCGACTTCTAATAAAGAGAAAGTCGGAAAATATCTTTAGGATTTTCCTTTCATCTTCAGATTGGCATCCTTCAATATTGATATCCTCTAAAATCCTAAAGTAGATATTACAAAAGCATCAGTCCACTATCTTTGTGAGAAGCTCGCTAAGAAAACGTATTTTGCTTCAACAAACAAAGATCTTTCACAACGATAGGATTCATACACCAAACTGGACCGTAACTAAAAAGAAAATTACTTGAACGACGAACTACAAAGTCAGTGCTGTCATGAAGACGTAAAACAAAACTTCACAATACATTTCAGTGTAAGAAACGTTTTCAAAGAACTTCTTAGATAGTCTAGAGCGCTTTACGATTTGCGCACAAAAGCCAAACAATCCATTGTCTATCGATTGTAGCCCCGAGTGCAGTTTGTCGTCAAAGGCCGTAAGTTGCTCTTTTCATAGCCTTTACTACGAGTTGCTGGTTACTGCGTAATTTTGTGAGAAGTGGTTACAGTATTATGGAGATATGATTATGTTGTTTGTCTTGGTCGTAGAACATCGTACGAGTGAAATTGTTTATGTTCGGACTTTTCAATGTCAAAGAGTAAGTATTGCTATTCAATATTTCTTGTTGCTTCGTATTCTCCGGTATGACTGTATAGCTACGTCTATCAGTAGAGCATAGTTTTTGGGTTAGTTTAACAGATTTTACTAACTGCATGTTGAGATGGAGATGTACCCTTTGTGTATGATTTTCATATATTACATTTTTAAATATTCCTGTACAAATTAATAATAAAAACATTTAAAAATATAAAAATAGTAGCCCACAAGTATCGGGAACAGGGTCCAAGCTATATGTATAATTATTAATTTTCATTATGACAACTTGAACATTACCTACATCACAATTAATTATTTAATTGCTTACATTTTAGATTTTTTGGAAATATTATTATATATTTGACTAACCAAATGGTAGGGCTCATGTCTCTATTGGGAACATCCCCTAAAGCCCTCCATGACTTCCTTACTTTGTTTCAAGCCTTTAACATTATCGTTCACTTGTTCTTACTTGTATGACTTACATCTTGTTCTTGACTTCAAATCTCTTTGTTTGTTCAACTTTTCCGATACATTTTATAAATAAACGCACATTTTTAAACTTTCAAATGCTCAATGGTGATGGATGTCAAAATCTTCAATAAAAATGACTGTCATTTGTTTTAACTAAAACTTATAACATTAGCTAAATAGAGTTTTTAAGTCTAGTTACGTTTGTTAGATAAGGGTTTGCAAAGTTTAAAGTTCTTTTAAACTAATGTTTAAGATAACTGATAAGATTGATTTTTTCATTTTATTTTGAACTAGCTTTTGCCCGCGGCTTCGCTTGCATTAATTTAGAATTTGACAAACAATTCAAGTTGTACTCAGCTTGGTAATAATATAATTCAATCATGATTCGAAAGACACGTGGCGCCATCTATTATCATAAGAACGTTAATGTTGTTTTCCTCAGGAACAGTCCTTTTTTCGAGATGAAAGTTTCTGTACACCTGACAACGTATATGAAAAAATTCAAGACGATCGGTTCAGTGGTTTAAGCGTGAAAAGGTAACAAACAAACACACAAACTTACTCTTGCATATTATTCGCAGAAACGTTGTTATTCATCAAATGAATAGCCTTGACCTAAATTCAGATGATAAAAATATAATTTCTACAAAAACTTCAAAACATATATCACTCCGTTCTCCCACTGCTCAGATCTCCAAGTACTTAACATGTCAAGGAAAGGAACAATACATTCTCAAAGGATTCAATCCACTCACGAAGCGAAATTGTACGAAGGATTCATATTCATAACATCATCCCTTCTTGTTTATTACAAGAGCATATCAGCCATTTTGTTACATTGTATCCTTTATAACAACATGAAAGGCCCAATTCGCAAATAAGATAATACATTTTCTACTGCAGTGCGTGTTTTCTGCTTAATACAACCATTTTGGAAACTCACATAAAATAAGGCTCCGGCAATTATTATTTCTATTCAACTCGCTCTCGTCATTAGCATATGAAATAGTTCGGGAAATTGGGAGTATTTACTTAGAAAATATTGGAATTCCAATGCATATGGAACATAGCGTTGTATGCTCATATTTTTGGCTCGAGTACTTGCATTGGAATAATGTTTTGGTAACGTATGTTAATTATTTTATTGGAATTGATTTTGTTTTATAGAGAAACCAAATCGACTTTTGCACTAGGTGATTTTACATTATTTTAAGAAAGTCCTGAAAGTGTTCTTTTAACCGTCTTCAGAAGAGATGGCTAATCATGTCTATTTGGAAATTGTTTAAAAATATACAAGGTGTAAACATACTCTTCACGAAACCGTCAACCAAGCATTCTGTACATCAAACTAAGTAACTCTACGCAAAAATTATTACTGGGATACGATTTTTTTTTTGTTGTCAAATCACGTTTTACGTTAGGACTCAATGTAACACACTCAAAACATTGTACTGATGGATGGATTGAATAGTATGCTTGTGGTGGACGTATTTAAAGTAAAGTTACAACATTAAAAACTTGTATTAAAAAAAAAACTTGTGAAAAGGTTTGAAGTTTGACCCCCCAATATCTCCGTAAATAGAAGGTTCTCAGGTATGGTCTAGAACCAAAAAAATATTGCAATGGTGGGGAGAATAAGTGCCTTTCAGCTTCGTGAAGGGTACTTTTACACCCATTAGAGGAGCCTCAGACTTATTAATCGAATATTATGTTCTCTTTTTACAACGACCAGTTACATAAAACATATTGGCGACCATTTAGACAGCATCAACCAGCCTGTCCCCATAAATATTTACAGTTCCGGATCACTACCTTAGATGATTGCATTAAATGCGCATACGAAATGCTCCTCAACTAGGGATGTATACTTGTATTTGTTTCGATCCGGATCGCAATACAGCGATTATAGGATTGTATCGAAGGGTCTCGATCCGATTATCCAAATATCCAATCGTATCGTTTCGTCCTCTGGGATGCATGATACTTCCGTATCGTACTTAAGAATCTAAGCAATATTCCATGAATTCTTTTTTACTCCTTCTGTGTCTTTATTGCGTATTTTTTAAATTCACTGCATACAACATTTATTATACGAGTACATTCATTCCAATACCGGTAGTTTTGTATCGATCCAAGCATTGTATCGTATTTGTTTAAATCGATCGCATCATGTTGTATCGATACTGTAAAGTATCGGATCAGACGGATCGTGCATCACTATCCTCAACGTACCGGAACGAGCCGATGTGATGGGCGGAATTTCGCTTTCATTTAATAAAGGGCGGTGCTAGTAAAATTTTAGTCGGAGTAAAGCGGTTTAATTTGAATTAACGGTCGCCTGCGAAGCGCACTCGTGCGCGTTCTCACGAGATTTTTCGTAACCCTTTTATGGGATAGATTATGCTGTGCATTATTTTAGACTAAGTATATTATAATTAGATGAGATAGTGGTAGGATTAATTTAAGTCTTACTTGCGAGAGTTAACGGTTCAACTTTAAAATTTATGACGAGAATTTTGATCATCATCTCATTGCCAAACCTTTTCCCAACGATGTTGAGTTGACTTCCAATCTAACCGGGTGCTGCTGACTTCCAAACTTATACATGAAGTAACTGCAAATCTGGACACCTCTTGATCTTCACAACCCATTTACTGGGCAACAAGATATGTCCTGATTCTCCCTACTTGCTGCTACTTACTGCAAAATCTGTGTTTATAACCGCTACATAAGCGCCAAATTAAAAACACAAAATGGACAAATGTCTATTTGACTCAAAGGTTGACTGGTAGAGAATGCCTTGTGGCATTAAGTCCGGCTATCTCCTTCTCTTGTAAATGAAGTTTAAATAAATAAAATGGTGTGTGTTGACAGACAAAGTAAATTAATGTCTATGTAATTCTCGGATACTTCCAATATCAGGTTCGTTAGGCTAGTTTTGCTCCCATCGAACTAGGAGGGACCTAAATGCTTCAAGCAAAAGATTTATACAAGGCAACATTTCTAAATAAGCAAGGAAAGGGTCAGACATCAGAGAATGTTGATTGCGCGTTCATTCGCCATGGTCCATTTGATTTACTACGCTTTGCTCTAAACACGTGCATATCACGTAACGAACCATACTTTTACAACTGTAACAATCTACCTTCAACCTTATTTAAGAAAGAATAAAGGTGTAAGTCAACGCAAGATAATTTAGCTTGTAAACGTTAATTAAGCGATATTTCATTTGGTGACGCTTGGCGCCGTCTGCTAAACGCCTTGACGAAACAATCTCTAGAAAGCTGTGTTTTCTTTGAATATTATTTTAGGGCTCAAATCAACTGTCTGCACAATAAGGTGAGGTTGCAGGCGCTATTATAATTGGTGCAATATTTCTTAATAAAAGCGAGTGAAAGTCTGAGAAGTTTACGTAGACTTTAGGATTTTGCATTTGTTTTTGCTTGCCCATTTTTCTGAACCAAGAGGAGCTCGTGGTTAAATAATAGCAGTCACTCGAGTCGATCTGTAGGTTAAGCCGTGCTTGCCTAGGTTGGTCTGTGGATGGGTAACCGCCCATTACTTACCGAGTTTCCTCCGTGCCTCGGAAAGCACGTTAAACCGTTGGTCCCGGCTGTCATTTCTTTGACAGTAGTAACGGGTAGTCAGTGGCCCCAAAAGTCTGACAACCAGTCTTACCAAGAGGTATCGTATTACCTAGAACTAACTGGGTTGTAGAGGTCAGATAGGCAGTCGTTCCATGTAAAATACTGGTATTCAGCTGCATCCGGTTAGACTTGAAGCCGACCTCAACATAGTTGAGAAAAGGTTAGGCAAATGATGATGATGTTTCTGAACCAAGCGTAATTATTTGTTATCGTGACAACGCACTAAGGCGATTCTCTCTTCGCTTCTCCGCGGAGCACAGCAGGCTCGGCGTCCATACATTTGCTTCGCCGCCTCCGCTCGACCGTAGACGAGCTCTGTCGTATTAGAATCACCTATGACTTGTACTTCGTATCGTGCCTTACTATGAGTTTGTGAAAACTGTCCTCGATATCGAAAACTATCGGATATACTTCTCGTGTCCTAAAGCAGTCGATGAATATGAAAGAGACAGGGTGATAGTATTCGATAACGAATAATACATTTCAAATTCA
This sequence comes from Noctua pronuba, assembly GCA_905220335.1. NCBI lineage: Eukaryota > Metazoa > Arthropoda > Insecta > Lepidoptera > Noctuidae > Noctua > Noctua pronuba. Next base: position 11,428,236 of record LR999902.1, read on the forward strand.
TGATAAGCCCACTGATTACAACATTCTGGATATCTTCTCATCTTTTTTGGTTATTTTAAACTATTATTCAGTAAGTCTAGGCTACCAATGGGTCTGAAAAAGGCAGTTGGCTATAGTCAGCACTTAGTGTGCCCAAGATTATTTCAAAAATCCTTTCACGTTAGAAACCATGCGAGGTTCCCTAAAAACTATTCCAATAAACGAATCACTGCTTAGTAAATAACTAAACACAGCACACACTAATTCGATTGCATTACCATTAATAAAGTTTATGTGACACGATGCGCCATCAAAAACTAGTTAAAATTATAATTTACCAGTTCAAACGCCAATAATGTGGTTTATTTGAAAATTCATTGCAAATAACGATAGGCATTGCATGAATTGGATTCTGTTTTGATTGTCGGTACATAATATAATGTGTTTAATTTCCCATCAATAAGCAGTTATTGCTATTACATGTACTCAGAGGCACAGAGTATTTGAAGAGATAGACATAACATAAATTGTATAATTAGATAGTATACAGGGTGGAAGGGACACCGACGCACAAACGATTACCTCGTATTCAGTACATTATTCTGGACCCCTCCACACAGAAATTATTCACCGGCAATTTTTTTTTAAATAAAAAAAAAATGCTCTGTTAAACATTTTGACCGTGTACTGTTGGTATCACTTTTGTAGGAAACTGCATTTTTTTTTCTGTAATTATGATAGAGGCAACATTATTCCGAACCCCTCAACACAGAAATTATTCACCGGCAATTTTTTTTTAAATATTAAAAAAAAATCTGTGTTAAACATTTTTACCGTGTACTGGTAATTGGTATCACTTTTGTAGGAAACTGCAGTTTATGTTTCTGTAATTATCATTTCGCAAAAAGCAGAGGCATCAAGTCAGTCTCGATTCTACATAAATAGTTCAGGCAATAGGCATCTCTATCATTTTCAAGTACTCTGTGGTTATTGCAATATTACCTAAAATATCATTTTCATTAAAATTATGTAGTTTTCAGGTCATTATATTAGAGTTGTGTTAATGTATTCACGAATTTATTAGATTTACCAATTAAATCAGAGCTAAAATAATAATTTAATTACTGGCAGCATAATTTCTGTAATGAGCTTTGAATTATTTTAATAAACTGTAGAATACCTAACAAAGCTATGTATAACTAAACGCGTAATTATGATTCATGGAGTAAAGTTGTGTTTGAAGCAGTTAGTATACATACTAATATTATAAATGCGAAAGTAAGTTTATTTGTTTGTTTGTTACCTTTTCACGCCTAAACCACTGAACCGATCATCCTGAAATTTTGCATATACGTTGTCAGGTATACAGAAACGACCTTTCATCCCGAAAAAAAGTACTGTTCCCGAGGAAAACAACAATTACGTCCTTATGATAATAGATGGCGCCACGTGTCTTTCGAATCATGATTGAATTATGCAGAGTAGAACCCGAATTGATTGTCAAATTCTAAATAAACGCGAGCGAAGCCGCGGGAAAAAAGCTAGTATTTTATAAACTACAAGAGCAAGTACAAATCCATGTAGATTATTACTCTGTACGAGAATTACTACATAGAAACAGTCAACCACATTTCATAGTAACAATTTGAAACTGAACGTATCTTTATTTCGTAGCAGAAAGAGAGGCTTTCGTCATTTAAAAGTTACTAATGCCATGCGGTTGATCGTACAAAAGATTTAAATCTTGCGTTCTGAGAATTTGACTAGGTATTCACCCAAAGCTTACATTGCAGATTATGAGTAACCACGTAAAACCACGAATAAGTCATGACAATCATATTCTTGTCAAAGATAGCAACAGGAAAAATCCTCCACATCACCGTGATCCATCATCAGATATACAAGGTGCAGTTTTGTATCCTGGTCAAATTCAAGGAGGTATCTATGCTAATGATTCTCGACCCGAATCAATAATAAAATGGGTAGGTATTTTTTTTTTCTTATTTACGGAAAACGGGAAGTATGGACAGCGGTGGCGGCGCGTCGCCTCGCACATATCGTCGATACTCACGCACACGGTGATTTTGTTAGTTTTTTTGAAATGTAAACACGAAAGTATTCGTGTTTTTCTGAAATATTGTGAAATTTAAACAATTTGAAATAGCAGCTTTATTAATTATTGACCAGGTACCGTAATACAAATTGATTATTTATGTCTTTTGTGATAACCTCCTGAATTTTGACGAGAATGCAAAACTGCACCTTGTATAGGTATACGGCTGTGACAGTAAATGCCTCAGAGACCACCAAAGTATGTCAACTCAGTGCAAATATTCTTCATTTATCCTTTCTTTAAGATCCGAAACGGTTCGTATCAAAATTTCAGTACGACCAGTTGTTATCACTGACAAAACTTACTCAATCGCATCAAAGTAAACTTTAATTTGTTTGAAATAATTGTATTTCCCGTCTTTGTCACCAGATAGAGCTAGTACAGTTTCAGTTATACGTCGAAGTTTACGTTAACGCGATCAAACCGATTTTGCTCGAAATCTATGTGGGTCTGCAAGGATTCCTGTTGCAAGGGAAAGTTGTCAAGCTGGTTAGCGTTAGATTTTGTTTCCTATAGGTGATGGTGCTCCAAAATGTTAATGGTTAAAACTTGATAATAGCTTTAAAAATACCTACTTATGTATGGTTTCTCTGACTTAGAGGATTTATATACTGACTTACATATTTAACATTATCGTCAACATCATGTTTCATGTTTCATCAAGAACCATCCTCTGCTGAATTCGCACCTTTTTACTTCCATCCACCATCCGTCTTCACAATTTTGTGCATCACTGGTGCAGATGTTTCTTGTCATTAATATGATTTCGTCAGCTCAAAGCTCCTTTGAATGTCCAGGGTTTCATATAACATAACATAACGCCTGTAATCCCCGAAAGGAGAGGTAGACCTAATAGTACACCCACATTTCGCGAGTTATGCTTAAGTCCCATGTAATAGCGGGCGAGCCTATTGCCATCAAACGGGCACAATTCCAGACTCCGTGGCTGTTTCCTGATGGAAAACCCAATAACACTTTGCTCGACCCGGGAATCCAACCAAGGACATCATGTTCAGCAGTCGCGCCTGCGATATTTCTGTTCATCGAAGACCCATAAAATAAATTGTAATCCTTCAGGCATACTGTATGTCTGTGTAGCAAATTATGGTGACAAAATTCCAATCTTCTGCGTTTACCTCATCCTCATGTTCTTTGTTCATTTGATTTAATTTCTTCATTCATTTCGAAATCTAGTTCCACAACATTATTTAATCCAATAATGAATTTGCCCTTTTTCAATAAACTCCAACATTAATGACCAACTCTTTATTCGCGAAGCATTTAGCTCTTTTTGCTTGCACAAGCATTGTTTACAATATCAACAGCCATCGGCGTTGATTGCCCATAACTCGAGCGATGAATATGACCCATATAAAATCCTCATATGTAAACGTGTTTCAACGTTCGTAATTGTTTTACTTATTGGTTTTGGAAGTGGGTCATTACATTGGCCTATTTAATCGTTGTCTGCACGAATATCTATCTGTACTATTTAGGGACTGGTAATTAGAACATCTGGGAGTACCTGCTCATTTTTCATAACCGGACTTCGATTTTGTTAAACGGCAAGTTTACCCTGCCTTCTTTATAAAACGGAGACGCCGCCAGGCAGGCTGAAGAGTAGGAACAGCTTCCTTAGGTCGATATATCCACTAATCGACAATAATAGGGTTGGTAAAGCTCGGATGAGGGACGCACAGAACCGGGAAGTGTGGCGGAAAAAAGGGGAGGTCTATGCCCAGCAGTGGATGATTCCGGGCTGATATGATGATGATGAAAGCTCGGAAAATGTTGTAGCTCCTCAGACATCCCCCTCCGGCTTACCATGCAGAAAAGCTTCCAGGGGTAACCTACTGCCAAAGCCCATCTGGAAGACTCTAAACCGACTTCGAAGCTAGGTGGGCCGCTGCAGGTACAACTTGGTCCGGTGGGGGTATTCCGATAAAGCCACTCGGCTTTATCGGAATACCCCCACCGACCCCACGACTGTGGAGTCTCATCCCAAACCATGGCCCTCCACCACTCCACCTGCACTTTAAGGGACCTGTCCGAAGCCACTTCCAACGCCGTCGATGAAATAACTATGAGAATCATCGAAACGAAGAAGCTGCTTCAGTGAATCTGGCTTCAGAGTCTGTTTGAAGACTTTCAGATAAGCCAAGACTAATCTTATCCTTATCCATGTGGGAGATTTACAGCAGGTAAAACGAATAGGTTGGATGTACAGTATTTATTAACAAGTAACAAATAAACAATAATAAGTAAAAATGCATGATGAGACCGAAAGGATTCAGGGATTAAATATTAACGACATTATCGGACTTTGTACTGAACGACAACTCATTATTATTTGAATGCATCGAAAATAAAATGAAGAATTTAAATTCTGGGTTAACATTACACCTTTCATATGCCACTGTTTACAATATGAATTATGTTTGACCGTCCGTTGCAATTGTGAATAATGAAAATTACGTTAGTGTGTGAACGCGCGTCAGAAGCACATACTAATCGTGTTAGGCTGCATCCTAACAAAACCGATCATCCCATGAGCACACGAACGTCACTTTCATTATGATCGGCCAACCTGAACGCGTGATCGCGGCGACAGAGGGCGCCTTCCGGTTTTTTAAACAAATGAGTGAGAGAGATCGGTTTTGTTAGGTCGCAGGGTCATAGTCGCTCACTCTTCTGTACTTAAATGTTGCTATTCAGACTCAAAGAGGAAAAGCCAGAACGATTAAAAATACGCAATTTTCTTTCAAAAATATTAAATAAAAAATTCCAACTCATGTCTAACTGATGAATTTACAGCGGCACCTCCCACCACAAGATCTTCTACGATTACTCACCAACCTATCAAATTATTAATATCCTTCATAATCTCTCAAAAGCCAGCACAGATTATCAATTCAGACAAAAAGCTGTTTATAATAAATGATCAGAATGAACGATTGATATTATTCGGTATTCGCGCCAGCCGCTGCCAATATATTGCGAAATGTGTCTATCTCACCGCTAATAGATCTAATTTGTCACACATGACACCTCGTCGATTTTCTATATTACATCTAAGTATTGAGAGGCTATTTATATGAATTTAAATAACGTTGTAATGATTAATGGCGAAGGTTAACTTTACAAACACTCCTACGTACAAAATAGTGTTGAAAAGCCACATAACTTACAATTCAAGCATTCATCTTCTAAGCGATGAACAATATAAATTGACATCAGCTATGAATCCACTTCAAAAATCATTATTGGTTACCAGAGCCTTTTAAAGGTTTAAAGCGACACTAGATCGATCACGACGCGACGTAAACGTAACGTAAATTCGAACGGTTTCCGAAAATACAACTTTCCTATAGCCATCCACTATTACTGTCACCTATCAGTCCTATCACCACATAGATGTGAAAACTCGTTTAAATATCTAAGTAAGTACAACGTGCAAACTGACTAATTTCAATTTTAACGTAGTTTACTCCGCGTTTTCATGTTTGGCCGAACGCAAGGCAAAGGATACTCTTCAAAAGTGATAAAAACAAATTTTAACATAACTCATCTCCCTAGCCTTTTCCCAACTGTGTTGGGGTCCGCTTCCAGTCTAACTAGATGCAGCTGAATACCAGTATCTTAAATGGAGCGACTGCCTATTTGACCTCCACAACCCAGTTAGTACTGGGTAATACGATACCCCTTGGTAAGACTGGTTGTCAGACTTTTTGGGCAACTGACTACCTAACGACTGTCAAAGATCTACAAATGACACCCGGGACCAACGGCTTGACGTGCTTTCCGAGGCACGGAGGAAACTCGGTATGTAATGGGCGGTCACCCATCCACAGACCAACCTAGACAAGCATGACTTAACCTAAAGATCGACCCGAGCGGCTTATATTATTTAGCCACAAGCTCAACGAAATTTGAACATAACTACGTCTACATATAAAATCCAATATCCAACTACCCGTTCACGATTTCCACACTCTTGACAACGCAGTCTGCTTAGAAAGCAGCAGGAACCCGACCCAAATCAAAACAAAGTCTGGTAATACATTCAAGTCTTTAGCTTGACTCATAATTTTATTCACCACGGAATGATTGACCGAATCGAGTGCGACCATTGTCTGCGGGTAGTCGAGGCACCCTGGCCGACCATTTGTCAGCCTACATCGTTTGTCGTACGTCGGGAACATAACTAATTGCTGCTGTAAATCGTCGGCACACGCGACATTCGCCGACGCTTGCTATCGAATGAGTGACGAGACTGCGACTGGCGACATTTTTGTTTGAAGTTTTTTTTTTCTTTTTTGGCGTGGTGGGCTGTGAATGTGTTGTAATGAGTGGGATTGTAGTGTTGGGTGGGTTTCATCATGTTTTGGTGGAGAGTGGGGCCGGATATGTATGAGTGTGGAGGCAGTTAACATTTTTTTGGAAGTTGTTGTCGTCTATTGTTTCTGTTACCTCGTATTTCAGTAAAACTAAGGAAATTATCATTGTGTTTAAATACGTTTTAAAAGTAGATATTTGTTGAAAGAAAGTTTAAATGAAACGTGGATAAAACGAATTCCTTCTTATCAACATCAACTATGACTTGACAATCCAGGTTAATGACTATAAAATCAATCCGAATTTTCGGAACCAGCATTCAGATTTTTGCGTGTCCGAAACAAGTCAATTATTTTTCTGTTAGCCACCGACTTATACAATGGCAGACAAACAGACGGACAGGTGATCTGACAGGGGAAAAGTTCCGGAAAGTTCCATCGAAATCCCGAACGAAAGGTGAAAAAAAATCACACAACTGCCCAGAGACCGGACTGCGGTATGTTGATGTCATGGCTAAGGGCATGACAGTTCAGTCACTGTGCAAACTATCTAGCCTTTTCTAGAATTGAAAAAAGGTTTGATACCTGATGATGCCATGCTGGATAGATTAAATAAGAAATTAGATGCATTTGAGAACATTTTATTGGAGTTAATACATTCATCTGGACAGAATAACGAACTAGTAATGAAAACGTAACGAAACAGTCGAGCATTACAAGAGTCAAAAAACAGTTACTTAATAAAAGACAAAAACGCAAAACCAACTTCCAACTTAGAATTTACCAAAGGTGAGGAAAAACTATGTAGTAAAACCATAAGCTGCCTTAGATTCAGACTAAAACCATAACATAGAGATAAATACTAATGTACAAATGGACTGTACATACAAGTACAGTCCACTTGTACATTAGTCGAACCACTCCAATTAGTTACCAACGTCTAGTGGCTACATGACACGTCGGGTTAATCCCGGCTTACAAGCGTTACTGTACTAAACAGTTGAAATCCTCTACAATGCAGTGCATTCGTGTCTTTGAAGCCTATGACAGGATCAAAAGGTCTCGCTGCTAACGGATTACATTGTGAACCTATATTGAGTGAAGTGTGAGCGGGAAATGGCCGCCTGTAGTTTAAAGGGCATTATAGACTGGCGTCAAGTGGGGCTCGATTTCAACAATGTTGGTGCAGTAGTTTGATTTGCGAAGCTATAAATGTTCAAAATCAAAATATTTTATTTCACATGTAGGCCCACGGGCAACATTTTTCATAAAGTTGGCAAACTGCGATGTAACTGGGACAAAAATTAAAAAGTAGGCATCGTGCGATCTAATGTATGGTGGCTTCGTGCTACCGATTATTTGAAAGTAAAAAATAGTAGTCATAGTGCGAAAATAGGCATCGTGCTACGAAATCTTATAAAACGTCGAGAAAAAGGTGCACGGTTGGGATTAGTCGTAGCCTACGGAGAAGAACCGGAAAAAACTCCATGGTTACTCTTTTAAATGATTTAGTTCTACAATGTTATCGTGTTACAGCATTAATACTTGAATAAAGGCGTTGACAATATTGAAAATACGAGCGATATGAATTGAGTTTTAGTGGAATCAATGAGCATTATGCTGGAGGTAGACCCTAGAACGATTCATCACATAATTTGTATGATAAAACGTGAAAGAAAAACTGAAATCAATCATGAAAGTTCACAACCTGCAAAGTTGCTAAACTCTTCGATCATTTATCACAAACAAAAATACTATAGGCGTTAGCATTTTGCACCTTAAAATGATAAAATGTTTGTAAAGTAGAAGCTTAGTCATTAACAAAAGATAGATTGTTTAACAAAGAACTGCGACAAAATAACAGTCTTAGAAATAAAACAATAGCTGATAGTACCGTCGTACAAAATAGTTTAAATTCTTAGTACCAATTCTTAGTACCAAGTAGTGTTAGAGAATGCAGAACACCGAAATAGACCGGCTCCGTACATTTCGCGTTACTTCGAAGAGGATCGAGGAAAGGAAATGAGTTGTGTACTTACGGTATCAACAGCATGCATACGTTAACGAGTTGTTGTTGCCTTTTTGTTTAACAAATTGCGAATATGTTTGGTACTTTGTGAATTTTGTGGTGTGGTACAAAACTTTGGGGTTTGGGTTTTAAAGATAGATGTATCAAAATTTCAAAATTTTGTTATTGCCTTAACTAAAATTATTACAAAATGATTACCTGTATGACTGCCTCGTTGGTCTAGTGGTCACAAGCGTGACTGCTAAGCATGAGGTCCTGGGTTCGGTTCCCGGGTCTTCTGAAATGTTTTGATTTAAATTACTGCCTCGCTGGTCTTGTGGTCGCAAGCGCGACTGCTGAGCACAAGGTTCAATTCCGCAGTCTTGCAGTGTTTTTGGGTTTTCCAACAGAAATTTCTTAGTAACAGCCACGGAGTCTGGATTTGTGCCGATTGATGGCAAAAGGCTCGCCCCCTATTACATGGAAAAAAAACATAACTGGCCAAATGTAGGTGTACTCTACCTAACCCTTCGACGATTACAGGCGTGATGTTGTGTTATGTTACCTATATGAACACAGATACAGATCTAAAAAATGAAGACGTTTAGGTAGACTAATGAGGTTCAATTTTCTGGTACAATTTCACAACCTGTACAAACAGATCCAGAATTCTCTCGTCAAATATCTTTCTCAGACCAGTTCAGTCCTTAAACGGCTGCAATTATTCTCGTATTAAAGACCACCTACACACGGAATCCGATGAGGAATTATTCATGAAGTTTATAATTCTCGCCGCATCCCCAGGCAATAAAGTAATCAAAGATTGAGCGTTGACAACCTGGACGATACACATTCAGTTAACAGCCATACAATTCATGTTAGTTGCGTTTAAAGTAGTCATTATATGCAAATTACTGAATCGTGATGATGTCTGTCTTGATAGACTGAACGTGTTTTGCTGCGTATGTGACTCAGTGGTTTAGTATACAGCGAGCATGCTGTGATAAATTAGAACAGGTTGTGAGAATATGATTTATTTTGATGTTGGTGTTGATATTTTTGCAGAGGGCTTGTTAGAGTGGATGAGTAGATACTGCAATAGTTCGAATTTAGTGTGAATTCATTATTGTCAATAATTCAAAAAATTGCTAGTCGATTTTTTGTATATTGTGTCTCTAGTTCTCTAGTCCTTGCATAATACATACTCATCATAATCTTCCTGCCACTGTCCCATTCTATTTGGGGTCGGCGCAACACGTTTTCTTCTTCCATTCTCCCCTATCAGACGTCACGGCATCATTTACTCCTTTCTCTTTCATATCATTCTTCACACAATCCATCCATCTTTTCATTGGCCTTCCTCTCCCTCTCCATCCATCAACATTCATGTCCATCACTCTTTTAGTCACATGCGTGTCATCCCTCCTCATTCCATAACACAAAACTATGAAGTGCAAAACCTTAAATAACATAAATGTACCTGTATTAATCAAAATTATAAAATTATTACCACAAAAATCATAATTAAACTGAACTCGATTGAAATTTACCAAATATTTATTCACCATGATTTAACGATACAGTATCACTTACCAAAAATCCGTCAAACTTCATAGCAGTGTGTCCATACCAAAAAGTGGAAGCGTAATTGTTTTGAAAGTAACTGTCAGTTAAGACGTGGGAGTTTGTATGGCCAATCCAACTTGCACAACTCACAGAATGTTTGCACGAAATTGTAGCTCCACATAATGCTATGGATCTGAAGCAACTTGCTGCGTAATTTGTTACATATCCTCAGGGCTTTGGTAATGAAAATAAGTAAATTTTATTACATCAATACTATTATGGTTGACAACCTAAAACTAGTTTTAAGTTAAGGGTGTTGTTGTAGATGAAACGATGTCAAATAATAAACAATCAATGTGACTACGGATTGATATTTTCTAAACAAAAAAAATGTGATATCTAGCATCCCTAGCTGGACCTGCATTGAGGATTACGGCTTCCTCACCCTCACAAACAGGCGGCCTGTGTTCCAGCAGTCGCTAATCGGAACATTTAAGGTTGATTATACTCGTAATATGCTTTAAATGCTTATACATCATAAATTACAAGGCTCAAGTTAGCCGCTGCAGATCTAACCTCGCTAGGCTGGGGCATGGGTAATTGAACCCTTTGCGACAACACAATGCGAGTGTGGATCCCAGACACAGGATTTGCCACATTTTCTCTCCTGCCAGTCATGCGCAACAAACTGCACCCTTCAGGACTTGAATGAGGCAAATGATAGAGCTTTCCAAGTCGCTACATACTGGTCGGTTGCAATGTGAGTCGTCGATTCGAGAAGAAGATCATTATTACGAGCTGAAAGACATCAATGCTCCTGGATATTTCTTGGGTTTACTGAATTCTATTTCGTTTTTAAATTCGTCTTCGTAATTCCGTCACAAAACTGCACTTCCTTGACACAGCCAGGGTATACTTCTAGTACAAATTCATAGGCTGTTAAACACGGGTGGTATGCTAAGCAGGCTAGCCGAAACAATGGTGATATCAGATCGCTTAGAGCGAACGTTTTTGTGTTAATTTATGTTAGTGCCGCTTGGATTTGTTAAGGAAATCTAGGTGTTTGGGTAAGTAGATATGTTGAATAGAGTGATTTACTAAACGGTAATGTGACGTTAGTATACAACGGTTCACTTACATGAGATGGTTTTATGGTTCCGTACCTCACTGGCCCAAAAAGTCTGACAACCAGTCTTACCAAGGGGTATCGTATTACCTAGTACTAACTGGGTTGTGGATGTCAGATAGGCAGTCGCTCCATGTAAAATTCTGGTATTTAGCTGCATCCGTTTAGTCTGGAAGCCGACCCTAACATAGTTGGGAAACGGCTAGGCAGATGATGATGATGACCTCAGTCGGCGAAAACAGAACCGGTTATTGTCCGTCTGTCAAGACTCTTTTTCTCATTCAGCTTTTCAATGACTACACACACCTCCCACGCAAATAAGCCCAACTTCAAAGCTTGCAAAAACCCTTCTATCATAAATCACTATGTGATCAGTTCCCATACCATAGCAATAATTTATTTGTTTTAATAGATTTTTATCACTTCCCTCAATAATATCTGCGGGCGGGCCCGTTTGATACTGATCAGTAAATTTGAAATCAAATACTCTTTTGGGGTGCTTTTGATTTAAAACAGAAGCGGATATAGAGGGTAGTCGTAAAGTATAAATTAAATTCTTATCTTGAATCTGTCCGAACAGGATTTCGTCTCGACTCAATTATTCTATTATTAATTTTGGACTGACATTATAATCTTGTTATACTGCTCAATTGTTCAGCGTGTTTGGGGAAAGTTCTTTCTTAGTTGAGGGTAAAGTGTTTCATAGAAAAATTTCATCAGGTTTTGTGTCAGCCCCAGACACTTTTAATCAGATATGGAAATCGTTATCCTATCTGTAATTAAACCTTCTAAGTTTTTGTTTCACTAGGAATTTCTCCTGTATCGTGGGTGCGTTTACAAACATTTAAACTCACATACTCAAACAGTTAGACCCGGAACAACTATATGTAAGTCATACAAATATTTGTTCGTTGCGGGGATCGAACCCGCGACACGCGGCTAGCAGCTAATCGCTTTGCCACAGCTCCAACCTTGCCGTCAATTCAATTTGACCTATCAACTTTTTGTCAATTCTCTTGTTGGTTCTTCAGTAAATTTATTTCTGTATTGATGTCTTATTTATCCTCAAACAGTCGTTTATGTTAAATTATTTCCTTAGTCATTGCAGTGAAACCATTTCGAAATTCCTAAGCCCCATTGAGCATCGCCAAACATAGTTGATCGTGATCATGAATCGCCAGTTGAATGACGCGTTAAATTGCAGCTGCGGCGCCACCAGATGACGTCATAAACTTGAAAAATAAACCCCTAATATTATTTGAATTTTGATTACTTATTTGGTTCCGGCCCGCTCAAGGGGTAAACTTTACTGTTCTCTACATCGTTAACATAAATATTACTAACATTGAGAGGAGTGATAGACGCTTGCAGAATACGAATCGTCTGATTGAAGTCCATAAATAATGCAGTAAGGATTATTAGTTTTCTAAGAAAAATAGAAACTACTTGATTACGCATACTAGCTATCTACATAAATGCTTGATCGTTAAAAGCTCTAAGAAAAATGTTGTTAATATTTATGACACTACAAACTATATGTTCATGATTTTATTTGCTTTGCGGTTTTACGTTTAATGGTAGTTAATTCGTTTCTACATGTATGATTGTTACTCCAAACAGTCAAATAGAGTCCATCATCATCATTCTCCTGCCCTAATCCCAATTTATTTGGGGTCGGCGCAGCATGTCTGTCATGTCTTCTTCCATACTTCTCTAAAGCTCGCCATCTCTTCAGGCATTTTATTTCTTGCCATATCATCCTTCACACAGTCCATCCATCGTTTCAAACAGAATCTATAATTCTCAACTATAAAATAAAACGACCTATAATCTAAAGCAGTCAAAACATGAGTAAATAAAGTGATACGACATAAAAATAAAACACTGAAGCCGATAGAATACAAGCAAACTCTTTGAAACATAAAATACTTAATAAAGAATGGGAGCACTAACGCCAAAGGTCTTCATGTAAGCCAGCGGTAGCCATAAGTAAGAGAGTCAATATTAACGTATATAAAAAAGCAATTCACATGCCAGACGCGACTGGAGGCTTTCAGCCCTGCCCATTCAAACTTCTTATGCAAATTATATAATGTTCTTTACGACATGAGATGGCAAACTTTACTTAAGGAGTAAATATTTATGTAGTTACATATATTATGGGGGCTTTTTTTTCGTTAAATAAAAGGAGGTTATGTTTCGGCTTGATACGGTGCTATGAAATGTTGTTTGGGTTCGTTGGGCAGTTTATTTGGCTTACTTAGCTTGGTGACACAAAATGCCCTGCGAGGTTACAAATAACTGAGATATTACAAAGGTGTCTTTTTATTGTGAGAATGTACGCCTTTTATAATTTATAATGTTTGAATAACTGTGGTTTGTTTAGTTTCGTTGGATACAATAAAAGTTACCATTACACTTCTTCTTCTTAGCGTGTCGATGCCAATCTAAATAGTGTCAGCCCAGAACTGAACAACTAGTTTGGAGCTTTCGGTAGCGTACGTCAGTTCCTGTAGTGAACAAACAACAGGACACGCAGACACGATATTAAGTGCCCCATCATTTGTAGAACAGCACCACATTTACACTCCAGGGCAGAGTCATTAATGAATCTCCACCTGAGCACGTTTTCTTTGCTGCGACCAACCTGGGTCCGGAGTCTATTTAAAGACCATTACACTGTAGTCACATAACGACTTTGAATAAACCATACCATTTCTACAAAAAGAAAAGCCAAGCAAAAATTACAATTGGACCTACAGAACACAGGGCAGCAACAATTAATGGCACCAGTAATCCAATAAAATAAAAAAACTCGTCGTGCGAACAAATTTCCTGCAAAGCAAACATTTTGAGAATAGTTAGCAACTTGTGCAGGTGTACTCGTATGTATGTGACATCTGGTACTATCAGAATCTTGCCAAATTCGATGGAGAGACCACTTGGAGACAGTCCAACTTGGCACTTGACGCCACATGACCCGTATTAATAAGCGGCTATAGCTTCTGTAGTTATGGGGTAAACGATGTTACATGAGAAGATTCGTGGTTAATGGAAGATAGAAGAGCTATTTGATGAATATCTAGAACATATTTTGTGGAATATATGTTTGAAGATACAGATGGAGCTATTGTGGACGTTTGGCAAGAAGGATAATCATAATCATTAAGTTATTCGTTTGCAGGCCCAAGTTGGCCGCTGTAGAAATAATCTGGCTAAATGGGGCATCCTCGACCCGTCCCAAATACAATGCCAGTGTGGAGCGCCTCTGCAGGATATGGCCCACCTTCTTTCTTGCCCAACCACGTGCACCTTCCAGGATTAAAAAGAAGCCAACGAAAGAGCTGTGCAGATACATACTGGTCGGGTATTATTTGAATCCATCGACATGCAAAGAAGAAGGTCACTAAGTTTTTACGAAAATCTTGCATTTAACGCTCTTTGTTCTTCCAAATTCTGGGTGATTTTAATTATGTATAAATTTTAATAATTATATTTTTTTTTTCGGATGGGAAATCATCAAATGACTTCTCCCGCTATAATATAATATAATTATGCTTCAAGTGCTATGACATTCCATCCACGTCGAAGGGTGGAAAAATTAAAACACAAAAATCAGGTTTGTGGTTTGCCAAGTACAATATTCGGACTTATGGAGATCACGTCTCTCTTTTAAGCCATGCAGAACGTAACTTAAATAAAATATGAATATTAAACGTCATATTAACAACCCTTTGGTTTCATACCAAAATATAGGTTTTGATAGACCCTAGCTTTGTAGAAATAAATTGTTATACCAAAGGAGAATGGGCAGAATTGCCCTGGCGTCCAATAGCGTTAAGATATATACCAATGGATAGATCTCTTTAAGAAGAACATTTCTTATTATGGCGACTTCTCTCGATTCAGAGTCAGAGAGGAGCTACAGAGGTCTAATGTTGAGAAATTAAGTTAGATTAAATACTGTTATTTCGTCAATTTTTTAACTTTCATTAATACTGTACGTTTCAAACATCATATTATAAGCCTATAAACATCATTTTCAAAATATTGACATCTTAAAATGCTATTTTAGGAGCAAATCCTTACTGTAACAGTAACTTGGATAGATCGTTAACACAACCCCAACGCCCAATAGCGTCAAGATATGTATCAATGGATTGATCTCAACAAGAAGAATATTTCTTGCTTTGACAACTTTTCTCGATTCAGAGTCAGAGAGGAGCTACACTTCGGTGCCTAATCAACTACCCAGTTAGATCAATAACACCGAACAGACTACGAATTAGCAAAAGTTGTATAGTAGCAAATATTCTAATTGAAAGCTCTTTCGAATGGTGTACGTCTTATAGCTATTGGTTACCCAGAAAATGTTAACTTCGGTGCTCAATTAGACACACATTTAGGTCAATAATTCCGAATAGACTACGAATTAGCAAAAGTGGTGCTAGTAGCAAAAGTTCTCTTTGAAAAGCTCTATCCAATAGTGTATATCTTATGACTATTAGTTGCCCGTAAACTCTTAATTGGTTGTAAATAAAATCTTAACTTCGGTGTCCAACTAGTACCTATTTAGGTCAATAACTCCGAACAGACTGCGAATTAGCAAAAGTTATGTTAGTAGCGAAAGTTCTCATAGAAGAGCTCTCTCCAATGGTGTATATTTTATTGCTATTGGTTTCCCAGAAAACGTTAATTTCGCTGCTCAAATAGTCACCTATTTATGTCAATAACTCCAAACGGAATAGGAATTAGCTAAAGTGATGCTAGTAGCAAAAGTTCTCTCTAAAAGGCTCTATGCAATGCATCATATGTTATAACTATTGGTAACCCAGGTAACCTTAATTGGTTGCCAAGAAAATTTTAACTTCGGTGTCCAACTAGTCAGCTATTTTTGTCAATAACTCCAAACGGAATACGAATTGGTGAAAGTCGTTAAATGGCAAAGGTTTTCCTTGAAAACCTCTATACAATGATGTATATCTTATTGCTATTGGTTACCCAGAAAATCTTTACTTCGGTGCTCAAATAGTCACCTATTTAGGTCAATAACTCCGACTGGAATACGGATTGGGAAAAGTCGTGTAACTAGCAAAGGTTCTAGTCAAAAAGCTCTATCTAATGATGTATATCTTATGGCTATTGGTTGCTAAGAGAATCTTAACTTCGGTGTCCAACTAGTCAGCTATTTAGTTCAATAACTCTGAACGGACTGCGAATTAGCAAAAGTTATTTTAGTACCAAAAGTTGTCATTGAAAAGCTCTCTGCAATGGTATATATGTTATTGCTATTGGTCTCCCAGAAAGTCTTAACTTCGGTGCTTAAATAGTCACCTATTTAGTTCAATAACTCCGAACGGACAACGAATTGGCGAAAGTCGTGTTTCTGGCAAAGGTTCTCCTTGAAAAGCTCTATGAAATGGATTATATGTTTTTACTATTGGTTACCCAGAAAACCTTAATTGATGCCAAGAAAATCTTAACTTCGTTGTCCAACTAGTTACATATTTAGTTCAATAACTCCGAACGTACTACGAATTGCCAAAAGTCGTGTTAGTAGCAAAGGTTCTCCGTAAAAAGCTCTTTTCAATTATGTGTATCTTATGGCTATTGGACCTTGGGGCATATGCCTATACATCGATGCCCATTGTCCTTTAAATCCTCAAAAAATAACTAACTTACAAAAAAATACTATAAAAAATGACGACAACACTGCAAACAGGAAAAACAATTTGAAAAACAACAAAGAAAAACTTGCATAAAGAGCTAAAGCTGTTAACCAAACAATTTATTCAAAGCTTGAAATCCCAGAAGAACAAGCAAATTCCTTATTATATAAGAATAAAAAGAAATTAAATTGAACACGGCCAGTGGCCACCCTCTTCCATAACGCAATCATGGGACCAAATCAAATATCAATTGGAAATAGATTTGGCCAAAAATCTGTGCAAAGTTAGGGGGTGGAACGTAAATCTCCATCTTTGGTCCCCTGGCACTTATTTGGAATAATCGATGAGGCTCACTCTATTATCTTATTACCGGTAAATAACTTAATAAAGCTTTATTGTCCTTAGCGGCCGAAAGGACCAGTAATGTGGTATTAGTATGTTTTTGTATTAGGGGGAAATATGAACAATAATTATTATTTATTTAGGCGTGGGTCATATACGCTTTCCATGTTAAAAGTTCCGGTTGCAAAGCATTAATTACATTGCTCTTAGCCAGGGTGTCATACAATTCACTACATTCCAAAAACATAACTATCGGTTTTTGGGCAATCGTGTAAAAATAGGTTGGTACTTATTCAACATATTTTAGAATTTTGTTATACTATTGTACTAGGAAGGACTTAGAACATCGTGATCGATGAAGATGTTAAAATTGCATAAGTCAGAAGTATCATTTCAGTTCATTTGCACATCACCATCATCATTCTCTTGCCCTTATCCCAATTCATTTGGGGTCGGTGCAGTATGTCTTCTTCTTCCATACTTCTCTATTACTCGTCAACTCATCAGACACGTCCTTTCTTGCTATATAATTCTTTACACAGTTCATCCATCGTGTCTTTGGTTTTCCTCTACTCATATACCCATCGACATTCATACTCATAATGTGCATATACGCGCTGCAATTGTATCTACAGACAATTTCAAAATTATCTCGATATCGTGAAGTAAGATTATAAGGTAAACGGCAAGCTTCAATGCAAAAGCTACGGAAGATCAATACGAAGCTATTGAACTAAGATCAGTCCAAGAATTAGCTTAGCGAATTGAACAGGCAATAATCTGACCGATTATAGATCCCGGTATCCTGACTGTAGAATCAACAGCGATTGAGGTAGTATCTATGAATGTAATATCTTTGGCAACCAGTCTCAATTGAAATGAATGTAAGAGAATTGTAAGGTTCTTTAACTACAATATCCCAGACATTTACACTGTCAAAGATTCCTCATTATAAGTCTGGTTGTAAGACTTCCAAAAGATAACCAGTGTTACTAAGAGCTATTGTGATATCACAAAAAACTGGGATGTCCAGGTCAGATTGAAAGTCATTTCAAGTAAATGCCTAGTATTAACTCAATTATTATATTTCTCGGACCCGGTCATTAGTATGGACATGAATAAAATTGGAAAGAGCGCCTGTGTGCTGTGGTGACATCACGCGACCTACTTATCAGTCTACCCTCAACATAGCGTGCTCCTACAGAGCCCTGATGTTCAGCTCGAGGCGAGGGCGACAGTCAATGTCTGATCGCTGCGGAGTTGAGTCGTTTTGGAACTGTACCCGATTCATTGTGTCCCGTGTTATTATGTTAAGTTGTAATTCATTAGTTTTGGTAGAAACAGAGTATCGCAACCAGTGTGTTTTCATAGCACGAAACCCGTCGTCTGCCCACATGATGTACGAGCCTAACGGAATAAATCCTGACATATCCGATAAATTGGTATTCAAGTAAATTAATAGTATTCAAGTAATGCTTGGAACACACTTTAGTATAATATCTACGTACAATTATGTTCTGCTCAATTAAACACCTCATATAGTAACTTCAGTCGAACAGGCCGCATAACCACCAATAATCCTTGGAGCGTTCGGATGTGTTCGAAATTTCACACCATTTCACAGTTGAAGAGGCTATTAGTAGTTAGCGGTGGGATGTGTCGAACCTCGCTATTAATTTGTCAGTTCCAATTGTGTCGTCAAGTGATAATTGCTGAAATGTTGCGGTTAAATACAGCTTGCCTCGGTGCAGTAGCTGCTATTTTTGGTGAAGCCACTAAATGCCGCAGTGGATTCAGATTATATTCATGTCCTTCTAAAATGATCAAAGAAATGGTGATATTCTAATCCTAACTTATACACCCTTACTAATATTATAAACGCGAAAGTAAGTTTGTTTGTTACCTTTTCACGCCTAAACTACTAAACCAATCATCCTGAAATTTTGCATATACGTTGCCAGGTGGACAGAAACCGACATAGGGTACCTTTTGTCCCGAAAAAAAGTACTGTTCCCTAGGAACACAATAACAGATAATAGATGGCACCACGTGTCTTTCGAATCATGATTGAATTATATTTTTAAATAAACTTTAGCAGTGTATTAAGAGTTTAATTGTCAAATTCTAAATGAACGCGAGTGAAACTGCGGGCAAAAGCTACTCAAAGATAAAATAAAATTTGGGTAAGTTATTAATGAAATTGCTCTATGAACATAATTTAATGGTCATAATAGCTCAGTTCTCAGATAACCGGGCTGTCATGGAGTAAACACTTTTTGGTAGTTCACCTTTCTAACACAAAGACTGCAGCTGGAAGTCATCAAATCATCCTCAAACATCAACATCCTAGACGGACATCCTATCAGAATAATTGCAGTGCAAAAGCTTTTAGGATTAACTAGATTGAAACTAGGTAATCCTATCTGCAGGGAGCTCGTTATTCAAGATCCCCTATGAATATAATAGACTCCGATATCGAGGATTTTAAATAATTAAAGGTCGGGAGGCAATTTCACGGAGTCCCGCGGAAATTGTCTGCCGATTAAAATAGATTCTTTAAGAATATATTATGGGGTAATATTGTTGAGAATATATTGTTAGATGATCCTGGGGTTATTTCTAGCGCGTAAGTACGTAATTGAGTAGAAACTTGGTGCATGTTTTTTTGTAATCTCTACAATATTTTTATTAATGGGAAATTGAAAATAATCATTATAAAAGATAGTTTCCTTGTAGATTGCGAATTCACAGGCTTTCAAAATCAAGCTATTTGTGTGAGATTGAAAGCCAGACCTGACATGCGTATGCGGCGTGTCCCTACAGACAATGGCCAACCTTCCATCTCGCACCACATGCCCTATCACCTGCGCACCAGATGACCTACTTACTGCATCAGTGAGCGGGGTTCGCGTGGCTGAGTTTTGGGCAAAACACATTTGAACTTTTTGCCATCGACACGCAAGTAGAAGAATCTCAAGCTGTAGGTACTATCAAAGATTATCGGTTGTACAAACTGTTCGAAAGCTTCTTAGATTTGGTGGGGAATGATGGTTCCATACATCGATGACGACAAATTGGTGTCATCTTTCGCCTAATCTTTCAAAACCACAAAATATTTATGGTAAGCTGATAAAAAGGCATCACAGTAAACATTTACGAGTATTTGTGTTACCTTTCAGCGTTTACATCTAGTTATTACAAAACCGAACAATAGAAATGATTCATAACGCATTTTCACCAAGTTATAGCAAAACAATAATAATTTTATGGACCATAATATATAAAATATTTTCATCGCTCTAACATGAAATCTTACCTAACGATTTGTAATGCTTTTATTTTGGGAGATAAAGATACGTTTGAGTATCGAGGTGATGACAATAGACAGATAGATACATTTTATTTCATTAGTTTGTAATTTAGGCTGATTTCTCACCTTGTTCAACGAACCTCGTAGGAATAGAGTGCTTATAATCTGTTACGTTAGCAAATTAATTAAAATTAATTGAAGAGCCAGAATCATTCTTCTGAAGAACAATATTAACAAATTATATAAATTCACGGTGTTGAATACTTACATAAACAAACTTTAGGTACATACTTACAAGAAGTCATCGGTCTTTACAATCGTGAGCGATACCCACATAAATCCACAAAAGTACAAACAAATAAAATCATAGGCACTGATACAATTTTATACTGTCTCAAATTTTATTACTGATGATATCTACTGAATTATTACGTGTTCCGCCCTCGCTTTATATTTTATGAGTTTCACACAATTTTGAGAAGGTTATGTCATCATTGGTAAGTATAAAATGTCGAAGCTGTGATAATAAAATTAGATGATATCTTATTAGGAGATGTAGGCTGAGATATAGAGATATCTGATTTGGAAGATGATAAAGATTTTTATAGATTATCATCAAATTCTTGCTGTTTGAAGCCATAAGGCACAGGACCAAAGAACCAATTTTTATTACCCAAAGACAAAAGGGCCTAGACAAATTGTCATTCTATCAGCAATAACGATGACGAAACCGAATAAAAAATGTATCGGATTGCCATAAAGCTACCCAAAAGCTCAAGGAGTCCTGTTGAAAGATGTTGCAGAAAACGATTGTTTCTTCCGTGGGCCCTCTGGTTTCATCAATTAAGTGGGAAGCGCCAGGGTAGCCCGCGAAATTCAAATTTTCGTACGTTTTTTTTTGCAATTTGACGGTCATTGTCTGGCTGTATCATCATCTGCCTAGCCTTTTCCCAACTATATTGGGGTCGGCTTCCAGTCTAACCGGATGCAGCTGAATACCAGTAATTTACATAGAGCGACTGCCTATCTGACCTCTACAACTCAGTTAGCACTGGGTAATACGATACCTCTTGGTAAGACTCGTTGTCAGACTTTTTGGGCCACTGACTACCTAACGACTGTCAAAGATCTACTGTATGTTGAACAAATATGATTCGCGACCGTAACACGTGTGTATTTACAGAATTATAATCTTTAAAATCATCAATACAACCCTCTAAGTTCATTTGATCCTATTAAATGACTTTTTCAAATAGTCATTCAATAGGATTACATGAACTTATGTCAATGAACTTTTTCAAGTGTAATTAACTTATTCAGCATTTGAAGGAGGGTTCAGTAAAAGAGAAAAAAAAGAAATTGTTTATCTCTGTATCTACAATGTTACCTATCTAACGCGGTTAAGTACGAACGCTCGCTTAGTTAAGGATAATTAATTCTAACGACACCCATCGCGGCTGTTAAAATGCTTCTAGGCACTTTTTAATTCCTTTCACAGGCATCTTATTTAAAAGCCAAGGAAACGAGACATAAGTCCACGTTAGAGGGTTTTAAAATGGTTAATTGCCCGATTTATAATAGTTCATTATATTAAAAGTTTCTTGTGTTTGACAGTTATTTTAATGTCCCCCTTTTTTAAGGCCATAAACGTCTGATGTTTTAAATTAGGAATGTCCCATTATGGCAAGTGAGTGATGTTGAAGTCATGGAAGCTGATTGGTTAATTTAAATGGTCAGCTTCGAACTGCTCAGGAGTTTCGTTAGCGTGTTCTACAGTTGGTACACATTCTTCAAATATTCAAGCACCGTTTTTGTTAAATGTCAATAATATGCAAGGATAGCGTCAATAAATTGTCTTTATTGCTTTTGCTTCTGGTTCGCTATAAAATCTCCAAAACGACACGGAATATTAATCGCAAATTCTTGACGCATGACAAAGTATTAAAAATCAAAACAATTTACCTCCACTAGTTCTTCTAAGATTTAATTTCTACCATAAAACACTAATAAGAGAGCATTATCTCATAAAATCGTACATAAATTATTTTAACCAGCGTTTATTACTACCTAAATACGCTGAACGGAACATAAGTAAGGCCAAGTACAGACCCACGGGACGTAGTTACAACCCAACAACTTGATAAGTAAGCTAAGACAGTAAATAGTGATTTAGTACCTATTATGTGTACTAGGCTTAGCAATTTGCGGTCAGGGACTGTCTTATTATGAAATAGTTTTTGGATAGAACTTTTCTTGTTAGATTGAAATGATGATTCATGGTAGCTGGCTTGAAGATTAATGTGAGTTGGGAATGTGGAATTTATACAGGTAACACTGAGGAAGTTATGTGAAACATTTTGATTTAAATTACTGTCTTGATAGTCTAGTGGTGGCAAGCGCGACTATTGCACGAGGTCCTGGGTTTAATTCCCAAGTCTAGCAGTGTTATTGGGTTTTTCCTTCAGGAATTTCTCAGTAACAGCCACGGAGTCTGGATGCATGCCCGGTTGACGGCAGTAGGCTCGCCCCCTATTACATGGGTCTTAAGCATAACTGGCAAAATGTGGGTGAACTAAACGTACCCTTCGGGGATTACAGGCATGATGTTATTAAAATTGTAGACTATGTAAATATAGAAGATTGTAAATGAGCTTAAATTGATCTGCGCCCAATAATTTCTCCATTTATGTATTTTAGAATGTAAGTACGAACAATAACTACTTAGTACTTACTTCTATCAGAGCAATGTTATTTGGGTCATTATCAAGGCTGAAAAAAACACATAGATTATGAACTTTTTATCGAAAAGATGTGAAACTAGTGAAAACTGCCAAAAATAAAACTTAACTAACTACAATAAAGGGGTTTTAAAATACTTAAGGAGGACTTAGTTCTTCTCCACCGCTGCAAATTCTAATTACCAACCACTACAGATTATCTAATCCTTACTTCATTATAGTACTCGTAGTGGCTTTAATATGTATGTAACGGTTCCCTCTAATTGAGACTTACGAGATAGTTAAGGGTTCCTCTACACTTACGCTGGCTACATTATGTAGACAACTAGATACAGTGTCTAGTTTTGTTGACATCAAGTAACACAAGTAAGTAAAGGATATAATCTATATGCATCTTACCTAAAAAACAAAAAAAAAGACTTTTGTACTGACCTGCCTTATAATTATAATTTTTCTAAAAGTACAAGACAGTCGCATGATAACACGACAGATTACTACTGCATACATATCTACAAAAAGCTATCAATAATTGGAATGATAAAGTTTGTTAGTGCAGTATTCATTTTGTAAAAAAAATACCACAACACCTATGCTGCCATCTATTGACATCTACGGTCAACGAAGTTAATGTAGTTCGCTGCTACAAGATGTCGCTAGTGAGACCTGCGCATAAGTTTGACTTCAGCTACTGTTCAATATTGAACCAAAGTTCTTATTTTAATATTTTTTCATGAGGTAGTTGTAGTTAGTAAGCAAAAATAATAAGGTAAAAATTCATTCATTCGGCAAAAAATTACCTGGAAATCTATTGCGAGAGCTCGAGAGGTAAAAACTGTAAAAAGGTTGAAGTTAATTAAAAAAAAAAATCGACAAGTAATTTTTTTAATATAATACGTAGTTATTTTAGTAGGGCCAATACCTGGAAGTAGGTAGGTAAGTACATTAACTTTAGATTTTTTAAACTTCATAGTTGATCACTTGAACTAATAATATTTAACCGTTGGCTTTTAAACGTCCGTTTTTGACACCCCCAGATCCTTTAAATCTGATATTCCTCTAAACATATGCAATTAGAGGTTCGGGCTCCAATAAGTTTCGTATCTTCTTCTCCATCTGAAGGTGTAAAGAAAGCTTTATGGTTACCATGACATTTCAATAATTGTTTCTTGATTCATTGACTGATATCTTTGTGCTGTTTACATTGCTTTAAGTCTTGTAAGTTTTAGGAATTTTAACGATGAAAATCTTTGACCAAATGCACTGATTTTATTGTTTACATATCAAGAGATAATTATCAAATGCTGCTCAGTAAATTAATTTGAAGTGGAAATTTAAAAAAAAACTATCATTCCAAGTTGAAATTTTGTTTACTTGATGTTATTTTCACTTTCACAATTATAAACTTCATAATAATGTAAACTAGATAGCAAACGCAGGTTAGCTATTTGGTAAAATCAGCATTTTTTCAGTGCAATATATTTTTAATAGAAGAAGATGGCGGGAAAGTTGGACAAAACCAACGACCAGTGGTCCACATTAGCTCTGGATCGAAACAACTGGAAGTCATGGGGAAAGGCCTTTGCCCAGCAGTGGGATGACGCAGGCTAACAGTATCAGTTTAGTTTTAATACGAGAAAGGAGCTAATGATGCCATGACGTCTAACAGGGGAGAATGGAAGAAGAAAACGTGGTGCACCGACCCCAAGTAGAATGGGACAAGGGCAGGAAGATGATGATGACAAAGAATTTTTTTGTTAATACGTCATATTGAACCGGATCATCGAGCGATAGTCGATGTATCCAGAGAAACTGTTGATCAAAAAAACTCAAGTCTTCAACCTCAACAGAAAAACACGTCCCACTCCTATTTTTCATCTAACTCACTAAACAAGAAAATCCATTTAATTCTAAGACTTTTTTTATCAAATCGCGATGCGACAAATCCTGGCAAGAAACTGCCACCGCGGCTACATTAATATTTATCAATTCAATCGTATTACCAACAACAGTGTTTTGTCGGGGAATCGAACCCGCACTGGCGACTACACGACCCAAGAATGCAGTACCGTCCCGCTAATTGACAATGGTCTAAGTAAAAAGTTATGATATCATTATGTTGACGATTTCATTTAGTGGAGCGTGCTGAGATTACTTAATTATAATGATTGGTTGTGTGTTTTCGTGTATGGAAAAGCTGTTCTTTCTTTTTCATTTGGGTATTTCTCTATTTGTTTATTAAAATTTGGGTGTGAGGAACTAGGTTCAAAATTAAATAAGTAGTCGTTTTCTAAGAAAACCTAAGTAACTATTTACACACACACACACACACACACACCTTTTTACCTTAACATTATTTCGTTTTCACGTCCAGTCTAATTACACGTCTAAGCAGCCGTTGATTCATCAGTGATTGAATCAAAATTATCAATTAATCTCATCTGTTCATATCCAATTAAGTGTATACCAAGTAAACTTCAAATTTCAGAAGCCAACTCAACTCAAAAGTAACCGTCTACAAAATAACGTACAAATACCCAAATAAATAAAATCGATTACCATCCCACCAACAAGTTACAAGCCAAATAATTCGGACATTCGGAAGCCCGTATTATCCGCGTAATTCAGTTCGGATATAAGGGCACGCCACTAGTGTCCGGTCCCGAACGTGTCCGTTAATTTGACAGGCCCCCGGACAAAGACCCAAAGCCATGGAATCCAGATTACAGGCGGAAAGCTTGTCAGCTACTGACTCTCGTATTGCTCTAATTTTGCAAGGCTTAGTTCACTTTTACTTTGGAAGTTTTGCATTGGGACTTTCAGAGGCACGAGTTTTGACTTTTTTCGTAACGTAAATACGTCGATTTTAAAAATAATCCATAGATAGATGTGAAATCGTGCTTGTTACAAACAATGTAATTAAAATGCTTTAGGGTAACTGTCTTTTCTTTTAAAAATAAGAAAACTGATGTTATTTATGAGTAACCTCGCAAAATCACGATGGAATTCCGTAGACATTAAATTAATTCCAACTTTACACAACAATAACACACTAACTTTGCCTAATAATCTAGTTTCAATTTTGTATATTATTAAAAAAATCCCGCTATTCAATCAGTAAATTACTGAGGACATCGCCTTTATAAGGGGCACATAAAGCGTTTTATTAAAGCTGTAATTTGCCCATTCGAAGCCTATAATAACTTTTCCATTTTTAGTTGTATCGAATCTAAAATTAAATTAAAATAACAAATATTTTGCTAAAACTCTGGTACACAACATAATTAAATGTAATACCCAATAACACTACACCCAATTTTCCACTCACATATAACCAAAACAAAACGCAATCATGAAAATGAAACAATCAGAACTTAGACCATATTCCTAATACACCCAAATAACTATTTACCGGTAGACAAAGCGTGTTGTCCCCACTCTAATATTCTCTCACTGGATGTCCGACAAGGTCCGGCTACACCGAATGTCTAACTACAGCTATAGATACGTACAACTACCCTCTAATTAACTAGGATTAGCTCTCTATCTCGTACCTCTGGAAATGAGCTTGTTGTGTTCTCCACGGCCGGTATGGTTAGACTCGTGTTCCTATGTGAAAAATAAATGATCTGTGAATGTCTGATTCGTCTGAGGGATGATTTTGAGCCTTATGAGGAATTTGCAATAGTTGTTAGAGATTTACAATGATTCTTTTCTTGTTCTAAATGGTTTTCAAAATTGAATGACCTTCAACACAGGTACTTTTTTATGAATATTTACATTATTTTCAAACTACAAATCTATAATAGTAATAAAAATATGTACAAGTATCAAAACGGTAACAGGGCGTCAAAAAATTCGTCCGCATCGCTGTCAACAGGAAAAGAGCCCGGAAGGCTGGCAGCATTGCCACGTTGGATGGCAATGCTGATTCTTTGGCCAAAAAATAGGCCCGCCCTCTGGTCACGTGAAGAGTCGACCAACCGCTTGGCGATTTCACGAAATACTAGGTGGGCACTTCAACTAATTATAATTATCTTAGAAACTTTTTGCATATGAGTTTTCAACAATATCTCACTCGATATACTAAAGAAGTATTTTATTACACGATTGATCATGCCAAACAATTTGGCTATGCCCTTCTTTTTTCATATTTTTATTACGAGCGAGGACAAGAAGTATTAAGAAAAAAGGAATGTAGAAGAGCTCATTGGGAATAAAAAAATCAACTGCATCGCTGTCAATAAGAAAAATCCCCAAAAGGCTAGTGCTTAAAATCAGCAGAATTTTTACTTAAAAATGGGCCAGTCTTCTGGGTCACGTGAAAAGATGACCAATACGTCGTTGATGTCCTCAAAAACTCAGTGAGTACTGAGACTCCATGGCAAAAGACAACATGATTCTGTTATTATAAGACTTTTTTTTAAATAACAGTATTAATACAATTTTGAGAGAAAAGAAGTGATTATCCTAAGCATGTAAATTAGTGTGAAATCGATTCGGATTAGTTCGTTTCCGGCATCGAATTACATGTGCGGTTCTAGCACTCATTTGGGATTCGATTACATTGCCTTGCTTGCTTTAGTGGTTGCTGACGACACTATTAGTTCCTAAGAAAGTTTTTTATGTGCGTAGTTCTATGTAATTTCTGCAGTCTTAATAGCATGTTTTGCTTACGATAACAACTTCATAATTTTATCTCGCTGTGAAGATGAGAAATATATTTAGCCGCAAACTAACTATAAAAGCGAGGTTTCAAATAATAAAAGCGAGGAGGAATAATTTAGTTGCGCTTAGTTGGTTGCGCTTAAAAATAGTTGCGCTTTGAGGAATACCCCATAAAATAAACTATAACTAATAGAGAACTTATAATTTACAAAAACATTTCGTTGAAAAAAAAACCCGCTGTACAGATATTTTATGACACAATCGGCCAATCAGTATAAACCAGTAAAGCCTTCAGAAAGCCTTCTTGATTATTCATTGATGCCAACTAAGATAAGATCGAGATAAAACTATCGAGTATCGTCACTTCTTTACTACATTTTAACGACTTCTTTACTGCAACATGCAAACATCTCTATCAGTAACAAGCAATTTCTCTAAGAGGGTAATAGTGAACGAAGTCGTTTACCTAGTTTACGATCTCTGTACTAAGACCAACATAAACATTAACAATTAACTCATTAACTATTCAATGTAATTGCATTACCTCCGCAATGGATTAATGTGTTCCTAGTTCGATTGCTACGATCCCACTATGTTTTTCCTCGTTAGATTCTCCCTCTGTATCCCAAAGTGGTTTTTCTTTATCTCCTTTATTGGTAAGCACTTTGACTTCAATATAAATAAAACAGTATACAGGGTGTAAACGGACCCTTCACGAAGCCGTCAACCAAGCATTCTGTACATCCAACTAAGTAACTCTACGCAATAATTATTGCTGGGAAACGATTTTTTTTTTTGGGGTCAAAAATCACATTTTACGGTAAAACTCAATATAATGCGCTCAAAACTTATTTCTGATGGATGCTTTGAATAGTAAACGGGCCATGGAGGTAATTGAAGTAAAGTTAGAACCATAAAAAGTAGTATTTAAAAAAAAACTTGTGAAAAAATTGGAACTTTGACCCCCAATATCTCCGTAACTTTCTAGTTAGGTTTTCTAGGTTCCCAGGTATGGTCCAGAACAAAAAAATTATCACAATGACGAGGAGAACAAGTGTCTTTCGGCTTCGTTAAGGGTCTTTTTACACCCTTTAGAACCTGTTACTGTCCGGAAATGGGGAATTGACTTAGAACAGGGTAGAAATTTCCATCATTCCAAACGCCCTTTATAATAACTAAAGCATATACAAGTCCCTTCTAATTACCAGTCTTCAGAAACCTCATTAATTTTAACACTCGCATTTCCACTTGCTGTGAAGTTTCCCCAAGCAACAAGTACGAAAGTCCCATCATATCAATTCGCTAGCCAGTAATTATAACATTTAAATATGGTAGTCTGGCGTAAACGGAGTCCGTGCAGGCGGAAAGTAATAAGTCCCTTGACACACCGTGATTAGGCTGTCATAGGGCGGGGGAGCGTGCATTGTAATCAGGTTCGCGGGCACTACGCCTCGGATTGTATAACTCCACACTTAGATTGGGTAGCGGGCTGTACGGGTAGACGCGTATTCTTAAAAAGAAAATGACATTTAGAAAAAAACAGTTGAATTAAAATACGATAATGAGTACTTACCAATATTAATTCATTTGAAGATAGAACGATAGTAAGATACGACGAGAAAGAGGGAGAACGAGATTTAAGAAATAGATAATTATTTAATGTGTTCTAAGAGTATTTGGAATTTCGTTTAATTAAAGTCCAACTAAGATGAAGGCGTTAGTTTTCATATTTAATAAGAGAACAAAAGCTAAAAATGGAATAGAATTGCAAATGATTACATACAGGAGGACTCATCATCATCTGCCCAGCCTTTTCCCAAGTATGTTGGGGACGGCTTCCAGTCTAACCGGAAGCGGCTGAATATCAAAATTTTACACAGAGCGACTGCCTATCTGACCTCCACAACCCAGTTAGTACTACCCTTTCATAAAACTGGTTGTCAGACTTTCGGGCCACTGACTACCTGTAACGACTGGGACCAACGGCTTAACGTGCTTTCCGAGGTACGGAGGAAACTGGGTTTTTTATGGGTGGTCACCCATCCACGGATCAGCCTAGGCAAGCGCGGCGTAACCTGAAGATCGACCCGAGCAGCTGCTATCATTTAGCTACATACTCCTCCAGACAGAAAGAAGACTACTGTAGATTATTTTATTCTTAGTAAATCTTAGAATTCCATTTTTCTTTACATTCCCGCCTTTCTCCATCACCATGTCCGAGCTCTAACGCAGGAACAAAAGCTTTTTTGTAACCAGTGCACCTTGGGGACGGACCGAGCGGGTCATTTACATAACTGCCTTATTTTATTTAAGAGTAGTCTCGCTCTCACTTTGTTACCGACACGGATATCTTTATGCAGTTCCCATTTAGTCTTTTTTCTTCTTTTTTTTTACCCGATAGATTCGCGGCCAGTGTGTTCATGTGTGTCACTGTATTGTTCTATGTAAGGCGTCGTGTAGATTGAGAAAAGTTTTTTGAAGATAATTTTAGATTTTTTCGTGTTTCGCGAAACGCCTTTAAAATAACCAACTTGCAGGTCACAAGATTTTTACTAAAAGGTCTAAAGTGGCATTCATAACAAAGTCTACTTTGGGTCCTGAAAAACGTTTCTCAGGATTTCTGAGAGAGGACGGAGGGTCTTTTTCCACGTTCAATTCCAATCTAAGCTAGTAAATTAAAATCTCATAATAAAGAAAGAGAGCTTTGTGCTAGCTCTCTTTCTTCTCTCTCTCTGGCATTTTATGATAAAAAACATTCTGCAATTGCTGGTAACGGATTTTTAATAATAAAACATCTTCATTTTTTTAAAGGGAGTTCTTTGCTCTGAAGGAAAAGACCTCCCTCTCCACTCCTGCTTTAAAAAAATGAAGATGTTTAGAAACTTTATCATAACATCACGCCTGTAATCTCCGAATGGTTAGACCAGGTTGGCAGAGGTGTACATAATAGTACACCCACATTTCGCCAGTTATGTTTAAGTCCCTTGTAACAGCACAAATCCAGACTCCGTGGCTGCTACTAAGAAATTTCTAATGGAAAAACCCAATAACATTTTCCCCCTTTCACGACCCCGGAATCATACCCAGAACCTCATGTTCAGCAGTCGCGCTTGCGGCCACTAGAAGCAGTTAATTTTTAATGTTTGGTCGAATTACTGTTCAACCAAATGGAATCACATAATTATGAAATCATAGTTATTTATTACTGCCGTATTTAACAATAGCTTTATTTTATTCATAACTAATAGTTTATGACGATTGTAAAATAAACCGTTTGGTTTTGCTGTTTAAACTGTTAATATCATAATGTTTTTAGTAGTTTCAACCTCGGCATGAATATTAAAGGGGTCAATCGTGATATTCTACCTATATGAAATAAAATTTAATAATATTTATGGAATATATTTTATTTGATTCCGTGCAAAGCACGTTAAGCTGTTGGTCTCTGTTGCCATTGTAGATCTTTGACAGTCTTTATGGGTATTTAGAAGTCTGAAAACCTGTCTTACCAAGGGGTACCGTATTACCCAGTACTAACTGGGTTGTGGAGATTAGATAGGCAGTCGCTCAATGTAAAATACTGGTATTCAGCTACATCCGGTTAGTCTGGAAACCGACGCCAAGCATCACTATACTTAATTTAAGTCAACGAATGATCTAATACTTTCTATTCTTCTCTTTATCCCAACATTGTTCAGAAAAGGCTAGGCAGATGATGATGATATTTTATTTGGTTTTCTTTTACATGATTTTCAACTGAATTGTTACGTTGAGGTCTCAATAACAAAATATTCATATAGTAAACATCTAATACTATATGCGGAGTGAACATGGCTAGATATCGCACAAGAGAGAGGTTTCAAAAGGACAAAAAGGGGAGGCCTTTGCTCAGCAGTGGGACGCAAGACAGGCTAAGAAAAAAAAATAGTTCCTGTAAATGCTGTATTATTTCTGTCTTCTTATAAGTCTGCATATTGTTGAGCTCGTCTTCCTATTCTCTCTAGCTTGAACTTCTTTTGTTTTTCTTTCTTGTTGGAGTTCTTCGCTTTCGAAGACAACTCTTAAGAACTCTCTTTTTCATTAACAATTTTTGCAAATCTGTTATAACTGTTACCTGTTAACTGTTAACGAAGACTATGCCTGCACTGGCAGGCATAGTCTTCGTTAGCACTCTTCTTCTTTCTACTCTTAAATCCTCCTAGAAACTTTGATATCTTCTTCTTCTTCTTCTTCGTCGTGTCGATGATATCCCCTTTTTTAAAAATTAAATTTGTTAAATTAAAAATTAATTTAAATTAACTTTTATATCAAAATTCGTACATAAAGCGACTAAAAAATTGCTCTTTCTGCCACCAATATTCACTTTCCAAAGCAAGGTGATATAGTTGAAGGTGGTGTTCTAACCTGAATAAACCTCAAGGCATAAATCCGCCATTGCAAAACCTACATGTAGATCTGTCAGCTTGTCAATGCAAATGAATGACTTGGTAGTAATTTACTTGAGAAACAGTTACTTAACACCTCAATATTGGTTGACTTCCTCGATATTTCCAACGAGACATGGCCCAGTTCAGATCAAGTGACTATATGGCTGTCATAGTAACTTGAAGCCTCATAAATATGCCTGTATTGAGTGTTGGTTAAGTTAGGGTGATAAGTGGAGCACTAGCAAAATGAGTGGGCAGGATAGTCAGACAGTATAAGTGCTCTGTTTAGGTTAGTTACATAGATTTGGGTGAAATCACATTTATGAGGTGAATTTCCACCATCTAGGCCACACAATGCCCTACTCAGATAATTTAAATATAGCACAGTTTCTTTGTATAGCAATTTATAAAAGTATGCATTTTATGAGAGTTTTCAAATCTACAAACTGCTTTTTTTTTTGGATGGGAAGGTATCAAATAACCCCCCCCCCCCGCTCTAGGTGGAGTGGGAGGGAGTGTCAGGCTTTTACTGACTAAAAAACCCATCCATGTTCCTTCTTTGCCCTTTGTGTTCCAGGGCCGCGATATCTCTTTTGAACAGTCCCTTAGCCCATCTACATACTGATAAAGGGCCGTTAACAATACCAGTAAACCAATTCTGGTATTGTGATCTCCATTACCCAGGAAAATTGTGACGGTGACCGTCATAACAGCTTCAATTAACTGGAATAGGGGAATAGATGAGACCACTCTAAGTTCTTGATATGTGTAATCTGCCAGTTCTTAAAACCTCAACCTAAATACGGGTTGGAAGGGACTCCGACGCGAAAATGGTTACCACGTATTCAGTACATCATTCTGACATCATTCGTCGGTTATTAAAAAAAAATCAGCCGTTCCATACATGTTTTATATTGCATTTTGGTATTACACTTTTCTAGGAAACAGCTGTTTTTTATTTTATAATCGATGAAAAACTTCTATGTGGCTCAAAACGATGTACTGAATACGTGGTAACCGTTTTCGCGTCAGTGACCCTTCCATCCTGTATACACCTTACAACGCTACCTCCTAACCTCATCAACAATCCTTCTACATTTCCGTCTCCACAAACATAAAAGATTTGTAGTCCAATTTCCACGTTTACAGGTGGTAACACTGCAAGAGTGTCAAGTATTGTGACCGCGGCTTCATACAACCTGTGCAATGTACCGAATCATTTGTAGCAGATGAAATGTAAATGCACACTCGTTACTCGGCGCCGCAGCGCGCTTCGTATTCATGAGTCCGGTGGAATGGACGCGAGGGATGAGAGGAAGCGATTTTGGGAATTGATGTGAATTTTGCTTATTTATTTAAACTTCATGTTCAAGAATGGTAATGGAACATAGCCGGACTCGCTTCACGTTAAATTATATTAATGCTTAATGCATTGCTTTTCTAATTAATTGTGGATGGAATTTCTGTTGGGATATGATATGAAAATGAGTTACGACTTATAATTAATTGATTTGCAGAGCGTTTGTATTTGTTCGACTCTTATTGACCTGATTTGCTGAAACCTTGAAAAAAATCTTCTTTGGTACTTCCAAGCTGAAAAAAAAGTTGTATTAGTAGACTGAAATATTCTAGTAGGTATTTTATTTAGCTATCCCACCTCATGCCTGTTCTATATTTTGAATCAGAAATATGTAAAAAAATGGTTGACATACTTTTTTATATGTGTGTGTGTTTTTTTTATATCTACAAACCTTCACATGTTTAAAAAAATCGGTGTCTCAAAGTATATTATAATTATTTTATTATATAACTGGGTAGGTAAAGGTATATGATTAAATTCTAAGAACAAATTCTTTTCATACTGGAACATAATTTTGCCACAAGAATCGCTTCCCGCTTGTGACCCACACTGAGCTCCTGTCAGAGGGGTATGCGCACATTATCTTCAAATGTGTCAACAGCTCACGTTCTTTCTCGTTTACTAGGCACTATCCGTCTATTGTGACTTTTTCGACTTATTGTGCACTTTTTATGAAAGGTTAAACGTCGCTTATTTTTGTTTTATCTGCTACTCGTGTTTGGGTAAATAAAATTATGTTTCATGAGACGGAAATGTGCACATCTACAGTTTTGAACTGAATCATGAATGTATTAGAAAACGGTTGTTTTTATTATGATGTTTTTGTTTATACGTCTACACCATTAAAACTTACTTACTACAGGTGTTTAGGTTTTTCTATGTTTATTTACCGTGACTTAATACCTATGCCTTTATATGTTCGCCTTTATAACTTCCTGAGCAATGAGCAACGTGGGCTGTAATAACCTAATCAAATTGTATCAAAAGTAAAACTGAATGCTTCAACACGTTATTAACAACGCAGTCACTCCCATACACTCACTGTTAGCCCTTTTCTTATATTTAAAATGAGTACCTAACACTGTCCGACAACGACATAAAACTTATGATTCATTTTAATAAAAACCATCCCCAATGATATACAGTCGCGAAATTATAAAACAAAATGGCCACGGGGTCCAATTCTCAAGTCAAAATTTATGCGTTCCATACAGCCGGGCGATGCATCTCCTTTCCGTGTCACCCGGGCTGGGTCCAATTAAGTTCAACTCACGACCTCGGATCGAGGCGACGAAGTGAGCGATCGAAACCGTACGCGAAACGGACATGTGGATGGTGTAATTGAAATGGTTAAAATTGCGGATTTACACCGTATAAAGTACAAAATCGTTTGTTTGTCAGTCACGTTCTGCATCATCGAGTTTCGGTAGCAAATATTGATATGAGAAAAGGTATTGAGAATTTCCTCCTTTCTGATCAGCTTAGAAGAACTGGTGGCCCAGGGTACACCGGATATACTTTGTATCAAAACTGACGGAGCCTATCACAATAGGTGTTATAATTTGTCGCCATATTGAGTATAAGAGCGAGTAAAATCCATATTTAATATGTATTATAAATGCGAAAGTCACTCTGTTTTTTTGTTACCTTTTCACGACTAAACGTCTGACCCGATCGTAACAAAATTTGACAAGGAGATTGATTATATCCTGGGAAAGGACATAGGTTTTTTTTTTTACACATACGAGTACACATCAAAATTTCCACGTAAACGAAGTCGCGGTCAACAGCTAGTCAAATATACAGCAAGTGTATTTTCACCTATTAAACAATTTTTTGCTCAGTTAACTCAAGTAGCAGTCGTGTAATGGTTAAAGCAAATGATACAGTCTGTTTCACAATAATTCTTTAATCTACATCGATGCAGGTTTATAGAAATTGCGGATTTTATATTACTACTAAATAATAAATCTTTCAACTAACCAACATAACTTTGACGTTAACTTAATCTTAAACCTATCCCTACGATCTGTGATTTGACAGAAAATTTAAATTATCTTGATCTCGATTAATACACTAGTAATTTCATGATTGTGCTTTACTTCCAGCACTTGATGAGTACATTTTCGTCGGGTCCGGTGCGGGAAACGATTTATAGTTTTTACCCAAAAGCGGCTGCAAAGCGCTTTCCTCATGGCCTCACGACGGCCTCAGTCAGGACTTCGTGCTAGAGAAAGCGGAAAGCGGGTCGCAGCTAGATCACCACTATTAGATTGTCATGCATGTTGGATGAGGTAATTAATTGTGACAGACCATTTTGCGGGAGTTCACTCACTTGGTGCATTTACGATTTATCGTAGGAAAACACGGTAAATGTCGTGTTTGATTTGTTCTTTATGCTTGTTTTTAGAAGTTTAGTCACCTTAGAAGCTTCTACAAAAATTTATCGATGCCAGTTAATTAATTCTATAAACGATTATAATTCATTTAACTACACCAAAGACATTCAAATCTTAATGAGCGATAGACGGGACAAGACGAAGAAAATCGTAATCCAATACTTGTCACTTAGTAACATATCATTCCGTCTAGTGTCAGACTGTGTCAAAATCGAAAATTTTCGGCATCAAATTTTTAGATGCCTTTATTCCCAATGTCCGCTTTATTATTCTTTTAAATCTGTTTGAACTACACACATTTTAAAAAGTCATCTCTTCTGCATTTACAATATAACAATCGCAAAATCAAACCTTGATTGTCGTTTTAAAAACATGGAAAGTTTCAATCATTATTTTCCTCCACTCGATAAAAAACTAACTCCTTCTGAAAGCATTCCCAGCTTTAGAATATTCACTACCTCTTTACTCAAGATAACATTTTATTAACCTCACATGGCCCTGCATTACTAAAACACCATATTTTAACCTCAACTTAGGGGAATAATGTTTTAAGCACTAATTGCAAGCCTACTTAGCCCGAAAGATATGCGTGATTTAATGTACTATGTATGTAGGCCATCGGCTACTAACCACTTATAAAACACAAATGCAATTCATATAAGTATACCTAAGTATGTAGGTACACTACCGTTTCGTGACTCTAAACGACATTAAATGCATAAGTGGATGTACGAACACACTAGCATTAGTATTACAAGTTGGAACAAGCGTGAAAACTAACTAAGTGGTGAAACTATCTGCGCAAATTCCCATACTGTTAATGAATTCATGTTGGATTCCTATAACTTTCCGACAGCTGTTGGATCGTATGAAGACTCGTATGATATGAAGGCGATTGAAGCGAGAATGTGTCATTATTAGAAGCGTCCACGGGTAAAATTAGCTTCTTGTTGTTAAATGAATTGATGGACAATGAAAAACCTACCATTAGTAAACAATACAATACGTTTCCAACAAGAAAACTGAACTAACGTTCAATCCAAAGTTGACAGCTGTACTATTACACAATCTGCGTAATTGTATGTTTCTGTTAAAAACGATATTCAATGTATGAGAGGTGTGGTATGTAAATGTAAACTAAGGGTGAGCGAGAATGTTAACGGCCGACTTTACGGTTCGTTTACTGTATTTGTACAAGAGAAATAAAATTTTATTGATGTAAATAAGCAATGGAAATAATAACACAGCACTTTGATGTAGAATTAGCGTTCTCATTGCATTTTTAATGTTCTGTAAAGAGGGATCAGGAAATGAAAGATACCATTAAAACGTATCCTGATTCGAATGCTTAAATATTTGATAGCGATGGCTACGTATGATAATTCTCATTTTACTGACAAAACAACCATATAAGGGACGTGTAATGTGGGTGAATGAAAGACTTGCAACAAGAAATGGATTTTGGGCTACAAAATTAGGACGCCCAAGGAAACTGTAAAATAAGTAGGTTAAAACTACCATGGCTAAAAAGGTGGTAAATAGTGTGAACGCTGAAAGGCATACTGATTACGGCTAAGGCGCGTATTACACAGACACGGCGTACGGTGAAGGCGCGGCTCAGGCATGATGCCGCTTGAAAACGTTTTCATACAAAATGTACGTAGGCGACGTGTCGTGAATTACACTCAAGCGGCGCGGCGCAGGCACGCCGTTCTTTCGATTCCTTATAAATTCCACGCCTGTGCCACACCTTACGCCTTCCGCCGTTTCTGTGTAATTCGCGCCTAATAGAGATGTATGAACGACATAGTGATGCCAAACAAATTGGAATATGTATGCATCGTAGACACCCCCGCACGCAAAATACGCGCTTTGGCGTGGAGTTGCGGAAACCAGCCCGCTATACAATACAATCGTAGACACCTAACTCATTCACTATTTACGGTCACCTAACTTGATATTTCTTTTCAACGTCTAAAGTCCACATCCTCTTCAGATTAACTTGGCTGATAGCAAAATTAAATCAACAGAACATTTATAAATTATTCTCGTGCAGATGATGACAGTCGATTGTGATAATAGATTAGATCATTCTAGAGAGCGGAAGACAGCATTTTATCGTTACTAGAACCCTATTTGTCTATGCTCCATAATGTCCCTACAATAACTGTTGTTACAACATTATTTTACTCATCTTGCATTCTCCTTTTGACATCCATATTAATTCTTCTTCTTAGCGTGATGATTGCGTGAAATTGATTCAGTCAAAAATTTAGTGACTACACATTAATTTATAATGTAGACTGCCTCGTTGGTTAACTCTTCGCAAGCACGACGGCTGAGCATGAGGTCCTGGGTTCGATTCCCAGGTCGGGCAAAGTTTTATTGGGTTTTTCCCTCAGGAATTTCTCAGTAACAGCCACGGAGTCTGGATTTGTATCAGGTTGGTGGCGATAGGCTCGCCCCTATTACATGGGACTTAAATATAACTGGCGAAATGTGGGTACCATTAGGTACACCTTTGCCTAAACCCAATGGAATTACAGACGTGATGTTATGTTATAATGTATAAAATGGACATAAAACGATATTAAGGAGATCCAAATATCTGCTGTAGTCTTGCTACAGTTCGAATATTAACTTTACTGCATTTACCTTTTTCCCACAAAGTCATTCATAACCTGCCACTGGAGTTACGACTTTACGAAGTAGGTGATAGGTAGTAAAACAGAGAAAGTTTTACTTTCATAGCACTAGCTTATAATCTGCGAAGAGACTAAGATAAAGAACACATGAAAATTTTCATCGTAAACTGTACTTTTTTGTACTTTCTTGAACAAATAAACAGTACCATACCGACTGTAAAAGTGTAAAGTTCCAACGCATTTTGTGACCAAGACTTGCCGCCGCCGTCGCACTTTTCACGTTTACACATCTTTTACTTTCTCCACCCTCATTTGTTTTCGATGGTTATGCGAAAACTTCTTTACTACTAAATTTTCTTAGAGAAAGTGCATACAAAAGGAGTGCGATGGGTATAAGGTGAAAGTTCATCCCCTTTGTTGGAGTACAAGGAGCATTGTATAAAGCCCTTTGTGATCAGGAACAAAAACGTCGAACAATGCTTCCTTCCCGATTGATTGATTAATTAACTTAATTCTGGTAGCTCTTCGGGAATGTGTAATATTTAATGGCTGGAAATCCGTTCTGAGGCACAATTGTTTCATTTCTAAGTACTTTGGTTATTTCATATTGGAGGTGTATTATTGAGTAGGTCCCTATTTGTGAATTAATAATTGGTTTGAACAGGAAATAGAAGGTGAAGCAATAATGTTCTTGTTCTGACTGAATAATAGACTTGAGTGTCAATAGAGTTTAATAATTTAAATATAGTGTGAGAAGCCCATGGAAATGATGGATGGACTATTTGAAAGATAAGCTGGCTGAAAAGGTAACTACTGAGATGACCAATAATGGAGCAGTATGGAAGAAGAAGACAATTAAATTAGGATAAGGACAGAAGAATGAATAAGGTAAAGTGATTATCTGCGCTGACCTTAGCATCACACATTTTCTCCTTATTTTATTTCTAGTTCAAGAGTTAAACACACGGATGTGTATGTATGTATGTATGAAAACCATAAGCATAACCATAAACCATATCATAAGCACTATTTAGTTACTATACAAATAAGTTACTATACAAAATAGACAACTTTTTAGTTCTTTAAATGCCTAGAATTTATTTCTTGAGTTGTTTTAAACAAATTAGCTTACTGCGACAGTAGTCACGTTAAGCATAAAACGCTTAAGCCGGGCACCCGAAGTATCTCACGCGTAGTCTCTTGCATTATCTAGGTATCTATATGAGGTTAAGCACACTCATAGAACAAAACATTTTACATGCATACCACAACAAAAACATTCACATTTAATTCAAAGATCACAATAGCACATTAATAACCACGGAGCAATATTTGACGCAAGCCGCGCAAGCCCCAGGCGAAACTACTTAGCCTATTTCCTTCACCTGATTCTCCCACCTTGCGCAATATGTTTCGCAAGTGACCCACTCCAACAGGCAAGATCATAAAGTATAACATTTATCATTAAAATATCATAATATTTAGGACTTCCCTTCATAAAATAAACTCGAAACTTTAAAATAGCGATCTTTGGCACGTGGCAAAATTCGGAACTAATACCTCCTTCATTTTTTCATTACATTTCAGATTTTTTTACCAACAGCGGCCCTATCAACGTTACTGGAGCGCCAAAAGATTCTTGCAGCACTATTTTAAGATATCTTAATATTATGTATTTATTTAAGTATATATTATTAATATTTACTTATATGTGTAATATAATATACTATTTAATATTAATATTTAAGGTTAAGTTAGGTAAGGCACATAAACACATTATTTTCTTCCTTTTCTCACACACTATTTTCTACATTTCTTTTTTATTTCTCCTTTTGCAGGTCTGCTGGGAGAAATTTCTTAAGAAATAAGCAATACCTATGTATTCATATATTATAATGTTATTTTCGTGTATTGTCTACTGTGTGTACATAAATAGTAAAATAAATAAATAAATTACTTTATTCACATTCCATAAATAAATTATACAATACATATAAATTAAATAAGATTACTCTTGATCATCAACTGTTTCAGATCTCCTAAGCCATCCTTCTTTCTAAATTAACCACAAAGTGACGTCTATAACCATCAGCCTAATGGCGTTTAAACGAAAACGGCCCTCGATGAGTGCCCCATTAATAAGCTAACTAGGATAAAATATCGCACGCTCGCCAAAGTTTCCTCTGAAAATATATTTATACGTATAAAAATTAATCGCATCTGACAGATAAGTCGATATGTCTATACGTCACGGCTCCTTAGAACGGAATACTCGTAGACCGCTATTTTAATTCGTTCTATCAAACGAAACGTTCGCACGTTATAAATAAGGCAGCGGACAGACTGTCGCGTCGATTCCACTGGCAATATTTCACAGCCAGCTAACGCATCGGGTGTTCGTCTTACTTAGATTGTAGAATTCTGGATAGTCGTAGATTTTCGACATCGTCTTGATTGTGGATTTATTGGTTGTTGTTGTATTGGTTTGGTTGATAGCACTAAAATGGTAAGATGTTTATGTATGGGAAAATGTTTATAATCTTAAAAATTTTAGAGTGATCAGTGTTTTCCTGTTGATGAATAGACGATGGAGATTCCATTAGTACGAGTCCGTTTAATGTAATTTCTTAAAGAATCTGAAAACATAAATAAGATTTTAATAATTCTTTTTTAGTGTCTAACCCTTTCAGTAACCAGCACCCATTACATATTATTGGGTGCTGGGCAGCGAAAGGGCTAACCTGGTGTCAGAGTCTTTATGCCGCCCATGGGCCTTTGACTTGGCTTTAATTGCCGTCGCGAAATATCTCTCAGGCATGCTGGTTTGGTTTCCTCAAGATGTTTCCTTCACAGAAGCAATAATATATTATATAATACGCATATGAATCTGAAAAATCAGAGGTGCTTGTCTTGGGTTCGAACTCGAGAAGTATAACTTGACAGTCCGACGGTCAGTCACTAGGCTATCACTGCCATAGAGAGAGGTTTTATTAATTGATACCTAAATAACCAAGTCTTTTGGGAAATAACTACGGTGCAGAAGACAAAACATGTCTTATCCAACCATCTCGAATCTACGGAAGCAACGCATCGGGAGTCCTTTGATGATTCTGCTTATGAATATCGTGAGTGTACTACGCTGAC
The DNA here is from genome assembly GCA_905220335.1 of Noctua pronuba. Taxonomy (NCBI): domain Eukaryota; kingdom Metazoa; phylum Arthropoda; class Insecta; order Lepidoptera; family Noctuidae; genus Noctua; species Noctua pronuba. The sequence continues at coordinate 11,470,061 of LR999902.1, forward strand.
AGCGTAGCGGGAATACGCGAGAATACGCGACCATCCGAACGAAGCCAACGAATACGTTCCCACTGATTACATTTGTATGCGGTTACTCTGTTCCTATTTTATTTAGAGGGAAAATGTAGCGGAAATCTTTCACCTGGATGTGATTTTGGTGGAAGTGTGATCCGATTGACGGGAATTGGTGATTTATCTGTGGTAGGGAGGTGTCTATAGGTGTCTTAATACTACAGTCTGTGACGTGTATCTATCTCACCTTGCCGTATTTTGTTTTCGAGGTTTCGAACAAATGAAAATCGGAACCTTTACAACCTAACCTTTTTTTGTTTTCTGTCATAGAGGTTTTTCTCGAGATTGCTGTTTTTCTTGTAAGAGTTTGATTTTTGTGTTTAAATACAATCTTTTTGCTTCGTTGGTCTAGTGGTGGCAATCGCGACTGCTGAGCATGAGGTCCTGGTTTCGATTCCCGGGTCGGGCAAATTGTTATTGGGCTTTTCCATCAGGAATTACTCAGTAGCAGCCACGGAACTTGGATTTGCGCCCGGTTGATGGCAATAGGCTCGCCCCCTATTACATGGGCCTTTAACATAATCGGCGAAATGTAGGTGTACTATTAGGCACACCTATGCCTACAATTACAGGCGGAATATTATGTTAAGTACAATCTTCTGTAATAACATTGTTTAATATGATTGGTATTTAAAGCGAAGAAAACAGGCTAACAGTAATTTATAAAAACATACTTTGCGGAAATCCATGACAGTAAAACATACTGATTTGTTAAAAAATACTATTACAAAATTAATTAGAGCGACTATTATTGCTTTCTTTGGTAAAACAACTTATTTGTAACCACATTCAAATTCACTCCTACCACACTGCGCACGTATAGGTCCTCCCTACTTACTACCAACATAACCAACAAAAAAAACCTTCAGAGCAAATTGTCCCCAGTAACAAGATGTCGGAGAGGCTGCGGTTTCAAGATAATGTTTTGTGGTCTCGATGATGGCCCGACATCAAACGAGGTTGTAGGTAGGTGCGACCTCAGAGCAATCATTGTAGTTTGACTTTACATTATGGAAGTAATTCTAAGGCTCGTGGATTAAGGAGAGGATTAAATAAGAAAGGTCTTGGAGGATGATGGGTTATTAGCTATCATTAAAATAGAATTATTTTATTTAGGTAGCCCGTTTTGATTCTGAACGTATAGCAATCGAGTAAAAAGTTCTTTCTAGAGAAATAAACAAGTGATATTTTATTTCCCGACAATGTTGTCTACAAAAAAAACATATACGCGATCAGCGAACATATAACCTCATCCTTTTTGGAAGTCGGTTAAACATAAATACCCAATGACACTCACTCATCATAGAATAAAAATGAATGATTCATAAGTTAACTGAAATAGTGTTTTCAGGTTCCTAAAACAAAATAAAAAATGGCATCGGTTTTGAAATCCAGCTCTTTCACTAAGACAGCAAAAAATCAATGAATTTAAATAACTAAATAACCTTTAAAACCATTACAAAAATAAACTTAAAAATATCAAGACTGATTATCCAAACACCGATAGGTGTCTGTGGTCACCCACCATTACGCTACCGTTTACAAAATGTCATTCTACCCACAAAACGAATTATTTCACAGTCCTTCACGGTTATTGAAAATTGAGTTAATTATTAAAGGGGAACTTAATTCCACGTTGGGGATAAAGCATTAAGTTGAAATTGTAGTGTGGTTAATTATTTGCTGACATTAAAACAAATAGGCCGTCGACAAAATTGCACTGATAATTGCGGCGTATCAAGAATGTGCGGGCGAAGTATTTTTGTGCTACAATTTTATTTATCGGGTTTTTATTTTTTTTAATGGTACAGGTAAATTGAATTATTAAGTTGCATACGACTTCTTAGGGTTCCGTGTGTTGTAGAGTTTTCTTTTACGCCTGTCATCAAGTTTTTAGTCTCCAGGAATGACTGATTATATCCAATTAAATTGGAAATCAAAATCAAGTTTATAAGTATCCCGTATTATTGACAAACTTGTTGCAATGTTAATACAGGTCCTTATTTCGTCACAAGCACCCCACTAAGCTAAAAAAACATTTTTTCAATAGTTCTCTCCTTTTTTAAAACAGTTAATGTCTATTAAAAATAAAAACAACATACCGAAAATAATAAGGGAGTCTAAACTAATATCGTGGCTACTTTAAAATAATTTTTACACCTATATATATTTTTTTGAAAATAATGCCAATAAATATAATTAATACTTTATATAATTTTATTAAGATAAGCTAGTTGTCAGTGTATTTTTATCTAAATTCGTTTCGCAAGGCTCCAACAAAAAGTAGTATATTAATATAAACTGGTATTTATTTTAGGTGTAATAATCGTTGTCATACTCTTAATAAGATACGGAACCCCGGAAAACGGAGACATGCTAGGGCAATTTTTTGTACTAGCAATGTCTACTAGTACAAAATAGTGTCTGCGTAGTGTAAATAACATAATAGCAGCTGTGAACACGTGCTAATCGTGTGTTATAGCATCTTGCCAGCTAATATTTCAATTACACAGCAGTTTGGGCAATTTGAAACGAATGTAAACGTATCTTTGAATATCTGTCCCGTGTTCGGGAAAAAGGTTGAAACTGGATATGTAGGTATCTAAAGATTCTTTCCATCTTAACCGTAAGATAAGAAGTCCTCAGCCTATGTATATTGGCAACGGCTTAAGGATCTCCGGTAGAATGTATGTACTGTACATGTCGCTCCTTGTCGGCGTTAGCCTTCATTGCTACGTCATCCCCAGGAATATTTTTTATAAACATTAAATGAAATTAAGTTATTTATCTATCTTCATCGGTTGTCAAATAAATCAAAGTAATAAGAACTTCTTACTCAATTTTCTTTCATTTACTTTATACCTTTAGTTTACCTTCAAGTTACTTGGAAAATTAAAGTTTCCAACTTATTTTTACGACGCTGTTGAATAAAATGTAACGCTAAACGTAGAGAAGCTTTTACTTGAGTAGAACAACTTTACCGTTTGTCATAAGTTTTTATTTACTCTCGAACTAACTTTTCGCTTATAAGTAAGGTAATAAAAATTCACAAGAATATGGCGTTTAGGAAATTTTTAACAACACCTCAAGGGGTGTTAAATATTTTATGGTGTTTTAAACGATATGGGCCAGGCGGTCTATGTATTTATCTTTTGAATCACGCATTTAAAATCGTTAATGGTATATCGTAAGGTGTGTTATCTTGAGATCTTAGTCGTTTACTTTGTGGTTTATTTATTTTTACAAAATACTCCTATATTTACTTTACTGGCACAACATTTGAGGCTTTGCTAGCGTCATTCGCTCGTTTCGTAAGAAAAAATCAATTAAGATCAAAGAAAAAATATGGTTTAAAAAAATCTCAATAAGATATGAATTACTGGATAATTAAAATAAGTTATTTTGTATAACTGTTTAATGTATTGTTTTTTTTTCTCCCCGAACTCTACGAGTCCACGAAGTTAAATTTATTTCAGTGAGTATGCTAATTACTTCGGAACACATGAACGTGTCGTTCACAATATTATAACCTGCATAAGATCATAAAGTACCCAACAGCGGGGTTTTTTTATTAATGAAACGACTAGATAATAACATAAAATTTTATTGTGTATTATATTTTCGTAACGAAATAAACGAATTTACTTTCTCACGACATGTAAACGACAGTCAAGTTTTTATGTCAATGTAAATATTTACTGTTTCTAAAACGAAAATTTTATTTATTTTCTTGTATTAATAAAATTATTTTGTGGTTAAAAGATTTTATGACTGAAATGATTAGCTTTTTATCGTATTCGTAAACTTATTAATATTGTATTTTTTTTTATATTCACAAGGTTTTGAAATTGTTTTAATATACCAAAAACCCGTAAATACATACTTTATGCTAACCGCCCGGTGCTTGTATAATATATTTATTTATGTGATCGTTTAACTGAAGACAACATTAATGTATCCGTTAAAGAAGAGGCATCTCTATCTTATTCGTGAATTATGCGTATAGTTGTTTGATCTGATGTTAACCTCGTACCTCAAAACTTCACTTCTTATAAAATAAGTCATACGATGTTAGAGATAAAAAAAATAGTCGAAGATATGACTGCCTCGTTGGTCGAGGGGTCGCAAGCGCGACTGGTGAGCATGAGGTCCTTGGTCCGATTCCCGGGTCGGGCAAAGTGTTATTGGATTTTGGAATTTCTCAACAATTATTTTGAAAAGTTTCTCTTCTTCTTGGATTTTCGTTTTGACAAACACTGAAAAAAACATCCATTCAAATTAAGAACTAAACGCATGCGCGCATATTATATGTCTTTTTGCGCAAGTGGGTTCCGCAAGTGTTCTTCGCGCAAATGTCCAGGTCCGTCGAAGATTTGCTAGATTGATAGTAGGTAGCTACCTACTTAAGCTTAATCTAAACAAAAAGTATTCTTACCTTTATGAGCTTACATAGCAGGATAAGAAAGACCGTCTATGCAGAGATCAGCAGTTATAGTAGTACTGTTCTATTTAAAACTCAATTAACGGCAAAATCAAAACCCAACCATCACCTACAAAATAAGCTGTAAACCTCAACCAAGATTAATTTCTCAGGCGATTTTAAATAACTCAACGCAATGTGGAGGATAGCGGACGACTTTATTTTTTCTTTTTTATTCCTTTAGTGCGCAATGTAAATAGCTCTCGATGCGTCCAGCCGGCCAGGTGCAATTGCCCGCAATTTGTGTCAGTAAGATGGAGGCGCAATTACTATGCCTCGACAAAGAAAAATTGATTTTTCAGTGTAGGTTTTAAGGTGGTCCGTTGATTATTTTGTGCCAACAAAAACTTAAAGAATAATTGTGTCTAGGAATCACTTAGGTGGTACTCGGAATTATTGATTGGTTTATTGCTTGCCGAGTTTTGTCGCCTTTTTGTGGCTATAAAATGTCTATAGTGACATTTATTTCTTGTTTGTAGGAGCAGTGAATTAACTTTTATTTATTGAGAATAAGACATGATGAAACTGAATGAGCTAAGAAGCTGAAATTGTTGAGCTTTTACTCTTACAACTAAGTCTTCTTTTCTAAGAATGAAGCGCTGGCCACACCGCCAGCTAGCAAGCGAGCGAGCGAGCCGGCGAACATCGCTTCACCTCTTTTCATACTTTGGTTCACACCGCGAACTACCGAAAGTAGTATGAAAATAGGAGAACCGATGCTCACCCGGCTCGCTCGCTTGCTCAATAGCTGGCGGTGTGGCCAGCGCTTGAAGCATGAACTGGCTTTCCAGTATCTTGTGTATTTAAGAGCTCACACAAACTGTACGCTCGAATTAAAAAAAAACTGAACTAAGTGACAAATGTGGAACACTCAGACATTTGGGCACACACCCAAAAATCGGCTACAGCCGGCAATTGTTTTTAAGAGAAAACGGAACTATAGAATCAAAGCTCATCCAAAACATTTGAAGTTAAAGAATGCTCATCAGATTCAAGTTCCACCGGACCATTTAAACTTCGGCCTTTGATACCCCAAGTGCATTTTGAAAGGGTTATGCAAAGGCATTTTACATACAGGGTGTCCAATATATCTTGACACGTCAAGGCGGCGTTGCTTGCAAAGAGAAATGTCTACGATATGTCAAACTTGGAACATTTAAATTTAGTTCCATAATTCGCCGTCTGTCAAGTTATACTGGCTAGGCTGTATGGCACTTGTAATTGGATAGGCCCTTCAGACGCTCGACCGACAGATGGCATGTTCAAATTAAATTAACAAGGGTATGCGAGACCCGAAGCCTTCGGGACCCAAGACGGTTGAATTCTTCAATGAAGATTTTTTGTTGCGTTTACTAGGTTCAAGTAATAATATTTTGAGTAGACGAGACTAACGGAGAAATAAACTTGCACTGTCGCTTACGGGACATCTTCCGTGACTGTTCATTATTTTGAGAAGAAAAAAATCGTTTTTTTTTTATTATATCCCATAAGTGACAGTATAAGTTTAGTTGTAAACCGTGAAAGCTTAAAACAGTGTTTAATGGAAAAATTACATATTTTTAAAGTAAAATAATGCTTTTTAGTCGTTTTCTTTTTTCTCATTTGGGGATCTGTTAAAAACAGACGCACAGAAAAATCTAAAGCAAACTTTAGTTTTTTTTAATACCATCGCATAGAACAAGATCTTTAAGGTTATTGGACTGGCCTGTAGCTAACCCTTCCATACAAATGGTTCGCATGATAAAAACATAGTAATTAGTCGGTACTACGAATGCAAATTAAATGTAGTACGTGGAATGCGCTCGCGGTCCATAATGGTAATATTGTGGTAAATTACGTGTTTAAAGGTTAATAAACAGGCAAGTGTAGGGTACTACAAATACAGATCACCCAAAAGGGACCCTCTACGATTAATGACACTAAGTACTAACCGAGGTACTTCGTACGTAGGGACCACAGATATAGATAGACCTAGATAACGCAAGTATCACGATCTTTATGAAAACCAAGCGTGCCATTTTTTGACTACCTCTTATGACGTCACAAGCACTATTTCTAAGCCGCAATGTGATGCGAATGTTTTGTTTTTCTCAAATTTGTACAGATATACAGTTTTTACAATTTATATCAGCACAATTACCCATTCAACATGTTATACACCGATGCAGACTGAGCGCGAAAGTGGCCACTTACGATTTTTGTACGTAAGCTAGGCACGCGAAGAAGCACGCGAAGCAGTTGCTCTTGCGTTATCTAGGTCTATCTATATCTGTGGTAGGGACCTGCCTTGGACAGGCACACTACCAGTCTGTATATTCGGCTTTTTTTTTCTACACACATACTATCACGGCTGTAAATCCCAAAAGGTTGGGCAGAGGTATATCCAATAATAGTACACCCACATTCCGCCAGTTATAATTAAGTCCCGTCCTAAAAGGGGGCGAGCCTATTGCCCTCAACTGGGCACAAATCGAAACTCCGTGGTTGTTACTGAGAAAATTCCTGATGGAAAAACAGTTTTACCTGACCTGGGAATCTCTTTGGTCTAGTGGTCGCAAGCACGACTGCTGAGCAAGAGGCTTAGGGTTCGGTTCCCGGGTCGGGAAAAGAGATGTTGGGTTTTCCCATCAGGTATTTCTCAGTAGCTGCCACGGAGTCTGGAATTGCGCCTGTTTGATAGCAATAGGCTTCTCCCCTATAGCATGGGACTTAAATATAACTGGCGGAATGTGGGTGTACTATTAGGTACACCTCTGCCTAACCCTTCGAGGATTACAGGCGTGATGTTATGTTATGTATTTTATCTTTAAACTTTTCACCCTCTCGACACCATGGCCATCATGATCAATGTAAACTGCCTCCAGACCATCATGAAGAATCGCCTACCGGCTTTACGATTCAAATGAATATTAACTTTTACAGTATTTAATTTCGTACAATAAATTTTAAAACTTCATTACAAAATGTGGGCAATTTCGCTGTCGTAAACAATATGGAGCATATTATAATTGTCGGAAGAGTGTATCAGGTATATATTAGGTAATATATTAAATAAACGCAACCCATGTCGAGCGGCTGAGCCATAATGCAATAAACGGTTGTAAAAATTACAGCTGTTTATGTACTTTAGTTTATATAAGGGTGAAACAATGTAGTGTTGTCGTGTGTGGTCCAATCGCTGTAGATCTTCTGTGCAGCCAATGGTATTTCAGTGAGATTATGTAAGGCTGTATATCTCCTACCTTAATTTGTATTGGTATATAATTGAGTAAAAATGGCGGATGTTTGGAACAAAAAAATATTTTATTGTTACAAGAAACAGTTGTTAACGAAACAGAGGTTAATAATAATATGGACATCTGAGGAGGCCCTCGCTTGGTAGCTGGATCAAGGGCTTGATTCAGAAAGCAGTACTTCACAGGGCGTGTCGTTAGGAGGTTCCTCTCTCAAGAGCGCTGACCACCGGTAGCTCGGACCCTGTTCCCGACGCCGGTGCGCTTCTATTTTTATATTTTTAAATGTTTAAAAATGTTAACTATATGTAAAAATAAATAAAGGATAATACATTTGGATGTATTATTATTAACCTCTGATTCGTTTCTATCATCTTCTTTCATTATACAAGGTGTAAACGCGCCCCTCACGAAGCCGGTAACCAAGCATTCTGTACAAGAAACTACTTTTTTTTGGGGTGAACAATCACGTTTTACTGTAAAACTCAGTGTTACGTACTCGTAACACTGTGCTGATGGATACATTGAATAGTACGGGATTCGTAGAGGTATTTAAAGTAAAGTTATATATAACTTAAAACTTACTGTTACTGTTAGCCTGTGTCATCCCACTACTGGGCAAAGGCCGCTCCCCATGACTTTCAAATCCACCGATCCAGGGCCAGTGTGGACCACTTAAATTAAAAGCTTGAATTAAAATAAAAACTTGTGAAAAAGTTGGTACTTTGACCCCCAATTTCTCCGTAACTAGAACGTTCCCAGGTAAAGAGTAGAACAAAAAAAATATCGCAATGAAGGGGTGAACAAGTACCTTTCGGCTTCGTTAAGGGTACTTTTACACCCATTAATTATTAGTTTGTGTTTCTTTTTCTTTCCCAATTCCTGAAAGCAGTTTCATTTTATTATTTTCCAAAACATGGACTGTCTATAGAGTGACTGATAATTAGTGACCGATACTTAAACACATGATTGTACTCATGATAACAAACAACGTTCCCAAAGATTTTTTTTTATACTCATTCACTTTTATCACAATAACACAACAGCCGTATGAAATTCACGCGCGCGCGCCTTTGACCTATCAGCTGTTAGCTGAGTGACGTCCTTCTGTCTCATTACTATCGTACCGTGCAATAGTAAGTGGCCAGAGCACCCGTGCGGCTCGCAAATCCGCTCAGTAAGTTTAATTGTGATAAAAGTGAATGAGTATAAAAAAGTTGATTGTTATCATGAGTACAATCACGTGATTAAGTATCGGTCACTAATTACCAGTCACCCTTTATACATAACAACAGAATACAGACCGCGAAACCATTTTAAAATGTAACCACATCATACACTTCTTAATATCTTTGGTAAACCATAATAGCGAAGAATGCAACTCCTAGATTCGTACTGTACCTAAGTACCAACTAAACCTCAGTGAATTGATAGGGTCTATTTGTGGCTAAGACCACACAGCACGAACCAAAGCACACATGTCATGTTACAATTCAAAACAGAAAATATTCGCCATAAAATCTCCATACACGATTGCAAGACTTGCAATACAGTGTACCTACAATTTACATACGCTTGTATCAAATATTTATGACAATCGTAACACAATGAAAAGAAAATTAAACAAGTACAGATCGTGAATTATCAGCGTTATCTTGTCAACTATCGGATCCGATGTCGATTTATTTCATCGGCGGTTCATTTGCACGATGCTGCTGTAAATTCTCGTTTGCGGCAGTCCTGTGACACTTTTATGATAGTGCTCGATGTAAAGAGGATAAAAGCCTATTTATACAACAACGGTCGGTAGGGAGGGCCGAATCTTCATATCACTACTGGAATACGCTAAAAATTACAATGGATAGGGGTAAATATTTGTTTTTTGGTTGACCCTTTTTGTTTTGAAGTAAAGATGGGTTGATATTTTGATAGTATACGAGTACAGAGTACGAGTATCTATTCATATTTTTTGTAGCATCTATAATACATACAAATATTCACTGCAATATCAACGATACTCTTAGAGCCACAACAAATACAAAATAGTCTTACTCTACACTGATTTTTCAAGTATCCTTTCCAATATTTCTTCCAAGCTATTTTTAGTTTCATAACTACATTACTAACATATTTTAATAATCCGCCTTTTAAATTCACCCGGAATTTCCTTACCACAAAATAACTCTGGTTTATTACAAAAATCCGCATTTCCGTCAACTACATTCTCCATAGTTAATCTCAAACTCAATACTTACACAAAAATATTATGTCAGCGAAGAATTTTTATATGAAATGTTTGTCTTCTCATCTCTCCCATAAACGGACATCTTAGAAGGAATTTCACAGAGCCCCTGGCTATAATAACAAAGTGATTTCTTGTGGTAACAAGAACGCCCATAAATTTTACTGTATTGATTCATGTGATTATTAATTGTCCAACAAAATGGGTCCAGTATAATGTTTTTAGGACAGCCATTACGAGGTAAGACTCGGCTAGGTTGATGATACTTGTGACAATGTTGCCACATTTTAATGTATTACTTTATTTGAACGATGTTTTTGATTTATGTCCAAGTAGGACATTTTTAACGAGCCTGTTTGGTTGATATGAAAACTTTATAGGAAAAAAAAACATGGTTTTGAGCGAATTGCTGATTTCATTTTATATTCCTAAATGTATTTGTCGTAAGGTATAAAGAGGCTCAATCTCGGCAAATAACTTATGGCTTGCTAACTTTAGCGATGACAGTAACGCTTTATTCAAACTAACAATACTTTGTTCCGTTAACCCTTCAACAAAGCCCAATTAATCCACAGAATTCCAACACACAAGTAACAACTAATACACAATCAAGATATCCCCATTACACCGTACGCACATCAACAATACGAACGAAAGTACAGTTGATCCACATAAAAAGTGACGCGCTTTAAAAATTAATGCGAAGATTCCAAATACAAAATACACCGTCAACGACGTACATCCACAAGTAATACTGTCATATTATATTGGTGTATCAAATTGAGAGGTTAATTATTAAAATAAACTTTTCTCTTACATTATATCCATGCACGTTGTTCGGGTGCATCGTCACTTTTTGAGCAGTTGTACTGTACAAAAGTTCACGAGCTCACTCAATCGCCGACCTCGATTACAACACACAATGACACGTTCAGAAGCACCTCATACATTGATTATTTTCTTAACAAAAAGGCGCGTAACTACCGTAATTGAGTGGTAATGCAATTTCGCCAGTAGCAACCTCTCGGCTCATGAACGAACTGCCAATCAACTTTGATGAATGGTCGCTTAACGAATTTGTTGTAATCTTAATTGTGATTTCTTGTTAGTGATTTCATGTAGGGTTGCGTGCGCAAACTTATTTATTATTTTTAATGTTTCTGGAATTTAAAGGTTGTGTGTTAGTTCTTTGAAATTGTATACCACAAGGAGACAGCGGATTGTGTGTTTAAGAGGTAGGTATTATTTAAGGTACTTATATCAAAAAAACAAAATTATTACATACATTCAGTAATTTCTTCTTTTTCCTTAACAAGTCAATTCAGAGAAATGAATTGAAGCACAAAAATATCAGGTTGCTATAGAAGAAATTAATTATAAGTACATACTGATTAGCAAAGTGACAACCCTACCACTTAACCTATGTGCACCTACAGAAAGGGATCATTGACACTTAATACCAATTAAAATCTCAGAACCAACAAAAGAGACAAGAGAGTACAATTGCACTTGAATGTAGTTATCATAGAAAATGATTTATTAAATAACTGTACAGTAAGTGTGAAAAGAAATACTCTGGCTCGCATAAAAGTTTTTATATTAAAGTGAAACTGCTTACTTGCTGAATTTGTATAGGTTGGTATTATCTGTACCTGGTTACATGATACTTCATTTAAGAGTTATAATACGGGATGGAAGGGACACCTACGCGAAAACGGTTACCACGTATTCAGTACATCATTCTGAGTCCCCCAGCATAGAAATTTTTCATCTGTTATTTAAAAAAAAAAACAGCTGTTTCCTCCTAAAGTGCAATACCTACACGGTCAGAATATATGGCACAGCTGATTCAAAAAAAATGACCGATGAAAAATTTCTATGTGGGATCATCAGAATGATGTACTGGATACGTAGTACTTCCACCCTGTATACTTTTTGCAAATTAAATAACTAGTTTAAGATAAGACATGAGTGAGTAAGTAATTTTCAAGTTATATTCTTCTTTTATATAATTTATATTTTTCTTCATCATCAGATGATGATGATGATTCTTCTTTTTAACACGACTCTTAATTCTATTCTTCTTCAAACTGTGCCGGATGAAAGTGTTATATATATCAGTGTATCTAGTGTTCGAACCACACTTTAAAGAAAAAGCCTATGACGGAACAAGCGATCGAAATATACTAAACACCTAGTGTTAGCTGCAGGATCGTTATGATGGGTAATCACTGCATTACACAGTCTACATCTAAAAACATACTGCAATTGGAAAGTGTTTGAGCAGTGCTTGAAACAACGAAGCTCTCGAATTTGAGCCTAACGTCTCGTACGTTAGACTCGAGTTTACATCCATCAACAGATTACTGGTCATTTTGTCCATTACCCAAAGTATTCCCATACCAGTATGAAAAACCTCACCCACCTGTTCCTTAAGCATAAAATTATACATCGAATGATTACACAAAAATACCGTTCACGTCTCCAACAATTACTCGTTGAATATTTCCTACATTAATTCTTTATCGAGCCATTTCGCTAATAAGTATAATGCAGTTGCATGTCTCAGTTGATCGCCTGCATCTGTTATCTCCGTTCCCCTTAATCGCCAGTTTCCGAAGGCTTGCAAAACAAACATACGGACAGTAATGATCCTCCAAGGAGGCCGAGTAATACCTGTAGCGAGGGATGCGCCTTTAATGTCGATATTATCGTTTGTGTAATTACTGTCGATAGTTTTAATCGATTTAACGATACATCAGTGGGTATCCTATCCCACCTACATTAGATATGTATTCGAATTGATTTCCTAAATATTGATAAATGATCACATATCACAATCGGAACATTGCTACTATTAATCATTAATAGAAGTGTGACACTGTGTCAAAGCTTTACAAATCGAATGTCAATCAACTATTAACCGCCAGTCAGAGCAATTTTGGGTGACATTAATTCTTTGATAATCCATTTCTCATAAACAAAACTATTATGAACACTTATATCGAAGTGTTCGAGATGGAAATTTACGAGTTCAATTGATTGTATCGCAATTTTCGATTTAATCATTCCTTTATCGATAAAATATTTAAAGAGCACTAGTCAGGACTCAGGAGTGAAACGCCCAGAAGGGATTTTTTACCCGTCTATAGAAGTGGAGATGTTATTTGTATTAATTAAAATGTAAATCTAGACACGGGTTTAATTTAGTAAGGCGGCAAAATGCTTTTAGGTTGTCAGGAGGTTTATTGAAATTTAATTGCAGTCAGATCCAGTCGTAAACAATTTATATTTACCAGGTATTATCTGGTTTGTAGCTGTGAACAAGGTTTTGTCCAGCTGTAGGAACTGAACTGAGCTGAGCTGTGTTGTGAATGTTAGGGGCTAAAGAACAAACCATCATTATTCTTCGAACGCCACAATTTTTTTCTGAAAAGACAGACAAATCCATGTATGATGACTTACCTCAGTTTTGCGGGATCAATGCTTTACGAACTTCTTCTTCTTTATCGTGTGGTTAGAGCCTAACCTGGTGTCAGAGTTTTTATGCCGCCCATGGGCCTCTGACTTGGCTTTACATTCCTTCAAGAAATTTCTTGAAGGAATGTGAAACCAGCATGCCTGAGAGATATATCTCTCAGGCATGCTGGTTTCCTCACGCATGTTGGTTATTTTGTTTAACTATAAAGTAGGTAAACAAAATAACTTACCCCGCCTATACATATAACTAAAATAGCTTCCGTTTTCTGTATTTTTTTGTAACTTTCAGCAACAAGTTACCTATTTCACAAGAATATCACATATAAAAACAAAGGTACCAAAATATGTCTGTTCGTCAAAAAGACGAACCTGAAGATATACATGTGTCTCGTCTGGTGGATGTGGTCTCGTCTATCCCTCTGATACAGTCTTCTAGATGCCACTTAGACCACCCAGAGAACATAACACCCCATCTCTACCTACTAGCGATAATTACATGGCAGAAACGATAATTATCGGTAAACCATAATTTTTTTACTCATTAATATCGCAGATGATAAAACGGATGTATCTCGATACCTAGGTATTATTACTTGAGTTAATTCAGCTTTTATGGTTGGAGAATAATTCCGAAAGTAAGAATTATGATTGTATCTAAGACTGTTTTTTTCGATCGGCCGAACTTATTAGATCTTTAAGACTTCTATAATGATTTTTAGCATGACTTACAGATTTCAATTACTTTGGTTCTCGAATCTTTAAATTACCCAAACTCATTTTGTGCTTTTTGCTGTAGATGATACGGTTGAAAGTGGCGTGAAGTTATTAAATCAACATCAATAATAGCTTGGCCAAGCTTAGCGCTCAATTGAAACTTAGTGAATTATTACGCACGATAATAATCTCCATAAATAATTATGAGGACAGGTGTTCAAAACTCATGAAGATTGCATTTTTTTCAATTGCTTTTAATAATCTGTTGCATCTTGATCGAGTCGTGTTCTTCGGCTTTGTAGCACATTGTTTGTCGGTATGGGATTTTGTATAGTAAATTATAATGTTAATATTTGAACTTGATAAGTACTTTCTTACCTGGATCTGTGTTCGCGCAGACGTTGAATCTGTAGCCAGAGGCAAGTCTATCAGGGATAGCGATGACACAAAAATAAATAAAAAAACATCGAATTGACATAAACCACTCATCATCTGTCTAGCGTTTTCCCAAGTAAGTTTAGGTCGGCTGGTCGGTCAGTCTAACGAAATGCAGCTAAATACCAGTGTTTTTGCATGGAGCGATACGATACCCCTTGGTAAGACTGGTTGTCAGGCTTTCGGGCGACTACCTGTAACGACTCGTCTCAGATCTGACAGCCGTGACAACAACTTCTTAACGTGCTTTCCGGGGCACGGAGGAAACTTGGTTGTCACCCACCCATGAACCAAGCAAGCGCAAGCGCTGCTTAAGCTGAAAATTGCCCCGAGCGGCTGTTATTATTTAGCCATGAGCTCCTCGGATTGACATAAACCACTGAAAAGGTAATATTATTACGGTCGAAAATTGTTGAAGAGATAATATTATATTGAAAGCAATTGCCACTTGTCTATTATAGATCCTCGGGGTTTACAAGTCATCCTTATTCCCCCCTTCTTTAACATCGCAGCAATAGCATAGCAAAGTTTGGTACTTAAGCGGTAGGTAGGTGTACCTAAGATATTCACATCACAATGCTACCAGAGCAGAGATTACAATAAGAAAATGAATTAATTATTCAGTTATCTAGCTCCCGTCCTATGCTATCATGCAGAAAATCTTCTTTCATCTTCAATTATTTTTAAGCATGTG
This sequence comes from Noctua pronuba, assembly GCA_905220335.1. Taxonomy (NCBI): domain Eukaryota; kingdom Metazoa; phylum Arthropoda; class Insecta; order Lepidoptera; family Noctuidae; genus Noctua; species Noctua pronuba. The sequence continues at coordinate 11,485,402 of LR999902.1, forward strand.
CATGAATCAACTGTGTCATAGTGTGTCGAAAATTGTTTTGGTGCTACTGATTTCTTAATATGTGCTGAAGGAATTACAAAATACAAACGAATGCATACTCGGCATATCATCATCATCATCATCATCATCATCCACAGCCTGACTTCACCCACTGCTGGGTATAGGCCTCTCTTTGCTTGTGCCAAGCTCCACGGTCTTGTGCCAGCCTCATCCATGATATTCCCGCCATGGCAACAATGTCGTCTGCCCATCTCGCCGTATACAAAAGCTATATTAAAACCAAATGCGATTTGTTTGTATAATCTTTTAACTTTGTGTGACATAAAGAAAAAGAAAAAAAAGCTGTTATCGAAGCGTGTTTGTAGATAGAAGCTTCCTTCTTTGAACCAAAAGTTGGTAAGTTGGAAGTTATAGTTTTTAAAATTGTTCAAAATAAATTAAATCTCACAGACATAACAAAAGGGTTACTTTCACATCATAAACCTTTATCAAACAATAAAGTTTAAAACATTTTAATTAACAATAAACTGTTATAGCCAACAATCCAACATTTAAAATTCCAGATTGCAGTCTCTATAAATCGGCTGTAAATGATACAGCCACAGGTAATATTTTGGCAAGATAAACTAGTTTTTGATCGCGGATTTGCTTGCTATCTTATTGTTTTTTCGACGATTTCTATTTTTTGGAACCCATTAATATTCTCCTGTCCTTATTTCAATTTATTTAGTCTTCTTCTTCCATACTTCTCTATTACTCGTTATCTCAGCAGTCTCCTCCTTTCTAGCACCACCTCCTTCACACAGTCCATCCCTCGTTTCTTTTGTCTTCTACTCTTATAGCCATCTACAAGCATATGAGTAGGAAAATAAGTTGGTTACTGTCCTGATTTTCTTGTACACATTCTATGGTTTAATATCTGCGTTTCATAGGATGACAGAGCAACCTTTAAAAATACTAGCTATCCTTTTCCGATCCACATTTATTTTCATATTAATAGAGCGAGATAAGCAATAAATAGGTAGGGTTTAAAATAATAATTAGAATTCAATAGATCTTCCAAAAGGAGAGGAGCTCGTGGCTAAATAATAACAGCCGCTAGGGTCGATCTTTAGGTTAAGCCGTTGGCTAGGTTGGTCTGTGGACCTATTACATACCAAGTTTCCTCCGTGCCTCGGAAAGCAACTTAAGCCGTTGGTCCCGGGTGTCATTTGTAGATCATTGACAGTCGCTAGGTAGTCAGTGGCCCAAAAAGTCTGCCAACCAGTCTTACCAAGGGGTATCGTAATACCCAGTACTAACTGGGTCGTGGAGGTCAGATAGGCAGTCGCTCCATGTAAAATACTGGTATTCAGCTACATCCGGTTAGACTGGAAGCTGACCCCAATATAGTTGGGAAAAGGCTAGGCAGATGATGAATAGATCTTCCAAAAAAATTTACGGCTGTATTCTATGGACCAACAGACAATAGGTATTTGGCACTCCATATAGGTATCATTTTAATGTGAAGTTGATGGCCTTTTTATTTTATACCTATAGGGCTATCATAAACCGGTGGCTAAAACAATTCGCATAAATATAAACCCTTGTAAAACATAATAAAACCGAATTAAGTTTTATTCGCTTAACTTTAATTAGGACTGTTATTAAAATCGTTTCAGCGAAATAAAAAATTATGTCTTTTTGTTTGTTTGATTGAACGATTTGGGTAAGACATTTACACTTCTTTACTTTTACGGTTAAAAAAAAGGTTGAACACCGTTCCAGGTTACTTAGGTTACCAGCTCTTTGATTCAAAGAGGTTCGTGCTATCTCAAACCAAGACTTCCTAGAAATCTACCATTGCCTCTCCAAAAAAGGGTACTCATAAAGGGTGTTTAAATACCCTTAACGAAGCCGAAAGGCACTTGTTCATTCCGTCATTGCGATCTTTTTTTGTTGTACTGGACCATACCTGGGAACCTTCTAGTTACGGAGATATTGGGAGTCAAAGTTCTAACTTTTTCAAGTTTTTAATTTTATACCTTTCCTTTAAATACCTTCATGACCCCCGTACTATTTAATTAAATCTATCAGCATGGTATTTTGAGTGCGTTACATTTAGTCTTACCGTAAAAAAACTTTTTTCACCCCAAAAAATTAACCAGCAATTATTTTTGCGTAGAATTTATACTTAATTAATTTGATGTACTGAATGCTTGGTTGACGGCTTCATGCAGGGTCCGTTTACACCTTGTATAATGATTCTCTCGATGTCATTATTTTAATAAGCCACATCTGCTTTGACCATTCTGATTATATTAGCTTCACTCCCATGGTAATATCACTACCACAAAAAAAAACATCACAAACTCTAACAATTTCCAAACCAATCCCTTTCAAAGTCGTTAACTAACTCCGATAATTATCATGAAGCAACTAGAAGCTTAGAAGACAAGTGGCCCTATAAAATCCAGTCAATTACACCATCAGTTGCAAAACCCACGAAGAAAACATAAATCTATCAAATAAATACATCGATACTGCCCCAATATATTGTCCTCGAGTCCTATTTGTCTCCACATTTAATAGAATAAGGGTTAATAAGAGGCATCGCATCACATTCAGTACTGTGATAATTCTTCATTGGTACGCAGTAAATAACGGTCCCCTTTACAGCGTAGTACGTCGGTTAATTTTAATTGGATCCGAGTAAAACCCACTATTGCCACTAAATGCTTTATTGCTAATTGATCTGGAGCTCAACGCGAATGGGAAATTGTACACGCATGTTGATCAGTATTTAAAGTGAATTTTGGTATACAGTTTCAAAGATGGGTTTATAATGAAAATAGATTTTCATAGACACATGTAGAATTTTTACTTTACTGTCGAACAAGATAGCCAATGTTAAGTGCTCAGTAATTAATTGTTCAGTAAATTAACCATAATCTTTCGTCTAATCATAATAAAGTAAATAAAATTTTAATGTTCCATAAACATCAAATTTTACCGAGATTGAGACCTTATTTATCGTTAACTCCTTCATCCAATAAAGTAGCTGATAGGAACATAGTGTTCCCATTACACTTAAATTTTATCTATCCACCCAGGCATTGATTGTCAATGGACAGAATAGCACTTGAGCATTTACGGTAGCCATCAAATTAGCAGTAAAATCTTAATACAAACATCTATCAGTAACTAATCAAGATGGCAAATAAACATGGATTTTATATCGCAGTCAATCTAACACAATAACTCATTCCCCTATCGAAGCCTTTGGACGCTGTAGATGGTATATTGAGTCGCGAAAGTAGTATCTTAATAACACCAGGATAGATAGTATCCCATAGAATTATCACATAAATCAAGCGAGTCAATGATTAATACGATACAGACGATGAGAGTCCGACCACTAGTACGTCGTTATAACGGTTGAGTGTAATTAAATTGAGCTTCCGTATACAGTCTGTGACGGGTCCAGTAATGGAGGATCACTACACTCGGCCGCTAAGCGGCACGCCTCGGAAAATTGAGCTTTAGACATCAACAATGTAATCTTTTGAAGCGATTCTTGGTGTTGAGAGCTGAGAAGATATTGGAAGATGTAATAATCCAAATGATATGCCAAAGAAAATAGATGTCTACTTGATTACACCCGTTAAATCATTGATGATAATATAGGTAGGTACCCACACTGACTCTTCTTGAGGCTGTAAAACAATAGATTTTAGGCATTATTTTGTTCTTGAAATTTTAATCACACTAAAGGCCCTCTGCCTTTTTTTTTTTAGGTAGCCTTCATTGTGTCCCACTGCTGGGCAAGGGCCTCCCCTTTCTCCCTCCAAACCTCTCTGTTTTGTGCAATTTCTGGCCACGTTTACCCGCGAACATTATCCTTTTGCTGCCTTTTTTAGTGTTACTAAAATTTTAAGAAGAAAATAATCGTGAATAGTAATCAAGTGCATTATATTTAGTTTTTATGTACAAGTAATCTACTTTATAATGGTCTCGGAAATGTTAAGGTTTACAATAATAAGTTCTATTAATAGCTTACCTCGTAAAGTTAGCTAGAAAAACTTTCAGACTTTTCGTGCAACTAATCGGTTTCCAGTTAAACGTGTTGCCTAGTGCTATGTTTGCAGTTTGTAGAAAACATGCGATAATTTTCTACACAAAAATTACTTTAAAAATAGTTTTACGAGTGCGTTAATTTTTATGAAATAAGAAGCGAATATCCGATCAATCATTGACATAAGAAAAAAAGAATTTTAGGAACCTGGATATAATTTAATGAGCTGTTATATTTTTTTTTCATAATTACACTTCAGTTTGTGGAGCGGTTCAAAGAAGACACCTCTGTCTATTCTCCAAATTTCAACTGTGTCAACAGCCAGCCAACAGTCTCAGAGTAAAATGACATAAGGATGGACAGACAGACAGATAGACAGACTGACGGCCATGACGAATCTATAAGGGTTCCGTTTTTGCCATTTGGCAACGGAATCCTAAAAAGAACTTCTTTACCCTTTCGATACGTAACCCCAAAAACCCCAAAATCATTACAAAGTAACATGCTGTAGCAATCAATAAATCAACAAAATCCAAAGATTGCCTTCATTAAAGTAATTATCTTTGAGTAACCAAAGTAAACGCACATCAGGTTCGTAAAGTATCGAAACAAAATTACTCTAAAACTCGAACCTGTATTAACAACGGAATCAAACACTTCCTGAAATTAAACAACTTTGTGTAATGATGCCGACGTCAGATGAATCATTATTCTATAATTATACTATCAAATAATATGAGAATATTGTAATGGTTGTAATTTTAAAAACAGTTAATCTTTATTGATTTTGTTTAGCGTGTACCTACATTGCTTCTGGATTTCTTGGGTTATTTATTTTTACCAGCTAGAAGCTTCATTTTAATTTAAACAAAAATTACCACAGACATCTTTTTTAAACGACGAACATACAAAAAGAGGAGTATGCACCTCTCAAACTACTTTGAGAGCTTTAGGATATGGATCCACGTCGTTTAAACATGAAATGACCGTCGCAGCATCTCTACAGAGTATCTCGGACTAAACAGTAAGATCCTCAATTTCCGGGCAAGTATCAATGTGACTTTATTTTCTACTATAATTATATTCATGTAGATACCTACATGAATATAATTGTAGTAATAGGTACCAATTAGACGGTAATCCACTCAACGAAAGAATCCTCTTAGACATTTTCATTACCTAGATAATTATTTCATAAATTCTCCAAAAGCAGTCATTATTCAGCTAATGCACGAACACATTAACGAAACTCAGAACAGAACACACCATTAATTGTTATGTGAAGATCTTAAATCTCAGTAACGTTTGAGTCGAAATATTTCACTCATAATACTTAAATTATTAAAATAGACGCAGAAATGTCTGAAGAACGTGACTCCGAGTTAAATATGCTGAACATTAAGATTCCAACTTAGACTGAGATGATATCAACACGAATAACTTGAATAAACGTAGAATAAAGTACGTTATTATATTTGATGATTATAATGAAGCAGCAAAATATGCTTGGGAAATGTGTAGGTACTATGAGAATAAACAAGGCTGATAACTATATCAAAGAAAAGGTGTGTTATTCTGTGCGTAGTTTTATTAGCATGCAAAGAAATACAGAAATGCGTAGTGCAACGTACAAGTGTAGTTGGGATAACACTAACTGGTATAATATTTCTTGAAGAATTTCTTCATTCTCTTCTTCAACTATCACCTCAACACAACAAATAATGTCTCTATAAATTTGAATTTTTGAAGAAGAAACGGTAAATATGAACCAACAAGATGATAAGGTTACTATCATTTTAAATCCGTCTGTAAAATGACTAATCTTTTATCATACGATCAACAGACATACCCGGATATAAACAATGCAGCAGTGTACCAACGATTGTCATACTGAATTTTTCATACTATGTAAAATATACAACAAACGACACTATAAAATAAATCTCAGTTATGGTCGTCATACTTTACAATAAACTTGATCTAAATTCAAGAACATCCGTTCACAGGTATAAGTTGGCCATGTTTGTAATGAATAGTTTTCGCAGTACGCATGCACTGGCGTTAAGCGACTCGACCATGGTGGTCCGAGTGCAAAGCACGTTTGTAGTATTTCACGATGTTAATTTTAAAATTAGCGTCGGTAAACAAATCCTGCAAATTGTTTGCTTTCGTCTACCGGCAGACCGATGCTAATGGGTAATTTTCAGTCTTGCTCCTCATTCAGAACTATAACAACAAAGCCATTAAGTAAAAACGTCTTGTTTAAAATGATTTCTTCTTCCCCATTAACGAATTTTTCATTTTCAACCGCTTCCCATATTCAATATGGAAATATTTGTTCCAGTAGCCGGACCACACAAGGGCGAAATTGGTAGCCCGCCGCATCTCGTTTTGCATATTTTCTGCATTACTGAGCAAAAGTCTTTTGTCAATATTGTCTCCTCGAGTCATTGAGTAAATGACGGAGTCTGTCTACTAAATATACAAAATGTAAATTAAGCTCCCGGCATGTTGTTTTCTTGCTTTGTTTGTTTAATATCTCAATATCCTTTAATATTGCACGAGAGTATAAAGTTTCAGTTTTATGAAGCTCGATGTCAAAGATTTTAATGGTGTTGACAATAAATTTCTTTCTAGCACGTAATAGAGTTTCTTGCGAACAATATCACCACAGTAGACGGAAGGTTTAATATCTTTTTATTACTCCTTTATCGTCTTTGCTAACATCTTTATTCGATTCTGAAGTCTTGGCTCTGAATATACAAATTCTAATGTAAATATCTGCGCATTCTATAAGAATGCACTACAACATTATGATTTGATGAATGACTACCATATTTGCAACAAATTTCTTTGCTCATATTGCAGTTGTAACAAAGTCTTGAGAATATACTATTTGTCAAAAATTTTAGTAAAATGGGCAGCAAAACTTAAAAGTTGACGAAACCGTTACGCGGAGACGAGATTGCCGGACGGCTGAGAGAGCTCAACAAAAGCTTTTTAATATCAGCACACACCCTGAGGCAGGAAGGGGTTATTTACATAAAGCCACGTAGTTATTTAAGAACAATCCGGTATATACATGTGTATACGAGCGAGACACGAATATTGTTATGCTAACTGGCTTCGTTAGTTTGTTCCTGGGAATTGTTTCGCTTTGTTGAAAGAGTCGTCGGTACGTGAGCTCGGATTTACACCGTGATCTCTGTAACTGAGTTTGTGTACCAACTAATTTGCTTGAATTTAATTAAGATTGTATGGAAACGGATAAGTTCGGGAGTTATGGAAAGTATTATATTGCAGCTTTGTTTTGACTTGGACAACGTACATAATCTTTATGGAATATTTTTAACCAATTTGAGCAGAGGCACAGAATTACATTCTATGAGCGACAAATATGAATAAAAAGTTGAAAGTGTACTGGACAGACTTATGCTACCGAAAAATGTATGTCACTCCTGATAAAAGTCCAGGAAGTTCATGTTGGTCCACTTTTTTTATTTTCTCAGTTCTTTCCAACCTTGGCCTGACATCCGATACCTAAAGGATCCGATACCTAAAGGTAAGATGCCAAACATACCTATAATCGATGCATGATAACGCAAAAGACCCCTCCGCCACTTTCCATAACTGCATCAGTTATACGCAATTGACAAACTGCCAGCTGACGGTTTTCCAAAACCCATTGGAGTTAATGCTAGGCAGTGTTGTCTACATGATTACATGCTGACTGCTGCACACACGCTCCAGACGTTTGCAAATTGCCCCTTACCTCCTTTGCTGGATGGTTATTCCGTCATTGATGGCTTGAAGGCGATTGTAGTATCGAATCAGAATGTGTTACGCGTGACTGCTAATATTTTGAATGTCAATTCCGATTTCAGAGTAGTTTGAGGTTGAGTGTCGTTGGAAATGAGGGTTTGTGGTGATATTGTGGTGCTCTGATTTGTATCGGATTGGTAAATTGTAGGTCCGTCGTATAGTGTAATCATGTTAAGTTCAATGGCAATGCTCTTGTATGAAATTCTGTTACTATATGCGCATTTTTGCACTTCCGTACCCGGTTATATTGACCATAATGTGGTTTTTAATAGAAAGGTTTGAATTTACATTCATTGAAGGTTCGGTAATATAAGTTGGTTACAAGACTGTAAGGGACATCAATGCGTACTGTAAGTATTAATGTAGTATAACATGATTGTAGATGGTGGTACTAAACTCAAGAAATAAACTTAACAATTCCAAATACAATGCTGTTCCGTACATTTTGACAGTGTTGATGTATAGTATTTTTTTGAAAAACCCCACTCTAGGAAATTTTCCTGTATTGCGGATGCGTTTACAAACATTTCAACTCACATACACAAACAGCTAGACTCTGAACAACTATCTGTGTTCAAAATATTTGTTTCATGCGGGGATCGCACCCACGACACGCAGAGCAGCAGTCAATCGCTCAGCCACTGCGCCAACCGTGCCGTCAAAACCCGCCGTATTGCACGTTTTATGAGACCGCTGATTTCACTGCAATCACTTAATGAGCATAAATACATTACTCACCTCCTCCCATAACTTCCTGAACATCTAACAAAACAAATATAAAAGTAACGAGCAACTCAATAATAACACTCAACTATTCTCCAGTACTTCGCAGTTTGCACGTTATAAAGTGGGCTCTTTGCCCCACGTTTGTGTGCAGTCCGTCACTACAGGTAATTGCGTTGAAAGCCCCACTCGTTTCAACGATGACGTTTTGATTTATTTGTAACGTGATGGGTAAGTTCGTGTTGCTTTCTATTGTAGGGGTTCGTAACGGGACATGGAAATGTCGTGGTTAAGTACTGTCGCTATAGAGCTTTGAAGGTCGCAGTAATCTTGGAGCTCCTAAAGATCTCCTTTCTCTTGGATTGGATGCATAGAATCACATAACTTGTTGCTATGGAGAACATCTTTGTAGTATCAAGGATCATACTTCTAAGAAAGTTTGATCACTATACGATTGGGTGTAAAGAGTTTTTTATGTTGAGGGCTGACCTTGTTTTGGGCATCGTAGTAGTCAGTCTCCACTCCAACAAGGACGGGACGGAGGAATGTGGGAAGACAAACAACTAGGTGGACGGACTCGGATCTCATTAAAGTGGCCGGAAGACCATGATACAAAACCGCCAAATGTGGAGGGATTTGGAAGATACCTATTCTCAGCAATGGGTGACCAATGGTGAAGAAGAGAGAGAGAGAGACAAGTCAGTCCGTCTAGAACTGTTGCCATTGTCAAATCTTTTAACCAAAACATGATAACTCGTACCGACAAAGAAGACATTTTTCCAGAAATAGGTAACTCTGTGGTCTGACATTACTAAGAATAGTAGGCTAGACCATAGAGTGTACAATATCCAACTTTTCTCCTACCATCAGCGCCGCAAGCGGTCATGAATTAATACACGAACAGAATGCGTGTACGTAAACTGCACGCGATGTGCCTGTCACTAACAAAATGAGCTCCGCTGTTAAGTATTTGCAAGGAGGAACATGTTTCAACTTACTGTTGGCTTGCGTCTTTCCACTGCTGAGCGAAGGCCAGGTCTTTCAGATCGGTTGGTTTAGTCCAGCTTGTCCCACCATCTTATTTGAGGACTGCCGCGACGCCTGCTGGCTTCAACTGTACCCGTTAAGAAATGTGAATAGCCTTATCAGTGCAGCCACGACAATCGTGATATTGATCACATTAGAGATTGTTTTATTTTTGTTATTATCAAAATAATTATCAAAGTATTTTTCATGATAATTATCGCTAATAACCCTGCTTTTACCACTATCTGAAGGCCTAAACAAGTGCCCTCAGATAACAGTTATAATTTGCAACTAAGTTACTCAATCACGTCAACCAACAGAAATAATTATTTGTTTCAAAATGATGGACAGAATTTTCGGCCAAATTAATCCGTATTCCCATCAAATTAATCAATTACTGTACCGAGCATCGATATGCGATTCTAAACCAATTGACAACTGATACTATCATTCGATTTAGGTAATTGCATCGATGATATCGGTATAATGAAAGGTATTTCGATTTAACGATAAATTGCAATACAAACTCAAATTAACGGAATAGTAGACCTATTTCGTACATAGTCATTATCATAACATGTACAAATCTAGATCTTGATTCACTTGTAAGTTCTGAAATTATAAGAACAACCATAACCCATAATATCATCTGCCTAGCCTTTTCCCAACTATATTGGGGTCGGCTTCCGGATCAGCCGGATGCAGCTGAATACCAGTATTTTACATGGAGCGACTGCTTATCTGACCCCCACAACCCAGTTAGTACTAGGTATACGACACCCCTTGGTAAGACTGGTTGTCAGACTTTTTGGGCCACTGACTACCTAAGACTATCAAAGATCTACAAATGACACCCGAGGCTTAACGTGCTTTCCGAGGCAAGGAGGAAACGGTATTTAATAGGTCACCCATCCACAGACCAACTAAGGCAAGCACGGCTTAACCTAAAGATCGACCCGAGCGGCTGTTATTATTTAGCCACGAGCTCCTCAATCAAAATCCATAACACTGAAAATTAAATCAACATGGTATGTTTTTAAAACAAAGCACTTTTTGAAAACCAGCTTTTTCATTTTCCCTTTCAGTATTTTCATAGAAAACCGGTAAATAAACATGAAAGCCGCTTTCATCGCTTACGTCCTTTGAAAGAGCAACCTTGACCGACACATAAACTCTTTATAACGGTGTCTATGGTAAGAAGCTCCACTAACAAACCTTTAGAAAATTTATTTTCACATAAACACAATAATCACCTCAGTAAAGTTTCTTATGGGATCAGATAATTATTTAAGACGCTGGTCCATAGACACGAGATATTTCTCGTTAGTCGTGTCTATGAGTAGAGGCGAGCGAAGTAAGGTGAAAGACGAGTTGTCAAGCATCCTCTGACGGCATTCATTAATCGCTTAACTTTGATATCGATAGAATCGAAACATCTTACCTTAGTATGTGTTGTTCAATGAGCGTAAAGCGTTTAGTCATAAGCGATTAGCAGAGCGACCTTTTCATTTTTTTTATAGAAGACAGAAAATGAGGTCGTGTGTGATCACCAATAATCTACATCATCTTCCTGCCCTTGTCCCATTCTATTTGGGGTCGGCGCAACAAATTTCAATTTCTTCTTCCATTCTCCCCTGTCAGATGTCACGGCATCATTTAATCCTTTCTCTTTCTTTCATTGCTCACACTATCCATCGATCTTTTCTTTGGCCTTCCCCTCCCTTTTCAAAAATCAACGTTCATGTCCATCACTCTTTTAGTCACATGCGTTTCCATCATTTCCACCAATAACCTGGCTATGACCAATAAAAATTACATGACAGCTAGCAGCAAACGAAGAAGATAACCCACAACCGTACGGTGTGGCGCAGAAGTACTAAGAGGGCTGACCCTATATAAATTGGGGTAGTAGCCAGGAGAAAGAATAAGAAGAAGAGGTTTTTTTTTGGAGACAAAAGGACTTAGAGCAAGAAATCTAAGATTTTCCCACCGTGGGGTGGCAAAACCCAAGTTAATCGTGATGAGATCCTATATACGCGGTATGCATGTTGAAGAAACCTCCTTATAGCTGCATGCCGCGTATCTGGCTTTTGGCCCAGCCGTTCAGTGATAACTTTTCAAGAATTTCCGCGTTGATCAAATGCAAAACGGGTTTATTTATAGCTCTGATTGCTAGCGGAGCGGGAAATATTCCCCGCTCCACTCTCTGTGTGACACCAGCTCAATACCTAATCTATTAATTAAACCTTCTACAATTAATGCCATCAAACTACGTAACACCAAAGTCTGCTCCACAGATCCAACACAGCGATACCAAAACATTGTCCCAACACCTTTTTCTAAGTTTAATAACACCTTAATAAGCCTTAATGTTATTCTGGTTAATTAGACTTTATCTTTACTTTATCTAGATGAATGTCTTCCACGGTGCCCGTGATTTTGTGTTTGGTAAATATTTTCCCTGATGAGCGGGCTCTTAAGACCGTCTTAAGATAACGCGCATTTACATTTTTGTGTGACCGGCGTTTCCTACTTTGATCGGTTGGTGTCGAGTGTGAAGGGATTACTTTTATCAGGTTTTTGGGATTGGATTATTTTTTTTTGTAAGCTTTTGTAATTAGGTGAGCGTTTATGCAAATTGGAGATTTTGGAGGTCTTCGGTACAGTCAATTCCTTGCTATGAGAAACAGAAATGCAGGTTTTCACTTACCCTAGGTGACGCCTAAACAATTGCCTAAATAAAAGAGCACTTGCATTTTCAACATAGAAAACAGTGATAGCCTAGTGGTCTGACCTTTGGACTGCTAAGTCATAGGTCTCGAGTTCGAACCCAAGACACGATTTGATTTTTCGGATTCATTTGTGTATTGTATCACTTGTTTCGGTGAAGGAAAACATCGTGAGGAAACCAAACCAGTATGCCTGACAGATATTTCTCGTCGGTATGTAAAGTCAAATCAGAAATAGACAGACATAAAAACTCTGACACCAGGTTAGGCACTAACCAAACGATAAAGAAAAACAAACAAAGCACAAACACTGAATCCAGTAGCATGCTTATACTTAGGCATTCATTTTAGTTGCGGCTAGTGTTGGTGAGAAAGGCACAAGCGTATAAACCCCTTTTGACTATGGACCACACCTCGACGCAATAAACACATTTCTCACCCAAAACTTACGTTATACAGCAACAAATTGTGAGCTTAACATAATATAAACGATGAAAGTGCCAATATTTCACTTTCTATCACTTTTCAAATACCGAACAAAGAAATAAAACGTACACAAACACGGAGTTTGTGGCACAAGCCTTATAAACACGACAGCCTTATGTGTTTGGGTTATTTGTTAGATAACTAGCTGCGCCCGCGGCTTTGTCTGCTTTAGTTGGTAGTACTTAGATATTTTACTATTATGAGAAATAGGTTCTTCTCGTAAAAGTATAATAAATACTAGGTATTGTATTCAATTGAATGGAGGCTTGCTAGTAGTAAACGCTGTAAGCGTTTATTGATATTGGGTTGTAAGGTTTCCAAAAGTGAAATAAAACATTTTCTACGACGTACCTTTAGGTACTATATTATTATTATTTTTACAGGGTGGGTAAAAAATCGTGAATCAAACGAAACAGAGCGATAGTTGAGGTTATTTGCAGTAAAAAATATCTTTGTGGCGTAACTTGATCTCCTTAAAAGTTATGACTACTTGAGTGTTTTTTAAGAAAATACCAAAATTTTTACTAAAAAGGCAATTAGTGGTTAAGTCTCACGAAAAATTATTTGTAACTTCAAAACGTCACTGAAAAAAAAAATACTACCAAAAATTACCCTGATAACCTCAACTACTGTTTCGTGAGATCCACGATTTTTTACACATTCTGTATAATAGTTTAAAATACTCCGTCGCTTCTGGAGAGGTAAATGATGTAACAAATCATAGCAAACATTAACTTCAAAAATACGATCTTTTGGCATTTAAATTCATGTAGTCGTATTTTTTTTTGGTAAACAAGTAAGTGCCTATGTACGTTTAATCTTTTGTATACTTAATAGAGAGGTTTATTTTCGACTGATCAATAGGCAGTAAGGCGTAAAGAATCGAAGTTAAATGTTGATTTTTAACTTTGTGGTGTGTTCAAGCCAATTCCACGAATTATGAGCAACTGGCCAGACTCAGCCCAATAATTGTATCTGTGAGTAAACATTTGTAAACTGTACGCTTTTTTCGTTTGTATAGCGTAGTAACAAGAAGTAGTGATAAAAACGGTTATATTGGGACACCTGTGGCGTTGTTCAAAAATCGTTAAAATGTTTTCAATTTCTGTTGACAAATTTCAACGACGAAGACTATTTTTGAGTACAAACTGTGTATATATCATCATCTGCCACAGCCATAGGATTTTCCCAACTATGTTGAGGTCGCCTATCGGACATCCACTACCCACCGAAATATACCGTACCAGAAAAAAACTAGGGGATTACCTCTTTTCCTGTGGGTCATCAACATCAGCCTATGGAAGTCCACTGCTGGACTTACTTAGGCCTATTCAATTGTAAGTCATTCCACTCGACCCTCTTCTACTCGTATTTTCATCTGCCACCGTGCGAAGCTGCTCAACAAAAAGTTCAATGCCACTGCTAGGTCACGCATTACCCTGCAATATAATTTCACGTGCAAAACCACACAGAAAACACGTCTTATAAGCACTTAGCAACAGCTCCCACATTCCGGCACCAATGTATAAACCAGGGGTCTATACATACCGTACCAGAAAAAAACTAGGGAATTTCCTCTTTTCCTGTGGGTCATCAACATCAGCCAATGGAAGTCCACTACTGGACTTACTTAGACTTATTCAATGGCACTCGATCCTCTTCTACTTCTATCTGCCACCGTGCGAAGCTGCTCAACAAAAATTTCAATGCCACTGCTGGGTCACGCATTACCCTGCAATATAATTAAGTACACGTGTATAACCACCCAGCAAACACGTCCTATACGCACTTGTTTAGCAAACAGCTCCAACATTCCGGCACATCAGCTTAAAGTTCAGAATTAGGACAAAAGTACCAACAAAATCTACGTGACACATTACAGGTTTTATTTTCACATACGGCGAGTGGAATGATGTCACGTGCTTGGTACACGCGAACTCACTTTGCTTGTCTCCAAATTTCCAAATTTATGCAACTTTTCACGATGTAAAAACCTCTCATAACCCCTTCTAGAAAACACTGTTATCGTGGGACTATTCTGCGCGAAGATCTACTTACTAATCTCAATTTGTGTCGCATCCTTAAAGTATGCGACACAATTCTGAATTTAAAATATTTGATTAATTATTGTAGGATTTTTTGTAACAGCACATACCGCAATACCCACTCTGACGTGGTTTAAGTTGTATTAAATCGGTCTATCAATCATTTAAATAACCTAGGAAGAAAAATGAAAAATCTGTAAAAGTGCATGAAAGAAACACTTAATGGAGCAACGTTTGCAAGTTAGGGGGCTACAACGGATGAAAAAAAGTCGCTCTAGATAAAGTAACTTTTGTATGCACCTTTGAATATGGCACAATATATTTATTCTATGCACAGTTCTGCGTCATCACACCTATAATTAAATACCTAAATCTCCTTCAAGTAAACGATAAACAATTTTTGGAGGTGACCTATCGAGGCCAGACACGTTTTAATGTCTGCAATTACTGTGTTTAATGAACTGCAATTACAAATCCAATCTACCGAATTAATAAGCTAGTAATTGATACGCAATAATTTCTTGTACTGCCTTTCAAAGCAATCAACACAGTAACCATATTAGAAAGGAACACATAATATTAAAATTATAATCGTTCAACTGTACTCAAAAATAATTATTTCACTGTATAATAATTTACAGTGTTCATAGACAGAATAACAGACAAATAAGATAGTATGAAAATCACGTTGGCATTTATAATCCAAAAAACTCCAGCACTTTGAACACAAAGAAGATCGGCTGTTTAGGGCTCAGTTAATTTCAGAAGCGTTCATCAATGAAAGTATGTATATTACATGAAGCAATTACGGGGCCTTTCTTTCCATATAATATCTTTTTTTTATTAAGCTGCACAAAGTAAAAAAAGAAGAAACAAATATTTTACTAAATCTGAACATCTAATGTTACCAATAAAGACTGGATGGATTGATGGATTGGAATCATCGACACGAAGAAGAAACGGCAGACTCATATTAATTCATTGTCAAAATACCCAGCTTTTCTTTCTTCCTTCTAATTTAATCTTCGATATCTTCCCGATACCATCTCCACCAATCAGAAAACGCTCTCTATTCCCAGAAGTTACGTGTGAGAGGGACTCTAGAACATCCAGTTGGCACCGAAGTGGCAGGCTACGCACGGATGGGCCCACGGGCCACAACCAGAAGCAAACCGGATAGTCCAAGAGCTCGTGTAACATCGATCTGCCCTCGTGTGTTTCAAATGTTAGGTATTTTAGTGGCATCAAAAGAAATGGACAAAATTTGAACTACCTATTTATGTATGCATTTTTGGTCGTACAATTTCAATAAGGCGTATTGCCAAATGAGATATAGGGCCCAAAATAGACAATCATAGGTACTTAACCTATTCCTTGAACTGATGTCTATTGTCTACCTCCTTTCAATTTAAAATTAATTAGTAAAAAACCACGTAATGAAAGAAAATCTCAAACTTTACCGTATTTTACAAGACTACTCTTGCGGTATATTCATTATGATTGATAAATATATAATTCAAAGAATGCCTTTCATTTCATTTGGTAACCACATGACTACACTCGTGGCTTTACTGACTCCTATACTACAAGTGCGCCACCATCCGATTGCATTACCTCATTCTTTCTTATTTACAAGAAACCTCTTGCATGGACATTCGTTAGCTCTGGGGACAACGAAATGCTTTGGGATTTATTTCTGGTTGTACATTGTACTTCCATTAGTTTGTTTGCATTTCATTTGTTTCTGATCGGGTTCATTTGTATCTGTCTTTTGTTTTTTGGGCATTTTTTAATTTAGAGAATGTCACACTAGAGTCAACTGTTTCAGTTTTGTATATCGGTATCCAAAATAAAGCAGTGTTTTATTGAGTGTGTTCGCCATGATTATTTTCATATAGCCACAGACTATCTAAAGACAATCTAGCATGACTTTTAGCTCGGCGAACAGCTTTAGTAATAGAAAGATTATATTTATTTTTAAATGGCCATTTATTGCTACAAAACAAGTGAACCTGTAGGTAATATAATTACATTACTTTTTGCTACCTTTTTCCTACTCTTTGTTAAAAATTGATAGTTACAATTATTCTGTTTTATTTTTTTAGGCACCTAAGTAAGAAGCATATGATAAAAAATATAATAGTGAATCCAGTTACATCACACAAAATTGCCGACACATTATTTTCTCACATCCACAAGTGAAATCGTTGAAATCTCTCTTTCAATCCTTGACTTCCAAAACTGTATTTCGGGCACGTTTTAATCTGAAACTTCTAGGAACTAGTAAGAAAAGGTCAAGTTCCACGAAATCTATGTAATACGGTCAAGGATCCCTTATTATTTTGCTTTGTAGATGGTAAATGTGGGTATCTTTCTGTGAATTTGTATGTATGCGAAACTGGAAAATTCATAAAGGTACGGGGTTACGAAACGGCACTTTTGCGATAGTATTTTGTTTAGTAGGCGAATCGGGAAAGTTACGCAACGGGATGTAGCCATTCATTTTTTCATCAGAATCCGAAGGATTTTAAAAAAAGAATCGTAATCCGTTGATGTCTATTTTTGAAAAATTCGTCTGCTCGGCAACTGGAATCACGCAATGAATTTTATAGAATTTACAAAATAAGAATCTAAAACGGGAATGTCTTCTGTATAGGCACCGCAAAATGCAAATCCTATGACGACTCGCCCAAAAAGTATCAGTGTCAGTATGTATGTGTGTACAGCCTTTATAGTTATTTGGGTAACCAACGCACTGTATGCAAGGTGAAACGGACCTTTCACGAAGCATTATGTACGTCAAACTAAGTACCTCTACGCAAAAATTATTGCTGGAAACCAACGTTTTTTTTGGAGATGAGCTATTACAATTTACGGTAGGGCTCAATGTAAAGTACTAAAAACATTGTGCTGAATTGAATAGTACAGGGGTAATGGGGGTATTGTAAGTTTTAAGTAATAACATTAAAACCTGTATTTTAAAAAAGTTGGAACTTCGACCCCCGATATCTCCGTAACTAAAAGGTTCCCAGGTATGAATCGAAAACAGAAAAAAAATCGCAATGACGGGGAAAAAAATATGTTGGGGATGTCAGGATTTATTCCGTTAGGCTCGTACATCATGTGGGCAGACGATGGGTTTCGTGCTATGAAAACACACTGTTACTAGAAAAACTAACGAATTACTTGAAATTACAACTTAACACAATAACACGGGGCACTATGAATCGGCTACCGTTCCAAGACGTCTCAACTCCACCTTGATCTGACATTGACTGTCGCCCTCGCCTCGAGCTGAACATCAGGGCTCTGTAGAAACACGCTGTGGTATGGGTAGACTGGTAAGTAGGTCGCGTCATGTCGTCGTGTTCGTACTAATGACCGGATACGACAAATATAATATAGTATTTAAATGAACCAAGTATGATATATTTCATATGATGAAGTGTTACCAATATTGGCAAGCGGCCCCTTCTCGAGACGTCTCTGCCTCGCGTTAGGTAATCGCAAGTTGATTGAATTACTCACGCACGTCAGGATTCTGTCACAGATTATGAAATTCAGTTATTCATGATTTTCTTTAAGGCCTAAATTGTCAATGATGACAAGTTTTGTTGGATCAAAACATAAAATCAGCCTATAACGTTCCTACTGCTGGGACACAAGTCCTATGAGATGAAGTTGGCCGCAAACGATCACGCTGGTCCATACAGGTTGGTGGTTTGCCCAAATATGTGTAAAAAGAGTGTTTTTTTTTTAAAGAAACAAAAATAATAATTAAAATGCTTACTTACACATATTATAAAAAAAATATCAAAATTGAATTAAGCGCCATATAAATAAATCGATTTTCTTTAGTAGTAAATCATTTATTGCGATAAATCTACTGGGTTGTCTCTGATCGCATACTTCCGAACTATCTACTTCCTATTACAATTAAACAAATAAAATTAGGCATCATATTATTCATAGAAAACCACTATTCATTTGCAAGAAACAAATTGAATCTGAATTGAAAAGTTCAAAAATTAACTTTAGTTAATTTTTGAACTTTTGAAAAATTAACTTTAGTTAATTTTTGAACTCAAAGGCTACGCTTTAGCGTAGCCTTTGAGTTTGTTCCAGTGTTTCTTCTTAGATAAGTAAAGTTAAGAAACACAGGCATTGTCCAGATGCTACTTTAAAAAAAAAAAAAGTGTTATTTTTGAAAAAGCTAAATAAGTACCCAAAAATTTAATCAAGCAATTTTAATTAGCCTTCTTCAAGAAAACTGTTCTAAGGTAGGCAAAAACCACTTCCAATCATAATCTTTGATCAAAGCCTTATTGCATGTTGCAATATACGCTTATTAATGAACGACAAATACTAATTTCGCATGCCTTTGTCCCGGTCGATCATCGCTCAGCGTTCCTCCGCCTGAGCGCCTGCAATAATCCGTTTGTGACTGACATTTATGAGTACACAGCCTTGTGTGGCTATTGGCAAAATCCTTTGTGACACGCCTAAAGGAATACCCATACAGCGCGCAGCGTAAGATTCAATACATGCTGAAGGATTGATTTCGCTGAGCAGTACCGTATTCGACAATGCTCTCGCAAGACTATTGAAATTTGAAATCAAACGAATTTAGCTCGACGTTGGTACTCGATTGTTGTGTAAGATGTTTCGATGCTGTTTATCGAATCTTTTGAGATGTGACTTGGTTATCAATTGAAGAACTGGATATGAGAATACAGGAAGGTGTTGGCAATAAGTTTTAAAAGCAAAAGACTTGAAGAAAGAAAGAAGATCGCAAAGATTTCTGTATCAAATCGTCTCGTCTTGGAACTGGGAGAAAGAGAAACAATAGTCATCATCATCATCATCTGTCTAGTCTTTTCCCAACTTTGTTGGGGTCGACCTTCAGTCTACCAGATTCAGCTAAATATTGTATATGGAGCGATTGCCTATCTGACCTCCAGAACCCAGTTCGTACAGGGTAATATGATACCCCCTGAGACTGGTTGTCAGACTTTCGGGCCACTGTCAAAGAGACAGAATAGTATTATATCGATATTGACAACCGATTTTTATAAGTTGGTATTCCATTTTATTGAAAAAAAACAGGAGACAGCACACTTTTCCAAAAAAACACTACCTAGAACACATCTCCAAACACATTCCTATCCTTACAACTTATAATCTGACAACAGCTACACAAATTGCTCGTCCGTTCCTGTATCGTATTTTCATTTCCAATTATTAGTCACTTAATGTAGAGTATTAACATTGATGTAAAAACATCGGCAATCAGTTCTCATTTGTATACGTTTTCCGTACATTAACACCGTATGTTACTAACGCGACACAATTTGTTTCAACGTCGATTTACGCGATCGCTTCATATGTTTCACGGGTCTGATATTTCAATACTGTCTAGTTTCGTTCCAAGGTATAAATCAGTAGCGGTAAATTATAATAAATTCTTCTTAATTAATATTTTCCCTTTCATTTTTTATTCACATGAGTTAGTCTAATGCTCCCCCCTTATTAAAGTTAGGAAATATTGTAGCTTTGTTTTTTGACTTTGTTGCCACCAAATTAATATTTATGGATTTATGATTTCACTCTTGTTACTATCTGAAACTCTTCGTTATATTATTATTTCTCTACATTAGGCTTATTACATTGATTGCCTAGAAGTCTAATCAAATTAACATCTCAAAGATAAGCATCACTATATCTGAGATCTCTATCATGAAAGTCATTAATTATTTCAGGCCTTACTTAAGTTTTACTGTTACAAAATATTCCATCATCCAGTATTTTCATATCTACTGCTGCTTCTACAAACAAAGTAAATTCAACTAAGACAAAATGAGCACCTTATTTACCCTTCGGCAATAGGTAGCAGTCTATTATTTCTAACTCAGCATTGCTATCCTTAATACCAATAAATTATGTACGGAACCGACTCTGTGGTTGATACCAGCAATTGTTTTGTCTGTAATTGAAAAACGTTGCAGCGATGCATCATCTTCAATGGCTGGTAAATATCTAGTACAAATAATCGACCACCCTAGTAGATGGCCGAGGCGAACGATGGGGGTAATGCCATAATTGCCACGGTTGGCAGTCAAATTGATGGTCGCAGTGTGATGTTGCATTACGCAGGTGGAAGCTAAGCTACTGCGTCTAATGTATTTCTGATATTATGCAGCAGCTTTAGCTTCCTTATTTTCTGATGGTTATCGGTTTTTTCCGCTTGGAAATTCTCACGATTTATTGAATTGGTATTGGAATTGTGTGTCTTCTTCTTAGCATCAACTCATGTTATTCACTTATTAACAGTTACATTATGGGACTTGGCAGTATTTGTCAAAACCTCTCTGATTTTATGTTCAGCATTTGAAATTTATATTTTTGTTTGATGTGATGTTTACTCACTCTCCTACATTCCTTTGAATAGATTGTTAACTCTCGCCTAAACCCAACAATTTCTATGTCTACCACCCAAAGACACACAAAACAAACAGTTACATGCAAACTGCGACAAAACCAACAATAAGCAACGTCATAAAGTCGCACCGCTGACCATTCAACACTTGCATCGGAGCGTTGATTACACGGCGCGTGTGTCGATTTATAACGCCAATTAGTCAGAGACGCGTGCCTGCGACGACGACAACTGACAAATCGCAGTCGACTGCCGTCTGTCGCACGTGGGTGGCGCGCCTTACTCCCCTACGGTTAATGTACTTTGAGGTAGCAATTTTATTTATAATCCGTTGACCGTTGATATTGTGTTTTTTGTCTCCATTTTTAGCGTGATTCAAGGACCATCTGTTCATGGTACTTTTTTCATTATCCTGGCTGTATTATCCTCTATAGTCGCGTTGTCTCCCTCTTACTTTACATGCATAGCTTGTTCTATTTTCATAACATCATGATACTCGTCTTGCATCCCGTCCATTAATGGAACAACTGGTTACTACCTAGTTGCCATTCTGATAAGTTTCTTTCATGCAAATTATATTCGATGGAACATCAACCAGATGGCATATTTCTCCAATATACTCAACTTGGCTATTCAATTAATAGTTTTAAAGCCATCTTTATAGATCCATGCATATTCATAGGCAATTTTACACACAAAACTTTTATACACTTAATTGCATAGAAAACTGGTCACTGACCATTTAAAGCCAGTTTGAACTTCCAAAACTAAAACCAATATAAATTGAAATTACTTCGGACAACGCCTACCAGACGGTTTCCGTCTAAACGATCAGATAAACGGATTGTCTCAATAATTAATTGTGACATTTATCACAACAAACTGCTACATACCTGTATAGAACTTACGTGTGAAATTGGTTTCGCGTGCAATCAAAGAACTAATTTGCATGATTACTGCGTATAGCAACCACAGTAATTGGAATATAATTGATGTCAATTTGTTACTGAGGTTCAATAATTGCTCGATTTTGCTTACGAGTAAGTTTGTATGGTGTAAGTTGTACAATTAATCGTTTTTCATTTTTCTTTGTTTCAATTATTGATTGGAGAAAAGAAATGTCATTGATTTTGGCTTTAATTAAAATATTGCGTATTTTTCTTTTGTGTTTCCGCTCCCAATTATTAAACCAACCATAAATACTTAACAAGCAATGATTAACTGTCGCAAGAGTATATTGGCCTTGGAGAACGGGTTGAGTTTCGTAGAATGGTGAACTCAGCTTATAAGACGGGAATCTAGTGGGACGCTGCCACGCTGTCATCAGCAACTCCAACTTAAAAGGCCTGTAGATCGACTCATAAATTGTTATAATTTGAGTTCTTGTGTAATAAATATTTATTTCAATTCACCAAAGCCGGTTTTTTGAGTTTTCATTTTTCGACATTGAAAATGTTAATCAATCTTTTCTATTTTCCAGGTTCAAACACTACAATTTCGGGGTATTCATTAAAGCGCAACTATTTTTAAGCGCAACTAAATTATTCCTAGAAGAGCAACCATAATGAAATATATCGTTAATGAATCCATCATACCCATCTCTATTTTTCGTCATGGTTGCGCTTTGAGGAATACCCCACAATTTCGAATAGTGAAGAGAAAGGTGACGAAAATTTGAGTTGTTTGATATTTTTTTACGTTTATCAAAATGATAGATTTATTATTAAATTAACTGAACCTAACAAAGTCAGAAAGCATATTAATTTCCTTAAATGTACAATTTCTTCATACGGCGTTTTTTTTCAAACATAGAAAATCTGCTCATCTATTCTATGCTATGACAAACAAGTCTGGTATTGAAAAAAAAACGCATTTAACCTCCGCCCACATCGACTTTTTCAGCCCCGCAGCACTAAATTTCAGAATATTTTTAAAGCACACATTGGATTATTCAGGGAGAAGCCTGAAGCTCGTGACGAGGCGATAGGCGGTTTTAAACCGACCTGTGTGGCCGCGCAATTTAAAATTTAATCACGCGTTACGTTAACGTACAGACAGCGGGTAAACTTTAGCGCGTACGTTAAGGTGGCAAACTTGGAGCGCGGTGGCAACTGCCGTGAAATTTTTATTAGTGTTTGTGTGCATATTTAATTTGCACTGAGGTGTATGATGAGGCGTTGTTTGTTACACTTGCTGTCAAATTATTTAAGGGATGTGCCAAACAGTAAACCTAGGCGAGTCATGTCTTGGTTGTTAATTCAAATGTGGTTTAATCGAACCGCTAACCAAGAACTACAATGTTTCTTTTTACTATCTCTAATTACGTACCTTAGTAATAAAAGTTAGACATAAACTTATTATTACGACCAAGCTTTAACCATGCAAACGTATAGTCAAAGTGTCGTTACTGTAGTATAAGTCAAGTTAATTCCTTGTTTTATTGATTGGTTTTAATATCGTACACAATATCTAACAAGCATTAGGTAAACATGATTGTGGATAAATTAAATTGTTAATACCAGACATTAACACAGGCCTGGCCTCTGTAAACTACTAGATTGAGCAAAATTTTATTACTAAGACCCGCCTAGTCAGAACCTAAATTATTTTCTAACAAGGAACTAAAATATTCGTTAAGCATTTACAAATAAAATATAGTCATAAATAAATCTTTGGCAATTTAAATTAAATTAACATTTAACAGTCAATAAATTATGAAAAGTGCTACTTAACAAAAAAAAGTATTGAAAGGAAACAGGACGGAGCCGTTTAAACATTAAAAATGCTAATCAAATTGCAAGGTATTAATCTTCGAAGAATGTTAATTTATATGCCAACTCTACGGCCCTCCTAGTTACTGATTACTTCTCATTACCCTCAAATAAACCGTAGAGAGCATAAGTTAATTTGATCGGACCAGAGATTACTTCATGATGCCGACTCGCCACTTAAAATCTGATTTGTTAAATTACTTATTTACTTAACAATTTTCCGTACGGGCGGCAACGGAACAATGCTGCCTTCGTAAACCAAAATGTGGTAACTCAAAAAAATCGAAAATTCTGTTTGGTTTACATTCGATAACTTGAAACGTCTCACATCAGTACTGTAGTGCTAATCAAATAATCGTAGGAAGAAAATCTCTTAACTTCTCTGTTATTACTGTACCTACTAATAACACCAGCCTATTACTGCCTTTACTGGCAAAGGCTTCTTCTCATACAGAGAAGGCACAAGCCTTCTTCACCACACTTGCTCAAAACGGGTTGACGATTTCAAACTTATGTCAATTATAAGCCCAGGTGTCCTCACAAGGCTTACCTCTATGTCAGTGACGACGTCTAATGCAAACTTAAAAGCACAAATTGAATGAAAATGTTATATTAGTACTTGCCCCAAAATCGAGTGGATGAGGGGCGACGCCTTATATTGTGACCACTGACTTCTCAGTACTAACATTACATAAATACATTTTCACACATTCCTTGTATTCTCAAAACATAGTTTTGTTGAGTTACCGCTTTTTGGCTCACGGGGGCAGAATGTACGGTAAACGGCTCAAAGGAAATTCCTTAGCGTCGATATTATAATCGCGATATCGTGGCCATTTTGTTTACGGATTGCAGCGGTATGCTGAATTGGGTTGTAGTAAAAATAAGTAATGCCACTCTGTTTTGAACCCATTGCAGTGCGAAAGCTTCTTGGGAAGATACGATCAAAAGGTCTTATTTTCTAGAATATTCTGATCAAAAAGACTTATTTATTTTAATTCCGATCATAAAGTCCTATTTCCAAATTAAAATTATTTTTTTAAAAAGAAATACAGTGAAAAACTAAAAATAAAATGTACATGTATATCAATAAGCCTAAACTGCGTTAAATACAATAATTACAATTATTATTATATTTCATTAAACAATTTAAACGGTTTTTATTGTTTCCTGTAAAATTTGTTTATCATTGAAATAGGACCTTTTGAATAGACACTCCTCAATTATCCTAGGAGTGTGTAAGATCATAGCAGGCGGCGTAGGTACTGTAGTTTCTGCCTATACTCCTTTGAAAAAGTTGACTTTATGATGTTTACCGAAACTACAACAAATACAGGATGAATACGTGGTAACCCTTTGTGCGTCATTTTCGCTTCCACCCTGTTTATCTGGATAACTACAGTTCCAAAGGAGTCTTTAAAAATAATTAATGGCGCTCATCTATTTCGATGTCAGATGTCTCATTTTATGAGTGGAGAAATAATTGTGTCTTCACGGGCACATATAATTCTATCGTTGATGTCAAAAGCCACGTCATATAAAATATGCAAACCAAAATGACGAGCCCACCGTAAACGTCAGCCAAAAGAATATTTCCATAATTTACAACCCACATTTAAAAACCTCACATAACTTATTCTAACACATCCAATGCAATAAATGAAACAGCTGTAAATATAACGCAACATTTTACATTTAAATTAACTCACAAATAAACTTGGTAAGTTCATTCACTGACAAAGACCGAAGATAATCCCCATATTAAAAAGTACACTTCAACCGTATATTTTGTTCAAGTTAAATAAAGTAACACAAATATTTAATTATGCGTTGTTTCAACACGTGAATGACAGCTTGAGAAACGTTCCTGATAACGTTGTTTAAATGAACATGTATATTTAAAAGATTAAGAGAGAAGTTTATATGTAAGATTATTTTATAAATGGTATATTGAGCCATTTAATTTTTAATGCGTATTTTTAATGGAGGAGCTCGTGGCTAAATAATAATAGTTGCTCGGGTCGATCTTCAGGTTAAGCCGTGCCTGCCTAGTCTGTGGATGGGTGATCGCCCATTACATACCGAGTTTCCTCCGTGCCTCGGAAAGCACGTTAAACTGTTGGTTCCGGGTGTCATTTGTAAATCTTTGACAGATGTTAGGTAGTCAGTGGCCCAAAAATTCTGACAACCAGTCTTACCAAGGAGTATCGTGTTACCCAGAACCAACTGGGTTGTGGAGGTCAGATAGGCAGTCGCTCTATGTAAAATACTGGTATTCAGCTGCATCCGGTTAGACTGGAAGCCGACCCTAACATAGTTGGGAAAAGGCTAGGCAGATGATGATGATCTCCTGTCGTCTGTTTAAAAACTATATTAGTTTACGTGGAAATTTATCATCATCATTCTCTTGCCCTCATCTCAATTCATTAGGGGTCGGCACAGAATGTCTTCTTCTTCGATACTTCTCTATTTCTCGACATTTCATCGAACACCATTTACCTGGAACGTCATGATAGTGAAAATTTACTCTTCTTCTGACTGTGTAATTTATTTTGGGTCCTGAAATAGACATTTTTAAAGAAAAAATGGTGCAGACTATGAAGAAACAAAACAAAATGAGTCAAAAATCTGGACACATCGTAAGAAAAGTAGGTAAGTATAGACTTTGGATTTTTTTGGGTTTCGCTTAAATTACAAACCTTCGATTTTCGGTAATTGGTTGTTATTAGCCTTATAGCCTTTCAAATTAAATGTCTCAGGTTATTCAAAATTGCTATATTTTGCAGATTACCCGTGTCCAGACACGTGACTTGCGGTACAAAATTATTTTTATTGAAACCAACTGTAGTCCGTTTTAATAAGAGTTATTTGCGGACGATAAAAAGCCTTTGGAAATTTTTTGAGAGTTTATTCAGATAAGTAAGTATGATGTATAAATATTCCAACTTCTTGTAAATATTACCAAATATGTTTTCATTTAAATTATTTTAAACTTTTTAAATATCATTTATTAGTATTATAACTTTGTTAGTTTAGTTGTAAATTCTATTATATATGATATAACCTACGTGGTACTTTTGACGTCCATAATTTATTTCTCATGATCTATGCTCATCCTTTGTTGGAGATCCTAAATAAATAAGAGCGAATAAATAATTAAATGATATATGGACGCTGAACTATAAAGGTATTGTGAAAAAAATTCGAGAAAATTCAACAATGGTTTTGAGTTAAACAAAGTAATTATTTTGGAAATATTTTTACATCACACATCATTTTATGGATATATTCTGCTAAACCATGTTTACCCTGCTTAAATAAACGGAAAAGAAATCTTCAGTCTGCACAGAGAAACAGGACATTGCTTGAGTAGATTAACCGTGAAAGTATACCTATCTGAGTTCCTCAGGCATTACACCTATTTGGGTTTATGTTCATCATCATCTGCCTAACCTTTTCCCAACTATATTTGGGTCGGCTTCCAGTCTAACTGGATGCAGCTGAATACCAGTATTTTACATGGAGCGACTGACTTTCTGACCTCCACAACCCAGTTAGTACTGGGTACTACGATACCCTTTGGTAAGACTGGTTGTCAGACTTTTTGGGTCACTGACTACCTAACGACTGTCAAAGATCTACATATGACACCCGGAACCAACGACTTAACGTGATTTCCGAGGCACGGAGAAAACTCGGTATGTAATGGATGGTCACCCATCCACAGACCAACCTGGGGCAAGCACGGCTTAACTTAAAGATCGATCCAAGCGGCTGTTATTATACAGCCACGAGCTCCTATTTGGGTTTATGATATGTACAGAAAAATAGTCAGAGTGACAATTATTATAAAGTACAATACTCACGTAATCGTAAAATCTGCCTACCACAATACGCAGTACTTGTAATACCCACAAAACAGGCCAATTAGGCCCATCACATGAAAATGAAACAAGCATGAAAATAAATAACAAAAATAATGACACGCTACAGTAACACGGTGGTAAAACCGAGTTTAAAAACGTAGTAATTAAAACGCCGGTTAAACAAGATAAAAGTGCAATAATTTAAATCATTTACGATCGAGTTAATTCGCAAAATTAATTACATGGAACATATTTTATTGATGGATAAGGACTGTGTGACTTATTCTGTTAACATTCCGATGGAGAACTTGATCACGTGTCGGTTGACTGTTTAATATTGGCAATTAATTATAAGTTATCTTTGTTTCGTTAATTAATTAATTGGGGCAAGTATGAGAGGACATTTTGTCTCGTTAGTGTTGAAGAGTTAAACTTGAATGCTTATAATTATACATTTGAACAGCTAAAGTATTCTTTTTATATTTCATCTTAATGGACGACTGAAATATAATCCTAAAAGGTGTTAATTAACTTTAAAATGTTTGTTCTGTTAAAATTACTTGAAGGCCGTTTGAATTTCCCGTATTTTTTAAAACGTTTTGCATTTAAATCTCAATCTTTTTAAAATATCTGTTATTTTCCTATATTTTTTGACATTGGTTCTCGCTAAGATGAGAATAGAGAGCAAGGAGATTTTAAAGCATGTCTAATTACGAGAAGTATATATCACTACTAAGGAACCACACACACTATCAAAAAAATAAAAACAAAACATATTTATTGACATAAAAAAATTTCAATAAGTGTGCTTTTTCCCGAAGTCATCATCATAAAAATAAATCTAGACACCACCACCACACACAATCTTACTCGAGTATATCTCGGACAGAATCTTTGAAATCTCGACTCGAATCATTTATCGTCCGAAGCCATCAATATGATCGTTGCACAAAGTTATTGAATTACCGATGATGTGCTTACAATGTGTGTATTTGTTCGTTTTGATTAATGCTGCCCCTCTGATGAATGGGTGACTGATTGACCTACATCATTGATTCTTCGTGTTTATGCTCAGTGACTCATAATTGGTTAGGATTTATATCGGAAATAATTGACAGAAGTGCAGAACTTTCCGCATTCTTAATCTTTGTGATCTTCTTGTCATGGCCGTTTTTCTTCTCTTCTTAGCGTGTCGATGGCACTCTAAATTTACTTAAGCAAGCGTCCACCAGCTCCTGTTATGTGCATACAGCAGGACAGGCAGAACACGTCATCAAGTCTATTGGTATCATTCGGCAAGAAATCCACTATGTGAAACTAGGAATTTAAATAAAACCTTAAAAACAATAAACTACGTATTTAATTTAGCAACTAAATTGTTTTTATACCCATTTTATGCCTATTTTATTTAATTATTTTAATTTAACAAAAAACACAAAATTAAAATAAAGGTTTACGACATCTGCCTAATAAGTACAATAACGATCACAATTAAAAAATTATATAATTGAATTTTTATGGTATGTTTACATCTAACGCTACATGTAAAGATAAGACTTGACAATTTAGGGGAGAATACATAACTAACGACCCAAACCAGCCAAAACGAAACGAAAAAATAATATCATTAGAATATTAATTAACACCTATTGCGATAAAATAGACATTAGTCACATTATGTGGGTTCCACGTAACCAATTTAAATGGGACCACATTTATTTTTAAGAACACTTTTAAATTCAAATTAATAGCCAGCTACCGGTCGTGTTTTTCTAACTTAGAGATCCTAAAATGTTTTTCGAAGACATCTAATTTAAATATTTATTCGGCGTCGGATAAAGATAGATGTCATTCGTCTATTACCCACGTACGCTCGATGGACCTAAATAAGATGGATCGAGATCGGACGATTTATATCAATTTGTAAACGATTCCTTGCTATCCTTTTCCGTTTGATCTAAATACCTAGTAGAATTTGTCTTGTTTATGTAGCCTTCCCACATACATAAAACAAGAATTTCTCTGAATTCCGTTCTGTAGTATCCATACATTTTTTAAATGAAAATGTTTTTTGGTGGCAAGCGTAAAGATTATTTTTATGTGCCAATAATTCTTGTGAAGCATCAAGTCTTAATCTTTTTTAGCTTTCAATGTGTTTAAAGTTAGATTTATTTTTAAAGATGGTCTCAGTTTTTATAGGTTAAAAGATTACGTTGGATTTGCTAGCAAACGGTTTATCTAAATTTAAATTTATTTTATCTGAAGGTCGATTGAATCTTTAGGTAAATAGATGCATAGGTAACCAGCAGCCAACAAGACTATACACATACCTATAGTATTAAATAAATAAATATATGTAAACACACTTAATAACGTGGTGTCGTTGTCAGGCTACATTTTTAAATGTTAATGTGGACGTAATAAAACTACACCACAAAAGGCATCCAGAGGATTATAAACTTTGATGGGAACTTTTTTTAGACGATAATTGAAATATTTAATTTAATATCATTAATCGACAGACCATGGCTGTCGGTATTCTTGCTTCTTTTTTTGAAAAATACGTTTTTCAGTTGCTTTTTATGGCATGCACTGTAAATCCAAGTAGCAGTACAGCGCAAAAATTCAATCAAGTAGCGTACCGATTAATTGAACCGTAATTAAACACAGTCTTTTAAATCCCATCCGCAATTCGACTTGGCTCTCAAAAGCTAATGAGTTTTATTCTTTTAGCTAATCTACTGACCGGTTGGATCACGGAGTGCAAAGTGCTGTATCGAGAGGGACAAAATGGCGTTCGACGGCGGGGAGTCGCGTTCCGTCGCCAGCTCACAGCACTCTGCCAAATACTTCTCGGATCCGGATTTGCTAGCATTGCCGGGATGGTGGATATGTGAGTATACATTGTGACGTTTACACCGAAGTGTAACGTAAGAGAGGTGTAACAACGCGAATACTCAAAAATACATTATCATGTTCGTACTTTTTAGGAAACAGGAAACGAAAAAAACT
Source organism: Noctua pronuba (assembly GCA_905220335.1). NCBI lineage: Eukaryota > Metazoa > Arthropoda > Insecta > Lepidoptera > Noctuidae > Noctua > Noctua pronuba. Next base: position 11,516,372 of record LR999902.1, read on the forward strand.
GATGGTTGGTGGTATTAAACGCTAAAATTTCATCGATACATTAAATATTTAGGACTAAAACAAAGTTAGAAAAGTCAAAAATGTAAGAGACTGACAAAAGCTACCGAAAATATTATGTTGAAAGCCTGTGTACCACACCTGTGTATACAAACGAAATATTTTGAGACTGTCTAGTCTAGGCCTTTTCTCGAGGTTTTAGTTTAGTGCAGTAGCGTAGTTTTAGCTCTCTTCGATGAAAAAGAAGAATATAGCCGGTATTCTATTTTCTAGTAAACTTTCACGGAGCCACAAGTTACGAGGTTTTTGTCCGGAACTTCACTGAGGTGCTGCTTGAAGGTTCTCGGAGCTGTAATACACTGAATAAAGTATAAGTACTTCATGAAAGCTCACTAACTTACAAACATCGAAGAAGAAGCTGTATGAACAAAAATTACTGGAAACTTGCTCGAATATGTTTTATTAGTTCTTAGTACCTTTCATCTACAATTTCGAACTAATACTAATAATGCGAAAGTATACAAGGTGTAAACAGACCCATCACAAAGCCGTGAACCAAGCATTCTGTACATCAAACTAAGTAACTTTATGCAAAAATTATTGCTGAGAAACGACTTTTTTTGGGGTGAAAAATTGCGTTTAACGATAGGACTCAATGTAACGCACTCAAAACATTGTTCTGATGGATGGCTTGAATAGTACGGGGGTCGTGGAGGTGTTTAAAGTAAAAATCTTACATTAAAATATGTATTTAAAAAAAACTGAAAAAGTTGGTTTGACCCCCAATATCTCAGTTAAAAGAAGGTTCCCAGGTATGGTCTAGAACAAAAAAGTGATCGCAATGACGGGGAGATCAAGTGCCTTTCGGCTTCGTACCCTTAACGAAGCCCTCTTTACACCCTATATATCAGCTGTCTGTTACTTTTTCACGCTTAAATGGCTCAACGGATTGCGATGAAATTTGACGCACCGAGAGGCAATTGACTGGGTAATCATTTCCAACATCCACAGGAGCGAAGCCGCGGGTAGAAGCTAGCTTTTCTTCTAAACTTGACACGAGTAACACTTATAGCCATCTCCTATATTTTACCTACCTTACCCCCAAATCAAACTAAAATCGGGAACTTCGTTCCGAAAAACGCCAAAATTTAAAAAAAAATAAACAATAATACTTTATGATACGCTACGGTGTAAAAAAGTACTAACATTAAATCTTTAAGGATTCGGGAAGTTGCATCGGTACACAGTTCCATGAGTCTGATACAGGGAAATACTCTTACGTGATTGATTGCTCTTTTTACAGAGTTATTCCTGTATCCGAAGAAAAAAACTGGGTTAGGGGACGCACTTCCGTATATTTGTTGAGCGATCCCATTACTATGTGTCGACAAATGCGTGCAAGTAATGATATGTGTACCTACTCGCGGGGATTACATCGATTTTCTTTGTGTATGTCGAGAATGGTGCTTCTTTATTCGGTTTCTCTATTATTTATTTGTAGTTTTTTTGCTGCTTTATAGGTTCGCGATTTTATCCTGCGGCATTTTACCCAGAATATCAGATTCTACTTTTTATTGATTTTTGTAATGATTTTTATTGATTTTAGTAATGATTTTTATTGATTTTAGTAATGATTTTTATTGATTTTTATTGATTTTTGTAATGCTTTTAATGACTTTTTAATGATATTTTTTTATGATTACCTACTTTACTGTTTTTAGTTTATCTCAATTTATATTTTTGTTGTATATGGGTATTTTGCCTGAATTAAAACACAATTTATTTATTTTATTTTTATTTTATAGTTTTTTTTTGTTTTATTATAACTCCTAAAAAATACTAAGAAAATTGTCAACTAATGCGTGTGCCAATTAGTCCGCGCGTTCTTTGCATAGCTCCTAAAACCCGAGCCCACTCTAAATTTTTCTGCAAAGAATTCGCTTCCACAGCTAATAAATTAATGCCCTACCCCTTGTATTTTGTCAACACAGATTTATTTACCCTTGTATGTTTAAAGCTAATCACAAAAGGCAATAAATACCTTAGAGGTTACATATTTGGATCGTCGGAAACCCCTGTTGGTCAGACACTCCTGCGCAGGCAAGTCGAGGTAAGTGAAGTTGCGTGTACCGCTGTCAAATAGAACTATTTTATTGCGGTTTTTATTCGCGAAACAATTTAAATTTAACGAGAGCGCTTCGGTTAACATCGGGAACTTAAGCTTTGTTTTGTTTTCGCGACTTTTTTTTGTTGTTTTTGTTTCCGCAATTTGTGAAGGACGGAGTTAAGGGATTCTTTGTGTTGGAGCATTTTTATCGTGTATTCGTGATCGTGTAGCCGTACCCAGTATTAAACCCAGATGTCTGGCAACCAGTCTTACGAAAGGAGGGAGGGGGGGCAGTATCATGTTACTCAGCAACTGGACTGTGGAGGTCAGATAGGCAGTCGCTCCATGTAAAATACTCTGATTTGCCTGCATTCGGTTGCTGGCTAGCTGGAAGCCAACCACAACATAGTTGGGAAAGGGCTATTCATCTGATGGCAGCATTACCTAGTATTATTTGTGATATTTCAATTTATTTATTTAAAGCGTAAAACAATCATAAAACCAGACTACTACAATGATCCTTTATTCATCTTTTATACACATTTTTTAGAACAACATAAAAAAAAACCATACAAAATAGTGGTCCGCCGGTGTCGTCAGCAGGGTCCAAGCTACCCGGTTACGGCTCCAGAGACAGGAACCTCCTCACAATGAGAGCCGTATAGAGGAATACTGCCTTCTGAATTAGGCCCTATATCCAACCGCCTAGTGAGAGCTTCGAAAGATGATCGTCAAGGCTCTTGGCCATCAGGTTTTAACTTCAATTTTTGATTATTTTGCTAATGAATGTTTATATTAATGTTCTAATCCTCTACTCCCAAAAGAAATCTGATACAAAAAACATAGGTACGTACCTATGTACCAACAAAGCTTTTCGTTAAAAGCTGTACTTAAACACGGCACTTACAAAGAAACTTAATTTTTATGTTCACATAAAACTACTTACAAATAGTGGGTTAGTTGAAATCAGGCAATAAACTTAGCTGGAATGTAAAGCCGTAGATTATAGTAGAGGTGCCTCCTATTATGATAAGAGTTTCTTTATGGTAGAGGCGTCCATCATTGTTTGTAAGGCATCATTGTAATGTAGCTGATGAATCTACCTCAGCTTCTTTGTGTTTATGAGTATTGTTTTAAGTGCATCGGTATATAAAAAGAGTACATAAAATAACATCACGCCTGTGATCACCGAAGGGTTAGGCAGAGGTGTGCTCTAATGGTACACTCACATTTCGCCAGTTATGTTTGAGTCCCATGGGGGCCAGCCTATTGCTATCAACCGGGCATTAATCCAGACTCAGTGTCTGAACTGAGGAATTCCTGATGGAAAAACCCAATAACACTTTATCTGACCTGTGAATCGAACCTAGGAACTCATCATCAGCAGTCAATCCTTATGAAGTGAATATGTTGCAGTAACCCATTTGATAGATTTTTACAAGTGAAGTCATTCTGAAACTAAGAAATTATGCTTAATCAATCAAGACGGAATAAAACATTTAAAGACCAAGTAATATGTAGATACCTAATGAGAAGGTCGGAATAATCAACAAAAAAGACTCGCTATAAAAAGTCAGCACAAACTGAAAACTAGGTTAAATTAAGCACTTATAACTAGTCTTAACATGATTAATCCCTGTCCTAGAAAACTTTTCAATTTAAACGCGCTCTGATTCAGCGAAATAAAAGGTTTTAATTGAATTAAGTTTCTTCTAATGGAACTGCTAAAATTTTTAGTCTTATAAAGGATTTAGTAATTTAAGACTTGAAGGTGTATGTATCATTCTTTTAATAGAATTATTATTTCAAAACTTAACAAAACAGCTTAACGACAGACACACAAAAAACTCCAGCATCACCTGAAGAGGCAATGCAATTTTTATTTTGTAATTTGACCTCTCTTCCGTCAGATCCTGATGTTTTAAAGCAACCTTCACTGAGTATAGGTAATCATAATTCGTGAAAGAAAACTAGTTATGTAACCATTTAAAAAAAAAGTTTTTTAAAAACATATTCGTTAACACCGGTTCGATGGAGCACTGAAGTATAGCAACTAATATTATATACAGGTAAAATTTGTTTGTAAGTTTGTATGTAGGAGGTAATCTTGGGAACTACTGAACCGATTCCGAAAATTATTTCACTAACGGAAGCAACATTATCTCTCAGTGTCATAGGTACGTTTAAAACGTTCCCATGGGGTTAATTACCGTACATAACAGGAGCGTAACCGCGAGCAAAAGCTAACTAGTAACTAATATAAATTTAAATCTAAAATCCTCATGTACATAACTAAAACGCTAGTCTTCTAATACTGTCCACTATAACATTCAAGGAACATGAAAGGCATTTCCATACAAACTACACTTCGTAAGCGGCGATCAACGAAATACGGCATAATGTTATTAGTAAATAATCCTACTGGTATATAATCCCCTTGCCCCTTTTATGATACACCCACGGGACCTGATGGGGTAGACTATTCACAGTCGATACTAATGGCAGGATTACTAATGTTAATGATAATCAATACTTTGGTTCCCATAGTCTTATGTTAGTCTTCGTCAAACGTCCGTTTTCAATATGTTTGAGATGTATTTCAGTACACACCCTGTGTAAGACCTCGTATCAGTTTAAGACCATTGGTTGTAAAGGAAATTAATTCAGCTTTAGTTTAATAGGAATATTATGAGGTAGAATATTCATCAAATGGTTTCTCAAACTTCTTCGAATTATCTCTGTCAAAGCAGGTATTTGATCATACGTATCCGTTTTTGCATCTGACAACACTTATATCTTTACTTCCTTATCCTTACTTCCTTGCTTCTATTTTATAAATGCGAATGCTAGTTTGTTTGTTTGTTTGTTACCTTTTCACGCCTAAACCACTGAACCGATCATCCTGAAATTTTGCATAAACGTTGTCAGGTATACAGAAACGAACATAGGGTACCTTTTATTCCGAAAAAAAGTATTGTTCCCGAGGAAAACAACAATAACGTTCTTATAATAATAGAAAGCGCTAGGTGTCTTTCGAATCATGATTGAATTATATTATTATAATTTATTATTTATTTATTTATTTACAACTAATTATAGCAACATTAGAGATCAAGTCCAATACGATGCTATATATATATTGAATTGTATTGTGTGTAAATTAACGTGAGCGAAACCGCGGCAAAAGCTAGTCATTTATATTTCCCCTAGTTCTTCCTAAACCAGCAATACTAAAACAACCAGAATACAAATAAATCTCTATATGGTAATGTAAGTGCACTTCGGGCCACAAAAACCGCACCTCTCAAAAACACTTCGATCTATTTTTATATTCCACTACGTAACGCGGTTGTTTTACAGTGGAGTCACGTACAACAACATCTGTCACAGGGAGCGGTTTTAAAACCGATGTGTCGTTGAAACTATGTTGAAACCAAAGAATGCATTGCCAGACATACACGGGTTGAATTGCAGACATTCGGGACACTTCTAGACAGAACTGACGCGTAACGCGACTCCACTGCATTCTTTGCGCACTCTGTCGTTGTTATTTTAAGTTTTAAAGTCGTTTCTATTGTTTTAGAGCTTTGTCGACGGGTTAGCGGTTGGGAACTATGAGTGCGCTTTATATCAGTGACTGTAAAGTGTACTGTTTGAGATTTTTTAAAAGCTAATGTATCTACTTATACCAAATACTAGCTTTTACCCGCAGCTTCGCTCGCGTTAATTTATAATTTGAAAATTAATTGTACTAAAAAATAATAATAATGGTAATTCAGTCATGATTCGAAAGACACGTGGTGCCATCTATTATCAAAAGAACGTTATTTTTATTTTTCTCGGAAATAGTACTTTTTTCAGGATGAAAGGTCCGTTGCCCGTATGTCCGTTTCTGTACATCTGACAACGTATATGCAAAATTTCAGGATGATCGATTCAGTGGTTTAGGCTTGAAAAGGTAACAAACAAACAAACAAACTTACTTTCGCATTTATAATATTAGTAAGCATTCAACTTGTTTAACATAGAGCATTTACCACCAGTATTCTGCATTAGCTAAAGTAAAAAATCTTAGCACTTAATAAGTAGTATATTTAAAGCAAAAACCACCTGTTTTTATTCAAAGCGATTAATCAAATGTACACATTAACACTCACAATAGCAACAATGATCGCAATACACTTCCAACAAAAAAACTGACAACATCGTGTAAATAAAAACCATTTCTTGTCTCGACAGTGCTATCAAAAAGTGGCTAACCATTGTTCACTTCGGAACTAAAGAGCCCGTTATCAAACCACTTAAATTGTAACACGTTCTACCGCGGCTTGCCTCGTGTTCCACAACTGCTAAAACAAAGAAAGAACGCACCTATTACTCTCGTTTAAGATCAACCATTAAAAAAAGCTAATGGTTATCAAACTGGGCCACCCAAGTAGATGAATTTAGGAACGTGAGTTTTATGTAACACGTCGTAAATTGCTATAGTTTGTCTCGCGTGCCCTGCGCAACCCTAAACTCTTCCACGAACACATCCAGCGCATAGCGTACAGTTCAAAGATATTTTTTGTAAAAACGAAACGTAGAAAGTATTAACAACGAGGATGGCATGAATTTTTTCCCCGAACGTCAGGAATTTAAATTCTTGTGGCTCCTTACGCGATCGCGTGTGGTCTAATTATGAATACGGCACAATAGCATTAACTTTTTCTTTAAGAGAAAAAACTTCAGCGGTTTCCCTGTGAAAATGGAATAAAAGTGTAACGGATAAAGGAAAACTTCTAGACCTGTTAAGAGGCGATACCCTACTTGGCGGCTCCATTACTTTGCATTTTATATGCCGCTCGACTGCGCCTGTTTACTTTGAACTTTTATTATATTCACTTATCCAAGAAAAATGTTATGGCTCTACCCCATTTTCGGTCACGCGAAATTTGGCGCTTATTACGTAACGGATTTGGGGATTCAGTTGCTATTCTTAATGATAAATTAATGTGTTTCGAATTTTAAATAATGTTAAGATCTATCGTTTGGTGTCTGAATAGCTTTTAGTCAAATTAATAAGACGAGTCCATTTTTACAGAAGCTAAATCGTTCACCTTTTAGTCCAAAAGGTCTTCATTGGAATAGGTCTGGTTCTTGCGTCATCCATAAATAATGTGATTACTTTTAAGCGTTTCATTATTAAATTCTTTTTTTCTAAATGTCACCCGTATTAAGTATTTCAGGTTAGGCTAGAATCTTAGGCAATTTAATAAATAAATAATTAGATGACCTACGGGTTCAGAGATTAGACAAGATTTCGATAAGATAATAAATAGCTACCAACATTATTATTAAAACCTACTTATCAGAAATCCATTTAAATAAGTTAATTAAACCACTAAAAGAAACAGTATTGATTGTACAGTCATCACCAAAAATAAATGTTGTTTGCAAAAAAGTCAAGAATTCTTGCTGCTATTGTGCTGCTGTGTGTTTTTATTCTACATCCCGTATTCTGCTTTTTTTACTAGTAGATATTTGAAAGATCATAATAATATAAACTCGGCAAAAATAGAATGTACTTATCTGTTTTTAGGAAAAAATCTTACCTGCATGATTATTATATATTCCAAATGTCGGCTTCATAATAATATCCTCCACGATGACATAGTTAAATAATAAATTACTGACTTCTTACAAAATCAAATTCAATTTCAAACACGCTTAATATAAAAGGCTCTGACAAATAACAATATTTAATTTGACTTCGCATTAATTTAAAAAACCGCCTATCTAAATCAATAGATCGTTATCTATCTATCTAAATTCTTTGTCGCGTTTTAAATCTAAAAGGAATTATTATTTTGCGAACAAACCAGTTTTTTTTTATAAAAAATTAAATGAATTACCTACACTAAATTAATAAGATAAATGTCTTTGATAAATATTTATTTGTCTTCATAACACCTAATTAGTAATAATTTGTAGTGCTGATGTTAGTGAGTTTTTGTTTTTATTGTATTCATAAACTCGATGCATGTTTAGACTGGAAGCCGCCCGCGACATAGTTGGGAAAAAAGAGCTAGGCAGATAAATAACTTCGATGCATGACTGTACTTGCTTCTTACTGATACTGATACTGCTAGCCTGCGTCATCCCACTGCTGGGCAAAGGCCTCTCCCCATGACTCCCAGTTGTTTCGATCCAGGGCTAATGTGGGCCACTGGTCGCTGGTTCGGTTTATTTGTTCTTCTTAAGCAATGTTTTTAGATTGGATACATCGATAACTTAATTATTCACTAGGTGACACAAGCTATTTTAATAATAGTAAATAAAATAAAGACCAATTGGGGGTCACCTATTATTTGGCAGGCCTGCTCTTGACTTCTACAATGGAACGAGCTTGCCCAGAAAATGCTTATTTATGGTCGTGCTGACTCAAGAATACAAGACTGTATAAAAATGAAAATCAGTGTCACCTACAATCTTAAAGGAAACCCTTTATGTTAAAGAAGAGTTTCCTTTAGTACCTAAGATACCAGTTTCTCCAGTCTCGGTAGTTCCAGGCAGCAAATCGTAGCGCGTATAAGTTAAAGTTCTAACACCACGTAAGTACATTTTTGGCGGTTTTGCCATTTTAATAACGTTTGCTAAAGAATCGTAAGACACGTTGTTTCGGCGAATCAGAAATAAGCAACGTCTCTACCTAATTTGAAGTAATAAACACAAATTATAAAATGGTATTGTACCCAGGTATAATTATGCAGTTTTACACTCTCCTGTAACTTCGCTATTTTTGACTTACGTATTGTTAGATTAGCTTAAGTGACGAAAAAGAACTTATAGCCATTAGCGCATTATCAGCAAACAGTTTAATTTTAATTACATAAATGTTTAATATGCAATTCGTGATAACAAGTTCAGTTAATCGCTTTTGTGCTGTGGCAGTTTGAAATATTTTTACGAAACGTGTAAATTGGAAGAAAAAAATAACCTTTTCGGGTCAAAATTTTCGTGCAAAGCCTCCGCAACATTTTATGTTCACACCTATGTATGTATATTTTAAAATTTATTTGCATAGTTTAATGTGTATCAAAGCATAATAAATCGTGCCGCCCACGGTGTATCTTTAAAATATATTAACATACACTTGACCTTTGTGTTGAATTCTATCAGGGCGAGCATTACTCAATAAAATGTTTAATACGGTGCTAAGTATAATATCGAGAGAGAACAATAAGCCATAAACATGCAGTCATATCAACGCATAATGTTATCCCATACCAAAGAAATGAGTTTTTCTTTATTTCAATAATATGCGGCGCGAAAGCTTCGGCGTAGAGTTACTCGAATCATTTCGCGCACGACTGGATTAAAATAACAGTTTAATCGTAACTTATACATTTTAATGCTCTAGTCGTGCTGTAAAAATATTACTCGCATTTGCAAAAGCGAAAGTTTCGATTTCGATTCGATTCGATTCATCCAATATCGTGCATGCTCACATAATTTCACGCCATTCTACTGTGGGTGTAGACGCCACGTGCGCCTCTTTCACTTGCTCCAGATTCGTACAACTCTCCGTATGCTGAAGATAGACCTATCCCTAAAAAGGCAGTTAACGCCTCCAGGCACCACACCGCACGGCACATTCATGCATACTTTCAACATGAGTACACAGACAACACATAAATAAAGGAGTTTCAGGCATGACTTGTTCCAAGTCGCTCCAACATTTCAACGTCACGGATGTCTTCAATTATTAACATTATAGGAGTTGCGCATAAGGCGGTTGTTATGAATAATAAAATAGTAGAATACGCCGTGAAAACAGCAAAGAAAGTGCAAGGGGTGCAGTACAATGGCAAGTAAAGGCAACAGTGTAGGTTTATATGCGTTGACAATGTGCATTGTGCCTTAGGACGGGTCCACGAAGAATTTTAATATTCTCAAGCGGGAGATGCGGACTTCATCTGCCTCATAGCGACGCAGTTTGCACTACACAAAATGCTTTAAAAATTCATGCCGGTTATTCAACCCTGTTCTGAAACGGGGGCAGGATTGGCGTTATTGATTTTTTGGACCTTTACTTTGGTGCGGTGCATTAAGTGATTTAATATTAATATGAAAATGAGCTTATGGATTATGCATTTTGGTTGATTATTCAGGGGTTGATCACGTCTCTTCCCTTTACTAAGTATTCGTTCGGTATTTTTTCTGATACATTTCTGTGAAGACTTTACCACTTTATAGACCTTTAATCATTTAACCCCTTTTTGTGCTGTAGAATAAAATTGAAACTTGCTGCTTAATTATGAAACCCTCATTAATTTGATTTAGTCCAAACGGACTTCATTTTCGATTCAGTGAAGAAACCATAATCTTGCTTCCATTGATAGTGGAGAATTTAGGTTGATCAGAAACACCAGTTTACGACAGTAAGCCGGGTGGTCTATCTTTCCCGGAGACATTACGGTAACACCTAACATTATTCACAGTCACACGCAGATATAAAATTCAGATAATCTTCAGAACGTTCTCCCAACGGAAACAGCAACAGTTACTAATAAGTACAACAGTTTCATTGACCAGAGATCGCCAACAATATGCTGCACTCGTGACTTCAAAACGTTTGAATGTTGGACTAACAATGCAGTCATCGTAAGCGCCTTGTGTACAGTCTCCCGCGCATATTTACATATGAATGTGATTCGCTCAACGAAACGTTATGTTAAACTTCTTACTGTTCATTTGAGACGTCATTTAATCTGTAGCTTTGAGGTCTCCGGTGAGTTCGTTCCCAAAAACGGATTGCATTTTATCATCTCGTTATTTCTGTTAAATATTCAGATTGGCAGTCGTTATTGTACTTACATGGACCGTTTCGTCATGTGTATTGAATTTGTCCTTTATATATTGCCTTTCTCTATAGATTTTCACAACGATTTGTTCATGTTCACCTCAATTTAAGGGTTACCCGAAATCTTCATAAATATTTTTCATATCACCTGTTCTGAGGCCGCCAACGTTTAAATCTCATCCATTCTTTCCTCATATTTCACTGCGGATGACGTTATTAATTCAACTGTTGCTTTACTTAACACTGGATACAAAATGTTGCCGATTGCATCTTTGCTATCCAAAAGCGTGTTGGAATGACGACATCGCCAAAGTCGCGAGAAATTGGCTGAGGGACGTACAGAACCGAGAAGTATGGCAGAAGAAAGAGGGGGAGGGTAATCCCAACAGTGGGTGATTCCGGGCTGAAATGATGATGATAATCTTTATCAAAGTCATCAAGACCCACCAGCACCCAATTTACCGCTTAATCCATTAAACAAACAAACATCATTCACAATTCACTGCAACAATAATTATGTAAAACACTTATATCTCATCGGAGCCGTCACCAATGTTTTGATAGACGCAGACGGAGTCCGGAACAGCAACCAGAACGTGGGTGGACGTTATCGCGGCGACGTGAATCAGCAATTTTCAACTAATTAAAGATAAACAACATTTGATGCGCGTATGAGCTTTCGGGTTTAGGGTCCCTTCGTGCTTTTGGAGCAGGTTCTTTTTGATTAGATGAGATTTGTTTCGAAATTGAAGTGTAAAAACTAAACCTTTGTGCGTGATTTATTTATAGAAGTCTGAAAATCAAGGTTCCTCATACGCTATTGAAAAGGGAGGATCCTCCAACTCCTCTTTAATTATAGGTATTTTCGTTACTATCATGACTATGGTCCCATAAATAACTAAACACTAATGTACAAAATAATGTTTTTAAGTTTACACTTACCGCGTTGGGATACGCGTGCGGAAGAGGCAAATCGCGTTCGAATACACGTGAAGTGGCATTGACAACGTTGTTTAATAAATTAAGGTAATAAGTATATTTTTATTAGCAAGGTAGAATAACCAAGATAATTATCTATGATAATTATCACTTCGAACCCTGTATATATATGGCGTCGTAGGTGCTGTCACAAGCTCAACGTTTTGATGCAACTTTTTTTCAAGGTTTAGTCATTTCTACTTTGTTGTTTAAAGTTCACACATTTATTCACATCAAATCATCAGCAAATTCTACTGAATCAGAATACAACTAGTTCCACAGAACTTCTTGCACTTACTGCTACTTACTCTTACTTACCCAAATGAGGCATGATCGTGTTAGTTTCCCGCCGGGGGATATGAATGTCGGCTTGTTTGTGAACGTGCTTTGACTTGCAATACAATGCGCGAGACATGATAATATACAAATGTAGGTTTACTAGTGTACATTGGATAATAGTGCCGCAAAGCAATAGACCATTTGCAGCCAATTATTCATCTTCATAATAGAGATTATCACGAATATCAAAATTCTCATTTAGTTTGCTTTAAAGTGTCTCTAAGACATGGGATCTATTTTTTTCTATGAAGTTTCTTCTGATAGTCGCTCTATAATATCCCAGATTCTTCTGTACTGTAAAGATGTACACCCTCGCCGAGACACTCCGAGGCAGGTCGAGTATGAGAGGGTACAAGCATGCGAGGAACACCGAGGCTAGGCGAGCGGTCCTAAATGCACTCGCTTCGCCTCGGAGTGTCTTGGCGAGAGTGTATATCTTTATAGTACAGAGAGACCTGAGATATTAGTACTAGAGAGATAATCAGAAGAAATTTCGCAGTAAAAATATGCTCCCATGTCTCAAACACACTTTAAAGCAAAGCTAGATGAGCGAAGCTGACTAAAGTTTTCGAGATTACGATTTTGTTCGCGATGGTTGTCTCGTACATAGTTTCTTCTATGCCTCGGAAAGCACGTTAAGCCGTTGATCCCGGCTGTCATTTGTTGATCTTTGACAGTCGTTACAGGTAGTCAGTGGCCCGAAGGTCTAACAACCAGTCTTACCAAGGGGTATCGTATAATCCAGTACTAACCTGGTTGTGGCAGTCGCTCCATGTAAAATACTGGTATTCAGCCGCATCCCGACAGACTGGAAGCCGACTCCAACATAGTTGGGAAAAGGCTAGGCAGATAATGATGATGATGGTTGTCTCGTATATCGAAAGTATATTTAAATGTCTTTGTTTCTGTACAAAGATAATTATAATTAAAAAAACTGTATTGGTATGATACATCAAGTAATGCAAACCTTCGAAGACCCACTTATCTTCACTACACTTACGGAACCCACAGGTCGCTTAAATTGCTTCTTTTTTTAATAAGTAAATTAAATGCAAGAGAAAATTAACTCTTCTTGCAGTGACGGCCAGTGACGGCGGAGTGACGTGGTCGGCCATTACGGTTCGGAGGTCACCGACCTCACGACTGGAAAACGCCGCGATGTTTCAACTACCAGTTTGCCCTTTGTTTTCTTGTTGAAAATTAGATTGAGATGTTTTTAATTAACAGTGAGTGAACTATTAATAAATTAGAACCTGAGAAAAAATAAATGGCAGGATAGTCACAAATAAATTGGGATAAGTGCAGGAGAATGATGAAGAGACGAAATGGTCCACCTCGTAGCATATCACACGGTCAAGTAAATAGAAATTTATTATCGGGCCATTTATAAATACCTCGTCCCTAATGAAGATATTAGACGTCTAGCCAACGTCTTCCGTAGATTTTTCAGACAACATAAACCCATACCTCACATAATCATCACTGTCCTAACCTTATCCCAATGTATTTGGGGTCGGCGCTGGATATCTTCTTCTTCCATACTTTTCTTTTACTCGTCATCTCATCAGACACCTCCTTTCTTGCCATATTATCCTTCACACAGTCCCCATACCTCAAAAGCAACCAAAAATATTTTTATTGGGGTCGGCTTCCAGTCTAACCGGTTGCAGCTGAATACTAGTATTTTACATGGAGCGACTGCCTATCTGACCTCCACAACCCAGTTAATACTGGGTTATACGATACCCCTTGGTAAGATTGGTTATCAGACTTTTTGGGCCACTGACTACATAACGACTGAAGATTTACAAATGACACCCGGGACCAACGGCTTAACATGCTTTCCGAGGCACGGAGGAAACTCGGTATGTAATGGGTGATCCCCCATCCACAGACCAACCTAGGCAAGCACGGCTTAGCCTAAAGATCCGAGCGGCTGTTATTATTTAGCCACGAGCTCCTCAACCAAAAATACGACATAGATTTTTATTTTCCATTGCAAATCGTAAAATTGGTCTGAATGAAACTGTAGTCTTTTTCTTAAAAGCATGATACACTCGTTTTTATTGAGGATATCCCGTCCAAGTTGTAAAATTTAACCGGGGGTTCTTTTTGTTTAATCAACTTTTACGGGCACGGGACCATGGGGACATTGGCTTAAACCACAAAGGGGTTTCTTGCAACAAAATTTTACAACCTGGTTGCGGTCTCTGAATTATTTTATAGGTTAAGTTTTGTTGTGCACATTTTTTGGGTTCGTTGGTGCTAGGGATGTAAGGATGCACAATGGATTTCGTTCAAAAACATTACCCTCCTTTTGGGCTTCGCCGCAGTGGGGTAAAAAGTATTCAAGAGCGGTGTTGGAGTTAACTACCGAGTCATCTGCTTAGCCTTTTCCCAACTATGTTGGGGTCGGCTTTCAGTCTAAACGGATGCAGCTAAAAACCAGTATTTTTCATGGAGGTCAGATAGGCAATCTGACCTCCACAACCCAGTAAGTACTGGGTAATAAGATACCCCTTGGTAAGACTGGTTGTCAGACTTTTTTACGTTTTGACATTAAATACACGACGTTCAAAAAAAAAAGATCATGAACTAATTAGTTATGATTACATTCGTAATTATTGATCAAATGATTGAAAAAACTAGTTGTTCTGCACAACACTGCTCAAGACACATTCTCAGATGAAATCATGACATAATAAAAAAATAAAAAATGGGGATTTCTATGTAGAATAACTTGAAGCACTTTGGATTTTATAAGAAGTACATTTTGCCTATAAATAAAGTTTACAAACTGTAAACTAACTATATGCCAACTGTAACTATACCTATTAGTTACTTTAATCTAGCATTAATATTGTTTAAATACAGTCTAGAACGACTATAACTTCTGTTGACGTAGCTTAATGGATAAGCTGTTACTTAATGTTTTTCTCACGACCCAAAAGTCACCATATAAAATAATACACAAAGTTTGAAAGCAAACTTCATCTATTATATTACAAAATAGCATTTCAATGTAAAACAGGACCATAACATGAATAGACGAGTCCACTATCATCAGGCCATCTTCCCCTATTATTTGTCCCAAAAAATCGGGGCTATGGAATTTCATACTGTTACCCATCCTGGACAATTTAATAAACTTATCGAGTAACGATATTGAGACGACCACGAGGTACACATTAAATTCAGATTCTTGTCCTGTTTTCATTAAACACACACCCTTTCGTGCTAATGGAATAGGGAAAACTGTTGAGCTGAAAAAATTGATGAATGAACTGCAATAATTTGATCCTATCGTATCGTAATTTTAACGTTATACTAGTCATTTTATGTTATTCCTTCATTAACAAAAGCATTATTTTAGTTACTTTTTATTATGAGTCCATCATGGGTTATTATTTTTCTTAGAAACCATTTTTAAATAACATGAGAAACCATATCGTCACTCTTGTATTTCACGAAGGGTCAGGCAGAGGTGCCTACATAACAACAGAGAAGAAGGCTTTTAGATATTCATTTTTTATTACCCGTTAATGTCCCAGTCCTGGGCAAAGGCCTCCCCATATCTTTCCAGGTACTCTTTTCGTGCGCCACCTCGAACCAGCCCTCGCAGTGCGTTTCCAGATCATCTCGCCACCTGTTTCCGGGCCAGCCATTGATATTAAAACATGTAATTCTAAAACACCCGCAGTCTGCATATTGCAGTACACCACATGACATACAGCCTCAATCACAATAGAACACGCCAAAACTGTCGGAAACCACATTTCGCCCATCACAGAGGGTGAATGTTCGCAATTGAAAATATATCACTCGAAACAAACGCCCCATAATGCACCAGCAGACAACTCGACAGTTTTCCCTGTCAGTCCTTTAACGTGGCAGTCTAATAAAAGGGAGGAACGCCCGTATCGTCAACAGATAACATCATAGACGTAAACACGAATAAAACCGAGACTACACCAATTGGCCGATACCCTTTCATACCGATACTGATACCGGTACCCTGTTATTTGTACACGAATAGCCCCTCCACTGTTCTCTTAAACACAAATAAGCAACTTTAATTGAATCGAACGGCCCTCAACGAAAGGGTGACAGGAATTTTAATGAAATGCAATTACGTTTTAGAGTGTGGTAAACAACAAATGAAATTTTCCAAAAAGCTGGGGCTGATAATATCGTATTGTTTCGGTTTAATTGACTTAAAGAACTTATTCAATTAATGCGAAGTGTGCCTAGTAAATAGATGAGTTTCAATATAGGTTAGATGTTCTGTTTAGTCGCTTCATTAGTCTTGTGGCACGGTTTTGAACCGCAAAGAGAGCAGGACTTGATAATTTCAAATTGAAAAAAGTGACGATCGAAATAAATCAAAAATTCTTGTCTTCGAAATACCGCTATTACAGATTGGAATAGACAAATATCAATACTGTGATCATTTTATCAGGGCACCAGTCTAAGCATAATTGATTTTAAATATATGTAGTTAGTGCCAGAAACTGTTCTATATTTATAGTACAAGTTTAAAAGACAATGCCCAATTATGGCCCACATATTATATGGCACACGGACACATTTTGAAAGAAAATCAAAAAATATAAGTTTTTAAAGTAGGAATTATTCGTTTAAGTTCTATCTCTAAATAAGACGCCGTGATCATAACAAATAAATAAGTAATTTAACATTATCAATGCGAGTTTCACTTCCAGGCGAAGTTTAGGGTTGCCATTATAATTTTGTTCAATTTCATTTCATTTAATAAATATAATCGATTACGGATTAATCCAATCGATTAATTATTAATTAATCCATATTAATTAATATGGATTAATTAATTCATTAAAAATGAACCTGTGTGCATAGTCGCGTGCAATCGAAGGACAAGACTGTTATCCAGCCGTAGAGTAAAAGAGGTTGATGATGATGATGAACAGTGTAGATACACTTCTGTCCTATTTCATGTACACTTAACACTTTCATCTTATTTAGCTTTGACTTTGCTGAGAAACTATATTGCGTAAAATAAAATATAAGATTAGTATAAAATAAAAAATACTTAAAAACTAAAACCGTCAGCGAAAAAAAAAGCAACTTGTCGGCTAGGTACTATTTAAATTAAAACTTAAGTATTATAAGGTCTTGTAACGAAACCTACTCGATCTTTTAAGACAAAACTATTATGATCATAAACACCTCAGACCAGAGATCCTATAGTCTACACATACATAAACATAGAATGATTAAATCACTGTATCCTTTACGGCTTTGCCGTATTTAGATGAAAATTCATTTATTTCATTTATTTATTTATTCACAGGACATGTTTCCTTTGCCATTACAGATAATAAATCTAAAACAAAGTAACTTATATTATCCTTTATTAAATTGAATTTATTAAATTGATCGAGACCAACAATCGTTGCAAATAATCGATTTTATTTCTAAATACGGCAACATTGTCCTTTGACAGATGCCATGGATTTGACAGTAAGCTGTAATCCCCCTCCTCGTTAGCGCGTTAGCTAATACTCGCTATCGTAGTTTTCTTTTGCCGTGGTTTGTGCTCTTTTGCGACCTTTTTTACGACAATGGACTCCGATCAACCTCACCCGAATGACGACCCTCGCGCGTACTTGGGCCAGGCTCCTCTTTGAATGACAACTCTGATGAGAATGTGGAAATTGTTGGCCCTACATCTAATGCCCTCGCACGTATTTACTACTCTCGCCCCGCTTTTACAATCCGCTCCGGCGCGCATATGGATCCGAGCAGCTCTGCTGTCTCGAGCGAGTCATCGCAGGGCTAACTGGCGGCGGCGCAAGCAACGTTCGCTGTGCGAATTGTAGAGTGGATATGAGGCGCTTGAGATCTCATCAATTAGAAATTGTCGAAGTACGATAAATTGTACATTAAACATTATGTACTTACCATTCAAAAGTGATTGCAAGTGTATAGAATACGTCTGTGCTTAAGAAAAAATAAATGTTATAAAATGAATTAAGACTGTTTTATTTCCAAATGGCGACTTATTTTCTTAACTGATAAGTACTAGAAGGTGATCATAATAACTTAAACTATAATTCCATAAACTATTTATCAGTGTTTACTGTAGGCCACGGTTGTTCTAATAAGTGGGCAATGTTCTTTATAGACTCAAATAAAACGCCAACTAAATTCATTCATGCCAGTATTCGCGTATTTCTGCCACACAACTCAGAAAACGAGGTTAGTTGTTATTTTGTGTACAATTCGGAGAGACCACTTTTTCCAGCGGAAAGTTAAAAATAGAAACGTTTAAAACACACACGTGCACTATTGCGATCGTTAAATCCAATGCGTTATTGCCATAGAGCCACAAACGGTACTGAAACAACCCGATTCGGTACCAAAGGATTTATCGAACTATTACGTATTATTCGAAACGATTTTTCGAAATTCTAAAATCGATTCTTTATGTTCTATTTTCAATAAACTTGCGATAGTATTGATTTTCTATGAATATTTTAAAATCTACATACGATTTAAGAAAGTACTTATGTACTGATTAAAACTTTTCGTTTATAGATGGTTTTGTTTGTAATTAAATATGGTAATGCACTTTGAGCGAGTCGTAGAGCCTTCAGCATTGAACACTATTATCGATATTGGACGTAGCAGAATGCGATCTTTGTAGTTAAAAATAAATTAAACGATCTTTAGCTAGGGACAGCAAGATAAGCTTTAACCATTTCTGAATATATTTTGATGATGGTGACAGCATTCAGCAGTTAACTCTGATGTCGATTAAACAAGTTGTAAACGGACCCTTCACGAAGCCGTCAATAAACGTTCTGTACATTCTGTACAGCAAGCGAAGTAATTCAACGCAAAAATATTGCTGAGAAACGACACGATTTACAGTAGAATTCAATGTTACGCACTCAAAACCTTGCTGATGCATTGTATGATACGGGGGTCGTGGAGGTAATTTAAATAAATTAAAGTTATACCATTAAAAACTTGTGAAAATGTTGGAACTTTGACCCCTAATATATCCATAAATAGAAGGTTCTCAGGTATGGTCTTGAACCAAAAAAAAATATTGCAATGACGTGGAGAACAAATGCCTTTCGGCTTAGTTAAGGGTACTTTTACATCCATTATATTTTGCAGCGAATATAATTTTCCTTAGGATTTCCTTAAAGCTATAATAAAGGTGAGCACTCAAGAACGATTCTGAATATTCGTCTTCTAAAAGGTCTAAATATGCGAAGTTCGATTTTTTTCTGACGAAAATTCTCACCGGGACAGCTTGTTTTCGAATAAAAATTGGCCAATCATCATGACCATCCATGACTAGTAATAGAGAATTAAGGAAGAAGAAGACACGCTGAGCCGACCCCAAATAAATTGTGATAAGGCCTGGAAAACGAAGATATGGATTCCAAACATCACCTTAATGAAAGCTTCAACCTAATGTACCAGTGCAATACCGCTAAGAAGAGTTATGTACCACTCAGGGAATACGTGCATACGCTACGTTTGCAAGTAATATATTGCGTACTACGTCTACGGGGATGTCTCCAGTACTGACCGTAGATTTCCCTTATTGACTGCCACAATGAACGGTCCTGAGGTATTGGACTATCGCTAGGTAACATTGACATCTAATATCGTTAGCTAAAAGCTATGGTTGGTGGTTTCTCAGATGTTTTATTGCAGGATTTGTCTCAATCTGCCTCATTTATCTAGTGGTCGTAAGTGCAATTGCTGAAGTTTGAGGTCTAAGATCCATTGCTGAGGCAAAATGTTTTAGATTTCTGGAATTCCTCAGTAGCTGCCTAGACTCAGGATTTGGGGTTTATGTCACCCGTACTATTTTTTTTTCCTAGGCTACTATTATCCCACTGCTGGGCAAAAGCATCCCCCATAGCCTTCCACTCTTCTCTATGTGCGGTTTTCTCCGGCCAATCTGTCACAAATGCTTCTAAATCGTCACCACAGCGTTTTCTAGGCCTCCCTTGGCGACGACGCCCGTCTTCTGGCATCATCTGCGTGATGACTAAAGATTACATGTAACTGCTGGTATTATGTAATATGACTCCAGCCTTTCGTTCAGTCAGTTTCAACTGACTGAACTAAATGACAGTCTTCTTCTTCTTCTACTTCAGTCTATGGCTTGCCTCGTTGGTCCAGTGGTCACAAGCGCAACTGCTGAGCATGAGGTCCTGGGTTCGTCCTAGGTCGCGAAAAATGTTATTGGGTTGTTACATTAGGTATTTCTCAGTAGCAGCCACGGACTCGGGATTTGAGCCCTGATGATGGCAATAGGCTACCTATTTGATATTGCTTCAGTCTTTTATAGTGCAGAATAGAATTTAGGCCTCGAACTTCCTCCGAATTTAGGCTTCAGATGTCGAAAGAAGAAGATTCCACCTGAAATACTGACCCAGATCATAAGCAAAAACACGAATCCTGTTTCAAAATCGTGACATCTATACACCAATAGGCCACACTTTCACTATCACAAATGCTCTCCATCATTACACATAATGATACGCAGTGAGAGTTGTTCGAGTACACAATAAAACATGCAGCTTTCTTAATAGCTGTTCCACACGACTGCACGGAAGTAACTCACGGTTATGATGCCATAGTAATATTATGATCATGTTTGACTCGCCCGTCTATGTAGGTGAGGCTCATATTATCAAAATCATTTACCAAGTTGATCAGATAGACGCCACGCTGCGCGCACAATCAATTTATAGCGGAGTCGAGACAAATTGCTTGGCACTGCCACCTATATAGATGGCCATCGCTTTATTAGTGGTTGGTGTAATATGGCCAGGCTGTGTGACGTCATATTTTGGAAAATAGGCGCCGTTAATTGGTGTCATCAAATTATAGGCTCCGCCCCAAAAGCTGCTTTTAAAGAAATTGCTCATCATGGATCGGTCGTTAAAATATGATTCATTGCTTATTGCCGATATTTGGGGAACCAATTAAACCAAATTAAAGGAACCGCCAACTACAAGAATTTTGAGACCGCAACTAAAAAACCCGACTATTGAAAAATTACGCTCTCATTAAATTCGGGAAGATCAACTCCCTTTTGTTGAAGTCGGTTAAAATGTAGCATATGTTACCCGGGTCATAATAACGAATCCCTTATCCCTTGACACCTTATTCATCCAAATCGGATGAATAGTTTAGGCGCTACGGAGGAATATACGTTAATACAAACATACATACATACATACATAGACTGCTAAAATCATAACCCTTCCTTTTGGCTTCGCCGTAGTCGGGTAAAAAGAGTTGCAATTTTTATAGCCAAAAATAAAAACCACATTGTATAGAGATATCTAATCCAAATTTAAATTGCATTCTTATTTTATAGACATTTGATCTACCCGGCTAAATAGCAGTATACACGATATAACACTTCAGCTATTTATCGATGTTTATGGCCGATAATGATGGGTACGATTTTTAGTTTTACGACTTTGTAACTATGACAAAAATAAGGCTGTTGAGGTCGTGCCTTCGCCCGAAAAGTATCAGTAACTTCGTAAAAAGATACTGGATACGTTACAAAACTTAACAACCGAGACATAAAATGAAACTATATTCTCAAAGGGTCGTATAAGTTGTTAAATTAATAATTTGTTTTGAAAACTAACACTCGTAAAAGAGCTTTTACTTAGTGATGAGACTATTTTTGATACGAATTCACATAATAAAAATATTTTTATTTGTATTTTATTTGTCTTTAATTTCTTTTCCTCTGATGTGGTAAGCAAACTTTGAAATGGTGCTGTGTCTACACTTTACTTATAGCTTCTGCTTAATTAAGCAGAAGCTATAAGTAAAGTAATTACAAAGCTCTATACTAAGTTATTAGCTCTGTAATTACAGAGCTTATGAAAATTTTCAATCAAAAGGTAAATGATGGTATAAGTACTGAAAAGTGCAAAATAAAAGTGGCCGAAGTTGACTCTAATCAAATGTCACCACTAGACATTAGGAGTGAAATAAAATGGGTGTAAAAGACCCCTTAACGACCCCTTAACGACCCCTAAAAGGCACTTGTTCTCCCCGTCATTGCGATCTTTTCCTTCTAGACTATACCTGGGAACCTTC
Organism: Noctua pronuba; assembly: GCA_905220335.1. Lineage (NCBI taxonomy): Eukaryota > Metazoa > Arthropoda > Insecta > Lepidoptera > Noctuidae > Noctua > Noctua pronuba. The sequence goes on from LR999902.1 coordinate 11,538,775, forward strand.
TAGTTACGGTGATATTGGAGGTCACAGTTCCAACTTTTTCACAAGTTTTTTTACTTTAAATACCTTCACGTCCACCGTGCTATTCAATGCATTCAATCAGCACAATGTTTTGAGTGCGTTACATTGAGACCTACCGTGAAACGTAATTTTTCATCCCAAACAAAAAAAGGCATTTCCTAGCAATAATTATTGCGTGTTGTTTGATGCACAGAGTGCATGGTTGACGGCTTCGTGAAAGGTCCGTTTATACCTTGTATAGTGTAACCAATTTAAGCTTGCAGTTCAAGGTGATGCAACTTGTCAATCAAAAATGCGTCGATATGACAAACTTGATACATTTCTTTTAGGTTCTGTGATTTCCCACCTGCACAGATAAGTTGGTTGAATACTTTGAATAGTGCATGGGTTTTTGGCCCTCGAATGACGTTGCTAGGAGAACGCTGTTAGTAAACTAGGTACTGTCTGTGGAAATCGTTTTGAAAACAAATGGTTGTCGGCATTGGTTTTGATTATGACTATGCGCCAAAAAGTTTCAGTACCACTACAATAGTATTTAATAACTGCTAGTTAAAGCAAAAACCCGTCTCTTCAACAGAGATAAACCTTTTTCCAATCCCCAGATCATCGAACTCTCACACGCAATGATCACAACATCAATATTTTACATTCGCCTCAACTGTCAGAATTTCGTGTACTGCAGCGTCATAGCTGCATTGTCTGACTGTCGGACGCTCGTCAAGTCCGAGTGATGTGGCCAGTCAGACGTCAGATGTCAGACGTCGATTCCACGTCATTGACGAGTAAGGGTTGACTTCGAGCCTGACGGACGTCATGTTGGCAATCTACGTTGAGCAGGTGCGATATGATGGTTAATTGTGATTACTGAAACTATGTTTTTTTTGTGCAAATTTCGTCTTTATTGTGATATTGGTAACTTAACAATTGCTTCAGTAAGGGATATTAACCCTTCGTGTGCCGGAACGTAGATCTACACGAGACACAATGACTTTTTAATTGTGTCTGGATACTCGGCATACGAGTGGTTAAGGTTTGCTATAAGAGAAGTTAAAAAAGTTTTAGTTTCATGCTACATCTAATACAGTCTGGTATTCAGGTGCATCCGGTTAGACGGAAGCCGACCCAAATAAGTTGGCAAAAAGCTAGGCAGATGATGTTGCTACATCTAATATATTTTCGCAAAAAAATATTAAAATATTTTAAAACTATAAAATGTTTTGTAGAAAAGTTATACAAATAGAAATAATGATGAAGTATGGATGATGGATTTCATAAATTAATAATTTGCGTTGTTTAAGATGAAAATATTTTAGTCCGTTGGGGAATAGACTAATGAATAACTAATTTCTTAAATAAGCTAATTTAAAACCAATTCTTTCTAAAACATACAAATCTATATTTATGAAAAACTCATAATGAAATTATTATCATTAAAGAAACAATTCAAACTATAGGTCAAACTAATTAATATTATAAATATGTATGTTTCTATCAGTTTCGCATTTCAACGCATAAATATCGCACGGATCTCGTTTTCAATCTGCGGGCCCAGTTTATAATTCATTTCTTTGCAATTTTAATAAACTCATCAGAACCCCATCAAGATGGTATCTGGGAACGCTTTGCATATGAATGTGATGCTTCAATCTGCCTTAAGCAAATAAAATACCTTACCTTATTCGACCAGCTGTTAGTTGTAAAGCCAATCTTTTGACCGGAACACTTACAAAGGAAACACCGTTCAAGAGTCCTGTGCAACACTCTCTTATCACTTAAAACTACCTAAAATCAACTTTATCAATCAGCAATAGAGTTTAATTTTCGACATCGAAGACACTGCAGCCCAAAGAAGACATGTTTATTTTGTGAAATCCAATTTTCTGCTGACATCTCATCTGTCAAAATGTAAACGAAGGGTGTTGTAAAAGTGTCTAAGCGATAACCGACACGATACGTTAGATCGTGATATTTGATTTACTGATGTTCTCAGAGTTAATCAAAATATTAGATCCGCGAATAATAGATACAAAACTGGAATAAGCGATGAGTATCAGAATTATATTGATAGACTATGAATGCCCATGAATCATTTCTAGTAACAATAACCAACTTAGTTGCTAGAACTATCTACAACGCAGATTTAGATAACAGTAAAGTCCAGAAGATAGCCGAACAATTAATCACCGCGAAATCAATCGCATCGGTCATACGATGTCACTCGGCAGGACGCGCTTGGCTCTGCTCTTGCGATTTTCCCGATAACTCCGCCTCTTCAGTTTCTTATCGCTTTAAATCAGACCACCGCGACCGGCTACAATACCACAAGCACTTTTGGAAATAATGTCAATCAGATTTGGTTATCAAATACATCCTTCCTCATTGTGCTCCGCAGCAGGGGAGTAAACGGTACATTTCTTACATTAAGACGCAGTTAGTATTCAGATTCCCTACGCCTCGACGAGGAATGCGTTCCGCCTCATAAACTCCTTCAAAGTATACATACCGAGCCTCAATACCCACAAACCGACGAGCGTTCGGAACTTAAACGAGTAATTACAGTGCTTATCCAATTTGGCTGGGCAGAAAAACGCGACCCCCCTTGTACAGGAAATTTGTTTTAAATTTCGACAACAATGGGGAGATCGCGAGTCGGATAATTGCGTACGGGAACAGTCCGTGACGCCGACGACGGTATAAATCCACCAGCAATGAACGGTTAATAATAGCTTGCACAGGTTAAACAGCGCTCTCAATGGGACCCCATGACAGCAATCTGCAGAATCTGCAATTGAGTATCGCATGCTTCGCGCCGTTTATTTCGAGCCACTTGCCGACGAATCGAAAATCTGTGATAATATTTTCACGACGCCCAACGATAAAAAGATCACAAACAAGATATTCTGAAGATGTAAAAAGTTTTACTGTGTCAATAAATCTCCGAGATTATAAATCGGTTTTACAACCTATAGGTGATCGGAAAGTGCTATAAATCATAAGTGAAATGAGGGTTGTTACAGCCGGTGTCCCTGGAGGACCATTAGAAGATTCCAGAACCCTCCCACGGCATCGAAAATGATGAAACGTAGAAAAAAAGTTTTTAATTAACCGTGGTTTAATACTGGTGCAATAAAACTAAAGAGCTTCGATCAAAACAAATCAACAGTTATAATGATCGTCATTAATCATTATAAAAATTCTTCATCGCCACCGCAAATAAAAACTAATATCTACAATCTCGTGTTCGGTTACATTATGGCTATCAGTAACCGTTAAAGTAGGTGCAAGTCAACATCAAATCATATCTGGTATCGATAAATTGCCAAATTATTTAAATCACGTGTGGTCCAGGCGGAAATATATGATTCGAGTGGATGTTTACATGGTTGTGATGTTTTTGAGAAAGTCAATATGCATAATTTGTGTTTTTAACTTTTCTTCACTTTTTGATTTCTTACCGTAGGATGTCATACTTCAAATGGAATTTTATTGTTGTTGTAGCAAAACTTATTCTAAAAAGATATTCATAGTTTTCAAATTTAAAGGCCAAGTACGGTGTTTTTCCTCATATGCAAGAAACATAATTGTGTTCTAAGAAAATTCAACGAAAATAACAACAGTACAAAAACTTAAGCTTGAATTTCATCCAGGTTATTAACGCACACAATGAAAGTACCAAAAGTAAACGACCACAAAACTTTGGCTTCTAAGAACGGCCGGCATAACGTTCTACATAATTTCTTAAGTTCATCATCGGAGTAAATTCACGTGTAAAACCTACGTGCTTGCTCACTCACTCGCCTGGAGACAAACAACCCACGAAACTTAGCATCTTACAAACAGTCTTGGATCTTAATGGAAACCTTAATTAATGCTCCAACTTAAACTCCGAATCGTCGTCTCGAGACCACACTATTCTTCATTATTTTGCTTGAGTCGTATAAATAAATTAACCGTGACGGTTCGCATCTCGTATGGGACATTAATAACTGGTAGTACAATGAGCATTACAATAACAATTGGTACAGGAAGCTTGTAAACCGATTATGCTGATCGAGCGTCACTCACTATGACATCAATACAATCGATTGCAACGGAATCTTGAATAAGATATCGAAGCTCCGATTTTATCAAGCTCTTAATCGAAGTCATGAGAATGAATGCTTACTTCCTCTAGCAAGTTAAAATAATTAGGGACATCGGACAAAGATCGTATCTTGAGATAATGCGCTTAATCTTCTTGGAATCTCAATAAACGTTAATGCAGCGAAATGAGGATATTGGTAATTTACGAATGAAGCTGCATGAAATCGGTGAATCATGATATTAATTCAACAAACAATCCACCAAGCTGTAATTTATCACTCGATGTGCGTAAGCGAAACAAAGAATATTATATCATCTATTACGAACAATATACAAATGACAGTCATAGAATGCAAATGCGATTTTTCAAAGCCGATAATGATGCGTCAATTTCCCGAGACAATTTCCAATAGTAAAATAATACGATCAAATAGAGGGTGAGATAAATTGCAGTCCTCTGCGCGTTCTGATCGCAATCGCGCGGCGCAGATAAAACGCAAAGCGACGGCAACAATAACCGATGCACTTCCTTTGACAATAGTCGCGGCCGGACCAGCCGACCGGCCGATGCTAGCCAGTAATTTATACGACGCCCAGAGATCGCAACGATACGCCCCACTAAATCGATCAATAATCCTAGAAAGTGATAAGGCCCAATGGGAAACTATCAAATTGAAACGTCAGCAGGGTATAATCAAGCGACACACCACAATTTATTATACGGTGGGAAGCTGGCCGGTTTCGTTCAGAGTAAAGCGGCCCTTAATAATTATGATGTCGCTGCATGTCTAGATCAGCGCTGGTGGTCTCAACTTGCTTACCAACTCGATTCTCCTTTCTATTACTTAAATAAACAAGCTTTAAGTTGAGCATGCTCCAAATAAAAGTGTTGTACCAACTCTCCCACAGAAAATTTTGAATTAAAATGCATGGTTTGAGTGTATCTCATTATGTCATGAAGTTTATGTCTTTAACGTTAATAATATGAGTCGCTTTATGGTACGGATATGGTCGAGAACAAGACACGAGGCACGCTCAGTTTGTCTTGGGCGACAAACACAAATATTAGACACGAACAAGCAACGGTACGGAATAGCAAATCACAGTGTATTTGTATAAGATGCGTACTTTGAAGCAGGTTTGTATTTGTAAACAGACCAGTGAACGTTCAATACAGTTAGCTGCCAATGACAGTGGAATGTCGCTAACAAAATCAACCTTATTCTTTATGTTTACCCTGCAAGCAATATTAAAAGAAAAATGAAAACGAAAACGATGTGAAATAAAGATAAATATCGGAAGCGAGAGGAATCTACAGCTGATAAAATATTTGAACGTTGCGTTTAAACTTTTCCGGAATGTTTCCGATTTCTTAACGCTGGCTTACTGAATTACGATTCGGAGCACATACAAAAAAAAGCGCTCGCTTACTACGCACAGCTCATCAAAACACACGTGAAATAAGGTGTATGAAAATGGACGTTATTATCGAGGGCTTTAAGAAACAAACGAGGTCCTGATGCTGTTCCAGTTCTGCGTGCCTCAGCTCCGAGTCAGAGTCGTCTGACAACTAAAAAATTGTACTTTATTCATCGAAGAAACTTTAACATCGAGTTTATGTTAAAATTCGTAGTGTAATGGAAACAATGCATTATGCATTGACTTGGCTTGACACAATGACATATGGAGTAACTTTTGTTTGACGTTAGGGACGGGAATTTAAAAATATCAAACATGTAAAAACGTCAATACGCTTTCCACAGTTTTTCACATTACATTGTAAATATATTTTTTGCGTCGGTTAGCAATTTTTGCAGTCAATTTATTTCGATAAAGAACGAAGCGAATGTTCGGCTTAAGTGGACGCTGCGTTTACGCATAATTGGAACTCCTTTTTGCGCACGAGTCGAATACGAAATGATCCCGATATTAATTCTGTTTTTTGTAAATCTCCTTTAACATTTCTTACTAGTTCGTATTCGATCAAAGTTTAAGAAACTGTGGGTTTTATATGTTTCATTTTCTCCAATTCGATGAGCACGAATCGCGAAACAAAAAAAAAGTAATTCTGTGAGATTTAGATCTTTTACGTTCACTGGCTTAACTAAACTAAAATGTTCATTCAGTCAATGGAAAAATGGTTACTACGATATTTGACCTCATTCACATTCTTTATTTTCAAGACCACACTGTTTATTTTGAACAATGTGTTTCTCGATTGGTCATAATAATACGCTGCAACCGCATACAATGTAAAATCCATCACGTATCGTCCTAATATAACGTCTAGCAGTGTCCGATGCCTATCAATTTGGGCATTCTTCAATACACATCGATGGTGAGATATTGTCGATACACGAGGTATAAAAACAATAATGTGAGATCTGTGAGGGGCGTGACTTGCGCGTGGGCAGCGCGTCGGTGGACATTGTTTAACAGACCACGCCGATATTAGAGCCCAAACATCCACGCTACGAGATTTTATCGTAATTATAATGTTCTTATATTGGTATTTACACAGGTATACTCAAGTGATGCTATCGTGTAAACGTGTTTTGTAGTTTTGAAATTCCACAGCAATGATGGGCAGGTTAATGAAAGTTTCTTAATATGTCATAATGGCGTATACGATGCAGTTATGCTTAGACAAACATCGATTTCTGATTACTTTATTTTCGATTATCTACTATTCGGAATGGTCATATCGACTCATAATATCACTGATATCTTTACATATTGAATATTAATATTCGATGGTTATCACAAACTGACTGCTACCGTACGCAACTAATTTTAAATTTAGATTCGTGTTTTCCATGCACATATTTTTTTATGAAACTGTTTGTTTCATCAAACTCAAATTATGCATACACTGCATCCCGTACAATATACAAGCTGGCCATTAAACATTCCCTTAAATAGACAGTAAAAAAAATACAGTGACTTAAAAAGACACAGGGTCTATTAGCGTTTTCCACCTAACAATTCAAAGTAGACCGCAAAAGGCTTGGCATATTATTCAAATTCGCACACGTGATCCCGATTGTCACGAAGCTCGGTTTGCGGGCTAATTAAGCTGAGCACGACACAGGATCACCGTGTCATGAATGTCATGAGTCCAGGCGAGATCACGGCTGCCGTCATGACTTGTGGAGAAAGCAAATTAGAGCTATTAGTACACGCCACAGAGACGCGACTGCCTGCTACCATCCCCAGTAATAGGTGTGGCAATTAATTATGTACAGTCGTGATGGAAAGCCTTGGGACGTCTGTGTTTTCTTTTTTAATTAAGACGGGTTAACTGTGATACCTAGCTTGGATGAGTAAGATTGTGGAACTTGGGTCCCCTTTCCACACATTGCGATAATTACTTGGAGTAACGAAACGTTTGGATCCGACGTGAACAGCGATAGTAGGCAAGACTTTACAGCTTTTTATTATTATCAGCCATTTGTGTCTCACTGCAGGGCAAAGGCCTAACTTCTCTCTTTCCACTTATCCCTATCCAGTGTTTTTATGTGCCAGTCCTTTTGAAAACAGTCGAGTTCGTCCCGCTATCTCCTTCTGGGCCTGCCGCGTTGCCGTTTGCTGCTGTTTGGGACCCTTTGTGTGGTTACTTTAGCCCATAGCTCCTCCGGCATGCGACAGATGTGGCCAGCCCAATTCCATTTAAGCTTGGCAGCCGTGTGACCCACATCGGAAATTTGAGTTTTGGAACGTGGTATCGAGTTCCTTATACGATCAGCAAGTTTAACTCCAAGGATACTGCGCTCCATTGCTCGCTGACAGACCCCGAGTGCGGACTTTTGACGCTTGTTTGTTTGCAGCTTAATAAAAATAAAATAAAATAAATTTTATTCAGATACCCAAAAAGTTAAATACAATATTATGAATCTGAAGTAAACAATGTAGGATCGTGTATCACAGGCTGCAGGAGCTCTAACAATATGCTATATATAATAGGACAGTAGTTTTCTTGTTTAATATTTAACATTACATTATGACAAACTTATTGTAATTAACTTAATAAAAGTTTCCTGAAATAATTTTGTTTTTCGGGTTGAGTTAGAAAAAGGGTAAAAAAGTAAATCAACGAATCATGAAATAGGTTTCAAGGGTAACAGACACACAATTTTTAATTTTTATCCTTTAACCGGTAAATGCAACAAGCCAAACTATGTAGTGTAACAGCCAAGCAATATAACTAGCTCTGTTTTCCATACATAACAAATCCTTCACACATCGTAAAACTTACAAGTTGTATTGATTTTAAACGTAGTAAAACATGTGCACTTGTGTAGTAATAATAATGGCAGTTAGTCCGTTAGAAAACGAGTAGTTTCCTCGTCTGGTTGAAGAGTTAACTTGTTTCCCTGTTCAAGCGGCAGGAAAACGACTATAAATTCTCTTTTCATTCAAGCCACTATGCAAACAAATAGTGAAATGTGCTAACTATGTTTATTTTATTTGAATAACTAGCGACGCGCCCCGGCTTCTCACGGTCGCAATATACATTTAAACCTTCCTCTTGAATCACTCTATCTATTGCTGAATTGCATTCAAATCCGTTGCGAAGTTTAAAAGATCTAAGCGTACAAACAGCGGGTATGTAAAGATACTTTCTTCAAACATAAGCTTCGATACCTGGGCTGCGGGACTGTTCGAAAGAGGTACCGTGGCCCTGGAACACAAAGGGCAAAGAAGGAACATGGATGGGTTTTAGTCAGTACGAGTCTGACACTCCCTTCCACTCCGCCCAGAGTAGGAAGGGTCATTTGATGATTTCCCATCCGAGAAAAAACGGAAAAAAAACGCTGTGAAAGAGATTCCCACATACACTTACTACCACTTACTCTAAGGCGCGGCACCATAGCCTTACAAAAAATTTGTCTACTTGCATCAACTTAGAAATCTACCCTTATTTAGCTTTGGGGCCTTGTTACCTTTCACTACATCTCACGATCCCGCAGTAGGCGCATAAGATATAAAAATCGGCCAAGCGCGAGTTGGACTCGCGCACCAAGGGTTCCGTACAAACTTGTAGGTATTTTGTTATTAATCCCCATATTTACGGTTTCCAGATTGTTTCCTTTACAAGTGCTGTAACACATTGCTTCTTGCCTTTCATAATTTTAGGTCAACGGGAAGTACCCGGTATAGTATAGGTTTTAATTCCCTTGTGAAATCTCAAAAATGCGACATAAACGGTCATATCTTTTGACCGCGATGTCAAAAGAGACCGTAGACCCTAGTATTTGATAGATATAAATTTCAACTTGATACCTCTACGAGTTCCTAAAAAAATGTGTCTTGAAAAACAGATAGACAGACAGATGGATAAGAAAGTAATCCAATAACCGAACCTTAAAAGGAAAATGGGAACCCATTTTCCTTTTAAGGTACGGAACCCTAAAAAGTAGAAATACTCCATAAAACCTCAAAGCAGCCCAACTTAGCATATTTGACATACAAAACCACAGAGAGCCACATTTCTAAACGCTACTAATACTCCAACAGGTACAAAAATATGTTTTTGTGCGTGTTCATATAAATCTGACTTGAATGACGTTAATCTTGATAGACGTGCTGGCTTAGTTTTATTCATTATGCTTGAATATATTTTTTAGTTTGACTATAAAATGGTGTATTTTGGGACTGAAGAGTTATAGAGTGTCTGAGTGTTGCACTATTAATAGATAACAATCTCTATTTATCTCTCGTGGCTAAATAATAACAGCAGCTCGGATCGATCTTTAGGTTAACCCGTGCTTGCCAAGGTTGGTCTGTGAATGGGTGACCACCCATTACATACCGAGTTTTCTCCGTGCCTCGGAAAGCACGTTAAGCCGTTACACGTAGTCAGTAGCCCAAAAATTCTGACAACTAGTCTTATCAAGGGGTATCGTATAACCTACTACTAACTGGGTTGTGGAGGTTAAACAGGCAGTCGCTCCTTGTAAAATACTGGTATTCAGATGCATCCGGTTAGACTGGAAGCCGACCCTAACATAGTTGAGAAAAGGCTAGGCAGATTATGAATCTCTATTAGGTATCATCGTCTTCTTCTCGGACATTGATTTGATCGTCATATATTTATTTATTAATAAACAACAATATGGATATCAATTTCATATGTAACACAGAGCCAATTACAGGTTCTGTCTAGGTTCTCTTACAGGCCATGCGTTGTGATATTGGTTATAAATTCGGTAGCTGATACCTGTTTTAGGGCAGGATATTTCGGGACCTATTATCGAGTAAAAGATTTTGATATTCCCCACTATAATGCATCTAACCAAAAATTATTAAAAAAAACACCTATACAAAATATACCTTCATATGATTACATCAAAACTTTTTTCTTATCAGCAAACACTTTCAACTTGGGAGAGATTCATATTCATTGCTACAAATAAGAGTCTCCTTAGTTTCGCTACAACACCTGATCCCAGATTCACTACGTAAAAACTATCATTCTAGGCTGAGATATTCTTCTCCCTTGAGGTATACAACACCTTTGCAGTACGAATACGATATAATAAGCAAAATATGCAAGAAAAATTCTGAACTTTATCTACCAGTAACTGCGAAATTTTGATGCATAAATATAAATCGAGTTATATTTTAAATATTAATTTTATACCCTATCATATGTATACACCGTGACGTTTTAGTCGTCTTACGACGGCAGCCCACTTCATGTATCCAATGACTACTAAGCATTCATAAAAAAAAGGTATTTATGAGATTTTAATAATTAAAAAATAAAAATATTATTTAATATTATGACGCATGACGTAGTTAAAACAGCCTGTTGTGAGCGATGATCTACTGGACTCGAGCGCTGGGTAGGTATATTCTCCCGTTTGACACGTAAACATCATTAACAGGATGTTTCATAAATTATTCTAATGTTTATTTATTTTTCTTTGTACCTATTACGGTAGGTAAAAAAAAATCGCGCCTAGAACTATTTTATGTCGGGCATATTGAGTGGACCACCTTTGTAAGAGGACTAAAAAGTCACGGTGTATATATATATTTTTTGAATTTAACTCAAAGGTAGACTGGTACAGAATGCCTCGTGGCATTAAGTCTGCCTATGTACCACTATTGTTCATGAAGTTTTAATAAATAAATCGACTGTGCCTAGCCCTTTGGGGATTACAGGCGTGATGTTATGTTTACCAGTGACTGAGGAATGCTTGCATAGAACTCGGATCATTGACGATCATTTGAACAAAAAATAGACGGTTTATAATTTTACAAAGCCTAATAGCTAGTGCTAAGCTCATTGCTCTGCAATAGAAATAAACGTAGGTCTAAATTTTACAATCCATAAAACCATATAAAATAAGGCTCTTAAACTTGCAAGCACGAAGAATCTACGACCATAATGCTTACGTCACAAGGCACATTATAATGTCGTCAAAGCTTTATGCTCTATTTTATTCCTCCATTGTGTAAAATATAGCCTTAAGTACTAAAATTACCTCAGAGTCTACCTATAAAGAGGAATCCTACTTTTGTCGTTTACTACACAAAATCACTAACAGCAGAAGCTGATTCTCTGAGATTATTGTCATAAATTCAATCGTAAATAACATATGGATGGCGAAACGTCTTAGAAGACATTTATTTTAGTACATTTTGGCAATAAAATTAGAATAATCCTAAAACGTGTCGATTTAAGACCTTCAGGGTCAAGAGTCTACCACCTAATGTAACATTTGCGAGATGAATATCAAAGTGCTAAAATATGTTTACAGCTCCAATATGGTTTAACGAATATTTAAGCTAAAAACTTTTTCAATATAGTTAAAAATATATAAGTTTTATGATATTATAAAAGCTACTGTGGGGTGATTTTAAAATATTGTGAATTATTTATTTACAACGCCTTTTAAAACACTTTTTTTTTTAATCCGAATTCTTAATGCCTTGAGGGGCCTCCTAGACGATACATCAGTATTTATTGTGTATATTTTTTCTTGCAATTGGAATCCTTGTTTAATGAAGCCATATTAATCATTCAACTGCGCACCTCGCACCCAAAGCAATATGTAATCAACAAAATGAAAACACAAAACGCATAAATCGTGACTTCTAATCCCGCCTTGATCTATTAAATTAAAATATTAAAAGGGTTCTCCCAAAATTCAAGTAGCCATTAAATCGCTTCAGTTACCTCATAACGGATTCAGTAATTTGCCCATACGTCTTGTTATGGTCGTTCAACAAGATTAAAACCTTGCCCACCCTTCATAAATCCTACCCAGTACTCCAAACGCGATATATTATTCATGGATACGTAAAATCGGGAAGCACACCCAAATTGTCAATACAAGGTGGGGGTCTCCGTTACAGCTATTTACTGCAGTTTTCGTAGTAAACCACAAATAAAATGGACTCTATGCATATTAAAGTATCATCATACGGACGGGCCTGCAGTTTATTCGTCCCAGGGGCTACGTTTATGGGGTCTCTTTTATAGGAAGAAGTGTCAACAGTAAAATCTGAGGCGGTCATCTTGTGCACGGAGCAATGGCGGCGTGGCGGGAAAACAATATCGTCTGGTAACCGCAACTATTTCTTCAATCTCTCTGTTGAATTCTTCATAGACATCAAGGATGTACTTTTGTATATTGTGACTTTGATTAAAGATCACTTTTCCAGTAAATATTTTTTTTAGTGAATATTATATTCCTCATTTTTTTCTTTTGTTTCTGGGTCCGATTCCCAGATCGGGCAAAGTGTTAATGGGTTTTTCCATCTGGAATTTCCCAGTAGCAGCCACGGAGTCTGGGTTTGTGCCCGGTTGATGGCAATAGGCTCTCTCCATCTATATATATAAAAGGAGAACTGACTGACTGACATATCAACGTACAGCCGAAACTACTGGGGCTAGGAATGTGAAATTTTATACACGGCTTCCTATTATAATGTAGGGGAGCACTAAGAAGGGGTTTTTCGAAATTTAACCTTTAAGGGGGTGAAAGGGGGAAAAGTACGTAACCCACGCGGACGAAGTCGCGGGCTAAGTGCTAGTATTACATGGGACTCAAACATTACTGGCAAAATATGGGTGTACTATTAAGTACACCTCTGCCTAACCCTTCGAGGATTACAGGCCTTATTTCTGAAAAAAAAAAAGGAATCAAAGCTTAGTTTTCTCAAAGAATCCCATATTTAAAGTGTAGACTTGCGATGAACATTTATACAACTCATATCCTCTTACAGAACGCGATAAACCTTCGCTACCGTTTTGATCCTGCCTATAAAATATTAGTAAATAGTCCCAGTAAGCGCTAAGCGCACAATAAAATTCAATCATGTTCGCAGGCGGTACAGTTTGTGTCCCACAAGAATGTTTTATCGCGACACTGCTCCCACGCCGCCCGCGAATCAACTCTGTAAATTCCGTTCAAAGATGAATGGATGTCCACACTAAAATATATCGGACAAAGCTTGCCCAACAATCCTTGTCGGAAGTTATTGACGAACATTCAATGGACACAACTGTACACGAAATCATATTTATGACGAATCATAAGGAGTCATAAGTTATCGTTTCCGTGACGATGGCGCCGAAAGTAAAAATGTTGCCAGATTTATTTTTAATGTTTTCTCGTCAACGGAATTAATGTATAAGCATGTAATATAAGACGTCTTTAGGGAAACATTAAAACTAATTTGGTATTAACAGGTTGTATAAAATTTAATGACTGCTTTTAGGTAGTGTGAATCCCGATGGTGGTCTCTAGCTAAAAATGAGCTGCCTCGTCGTAGTTTATCACGATCATCGTCAGCTATTAAATGGATATAGGTACCTATCTATGTGAAAGAAAGGCATAAGTTAAATATTTGGTAATTCACATGAATATAAATTCTCTAAGTTACATTTTGTCGCTGCTAAAGAGTTTCCTTATTTACTTACCTGTTAACTTTTTTTCCGTCTGGGTGGAGTGGGAGGGAGTGTCAGACTTTTACTGACTAAAACCCATCCATGTTCCTTCTTTGCCCTTTGTGTTCCAGGGTCGCGGTATCTCTTTCGAACAGTCCCGCAGCCCCATTTACCTGTTAACTTCAGGTTACAATAACAATAATACCAGTCAGGGGTGCGCGCGAATGTCCTTGTATCTCCCGGACCCCCTCGGCACGTGGACGTAGCAGGGACAGTGGATTTTTAGACGGTTAGAGTCTGACATAACCCTCCGCTTTCTCCAGACGGAGAGTATCCATGAGGATTTTCCCTCTCTTCAAAAAAAAGGGTTACAATATTATAAAGAGGGACGTCATGATCATCATCTGCCTAGCCTTTTCCCAACAATATTGGGGTCGGCTTCCAGTCTAACCGGATGCAGCTGAATACCAGTATTTTACATGGAGCGACTGCCTATCTGACCTCCACAACCCAGTTAGTACTGGGTAATACGATACCCCTTGGTAAGACTGTTTGTCAGACTTGTTGGGCCACTGACTACCTAACGACTGTCAAAGATCTACAAATGTCACCCGGGACCAACAGCTTAACGTGCTCTCCGAGGTACGGAGGAAACTCGGTATGTAATGGGTCACCCATCCACAGACCAACCTAGGCAAGCACGGCTTAACCTAAAGATCGACCCGAGCGGCTGTTATTATTTAGCCACGAGCTCCTCCAAAGAGGGACGTCATGATGAATTCTAAAATATAATTTCACTGTCAAAGACTGAATTAAATAAAAGGACATGTCATATCGACCCATGTGGCCTGCTTATCATGTAATTAAGGACCATAAAACAAAAAACTAATTCGTAGTTCCATCTCATATAATTCAAAGGACTCGTATCAAACGGCTATACTTTACAAGCAGCTGAGTGACTCACCTGCACAAATCAAAATGTCTGTATTCTTTTTGTTTTTCTATACGCTTGATATCTTCATAGAAACTAATTAGTATTTCATGAGCTCAACCCTATGAGAAAGGGTGCTTATGTTTGGAGGTTCCGCTATCTTTTAAGACTCTTCACCCTGCGGAATAAAAGGTTGCGTTTTTGGCTTTCAAATTTAATCAGCCAGATTTTTTTTTACGTGAAATATTGTTTCTAAGATGGCGCCGGACAGATGGGCAAAGATAGTTACACAGTCTGTGGGTGCCTGAACCGGCCGTCGTAACCGAGGCAGGCCCAAGAAACGCTGACGTGACGATCTGGACTCATTCTTAATGGATTGGTCGGAGAAGGCAAATGATAAACAAAATTGGAAAGCCTTTGCCCAGCAGTGGGACAGAATAGGCTAGTATAAAAAAATGTTCTAAGTCGTCTGGAATATGATATGTGGCCTTACATAATGCATGGGTGATTTTACATGCCTGATAACTGTATAATCATTAAAATCTTAGTTTTGACGACAAGCAATTATTTTAATTAAAGAACATATTTTTGCTTAATTAACCTAGTCACAAGATAAAAATCAATTAATAAATTATTTTCAACGAGTCCATTTCCCAAAATGTAAGTAACATAAAAATGGTTTTAATTCATTACCCCGTTTGTACAGACAAATAAGGTGTGGAAACGAAACCGCGCGTCCGTCTGGAACGCACTTAACTTTATAATCGGCCACATCAATCAACCTGGCCTTAATGAATAGTTTGCTTAAGGGCAAGCTTCGATAATCTTGACGGCGATAGAATTACACAATGGGAGGTTTGGTGTCCATTTTTTATTCTATACAAGTTTAGTGCTTTGGATGGACGAAGGGTTAACGATTTTTCTTTATAAAATATGTTTGACAAGGTTACGTCGTCTGTAGTTTTTTTCCGTATCAATTTCTTTTCGAAGACTATTTTGACTACGGTACCTAAAGCTTAACAAGATTTGCAAATAGTCTATAACGTTATCAAGGCTGGAGGTAATCTTGTTGGTCCAAATTCTTTCAATCGACTGAATACCATGCGCAAACGACATGAAAATGTCGATATCTCAGATCATTGACTTCACAATAATCAACCAGCTCGTCACGGGAATTACATTCCAAGTCTAGTCTACATCGCCAAAAAAAGGCTAACCAAGGACAAACACTAAATATGCAAATACCATTGCTAATCGCGTTCCCATAAACGTGTAGTTCCCAAGTAAACCATGACCAAATAAACAGACAAAAAAAGTGGAACCAAAACAGACTAATTCACTCACTATCGTCTCTAATTTATGGTCTCCTGGTAGGTAACATTTTTACGTAGAGACTTTTTACCTTTACTGATTTATGTTCTAGGCTTGCGACGTACACATAAATAAGAATAAAGTTAGCAGAAAATTGTACTTAGGTATTTACTTAAAAAACTGTATTTTCATTTTCATGGTTGTAGAAAAAGTAACTGGTTTCTTAGAACTAGAAAATTTACGTAGAAACTAATTTAAATGTGTCTTTGACTGATTCGCGCTCTTGCAACGTTCCTCGATTGTTTTTAGGGTTCCGTTGCCAAATGGCAAAAATGGAACACTTATGTAGATTCACCCTGTCCGTCTATCGCTCTGTCTTTTCCGTTCGTATCACAGCCATTTCACTCCGAGACTGTTGGCACCTACTCTTCTGAGTAGGTGCCATTTATGACCTTCTTCACAAACTTGATGTGAAATTATGAAAAAATCAAAACAGTGGTAAAAAAAAATCTACGTATGGTGTTTATCGTGTCTTGAAAAAAATTATAGAGGTTTGTAAAATACTTTTTTTTATATTTGCTTCTGAAGTCGTAAAAATGGTGTTTGGAAAAAAAAATGTGTTTGTGAAAGAACTTTCAGCAAAAGATAAGAATTTTTTTTTTTCGTAAAACTTTACTTTTCATCAAAATGATATGAAAAACTGACAAATGAATGAGCGTCAAAATAAATAAAAAATAAATATCGTTATTACATTGTTTGAAATTTGGCCAGTTTTTTTTGGACTATTAGTGGACCTATCGCGAGCTGCATCACTCACAAAACCTTGACGATTGCATTAAAATACATTTCATTTTACGGAATATTTGTGCTTCCCGTCTTTATCACCAGACGGCGGTAGTTCACTTTCACCTTTAGGTTCACATTAACGCGATCGAGTAGGTGTAAAATCTCGCACTTGCTCCTCAAAACTCACTGTCTCATTCTCATATCAGCAAGGACTGTTATGCGATTTTCCGCTTCTGTTGAGCATATCGTCAACTTGCACCGGTACGAAGGTAGCGTAGCGGTAGTGAAGAAGAGTGTGGGCGAAGTAATGGACGTATGGAAGAATGGCTGCTGGAGGTAATAGGACAGTAAGTAGTTAGTAGCTGGGGTATCCTCGATTCATCCCAAACAGAATGCCAGTGTGGACCCACTCTGCAGGATATGCTCCACCTCTTGTCCTGCCCATCCTGCGCAACCACTTGCACCTACCAAGATTTAACTGACGCCATACTGGTCTAACACAATTTGAGTTCATCGACACGTAAAGAATAAGAAGCAAAGCAACAGCCTTGGCTGCGGGGCTGTTCGAAAGAGATACCGCGGCCCTGGAACACAAAGGGCAAAGAAGGAACATGGATGGGTTTTAGTCAGTAAAAGTCTGACGCTCCCTCCCACTCCACCCAGAGCGGGAGAGTTATTTGATGAGTTCCCATCCTGAAAAAAAAAAGCAACAGCCTACCTATCTAGATAGTGGCGGACCTAGAATCATTTGTCGTGCAATTTACTGAGGTTGATTTAAAACTGAAACAACTAGAACTATTCCGTATTCGTGTACTGAAGCGGTTACTCGATGAAGTTCGACAGAAGCCATTTCCAAGTCATCGAACTTTGATCTTACCGGGATCTATTGCCAAGCTCCAAGACGCCATAAAGTATTAATAGTTGAAACATTATCGATACTATCAAGGAGTTTGTTTATCATACTAATATTTTTACTCCCACCGTTCAGTAACTGAATGATGAATGAACCGTACCGATCTTTATCGTTCACCGGTCCCCGTCTCATCTACTTCATTGTTAATACACCATTGTCATATTATATTTATAATAGATTCGTATCGTTCCATGTGAATGTTTTCCATCAAGTAGTGGGTCAGTTATTATAGAAGAGATCCACTTTCTAATAATGTTACCGGTTCTAATATCAATTTGCTGAACAAGATGAGTAATTACAAAGCTTACTCTTGACAAATGCGTTATGGAGTACGTACCGTTGAAATTTGATTGGTTAAGGTGTATGGCACACGAATTTAGAAGTGTGGCACGCTAGAGAGATTGGTATGGTTGCCATGGGCGTACCCACAGTGGGGCAGGGTGGGGTACTTGCCCCAGCCTGCTCTCTGACCCGAAGATAATAATTTTTAGGCAAAATTAATATAATGATAAAATTTAATAGTCATTTAGGTACTTTTACATTTTCACATTATAATAAAAACTTAGCCAGAACCCTCGTAGGTTATTATTGAAATAAGGTGTAATGCAGTCAATAAAACGTATCAGTCAGTAAATAAAAAGTATTTTTAATTTCCTACTACTCAGTTTATTTACTTCTGCCCCACCCCTTAAAAAAGCTGGGTACGCCCATGATGGTTGCTCTAAATATTCTGCATCGTCTGCGTGTATCAATGGTGTATTAGAAAAAATGTAATTTCGGTCGTCAGTGTAATAACGTGCAATCATAATTTAGCCTACATTATTATTACAGTTTGCCAACTTAACGATGTAAGATTCTGTTCGATTCGGCCTATTGTCATTTTTGCGGGTCAATTTCCGAGCAATGATAATTTCGCAGCAGAATATATTACAACTGCCACGCTGGTACAGCGTTCGCATGCGTTTCTACTGAACATAAGGTCCTGGGTTTGATTCCAAGATTGGGCAAATTAGATTAGGTTTGTCTATCAGGAATTTCTCAGTAGCAGCCCCGAGGTCGGTTTATGCCCTTTAGATAGCAATAGACTCATCCCTAATAATTACATGGGATTTAAACATAACATCACACCTGTAATCCCCGAAGGGTTGACAAAGAAGTACCCGTATATCACAGGGAGCGGGCCTATTGACATCAACCGGGCACAAATCCAGACTCCGTGGCTTTTACTGAGAAATTCGTTATGGAAAAACCCTATAACACGTTGCCCGACCCGGGAATCGAACCCTTGAGAAACCTTATGCTCAGCAGTCAACTTGCAATCACTCGACCAACGAGGAGATTTAACCATAACAAGGGAAATGTGGATGTACCTACTATTGGTACTCATCTGCCTAACACTTCAAGTAAATACAGCCATGATGCAATGCTAAAATCCATTATCACAGTTCCCAACACAAGAATCAAACGCACTACATACTCGTGAACTTAATACCACGCGACCAATGAGGCAGATACAATTTAAATGATACGGTAATCTGAACACATAAGTTAAAGTAACAGATATTCTGTCGCACACCTACAGCTCGACCTATGATAGCGAGCCTACAGTCATTTATCAGGCACAATCTTAATCACGGCCATAACGGGAATCTGCATAGGATGCAGTGTATCTCGCGAACAAAGTAACAATTTCAATTAATATAACCGACACACCGTATAAGGTGAAGCGTTTTCACGCCTACTATTTGGTGATTACGGTATTGTGGGTTAAATGAGAGAGGATAAACCTATCGATGGTAACCTCAAAGGAGAAGTGCAACCAGAACCAGGACTATAATTGGGTAATAATATGAATCACGATAAAATTCTTAAAATGGTCACAGACGTAGTCAATATTATTAATAGGGTATTTGACTGAAAAATCTAATTAGTCCGTCAGTTAGATTATCAAAAAATATTGGATTCGTATTTTTTCTTTTGTCATGTAAACGAAAAATTACCTACAGATACAGCGGGTTAAAATCTCGCGTGACGTCACAATATCTGTTACTTTTTACTGTCCAGAGACGACACAAGCCCCCTCTCTTGAACTTTGATGCACTGTATCGTCGTCATTTTTTGATTATGTGACAAAAGAAAAAATACGTGTCCAACATTTTTTGGTGATCTAACGGACTAAATGTTTTTGTTTTTTTTTCGATGTTGTCAAATAGCCTATTGTCTAATATAATATTGTAATATTATCGCTTTGTGACCATTTTATGAATTGTAATGTAATTCATATTATTATCCTATTATGATTCTGCTGAAGCGGCCATTTTAGGCCCCCAGTAGGTAAGTCCTACACATTCGACCCACACAAATATAGTAATTTCGAAAGCTGCATTTGGGATTGCTTATCGACACATACTAACAGATAGATCTTTATTGTACTTACTTAAATACTTAGATACTTTACTTACTTTCTTAGGTATTTTATTGTATATTTATTATAAGACTATATTGTCCCACTGAAGGGCAAAGGTCTCCCTTCCCTCCTTCCACTTTCGCGATCTAGTGCGATGGTAGTGAGTGGCGAGGTATACCAAAATTGTAACACAGCTCTTTTATAATATTGCCAATTCTATAGAAGGATGAACATCAAAATTAAAGTCTGTTTTACCTGTCATTGTTAATCATCTGTCCAACCTTTCACAGAAATTCTATTCCACCCATCTGAAAACTATACACCAATGGATAGTGGTAACCATTCCTTAACTCTTGTAAGCAATCATCATCATCATCATATCAGCCCGGAATCACCCACTGCTGGGTATAGGCCTCCCCTTTTTTCGTAGAGTACCACCTCCAAAACTTCGAACATTAACAACATCGATGGAACTGCATTCCGGTGAAGGAAGTAGGGCATCCAAATCTTAGATCACGAACATATCTTCCACAATGTGAGTACCGATCTTGTCGCATACGGGACATATACATGTTGCCTTTAATTAGTCGCTACGTTACATGTGGATTGTATGGCGTATAAGTGGTGTGAAGAACTAGATATAATCGGCTGGTGGGTTTGGGTTAATTTGGCATGCTTCCTGCTAAAATTAGGATTAAATCTTGCACATTAGCGGGTTTGATGGCGGATGGAGAGCAGATTAAGTCTGCGAGAAGTAGTCAACCACATACGGTTTTTTAAAGACCACCTATGTACAATTATTTTGCATGAAGTTTAAATAATTAAATAAGATAAACAAGTATTATCGTTAACACTTGAAACGGGATTTTTAACATGTTTAGTCTTAAATTGAGTTCCCGATATTTCGGCACTGTTGTAAGCGCTATGATACGGATAAACTGAAGTTATTGCGGGTGGGTGTTTATAAGTAGACAAAACGATCTACCCTCTTTCTGGTACGTTTTGACACCAACACGACCACCACGTATTGTATTGGTTTGTTATAGACACAAATTTAATATCCCTGGACAATTTATTGCTATCTGTAGATTATTAAAAAAATCTTGTATTGTTAGACAGAATTCAATATGAAACCTAGGAGCTTATCAAGCCTTATAAGAAACTTGTTGATGAAACAATAACATGTCTAATTAAGTAGGAATAATTACCGACTAAATCGTATAGCCGGAAGGACGCATGGTCCATCGAATACCGTAGATACTTTAGACCAAAGTAACTGTTAATTGTTAATTCTGCACAAAAAAAAGACCCCACAGTAACCCATATACCTACCTATGCCCAGAACTTTGTAGCACCGATTTTTATAATTTTCACACATTTTGACTAAAAGATAATTGTTGTGTAGAATAATTGTAGATAAAAGTTATGATAGTAATTTGTAGTTTTTAGTCCTGAAAGTTTTTATACCTACAGGGTGGGTTCGACAATACAGCAATAAATTAAACGTATACCTCATGACGTTCCCAGTCTGCATACAATAATTCATTCGAATATACATATAATTATATCCAGTAGTTTAGTCACAGAACATTATTTTTCATTTTCCGGATTTTCTACATGATGTAGTTTGATAGGCTAGCACCGACAGGTTAACGACCCCCGCATCGATAACACTAAACACATGTTGCCTACTCGCTAATTCAAAAACCTTTGTCAAATTCGTTCCTTAAATTCTATTTCCAAACACGAAATTATACCTAAGGTTAGTAAACCAATATTTATAAATGGTGTTGTATTTCGTTAACAGTTTTGTGATATTTAGTTTGAGCTTTTTTTTTTTATTTCAACGGTAGGATTTATTTGATAGTTTAAAAATATTCCTATGAACTAGTATTAATTACCAGCCTTTTCATTTATTGACCTATTGTCGGCGTCACCCTGTATATGGTTTAATTTCACAATACAAGCACTCCATGTTGAATAACAATCTAAAACCATGTTCTGAACCAAGTAATTTGTTCAAGTAGACCGTACAAATCTAAGATCACGACTACCCTCGTTCCTACTCAACGGCGACACACATACTCGTAACGTATGATTAGTGTATGTAACACGTGCGACCGTTGACATGCGATGGTTCATATTAATATCAAGACCTTCGACACTATCTATTAATATAAGTACTGAATTCCCGAAAGGATTTTATTATTAATAGACTGTCGACTAGTTTCCTGGCTAGTGTCAAGGGGTCATTAGGTGTAGTGTAGGTATTTCTATTTTCTGAGAAACCATCATTAGTATTTTTCTTCTTTATTGTAGTGTTTTTGGGTTAGGTCAGTTAGGCAGTCACTCAATGTAAAATACTGGTATTCAGCTGCATCCGGTTAGACTGGAAGCCGACCCCAATATAGTTGGGAAAAGGCTAGGCAGATGATGATTGTAGTGTTTTGTCTACAACCCAGTTAGTACTGGGTAATACGATACCCCTTGGTAAGACTGGTTGTCAGACTTTTTGGGTCACTGACTACCTGTAACGACTGTCAAAGATCTACAAATAACAAGCGTGTAATATTTACGCCTACAGTTTTTTTTTTTGTATAATACTCCCAAGTTTGCCTTCCTTACTGGGTTGTGGAGGTCCGATAGGCAGTCGCTCCATGTATAATACTGGTATTCAGCTGCATCCGGTTAGACTGGAAGCCGACCCCAACATAGTTGGGAAAAGGCTAGGCAGATGATGACTCCCAAGTTTGCCTTCCTTCCTTTCCTGTATCTTCTTTACTGTTGAAGCAAACTTTGGTAGTGATATTCTTTATCATTTTAGCTTAACCAATATGAGATTTAGCCTTCTCGTACCAGCAATACCTGTAATCTGTTGATGATGCTTATCAAATGACCTAGCACAATTTTACTGCTAAAATGAGTTTTTTTTCAGCTTTACACATCCAATATACTGATAATATTGCAGGTGCCATATCTAATGATTACACATAAATACGTCTGATGCTATACACCCGTTCAACATAAAAAAAAGATACCCACGAGAGTTGGTTCAAATATTTGATCCAAACTTGGCGACAGACATTGCTTGCATGGCTTTTGTACTTTATACTTGTCATTATCATAACCGTTCTCTATAGTACTTAAAACTATCATAAATATGCCAAATCGGTTAACAATAGAAATTATGACTTTCTCCCTCCAAAATATGATCGTCTAATTGTTTTGGATTAGCCAAGCACATTACATCGAACTTAATGATTATTTCTTTTTAACAACGCAGTAGGCGATTGGTCTGCTCAGCAGGTAATAATGTACTAACGATGTATGTAAGTATATATAGTATATAAGTTGTGATCGACTGGAGGCTGACATTACCGAGAACAGCATTACGTATTGCAATGTAGCATTTTAACTGAGACAGACTCGTAGGTGGGTTTAAAATAAATATTTTTATTTTGTAGGAGCATCTTGCTTTTCGGGCTTGTAAAGAGTGTCCATGGAGTTTCTTGCCCATTCTTCTCCATAGAGATCTACGCTTTGGAATGGGTAACTACAGTACTTTCACAAGTTATTATGCCTTGTGTCTGGGACTGTAGCTTCGTCTTCTTTGTTTTTCTGACATTCAAAAGTGCCTGTTATGGTCTAATTGAAATAAATGCTTTGAGTTTGAGTTGCATAGATTTTTGGTGCAATCAATGCTGATGGCTCTAAGAGTAGAGGAAGGCCAAAGAAACGATTGATGAACTGTGTGGAGGATTTTATGGCTAGAAAGAAGGTGTCTGATGAGGCGACTAGTAATAGATAAGTATGGAAGAAGAAGACATGTTGCGGCGAATAAATTAATAAATTGGAATAAGGGTAGGAGATGAATGATGATGGATTTTATGGCGTCTGGACGCCACCGTCTTGTTCTAGAACAATTTAAACAGCCGTTTTCATTAATGCTTACAATCAGCGGGGCTCCCGAAAGTGTTATTCCGCCGCCAAAAAAGTTTCAGTAGAAGAGGCTTTTTAATCTAGTTATTATTGTGTCAGAAACACGTAAGATAACTAACCTCATTATATATTTTTTAAACTAAATAGATATCTTAGACTTTTAAGTAACCTTTGCTTAACAATTTCCATGAAGAATTAAACAATAATTTGTAAAGTTAAGAACAAAATTTCTGAAAAACTTGCTAAAGAACGCTGAAATCTTATGTTTAACATATTTCTTGAAGTTTCAACAACAACTGCAACAGACTTCTTGACAAGATGAAGTTGCCTTTGATCAGCCACAGACAAAATATTTTTAAAAGTCTATCCAAAATCCAAGACTCGTTTTTCTTTTGATAACTTTTTGGATTTAATCTAGATTATTCCACTGACAAAATTGTGTGTGCCAAGCAAAAATGATGCTTAACGACATAAAATCTTTAGAAATGCGGTTTTTAATGGTTTGTCCGTCATCGATACTAACTGGCTTCGATCGCCAGTCGCTACACTTCCCATGGTTTTTCTCCATCTCGGCATCCTGTTGCCATAGTGATAATTAATGTGTACTTTTTGTAAGCTCTTGTCTAAGACATGGATGTACCATTTTATGGATTATTGAGCTTTTAATTATTATGAAAAAAGATTAATGATATTGTAAATGATAGTTTTTGAAGTAAAGCTATTAGTTATTAGGGTTTATGTTATTATGGGGAGCTTTTTAAGACTTATGGACATGGAGGAGCTAATTGATTCAATCATTTGTTGCAATGATTTCTAAATACGAAAATAAATAAAGTCTCATAAGGCTCTTGTTTGTTATACTGCAAAAACCGACTGTACTTTGCTTTCATACTTTTTCTTCAATCCAGATCGAACAATCTTAAATCGGGAAGACATATTTTTAGACTCGCTTCTTCATACCATTGTAACTTTAAATACATTGTTTTTAATGATAATTCTTGACACTTAGTTTTTTAAACTAACGAGTCATACTAAGATAACAACCTTCTCAGAAAAAAATATTGAGTAACTACAGGAAGTGCCTATACCACAGGCCCATACTTATTATAATAACAACCTGTTTATCTACTCAGTTTGTCAACCAACAAAAAAAAACCCGGATTACTCAACTTCGCATACAAATTTGGCATCGCATCGTATCAATCAAACGTGGTATTTATAAAATTATCGAGAGCACAATCATAAGAGCCCGTCAAATATCATTATCGTCAATGATTGATAGCTAATTCTTTAACCCTATCTGATTATATTAGTCGTAAAGATGCGTGGGACTGGAAGCACAATGCATCATTTTATATACCTACGCATATCGGCAAGGATCGATGGAGAGATCAGGAAGTGAACGAGACCTTTAGATGGTATTTGGAAGAATCATTTATAGCGGTACCCGTTGTGGTACGTTTTGGGACTAGTGATGGGCATGTGATGCGGAGGAGTGAGGCAAATGTCGTATAAAAAGTTTTGAGTATGAATGTGGGTGGGTATAAGAGTTGAGGAAGACCTAAGAAACGATGGATGGACTATGTGAAGGATGATATGGCAAGAAAGGAGGTGTCTGATGAGATGAGAAGTATGGAATACGAAGACATGCAAGAGAATGATGACGATAATGATGGGACTGGGTATGATAACTATGGTACAGTACGGTTCGGTAGCAATCGTAATGTCATTGACGAAGATACCGAGGATTACATTCATCGATTTATTCGACTGAAAATAAATGTCACAATTTTTGTATGCATTTACTTTATGCCGAGGAAGTACCTGATTAAAAGCAAAAGAGCGTTGATGATGTGAGGAATTTATTCATCCGAATGCTTGTTTGCTTAAACCGCTATAACAGGTAAACAAGTTAGTTTATTGCTTAAAGAAAGAATATATTCATACCTATTAAACAAACAATTATAAAACTATAAATGTGTGCCTGTCAATATAAAATAATGTTGATGTCTTCATGCCTAAGGAATAATTATAGGTTCAGTTTGTTAGTTTGCCAAAATTTATGTCCCACCCAAGAGAAATAAATATTTAAATTCAAACAATGTTGCGTCATTAAAAAAAAATACAGCTCCATAAACTTCGGCGCTCAACTCTCATACATTCGGACGTCCACAATTATTGTTATTTAAGATCGCATCCATAACTCGACTGTTGCTAATGCTCAAACAAAACCCGGTACATGCAAACAAATTTACCGAAATTGTTCACTGAGCGGCGAATAAAAATTACGACCGGTTTGTCCGCCCGCGGCCTGCGCTCGCGTCGCGGTCGGCCCGTTTCGACGGCCATCCACTGATATTTATGCCCCCATAAAATACGAACACGCATCGAACTCCAAACGGTCACAACGGACAACGTATCCTTCGATCAAAAGCAATAGAATAATAAAAGCTCGGCTTATGTCTATCGATTCCAACTGAATCGCTGCGATTATCATTGCGCTCATGCGTTATACTCCATTTGACACTTTACAGCCAATCTACATATTCTCAGAGCGACGTTTTTATCGACACACAAAAGAAATCGTTTAAAATACTGACACATTCTACGTTCGAAATAGAAATTGTTACCCAATTTTCGAAATTCGAATGTAAAAAGCATATAAACTTCTTTGTAGATTAAACAAAAAGCGGAGATTCTCAAATCAATGTTTTATTGCCTCCTAATGACAGGACGGAGATATTGCGCATTCTTAATTAGTTTTTTTGTCAGTATAAAGTAGCGTTAATTAAGATTCAAAAATTGAAATGTATATCGTGTGCTACGGTCTGTATATTAATTTAGAGATGGAAATATATTAGAGGTAACGATAACATCATTGAATATCGGCCATCTGATGTTCCCGATCAATTTACTGTACTGCCTGAATTTATTTGTTGTTTGACAATTTAATGGCATTTTCAGTGTCGATCGCTGTTAATTAGATAGTCGTAGTGCCCGGAGCTAGACAAATATTTTAATACAAACGTATACAACGCCACCCACGTTCATAAAAATAGTATTCGCAGTCGGTAGGCAGATCGCAGCGTGTTATTAAGTGATATCTTTTATAAACAGCCAGCGCGAGGCCTTAGCCGTAGGGGATATGTTGCATTTATTATAAAATTAATTTAAAACAAATTAAATTATCTGTAGTCAGCCTTTAAAAGTTTTACTACCGCTTTGGTTTATTTTACTCCTCCACATAACATTGTAGGTACCCAATATTAAAGTAATCTACGCAGGTCACTTCTATGACTTCAAGATAACCGATAACTGTCGGGCTCTTTTCAAGCTTTTATCAATATCACTTGAAGCTCCAATATTCCGTTACATTAATAAGTACTCTACATTAATTAATAATTGATTTACGACTAAAAAACTTCGATAAGGAAATTCCTAGAACTTCCGCGCCGCCGAATTTCGAGAACCCGAGAATCCTTATCGTGTATCGCAAACTACCAAAATGACATTCGTTTTACGTTTTAAATTAACGCAAAGGCAGCCGGGTGACAGCCGGCGCACGTCACACCGTGCGTAAAATAAAACGCACGCGACACGACAGATCAACCGACTTGTCGGCTACCGATGTCGTGCGACGATAACGTCGCGACGGAATGACGAGTTAATTCGATAGTCGCTGCGCTTTATATCACTTAGAAACATAAATACGAATTGACGGCTCGGACAAATTTTATAGGTACCTACGTGTACCCGAGACTCGGACATGGTGCGTTTAGATGAGTAATTTATTTAGTGATTAGTTGTGCAACAAGGCGTATAAATTATATCTGTGTCTGATCCCTTGGGTGCTTGAGTTGTGTGCAATGGCTTGACTCGACTACAAAGCTTTCAAAAACAAATATTCGAAATTTACGAGTTGAATCGTTATTAATATTCTCCAGAATTTATAAAAATGAAGGATGATATGGCTAGAAAAGAGCTGTTGAGTGACGAGTATTGGAGAAGCATGGAAGAAGAAGACATGCTGCGCCGACCCCAAATGAATTAGGATAAAGGCAAGAGAATGATGATGTTTTTTTGAATTTATTTTAGGCCACCTAATGCAAATTCTGAAGACAAACACCTGAAACACAAAAAAATCCGATCTATTTTGTCAAACTGAATCCAATTTAAAATAACACAAAAATTTCACAAAAAGATCAGACTCTTCAAAACACAGCATTACTTCTTGTCGTACGATACAACAATGGCGCTAGAACCTTTTATAAGGAGCTCCATTACTACTTTTGATTTATTTTTACCGGCCGGACAGATCTGAGATACGCTTACAAGTCCGGCTGTTACTGGGACAATAAATAAAACAAGTGCTTGACATAAAACATCAATAGTGCATGAGTACTAACAGCTTGGCGATAGCCTAGAGCTCTGTTACTGCACTTCAATCTTACAACTAAGCTTTTACATACATAGGTTGAATCGTAAATTCGAAGTGAGGACTTTTTAATTGTCTGCAAAATATGGCTACCCCTATTACCTATTTAAATGTTATATAGGTCAGTAAAAGTATTCGAAGGTGTAGTAAGTGGCAGAACAGGAAATGGAACACGATAAATATAGAAGGTTGTAAACGGACCCTTCACGAAGCATCGTACTACTGTACATCAAAGTAAGTCACTCTAAGCAAAAATTATAGCTGGGAAACGACTTTTTGTGTTCGTGTAAAATCATGTTTTACGGTAGGACTCAATGTAATGCACTCAAAACATTACTCTGTAACTAGAAGGTTCCCAGGTTTAGAACAAAAAAAATGATCGCAATGACGGGGAGAACAAGTGCCTTTCAGCTTCGTTAAGGGTATTTTTACACCCATTATTACGTTGTTCTGTGATTTTGTTGTTAGGAGTAGTAGAAATAATTATTTGAAAAAAGATAAATGGTAAGACCACCTCTCAATCACAGGAGCAACATTTTTTTGCTTTGCCTTTCGTAGATCTGAAATACCATAAAACCTCTGTGGCCCTATAGCGCGGAAGAGAATAAAAGAGCATTATTTTACCACCAATAACTACAAAACAAACACAGACTGATCACAATTTATATGTACATAAATAATACGTTGGTACTTGCAATAAACCATTTGTAGAACCATACACTAAAATACTTACAGAAGATTGCGTGCCCGCACTTTATGGATCATTATTGATTGTAAACGGTATGAAAATGGACATTAAAGCTTCACAAGACAAATATCTTGTCGATTTTTAAAGTCTGTAAGCGCAGGCAGGGGGCTTTAAAAAATAATTGCTACTCCCGCCTCAACCAATATTTCATCTGGAAGTGCAAAGAAATTGCTTCCTCATTAATGGCAATTTATTGGGCTTTATATCATTATTATTTACGCCGTATATGATCACTTGGAACCGGTAAATATTCAATGTTTCATACTATTTCTGTATTCCTATTTGTAAATGTTGGAAAACCTGTAAATTATTTTGCAATTTGTAATTTTAACGTATGGTGAAAAATTAATCATCGAAGTAAATTAAAAGGATATTTTTTTTATTTTCAATAATGAGTACAGTAATTAATTTTGCACTACCACTTGCGTGAGAATGAATTACGAAATTAAAGTGATTAATTGGACTGGAATTTAAACGGGAAAGCTCACAGAAACAAAATCACCCAATTAACGTAGACATAACACAAATTCTGCACGTACGAAATTAATCAAATTGCCTCTTAAAATTCCATTAAGCGGTACTCATCGGGCTCACTACTGATGTTCATAACTCAAAACTACTAATAACAATCATCAAAATACTCGAGCGAATCTCAATGAAGATTATGATTGATACCACTATTTAGCTAACGGTAAACCACATAGTGAAATTGAACTTTTCTTAATGCATGGCTGTAGGTAAAACGAAAATAGGTGATTCAAATTATAATGAGAATGATTTAATGGCTCTCGCAACAGTTACCGCCACCAATATAGTTTTGATACGTGATGCCTAATCAAAAACGATACATTGAACGATGACAAAGCATTTCTTAAAACAAAACATGTGAACACGAGGCAATGTAGAATATCGAAAGACAATAGACGGCACCTTTTTATGCAGTGAGATGAAGCATATTAAAGTGAAGGAATTCTGGTAGCAAAAAATCAATAAAGCTCGATCGAATAAAAAACGTACGGATAAAAATAGACGATCACGCCGAACAGAAACAAAGTGTTCGTTCAGATACTATTAAAGAAGTGTACGTGCTTGATAACATGACAGTAGAATAGCGAGACAAAACAACACATCGAAAACGAATCATTAATTTCCAAGTAACAAAACGGCGAATAGCTCCTGATTGGAATTCAAAGAAGGAATTTGAACCCAAACAATATAATTAATTGTCATTGGTGAAAAAACTATTCAATTTAGCTGGAAATCTGCTCAAACAGGTAAAGTTTAGTGAAGCAAATCCACAGAAACTATTTAAAGTACTGACAAATTGATTTTTTGCCGTAACAAACTGAGTGTCAATCCCTGACATAATTGCCATTTACAATAATCCACATGGCCATGTTATTTGCCGGATTAACAAAAAAGTAATGGAGCTACTAGATATCATTTTATAAACCTGTATTTATGCAGATGATACCAGTTTCCAACGTGTTTACTCTGAGCCTGTCGAGTTATTAGCGTAAGCAAAATATTGAAAAATTAATTGCAATCAATTTTCAAGATCGAAAACCTGTAGTGGAACAATTTTGATGAATGTGTAGATTGAGTGTGTATTTTGTTTTGTTATTTGTTAGCAGACGGCTAATTGATTTACTTGATGATTTTGTTTGAGTAAAAAACCTTATGATTTAAACGAAAAATAACGCTGCCAATATTTTATAGTGGGTACATTTTTTATTCCGTTCGCTATCTTAAGTTATTTAGTTTGCCAAGAGCGATTATTTGGAAATAACAGCTAGATCGAATAATATTTATCATAGTTCTATTAAAGGTGCTCCTAATATTTTCAATATTGTAACAACGTCCCCTGCAGCTAAACCATTAAACATCGATGCGCTTTCTGCGAAAGCATTTAATCTTCCTACAATTTCTCTAAGATACTAGTCAATGTTGACACTGAAATTAGGTCCTAGATTATACCCTACATAATCTCACAGTGGACACATAAATCATAATCAGCCTTAGGGCTCCAAACTAGTTTTATTTACTCTATTGCTAACGGTAGTATAATTAATTCGCAAGCGGAACGGTAGCTGTCGCCTCTGTATTGGACTTAACATGTGGTATTACACGTCCGCTAGTTGTTTGATCAGCTTGCAGAGACTTGCAACCTCTTGCAATGTTTATTAAGTGACTGTCGTACGTTGAGTATGCATTAGAAGGAGAATATTTTTCAATCAAGACTGTGTTGAAGTTGAAACTAGGTTATAGGATGAGGCATCCGTTGATGCATTAAATATTTCGTTTAAGTGAAATCTCAAAAAATACCATGAAAGGTTTCGTAATCTTTAATCAAGTCATCTGTCTGATTTTTAATTGCAGTATCGTCTTGCTTGGTTTTCATTTCCCTCACAACTTCTTCAAACAAGTCAGCATTGTTGATTGGCGAACATGGCCCAAGGTTGGCTCAGATGGGCCACGTTAACGACCGTAACAGGATTGTGTAGTTTGATCTAACAATCACTTAATTGGTACCGAAACTTGGATTGGCCGTGCGAAATCTTATTTGCGTGACGAAATTGGACACGAGAACCTTGTTAGAGAGTCCAAATTAAAACGGAATGATAGAAAAGTAATCATTGCTCTCTCTTCACTTATAATATCAGTATGATTAAGTAATAAATAGATTTTGTTGATTACGGAATTAATTTGCTTTTTTGGTAGTTTTACGATGATTGCGTCTACCGTCTTCTTCACAAACGTTTTAGAGCTTCATAAAATATCAAAGCAAATAACTGCGGTACTTTTACTGTTCTGAGCTTTTACTCTTTGTCCTTAATTTTCATAGCTGTTCTAAGAAAGAAATGTGGTTTTTAATGCTTGATAGAGTAACTTCTCAGATCAAGTTGAAAATTTTCTTGAAATAAGCAAAAATGAGCTTTACAACAAAATTTTTTAATAAAATACATGCTCAGTATATCAGAGTCTTATTTGCCAAGAATGCACGAAGGTCTATTCTGCCTTGTAAACTCGCTATCCCACCTATCGGCTGTCAGCTGTAGCTTGTAATCTTTACTTGAATAACCCACCCGACTACTCTATAGAGATAAGATGATATTAAGGCTATCAGAACATTCGTATGGTAATTAGACTTTAATTATGTTGTATATGTACACCGATGTTCATTATTTTAAACACATGGTTTAATAATATAATTTGCTTATCAGAATTGATAAATTATGGTTCAACTTTGCAAGCTTACTCGTTTGAGGTTTTATTAGTTGGGAAAAGACGACTATTTTTATTCGATCAGCAACTGGATTGACTTTTGAATAGTTTTTTTATCGAGTAAACAACAATAAGTAAGTACAATAATAACATCCATACTCTTGACTTGAAAATACGATTTAAATAAACTCCAAAATATTTCATTCACGAAAAATATACTAGGAACGCATCTATCGAGTTTAGTTATTCTATTATACAGCAGCAGCATCATCAATCAACTATTCAACGAAAAAATAACCATTCGAGTCCTCTTTTTGGGATATAACTTACGCGTCACTTCCCAGATTTTTTATCCCGTAAAAAAATAAAACCCGTGGCTCAGTGTCGCACGACCTTCCCGCGGGATTCCTCCTCGTAGTCACACCATCACTGGACCGTTCCTACGATTTAATTGATCTCAATGCTCGAGACTAATCGACTCGCTACGGAAATGACTTCTTGTACGGTTGAGTCACTGCCGTAGCCAAAAATGGGTTCTTACTCAATTGTTTTGGTTGAATACTCACCCAAGGTGCCAACGAGTTTTATTAAAATAACATTCTCGTTAAACGATGATAAAAGATAAAATATAGTCGTCATAAAAACACTCTTTACTTCGGCTATAAAAATAGGCGTAGAGGATAATATGCAAAACAAAGAATAAAGAACAAAAGTTACTGCACCACATTATGAAACACGACAGTCGATAAATTAACAAGGGGACCATAATTTCGAACACAAAGTAAACGCAAAGGATTCATCGAATAATTGTACTGCCAATAGCTTACGCGGCTTTATTTTTTCGCGAACGGTGTGAAGTAGCCGATGGTATTTTAATGTGACAGCTGAACACATAACCGCACTTAATTTTGTCCTAATGCGAGCACCGGGCCATAAGAATCTTGCCCTTTGGTTCGCTCTGTTTTTCTCCTGAGAATATCTGTGAACTGAATCGGCGATGAGCCAGATAAGGCGAGTGTTTCTTTAAATATGCAAAGTGCAAACTTTGTGGGACTCTTTCGACAGGACGCTGAATAATTTTACACGCTCTTAATGGTTCTCGTGTCGTTTTAATTCAGGCTTGCGGTGTTGCGTTGACACGGTAAGGCGAAATTAAGCTAAAATTGTTTTAATTACAATCAATGGTATTATATTTGGCCTGTACGCTCGGTTTAATAAAGGAAGCTATTGCATGAATGTGTAGTGCTGGTAAAATTACCATAATTAATGGAATAGCAATAAACTATGGCTATTGTTTAGTGTTGCTAGCAAATAAAATGTATGGAGTATAAATAATGAAGTAGGATGTTCGCGCTCCCGCGTCGGCACCTCTAGTGTTTGTCAGGCGCGGTGTTGGCTACATCGCGCCGACATAATTTAGCACCCAGGCAAAGACTCAGGCATTTTTCTAAAAGACAATACAAGCCTCTCGGCCAATGGAATATTCAGAGTGCCTGAAGAATTCTCATTCTCGCACCCGCTAATGAATAGCTATTCTTTGAGCATTTTAACTATGGCTCTCGGAATGGAATTCGAGTGTACAGGTTTCTTAAAAGGTCCCTCGATATGCGTCGGACCCTTTCCGCTTCGCTTAATTTATGGACACTCATACTTTTTTTCTTTTATTTTGTATTAATTATTAGGGACCGTATAAAAGTTTCGCGCGCTGTTCCAGATCGGAATTTGAGTGGATTACATTGTTAAACACTATTTCTGCTTTACTTTAATTGAAGGCAATTTTATTGTCAATAATAATAGTCTTCCCGATCTTTTTCAGTCATGGCGGCGAATTTCAACGAAGACTACCCACCCACACAGGAAATACTATCACAAGTATTGTATTAAGTATACAATATGCGAAAACATAGATGCACTCTTTCTTCCCGCACTCTCATAGTCCGATGGGATGGCTCTCCGACGTGACCGGAGATAGGTCAGGCGTAGGACCAATTACTTAACGTACTCCCCGAAGCCCAGGGGAGGATACCACCAAGTTCCAAATTCCAGGCTTCTTCTCTCACTCTTATAGTCCAACGGGATGGCAATCTCTTGCGATCGGAGAGGGATCTGATGTTGGACCAAAGGCTCAACGAGCTCCCAGAGGCCCAGGAGAATCATACCACCAACTTCCGCACTCCGGGCTTCTTCTCTCACTCTTATAGTCCAACGGGATGGCAATCTCTTGCGACCGGAGAGAGATCAGACTTAAGACCAATGGCTTAACATGTTCCCCGAGGCCCAGGGGTATCAAACCACCAACTTACAAACTCCTGGCTACTTTTGAGAAATAGGCACCTACTGGAAAACCCAATATCCCGACTTGGAAATCAAATCCATGACCGCTCAGCACTCATACTAGTAACGACCAGACCAGCAGAGCTTATAAGTATAATATAAATTAAAGACGTGACATTATCCTCGAATTCCTCATTTCTCTATGGATCACAGTTGGTGGTTCACTGCAGGTTCTATCGTAACTAATTCAAACAATTACTCATCTGCCGAGACAAAATTGGGTTTTATTGTTCCGTAATAGAAAACAATGATAATAAGGCTATAAATTACTTATTAGGCATGGCTGTCTATCATCTTATTTCGTTATTAGGCATGAAGTATGCTGTAGTTTTGAGTTCTTGCTAATTTATATTCAAAGTATGTAGGCCCACTATTATGAGGAGTGTTTTGGATAAGACCCTTTTTTTTTACTTTTTAAAGAGAGTTCTCGTCGCGGCGTCGCGTCGCTGTCATCGTGTCCAGAATATATTAATACTCATTAGTGTTCTGTATATCTAATTATTTCATTTTACTATGTCCCGTCTTTGAGGATATTTTTGAAGTTGGTAAAAAGACCTTTGGCATTGTAAGTGCTTCCTTTTTAACAAGAATTGTAAGTATATTGACATGTGTAACAGTTCATAGTTAAGTTTATGGTAATCCTATTTGGGAAACAAACACAGGGCGAGAATTGTTTCAACTTGAAGTTCACGCTTTTTATGTTATTTTGAACCCCCAAACTCCTCATATTTAGCCAAAGAGATTTAACACACATATAGAGAGGACATTGGGAATATTGTCATACAATAATTTTCATCCTGAATATTTTCGTTTTTGACACATGAATGCTACCTGACAAGCGGGCGTATGACACAGATGACACTAGACAGAACGAATTGTTACTAAGTAGTAACAAGTTTTGGATTACGATTTTCTTTGTCATGACCCGTCTGTAGCTTGGGAATATTTAAATGTCTTTGTGTCATACGAATGCGACCTGACAAGGCGACGTATCGCACTGGACTGATCGACTTGTTACTAATTTGTAACAGGTCTTGGAATTGTCAGTTTCTTGGTCTTGTCCCGTCTATAGCTAGTTATATTTGAATGTCTTTGTATTTAGCATTTTGTTGGCTACCGCAAATAAAAAAAATAATAATAACACAATAAATCGGAAAAATCGTAACCTAATTATGTATATTAAGTCCTGATATTTTCAAAGTCAGCATCAATACAAAGACCATTGAACAAAAAAATACAAAACATTAAGTTAGTCATCATTCGCCGAATTCTTTATTCGACATTCAAATTTTGAAAATTCAAAAGCAACATTTCTTTTTTTTGTGCTTTCGCGGCAACGGCAACAGATAAGTTGGTCTTAGGCTTAGCCCACACTGCGATAAAAAATCGCGCGATCATAATTCACGCTGAAAAAAGTCGGTGGTTTGGCACACTACATAATATAATGTTACACGTACAGAACGACGATCAAATATTCGCGCGGCTAAAATTAATAGTTGTGAAATTGAAGCGGGATTTTAAATCGTGAGTACGAGTACGTTATTGGATATATGCTATCCCTAAGTACTACAAAATATTAAAAAATTGCTCAATTTTTATCACAGTGCGGGCTAGGCCTTAAGCCTTACAGACCGCTTTATGAAATATTGCAATGATCAAGCAACAATGAGCTGTAAAGGCTGCCAAGCGACTACGCAAACACAATGTAATCTCTTCTGCGAACCAGAACATGATTTATTAAAGAAAATCCACATTCGAATTTCGAGTCTTGTAACGGTAAACGGAACAATCTATACTTAATAATCTGTGGCTAATTTGAAATTCTTAAGTCGGTACTACAGAGGCCTGACTTGAGCATTAAGTGGCTGTGGTACAATATAAGGATATGCTATGGGAATACTCCTTAGCTATTTTGAATAAGCTGATAGTATAACAGCCTATTAATATTGATTACAATGTTGATCAGCCTATGTTATTATGAGATTTTGGGATCATTACGCAAAAATGATAAAGCACCACAGGGTCGAATGTAGTGCCTTGAAGGATACCCAAAAACGTTATCGCCTATCAGAAAAAAATAAATGAAATCGTTTCAGTTTTTCAGATGAAACCATAAACTATCGGAACATTCACCTTCTTAACAACTAACTGACACCCCTAACTGACTTTGCAAGTTCTTCTTCGTAACACCACTTCATATTAATCAATATGCCAAGGAGGATTTGCCACGCATCTTCCAAAGATACCAAACCAAAAAAACTACTCAAAAGTATTAAATATACGTTGATCACGTACTCATTACTATTCCAAGTGAAAGACCGGATGCATTGTAAATAAACGTTAAAGGGAACCGCGATGGCGTTTAAAAGCTACAAATAACCCATTCACATCAACATAATTTATAAACAATTCCCAACAAACCATTACTGGGTGTATCAATATGAAAACATGAAGAATAAACGATCGTTGTCTCTCTTTATATGCAAGAAACACCTCATTAAATGTTTGTCATACAATTTACCTATCTGCATTAACAAGGCTATACAATGGGATAAAAAATTACAAAGGTAGCCGCTCAAAGGGGCCTTATATTGTAAGTTTCAGATGCAACCATCTTGCAATAATTGTGCTTGTATCGGTATGTTGACATCGGGTGGTTGCTGCTTGCGTATCGGCAGGATTTTGTATTACTTTGTTGCACAATGTGTCGAAGCAAAGAAAGAGTAGAAAAAGCAAACACTTTCTTATGAAGAAACATTTTACTGCACAAGAAAAAGTTACAAAATACTTTGTAAGTAGAACTTTGCCATATGATCATCTTAATCGAAAGCCTTTCAGAATACGTAACATAATGAGACTCGATAGCTATCCCCTTCCTCGTTCATTAGCCAAGGCTTCCGCGTTAACAATCATAACAGCATTGCTAACAACCGATTGCTCTCTTTCCATAATGAAGGCACCCGACTTTCAATAGAACAACATGGCCGCGAGTGAGTTATTCAAATGAAGTTTTATACACGTTAGTGCATGCTGTGGACATATTCGATAATTTATACTAACAATGAACCGCAGTGTATGTCGTTTGGCCAGACTTGTAAAACTTGCGGCGATGCAATTGAACGTCATTTAGTTGTCAGGGTTATTATAAGGTTTATGGGAATTTAATTTTGCTTCTGCCCTTTTAGTTCGTGACCAAAACCATTACTAATAGCTATTGATAATCGTTATTTCAAAATAATAGTAGTAGTAGTATATCAATTATTTCAGGTAACATATTTATAAAAACCAGAAAACATAGACTATTGTACACGAAGTGACGGCGTTGTGTTGCGCTGCGTGGTGTCGCGTAGCCTTCCGCGGAAACGCCGATACATGACACCCTTCAGCCAAATCTCTTCTTTGAGGAAGGTCTCAATATGGTGAGTCGGAACTAGCACCACAAACGACTTGAAATTCGTGTTGTGGCGCGCCTCCAACTTCTCAACCTTCAAGGTCCAGCTGGTCTTCGCTCGGACATACTCCACGATATATTGTTAATTTAAGTAGCAGTAACAGTAAGAGCTCGTGGCTAAATAATAACAGCTGCTCGGGTCGATCTTCAGGTTAAGCCGCGCTTGCCTAGGATGGTCCGTGGCCGGGTGAACCCATTACAAACCGAGTTTCCTCCGTGCCTCGGAAATCACGTTAAGCCGTAGGTCCCGGTTGTCATCTATGTCAGTTGTATCTTTAACAGTCGTTACAGCCTTACAGGTAGTCAGTAGCCCGAAAGTCAGACAACCAGTCTTACCAAGTGTATTGTATTACCCAATACCCAGTACTATCTGGGATGTGGAGGTTACTCCATGTAAAATACTGGTGTTCCACTGCATCCGATTAGACTTAAAGCCAACCCCAAAGTAATTGGGAAAAGGCTCGGCCGATAATCTAAGTAGTGTTTTGGCTAAAGTGTAGTTAATAGGTGAAAGTGCTACTGCTGAGCTTGATCCTGGATCGATTCCCAGTCCGGGCAAAGTGTAATTTGGTTTTGCCCTCACAAATTAGCAGCCCACTATTACATGGGACTTCAAACATAACTGACGAAACGTGTACTATAGAGGCTCACCACTGTCCAACCCTTCGGGAATAACAGGCGTGAGCTTATGATAATATAACTTAGACCTGTAAACACATACGTATTTGTTTAGGCTTTAATGAGGTAATCCTCCAGAAGGAAACTTTGAATAAACAAGTATCATTTAATTAAAAGTAACAAAAATCCCGACTACAAATTTGTATTATGTACCTATAAATATATATATTTGTGATCTCCTTTTAATTTCCTTCATTTTGATACCCTACCCGATAGGTTTGGTTGAAAAAAAAATTAACGACTTACAATTTTATTTAGCGCCAAAAATCCGCCATGTTTTTTTTAAACACTCATCTAAGGACACTTCGGTTTTTGAGACGAATCTAATGATACCTTAAAAGTCGAAATCCATACAGCCATTTGGAAAATACGAGGTAATAAAGTTTAAAGACATCATTAAGACCTTAGATTGGGACTATTGCGGTGTTAACATCAACAGGTAAGCACTTACCTGTCTCACTTAAGATTTGCGGATGACCTCGTGCTTTTTGCTGAAAACTTCGAGGATCTCCAGAAGATGCTTCAAAATCTTTATAATGCCTCATTCAAAGTAGGACTTAGGATGAATATGGCCAAGACGAAGATTATGGCAAATTTCTCCAGCAATTCAAATCCCTCTGTCAAGGTCGGATATGAAAGGTTAGAGAAGGTTGACCGTTATGTCTATCTTGGCCATATTCTTTCCTTTGGCAAGGAGCATCAAACAGCGGAGGTATCGAGAAGAATCCAGCTAGGGTGGGCTGCATTTAGCAAATTGGACGACATACTGAAATCAGTCAAAATTCCACACTGCTTGAAGACCCGTCTCTATAATCAGTGTGTTCTGCCCACCATGACATATGGTGCTGAGACATGGACGCTCTCACAGGAGGCTGTGTACAGACTCAGAGTAGCACAGAGAGCCATGGAGCGTTCCATGCTCGGCATAAAACTAATAGACCGAGTTCCAAACGTCGAAATCCGGAGACGTACGAAGGTCTTCGATATTGGAAATCGCGTTATGGAACTCAAATGGAGTTGGGCAGGACACATGGCAAGACGTGGTGATGGCAGGTGGAGTAAAGCTGTGACGGAGTGGCGTCCAAGAAATGGAAAGAGAAGTGTTGGTCGTCCGGCGGCGAGATGGGCAGACGACATTGTTGCCATGGCGGGAATATCCTGGATGAGGCTGGCACAAGACCGTGGAGCTTGGCACAAACAAAGAGAGGCCTATACCCAGCAGTGGGTGAAGTCGGGCTGTGGATGATGAATAAAGTTTACAAAGAAACAAACAAACAAAGGAACATACAAGATACGCGCGAAAAATATAACCTTTCTTTGGCAGTCGGGTAATAAAATAAGTTCTTAAAGGCATCGATGCTAATGATGATGTTTTTAAAATTCAACGTAGAACTGAAACACAGAAGTCAGAAACTAAAATCCTATAAATTAAAA
The DNA here is from genome assembly GCA_905220335.1 of Noctua pronuba. Taxonomy (NCBI): domain Eukaryota; kingdom Metazoa; phylum Arthropoda; class Insecta; order Lepidoptera; family Noctuidae; genus Noctua; species Noctua pronuba. The sequence goes on from LR999902.1 coordinate 11,579,372, forward strand.
TAATAAGAGTACATTCACGTACACTGTTATTTTAGTCTCTAAACACAAGAGTTTAATTACACACGTATTTGTATTACATTAGGAACAAATCCGGCAATGTATGCACGACGGCCAATCAAGATATACAAAACCAGTTTATGCGGATCTCTCATTGTCTCGGAAATCTATACAAAGCGAGGCCAAGTTATACTGGAAATGTACAGCTTCATGTGCCGCCGTTTGTACCTATTGTACGTTCTTTCACTAATTCCTGTAACTACTAATATACATGTTAAACAATGCTGTAGACTGTTAATTGTGTCCGTATGTCCCGGGACCGGGATTACAGTGCGGACCTTCGTTAACACGGGATTTAGCTCTTTGATACACCCCCACCCTGTAGTTTGGTAAATACGAAAATGAGCGAATCGAGATTTTTCCCGGAAAATGTCCGAATGTATCGCGTTTTATTATTAGGATGAAAATGCGTTTGCTTATCCGGATAAATACGAAGCTGCTGAACAGATTTGGAAGTATGTAGTTATAGGTACTGAATCTATTCAGAAAAAAAAACAGTTTTTATGTAGGTATATCATCATCATCATTCATCACTCATCTCCTGCCATCATCCCACTGCTGGGCAAAGCCCTCTGCCCCTGACTTCCAGTTGTTTCGATCCAAGGCCAATGTGGACCACTGATCGCTGGTCTTGTCCAGCTCGTCCCGCCATCTTCCACGAGGGCTACCGCGATGCCTTCTGGCTGTGTCAGGGCTCCAGAAAGTGGTTCTTTTTCCCCACAGTTTATTAGGCATGCGGTAGACGAGTTATATTATACCTAAACTTAATTCCTAAAATTTTTGACAATTATATGATTATGTTAGAAAGACACTTGATCGAAGTCAAAGAAGAATACATCCTGTCTAGGTAGGGTCTTAGTTTTCTTTAAAAACAACAGACCATAAATATGTTAATTCCTGCCTAACATACTCCTGCTAATTTCTAAGTTAATTATTGTGTAAAGAACTTAAAATTTCCCTTCATCGACAAGCACTAAGGAAGCTCTTTTAATAACACAAGAATGAACAAACAGGAAAACAATTTAAATAGCAATTTCCACACTCACAAAATCTTACTACTATTCTAAATGCAAAAGTTTTGATGTATGGATGTTTGTTACTCAATCATGCCAGAACGGCTGAACGAATCTGGATGAAGTTTGGCTCCGAGTCATCTGCCTAGCCTGTTCCCGTGTATCCCTGTGTATGTTGGGGTCGGCTTCCAGTCTAACCGGATGCAGCTGAATACCAGTATTTTACATGGAGCGACTGCGTATCTGACCTCCACCACCCACTCTTCAGCGCAGAGATAGATCATAATCTGGAATATCACAAATGCTACTTTTGTGTATTATTATATTTTTTTATTTAGCCTGTACTGTTCCACTCCTGAGCAAAGGCCTCCCCCATTCCTTCCACTTCTAACGATGGTCTGCTTTTTCCCGCCAAATCTCGAGGAAGCCATTCATTCCTCACACATACGCATAAAAAAATCCTCGCGGACGGAGTCGCGGGCCATAGCTAGCAAACTAGAAATATCACTAAGACTGTACTAAGAAAATACCCATAATTAGGAACAAAACTAATTTCCGATATGAAGCTGTATTATTTTACTACACCTTGCTGGAAATGTTTGCGTAATTAACTAATTACGAGTAACCGAAGGCACAATAATAAAGCCTAATAGAAATAATAAAACAAAACAATTTCTAACGGGAGAAGCCGCCATTAGTGTTTTTATTAGCCGGAAAAATTAAGCTCACTAAGCTTAATGTAAGTAAATGTTGAAATTATAATATCGGTGCTTGACTTAATAGTTTTATTTAATGTGCAAAAGGTCATAAATTGTTTTTCTTGTAGGAAATTAAATTAGTTTGAATGATATTTTATTAACTTATGGCACGCGAGTCCAAAGAAGTATCTCGGTTGAACAGAATCCTGCTGCCTGAGTTCTTTTAGACGAGTAAACATAACATAACATCTCGCCTTGTAATCCTCAAAGGGTTAGGCAGAGGTGTACTTATCAAGTACATCCACATTTCGCCAGTTATGTTTAAGTACCATGTAATAGGGGGCGAGCCTTCTGCCATCAACTGGGCACATATCCAAACTCCGTGGCAACTACTGATATTCCTGATAGAAAAATCCAATAACACTTTGCCCGACCTGGGAATCCAACCCAGGACCTCATGCTCAGCAGTCGCGCTTGGGGCAACTAGACCAACGATGTCTAGACCAGTAAAGTTTTATAAAAAAAAAACAATTTTAACTCTCTCAAGTTATTCCAGGTATCTTTTCCGGCGCCCATGGTTTGCATATGAACTTATTTCATAAAACTTGTTTAAGGGGATATATTGAAAAAAATGTGGTTTTTCTATTTCGTGTAACTAATTAAGTATGTGCAATAGGGATTTAACATTTTGGTATATGTTTTTTGACTCTTTGGTCTAGTATCGTGTGAAAGGAATACACGATTCAGCGAATTTTCCTCGATACAAAAAAATTGCAAAGTTATATCTATTTTTTTACTTTTTTCGTCATCGAGGCGTAACAGTTAGCTATTATTCAATGGAATTTACTTTAAAACATAGAGAATTATCATATCAAAGTTAACTCAAAGTAGTTTTAAATTTAATTAATTTGTTTTATTAAAAAGGAGTAAATTCGTTTTGGCACATACGTCGTTTTATTTCGAGCGCACGCACTTTATAGCCATCTCTTGTTTTGCGTTTCAAAGGTAATTGCATCACTTTCACTCGCTTAGTAGATCAGTCGCCCGGTGGGCTTCACCGACGACGAACCTATGACACTTTTTTGCAGATCGGTGCTATCGGATTTTTGTGATTTTAATAATTGTTTATTTTTTGCAATCGTAAGCAATCAAGCGGTTAGTAAGTTTCCTATAATTGTTTATCTAATGAAAAAGGCTAAAATGTATTTATAATTCATTTTAGGCTAGAAATATGTAAACAATATATCGATAACACGTCAAGTAAGTTACTATGACAACGTGTGACAGACTAACAGTACAAAAAGGAATGGAGTCGCATTTGAATTGCGAAAAAATGTGAGTTTAGTCGAAATAATTTTTTGATCTTTATTGAGGTATGGATTATTGTGTGTGATTTAATATAATAGTTTGTTTTAGTTTTGAATTTATTTTTCAACTAGATTAGATATTTTTTTTGCGATTTTTAAAATTCGTAGAACAAAAGTTTTCAAAAATAAATCTGAAAATATTGAAGTTCTGCAACAGGAAAACTATACCGAAAAAATCTACGAAACTGATTTAGATTTCAGTACTTTTTAATTAAAATATTTAAAAAAAATATGGTAATAAGGATTCAAAAATTAGCCTAGATACATTGTTTTAAAATCGAGTATTGTCGGTCCTGAAGTCGGACTGACATGGGCCACGTTTTTGTACAAACACTTCAACACCTCGATGTTCCGGTTGTCGATTTGGCACCGTTGGAGAGACTGCAGTACAGTCCAAGTCTCAATCGAATCGAAGGCTTATTCGTAGTCCACGAACGCTAAACAGAGAGGCAGGTTATACTCTTCGGTCTTCTGTATAATCCGCCGTAACGTATGTTTGTGGTCTACATGTTAAAGCCTTTTTGGAATACGGCTTGTTTGGGAGGCTGAAAATGTTCAAATCTGCGCACGAGATGATTCGTGATGACTCTTGAAAACAACATGTACACATGGCTTAAAAGTGAGATCGGTCTATAATTCTTCAGCTGGGCATTGTCGCCCTTCTTGAAGAAGAGTACCACCACACCCCTGCACCATGCCTGTGGTGTTTTATCCTCGAGTATAACGGAATCAAACAGCTTCTGAAGGGCCTTAAGTACCTGTTTTCCTCCCGCCTTCAGGAGTTCGGCCGGAATTCCGTCATCACCCGGTGCCTTGTTGTATTTAAGCTGTTTCAGAGCCATCCTAATCTCGAACAGGCTGACTTCCGGGATGTCTTCGGTCAATGTATGATGTGTATATTTTTATGTCTTCTTTAGGTCTAACTTCGAGAAAGAGGCCAATCGTCGAATCCGACTCGGCTGGGCAGCGTTCGGGAAGCTGCGCGGTATCTTCTTGACCAACTTATCGCAGTGTCTCAAGACGAAAGTCAATGATCAAAGTGTGTGGCCAGTGATTATACGGGACCGAAACGTGTTCGCTCACAATGGGTCTCATCAGAAGGCTTAAGGCGGTTCGCGGTTGCCACTCCAGAACTCTTTGGGTAGTCACCCGAAGACGTTACGTTGGAAGGCCTCTCTCTGAGTAGACAGATGACCTAATGAAGGTTGCAGGATCCGTTGTATACCGGATGTATGTTTGGATATTTTTTATTCAGTTATCAACGACAAAAAAATAAATATTGGTAACAAGATTTGCAATTCTGGGAAAGAGACATACCAGGGGACTGTGTTTTGAGGAGTTTGAGGTTCATTTATTCAAATATTACAATATTAAATGAATAAATAAGCTGTGGCGTGCCAAGAATACCTAATACTATATCGGTATTGATACAAAAAAACTGAGAAATATTAAGATTTGTTCCGTAAAATTAGCTTGGGACAGCTATTTTCTATTTAGTGAAGAATTGCCCTTATAACAGTGAAAGAATCATTAAAATCGGTTTAGTAGTTTACGAGAAAATTGCGTACAAATATTACTCTACATACAAAAAGACGAGTTTTTTATAGTCGGTTAATAGTAATTATTTAAATAAAAAATATTCTTAGTACATGTACCACGTTTTTATTATAAGAACACAATTAGACGAAAAGAAATAAACACTTGTTATATGCCTTCACTACCAAATTAATTTTTTTTACATGGTGTACTAAATAAAAAAAATGTTGTCAATTAAATATTTGTATTATTTGTCTACTCCATACCTCCTGTGTGCTAATATTTCAAAAATTCCACGAAGCACGAACGCGATCGCACGAAGTGCGTACTCGGTATGTGATCATCAAACTGAAGGGGCCACGTCTCCAATTTCGATCATAAATATATATATATATAATTATACCATTAATCTACTATTTCCTACCTTTGCTATAATTTTTGCTACCTCATCATTTACTTAATATTTTAACGAAATGCTTGGTCCCTCCATCATGATATCAAGATGGAGAGACCAAACTAATAGACTACTCCCTGGAATTTTCTACCTACTTAGTGTTATAATACCTTCAATCTACCTTAATATTATTGATTTTGGCTGCCCGAAACATATATCGTTTTAAAGATATCGATTATATAAGTTGGTCCCTCCAAATTGACGAAACAATTGTTTACTGCAACAGGGAAATAGGCGGTTTATTTTAGATTTTCGAAGGATAAATATTTAATACCTATTAACTACCTTCAAATCATGCAAAATTTCTTACGTTAAAGTTTATTTTTTAAGAGCCAAAAAAAATTAAAGAAATAAGTAGGTACAACGTACAAATTTTAATCGTAGTAGCATTGTAGCACCTTCATTAATGCTACTACGATAAATTTTTTAAATAATAAAATAAACTGCCCATTTATCTGTTGCACCAAACAATTGAATCGTCAATTTGGAGTGACCATCTAACATAATCGATATCTTTAAAACGATATATGTTTCGGGCAGCCAAAATCAATAATATTAAGGTAGAATGAAGGTATTATAACACTAAGTAGGTAGAAAATTCCAGGGAGTAGTCTATTAGTTTGGTCTCTCCATCTTGATATCATGATGGCTACCAAGCATTTCGTTAAAATATTAAGTAAATGATGAGGTAGCAAAAATTATAGCAAAGGTAGGAAATAGTAGATTAATGGTATAATTTTTTATATATATATTTATGATCGAAATTGGAGACGTGGTCCCTGCATTTTGACGATCACCTTGGTGTTCCCGATGCCACCGCGCCGTCGACCGCGTACATTGCATTCGCCGCTCCCCGCGCGGGGGGTTAAGCCACGCCCATCGAGCTACGATTTATTTTCAACGTAGGGCCTTAACTACTAATCATCAATTTCCTGAAAATTTGTAGGGGGAAAAAAAGGATTTGAAACTAAAACTCATTAAGGTTCACCTTAAAGCGTCAAAATTAAATACAATTTCTAATAATTAACATTGCTGAAGTATGTAATTTTTGCCGGGGCTGCGGGACTGTTCGAAAGAGATACCGCGGCCCTGGAACACAAAGGGCAAAGAAGGAACATGGATGGGTTTTAGTCAGTAAAAGTCTGACACTCCCTTCCACTCCGCCCAGAGCGGGGGAGGTCATATAAAAAAAAAGTATGTGATTTTGATGTTCATAAGTAGTTTGATCGTAATCCAAGAGCGACTAATTCCATGGACACCAAAAAGTTGTCAAACGAACAAATCACTCCGAAATTGAACTGACATCTCATTCAACAGCTTATGAGGGATAATCGAAAATAGTCGGGCTATTTATAAAATACAGGGAAATAGACAGAAGCTCAAGTTTACTTTTGTTTCCGATCTTTACTTACAAAAAATGTGAAAACAAAAATTTTTGGGAAAACTTTTATGATGATGGTTTTTCTGTAATGGTCCTTGATAAATGCAAATTATTTGTAAAAAATATATTTTATTTTTACAATTAACAAAAACGTAAACTTTAAATTAACCCTTTATAAGGCAGAGAAAACCGGAAGTGGTAGGAAAACGAAATTGATGTATGTTATAAGGATATTTTAATATGATTTTTAATTTTTTTTTTTTTTATTGGCGGAATATATGTGGAAAATTTGATAACAGTATCTGTGCCACTGTCGATACTAAATTGGTGATATTTCTGTATAAAAAATTAATTTTGTTGGTGGCACGTATACTGCCTCTACCTTAAAAAGGGTAATTAGAAATATTAATCGGATAATCCAACTCCTAAAAATCCGCCCCTAAGACGACTCACTGACCGCTTGTGCATGTTAATTTATAAAGAGGAATATTTTGTACAATACGTTGACGTCCTACAATGACCTCCTCCTCCTCCTTAAAAGTACGGTTTGCAATAAAATTTTAATTTACGCAAATCGTTTTTCGTTATTATCTTCTAAATGTTATCTCAACCTTATTTATATCGTTTTTTTGTAGCCTAATTCCTACTTTTCAAGAAATAGTAGTACGATAAAAGTCAATTTTCGAGGAAATGTATTGAAAAAACTATTTATACCCAAAGTGGATACTTAACATAGGCAAAAGCTGATTCCCCATATCCACGCATTTTAGCGGTTTTTAACATTCATTGACTGAGTTTTCTGCCACAACAGCATACGAACTTGTACTACTCTTGCTCACCTGTTCTGTGCCACGACGTTGCCCGTTCACGAATCGTCGACTCCACTACACGTTCGTCGGTTCTCTCCTCACGATCTCTCTGTGACATCTAATTACTCGCCAAATTAAGCCTCAGCTATGAAACTTTCTTTCCTTAGGGCGGGCTATGGTTCAAGCTGTTCGAATTTAAATTATTAGACGATTTTGTTTTGGATGAAGTTAATTTGGGTAGTGATAAGGATGAGTTTTCTGTGCCTACAATAATATTGAAGTTTGGTCATGTGGTTTTTTTTTTTCAATAGCCTTGAATGTCCCACTGCTGGGCAAAGGCCTCTCCTACATCCTTCAAGGTACTCTTCTCCTGCGCCACCTCGAACCAGCCTTCGTGATGCGCGCCTAGATCATCTCGCCACCTCTTTCTAGGCCGACCTCGGCGACGCCGTCCATCCTCAGGCATCCATCGTGTTGGTTATGTAGTATAATTATCTAATAACACAAACGGTTTCTCTATTTAGAGTAAGACTAAGATTTCAGTTTTAGGTACTTACTTAAAAGTTTCCAAACATATGTTTACAAACACATCAGTGAAATGTTTTTGGACAAACAATGTTCTTATACTCGGATAAGATTCCCGTTGCAGTTAAGCTTGCTTATACTGCTTTCTGTTAGTAATATTCCCATAATTTAATTTAATATTCAAATAGTAAACGAGCGGCACTTTACTGTGAGCTTAAAGAATAGAGCTCCAAACAAAATCACGTCGACGACAACGTCTCCATAAATGGTCAACAAAATAAACGCTTCACTTTGTAACACTTTGTCAGGCAACGTTCATCTAATGAGAAACTTCATAAGCTGCATATTAATTCGAAAATTAAGCTTAGCTTCGAACATTACACGAACAAATTGCGTCGACCTTTGCGCCGCCAATAAAAACACATTATCTGCCTCAGTTGAATTAATGATTTAACTTGCACAAAAGGAATGTCCTCCTCAGTTGAGGCCACGAAAACGCACGCTTATCTCAAATGGCCGGCGTTGTATGCGCTCTCTAATTGGCTAATTGGCATACTAGTGAAGATAGATCAACAATTGCAATCTCTTCCTAGTTCGCTTAGATAATGCATCCGCCTCTGTCGCCCTGATGAAATGCTAGGCGATCGATATCGCGGCCATTGAAATACGCTTCACGAACGGTAATTGTAATATATTACAGAGGTAATTTAATACTTGTTTTGTAAACGCTGTACTAAGGTCATTACTATGGGCGATTAGAATTTGTTGGCGCAAAAACAACGCCGCGTGTGGTCAGACGTGAGATTCTATTTACTGATAACAGTTCTTATAAGGTTCGCTTGATATGACGTGTGGTGTGTTTGATTTGAACGTACAACTTATCGCATGTAGTGTTAGCCCCCTTGTTAATTGACCGGTTGTGAACATTGAGCAATTTAGGTACTTCAATTTAATGGTATGTTTAGACGTGGAAATAAAGACATCGTATTCTTATTTATTAGTACCAGTCACCACGCGTGAAGCAGGAAGTTTGGTTTATTCGATTATTAAATTCTTTCTTGTTTTTTGTTGAAGCAATTTTGTCTACAACAACATAGAAAAAATGGTCAAATCTATTCCTAGACAGGCGTGAACTATGTATCTCCGCAAAAATATTCTGTTTTATCAATATTCCTTTTTCTATCGAAAACATCGGAAGCCTACACCCCAACCGAAGCCCAAATGCTAGGGATTCTTGAATAATTCCTTTACACATCTTCGTATCGCCAAAGCCCACCCCTAACTGCGAATACATTTTTAAAGCTGTGCGCACATAAAAGGGAATACAAGAGTGTTATTCGAAAGTGCGGAAATGCGTCCCATACATCAAGTGAGGAAAATAGAAAAACAGAGGCGAGATAAAATGTGAGTACATCGCCGTGAAATGTTGCTACAATTCCGAAAGAGACAAATAGCCCTTTGACTACGACAGCATATTTTATATGCACTTGTTGTTTGGGGCATAGAGCTGGAGGAGTAAGCCTGTTCTCGTACGTGGTCGGTTTAGGGGCCAACTGTTTGGATTGCGAAGCCACGCTGTTTGATAATGAATGCTGAAGCTGCGGTTGAGCTTAGTTCCGTTTCAGGCTAAACAACAGGTTTGTTGAACAGGATTAGACGTAGAGGACCGAAAATTGTTTGCGCTGTTCTGTGTGACTGAAACGGCTTTGTATGGGTATTTAGAATTTGCTGTTATGCGCATGTGGACTTAATTGAAGCGGTAAGCGGTTGAGCTTCTAACGTTGCGTAAGCGATGTGTTAACGCAAAATGAACCTTACAGTTACAGGAAATAAAACCAGTCGATCTATTAATTCGAAAACCAAACACTCGAAGCTAAAAAGCTTATAAGACAAACGACAAAACTACTTCCTTATTTGAATTTCAAACAACTTTATTCTAACTAGTTTTCCTACCCGTAAATATAACTCCTAGCAACGCGGTTTCAAATTCGCACGTCCCAAAGAACATTCAAAAGAGCCACAACCCACAAGTCGACATTTTTCGCCGAGGCACAAAAATAAAATGACAACCCCGAACGTGTTTGTTCCCAGTTGCAGTATTTAACACTCTTTCGACGATTCCTTTGCCCCGGTGTATTTCTGTCTCGTCGGCCAAATTGTCCTGGACAGTTCATTCGGCCGTGTACACTATCTCACTTTGAAGTCACTTAATTATGTCGATTCTGTGGGCTGTCACTCGTGATATATCGAACTTTGAGGGGTCTAAAAACTCCCCCTTCGTTAGTTTCAATCTAAAACTGAATGCATTTTAGGGTTTTGTAAACATTTCAATTACTGTTTATTTTGGGAAAATGTGAAAACGAACTGCAAGTATAAGTAAGTGTATGAGTACGTAGTTAGATCTTTTTGGTGTCGAAAAAATCGATCATATTGAGACTTGGCCTAAAATGGAAAGGGCTTAAAAATTAATAATTTAGGAAAAAATGCTATAAAACTGACTTTACCGAATTAACCATATTTGAACTCGTGATGTTACGAAACCTTTGCCCTTCACTTTTTCTTCTTCGTGCACTGAAAATATAATCATTATTTTGTATTACCTACTTATTTACTTTTAAATATAACCATATAAGCGCTTTAATGGTGCACGATTTATATCTTTGCATTCCACTTAAAGGGAATTACACAACAATTGAAATAATGGGGCCTTGAAATACCCATGGGTACTTAACCTGTAAGAAGCCTACTGAGGTTGCAAGGTCTAGTTGGGTTGGGGCTCTTATAAGATTACGCTCTTTATATTTCAAGTGGAAAAGCTGAGGGCTAATAAAAATCCCATACGGCAGTGAATTGAATAAAAATAACCATTGAAATTGTAGCTTAAATTTAATATTTTAATAAATGAAATGTTAACCTTTGTTTTGACACTACTTGAAAACCTAATGTAACTCAAATACACAATGTTTCTTTATCTTTACTAAATCGTTATCGTACTAAAATATTAGCAAGACATTACTTGAGAAGTTTTCACCAGACGGAACACACTTTCCGCAGCACAACCCGCGAAAAATTAGGGGATGCCACTTCGAATCTCATTTCTGTCCTTGTCTCTGTAAAAGTGGCAATGCAAGCCAAAAGTTCAGACTAAAACCACGACCATCCACGTGTCTGCGAGACAGATAAAATAATTAAGAAAATGTGACGGTTATTTAAATTGACGCTGATATTTAAATTAAGCGTCAATCGTCATAATCAAATCAACAGTCTAAGCCAGCGATACTCAACCTGCGCCCCGCCGAGTTTTTGTGAGAGGCCCACCTGACATAGGTCCTGCCCATTACTTATAAATGTAAAAAAAACACCTAACCTATGCCCAATAATTTCTGCTTTAAGAAAAACTTGAAATTTTGAAATTTTGGGTATGTAATTTCCGTGAATGAAGTACGCTGTTGGCACATAGATAGTTTATAACCTGGATTAACATAAACTATACGTTTGATCCCAGTAGTATGATCCCGTGGGACAGTTACCGAACTTCACGCGGGCGAAGCCGCGGGCATAAGCTAGTAATGTATAAAGTTACAGTCTCTCATCTTGATGATGTTATAAGATTAACAAGCAGCCACAAGCCAGTACTTGATAAAGTTTTGAAAAATTGTTAATAATTCCAGAAATCTCATAACAATTTAAGTTATAAGGCTTTTACAAGATCATTCAAACAGTTTATTGTTAACAATTCAAAAAAAAAATATTCAAAAATAAAATTAGCTTAATATTATACACATTTATAAATTAAAATAACCTAAAGTATCTAACTTAACAATAAATTTAAAAAAGGTTGAGAATCGCTGTTCTAGACGGTCCTCGAAATATGCACAGGGTGTGGCTTTAGCAATTTTTTTCTTCAGATCAGCATTTAGTGTATCGTCGAATACTTCTTCATTATAAAATCACGATTCGAATCCACCTACAATTAAAAGTAGTTAGCAAACATGTCAGTAATTATTGCGAGCATCAAACGCTTTCGAAATAAAATGTTTTATTTATTACTTCTAGACGATTTTTCATCAATGTTATGATTGCCACTGCCTTCGAGGTTTATAGGCCCCGAGCCATTGAATCAATTTATCACTCGCATCATTACAATGGTTATTGTATTTCTTTACTTTTTTTTTAGACGTTATTACCCCACACTAGGAATTTCTCCTGTATCGTGGTTGCGTTTACAAACATTTGAACTTACATACACAAACAGTCAAAAAAAAAAGCAAATAAGCAAGCATGTTTCGGGTTGGCCGAAACATCTACTTGTAGGTCATACAAATATTTTGTTTCGTGCGGGGATCGAACCCGCGACACGCAGCGCAGCTGTCAATCGCTCAGCCATGCGCCAAACCATATCCTAAGGTTAAATTCGTCTTATTTCGTAAAGTTTCTAAGTATTTGGTTTAATTTCTATGATATAACAATAAATGGCTCCATTATTTTGCTTCATGTACTTAAAACAAAAAAAAAATCAACAATTAGAGCTTTAGACAAAAACTAAAATTGTCAACATGTATTTTTAATGCATTTCATCTAATTGCAATAAAAAATCATACAAAACAAAACTGACAAAATACGTTATGCACTAAAACAGGCCTGTCCAACATACGGCCCCCGGGTCACTTACCGGCCCGCATAGGTCTTTTATCCGGCCCGCGAGCTATTTCAAATTTTATAAGACATCAATAATATTGCGCGAACATTGTTTAAAAAATGACCCTAAGTCAGTTATTCCCTCGCCATATTTACCTACCCGCGAATGCAAATCATTGCTGTCAAGTCCGGCGAAGCTTGTTTTTTTTTAAATTTATTTATTTATTTATTTATTTAAACTTCATGTACAAAAGTGGTACATAGGCGGACTTAATGCCACAAGGCATTCTCTACCAGTCAACCTTGGGGTCAAATAGGACAGCATAGTGATAGAGTACAAAAAAATAAATAAGAAAAATATCATTTTGTTAACATAAATTGAAATATAAATAGGCACATACTAATACATATATATACAAATAAAATGAAATAAACTAATGACAAGCTTATGAGAAATTTAGTCTGATTTCAAATAGTACTTCCGTACTGTTCTTTTGAAAGCCACTTTGCTTTCAGCTTTTTTAATACCAAGGGGTAGCGCGTTCCAGAGCTTTATTGTTGAGACAGCGTAAGAATTGGACATAAAACCAGTACGATGTGAGGGAATTTCAAGGAGTATGTTTTTAGAAGCTCGAAGGTTACGATTGTGTGAACTGCCCAAAACTTTGAAATATTCTTTTAGGTAATCGGGAGCACGAGGATCCGTCATAATAGTAAAGAGCATACAGAGAGATCTGAGGGACCTCCTGAGTCGGATAGGCAGCCACTTAAAACTAACTTATAATAACACTTACTTGACTTATTATAACTTATAATTTAGAGGTCACCTTGCATCTCTTTTGGCCCGCTACGGTTAAAAACTACTAAACTTGGCCCCCCAAAATATTATGTTTGACAACCCTGCACTAAAACATCTAAATGGATGGTCGCCTACTCTTCTAATAAAATTAGGCAACCCTATTTTGATTGTTCACAATCAAGATTGCACAAGTGACAATTAGACATACAGCTTTCAATAACTCCTCTCAAGGTCGGGGAAAGTAGCCCATAGAGGCATGGATGTAGTTTTCGATTTCGTTCCCGCGTTCTATCCATCAGCTGTAGCATTTGTACTTTCGAATAATCATCTCGTCTTAGTACTATTAGATATAAACGCGAAAATGTGTGAGGATGTATGGAAGTTTGTTACTCTTTCACGAAAAAAAAAAAAATACTGATCGAGTTTTAATGAAACTTTATAGTAATATAGCATCAGAATATCACATCTTTATAGTAATTAAGGCATTAAGTCCGCCTTTGTACATTATGTGCATAGAGTTTAATAAATAAAATAAATAATTATTCATAATTTTTCTGTAGATAAGTGTGTATGTCTCTTAACTCTTCCTAAACGGCTGGACCGACTTTGATGAAATTTCTTGTATGTGTTCGAGTACTGGATGGTTAAGGATCACAATTGAATTGCTGCGATTGTGTTCGGGCAGGACAACGTCAGTCGGGTCCGCTAGTAGGTGGTTTAAAAGCCATTTTATTTTAAAAAAAAACAAATTCGAGAGTGAAACCACGGGCGGAAGCTAGTAGACTAATAAAGCACGCATGCAGAATGTTTTATTGCATGTTTTTCTTGTTCAATTATAATTAGAGTCGGGATCAAATGCACGATTCTAATCGAATGATAGGTACTAGTGACGTAAGGAAGATAATTCCAGTCGGAGTTGAACATTTGCATTGATTGAGCGTGTAACCTTGTCGGATGTATTAGATAGGAAGGCGCCTTGAAGATCCATCGGAGCGTTGTTTCATCTAATGAAGGATGACGCAAATGTTGTAGTTATCTTCGGCACCACTATACATAATATCGTGGTGATATTGGCACGATTTTTAACTACCCGACAAAAAGGTTGAGAATTACTCGGATTCTTGATTTTATAACCAAGAATTGTGATATTAACCGTTGAGGAGTTCCCTGGTGAGAAGACAATCCTGGCTGCAAGATAAGGTCATGATGGAAATTATCTTTATCTATCAAAATTGAACGCGAATACAAAGTATCCTGTCGGTGCTATTAACCGTTGAGGAGTTCTCTCGTGAGGAGAAGATCCTGGCTGCAGGATTAAGTCATGACTGTATCTTGACTATGTAACCAACGGAAAACCTGAATTTCTATTAGTAAGTCTTCAGTTTTCATAAATTAAAGAACCTGCATGTCGATGAATGAATTGAGAAAATTTACAAATGATGATTGGTAGATGCGAAGTATTGTGTTCATTCTTCTTCTTCTCACCGTGTCTAAGGCAATCTAAATTGTGTCGGCCCAGAACTGAGCTACTAGTTTGGCGCTTTTGGTAGCGTCCATTAGTTCTTGTAGTGAACAAATAACAGGACAAGCAGGACACGATATTGTGTTCATTGATCTCCCAAACAAAAACCATCAAAGCCACTTCCGTCAAACGTAAAGCAAGCCATTATCCCACTTCTAACAGTTAAGGAAACAAAGATAATTTCACGCAGATCCATCCAGCCAATGAAGCTAATAATACATTTACATCAAGATAGCCAGGTAGACCGCATCAGCATGCATCGCACGATGCCATAGACGGAACTCTGCGGCGAGCTAGTGGAAGGAAACGGAAACACGCGACCGCGACGGCACAGCGTTTGTTTTGTTCGATACCGTTTCACATACGACTAACCACCATACATCCTATACGGAACTAAGTCCCTACATTTGTGGAATAAGCTCACTCACATATAGACAAACAAATGAATATGGAATTCTAAGTTCAAAAAGTGATGGAGGCCCCGTAAATTCCCGCTATATTCCGTATCAAGGTATGTTATGCATGGGTGCCTCCAACAAACTACAAACCAAAGGAGTAAAGAATCTGAAATAGTGTCATCATGTGACTATACTAAAGCTTGTCTAAGTTCAAAAACAGAAAGGGTACAGACGAGTCCTGTGTCTCCCTCAGTGCCTACCATAAAGAACTTAATCAACGTAGAGAGACCGAGGATGTTGACACAGTGTTTGTTTTGGAAAGCTATTTTCGGTTTGTGTGACATGATGGAATGTTTATGACGTGGCCACATCCTTGCATAAAGGTGGATTCGGCGTTGAATGCATCGTTGCACAACGGAAGGCGGTCGTTGAAAAAATAAGCATCGTAAAAAAACAAAGGTATTTGTGCATATTGTTGTGTTTGCTGTCTCGTCACATAGTATATTTATGCCATTGTATGAACAAGGCAATTTTACATACCTATGAATAAATAGAAAACACATTTGTTACACAAAAACAAAAATTCGATAAGAATATCGTTACTTGGCTAATAGCCATCATATTGCATTGCTTATTATTTTAGAATATTATCATCACGACTTCTTGTCGACGGCGAACTTTCTGGAATTTATAATTAAAGCACTAAAAGGCTAAGACGATAGCTACAAAATTAATTCCGATAGTCAAAAACATTCTCTTTGTCGGCACTCATTACGTCCAATCACATAAAAACTCAAATATAAACGTAACCCTAATCATATGCAATCCTTATAGACTACCCGCTGGGAAATTAAATACCCCACTATTATTTTGCAATACACATATATTTTCATACGTATAGAGTTCAATTTTACGAGACCTCTCCCTTAATACACCGTAATGTCACTCAAAAATATATTAACACGTAAAATACTGCCAATATCAATACACAAAAAAATATTTTTCAAGTTAACCATATTAAATACGTAAGTTAGTGGAATATATTAAGTTCTCGTACTGTTAACTGTCAATTCTTATACTTTTAATATTCATTTTATGGACTGTGTACCTTTTTAAAACAAGGGTCGAGACTGACTCGATACATTTATTGGCCTCTTCGGCTTGTATTGCCTGTCGAATAAATCACTACCATAATAAAAAGACAATTTCACAAAGTTAACGAATGAATTTCGAAATGATTAAGGATGTATGGACTGTATCGGCCACACTGGTGATTTACTTTTGTTTTTAATTGCTGCAGGTACACGCATGCCACACATTCTTCAGCCATATTTTTATTATACTCGTAGGTAGACAATTTTTATTCTTTAGCAAAAGAAAACAAAGTAATCGATTTAAGCCGCAAACGTAAACAAACAATTTTGACCGCAGTAAATCAATGGATTAAAGTCAGAATACCAAATATTGCACACAAACAACATAAAAGCGAGGAAATTATAAATCATCATAGACAAAAACTAAAATATTAGACATATTAATCGCTTTCATATTAAAGAGTTACGCTACATAAGTTTACAAGTCGGAATCCGTATTTTAGGATGGCGAGCGTGGGCGCACGACATTATTTCCGTATTAAAAGCTTCGAGTTTCGTAAGATCCAGTTTTATTAGCTCTGTGTGCATTCTTTCGGTCACTTAGCGGATATCTACGAAAGCCGATTGGGGACACTAAAACGTTTCGAAGGGCCATCATCAGGGCCGTGCGAAATTCGGACCACACCTCGCGCGGCTTACAGCGACATGTGAGATGCTTATTAGCGTATACTTTATACCCTCGTAAAATACGCTGCGTACGACAGGCGACGCTAACATTCAAAACTATATGGGCCGTGACCCGTAATAGTTATTTACATAAATAATTATATTATCCTGCCTCTCCCTAATTACCTTAATAGTCGTAAAACAAACTTAATTAACTTTGTCCACTGTAATTTGAGTCGGACACTGGGACCGAATATCAAAATAGGCTGCGGAGGTAATTTTAAATCCACCAACTTTGAAGGAAGCGTAAACGATGAGCTCGAGCAACGAGACCTTGAAAGAAAGTCTTGAGAAGATTAAAATATCACAGCATCAATTGAAAGTTAAGAAAACAGATTAACTAAAAGTAAAAGTAACTCGATGAATGAGGTGGATAAAGACGTAGAATTAGGAACAATTAACGACGAAACTCGGTTACAATGGCGACGACACATCAAAGGCACAGGTTTACAGGATTAACGTTTGAACAAAGAGAAACAAAAGGATTAAGAGCTCTCGTCTCAATTTGGCGATGCCACGTTTAAATTAAAAACTGGAAAGTGTCATTCAAATATGTAACGAGGTATACGTTTCACGGTCTCAGCTGTCACTAAATTAATCCTCGCGCCTCTAAAGGCAGAATAAATAACGTTTTGCAAAAAAAATGCATTACTCGTCCATAGTGGACAAAAATCTTTTGTGAGCACAAAAGTCGCACTTAAAATTAACTTTTCGTCAAATCTTCGAGAAGGTGCTCAACAATTGAAATTCTTGCTTGCGTGGTTTGTGATAAGGTTCAGTTTGTGGGAGCTGCAGTTAATTCAAAGTGAATGCGACATATTTATTTTACGAAATCCAATTTTCTGCTGACATCTCATCTGTCGGCTTTAAACGTTCGGGACTATGGGACTGTCTTCTCAGTTTCACGCTTACTCTTTGAGTATCATCTTTGGTCCATGAATGTTTTTTGAATTAAAACGCTTCGTGTAAAATTATCATATCAACAGAGATGCGAATGTCCAATTATTTTTGAGAGTGCAAATTGAATTTTTATTTCATAATTTCTTTTTTTTTTGGCAGTAAGCTTTTTATTCTGTTCAGGTTAAGTGTTTATGTTAGCAACCAATAATATGTATGAAATAATCTTTCTAATGAAGTTATACCAGATTATCTTGGACCTCTTCTGTATAACGAGCACTATTTTTTTACGTGAAAAGATATTTTAGTAACGAAATTATTACGTAAATTTTTGGAATTTAGTCTTCTAGAAAAGCATTGGTTTCTTAACTATGAAATTCTTCTATATTTCACTGCCGAAATATAAAAGAAACCTTGAACTGTTCCTAACAAAAGCTAAACTATAAGACCCTAAGTTATAAATGTAAGCCTCAGAAAACCGATCTGTGTTCGTTCGTAGGCGGGCCACTAAGAACCTGTCATGTTTGTACTATTGTGATATAGTTAAACCCTATATTTTATTGCTGTTGTGACTTCAAGAAATACAAGGAAATATAGTAAATGTAAGGGCTTTGGGAAAAACAAAATACAACTAAGCTCTTTTACGCAACACTTCACTTGTTTCTATTATTTGTTTGTCATTTTAAATTCTTACAAATGGAGGCAGCACTTGTATTTGATACTTTGAGATTTCAAAAAGGAGTTTTATCTTGTTGTAAATTGGAAGCTGCAACAGATTTCTTAATCGTATGGATCTTCAGTTTAGAAAATATATTCGATTTCCATCATAATCAACTATTCAGCCAATAAACTGAGACCTTACATTAATATGGGTTTCACTTTGCTCTAAACCACAAATTTTGTTAAATAAATGTTTACTACAGCCTAAAGTCGGCCATAGACGATAGGTTATGCATGACAGTAATAAATGAGCATGCTAAACCGACTTCCATAGAGGACACACAAGTAACTTTAAGCCTCTCGGTTGATTCAATTGAAAGCATGGCATCTGCTGTGCATGGGACCTGCCACCCACGATGGTTACAATTTTTTTTCGATATTCTCTAAGTAGCATGTACACTCAAAAATAACTGTACAGTTCACTGTGCTCCTGCAAATGTTCATGCTTATCTGTACAATTTGACTGTAAAGCAAAACTGCACATGCATAACCTATCGTCTGCGGCCGGCCTTATGTTGGCAAAAGACACGTCAAAACATACGATGTAACCCTTCTGAATCTATTCTACCTCTTCAAATCTCAAACTCATTGGTTAATCTGGCTCGGAGCCATCACACAGTCGTTTGTTATCCCCTAATATAAACGAGCCATTATAATAAAGAATAATGTCCTCCCAACCCACTTGCGAATAACATATCTATCCGGGACATCTACCAAGTATAATTTAACATCATTAATAGACAAAAGATCGTATAAAAGTTCATAGTGATCATTACGTAGTTCCGATGACGTATGTAGGTGTCTCTGTAACGGTATATTTTATTTATTACACCATAAGTCACATAAAATTCTAAGCTCCCGGTACTGTGATAGCATCTTGAATTCTTGCCGGACGTCGGTATAGACCGATGGACTTATACAGGGTATTTGTATTAAATCACTAAAGAAACTTACTTGTATCTAATGGGAATTTTTCAGGAATTTTTAGACGCAGCTTATTTGTTCAACTGTTTTTATTTGAGTGGCCAGTTCTCGAAATTTAAATATAGAAGTTCGTTTAAAATCTTTTTAATTTTAAAAGCAAAAGCTCGCATTATTTTCACCAAAGAGTTTTGATATCAATTTTCATGTATCCGTTGGTAACAATTCACAATAACGTATTGTGCATGTGTGGGATATTTTATAATCTGTAATATAATACTGATAGGGGTTTGATCCTGATAACCTTGGCTTAGTTGGTAACTAATATCGGTATATACGTAGCCACCTACAATATGCCTATATACAGATTGGTGTCCGGAAATTGCGAATCAAAATATCCTTATCCTTATAAATAGCAGAACTTTGTTCGTTTATTTCTCACATAAGAACCCACAAAGCCTCTTCGCAGTAACAATGCATTGCGCTCACACAGCCTGTATATATTTTCCCGGAAAAATATTTTGACGTCAAAAGCCGCTTAACTTAAAGGTTAAAGCGACCTTTCGTCATTATGACGCGTATTTTGAATGAATACTCGAAATACTTATTGTAATATGTATTTATTGTGTTTATTTTATAAGCTATTATGAACTTAACATTATGAAGGTGGAGCTTATTTCGCTTAAACACAAAGCAAATAATAGCTAAATGAATTTAAAAGGCTTATACTTAACAAAGGCGGAGAGCGCTGGGCTAAATAAACACATTACCCTCCTTTGCGTCGCGCAATCGGTTCAAAATATACCGTGTGCAAACAAGAGCTGACAATTTTTCCTGACCCCCAATCAATTTACAACTCAATGGCAATAAGGACTAAATTCAATTTTGTCTGGGTTACTGAAACTCGAACAAAATTTTATGTAACATCTTTTGGAATAGATTGTACAAGGAAATGATCTTTCTAATAACTTTTGAACAAAGAATTTGTGATAAGTAAAGAGGTAAAGTTTGCTCCTTTATTAAGAGTAGTCTCTTAAACTTCTTAATCAATTTGTGTTTAATTAGGATTTTCGAATAATTTTATTCTAGAATTTCGAAATTATTAATTAGTTGGTCTGTCAAACTGATATTAAAAGGATCGAGCTTAATTTGACGGTAAGAGTTAGACTAAATTAATGGTACTTAGCTAAGCTTTTAATGAGCTATTTTCCTGTTTGTTTTGCATAGTTAATGATAAAATAGTTATAGGAACTATCTTCGGTAATTCTTTCTTCTTCTTTATCGTGTGGTTAGTTCGTAACCTGGTGTCAGAGTTTTTAGGCCGCCCATGGGCCTCTGACTTGGCTTTACATGCCGTCAAGAAATATCTCTCAGGCATGCTGGTTTCCTCACGATGTTTTCCTTCACCGAAAAGCAAGTGATAATTATACTATACGCACATGAATCCGAAAAATCAGAGGTGCGTGCCTTGGGTTCGAACTCGAGACCTGTGACTTGGCAGTCCGACGGTCACACCACTAGGCTATCACTGCTACTACTACTTCGGTAATAATTTGGTTGGTTGTTTGGTATTTATATATATTTTTTTGTATATATAAATATTAGGTCCACATTCAGGATGTGAGGGAAATGTTGCACACACTGTTACCCACATAGTTAAAATACATAGAAAAACTGTTTTATTTTTAATAACCGACTAGGGATTTATACGACTGTCTCGTAGTTGGTCTAGTGGTCGCAAGCGCGACTACTTATGTTTTTCCATCAAGATTTTTTCAGTAGCACCGACAGGCTCCCCCCCTATTACATGGGACTTAAACATAGCTGGCAAAATGTAGGTATACTATTAAGTACACCTCTGCTTAAACCTTAGTGGATTACAAGCGTGATGTTACATTATGATGTTATATTTTACACCTTGAATAATAAACTCATACCCATAAATAAGCCTAGCAAAAAACGAAATTAAAATAGTTTCCCAAACACTAATCGCTAAGCTTTCTTCGATCAACATTGACACTTGAATCACGTTAGGCCGTGTATACATAACAGCCTTTTACTATAATCTGATCTGTTCAAGTTATAAGAAGATTGTAATTGAACGTCAAAGAACGCCGATGGATTAGGCGATCGCCGGACAGATTACAAGTGACAATTCGGAATCGGCCATTTTGATTGACGTGACTTGACGTCACTTGACGTGTCTCGACGTCGGACTGTAAAGCTATTCGTTATGCATATCTCAGTAGCGTGACGGTGATTATTAATGTTCAATTAAAGTTATGTTCAATAAGTATGTTGATTATTATTGAGCAACAAAAAAATTGATTTAGATTGGCCGATTGGCTTTGACGACTTTGTAAGCTAACGTCAAGTGACATGACGTGAGAAAAAAAATGATGTAATTGATTTAATTATTAATTCAATTGTAGATACGTATTTATTATTGATATTTGTATATTTAAGTTTAATGTTATTGTCCATTTTCTTGAAACACACTCAGAAAATTAGTTTTTACCCAGGCATCTTTCTCGTTCGTCTAGTGGTCGCCAGCGCGACTGCTGAGCATTAGGTCCTGGGTTCGATTCCCAGGTCGGGTAAAGTGTTTTTCCATCAGGAATTTCTCAGGAGCAGCCAGTTGATGGCAAAAGGCGCGCCCCCTATTATATGGGACTTAAACATAACTGATGAAATGTGGGTGTAAAATTAGGTAGGTACCTACTCCTCTGCCTTACCCTTCGCGGATTACAGGCGTGATGTTATGTTGTATTTCCTTTTCCAAATGTTTACTTTCTGGATAAATATTTCCTTATAGAGTCAGTCGCCGACATCTTTAGTATTATTCCATAAGCTATTCCAATTCATGAGTAAAAGAACTTAGTCGCAACTTACCTCATGTTTTAAAGAACAGAAAAACCTTCGAAAGATATTCTATGAAAAATGAAAACAAAGTAAAGTTATCGTTCCAGAGTTACAAAGAAAAAGATTGACTTACGCGAAGTGAATAACGTCATCCCTATCGTGCTAGCGATGTTCGATAAAATTCTTTATGTAAGATAAATAGTTTCGATTTTACATTATGATTTTTACTAGCAGAAATGTGAAATAAATCCTCAGTAAAATATCCCGTTTTCATACTCCCAATCTATAGTAATATTATATAGAGGTAAAATTAGTTTGTATGTTTGGATGTAGGGGGTAATCTCCGGAACTAATGCTTCAATTTAAAAAAATATACAACATATACAAAATATGCTACATTATTCGTATAAATTATATTTATATCATGCAAATTAGCCGAGCTATCACAATTTTTTTGGACGAAGTCGCGAGCGAAGTGCTAGTAAATTATAAAATACTTTAAAATTGATACTACTAGAGAAACGATTATTTCAAAACTCCTTAAATATGAAACAAAACTCCAACTTAACACGCACACTGCCTATGCAATATCAATACTTTAAACAACACCCTATGTATTGGGACCACATAGGGTGTTGTTTAACTTCCCAAAACCACTTTGTCTCCCCCACAATTTAAAAGTTGGGACCAAACAGATGACGCTAGGACATAGTCCGCATACAAAAAAGCCATAAGGAGACGTAAAAAATAAAATAGTGCATATTTGTTGGCGTAAATACAGTTAGATGTGCGTTGGGGAGTCGCGGAGGCTCAAACTCGTTCAATTCGTGTATCGCGAGCCTATCAGTAACACATCCTGTAGGAAACACGTGACGGGAATAGGGACTGGGACTAGGCGAGGCCTCTAGAATAGCGGGGATGGGGAGTAGTACAGAATAGGTAATGGAATCAGGGTTTGTATAGTCCATAGTCTTTGCGATTAAGGCTGTGGTAAAGCGGTGGATGGTGAGTAATGGGCTAGCTCGCCGTCGTCTGTCCGTCTTATGACGACAGGCCGTGTCGACGGCGCGTTCGTGTTCCACGCGCGCCTCAAAAAACTGTCAGCAAAAAGGAAGGGGTCCGCAAGGGCCGATGCCTGCCGAGGCTGCGGGACTGTTCGAATGAGATACCGTGGCCCTGGAACACAAAGGGCAAAGAAGGAACATGGATGGGTTTTAAGAAAGGGGTGGCAAAATTGACGTAGGTAGGTATGTTTTGACGCAGAATAGAATAGAATTTCATTTTTCAAATATGGTTAATACACAATATTTGTTATGAAATATCCATGTTCAGTCATATTTTACCATTCGGCATGCAAACACTTACATTAATTATATGCTTACATTAGTGCGTAGTTTTGTAAATATCATCACAATGGCCAATGTAATTGAAAAAAAAAATAGAGGCATGAAGTAAAGTTTCCATGTTTGCAGTTGTGTACCTCAATAAAACAACTAAATAACATGATATCACTGTCAAAGTGTCAACTGCTCCAAAAATGTGTCAGTTCTAAGCTAAACTAACCTGATCCATTTGGTCGGTGTGTCCTAGCAATAAAAATTATAGTACCTAGGCACCTAGGTATAGCCGGCTAGAACCAGATGTAACCTTCCTTAGCCGGCTAGAACTAGGTGTAACCTTACTTAGCCGGCTAGAACTAGGTGTAACCTTACTTCGGCTTTTAACCGTAACATATCTAAAAGTCTTACTTCGCTAATGTTTAATACAACACCTACAAGAAAACGCATTGACAACATCAATACTAATATCAGTGAGTTACAAACTTACAAGAAATCGTCGTACGTGATGCCATTCTACAAAAACCTCAGTATCGATGTCCACCGATTTCGAGGCCCGGCTTAAGATTCACAGGAATAAGACGCGACGAAGAAGATGCGTCGCGCATAATGTCCTATTTTGTTTTGTATACAAAGTTATTGTGTTACCGATATTTTCCGTCAAAAAGATTTCTTGAAACATGTTGTGCGAACACATATGGAATATTTATATCTATCGCCGAGAGATTGAAAGATAACACAAACTGCATAACTCTATTTATCAATAGGAGTTTTTTGTTCTTTTTTCGTTGTAGACAAGAGGAAGTAGTTTTGCTTATGTTTTACCAATGATGATCGCAAACAATGTAGGTATCTTTTTAGGTTAAATGTGGAATCAAAACATCGATATATCATTCGCAACAAAAAGATAGGTATGCAAAAGAACAACGTAAAGCATACAGAGATATTTTCGAACAGCAAATTCCAACTGTCTGATGTAGATGTTCTTAAATAATAGCAAGAAAAAACAAGCACAAATAGCTTCGAGATCATCTTTATCAATCGAACACTATTTAAATTAACGCACTGCACTGATCACTAGCCATTAACAATCGATTACCCTTACCATTGCAATCGATGCCATAAATAAACCCCACCGTACGTTGTGTAAGGCATAATTACGCGCATAATACAAATGAAAAGCGCAACCGTGCACACGTAGCCACCATGTCTTACCCAGATTATTTATTGCCGTTTTATCTTACGGCGACCGTTTGCGATAAAATAAAAGAAATGTCAGTCCCCCGTGATCGCGATTATCACGAGACGATCACTGAATCGCCCCTGAGTAACAGATCCGAACCGCAACATGTGTCCGTATCAATGAATGCAAATACCATCTCCCGCGCATTTCGAAATGGATTCTGAAAATGGTTACAAAAACCGCAATGGACGTTTCACATTCGAAAGTATTGTTTGTTTAAGAATGCGGTAAAACAAAATACACATTGAAAAGACTTTAAAAGCTTATAGTATAAGATCCCGCTATACAACGACCTTCACCGAGATGCTTATTTAATGAAACGTATTTTATATTTAATTTAATATGTCAATAAATATAATCCATATGGGTTGCCTAGCAAATTTCAGTCCAGAGTATGTTTAATTAATAATTTAAAAAATATATATTTTTAAACATTTCACCGGTATGATTATTAGATAAATTATATACCAATCGAAAGTATGAAGCCCATAGAATATGCAAACGTTAGGTTGCCTATTCTTTTCCGGTCACAACTATCGGGTTGCCAGGTATAAACAGGTAAATCTGTACTAGCATTTTGCAACGGTCTGTTTATTGAATGAAATTTAAATGAAATTAAAGATTATTTTATTCTGAATAGGGTGGTATAGGGTTGCCTGCGAAAAATCAGTCCAGAATTGCGGTTGTCGAATTTAAAAAAGTAAAATATTGCTCCGAGTGAATGTGTGCGACTGAGAGGTCCCAACCGACCATCCCATGCGATAGAAGAGGACACAGCATAGCAGCTGTTTAAAGTCCGCCCACTTAAAGAAAGAGAGTGCGCATGCTATTTGGGCTTGAAAAAGAAAAGGATAGCGATAGACTCGTATATACTATGCATCATTTTGGAGTAGAGTGTCGCTATAAATACAATTGAAAAAACGTGCTACTATTTATCCGCCAGCTTCGTGGAAGGCACATTGCCTTCCACACCTACTCTCTGCCAGAGGAGACGCCCACCCGCGTGGTGATCAGGCGGATCCCCAAGGAACACCCTACCGAGGACATTCTAAATGACCTCCAGCTTCAAGCTATCCCAGCCACAGCTGTCCACCGCCTTCACAAGGCTCGCAGTGGCGACCAGTACGACATGGTACTGGTCGTCTGCGACCCGGTCGAAGGTCACCACCCGATTTTTAAATTAAAATCGGTATGCAGCCTCACAGGCATCACGATCGAGAAACCTTACCGCTCGAATCAAGTCGGACAATGTCACCGTTGTCAACTTTACGGGCACAGTCAGAATAATTGCTTTGCGCCACACAGGTGCGTTAAGTGCCTGGGTGACCACAGCACGGCTGACTGTTCCCGTCCCAAGGACATAACTCTTTGCACAGAGCCACCTAGCTGTGTTCTCTGTGGTCAGTCTGGGCACCCGGCTAATTACCGCGGCTGCCCAAAAGCCCCTAAGGCTTCTTCTACCAAGCTGGCGAAGCGTTCTCTCGCCCGCCAACAGAGAGAGAGTCCCTCCGTGAGGATACCCGAGAGGCTCGGCCTCCAATGGCCCTCCCCGTGGACCCCGATGAATCACCAGAGAGCTTTCCCAGCTCTCGGCAAGGCAATGGCCAACCCCACCCCCGGGCTGTTAGCCCCCGGGCTATCTCTCCCCCTATACCCCTCGTGGCCGCTCCCGCGCCCGCGGCTAAGGCCGCTCCCGTAGCCAAACCCGCGCTCACTCACCCCGCGTCTCCCCTCCTCGAGGACGCCGATGAATCTACGTTCGACACGATCGCTAGGTTCCAGGTCTTTGTCACCCCTGAAGCTGACCGCATGGCGGCAGAACTCAGGGTTGCCAAAGACTGGAAAGAAATCCGTAAGATTTTTAAGGCCTATCCCCAAATCGAGTCAGCCCTCCGCGCTCTTTCCAAATAATCAATAATGGATTTACAAAAAAAATTAGCAAGTACCCAACTCCGGTCCGAAAGTAAAACCTTTTCAGCAATTTTCGAAAAATGAAAAATATCAAACAGTTTTTGCATCATTAACAGATGCTGCTGATATTTTCATTGATGAAAAAATGAAGACCGTTCAAGAATTTACGGCTAGTATGTACGGTATCAGGAACTGCACCAGTGTGAATGATGCGAGACATCGTATTTTTATGAAAAATTACTCTGCAAAAGAAGACAGCGAGCACTTTTAAAAAAAAATAAAAGGCTTCGACTCCAACTCCATACCACCATGCTGGATATCATTAACTCAGAAAATTTTACGAACTATTTTCGTAAATTCCATGTGGCTTAATGCAACGGATCCAATATGCGTCAAACTTGAGCCTGAGAACTGCGGATGGTTCTTAGATGAATATTTTAAACCAGTAGGATTCATTGGGGATCATACACCTTTAAAGATAGAAGACATTGTCGAAAAAAGTGAAACAGAGAGTGATGACGAAGAAGATTCAGAAGTTGAAGATCGTAGTTTTATGTCCGATGACTCAAATTCGACAACCGCAATTCTGGACTGATTTTTCGCAGGCAACCCTATACCACCCTGTTCAGAATAAAATAATCTTTAATTTCATTTAAATTTCATTCAATAAACAGACCGTTGCAAAATGCTAGTACAGATTTACCTGTTTATACCTGGCAACCCGATAGTTGTGACCGGAAAAGAATAGGCAACCTAACGTTTGCATATTCTATGGGCTTCATACTTTCGATTGGTATAGAATTTATCTAATAATCATACCGGTGAAATGTTTAAAAAAATATATTTTTTAAATTATTAATTAAACATACTCTGGACTGAAATTTGCTAGGCAACCCATATGGATTATATTTATTGACATATTAAATTAAATATAAAATACGTTTCATTAAATAAGCATCTCGGTGAAGGTCGTTGTATAGCGGGATCTTAGACTATTACTTTACAACGTGGTAGTATTGGTAGTCAGTCATTGACTGGGAAGAAAGACTTGCTCGCATGGCGTGCCCTTCATGTTGGCCTGGCGGACAGCCGAGATCATTGTGTAAGGGAATGTCCTTTAATTAGCACATGTAGAGCAAGATTATCGGCCGACAACGTCACCGACTGGCCGACAACTGAATAATGACGACGCTATTTATATCAACATAATTATTTGTTAAAATTAAACACTCGTTTGTTTGGCTCGGTTTGAATTAGCGAAATAAAGTGTTATTGCAGGACGTTGTTTTCGTGAAATAAATGGTTTGTTCAGGAATTATTGTGGTTGTTCAGACTTAAATAGACGACATTATAAAATGGTATACTTAAGTACAAATGCTGTAACCATGATAATATTGTAATACCAAATGATTTGAAAAGAGTAACCATGGAGTTTCTTGCCGGTTCTTCTCCATAGGAACCGACCAACCCGAACCGTGCACCTTTTTGTCGATTTGTCGACGTTTTATAAGTGCCCATCTAGGCCTATGTGAAATAACATATTTTTACTTGGTAGGTCTGCAAAAAGGTCTGATCAAAATATCATGGAGAACTTTTTTAATTGAATATTGAGTAAACAATATCATAAAAAGAACTAGCGACTTTATGAAAGATTTTCATTACTACAAACACTTTTCCGAACACCGCACCATTGCCTTTCAACCAAAAGCATTCTGAAGGTAATCAGTACATTTCACGGGTTTTCGCAGGCATAACAAACAATGACCATGGCCACACAGGCTGCCAGACCAGCAGGCTAGTTGCGTAACACACTTAAAATTGTAATGCCTTTGCCTTTCATTTTGAAATACCTAGCAATAATGTTTGTTGCATTATTTACGTCGTCGTCGAATACACGTATTTTTTTAGCAAGAAACCAGTGGTTTAGGAATAGTTTCCTTCAAAAACTCGGATTCGGATGGTGATATCAAGAGTGTTCTTCAATTCGCTCGGTTGCGACAAGGATGACATAACTCAAAAAATTAGATTTTTAGATATTATTTGTAGTTGAAATAAAATTTACGGAAGTAAGTATTAAATTAAGTAACGAAATACGTAAAATATACCTTTTTTTCATTGGCAATATAGTGAATATAGTTTTAGTCTTACTTAAAAAAACGCTGTCCTGTATTTCTTATTTTTCGAGTTATGTCGTTATTGTCGCAAACAAGCGAATTGGTTGCTTAGTAAGCCTCAGGACTACTGGGCAAAATGTAAAATTGCTGGTAATTACGCTGGCCTCCATTACATGTAAGCACAGAAAAAACATTCAAGATAACAACAACAGCCAGCCATTAGGCAGCATAAAGGACGTTCTTGCCAACATTATATTGCGAACTGTCCTTTCCAACTTTCGGAGCCAAATGGCCAGTGATGAGGCGCCAAGTAAAGCTAAACAGGCACCTGCCACCGGGAGCCAGCCAAGTCCTGATAGGCTATCAGTTTGCGCCAAGTTTTAAATTAGAATGCCCTATATCTGCTTGTTACTTTAAAAAAATAGGACTGTTTGCTTATGCTTCCTCTCAAAGACTGTAGTTGGTTGGTTTTGGTTCTAGAGCAACAGAAAAATACGACGGCGTAATGGACTGACAAAATGGCAATAACCGACGAAAAGTTTCTGCAATGGGGTTCTAGAATCATGTGCTGTATTCATGGTTGCTTGCGCCCAACTTTTACAACCTATAAAAAAATAAAATTTATTAAAAAATATAAGGTACAACGTTTTGCAGCTTTTTTTTTAATCTATGTCAAGTTCACCCATGATTTGTGCCTGAACGAGGTAATCCTGTGTTTCAGGCGATTGGAGGTAACATCTTATTGGTAGGTACTTATGTAAAAAGGTATATAAAAATTATAGTATCTTAACTTAGCTAACTAATTAAAAAATAACAACAATACGAACAAGTGATGGCTATGGTTTTTACTTAAGAAAAGGTTTTTTTTGTTCAATAACTTATTCAAAACTAAAAGTTTTGAAAAAGTTATTGACTCTTAATTGCCTATTCTTGGCTTGGCACTGCTAGTTTATAATCATTCCTTATATGGTATCGGGAGACAGAACTGTTCAGAAACTTACACTTCCTCGATTTCATTATTGATGCGTCTCGATTCCTATGTCTAGACACATCTATACTAATATACTAATAATATTATAAAGCTGCAGTGTTTGTTTGTTTGAACGCGCTAATCTCTGGAACTACTGGTCCGATTTGAATGATTCTTTCAGTGTTGGGTAGTCCATTTATCGAGGAAGGATATCATCACGCTACGACCAATAGGACCGTAGCAGCAATGAAAAATGTTGCAAAAACGGGGAAAATTGTATTTTTAATAACTTGACGCGGACGAAGGTCGCGGGGAACAGCTAGTGTATTATATATAAGTATACTGTAGTGTAGTGACCGTTGTTGCCGACTGGTAACTAATGGTCACTTAGTCATCAGTCATGTCATGATCTCTAATAACTTCAATGTAAGATTCTTCTCATTCCTGACAGCTCATGGTGGCCAGACAGATTCATATGATTTACGCAAATCTGACGTCATCAGACTAATCAGTACGATAACGCACAATAATCGTTTCGATACAAATTCATTGCGTAGAGATAAATTGATTATTAAAGTCGTATGACTCTAGTGATTTGTTATCGGAGGGTATTAAAGTTGTCTTTATCAAATTTTTCCTTACTTACTAATGTTATAAATTCGAAAGTATTTGTTTGTAAATGTTACCTTTTCACATATAACGGTTGAATGGGTTTGAACCAGGGTTTGAAATTCAAATCAAGATAATAATAATTTGCTTTGATAATTATCGGATAATTATATCATTCATAACTTTATCACTTTTTTTTTACTTACAAATGTTAATTTCGATACTAAAATATTATGAAAAGCAAAACATGTAAAATTACTCATAGTTTTACTCTTTAGTTTTAACACGAATGTACAAAAAATATATTTATTGATTAATTAAATACAATTTTTTTTCGTCACCGTTTTAAGTTTTAAATTGACACTTTTGGATACGCGCGGAAGCGTTAAGTCGCGTTCGGATACACATGAAGTTTTTTTATAAAGTTATCACTTTCCTGGTTAGGACATAAGATGTAGTTCATCCCGGTATCAGTGGTACGTTTCTAAGCAATAATATCCGACCTCCACACGAGCGAAGCCGCGGGCAAAAGCTAGTCCAGTCTGTTCTATACAAATACTAATAATACACCACACACTTAGCAGTTCTATTCTAGTACAGAACGAGTGCATCACTAGTGCAAGTAGAGTGCAATCCCAGTGCAACCAGGACATAACAACTATGTTTATGGGTCAATGCCAAGCGCAGTGCAAATTCCGTATAGTTTTAGTTCACACAGTGCTCAAGTTCAGTGCAATGAAAGTAGTTTTAGTGCAACATTCGGTCAGACCGGTGCGTTATAAGAAGTTTGAAAGAATCTATGACATTATGTACTAGAGCATGACATTATGTCCTAAAATGTCCACAAGATAGTTCAGTTAGGTCAGAGCTAGTACATTTTTCGTACATCTGAATTAGTACGAAGTTGTGTCATATCATAAGATAAGTAGGTGTGAGTGTGATAATGTTATTAAAGTATTAGAGTATTAATTATATCGGTATGGAGTCAGAATAGAGCTCTTACACTGTTAATAAGATAACGTACCGGCACTCTAATTTGTACCAAACGATTCAAAAGTTCCTTTATAGGGACGTAAGGGTCTAAACCAGGTTTTGAAGTGATAATTATCAAGATAATATCTTGAAAATAATACCTTGATATTAACAAAAAACATCAGCGGTTTGAGTAAAAAAAAAACAAGTTATTTATCGGCATTGATAATTATTTATTTAAGAATATATGGACACACTAAGTATAGAAAATAAAGGAGCACCTAAAACAAACATTAAAGTTCTACTCAGTTACTACTACCATACCGTAACTACCTTTCACAAAACCAAGCAAACCATAAAACTAAAAATTCATGGGAGCACGTTTAAAAAATCACGTTTATGAAATATTAAATCTAGTTATATCTACCAAGGGAATCTCTACGGGCTTACGTCTACCAAGAAGAGATAGGCAGGTGCGCCCAACCCACGGGTGCGGAGTCTCCGACCGTAGACAATTATCATGCCGTGTGCTTGCGAAACATGCCTCGTCACTATCATACTGCCCATCATCACGACTTCACTATTTACATATAATGACTATTCAACAATAAACAAAGAAATGTGCAACGCCCCTGCTTGTGATGTTATGACATAATTTAATTTTGAGGTTTTTTTTTGTGGGATAAGGATGTCACGTCTGACTAATCTAAAGT
Source organism: Noctua pronuba (assembly GCA_905220335.1). Taxonomy (NCBI): domain Eukaryota; kingdom Metazoa; phylum Arthropoda; class Insecta; order Lepidoptera; family Noctuidae; genus Noctua; species Noctua pronuba. The sequence goes on from LR999902.1 coordinate 11,611,658, forward strand.
CGCATGTTTGAATATTACTAGATCGTATCGGCAGGCTTACATTAAGTAGTTGGCAAGTACTTACTGAATCTCGTGCTCCCAGTACCGGCTACTTCGATGTTAGAGTACGTCACAGGAAACGAAGCCTGTTTCTGGGAATCTTACAGAAGTAGGAGCATGTGTGTTCGGAAGCCGCAGAAATGCATGTAAATCGTGACTTAATTTGGTACACAATAAAGTTAAATTCTCTGTGTCATAAAACTAATTGGTCCTCCTTCACTTTCCTCTTTTGCGGTCCCAACAGAACATTCCAACAACGGTTGCAAAAATAACCACTTGTCACATTCTCCCTGACGTAAATACTGCCGTTTTGACGTAACAAGGGAACCAATCAAATTAACCACAAAACACAATAAGTTAGTTTCCAGGCTACCTAAATCTTATCGTGACACCTTCCATTTTAAGCAAAGTTAAGTTAACTTACAAAAAAGTTTAACTCACAACAAGTTAGTGAGTTTATGTGCAAGTGACTGGACACAAGTGACAATGCTCCTAAATGAACGGACACGAAATATTGGTGACATAAAGAAGGAAACTGCAGTAAGGTGACTTTGAACAACTTTGGATGTGAAAGCTCACAATTATAGACAGCCGCTTAAGTAACGGGATATCTCCTTGAGTGCGAAAGCCGTATCATCGAATTTTGTTTCTTCGAAAATCTTTCATCGACATCTCTATACTGCGACGCTTTGCTAAATCGACGTCTTGTTACTGCGATATTTCGTTACATCGAAAAACTGTATTGCGAACGATTTTACTGCGTAAATACCATACTGCGAAGCCTTGTTCAATCGACGTCTTATTACTGCGATGTTGTTACTTAGGAAATATCGCAGTAACAAAACGTCGATTTAACAAGGCGTCGCAGTATATGATGTCGTTGAAAGGTTTTCGAAGAAACAAAATTCGATGATACGGCTTTCGCACTCAAGTAGGTATCCCAAAGTAACATAACATCACGCCAGTGATCCTCGAAGGGTTAGGCGGAGGTGTACCTAATAGTGTACCCACATTTCGCCAGTTATATATTTAAGACCCATGTAATAGAGGGCGAGCCTATTGCCACCAATTGGCCAAAAATCCAAGCTCCGGGCTGCATTTTCAACCATACAGTTAACGAGCTTATGTGATATTATTTTTTCTTTCGTCCTCTATACAAACTGTATGTTCACGCCTAAGTTTAACTTCTTTATTTATTTATCTAGTGTTGTTCGTTAGTTAAGCAAGACCGAGTGGCTCTTCGGACGTAACTTAAAGAAATAAATTAACTTTGACCCCACAATGGCCGTGTAAACATGTGTGTTTATGTTTGACACACTGAAATTTACGACTCCACTGTGGAAACTCTAGCTACTTTGTCTTTTGAAGTTAATGTTTCACATATTTGTTTAAAACATAAAGGAAAAAGCTTCACAGTTAACGTATTGGTTGGACTAGTAGTTTTACACTTTGAGCCTGCGATTTATAGCCCATAGTCTACGACTTCCTTTCGTTTAAAAACTTAATTAGTCAAAGGAACTCGCTTCGAAATACAACAAAAAGAACTTGATATCAAATTAAAACAAAATGCTGATACCATCAAATGAGAAAAAGTAAAATATTAAATGGAGTCGACGGAATCCGAGCTCTCTCCTTACCGCCTAATTATCATCTTAATTCTTCATAATGAGGTAGTCGTCGCTACCGTGCTTCCCAGAATGCCATCACCATAGACAACTTAAAATAAGGTTGTTTATATACATACATAGCGCCGCCCCAAACATTCCACAACATATAAATTATTACCAATAACTAGTCATAACTTCTATACCGTCTCGGTAGCCATTAATGAAGAGAAATTGGTAATACAAATCAATATTCAAAACATTTGCTAAGCGCAACTATAAAGGAAACTACATAAACTTTAAAATTTATATTCACTTAATCCATCTGTCCGAATGTTACATGTTACATCTTGAGGCAATTCCTATTCACCATCGATTAGTGTCCGATCGTTTATTAATGCCGACTGTAGGAATACAATTTCGGTATATTGAGATACGAGCTATAAACTATACTCTCGTTTGAATATAAATAAAATTTAAGCAAATATTTTAGAAACCTAATTCGGATTAACCATTTTATATTCTGAATGTTGTTAATACCGAATGATGCTACCATAGCCAAGCTGCCATCGCATTCAGAATGTATTTCTTTGAATGTATGAACATCAAATATTATGTCACGTATGATAAGCATAATATTTATTTCAATAAAACTTTTCTATGTTGTAATAGTGAATATAAAGAAAAAATGTTGCGATGTTCGATTTAATGAACATCGAATAGACTCCCCATTTCTTCGTAGTTGTATTTTATCCCTTATCCTTTTAGTTCATTAACTACAAAAATGTAACATCGTGCTTCATGTCTAATACTCGTTAACTTTTTCTGACAAAAATAAAAAAAAAGATGGTTACTGGTTAATAACGGCTCGAAAAGAAATTACTCTTAAACACACGAACCTTTCGTCATAACACGGTACAAATTACGTCAAATCATGTAGATATTATTTTTTATGTCGAACGAGAGCACCATGTGGTAAATTAGGGTCCCTAATATGAGGAACAAAATAAACAACATAACGACTATACACAGTTTCTCGAGGATAGAAAAAAAACTAACAACTTCCCGAAGTGTATGTCGCGCGCTTCACAAATTATCGACCCCCAAAACTAGTTTAATTTGGGATTATTTTTTGTTTGAACAACAAAGTAAAAACATGCCATAAAGAATGATGAATTAGCGATAGATTTTATTACTTATGACGGTTCTATAATTTTTATAACGAATTTTAGAAGTCGTAAAACAAACGTTATAAAGGCAATTGCCAACATTTAAATAGTTTTTCATAAAATTTTAAACATCTGTTTTTTCACAATTATTATCTCCTTTATTTATCTTTCTACACATTTTTTACATTTTTAAATATTTCTTAAAAAAAACATATAAAAAGAAAAAACATTTAAAAATACAAAAAAATAGTGGTCCGCCGGTGTCGGGAGCAGGGTCCAAGCTACCGGAGTTTGGGCTCCAGAGACAGGAACCTCCTCACAATGCGAGCCGTATCGAGGAGTACTGCCTTCTGAATCTGGCCCGTGATCCAACCAATTTTTTTAACAATTATTGTTAAGTGATGAACAGCTATCGAGAACTGGTTCTTGGCTGTGATTATTCAGGTACTTAAGGGTTCTTCGCATGCATTTTCCCACAGGATCGTTATTCCAATAAATCTGGGCAATTTGAATTCCAATAGGGTATTAGTGACCCTAAAGTCCAAATGGTATTTGGTCCCCGAATTTCATTCCGTGTATGGTTTCACAGCAATCTGCATGGTATTCCTTATAGCTGCCGAATTGACTCTACTAAATCTGTGAAAAAAAAAGTAATTATATCTTAACTCATCATGATCTGCCTAGCCTTTTCCCAACTATGTTGGGGTTGGCTTCCAATCTAACCGGAGTAACATGTTATACCTACTGCGATTAAGATGCACATACCATCATCATCATCTGTCTAGCCTTTTCCCAACTATATTGGGATCGAACCAGTTATCAGTCTAACCGGATGCAGCTGAATGCCAGTATTTTATATGAAGCGACTGTCTATCTAACCTCCACAACCCAGTTAGTACTGGGTAATACGATACCTAATAATCACCTAACTATCATAGATGAAAATTAACACTTCTACGAAAATTGATAATGATTGAGCAAATAAAGTACACGAGAAATGATTAATCACCAGGCAATAAGGTGCTAACCAAACAGGTTATTGGCATTGGAACGAATACATTCGCAATACGTATTCATTTAATTCTACATCAGAAGAGGGATAAGGTCTTGTTCACACACTCGCGGCCAATTTGACAACGGATGATGATGCTGAGTTAATGAGAAAATATGTGTGAAGTATAGATAAATGCCGCTAACTTGAGTACGGTAAAAAATGTACTTTGTAGGGTCTGCCAATTTTCATCCTTATGCCCTAAGAATTAAGGTTGAAAAGTGGTCGAACGTCAGAGATCTCGATAGTACTTTTGAGAAAAGTATTACTGTCTTCCGCTCAAGATAAGACTTCATTTAATCCAAATAAAGAAATTAGAAAGATTTTTATCTTAAGAGCGTTTATGACTTACGGCATTTCGTACAAACTTTCAAGTCCATATTTTTCGAAATGACTGAACCGATTTTAATGGAACTTCATAGGCATAAGCAGGATACATAGTTCTAAAAAGTTTATGGAGAACATTTTCGAAAAAATGTGTTACTGCAAAATTAGATCGATTTTTAATTTTTCATAGAAACAGCAATTTCCAATTCTCTTTTTTTTTTTTAAAGACATTTCGAAAATATTCTCTATTAACTTTTAGAGCTATGTGTGAAGCTTCATTAAAATCGGTTCAGTCATTCGAAAAATAAGGACTTGAAAGTTTATATGAAATGCCGTAACGCTCTTAACTAATCTCGAGATTTTTATAATAGTGACTAAAATTATCAACCTTGATCGACATTTAGAGTAAAGTGGTCTTACTAAAACATTTACCAGGAGAGAGCAATTTACTAGATTGAGTTATTACTGTCCCAAACGGCCTATTAGGAAATTTAGCTAAAACAGGTTTAAGATCATGAATTCAATCAACCGATTACTTGCGTAAAAAACGAAAAAGGTTAATTTTATTAAGTTTCGAAACTAAAGGCAGGGGACAGACAGGCAGACAGAACAAAATCAAAGTCGAAGTTGATTACGTTGTAAAAGCCGAAGTCGTGCGTGAATGATGACAAACGCATTGACGAGGATTATGCAACCCTGTGCGGTGTGAATGATTGCTCGGATTAAGTTGTTTTAAATTATTTGCTGGAAGGGGCTGCGTTTTTAATTGTTATAATTGCTATTCTATATAACGGGTCGATCTCCAGGTTAAGCCGCTCCTGCCTAGGCTGATCCAGGGATGGGTGACCACCCATTACATACCGTTTGCTCCTTGCCTCGGAAAACACGTTAAGCCGTTGGTCCCGACTGTCTTTTGTAGATCTTTAGCAGTCGTTACAGGTAGTCAGTGACCCGAAGGTTTGACAACCAGTCTTACCAAGGGGTATCGTATTACCCAGGAGATACTAACCGGGTTGTGGCGGTCAGATAGGCAGTCACTTCTTGTAAAATACTGGTATTCAGCTGCATCTGGTTAGACTGGAAGTCGACCCCAATATAGTTGAGAAAAGGCTAGGCAGATGCTGATGATGGTATTTACATCTTAATGGCAGTAGGTATAACATGAGATTTATTTTCCGCATCAAAACACTTAATTGGGCTATTAAAACGGCCGAATCGAATCAAGAAATCAAAATTATAAATCAATCTTGTGACGCTCAACACTCTTGAACCGTGCATTATCGACTTTTATAAAAGCCGTAAGAAGAAAATAAAAGGACAATAAAGATACTAAAAATATAAAATATTCTGAAATGTACAAGATCCTTAAAAGTAACCCAGACACATAAATTTTATTTACATGTCTAGACAACGCAAGTAACGCGTACTTAGCAACTCAAAAGAGATGTTCGCACGACGGCCAATCAAGCTATACAAAACCAGTTTATGGGGAGCTCTCATTGAATAGGAAATTTATACAAAGCGAGGCCATGTTATACTGGAAATGTACAGCTTCATGTGTACATATCTCCCTAGGAGTGCCACCTTCAAATATTTCAATAACACAGACTAAAAAAAAGGGTTGCTGAATTCGGATTATTGTTAGCCTTTTGAGTGAATTACAACTTAACACGAATGAATGAAAACAACCTGAGTGCCTAGACAAGCTTTAACCGCTTTTAAAGGGTCGACAAGCTTTTCTATAAGGTTTCTTGTCAATCCTATAGAATGTAGATAACATAATATTACACCTATAATCCCCGAAGGGTTAGGCAGAGGTGTACCTAATAGTACACCCACATTCTTCTAGTTATGTTTAAGTCCCATGTAATAGGGGGCGAGCCTATTGCCATCAACCGGGCACAAATCCAGACTCCGCGGCTGCTACTGAGAAATTCCTGGTGGAAAAACGTAATAACAAATTTGCCTGACCCGGGAATCGAACCCAAAATCTCATGATCAGCAGTCGCGATAGCAACTACTAGACTAACTGCAGTACTGCCTGTACTATACATCCTATACATTATTGACTTTTCTGATTGATTGATGATAAGATGCCCTGTCTTCGTCTAGGTCCTGAGTAATCAAATGTGTCGTTGTCAGAATCCATACTGTTTCTGTGTCTGTGTCCATACAGCTTAAAAGCGAGGTCAATGAATCGTATTGAACGTTTACTGACTTCTTAATGAAGATGATTAAGCTGCCTCAAATACAATAGTGCTGATCAGATTCGACGGAGGTAGCGGTGCGTGGGTGTTAGCAATTTTTTTTTTTATTGAGTCATTTAGAATCACGTCTTGGCCGTTAGTCAGTTTAAAGCCTTCCTTCTAAATATGACAGAGGTTATTGTATGGTATTGCTCTTCTCTCATTTATGTTCTTCTCCTTCTGCATGACCCAAAGATATACTCTTAGTCTTCCAAATCTTAGAAAACAATGAAAATATTGATTTATGAATTTTGTTTAAAGTAGCGCATTTTTATCCAATGGCATGCCTGGGGGCCAACGATACGGCAAGCTCATAAGGCAAGCAGACTGTTTAGAAACCCTAACATCATGACCAGTAGTAGGTTATAAGGGCAAGCCAAGCTTTTAGGTTTGTATGTAAACCGCCACTATTTCATACTCATATTTTTATTGGGGTTCCATAATTTTTGACAAGACTAAACTTATACTGTCACTTACGGGATATCTTCCGCGACTGTTCATTATTGGTAACCGCCATGAGAGTCAACCCGCGATCATGGCGCCCGCAACAGCGTTGAAATAAAGGGAGCTCAAAATAATGAACAATCACGGTAGATATCGTAAGTGACAGTATAAGTTTAGTTGTAAACCGTGAAAGTTTAAAACAGTGTTTGACAAGACTATCTTAAATCTAAGACAAATTTAGGGCTCTTGATGATTCCAAAAATTCACATTCTAAAAGTCAAAGGAACTTTCCTGTAGCCCCAATGGATGCCACATTCAGTAACTCTCTATGCTTGTATCAAATAGATTTGGGAGCGCGGTCGTCTCTCGGATTAGCAATGGCGTGTTATCACTTGCCTGCAGTTAGCACAAACTTTGGGAGCTCGGCCCGAGGGGGGTCGCAAAAATCATACCATTTTGCTGAAAAATCTGGGATGACTTGGTGTTTCTCTTGGGCCTGTGGTGATTCGTGAAACTGTGGTTATTCATATTTTGATAAAGTAAGAATCAGAATCAGAATCATTTATTCATAAACATAGGTAATAATTACAAAAAAGATCTTAAAAATTAGGTTGTTCGCTATGTTTTGCCAACTGACATATAAATTATTAAAAATTAAAAATTAAATGTAATAAAAAGTAAATAAAAAGTAAATCATAAATCATATTTTATTTCTGTAAATTGGTTTTACAAAACACTTTTACATGTCATCATGTTATGTTTTTAAACTAGATGGGGCCGGTGTTTCGTACCTGACTACTCTGAGAAGAAACATCCGAAACAAACTCAGAGGTCACTGTCTCTTTTAAATTCCAGACTTTGATCAAGTCATTTGAGGACCAAGCAGATTGTTGTCTGAGATGGTCTTTTGAACAAAGTAGTTAAAGTAATCAGAATACTCCTTACCGCTAAAAGACCTTACTTTAAAAAGGATATCTACTCTGTTGTAGTTTGGTAACTTCCGTAGGCTCGGACAAAGCAATAGAAACTTGCCCTATCAAGACGTATCTTGATGTAATGGCCATTCCCTTTCATATACAGGAGGCCATTGTCAAAGCAATGAGAATATTATGGGCTAACTTTACTTGTCGTATGCTATGCATGCTACATGAGCTACTTATTCCTTTTTTTTGTAATTTCATCAACATTAATCTCTCTTTCTAAAGCTAACATAACATACCTACATTAAAATCATCATTCGTCGACCAAAAACCATTTATCGTAGCTCACGTTTCGATTATTGCGGTTCATACAACTATCACTCTTATGATTCTTTAATTACAGATACCTCGACCTCACATTGGGGAACCCCAGGGGTTTGCAAATGCGAGACAATCGCGACCCGAATAACATGGACAAACGCGACGTCTACAATTTGTACCACATTTCGTCTGGTCACGATATCGTCCAGTCTGCCTCATTGGGTGCTTTTATTGTTTTGTACTGTACGATTTGGTTACGATACAAATTGGTTTGATATTGGAATTTGTAGAAACTCGAATATTTGCTTGACTCAAATCAGTAGATAGCATTTGATTTTTCTTTGAACCACATTATGGATGCGTTGGTTTATAAATCCATAACGGGTTGGACAAGGATGCTCAGTGGTTGAGCATCCGCGAAGAGCAAATATTTTCTATAACAAGTATTTTGGTACAGGATCAAGTTGAACATTATTTAATAACACAAGGAAATGATTACGCCCGTAATCAGCATCGTTGAAGTGCCTCTATACCTGCGGGTAGCATATCGTGTCGTCCACGTCTCGCACCTAGCAAAATTCTAAAAGTTTCCATTGTTTCACAATTCGACAGATACCGACCGCTCACCGTTGTGCAATAGTGTCGTCCGTATAATTACTCTGACTCATTGTTAAACGCTCCACTGACAGCTTTGTTATTTATCACCTAGTTACTGTTAAGGCAGATATGGTCGGATAGCTTTTTGATTGGTTTTGAACTGTCCCCGATGTTAATGTCCTGGCAGAAAGATATGAAGCAAATCGAGGTCCGGCTAGTTTACGATAGGAATCATTCATGCGATCGCTAATGCTTCTTCGGTAACTACCGAGACCTTGCTTATTATCATCATTCATCAACCAGCCTCCGATCGTGGCTTATGTGATGAAACGAAAGACATTGAATCGTACAAATAGCACAAACCTATTAGATTATCATTAGTGTTCCACTGTGTTATTAAGCCAGAGTATTGCAATTCAATTTGTGTTATTCGGTTTCGAAATCGCATTATCGGACATATCGCAATAGTCTCTCATGTCAACACGACTCTCTTTACACATACGGAACAAAAAAAGGCCCGCTCGCCGCTCTAAATTTCAAACAAAATTACTGACAACAAACTAACAACGTCAATCACTTTGGCTAATGGCGCACAGAGCGATCTTATCTGGGGAACCATAAGCTCAGTTGTCAGCGAGACGGAGCGGCAAGTAGAAAAAAAGGCTCATTGAAAAATTATGAATTTGAAGCAGTAGCGACGTGGACCGGTCTGTGGGCAAACAAATGATGCCTCCGCCCCATCGCACGGACATCCGTGGCTTCGGGCACCTTCGGGCCTCAACTGTTACGAGTCGTGCCCCTCTCTAGCACCGTTAACTAGCCCGATATTAATCACAATTTCCACTGACGCGATCCGCTCAAGTGTTTTAGATCGGCGTCATTATCCGAAACACTTGAAGCTAACTTTGGATCGCAAGCGCAAGCGATGATAGATGGGGCAACGCGAAAATTGGCCTCCGCGATAGTCAATATGTCTGTCGAAACGTAAGGAGTTATACTGACCGGCGAAGCTAATAAATTGAAGAACTTGCAAAAGTAAATTCTCTTTTGAGTTCACGTATCAAATTATAACGTCCTAGATTATTTATGAAGGGGCGTTTCGTACAGTGTGTGGACGGAAAAATTAATCAAGAAGACTGACCATAGAACGTGTGTTAGTACAAAATATTTCTAGAACAGGCAAACTCGCGTTATATGCTTGCTGTGGTCATATTTCATTTATCAATAATCTTCTGATAAGTTAAAAGAATCCCTAAAGCATTGTTCACCGTATATCCAAGCCTTTATACCTCACCCGTCAATAGCCAATACAAAACATAGGAACAACTCGAAAATTGAATAATTGGCCGAAGATTCCCACGACATACGACCATGTTCGTATACATCATTGAAATTGAGATTAGATAACGCACAGATGTATTGGCATCTTGTTATAGTGATTAGTTTGTGTTACAACCGAATACAAGGGCCATAATGTACAGAAAACAAAAGAGCGAGTAGACGATTCAAACTTGGAGTTGTTAAGTGAATGGCGTTGCGCAGGCATCAACTTGGAAATAAGCACTGACAGTGTTTTCAGTGGAACCTTGCTTTTATTACAAACTAGCGACCCGCTCCGGCTTCGCATTATACATATAAACCTTCCTCTTGAATGACTCTATCTATTGCTGAAAACTGCATTAAAATCCGTTGCGTAGTTTAAAAGATCTAAGCATGCAAACAGTTGTTGAAAATGATAGCATACTTACGTATAGCCTATGGGTACCTACATTCCCCCTAGGTCGACTGATGACCTGGTGAAGGTACCAGAAATCTTTTGGATGAAGAAACGCAGGTACAGTCCATGTGGCGATGGTCGTTGGAGGCCTATGTTCAGCAGTTAGTCTTTTGACTTATATGGTGATTATAATGGCATTTGGGGAAAATTACAGAATACGTACATAGTTATCCGTTGGTCTAGTGGTCGTAAGTGCTACTGCTGAGCGTAAGTTCCTGGGTTCGTATTCCAGGTCGGGAAAACTGTTATTGGGAATTTCTCATTAGTAGCCACGGAGTCTGGAGTTGTGCCCGGTTGATGGCAATAGGCTTGCCACCTATTACATGGGACTTAAACATAACAGGCGAAATGTGAGTGTACAGTTGTACACCTCTAAATAACCCTTCGGGGATTACAGGCGTGATGTTATGTTATGAAGGTCACTATTTTGAATTCTAAATACAGGAACTTCTAGAGTGCTTCGGGACTGTATAAAAAACTTTGGATACCACTTCTATTTCCTTATTAAGTTTCTGTGGTAATATAATACTTGCTACATGACACACAACGAACAATAAACGGGTATTACGGAACTTGTTAATAGAAGCTCTTGCATTATTGAACCGATTGTATGGAAATACACCGAACAATCGTTTTGATATTCTCAGCATCATAAAGTATATTTGCTGGAGAAACAAAAGATGCTAATATAAGTAGGTAAGCAACCAGATCATAAATACTGGCTGCGTATGTATGTAAAATTATATTATTTTGCTTACATCTGCCGTCTTACGTACGACTACGTTAAGTAATTCCAATTTTACCATAGTACTCTGTTAGCTGGCTGAGAATAAGCTCCTCTTCCTTATAAATATATAATGAAAGAGGTTATGTGTGCCTAGATTTATAGTAGTAATTATAACATGGATAGGGAGGAACGTCTAATGGTTATTGAAAGTCAGTGGATGATTTCTACCAAACGGATCGAATCGCATCGGATCGGAACGGATTTTACAATCTTTAAACGATATTAAATCGTGTACACAGTATTTAAAGTCTATATTACCAAGCCGCGCACATCTGCTTCCACGACACGCGATCGTAGCCAAAACTCCGTTCGCCTTTCGTCGTATCCGATTGGATCCCACGGTAGGAATAAAACTATTCGATTAGGCGCAGAAACAGATTCGTTCGCAAGCGAAAGTACGGAGCCGATTGTATGCGTCGACATAGTGTCGGATGCGATCGGCTGTCGCCGCATCCGTTCGTATCCTTTCCGCTCCTCCTCCTTAATAAGAGTAGCAGATATTTTGTGTACGATTAATTTTTGGAGTGACCGCTTAAAACCAGGAAGGAACTCAGTTCAGCTGAAAGCACTTAGGCTTAAATCACATAGAAGAAAATATTATCATTTCAATCATCAGTACACACGGCAACGCATCAGGCTATACATTTCCAGTATAACCTAACCTCGCTTTGTATGAGCTTCCCGTACAATGAGAGATCAGCTTAATTTTGTTTTGCATACCTTGATTGGTAGTCGTGCGTTCTAAATGTAATTGCATCGACAAAAAGAACAGTAACACTAATCGCAAAACAAAATGCACTTTTTGCATTAACGTCTCAACGCCTATCGAATCAAGATAATCTAATCTCATAATCTTTATTAATATAAATTGACGTCACCCTTCAGAAATGTCTGATATCAATTAATAAACAACGAATAAGAACGAGTCATCAATTATTGTTATAATTTTTTGTTAGGATCGAAAGGAAAAAATACGTCAATTTAATAAAAATCATTAGCCGCTATTGAAGTGAGGAGTGATTGACAGTATGGTGGGGTCAATCAGACGAATTTGTAATGCCTACTGAGAGAACACTTGGGTCCCTCGCCTCACTCAGGCGTCTTTTTATTTTACATACACGTTTGACATCCCATACAAAGGTTGATGATTGTTTATACACACAAAAGGTCTCTTGGACTAAGGCTGACGTTTTTCAATTCATGCTCCCTAACAAATTGGACGGATTTTGCACAATTGACGATTATTTTAGCTGATTCATGGAGACTTTTAATTAGTACGAAACAAATGGAATTTATTGGAATTTTATCTCTAGACGCTGAGATTATATATAGCGTTGAAAATCCAATAGAGCACATTAATAAGTCTTTAATTAAATATCGCCTACTGTTAGTGAAAACGGTAAAAAATCTCGGCTCTTTTGTTCGGGCCGCCATGTAATAACCAGTTACTTAGAAGCTATTTTTAAATCACAATCGTAATTTTTACACCTGGCTTCTACTAGCAATCCCTTGTTCGTAAACACCTGTTAATAATTAGCACAGTAAAGCATTGCTAAACGATGTATACCGAAATAAACACATCAGGTTTACCAGCTGAAATTATGCCTTTAAATATAATAATAATATCAGCCTTTTAATGACTGTTTTAAGCTTTCACAATTTACAACTGTCACTTACGGGATTTTTTTTTCTTATTCGGGTGATCACGGCTCTTGCAAGAGCTTCGAAATATCGGGAGCTGAAAATAATGAACAATTCAAACTCAAACTCAAACTCAAAGCATTTATTTCAAATAGACCCGTGACAGGCACTTTTGCATAGTCAAAAATAAGCTACCTACAGTACCGCCACAGGCATAATAACTGTGAATGGACTGTAGTTGCCCATTCGAAAATAGTAGATCTCATGGAGAAGAATGGGCAAGAAACTCCATGGACAATTACGGAAGATATCCCGTAAGTGACATTTTAAGTTTAGCCTTTTAATGACCCACTGCCACTGCAAAAGCCTCTTCTAATACAAAAAAGGAAGCCTCTTCTAATACAAAGATGGCGAGCAAACAATAAGCGATCATTGATCACAACGCTGCTAGCTCAAGGCGGATTGGCGTTTTCCAATTTATACGAATCCTACTAATATTATACTGATTGTATTGTATTGTATTACGGGCTGGTTTCCGCAACTCCACGTCAAAGCGCGTATTTTGCGTGCGGATATTATACTGATACTATTAGCCTGTGTCATCCCACTGCTGGGCAAAGGCCTCTCTCCTTGACTTTCAAATTCTTCGGTCCAGGGCTAATGTGGACTACTGGTCGTTAGTTTTGTCCAGCTCGTCTCGCTAATATAACATCCTAGTAATATTATAAATGCGAAAGTATGTGAGGATGTATGGATGTCGTGATGTCTGGATGTTTGTTACTCTGTCACGCAAAAACTTCTGACCGGATTTGGATTAAATTTAACACACAGATAGTTTATAACCTGGATTACCACATAGGATTTTTTATACCGGTAGTACTAACCTGTGTGACAATTACCGAACTCATCGTGAGCGAAGCCGTGGGCATAAGCTAATACCTAGTAACTAAGACCAAGTTTCCTCACGATGCTTTTCTTTACCGATGTCATTGTTGTTCAAGATAAACTTTGAAAATACATATGAATAGAAAAGTCACATTGGTACTCGCCCGGATTAGAATCCACAACCTCATGCTTGAGAGACGAGGCGTTAAACACTGGGCCATCACTGTAATACTGACTGATGAAAACTATGTAACTTACAAATCGATCCAGACATATTTTTATTCGATAACCAAACTTCTCGACCCGTTTGGCTAAGTTAGAACCGATAGCATTTACAATCTTGATACTAACCAAAGATTCCGTCAAATCACTTTAGGCTACGCGATCGACCGAAGCCAAACTTAGGTAACAAACCTAATGAATCATTAACTAATCTGGCCACAATGGCCCGAGTGTCCCGAAGAGGAAACGATAAGACACGAAGTACGCCGAACCCGAAAACGAATCATTGTTGCGTTACAAAGTGGATATCTTATCATATGTTCGTACAATAGGAAAGTGTTTGTTTCCGTCAGCGTGCGGTTCGAAACAAGATAAAGCTTACCCACAAATGACGTCATGTCTGTATTCTCGGAGCCGAAGTCGTTCTCACAGACTGAAGTATTTTCTGTTTTCACTCTTCGTTTACTTGCACTTGCAGTTTATAGGATATTGCAGTGCATGCATTCAGTATTCAAGAATATGTCCAACATAGAGTGACAATGATACTAAAAACTGATCAACTTAGTGTATCTTAATTTCATTTATTTATTAAAAACTTTACGCACAAGTAAAAACCTGTTCAAAGCCGAACTTAATGCCTTGGAAATTTTCTACCAGTTTACCTTAGGGTGATGCAGAGACAATATACAGTAAATAATTCGTAATCTACAGCAAAAAATGCGTAATGCTTAGCAGGTTCTTACTATAGACCGACCGCTTTAATGAGTCCTCCGCCTTGCCTCATCAAAGGCACATTAAGCGTCCACAAAGTCCTAACAATATCCCACAGGTTATTTACTTTTAAATAACCATAATCCACGTAGGTATTACGAGACTAATAGAACCAAAACGTGATCAACCTTCAGAATATTCCATTTAAATTGATACCTTCGCGAGGACTATAGATCCTAAGCCTTTTCAGCACCTCAGCTAGTTTCTGAGTTAGCACCTAAACATTACTACACCCCAGTTTCTACCAGCTCTCGTGACATTTTTACAATTTGACATCAGTTAACAAACTCCCCGCAACGAACTACCAGATGCAGATTCCACAACCGATTCCATTTCAAAAGTTCCAGTTATTCAATCGTACGATAACAACAAAGTAGACAGTATGATCGAGAGGAGCAAAGCTAATAAATGCTACGCGTATGCTCACTGGTCTGCCTACACTTCATTACGAATGCATGGTCATGCACGCTTGTACCCGTAATAGCTGCGTCATTTAGTCTATTAAATAGCTACCGACATCACTGGAATAGTCATTATTAATTGTATCTATTTTTAGCAGCAAGAGGAAATTAATTTGTTAAGTTTTGTTCTGGATAGATGACAGAAGAAAACCATTTATTATGATCTTGATGATGAAAATAGTTCATGATCAAGATTCGCAACTGCGCAAGCCAAAACTTTTTTATCTAAAAAGAGTGAATAGCTTTTCAGGTTTTAATCAACTTTAGAGCTATTCTTTGGAGTTACTTGCATCAGAAATCGCTAAATACATTTAACGCTAAACGCCTCGTTGGTCTAATGGTCGCAAGCGACTCCTGAGCATGAGTTCTTTGGTTTATTTTCCGGGTCGGGCAAAGTGTTATTGGGTTTTTCTATCAGGAATTTCTCAGTAGCAGCCACGGACTCTGGATTTGCGCCCGGTTGATAGCAATAGGCTCGCCCCCTATTACATGGGACTTAAACATACACGAAATATGAGTGTACTATTAGGTACACCTTAGCCTAACCCTTCGGGGATTACAGGCGTGGTGTTATGTTATGAATTTTTAACATAGTCGTGTTTCTGACAAGTTTGAAGATGACAGAAGTTCAGCAGAAAATGTATTTAGTGATTTTTGGGCCTGAGCTTTGAAAGAAGTTTTATAGCTTCCAATTTACCTATAACAATTTGATGAAAACAGTCACACACCACATAATTTGTGTTACTTCCAAATATGTATGTAATGTCAAACTTAAAAACACCATGATTTTAAAACAAGTGTCAGTTATAAGCACGCTAAACAGAATGAACCGAGTTCTTTGTTACAAACTTATCACCTCTGTATGACAGGTGGCCACACAATTGTTTACAGAGTGTAATGAAAGTGTCTTCACAATTTAAAAGTGGTTAGGAGCAACACTCTAAACTGTTATTCATTAACTCGACACTTGGGATGAAAATTGGGAAAAAGAAAATGTAAATAAATTGTACTTGTACAAGTCCATATATCCTTCCAGGAGAAGAGTACCTGGGAGGGGTATAGGGGAGGCCTTTGCCCAGCAGTGAGACATTCAAGGAAAAAAAAGGCCCGTATGTTTTTTTTTTTTTATGGAAATCTAAGCTACTACTAACACTGTTGAGGTGCCAGAGTTCAGAATCATAAGCCAGAGATAAGAACCGAAGCCATAAGGCACGTGTTGTCCCTGTAATTGCGATATTTTTTTGGTTCTAGTCCATACCTGGGAACCTTCTAGTTAGGAGATATTTTAATGTTATACCTTCCTTTTTTTTTGTTAGTCTAAATACCTCCACGACCCCCGTACGGCGACGCAAAAAGGACTTTAGTATGAAACAGAATGCAGCGTAAATTCCGCGACTCATTTTACGCGACTCACAACTTAAAAAATTACGCTCGTTTGGCCTCAACCTCAACCATTACATCAGTTCATAACTACAACACAAGTGTTTTACTACTTCCAAAGAAAAAAAAAGCATACCAAAGGAACACCATCAAGGTAAGACCCTCTTGTTCGATTTTGCAGCTAGGGGCGAGGCAGATGAATATGATCTGTCCTACACCTGCTTACGTGTCTCCTTTACAAAAAGGCTGGGTACACGGTTCATATTTAATGACGTCATTAACTGCAGGAGACAGGAGTCTTGTACCATGCCTCGGGCGTCCCATCGCTCGTTTTGTCACTGGGCTGTGTGAATTAGCTTCAAGTATGAGTATGAAATCTTTATTTATGAAACATGATTTGTGGTTCTCGGTGACCGATTTGTGCTCTTGGATTATTTTGCTTTTTTTTCTATAACATTGATTTATTTTTTACTCTTTACTAGAGTAATTTCTCCGAAAGGTGAGGCCGTACAGTGTAGTAAATGTCGCACAACCATGATGAAAAATATCGTTAATGAATCCATCATACCCATATCTATTTTTCATCAAAATATTATATGTTTATTCCTCAAAGCGCAATTGAGGAATAAACATATAATATTTTTAATTTGAATTTGTGAGCGCAACTAATGATTGCGCTTCGAGGAATAATTTAGTTGCGCTTAGTTGGTTGCGCTTTGAGAAATACCCCACTTCTAGGCAAGCATGCTCCACCCTAGGCCGCATCATCTCTCTACATCAGGCGAATATGTATTAAAAAAGTTATGTTTGAGCCCCATTTTTGTAGGGGGTTATTTCGGCATTTCTATCAACCGCACACAAATTCAGACTTCAGTCTGGTACCGAGGAATTCATGGTGAAAAACCTAAGAACACATAGCCCAACCTGAGAATCGAACCCAGGATCTCATGCTGAATAGTATCGCTCGAGACCACTAGACCAACGAGGCAGGCACTAAATGTTACCTACATTATAAATCCTCAAAAAAACCTCAATATGTTTCCTTAACATAATCGACGGGCCCGTAGGTGTGGCGTGAAGCGTGGGCAGTTAAGATAACCTTTCCAAACAAAAGAATGGAAGGCGCAAATATGATAAGAGCAATGATGATAAACTGTGCTTGCTCAAACTTCAGCCTATATTTTTATTACACAACGCGGCCCCATAAAGTGCATTCCATAGTTATCGCTTCTTTTGTATTCAATTAGCCTTGCATTTAGATTACTGATGCCTTTCACGACGACAGTGGTAACGAGCGTGGTCAGCTGTCAAAACGTCCAAACAATCAACCGTATACTTGTATACCCGGTCTCCTTTTCGATACACACCTTTTCGGGACCTCCAAATTGTATGGCATCCATTGAATATTTGGTACGGTCTCATATCTTAGACTCTTTACGATGGCATCAATGGAAGTGCACGCGTTATTTGTTTCGTACAAATTTTGGACAGTCAGTCAGTGTATATTGTTGGTAAAGTTCGATTCGGGGCACATTGTTCAGTCTATTAAAGTCTTTCAGAGGTGGGTCAACTTGGACAGGGCGTGATGAGATTATGCAATGAAATGTGTTTTGTATCATCACTTATATATGGATGACAGGAATGTATTCAATGTATTTACGCTAACAAGCAAGGTCGTGACATTATTGGTAGGCCGAAATAAAGAGCATAATGATTTATGCTTTATCTTACTAATATTATTAATATTTCCTTTTCTCACACACTATTGTCTACATTTCTTTTTCATTTCTCCTTTTGCAGGTCTGCTGGCAGAAATTTCTTATGAAATAAGCAGTACCTATGTACTCATATACTATAATGTTATTTTCCTGTGTTGTCTACTGTGTGTACATAAATAGTAAAATAAAAAATAAAAATTATAAAGAGGAAAGAATTATAGTTTTGTTTGTGTGTATGTTTGTAATGAATAAACTCAAAAACTACTGTGCCGATTTCAAAAAAAAATTCACCATTAGAAAGCTAGATTATCCCTGAGTAACATAGGCTATCAAAATGTTTAAAAAATAGATGTCCACCCGTGCAAAGCCGGGACAGGCCGCTAGTCTCAAATAAAGACATTTAAAATAAATTTTAGATGCCCTATCGAACAAATTAAAATAACTTTACCATATAAATGGAACAGCTTTGATTACAATCCACAATTTCCTTGAAAAATATCTCTAATAACTCCCACTTGTCCAGCTGCAGTTGTTCCTTTCTTGTTTCTGCTAAGGACCTTTTAAATGGCTTGCGTTCTGATTACACCGCGATACGCTCCCCATTACCCGATACATGCGTAGAGATATATGCCGATAGAATTGAAGAAATAAAGAAAAAATAATTATAAATATGAATGCACTTGAATCTAGACTAGACTATAGTAGGTACCTACTTATAGTTGTACATGGTGAAGTTGCGGACGTCGTACATACCGTAACAAGTTATATCAATTGCCCAACATGAATACGTAATGTGTTATACTCGAATGATCGCCGATTCGACAGCCAGCCGACAAAGATAGGTATCGGACATTACCACAATCCACAACATGGTTTGCGGCATCGGAGATCCGAGTGCTTATACGAGTTCGATTGAATCGAGTAATCAAAGCGCCATGTCTATATCGATTCAACAACTGCTACGGCTATCTGCTGGACGATCGATATTTGTTACATTCGGAGCGACCAACGAGTTCGTGCTGTTCTCTAAATCGATTTAGAAATTGATCTATTCGATTCTGCTTCTTACGCCTTTGAGAAAAGAGTTTCTAGAACTTTTGCCGAAAAAAATATGCTTGTCATGACATGGTGGTAATTTCAAGCATTCCAAATTGATTTACTGTCAAAATCGACACAATCGATTCAATGTCAAATGTTTGCGATAGTATTGAACCCTTTTATTGAGTTGAACTTCTAACCGAATCGGTCGGTATAGTTAACGACAATGCGTTAACACATATGGTAAACTATGCAGCTGTTAAAATTGAATAACTTATGCTTTAACTGTTTAATGATGTACTATTGAAGAGTGATACAAAATAGGAGAAAGCTTCTTATATTATGTTGACTGTGCACCATATTATCCAAAACATCTCATCACGTATGTTTGTTTGTTCCGACTAATCTCCGAAACGTCTGGACTAATTATGACTTAGGCTACTTTTATTTTAGAAAAAGGTTTAGAGTTCCGAAATTGCGCAAAAAAAAAATTAAAAACCCTTTATAATGGTTAACAAAATCTGATTCAAAGGTCGAGGGCAACAGCTAGTTTCTACTAAAAATGAGGATCTATACCGAAACCTGGTTTACAAACGGTATTTATACAAAACGAAGTTTAAAAAGCACTTTCGTTGATGAATCATCATCATGTTTCTTATAAACTTACCTAACTTAGAAGATAGAGCAAAGCAAACTAATTGTACAAAACACACTATCAAGTGAATTAAGTAAGGTGTAAACCTAAAACAAGTAGGTAGCGATAACCAGTTAGCTCATCATCAGCCTATTAACCCAGTAATCAAGGCTCTTCCTACGCAAGAAGATAAAGAGCTTGCTTGCACGCCAAACGAGGCCTAATTAATTATTGTTTACGGTATTTTTTACCGTACCTCAACGGATACGGACGCAGAAGTTTTAATGGCGTAACACTGTTCACATGAGATGCTATAATCATTATCGGAACATAAAGGGTGTAAATAGACCCTTAACGAAGCCGAAAGGCACTTGTTCTCCCCGTCCTTGCGATATTTTTTTGATGAGAACCATACCTGAGAACCTTCTAGTTACGGAGATATTTGAGGTCAAAGTTCCAATTTTTTCACAAGTTTTTTTTTAAGTACCACTTTTAAAGGTTTTAACTTTGCTTTAATTAACTCCATGACCCGTTTACTATTCAAAGCATCCATCAGCACTAAGTTTTCAGTGCGTTACATTGAGTTTTACCGTAAAACGTGATTTTTCACCCCAAAAAATAAAGTCGTTTCTGTTTACACCTTGTATACTCTCTGCTTCGATACACCATTTGTCAGATGGCCCCAAAGGTTAATGAAGATATTCTCATACTAAAGCATTCTAACCTTAAATGAGTTATTAAAGAAAACCAATTAAATATACACGAACAGTAGTGGACAGGCTTACTTTCTATTTAATTCCAACTTGATTCTCGTTCGACAAATGCCGTAGAACCTTGTACAAACGCCAGCATATCAAGCTTTCCGAAACTGTTAAATTTTCCCAATCAACCTTGAACCTAATGCATTAGCGATAAAGTTGAAAATCTATTAAAGAAATTTGACAGATTGTAGTAGCTTGATGTTCTGGCCGTCTGTACAATTTAGAGAAACATGCTACTTTCACTAGCAAATAAGTTAAAGATTTCCAATTTATTCAGAAGCCGAATGTCACGTAGCCAATATGCGTAGGAAAAAAGCCGGTCAGATTCGAGAGGCGAAAACGTGGATTTCAATATTATCATCTCGAATTTTCGGCTCATTTTATGAAGTATAAAATTAGAAATAAGTTCTTCATTTGCCTTCTAAGGATGTTAGCCGGAAGGATGTATTGGAATGGCGTTATTATTATAGGGAAGACAGTTATGTTTTATAATGGTGTTGTAAGTATTCAAGCAGCGTCATGTGGCATAACTGTTATTTTGTAAATCAACAAACATTTTTTTAAACCGGTACCTTCAAGCTTATAACTTGTCATAAGTAACATAACATCACACCTGCAGTAATCCCCGAAGCGTTTGGCAGAGGTGTACCTAAAAAGACACCCAGAGTTTATGTTTAATGAAATAAATATTTTTATAAAAAAATAAATTAAGTCCCATGTAAAAGGGGGCGAGCCTAATGCCGTCAACCGGGCACAAATCCAGACTCCGTGGCTGCTACTGAGAAATTACTGATGGAAAAACCCAATAACACTTTGCCCGACGGAGGAATCGGGTCAATCTCCAAAACGGGCGTATTCGTGTGATCGCTCTGGTGCTTTTCAGATATTGAAATTTAATGGTAATTACGTATCTCATTAAAAATAATGATATTCAAATGGTATATTTTTACTAGTGGCCTTCAATTTACACAAACAGTTATGGAAATATTTAAGTTCAAAAAATTTCGCGACCAGAGCAATCATAATTGGTGCCAGAGTGATCATAAATGGTGAAATCAGTGAAACAAAAAAATAAATATTGATAAAATATTATTTATTTAGCCGTTTTCAGTCATATTCAGTGTACGTGTACAAGATTATTATGTAAGAGAAATGTATTATTGACTTTACAAGCCATTGTGCGTATAGATCTGGATTATTTTTTATCTTGGCCATTCTACGACGCTCAGCGTATTTCTTCCTAAGACGTTTTTCTTCAATAGATCATTTATTTAGAGGCATGGTTTCAATCTGCAACAATAGTCAGGGCCATCTTTCCCATTGGGCATTCTGGGCACTTGCCCAGGGCCCCACGGGAACACCCAAATACTCCGAAATATGTTATTCCGAATTTCGATGTTCCGATTTTCAAAAGTCCGAATTTCATAATACCTAAGAATTAAAATCTCTATTATTAAAAATTACGAAATACATTTTACCGAAAGTCGTAAATCCGATTTGTTTGTTTTCCGATTTTCATACGACCGAAGAATCAAATGCTCGATGGGCTGTCGGTCCGAAAAACGACATTCCGATTTTCAAAACTTCGAATAAACTGCTAAAATTAAGTTTCTAATTGTGATATTTGGCATAACACACTTGGCATAATCTTTAAATGAAAAAAGATGATCAATTTCATATTTAACCTTAAAATTAAAACATTGTCTTAAAAAGTCAAAAGGGTGAGCTACAAAAGTAAGTGACAGAAAGGAATCGCTGCAAAACCGACTCCACGTAGTCTTGTCTGCCCTACCCCAAGAGTGTAATTTAAAACCGCGTAGGCGCGGAGGGGCGAGGCGGCCCGCGAGCTGAAGAGCAGGTGGTTTTAACGCTGTCCGCCGCGGCTGAGGTTGGCCGGCGAAGCCGGCCAGCAAGCCGAAGCTGCGGTGGTGAGCGTAAAACACATCTGCGATGATAAGCTCGCGTGGGACCGCCGGAGCCCCGCAGCGCCGGAGCCGTGACAGAAACCATGCCTGCTGCCTGTTGCATGCTACATGCTTGCTTGCATGCTGCATGCTTGCTTGCATGCTGCATGTTTGCTGCATGTATCTTGCATGCTTGTTTGCATGCTGAATGCTTTCTGCATGTATGGTGTATGCTTGTTTGCATTATTGCATGCTGCAAGCTTGTTGCATGCATGGTGTATGCTTGTTTGCATGGTTGCACGCTTCATACAGGGAAATAAACTGTTTTATAATTATTGATGTTTTGTTTGATTGATTCGGGTACCATCTATTGTTAGTGAATCATTTGGGTTAAGTTAGGTAACAGTGACCATTAACGGATCAGATCCCCTCTATTGTTGGTAATGTGTTTATTAATTTATTTGTCTTGATATTCACTTTTATAAGGCGTTTTTATTTCGGAATTCTAATTAATCGGTATTTAAATAATCGGAATTCGTATTTTTGATGTTTCGTATTATCATTAAGTCGGACTTTTTGTTGTTCGATCTCTTGAAACTCGGTATTTTAAGAATAGTAATTATGAACGTTAGGAATATCGAAAAATAGGAATTATAAAAATAGGATAAATGATAAATCGGAATTGTCATATTAGGAATTTTGAACCATTCGGAATTATGAAAATCGGTATTTTAAAATTCGGATTTGTGACTGTCGGAATAAAGTTTTTCGTATTTATGTAGTGTACCCGGGCCCCACAATCCAAAGAGGCCCCAATTTCCTATAAGTGTCAAAGATAGTGGCTTTTTGAGCTTGCTTCGCTTGCTTTTACAACACACGCATTAAAATTTCTAAAAATAAAAATGATAAAGAAAGGAACAGGGCTCTCTGAGGTTTATGCTATACCACTAGTTGGCGTCTGGATTGAGAGCTCAAGTTACACTCACATATTTAACAGAACATAATAAAGGCCCATCATTCATGGACCTTTGCTTCGTTCCATATTTTTAACTAATTTCCCTACAAGTCTCAATTTGTTTTGCTAGGATTTAATAAATGTGCCCTCACTGAAGACGCATATGCTTTTACTTACTACTTATATTTCCGTATGAACTTGTCACGCGAAATCCTAAACTATCAGAGTAAGGATGCAAGAAAAATTTGAGCTCGCTTCGCTCGCTCTTGCATCTTACAAGGGGCCCCATTATTGTAAAGTGCCCAGGGCCTCCAATTGGTTAAAGATGGCCCTGAAAATAATTGTGATTAAATTTTAGAGACGGGGTTACAGTTGTGGTAGCTAAATGCAAGGTAAAATACGTCAAAATCTGTTTATGGGTTTAGGTTATCCGAAAAAACCCAGGAAAGGTTATAAATTAAACGTTATATGCTTAGTTCATCGTTTGTCATTATTACAGTCCGGTA
The DNA here is from genome assembly GCA_905220335.1 of Noctua pronuba. Lineage (NCBI taxonomy): Eukaryota > Metazoa > Arthropoda > Insecta > Lepidoptera > Noctuidae > Noctua > Noctua pronuba. The sequence continues at coordinate 11,635,816 of LR999902.1, forward strand.
CTACTACTTAAAATAGATTTATAACTTACAATTAATGCAAAATATCATCGCTCTGGTCTTTTTGGACAGAGCAATCAGAGCCATAGCGATCAGAAAAAGTCACAAAATCATAAATATAGCCGAATTTAAAAGCAGTATAAAGTTGTGATTACGTCTCATAAAAAACATCATAACGATCACTTAATTCACATAACAAACACATTCACAAGCTTACTATTGAATTTAAATAACGTGCCATAGCAATCATAAAATTCGAGAACCAAATCCAGAGCAATCATAAACTTACCTTCGTAATGTTGGAACGCGGAAACGTGGCACACAGGTATCCTCCTCGGCGGTTAGACCACTACCGACGCTGCCCCGCGGGAGGGGAATAGAGTGTCTGTAATGCGTAACTATGGATGAGGGCGATGTTTTACCTCAGCGCAGAGCGATGAGATAAAATGCCCGGTCACGATTTTAAATTCAAATTGTGGCAAAAGTATTGTTAATATAACAAAAAAAAAATTATTACTATGAAGATTAACTATTTGTTATGTAATCTAAATAAGTTGTTTCATAAGATCCTTCTCATTAAAAAGTTAAAGAATATTTTTTTCATTCAATCGGGAGTTGGGTCAACCCAGAGCGATCAGGATTTTAGGGTTTAAGATTTTTTTTTAAATATTTATAATGATCTTATTCATAATATTAGCCTTGTACCACGTAGATTAAATACCGAACTGTCTATAAAAAAATATTTTGAAAACGTTTTTCGATTTTAAAATGGTTTTATCCCGTCCGACACGCAAAAAAATGCCTCTGGAGATCGACCCAATCACACCCAGAACCTACACTGACATAATTAAGTCAGTTTAATGAATTCAATCATTCAAAACGGTATCACGTTTCTCATCATAGCTTTAAGTTCCTTATCAGTTTTTTTCGACATTTTATGGCACTACTCCAGTTTCCGTCACATTACCCTCATAATAACCTGTTACCATAAAATAAATAAAACTTACAATTTAAGAACATAATTATTCGATCAATATATTAATCTTATCAACAGCCTTGCGGCTAAGGGCCTCCAATCGATCTTGCCGAGACATAAACACGCCATGAACTTATCTGCAGCGGCTGATAAAAGCTTTAATGGTCATCAAACACTTTAATATATTGTGTAGAAGTTCATGCTATAAAACTGATAAACTTGGGCCCAAACAGTTTTTTATGATAAATAGCGGTCGAAATGTGTAAAAATGTGAAATAAGGTTAGAATCTTCACACCCTTTACTGCTCTGCTTCGATTGTCGCAGGGTTCGTGTGAGATTACGATATCATGTTGTATTATGTGTTCTTCTGATGACCTGGTGAAGACCGCAGAAATCCGCTTAATGTGATCCGTGATAAGCATAAAACTATGGCTCACCTCTTGTCCTGCTCTATGTGTATTCGTCCTGCACTTTGAGGGACTTGTCCAAAGCCACCACCAACGCCGCCGAGGTGGCAGAGTTCTGGTCAAAGCCAATTTGATTATAAAAAAGGGAATCATTGACACGACGAAGAATAAGAAGCATAACACTGGTTGATTAAGCAATGCCTGGGAGAGGCCTATGACCAGCAGTGGTCTCCCAGTTGATACGGTAATGTCTTTTCAGTTATTGAATGTGTGGATCGACAGATCTCATTATTTTCAGCACTCTTAAGCAAGTTTAAAGAATGAGGGAGAAGGAGGAAGTCTAGATTAAAAATCGCATATCTTAAGACATGCCAATACAATACTAGAGTATCCAACGATGTGACGACGTTAACGTCACGATATCGAGGGGACTCCGAAGGTTCGTGGCGAACTTCAGTGTAAGCAATATTTCTTAAAATAAACACGTTATTAGAGGCTCTATTTATAGACAAGGAACACAACTCAAAGATAGAATAAAGATAGCCTAAAGCCTGTTTACCTAAATCCCTACAAGGGATAGATACACACAGTACAGCATATTTACTTTGGAAACAAACGTGTTTGTCTCACTCAAATCGCTGACGCTATATTTTATTATGTGATCGAAGATAACATTTTGATAAAGGTAAACACATTCGTCTGCTATTCTTTTACGACTTGCTAAATCGTGCAACAGAAATACCTTCTATCTATCATAAATTATTGCATCTTTTTAATTTCTGATTCTAAGGGGCAATAGCAAATATAACTACAAATATAAAAAAAAAACAAATAAAACAAAAATGATAGTGAATGAAATGTCAAATATGACTACTTTTATACAGGATGGAAAGGACAATTGTTTACAAAAATCAGCAGTAGTCATTACAAAAAAAAATGCCCTTTTGTAGGAAACAGATTTTTTTTATTTATTTATTTAAACTTCATGTACAAAAGTGGTACATAGGCGGACTTAATGCCACAAGGCATTCTCTACCAGTCAACCTTGGGGTCAAATAGGACAGCATAGTGATAGAGTACAAAAAAATAAATAAGAAAAATATCATTTTGTTAACATAAATTGAAATACATAAATAGGCACATACTAATACATATATATTATATTTATATTTTTATTATTTTATATTATATTATTATTTTATATTATTTTTAATTACCGCTGAAAAATTTCGATGTCCGGGGGTCAGAATGAAGTACTGAGTATGTGGTAGCTGTTTTTGTGTGGGTGTCCCTTCCACCCTGTAATAATACAGGGTCACACGACAAAACGAATATATAATACTAACTACAATAATAGTTAATACTTGAAGCTAGCTTTCAGTATCGACAAAATAATGAGATCCTCAAACCCCCCCAAGACTCGAGGTTTCAGGCTTCACAATGTAACAGCCAAAAGGGCTGTCAAAGTCCTAATGCCAATAATGATGATATATTCTCACACTTCCCCTTTGGAGAGTAAGCAGACCTGCAAGAAGGGAGACACCAATCTCTAGGAAAACTTAAGAAATTTTTATGAGCATAAATCATTATTTCATCCAACACGTCTCGTTCCCAAAAGTTTGTCTCAAGAAGGCCGGAGAGCAATCTGAGTAAAATTCAAAATAAGCTCACGTGCTAGGGACATGTAAATCTACTTACACCCGTGAGGAGAATGCTAACAGCGTTATAGTAGCTACACTATCTAAGTAGGACTGTAAATATTTTTTGTTGGGAAATGTAGTTTTGAATGGGATTGCAGCATTTAAATATGGGAATGGTGCTAAAGTTATAGCATAGCATATTATGAAGTTGTTGTTGTTGAGTATATATTTAAAAAAACTGAATGAAAACATTGCAGTATTAATTTTGGTTGGTAATGCATTAACATAATCCCCGAAGGGTTCGGCAGAAGTGTACCCATGAGTAGTGTGGCTGTGGCTGCTACTGAGAAATTCTTGATGGAAAAACCCATAAACACTTTGGCTGACCCGGGAAACGATTGCAGGACCTCATACCTGCAACCTAAAATGTATCCGATATGTAGATAAAATTGGTTCTACAAGGTTAAATAAAGTTATCTGGTGAAACTTAACAGACGTGATGGGTATCAATATCTAATGAGAATGACAATTAAAAAATCTTACCTCATTAGTTCAACTAACTACCCACAACACTAATTACGGGGTTAACGTCCGCTGGAAGACTAGTAACTTGAAAATATGAATTTAGTTTTTTGTAATTTTCTTTAATCGACCTACTCATCACTGGTCCGAAAATCTGACAACCAGTTTCACCAAGGGGTATCTTATTACCTAGTAGGCTAGTTCTTACTGGGCTGTGGAGCCATCCTAAAGCTCGTTGGTTCGACGATACCGTCAAAATCGCAAACACCTGGATAAGGGGCGCACAGAACGGGGAAGTGTGACAAAGAAAGGGGAGGCCTATACCCAGCATTGGGTGATTCCGGGCTGATATGATGATGATTCATGTAAAATAGTGGTATTCAGCTGCATCCGGTTATACTGGAAGCTGATACCAACATAGTTGGGAAAAGACTAGGCAGATGATAATGATTATATTTTTCTTTGATCGTCATTTGATATACTAAGCAAGTCTTTGAAGTTACACTAAGTAATTTAATTAGATCCTGTACAACAACCCTGGTAACTCTGCAACAAACGTATTGTTCAGAAGCATATGCTATACATACACATAAATTAGTTTACAGTGCGTGAGCGGTACGCGTGAAGTGGCAAACAGTTGCCGACATCAGTCAACTGCCAATGAGCAGCTCTTTGACGTACCGACCGAAACTATTGAGCTAATACTCGCTCCACTTCTCCGCGTTTGATGTACGACGTAGCTATACTTAGAGAGAGGTCAATTTGCAGTTTTAGGAAATGAATGTTTGTATGTCTGTCCTCTATGGGTTCCTAAATCATTAATCCGATTGTGTTGAAATTTTGTGGCTTCTTAAGTGTATCCCAGGAAAGGTTCTTGTTCCATACAATCGATATATTTACGTGGCATTGCAACCATGCCCGGTACAGCTGTTGTTTAAAACAAAATAGGCGGCCCAGAATTCGGCTAAGAGCTTAACTTCTTTAGTGTCATCCATCAGATCCTGCAACGTACAGTCAACAGGACACATAAGACATGACATCAGGTATCCCATCATTTGTTGATCAACACCACACTTACACTACAGTTTACAGACATCTATAGGGCAGTCAGCAGCCATAAGACATCAATGTAAAAATTTCAAAGAAAATATTTAGTCTTGTGATGTCAAATGCTGGGGTAGGCATCACAAAAACAATCAATTTGAACTGTTTACATCAAATACGGCAAGTTAAAACTGCGAAACTATTAATGCGAAGGCGACATTTCTGTCGTGAACCCCTCCTAAGAGTCTCCTACCAGTCAGTATGGCTCTGGGTTCTCTTGAAGGTAGTTCTATAAAGTCTTCATTTTATTTGTGGGAATAATATTATGTCTTCCAGAAGGTGCTATCATACCGGCAAGGACAGATTGTAGACACAAAAGTCTGTCATCGTACGGTGTCCGCAGTTAGTCAATAAATGTCCATACCGTTTCCACTAAACTTAGAGCATGTTTTATATTTTTTAAAGATTATGTTTTCCTTAAAGAATTTTACAGGTCCCACGTTTAACAAAACAAAGAAACTGTTACACCGTCTTAAATGTTTGGACCTACTTTAGATCGTGCTGTGACTACTATCACAATTTAATAGGAGACTGTTTATGTGAGCTTTGAACGTGCTCCTAATATTCATTTTCTTTTATAACGTAAAATGTCTTAAGAATGAGTTCATTCATTGATAGTTTCGAACGAAAAACTTGTATTACGTGATACCTTCAATCTTTTTAAATCAAGTTGATTATTTTTATTATTTTTGAACGATGAAACACGATCACGTTTTCTGCGTCAAGAGCAAAATAAGCCTACTGAAAAGAACACAGCCTTTTACTTCTTCTTCGTGACGATGACAACTAGCTTACCTTACTCGAATCACTAACCTATTAGTCAAAAGTTGAATGCAATATGTGACCGTTTAGGGTCTCATATGACGTAAACAGGTAATCAATATCTGAAAGCATTGAAATAAAACAATACTTTCAAGCACTACAAATGTGACAAGGCCACCATAACTGTAAAGATCACACAATAAATCTTCTAAACCAAACAAACAGCTGAATGGACCAACCAAGCGAAATTCCTCGAACAACTCTCGAGGCACACAAGAATTTAATAAAGTTCACGTTTTATCAAAAGTCGTCAAGTATGAAAACGCCGCACACAATACAGGCTAGAGGTTAATTCCCATCAATACAATGTTAGGAACAGCTTTGGAAAATATTATACGTGCCCTGTGCGACCCCATGTTAGTGCAGTCTCACTTCGGGCAGTTTTCACTCAAGGGTTAAAAGAGGAAGATTCTATGGTGAACTTGGTATAGGTTTATAGTTAAAAAAGGAAACTCTTGCAAGCAGTGTTTTAACTCCAAAGCAATCAAAATCAAAGCATTTATTTCAAGTAGGCCAGTCAGCCAAAAGGCGTCGCGGCAGACCTGGTTGAAGATGGCAGGACGAGCTGGACAAAACAAACGACCAGTGGCCCAAATTAGCCCTAGATCGCTACAACTAGAACTCATGGGGCCCAGCAATGGGATGTCGCAGGCTAACAGTATCAGTATCAGGCCAGTTACAGGCACTTTTGAATTATCGAAACAAAGACAACAACAAAATGAAGCTACAGTCCCAGTCACAAGGCATATGAACTGTGAAAGTACTGTAGTTGTCCAAAGCTTAGGTCTCTATGGAGATGACGGACAAGAAACTCCATGGACACTCTTTTAAATTAGAATATTATTACTAAACCTTGGTTACATCATTCATGTTGAGATTATTGCAGTAACTGCAGTACTTCATTATCATCTTGTCCTTGTCACGTGTTACTTGGGGTCGGAATAATACGCTTTTTCTTCTATTCACGCTTGACAACGGTAGGAAAAATACTTCCGTTGACGGAGGAAGAAACTAGGTAATAATTAAGGTAGTCCACTTATTCCGTTTAAAATTGGATGGCAAAACAAAAGTCTCACATCAATTAATATCAAGGAAATTAGTTCAAGCCGTAAAGGTAACGGACGGAAGTTATCAAACAGTTAAAGACGAGATCGAACTGCAGTATCTAAGAAATGATCTAGTTTGTTTGTTTTTATTATGAGAATAACCATCACATAAATCTAACTATTAATCATTTGAACAACGTGCAACGCAAGCATTGATTCCATTTTCCTAATAAACTATTGCTCACAAACCGGGACTGCTTGTATGTCTGTTCATCAATTACCATTAGTATTATATTCCACATACTTTAACAAAGTAAAAATGTCTGTTACTACAAAGAAAAATGTTAATTACTCGATGTAAAAATTCAAAGAATTAAACAGATTTATGAACACAAACAAGCAGTATTGACAGCTCACATAATTCCCACTAAAAACACAAGAGAGCATAACTTGAAAATAATTAAAAAATGTCGTCAAACGACATGTTAATCTCGAAGATTTCTATAAAAAGTTCTTCGAAATAGTAGTGGCAGAGTAACGTGAGTTATCTAATCGGACTAATACATCACGTAAGTTGGACGGGCAACGTCAGGCGGCGAGCTAGTGAAACGTAATGTATAGCATGCTTTATTAATATTCATAGAGACCCATTTGTTAATATACACACGGCTGACAGCTCAATTTCACTCGCAATACGAACCACACACTTCCCATAGAACCATTCCCGGCCAATTATATCTGATATTGGTACTTTCATCTTTGTCTATTAGGATTACTAATTGCGTGTATTTATTTTTAAGTTTGGAATTAACTAATTGTCTTCTGATGCATCGTTCCTGTCAGTTCTAGACGGCCATGTTTAATTTTTGTTTTTGGAATCATTTTTGTTTGGTGATTACGTTCTACACTTTCACTATTCCTTGGAATGAATACTTTTTAAACGATTTATTATTTCTTGCTTGCCTCTCACATTTTCTTCTTATTTGTCTATTCGTGGATAGATTTCTGAATTGTCTTCATCGCTTTGCTCATTTTACTAGCATCGTCACCTACCTGAGCTTTCTTTAGCAATTCATCTTTCCTCTTATCACACGCTTCATTTCTGGCAATCTAAAATCACGTACTGTAGCACAAACTGTATACTCGTGCATTGACTAAAGTGTCACAACTTCCAACAGTTGTAGCTGCAGAGTGAGCAAAGACTCTCAATGAAGTGTCATCGTAGTGAGTACCAGTGAGTACAAGTGAGTGCTAGTGGGTGCACTCCGTGTCTCCGTGTTGCCCAACGTTGTATAAGTGGCGCTATTGCTCTTGTGACACTGCACAATTTACATTTTAGTTAATGTTTTGTTTCCTCTTCTGTATCCTCCTACTCTTTCATTGGAGTATCGGTGTAACTGGCCTGCTGGTAGTCTATAGCCTGTGATGGAGTGCTTAAAATGAGCACTTTCTGTACGCTTTTCTCTCAAGGCACCTAAAGCATTGCCTGGTTAAGTAGGCGTCTTAAGTAGACCTGCAAGATACCATACACAAAAAAAAATGCTTAAAATTGGAATCCTATTCCTAACCCTAAGCGACATGCTACATAAATGTTCCTGTCTTTTTCTACATTACAATAAGTTATTAATAGGAACATTTAGTGATTCACATTTGCCAGGTGGATAATCTCAGGATACAGGTAGATCCAACCACCTGTTAGTTTCTAAGTAGACCCAATGCAGAAAATCAGTAGATCAATATCTATTCTGATCGGCCTTAGGACCCAGTCAAGTCCTCACCCTCCGAACTATGTTGGCGTCTGCTTCAAGTTTAACCGGAAGCAGTTGAATAATAGTATTTTGCATGGTGCGGCCGTCTATCTAACCTCCACAACCCAGTTACCACAATCCAATTCAATGTTCAATCTACGCTTTTTACTAGTTATCACTTTCACCGTCCGAGAAGATCGGTCAAACAAATTGAAAACAGCAATTCTTCAAACTGACAACCAACAAAACTGTTATTAAAATCCAACTTCACAGCGGATAAAAAACCTGACGATCGTAACGCCTTCGACTCTATCCTAATCTAATCTCAGCAGAAACTCCATCAATATTATAACGCGTCCGTATTTTTTGGCATTGCACGTAATAGATTTTTTCTTTGCGTTACGAATCGCATCCGCAGAATACTATTTCAATTTCCCACCACGTTTACATTGTAACTATTTTGTGTGATTGTCATTTACAAATCATAAGAAACGGCCTACAAAAAGTTCGGCTTATCAGAATAGGGAATTAAAAAAAGCAAAGTTATTTCTTTCACAATCCAATGTAATTTCTTACTGGTTCATTTTTTAATTGCTTTTTTTTGGGCATAACAATCGGCGAAGTTGGCGCGGACAGCGGGTGGCCGCCGGCCGGCCCCTTTGCCTCTCATATTATTATAATTATTCCATTAACTTGTACCACTGCAATTATTACGTGAAATTCCATCTCATACTGTCATGTAGACGCTAATTCGCAGTCTTCATACGTCCCTCGATGTAAACAACAATTATTTTACAATTTTAACATTTAGGTAACAATGTCAGTCGTTAAGCAAAAATACATCAACTAATTAAATTACTGGCCATATACATTTCTGACATCGTCATTTCGAATCTGTGTAAATTCGAAAGTTGAAAAAGGAATCTTCGAATAAAAATTGCAAAACACGACACAAAAGAATCCACATCATTGTCGCGTCGTTAAATAAATAAATAACTGTCGATTACGACCAAAGTTAACAATGCAAAAAATCGACTTAATTTTTAACAATCTTATAAACAAAGATAAATTCGTGCCGCCCGCCGCCGCAGTATGACGTCGCATCACCACCCGCCCTTTGCAAGATTTATATCCGCTATAAAAAACATTAGCAAAGTCCATTGCGAGATATCCTTTCGATTACACGGCAAATTTTAGGTTTGAACCAGCAGTGTAACGCAGTACACATAAAACATTCCTTTATTGACAGTTGCGCCATACGGCGAAGATCTGCAACATTTAACTTTTGTTACTTTTCTAATACCCTGTGGCGTGGGATCAGGGATCACGAACTATTTTTTATAGGGCCGATTACAAAACCTGTTGTAATTAAAAACAATTTACGAATAATAGCAGCTATGAATAATTTAGAGATCGTTCACTGTCATTAGAGTACAGATTGGGGTTTTATTGACCTTATTATTTATTTATTTAGGCCTTCGTTTCTATATTGGGTTCTAGTCAATTACTTCATAATGTTTGTGTATTGGTTGGGCGTGGAACTATGAAGCCTATAAGAGGGCCATAAAATCGAAAACAGATTCCAGAGAACGAGCTCAATGATCACCTACGGAAATGCTCTTACTGCTTGTCTGCCTCAAGTTTTGGGTGAAGTCTATGGAATGATTCTAAATTGAAAATGTAATTCAACTTGTAACCAATTTCTAAATTCAAAGGTTGAACACCCCTGCTATACCCAAATTTAAATTCAAACCGCTACAAAAACAATGTTTGCGGTGAGCATCAATTTTTTTTCAAAAACAGAATTCCGAAAATCCGCACTCGTGTGCAGGTAGCGATCGAATTTTAAAACTATTTGTATTTCCGAAAAAAAAACGTGCAACAATAGACGATGTATACCTGACGCCGATTATAATAAGGCACAAGAATTATGACGACATCCATAGTCATCCATATGTTGTTTTATTTTGTCTATGAGTAGAAAAAATATTTAGTAGTCTTCTGTAGTGTTTGGTGAGTGAATTATTCGTTATTAGTTGTTTGGCCGGGTCGTTAGAAATACGTTTACAATTTTGTGGATGCGCCCATTTTTTGGAGTGCCCTCGGGCGGAAAAGGAGTTTCTGCGTCGGTTGGCTACTTGAATCGGATTAGCTACAATTATAAGCATTAGGCCTGTTGCATGTGAGACGCAATGAACTGAGAGATAGGGGCATTTTTTTGGAAACCAGAGTTTTATTAGTTCCGTTTCTTGTTTGTTAGCTTTTGTAAGGAGCTTTTGAGATGTTTGTGGAATCCGCGGTCGATATTATTATTACTAATCTTCTTGTAGAGTTGCTGCAACGTATATTTTAATTGTTATTTTTCTCACAAGTTACCATATCTACATTCCTCAAATTGACAAGACGAGAGGCATTTTGGCAACCACGTTCGTCGTTGGAGTTCTAACACTACATACTTAAGTAAATGGTATTGTACCATTACCTAGGTATAATTATGCAGTTTTTTCACTCTTCTGGAATGTTGCTATTTTTGACTTACGAGGTGTTAGCACTTAAGTAACGCTGTGTTTAATATCTCAAGACCAGTTCAGTAACCTCGAGACCTAGTATTCATACTCATAAATATAAAGCAGCATAAGTAAGTTGACAAAAATATAAATCCTCCATGTTCAATAAACAAAGTAAACAACTGAGGCATGTCCTCACTATGTCCAACAACAGTGCTCATTAGTCCAGGCCGGTTGGACATGGACACCGACCTCGCCACAGTAAATGATAATAATGAGCAGTTATTATTTCCCTACTATATAATTATTAACCTTTTTCCGACATTTCCGACCAAATTACACTTGCGATTGGGACTCAACTACTCACTTCTAGGCAAGGTTAGCAAAGATAGTAGATTTTTTTTTTAATACAAATAAATGATGTAAACATTCACATCAAAAGTCATTTAAAAAAAGTAAACACACCTAGTTTATATCTTCAAAATTGTACTGTTACATTTTTTAGCATTTAAAACATAATTATGTACTTACTTAACAATTATGAAAATAGTTCATCTATGCTGCCCTGACCACCGGCAGCCTGGACCTTGTTCCTGATGCCGATAGGCTATATGTTTATTTTAATTTTTTTAATGTTTTATTTGGTTTTGTTTTAAAACTGCAAAATAATATGTCCAGAAAAAAAAAATTGCTCAGGTTAGTGCAGACAATAATCAAAATGTTTTTTCAATGGTCAATTTAAAATGCAAATCGAATATTTTCCAGCGGAACAAACCGCTTTGCCCATCCCTGCATCAAGCACACCCCTGTTATTACCAACGTTACACGCACAATCACCAAATAAGATGTTTATTAATGTTTATAGAACGAGATTTAAATTAATCAAGAGAATAATAACTTTATTTTGATTGGCTATCGCTTTCGCGGAACGGTTAAGGCGAGTTTTTTCCTTTTATCATTGGCTAGATATCTTGATTAATGATTTTTAATCGTTACGACTTTTTTGCTGTCGGTCCGTGACCTTGACTACTCTATAAAGGTAGGACGACTTTGTTGATGGTACACACGGCGGCACATGAAGCTGTACACTTCCAGTATAACTTGGCCTCGCTTTGTATAGATTTCCTATCCAATGAGAGATCCGCATACTAAAACTGGTTTTGTAAAGCTTGATTGGCCGTCGTGCGTACAACTGACTGATATTGATTCGTCATATTTGTGTGCTTTGATTTCTATTAATAAAATAATAAGTAATGTCCGTTCTCGTTTCTCCCGGATGTTATCTGAAGAGTGGATTTTGTGTGCTTACTGCTTGAGTTTTTTTTCTGAACTAATCAATTAGGTAAATAGGTACAGACGCCAGTACATCAAGCTACTACAATCTGTCAAATTTATTTAATAAATTTTCAACTTTATCGCTGAAGCATTGGGTTCAAAGTTGATTGGGAAAATTTGACAGTGTCGGGTAGCTTTGATGTGCTGGCGTCTTGTACCTACATAGATTTCAATACCGTGATGACGACAAGAAATTCACAAATATGTTTTGTTGGCAATTTTGGAGGTGGTGACTCCATTTTCTTTGCGATTTGTACTGTTCTAGTTACGAGAAGATTTTTTTCCTTGTGTCGGATAGGATTTGTACTTAAACTGTAAACTTATTCTGAAGTAAGCATTTACAGTTTAACTCAGGTGCATGATTTGGATTTTTTCAACTACACTCGCGAGCAAAAGTATGGAATTTGGAATTGATTCCACGCGATCTTGAGTACTTAATAACTAGTTAAGAATAATAAAAATTACCATTTTTATTTTAAAGGTAAATCACACCAGTATTTAAGGAGTTATCCTGGATTGAGTGGAGGAGTAAGGAAAACGTAGTTACGGAAATCTGCGACTAGTTTAGGAATTGAAACAAAACAAGCGCCGATTTCATCTTACCGCTATTATAAATGCGAAACTTTGTATGGATGGATGTTTGTTACTCAATCACGCCAGAACGGCTGAACAGATCTGGATGAAATTTGGCATAGAGAAAGATTATAGTCTGGAATAGCACATAGGCTTTTTGTCTCCGTAGTACGATCCCGTGGGACAATTACTGAACTCTACGCGGGCGAAGCCGCAGGCATAAGTCAGTGTAATCTGTTTAAGTCTTAAACTTTCAATCCCACATGACAACACAAATAAAAATGAACGAAATGAACGGACGGACTATAAAATAAAAGTTTTATATGAAACTGATATTGGGTGTCGTGCACAAGATAAAGATAACACACTCATAAAACCGATGAACGCTCAATTAGAGGTCTTGGGACTTTTTGGCTTTTTTTGCGGAATCATAAAATTGTATTTAATTTCACGTTTATGGCAAATTTTGTGGTCTGTCATAAACAATCATTATTAAGTGGAATTAATTTAGTATCGTATAAGGAATATCATGCAAAAAAATACTCTGCCCATTTGTGTGCAGTTAATATCACTAATTAAATCTGATACATCGTAAGTAGTCGCCACCGCCAGAGCATTAATTTACCACAAACTGTCAAATTTTCTCATTCGATTTTGAACTTAACCAACAACATTTTATGGTTTAAAATCATTTGGATAAATTTGACAGTTTGTGGTAACTTGATGTGCTGGCGACTGTACCTACTTAATCGCATATTTACATGTATGACCTAAGTTATTACACTTGTTGGTGATAGCGATAGTATTATTCCTTTAGAAGTTTTTGATTAGGTGAACTAGTTGTAACACTTTGTTTCTCTCTATTAAAACGTACTTACTTGTACAATATTAAACGTCATTGTTGTTTATACTTTCATACTTTAATAGTTCAATTAGTGAATCTATTTATTCTTAGCTGTGACAACATACAAGGTAAATGTCAAGCTTAACTTACAATTATATTATTTACTAGCGACCCGCCCCGGCTTCGCACGGGTGGACATTTATTTTTTAAGCTCTCTGAAAAATATCTTTTGAATGGATTGTCCGATTGGAATAAAATAAAAAGTAATTTATAGCTATTGAAACAATCTTGCTCAATAAATAGTTTATTTGGATAAGGATTAGTATTTGACGATAATATGATCAATAAACATACCTAGGCTAATAATTTTAATTACTTTTATTCTATGGAAAAGTGGTTATAATGGCTAAAATATAAATGTTTGGTTTATACTATCGCGGACTTTTTTGTAGGCATTATTGAGTTCTAAAACTTTTCTATAAAAGTCAACCATACATCTCTAACCATTTAGGCAGCGTTCGCGAGAATCGTTAACGTACGGCAGTTTTTTCGACGCCTTACTGCACAATTTTCACTACCACGAAAAATCCTATCTATTTTCCGGGATAAAATATAGCCTATACGGATTCGGAAGAATCCCTCTAAGTAATGGTAAAAGAAATTTTGAAATCGGTCCAGTAGTTTTTGAGCCTATTCAATACAAACATACAAAAATACAAAAATACAAAGGTTTCCTCTTTATAATATTAGTATAGATAAACAATCCATCAATAAATATAATACAAATGTAGTTTCCAATAATGTTGCAGGAATTCACTCTGAATGATAAGGGTGACTCATTTTAATAAGTAATTTAGTACTGGCCATTACAATAACTTATACTTATTAATTTTACTACAAACTATACCTATAAAATGCTTCGGTACATAATTCAAAAATAGAACAACAGAAAACAAATAGAATTTAAAAAAAAACGCAACAATGTCCTGCAAAAAAAAAAAAGGAAAAAAATCCTATTGTGATTTTGACACGTTGGATGACATTGCCAATTTTGACTAGAATCGATCTGAATAAAACCAACATTATTTGTGACACATTAGTCTCTTTGTAACCTGGTTAAAAAACTTGTAGCCACACAAAAAGTATAATTGCTTTTCAGTAGGTAAGTAGAATTCTCTCCGCTACAGTACAACCCAAGATTTCCTTTCAGGATTCTCAACAAACATCATGATTCAATAAAAAGTCGTAGATATACTTATGATTATGTTGAAAATTCTTTACTTTCCTATGCATTTTTGACCTTTGTCCTGTGATTAATAATCTACATGCATAAACTCACGCCTTTTTCCCATGGGGATAGGCAGAAACCACAGAGCGCCAACTCCTTCGATCGTAACATACTCCTTTTGCGTCGTCCACATTCATACATCTGGTCATACACGCACACCGGTGCAGGTACTACGCACCTGACCTTTCTGAATAACCTCACCAATAAGGTCAGTGTAAGTCCTTCTCGTGGATACCAGGTACCACTGGTATCACATACATATACCACTGGTATCCACGAAACGGAAACAGACGCCGCGGCAAACCATTGCAAAAATGGCGAGATGATATCGTCGCACTGGCTATAGAGTGGACCAGAACGGCTCAAGATAAGCATAGATGGAAACAGATGGAGGAGGCCTTCATCCAGAGATGGATGACCCCTTAATAGTTTAAGTTTTTAAATGCAATTTCTTTAGTTATAAAGGCTATTTTTATTTTATTTTTAGTATGCCCTTCTAGACCCTAGGAGGACATACACTGACCTAGGGGACGCCCTAGAATCTAGGGTGTCCCGTTCCATCGTTGACACTCACGTCTGCCTTGTTAAATACCTTTTGTTAGTCACCTTTCACTTTTCATCCTCTACACATGACCAAACCATCTAAGCATACTCTTTTCAATTTTTGTCACTACATTTTCTTTTAATGTAATTAAATAAACTTCTTTAAAAGACAAAAAAGGATTTACTTTGGATTTATCGGTAGTTTTATAGGATTAATTGCAGGTTTGCAACCCCTGCTACCATGGCAAGGACCACTCTTCTTTCCACTCAGTATTTTTTTATTCACATCATGAGATCAACCTTTAGACCAGTTTCTGAACTGAAAGGAGTGGGTATTAAAACCCCAAATTTTTTAACAGACTTTAATACAGAAATACTCATTATAGCAACAAAAGAATTTAAAGATATGAATGTTACGGTCAAAAGTTAATAAATCCTGTCTGTAGGACAACATTATTAACAGCACGACTGACTGACCACTCGAAATGTTTTTGCAACATTTTGTATGTTGTGAAACACCGCCACATAAAGCACTTTCAGATAATCAAATTTGATTCGCGTCCATTAATCAGTTTAACACATTTACAGTGTGGCCATTGCGATTACATGCGATTAATAAACGCAGACAGTGCGGACGAAACCGAATGATTAATTATATCAAGTGTGAGCACCAATCAAAATAATTACGAATACTGCGACTCGTATTGTTTAATATTACGCATTGCCTTAGTTATCTTACATCTGGACGATACATCCGTTGGACCACACAAGCATAGCTTGATAATCTTGAAGTCCCCTACTGTTCATTGATCGTCAGATGTTTATTGTAATGGAACCTTGTCGTACTCAAAGCGCAGATTACTGAGTTCATAGTAACTGGTCTCATTCTCATTATTCATTTAGACAATAGTTCCAAGTGCCAATACAGCTGCGTCTGAATCCGTTTGCTCTGAAACTATTATTGAGAAACCTATTTCAATTTATCGGTGTTGGAGCAGTGTCGTATTAAGAACGTTCTCTTTGGAGGGTATCTCAAGAACTTTGAAGATGGATTTAAATCCAAATAGAACAATTTCCCTACTAAATGATACATTACCCAATCAAATTCCAATATTGATTACGGCTCTCCCAATTATTTATTTTTTGTAATAAATGAGAATAATTTTGGCATATTCTATATTCGGAGGAGGAGGAGCTCGTGGCGTAATAATAACAGCCGCTCGGGTCTATCTTCAGGTTAAACAGGGCTTTCCTAGGTTTGTCTATGGATGGGTGACCACCCATTACATACCGAGTTTCCTCCGTACGTTAAACCGTTGGTCCCGATTTCGATCTCTGACGTAGTCAGTTCCCCAAAAGTCTGACAACCAGTCTTACCAAGGAGTATTGTATTAACCAGCACTAACTGGGTGGTGGAGGTCCGATAGACATTCGTTCCATGTAAAATACAGCAGTATCCGGTAAGACGGGAAGCCGACCCCAACATAGTTGGGAAAAGACTAGGCAGATGATTCCGTATTCAGAATAGATGTGTATGGTCAATATATCTTTCTTAATGGTTTTCATTCGCAGACAGTAGCGATAGCGAAGTTCCATGACAAAAATATTATAAACCTTTACGCATGCACTGACTTAGGAAACATAAGTCAATTATTCTGACCTTTATACCAGGAAAAGATGCCTAGAGATCACGTCCAGTATGTCATACCCATGTCAATTATGGGAACATGCTCGCTATATTGATTGATTATTATCAATACAAAAGGATGTATGGATGTTGCCACCCTTTTTTGACGAGGGCAAACGCTAAAGACTTGTCGGCAAAAGATTACGTTGTTATAATGTATAACTTGTAACTTACATAAAAATTCTACTGAAAAGTAAATAGACAAAAAAATACAAAATAGACTTTTTTATTTGTCATCGAATCACGTACGTAATGTCTACCTACTAAATAATTTGAATAGAATACACTCTTGTAATCTGTGACAAAGAAAATTGAAACGTAATTCGTCCCCTTTGAATAAAATATTAAATAAACTGGAACTAGACAAACTGAAAATTGAGACAATGCTATAGTCTAACTACTTCAGTTGTCCCATAACACCCACGTACGGAAACAACCTGACAAACGGTCAATATTGGAACCGTTGGACACTTGGACCACTGTAGAAAGTATATGGTTACTCTATGGTATCCAAAACATAATATTATAGAAATTTTCAAATAAATATTAACCAACAACGAGGAAGAAAAGGCAAAGGTTTGCAATAAACATAACGGTTTACGAGATATTTAATTTCCATATAGTTTTGGAGGGAATGAAAACTCCGTGTATAAGATTATTATGCACAGCCATTATTATGACTAGGCAGTAAAATTTTACTATGAAAGGCTACTTGTACTCGGTAATGTTAGCTATCTTTTTGTACTTAAATACTATCTTTGTGAATAGCTGTCATATGATAGAAATGGCTGAATCGACATTATTTTGAATCGAATTATATTATTTATGATACATGGTAGCCAGACACATTTGACGAAGTCAAAGATTAATGGTGGAATGTGGAGAACATTAAACTTATTCAAAAGATGATCTAAGCGAAGTTTCCAAAGGGCCTAGAAAATGGCAATCGACGACAGAATTGACATAGGTAAGACAGCTTTACTCACCATCATCTGCGTTCTCTGCGTTATTCAGAACCCCGGAAGTCTGAAATCCAATCGAGGCAATAAAAAACCAATCAAATTTTCGAGGCTCCCAGTACTCGGTTCTGAAAGCTAGACAGGCAGTCACTCTTTGTAAAATACCAGTTTTCAGCTACATCTGGATTAGATAGACTAGAAATCGACCTCAGCATAGTTGGGAACCGGGGCTGCGGGACTGTCCGAAAGAGATACTGCGGCCCTGGAACACAAAGGGCAAAGAAGGAACATGGATGGGTTTTAGTCAGTAAAAGTCTGACAATCCCTCCCACTCCGCCCAGAGCGGGGCGTTATTTGATGATTTCACATCCAAAAAAAAAAAAAAAAAGCATAGTAGGGAAAAAGCCAGGCAGCTGATGATGAATCTACTTTCTTCTCACTAAATATTTTAGTGATAAAAATCCCATACACAAATCTTCACTATTTTCTCAAGCTTCTCACGTTAAGTGCACTAAAGGTCGTCACTTGATGGGATTGGGTAACATCGCGATCAACTTTCATGTTCGAAGCGTGAATTTCGTGCATTCGTTCATTGTGTAATGTCAAAATCAAATGCGGGACGACCTTTGACCGTTTCGATGGACACACACACTTTGGAACAAAATAGACAAGTACAGAAGGTCCACATCGTAACCAAAACGAACAATGTGTTGTCTAGATTGAGACCTTTCATTTCCAGTTCCTTGGCCGTCGTTGCACTGATAAGGATAGATCACAAATGTAGCTTAGGTACTCTTTTTCCCTTATATTGAGTGTTCCCCTTGCGAATCCCCTTAATTTGAAATCTAAGTATATTCTCACTTTAGTAAGGAAGATCTGTTTCATAAGAATTATTCGTTGAAGACATTACTAGTGGCTTAAGCCTGGCGGCTATTAGTTCTACTTGATCTTCTCTTGTTTTTAGGTATCATTCAAGGCTCTCGTCGAGAAATGGTATCATCCATTATAAACACATGATTATAGTATGACCACTTTAAGTGTGCAGTTCAAGGTAGCGTTGCTTGTCAAGAAAATTTGCATCGATATGTCAAACTTGGTGCTTTTATTTTAGTTCAGTGTTTTCCCGCCTGCCCACAATCGCATGCAGTGAGTTTTCTGACTTTTATTTTCTTAGTGGCCAGTATTATGTAGCCATGTTATTGCATCCATGAATTCGTGGTATGTCAACGAGACTTTGTATGTATCTAATGTGCTATTATTAGAATACGTGTCACCTCTCGTTATTGCCTATTTTAATATTCAATATTTTTTTATAGCTTATAATATTATCGAGATACCTAGGCCGTGAGTCATGATTGACTATAAAATAAATGACAGTTACTGATAGTTCGCACAAAATATGCCTAACTTATGAAAATATTTTCGTTAAAATTCAACGTAAAATTAATTAAAATTGATGGTTTCCCGACAAAATATAAATGTTCGTCGCTATTTAGGATTTCCTTTATTTTTTAATTTTTGTCAACGGTTCACAAAAACGTGTAGCCAAAGTATAAATATTTCTTCTAGCTCATAAACTCTCTTAATGAAGTAGAAAAAAACTATGATATTTAACTGTACAGTCAACCGATCGCCATTGATAATAATTTGACACAGTCAACGGCTTTAGTCTTATGTCGTAGCTATAAGAATGGTTTTCGTGCAAATAGTTACCAATGACTGATGCGTTGTTGACTGAATCATGCATGCAGGCCACATAATTGCCTTATTTGTACATAACCTCTGCACCCTATATCCAATCATTGATAGATATCAATAATTACATTCGACATTATACAGCAATTATTTCCTCATTTACGTTCTAACTCACTCGTGGGAAAAGTATAAATTTTCTATAACAGCACATATTCACATTATGCCACTAGTGACTTAATAAATAAAATAATAAATATCACGCGATTCACCAGTATGATTTCATGGCGGAAGTGACTCTATTACATACAGTCACGACTTGAGCTACTGTTATAAATATTACTTTGTAAAAACATAATAATTTAATATTGTGTGTCGAATATAAGTGTTGTAATTTTTATAAAAATCGCAAATCGTTTTGTTCATCATTGCTAATTAATAACACGAAGAAGTTTAAAAATAAAACCTCATAGCTACGTTACTCATAATGGTTTTGTAATCTGTCTGGACTAAATTAAAAGACAATAAATTAACAAACTTTATGTTGCTATGGCGGGACCTCGTGGCTTAATAATAACAGCCGCAAGGATCGATCTTCTAGGTTAAGCTGTGTTCCCTAGGTTAGTCTGTAGATGGATGACTATCCACGAGTACAATGGTCTCATCATCTGCCTAGCCTTTTCCCAACTAAATTGGGGTCAGCTTCCAATCTAACCGGATGCAGCTTTATATCAGGGTTTTACATGGAGTATAAGCCAGTAACTGGGTAATACGATAACCCTTGCCTTAGGGTCAACCAGTCTTAACTAGTTGTCAGACTTTCGGGACACTGCCTATCTGTAACGACTATCAAAGATCTACAAATGACACCCGGGACCAACGGCTTAACGTGCTTTCCGAGACAGCGGAAACTCGGTACGTAAAAAATGGTCACCCATCCACAGACCAAACTCGACAACCGCTGCTTGACCTAGAAGATCAACCAATGCGGCTGTTATTATTAAGCCACGACCTCCTCGCCCTATCAAAATTATGATAAATAAAAATGTGCCAATAATGTTATAGCATAGACATTTTCTTCACGATTAAAGTGCGTACACACTGGTAGTTTCACGCTTCACAGTCTGGTTGCAGTATTCAAAAGCAGGAACTTTAATGTCCAAGGATCCGCTCATTAACGTCTGAAATTGGCGTAACTAGATGTTTTGATGAGTTATGCCACCCTAATGGAATTCTAAATAATTTTAATTTCTTACCGGTGATATATTTAGAAGGCATGAATTCTGTGAAACCACAAAATGGCATGAAAATATTTAGGAATGAAAATATTTAGGAAATATATATTTAGGAATGAATATTTAGGAAGTAAAATATTTAGATGAAATCTAGGTTTATTTTACATCTGATAAAGTGTCAATACTAAAATTGAGATATTAATTACAAGCCACTCAACTAACATGATTTCATCTTAATTATAAATGTTTGATTATGACAATATAAACGACTAAATTAATTATTTTGGCTTCCTGCTTACAGGCGATAAATAACAACCGATCCACTTTATTAGCTGCTACCTTATTAATATCAATATTAATTAGATCACATTAATGCTAATCCTGTTACTACTTCGTTACTTTAACACTGAAATATAATGTCAATAAATTATACTTACCACCAGACATTGTCCGCCATTATACGTTCATGCACCGTGTGGGAGTCGGACAAGTTTAGCCAAGATTTATTTGTTACTCTACTTCCAAATGTCAAAACATGCCCACAGATACACTATTCAAATACCTCCATTAAGATATCACTTTATACATCGAACCTGCTCATAAAAATTAAGTGATATGACTTCTGCTACAAAAATCGCAATTATGTTACCTATATAATTAATTCCATATATTATAACAAAGATAAAACTTGTCTCTGACCGTATAATCGAATTTTCGTGGGAGGCACAAAGTTCCCGAAGCCATAATTCATCTAAAACTCTCATTCTATAAAACGATTACAAAAATAGAATAAGAGTTTTTGCCCCGTTCGGCCACCAGTCGTCGAAAAACAACAATTAATAAAATATAAATAAAAAATTCCAGCCAGTGTTTCAATTCATTCGAGGGGCGGGGTCGTTTTACATTCAAGGGGAGGGTATCTCTCGAAATCATTAGTTGTGGAATGCCTCGGAAAGTGAACACGGTCCATAATAATTTTCGGTGCCCTTCGTCCGGCATCGTGGGCGGATATTGCCTTTGTCTTTAGTTACAAAAAGGACAAAAAAACCTATCCAAACGTCAGTTCAAAATATTTATTTGCGCCGGTCAATATGAGCCGCATGTAATTTCGCTCGCATTGTACGAGTCCCGTGTTATTGTCCAACAGAGTGATGTATAACGACACGCGTTTCATTATTCAAAATTATGTTCCAACAGACGTAAGGGCTGTGTTTCATCAACCAAAAAAAGATTTTAATCGTCGAGCACAAACAAATTTCGTGCGATCGAAAGCTATGAGGCCGAATACGAAGAACTCCGATACAAGCCCATCTTCCTTTATTAATGCTGTTATTAATATTAATTTAATGATGTCCGGTACAAAGTTATAATTCATGTCCTTTTTTAAACAGCTCATATAAACTTCATTATCGAATTCGCAAATAAGAATATTTTATTTGCGAATTAGTGAATCATTTTATTGAGCTTCATAAATTAATGAGTAACAACTCAACTTGTCCGGATCAGGTTTTCTGTTTGCCTTTAAACTTCACAAGTTTCCGCATGCATCCGAATGTCGTAATATATAACAATACAGGCGGCATTTATCACTTAAACCGCCAATTAAAGCTGGTCTTGTAAGGCAGGCTCCATTCATAGGGGTTATTACTCCAAAATCTTGTTTGTATAATAACACCATAATATCATTAGTGCTTTTATGGTTGTATTCATAAAATCATGTGTTCATACTTTAAGTGCATCGTTATAACCCTTGTTTTGGATAAGATAAACTGAATTTACGGTAAAAATATTCTTCCCAACTGGCTTTCCCTTTAATTGACTACGGATACTTAAAAACCTATTTAGAGTTTTTAACACGAATCGTTATCCTGATCGTAAACTAAATGGACCCGAATTTTCTATGAACGGAATGACTTTACGAGGGAACATGCCCAACATTTAAGTAAAAAATATATTAAATCATTGTGACTAGGTGGGTGCTTAAGGCTCATTTAACTTGCCTATAAATCCTTACAATGGTTGGTAATGTGATTCAAGTACAACTTTTAAGGAACATAATTATTTCTCTGAATATGTGAAGGCAGAATATTTTTTCCCACAAATGTCAAAATCACTCAAAATATTTAATCAACATAACATCAAAACACATTTATTTTCAATATAACTTTACATTAAAATCCAAAGTGTGAATCTAAATTCAAAACGACTTTTTACCCGGCAAGGTGTTCAAAATTCAAATATATTGACATAAGATGGCCGAAGTTTCAAACTAATCAAATAACACGCGTGTGAATAAAAAACGTTCATATACAACTAATTATTTAGTCGGTGCTTCTGTATGAAGGCAAATAGAATCAAGACAGCTAATGAGAACAATTTACATGAATACACTATTATCACATGAGTGATGATCGTCTTATGTAAACGGCATTTTTAGCTGGCAACACGAATGCAAGTTGTTTTTTTTTATTGCCTATTATGGCAACCGGCTTTGTATTTGACTTCCCGCCTACAGTTACGACATTTTTGTTCATAATAATTTAACTATTTGTATGGTTTGTTCTCATAAATGTTTACACAAAATTTGGGTAAACTTGTAAGTCGGTGCGGTTAAATAAATATTTGAGCTATTAATGTTGACTAAAACTACTGCAAAATTTGAACTCAGGCACGTACGATTACGTAACGTAGCAGTGTAAAAAGTCAAAAACTCACGAAAATTTAAATATTGGTAATATGGCAATCAGAATCAATGCTCCGTTCAGCGGTACATCGTAGTTTTCTAAGCTTTGGAGATGCATGCAATCTGAGTTATGTCACAAGGACTCAAGACGAATAAAGTAAAATTTGCATTCAAGATCATCATTCTTCTTCCCTTATCTCAATTTATTTGGGGTCGACGCAGCATGTCTTCTTCTTCCGTACTTCTCCTTTCTAGCCATATCATCAAGATAAGACAAATAATATAGAAAACCATTTCGTTTAGTGCATTTAAAGACACGACAAAATAATCCCACAATGCGAAAACGACGACAAAATTCAGCAAATCCTTACCTTACCTTACCACTAGCCTCAGTCAGCCAGCTAAACTGCACATGCATATTTTTTTTTCTCTTGAAAATATTAGAGACGTCGTAAGGATCTTAATACAATACACACCTACACGCGACGGAAGACAAGGGACAAGTTTCACTTAAATCTGAAATCGTCGCGACAAAATCTTTTCACTACAGTCTGTGCGTTTAATTAGAGTGAGCACAACTCCGTGACGTCACAAAGAACTTTGTCGCTTGTTTGATCGCAGACGATATTGTCGTTGAGTTTGTACACAAACTTTATAAAGCCGAGATTGTAAGGAACTGCTTGCCTTTTGAAGAAAACTGTGCTATAATTTGTGAAACGAGATCGCACCCTAGCTACTATTATTGTTGGTATATTGACTTGAATCGATTTGCAGGTGCTCATTTCTGATTCAAATTAACAGCACGTTTTTTTTGGAATCTTTAATTGATTTTTTTTTTCCTTCGATAGATCTGAAGTTCCGGTAAATGTTGCAAGCTACGCCTCTCAACCATATGGGCTGAAGACAAGACAGCTGGAAAAGATTAGACGGAGAAGCAGATAAAACTAACTGCAAGTAGGTTGCATGAATAATTTAGACTACAGATATTTAAGGGTAGACATAATAATTATTTTTCCCTGAAAACTTAGGATGTATGAGTGGCTAGCAGGGGGACCGTTTTTACCAAGATCTAAAGACCTTTGAAGATCACTGATCAACTGGTAGAGGCTGACTGTTGACCCATTATAAGAAAAGGAATCCACAATTCTAACTAAAATAAATCTCTATTCTTATTTTTTTTACTAGGCCTTTGTCGTTTTCATGTAAACAAATACTTCAAAAACCAGACGTGACGGATTATTTAAACATTTTTATGGATAACTCTTTCCATAATAAACAATAATTAACAACTTTCAGCTGGGGTAGCAAGTAACCGCGAAAGTTACGTTAGTAAGTTGAGTGTCTTTCAGAAGTTGCATTTCGTCGCATAAGTTCTAAGACCACGTAAGTCAAAAATAGCAACTTTACAGGAGAGTGAAAAATCTGCATAGTTATACTTAAGTAGGTAATGGTACAATACGATTTTATAATTTTGTATTCACTTCAAATTAGATAGAGGCGTTGCTTGTTTCTGCTGAAAATGCGTGTTCCGATTCTCAAGCAAACGGCGTCAAAATATCAAAACCGCCAAAAATTTACTTACGGGGTGTTAGAACTTAGACGATGATTTTTACAACTTCTAATTTTATTACTTAATCAAACTTTCCAATAAAACTAAACCCATGCACCCTATTCATCCGTCCAAGCCATAATGAAGCCAACCTTTCGCAGAGCAAGCGACCAGGGGGACAGATCGGCCAGTATTTATACCCACATAAAACAGTTCGCGATCCGAACAAGCGATCACACAACAGATGTGACTGCCAGACAACGACAACGTGATTTTCAGCTTTGTTTATTGAAAGAAAACCTTTCATATAAACCTTTGTGGACAAACTGCTTGAATAAAGTTATGGGAGTTAAATGCAGTTGAAAAGTTTTGTTTTGTTTTCGGAATTTTGCTTGTCTTTGGCATTGGAGCTGTATAATCCGCAAAGCGCTTGTTCTAATTTTCGAATTTTGAATGATGTGTGAAAATAGTTATGTTTTTTGCATCATAGATGGCACTGTATAATTACGTCATAATGCTGAATCGCGATGTTAAGATTTTCCGCAATATAATGACTTCCCAACGGAACACCAAATTAAATGCTCTGAGAGTTATTGTCTTTCGACGTATCGGGACAAAGTTCTTTGGGAATTGTACAGCTGTTTTAAAAGTTTGTTAAATTCAGTTAGGTTTCATACGAGTTTAAGACGCCATCTACAACATCACATACAAACTACGCATAGCACCTTACGTCTAGTAAATCTTATATCCAGAAAGATGGGCTTTTGAGAGATAGCTTGTCCTTTGCTGTCCTTCCAGAGAGGCCCTAACCCGAGGCTAAGCCCCGGCTGCACGCCTTACCCTCAAGGCACCCACAGGCTAGTCCGGTTAAGCAGACGACAACCTCATCGGTTGACCTGCGAGATAATATCCCATACACAAAAAAAACGTTACCCAGTAGCTAATAGCCCTTAAACACACCTGTGTGGTCATTCATTACTTTGAACTGTAGATTAGTTCTTAATTGGACTGTTTCGTTGGTCAAGTGGTCGCAAGCGCAACTGCTAAGTATGAGTTCTGGGTTCGATCCCAGGTCAGGCAAAGTGTTAATGGGTTTTTCCATCAGGAATTTGTCTGAATTAGTGCCCGGTTGATGGCAATAGGTTCGCCCCCTATTACATGGAACATAATAACTATTGAAATGTAAGTGTGCTACTATGTACACCTCTGTTTAACTCTTCGGGGATTACAGGCGAGATGTTTAGTTATGTTATGAGTTGCTAATCTAATCAGATATCAAGGATTAAATTAGTTGACCACAGAACCACGTATAAAACGATTTCGTTTCATATTTAGTATCCTACAAACGAAATGTATATCCTAAACGTGTTATTGATTTCTTTTAGAATAACAATCAAAAAAATCCCTTAGCAGACAAAAAAACTTTCACTGATTATAGGGTTCCCAGTCAGACCGCCATCATGGAAGATCCCGAGGCGAGTTCGCAGACAAATCTGTTCAAAAAGATATATTACTCAAAGTATTCTACAGAGATATTGATCTCTAATTTTGTCATAAGAATTATAAACAAATGCGTTGTTTATAAACAATATAGCACCAATGTGTGTCATAACTTCCTATTACCATAATATATAATATGTAAAAACACATAAAAATCCGACAACTAAAATAACGGGAGCTAAAATATTAAGAGCATTCTGGACTGTTTTATAGCCACAATATTTACAGCCACTAAATATATTACTGCGGCGTACAAAATTAACAAATGAATGAGCTTTCATTGAATATCTCATACAATTTTAGCATTCCCGTTCATGTATTGACGGTGCAATCACTCTGAGGCTGTTGTAAATCAATTTTACAACGTTTTTGATGATCAAACGTAAATTATGAGCATGTTCTCGCAGACTGCTATTGTGAAAACGGCCATTCCAGGATTCGCAACGTACGCGTCCGTATTTATGAAATTAAATAATGTTTACTGTTTCCGATGAACATCGCCCGTTTCTCGTTTACGAGTCTGCCAGTGTAAACGTACACCAGTTATATTGTTTACACAAATACCCGAAATATTTAAACAATACCCGAAACTCATACGCTACAAACAATATTTGCTCCATTACGCAGTACGCGTGTTCTTTAAGAGTACCTATATCATTTTGTGGAACCCCAATAAACTGAAAAGAAAGGGTTTGATCGCTAAAGTGCTCCTTATCAACATCCCAAAGATAACACGCGTTTATATTCAACTCAGATATGAGGACATGTGTTTCAATATATTCCTCTTTTTAAGTTGAGCAAACAATTTGTTCGGAGCAGAGACAAGTGATAACTGCATTAAAATCGCATTAGGCATTCTTATCGCACAATTTTATCTCACACTTAACACTTTTAGTGTGTGATTCAATATGATTTAGCTTCGGTCCCAATCAGGAATCCGAATCAAAATCCCACACTCGGGCACTTACGGTCTTTTTGATGCGAGCCCGGTATTAAATCAGATACACAAGTAATACTTGTTCCATGCATATCCATACTCGTCAAATTGCCTATAGAATCAATACCTCCCACATAAAAAGCTCACGACCGTACAAGCGCCGTGACCAATAAAAAACGATTAGTTCACTGCTTCAACATGCGAAGAATTAATATTTGTATAGACGCGATCAAAGGTCGCCATCAAGCGGTGGTCTATCTCGTTAAAAAAAAACTGTCAGTTTTTTGCTTCTACCAAAGACTGCACAATAAAAGTGCCAGTGTGTTCTTACAAACGAGAATTTATGTTCGCTATATGTAAATGAAGTCCGGTGACGGTCGTACGCCGTGCTTTTTTGCTGAACAAAACACTACTCGTTGCGTGCCCGTAATCAAACTGTAATGGAACAGTTTACGCAATGTATGTGAACGTTTTTTGTGTGTTTCATGAAGTTTTTGTACTGGCTTTTTTTAAATATGTCCGTTTTTAAACGGTGTTTTATATGAGGAAATGTGGAAATAATTTAAATGTTGGTTAAGTGAATCTTTTCAACATTCCTATCAACATACCAACCTAGCGCAAGCAGTCATTTCAATAAAAACTGATGGATTTTAATCTTTGCTGTATATACATAGTTAGCCTTTTTTTTGGGATGGGAAAACATCAAATGACTCCTCCCGCTCTGGGTGGAGTGGGAGTGAGTGTCCTACTTTTACTGACTAAAACCCATCCATGTTCCTTCTTTGCCCTTTTTGTTCCAGGGCCGCGGTATCTCTTTCGAAAAGTCCTGCAGCCCCGATAGTTAGCCTTCTGAAGTCTTCGAAACACTGTAACATAAGTAGCCTATTGTAATCTCAGCTAAGTCTCTAACATCTTCGTAATTAAAAACAAATACACTTACACATTCAAGTAGCTTTAAGTTTACTTCAAATCCCCAGTCATCATTGTTAAGCCTTCTTATTTCTGCAGCCGAACAATAAAAAATCACATCTCTATTCATAAATATTATTTAACTACTGCCGTGACACAACCGTGAGTAGACATGGGTATTTTATCACCTATATTTTCTAACTACCCACTAAATTATCGAGACGTTTCTTGCGAAATAAAGCCCAGGACTGTGTCTAAGTCCCCATAATATTTTTCATCGGCAATAAATTTTACCATGATACTAGACAGTGAGGGGTCAAAATGCATTGCTGTTGGTTGTAAAACAGCACTTAAAAAATAACTAGCTTCTTCTATGATGGTCTCTGTCAGAATGTACGCCTGTAAAGGATTTATGTGAAAGACATTGAAAGTTTCTGTTGTTGGGTTGACAACAGCATAATACTTCAACACTGCCTCTACAGCATAAAATTGACGGAGCTTCTTGGAAATAAAATTTAAAACTTCAAGTTGTTAATTTCTAGGCATTTTGTGAAAGATGCTGCTAGGACTGTGGTCCATAGAAATGCAAATCGGCGACAAAATTTTCAAATTTTCTCAGTTTGCATCAAGTTTTAAATTTAAGTAGTGAGAATAAAAAATTAAACAAGCTTGTATTGCAAAATGGTACTTATTTTCCGATAAATTATCAATAATGTCAGAAAAGTATAACTCAATAAACATTCCCACAATAATCAACTTGAGTGAATTAACTTTAATTCGCCACTCAAATTAATTTCGCAATAAGATAAAAAATAACCTAAAGAAGTATTCACATTTCCATGCTATGCAATTTAGTGCCTGTAAATTGGCTGGATGCAATTCAAAAATGCATTCTAGTCTTTGTACTTGTTCAATCACTAAAAGGAGCTTGTTTAATGGATTTCTACCATTACTGAGCAAATAATCGTACTGGACCCGTAAGGGTGCGGTCTTATTGCACTGTCTATTAACACAATTTATGTGCGCGTAATAAATAATTTTGTACTTTTTGAATTATTAGGACGCTCTTCTAACGAGAGATATTTTATATCGTTTGTTTCTATCTCGTTATTTGGTCTTACTATTTTTACATTATTCAAATCTTACGCACGTAAAGTTTCGAAATACATATTTTTAATTGACGTCATGCGTTTTTCATGACTAACAAAAAAGATTGCAATTGAAACCCATTATTTTGCCACTCGTTGGGTTACTACCCTAGGCAAACTTATGCACTGACACATTGATTTATTCTCTCATTTCTGCAATCAGAATCATCTAGCTCTTTTTTTTTCGGATGGGAAATCATCAAATAACCCCCTCCGCTCTGGGCGGAGTGGAAGGGAGTGTCAGACTTTTACTCATCCATGTTCCTTCTTTGCCCTTTGTGTTCCAAGGCCGCGGTATCGCTTTCGAACAGTCCTGCAGCCCATCATCTAGCTCTTCGTCTCTTAATTGGCAACTGTATAAGCCGAAGACTATTTGTTTCCTATTTTAAAGATATTTTGGATACGGAAGCTGTTGGTGACCTTTATTAATAAATAAATAAATCTCTTAGTTACGTCTACGTCTACCCCTGGTCACAAGTCCTTAATACCATTATCACTCATTCCAACTAGCTACAAAATATGTCAACCGACCAATTCCTATTGGACTTGTCTTCTTCAGACATAAGCCATATCATTATTAGAGTCTTAATCTTTAAATTACTTTGATTTATTTCCTATTGCTTCTTCGTCAGACTTATTACTAACTTCAACAATTTATCTCCCTCAGTGGTTTTCCCGCTGTCCGCTCCGCTCGCCGCTCCGCTCATGTTCTGTCCTCTGTAAGTGGATGCGCCCGCGGCGCGGCGGCGCAGTCACGACGTGCCCGTCTCGCTGAACCGCCAATTTGTGGCCGCCCCGTGTTGGTTTTGTTGAAGCCAGCGTCTTCATACCTACATGCGAGGCTTTTTACACTTTTTGCCACCTCAATACACCTAGAGTGGACGTGAAAAAATGTTTACAAGCCCTTCTTACCGATGTATGCGATATGATTCGAATACAATAGAATATTTGAATTACCATCAAACCTGTATACCGGTATGAGCTTCTATTTACTTCGTTGTATTGGTTTTGGAAGATGCACATTGTTCTACAATGTACTGCGGCTATTCGCTCTCCGATTCTTATAGTCCCTTGAATACATTTCAGGATTGAATATAACTTTGTTGTTATAAATGGTCACTCTACTTTTGCATAAAATAATGTTCCAACCCGAACATGCATTTATTATTAAACGCTTATTACCGAGTAACCGAAGCTAACGTTACATGAACCAATATAATTAATAATTAAGTGCGTAATAACATTTACCGCATACCTCGTCAACTACGAAATTTCCAAAACACACAACCTGCACCAGTGCTGATTGACCTTTGACTGCACGTTGGTTCCGCCGGGGGCCACAATTTTGTGTATGCAACAGGGGGCATCGCGGGTCAAGATACAGTGGACGCTCTTCATAATGACGGGCCCGTCAGTTCGCCCGTCAGTCAGCGAGTCCAAAGAATGAGTTCATTTCCTTCGAACACGCGAGATACGATTTTTAATTAAGTTTTTGTTAAAAATTCATTAAAGAGCCGCGACGATGGCGCGGGTGGGTCTTCAAGCTCAACTCTACATGCATAAATGAGTATGAAATTAATGAGCGTAGAACGCGGCCACTTTACTCGTTATAATGTCGAATTTTAAAGGTTACGTTACCATTATTTTTACCCGTCAACTTTTTAAATTAAACTTCGGCATGGAAAATGTTTTCTAGATAATATAGGCGATGCGGGGCAGCGAGGGCTGAATTTAAAATTTAAAACACAAGAAACATCGGAGGGACGTATGAGCCGATGAAATGTAAATTCCTACTTATTATACCAGCTCCCGAATGTCAACGGGAACGGTCAAGTCACTTTTTATTCATGGAAATAATAGTCAATGTGTCAGCACTAAACGAGAGGCAGTCGCGTAACGAATATCGGTTTAGACACGATCCGACAGGTAACACACCCGCCGAGCGAGCAAAGAACTATTGCCATAAATAGAAATAGATATTTTTAAAGAGATAAAAACAAATATACGTCGTTTCCCTTACAAGCGTTTTCCTTTTCATGTTCTTTATGTGTAAATGTAGCTTCTTCGGATATTTTTGGAATACCTCTAGCAACATTCTTAATACATTTCCCGTCTAATATTTTATTAATTTCTTTTCCAGTGTTTTACGAGAACTACCTCCATCTCAAGAAGAAGCTGATGTCAACAAAGCCAAGCTGAACGACGATGCGAGTGTAACACGGAATCTCTCTAAAAATATCACACATCAAGAAAAACCAAACGCGTTGACATAAACGCGAGTTGACAAGGGGGTGAGACTCGACGGCTCATTTAAAAACCCAGTCAGCATTGTGAACGAGTCGACAGGTATGGGTTTTCATATACTTAAGAAAGCATAAAGCATTTTGGAATAACTAAAGTCACAATAGGTTTCTATATTACAGGGTCTTGGTTGGAATTGGAATAAATTCGTGGATGCAAAGAAGATAAGACGGGAAACAGAACTATGATAAAACGAGAATCCTTAAAGAAGAATGTAAAGACAACTGGCGAGCGGTCTATGGAAAGACTAAAGCTGTGGCAAGGTAGTGCATCCTTACCTAACCCATTCGTTCCACCTGCTGAAAATCTTCCACCTGCACATGAGTTGCCATGGCTGACCTGGAAGTCTTTAAAAAGACTCCGGACGCAGGTTGGTCGCAGCAAGGAAAACCTGCTCAGGTGGATATTCATTAATGACTCTGCCCTGGAGTATAAATGTGGTGCTATTCTACAAACGATGAGGCACTTAATATCATGTCCTGCGTGTCCTGTTGTTTGTACACTACAGGAACTGATGGACGCTACCGAAAGCGCCAAACTAGTTGTTCAGTTCTGGGCTGACACTATTTAGATTGCCATCAACACGCTAAGAAGAAGAGGACAACCCTAAAGTCAAACACCAGAATTTGTAGTAAACTAATAAAATTATGGAATATAGAAAAGGGATGGAAAGTTGGCAACAACGGTAATGCAGCAGGTTAACATCTGAAGATAAAGCTTGTTGAAATATGCAACGTAAAACTACTTGATAGTGGTAAAATAAACGTCCAAGTATAACCGAAGAATATGAACAGCAAATATAAAAGTCTAGCAGTGATTTAGCTATCGCCTCTAACCATGTCGCAATAACCGCGCTGTCTTTGAACCCATAACAAGCGGAATCAAAGGGGAAATGAAAAGCGTGATAGATTAACCTGTTACCCGAATTTCTATAGAACCGTTTGATATAATCCATATTATATTTAGTCGCTAACAAGCCAATCGCAGCTGCGACAATGCGTCCGCGCAGCGCAAGCCCGCTGTCAACGTGCGGCGCCTCCGCCATTTGTAAATTTATCTTCAAAGTAAGCCCCCGTCCTAACATATTGCTCGACGGATAGAATTGAGCGTCGCAGAATCGTTTATTTGTATCGCTACTATAATAAGAACGTTTTTAAATGAATGTCTAATGTTCTATTTAAAATAGGTCTCTATTGTTCACCGGTGCGCGGTGGTGGCTTTCATCTTAATTAATTTGTTACTTCTGTTTTATAATAAGAATAAACTTACCTAAATGCTCATGGGTAAAAGCCGAGTTAGACTGAAAACGGGATTACTGGATTTTACATATTGGAAAAAATGGCTACCAATTTCTACTGTATATGTTACGGCTAAAAGCCGAAGTAAGGTTAAACCTAGTTCTAGCCGGCTTTACCTAGGTGTGGCTGGTAACTATCCTTTTTATTGCTAGGACACACCGACCGAATGGATTAGGTTAGAACTGTAACCAAACGCGAACGCAAAATATTATTTTCATATATCTACTTTCTAGTCTTCTGTTGTGGGTAACTGAATAACCAGTCATGCCAAGTGTCCAGATTGCACTAATTTCAGGAGAATTGACACACATTTTTCGGTAGTTTATGTCAGTCCCACACATTTTTTCTAGGCTACAGGTATACACAATTACGTATATATCCTAGAAAAGTAACCGAAGGTGGCAAAATCGCTAATATTACCACTATTTGAAATGTGAAAGTTTGTGAGGACATTTGATACCATTTCGGGCAAAAACTACTGAACGAAATTGATTAAAATTTGGCAATTTTTTATTTAATTTTCATTTTTTATTTTTATTTGGTGTTTTTTTTCTCACCTGGATTAACACTAGGATGCTTTTCATCCTGGTAGTACACACCACGACACATCAACCTATACAAAACTAGTTAAAAGAGATCTCTCATTGTACAGGAAATCTGTACACAGCGAGGCCATGTTATACTGGAAATGTAAAGCTTGATCTGTCACCGTGGGGCAATTACCGTACTTCACGCAGGCGAAGTCGCGGGCCATAAGCTAGTGTTTCATACAACGACAATGTTCCAAGCTAAGTAAACTTCCTTTAAAACAAACCACAGATACGGGCACGGAGAGTCGTTAACGTAAAACAATTCAATATACTGGCACTCACAACATGTCTCGTAAAGGTAAGGTAAACACTAATATAAAATTAATTATCAAATAAAACGAGGGAGTGTTAAAATAATAGCCCAATAATGTCTACTAGATAGTACTGTTAGACAGTTAGATTTAATAACTCCATGCAAAGCGAAGCCTTAAGTGGAAGTCTCGAAAGTTAGTTTTTGTAAAGTTGCTGGAAAAGCTACAAAAACACCGTAAAAGTAAAGGAGGTCCAAAATATTACAATTTCATTGATAAGTGAGTATATTGGAAAATAGCGGTATCCAGCATCTAATCCTAACTAATATTATAAATGCGAAAGTAAGTTTGTTTGTTTGTTACCTTTTCACACCTAAACCACTGAACCGATTATCCTGTTTGTCAGGTGTACAGAAACGGACATAGGGTACCTTCCATCCCGAAAAATACTGTTCCCGAAGAAAACAACAATAACGTTTTTATGATAATAGATGGCGCCACGTGTCTTTCGAATCATGCTTGAATTATATAACTTTAGTAGTGTGTTAAGAGTTTAACTGTCAAATGCTAAATTGACGCGAGCGAACCCGCGGGCAAAAGCTAGTAGTACATAAATGTCTACAAAAAATTTAATTTTACTTCATTACTAATATTGAAATTTGAAAGCTTAGACAAGCATGGGCCACGTCGCACGGATACACTCGGAGAGATGGGCAAAGATCGTCACACACTGGACACCTGAAGAAGAACGGTGCCATCGAAGTCGACCGCGGCGAAGGTGCGTGACGACCAGAGCCATTTTTGAGGGGCTAACATGGCTCTGGCCATTTGGTATCTGGATCACACAGGATAAAGAGGTATGGAAGGAGAAAGGGGAGGCCTTTGCCCAGCAGTAGGACACGATGTAGGCCAGTAAAAAAATATACTACCTAACTATTGTTTTAACTTGTTACCAACCAGTCCCACATTCCTTATTTCCGATTTGAATGCCTGGTATAACTCGAATCAAACAGTTAGATTTCTAACTTTTACAACTGTAAGGGAAACCACTCGTCTATGATTTTATCAAATGATTCTGCTGTCTATCAAACTGACGTACTTACCTACTTTGTTGACTTTTCCGGCACACACTAGATATCAAGATTAAATTGAAGAAAATTCAGAATGGTGCGTTAACAATAATATACAGTTTGATCATCATTCTCCTGCCGTTATCCTAATTTACTTGGGATCGGCGCAGCATGTCTTCTTCTTCAATACTTCTCTATTACTCGTCATCTCAGCAGTCACCTCCTTTCTAGCCATATCATTCTTCACACAGTCCATTCATCGTTTCTTTGGTCTTTCTCTACTCTGATAGCCATCCACATTAATACTCAAAACTTTCCTCTCGACCTTTTTTTACTCATTCCATTAACAATAATATACAGATTAACATTCTCAATAGCCAGATATAATTCTATAATTTTATCAGGTAATTTTTCCTTTTTATTTTGTTTTGCCGTAGTCATACAAAAAACTTTGGTAATATCGCAATAAGAATTTAAAACATAATTTAACTCTGCGAAAATTACAATATCACTCACTAAATAAATACAAAAAGATATTCCCGTACCGGGAATCGAACCCGAGCCTCCTGGGTGAAAGCCAGGTATCCTAGCCACTAGACCATACGGGATACTGAAGTAGCTGTCATACGGAGCGTTCAGTATGCCGCTCGCTTGTTTACAAGTTCGCTGAAGAAAAGATTTCAACGTTCGAACATCTGTGAGACATAAATAATTTTGTATGTAGTACGTAATGTGTATGCTTGTCTGTATGTTTATTGGTTTTTATTTGGATATCATTATGCAATATGAGTTATTGGTTT
Organism: Noctua pronuba; assembly: GCA_905220335.1. Classification (NCBI taxonomy): domain Eukaryota; kingdom Metazoa; phylum Arthropoda; class Insecta; order Lepidoptera; family Noctuidae; genus Noctua; species Noctua pronuba. Next base: position 11,671,778 of record LR999902.1, read on the forward strand.
TACCTACATGATTATTAAGAAAGAATTTTCGATTTAATTAGTTTTCCCCATCTCAATCTCATTAACTCAGAGAAAGTTTTAAAGTTAATAAATAATAAATGGCATCAAAAACTTAATAGGCTCGGAATATCATATTTTATGTTACAATAACCGATGAACAAGTCGACCTCCATATGACATTTACTCAAAACAAAATTTATCTACAATGAAATATTTACAACAACTTTATTCTGACATTTAATGATGTGTTTCCTTTAACAACGCCTAAACGCGTATGTTAGGCATTTTATGATACTTATCAATTTCATATCAGTTAAAATCTCTATATAAATTTAATTTAGAAGGCTTGTTTTTTATGCAAATTGAGGAAATAAATTCAACGGAAAAATTATGTGATACTATTTTAAGCAGGTCTTTAGCACCTTATGAAATATGATACGCGATTGAGAATTCTGAGTTCTCGATTACATGGTACTTGGAACAAAAGATAAAAAGCGTTCTATTAATAATTCAGACTACATTGTTTATAATTAAGTCGTTATGTGTAACGGAAATCCTAATTATGTACAGGATGATAGTCTAACACTTGCAGTTTTGGATCTCTAGCAAAAACTGCCGGCTGCTCTAGTTAAAAAAAAGAATCAGCTTTTGAAATGGGATGTTCACGATTGCTACAGTGATAAGTACTCGTAATTGGAATATATTCCAATTACTCTTATGGTCGCCGGATACAATTTGTGATTTGAGATCTTTAGTTCTGATCCATCTGAAATAATTAATAAATCTTTAGTTCGGATCCATTTGAAATCTATACATAATTATAATAAAATTGTAACAGGCCGATGTCTGTACACTGAAGATATTGAAAAAAAAAATTATATGGGGGGTCTTTATTAGAGGAACAGAAGCCAAAACAAGAGTTTTTAGAATTTTTGTCTGTCTGTCTGTCTTTCTGTCTGTATTATGTACGCGCATCACGCAAAAACTACATTCATTTCACTGTTCTACTACTAGATGCTTAACTTAAAATATAGGCTACATTAGATATAGTTTTGGACCCGACAGGTGGCGCTGTGCGAAGTAAGGGCGGGTCGCTAGCAATACAAAATTTCACCGAATTTATCTTTACTTTGAAGGTCATGCTCAATTGCACAAATATTTGAAGAATTCCGGAATGAATGTAAAAAATGTAATCGAGAAATTCCTAGTGTGGGGCAACGTTTTAATAAAAGAAAGAAAGAAGTGTGATCTATGGAATGAATACCTCTATGATACCTCGTATCAAAAGCTTGCTATATACTAGGTCTAGGTGTTACTCCGCTACCATTAGTACATTTTACAACAGTGACGTAGGCAGCACAATGTCCCTTCACACAGTTCCTAATGCCGTATCATTGGTGGAAGACGATAAATATTTTAGGACACGAGTGTGAATGGACATTGTCGCTTTATATTGTTCTGGTGACCGGCTTTATGGCCGCCATATAGCTGGTGCACTTCTTATGTTTGTAGGAACTCCATTTTCTAAGGATATTCTTATATTGAACGCTACTGTATTATTGAAACTGTTTTGTTTGTAGTGTGGTTTCTGGTGAAGAAAAAGACCTCCTTCTGAGTTGTTCTGGGTGTTGTAAATTCGAAGAGTATTGTTTTGAAGAAAGGCGGTATAGTTGCTGCCAGTTAAGATGGCAATAGCGGTCATTGCTCTTTCCATAATATCTCTTCGTAGGTACGAACCAAAACAAATGAACCATGTATCGTTTTTCATTAGAAAAGATGTTGAAGATCACTATAGATGACGATTCAAGACATGAACAGGCTTATTTGTGGATTTCAAAGTTAAGAACTTTAATAAATGCAGGTGGGTCAATGACCGCCATTGCCATCTTAACTGACAGCAACTATAGTAACACAGTGTGTTCTAATAAAATATACGGTTGTCACTGTTTTTGCCAAGTAATGATGGTAATATTTTATCATAAACCATATACGGTCAATTAGGAAAAGACCGTTACAGTCTATTAAGAAGGATAATGGTGCAGTAGAAAGAATAAAAAACAGGTACCAATGTTATTATGTATTCATCTACAGCTTCAAACATATCAATGTAAAATGTCAATCAGCGCGCGAGGTGCGTTCCGTCGCATGCCATTTCACAATTTGACGGTTTTACTTCGATAGATTATAATCTACCGAAAAGTAATGCGTTAAATTGTAAGCAGTATATTACGGTTCACAATCTTTCGACAGTTTACAATCTCGCGAGATATATTATAATCTAACGGTATTTACAATTTTACGGTGACATATAGATCCTTTGGCCCTTTTACTTCTGTTATCATAGCTGTGAACAGAGTTTCACTTTACTGAAATCTTCCTAGTCCAGTCATATGTAGTTCAAAGCCCAGAAAAATACACTGGGATTTAGTTCAGTTCCCTCCCGACGTTTGGTAACCCACCTGTAGGAAACAATTCAACCATTTAGCATACATACGCAAAGGCCGAACCTAACAATGTTGCCAGCCCCCAAAGATGCCCACTCCTGACCATTGTCTACACAATGGTGGACCGTGGACGACTACACCACGTTTATAGACCGGTAGATTGTAAACCGCGTAACGGAATTAGCGGGATGATGAGGAAATTTACTGTAAGTGTCAATTGAAGAGCAGTTTTATTGTGAAAGAGTTGATGACAAATGACGAACGGTATGTGAAATAAGATTAAAACTGGAGTGTCAGGGTGCGGTCAAACACACAGGGGGCATAAAATTACCGCTTTAGTAGAATCTTAATAGGTTTATAATATGAATCGCCTTAAAATTCTTAAAATGGTTCTACGAATTGTAATTCATATTATTATCGTATTATAAATAAATAAATAATAAGAAAATAAAAATGAAACTCTTTATTAACAAGTGATTGTTCAAACATCATTGTCACCCTGGATCTTGTACTAGGATTTCCTGTATATATGATTCTGCTAAAGCGGCATTTTAGGCCCCTTGGACTGGACTCCGGGGTGACTGCGGACACGGGACTTTGACAGATATTTTCTGTCCGGAGTCCGGTCGAAAACGTACAGGCTCATGGGACTCAAATAATTTTGAAGGTGAATGATGTGAGTCCTCGTTATGAACAACTCACGGAATGATAGATATTCTTGCTTTAGCTTTTGTAACTGGTTCTTGATATAATATACATATTAAAGCTAAAATATACAGAAGATAAGATCTACAAACGAAATATGGACTCCTTTAACAACTACCAATTTATCAGCAACGGCAACACATCTAGGATTATTTATGACTCATATTAAATATTTAATGGCGTGACAAATATTTCACACTACATAGACTACATATATATATTATGTTAGTCACAAGCATTACCGTTAAATTACCATTGAGTCACTAACCAAATAACTTTTATGTCTACGATAAGGAATACCTGACCATGATAATACGCCCTTCCCGTGTCTGACCCAAAACCATTAAGAGTAACTTCGCGACTACCGTTCAAAACAAACTTGAACCTCATTTTATTACTCCGTTAATTAATGCTCGATCAGTTTGTATCGGCTGCCAAAGCGCTGACGTCGGCATCTATCAAAAACGGAACATAATAGCTGGTAACAATGGCTGTGGGCATCGACAAGCACCTCAACCTAATACCAATAACTAAAACAGTACACAGCGGCTCGCCTGTTGTCTAAACGCATTTTTCTCCGAAGTAAAGGGTCAATATTTACCCTTTCCATGAGCAGCACAAAGCTTAATGTTTGTCTCGACGTTGCACTTCGGGTCCTGTGTAAACTCGTCCTAACAAATTGTACGTAGTACTGCTGATCGGCAACATTTCAATCTCAGCCTTGTTCCAAAAAGGTTAAGGTCGGATTTGGGAAACGGAAAACCGAGCCATAGTAAAGACACAAAAAGCATTATATTTTATGTCTATAGTAGCATTTAGTAGCTTAAGGCGATTCTGCGGTTACATTGTAAAGAACTGTATAAGAAAATGGATACATCGCCTGCAGTGCTTTCAAGATAAACTATAACGCAAACTCTGAAGATATAATTATATTGATATAAGACCTAACTCAGGGGACGTTTTTATGAATTACTTATTCCTTTAGACTAGAACTGGTTATTTGATTACGGTACGGCGATGGGTACACTAATGGATTCTCTGAGAGAATATCTGCCTATAATACTAGGGTTTGTAAAGTACGCAACAAAAATAGAGCTTACTACGCTTAGGTCCTGTTTATTATGAATATGTAAATCTACTTTGATATAATTTACGTTTCATACCGTGATTTTATGCTAAGAATTTCTATATGTGAGGTTCGCACGCAACCGAAAGAATTTGCTAAGATACTGAACAGCTACATACATTACGAGTCCATTACATTAATATATTGATAAAGCACTTAACATACACTAAACCTGCTATAATAATTATTAAGATAGGACTTATAAAACAAGACCTACAAGCTCTGAAAAACCTTCCATCTCAATTTGTTAGGGAACAGGATCCCGATGCTACGGATTCAATTTGTTCTCATGCTAATTTAGAAATAAAAGTAAAACAGAGAGGTATCAGACGGTTATCATACCTCCCAAGAAGTAGGAGCGTTAGGGGAAACAGGTTATTTTGTGCTTCTAACCGGGTTATAGTAAATACAACACGATTATGATTCCCAAGGGGATAAGCAGGCTACGATTTGTAGCTGTAGTTTTGCTCTACTTTGAAGTTTACGAGAAAGCTACTGTTGATTTGTCAATACTGTTTAGTTTTGACCTACTAAATGCGCAAAATTATGGAGGATATTGAACAGCAGTAATGGATCAGAATGTTTTCAGTATTGTTGGAAGGAGTTAGAGGCTATTAACTGTTTGTTAACGACTTTCTCGATCAAGGATCCAGAAAATGGTTAACACAGTTACACCGCCAGAAGGCGTCACGGCAGACCTCGTAGAAGATGGCGGGACGAGCTGGACTAGACCAGCGACCAGTGGTCCACATCGGCCTTGGGTCGAAACTACTGGAAGAAATGGGGAAAGCCCTTTGCCCAGCGGTGGAATGTTGCAGGCAGTATCACTATAATTAGACTACTGATTCATATAAATCTTTGAATCTACTTGAGTTCTTTAAGAGTGTAATCTTCATTAGTAGAAGCATTAGTACATAGCGTCTGCTCAGTAGAAATAGTCAATACTTAACACTTTCAGATTCGAATTTTTTTGAACTTACAAATTCTGTTCATTTCTTTTAGATAATTGTCCAGTGTTCAACGCGTATTCTCGCAACGCGGAAGAAGCAATACAACTATAAATAAGGATCTTAGCATTTAGCCTTTTGAAGTACCTATAATGTCCCCCAGAAAAAGGCGTAAATTTTTGTAGCAGCAAAACACTAAAACTTCTTTACTTTTACTTACTTAGCTGGTTTTCTACGGGTCCACTTTGTTTCTTTGATCAAATACCTGTGAATTAGACAGCCAAAAAACAAATAACAAAAATTTCAATCCACATTTGGGAGCTTCATCCGTCTAGCTCGTAACAGCGGCTTGAATATTTATTTGACATGTTTTGATTAAAACGTTAGATAGCTGAGACAGCCATCCTGCGGTATCGCGAGATGTGAACATCGCATTCAAATAATGTACTAACAGATAAACAATCAAAGACTGTTAGAAAAAATATGAGATAATGGTGTTTGGTTATGCTATTATGTTGAACAATCTTATTGTAATTTAATAAAAATTTGTATTGAACTTAGTTGTGCGTAACGGTAACATTTTAAACTTATACTGTCACTTAGGGGATATCTTCCGTGATTGTTAATTATTTTGAGCTCCCAGTATCAATCACGGAAGATATCCCGTAAGTGACAGCATAAGTTTAGTTGTAAACCATGAAAGCTTAAAACAGTGATTGTAGGTTTTTAGTAAATAATCATGCATTTTTCTCAAATTAGGAAATAAAAAAAGTTAAGTATTTAAATGTTCTTTATTTTTTTCCAGAAATATTTTGTGACTAATACAATTTTTATGGTTATACAAATATACACAGAGTACCTGGCATTTAAAATTATCATAACTACTTTATAAGTGCGTATTAAAATTCAGAAGAGACCATTAATAACGATTTGTATTAAAATAATACCAACAATTTTAATTAATTAAAATACTCCGTTTTAATTTACATTACACGATCTAATTAAGTAGGTTTTCTTAATTATAGGCATAAAATACACAAAGTTTAAAATTTATGTTTAGGTAGCATTTATTTTGGCAAATTTTTCACACATAATCAAATTACAAAGCGGAAAATTCGAAGCAGTATCTGATTACGTTTTATACGTATCATCCTATTTAAAGGTATGTTAACTGGTCATATTTTTTACACTTTAAACGACACCAATAAAATACCCATAATATTCACATCTCAGTAAAATGGATCATAAATCACGTTGTAACATAAAACTAACGGGACCACTCTATTACTCGACAATACTTTTGATGGAGACAAAACCATTCGAGACAGCAATTCGCAATCCAGCAGCAGTAAACATTTACCAGTTAAAACTTCATTGTTCCACATCACAAAACAAAGGGTTGTCGCGAACCTCGTAAACAATAACATAAATACATTGCAGATCTTTCACAAACTAGCACAAAGTCTTTGTTGCTCGCAAACCCTTTGGGAGCTTTCGCAATGACAGATGACTCAGTAACCTATTAACTGTGGAACAGTTTGAGAGATATCTAAATATTGACTGTTGCTACAGCTACTGTTAAATTACGTATCAAACTGGTGTACATATATTTACATGTAGGTACATCAAGCCTTTGGATATTTGTTGGCAAATTCTCTATTTGTGTCGTTAGATTCAAGTTCTCTTAAAACGCTTAAGGCATGCTTAAGGCCATTAATTTAGTTTCGGCTTTCCACATAAAGCTATAAAACATTCGTTCAAAGCCTAAATTGCCTACAAACGATACAATCTGGAATGGCTACGTTCCCAATTTACGAGTATAGTTGCCTCAAAGCATTCTCCGTACGGAGGAACGGTTGGCATTTTTGTCGAGCACAATATTCTTATGAGTTTCTAAACATGACCATTCCATTTAAATCCGAGCTTCGTCTGTGAATATACTTAAGATTTTATTACGCTATTATTCTTTATAGACGGAATTTAGAATAATTTTGAATGTTTAAAATAGTCTGCCGTAAAATCTAGATAAGTATCAACAGAACTCACTAAATTAGGTATTATTGCTATTAAAGATATTTTGATAAACTTAATTGTTTCTTGTGTTCATAAAACTTCGTCTAATAGGGTGATTCGCTGTTTTTAATTAAACAATGGCAAAGTTATGAGTACTTTAGTTTTTACTGCTAACGGTAGCAGATATTATGATTACCTATGTTTTACCACTAACTGTACGACAATGATCAAACATAAAATACATTTCATAAATGTGAAATAAAATGCCGAAGAGTCGCTTTCAAATCTAACATAACTTTTAAGCATGAAATATGAAGCCAAACTATGAAGGATGTTGAATTTCCAACAATGTCCGTTGACTCTATAGACGACAGACAATTAATTTCACAATCATTTACATATCTATTCGTACACTTGCCCACGGCAGGTGACTGATGTTGTCAATTTAGAATTTTATATGATCATTCAACTATATGATATTCTTCTTCAAATCCTTATGGAAATCTATCAATATTTGACAAAATCCTTTAAGTATCTTTAGGAGGATTAATCCGATTGTTGCGGGCTCCTAATGGCGACTCAAAAGTGCCGACAATAAACGCATTAGCTGTCTGTCGGATCACGCGTCTCCATCAAAATAATGTGTCACATATACAAATCCTCGAGAGAGTGACGCTTCTATGAGCTTTTTCCAATAAAGCTACCAATGATGTCACTAGAAAAATAAACGGATAGAATTACTACTTGGTAATAAAAGGAGTTTTTAACAGGTGTTTTCATAGCTAGATTGATATATTTCTTGAAATCTTTACGCAATCTTGTGTTTATTATCATATTAAAACACTTAACCTTAATCTGCCTCTTCGAAACCCAAAACCCATCAATGAATGAAGCATCACACAAAGAGTCCATATGGAGAGCCACGTGACAATTATTCACGTTTTATTTACCATAATTCAATCGTCCGTCGCTTAAATAACATTATCTAAAGGCAGTAAATATCGGCCATTATCGAGGGCCCTTCAAAATTCCACGCGGTGTTTTTGAACGAACGCGAGAGAATGACGCGTCAACTCCATCCACCAAGAAAAATATTGAGACAACAGGCTCGTCGAGTGCCCTCCACGGCGACATAATGGCTTTTCATTGAATTCCTCTTGCTTTCTTTTGTTTATATCCCATAATGTTTCGATTGGAGCATGATGGAGGGCGGCCGTGATTACTTTAATAACAATGACGACCGGGTACAAAGGACGAGACCACTAAAATTATGTGCGGGGTCGGTCTGTATGGTTCTCATGCCCCTCACGTAAGCACGGCGAACCGGAGCATGCTCGGTGACGCTTACCTGCCCCCACGTCACGTCACATATAAATATTATCAACCCAAAATAATGAGCCTTTCATAGAAACCCATTAGCTTTATGACCTGATACTAAAATGATAAAGAAATATACAAATATGTGACTAAAATACGGAAACATGCTTATTTTTATGTTTTTAAGATTAGATTATCATATCGATAAAGAAATTCTGCGAGTCTAAGGAAATAAGCTAAAGATAAACCAAACAAATAAATGCCGAAGGTGTCCCAATTATGGAGACATAAGGGTGGAGTCATACCGAACCTCGAGCATGTCTATCTGTGAATGTGTCAGGTATTCAGAGACCGTGTTCGGTAAAGCATTAGGTATGGAAGTCTCGCCGCAGCGGAAACAAAACGCATTTCTTTACTTATTTTAATATAGGATAAAGGCGTCGCTGGCTCGTACCCGGCGATATGTATGCGACACAGCAGAGGGACACGCTGTTTGATATGGTTATTACGTCCTTTGTGGAAAGGATAAAGAAGCCGGTGTGAGCGGGCTCTGGGCTCCGCGGTGAGATTTGTCTTCGTGATACGCTAAAATTTAGAAAAAAGCCACTTGACAAGAGGATACACAGTCGGCCTCCTTGGAAATGGTAATGTTTCATAAAAATCGAAACCTGTTTGGGAGATGGCCTTAAGAATAAGTAAATTTGGTGTGACTAGACTGGACGCCATTCATCTCTGTGGATGTCATTCACGACATGATTCATTTCTTGCTAACGCTACGAGAAACAATAGACAGCGATCGTCATTCACTGAATAAACTAAAGTGGGAATAATTTTCGAATATGGTGAGATTCACAAAAAGCCGTTATTCAATCTGGTTTTTGAATTCCCAAAGCTTGTTCCCTTAAATCTTTCCACTTGACGTGTGGCCCTCAAACAATATTCACTTAAGTTTACCATTACCACCACGGCGTAACTGCTACCTTAGACGCTTCAAAAGATACATGAAGCATAATGGCTGTTTACTGTCTTCTCCCCGTAGCGAAGCATATTTTATGGGTTTATGTATGAGCGCCCCGGTCCGACGAGCATAGCTCCAAGCGATTCCGACACGATAATCGCAACACAAGAGGATGTCTTGACATTTCTTTTCTTCAAGGCGATGTGTAGCAGTAAATAAACTGGCATGGACATCAGTACTGGGCTGACACCGTGCTATTATATTGTTTGCGTAATTGCACCCCTCGACCTGGAACACTTAGCGTATCCAGCTTGAGATGCTAATGCATGCGAAGCGGACGCAAATTTCTCATGTGAAACATTATTATACGTAACATTAATAAATTCTACAAACATTGCATAACTCGGAAAAAATCAATGAAAGCCACGCATTATGTGATTATGCAGTTGTTTAACATGCAAATATGTGAACCTCTTATACCGATATACGGAATCTGAATGTATGCAGAAGCATTGTCGTTCTCATATACAAACAAAGGTTTGGAATAAACTTAATGAAGCGTCGAAAGTCAACAGGGAAAGTAAACCTGGGTAATATTTGGAAAACATCTTTATGATAATACGACTTAGGCTCTCTTTTATTTTTCTTACGAACCATACTGTTTGACTACGTGCTGAAAGCGTAGGGACTTAAAAATAGGATCAAGTAAGGCTAACTGTAAGATATGTGTTCTTGGAAACAGTCACGCACTCGGGAAAATATCCACGTTTGTCGTTGAGACTTTTGTATGTGACCCTAGAAGTATATCTAATTTAGAGGCCGTTACAGCATTTGCAGCACTTCCTTCATAACAAAGGAACGTTTTTAGAGACAATTGAACGAGCGTTATACCTTTTTATGAGGATCATCACTTAGGTCATAGTTTATAGGAATTTGATGCTTGATTGCACTGATATAATCATGATGAAGATTAAGTTCCATAACGTCTTTATCAGCGCAATAAGGGTTTTTAAAATACTAAGAAAAGATTCAAAATACCAAAAACTGGTTGTTCAAACAAACATACATCACAATGAACTCGGCATATCACCTGATCCTGTTCTAAACAGGAATTGTAGCGTTCTGTATCTAATCTTCACATCTGCGCATGTTTCCTCCAGCGTAAGTTACGTACTTACGTTAGCACCTCTGTTCCTTGCGTTGTCAATTCGCAATGAATCTCCTCGAGTCGAACCCCATCGCACTTTATCAGCTAGATCTGAAACGCCGCATACCTGATCTCTGGAGATAGGAATCTGCGGTTGAGAGACCGCAATTTGAATATTACTACGTCCTATATTATCTTTCAGATTTAAATGTTACTGTTATTCTGGTCCTGGGTTATTAAGCGGTTGAGTTTCTGAGGACACTTCATTGATGTCTTGGTTAACCAGTACATTGCCACTCAAATATGTAGCTTCAGTAGGTTTACTATGATTCATTTTGGATTTCAGCTAAGTACATACATTTAGATCGATGCATTTGCAGAGTTAATCGAGCATAACTCGCGGTTGCGTTATGATCACAGTACACCATACTGTCGCTTTACCTTAAAACAACAGTTGTATCATTGTTGACACAGAAAAACAGTTAGTCAATGGTTTGTACTAACTGTAATGCAGGATGACAATGTTTGACAACATCTAAAGTGTCAATTTAGACAAATTGCACGGATGTCGCAACTTTGAAACAAAATCCCGTTACTGTAATCTCGTAGGTATATTGTACTTTCTACACCATGGTCGGCAAATACAAAAAGGTGATTCACACAGGCGTTAAAACATTCCATTTGCTAATATTTGCTTTTTACATTTTCCACTTTTTACTACTTTCATTGTACAATGCAATTTTTATGGGTTAAAAGCGCCGACTTTTATTGGAGACCGTTAACAAAAAACTAGAAAGCAACGGTACTGAAGGGTTCGCAAAAAGAGTTGCAAATAAAACAATAAAGACTTTCGAATCCGCAAACAAACCCATTTGTTGTTACACGAGGAACCGTTAGTCCGGTAAAGGGCTTATTTATTGCAAAAAGTAATTTGTTTGCAATGTCCTTCTAAAAATTGAGATTTCGCCAATTAAAGACAAAGGGTGTAGCTGTCGGCAAATGTCGCGAAACAAAGAAATGTTTACAGCCTAAAGGGATTAAAGTTCCGTTGCAGGTACACGGGAGCCAAAGAGTTAAATACGTAGATGTTCTTGTTTATTGTTCTTGACAATTAAGCAGACAAGAAACGAAATTACCGACCAATAAAGTAGCCGTAGGAAAAACCCGGGCACAGTTATTTAATCATAACTTTTTAGTACATGCGCATATCAATTTTATTAACGCTAAATTGTACGTATTATCTCAAGATGGAAATAAGAACGTACACATTGAATTGCAGCAGGCTCGCAATTAATTTCTACCGAAAGGATTGTCAGTCTTTATTCGATATAATTATCATCAAGTCAGTCGTCATAAAGTCAATAATAACACACCACTTCATTTTTTACGACATCTGTTTTATTACCTGGTTTATTGGCTTTGATGGACTGAATAAATTTATGAAGCTTTACAAGCTGTTATGGCGTTTGCATTAGCAATTACTAAACTGATAAGGAATAATCAATTTCAGAAATTAATTATTTGTAATTGTATGAAAATAAAAATACGAACACACCTGCGAAATATTTTGAAAGTGAAGTGTATGTTTCGAATTGTAAATCCAAATGTTTCCATGCATAATCAGTATATAGCGTTCCTACTGCTGGGAAATGGGCCTCCTGTCTGTGAGGGGATGCTTCAATACCAGTATAAATTATTGTAAAATCATCATCATTTTCCTGCCCTTAATTTAATTTATTTGGGATCGGCGCAGCATGTCTTCTTTTTCCATACTTCTTTCTCTATTACTCGTCATCTCATCAGACACCTCTTTTCTTGCCATATCATCCTTCACACACTCTATCCATTGTTTCGTTCGCGTTCCTCTACTCTTGTAGCCATCCACAGCCATACTCAAATCTTTCCTTACGACATTTTCCTCATTCCTCCTCAACACATGCGCATATTACGACAACCGATTACCATACAAGTTTTCAGTCACCAGCGCGACTTTCAGACTTCCTCTCGACCACACATCTCCCTTAGCATTCAAAATATTGTAAAAACGTCGAGAGTTAATTGTTCGACGCACAGACTGAACTATTTCAAACAAAATGAACCTCTCTTACAGTGTTCCATATAAACACATGGCTTTATGCATGACAACGAAATTTACTGTTGTAAAGGTCGCTGAAGCCTCTCACAATGAAGTACATTGTCATGCGCTTAAAGCACGTCCGAGTGAGGCGCTGTGAGTGACAGGCAAATAAAAGTAGACAAAGAGACGATCGCACGCCGCGGACGTGGACCGTGGACGTCGCTCACAACTCTTGAGTCACACTGGAAACATCCTCCGAGCTTCTCACACTTTCCCTACTCTAATAAGGAGTTAAGAATGAAGTAAAAATTAAATCCTACACATGCGAGTTTCATTAAATCACTCTTGAAACAACTCTGCCGTGTAACAATGAACAATACTTCACAGTTTCCGAGTCGAAAGTCAATACTAATACCATACTAAATGTCCGGCCGTGAGTTCCCAGATGTAGTGAGCTTTTCTATAGCACGGCGCGGCGGCGAGAGGGGGGGCCGGACCACCAGCGCTGCGCCCGCGCCGCCCGATCCGCCGCATAATTACTGTGTACAGACACACACACACATCCATGCCACTGGCCGCACACCTATCGATAAAACATTAAATTAAATTTTATCTGCCTTGTAAATTTCATGGGCACTGATTGAGTTTTCGGTGTATGGACTTTAACTGGTCCGGAATCAGACTCGAAAAACAGACAGAGCGTTCTCCGGTAGCCATATTAAAATCAGATGCGGTCTCACTCCGGTCAGTTTTACGAGCGTCTCGTATAGTATATTCTTATTGATGATGGTAATCGATCCGCAACAATGTTGGTCCATCAGCAAATAGACAATATAGAGTTGAAATATTCACCTCAATCTCTATAAAATCTCCATAGGTATGCGACCTTTTAACTCCACACACATATGGCTATTGTCAAAACGGAGTACCTCACGTAACGTGTAGGAGCGATATATTCGCATTCTTTGCGTGTTTGTCGTTCCAATCAAAAATGGCTTCTATATTTGTTCAGTGAAATGTCAAAATATGTCGTGAGAACGTTACGAGGCGTATGATGGCGCGGGCGCATCGTGTCGGACCGGTCACGCGAACGCTACACTTGTACTGCCAGTACTCCAACTACTCTGCACTGTTTGCGAAATAAGAATTTCAGCCTCGGGGAGATTGAAGGCTTTTATGGAATTTTAAGTTGGAAAAGCATCCGTCAAAGGCTGTTGATTTATGGCCTGAGAAATATAAAAATAAGTAAATTTATCTCTTTAGACATCGAAAATTACTGTCAGACAGCTAACGATTTGAATCTTCGCACTTTGATACTGAATAAAGAACTAGACGAAGAATCTTCTTGTTAAATATTTGTCTCCAAACCAAAAATTGGTTCGGATGAAATTCGAGAGAAATGTGTTAAATTCCTCTCCACAACGTTATATCGACATTCTACAATAATCGACAGAGGAAAATACAAGACTTGGTATTACTTTCTAAGTGATTATAAACCTCTATAACAAAGCAGTTAATCAAGCCCGCAAGCAGCTCCAAAGTAAATAGAAGCCTGGCCCCGTTTACCACAGCGCGGTAAGTTTTATAGATGACCTACGACCCGCGACAAACATGGCATAGCTCTGATAAAACACAGAACATTAAGCAATCAATGAACAACACGAACCTTATTGCAAAGGTTAGTACACAAAACATTAATAAAACAAAGTTATAGTTCCACCACTGATGGAGGTTAACAAACTCGCCGGACCAAGGAATACGATGATGATAGAGGATCGTCGCACATAACTCTCGATTTGAACGATAATCGATGATTCATAATTGAGACTTCGAACAGTTCTAAATCAATAGATAACTATGAAACATGATCTCATAATTACTAGAGAGCTAACGTCGGTACAAAACCAACAAAGCAAACGGGAAGACTGTAATTCAACCACCCATCTGTGGAGGCGACCCAGTAATGGCCATCTAAATCACTGGACGTAATCGCAACAGTGATTTTAACCAGAGGTCACGAAGCACTCCTATTGGACAATATTTATGAAGACAAAAAAGGTAGGCCCCTCTGGATGCCATTTATTACAGAGCACTTTTTTGTCAATTATACTGTCACGTCACACACCAAATTTCTGTATAGCATCTCCGTTTGTTTTTGTCTCGGCCCGATCGATCGATATATGAAAGCTTTATCCGAATATGGCCCGATCGAAGCACGAATAAAAGGATCAACGAAAAAAGCTCGGCGTCCTTTTAGACGTCGAAGTTTGGTATCTAAGCGACGTGTCTAAAAACACATTAAGTAGATAATACCGACAGTGTTTTACACATAAATTGTGTAGAGAGCCGAGTCTCGGGTTCGAGTCGCGCTCTGGATCACGAGGCTACTACAAATGACTGCGTATCCTTATCAGGTAGCGCCGATGCCCGCGGTGAAATATTTTTATAGCGTTTAGATGCAGGCGGCTTCCGTGTCTTTCAAACTGTCCGCCGGATCTAGTTACATGTTCCTATTACGACGTTTTATGGCTCATATCTCATAGAAACATTACATCAACGACATTTCACAACATCTTGGCGACGTATCGCGATAGCTCGAGCCGCTCTACAGTTTAAGGATCCATAAATATTTGTTTTAAATTGAACGATGTCGAATATAAATTCCGTTACGGATTTATTTTTAATTGGAGTAGAGTGTGCGCTCCTTTTATACTCTGCGTGTCTCGTTTCAATAAAATTGATCGTAATCGCGCTCGTATGTTTTATCTACAAAGTCAGTTTTTGAGCGGCATACCGTGGCTACAATAAATCGATGTTCATTACAGAAATCGCCGTAAAATACCTGAGCGATTCGACATCGATGCGAGGGCTGCGCGGGCGGCGCGACTCGCGAGCGCGGCGAGGCAGTGTGCGTGCGAGCACCACACCTCGGCGTACGGCGGTGTCGGGAACAGGTAGTGTTGTGTATAAACAAATAACAAAATCGACTTGTCTTACAGAGCGCGCCAAGGTCGGGCTGGCCTGCCCGCGCCCGACCCGCCGCGCCGCGCCGTCCATCCACAGTCCACTTTTATACTTTTTTTCTTTCTTCAAAAGCCCTTATTTATTGTGATGGCTGAGTATTTGGGCGCACAGTTTGTATAAGCAATCAATTTTATTCATTTAGACGGAGCAAGTTCTCTTCTACAAATAAATAAGTGAATATAAAAATATTGTTGCTGCCGACTGGACAACCGGGTTCTTGAGTCATCGAATGTGAGCAATTATACAACCGAACCGAAAAATATTTGTATTGACCAGATCCATATAATCGAACACCGTAAAAAAACATACATCCGCTAAACAAAACTAAACTTAACGGTGATAACCTAACAAATGGTGGGGAACGTGTCCGTGAAATCGATATCTCAAACGTTTGATTCTTCGATCGATTTCGTGATGAATGGTGGGTGATATTCGATACTCGATCGATTAGTGAATGGCGGCGGAAGTGCGAGGAGCGTAGTCGGAGTAGAACGTAAGCCACGGGGCCCCACGATCCTCAACTGTGACAAATCGCTGCGTGCCATCACTCGATCTAATCGTTCTGCTTTGCGTCCACAATAATATCGATTTAATTCAATTAACGCTTCAATGCACTCTTGCCATGCGAACGGATTTATGAGAACAAAAAACCGATAATGATTTTCGTTTATGCTTTGATCCGGTTGATCAGCAGGCTGCCTGATTAATTATTATGTAATTTTTCGGTCTTATCACTTATGTAAGTCTCTGTAACCTTTTCCGAAAAGAGACAGTGAATTCACTTCATAATATGAAAAAATAAGGAATCACAACCACATAATGCTCAGTACAGGCTTGATTGCCTGATGACTGGGCAATCATGAAAGAGAAAAATAGAAGTTTGTCCTAGTTCCACTTATTACTGATTGCCCTGATGGATGACATCATGCAATTAAAAATCAGCTTACAATTTCTTTCATAGAAACTTCGTAGACATCCAGGTGACATGACAAAGATAGAATTACACATCGCTATTGAACTAACAATAAAGGTAGCGCTATTTTCCCATACTCTACACGTTATAAATTCTTAGAACCATGTTTCGTATTGTAGACAACTAAAGCATATAACTACTTATTAACATACCTATCGGTAACGGGATTTTTTTACGACGCGACGGTTTTAATTTTAATAAATGTATCAAATATTTAGTTAAAACAAAGAAAACCAAAACTAAAATAGGTTATTCTGGACATACTTAGCAGCATGGTTATAACGAGTCTCTACCCTAAGGTCCCCGTCATGGGTATTACAAGCAGCTATACGAGTACACTCAACAAATATATTTAATGACACACACACAAGTCAATGGACATAATATCTATTGACTATGTTGACCATAACTAAAAGGTTAGAAACTCCTTCGCTGTTTGTGCCGGTAAGGATTGTAATGGATATCATCTTCTACTTCTTCTTTTTTATACCGTTCGCGTTTTAACACATCATCATCATTATCATTGGCAGTCTCGTCTACCCACTGCTGAGCATCCTCCTCTCTTACATGCTTGCCTGGTATGTGTGAGTCTCATCCAGATCTTCCTCAGTCTTCTGCAGGTCGTCCCGTCGACCCATCTGGCTGTTGTTAGTCTGCCAACACTCACCTCCTATTAGGGACGAATTTCAACATAACTGGCGAAATGTGGGTGTACTGCCTGTCTAACACATTATTTTTATTTTAACACATTGCTGGTCTTTAACGATCAACGATCATATCCAAGCATTCAATCTTACAAAATTGAAGGTGAATGTGATATTATGTGAAGACTGTCATATCAAAAGTGTAAAGGTTGAAAAGTCTTTTCACCATGTTCTCGATATGATCGTTGTAGTGAAAAAGGCGTAATTCACCCTAGGTTCTTTCTGTTCTTAGTCCTACCTCAACAGTTGTAAAAGTCCACTACAAACAAGGTACAAATATCAAGCTCGGAATTGCCGCTTTGGCATGGACTATGCTCTGTGGCCAAAGAGATTTAAAAGACTAATAGAGCGGACATTGGGAATATTTTCATACAAAAATTTTGATCCCGAACATTTTGGATTTTGACAGACGAATGCTACCTGACAAGCGGGCGTCTTACACTAGGCCGATTTGTTACTAAGTGGTAACAAGTATTGGATTACGATTTTATTCATCTTGTCCCGTCTATCACTCGTAAATATTGTTCTTTCTGTTCTTAGTCCTACCTCAACAGTTGTAAAAGTCCACTACGAACAAGGTACACATATAAAGCACGGAATTGCCGTATTAGCATGGACTATGATCTGTGGTACAGAAATAAAGCACATTCCTGCACTGTCTAACAGTTAAACAACATTGAAATAATTATACCTCCAATTCAACAGTAACATACTAAACACTAACAATGTATTACACTCAAAGTGGTTTACTTATAATAAGCGACGACAGGAAGACACCGAACCCGACAATTTTCTACAATTATCATATTCTCAAAATTGCCTCTAATGTCAAGAATTTCATCACGAGCCTCCTTGTTAGCGACAAAAAACGTCACGAGTAACAAGACAGTAGCCTGTATTAGAAGCTGTCAAAAAAAAAGTATGTAAATCGATCCGAAACACGCAACGGCTCGCATGTGTAACTGTATCAGGTTCTTGGGGGCTTTTTTCGAAGTTTGTATTCCGGTAGCGTTAAAAATAGTTGATATGCGACGGAAATGTTGGAATTCTACGGGTTTTTCAATGAATATGGTCGCGTTGAATTCATTAAGAGAGTTTTACATGTTTTAGTAGCGCTGTCAGATCTTGGGTAAGTGCCATTCTTTGATTGGAAGTTTCAAATGACACCCTTGAATAAAACAATCAGGACAACTCCATTTGGAAGCATTTGCACCTACAAACAAAAATACGCCTTACAGCTGACAACCCAATGAAGTAAATTGACGAAAAACTTACAAAGCAGCATATCATTATCATACAAGTCAAACAGTACGGGTCAAGTAAAGAGAACGGGACGAGCCGGAGCTTGAAGGCAACGGATTATATTAACAAGCAACTTGTCATTACCTCTGTGCATCTGCGATCTTTGCCCTTATAAGTTACTTTGCTGCGGTTCCGAGACCTCATAATGCACGTTTTGGAAGTCTGCCAACACAAAAGGAAGCCAAGCTCTTATTTGCATAATTCTAACTTAAAAAGACATTACGCATTATATTCTCCTTTTACAGAATTCCTTATATTTTGCCTGGTTAATCTATGTGCAGCTAGAAACTGAGATCACCGCCTCCGTTCCCAAGCCAAGCCTTGACACATATCATCCGACAACAATGAGCAAGAACATAGTAAACGTCAATTACAGCATTACTCGTGTATCGCTGACTCAATCGTAGGCACATGCGGAATCGAACAAGCGACATGGTGCGCCGCTTATGAGAACACAATTACAATCCATTATATTCGCCTGAGACCTTTTAGGGCCGAGCTAACCAGCTAACCGGATCGCAGAGCAATGCGTAGCAGTCGCCAGACGAGGAACACAAGAGTCCGTGTCGAGGCAGAGCCGGGGCACAACATTATGTCCCCCATCCCGTATTGTTTGTCACTCAGACGGATTTCACGGCGACAAATGGCCTCAGAGACCCAGGATAAACACGCCACGGCACAATGCCTCTCGTATAAAATTAAAACAACTCCAACTTAATAAGAGTTTAGTGAGCTAGTTATAAAGGCAATTTTCTAAACGACTGCTTGTACGACTTCATCGTAGACGTTTGTTCATCTTGAACGGCAGCAGAATAGTTCATTGTGGATACCTTAATGAATGTCGGATAAAAAAACGTGTGGGTGGAAACTTTCGTTCTTACAATCAACATGTGTATTGCTAATGATCATTATTCCGACAACTTTGTTTATGTATTCGAAAGTGAACAAAACACGTTCGCCCGTCAAAATTAAACCGCGAACGTAAAAGTGTATCAAATTGCAAAGAGCTCATCATTATAATGTTTGGAACGAGAATATTGCGATGTTCGAGTGAAATCATGTAGGATGGCAATTGCTACCGTAGCTATTAATGTCTGCGCTAAACATTTATGTATTCGGAATGGCCTTTTTCGTGTCACCCTACACTCATTATGCAATAAACAGTGACGATTTGCAACCTAAAGGGCAAACGAGTGCGTACGAAATTGCGTCCAATTTTCCTCTCGCACACAATTGTAGGATTAGAGTTAAATTTATATGTCTGGCTTTTTCAAATTAGAGCTCTGGGCTTAATACCGTCTGAGGACTAGCAGCCATTCCATTTGTCGCCTAACCGAAGGCTATCGTAACAATAGGGCTTTACCTTTAGGTAGGTGGACTTAAGTAGACTCAGGCTAACTTAAACACCATCTTCATAGAATTGTTTGTTGCTGATTTTCTGCGTAGAGCGTGTGACTACTTTTGTATGGCACTTATTCTTCTTTCCTCTGAAAGTGTAATATTAGGGGTTTTAGTATGAAATTGCCGATTTGTATGGACGATTTCGTGAAAAGTGATATTTCAATACTAACACTTTTTTTTTCTTCTTGGAAACGTCTGAACCATGTACGATGCAATTGCAAACTATAGTTTCAGTGAAAAAAGCTGCGCTGCGCTGCATATTTTAAATTCTCAAAACACAATCTATGACAAAAGTATACCTACATGAAGTTGTGAAACCGACGGCACATTGAAACAGGTGTTTTGACACACTACCCTATGATGTAATATGCAACTACTAGCTATATATACAACTAGTATGGTTTTTAACTCTAGAAGGTACGTAATTTAACAATAAATCCAATAAAAATGGAATTAGGAAAAAATATAACTATACGTCAAACAACACAAAATGCCAAACAGCACAAAATGTGAAAAAAAAACGGCAATTTCATTGTTAAAGACCTATTATAAGATAAAATGTATAAATAGAAAGGCTATATTTTGTTTTTCTTCGTTTTAGTTTTAAAAGAAGTAGAATATTGCAAAAATGTAGATACATACTAGATATAGTCACTGCACGGTATTTCATTCACGCGACTACCAACCTCAATCCATTTCCTCACTATCCATTTTATATCTTTTCCTCAATTTATATTCACTCACTTTGAATAAACATTCCTCTTATGTAACGTACACCTTAGTAAAGTCAACAAAACCATAATAAATTAGTGCAGATCTTGGCAGATAAAGAACATATACATGACATTAAGAGGCTGATAACCTTTATTCAAACCGTATAATTATTGG
The DNA here is from genome assembly GCA_905220335.1 of Noctua pronuba. Taxonomy (NCBI): domain Eukaryota; kingdom Metazoa; phylum Arthropoda; class Insecta; order Lepidoptera; family Noctuidae; genus Noctua; species Noctua pronuba. Next base: position 11,692,804 of record LR999902.1, read on the forward strand.
AGATACCATTTGCCGAGACTACTAATGTTTAAGAACAAACGGTTTATGGTCAGGGGAAAATAGGCCTTGGTACTTAAGAATAAGAGTGAAAGGTGTGCTGCAGAGGTCCACCATCCGTCAAGTCTGTACTGGCACGTAGCCTGCGTCGCCGCCACGAATTGGTCTATAATTAAGAAATGAGTTGAGATACGGTTTTTAGCTGACTTTTTACAAAGCATCTTACGGGCCAACGCAATTAACCCGCCTTGTAAATTGAATGTTTGCTTTATAGTGATTAGTAATTAACTTTTAAGTTTTTTATAAGAAGCATAAGAACCCGTGCACGACCGCATTGATCTTATTGATGCTGATTTTGTTTTGTTTATAGCGCGCAACTCAATTTTGTACTCGGGGTATTAATTTAAAGCAAGCTTTGTTTGTTTTTGTCGTAATTATAGTACGCTCTGGTACTCAAGTTATAAAATTACACACCGTTCGTGGTAAGAAAGATGATCAATACCTTCCTGCGACAATGTAGACATTTTAGTAATTTTTATAAGCGTTATAGTTAATCATACTTACGATATCCGGTATTTCACTATTTTATGCAACTTTTTTAATCGTTTATTGCTAGACGCTGATAAAAGGAACAAAAGCCGCACATAAATATAATTTTGTAAAAGCATAATCCACGGCAAACTGAGGAGAAGATGGCGGGACGCCTTGGATGGCTTTTCGTTAATTGGCGAGAAGAGGCGCAACATCGAGAAAAGTAGAAGGAATGTGGGCAGGCCTTTGCCCAGGGGTGTTAAAAACAAAAATCAAAAACTTAAATGCGTCAGTAAATTCAAAGAAAAAGCAAGGTAGTGATGAGATATGACCATAAAGCAAGCCTCGAAGCTTTCCAAGTCTTAGAATTTTACGGGAAGATCCGATTAATAACATAGACTAATACGGATGAAATCATAACAAAACACAAAGGCACCATTATATACAAACATTGATAACATACTTCGAGTACCTACTTCAGTTCAGATAACCTAATCACTTCCTGAGCAACGGTGGATGAGTAAGTTTGATAACAGATAAAAGATAGCGTCATTAACATGAATTTCGCAAAATTATTGGAAAATTGTTACAAGGTTTGTAATTGTGTGATGCATCGATGCATTCTAATCAAGAATGTATGTCTGATATGCTTTGCAACGAGGCCGAGGAAAAATCCACTTAACACATCACACTTAGCTTCCTTTGAAACTTGTTCAGTTTATTCATACATGGGATAGAGACAAAGGATAAGCTGACAGAATCGAGAAGCCGCAACTGTGAAAAAGAAAAATACGAATTAGTGTCCGAACCAGACAGAAGACTTCTTCAACGTCCGCTAAGTGTCTGCCTTCTTGTGTCATCATGACGTACTTAAGTAGATTATTGACTAACTGATTTGTAATGGAGCCTATGCCTTTTACCCCAACCTTCTCCATCCTACCTTGTCTTTGACATCCTCAATAAACAACCAAGTTCAACAAAAACACCCACTCTATATTCTCCAACTCGTGATAGATCGACAGGAAATCAAAACACTGTAAAAGAAGCGATACCCGCACATAACCATGCATATTTCATAGTCAACAATATCACGGAACACATAACATATCCCAGTTTCAATATTCGATCAATTAGCAATAAACCATTTCGTCGTAGGGCGGTCGCAATCCTGCATAAATTCAATTAGAGTAACCTCGGTGCCGGGTCCACAATCCCCACTGCCTTTCCAGACATAACTATATGGAATAATTGATCGGTCGACGATGAAACCCGGGAAACCCTTAAGGAATTGATATCGGAAATTATTGTCTCTTGCGCGTGATATGAGTATATTTATTTGCAGTAAATTATTAGGTTTATGAGGCATCGCCAGTTCGCCTGACTCCGTAGTGGCTTGTTGATATGGTTTATTGAAATCGAATGGTAACCTGTTTTACATTGAGGAAGCAGTAAAGTCTTGGGTAGGTCTATCATCACATTAGGTCGTAAATATTCTATTGTTGAACTAGTTCTCCCATAAACCGTTGTAACGATCAGTTCAAGCTGAATATTGGCATGATCGACGCAGTTCGGCGCTTGGTTTAATAGTATTTCGTCATAAGGAGCTGTTGCTGAACTATAACTCAAACAAAGTATTTTCAAGCACTTCTGAAATGTCAAGTAGGTTAGTTATTCAGAAAGTTAAGAAAGAGCTATTTCGCAATTCCAAAACATAGATCTCAATGGAGACGAACAAGCAAGAAGCTCCATGACACTCTGTTGATGAAAGTCAGGAAGTACTCTTCATGAGGAAAAGAAAAGGAAAGTCAGGAGGTTCTATCAAAGAATATTGAAACTATTCAATACACGTATTAAATTTTATTGCTGTCATACTATAACAGAATTAAAGATCACAGTATTGCCCAAGTCGTTTGCTTGAACATTACAGGATCGCACGCGCCGCAAGGACACGCATTGCATTAATCAGATTCGCTGATAACACATGTTAATATCGTATGCGATGGACGTATTGCATTGCCCTGGGATTTCCTTTGGCTTTCTTCGTAAGAAGTGACGTCATCGGAAGGATGTCACATGTTTTTCTAGCTAAGCGACTTGCTAATTTTCTGCATGTGTACTAAAAATGTGCAACTTCACTAGCAAAACTATGTCCTACAGAGAGTACTGTCAAGATGGTTCTAGATGTGATCAAAAAGGCTGTTACTCGTAGAGGTAGCGCATACCGAGTGCCCCACACTGCAGAGGACTGCATACCTTGGAGATGCATCGTATGTGATCGCGATCCTCAGCATTAAGGAAACGAAGAGAGGTGGACTACGCTAATTTGGTAAAAATAAGTCTGGTACTGAACATCATCTGCCTAGCCTTTTTCCAACTATATTGGGGTCGACTTCTAGTCTAACCGGATGCAGCTGAATATCAGTGTTTCACATGGAGCGACTGCCTATCTGACCTCCACAACCCAGTTAGTACTGGGTAATACGATGCCCCTTGGTAAGACTAGTTTTCAGACTTTTTGGGCCACTGACTACATAACGACTGTCAAAGATCTACAAATGACACCCGAGACCAACGGCTTCACGTGCTTCCAAGACACGGACGAAACTCGGTATGTAATGGGTGGTCACCCATCCACAGACCAACCTAGGCAAACAAGGCTTAACCTAAAGATCGACCCGAGCGGCTGTTATTATTTAGCCACGAGCTCCTCTGGTACTGAAAGAGAGTTCAAAACAATTTATCATTATTGGAAGACCAGCAGAATTTCCTTACTGACAATACCACCCGCAAATAAACCCCAGACCACACAGTCTAATGCTATGTTTACAACCGTTAGCCTAATGAAGCATCTAATGAGATTCGAAACAAAACAGCCTGTAAATCGTTCTTAATTACAAAGGTTGTTAAGACCCCGGCCTTACAGGAAAACCAACAACCACGGAAACCAAAGATAGCGACTCTACAAAACTAATCACGTACGTATCAGAAAATTCTCGAATTGCAATAAAAAGGTCTTCAAAATAAATTGCTACAAAGGCATAAACTGTTTTGAAATATTCCGACGAAGGAACTTCGGCGAGGTTAAATCTTATGGCGGACAATTTTATGACTACAACCAATGAAGGTTTGAGGAGAGCAATAAGACTCATTTCCGTCTTCTAAGATTTCCGTGGGTGCCAATAAATTATTTAGTAGATAATAATTTTGTTGCAGAATCAGTTACAGGTAAGTATTCAGTTACAGATCCACTTCCGAAGGCCTTTTCATTGCCTGAATTCGACGATGGTTGAACCTATGTTTTATTAACCAAACACGACTAGCCTAGCCCTCCAGCCTTTTACAGCAAAATTATTATCCACTAGTAATATTTGTTAAAAAGAAATTAGTACATTACATATTTAATGTTTGGTCTAGGAAAATAAAGCTTGAAGTATGTATAAACTGTTTTGAAATATTCCGACGAAGGAACTTCGGCGAGGTTAAATCTTAAGGCGGACGATTTTATGACTACAACCAATGAAGGTTTGAGGAGAGCAATAAGACTCATTTCCGTCTTCTAAGATTTCCGTGGGTGCCAATGAATTATTTAGTGGTAAATAATTTTGTTGCAGAATCAGCTTCAGGTAGGTATTCAGTTACAGACCCACTCCCGAAGGCCTTTTCATTACCTGAATTCGACGATGGTCGTACCTATGTTTTATTGACCATAGACGACTAGCCTAGCCCAGCCAGCCAGTCCAGCCTTTGACAGTAAAATTATTATCCACTAGTAATATTTGATGACGTGATCTGGTAAAAAGAAATAATATGTACATTACATATTTATTTATTTAAACTTAATGTACAAAAGTGGTACATAGGCGGACTTAATGCCACATGGCATTCTCTACCAGTTAACCTTTGGGTCAAATAGGACAGCATTGTTGATAGAGTACAAAAATAATAATAAGAAAAATACCATTTTGTTAACATAAATTGATAGACATAAATAGGTACATACTAATACACATACTTACAAATAATGTTTTAATGTTTGGTCTTGGTAAATATAGCTTGAAGTATGTATATGGTTTTAAGAAAAGAATCTAATCCCAATCTGTTCTGCAAAAAAAAGTTGAAGAGGAAGTAGTAGATGCGGCTGCCTATAAGAACTCGTGCACAAAAGTTATTATTTTATACCTAATGTCTTCCGTAAATATCTTCCGTGTATTACGTCTTTATTGCTTTTGTAATTGTCCATCAATAGAAACTGGTCAATCACGTTTATGGCTATTATGTAATGAGAAATTGGATTGAAAACAATAACACTTGCTGAAAAATGCTGTAAATACCTCATCATCAACCTGCATTTGTGATATACCAAGTATTGCGGTATTTTTTTTCCATTCTCCCATGTCAACCGCCACGTTATCATTTACTACTTTTTCTTGCATATTATTCCTCACACAACCCATCTATGTATCTTCTATTTGGTCTTCCCCTCCATTCATAAACAGTTATGTTCATCGTGTCTTTAATCACGTACATGCGATTCATACGTCATCAATCCATGCCCATGTAGTGCAGTAAATAACTATACCTTCATTTTAAAAGATAATTTACAGTAGGCAAAGCATACACAACACAGCAGCAATAGTAGCGTCACGGAAGAGGGAAGCCTCTTGAGACTACAACACAACATAATCCCCCGCCGCTGAGCCGACCGCTCCATTTATTTATTTATGGAGATTATTATCGTGCGTAATAATTCACTAAGTTTCAATTGCATAATGACGGCGGACAGGGCTACTAGGCCTGCTAGCTAGCGCTCTGGGCGGACGCGCCGACTAGTACTAGCGACCACAGATAATCTTCCACGCGAGGACTATTATTAAATAGGGGGCTGTCAGTGAAACGGCAGGCCGCCTCCTAGCGCGATCCCGCGATGTTATGTCCAACTTGTAAGACTGGCAACATCGAACAGCGGAACATTCGTATTTTAAACACTTGATTAACGTTCGAATGCGTACAAAATGTATTACTACATGGGAAATCGGTGAACATTAGTCAACACGGGAATCTAGATATTTTAGATTTATGAACTGAACGTCGCTGTTCCACTTGTAGAAACAAGATAAGAGATATAGGTAATCTTGTTACGATATGCGTAAATCAATGAGATTCCGATCAAATCGATCATATCTATCTGAATGTTATCTATGAAGAGTTGTTTATACCCACAGAATTTCAATGCTAATCGTTTTAACCGTTTGAAATAGAACAAACAATTGCACGGATACATTGAAGACTTCAGATAATGGGTGTTAGAAACAACTTTAAAACGGACACTCATAGACGCGATAAAGCGTGACTCCATCAGTAATGAACGCCGGTAACCCATTACAAATCTGTTTTATTGCTGTACAAAAAGTTGGAATTTCACGGAACAAAGAAATTGCGAGAACGTGTGAATGATAGAAAGTACTATTACGGATATCAACAGCTAAGTAACCGCTCGTTCGGCCATCAACTAGTTGACGCCCTTTAAATATTTCGAATTCAATAGAAATTACTGCACGCCAGCACACCGCAGACAATGAATGAGCTTGTGAAACTGTGGGTAGAGCTTTGAAGACAGCGTTCACGACGAACACTCTACGTGAAAAATCAACAACGATTTCACACAGGAAAACTGCGTCGTTCACAAACTAACACTAAACCACCAACGAAGAGGGAAGTAAACTTCTATTTTGAAAACTCCTGTACCGTTATCTGACATTGTTTTATAAGCACGCTCGTTTAGAAGCCGCACGGCGAAGCTCCCAACACTACATTCCCATCAGTACGGCATCTCGCTCCGAACACCGTTACCTAAACAGATATTAATCATAATTTTCACTGACGCCTGCTCAACTATTTTAGATGATAGTTATTAGCTCATTTTGATTGTGACCCGACTGCGTGTGGGCAAATTCGAAAGAGCAGCTACTGGAAAATTGCCGTGTGACATCTAAGGGGTAATGGATTTAAAACTGCTCTCTGAGACACCTTTGAATAGCAAAATAATCACTTCCTGCGCAATTACGTGGCCAGGCATTACGACAACTTGTCTGGGTACTTTACAACGATTTGTCTTTAAACTTTTATCATACTTGTAAGTTGACTTAATAGCTACTCTAAAGCGTTTTCTTCGCTAGTAGAAATACGAACATTTTATTGACTGTAACTTCGTCCGATTCATTTAATCCGAGGAATCCTTGATGGGAATGCGGACATCGAGTGAACAAACAAAGCTACTAAGAATGCGAAGGAATCCGTCGTTAAATCTACACGTTTTTATGTTTCTTAATTGTCTTACGCTGTACGCATATCACGGGAACGTATGAATATATTAATAGAAACACTCAGCCGTAACTATGGTAAGTGAAAAGTAATAAAATTTTCAAAATAATTGAAACTCCACTGGCATAATATAACCAATAGCATAGTAACAAGCTGACAGCTTTTTTCCATAAATAGATTGGCAAAAACTGTAAAGGATCAAATGTTAGAATTCATGACAAAGACAAAATTCTTAACGGTTTACACAATATTGACCCTAGGTCGTGTCACGATTTTCCTTATTGTCAGTGGTCTGCCAAAAACTAAGGGACACAAAAAATCTGAACACTCCGTCATTCATATCTATTAGACCATCATAACCGATGCGAAGATTGCAGAGTCAGAATATATATCAATTTTATGACTCATCCAATCGCCAGTTTATACAGCGAATTATCAAATTTTTAGTATTAATTTGCTAATGACTCCTAAGCGACTGTGATTGAGAAATACCAGGCTTTTTTGTAGCACGCTCGAGGCGAAACAACATTTTAAAACAAATTAATTTAGCTATCTTGACCGAAGATGTAACGACGTATATCAAATGAATTGACGGGTACATGGTCTTAATGAATTTTAATTCAATTGGAGACTAGGGCCAATTGTGTCCGGGATTTTTTCGGGATCAATCAGATCAATTAGAAGAAGGCAATTGTCATTCTCGAGGCTCGTTTGAACGGACTTGCGCTCTGAATGTGGTTGGCTATAAGAGTAGAGGAAGGTTCTAAAAACATGGATGGACTGCGTGAAATATGATACGGCTTGAAAGGGGTGACTTCAGAGATTTCATAGTGAAGTATGGAAGAAGAAGACATGCTGTGCCGATCCTAAATACATTGGGAGGAGTTTAGGATGATAATGCTAACAGTTTCACACATGGATAACATTCTTCTTTCTCTTATAGATGTCTGTGTTAACAATACACTCTAAAAGTGATTTTAAACTAGAAAATTCTATAGAAGGAGAGCGCTAGATAGATAAATAAGCAACTCCCAATAAGTCTCGGTAACTTAGTTTTTCCGGACAATACATTATGGCAAGACTGAATTCTGGTAGAAGCAACAGATTACCGAACAATTGTGACTGCTCAGCCATCGAACTCTGTTTTACCAGAGGAAATACGTTCTTTATTGAGGAAAAAGTACCTTTTCCACGCTTCTTGAAGACCCAACATACGGTAAATTGTTATTACTCAGGAAATATTGAATTTTTAGCAAAACCATAAAATCTTCAAAGAAATTTTCTAATATAGTAATATCTAACCGTTTTTACTAGAAACTCTTCGTCATAAGGAATGTTAGACACAAAAGCATCAAAGCTTCCGTCAAAACCGGTTTTACCATCAAATTAACTGCGTCACCAATTATCAATAACCTCTTACAGACAAATATCCATGGAAACGATTAGACAGAAATTGCATATCGAATCTGCAACGATTACAGTACCTACATTTACTTGTGTGAACAAGCCGTCAAACAAAAGTATGAATAAGGCAATCTGTTGTTCTTAGAGTGTCGACGACAATTTAAAATGAGTCAGCCGTTTGGCGATGAGTTTGGCACTTTCAGTAGCGTTCATCAGCGCCTGTCATGTGCATACAACAGGACAGGTCACGATATCAAGTGTCCCATCTTTGTGGAGCAACACTACATTTGCACTCCAGGGCAGAGTCGTGGGGCTGTGGGACTGTTCGAAAGAGATACCGCGGCCCTGGAACACAAAGGGCAAAGAAGCCAGTAAAAGTCTGACACTCCCTCCCACTCCGCCCAGAGCGGGGGGGGGGGGGGTTATTTGATGATTTCCCATCCAAAAAAAAGGGCAGTGTCATCTATGAATCTCTACCTGAACAGGTTTTCCTTCGGCCAACCTGTGTCCGGAGTTTATTAAAAGACTTTCAGGTCGGCCATGGCAAGTCATGTCCTGATGGGAGATTTTCAGCAAATGGCACAAATGGGTTGGGTAGGGAAACACTTTCTCGCCACAGCTTGAGTCTTTTTCAAGCTGATGAGTCGTTATGCGTAAAATGTTGTCAGTAACTTGTCCGAACAGTTAACAAGTCTTGTCCATTCACGACCACCGTTAAAAATGGTTTCCTAATGGTTACTTCAATAATAGAATATACTGCCACTAGTCTCATTTAGAGCCATGCCGTGGTGTCCCACACATTTCTTACTAAAAAAATAAAGTTCCTACTTTCTTTGAGAATAATCACAGTGCGACCACCATTGTCAAGCAAAGGTCTCCATAGGAACGCTCCCTCCACATTTTTCCACCAAAACCTGAAAGGGCTACCTTAAATAAGTCCAGCTCATCACAGTCTGGGAATGACAATTTCGCTTGCCATTTAGAAGAACTCAAATAAAGATAAAGAAACAAGTTCCCAGTTCTGTCAAATCGGTACGCGTAAAATAGGCCTAAAATCCCACTAAAAAAGGCACAGGGTACGGGAAAACCTAAATCTTTACACTAGCAACCTAAGACGAAAGTCCAGTCACACAATACTGAACACAGTTCAGTATTTCATAGTCTAGAAGAGGAGCTTGTTTTATTCATACTCAAAGCTGTAAATATTGCGGCAGTGGCAAGACTAGCAAGTCTGGACAGGCGGCATCATCCGATGTGGCCACTTGATTTAATTGAATTAAATTGAAACAATCGATGGCCGGTGACCAGCGGTTGGCCGGCCACTCTCCGATTTGTGAATGGCTAACGGAAGAATGCATAGTTGGTTAGTTGCTCAGTAATTAGCTTTTTGGCAACTTGACTTCGAAAGATCAGCTTCGTATGTATTCGATAATGGTCGGTCGACCCCGAAATAATCAAGTGAATGTGAAAAAAGAACAAAAATATTGGGAAATTGCGAGCGAATTCTTTACCAAAAATGTATTAATCTTTCAGTAAGCTGATGTTATTCACGGATGCATATAAATAGGTTATCTAATCAGAAATCGAGATATGAAAATGCTAACGACCCTTTATTAGACGCCAGACAACAACAACAGAAATATGCAACTAATTATGCGATTATGTCACCACAACGTTATTCATGCATATGCGAGGCCGAAAATAGCGCTCACACACAAACCAGCGCGCGCGCACACTTGAATGACGCAAGAAAAACAAAAGACAGCTTTTATCAACGCATCCGAATGACTAACACATCTGAAAAGATATTTTTAAAAGTCAATGTCAGTCCTCTAAAAAAGCTAGCATTTCTTCTTCTTAAATCGCTTCATAACAAACATTTCACGACAGTGTAACAACTTATTCACTGGCACTCTGCCTCTCGTTCCTTTTTAATACCCCCGAGGCACTAATCGTCGTACACTGTGCCTGCTACAGCTGCTATGCGCCGTAATTGCTCACATATCAATCCACGAAGAGTAAGTGCCAACTTAACATCCGCTTAAAATAAACAAGCTGCTTTGTTTAATATATTAGTCGTTACATTTTTATTAAGAGAACGTTATGACAAAATCTATTGCTCCATCGTTATCTATATATTTATGGACGACTCAAACGATGGACAAAAATATAAATGTCGCAGCTAAATAACGATATCTGTATCGTTTAAATAACAAAAGGACATCGATACTAACGCATATCCGGGCGAATCGCCACGTTCAGGCCTTTAAACGCGACCGATAAAAACATTACTCGACGCTCTCAATAAATACACATTAATGTCCTGGAGCATTCTGGTTTACATTCCGTGCGGTTTCCAACGAGTTTTATAAAAGCTCCGTTCGGCCGCACACGCAATTACAAGCGCCTCTTTGCGGTACAATCAATATTTATTCCCTTACGAGACAATACAGGACACACGAGTACATTACGGCGCCGGCTTCAGACCACGAACACGCCATGTTTGTGAAGCCGGCAATCAATTCCCGACTCGAAATTTCGTTCACGTTACAAGCGTAGCGATTTATGTAAGGGTGGGCGCACACTGGCCGGCCCGCAGAGTTCGTGTCCGTGCATAAATAACCCACCGTGCAATCTTCCAAGTTAATGATATTGCGATGCATTATCATTTCAGTCATTTGAAATCGCTCATTTCGTTTTTCTCGTCGATATCAGGAACAAATGGGCTTTCAGCGAATTAATAAAATGTGCAACAAATTAAATGCGTGTGATTGTTTTCGCTTTGAATTAAAAGCGATTAAAGCTTGAATTCATGGGTGTTCAAAGAATAAAAGAAAAACATGAAATTAATTGCGCCGACAAGACAGAATAAAGGCAATCATAAAATAAACGGATAAATTTTATGGCGCGGAAAACAATGCGCTCGATTCGAACAATCGAAATCGTCGATGCAATGCGAAGGGATGTTGAAGTGAAAGCGCATGCGCTGATACAAGAAAAAGCTTCGCGAGCCAACCAGTTATTACACTAATCGCAGCGATATAATTCCCGAGTCAACTTAAACACAGGTTCCTTGCGGATCGAAATGCAAACATGGCGGGCGCTTTGAGCTCGATAGCGCGGGAACTGACGAGTGCGGCTTCGCTCTTACGAATGTTGTTATACTCAATACTATCAATTAGTCATTTCATCGTAACATCGATTCAGTGGCTTCAACTTCCTGTAACAACTGAACTTCCTGAAGACTTCTTAAACGCTGTCCAAACTAGAACAACACCTAATGAAGTGCCATGTTGTGAAATACACTTTTGTTTAGTTGTTTCAAGTTAGCCTTTGATAAGTAGCGGTGCCTGCATTTCTCATTATGAAGCAAGTCCTGGCGAAGACTAAGCTTCGTCCATGAAGACGAAAGTCAGCCAAGACAAGTATTCTATGATTTTATATTACATTTCCAAGGCTATGGGTATTTACATCAGCTTAAATCGGATTTAAAAAAAAAACAATATATACAGAGTGTCTATACAAGCAGCAATCGCTTTCAGAGCGTGTCGTAGTTTAACAAAAACTTTAAAAAGAATTGACAGAAGCTTGGCGGTAACTTACTTCAATACTATGCACTTTTTCACCGTCGTTATCTCTAATAAAATGTCAGTTTGTACCGTCAGGTTAAAAAGTATCTTTTGGTCACAAAAATAAAGATCTAGACACATTCTTCAGCATTCGCAGTAAGTAACCCGCACCTACAGTCGCACCCGGCCCGTTTCGGTCCATCAAAACGCAGCGCGAAAGTCGCAAGCTTCGTTTTATCGCGTTCGCGCCAGAGTTATCTGGCCGAAGCGCCCGCGCAGCGCCCCGGTACAAAACGGTTGCTCGATACAACTCTTTATATCCCCATAAACGTTTTACATGTTATTTATCACGATCTTAGTGGGTGACCCGCTTTATTTATGACGCTAAATATTATAATCGTCTTAATGTAACTTGATATTGAATAGTGACTCTATAATGTTCGAGTCGGACTTATGGACTTCACAGGATCTCTGAATATTTCTGTACGGATTTTTTCTTGTTTAGGAAAGCAGGCCAAACATAGGCGCGGTTATTTATGTCGTTATTTTAGTAAATTATACCCATATTATAATTAGACAATGTTCCAAATCGGTCGAATTAATAATTTATAGTTACGCATATAAATTATAATACGAATGTATTCGTAACACCTAGCCGGTAAAGATGACGTTTACTACCGATGCTGTATCCAAATATTTATTGGCTTAGAACAAATTAAAAAGTATAATTTTAATGTTAAAGGAAACCTCCGAAAAGTATAATCATGCTGTCACTTGTCAACCAAATCCTATTTATTATTGGTGTGGACCCACTTGTCTCAGTCACCCGGAGTGAATTTTAATGAAATTCACCTTTACAACTCATATAATTCCTTCTATGTCTATTCGGTAACAGTTTATAATGCGAGCTTTATAATAATCTTATTCTTTTTTATGATATTTATTAATTATATGCCGCATATAATTTTATTGAATAATCCGCATAAACAGCCATAAAATTGAAAGCAATTCGAATTATAAAATTGAATTAATTTAGGATTAAAAAAAAACAAAAGTGTTAATAAACCTTTGCGGAACGGCGAGTCAATTCATCGAATTAACTTCGAACAGAAACAGTTTCGTATATAGAACCGGAAATTACAAATTATATATCATAGATAGACCTCCTAGCATCTGGATTGAGATTAGGCAATTAAAAAGATGTTCTTTTAAGGGTAGCTATTAAAGTTTGAAATATAGCCGGGGAGGCCGACCATAGACACACAATTATTCGCTTAACCCCCCACGGGCGGCCACCTCATAGCACAGACTATATTTAAAATTTATCACTTGGATATTAAATGTCGTCCCACATATAAATAACTGACTGTAAACCGAGGTATTGGCACGATTACTGCACAAGTGATTTTGTATCTCGTTTAATTGGAATTATTAATTTCTAATTGCGTTCTGCGGTACTTAATCGGCTTCGTCTAGTTAATAGTAAGTTTCGTATATAGTCCTGGGAGTAATTGGCATCATTTGTTACATTCCTGTTACATCCTTTCCATTAGTTGGTATATTGCCAATATGGCTTGAACTTATGTTGTTTTCAGCCAACACACTGTAACTAACCATTATTAACAATATACGCGGACTATTATAGTCACGGAGTTTGCCTAACTGCATTTGGGACCAATCATTTTTGAACTATTATCCATAGATATGTTAAAAAGATACTCAACCTCACATTATCTGTAAATCATTTCTTAAAACTTAAGATAATGTTTGTAAAACCAATAAAGTCTATAATGAATATTTACATTATTTACGAACTACAAATCAATACAATAATAGTACTTAATAAAAATATGTACAAGTATCAAAACTTTACAAGTCGTCAAAAAATTCGTCCCAGAAGGCTGACAGTATGCCACGTTGGATGGCAATGCTAATTCATTGGCCAAAAAATAGGCCCGCCCTCTGGTCACGTGAAGAGTCGACCAACCGCTTAGCGATTTCCCGAAATACTAGGTGGGCACTCGGACCCCATGGTCCTAGTGTTTCAACCCGAAACGGCTCAAACACATAACTAACAATTAAATCATTGTATTTGCGCCGTTTGAGGTTTTCAGCACCTACAGCAGCCACCCCAGTATTATTATTATTTATTGTAAAACCAAATTAAATATGCATAATCACCTACAAACTAGATGACGTCTAAAAAAATGAATGAAAAAATGTTACAAAAGGCCGATGACGTAGCGCCCTCTCGCGTTTTCTCGCCACACGAAATGGTCAGCTGAAAACTGAAAGGTTCGTATTTAACCTCGCACTGTCGGACTGTTTTCAGTAGCGCTACGCACATAGCTACGGACGATGTTTGAACGCTACGAATCTGTGAATGTATGGGGACGCTTTGAAGTCTGTTACAGCAGTGATACTTATTAACGAATAATGCGTACTGCTTAGATTAGTACTTTATCATTCTGCTTTGAACATTTACTTGAATGCGTAACTTTATCTTCCAGATTATAAAGGCTCTTAATTTTTGGTCGTCCGATCTTTTAAACATGCTATATAGTGCTATACATATTATATTATATTTATTTACTTTCATAAGCTCTAAGTACGTCCTTAAAAGTTCAACTAAGCAGTATCTGAGTTTGATATTATGTAGTTACATCAGCCTTAAAATATTTCCTCCATTAATATGAATCACTTAGGTGTCACCTATTTCTCACATCATAGCTTCGTGCTGCCCGCAAACACTATCAAGATCATTAATGCCAACAACGGCCTACGTATTTTATAAATCTTAACCTGTTTCACTAATTAGATAGACGCCTCCCACTGTGTCCTAAACACACCGCGACAAATTATTCATCCCCGCTGAGTTTTGAACTTGACGTCCGTTCCCCAAAATAGTAGCTCCGCAAGGCCAACGAGCCAAGGCAACTAAACAGGTTTAGTCAAACGTGAAATAATAACTTCCAATGCAATCCGCGCAAGTTCGCTTTCATTGCGAACTACTAAGGACAGCTCAGTACAGGTGGCTCCTACCTCACACGGCATCGTATTTCTTTCGATTGTGTATCGCGAATTGCGATCGAACCTTTCCGGTCGGAACTGGGTTGTACGCCCATCGTGAGCCTTTGTACGATCCACATTAATTGGCCCCAGCCGCAGTCATTTAATATCTCGTAATGCTCTCGAAAGAACACAAAAAGGCACCCCGAAATCTCCCAAAGCTTCAACATCCGCGCATTGAATGCGCTCGGTATATAAACTGTAATGCGATATTTTCTTAAGCGATTTGTTGGCAATAGCAGATGGGTGTGTCTTGAAACAGGAAATAATTTCGAACTTGTTGCCACTGACTGATCTGTCTGCGTTGTGTTCGTTTTGTTAACAAACCACGTGTGTTTATCTTGGAGTTTCTTCCATTGAAACATGACTACTTGTATACGTAGTTATTATATTCATGCTCGCTGCAGTAGGGGACCGGGGGAGTATTGAATTTCGCATATAAACACCATCTGCTGCTGCGTTTGTGTTTTGTGAATTTTAAAGCTACTGTAAACTATGTTGCGCAAGTGTGACTATCTTTGCAATTTATGCTTTAGGACTAAAGAAGACAGTCTAATTTATAGTTTTGTTTAATGTAGATTACCAGAAGTGTCTTCTCTTAATCTTGAGTAGAGCGACCACGGAATGTTTAGGATTATCTTTAACGTACGACAAAGTAGTGACGCTAAATTATTCAAACGAACACTGGTAGAAGTTTATTCCTGTCAAATCTTCTAAAAAACACCTCGTCTATTCGTGTGCACACATTTGTTTAACGGGACCCATCGCTAACTAACTTACCGTTCAGGTAAAAGATAATATTTTTTTCGACGCACGATCTCCCCGCATTCGTGTCGAAACGCCACGAAGAGGGATTATTATTTTAGTAACATCTGTACGTCTAACTAGATACTAATAGATAACCACTGATGTTTTTTATGCGATCCCGCTTTTTAATCTTTTGTATCGGGTCGTACACCAAATGTGCATTTTTATTTATAGGGGTCCGTTACAATAGGATATGTATTGGGGTACTACAGTCGGGTATACAATAAAATGAATGATAGAGGTCGCACTTGTGACCACTTGTCGTAATTGAATTTTTTATTAACAATAACAAACAAGTGCTTGAAATTACACTGACATTTGCGTATCGTCCGCTGACAAAGGACCTGCGAACGAATACAACATGTTTAAACTAAATTAGTTTAATTGGCGGCAGGTAGGTACTAGGTACTTAATTATTAAGGTCAGTGGCAGTAGTTAATCACATTTGGTAGGGACAGGACGTCCCCAAAGCTCCAATAAGCTGCTACTAATTAGGTAATCCAAGGACCGTGACTGAAATAAATAAAAAAACTAGAATAAGTCGAGCATTGTGGCGGCAAACGTAAAGGGAATGTGGATCCGGGGAGACGGGACGAACGTCACATTCTCTGAGCTGAGTAGTTGTGTCCTTGTTCTCTTTTTGGGACGATCTAGGATGGAGTATAGTGAATTAGCTGCGACGAATCCCTTGGTCATTGTCGCAGTCAAAGGGATAATTTTATCCTTGTGGACTATAGTAGAGTTTAAAGATTACACTGATTTACAGTTCAAGCTAAAATACTACAAAGTGTGGCCGCGTTTTGTTGGACATTTCCAGTTTTATTACTTACTCCGCATACCTCTTATAAATTCCTGAAAAGTAATGAGGTCGTTAACCTTATTACCTATTTGAATTATATTAGCATTCTTTATGAAAATCTCGAAGAAAAACAAAATCGTAGCGAATTCCTATTTTAAATAATATTAGGTAAGGCTCACGATCATTTGTATTCCTTTTTCAACCCTACACTTGTAACTCGGGGGTAGTTTTTAACGAACCACGTATTGTATCGGGGCATGCCGCAGTCTGTCTTCTAATCAATGTATTCAATTTCATCCACTTATTATTTTTTTGTGACACACCCCCTTATTTTATTCGCATATGCCAGATTTTTGCTAACCAGTACTTAACCACATTTTGTTATTCTAAATTAATGTTCGATGGTTTTTTTTATCTTTTAGTCTTGATGAGATTATAATTATTTGTGTGCACTTTAAATCTGCTGCTTTGTAGCTTTTTTAAGCGTATTAATTTAAATGTTGTTCTGTATTAAAATATTTTAATTATAAGATATTCTACTAAATTTACACAGGTCTGAGAAAATCGGAAAATTAATTATGAAAATTATATGTTTTTTCTAAGTACAATCAAAATATCTAGAGTCATGTAAAAAGGCTCTTTTGCAAATGGTTGCTAACTTTGAAGAACCCTTTGAAGCCAAAGAAATATAACAATTTCGAGGAACACAATTGAAGTAAACACAAAAATCAATATTAGTCCCGCATCCCGACAGCCAACAAGAAAAAAACCTGAAACTCGTTCTACAATACTTGAGAATATTTGCCAAGATTATGCAAATAACTGCTTATGCTCGGTAATTATTTTCTTGCTACATAGTGACTCATGTTGGACCCAGAAGCATTTATTATGTCTGTGTTTACTTAGATAAAAGCACGTTATCTTCCAGCATCCGTTTGTAGCACGTCCGGGGAATTATCCGCAGATCTTAGTCCCGTACTATTTACCCTTATCCACAAAATCATGCATTCCTGTAACTTCGTCGAGGTAAAAACTTTAAACTTAATACCGGAGCTTCATATGACTAATAGCCTACAGATGTTCCCAAAACGTAGACGTATATCAAAAATAGAAATTAGGGGTTACACGCTCGCCCTCGATCAATGATAATAATTAAAATTAAAAATTTTATCTCTTCCGAATCTTGCAAGCCACCCAAGTAACGCTACGATGTTTTACATAAATAAATAAATAAATTTATATGAAGAGCTAGTTTCGTTAACACATTCGAAATTTTATATCATTTTTATGACGCAAAGCTTTTTGGCGATGTTATCAGCGATAATGGCTAACGTTCGTTTTATTGCTTCTATATCTTAACTATTGCAAATTATAATTAAAAGAGGCCTAAATAAGTTATGCTTGTACGCCAAAGTTTAGACTCTATGAATTTGGTTCTGTCGATTAAAATTTGCTTTTATATCTGTGTCGTTAAGTCGTAAATGTTTCAATTCGGCGATGTTCTAACATTATTTTGTAACTGGTTTTATTATGTTAAAAATCGGACCATTTTTATAAATAGACTATGTTTTTCTACTTTTTGTCGGAAACATTAAAAACGGAAAGCTAATTTAGTGCAACAGCATATGCGTTACATTCTCCGCTTTCAACACTGTCACGGGCTATTCCCTGGCGAATTTAAATTTGTAATTCCTTCCTTCGTTCCTACCAATAACAGCGAAACATTTATTAAAAAAAACCTGTGACTCCTCCCACCGACGGAAGCAGCTGCAACCCTAATTATTACCAACATGGACTCTTGAGCATTGGGCAATGCTATAGATAACTAGAGTTATTGTTAATCATCTATAGACAACTGTTATTAATTTACCAGCTGGCATCGAAGACGCAAATTGTTAACGTTAAATAAAATACTAACCACTAGTCTTATAGAAAATTACAAGGCTTAGTAATTAGCTAGCTTCATCAACCTACAATTTGGTGTCAATCGCGTTAGAAAATAATATGGCCATAACTACAGCAACATTATCGATCATCACCACAAAATCAATATCAATAATTCCATTTAGTTTGTTGAGTCAAGTTTTAATTTAGCTGTCAAGTATTTTATTTGTTTTTATAAAGCCATAACCGAACTATTTTATTATGACATCCGAACATCCTACGCGAATCTCACGGGTTGAACATTTCTTTAACATTTCATTAGCTGGGCCGGGGATATTTACGATTTTGGATAGCTATGGGCGGTCACGTTTACGGTCATCGAAGTATCATTTAATGAGGATACAATACATTTAACTCGTAGCTAATAAGAGACAGCCTTCATTTACCTACCCACGCATATTGAGACGTTAGAATTCAGACATAAATATCATAACGCAAAATAATAAAAAAGAAATCGAATGGAACGGTCCGGATCTGCACTCAAATGCTGTAGATACCGGTGATGATTTACATATTCACTGTTGGGCTTGCAAAAGACCTAAAAACGTCAACAGAAATTTATTGCAGCATTTTCATAAGAAGTGCCATTAATACTTTTGTAATAAACCTGTCCGGACACCGATAACATCACAATCTGAACTTCACCAAAAGCTAAAAGGTCGTTTATAGGGACATAAACGTTTATAGAATCATAAAGCAGAGTCAATCTATTGTTTCGAGTCGGCCTACGCTTGCCGGCGACATAACTAATCGAACGATTCCGCTTTTTGTCTTTACAAGGGACATAATCAATTGTCACTTCGGGTTTAGATATTTCCCACCTTAGTTTAAGATGTCTAAGATCCATTTAGAACGGGTTTAGAATCGTCCGTGGACAATAAACGATAGGATATCGTATTGCATGGGGAAAAAAGGTGATGAGTGGCCGATGTCGAGGTCTTGGCTTGAATGAATGGCCTGTATGTCATAGACATGGGACCTTTTGATGACCATCATTTAAATCCTTAACGATATTCGAAGTTTGAATTCTTATCGATATAATATTACTTGAGTGAATCGATTCACCAATTCACTTGTTTGTTTTTCTTCGTCAAGTTTTAAAAGGCATCCAACGTGAGAAAAATACTTTTACGACTTTCTTAGTAATAATTTGCTCAAAAAAGCGTAGACGTAATAAATTCAATTTTGCCTAATTTCTTAGCAAAAAGTTTAATTCATTGAAAGCTTTCAAACTGTATTACAAAAAAATCTAGATTCGATCACTCCACCTTAAAAAGAAACACAATTAGTTAAAACATCAAATGGAACCTGACACATGCGTCTGCGCACTTAACGCGTAATCGATTGCTCCACTTGCTCACACCGCTACTTAACAATGAAGAGACATCGTCGTAATCAAAAGTCAATTAAAATGCTGTTTATTCATCATTGGCCCGGTCGGCAGATGATTTATAATTTCGCAGCGGGCCATCGGCGCAAGCGCTCTGTCGCGGTCGCTTTTTAAATTAAAATCGTACGGACTCGGGCGTGATCTTATCCGGCTCGATCAATTTAGATAAAATAAATATTTATACATTTGACTCTGGATGGGCGAACAAAGCGTTCGGTAAATTGATTATGTCAATGAAAAACTTATTTGACGTCTCGACGTTTGCCCCTATTCTATCACCTGTTACGATTTAAGATATGCATTTATAAAATGTTAGGACTTGTTACGTGAGATTTAAATTCAAGCCTTTTTTGTAACGATATCTGTCACTTTAAAATGTGAAATTTAGGGGCAAAGCTCATGAGAGAAAATGTTTGGAAACGAGACAGGCCTGTTAGATAATGTTTATGACTAAGGCAAACAGTTCAATAGATTCGTCCGAGGCTTTTGAGAGCCTCCACCTGTCCGCTACAAACTTATGGAGTAAGCTTAAACATTTTATTTATATGGACAACACTTTAAATAATATTTACTTTTCATTGACAGCTTTGACAGATGGTTGCGCTCGGACTTGGCTTGAGCTTTTACCATTATTGTGTGACCACTCTAATTTAGTCTCACTGCTCCCCAGTAATATGACTTATATTTGAATATTCTCATGGACAGTTGATTGTATCTCTTGTAATTTGTCTTGTGTATGTGTGTGAAGTGTGAGTTTAGGTTGTATAATAAGTTGAGTCATTAAAAGGCAATAATAGTAGATAAAAATATTATTTTATTCATACTCTGCGTTTGGAAGCGTAATAAATACGAAAAAATTTCATATCCTAGCTAAAAATTACATCACAAAATTATTTACTTACGTATACTTCTTACAATTAAGCTATTTACAATTGACTAGGGTACATTTCAGTTCTGCGATACCTTTTACTTACATAGTAATATTTACAGTACATATTTTCACACAGTTCTCACTTCGCATGATAAATTCAGTATAAGTACCTAACATTATCACAATTACTCAGCATGTCAGGTCTTAAAATTAATCAGGAACCTTAAAGTACCAGTGTATGTATTTACTCGTTTATATTACAACCTATGCATGCACATAATGCAAAAAGGAATGTATGGGTTTACATAACTTCATTTATCTACAAAGAACTCATAAAAAGAAAGTGGACAGTGAATGCTATTCAAACAGGTACAAAACATGCTACAAATATGTTTAGAATTCGTTACAGACATCAATAGTACTTACAGTACAATAAAAAAGAATTTTCAAGTCTGGCATATAAGACCGATTACTGTTACATAATACAATTTAATATTACAGCACCAACAAAGATAAGCTTACAAACACAATTTGCGTCCAGTACATATGCCAGTTATTTTAATAATATTTTCTTTACAATGATATATACAGATAACGGATTAAATCACAATGATCGTGCGCTTATACAAAGTAAGTCTTTCGAGGATGCGTTGTGCTCGACATGGGAATTTGTTGGGCGGGCCTTAGAGGACGTTCCTCGCACTGGTGATTGTCTATGGAGACGTAACTGTGATGGTGAGGTAGACGATCATCAGGCCGACCCTCGCTACTTGCCACCGAACACGTTTCGTCCTCCGTGCTGCGCGCTGACACCTCTGCGCTTGCGCTGGTCGAATGCATCGGGCTTGACATCATCAAACCAGGTGGATTCATACCATACTTATACCAAGGATCATGAGACGTCGGCGGCGCCGTATACCTCAAATTCCCATGACGACCAAACGCCTCCCTGTTACTACCACTTTTCATATTATTCGCATTATGAAGCGTCCGATTTGGAAGAGTCACGTCCACATCCGGTAAACGAAAATTTAGCTTTTCCCAACAGTTCCTCTCACCCCACACAATCACTGTACACGTTTTAAGTAACACTTTTAGGTCTGGATCAATGTTTATGGCACTCAAGTCCGTCGTCACAAGGAATATTATCTTTTGACGTCTATGCCTAATGTTCACTGAATTGATTGCACTTTGTATAGCTGCATTCGATTCCGCCGCGTACCATTCTTGTTGCAAGAATGTTATTGATAGCACTATAACGAGTCTTTTAGAACTTTCGGAGGCACTCACTAAACTGTCACCTGAACGTCTCTCAACCAAGGGCAAGTCCCTGTGTTGCAAACATAACGTATGTCCCATATTCTCTAGTTCGGAACTCACGGCGCGAGTCACGAAGTCTTCATCTCGTGGATTATACACAAAAAAAGCGTCGAACCGTTTGTTTTTATTGTCGTTCATATCTTTCGGAGTCGAAGTGAATACTCTTACACCGTATCTCGAATGCATCCATAATTTAAAATCTTCTCGGAACATGAACAGCAAAGCACACATTAGTAAGAGAATAATTGCTATTATCAGCACCGCAGCGATATATGGAATGTAATTTTCGACACCGTCATGCGATTCAATGAATAATCGCTTCAGTGTCTCGGTGCCGGTCTCCTCAGTTGTTGTCTCTGTTTTACATTCCTTTGCTACTGTTGCGATGGTTTTGTTCATTGCTTGACCATGAGCAAAGTAGCACATCATACTCTCAGTATCTTTCGACTTTTTTATTAGCCACTGATTCAGCTGGTTGACGTCTTTACAATCGCAAATCCAGTTATTCCCATCAACTGAGACACGAGTGCGGGGATCGTTGTCAGTAATGACTCTCCATGGCATGTAATCAACGTACCCGTTATTGTCTAGGCCCAAGTATTCCAGTGAAGGCAGGTAATTAAATGTGTCGTTTTCTATAACCTTGATCTTATTGTTACCGAGATAAAGCTCATTCAGATTTGGTAATCTCGTAAACTGTGTATTCCTCAAAACCTCCAAATTATTGTTCTCCAAATGTAGAATCCTCAATGACTCAATACCGTTGAATGTTCTATTTTGTATTGTATTGATATTGCTGTTATTGAGATACAAGACTTGTAACTTTTTTTTGCCGATGAAAACGTGATTCCCTAACTCTTTCAAGTCATTTCCATCTAAGTATATTTCGGTCGCGTCCATCGGTATTCTGTCCGGCACGTGATCGTAACCAGCGCTCGAACAATCGACCACGTTAGTGGTGGTCCAGGTTTGATCATGATAACACGAGCATTTATCTGGGCAAGTCATCTTACAATCACAGGCGTCAAAGTCACAACAATGGCACACCGCGAAACAATGTGACTCGTACTCGCACAGAAATTCTGAAGATTTTACTTCAAGCAAAAGCATATCCGATCTGGTTCGTGAATGGGTTAAAGAGCACCTTACACTTTCTAAATCCATTACTCTCGGGCGCTGCCTGAGGTCACTTAATTGGTTAATTGTCTGCAACCATTCCATTGTACAGTCACACTCAAATGGATTTTCGCTAATATAAAACTCGGGTAAATCTTTGTCATCAGGAACAGATGATATCGCGAAGGCGCCGAGCTCCAGTGTTCTTATTTTGTTTGCGTATAGTATAACTTTGTTCAGATTATACTTTTGCAGGAATGTCCCTGGGCTTATTTTGTCAATGTTGTTATTGTTCAAAACAACCGTCTCTATACTACTTGGAAAAGAGAATTCATCAATGCTTCTTAGTTTATTGTAGCTAATGTCGAGCATTTTTACTGAACTTGATTCCTTAAGTCCGTATGTGTCTTCAAGCTTTTCAATTTTGTTTTCGTGCATATCCAGCCATTCCAGGTTGGTAGGAATATGGCTGTAATCAAACCAAAGTAACTCGTTGTTAGACACGTTTAACCAAACAAGCGGTTGGGTGTTAGTAAATATGCCTTTCAAGTCCACCAGTTTGTTACCGTCCAGTCCGATTGCTTTTAACTGTTGGTTTGAAGCAAAAGCTCCGTCGTCTATTTGATCTATGTTGTTTGAAGCTAAGTTCAATATTTGCATGGACGGTAATGCAGCAAATGTATCCTTTGATATCTTTTCAATTTTATTTCCGACGAGACGTAAGCCATACAAATCATCCAATCCTTCGAACTGAGCAGTTGTGACTTTCGTTATCCTGTTCATACCCAAGTCCAAGGATGTCAAAAATCTCAGCGTTTTGATAGCTTCTGGTACGTCTGATAACTGGTTCCCGCTAAGTCCCAAGTCATGAAGCTTTGTTATATTCTCAAAGGAACGTAAATCAACTTTCGTTATTCTGTTACCGTCGAGGAACAACTGATTCAGTACGTAAAGATTTGAAAAATGTCCGCTGTCAACTTCTAATATGTTATTATGTGCCAGAGAAAGCGAGTGAAGGTTTTTCAAATTAGAAAATGCTCCATCCGCTACACGTGCTACGTTGTTGTGCTCCAAACTTAAAAACTGAAGGTTATTCAAATCTTGAAATAATAGTGCATCTATCTTAGTGATTCTGTTGTGCGATAAATTGAGAACAATCAAACGGACTAGTCCTGAAAATGTGTCTCTATTTACCCATTCACTTGTCAATTCATTCACCGATAAATCCAATATTTGCAATTGATCCAATCCTTCCAATAGTCCAGGGGCTAGCACACTTAGCGAGTTGTTGTTCAAATATATTTGTTTGATATCTCTCGACGACTGGAACATTTCAGGTGGTAAAGCAGTCAAAGCATTTGTTGACAGATTGAGAATTTGCAAATCACTCAAGCCTACGAAAGCTCTATCCGCTACAGCTGATATTCTATTGTTTTGTAAGAATAACTTTTGAAGTGCGCGTAAACTTGATAATCCATTGTCAGGTAGAGTCCTTATTTCGTTGTACGACATGTCTAACGTTTCTAGCACAGTGTTGCACGATTTACCAGGTGCAGTTGGCCCATTGCCCCAGTCGGAGAATCCAAGATTTGATATGTCTTGCAATCTGTTTTGTGTTACATTCAGCTCTTTTAAATTGTACAAAAGGCAAAATATCTCAGGAGGCAGGTTCCAAATATTGTTATCACCCAAATCCAAAGTTCGTAAGTCAGTTAGGCCGCGGAATGTGTCTCTATGGAATTCCATTGACATCGCTGACCAATCTGTGTTGTGTGTCCGAAGAGTCAGGCTCCTCAATCCACTAAGAGGTGATAACACTGCAGAGGGAACATATCGGATCTTGCAAGACTCTATCCTCAGTTCTCTAAGGTTGTGGAACCGGGACAGGAGCTGAGTTCCTTCTTCTTTTCTTCTTCCAAAGTCGAGAGAGCTCTCAAAAAAGAGAACATCTGTGCAATGTAGGTCTAGGACAGTGATGCGCTGAGCTTGTGAGGAGCTCAGACCGGCCAGCAGGTCTGTGGCGCCGGCTGCCGTGCGCAGCGAGCACGCCAGCTGAACGCGAGTGGACTCACTGGCATCCCCCGACACTCGCTGCCACTCGCACTCCTGAGGCGCCTCCGCGACGCGGCTCGTCAGCGAAGCAGCGCCGGCACCCAAGTACATCCAACTCCAAGCGGCATACCACACAGCCAATAATCCCATCGATAACATCTCGAATAACTCACTTTAAACTGTCACTTTATTTAAATTGTCACCGTTTGAGTTGATATTATCGCGCACATCGCTACGTTAGTCCGGACGCGCTCGGAAAACTTCACGAATTTCCCGTCAAACTTGTTTCGAAGTGCGACACATAACGGCACGAGTTGGCGAGCTGAGGAGCAGCAAGCGCCTCTCTCGAAGACTCGTGAGAAGCGACTGAGTGTAGCGCAAGGCAAGTTGAGCGACCGGCCGGTGGCGGCACGCTCCCCGCGCACGGTCGCTCCTCCCCCGACAGAGAGGCCCGATGCGTGTGTCTCTGTCTGTTAAAAAGTTCACAACGGCAACAAGTTGCTCGCCGCAAGATTGGCATGAACAGAAGCGCGCTTTGCGAGCTTTTATAAACATGGCGATGCTTACTTTGTTTGTTTTGTCTAATCATAAAATTTCAATAGAGTTCCGACTGAAAAGCGTGCGAACTAAAAAAATATATGTAGTTTATTATTAAAGTTTAAATTGAGACTTAACCGAAGAATACTTTATTTTACTGTTACAGGATATTTACAAACTTAATAAAAGAGACGAGCGTAGCCTACTTATTAAAATAAATAATGTATGCAGGCTTAAAAAATAACATGCATATTGCTCAATAATTACAAATTAAAATTTTAATCCACGCCGATAGCTCAAAATAGCAAGGCCAAAAATTATAATATGTACCTAATCTTACAGGAATCCCAATACCAAGAGATATAGGCTACCTACGATATTTATCGCCTTTTATCAGCAGAGAACGTGCATATTTTCACATGATCGCTGATAATGCAGTACAATTACACTGTCATTTCTGACAATTCGCTTTTGTTCTACAATTCGGGACCTACCTGGGTTATTATGACGCATTTTGCGATATCTCGTCTTATCTAGCTTCACCTGTCTACTTACTCATGATGACGTCATCAGTAACGAGTTACAATCTTCCTTAAAACCTCTTTGGAAACTTTGTGGACGACCGATAATCGGGTACTAAAGGATTAAAGTGTGAAGTAGGTAGTTAGTGATTCCTCGACTGTTCGAGTCGGCTTTGTAAGTTTATCAATGCTAATGGAGACTTTCTTTCTATTTCCCAACACTACATTATCGATGCACTTAAATATTTAGGTACCTAATTAATTAATATTTTTACATCACCCTGTATATTATTAAACTAAAATGTAGAGTCACATTAAAATCTTTTCTCACCACATCCGCATTAATTTCACAAAAGTTATTTGAAGAAGTCAAAAAATGTACCAAAAACCGAACTGTTCTGAATCTGAACTTTAATTAAAAAATACCGCATAAAAATAACATTCACACATTCACGTTGAAAAAATACCTGAACTACTGTGCGGCAAAGTGTTCAATACTTCGGTTTCTTTGGTATTTTATCACAGAATCAAATGTAAAAGCGAACACGCAATTCAGTTGGACAAACAAAAGGCGCCGGGCAACATGAAAAGGGCTTTAGTGGCATTCTCCGCGGCGAAACACAAAAATTGTACCGCAAAGAGTTAACAGATCTAAACGAGTGCACTCCGAACGAGCTGACGTGCGACGGTGGCATAACGTGGATTTATGGATAGCTGATTTTATTATTGTATTGATTCACTGCAGAGTGAGAGGAGATGAGAGGAGCTAGTGGCTAAATAATAGCAGACGCTCGGATCAATCTTCTGGTTAAGCCGCGCTTGCCTAGGTTGTTCTGTGGATGTCCTCCGTGCCTTGGAAAGCACGTTGGAAAAGCACGTACGCTGGGGCCGTTGGTCCCGGCTGTCATTTGTAGATCTTTGACAGTCGTTACCGGTAGTCAGTGGCTGAAACTGACAACCAGTGTTACCAAAGGTTATCGTGTTACCCAGTACTAACTGGGTTGTGGAGGTTAGATAGACAGTCGCTCAGTCGCAAAATACTGGTATTCAGCATAGTTGGGAAAAGGCTAGGCAGATGATTCACTGCAGAGGGACTCCTGGATTAATAATAACAGCCACGCGGATCGATCTTACAGAAAAAGCAACGCAATCTGCTGGTCTCCTGGTGCCGGCTGTCGTTAGAAGATCTTTCATAGTCTTACCGGGAGTCAGAAGACAAAAAATTCCCATGGGGTTTTTGGTTACCCAGTTAAAGAGGAGGTCACAGAGGTCGTTGCTTCATGTGAAAACTTGGGAAAGGCTAGGGAGATGATGGGTAGTCCTATAAAAATTGCTGTAATTCTAGTGTCTACCTCTCGATAAAATACTCGAAATTGAGTTGAATTGAGTTGTAGGCACAGTGATGAAACAATGATATTATTTATGTAATCGATGCAAACGGAGAATAAAGAGTTAAGTCATTTGACGTAAGGATATTTTTGAATCTTGAAAAACAAACTGAAATCGTCTAAATATGAACTAATAGTGGTAAGCTAAGAATATTGAATAATTAAACAGATATTTCAAAGTCAATTTATTATGAAAATGAAACAGTTACGGTAACAACGAAACTAAACAAGCAAAGAGGAGAAAGGAATTCTGGCCATAGGCAAGAAGCTTAAATTAACGAAGAAATATCGAACATAAATTAAAAGTAGAAAAAATTGCCACGCCTTATATTAAATAAAACCTTTAAAGTGCGAGTCAGCTGCTCATGTCAGGATTCCGTCCATATTTTTTTACAACGAATTAATTTCTTCATTAAATGAAGCAAGTTATTTATGAAGGCTAGTATTTGAAAACATTTTTTTTTAATTCAAATAATTGATTAATAACTTCAAGAACTTAATTTAAAGCCAAAGTTTTTATAACAAGCTTTTGCAACTTAACTTACTTGTTGCATGCGTTTCGATTTGCTACTAACATGACAAAATTACCAAGCTTCTTTATTTAACTACAGAACCCTAAAAACGAAGCGTAAATTAATAGAGACCACATTCGATAAAACAAAAAGGTAAAGTCATAATTTAAAATTTAAATATTTATCCAGCTCAAGTCAAAACTAGTTTTAATAAAATATTGTGATCTTTATCGAAAGTGATCATCGATAACGATCATTGATTGCGATCATCGATCTTCAAGTTTTTTCTTGGAGTTAACTACTTAATGAGGGATGGGTAAAAACGCGCAATAAATGTATGTACTTGGCCGCTTTAAGTGTCCCTGTCTCATCAAGTTCAGTGCTAACGTGCCACTTACTCACTACAGGAAGTTGTAAATCTCTACAGGTCTTCTAACCAGCTTACATTGACATTCCCTACCCCTCTTACTTCTTACTAAACAGTCGACGGATTCAAAGTTTCTTCCATCACAAGAGTTTTTGATAAATTGGTCGAGATTTAGACAAACCGCTGAAGATTTAAAATTTTCTTTTTATTACAGATGCATCCTGCGTGACACTATAGTATGGAAAAGGTCATTACCTCCGCTTGTCATAGTTCATATCCCTAATGAATCAGCACCACAGAATGTCACCGATGATAAATTCCTATCATTATTCAATGGACCTTGATATTCTGAAAAATTGTTTATAATAACTCTCTTCCGTGACTATAAATATTCAAATAACGGCGACAACTCTTTCGTAAGTGGGCTTAAAATGGGTAATACAAAACGATGGGTACAAAAGCCTTGTCTACGAACACAGGTGTCGGATGTACAACACTATAATTTATACGTTTGGCAGCAAGATATACCACATTAACTTAATGACATCGAATGAAATCAACATGTGATTTTGATCACCATAACTAACCACATTACAAGTTGAATCGATTCCCGCCAACTGTTCTCTATGGTTTCTGGATTCTATTATCTGTCAATAAATAGGGTCCTTTGTGTGATTTGGCAAAAAACGCATAAATCGAATCGATCTTCCTAGCTGTCTGCCATTCACTTTGTTCCCGTGTTTCCAGGGATCTAATGGGCGATCCCCAAAGACCCATACACATTTGGTGGTAGTAAATGTCAAAATATTTTGTATCAGTTGTGCTAATGGTTTGTAAAGTCGGCATTAAGGTCATATTGTTAGTTTGTACGGGGATATTGTGGCCAAATGTGCGTCATTTTGACTAAATCATATTTCTGTGAAATTGCGGATGTTTGTTGATAAATGAGAAATCGTTTTCCATAGGGAGTTCTGTGTGGTATGTAGGTCGTATTTTAATACAATGGTAACTATATCTCTGAAAAGTTACTGCAATGAAAAGATTCAAACACGATAAATAACTCTCGTTGCCGAGTTAACTTTAATTCAACTTTATTAGAACTGGGTCGGATTCTTGTAGAAAACCGACTTACCGAGCTCTGAATTCATTAATTTCCAAAATGGACTTATAAAAGAGGCTCCATTTAACGTATTTAGCACAATTAACAAATCGCATTTCTGATTAGCCTCCACAATCGCTGCCGCCGCTTACATTAGCGTTTTATAATGAGAACAGCACAAGGAGAGAGAAAAAAAATGATGAGAATTCGAGACCTATCTCGGGATACTTGACAAAATCCGACGAATGAATGTAATGCCATTATGATTAGCATTATTTTGTTGGGAGGGTCGCGGATTCCGGTTTACTGGATAAAGCGAAATTCGTCGTCACAAAGAGGTTTTTTTTGACATGCTTTTTAATTCCCCCCTAAACATCTGTGGTGGCTGGGACCGTATAGCGGCTTTAATCGCATTTGTTGCGCCACACGTTATTGATAGTTGAATGGTTTGTTTAAATATTTTGGTGATAGGATACAAGGATGAAACGGCTGTGAGTATCCTGGAGTGGGTTCAGTAGAGACCGAGTTTATTGAAAATCTTTCTGTGGAAATTTGGTGTTGCAGCTTGTTATACGCCGATGCCTTGTAAGACACGAATTATAGGTATACAGCAGCTACTGTAAGAAACCCTTAATTATAAAAAAGTCCCGTGCGTGGTGCACGGGACTTTTTTTTTTCTAAAGTCAAAAATATTGTTATGTCGTAAGTAAGCAACAGTTCTGTTGCGTTTGTATTTAATGTATCTCTGTAATAAA
Organism: Noctua pronuba; assembly: GCA_905220335.1. NCBI lineage: Eukaryota > Metazoa > Arthropoda > Insecta > Lepidoptera > Noctuidae > Noctua > Noctua pronuba. The sequence goes on from LR999902.1 coordinate 11,723,173, forward strand.
AGCTTAAAGATCTGGTTTTAATTTTAAAATTTTCGGTCGTACGGAACTCCAAAAACTTCTTTACACAGTGACACGAAAATTTTAATTTATGTGGGGGATTTTAATAAATAATTATAGACGTGATCTGTAAACAGTAAGCTGGAATGTTTTATTTTTTAACGCATTTTATAGTTCAGCTAGCTAATCCGGTTACGTTTGTCACGGAACCTTTTAGTACGGGTGTGACTGCACTAAATATGAATCTTTATGTTTAACTGTGACATTAATCACAAAAACCCTGTGATTTATGTAACTATGCAAGAACACGGATCCGTTTACAGTTCAAACTAGAGTTTAGTGACATGCTTCACATTTGAGAACAATAAAAGCATCGTTATGTATTTTATTAGTACTCGACGCGTGGCTGTAAATAAAATATGACTAAATTGGAACAAAGACGTGGTTTAGAAGAAATATCGTCAATCGAAATTTGAAATGACGTAAACAGTGGCGTCGCTAGTCCTAGTCGGGCCCTGTTTAATTTTTTTTTTGGATGTACTCTGTACCCGAGTGCCGTGAAGCCCAAAAAGAGGAAAAATCATAACAAATTATTCTTGCAAAACAAAGAAAATAGAATCCTGACTTGCATCGCTGAAGCTGTCATTAATTTTACTAAGAGAGCAGCGTATGAGCGAGCAAAGTGAGGTAAACATGTCTTTATTGAAGAGGTAGAAAATTAGAGTATCCTGAAAGGGTTTAAGTTAAGTATTCATCGAAAAGCGAGCGGAGCAAGGTTAAAAAATTGGATCTTCCTGGACCGCGATAGGTGAAGGATTCATCAAAAAGCTAGCTCGAAAAATTTGAGCTTTCTGGACAACGATTTTAAATTTTATTTTTTTCTCTTGTCAAGAAGAACTTGAGGTTTGAGGAGGTGGGAAGATTTTTGGATTTTTCCTCAACGTATCGGGGGGTCTTGATACTCGGGGGCCCTGTATCATTGATACGGCTAATACGGATGTAGTTACACCTACGTGGCAGTCAACGTTCGAAAGTTCAAAATCCAGCAGCATGGTCAATTTCCGTTACAACATTTCAAAAGCGTCGATATTATTGGCTTACTAGATTCCGAGTTATGCAAGACGAAAAACGTAATCATTATCCATAGTCCACACAAGGTTTCAATATCAGAACGACTCCTCATCATACCTTTGTCGGCCACACCGTCGTATAAAATAGTATAATTAAAACTCAAATCGAAATATCGACGTAGCTACGCGAGTGTGCGTCCCATCGTGTGTCAGTGACCGCTCCTGAATGGGCCCTAATTTTTTTCAGGCCTTCGATTTGTGGGTTCTTGCTTTGTGATACAAAATTAATGATTTTTGGTCTGTGCTTCGCAGCGTCAGCGGGTACAATGGGCTCAGTGACAATGGTGCCCCGCTGTCCACGATATTGACGGAAGGCCGCGCGGACGATGCTACCTACGCTCCTGCTGCCCTACCGGCCCCAGCCCTTTGTCCACAAGAATTTTAGACACGTCATGAACCAAATGGAAGCTCGTGAGAATAACCGCGATATTATATAAAAATATTTTTTTAATTATACCGCGATAGATGCCTATTATTTGAATACTCATTTTCGATATATTATGGCTGAGCATGCTGAGCGCCTTTTTCTTGGCGTCACGTAAGCTAATCAAAATAAAGTTTAAAAAAAGTTATAAGCCCGCCTAAAGCCATAACATGCCAGTAACTTGAACTGCTTACGTGTTTTAATATTTAAATATCACACAACGTATTCACATTGTTAACGTTTATTTTATTTGACGCGACCTACTCATTGACCAACTGCCCCAATAAATTACATCATTCATTTCTTGTAGCAGTCCAAACATCTTGCTCCCAACACTATTGTGACTGGGGACCACAACGCACCCAAACAATATTTAGGGTGGTCTGATTTTGTGACCACTATTTACCCAAATACGGCGCATTGTAAATGACCATCATTGTGGTCACCCCAGGAACGAACATTGTCGCCTGGCCTCGCCTCTAATTTATAGCAATTCAATATAATTTCATTAGCACCGAACTGTTTATAAATCTGTATAACCACAATATCTATTCGATTGACGACAGTCTGTTGTTATGGCCAATAAATTTTAGGATTATCTTGTCCGTGGGCGCCGTGATTAGGTGCCATCAATGTTTTGAGGGAAAGTCGAAAATTAAATCGTTTAAGCCCAGTTAATGGCGGGTGTACAATGACATCAATACGTAATGATAAATTACGGCAATGAAATAAAACCACAGTTCGTCATAAATAACGTTTGGAACACCCACAAATGTTTTCAACGATTTGACTGTATGTTTATTAGAAACGTTATGTTATGAGGGCCCAAATTTGTAAATATAAGAAACTTAAGAATTATCACATAAAAGTTACCTAAATGAATTCAAAGATCAATGAAATAAAAAATGCTTGTTTCCGAGGCGCGTGTGACCACGCTACGCGCATTTTAAACCGGCTTCAAAAGAGCTGATCCGAGAATTTGCTATTTAAACGTCGACAGGCGCACCCTTAATTCTTCAACTTTTTATCGAAAATCTTGACCAAATCGGCGTGTATCGTTGTAAACAATTCCCGTAATTCATTCGAGATTCGCTTTGCGTCTAACAGAGATATACTGAAATGACCAATCACGGACGTGCGCGGACTATCGAACTTCATGTTTACTTCAGCCTCACCATTGTTGTCACACCGACTTGTTAGTATATTAGCAATATTTATGAAGCCAATTTAAAGGTCTTACCTTTGAACGACTCGCCATAGAAGGCTAATGTTGGGGCCTTGAACTAATGATATCGTATCATAATGATTGTTATGAATAATTAGATTCCAAACTTATTCATGTAATGTTCGTATTGATTTTGATCTCATTTACTAATTGAACAGAACTTAATGTCATTAATGATCCTAAACAACAAGGTCCTTAGCACATAATAGTGTTAATTAATGCAGTTTGCATACAATTATGTAGGTACACTACATACCTAGGTTCTAACGAGTTCACTGACCGTCGATCACTTTTCAACCTTAATACTTAGACCATAAGGGTGAAAAGTGACAGACTGGCAGTGAACTTGGTAGTACCTGTTTATTTTCCAAATTGTGTTTTTTTTTCAGCTAAGTATTAATCAATGATCACACCACACTTGTTTGCGGACGTTTGATTGTTGGTGATTAGAGGACATAAAACCCTCGTCATTTCATGATTGTTGTGGCAAACCAGTCAAAAAAGAAATAAAATAAGGAAGATGATTTATACAGGATGCTTTTCTTTCCATGCTTTCCCATAAAAGATTGTTCGCAAAAGAACTTCGGTGTAAACATTCACGAGCACCGAAGTTCGATAGGATAGTTACATTTGCTCCGAAATCGACTATTTTTATGTCCATTAGTTTAATGTGATTTCTTTTAGATGTTGGAAAAGCATGTTGGTACTTATCCAATGGTCTTATCCCTTTGGTAAAAGGTTCAACAGTATGTAGGTGGAGCCTTCAAATATATGAGAGTGTCGATCCAGAATTTCTAATGTTGTTTTTATCTTATCTAGCTGCCTACATACACTGAAAGCTAAGTGTAACACTAACAACTTATTCCTACACTCATAAATATGGAAGACTTATTCACTAACTATACGATCAATAAGTCGGATAAGGCACATTTTTTCTACCACGTGTTGTTAAACCAATATGTATAAAGGACGTCAAGCCATTGGTCATGGCTCCCATTAGTAAATCTTTGACAGTCGTTAAAAGTATTCAGTGGCCCAAAATGCGGACAACCAGTCTTACCAATGGATATCGTAGTACCCAGTACTAACTGGGTTGTGGAGGTCAGATAGGCAGTTGCTCCATGTAAAATACTGATATTTATCTGCATCCGGTTAGACATGAAGGCGACTCCAACATAGTTGGGAAAAGGCTATGCAGATGATGATGATGATATTTTTAAAACAAACCACCTGACGTCCATCAATCGTTCATCATCGCACACGCAGAAAAAGAGAACTTGAGAATGGCCGCCAAAAACACAGAGAACAAGGAAAGGAAAGAAAATACCGTCCATACGTCTTATGACGACAGGCCGTGTCGACGGCGCGTTCGTGTTCCACGCGCGCCTCAAAAAGGTGTCAGCAATCAGGAAGGGGCCCGCAAGGGCCGATGCCTGCCGGGGCTGCGGGACTGTTCGAAAGAGATACCGTGGCCCTGGAATACAAAGGGTAATGAAGGAACATGGATGGGTTTTAGTCAGTAAGAGTCTGACACTAGAGCGGGAGAAGTCATTTGATGATTTCCCATCAGTAAAAAAAAAAAAAAAAAGTAAAGAAAATAATGGCTAGCTTTGCTTATATTCCCAAGCTAAGCATGAAGTTTTTACTGCAGACAGGCAGGGATGAAACGTATGTGACTTAAAAGAGTAATGGATATGAATCTTGATGAATGGAGAGGGAGAGGAAGGCCAAAGAAAAAATGGATGGATTGTGTGAGGAATGATATGAAAGAGAAAGCAGTAAAAGATGCCGTGACGTCTGACAGGATAGAATGGAAGAAGGAAACGTGTTGCACCGACCATAAGTAGAATGGGACAAGAGCAGGAACATGATGTTGATGGTGACAAGCAGGAGCTCCTTTGATGGTAAATAAGACAACTGATGGTAAGTAGGCGTACAACAGTGACAAAGCTGAAAAAGATTTGCATCAGCTCAGATCATCCCTAAAAACAGAGCTAAGTAAGCCAAGTTCTGGACTTCCGAAGAAACATCTAATCACTTCCCCCAAACATTTTATAAACAGAGTTTAACGACCTATTACTACAAGAACGATGAATAGCGGAAATTATACTGTCAACAATAAATTCAAACATAATTAGACGATTCCTGTAATTACCTCTCATTCTTGAAATTAACGTTAATTGGCTCATTAACATATAACATCTACTTAATTTATTTGTGTCGAGATTGTTAGTGCAGGACACCAATGACATGGGACATGATGTTCATAGACTAATTTAGAGCTTTTGCAAAGTGCTGAGTGGTTTCAGGGATAATCCGTGCAGAAAGATTAAATGGAGGCAGTCTTGTCTATTGTTTATTTTCCTGACCACCATGTGGGGGTCTCGATGTGTACCTACAACTGGAACGTAAACCTATTAAAAAAGACTTGATGATGCTCAGGAAAGAAGACCATTTATTTTGTTTGAAAGCTATACTGTCTAAATTCTTCTCGTTAGACAACTTTTTCAAAATCTGTCTTAGAGAATAATCATGTAAAAATGTTAACATCATAAATCTATGCAACACTAACAAGACCTAACACCAAATACTTAACTTTATCCGTCAATAATTATCGTGAGTCAGACTATTTTATTTTATGTCCCATTAAATTTAACAACAATTGCCTTTTAGTGACGTGGAAGTAGACATCTTTATGTTTATATGTCGTTAAGATTAACTGGTCCTACGTACGAATGAGTCCGGCAGACCGGCCTGTAGGGAGTAAAGGAACCTCTATAGAGGTATCTATGGAGCCATTACCATAACTCAGGTGAGTTTCAACGCTATCGCTGTTATGGAGCATTTGTGAGTTGTTATAGCAACCCATGAGTTTTAAAGTCGTTCGAAATGAAGCTTCTTAGATAGAGACGTGGACTGGTGGTCGCGAGCGATTTTTATATTGAAGGTAAATAGTTGAATTTGGGGCACATATTGATGTTATGTTTTTTATCTTAGTTCTTTGTACTTGGTATTTGTTTTAAGAGTTTTTAGTTATTTTTATTCATTACGAACAACAGGTCTCCCTAACTGTAGGTATACCTAACTGGTCCTAACTAAAAACTCTAACTAACGATCTACTTTTCAATTTTAAACTAAAGATTTGCAAAACTTTCCTTGTGCTCGACTATTTCTTTAAAAAAAAGGGCTTCTAAAATATCTAAGTTCATGCAAAACACCCAAGAAATCGTTACATAATTTCGCTTTTTTTTCTGCACCAGGTGTAAACTCAGTTTTGACTTTACTAAAACCTTTTCAAAAACCTCAAGACCACACAAAGATGTCCGTTTACCGCCAAGAATCACACTATTGTGATTGTCAAAACAAGATCGGTTACAATAAATCTTATTAAAAGTTAGGCCCGCCACAACGCCATTCATGGCGGCCTTGATCCGACCTCAAAAGAATGGTTTGTTTACAGATATTGCTAAAAGCCTTTGTCACGGCGTACATCTGCTCTACCTACCTGAAGGCACGTGATAGGGTACGAAATGTAAGACTTGAATATACTTGTGTCAGGTTTTGCAAGGAAGAGTATATGGAGCAATTTTTCACTGACTTCAAAAAAAGGAGAAAGTGAGTTATTTTCTTACTGATATGATTTCTGACTCAGTTTTCTGCTGAAATATTAAAAAAAAAATTATGTGTTTTACTTTTATATCGGGATTTGATGACTTTTTAAATAAAAAAGCAACATTCGGTAAAAACTGCATACTGCTGATGAAAGCTGGTTATCATTCACTAGCACTAGTCCCTATGCGGAATTGACAAAATAAAAATATTAGTTACTAACTACGGCTTACCTTAGTATCTAGCTAGACATTGCTACGATAAAAGTATGCGCCTGTCATAGTTAGATTTAATTGAATACAAACGCCCGCCCGCGCCGCGCTGTGCGGAAGCGGCTGTTTGCCTGTAAACCTAAACAAATCTTGCTAGAAACGTAGAACACTGGCAACACTTCAACTACCTACTGAGATTATATAAGAAATATGTTACCAGCTGAGAAGAAACACATTGGTGCAACAATGTTGCTAAGGTCCCTTGCTACCTAGGTTTTTTTTCGTACGGCACTAAGCCTTAGTGTCATACGAAAAAAACTGCAAAGCTCATGCTGACCGCTGCTAAACCGTACATTCCTTGGTCACCTCATCATTCTCCTACCCTTACCCCAATTTATTTGGGGTCGGCGCAGCATGTCTTCTTCTTCCATACTTCTCTATTACTGGTTATCTGAGCATCCAAGCAGTATGATCAGTATTCCTTGGTCAGCTATGGTGCCTAAACAAATGAATAAAGATCTCCAGCCTACAGCCGGGGCAATAAACTTATAACCTTACTAGGATATAATCTACCGTATGGCCGTATCTATCTAAGCGACTAAACGTTAAGGCCGCTAAGGACCACCCCATGTGAAGTATGGGCCTCTGTAATGGCTTCACTGGAGGGATGGCAACAATCGACAGGCAGGCTGGGATTGGGACAGACCCTTGGTAAGTGTTAAGTCGCATACGTTTGTCGCGGGAACTTATTTAAAGTCAAGCGACCATGATTAGTTTGTAGTTCATCATAAATCCGACAGATGGCGTTACTAGTATCAGCTATTTTGCTTTGCTTGTTTTCGACAAAGTAAGTAACGGAACGAAAAATACGAAAATATAAATATAAAGTTATAAATATAAAGCTACGATAAGAAAAAAAACTGAGAAAAATATCTAACAATCATTTTATTGGTCTTCTAAAATGGGATTAAAAACAAACGGTTTACAAAATTGCCAATCTTTACACTCAGACAACAAAAGGCAATCCATTCCAAATTTTTATTTTTATTATTTTACTTCAGGTTATTTTTTTTTATTAATGTGTTTAATATTTAGATAATAAATATCTATGAATGAAAAGGAATGGATCAATTATTCCACGTTTATGAGTGTAACCTAAATTTTAACTTGAATTCATTTTGAATAATTTTGTTTTCAATAACTCAATGTTATTCTCTGGTAACCCAAGCGATCAAAAATGCATTTGACAAATGTCAGTCTTCGAAATAGCAATCCAGAGCATTGCTTTATCTGCTTTCTTTGTTGTTATCATACGTTTTCGTACAAGCTCAACTTTTTAATGCTACAAATGTGTAATTATTTATAGTCATTTACCTGTAACTTCGAAGTTTGACAGACTGGACATCGTGATCCATTGCATTTAGTTGCATTCACTTTGTTTGCTTTGTTTTGAACGCAGGTAGAGCTCAACAAGTTTTTAACTGTGCCGTGCTAATAACATCCTAACTTAATATATGAAAAATTAAACCTGCGTTGAAATATGGAAACAAGTTTACGAGTAAAGGAGTGAGTACAACTTTTAATTTAAACTTTTTGAACGTTATTTTCTATGCAATATTATAATGAAAGAAGGACGAGCTTATGGGCACAGTTTCTATTTTATAATAATCAAAGCTACTGTGTGTGATAACAATAGAAGTCTAACTACTTGCTATCTACAGCTTTTGTTTCTGTTATCATGCACAAACTCACTGGAACTGTGGAAATTCAACAAAATGAAGCAAAAGCTTTAGATTTGACTATAACAACAATTTTAACTGAAAACATCACATCAGTGCAACATTTACTGATGATATGTGACAACAAAATATAAAATCGCATTTTATTTTGAGTTCTATGTGCTTCTATGTGTCAGCACAATTCTTATATTAGGAATGGTATAGTTGAAACAATTTCTTAGTATCAAATTACATGATTACTTGCATCACCAAACATTTTACTAGGAACTACAGGTGATTGACCACGAAAATGACTGCCTGTTGCCTGTACTGTGTTGTATCACAAAACAATTGTACAATGTTTATGTTTGCTGTTTCTGGTATCTGACTAGGAAGTATTAAAACAGTATTTCAGCATACAAAAAACATTGTTGTGTTTTACCCCATGATCGTTATTCATAGTGCTTTTAAAGATGTTCAATTTGGCAAGTTATCGTACAAAAATACTTAAGTTATGAGGTACCATTAGCAGCAAGTTAATTTGTCTTCTAAGATACTAAATATAATTCTAAACAATGTATGCATGGACCTTGATTTACTCATTGATTCCATTTGTCATATACCTATCCATGTTGCATAAAGGGCTATGGAGTGGGCCATGTTAGGCCTGTTGTTGATAGACAGAGTCCGTAATCCTAAAATCTGACATAGGAGTAATGTCCCGGATGTTGAATTACGAGTAACAGCTCCGAAACGGAGGCGGGCAGGACGCTTTGCAAGGGGAAACAATGGCAGGTTGAATAAAGCCCTCACTGAATGCCCAAGGGTTGGTAAAAGAAGTGTTGGCAGACTGACAAACAGATGGCTTGATGACATTCAGAAGATTGTGGGTAAGAACTGGTTGTGACTCACAAAGACTAGAGAAGCATGGCTACCAATAACAAAGTGTAAATGCTGATGTGTCAGATCTTAATACTGTTCCCAAATCATTGTAATTCTAAAACAACTGTAAGATGTTTAAGATATGACCGCATAACTTGTACTACAGTTTGGAATGGATTAGTCCTCTCTCCAATATAATGCTTTATTCGAAAACCATGGACCTGCACTTAACAGCATTTGTAATTTTCTGATGTCAAAATAACAGCTTACTCATCTGCCAATGAAAGTAATATCAGTATAACTTTTGAAAACATGGGAATAACTGATTTTCTATTAGCAAAGAGCTTGATCCATCAATCAATACAGCCTTTTGCAGTCTACTGCTGGGATTAGTCCCTCCCCAATCTGAACCACAACACCTAATCTATTGGTCCATCTATTTGGGGGCATCCGAGACTATTCTTGTTGATGCATGGTCTCCAATCATTTGCTCCACTTGACATTGGTTATTTGACAAGTATTGCCAGCCTGTTGCCACTTCACTGCTAACACTAGAAGAAGAAAATACATTCATTGGCCCATGCCACAAGTAGGTACACACATATAAAATACAACTGAACTTAACTTTAAATAAAACTTCTAATCTAAAGAAAATAGATAACTTGTGGGCATCATGGCTATGCAAATACGCCCAGTTCAGCAAAATGTGGACTACTAGTGCCCGAGGCTGGTATGTAGGTTCAACCATACTCACATACAAACTGTTGAAACCAAGAATCTCACAAAAAATATGTTCAATATTATTTTGCTGCAAATTTACTATAATCTGTGCCCTCTAAATATCTAAATCTTTCCATGCCAGCTACTTCACATTACTCTTATCATCCAGCATAATGGTTGTATTACATCACTGGTCTGCACTTTTAGTCTATTTTTATGCCCTCTCAATGATAATAACCTTGACTTAGTAGTTAGAACTAGTAAACAAGTCTCGAGAATTTCAGATAGTTTAAATTTTAATTCAAATTTTTGATAAACAGTGAATGAGTGTTAAAAAAAAATTGGAACTTCATCATCATTATCATCCACTACCAGACTTCACCCACTATTGGGTATTGGGTTTTTTTGTTCTTGTACCAGCCTCATCCAGGTTTTACCCGTGATGGCAAAAAAATTCGTCTGCCCATCTTGCTGCCGGAATTAGGAACTTATGCATACAAAATATTAATCCAAATGTGCTAGCAAAATGCTAACACAACAAACAAAGTTTGTAAGTTTAAATGTATGAGATAGTCTCCAAAAACACCCATCCAAACAAAAACTACTTTCACTGATAGAAAGCTAAACTATAGGCATGCTTGTTTATGGTAGATTTAATTAAAGTCCATGTGACCGAAGTAGGGCTTATAAACTAGTTTTTTTTAAATGACCATCTGACCTCTTCTTCTAAACCTGCATATTCAATACAAGACAAGAAACAAGAATTAATTTGTAGAAAACAGCACTTGAATAAACTAGACTTGTTTACAAGCATAAGGAAAAGATTGTGTTTCGTTAGTTTAGTTTGCTGTGGATAATTCTTCACAAAGCTATCAACTAACAGAAAAACATTGCTCATTCTAATTCTTAAAAGAGCTATCACTAACAATACAACAATGTAGAATGACCATTATCAAGAAATAAGCCAGACTCAAATAGGGGCAATACCAATCTCATTCTAATTCTAAAAGGAGATATCACCCAATAATGCAACAGACAAAGGAGACTGACCATTACCATAAAAAACCCAAAACCAATAGTCTTAAAATCATGAGGTAGGTATAAGGATTGTTGTGTTTGAATTTAACATTTAATTTAGTTTTGGTAGAGATAATGATGTTATCATGACATGTTTAAGGTTTAGGTAAATTTATCTTCTTGTTGCTTAGAAACAAGTATTTTTTATTAATTCTATAATTTCCAAACATACAACAATCACATCATAATTCATAATGAATGTAGAAGTTGCACTCCTTAGTAGGTGCCTACTTGAAAAAGGCTGCTTTTTATCGCCCTTAAAATGACGTCATTCGAAAAAGCACCTTATCGCCTCTTTTGTGAGAGTAGTAATTACCTAATTACTCATTAGACTTGAAGTTGTTCATTATAATATTTTATCTACACCTGCAAAGCGTGAGCGTCACAACTATTGCAATGCGTTTCGCATATTTCCAATGTTTCCTTAACATAGAAGTTTCACAACAATTTCAGTGTGTGCTATCACTAGTATCAGTCCTGTGCTATCTTATTTTTGTTCTATTAGTATTGTGCAAACATTCATCCTAAAAAGTTGTATTCCTAATTCCCTAAACCATGAAGTTGATAAGGGGTCTGTCTTCTCGACAACACCGACGACGACTAACCTGTAAGGGTAAGGGTTTTTTATTTTTTTATTCATAGTATGTATTAATTTGCAAAAAAAAGGTAAATCTTAATAGAACTTAAAGTCCTTTTTATAGCATGTCAGCATCAAAAGTAATTTAATTTATGCTTTTTATATTCATTTTTTTATGAATAAAAATGTTAATTCATAATATTTTTGTAAGAAAAATAATGTCTGAAAAGCGAATTCTTTGAATTACTAGAAATTCCGGTTGAGGTGTAGATCTGGCGAAACTCGGAGACAATCTCGCGCACAATTTATTTCAAATCGTCGGCTTTTTTTGGCTGGGTAAACCCCGTTCTTACGCCCTTGAATTATTTTGAACACTATAGCTGATGATTAAGTCAAAATTCTGGTTTTCCAATCAGTGGATTAAATTACCAATAACTTAAAACTAAGACGAATCTGTGACGGGAAATAATGCTGTCATCATTTCCTTGAAAAACAAACGAATGGTACCATTTTATAGACCAAAAGTAGGTATTTATTCCGTAAATAGGGACGTGGTGGTAGACCTGACATAACTGGCGAAGAGTGGTTGTACCATAGCTCACCCCTGTCTGATCCTTCGGAGAAATCAGACGGGACGTAATGTATTGTGTGGTAGGCAACTTGTGGTATACAACTTGTTGCCACCTGTCCAATAATGGTCAGGACAGGACTCGGGAAACACAATGAATCACTGATAGGTAGGTACTGCACAAATAGATGTTCTGTAAGTGTTTGTTATCGGTCTACTTGACCAGTTTCCGTTCAAATGACACTAATTTGCTGCTGACGAGTACCAGATAAGGTGACCTTGGCATAGAAACATAATTTTGTTTTGTCCATTATGCCAAACGCTGTTTCAAGGTGGCACTCATTAATATGGCTGACCTATCTTTCAGAAACGTGATTTTAAGTATGATAATTGCACCTCATTGGTTCAAAAACTATTGGGTACCTAAATACATCCATGGATTTAGACAGTAGCCCATTCAAATCCTTGTTTCCAATTGAAATGAATTCAACTTAAACTTTATGCTAGTGTAAATTAAATTCATTTTAGAAGAATTGATGGCAAAGCTTATATTTTGTGAAGTTGCCGCGCAAACTGAACCTTACATAGGTATGTATTAGTTATTTTCCAAATAAACAACTTTTAGGAAACGTGCGTACTTATTTTGCTAGCGTTGTATCCGAATGTTCTTAAATTAATAACCATTGATTCATGTGCGAATCAATTAAATGTTTGCTTACGTCAGACTACGAAATAAACGAAAATCCGGCAGCAGACTTGAATGAGATATTGCATGACCTAAATGTAATAGAAATACCGAGAAATAAGAAGAAGCAATAGGTACTGAGTGGTGTCGATCAGTCAATTCTAGTCAAGTCTTTTGTAGTCGAAGAGTTACGCCACAGTCCTTGGGCAGGTTAGATCTTGTATGGTGAGGCTACCTCTAGCTTTTACTATTTCCGTTCTTTGCATTTCGTTGAAGCAAATCTCGTCCAATAATACTTGCTCCGAATCTTTCGCTCATGAGCTCTCACACACCCTACTGTTTTGATTCCAATGTATCCGCAAGCCGAAGCAGTGGATACTTATTCTTCCCTCCAAATTTCAAGTCTGTAAGACCAGCGGCTTAGGCTGTGCGTTGATATATCAGTCAGTCAGTCAGGACTTTGAATTTTATATGTATAGACGAATTATGTATATATTAATGAATAAATTAAATTAAATAAAAAAAAGTACCTTCAACGCGGTCGACCTTAATGGCGATGTCCTCCATCAGGATTCCAGAGTGATTGACGATCTTTGCTCGTCTCTCCAGGTGTATTTATGCGACGTGGCTAAACCTTCCACATCATTTGTTCAGTTTATCAATTCTTAGAGCAAGCGCGGAGAATAAACCTGTTACGTACCATAATCCTCTATTTACCTCTTTGGGAAATCCAGTCGTATTCATATTGGTCTTGTTCATCTCTCACTCACCTGCTCAACTCGTGTGTCGATAGGAATCAATTAAATCTTTGCTCACGTCAATCTGACGTACGATATAAATTAAAATTCAGCACAGACTTAAATGAATAGAAATATCGAATCCCGGTCAGCCATTCTTCGTCAAGACCTATTATGATCGTTTTGTGAACAGAACGACCCATCAGTGGTCCAGAATTAGAAAGGCAACGAACTGGAATATACTGAAGAGATTGTCGTCGTCTTCTGGCGGAATATGGGCCACCGTTGCGGACCAAGCCAGATCTGGGGCCGGCGATGCCGATGCTGTCGTCAGCATTTACTAATGATGTAAGCGAGTCACAGTTCAAAGTTTGTCCGAATCTTTCGCTTATGAGGTCTGAAACGCCGCTCTGCTATTATTTTGTGCCTCTACGTTAATTTGCAAGCCAAAGCAGGCCTTGATCAGGGTCTTGTTCATCTCTTTCACTTGCGCAAGTAATGTGTCGATCGGTATCGTTAATCGATTACGTGAAAATACGTCGTGTAAGAGGATATGACGACTTTTTGCTGTAACCACGGGTGACAAGATACTGCAAGCTATTTGTCGACAAATAGTCCAATATTCCATCGACTGTTAGTTGCGGTGTTTGATATGACCTGTGCTTTGACCAATTATGCCGAACTGCTAGGATACGGGTACAATAAGTCCTTCCTAACCGCCTAGGGGAGATGCTATGTCCTGATGACTACGACATTGAATCTAAAAAGAGACCATTTGCTGAATGTGACCCCAGTTGATAACTGCACTGCTAAACCCTAATTTATACCTATAAGGAAAAACGTTTGAGAAATTCCAACAGTCGATGCATTAAATCTAAGCCCAAAATTGCGTAGAAAAGTGCGCATTAACGAGCAATGCTGCACTGAAGTCCCGTTAGGTTGCGCTTATGACTAAGATGTTGTTAGCCGATACCACGAATTGTAAAAAAAAAACTGGTTTTCACCACCTATGAGAATTCACTTCGTGTTTCGGATCAGAACGATATTTGATAATATTTTGTTTACTACCTATTTAGGCATATGTTGCGTATTTTGTTAGCTGCTTATCATGTCCCATCGGTCAACGACATTTGCACCCGAATGGTTCGCCATTATTATTAGATACTGGTTTACTTTTGCTGAGCTGTCGGCAAATTGGTCATAACTGCTATAATATTTTGCACAAATGCATACTTCAGGTCAGTTTTCATGCTCGATATAACATACCATCTATCTACCTGTTAAACCACATTGCTTACACGAATTGGGTTTTACCCGTGAGAACATTGTTTATGTGCATTTAGAAAGGGAAAGTTTCGTGCAAAAATTATGACTACCTTTAAAAGGTGGTATAAGAACAAATGATACAAGTAGCCACAAGAGGAATAAAGACCTAGTCTACCATCAAAAACTGGCTGCCCTTGGCAACGATGACATCTGAGATCCCCACGAACTTCTTCTTTTTATTTACGTGTCGATGTAATCAAATTGTGTTAGACCAGTATGTAGCCACCTGCACAGCTCTTAACATTTGCTTCGATAAAATCTTGGTAGGTGCAAGTGGTTGTGCAGGATGGGCAGGACAGGAGGTGGAGCATATCTTGCTGAGGGGCTCCACACTGGCAATATGTTTGGGATAAATTGAGGATACCCCATTTGGCCATATTATATCTACATCGGCCAACTGGGCTCGCAATCGGTTAAGGGATTTCCAGATTGACCACTGCGGTTCATATCCGGGCAGAATCGCTACGAACTAGTTCCGCTTGATAAGACTGATGGTGCACCTATTGCCACTTCTGAAAAATGATTCAATCTTTAACATAAGTATTGTGTTACAATATTGCTAAATGATATTGGAGATAAGCTCTTGCTTGAGTCATCAGTGAATTAATTAAGCGGGGCGAAAATATCAACATCGGTCATACGTTTTGCGGTTAGCACCGGACCAGACAGGAGGAGGGAGCAGGAGGAGTGCAATTTAAATTGTCCGTAGGTCGCTATTAAGTACCTACTTTAACCTAGGTGTTTCCGCAGCATTACTATAATATAATGATGACTCTGTAAGTTCTCGGTTCAGTTTACAATCAGCCTTGACCATCGTTCAATCATAGTGCGGTCAACGACTTCAGATCACGAATTTTAAAATATGTGTTTAGTTGTTTACCTACCTTGTTATGTAGGAGGCTGCTATCGACAAGGCCGTATGTTTAAGTCATTGGCTATTCTCAGTGTGAAACTTAATTTACATTCGAGTACTTGTGTCTCGGATTAGTTCAAGATTTCATCTTCGTTTGTTCCATTTTCTTTCTTTTTACTGTGAAGGTGTGTTGTGTTTTGGGTTTTAAGGATTGACGGTTCTGGGGATTGAAGGTGTGAGTTTCTGATTTCCGGGTGGTTTCAGATGAAAAGCGAGCCGGGAAAATGGACAGTAACAAAAAGCTGCTGCTGCAAAAGCACCAGCAGGAGATTATCGACGATCTAGAAGTAACTTACATTTATGATGACCTGTTCACGAAACGTGTTATTTCTGCAGAGGAGTTTGATCACATTCTCAGCCTTGTAAGTATTGTAATAATTATGAGTTTATGACACACCAATATTTTTTTAAGCATTCGTTTCTTGGGAAACCCACGCGTGCTTAATCAGCTTTGTAACATGCGATTTTATTATTTAGGAGCTCTTTTCATCAAATATATTTAAGTTATCGTAAATGTAGTCGGTGATGATCTGGTTTTGCACCATATGTAACTTTGTTTAACCATTAAGGAAAATTAAATATGTGAAATTGTTCGTTTAGCTAAAATTAATTATTTACTGTTTACCTTGTTTGAATAGGCAAGTCAGTAATTGTTTTGTTCGATTAATTTAATAAGTAGATATGTACCTATTTAAATGCCTATACCTATAGCAATAACGTATTGACTCCGTTTTTCTGAAACTTTTTTCTTGTTTAGCCTAACTGCTGACTTTTAAACTATCTGTGTGCTAAGTTTCATCCAAATCCGTTAAGTAGTTTTTGTGTGAAAGAGTAACAAACATCCATACATCCTCACAATCTTTCGCATTAAGTAGGAAGTAGGATTTATTTCCGAGTTGTTAAAAGTTTGCCCTATTTCTGTAAAAATGTCAACTTAGGGCGTTTGTTTACAATACGTAATTTTACCGTCCGTCATTTTACTATTACTTTTTATTTTATTTTCCGGGCCGTTTTTAAAAAAAACATAAGTAGCTGTAGACATCCGATAGTAGTTAAAATGAATTATTTCGTCCTGCCCCAATATATTGTGGTTTATGTTCAGGTACCTTGTGCCACATCGAACCGTAAAAAATCGGACTGCCGGACAGTAAAATTCCTTGTAATGCACAAACGCCCTTATAGAGGAAGAAAGACAGCACATAACATTATTATGAATGAAAATGTGTTTATCGTTAAAACACTAAACGGTGTAATAATAACGCTAAGAACTGTCAGTTGAATTGCAGCTTCTGTCGAAGGACGTCGTGTTGTCAAATAACTACACAAACATCGCATTTCATTTCTATGTATTATTGAATTTAAAATAACTTTTTTGCAGTCATCCCGCGTCGAACAGGCTCGGTTCTTACTGGACTCGTTGATTCGTAATGGTAACAACGGGTCCTATCAAGCGTTTGTAGACTGCCTGCTTAAAGACTACAAGTGGCTTTGGGAGAAACTGGCCATTGAGAATAATAACCCGATGCCTAATGATAGTTTTGAGGACAGCCTTAGTAAGGGCGATGTGCCTCGACTACCTGACCATCATGTGAGGAGAAGTAAAGTGGTAAGAAATATTTTAGTTGATAAAAATCATGAATTCTTTCATTAGTCTACTGACAGGCAACTCACATACTTAGAAGTATCATTTGTTTTTATTATAAAAGTACCTCTTATAAGCATTTTTAAACTTCACGCCTTATATGGATAAAATGGGAGACGAAAGTTTGTTTAAAATTTCGTTGTTTCTCCAAAGGTAAGGTCAAAGAAAGCCAAATCGGGCGCGCGGTTTGTCAAAGTATATTCTGCTTCAAAAGCAAATGACGCAAATCGTCAATGTAAATTGTAATTCATCTTTTGCTCTGAGTTAGAACTGGTCACAAACATCATGATTTCATAAAAAACTACTGATTTAAAGGTTTTGTTTTCTCATTTCCGCTCTTGCGCATGCTCATGATCTAGATCTGTCAATGATGTTACTGATACTTAACTGTTAGACTCAAGGGCCCACTTTAACAACAATGGTCAGAATACAGCAATAATTAATCAGTGAAAAACTTTACAAAGATTACTTCTATCTCACTCCATTGTTACCCACTTAGTATGCGTTATCTAATGTAAGACATAGCATTTCAATCTCAACTATGTTAATTCGTGAATCATGCGCCATCACACGATCGATTTACGAAGACAATTCAATCGATGACTTTTGATCATCTTGAAGGACAACGTATTTGGTTCACGAAGATTCTTCGCGAGAGATATACATTGGTATCTACCTACTTACGAATATTAATTTGCTAGCTGTTGCCTGTGATCTTCGTCCGCGTGAAAGTATAATAAAAAAATGACTTCTCTATTTGAATTGAATTTTGTAAACAATTTCAAGGGTTTTATTTTTTTGCACGGGACCCTAATCTTTGTAAAATAAATGTAGTTACTCCTTATAACATCAGCTATCTGCCAATAAAAGTCCCGTCAAAATCAGTCCAGTCGTTTCGGAGATAAGCCGGAACAGATAAAAATTTTGTTTATAAGTACCGTAGTCAAATTAAACAAACACTTCCGTTTTATTTATTTGTATGGATATAAGCAGCGTTTTTAATAAAACATAGTATCACGCTTATTTTCCTCTAAGTGTTAGACAGAGGTAGATAACTATAGTTCACGGAGTACACCCCGACTTATTACATGGGACTTCAACATGTGCGTAGTCTGGGTGTACTCCGGGGTGAGCCTGGCATCAATCGGACACAGATCCAGACTCCGGGTGACTACTGAAAAATTCGTGGTGGAAAACCCAATAAGACGGCCACATACCTTTTTAATCACAGTGATCAGGGAAACTTCTTTCTACTGTCTCCATGAATAATGGCCAGACTCTGGGTGACTACTGAAAAATTCCTGATGGAAAACCCAATAAGACGGGCACATATCTTTTTTTATCTCAGCGGTCACGGAATCTTCTTTCTACTGTCTCCACGAATAATGACCAGACTCTGGGTGACTACTGAAAACTTCCTGATGTAAAACCCAATAAGACGGCCACATATCTTTTTTTATCACAGCGGTCACGGAATCTTCTATCTACTGTCTCGACGAATAATGACCAAACTTTAGTCATCCTTAATATTAAATAAAAAATCCGATTGCTGATTTTCTATATGTTTACGTGATGAATTTATTACGTTTTTCCCCATCAATTATATGACATACAGTATAATATCGTATTTTCGAAAACAATTATGGGATTTCCTACAAACAAACATTAGCCTCATTCACGTGCAAGTGAGAAGTGACGAATCCATCACAATGACAAGGGACTTATGTTAACAGTTACTTTAAAATAGCCTTCAGTGACGAATTGTGACGATACTTCAAAGTATGCCCAGCACGCCCTGGATAGTAACGGAGGTATCACCTTGCTTGACAGTCATGTCTAATAGTTTCATGGCCTTTCTTTCTAAATCATGTCCATACTAGAGAAGAAAAAGAAAAACACGCCTGCTATGCCAATAACAAAAAAATTTAAACAAGTTGAATTTACTGTGCAAGTTAACCGAGATTGAGTCCAAAACTGCAAAACTGAAAACAACCATTTTATTGCAGTCGGGGGACAGTTCTGTGGAACATTTCTTTATCGGTTTGGGCGTTTAGAAGTTATGTTAGAATAAAGATAACATACTTACATACATGAACCCTTAAAATATATCACTCTTTTTTTTGGACAGTCGTGTAAAAGCTCCTTCTGCAATACGATCATATGGATCGATTTGGAAGGCTATGTTAGCCTTCCAAATCGATCCTAGAAATACCCAAGTTGCGTTGTTTTTCACCCAGTTGTATGTTTACTGCATCCAGTGTACCAGTCACTGTTTTGAGGTCTATTTTGTAAAGAGTTTTATTGGTTTCAAATCAGTTACCTATCCCATTTTATTTGTGGTCGATGCAGCATATCTTCTTCTACATCTTGCACACGTAATCACCCCCTAACTGACCATAATACAATTTCCGATATTTTTTTATTATTGACACAATCATCGCCATGAATACTCCAAACCAACCTACGTTGACGTTGACCTCTTTTAGATAATCTATTCTGTATTAACTTGTAGGAACATAATGTAGCAGATAGCCTGAAGCATCTGACGCGGCACAAAGTCGTCGCTCTCCACGGCATGCCAGGTTCAGGCAAGACCTGTGTCGTCCTCAGCGCTTTGAGAGACAACCCTGACCTGGTCACCAACAACTTCAATGGTGTAGTGTTCTGGGTCAACTTTGGCAATTGCAAGACTGATGATGACATTATTTTTCAACAAAGCAAGTGAGTATGACATTTTCCTTATTGTTTTTTTTTTGTTTTATTCTGAGGAATGTTCAATTTTTTTTTGTTTCTAGTAAATTTCACTATGTAGCGGTCTTGGCTTTCTGCCGACTCATAAAAACCGGTGCGTCGCGCACCAGAAAAACTTCAGGGATTTTCCTTATGAAATTGCAGATGACGTCGAAATTTATTTCAATTAGACGTCACCAAGACGTAAACTCTGACGAAGCAAATTTATTAATAACCTGCCGTGCCCCGCGTCCTTCGTCTGCGTGAAATTATTTCAAAAAGATTACTTCCCTATTTGAATCGGATTTAGTTAACAATTTCAAGGGTTTTAATTTTTTTGCACGGAAACCCCAGTCCTCCCCAATCCTTTTTCTAAAATAAGCTATCTGCCAGTAAAAGTCCCGTCAAAATCGGTCCAGCCGTTTCAGAGATTTACCGGAACAAACAGACAGATAAGTTTTTTTTAATAAGTACTGTATGTCCTTTCATATGCATTCAGTACCTAACAAGCTGTTATTTTCAAATTACAAACAGACTTGAATTTTATTTATTTGCAAAGATTTCCATGTTTTTGATGTGTTTTAGTTTTTTACACTCAAGCACAGCTCAAGCTCTAGTTCACATGTCACCAATTAAATTGTATGCGATCAGCACATAATCGCATTTAAGAGCTCTGTGTCAATATTACATAGCAGTGACTACACTGAGATCTCTTGAACGATATATGAACGAATAAGCTGATCGAGTTCCTTTGAAGAAATTCGCCCTTAATCTATCATAGTTACTTACTCCCTCTCTGTTCCACAGATTATTAAGAAAAGCTTCCTCAATGTACACTCAAATCTCGTACATGAACTCTTCAATTTCTATGTCAAGTATCGGTTCCAACGGCGATAGTCACTCGTCTTCCAATTACGAGTGGACCATGATTGATCTCAAAGACAAACTTAAGGCGCAGTTCTCGGAGCAACCACTGAAGGAATGCCTTCTTGTGTTGGACGAAGTAAATGATAAGAAGTGTCTGGAAGCTTTCGATATTGGATGCAAGATTCTGGTGACGACGAGGGACGTCGGCGTGGTGGCTAATTATCATCCGCAGATTATTAAGGTAAGTTGTTTTGTTTTTACGCGGTAGACCTCGCAGGAGATGGCGGGACGAGCTGGACAGGACCAACGACCAGTGGTCCGCATTGGCCCTGGATCGAAGGATTTTGAATTCATGGGGAGAGGCCTTTGCTCAGCAGTGGGATGACACAGACTAACAGTAACAGTTCCTTTGCTTATATTTAAACAATCCGACTTAGCCCTTGTAGCTCAGGCGATTCTCTGTCGAAGAAATTTATCGCGGGTTGAATTTTCAACCCAATGCTTAAGTATCGAGAGTTCAAAATCCAACAGTGAGCTTTTTTTGATGCCCGTGCGCTTTGTTGGAATGTGAATGCTCTGTTCAATACCGAGGATTGGACTGTCATCCTGAATTTCGACTGTTAATTATTTCCACACAGTCCCAATTTCGAAAAACAATAGTTCGACTACTCATTACTTCGACAGAACATATATTCGACTAGCATTAGGCCGACAGAACATACTTCGACAACATACAACTTCGAAAAACACTACTTCGACAGAACCCTTCTTCGATATGCACTTGTTCGGCGGATCTCTATTTCGAAGGAACATACCTTCGGCATAATACTACTCTGAAATGTGGCAATAATACCTAATTGAATTTCGCCTTATGGTTTCAGGTACAGAATAAAAACATTTAAATAATAATCAATTAGGTTTTTAATTATAACCAGTAACAAATCTTTGTACAGTTTAATCATTTCTTCAGATAATTTAAATCTTCTGAAAAAATAAGTCTTCTTGATTATTATTATTGTCACATTTCAAAGCAGTATTATGCCGACAGTATGTTCCGTCGAAATAGAGATCCGCCGAACAAGTGGATATCGAAGAAGAGTTCTGTCGAAGTAGTGTTTTTCGAAGGTGTGTGTTGTCGAAGTATGTTCTGTCGGACTAATGCTAGTCGAATATATGTTCTGTCGAAGTAATGAGTAGTCGAACTATTGTTTTTCGAAATTGGGACTGTGTCGAAATAATTAACTGTCCAAATTCAGGATGACAGTCTGTGCGATAAAAATCGCCCATAATTATGAACGATGGCTTATTGAAAAAAACGGCTTCTGTGAACTTTAAAACTGCGTTTTTAAGAGTTAGTTTAGCTAACTTTACAATTCCATGTAAAAATCTGAATGTAGCCGGCGGATTACCGATTTACTGAGCATTGGACATCGTGTATCATTCGTCTACAAATATAACTTATCGTATAAAGTGTTTATTATGTAATAATGGAAAACAACATTCTGTGACGTCACATTTGTACTACATATTATTATATACAACGTCTATCTTTCCCTGTTATGTTTATCCATATTGGTTATTGTAGAACCATGTTTGGTAATAAAATTCGGAATGAACACTATTCTATCCCAATTACGTATTTATTTCTTCATGATACATAATAAGCTTATGTAAAAATAAAGACCAAATGCCATGTCAATATTAGCAAGGACAAACAAGGAAATTATTTTATTTTCATCAGTTTAATGCATTATGTAAAATAATACAATGGTCATTTGTTTGTACCAAAAATCCGTACTATCCAAGTCTAATCTGTTTTTGTCTCCTATACAAATATAACAAAATAAAACTCATTGGAAAACGCAAATGTCATCTTTAAAATCACTGTAAACAAAGCTAATTTCTGCATGACAAGGCCACTGAAAACAGTTCTTGTTGCAATGCAATTTGAACCAAGTAAACTTGAAACTAAGGTTTCTAATCCCAAATCACACTGCTTGTACGTACATTATTTCAATCAATTTGATTCATTACATCATGCACGGTCATTGCTCCCACGCATTATTCAGCAAAAACACGACAGGATTATATGTTTTTACCCATTTTATGATCCACAGATAGAAAACAATCTAGAAGAAAAAGAATCCTTGGAAATCTTCGCCTTGTCTCTGGAAGTGCCTGTATCAAAGTTGCCGTGGCAAGCGAAGAAAATACATGAGATTTGTAAAGGCAGTCCATTCAACATCGGCTTGATTGGAGCGCAGTTAGCAGAAAACAGAGAAAGACTGATTGATGATCCGAAACGGTGGAATTACTATGTTAAAGAGTTGAAGAATAAGAATCATTTTTCATTGTAAGTGTGGTTTTGTTTATTCATTTGTTAGACTGTCGATGGACACCTATAAAATTTAAAGCAGTTCTTTTTTTTTGATAATTGCACAATATTACCAAATTATATTTTGCAATATGTCGCAATTAGCAGAATTTACTTTTTAAATCAACCAAAAAAAAATCTTGATCTATTTATTTTATCTACATTATCATGGATATGATAATATCTAGTTCAATATTCAAGTTTTTCCCCTAATTAAGTGTTAGAAAATATTCGTTCAAACAGCAAAATTAAATATTCTTAATGTTTCAGCATCCCAATAAATCAAAGCTACAATCCAATGAAAACAATCGAAGTTTGCATCAACTCTCTAAACGACTCAATACTACCATTATTCAAGAAACTAAAAATTCTTCCCGAAAATGTAAAAGTATCAGCCAATGTGCTGAGTAAACTGTGGAACAAAGAAGCATCACAGGTCGAATCAATCATGAAAGAACTGCGAAGCAAATCACTCATCATCGAGTTCTACGACCGAGAAAAGAGGAACTATATGTACGAAATACATGAACTGATAATGAAATACTTGAAAACTACGGGAGAGGATGACAGCAAGAAACTACACTCAGAATTCCTTAACAGTTACAACTACAATAATTTTAACCCACCGCTTGAAATCATTGATGATGGCTACATCGCGTTTTATATTGGCTATCATATTAAGCATACTGATAATTTTAATGATAAATGGGGTTTGTTCAACAAATTGTTCCTGAATTTGAAGTTTTTGGGCAACAAAGTGAGACTAACAGGGCCAGCTGATGTGATGTCTGATCTACAGAACTATGAGAATAATATCGTTAAATATGTAAGTATTGTTATTGTTTTGTTACTTATAGACAGACAGAGTGAGAAAAAAGATAGAAATGGCACAGACGCACGTAGCGGTTTCAATTTGATAGCGCGTAGTAATTTCAGTTAACCAGTAGGCAGGACAATGGCAACCAATGGGCAATGAGAAAAGGACACACTTATTGTATCCACTCGTAAGAGTAAACGAGACAGAAATACGTTTTCTTTATTTTTCGCGTATGCATACATTTTGTCTGGACCCAATTGTTAGACAACGACTGAGTCCCAACGAAACGGCTGTACCTATACGATTCCTTTAGAAAGCGTTACCGGACTATAAGATAGTACTAGTTTAACCAATGACTGTCAAAGACTCGCTCTCTCACAAGGTAAATGCTGAAAGCTAATCTAAATTATAATCTATTTACGTAGATTCAAGAATGGTTTTCCTAGTTCAGGTGACACCACTGACGTGCGGTTACCCGTACGTGGCGTGATAATACGTCACACGTCCGTCGCAAGAATCATAAATGATTAGGGAAGTCCGTGCAGTCCATAGATTTTGTATAAAATTATCGTCTGCCTTTTCCCAACTAAGTTGGGGTGACATGAAGCGACTGCCTATCTGACCTCCACAATCAAGTTGAAGTAAAACCTAAAGAATTGTAATTAAATGCAGAAGATTAATTAATGACTTGATGACATTGACGTGGGTAGCGAGAAAAAACACGGCATAACAGCAAAAATACAACATGAAGGCCATGAAACCATCTCTGTCTTTTTAATTGCTCCATTGTAACATGATAACTATGATAATCTCTTATTATAATTTTAATTTAGCAACAAATATTTTTCCCATGGAAACAATATTTGACTTTCCTAGTTCCTTTATTACATAAGACAGGTTTTGTCGAAAACAAACATTATTAATTAAGTATTTTTATCCTCATATTTCACGTCAAAAATGAGATTTATTACATAAGGTCGTTAGTGTAACAACAGGTCGGCGACTACGCATTCTTCTTTCAAATCCGATATTACATTAATTGTAGGTGTAGGCTGTATTTCAAATCTGTAAAATAGAATATTTACTTGTATTAGTCCTGTAAAGCTGCATCCACACTGCAGATACATGACATTAAGTAACCTTTCATGACTTTTGTGGCCAATTTGTGGGATGTTGCCCAACGCGTTCATTCCGCCTATCATAACCATT
Source organism: Noctua pronuba (assembly GCA_905220335.1). Classification (NCBI taxonomy): domain Eukaryota; kingdom Metazoa; phylum Arthropoda; class Insecta; order Lepidoptera; family Noctuidae; genus Noctua; species Noctua pronuba. The sequence goes on from LR999902.1 coordinate 11,748,612, forward strand.
ATCAGATGTCGGAAAAGTTGAGCCACACATAACACGGCAACATTGAATAATAATACCAGCCTATAATTGTCCCACTGCAGGGCGAAAGGCTCTTCTTCATACATCATTAAATAACTTTTAGCCCATTACAACTTGCAAAATTCCATAAAAAATTAATTGCAGTGTAGATGCAGCATAAGCTTTGACATTGACAAACACTGCTTAATCCACCATTGATTTTATTTTTAGTAATTTCTAGTCTAATCATGCTTTATTTTCTTAGGAGTTAGACAAGGAACTTATTAACAATATCAAAGCGTTCTTAAGCACCCATGGAAATGACCTCTTTCATTACCCCTGCACTGACATAATCCAAAGCATCCTTCAGAACGAATCCAAAGGCATACTCTATTCGAAAGCATCGCAAATCGCTCAAGAGAATTGTAATAGTAATGAGCTGTATTTTGATTTTCTGTAAGTATTTTTGTTTCTTTTTTTACCCTTTTTTTGTCTTGTTTTTTTTTTTATTTGCTGTTTTCTTTATTGCTTTTTTATTGTATTTTTCAATTATGTTACTCATCGCATGTGTTTTACTAATAATATTTCAATTTTCAAGCACAATCTTACAAACAAAATCTTGTCATACAAACTGTATAGTCGACCTCGAAGTTGCTGCAACAACACCCTAAAAGGTTCAATATCACATGCACGTCATTAAACAATTAGGTCTATTTACCTATGTGTCAGTTAGATAGTTTCAACCTTAGTGACCTTTCAATTTACTGACTGTCTTACGATGTTGACTATACAAGTGGACATGTTTATTTTACCTAGAGTCTAGACAATTAGGGTAATAACCATACATTAAAGTCGGTCGATACGAATCTCTAGGGGTTTGATATCAATCTAACAATTACTACTTGTATTGTTTCAAACCCAGACATCTTATGTCACCGTACTGACGTTCAAGTACCTACTTTACCTATACATTAATACAATACAAATCCATTTCTGTCTGACGAGTTCAAAAATACCATATTAAATTACATATTAAAGCCCCATTAAAATCGGGGCTTCGGGAAAAAAGTTGCGCAACATGTTTTTTATATTGCAGGAAACATGTTGCGCAACATGTTTTATGTTGCGGGAAACATATTGCGCCAATTTTAATGCTTACGTTCTACAATCAAGACCCACAAAAGTTTCATAAAGTGTTCTAACATTATTTAATATTGCGCAACAGATCATTTTCAAAGATTACGTGACTACATCATCTGCTGGAGTAGAAGTTCATAAATTACACAACACTGTTGAAAACTTGTTTAGCATACATAAGTAAAACCATTCTGTTAATAGCGGAACAAATTGGAATCACTTAGGACAATGAACCTAGAACAATAATGTTTCTGTTCCAATACAAGTTACTAACAAATTCTTGTCACGTTTTTTCTTTTGTGCATATTCTTAGTTAAATGTAACATCACTGTCAAAAATTCAATGTTTAAGGAAAACTCTGTTTTGGAAATCATTAGAAAAGTTAGATGATTTGTTACATAAATTCTTAGATACAATTTCGTTCCCATTTTCAGGCGTTAATACATATAAGGCTGATACAATTTCCGTTTATCCTAAGCCATGTTATTACTAGTATTAAGGTCGGTTTTTCCCTACTTTTTCTGTCAATCCTTTCTGTGTTCTTATAATAGGCTTTATGTTATGAACTAAACACTACAAGATTAGTAAGGCATATTATGGATGTCATTTCTTATGCATATTTGAGGATTTAAGAACCCAGAGTTTAATACTAGAATAATTTAATATTCTATTTTTATAATCCACAGGCATGAACAAAATGTAGATGAGATCAAACCCTCGACCATCGACGTGAAGGAAAAGATCACTTCAGTATGCTTTCTAAGAGATTACGTACTTGTTGGGACTTACTCCGGTGTTATTAAGGTATGTTGTCTCATTATAATGTGGAAATAATATGATACTGTGTAATTCGGTGACTAATTACCGCCAAACGGGGTGAATAGGAACGCAATTTGTATCGGAATTGATATGAAATGTTACCAAAAAGTACTCTACTTAATTGCAACCAATTAGACCAGGGGATTTTTAGTTATAGTCTTTTGAATTTGAATTGTTGAAAAAAAAACTCAACTTCCGGATTTGCGACGCTCAGGTTCTAATTTAGTATGAATATTATTTTATTGTAACTACATTAAAAAAATGTACTCACCCTTAGTAATAGACTCTATCAGTAAAATTTACCACAACTACTAAAATAACCTCGGGAGATGCAATCGTGTCAGTAGCAAAAATGCAAAAAATATTATGCATTTGACCCAATTGTCTTACATACTTACCCTCATTAACGATGTTTTGTATGACTTATGCCAAAACAATTATTGTTGGTGTAATTACCAACTAATACCCTACTTACCCCCACTAATGTTTCTAGGAAACCTTAATGTTGTTTTTGTCCAGCTAGCTTGTTCTAGTCGAAACACTGTGCGACGGTTGAATCGTCAAAACTCCATTTGCTTATATCAAACAAAATAAAAATAACTAAAAATTGAATATGAACGTGTTGTTTTTAGATTATTTCAAAGTAAACAAATAAAATAATAGAAAACCGAATGATTTGTAAATCGGTCATTCTACGCATTGGACTTTTTGTTTCAACCAGACATTTTACCAATCGGTCGTTCTGCATCGAAATCAAAAAAAGTCTTATTCTAGTAATAATAAAGTAACTTTTTTGTATCCAGTTCTTCCACATCTTCACAAACAAACTAAGGAAGGAGCTCCGCGGTACGGGCTTGCCAATCAAATGGATCGGTGTGTCCCTCGCTAAGAACCCACCAATCGTAGCCGCGCTAGCCTATGACGGCGTCATCAAGCTGTGGTACGTCGATGACGTAGAGAGTGAAGAGACTGATGATATTATTGAAGAAGGTATCCTTTTGTTTTTTAATATTTTTTTAACACTAGAAGCGAATGCGTTTTGCAATCTTCTTCTTAGCGTGTCGATGGCAAAAAGTTCAGATGTTATGTTTAGCCCAGAACTCAGCCACGCGAACCCCACTCACTGATGCAGTAAGCAGATCTTCGAGTGCGCAGGTGATAGGTGCAAGATGGAAGGTGGGCCATTGTCTGTGGGGAGACGCCGCATACGCACTTGAGGTCTGAGCCGTCCATGAACCCCCATCTGCAGAGATTGTCTTTGGTCCGGCCGACTTGGGTTCGAAGTTTTGCAATGATATTGAAACTGGCATAGTTCACTCCAGTGTAATTTTGTTTTTTTTTTTTGGAAAAATACGGCACATTACGGATGAAGATACTTAGGCAGAGGACAATCAAACAAACAAAAATGTCCAGGGATATGGTGCGCCGTACCTTTGAAGAAAACTTCGTCACTCATTTAAAGTTTAGTCCCTAAATATTTCAGTTTTCTTTTTACTATTAATAGAAATGAGGAGGCAAAACACCGGGAAAGTTAGAAACGAATGGGGTAGGCCTTTGCCCAGCAGTGGGACAGAAAAGGCTGGAAAAAAAATATGAAAGCTTTTCCTTTATTTCGAAATCCTCATTAATACTTTTTTGTGTTCTTGACGTTAAGGTTAGGTTGATATTTTTAAGCAAGACCCTTTAGAAATGTATTGTAAACTAGCTGTTGCCCGCGACCTTCGTCGGCGTGCAATTATTATAAAAATATTTACTAATTAATATTTTGGGGCAGGGGGCCTCCCCCCTGTCCCTTGAAATCCCCCTCAGAATGATGTACTGATTACGTGGTAAACGTTTTCGCGGTTGCGTCCCTTCCACCCTGTATATACAATCTATTATTCTCTTACTAATAATAAAAATGAAAAACACACAATACATTAACAGAGCAATACTTTACCCTTCACAGAACCAGAAGAAGCCAATACCTACGCCGACACCGAACTAATTCAAGGCTCCTACCTAAACTGTAGGTGGTCGAACAACGAGGAATACCTAATCATGCACACTAACAAAAAGATCGTCTTCTACAATCCATCAAGAAACGAAAAGAACAAAATCTTCAAGACCATTCAAGACTTCGAAAGGGACCGGGAGATCTTATGCTGTATCCCTTGTAATTATGATAAGAATGTTATCGTTGCTACGAATGGGAAGGACGATAAATGCGTTGTTGATGTCATTGATTTGAAGACTAAGGAAAGGATCAGCTCGTTTCAGGAGTCCGATATCGTTCTAGATATGATCACAGTTCCTCGTAAGTACTGAAAACTATACTTTATTTATTACTAGCTTTTTCCTGCGACATCGTCTGCGATTTATTTTATTATTTATTTATTTATCAGACTACAAAGAGGTCCACTGTGTTAGTAACAATATAACTAAGCTTATGTTCGTACTTAATAACTAGAACAGATCAGTTGCGATTAGTTAGCGCCCACATTAGCGGGCTATCTGCCCGGGCTGCTATCGATTGCAGGATAGTGTTGGGACTGTCACGCAGCCTGTGGAGTAGCGAGGCAGATTTCTTACGCCACAACGCGTCAAAACTCTCAGTGCGTGCGTCGGCAATTTAGGGAAGGTAAATAGCATATACAGAGTGTAACATAATTAAACGATGATGATTATTAATTTAAAAACAAAAGTTTTGAATTTGGAATAAACTTTTTTTCATTCAGGGCCAATAACATAGTTTGGCTATTAAAACCTCTTTAGAACTAAATTATTACCAATAATGTTGAAAAACCAAAACCGCCCGTTTTTTTTTTTGGTGTTTAGTAACTTTAGTAGGTAAAGCTTTTGCCCGCAGCTTCGCTCACGTTATGGACGGAAATTATCCCACGGGAACGTTTCAAATGCTTATGACACTCGGAGATAATGTAGCTTCCTATTAGTGAAAGAATTTTAGGAATCGAATGAGTAGTTCCAAAGATTACCTCCTTTACCTGTTTATAATATTAGTATAGATTGACGTCACTTATCACTTGAAGTTTAAGCAATCGTAGTGACACCTGATGACGTCGAATATGAAATGTGGTAATTTGAAAAGGGTAATTTTATGCAAATTGTTTTATCAATTCGCATCATATCGCGTCATGAGCATAATAGTTGTTATTAAGGAAAATGTTCATGATATCCTTGATTATTTAAATATCTACTATTTAATCCGAGCTCGTTTTAGACATTATATACGTATTAGGTGTTATTTATTTGGCTTTACACGTATTTTTTCCGAAGTGCCCAAGTAGAGGTAATAGCAAACCGTAGCTGCACGTCTGGTTTCTTAGAAACTCGATGAAATGCTTCCACAGATGGATCTACGACGCTGTCGCCGAATGGACGACTTTTCACCCTTCTGACCTAAGTAATAAGATTGAAAAAAGGTTGACCCTCAATAAGCTCGGTAGTATCTTAAGAGAAAAGCGCTAACCCGAAATTCAATTTTTCCTAAGTTTTTTGCAATTTGCTAGACAGTTTTATTATTTTTATCGGGTTTCTTTAAACCCGATGGATGCGTGTGCAACTATCCAATAATAACACTTCTTTTTCACAACTTGAACTAAAGTAGCTATGTGATTGGTTACTTTGACGCACATCCGTCGCTGCACTTATACATAGAAACGGCCAATAGCCATCTCGATAAATCCCACGAGATTGCACTGACTATCCCCTAAAAACTTCCAAATATGAAATTCACTCTACAACTTGTTGAATAAATATTCTATTAAAGGTAGCAACAAAATCATCACCTTAAAACCCAACGAAGTAATGGAGCACACGCTTAAATCGAGCACATACCCAAGCCGGGTGATCGGGAGCGAGGACATCAAGGAGAATGTGTCGTTTATCACCGCTGCTGTAAACAAGACTGGCACATTGCTGTTTGTGGCTACTGATGATAGCAGAGTGGTGTGCGTTGACCTGAAGACTTATACGCATAACTTTGATTTGGATAATCGGAGAGGGTGAGTTTTGTGTTGTTTTCGGGCTTTTCTGATGTTTGAATTATTGTTTTTTACTTCTGTTTATGTTTGACATCACTGTCTTGTAATTCGTATAAATCTGGAATCGCAAATCTTCCTTGAACAAGCGTGGTGATTAATGCTCGTGCCTTTTCGGTTTGACAAGAGGCCTTAGCCTTTCAATTATTACTTGTAAATTAATTAAAAAAAGAGACTTGAATTGGCTATGGTTGAGTTGGCCGATCAACCCGAAAAAAGAAAACATTAAACTTTTTGTTAAAAGTACGTAATAAACGCATGGTGGTTGCTTTGTGCTCGGCTTTCTGCAGCACATACAATAATATAATAATTTTACGACAGGTTTTATTAAGAGTTAAGGACATGATACATGTAGGCACTTTACTACCAATGTTAAGAGACACTACGAATGTCTTTGATTTAGTTTTGAAATATTGGTCTAATTTCAGGAACGTAGTAGCAATGGCAGTTAGTGAGATGATGTGGGATGAGTTCGAGCCCGGCTCTGATGTGCTACTCACAGGCACGGGATGTATCGAAGATTCAGCCAAAGTATGGTACTTGGATGCTTCTTATGTTTCACAAACGGCGCAACGGAATGGGTAAGTCAGTTATTTCTACGTAAAGAAAGAATATTATTATACAATATGTTAAAAAAAAACCTGTCCGATCCGTGAGGGTATTACAAGGTATCGAGATTAGTTTCTATTATTATGTAATCCTTTTTGGAGAGCAAGTAAAAAAAATACCCCGATGAAAATTAAATAAAATGAGAAAACTTCTATGGCAACACACGGGGGCGAGCTTCTCGGGTAGTGACGTCATAAGTCCGAAGAGGTTGTTGTCACGTTTTAAAAATTTTTACTTTCATGAATATTTTATGTTTCTTATTCTGTTTGGCAATGCCATTGGAATACCTATATGGCCCTTTCGGATTGGACAGGCTTTTTTAATATATTGTATATCAGCCTTACGGTCCTACTGCTGACAATGGGAATATGTTATTCTTGTAAAGATAGAAGTTTAAAGTATTACACAATAGAATAATTATTGAAAATATTCGACGCGACAACACCACAACCTTGACTTCAGTTGCCGAGAGAAAAAATAACCAAGCTGTTTTCCTCTAAGAAATGTCAGTAGGTGTCAACAAAAACTAATAACTTATGCATGACGCTGCGAATTGACTATAATTACAAAAACTTGTTTATTTTAAAATTAATCTCATAAATTATATTCAACTCCGCCTAACACCGTACCAGTATCGTATTACCCAGAAACTGGATTGTGGAGGTCAGATAGGCAGTCGCTCCATGTAAAATACTGGTGTTCAGCTGCATCTGGTTAGACTAGAAGCCGACCCCAACGTAGTTGTGAAAAGGCTAAGCAGATGATGTACCCTACCTAACACCAATGCACTAACACAAACATTTAAAATTCCAGGAGAGTACGACTAACAACAAAATTCGATGTCAGCTTTGTCACCCCACTATCGCATACACCAAACTCAACATCACCACCAAACAGTGGAACCGAAAGTGCTAACACCACACCAAGGAGGCATCAATCATTTAACCATAGAGAAGTACCAAAGACACTGCTCAAGAACTCTATGAGTTTGGACAGGGGTTCGTTAAAACCACTGAATTTGAAGGGGATTTGCAATAATAATGATGGTGTTCTACAACCTTTATTGGCTGTGGTTGATGATAAAAATAATATTCAGGTATGTTTTATAGTATCAAATACTAAGCTTTCTGAATCGCTAAGTTATAAACATAATTTCGTCCACTGATAGGTAAAACCGGGGATTTTTCTGAGCTCCAATTCGATCACTCATTGATGAGCTGCCGCATTCTGGAGCTATGATCATTTTGTGAAATTGTGTCCGGGTGGGTCACGTTTCTAGGATGAAGCCGGACAGATGGGCGAAGAGAGTCACACAATAGGTGCCTGAAAACGGCCATCGTAACCGAGGCAGGCCCAAGAAACGCTGACGTGACGATATGGACTCATTCTTAACCGATTGGTCGGCGAAGGCAAATTGTAAATAAAATTGGGAAGCCTTGGGAGAAGCCATTGTCCAGCAGAACGACAGAGCAGGCTAAAATATATATATATTTTAAATAGGCAGTAGATGGCTACTTAATTTTTTTTTTGAGTTTGTGTGTCATGTTTACAAAATAAAAGTTTGATGAACTTTCGAAGGATATAATAACTGTCTTTTAACAATCATAATTTTATCCACCTTTCAGGTAATGCGTGGCAGAAAAGTACTTACAGAAATCGCAGAAAAATCTGACGAATATATTACTAGAGTGAAAATCTCTCCGTGCAACCAGTACATCATTTACGGACTAAAATCTGGTGCTGTGAAGAAATATACGCTCCGAACGAAAGAAAACGCCGCCATTATGGATGTATATAGCCCAGTGCAATACTTGAACTTTGTTAACCCGAATTTGTTAATCGTTGCGGGAAAGAATACGTGTTTGATGGCTTATCGATTGATGGCGAATGGGGATTGGAAACCTGAGATGATGCAGAGGGGCAATAATAGTCTCGGTTCGCAGGAGATACTGAATGATATTCAGGGTGAGTTTAATTCAATTCAATTTATTCAGGAACAATTCACATTGTGTTTGAAATCATAATTCTATAAATAAAAAAATCACATTCAATAAAATTATAAAACTAACACATTCATGGTACAATAAATTATCGAAAATAATACAAAAATAAAAAAAAAACATTATTAATAATTATATATTATGCTAGTCTTTAAGCAATAGTGCGTTCCAGATATTTGGAAACGAATTTGTGCGATCATCTTCTGGGACAAGTGTCATTTGACATTTGCAATCGATGTTTCTGTTAATTTGAATCCTAAGATATTTGAGTGCTGGACAAGAAAAGTTTAAAGTGAAATTAATACTCATTTCAACTTTATTCCTAAAGTTGTCAGCAAATTGGCTAACGAATTTATATTAAGAAGCTGTTTGGAAGCTTACCATTTATTGTGTTTTGATGCTATTTGCCAATTTTTTAGCCTAGATTTCGTAACAGCAGTTCGAATGAGCTCGTGGCTAAATAATAACAGCCGCTCGGGTTGATCTTTAGGTTAAGCCGTGCTTGCCTAGGTTGGTCTGTGGATGGGTGACCACCCATTACGTACTGAGTTTCCTCCGTGCCTAGGATAGCACTTAAAGCCGTTGGTCCCGGGTGTCATTTGTAGATCTTTGACAGTCGTTAGGTAGTCAGTGGCCATAAAGTCTGACCACCAGTCTTACCAAGGTGTATCATATTACCTGGGTTGTGGAGGTCAGATAGGCAGTCGCTCCACGTAACATACTGGTATTCAGCTGCATCCTGGTAGACTGGAAGCCTGGCTGACTGGGAGTTGGAAAAAGGCTAGGCAGATTTTGATTTCGTAACAACAGTTGACACTAGGTCCAAGTTTTAACACAGTTTCTACATATTATTATGCCTTTTTCAGGAATTAAGAAAAAGAACGGCCACTTGGAACGGCTATCAAGTTCTAGCAGCGAAACAAGTATCAGCTCACGAGACCGAGCCTTCCCCAACGGAGAACACAAAAGTCTTTGCAAAGGCAGCGGCCTCGTCGACAGTTTCTTCGTAAAAGACTTGGGTATCATCACAGTGGAGTTCAACGCGACTATCAAATTGTGGAGTGACAGAAATCTGAAGTTGCTGACAATACTGAATGGCAGGCAATCTGATGTGTTCATCAGTTCTGCGGCACTGCAGAATAATGTTCTTGTTATTTGTGAGAAGAAGAATAAGGCGTTTCAGGTATGTTTGACATATATTTTAAGGATACATTGAAAGACAGCGTGAATATTTTATTTGATTGATTGGATATTTCTGACAAATGAATCAAACGTATCACTTACTCGAAGTCGTTCCGATTCAAATCTACAAAGTGGTTTATTGTTACTAACTGTAAATCTTTTGCAAATTATTTCTCGAAAAAACAATGTATTTAAAAAAAACGAACTTGTTATATATGTTACGGCTAAACGCCGAAGTAAGATTACACCTGGTTCTAGCCGGCTATAATTAGGTGCGGCTGGTTGCAGTTTGTTAAACATGGTATATCCTTTTTATTGCTAGGACACACCAACCAAATGGATTAGGTTAGGTTAGGTTAGAACTGTGACCAAACGCGCGCGAGCGGTGCCGCGGCAGCGGCCGGCGAGCGCTACATCCAAATTTAAAGCCGCACCTAGGTACAGCCGGCTAGAACCAGGTGGAACCTTACTTCAGCTTTTAGCTGTAACATATTTATCTCAAGAATAGATCTCAAAACGACCGCTTTGGTCTAATATTTCTTACAGCGTCGAAATTCACCCTGAAATCATCCTGTACAACATACAATTAATGCTTTGTCGGCCAGTTTCCAAAGAGCATTTTCTCGGTGCTCTAAGAACCATGGGGTACACCAAGGGGCGTGTTTGGGGTTCAACCCGCTGAGAGGTCGGACACCTCACTGAATTAGCTTCAATGAGCATGCATGATGATCATGCGCGCCAAGAGGAGGAAATTCTTAGTAAAAAGATTTTGTTTTGTGTTTTCAGACGTTCGAGCTAAAACGCGATGAAGTAGAACTGCAAACTATTCAAGAGTACAGACTGAACAATGTGATTGTGTCATGTGATCTCACTTCGGACGGAAATGTTCTCGCGTTGGGACTTGATTCAGGCAATGTCGTGGTGAGTTCTTGAAGACTGCTTTTTGTAGTTTTACTTTTTACTGGATTCTGCCCGCGACTTCATGCGCGGCGAAGAAACGTACCCTATGGCACTCGGTTATAGTGTAGCTTTACATCTGTGAAAGAATTTTCAAAATCGGAAAGCACGTTAAGCCGTTGGTCCCGGCTGTCATTTGTAGATCTTTGACAGTCGTTAAAAGTAATCAGTGGCCCGAAAGTCTGACAACCAGTCTTCCCAAGGGGTATCGTATTACCCAGTACTAACTGTTGTGGAGTTCAGATAGGCAGTCGCTCCATGTAATATACTGGTATTCAGCTGCATCTGGTTAGACTGGAAGTCGACCCTAACATAGTTGGGAAAAGGCTAGGCAGATGATGAGTAGTCTCGGAGATTATCTCCTACATCCAAACTTATAAACTTTACCTCTTTATCATATTACTAGCTTTTACTCGCGGCTTCGCTTCCTTTATGTACGAAAATTAACCCACGAGAACGTTTTAAATGTAGCCTATGACACTCGGGAATAATATAGCTTTAGCATCAGCAATAGATAGAGTGATTCAAGAGGACGGTTTATACAGGGTGTAAACAGACCCTTCACGAAGCCGTCAACTAAGCATTCTGTACATCAAACTAAGTAACTCTACGCAAAAATTATTGCTGGGAAAGGACTTTTTTTTTTGGTGTGAAAAATCACGTTTCACGGTAAAACTCAATGTTACGCACACAAAACTTAGTGCTGATGGATGCTTTGAATAGTTAATGGGTCATGGAGTTAATTGAAGTAAAGTTAAAATCTTAAAAAGTGGTTTTTAAAAAAAAAACTTGTGAAAAAATCGGAACTTTGACCTTCAATATCTCCAGAACCTGTAGTTTCCCAGGTATTGTCTAGAAGAAAAAAATGATCCCAATGATGGGCAGAATATGTGGTTTTCATTTTCGTTAAGGGTCTTTTTACACCCTTTATGTATATTGCACCCGTGCGAAGCCGGGGCGGGTCGCTAGTGTTATAAAGGGTGTAAAAAGACCCTTAACGAAGCTGAAAGGCACTTGTTCTCCCTTTACTTTAATTATCTCCATGACCCGTTTACTATTCAAAGCATCCATCAGCACCAAGTTTGGAGTGCGTTACATTGAGTTTTACCGTAAAACGTGATAAAACGTTCCCAGCAATAATTTTTGTGTCAAGTTACTTAGTTTGATGTACATAATACTTGGTTGACGGCTTCGTGAAGGGTCCGTTTACACCCTGTATAAATCTCTTATTTATATCATCGTTCTCCTTTTTCAGGTATGGAACGTCAGAGGGCGACGTCAATTATGCCTACTAAAACACCACAAGTCCAAAGTCCATTGGTGTTCATTCTCCCCCGTGCCGAACCGTTCAAACCGCAACTCAATGACGTCATCACCGCATCCGGTCCAATCACCGTATCACTTCTCATCACCACAAGATGATGACGTAGATACTGAACAACCACCGCTGGTGTTAGTTACCATGGCAACGGAGATTGTTTGGTGGAATATCACCCAGGTTATGAAGACGCAGAAGAATAAGATTGGAAAGAGGTAAATTATGTTTTTTTATTACATTATATCTATATTTGAGGGTTTTTTTAGTAGCATGATAGATTCATTGCCCACCTTACTAAAATAACTTCTTTTGTTTTTCTTTTGCTAAATTTTCTTCTGCTATTCTATAGCAGAAGAAAATTTAGTTAAATTAGGCTTTGCATTTTGCTTTCATCCGCTATTCGACTTCTATTAAGTAACGATTGACCCCTATTTAGTAATTGCGTCTCTTATACGTACATATAACAGCCCCCAAAAATATTTGACACTACTCACTGCATTCAATTGTTTTTATAATTTTTTATTTTATGTCAGCTTATTCTTTCTCACTGCTGGGCAAAGGCCTTCCCCATGGCTTTCAAATTTTGTTTATAATTTGCCTTCTCCAACAAATCCGTTAAGAATGAGTCCAGATCGTCACGCCAGGGTATCTTGGGCCTGTATCGGTTACGACGACCGTCTTCAGGCACCCACTGTGTGACTCTCTTCACCCATATGTCTGGCTTCATCCTAGAAACTTGACCCGCCCAGTCCCATTTTAACCTGGCAGACTTATCGCCAACATCGGCGATGCCTGTCTTAGACTGTATTAAAGTGTTGCGCAATCGATCGGAGAGTCTAATATTGAGAATGCTACGTTCCAGCGCTCTTTGGTAAAAGTTGAGCTTAGACTTCTGACCTTCAATCAAATAAATAATAAATATTTACAGAACCTACAACGCCATGACACCGATCGGCAGTCCATTAGAGAGTAGATGTGACACGCCTAACGCAAATAACAGCTCGAATACTGCATCGTCGAGTTGCAACTTCTTTTTTGGAGATGGTGACATACCGCAGCAATGCTGGAAAGTTATTTGGAAAAGGAAAACGTGAGTTTTATTGTTTTTTATTACTTGTCAATTTTTGCAGTTAACTGCGAGCACAAGAAAAGGGTTTGTTAGTAAAAGAGACTCCACGCATCATCAATGAGATCTCTATTGCAATCCAGTGCTGCAGAGACCTCTGCTTTCGCAGCTTTGTTAAGGTCGTCCATCTAGATGGGGTCTACACTACCAACCATGGCTGTTGCCGCCCTGATGACTAATTTGAATGAATTTTACCATAACATTTTAATATCTCGCATGTGATAATTTATAACAATTAAGAAGTTACTAAATCTTGCATTTCGATATGTCGCATCCTTTCAATTTCACCCTGTTCATCATTCTTTTTCATTCACAGATACAAAGAAGGCTCCAAAAGAAAAGAAATCCTAGCATGCATCAAACTATCAGGTATGAACGCGAAGAGGCTGAGCCACGACGACAAGTTCTCATGTTTTGTCACAGTCGACAACCCTGGATACATCCATATCATGAACGTAATGCGGACGAACAACACATAGCATAGCGCCACTGCCATTTAATGTTATGTCATTTAAAAAAGGAATATGCTTCGTGCAGAAACGAAATTCTCGATTCGAACGCGTTTAAATCGCGTTGCGTTGTTAAGGCGTGTGACTTTCAACCAGTCAACAGCTAATATTAGTCTATGACTTGCCGTATCCATATAATAGGCTCAATTTCGCTTCTACACGAAGGAATATTTCTTTCTATGGTTAAGTGAAGCAATATCCATACCAATTCCCTTTTACTGTCAGGCTTATTGCGTCATCGTTTAATTTGGTGCTATTGTTACTTATTAGGTTTAAAAACAATGTTGCCATTTGTTTTTTTTATTCGGAAGCGCCGAATAAGATAGGTCTTTGCTACAGTCTAATACTAGAATGTAAATCAATTCTTATGCATACTTGCGATGTCGTTGATGGTAAAAGGGTAATACATATTATGGCATATCAATGATTAAAACTAATATTACGAACTGCTCAATGAAATACTTAAGGACTAAACACTGCCTTGAATGCATTTATTTTTAAATAGTATAAACATTTACTCCTAACATTTATTTTGTCTAAGGTTCTCGCGGTTGTTTATAGTTAGACTTTTGGTGCTGATTTAGGTAAAAAAATAACAGCAAAGCCATTCGAATACTATTATTATTGGGGACCTACAGCTGTGGGTTTTCATCCTAATGCCTCAGAAGCGTAAATGACAATTAATCTAGAATATTCTTTGAGATTTCCATTTCTCCGTGCTAGTCCAGTGCATTTTCTTAACAACACCCTATTTTTAAATGGATATTGCTCCACACAACCCTGTTATATTAATCATGAACAAACTGTTATTTTAGAATAGTACATTTAAGTATGAGATTATTGTAATGTTGATCCCACCAGTACAGGTATGCTTTATTTGATTTGGGTAAACTATCTCCTCATTTAGTCGAAATTATATTATTTTTATCTTTTGGCTAAGTAGATGCAATTAAACGTTAATACTGGATTTGGGTGACCTGGATCAAAATAGGTACTTTAATTTGAATGTTTTTATTCTATAGATAATCAATTATTTTTTATTTAAATAATACTGAGGGTTTTATGTATTTTACCCCATCGGTATTAAATATTTGCAATAATTATGATAATAGAGAAGTACTGACTAACGTTAGTCGAGTAAAATAAAATTCGCTACATCTCTAAAGTGAGTAGGAATTACGTATGAAACATGTGCCATCTTTCGGCTTTACTAGGTTTTTTTTTCTTCTGAAAATGTAGATTTGAACTTAGACAAACTTATGCTTCCAAAGAATTCAGACTAAGTACATACGTAATATAATGATCACTCATGTTTGCTCACTGTGCTAAAAATGCAATGGAAATTTCTAAAAATGGCCGCATAGATTCCAACATTTTATTACTCTATTTGTAGGCAATTCTTAAATATGTAATTATGATTTAAGTCCATAGATCTCTCTGTTAAACGTAAATATATTTTTTAATTATGAACTAAATAATGTAATGGTGCTTAAATATTAAGACGTAGTTTATAAACGTTTATATTTACCGACAACTCTTATGTAGAAGTGTAGAAAATAGTCCCAATTTTCTGAACAAAATCAAAACTTCTTATGAAATTTTTTTTAGTTATAGGGAAGCGTAAGCTATGAAATGAACCTAGAGCATGTAAACTAGAAACGGCAAAATACGGGACTTTATAACTAAAAAACCACGCACAAGTTTTCCATACTAAAACATAGTATTGAAAGTTATTTTTATAAACGAGAACTACGCATGATAAATGCCGTATTCTTTTTAAATGCTCTAGGATTCCAATAGTGTAAACGTACGAACAAGAGAAGTTGAGAAGAAGATAGAATATAGTTTTACCTTGTGGTGCAAGCATTAAGGGACGTCGCACACTACGCGGACGCTTCGATTCGATTTCGATTCGACAAATCATACCGATTTGTTTATCTTTTTTTGGCATTACGAAAGCGAGCGAGATAGACATAATACGACTTTCCGAATCGAAGCGTTTGTGAATAGCCATGCAGTTTTGTTCATGGTAGCGGCCGATCATGCGAGTGCGCGAGGTCCTAAGTCCTAGCATGCATCCTTTCTGTGAACCCACACGAAGATAAGAACATAAATGAACAACGATTCATATTGTACATAATTTTATTAGAAATTTTATTTTATAGTTGTCGGATTTTATACAGTGAAATGTTCTTTTTGCTGAAAAGAACAATAATAATTATTAAATGAGACTTTAACCTTTGCTGCAGTGGTTAGATTCAAAATTTCGTTATTATTTTAGAAAATTCTAGCTTTATCTTAATTTTTATGCCACTGCACAGAAAGGTTAATCAAAAATTGCCGCCCAATTGCGTGTCGTAAGCGCATGAAGTGGGGTTCCGTAGTAACTAATGTGATATACGTAAAACTCAATCGTCATGTATCCAAGATCTGCCTAGTATACAAACACGATTAAAAACCAAAGAGGAATGTTGATCAATAAATGATACCTACCTAATATTCTGAAAATTGCTCCACTTCTAAAAGACAATCATTTTGCTCAATATTAAATGAGCACTTTATAATCAATATTGAAAAATAAATCCCCTTTGGAGTACGGAACCTTACCATTATAATGCTCAATTCGTGTTTTTACAAATAGTATGTTATTTTTAATTATTATATCAAACCCAGCATAATTTAATGACAATGCAATTTTAAAATTTTTACTGTCTCAAATATTTCAGCTAACAACGAAATTATATTTTATTATAGTAATTGGTTTTGTAATAAGGAAAATATTTTTTTAAATATATTTTTTGATAATACGTTATATTTTTATTTCTAGTAAGATCATACATAATTATATGAAAAAACCTTAGCGATTCATTCCCCTATTAAATGGATAGGTACCTATGCAATGAGAATATCCAGACCCACCAACGGAATTACATTCACAGCACGAGGTCGAGCTAAACATGTCCGTGACTACCGCAAAACCACCAACGCCAATCGCTTCCATATTTGGTAAATAATTAGTTCTTAATTGGTGGTAATTAGTACAGTCGCCATCAGATATATCGTAGCGGGCGAGGTACTCAAATATTTCAGAGCAGCATTACTTTTCAATAAATTCGGAACACATAACGAGCTAAAAATATGAGAAAGCATAGAACGTCAAAGGTATCGACGCAGTCAGGATGATCATAAAGATCGGAACATTTATGGAAATGTATCACACAGTTTAAATTATACTATATTATGCATGTCGATCTTCGATCTTTGATTTTGGCATGACGTATGGGGTATATTTACAGAGCAGATATAGAGAGGAGGCGGCCTTTTTGACAACTTCGTCAATATAGCAACGAATTTAAACTATGTTAAACAGACTTAAGGTATATTTTCCATAAATGTTCCGATCTTTACGATCATCCTGACTACGTCGATACCTTTGACGTTCTGTGCTTTCTGATATTTTTAGCTTGTTATGTGTTCCGAATTTATTGAAAATTCGCTGCTCTTATATTTGTGACAAAGTGCATGGACTAATGGTATTGACCAAATCTAGTGTAACGAATTTATTGAAAAGTAATGCTGCTCCGAAATATTTGAGTACCTCGCCCGCTACGATATATCTGATGGCGACTGTACCTATTCGAACAACAAAATTGGTGCCTCAATAGTTTTTGAGAGAAATAACTTTGAAGGTGGTCCGGCGGTAGTCACGCTCCTTTCAGCAGGACCACCAAGAGCGCCGAAAACGACAGCTATTCCAAGTACACAAATAATTAATGCCCTTATATGTGATTCATTTCGTAAAACAGAACTGAAATATTTGTATTTATCGAGAAATTAACAATGATAGGTAACTTTCGCGCGCTTTTTCAGCAGGACCACGACTTTGAATGTTGATTCCAAGTTTGAAGAGCTTGTGGCTTTCTTCAAATTTGCTTAGAAAATTCCTGCCCTGCAAGATAAAATTAGTGCCCAACATTCAAAATTATTACTCCGGCAGTATACGAGATATACCTATATCTATTAAATATGGAAGCGATTGGCGTTGGTGGTCCCACGGTAGACACGGACATGAGCTAAACGCGCTTCGCATGGGGAGCGAGTGGTCAATATTATGCTAAAGACGAAGAAGTTGACTGAAATTGGATTGCTAGATACATACCTACAGTCCTTTGACAGTTTATTTACGGCTAACTTAAAGTTAGAACATAGAACTTTATGTACAGACGCCAACACATCAAGCTACACGAAACTGTTAAATTTTCCGAATCAACCTAGAACCTAATGCTTTAGCGATAAAGTTGAAAATCTATCAAAGAAATTTGACAGATTGTAGTAGCTTGATGTGCTGGCGTCTGTACTACGAGTTTGTATGGTTGCCCTGCCTATTATAATGCATGTAAACACAATTTTTTACACAAATAAACCTGTTTGTGTAAAAAATGCAAGCGATAAATAAACTGTAAAACGACGTATGCACGGAGACTGATCAAGCTATACAGAACTGATCCATGCGGATCTCTCATTGTACGGGAAATCTATACAACACAAAGTGAGGCCATGTAAGGCGCGAATTATACAGAAAAGGCGTAAGGTGAAGGCGTGGTGCGGGCATGATGCGGCTTCAAAACGTTTTCATACAAAATGTACGTAGGCGACATGTCGTGAATTATATAGCGTATCGATAAATACAAAAAAAAAACAAATCGATTCAGCCCGGTCTAATTTATCATTTGAATTTATTTAAATGGCAACACTGTAAGGTGTGTCCGTGCATAAATTTGAAACACCCCTTTTTGTCAAAATACAATGTGTCCGGTCTTGGACTAGCGATATTCTGGGTACTTCTATGGGACCAACCCAGGTTTTAATCTGTATTAAAAACAGGATAAATTGGGATCAAAAAAATATTTTGTGTAAAATGACCATTTTCGTGCTAACGGTACCTACGTTAAATAAGTACCTAGAATATCGCTAGTCCATGACCGGATACGTTGTATATCAGAAGGAAAAATACTTACAACAGCTAATGAAAACATATTAAAAAGGAATGTCGAAAATATTGTATAATTTTTACAGAAATCAGAATAGTTTTTTTCTTTTTTCGCTGCCTTTATTTCTATTTCACGTGTTAATGTTGTAGTACAATTAAGCTTTCTCTTGGTTCAAAGAATAAGAAAAAGTGTCATTGTTTATTTGTGTTTCTCTTCGAACATGCTAACTTCAAGATTTACTATTCATTCCACTTTTGAGTGGTAAACTCAATAAGCTGGCAACATTTAAAATTTGAAATTTCTTTTCAAACATTTCAAACCAAACCAACGTATTTTTATAATCGACTGTCATTACGTTTTGATTTTATTCTTTTGATGAATAAGTTGATTTATCTCTATTGAGTGTTTCTCGTGCATTTGTGAAAGATAAAACTTATGTTTTTGTTGACAGTATTTGGTTTCTAAGGATTGCTAGTATAGTTAGTGATTTAGTGGAAGTATGGCCCAGTTCAACTATTTAAATGAAATAAATAGTTTGGCGACAATGGACGGGCCGATAACTCGAGGCCCTCTTCAGCGCTGGGCGAAGAAGTCCAATAGTGAGAACATAAATCCATTGAGTACTTCTTTCAAGAACCATTCAAACGTGAACTTGAGTTCTTGCAACCAGTCGATGCAGAAGTTGTCTCTGTCGGCAAATCAGAGTTGTAACAATAGCGTGCTCTCTAGTAACAAGACACCGACGCGCAATGATAATAAGAAGGGTAAGAAGACGCCGTCGAAGAACAAATCTCCAGGTAAAGTTGTTGAAAGATCTACAAAAACGGCAGAATTTTTGTATTAAAGTTGGCATGTGATTATTTTAGATATAGGGCCATTTAGGCCCCTTGTGTTCGCTTTTGTAGTCAAAGAAAATGTCCCAATACTTGTAGCAGCTTGTAAGCTTTATTACTACCCCATGTCTGGTCTCAAACAGCTCTCTTTGCTATGCCATGCCTGCAATATTACCTTGGAACGGAAGCATCAAGTCTTGAAGGAAAAGTTATCCGTCTATACCTTTCAGGTCGCTCAACAACGCCAACTCCTAACAAAGCATCAAAGACTCCAAACAAAGCTGATAGATTCATTCCGTCTAGAAGTAATTCTAACTATGACTTGTGCCACTATATGGTAAGTTTTTTTGTGATTTCAACTAATCTACTGGCTTTGTGAGTGTAAGAACAAACTGCTGATTGTCTATAATATTTTGTGTACCTTTTGTTATTTTCAGCCTTTCATGTATTTAAAGTAAGATATTTGTATGTTTACTTAAATTGTAACATTAGCATAATTCACACATTGATTCTGCACCGAGCTTGCATTTTCCGTGATCTTAACCCTTTTGGTGCCCAGCAGCCATTATATGGGTCTAACAATAATTCATTCATGTTCCCACAACCCGTATCCGAGTCTTCATTATAACCAGCTATAAATTACTTGTATTTTAAAATTTCCATTTTTTATAAAGAAGACTTGGATACGGGTTGTGGGCACACAAATGAATTATTGTTGAAACCATATGCTGGGTGCTGGGCACCGAAAGGGTTAAGCTTCATGTGTATCAAGCTCAAAATCACTGAAACATTAAAGTGGTCTTTAAAAAGGGTAATCTGGGTACATCACCCTTTTTACAAGAAACTACAGTGATTATTGCCTACAACTAAACCAAACAAAGGACATCCCAATCAGTTTTTCATATCCTAATCTCTCACCAAAACAAATTACTAGTTAGTATTGAGCTAATTGTTTTTCATTATAGAAACAAATCTATTATTATAATCAGCAGTATATTCATACCTATTTCAAAACAAACAGTTGAGCCGTGACGAAGACAAGAATGAAGAAGTAGTTGCTCAAACAGCAGCAGGGGAAGCGATCGGCCGAGCACTCACTGACACTGAACCTGGACGTCTCCTGCAGTACACTTGCAAAGCACCGGCTGCTCCTGAAGGCTACCAGAACAGACTTAGAGTTGTGTATTCACAGGTATATCTGCGCTTGCTTTCACTTACACTATGCTGTTCACTAACAAGTCTTTAAGTACTGTTTAAACTCCTATTTATCGACTTTTCAAGTTCTCTACCTCCCATTAAAGTACTCACCAACAGATGCCCAATGAAGGGTTGTGTATCTGTTGGTGAGTACTTTAATGGGAGTTGGGAGTTTACAGCATAATGTCGATGTATTTGCTGATATTTAGATCTCAATAAAAATTGAAAATAATTACTAACAGCTTCTATCTTATTCTCTTTAGAGCTATGATAGGCTATGTACAGAAAACTAATAATAATAAATAATTGAGTTTAAATTAGTTCTTTCCTAGGTGAAGGGTAGGTTTATGGGACTGTCTGCTGAAACTTCGTAAAATGCTGATTCTTTGCCTTTTTATTACAGCAATACTTACACATTCTTTGGTCTACCCGCAAAATATGAATCTAGACCACAAACTTTTATGACTACTAACATGCAATTGTCTTTTCAGGCTAAAGTTCCATCTTCAGTAAAGAACACAACAAGATACATTCCACAAGCTCCTGACAGAATACTGGATGCACCTGATATCTTGGATGACTACTGTAAGTTTTTGTTATTTTCTTCTAATAAATCAATCAATGTACCAATATTCTGCTCAATGGGAAATTATTGTTGAAAAACAGCTAGGCAGATCACGAAAAACTGTTTTATTCTTACTTTTTTGCAAGCCTTAATTGTCCCACTCCTGGGCAAAAGCCCCCCTCCC
The DNA here is from genome assembly GCA_905220335.1 of Noctua pronuba. Taxonomy (NCBI): domain Eukaryota; kingdom Metazoa; phylum Arthropoda; class Insecta; order Lepidoptera; family Noctuidae; genus Noctua; species Noctua pronuba. The sequence goes on from LR999902.1 coordinate 11,770,076, forward strand.
CCCAATCCTTCCTCAACTGTTTTATTTAGTTTTCTTTGAAAATACTAATCGGAAGACGCTTTGTATCAGCCAATCACAGAAACTCGCGTCTCGTATCTAACTTGATATTATAAAATGGTGTTGTACCTTGGTATATTTATGCAGTTCTTTCAATCTCCTGTAAGGTTGATATTTTTTACTTGTTAGAACTTCAACAATGTTATGTTTTTTTGTATCCACATTCACATTAAATAGTTTCTTCCTTTCTAACCATAATTTAACCACCCAGACCTCAACCTAGTCGACTGGAGCGCCTCAAACATCCTCGCGGTTGCTCTCGGCAACTCCGTGTACCTGTGGAACGCCGGCTCGGGCCAGATCGAACAGCTGTGCACTCTAGAAGGTTCCGAGACCGTCTGCTCAGTGCAATGGGTGCAGGGAGGCGGGTCACACCTTGCTGTGGGGACTTCTGCAGCGACAGTTGAACTGTGGGATTGTGAGAAGATTAAGAGGTTGAGGGTATGTAGACAATGCTCTTTATTTATACGCCGTTTTATCTAAGTGTTCAAAGGAAACCCTTTCGATCTTGTATAGAGTATACTTTATGCTACACCAAAAATTCTCTTGGTCCTTGTTAGATATAAAGAATAATGCTGAAAAATATAACCAAATTTTTTTTTTTGCCCTCATTTCGCCTTCACATTTTAATATCACTGTTGGTGGTTACACATTCGTAAAAAAATTGCTAACAACACGAAGTTACTTGCTTTTAATAGAAGCAAGTTAATTTCTGCATTGGTTCAGTTTTTCTAATCATTATAATCCAACAGGTAATGGACGGCCACACAGGCCGAGTAGGTTCCCTCGCATGGAACATGTACATCGTGAGCAGCGGCGCTCGCGACGGTAACATTGTGCATCACGACGTGCGCCAGAGAGACCACGCTGTAGCTACCATTCATGCGCATACACAGGAGGTATGTTGTAATTCGCATATCATTAATAGCTATCAGCAACTCAACACTACGCTCTTAACGTTTAAGTGTGGTTCAAATTGCATAAGGTGTTAATTAATTCATTATTTACACAGATTTGTGGGTTGAAATGGTCCCCTGATGGTAAATGTCTTGCTTCGGGCGGCAATGACAATTTACTCAATATCTGGCCACTCGGACAAGGACAGCACTACTCGCAATCACAGTACCTGTATTCATTCAAGTAAGTTGTTAAAAAACTAATATCTTAAGTGCAATAGGCAATAAACGATGTGCGAAGCATGGACAAGTTTTAGTGCGTGCACAGTGCGAGCCTAGCGCGGTTGCGACGACGGGTGCGAATTAGCAGACATACGAGCCCGCCGTTTACGGCTATAGTGTAGTTAGTGACTAAGGCGGGCGCCTATCGCAGCGGGCATGAGCGAGTTAGCCAGCGACCCATGTGGTGGCGGAGGTATCAAATCAATTCGGTCTTGTCGCTCGGGATAAGCGCGTCTTCATGTTTTTTTGTAAAAATGGCGGTAAATACTAACTACACTAAGTGTTTATTTCTGTTTTTATTTACTTCTCCATTCTTCCGGTTTCTAGGGTACAAACTCAATCCTTCATAGAAAGTAAAAATATCACCATTTATTTCTTGCACGCCCTCTTTTATGCTGAACACCTCCCATCTCAGAATCGGACTGTCTAGTAAAAATACTAAATCGTCGTCCATGGTTTGCAACCCCTGTAATACGTTTAAGCACTACAACAGCTCGCTCATCACTATGGCCATGGCACGCCCCCGTCGTCGCGCCCGCAACAGGCCCCAGTCGCCGCGCATTCACTGTGGACTACTACTAGCTTTTTATACTTCTTTGCCAATTTGTTCCTAGTTTAAAATAATTTTCCCCATACTTTCAGTCAGCATTTAGCAGCAGTGAAAGGTCTTGCCTGGTGTCCATGGAGTGCTGGGATTTTGGCCAGTGGCGGCGGTACGGCCGACAGAACCATACGCATCTGGAACATCAAGACTGGAGCCAATCTTAATACTGTTGATACTAAGTCACAGGTATGACTTCACCTTATTTTAATGTAGTTAAAAGCTTATATTATTATGTAAGAAATATCGAAACTTGTTCTGAAAACTACGTTTTACTAAACAGTTTCAACTATGACTGTGTGTATAAGTTTACTTCCAATCGCAGTTCGACGAAATCGCCATATTATGTCACTTTACAGACTCGGTGTACACAATGGGGGATAAAGTCGCTCCCTGTCAAAGACTCTAACATACTCAATCACAGTATTTTTCCTTTCAATGAGACACTACATCAGTTCTATTTTACAGGTGTGCTCAATAGCTTGGAGCACCCACTACAAGGAACTAATCTCCGGCCACGGCTACGCTAACAATCAGCTGGTGATTTGGAAGTACCCGGTGATGACGCGCGTGGCCGAGCTCAACGGTCACATGGCGCGAGTGTTGCACCTCGCGCTGTCGCCGGACGGGACCACTGTGCTGTCCGCTGGGGCTGATGAGACTCTGAGGTACATTCTTTTTTTATATTGCATCTCGCAGTCCAACCTAGGGTAGTCGGATACATAACCAGGAAATCCTGTGAATGCATTCTTGCTAAGTCCCGAGCCAGTGCAAAAAAACTTATAACTAAACAACTACACGGTAAGGGCACACCCTGTAGGGTACGGAGCAGGCAGCGAGTGAAGACAGTCAACGTTCGAATGAGAAACAATTATTTTAACGCCCATTTTTCTTTATTTGGTTACCGTTTCAAAGAAACCTTTCTGAGTGCATTTGTTTCACACATAAGGGCCATTTCGAAACGTCAGAATTTAGGTGCACTGTTCAAATCAGACCCGGACAGAGGGTGGGAAAGGCTTAAACCTATTGAACTCGAATCCCTTGATGTACTACAGAGTTCACTGACGGTCAACCACGTTTTAACCTTATTACTTAAGACTCAAGGGTGATAAGTGGCAGACCGTCAGTAACCTTGGTGTCTACCTGTCAGTCAATCAGTCAGAATCCACATTGTCCTGCCCGTATCCCAATGGGGAATACCAAGCTCATTGTAGATGGCGTGACCATAGCTCGGTCCCAATCTGACCAATAAAGTCAAGCTGTTTTGAAAATTTGACATTGACACCAGATTGTCAACCAATGACGATGCTTGGAACCAGCTATGCTAGCGCCATTAGTTTCACAGTTGCCATCCCCATTTATTTGGGAAATTAATTTAAATTGTCTTTTGCAGGTTGTGGAAATGCTTCATGTTGGACCCATCAAAGAAGAAAGACCCAACTGATTCGAAAGCAGCTAAATCGTTACTCAATATGAACTCTTTGATTAGATAACTCGAGTTAACGAGTACGAACTATTTAATTGAATTGACTGACATTGTGATCTTACAATTAATTTAATTACAACTGTGTTGTACTACTTATGTTGACTTTTTATAAAAATTTCGTATTCATGGGATTTTTTTTGACTTACACTTGCATTAGTTTGCATTGCATGCTTATTAACTTGAAAAATATTGAATATTATTTTGTAATGAACTTATTCTCGATGTTTAACGAATGACAGTTTTGATGAGTCACGGTATTAGGAATCGTACTTTATATTCGTTTTTGGTTTTTGACAAATCAAGAGAAGTTGAGGTTGTAAAATGCGGTTGCGGCTTTTAACTATTTTATCTATAAATCTATTCTAGAAAACTCCTTTCCTTTTCTTTCTCTTATTTCGTTTAACTATTCTATTATTACCATTTCATTGCCTCGGCTTCCTTGTTTTAAAGGACTGTATAACTAATTCTTGTTTAACTAACTGTACTATTTGTAAGACTTTAAGGCTGCATTTCCACTAGAGATGTGCGGAGCGAGGCGGATCGAGGCTGTGGAACGGTGCGTAGATGCGCGGTGCGAGGATGTGTAGCGGGCTCGTTTCAGACTGACTGCTATTTTTGCGCTCGCGTCCGTCTCCAACACACTTATTTATTTAATATAGGTACACCAACAACTTCTGTGTACAACATTACCTTAAGTATAGGTGTTACAGTCTTGGATTTACACAGTCGCCAATGACTGGTTAACCAGCATTCACAAAAATAAGTGATAACATAAGAAAAATTAAAATTAAAACGAGTGGCTCTAGAAATGAAATAAAACATTAGACTTCTTAAATTTAAGAGTTTACTTAGCTTACTAAATATAAAATTCAGAAAGAAAAACGGTATTGCTATAATTTTACTAACTAATTACGACTAAAATTAAAACGACGCACGACGGCTAATCAAGCTATATCAAACCAGTTAATGCGGATCTCTCATTATGGTTTTTTAAAAAACCACACTTTCCTCGCAACACGTCCCTCGCACACATCTTTGCCTTGTTTTGTATTGTTGTGATTTAACAGTTTCACTTCGATAGATCTACCAAAAAATAATGCGTTAAATTGTATGATACGGTTCACAATCTTTCGATAGTTTTGCAATCTCGCGAGATAGATTATAATCTAACGGTATTTACTACTTACTTAATTTTACGGTGACATATATACAAAAACCTCGCTCCGCTGAGATGTTTCCACTAGAGCTGCGCTTTGCGAGGATAGGTAACTGAAGTGATTCTATTGGTTCTTAACAAACACATTCCTCGCAACGCATCCTCGCACCTCTCTGGTGGAAACGCAGCCTAAGTATGTGTTAAGATGTTTTCAATATTATGTAATTTTTACACTATAAGAAATAAAGATTTACATTCCCATAAATTTGTGTTTTTTTATGTTTATCCCTTTCCATCTCACTTTTGGGTAAAGGCCTCCCCCAAGTCAAAAGTTCTTATCCCGCGCCACCTCGAACCAGCAAAACGGCATGTATCGGGAACAGGGTTCAAGCTACTACTTCGTCAGGGCTGCTGCAGAGAAAGTAACCTCCTAACAATACAAGCCGTGTCCAGAAGTACCGCTTTCTGAATCAAGCTCTTGATCCGGCTGCCTAACGAGTCTTCTCGGGCATTTGTCGAGGCTCCTAGCAAATAAGCCAATAGCTGACACGACTATAGGCACATTGATCCCTGAGCCCTCATCCCACTTGCCGACAACCTCGACAAAGTCAAAATACTTGGTGTGTATATCTTTCACGGCATTCTCACCATGCGGGACCGTCATGTCAACAATCACTGCGATCCGCTCTAATCGATCTACCACTACAATATCAGGCTTAGGGTACAACCTCATCTTGCACCACGGAATCGCAATTTTCCTTGTTCCTATCCTTTTCTGTCGCTCAGTCATTAATTTGCTTGAGCGGGAGTGCTATCGCACGAGGCAGCATCGACGATGTCGTAGGTATTGGCTTACCCAAATATTTATATTATTATTTAGTATTTAGCGGACATAAAAGAATTGGCGCCAGTTTGGTAATTTTAGCTCTCAAAAAGGATGTACCGATTTATGCAGTAGGTGGGTTATTCCTGTTGTCAGGAACGCGGGCAGAAACCCTGTCTCTAAGTCTGACTGGAATAGGGCCACCAGGCGAGGATCTTTGGAACCATTTGATACAAAAGTTGTGTAGCCCATCCGGCCCTGGAGAGTTCCAGTTAGGCAGCGGACGCCCTGTTTTGGGGGCTGATTGTGATTGCCCCCATTTCTTTTACTGGATCGCACGCTCGCTCGACCTCCCGAGTCCATTACCCTCGCTCACAGACACTGCGCGAGAACGAACACACATGGTGTCATCATCCGGCAGGTGTGTATCAGCCGCACCTTGTTACGATCACTTCCAAGGTCTATAAACCCACACCCATGATTATTATATAAAAAAGTCGATTATGAGAATCTTTTTTGTTGTAGGTGATGGTATCAGGATTTTCAAAATAAAACGGCTTATTCATGGTAGTGTAAAAATGTTTTAATATCTAATTTATAAACATTGCAACAATGTGGAATGTAAAGGAACGCGCAAAATCAAGATAAAAGGGTAAATTATAAAAGAAGTGCAATAAAAACGTGCTATAATAATAAAATATAATATGCTTTAGTAAAATGTGATGCTTTACGAAAATGTTTTAAACTTACAAGGTGGAAGCATTGGTGACTAGAACTAAAAAAATAAAATTTTGAAGAACACAAAATACACTGAGCCAGCTACGCACTACTTATATTGCAAGTACAACCAAATTAATACTGATTAAATAGCTTCAGTTCACAACGCATTGAGATCAAACTTTTAATCTCGACGAAGAAGATAGAAAAGATAATGTAAGTATGACTCGAAGGCTTGAAAATATCTTTTGCGATTTTAATATTCGAGAAAAAAGATGACAAACCTACAAAATTAAAGATTCAACGTTTATTAGCTATATATATATAGGCTAAACAGACGGCAGAGATGTGCGTTTTTGCAGATTTTGCGCGACATTACTGTTAGTAGATATTTTTAGCTGTTCGTGTTGTCGTATAAAAAGTGCGCTAAGTCTGTCGTCCGTTTTCGCCCCTATAAATTTTGTGAATATTATGATTTATTATGAAGTTCCCGTAAATGATAGAAGAATATTAATTTTAATAGTGAGTAGCCGGTTTTACATAAATGCAAGAAAGGAACTAAAGAAGCCGTTATTTTCACCTAAAACTATCGAACAACCGGTTCGCTTACTGAACTAAATTCATTGTACTTGACGCATTCAACACTCATTCACTGATTTATTGTATTGCTTCGATTCGATTTGTTTATATCGATATCTTAGCTGCCGAAATCGATTTTAACTCGATTTTCTAAGAGGTTGCTGCCAATTATTGTTCTCAGTTACTAACGAACACTGATTTCATAATATTTAGAACACTTTAAATTTTACGTAACGATTATTATTATTTCCATAAAATGGATTATAAAAATTGCAACCTATATCGATATTTATGTATCGAGTTTTAAAATAGACATTCTATTCTAGAATAAAATGGGGTTTTCACACATGTCTAAACATTACTAGGGTAGAGGCATCGCTCTTTACAAGGTATCACACTATTTAATGAATTTAACACTCAACTGCATTCATTGCCAACATCTCATTCTCATAATTTAGAAAACACGCTCATAATAATTTAACGAGAACACATTTCTAGTCTGTTTGATTCACAATTTCCATTAAAAAATAACTGTTAACAATCGTCTTCACATTTTCCAAATGTTAAACACATTTTCTCTAAGCTCTGAGGTTATTATCAATTTAAGTATACAATGTAAGTACACTTATGCTATACTTATACATCTAACTAAATGGCTCATTTATTGTGCTTACACAAAATAAAGGATTAACAATGTTTAAAAAAATATTGGAGTAACTGAGATTCCTCTTCATTATGACTACTTATTATGTTAGGGTCGATTAAGTACTAACAATTTTAAGATTCTAAGCTTAACATCTAAACACGAATTAATAACAAAACCACGACAAACAGTCGTGAAAAAAATATTTAAAAAACCTTTGAAAACGGGTCCATTACACATATGGTTATTCAGGAATGGGAACATTTTTTATTAAGTACCTACGTTCAAGTGCATTAAATGATTACCCTTTTTCTAATGCCGGGCACACATTGGTGTAACGTAACGTGAAATGCAACGAATGAGCCGTCTAGAGGTATGCAATGCAACATGAAATGTAACCCAACAACAAGGCGAATCTGTTTCAGCGTGTTACATTTCATGTTACCTTTCACCAATGTGTACCCAGCATAAGGTTATTGTAATCAGAGATACCCAATCAATGCACTACTACTGTAATTCTTCTACAAGGTGTAAGCGGACCCTTCACGAAGCCGTCAACCAAGCATTCTGTACATCAAACTAAGTAACTCACGCAAAAATGATTGGGGTGAAGAATCACGTTTTACGGTAGGACTCAATGTAACGCACTCAAAACATTGTGCTAATGAATGCATTAAATAGTACGCTCGTTGTGGAAGTATAAAGTTACAACATTAAAAACTTGTATTAAAAAAAAACCTTGTGAAAAAGGAACTTTGACCCCCAATATAAGGTTCCCAATTATGGTCTAGAACAAAAAAAATATCGCAATGACAAGGAGAACAAGTACCTTTCGACTTCGTTAAGGGTACTTTTACACCCATTACACATTACGCTTAAAAATACATTGTAACGGGTTGAGGCATTCTCTAAAAATATTCGTGATGCCATATTCTAAGGCGGACTAAGAAAAATCATATGACAGACGCGCGGCTGTGTGTGTCGTGCGAAGTGCTGACGGCCGACATGGCGACAGTACTGGACATGGGCTCAGCGCCTCGCACCAAATGTTCGTGACTACTGGTTAAGGCACCGCCGTATTTAAAACTCCTTCGAAGACTCGAACGGATACTTTTCGCCGAATCGCTTTTACGAACGAATGATCTTCGAAGGTAGTCTCTGGTTAGGGATAGGGAATTCCTAGATGTAGATGATCTAGGGCGTGTTCTAGAGTCGGTTTCGTCTGTGATGGTTATAGTGGGTGTGGCGAAAACGCCGCTGTAATCCGGTGGCTGTGATTCCAGGGAGACAAGGGCATCTCGCTCTACGGTCTCGCTGACTGTTATTGGGAGCTGCGTTGTGTCTTCGGCGGGGGATTGCTCAGGACGCGCTGTTGTAATTCTGTAATGTAATAAGATAAATACATGATACATTGGAACTAATCCAGATTTGAAGCGTAGTACAGATAGTAAAAAAGCTGATGAGCATTTAATCTACACTGGTCCCGTATATACAGTCAACCACAAGTCAGAAGTATCTGCACAAAACATCGTGCGGAAACCAGCATGCCTGAGAGATATTTCTCGACCGCATGTAAAGCCAAGTCAGAGGCCTTTGAGCGGCATTAAAACTCTGACACCAGGTTAGACACTAACCACACGTTAGTGACCAGCAAAGATGCAAGTCTGACACTCGAGTCTCATTGTTATAGGCTCCCGGTCCACACACACATACATTCATTTGGGAAGTCTGGTGAAGCTGTACCTCCTAAGCGTCCTAAAGCTCCTCCTGATGGTATTCAGCAGCCGGGCGCCCGTCGCGGTGGAGTAGGACGGGGGCGGCGTGTACTTGGGGGGCGGGTCGGGCGGCGCGGGCGGGGCGGCCGGCGGAGGGGGCAGGGGCTCGTTGGCCACGCCCATGCGCGGACGGTACAGGTTCTGGATGCGCTGGAAATAATAAACACTAAAATAAGATTCTAGTCTGGCTATTATCGGTCTAATCATCAACAATCAAGCATCAAACAAAAATTAAATAGGTGTGATGATCTGGCTCGGTCCCTATTACATGGAGCATAAACTTAACTAGCACAATGTGATTGTGTTATACAGGTTGGAAGAGACAATGACGCTAAATCGGTTACCACATATTCAGTACATCATTGTGAGCCCCCTCACCATAGAAATTTTTCGTCGGTTATTTAAAAAAAAAAGCTGTTCCCTACAAAACTGCAATACCTACAGTCAAAATGGTTTTTTTTTTCTATGTGGGTTCAGAATGATGTACTGATACGTGGTAACCGTGTTAGCGTCAGTGTTCTCCACCTTCTATAGGTAACACATCTGTCCCCTTCGTGGAAAACAGGCGTGATGTTTGACTGGTGTGTTTATGTGATAAGAAGACAAGTTCACCATCAACATTTTATGGTTTATCTTAGAACGTGACATTAGCAAAAAACTGCAGTTATAATCCCGCCACTGCCAATATTATTATTAGCACATTTATTTCAGACATAGGTAGTCCATACATCACACACATATCGCACAAATAGGACTATCATGCACACATCTAGGATTTCAAGTTTAAGAATTTGGTTATGGAAACGTGGAATGTTTAAAAATTTGGAAGAGACAAATCTTTACCCTGTGAAAATCCACTGTTGAAATGGACATTGTTAAAATCACTAAAATCCACGTAAAAATGACGAATTCAAAGTAATTGGCACATAAGAAAAATCCTTGAAGAAAAAATCACTGTTTCAGTCCGATTCCACTGCTTAAGACCATTTTATAAACACACAGAACACTGATTAGTTCATTACCTTTTAGTTCAGTATAACTAGAATCTCATGCTAATTTTAAATCGCAGAAACAATCCAATAAATTCTCTTATTTACTTAACAATTATCAAAAACCGTACTGTTATCTATTATACCAGAACAAAGACTAAATCAAATATTCATCCCGACCTTGTATGAGTTCACGTTTCATAACTGCTATGTCATATTCGTGAGATCTATAGATTTGCTAGTGACACAATAAAATCACGAACATACTAAGTAACTAGTTATTTTGAATGATTTAAGCATCTATTATGTTTTTTACGTATGGTCATGTCAAGGTTTTATCGAAAGAGTAAGTCGTCATTTCGTTAAAACATAAACCTAACTGTACATGTGAAATCATTATCATTCTCCTACGATCAGCCTCATCAATCATTATCCCAATATAAAGGGTGTAAATAGACCCTTAAGCCGAAAGGCACTTGTTCACCCCGTCATTGCGATAATTTTTTTGTTCTAGACCATACCTGGGAACCTTCTAGTTACGGAGATATAGGGGGTCAAAGTTCCAACTTTTTGACTTGTTTTTTTTTAAATACATGTTTCTAATGTAAGATTTTTACTTGAAACACCTTCACAACCCCCGTACTATTCAATCCATCCATCAGCACACTGTTTTGAGTGCGTTACATTTAGTCCTACCGTAAAATGTGATTTTTCACCCTAAAAAAAAAAGTCGTTGCCCAGCAATAATTTTTGCGTAAAGTTATTTAGTTTGATGTACAGAATGCTTGGTTGACGGCTTCGTGAAGGGTCTGTTTACACCCTGTATAGGGTGTACCGACGCACAAAGGGTTACCACATATTCAGTACATCATTCTGAACCCCCCAGTAACTACAAAAAAAAATCTGCTGTTACATACATTATGACCGTGTACGTTTGTATTGCACTTTTGTAGGAAACCGCAGAATTTTCTTTGAATTACCGATGAAAAGTTTCTATGGTGGGGTTCAGAATGATGTACTGATTAAATGTTAACCGTTTGTGTGTCGGTATCCTTTTCACCCTGTATTTAGCAACATAACATTATGTGTTCTTCTTCCCTACTTCCCTTTTGTCGTCATCTCAGTACTCCCATTTCTAGTAAGGGGTCGTTCATTAATCACGTGAGGCTCGAAAGGTGGTTCGGAAAAAATCACTTAATATCACTAGGGGGGGGGGGGGGGGGGTGTAGTGAGATATCACGTGTATTTACTATTTCTTTGCGCGATTTCTAAACTGAAAAGCGGTGCGTAACCTTGACATTTTTATCACGGTGCTTAATTTTCCAGAATTAAAGTAGATTGTACTTGTTAACCTGTATTGATATCTTTCTGAATTTTTTTAAGATACTTTTACCAGGAAAATACACATGATTTTGGTTAGGGGGGGAGTCTAAAACCTCACCACGAATCACCATGGGGGAGGGGTGGTTAAGAAGTTGCTAAAAACATCACGCGATTAATAGACGACAACTAATCTTTCAGTTACAGTTCAATCGTTTCTTTATCTACCCTTACTGTTATAGACTCCATCCACATTCATACGATGATGTCAATGTGTGTGATGTCATACATATGTATTGCCTAATATAAATAAGCCATGTCAGTCTCTTTTCAGTGTTATCAGTTTTGATAACCCTGAAAAAAGACTGAAATGGAAAATTATAAAAAAAAACTAGTATGAACTGAAATTTAAAAGCGGCCAGTCATTTGATGACGTCAAAGTTTGTGATGTCATAATGTATTGCCTAATATAAATAAGCCATTTCAGTTTTATCAAATACGATAACCCATTAACTGAAAAATTATAAAAATAACATACCAGTATTAACAACAGCTATTTTTATAACTTTATCTTAATTTTAGTGTTAAGAGTTATCGATTAGTATATTTTTAAAACAAATGACGTTTTAAAAATAGACACAACGGATAAGACTGAAACGTCAAACGATTTCATCATGAAAATAAGAAGTTACAGAGCGTTATCTCTACTGAAGTGCAAACATCTGGGTACATTTCTATTAATAACCAAGAGTGGGCAGTAGGTACCTACGAAAAAAACACAATGAGTAGGCTGTTTATGCTGCTGTTGTAGGTACTACCGCGGTCGACCACTTTTCGATCTTATTGCTCATGGCATAAGGGTGAAAAGTAGTCAAGTGTATTTAAGCGCGATAGTACCTTAGCATTTCCACAGCTGGGACCACAGGCCTTTTCACTATAGAGAGGGATTAGGCAGTATTGCACCATGAGGGTTCGTGAACACACATATTGTCTTCGAATCTTTAGTTCTAGGACAAGCCGGTTTCATCACGATGTTTTCTTACACCACTCTACTCTCAAAAGGAGCAGTAATAAATAAATATTTATTTATTTATTTTCTCTCACAATGGTTTTGTAGCACATTACAGTTTTGAGCTATATAGACACATATTGTGAGAGCTGGTACCTGAAGTAGGTCTGAGAAAAAACCTGTATTACAGGTCACCAGGCCCCACTTAGTGGCATCATAAATAAATAGGTAGGTAACATGTTTTTCTACCAAGCAATTCATCATCTGCCTAGCCTTTTCCCAACTATATTGGGGTCCATTCTAACTGGATGCAGCTGAATACGAGTATTTTACATGAAACGACTGCCTATCTGGCCTCCACAACCCAGTTAGTACTGGGAAATACGATACCCCTTGGTAAGACTGGTTGTCTACAAATGACACCCGGGATCAACGGCTTAACGTGGTTTCCGAGGCACGGAGGACACTCGGTATGTAATGGGTGGTCACCCATCCACTGACCAACCTAGGCAAGTAAGGCTTAACCTGACCCCGAGCGGCTGTTATTATTTAGCCACGAGTTCCTCTGTTTCTACCAATAAATAAAATTGTAAACAAAATAAATAAATGGAATTTAAAAACAAACACAACAAAGGAGTCACAGGACTCAGAGTGTGTATGTTTAGGTGAATGGTGGTGCGTTATGTGAATCGTGGTGAATGTGTAGGTGATCATTTGTGTCCAAGTATTATGTAATTGGGTGGAGCAACTTTGTGTCCTCATAGGAAAGAGTTTTCAAAAAGTCAGTTCCTTTTTTTTTTACAACTTGGTTTGTTTAATGAATATATATTTTGACCCTTGTTGATGACATTATATAAAGGGTGTAAACGGACCCTTCACGAAGCCGTCAACCAAGCGTTATGTAGATCAAACTAAGTTACCCTACTCAAAAATTATTGCTGGGAAACGACTTTTTTTTTTGGGGTGAAAAATCACGTTTTACGGTAAAACTCAATATAACCCACTCAAAACATTGTGCTTATAGATGCATTGAATAGTACGGGGGTCATGGAGGTATTTAAAGTAAAGTTATAACCTTAAAAACTAGTATATAAAAAAAAACTTGTGAAAAACTTGGAACTTTGACCACTAATATCTCCGTAACTAGAGATTCCCAGGTATGGTCCTGAAGAAAAAAAATGATTGCAATGACGGGGAGAACAAGTGCCTTTAGGCTTTGTAAAGGGTCTATTTACACCTTTTATAGTTAAACCAGTGCAGTGGTAATGAAATGAGTTACACAAACACTTAAAGCACCTGCCTAACGTAAATCCACTAACTTTCGCTTTACACAAATAAGAAAAAAAAAACTGTCTTACCAGCTCTTCAATACAATCGTTAGTTCCATAATCCTTGTAGCGTTAACATAAAACATTATGTAACGAATGAACATGTTTATGTAATATAGTACCTTATTTACTAGTCAACAGCTCAGTATATAAACAACTTGCTAATTGTGGAGTCTTCGTATCTAATTTAATTGTATGGTGTCGCTAATGACTTGTTTTTTTATGACACTTTCGATTTATATCACCTTGTTCAGATAAATACAATAGCGGTAGAAAAAATATTGAGATACTTATTCAAACTTTTCGCGTGTAAGCAATCATATTAATTTTCTCTTATACCTTTGTGAGACTGCTAAATCTCAAATCGGGGTCTTCCTGACTTCCTGTATTCTAGTACTTTCCGGTTATGAGATCTACCGGCGATTAATCAGTAAGAAACTATTTTAATAGATGATAATGTACCAGTAGCGAAGAGTCAATTTTAGTCAAATGTAAGCCGGAGTACATATCTTTAATGTGATTATATTATTTGTCAATAGAATACCGACTGTGGCATTTTTCAAAAAGGGAAGCCAGTAGGAATCCAGTTGTATGGAATCTTCGCCACTGATGTACCTCTTTTATTGATACGAGACTTACTTTAATCTAATCTCAAGTACATTGCACATTTCTTGAGCGAGAAAATAGACGATACCTATTCATTTCCCTGTCGTAAGCGGGACAGGTGCATAATGTTGAGTTCACATTGAGTATGTGAGTCTTCCTATTTGTGTTTTCAACTACACCCTGTTGTTCGCAAGAAGGTAATTTTGAGTAGGTACTTACATCGAGGATATCCGGTGGACCCTTGTTCATGTAGCGCCACGTTTGTATGAACGCAGCGACAGGCACTAGTAGCAGCGCTCCCTGTTGCAGAAACACTGCTACCTGGCGACACCATACTGGCCAGTAACTGAAATTCAAACTTATATAGTTAGCTTAATGTTTCAAAAAGTATGCGCTTTAAGAAAAATGGTACGCTTTCAATTATGGAGATTGGGCGAGACGCAATAAATAATTACAAATGGAATATAAAGGTTGTAAAAAGACCCTTAACGAAGCCGAAAGGCACTTGTTCTCCCCGTCATTACGGTCATTTTTTTTTCTGGACCATACCTGGGACCTTTCTAGTTACGGAGATATTGGAGGTCAAAGATCCAACTTTTTCACAAGTTTATTTTTTTAATACAATTTTTAAGGTCATAACTTTACTTTAAATACCTCCATGACTCATTTACTATTCAATGCATCCATAAGCACAATATTTTGAATGCGTTACATTGAGTTTTACCGTAGTAGGTTATTTTTCACCCAAAAAAAAAAGTCAGTTTCCCAGCAATCGTTTTTGGGTACAGTTTCTTAGTTTGATGTATAGAATGCTTGGTTGACGGCTTCGTGAAAGGTTCGTTTACACCCTGTAGATAGGCGAATCCTTTTTTTCGTATTCGACTACTAAGTAATGGTTTGTGAAGTGTTTCAAAGACAATAAAAGTTAAAAACATCGTAACATACCCGGCTGGTTTTCTCCAACTGTACATTTGTTTCTGTTGTCCCACTCGGAAGTCCATGACGCAAATTGCCTGAAAATAGTACATAACTTCAGATTTATATTTTTAACAATAACATAACATACATTTAAAATCACGCCTGTAATACCCGAAGGGTAAGGCAGAGATGTACCTAAAAGTACACTCACATTTTGCCAGTTATGTTTAAGTTCCATGTAATAGGGGTCTATTGCCATCAACCAGACAAATCCATACTCCATGGCCGCTACTGAGAAATTCCTGGTGGAAAAACCCAATAACATTTTCCCGACCCGGGAAACGAACATAGGACCTCTCGAGGCAGTCTCACATCATATCTTTACTTAGTTTGGTGAACTACTATAACCTATTTAGTAGTATGCTTAAATTGAAAATCTGTAAACACATTGCACGCCTAGTCAGGTTGTTCCCTGTAAAAACTATCGGTCTAAATGAGGTATTCTCGACCCATCCCAAACACACTGCCCACCTTGACTATTTTTTCCTGTCCATCATGCACAACAAATTGCACCTTTCAGGATTTGAATGTGGTTTACGACATAGCCAAGCAGCTACATTTTAATCGGACATTATAGTTCGTCGATGAAGCCCCTAACATACTTACACACAACAGCACAGGCAACACTACAGTCCAAGTAAAGCTGAGTAGCGCCGCCAAAGTCGCCGACAGTCTGCTTCGCGACGAGTACAGCGCGGCGACGACGACGTCGGGCGAGTACGGCCGGCCTCGCACCACGAACACGCCGCAAGCGAGGGCCACTTGTATCACGCATTGCCACCAGGATCCAACCCACACGTAGTCTATGAAGTGGACTATGCGGATGCCAGCCTGGGAAACAGAATATAGTCAAAATCAAAATATTTTATTTCACATAGGCCTAGATGGGCACTTATAAAACGTCGACAAAAAGGTGCACGGTTCGGGTTGGTCGTTTCCTATGGAGAATAACCGGCAAGAAACTCCATGGTTACTCTTTTCAAAACATTTGGTATTACAATATTATCATGGTTACAGCATTTGTACTTAAGTATGGGGGGACAGCGTAGGCCCGACAATAAGTCGTGATGAAGTGAAGTGATGTCTTTGTAGGTAGAAAGAACACTTAAAATTACTTAGCACATTTTTCTTGGCTCTAAATAAAAGATAGTGAGTATATTTTTTCCCATATCGCAGCATTTTAATTCAATTCAGAATATTTTATTTCGGTTGGGCATTGGAATTGGTCGTTTCATATGGAAAAGAACCGGCAAGAAATTGAAAATATTTATTTCAGACCAAGCACACGTTAATTGATACAAGTCCATACTATGTTAATAGGTAGGTACTAACAGCTGTTAGTAAAATTTAAAATAATTATTATTTTGGACATGCATGAGCGACCTGTGCCTCAGGATTAAGAGAGGAGAACCTCCACGGTTACAGTTTTCACAATTTTTGACATGTTTTTGGTTCTACAAGCTTGTAAATACAGTGTTAATACATAAGTATGAAAAGACATCTCCTGTCTTTTCGTAGTAAAAAGATAGATCTAGTACTTTCTATCACAAATCGCAACATTTCAAGTTATGTTCTTTTCTTACTTCTCTAGACAAAAAAAAACTTCTGCACAACAAGACAACTATCTACCTATTTTTTTTTTAAATATCATGCCTTAATCCCCGACGAGATAGACAGAGGTGTACTTACCTGTAAAACTGTCACATTTTGCTAAATAATAGGGGGCGAGCCTATTACCATCAACCGGGCACAAATCCTTAGTCCGGCTGCTACTGCCAAAATCATCATGTAAAAACCCAATAACACTTTTCTTGACCTGGGAATTGAACCCAAGGCCTCATGCTCAACAGTTGCGCTCGCAACCACTTGCTAAACCAACCAGGCCAAACATAGTAATTGTAGGTAGAAAAATATAGATATCCCAAATCGAAGATGGTAAGTGGTCAAAACAACTTATAATAACGATGATCTAATTTCTCTATTTAGATACCAAGCCTTCAAATGCATGTTAATGCTCTGCAAAATTTTTGCATAAAAATATTTAGACGTACTTAACTTGTATATGCAGATAGATAAAATGTTAATATATACTTTTATATCAGGAAGTATTTACCTGTGTTTACAATTTATTATCATTTTGTTAGAAGCTTTTATGACAAATTGTTTATGAATAAAAAATGCGTAGTATGTATGTACGGACTTCTCAATATATTACACTTCTATCAAATTAATGAGTTATTTTAATTTAAGTGTGCGTAAATAAATAATGCTTACTTGACGAAATCAAACATTTATCTTTCATGAATTTATTCATCTTCATCATCTGGCTAGCCTTTTCCCAACTATGTTGGGGTGGGCTTCCAGTCTAACCGGTTGCAGTTGAATACCATTAATCTATATCGAGCGACTACCTAACCAACCTCCACAATCCTACTGCCTACCTACTAACCTACTGGATAACACGATACCCCTCGGTAAGACTGGTCGTCAGACTTTCGGGCCACTGACTGTACCCGTGACCCGTAATGATCGTCATCTACAAATGATGGCTAAGATCAATGTCGCGATGTGCATAATGAATGGCTACCCATCCAACCACCGTCCTCGGCAAGCGTAGCTTAATCATAGATCGAACTGTACGGCTTTTAAATATGGCATTATTTATTACTGTAAAAAGTTCTCTATATACATTTTGCGATCCAAGCCACGTTGAAAAACTAGTACGTTAACGTTTACTTAACACGATACTATACATACATACGTCGTGCAGCTAACATTAGCATAGCTAAACAATTAGTTTTGCGATTACGTATAAAATCAAGGAAACATCACACCATGTTGTAGTAAAATATCATTCTGAACGCATAGTGCTAACGTAACCTGTTACCAACGCGATAAGAGATCAATATTTTAGAGACATACATTTAAACAGGTAAAATGTTTTATTTTATACATTATATAGGGTGTAAACGGACCCTTCACGAAGCCGTCAACCAAGCATTATGTACATTGAACTAAGTACCTAACTTTACGCGAAAATTATTGCTAGGAAACGACTTTTTTTTTTGACGTGAAAAATCACGTTTTACGGTAGAACACAATGTAACGCACTCAAAATATTGTCCTGATGGATAGATTGAATAAGTAGGTCGTGGAGGTGTTTAAAGTAAAGTCTTACATTCAAAACAGGTATTTAAAAAAAAAAACTTGTGAAAAAGTTGGAACTTTTACCCCCCATATGTCCGTAAGTTAGAAGGTTCCCAGGTACGGTCTAGAACAACAAAATTATGGCAATGACGGGAAGACCAAGTGCCTTTCGGCTTCGTTAAGGGTCTTGTTACAGCCTTTATAATAGTCGACTAAAAAGGAAATATGACGCTTATAAATTTTTATAGAAGATTAGCTTTTGCCCGCGAACTACGTCGGCGTGAATTATTATAAAAATATTACTTCCTTATTTGAATTTGATTTTGGTAACAATTTCATGGGGTTTTTTTTTGCACGGAACCTTTATATTTTTTCTAAAATAAAAGTAGCCTGAATTACTCCTTAGAATATCAGCTATCTGCCAGTAAAAGTCACGTTCATACAGATCCAGCCGATTCGGAGATTAGCCGGAACAGACAGGCAGATAAAAAATATTTTTTGTACCGCATATACTTTCATATGCATTCAGTTAAAAGCTGTTATTATGAAAGTACAAACAGACCCTTCAATTTCATTTATTTGTATAGATTTAAGGCCTAATTTACAGTTGTCAGAGAACCACTATCCGACAGCTAAATTAAAAACATGAAACTTTGTCTTCTATCAAAATCATCTTCCAGATAAGCTAAACATGAACAATTTAACAGGAAGCAGTGAAACCGGACATTATAATGTATAGCTTAATTGGTATAACCTAGTTAGGCCACTCCCTTTTCATTCACTACCGCGTTCCTAATAGTATTTTTACGCACGCAATACGATATACGGCTGTAATACGGTCATTTATTTAGCTTTACACTCGTAGGAACGTAACTAAACGAAGCACGAAATAGATTTTCATAGTCACTAACCATTTTATCGAAGCTTTTAAAAACGATAGTTGTTTCGGGAGTCCAGTGGAGCATAAAATTGTGGTGTTGTTGTCATGTATTACTACAGTAAAGACAGTGGCGTTAGGTTGTCGGGTTATTTCTTGGTCAGAAAATTTGATTTATCTAATGGGAAAATGTTTCTCAGGTTGCACCTTGCTTGGTTAGTATGGATCCAAATTTTAACCTTTCCTGGGATAAACTAAAGCGGTTGAATACTTATGTAAACGTGACGCTTTAGAAAATTGTGTCTCATACAATACTTGTTTGTATTGATTCCAGCTATTGATACCGCACTTCGAAAGAAAAAATAAAATGGCGGAAGACTATGCAGGCCAAAATATTTAAACTCGAAATATAGAATTCATTCGAAGTTGTTACGATTACTTCATAGATTCAAGAATTCGGGTTACAGATAAATACTGGAAAAATTTAGCTAGTTCTACAGAATCTAGACTAACCAATTCAAATGAACTAGCTTAGGTATTTAGCATTTAAGTAACAATTTTGAAATACTAGCGAATGAATTCATATCACGTAAGAAATTATCGTAATAGCCCTTTTTACACTCAAATAAAAAGGTTGGTGGTCAGTAATTTCTGCTTACCCTCATGGGAAAAGGCAGTGGTTTAATTACGGTACACCCACATTTCGCCAGTTATGATTGAGTCCCATGTAATAGGGTCAAGGCTATTGCCAACAACCGGTCACAATTCTTCTGAGCTGTTACTGAGACATTTTTTATATAAAACCCAAAAACATTTTGCTTGGTCTGGACATCAAACCCAGAGCTTCATGCTCATTAATAATAGCGCTTGCTGCCAATAAACAAAATACTACTTAATAAATACTCGTCCATCCCATGACCTTCGCTCCACAAGGTCGCTAGAATCGATAGATAGGTATGAGAAAAATAACACTTGGAATATCCAAGCAGTATGTGAGCCGAATTTTACTGTAGGTACTAACCAAGTCTGTACTAATTTATTTAGACGGTTTCTAGGTTAATCATAAGTTTAATAATTCTTCCAACGAATACGAGAACTTTTGTAATCGATGTCGTCCCCAAAACCTACATTTTGGTCGGTTCTCATTACGACCCATGATACATTTTTATCCTCTGATACAATTTATGAAATTGTGTGTCAACGGTAAGTACGGAAAACCGTAAATTAGTGGTGACAATTTGACGTTATCAGTGCCTTTTTATTGTAGCTGTAAGGATGTTTTCATAGTAGTTGACTGTACAATATGACACCCAAATAAAAAACGACGCCTAGACAAAAACGCATTATTCGATTTTCGACCCTCGTCTCAATGCTAAAAGTTGCAATTCCTACAGTGTACTTAGGGTCCTTAAGGTTAATAAAAAAAACGCGAAGTATACTCACATCAGTACTAAGCAGCAAGCCCATAGCCAGTCCAAACACGCAGCTCAGAAATGTGATCGTGGTCTCCCACACTTTGAGGGCCTCAGCGTTGATAGCCATGATGCCCGTTATAACGCAGTGCCATATCGCCAGCTGTTGTGCGATGCCGAACATGATGATGATGAAGTAGAATATCACTGCCCATGCTGGGGAGAGCTGGAAATAAATTAGAACATTATAGACCGACCGCTTTAATGAGTCCTCGCGAAGGTATCAATTTAAATGGAATATTCTGAAGGTTGATCACGTATTGGTTCAATACCTACGTGGATTATGGTAATTTTAAAGCAAATAACCTGTTGGATATTGTAAGGACTTTGTGGGCGCTTAATGTGCCTTTGATGGGGCAAGGCGGAGGACTCATTAAAGCGGTCGGTCTATAGATGGTGATCTTCTGTGAGATGTTAGGCTTACTGAGTTTTTATACCGATTGGATTCTTTCGTTTCATGTTTTTATATATTGGATTGTTTAACTTAACCCTCGGACCGTGGGGTCCGAGTGCTCACATCCTTTTTAATCGCTTTGGAAAAGGAGGAGCGTGTATCATCATCTGCCTATCCTTTTCCAACTATCTAAGCATTCATAGATGGGTATTCATAATCTTTATTGCACACAAAATTAAGAGAAATACACACAGAATTACAACATATAGCTTATGTACAAAGGCGAGCTTAATCCAGAATTGGGATTTCTTACAGCAAACCTTACTTCGATTGCGAGATTTGCAAAAGAGATACTTATGTGCATAAATAGTTCATTTAAAACCTTAAATTAACTTATTTTATAACCAAACTTAACTAAAACATACAATATAATATACGTAATGCATACAATATATACATATAAAATACTATATAAATACTATTATCACGTTGAAAGGAAATGTTCTGTATAAGTGTAGTGTTGTGTTTTTCTTATCAGTATAACAGGATGCAGTTAAATTGCCAGAATTTTACATGGATCGACTGCCTATCTGACCTCCGCAACCCAGTTAGTACTGGTTAACCTGCTGTACCTTGTTAAGACTGAAAGCTGACCTCAACAAAGGTAAAATGATGGGCAGATGACAACATTCAGACACCCTGAAGATTGAAAGGTGCAAACTGAAAGGATCGCAGCTTCCTTCAAACAAGCCCCCCAGGTTCGATTCCTGGAGTCAGGCTAAAGTGGGAGGTCATGTCACTGATAGCCTTATCTTAGACTTTATCAAAATACGCCCGGCATATAAAATTCGTTGTAGTTTATTTTTCGGCACAGTTGTACTCGGTGTGCCTGCCTAGTCACTAGTCTCCAAAAACATTCACATATTGAATTTCCGTAATTCTTACGAGTGCTATTAATAAGTTTAATTAATTTGACCAATTGAACGACAGGTTTTCAAAACGATGGCATCGAATTCTCCAAAACTTTCTCTCAACGAAGTGGTGATCGCGTCTGCGGTGAGGACTCCTATAGGCTCCTTCAGAGGCAGCCTGGCGAGCGTTCCAGCTACGGATCTTGGTGCAATTGCAGTCAGAGCAGCAGTGGAAAGAGCCGGCATTCCCGCGGAGGAAGTTAAAGAGGTACTTTCTTTTAAGTTTTCTATCGATTTACAGTTATCATTTGACCATGGTTAATTTAGTTGAGTGTGAGTGTCGAAAAAAGTGAGAAACCTCTGTCAATAACACCAGTGAATAGATTTTGTTTGGTAGTTTGTTGCATTCTACTGCTAAAACCCGTTACTAAAAAAAGGTCTATTAGTCAGAATTTCCCGAACATTGACTCTAGTTCCTAAGCAGGAAAGAGGTACTTTTTCTTTCTTCTTTTTCGTGTGGTTAGTAAGTACCTAACTTGGTGTCAGAGTTTTCTTAATATGTTTTTTAATACTTTAATTGAAACAACCTCTCATAGGTTGTTTCAATTAAAGTATTAAAAATCTAATTCTATCTAATTTCATGCTAAATTTGTGTTAACTGATGAGTTTTTTTATCATCAATTACTAATGAATTAATAATTTATTCCATATTTATAAATTGTTTATCACTTTCATTACTCTTAATTTTGTACCTACTATACATAGTAGACCCAATTTTAAAAACATAAATTAAATTAGTCAACCACCTTTTTAATAGTTGAGCTACTTTTTTATATTTCGTTGATTCATTTAGATTTGATTAAATTTTGCCTATTTATCCACACAATTCTTAAATGCCTATTACTAATTTTCTATTTATTTAACAAAATGTATATAATCTTGATTACTATTATAGTAGTACTTTTGTTTAAAATTCTTAATGTTATTATTCTAGGTGTTCATGGGAAATGTCTGCTCAGCCGCTATGCGCCAGGCTCCTGCGAGGCAAGCTGCAATTTTCGGCGGTCTGGCTAAAAGTACTATTTGCACAACTGTAAACAAAGTTTGCTCATCTGGTATGAAGACCATTCTGCTGGCTGTTCAAGGCTTACAAACTGGTACGCATGACGTAATATTAGCTGGAGGAATGGAGTCTATGTCAAATATCCCATTCTATTTGAAGAGAGGGGACACCCCATATGGAGGTACACAGTTACATGATGGCATTTTGTATGATGGTCTGACTGATGTTTACAACCAGTTCCACATGGGCGACTGTGCCGAACATGTAGCGAAAACATTCAACTTCACTAGGGAAATGCAGGATGACTATGCTATTTCTAGTTACAAGAAAAGTGCAGCAGCATATGAGATTAAAGCTTTTGCTGATGAACTTGTACCAGTTCCTGTGCCTCAGAAGAAGGGAGCCGCACCAGTTATATTCTCCGAAGATGAGGAGCACAAAAAGGTCGACTTTGTAAAGTTAAGAACACTGCCAACTATATTCCAGAAGGAGAATGGTACTGTCACAGCTGGAAATGCCGCTGGATTGAACGATGGTGCTGCAGCTATGATCCTCATGACTGCTGAAGCTGCTCAAAGATTGAATGTTAAGCCCCTTGCACGTGTTCTTGGTTATGCTGATGCAGAGTGTGACCCAGTTGACTTCCCAATTGCACCAACCCTTGCCATTCCCAAGCTTCTAGAAAAGACTGGTGTTAAGAAAGAGGATATTGCCATGTGGGAGATTAATGAACCCTTCAGCGTTGTTGGTCTTGGTGCCATAAAAATTCTGGGAATTGACCCTGCCAAGATCAACATTCATGGAGGAAGTGTCAGTCTTGGTCATCCTATTGGCGCGTCTGGAAATAGAATCGTAGGACACTTGAGCCATGCTCTTAAGAAAGGAGAAAAGGGTGTAGCCGCTGTGTGTAACGGTGGTGGTGGCGCAACTTGTATGATGATTGAGAAATTGTAAGTTTCGTCATATTCCACTGACACTTTTAGGAATTAGCTGTTAATGAATGTTTGTGTGTTTGAGTTAAGAGTTTATTATATTATTGAAATATTTATAAGTATCCTTTTAAATAATCTAGGGAAAAGTGTAAATGGTGTAAAATCTATTGCATACATGATTGAAAATCAATAAAACATATTTTATAAATAATTTTTTTATTGATTACTGTTTTGGTTTACTAATCCAGAGACCCATGTAGATTATGCAATATATGTGTAAGTTCTCCCGTGTCTGCGTACGAGTAGTCCAGATCAGTCAATGATCATAAGTTTGACTTGAAATTACCCTAGGTTAGGCTGATACACTGTGATCATGCTCTTGATCTTACGTGATTTATGCATGTTGAATTTTGTGCAGATTTAGGCAATTGACATCCAACCTAATTAAACAATTTTATCAAACTCAATTGACGTAATTCCTTTCCTTTAAAAAAACTAGGTAATCATTACGACCATTGACCTTTTTTTTTGTTTGATTGTAATTGAATTTAAGATGCTATATTTTTGCTACATTTTTTGTTTTTTTTTATCTTCAATTTGTATTTCAACTAAACTAGAGGTATCTGGTGACAAAAATAGGGAAACACAAAGTTTCCACACTCATTGAAGTTTATTTTAACGTCGCACTAAGCTACTGGCCGAATAAACGTAATACAACAGTAACCAAGCTTCTCGACGCAGTCAGTTTTAAACCGCCAGTCGCGTTTTACCTGTCTCGATAAATGAAGGGTGTTACAAGACCCTTAACGAAGCCGAAAGGCACTTGTTATCCCTTTTTTGTTCTAGACCCTAACTGGGAACCTTCTAGTCACGGAGAAATTGGGGGTCAAAATTCCAACTTTTTCACAAGTTTTTTTTTAATACATGTTTTTAATGTAAGATTTTTACTTTAAACAGCTCCACGACCCCCGTACTATTCAATTCGTGTATCAGCACAATGCTTTGAGTGCGTTACATTGCGTCCTACCGTAAAACGTGATGTTTCACCCCAAAAAAAAGTCGTTTCCTAGCAATAATTTTTGCGTAAAGTTACTTGATGTACATAATGCTTGGTTGACGGCTTCGTTAAGGGTCTTGTGTGTGTGGTCTTGTGTTACACCCAATACACCCTGTATATGTACTAAATAGAATATACGTATAGATAGAGATCATCTGCCTACCTTTTCCCCATATATGTTCAGATCGGCTTCCAGTCAAACCGAATGCACCTGAATACCAGTTTTTAACATAGAGCGACTGCCAATCTGACCTCCTCAAGTTCTACAACCCAGTCAGTACTGATTTTTTTAATGGGACAAGCCCATCACACTATTCCCAAACCACTGCAACTCCTGAAAGCCAAAATCAACAGTAGCGATCATCAGAAAAGTGCCGAGACAATGAAGGTCGACGAAGTCCCAGAGAAGCAATTTAACTGTCTTGGATCCCGCAACGAAATTAATAAGGAGAAGAATAGCGGAGGAGTAGGAAAAACATAATTTCCACTTCCCTCCATATCAGCAGGACTGGATAAAACGATACCTTTTGGTAAGACTGGTTGTCAGACTTTTGAGCCACTGACTACCTTTAACGACTGTCAAAGATCTACAAATGACTGTCGGGATCATCGGCTTAACCGCCGTGCTTTCCGAGACAAGGAGGAAACTCGGTATGTAGGCAAACGGCCAAACGCTGTTTAACCTTGAAGATCGACCCGTGCAGCTGTTATTATTTAGCCTCGAGCTAAAATTATGATTTCAGAATTCTGCTGAATAGCTTGGTATGGTATCAGAGTATGGTAATATTTAGGTTTGATTCGCAATGTAGACGCCGACATTTCGTCACACTTACACATTGTTATCTTGGCTGTTTCCTTGTTTTTTTATTCTTAATTTTCATTATAATTATTGCAGTCAAACTGATGACAACACTGTCTGACTTCCGCGAAGCTTTCGTAACACAAATCTAACAACAACACTAAAGTTTCACATTATCACGTATTTAGTTTTGCCACTACTATTACAAATGCGAAAGTAAGTCTGTAGGTTTGTCTGTCTGTCTGTTTGTTACCTCTTCACGCATTAACGGCTAAATGTGTGTTGATGGAATTCGTCTACCATACGTGGTCTACCTTTTATGGTTTTCGTATGTTGTAGGATACTTTTTATCCCGGTATAATGTTCCCGTAGAATAAATTGGAAGTCGCGGGCAAAAGCAAGTTAGTTTCACTTCTATAACAAGCCCTAAGAGTTCGTGGTTAAATAATAACAGCCGCTCGGGCCGATCTTCAGGTTAAGCCAAGGTTGTCTAGGTTAGTCCTTGAATGGACAACCACTGAATAGCGAGTTTCCTCCGTGCCTCGGAAAGTACTAAAGCAATTAGTCCCGGCTGTCAATTGTAGATCTTTGACAGTCGTTACAGGTAGTCACTGGCCCGAAAGCCTGACAACCAGTCTTACCAATGGGTTTCGTATTACCCAGTACTAACTGGGTTGTGGAGGTCAGATAGGCAGTCGCACCATGTAAAATACTGGTATTCAGCTGCATCCGGTTAGACTGGAAGCCGACCCCAACATAGTTGGGAAAAGGCTCGGCAGATGATGACTTTTCCCATTGATTAGATATCATCGCCTAATCATAGCCTAATTTATAATTAATTCTAAAACACACACATCAAATCCTCAATCCCGCGATTATCCAAAACAAGGCTAGTTCAACAAACAATTACATTTTACTCTAGTGTCATATCAACATAACAGTTGTAAAACCAATTCTAGGCCGCAGAGAATCAAGGTCATATTCCATATTTCAAAGCCTTGGCAATAAAAAGATATACTTAAGTTAGTGAGGTGGGCTAACTATTATCAAAGTTAGGAAATAATTGGACTGCCTAGTTTTTTTTAATTTTTTATGTGATAACGAAATTAATGACTGAACATAATAATTTATTATGAATATTTACATTATTTACAAACTAAAAATCTATAGTAGTAATAAAAATATGTACAAGTATCAAAACGGTTACAGGGCGTCAAAAAAACATAAACATAACATTGCGATAACATTGTTATGCTTATTTGTTGGTTAATTCTTTCATGCATGCCAGTTTGAACAATCAATATGGAATTAAGAAACAGTTACGTTAGGTTTATCGTTGGAAATTGTTATTACATACTATATTGTATTGTGTACAATCACTATCACTAATTTATCGCGATTTTCTTGTGGAATAACTTTTGTAAGCCTGAGATTTAAAGTTCAGATTGGCTTCCAAAATAATATGTTCGTAACAACATAAAACGGGCAATAGGTAGGTACCGTAGGAGAATATCACTGAAAAGTTGCTATACATGATTATACAGGGGCAGGTGCCACTCCCTTTCAGGTACCTACGCACACTGGTAAGGAAACGAATAAGTGAGCAACACCACAAGCTGTGGCTGGACCATGGCGAGTGCAGGCAGGCCAAGGAAGCACTTCCTACTATCGACGGCCGCTTCGGCGCTTCGGCTGACCAACTTCAGCTGCGCACAACAGCCGCCATCACTGGACAAGAGGACACGGCTCTTTTAATAAAAACCTCTTCGTCATAGGAGTCACAGACAGCCCCCTGTGCCGAGCCTGCATGGAGAAAGACGAGACAGCAGCCCATTTGCTTCTGCACTGCCCAGTGGTTGCAACATACAGGGCAAAGTACTTCGGTAACCCAGGTACTCTCCGCGAGATTGTCAGCAACATGGCGCTGCTGGCCTTTCTCGTGGAGTTAGGGTGGATCGAATAGATCTCCCACCCGCACGCAAAATACGCGCTTTGACATGGAGTTGCGGAAACCAGGCCGTTATACAATACAATACAATACAATGCATGATGATAAAATAAGCTTGATGTCCAGTATTAGCCGACCTCTCACTTTATGGAAGGCCTATAACATTGCGAGGTCAGCTAATGTCGAAAATATACAGTGTGTACAATAAATAACGTATAGATTAAATAAAAATCACAGAGAAGTTTTATCTATGTATAAACCTTTTTTTCATAAATAAATGCTCTTGAATATTTATGACATAAGTAACGTTATCATAATTTTATAAACACCGTGATTACGTAGATTACACAATTCAATTACTGATAACTTTTTTGACCGATAAAAATTATGTTGCTATCGTAGTAACATTAATATCTATACATATAAAATTCAAAGTCCTGACTGACTGACTGACTGAGATATCAACGCTCAGCCCAAACCGCTGGTCCTAGAGACATGAAATTTGGAGGGTGTATTCTTTGTGAAGGGTAGGTATCCACTAAGAAAGGGTTTTTCGAAATTCCACCCCTAAGAGGGTGAAATGGGGTGTTGAATTTTCTATGAAACTTTTTATTCTCGCAGTCGATTGACTTGACAATTTGTGTTCATACTTATCATATAAAATTATGAGATACGTGTATCACAGTTTTTCCGAAATCATCCCCCAATTTAAAATTCAATGTCATGTCTGGCTGACTGATATATCAACGCACAGCACAAACTATAGGTCCTAGAGACATGAAATTTAGAGGGTATATTCTTTGTGAAGATTAAGTATCCAATAAGAAAGGGTTTTTCGAATTTCCACCCCTAAGAGGGTGAAATGGGGTGTTGAATTTTCTATGAAACTTTATATTCTCTCAGTCGATCGACTTGACAATTTGTGTACATACTCTTCAAATAAAATTATGAGATACGTGTATAACAGTTTTTCCAAAATCATCCCCCAATTTAAAAATTCAATATCTTGACTGGCTGACTGATATATCAACGTACAGCCCAATCGTCTGGTTCTAGAGACATGAAATTTGGAGGGTGCATTCTTTATGAAGAGTAAGTATCCACTAAGAAACAGTTTTTTTTTAAATTCCACCCCTAAGAGGGTGAAATTGGGTGTTGAATATTCTGTGAAACTTTTTATTCTCTGAGTCGACTGACTTCAAAATTTGTATACATACTTTTCAAATTAAAATTATAAGAAACCTGTATCACAGTTTTTTCCAAAATCAAAATCATCCCCCAACAGAGTCAAATAGGGCTTCGAAGCTCACGTAGACGGTCGCATGGCGCGTAGTGTTGCGCGGGGCGTAAACTATTAAGTAAGCAGGTAGGATTTTTCTGAGGTAGACGTCTGTAAATATGGTTTATTTGACAGATGGCTCGTGATACGCGACATTGATATTAAATATTATAAAAGTTTAATGTCTATAAATAGATTCCTAATTAATCATTTGATTGTTGTCACCGGTGTCCAATCTCAAACCTAGGTATCATATTTCACGTTCAAATGTAATTTAATTGATATTACTATGAACGAATGTTTGCAAGTTATAAGCAAGTACATGTAAATCTTTGTATGTACTATACATATATAGTTTTTTATTTCTTTTTTCGGATGGGAAATCATCAAATGACTTCTCCCGCTCTGGGTGGAGTGGGAGGGAGTGTCAGACTCTTACTGACTAAAACCCATCCATGTTCCTTCATTGCCCTTTGTGCTCCAGGGACATACATAGATTACTTATTATCCCAGAAGTAAGATCCCGTGGGCAATTCCCGAACTCCACGCGGGCGAAGCCGCGGGCATAATTTTTTTATAAAACTTACCAAATTAGCGGGTAACACAGCAAGAGTAGCCGGCACGATCTGAGTGGCCAGCTGTAAGGGTTGCCAGCCGCTGAGCGTGCGCGCGATGTTGCCACTCTTCCATACCGTGACTCCTACCAAGCTGCCGTAGTGGCCCATGTACCGGACTGGGGTGGAGACCGCATTGCCTGGCATGGGCTCCGAAATAGGCCATAAGAATTGCGTTGACTTTACCGTTTCTGGAATCAAGAGGATTAATACATTAGAATGAATTTGCTTGAAAATCCTCCCGACCGCATTTCGGCCTCGAAATCCTCTCAACGGAGATTAGCGAAGTGCGCAGGAGATATTGTAGTGTACAAGTGTGTGGGCAAGAGTTATTATATTGTACAAGTGTGTGCGCAGGCTTAGGTGCACTCTCTCCGTTTCTTTACTCTCATATTCTGATGGGATAGCAATCAGACACGACCTGAGAGAGATCTGGCGTAGGACTAACGTGTTATTGCGCTTTGCGAAGCACGGGGTTGTCACACCGCCGAAGAACCCATTATGGGTTCGAGGATGCCATGACCCCAGAACTTAGGGCAACTTCTCTGAAAGACACTAAAAGTGCCTTCTTGTGTTTTTCAGAGAAAACTCCGCTATAGAGTGGACGCATTGGATCCCAGACAAGTGCGGTTCATTTAAAGTCCATGTCACTAACTGCACTTTACCCGAAAGACCCTGACCTGATATCGAGTATGGAAATTTGAAACTTCGTAGTAGACATTGAGCAGCTGTAGGATTTGGAATGTTCAGCTCAACGCGGAAAGATCAAAATCCAACAGCAGCTCTATGTCCTTTACGACACCTCTTTCCAACGTCGATATGTATGGATGGACCGTAATAGAGATATTTCAGTGTCGATTTCAGCACTTGTGGTTGAAACTGAAGCCAAAACAAAACACTACAATGGTATACAAATCATTGTACTACATCATCGTTAGACCGATTAGCACATCGCGAGTTGTGTTGGTAATTTCACAGTAAATAAATAAGTTGTAGCCAATTAGATGCAGAACTACATACTTATTATAATATCTAGTGAACATGAGTTTTTATGGATATTACAGAGAATAATTACGAATATTATTTTAATTATCTTAAAATATAAAAGTCACGTGTCACTATGTTTGTACACGATAATCTCTGAAACCACTCAACCGATTAAAAAAAATGGGATGAATATGATTGGTTCCAGCTTGAAAGATAGGATATGGACCCGGCAGGTGGCGTCGTGCGAAGCAGGGGAGGGGATCACTGCATGCGTGTGCGTATTAAATATATTAATTAAGATGCTCATGAGCTCATCTACTATATTGCTAATATTCTACGTCCAAATAAAAGCCGATTAAAAAAAAACGAAGTATTGTACTACAATTTTCATAAAAATAAAATAACCATTTGAAAAGACCAAACTTTCATTTTTTAAATATTAGTACGACGGACGATGCGTAGATAATTGACCGCGAAATTGATATTATACACAGCACACTTAATTTTGCGATGGTTGTAAGCCTGAAATGTATATTTCGCAAATCAAATTCCTATGCATGCTTTATTTATATATCAAAACTGAATAACCAAATATTCTTTTTAGATTTTCAACTGTCGGTTTAGCGCCGAGAGTCGAAATTCCAACAGCATATTTAAGCATACGTTTAGCTGTCGTGTAAATAAAGCCTGTATTCCAAGTTCATTAGTAAATGGCGTAGGTTTCTAATCATCAAATGCAGTTAAATAAGTATTAAACAGGAGTGACTAACGAAACCGGTTCCTAAAAGTCTGATCAAGTTTGTCTATGATCTGATCATAAAGTCAACTGACAAATCGATGTTATCTAATGACTAAAATAAAAAAAAAACGCAATTTCATTGGTAAAGAGTAGATAACAGTCTAATACTTAAGAGAAGGCTTTTTAAAACCAGGAGTTTAATATCCCATGGACTGTGTAAAGAATAATATCACAAGAAAGGAGGTATCTGATGAGATGACGAGTAATAGAGAAGTATGGAAGAAGAGGACATGCTGCGTCGACCCCAAATGAATTGGGATAAGGGCAAGAGAATGAAGAGTTTAGTATCCCATAAACCCATAGTGAAAAATTCAAGACTAACTTAGTGCCCAGTAGTAATTCGTTTTTTTTCAAGAAAAAATCAATAAACTCACCAAAACTGCCCGGTATATAAACGTAGCCATAATTCTTCAGTATTTGCACGCAAGTGTTGGCCAAAAATGATCCCAATAGCAACACTGCGAACGTAAATCCCACTATACACGCACTCTCCTTTTGCAGTATTG
The DNA here is from genome assembly GCA_905220335.1 of Noctua pronuba. Lineage (NCBI taxonomy): Eukaryota > Metazoa > Arthropoda > Insecta > Lepidoptera > Noctuidae > Noctua > Noctua pronuba. Next base: position 11,802,106 of record LR999902.1, read on the forward strand.
TATTGGTTTTGTTCTTTGCGTTTTTATGTGATGTTAGTTGCATTATACAGGCTCCAAGGAGGCCCCATGTTAGGAACGTTTCTTGAGCTGCCGCTGCCCAACTCTGAAAAAAAAACATGATATAACACACACGCCTTTATTGGTCCGATGGATTAAGTAGTGATGCATCTACCAATAGTATTCATGGTGAATTTTTCAAGTGGGCGTGGATGGCCAAATCCGAAACTATGAGGAATAGCGAAAAATACTCAAAGGAGTCTCTAGACCGATTTTTATAAAAACTAAAACTGCATCATGACATTTTTGAAATATCAATAATCCTAGCCAGGAATCGAATCGATTGATTTCGGGAAAAAAAACACATTGTATTATTACACCATTCGATAGTGTCGCTAATAAGGATCAAATTCTGGGAAGTAATGACATTTCATCACATTTTGTCTGTTATGTTTGAGTCCCATGTAAAACCAGGCGAGCCTATTGGCATCAATCGGGCACAAATATAAACACAAACAGACTGATCAATTTAAATTCGTGATGGAAAAGCCCAACAAAGCTTTTTCCGACCTAGGATTCGGACCTCACGCTTAGCAGTAGCGGTAGCGACCACTAGACCAACGAAGCAGAAAGAAAAAAAAAAGTATTTGAAATGAGAACTGTCTGTGAGACTGTGACCATGGATTGAATAGAGCTATACTTATTGTTGAGTTATTCTTTTGTTTACGTAATTAGAGGTTAGTAAGAGCAAGTACGTAAACGAGATAAGATCTCTAAATTATTCTAAGGTAAAAAAAATATTCATACATTACTATTAATGAAGAATTCGCTCCATTCAGTCTCAGAGAATATATTGACGACGGTGTCGTACGGTATTAAAGTGAGCAATTTGGTACATAGCACTAGTGTACCACAGATCGGCAGGAATATCAGCATGTATACAGCCTGCAATTATAAAAATTATGAAGTGTTACAATTTCGTGGGAAAATCACCTCTACGTAACAATGACTGTAGGCTGTAATTCCTATTACCTTGCCGTAAGACCTCAATCCTTTACTCAGCGCGACGAACACAATCATCCACACTACCGCTAAGTTGAATGCTACTTGAAACTTTATTGTGCCGAAATATGAACTATTGGCCCCTAAATTCCTTTGTAACACCTCGCCGTGAAAATACTGCGGCAGAGTCTCCTGAATTTTATAAGTACCATTCTTCGCAAAGCCATCTGAAACATTAAAAAAAAACTTTCTCAGTCTGACCCTATTTCCTTGTTCCACTAACAAAAAAGTAATTGTGTTAATTGACGACCTTCATTCCTACTTCCTGCTTCATTTGTTGATTGATGTCACCGAATTTGTTGACATTGCCCAAACAATAAGCCTTATTTAATTAGGTAATGATTGACTCACCTTCAAAATTGAATTCGTGTGGTAATGCCCATTTGTATTTGTCATTGGATGTTATAAAAGAGTCTCTAAAGTAAACAAATATCCAAGACAGGCCTATTATACTGTACATGCCAATCACGGCTTGAGTAATGAGCAACGAGACGCCTACACCTTGGAATATCGGCGATATACGCCACATGTCCACCGGACCCGACTCCAACACTTGGCCCAAACATAAATGTAAAGTAAATAGCGGTATTCCAATTAAAAACGACAGTATAAAAAACTGTATTATGAAGCTTGCTGCAACAATAAAAAAGATCCATTATAAAGATACCAGGAAATTAGGTGAATCCAATTAATTACGTAAAACTCTATTCATTACCTCCAAAATGAACACTGAATATGGCAAATCTAGATATATTAAATATTCCCACGGTACAACTGAGGCACGCCAGCATGGCACTCATACGATGTGGCCAAACTCCAAAAGGAGGTTCTTCAGTCTCTTCATTTCTGCAAAAAACATTTCGTTTATTCATCTAATTTTTGGAGAAAAAGACGATAAATTCGTGAATCATCAAATCACATCCTCTGACCTCATTACGAGAATGAAGTGAGTAATGTATTACCGAAATCGCGAAGGTCGCTTAATGCATGAGTTAACTGCAAAGTGTAACACAAATACACAATTAAGTCTAAATGAATGTTTATAATTACCTCTCCTCAGTGGCACTTGAAGCATTTTGGATGATGGGAGCAACGTCCAACGAGTCAGAGGACGAGCTGGACGCACTAGTGCTCCTAGCGGTACTCCTCGCAGTGTTCCGTCCAGTCCAATCACCAGCCGTGACGTCACTATCCCCCGGAGACGGGAGTGAAAGCGTGCGATTCATGAGCAAAGCACGCCGCCCCACAATCAAAGGTCCCGAAGCACCATCACTACTGAGATTCGCCGCCGTCACTTGCAACTGTATCGGAGCACTTGTCGGCCGCATGTTAATGTTATGCTCCAAAAAAAGTATCACTGGCAACGTAAGAGGCTCGCAAGACGACTCCGCCGTTATCGCCGGTAGAACAATAGGGTCTAATCTCCTCATTGAATTTCGCAATGTGTCGTTCGTCGTACTTGCTCTCTCTAATGATGAAACTAAAGCTTGCCGATCATTGTCAGTGAGTTCTGAATAACTTTTTGAACGCCCAAGGCTTGTAAGATTTGACCTTTCAGATATACTTGGTGTGATGTCCATATCCTCCAAAAGCGGCGCTGACGCATGAACGTTGGAACATGTTATTACTTGAGTATTGTCATCCACAGAACTTTGCGCTTCCGAACGATCTGATTCTCCTTGAGCCTCGCCAATGACTTCCTTAATCTTACAAATGAGATCCTCTTCGTCGCTGTCGAAGTTTTTCGTTCCATCGTCAAGACATGCCAGTAAAGACTTATCTAAAACTTCGTCTAAATCATTCAATATATCCATAAACTGGCACAATGCCGTCGCCTGAAACTCTTCGTCATTTGTGATGCTTGTTGTGTGTGATGAAAAGTTTGAGTCGGATTTGTAACATTCTGGTATTGTCTTTTGTAGATCCTCTTTCAAGTCACCATCTTCTGATGTTTTGTCCAAATCTTCGCTGTAATGATCGCTGTCGTTGCTTTCAAAGGCGCTGCTTGAGGCATCGCTATCGATACTGCTTCCCGGTACATTTTCACTTTGTTCGTATCGGCCTTCGCCTATATTGACTACTTCCATTTTTATCGCATGGCCTAAGTCATAGCCCGCGCGCTTTGTCGACCCTGCAACAAGGACTTCACTAATTATCATGGTCTAAACATGAAAAAAATAATTTAAATTAACACAAAAAGGCACATTTTGTAGTGATGATTTTCCACAGTTTGTACATGTTTAGCTGGTGAATGCTGAATGTTGTTTGTATTTACATATGAATTAACTTGCTAATAAGCCTAATTATTGTATGTAGCAGCACGTCAAATGTGGCTTAATGTTAACACAGTAATGCCAAGAGTGTCAGGTAAGTAGTTACAACATGGTACACAGGTATGAATCACAAAGGATTATTTCTAGTTACACATTGATAACAACATTATACTCCAGTTGCCAAAATTTGAATTTGGCAAACTGTACTGGTTTAGGAACTGTATGTACCATTGATATACAAAATTTTAGAACTATAATTGTTCTACATCTTTCAGTAAGAATTCAACCATGTCAGTAGGTGTGCAAGTCCTTGACGGTAAACATGGTGTGTGAAACTGAAAGCACATCATTTTCATTTACACACTAATATTTTCCAAGGTTATGTTATAACAAAACAAGTAAGACAAATAGCCACAAAATATGCTTATGTATATACCTTCAAACCTGTTTAGTTTAAACAATGGAGAAAACAATGAATGCCGCTTTACACAACTTAATCACTTTTCATACTCCATTCAATATTTATAAAGCAATCACTGACTAATGACCAATTAACTATAATCACTTAAACAATTAAAACATACAGTGAAAACAACTATCAAATTAATATAACAGTACTGCAATACAGTTGTAAGTACCACTTCCCAGAAATACTAAGATAAGATGGCAAATAACACATGCTATGTAAACTGCAATTCTTTCACAATGCACAGATAATAAGATAGATAATTTATAAAGTAACAGATGTTATTTCCCAACAAAAACAGATAAGGTTAGACAATATCTGATCTCATACTTGCTACGATTATTCAATTCATGATGTCATAATAATTTGTTAGATGAATGGTGTTTTCAAAGAATTGAATTGGTTGCTTGTTCACATATAACAATTTTCTCATATTATGCTTTCACATAGTTACATGAGAGTTTATGAATTAGTCGGTATAGTGGGCTATTATTCTGAGAGCAAAGTTCGAGAATAGTGATTATTTTGTACTGAATAGTCTACAAGGCCCTCGCCTTGTAGACACGAATGGGCAAGAGGCTCTGTAGATGCTTCAACATCACTCAAGAATCTTTAGATAACTTTTGAACATCATACAGAGGATTGTATTGATGTAACGTAACATTCACATACCATCTTATCTATCAATTTTGTGTGAATAAATATTTTGATACGATTTGATTACATTACAGTTATGGCACAGCCAGAAACTTACATAATGAGGATTAAACTGTTTAGTGACAGTAAAGGCGAAAATTACTTTACCTATGAAGGTAACAGGTGATGAGATTTTCTTACTGAACACTGAGTTTTAAAGAGAGTGTACCTACATTTGTGAATACTGTAAACAAAATAGGGGACACAACAGACAGGTTTATCTCTGTACTGAATTTATTCCCTAAAGTCAAAGTCAAAGTTTTTTATTTGTTTAACATAGGTGTAAAAAGACGTAAATATAAAGAGAGAGATCGCTATGTTTTGCCATCAACGGCGTACAAATATTATTATTATTTTTTAAAGGTATGCATTGCCATAAGCTATACATTGCCAAACATTATTCTTAATAATAATTCTTATTTCTAGGTAAGTTCCTAGATATTAATTTTATTTTATTATAAATAGGGATATAAAAAGGGATCTGAATAAATAGATGCATAAGGCATGCTAAACACATTTATGTTGCTTTACTGGTTCACACTGGTTTTTTGCTAAGGGTTACAAACATGCAAGTAGGTATGCCAAATCGAATGTGCTATACAGAGCAAGCGCACAGCACCCATGAAAACGTTATATGCAGTTAATGTGGGTAAGTATATTTAATTCCAAGTAATTAATAAATACCTACCCTGAATTTCAACATTATGTAAAACACTAATTTACTTCAACTTGAGCTAACATCTCAAGTAAAATTTTAAAAACACAATTAAAAGCCATTCCAAGTTATAGCAAATTGAATAATAAGCCAAATTTAACCAATAAGAAGACTAGTGTTACTGCTTCAATTATTTAGACATAGGATATTGAGAAACCCTAAATCGAATTTGTAGTATACCAGATCTAGCAACCAACCAACAGTACTTTTGTATGAATGAAAGGTAAAACAACCCCATCAAATTGAAATCATCAGTCCAAGTTTTTTTTTAATAACTTCGATTATTTATAGATGTAGGCTAAAAAACAGTAGCAATAGTTTAATATTACAAATTACCGTTTAGTAAATATAAAACACTAACCTGATTTCCCGATTTTTTGTACACTTCAGCCCATCAGTCGTCAGCTGTCTATGAAAACATTATTATCAAACGACACTCATTTATTTCACTAACTTGTTCTTAATTAGCTACTAATTGAATACTAAATTGAAAAAATATATAATTGTGATGTTTTTCGTAGTAAATGAGAATATTGCGATATTGTATTAGAATGCACCTAGTACCAGCAGGTACGCACTAGAGGCGTGCTTGCGTGCGTTTATATAAATTAAACAGAAGTCGATTTTAGAAGAGTCGATTTTTATAATGTTCAAACAATAAAATCGATTTGCACAATTTTTATTCACAGTTAAAAAATCATTTTGTATACCATTCTGAATATTACGTTTATTTTATAACACAACATTTACGTTGGTATCGGTGTCTGTACCGAATCAACCCCTGTTTTACTGTTTTAAAAGGGAGCACTCTTCATTTCCTATGCTTAATTTTAATAAGCTGATTCAATATTTTTGGTGTTATTGAAAGTAAGTATTTATTTACCTTATCAATATATTTATGAAAACATTATGTTTGTTCGGAAAAACATTCATCTTTTTAGTAAAATAAGCGACAGGCATAATATTAATACTAGAAATAAGGACAAATTAGATCAACCACGTTTCAGATTGTCAAAAGTACGCACATCTTTTATGGGGTACTGTGTAAAATGTTACAATAAAATACCACTTGACATTTTACAACTTAATGAGAAGAAATTTAAAAAATGCATACAACAAACACTATGTAATGGAGCATATTATAAGTTAGAAGAGTATATCGTAGATAAAAATGCTTGGCTCAATGCTGGTCCTGCTCCACTGCCACTTGGGCTCACATACTAAGATCTTAATGTTTGGAAGAGATGCTCCCCCTTTAGTTCTTGCACCATTTCTTTTATTTTTTTCTCTTTTGGAAACTTTGTTACTTTGATAACCATTGTTTTATATAAATTAGAAGCATTATTTGAGTTTTTGTAAGTGTGAGTACCATGTAGACTTTCTATTATGGTTAGTAGGGCTTATCCTAATCTTTATGGTTTTAACTGTAGCTTTGTTTTATTTTCCTATCTCTACACTGTGCTCACATGTAGAAGCAACAATATTGTACCCAGGACTATGTAATATATAACTTGATTTGAAAAGAGTGTCCATGGAGTTTCTTGCCCATTCTTCTCCATGAGATCTACTATTTTCGAATGGGCAACTACAGTCCATTCACAGTTATTATGCCTGTGGCGGGACTGTAGGTAGCTTATTTTTGACTATGCAAAAGTGCCTGTCATGGGTCTATTTGAAATAAATGCTTTGAGTTTGATTTTCAGGAGTTAATATTTTGTACTTCTTACTTTTCTGAAAAACTTCAGATTTTTTAGTTCGGAAGTAGGTAGCAAGAACTAGGAAGTACTACTGGCACACTCAATGGGTTGCATGTGTTTATTTATTTCGCTCGACGAGGTGCGGAGCGTGCTAGCTAGTTGGCCAGTGAATGCCCAAACTTCTAAGTACGGTGGGTACAATAAACGTTCTGCAAGTCGTCTAAAATAGTCGAGTGAACGTAGCGGGTTGGTCATAATTTCCCGTTGAGTTGTCAATTTTGACAGAAAAAAATGTCTAAAAATAAACAGCTGTGTGCAACTCAACTTCAATTTTTGGTTCTTTAGCTGTCAAACTCTCTTTGCGGACTGCGGTGCAATGCAACTCGTTTGACAACTGATCTGCATTCATGTTCGTTTTATTGTACAACTTATCAATAAAATAATTTTAAAATAAAAAAGCGCATAATTTAATGTACGTTTTAATCGTATTATTTTAAGCGCGATTTTAATTTTCGATCCTGCATTTCTGTGTTATGTCATTCCCAAATAAAGCGCTTGGAACTTGAAGTCTTGTTATTTGTCCTGGTGAACGTATGAAATGAACAATCTATGGTTCAAAGTATCATTCTCGCAAAATCTTTTACAACAGTTGTATAACGAAAATCAACCTTATTTTCTGAACAATAAGCGTATAAATTGAAACTTGAAAATTTCGTGAGGTATCTCAAATAGATAAGTTTATGTAAATGTATTTTTTTATAATTGCGCCGATAAGTATTATCAATTGCTATCAGTGCGTCAGTAGCTTTTCTTGGTGAATACTTACAATAGTTTTTTAAAGAATAAATCATGTTGTTTTTAAAAGGAAGTAGAATTATTACCATCAAAATGCGCCCAACAAATAAGGTTCGTCTTCCTTCAACCGAAGTTTATTTTTCGTCTCAGTAGTAGTCGGTTTGCCTACCTAGTCACTGCTCACCGAAAATATTAACATTTTAAAATTCCATAATTCTTACGAGTGTTTTTAACAAGGTTTATTAATTTGACTGTTTAATCGACAGCTTTTTAAAGCGATGGCAGCGTATTCTTCAAAAGTTTCCCTCAACGAAGTAGTTATCGCGTCTGCGGTCAGGACTCCCATAGGCTCCTTCAGGGGCAGTTTGGCGAGCCTTTCAGCTTCGGAACTTGGTGCAGTTGCCGTCAAAGCAGCAGTGGAAAGAGCCGGCATTCCTAAGGAGGAAATTAAAGAGGTTAATTGATTCACCCTACTTTCTCTCATGTTTTCCATCGATTTACAGTTATCATTTGACCATGAACAGTTACAAGGAATTTCGTATATGTGGTCAAGTTGTTATTTAATACAAGCTGCCATATGTGTGGTAGTCATTTGTCAAGATTAGTGCTAACTGATCAGTTTTTTTATCACCAATAGCAACATGAATGATAACATAAAAACTGTGTATTTTCAATTTCTCATTAAGTAGCCTGTAATGATCATGACTGTTATTTAGCTATAGTGTTTGTCAAGTCATTCAAATACTTTAAATGGTTGTAAATTGGGTTGATTCAAATTTGATTTAAAATTTTTGCTTAAAAGTATTTACTTTTGAAGAAGTGTAAGTTGTAGTTATCTTGTGCTATCAGTATTTCAGTTTAAAATTCTTAATTCCTTATTTTTATTCCAGGTTTACATAGGAAATGTCTGTTCAGCTGCTATGGGCCAGGCTCCGGCAAGACAAGCTGCAATTTTCGGTGGTTTACCTAAAAGCACCATTTGCACAACAGTAAACAAAGTTTGTTCATCTGGTATGAAAGCCATTGTGCTGGCAACTCAAGGCTTGCAAACTGGTACGCAAGATGTAATATTAGCTGGGGGAATGGAATCTATGTCCAATGTGCCTTTCTATATGAAGAGAGGTGACACTCCATATGGAGGAACACAGTTACTTGATGGTATTGTGTTTGATGGTCTAACTGATGTTTACAACAAATTCCACATGGGCAACTGTGCTGAAAACACAGCAAAGAAATTCAACATATCTAGGCAACAGCAGGATGACTATGCTATTTCTAGTTATAAGAGAAGTGCAGAAGCTTATCAAAATAAATCTTTTGCTGATGAACTTGTACCAGTTCCTGTGCCTCAGAAGAGGGGAGCTGCACCTATTATATTCTCAGAAGATGAGGAGTACAAAAAAGTCAACTTTGATAAGTTCACCAAACTGGCAACCGTGTTCCAGAAGGAGAATGGAACTGTAACAGCTGGAAATGCCTCTACATTGAATGATGGTGCAGCAGCCATGGTCCTCATGACTGCCGAAGCTGCTCAAAGATTGAATGTTAAGCCCCTTGCACGTGTCATTGGTTATGCTGATGGAGAATGTGACCCAATTGACTTCCCAATTGCACCAGCTGTTGCCATTCCCAAGCTCCTCGCAAAGACTGGTGTTAAGAAGGAGGATATTGCCATGTGGGAGATTAATGAAGCCTTCAGTGTTGTTGCTCTTGCTAACATTAAAATGCTGGAACTTGACCCTTCCAAGCTTAACATTCACGGAGGAGGTGTCAGTCTTGGTCATCCTATTGGTATGTCCGGAAATAGAATTGTAGTACATTTGTGCCATGCTCTTAAGAAAGGAGAAAAGGGTGTAGCTGCTATCTGTAATGGTGGTGGTGGCGCTTCATCTATCATGATCGAAAAATTGTAAGTTTCATAATATTCTGACCAATGTTTTATTTCGTTATCTAATGTGCCTTTTAGGAATTATTTGCTGTTAATGAATGGTTTGTGTGTTTGCTAGACAGCTTTAAGAGTTAACAGATTTTATTATATTGTTGAAATAATATGTAACTTTTATATCTGTATATCTCTTGTAAATAAACTTCAATATGGAAAAATGTTAATGGTATCTATGGCTTAAGTGACTAAAAATCAATAAAATATATTTTTTAAATGATTTTTTTAATTGATTACTACTTTGATTTACTATTCCAGAGCACACACTTCAGATGGACCACCAGTTTTGACATTTTACACTAAAGACCCATGTGGACTTTGTGATATAGTCATGGAAGAATTAGAGCCTTACAAAAATAGAATAGTCATCCAAAAAGTAGATATTACTGAAAAAGAAAATGTAAGGTGGTTGAGATTGTACAGACATGATATTCCAGTATTATTTCTAAATGGTCAATTTTTGTGCATGCACAAGTTGAACAAACATTTACTAGACAAACGACTTCAAATTATTGAGGATGGAAAATTACATTAATATAATAAACAAGAACTGTAGGAAAACTTGATTTTTTACATTCACTAGAAAATTTTGTTTTTCAACCGAGAGATTTCCTTGATTTTGATCGATGGTATAGGCGACTGCATGTCATGGTGTCAATTTGACGTTGACAACACCTTTATTTCAAAGCAATATGGGCGGTTTTGTGTAGTTAAATTGCCGTGGTTAACTGTATGTAGTACTAATGTACCGATTTGTAGGAGGTAAATTTATGTAGCTATGTGCATACATGAATACGATCATGATATGGTAATGGACTGTATAATGACAACAGTATGGGTGAGAATTTGAGATTGTACCTACAGACAGACTTCATTAATTTTTTTTCCTCCTTACGTTACATGGTTACCTAATGCGATACGCAATAACAATATTAAATTTTGTATGTAACTAATCAGAGAAAAATGGAAAAAATCAACATGATGTACAACAAACTAGAAAGGTTTGCAGGGCACACCAACATACATGTTGGTACCAACATAGATGTTGGTGTGCGTAAAATCAACGGCTGTCTGACTTCGACTATTTATTGGTGCTGCTGTGCTGTTGCTATCTCCAGTACCTATTTAAATTACTTTTCCTCCAGGTGAGGTTGAAAAATTCCACCCTGTATATTGTGAGGCACCCGCGGCTTCGACTGCATGCTTCACTTACCAATGAAGCGTAACGAAGCTTAGTTCGTTTAGCTTTGCTCATGTAGCTACCGCGTCTTTTCATACTTTGGTAGTTGGTTCACACCGCGAACTAGCGAACCAGACGATCTCAGCGAAACGAATTCAGAGCAATAACTAGAGTGAATTTAAGGTATCAGACCTGGATAAGGGACTCACAGAACCGGGAAGAGTGGCAGAAAAAATGATAGGTCTATAACCAGCAGTGGGTGATTCCAGGCTGATACGATTATGATGTTGAGCGTTGGTATCAGGTAGGGCGGAAGCAGCCCCGGATCCTAGATTTTGCTGAAGCTGGGCAGTAACTTGATAGTGGCGTGGCGTCTTTGAGCCACTTTGTCTCCTCAAATCGCACGCTTAATCATATACTGACATAACTCAAAAAAGACGTTTTTCGAGAAATCGCTAAAAACGATTTAGCAAACCTGACTTACCTTACAAAATGGCTTATTACTCAAAGAAAATAGCTTTATATAATGAAATAATGTATTGTAGGGATAGTTGATAAAGTGAGTATTGTATTTGAATATAATTTTAAAAAGAAATTTAGATTTTTTACTATAAATTAATCGGTTAAAAAAATTGTTCCTCAAGATGCGTCACTTTAATATAAAATATAAAGTTACATTAATTTAATACTGGTGACACATTTTGAAATGAGTCCGTGTTTTACTTAATATTTAACTAAAGAATACTCATTATTAAGGTATGGGTCCTTATACTATGAAGTGAGATTTTAATACTGGTGACATATTTTGAAATGAGTCCGTATTTTATTCAATGTATGTTCTTATTGTTATGATTACGATCTTAGTCCTTGACGCATACTGATATCTGTCTCTGTCTCGTAAAAACGTTTGCCGAAACGTTTGCGTCTGAAAGAGACAGATATAGGTTTAACTCAGCCTAGAAACAAGATATCAAAAAAAATCCGAGATCGGCCGAAAGAGGGCGTTAAAATAAACTTCTTGGTATACTTAATTAAACTTTGACCGAAACACTAATCGGTCAGTATATTATTAAGCGTGCGAAATGTTTGCAATGAATGATTTAAAAAAAACTCACAAAACAAATTTCACTCTTTATTACCTTCTAACTTTTCTCCCGCTTCGTAACATCACCGTTCATCCGGGTGGATTTCATAGTTTTTAACCGACTTCAAAAAGGAGGAGGTTCTACGTTCGGCTGTATTATTATTATTTGTATGTTTACCGATTTCTCTGACAATTCTGTACTGATTTTAAAAATTGTATTTTTTGTTTGAAAGAGTATACTCCCAAGTTGGTCCCATAGAAATATTGTCATGATCTGATCATGGACTTCGGAGATATGGAACAGAACTCTTCAATAATAGACAGCCAATCTGTCGTGATTGCTGCAATCGCTTGGATGTTTATTGTTTACACAACACCATAACATAACATCACGCCTGTATGATCTGAGGGGGTACGCAGATTTGTGCAGTACCCACGGTGGGCACATCAAGCTGCACATTCCCAGTATAACATGGCCTTGCTTTGTATAAAATTCCCGTATAAAGAGAGAACCGCATAAACTGGTTTTGTATAGCTTGATTGGCCGTCATGCGTACACCCACATTTCGACAATTAGGTATGTTAAGTTCCATTTTAATGGGGATAAGCCTATTACCATGACTCGTATTGCTAACAATGTAAAATAAATGCATACCAAATGTTTGTGTAAGTATAACAACTAAAAGAGGAAAAGTAAAAAAAACTTTTTTGCAAAAAATAAAACCAACTTCAAAAACACAAAAAAGTTATAAATTACTTTAGCTTCAGAAGTCAGTGACAAAAAAAAAGAATCAAAAAAACAAAAGTCACCATCTTCTGAAGCTAGTTATTTTTCAGTTTATTGTGTTTTTGAAGTCGGTTTTATCCGAACTTTGACACAACCTTTATCAGTGGCAAGACTTTGTAGTCGACAATGTCCTCGAATTGGTCATAAATTGATAGCTCGGTAAAAAAAACACTACGCCATAGGATAGGTATGTCAGATGGGTAGATAGATAGTTCATCTCCGGTATGCAAAAATTAAAACAATAAAACAAAATGGGTACATACCTACATAATTTTAAGCTTTTACCAACTAATCTGACTATATTATTACTTATTATAAACTAACTTAGCTGATTACTACATAAGCCTGGGTCATGTAGAAACATTCCTTAACTAACCAGGCATACCTTACACTAGTAATTTGTTAGATAATTTAATTGACATGGGGTAACAGTATCTTCTATACAGAACAATTTAGAGTATGCAAAGGGGGGCTATTGGGATAAGTCATTTATTTCTTAACAAAATACATTGTGTAGAAAATAAATTAAAATTAGATAATTATATTAATAAATTAAAATTCGATAGCGGGTACTAAAGTTACAATAGTCACCAAAGGATTTGTATAGGTAGGTACCTACTGATATGTTTTGACGAAAACACAAGACTCAAATACCTACCGTATATACATGGATGGTGCTTTAATAAATTTAGTTTTTGAACAATGGACTGCATGAAGACAAAGTGCGCGAATGCACTGCTTTTGAGCCAGGAGAACCTACTCTATTAAATTTTACTGAGCATAATAGAAATATCGAACTCAAATCCATGATAAACTACTTAAAGTTAAGGTAAGAGGCAGACTTAATTGCCTCTGTCATTAGTATTAATTAAATCAGCTTGTAAAACTCGATTCAATTCAATCCAATTCATTTATTTTGCAAAAACATGTGTAGCCTCCTGCTCCAAGAGATCAATCAAAGTTTGAGTTTTAAAAACAGGTATTTTGGAACTTTTAATGACCATAGTAAGTTTTTCTTGCAATAGATTGTTGAAACCTATTGAAATTATAGTGTTATAAAATCATTTCACCTATAGCTTAAAATACGGATCTAAGTAATTGATTGGAGGGTAGTTTTTCAAACTAAAGTGTAGTTTGAAAAATTACCCTCTAGTCAATCAATTAATTTAGACGGAGTTAAAGTTTAAAGAACGTTAACGTATGCTACGATGCATTTGATTTAATTAATATAATTATTTGCATACAAAATAAGAATATGTAGGGTAGACCGGGGACAATTGAAACAGGTCATGATTGCAACAACTTTAATTTCTCGGAATCTATGATACCTAGGCGTGTGACGCGTCGTCCGTTGCATCTTCGGCCATGTTCGGTTTTGTGTTTAATACGGCTAGAGCGAGAGAGCGACGCAGTCGTGTACAGGACGCCTCAACGAATTTCGCGTCAAAAAGTAAGTATTCACGATTTTTATTTTTTTGTTATTTACCTATTTAAATCTTGTTGTTTTTCTGTTTTTCTTATTTTGGAGTATTGTTTATCTATTTAAGTTTGTTTTTATCACTGTTAATTAAGGTTTAAGTCAATATATAACAAAATATCGAGTGTTGAAGTAGAAGATGTGACATGGGTACGTTTGAAACAACTTGTCTGTGGACGTTTGAAACGTTTCAAACGTCCCCGCATATTCTGCATTTTTACCTAACTGCACAGAAGAAGGTTGTGTTTTCTAAAATGTCAATAATTACTAGAATATATATAAAAGCATAGGTTTTTTAAAAATAAATGTATTACGATGATAAATAAAACCACTTCTTACTCAAATCACTAGGTATTATAAAATTAAATCTGCTATTTACTTATTGCAAGCCGAAGACAGGGACAGAAAAAGAAATGCCTGCAAGATAAAAACTAAAATGAATATGGAAGAGAAGAAAAAGAAGACGAACAAAAATACCAAGAAGAAAACGTAATCATCAAAAAGAACCCCAAAGACTTCTAGCTCAGAAGATGAAGATACTGACACAGAAATTCCGCAATCTGCCGAATCTGATAATGAATATGACGTCACAGAAGATCTTCAATTTGATTCATCAAGTTATGAATCGTCTGCATCAGATTATGAAGAAGAAACTCCATGTCTTCAGATAGAAGATTGGGCGATAGTCAATATATTAATAATTTAGGTGTTATGTACCAAATATTAGCTAAGTTGATTGATCTTCTCTTAAATTAAGTTTTTTATGGAGAGTCAAACCTAGACGGTTCAATAAATGATTGTTATGATTGAAACATTTTTATGATTGAAACATTGTCATGATTGAAACATTGTTATGATTGAAACAAGCTGTTTTGTATGAGACTGGATTACCTTTTTTTCTCCCCCATGTAAGTGCAATTACAACAAAATAGGGTATTAAGTCTTTCAGTAATGTGAAATACTATTTAATAACACAAATTAGAGCACGAAAACTATTAAAATAAGAGATATTTTGCGTTGTTTACATTGAAGATGTTATTGCATTTATAATTTTCAAAATATTAATGTTACGGTGACGGACTTGTCACGATCTCAATAAATAATTTAGTGGTAAGTTAAATTGTTAAGATTGATTAAAAACCTTCAGTAGTTCCTAAAATATTTCAGTGTTTCAATTATCCCTACATACCGTTTCAACCGTCCTTGGGGTGGGGTCAATAGAACCACTGTGCCCGGTCTTCTTTAATAGGTGATTGTAGGTAAGCTATTCGAAATAGAGATATACATTATGTTTAATTTAGGAGCTAGATAACCACCCCTTCAACTGTATAAATACGAGGGATGTAGGTACTATAGATACTTCACTGCACATGGTTTAAGTAAAATTGTTTCAATTGTCCCCGGTCTACCCTATGTTAATTATTAAAAACACTAAGGAATATTTAGATCTTCTTCCTTCTCTTTTCAAACGCCAGGAATACCATGCCTGTAATTCTTTCGTGATTCATTGGCTATGAGGCCGATTGCAAAAGTTTAAAGTGTGACAAACCCATTTTCAGAATCGTTGAGATGTCGCTAAGCTTGCGCTAGTAGTATTTTTCTATTATATCATAATATGACCAAACAGTTTACTTATATTTATGTAAGTATACAAAATATTGGTAAACATTTTAAAAGATTCCCCATTCTTCTCCATACGAAACTACCTGTGCGAATGGGCGGTTAAAGTATCGCCTCAGGGGCGTTTTGTTGGAGTTGTAGTATTACGCTTAGGGGCTGAATGGGCAATAGAATCAATTCTATTACTTTTGTTTTAAAGTTTTACGTTCAAAAGTGGCTTTTAAAGAAGGGTATTGTTATTTTAAGGTACCTAAGTGTGAACCCTTTTATTTCGGCTCGTTTAACTCTTATAGTTGGACAACATAAGCGAAGCTAAATGAACTTAGTTTCGTTTCACTTCGTTCCCGTATGGTCTGCGCTTATGAATTAAGATGGCTTTATCAACTCGGACAGAAACCTTCGCGAGATCGTGCACACAATTACACTACAGCCATTCTATGTCCACGCATGAGGGACACTAAAAGAAGTATTCATTTTTATTTTTAACAAGCCTTTAAGTATATGCCTGCCTCTTCGCTGGCGTTAAAATCTATTTTGTCTATCAGCCATCTGGTCATCTCATCTAAATCGTCCAGCCGATTGAATAATAAAAAAACACACATACAAACTTTTGAATTTTATAATAATAGTTTTTAGAACACAAAATCTATCGACATCGATTTTGTGAGTTCACAGGTTGAACCAACAACATTTACCTACTATACAAACGCTTTATTTTGAAAAACAACAAACAAGTATGTAACCGAAGGCCATGGATCTAGAAAATCAAGTTTCTCTATTTGTTCAGTAATACCTGAGTCTGCTTGGTAGTTGGTAGATATTATGTCATGCATACATGAATACGATTATAGCAAGCAATGTACCAGCTGTAAAATAACATCAACGAGTTGTGAAGGCCAAGTTTAAATCAATCATTTATACGCATGTTAGAATACAGACAGCATACAAAATTGATAAGACTGTTGTTTTTTTTAAATTCTAAGATGTACAGACGCCAGCACAATAAGCTACCCGAACCTGTTTTATTTTCCCAATCAACCTTAAATGCTTTTACGATAAAGTTGAAAATCTTTTAAAGAAATTTGACAGATTGTAGTAGTTTGATTTGCTGGCCTGACCTAATCCTGTATCCCCTTAGCAGAGGCAAAGCAATTATAACGAGTAAAATGTGGGTTCGGATTACAAACTCAGTAGGCAGATGGCTTCTTCTTAATAAGTTCCTCATTACTGAAGGTCGTGGCAACCGACAACAGTGAGTCGCGTCTTTATTGGGTATGGTGTAACCAAGGAGTAGAGGTGAACGCCCGAGTTGTCTAAAGACTCTTTGTAGTGGGGAAAGTGAAAGGTAAAGGTTTTCCTTCCTTCTTCCCTACTACAACGAGTTTTTCTAAGTTATCTGGTTGTGATACTTAGGACCCGTCGCGTCGGTAGCATATCTTGGAGAGATTGATTTTGATGTTTAGCTTTTTGCTGGTCGAGAACGATCTTAATTGCTAGGTTGTTATTTTTCTACGGTATGCGCCACATTTTCCTCCACCACCAGATCTCAAGAGTCTCAATATTTTTTAGTCCCATTATGCGGATTAACCAGCAGGATTTGGAGCCGTATAGAAATATCGAGAACACCACTTTTGAGGAGTCACTTCTTGGTGCTATTGGAGATTTTTCTATCATGCCAATTGCTCATAATCTTGCTCATAGCGGCTTTGGTCATCTGTGTACACCTCCGAATTTCCCTAAGCCTAAGCCTAAGTACGTACACAAACTATAGGTCTGCAAGTTCTAGGAACCGATTATGCTGGTCTTAAATGGATGTTTAAATACCGAAAACCATTTGTGCAGATTTAGGCAATTGATGTAAGTACCTAATCAATCAATTTTATCAATAAAACGTAATTCTTTAAAAAATAATTATTACGATTAACCTTTTTGTACACCATACTTTGTACTGGACGTAACTAGTGTATTATGGGGGCGTGTTTACGAAGGTTTAGTAGTCGATGGACTATTTACTGTCAGGCCTGCATTATCCCACTGGTCATTACTTCTATTAATAGATTATGTTGTTCCTATATTATCTTATCCTACCCTATCTTCCTATTATCTTATCCTAACATCGTTACGTTCGTAGCAACACAGATCAGTTTGTGAGGTTTCACAAAATGATCTTTATTGCTACATATGTTATAGTTCTTTTAAGGTAGAGCGGTACTTAGTGCCTAGGGTGTGGCTACAAAAAATCTAAATTGGGAGGTCATGCCACACAGATAGCCTGCCTGCTTATCAAAATGCGCCGGACTAATAAAACTCTTAGAAGTTTATTTTTGGATTCAGTCGTAGCCGGTCTGCCTGCCTTGTAACTGGTCTCTGAAAGCATTAATATTTTTAATTTTCATAAGTAATTACTACGAGTGTTATTAATAAGTTTTTATCGATTTGACAATTTGAACGACAGCTTTTTTAAAACGATGGCACCGAATTCTTCAAAACTTTCTCTGAACGAAGTGGTTATCGCGTCTGCGGTGAGGACTCCCATAGGCTCCTTCAGGGGCAGCCTGGCGAGCGTTCCAGCTACGGATCTTGGTGCAATTGCAGTCAGAGCAGCAGTGGAAAGAGCCGGCATTCCCGCGGAGGAAGTTAAAGAGGTACTTTTTTTTTATGAGTTCCATCGATTTAAAGTTATTTTGACCACGGACAGTTTAGTGGTGTATCGTTACTCGTAAGAAGTGAAAAACCTCGGTCAAGCTCACCAGTGAATAGATTTTGATGGCGTTTTTGTGTACGTAATACTAATAAAAAGTTTAGTTTTCGTCATAATAGTGTATCCAGGTCGGGTTACGGATCCAATTAAATAAATTAGATGTATGCGTCGCTCAAAAATAAATCTTCGACTTAGACTTCTTTCGTGAGATGGTGTCAATCGGAATTTAACGATCGAAAATTAGTTTAAATATATCAATAAATTTTATTCTTCATAGACTAGGTTGCATCATCATTATGATAATACACATCGTCGAACTTTATGTGAGAAATGTATAAATAAATTACAATATAAGCTTATTTTGAGTCGTAATTTGTATTACACAGTATCTGCAGATACTGGTATTACTTGGTCTGTATGGTCTAGGATATAGGTACTTCGGATTGGTTGCTTTATAGTCAACATGAATGATGTATATAACCATGGTTTTGTCATAATAGTTTTGTTTTTGTTTTATAAGACTGCCTGACCAGCCCTTGCCCGATGTTATACTGAAATTATGTGCTTTAATCATATCACCAATAATGTGACATGCAATTTATTTATCTGTATTTGAGGGAATCTTCCTTATTAAACTGAAATTTGCAATATTTAAGCTATTACATAATTATACACTGGGTGGAAGGGACA
Organism: Noctua pronuba; assembly: GCA_905220335.1. Lineage (NCBI taxonomy): Eukaryota > Metazoa > Arthropoda > Insecta > Lepidoptera > Noctuidae > Noctua > Noctua pronuba. The sequence goes on from LR999902.1 coordinate 11,821,288, forward strand.
GCGACTCGAAAACGGTTACCACGTATTCAGTAGGTACATCATTAGATAAAGACCTCCAACGACATACCACACAATGGGGTACGTGAGAATAAAAACCCCAACTTTACGTGTAGGTACGGGAGATACCCTAATAAAAAAAATACTTTTCGAGATTTTATTTTACCACTTTGTCAGCGTAACTAATTTGTATAATCTTTCCAAATTACAGCTTTCTAGTACTAGGACTCTTTGCTAAGTTGCGGACAAACAGACGGACATGGCGAAACTATAAGGGTTCCTTACCTTGTTGACTACGGAACCCCAAAAAATTTTCTGTATCAGTAATCTTCCTTGATATGACCAAGGCTTTTGATCTCGTTATTCACAATCATTCTTGATAAATGCGAGTGCTCGCTAATGGCATCAGAGTTCCTGCATAAGAGTGGCTGAAAAGTTATCTCAACAATTGATAATAGTGTGTTGAAGTGTATTAGATAACTACTTGTTGCAATGATATAGGTATCTTTATTCCACACAATGTCGACACAATGTGTCAAGACTCAAGAGTGCCTCTAGGAAATAACCTTGGGCCTCTTCTCTACCTCATATATCTACCTACATCAAAGACTTACCAATTAACTATCTGTATCAAAACATAATTGCGAATTTTGCGAACTATTTACAGATGACGTGTCAGTTATAATACCGATTTTTTTTAAACATTAGACAATTAGAATTAAATCGAACTATCAAATTCTTTATACCTTATCGAATGACGCTGTTAGCGGTGGATAATTTATGTCCCTGAACTTTGCTTTAATCTTGCTACCAACCTTGAACCATATCCACCGAATAAATATCTTTGTCTTCAGGTGGATTCCATAAAAATAAAATAGCATAAAGAAAATAGTAAACTTTTTATTTATTTGCCTAAAAACATGACAATAGTTTTACACAAAAATATAGGTAATTACATTTAAAGTCACCTAATTCCGAGGTTTAAGCACTACCTATATGAGCTAACGAATTTAATCAGCCTATTCTGTCCCACAGCTGGACAAAGGCCTCCCCATACCTTTCCAACTCTCCCGGTGTTATGCCTCCTCTGGCCAATCAGTACAAGTCAAAATCATCACGTCAGCGTTTCTGGAGCATGCCTCGGTGACGACGACCATCTTCAGGCACCCACTGTGTGACGATTCTGGCCCATCTAGCCTGACCCATCCTGGAAATGTGACCCGACCAGTCCCATTTTAACCTCGCAGACTTATCGTCAACATCGGCGATGCCTGTCTTGGAGCGTATTGTGGTGTTGCGTATTCGATCGATGATTTTGATGCTCTAAATGCTACGCTCCATCGCTCTTTGGCAAACCATGAGTTTGGACTTCTCAGCCTCTGTCAAAGACAAGTCTGGGTGCCATAGGTTAGCATAGGCAGGATACTCATGATTATAATAATTTATTTAAAAATTAATAAGAGGAAAAAGCAACCTTTATATATTATCATTCCCATAGGTATCTCTTTCATTAAACCACATTAAGGATATATAAGGACATTTTAAGACCTCCTAAGTAGGTAGACCTAATAAAGACATTTTAAGTAGTGTCGAAAATACATTCCTGAAGATAAAATAAAGACCACTGGTTTTCGAGGTATAAAACTAACGACACTCAACTACGTATGTTAGTTTTAAAAGTTTTATATTCCCAATTCCTTATTTTTATTCCAGGTTTTCATGGGAAATGTCTGCTCAGCCGCTATGCGCCAGGCTCCGGCGAGGCAAGCTGCAATTTTCGGCGGTCTGGCTAAAAGCACTATTTGCACAACAGTAAACAAAGTTTGCTCATCTGGTATGAAGACCATTCTACTGGCTGTTCAAGGCTTACAAACTGGTACGCATGACGTAATATTAGCTGGAGGAATGGAGTCTATGTCAAATATCCCATTCTATTTGAAGAGAGGGGACACCCCATACGGAGGTACACAGTTACATGATGGCATTTTGTATGATGGTCTGACTGATGTTTACAACCAGTTCCACATGGGCGACTGTGCCGAACATGTAGCGAAAACATACAACTTCACTAGAGAAATGCAGGATGACTATGCTACTTCTAGTTACAAGAAAAGTGCAGCAGCATATGAGATTAAAGCTTTTGCTGATGAACTTGTACCAGTTCCTGTGCCTCAAAAGAAGGGTGCCGCACCAGTTATATTCTCCGAAGATGAGGAGCACAAAAAGGTCGACTTTGTAAAGTTAAGAACACTGCCAACTGTGTTCCAGAAGGAGAATGGTACTGTCACAGCTGGAAATGCCGCTGGATTGAACGATGGTGCTGCAGCTATGATCCTCATGACTGCTGAAGCTGCTCAAAGATTGAATGTTAAGCCCCTTGCACGTGTTCTTGGTTATGCTGATGCAGAGTGTGACCCAGTTGACTTCCCAATTGCACCAACCCTTGCCATTCCCAAGCTTCTAGAAAAGACTGGTGTTAAGAAAGAGGATATTGCCATGTGGGAGATTAATGAACCCTTCAGCGTTGTTGGTCTTGGTGCCATAAAAATTTTGGGAATTGACCCTGCCAAGATCAACATTCATGGAGGAAGTGTCAGTCTTGGTCATCCTATTGGCGCGTCTGGAAATAGAATCGTAGGACACTTGAGCCATGCTCTTAAGAAAGGAGAAAAGGGTGTAGCCGCTGTGTGTAACGGTGGTGGTGGCGCAACTTGTATGATGATTGAGAAATTGTAAGTTTCGTCATATTCGAACCTTGCTTCATTACCCACTGTGACTTTTTGGAATTATTACCGTGCCTGTTAATGAATGGTTTGTGTGTTTGATTAACAGCTTTAAGAGTTACTAGATTATTACCATATATTATTCTTTTTCTTAGCTTGTTGATGATGATGGCAATTTAAATTGAGTCGGCCCCTGACCTGGGTTGAGTTTTTTAAATTTTGAAATATTATGTAATTTCGCCTACCTACTAAATAAATTTTACACCTTATAGGTATGTTACAGCGAGCCTTTATGTAATAATCATAAGAACTGATATTTCATCTGTGAGAAACAATAAATAAAGAAAACTATATGGCATAAATGTATGATTGAAATCAATAAAATGTATTATATAATTATGTATATTTTTTTAAATTACTATTTTGATTTCCTATCCCAGAGAACCATCCTATCTATGTGTAAATTCTCCCGTGCGTGCGAGTAGTCCAGCTCGGTTAATGATAATAAGTTTGATTCCTACCCTAGGCTAAACTGATACGATTTGATCATGCTGATCTTTCGTGATTTTTGCGTGAAGAAAATAATTTTGTACAGATTTAATTACCATAAATTACAATTGATAACGTACACCTAATTAATCAATTTTATCATACTTAATTGACATCATTCCTTTACAAAACTAAACATTAAGACTTTTTGCCATATTATTCGAATAAATAATTTGATTTGATTTGCACACCATACTGGACATTATACGTGCTATCTACACTAATATTACAAACAGGAAATATTTGTATGTTTGTAACGAATAAACTCAAAAACTACTAGTGTGTAATAAAGGGATCTGTCTATCCCGACTTTCCTTATTTGTTGCGCGACCTGTCGCTGCTGACCGTAGTTGATGGCCCGACTCGATGGCCAGCGGTGCAGAGCCCTGGGTTGTGGTGATGGCCTTCTGCGAAACAAAAATGTCACAGAAGGAAGCTGCGGAAATAGGAGAGGGAGATGGTGAGGTCCCGTCCATCAATCTCGCAACAGATGCACCGGGCAGAGGGCCGACAACGTCCAGCGGCGCGAGCATTCAGACAATCTGAAGTTTGAAAGTTACAATCATAGAGGTTCGCAGCATCATCATCATGCATGCCCTAGTTTCGTTTCCTACAAGGAAAGTTTCCTTTCGGAAAATATATATTACAATACACATGGATTGATAATGCCAGTTTTTTAATACAGAAGATCGTAATAGGTTAGCTAGCATCACAAACTAGTCCTTGTTTTGCTGTGGAAGCAGGTTACTCAGTCTTAGCCTTATGCTCAGCATTAGGATAGTTTTATTACGGCCACCGGTACTTGGGCCTTGGGTGGGCTAAACTCAAACAAAGGTCCTAGACCTATATAGGTAGTCATGTCATGCTATCATAGACAATCTGTAGTAACATGCGCCCGTAATCACTAACTTTTTTTTTTTTTTTTGGTTGGGTATTCATCAAATAACTCCTACCGCTCTGGGTGGAGTGGGAGGGAGTGTCAGACTTTTATTGACTAAAACCCATCCATGTTCTTTCTTTGCCCTTTGTGTTCCAGGGCCGCGGTATCTTTTTCGAACAGTCCCGCAGCCCCAATCACTAACGCTGGGTCCGATATTTTGGTATACCGAAAGCGGGTGAAATAGAAATAGATTTTCCGAATCGTAATCTCGGACCGAGCGTTTGTGAATACGGGAGATGGTTACCGTTAGGGTAACAGTTCTAATCTATTTTATATTTCTATTCACACGTTATTTTTGTAGAGAACAGCTATACAAGTATGGACAAATTGCGAACGCAATTCCGGACACCGGACTGATTCTGAGTCTCATCATCATCTGCCTAGCCTTTTCCCAACTATATTGGGGTCGGCTTCCAGTCTTAACCGGATGCAGCTGAATACCAGTATTTTACATGGAGCGACTGCCTATCAGACCTCCACAACCCAGTTAGTACTGGGTAATACGATACCCCTTGGTAAGACTGGTTCTCAGATTTTTTTGGGCCACTGACTACCTAACGACTGTCAAAGATCTACAAATGACATCCGGGACCAACGGCTTAACGTGCTTTCCGAGGCACGGAGGAAACTCGGTACCTATGTAACGGGTGGTCACCCATCCACAGACTGATTCTGAGTCTGGTGTTTGTAATTTGTCCGAGCGGTTAGACCGCAACTTAACAGCGCCCTTCTTTGTAGCAAAAAATACTCTCGCCAAAGTGTAATTTTATTTATTTTTGCCTCTTGCAACCCAACCCGAAATACGTCTCACTACCAGATGTCGCATTCTAACTTTTTACATATGAATTTTGTCCCTATCACAGGGTGATAAGGTTCTAATTACATGGAAACTTTCTTCTTTGTGTAAAATTTTGATAGATCGCTGCTTTGCATTATCTGTGGTTGTCATTGTAATGGTTGACAATTGACATGTAATAAAATTTACGAATAAATTCGTAATATTTTGACTGTTTTTCTTAATAATTATGTGACTTTTCAGCCAATTTACTTAATAGCACATTTCCTAAGTGTTTTAGGTATTGTCTCTTATTCATCTTTTCTCATAATTTGATCTTAAAAATCAAGTGTTACAATGGATAATTCTGCTATACAAACATTGGAAGCGGCTGCTCAGATGCTGATGGTGAGAAAATATTACCTAATTTTATGAAAAGAATGTAAACAAAAACCAGAGAAAAAAAAAACTACATTACTCGGTGATAACCGACAAGTCGTGACTTGAAACACAATTCTTTCATTATGTTACCTCAATAACAAGTTCAGTTAATAATACAGATTTCAAAATATTCATTTTAGAAAGTCTGAGAAGCATGTTATTTTTGTAACTATGAAATATAGTATTGAAATCCTAGTTTTATATATCCCACAAAAAATTACCACATACATCATCACATAAACAGTCATCCATAGTTTTCTCAATATTATTATTATAGCTGATCTGTACAGATCATTGTAAGTACAGATTAGTTATAGTTCAAAGGAAAACTATGGTAAGCCTAAATATTTAAAAGTATGTATTTAGTTCAGAATGTTCAAGCACAATTCCATATTGAATTTATAAGTGTACTAGCTGTGCCCTGCACTTTCGGTCTTTTATTCTTTTTGCTTGGCTCCTAAGATTCGGAATGTGATGTTACATAGCCTATAAACTTCCTCAAGAATTCGGCTACCAACTTCAAAAAGAATTTTTGAAATAAGACTTGTAGTTCCAGAATTTCAAACAAGAATTTGCGTGGTATATGGTATGCTCCAACTTAGGCGCTATGGAGGAACATACTTAAATACATACATACATAGATCGCTAAAATCATAACCCTTCCTTTTGGCTTCGCTAATCGGGTTACATACAAACTCTTCAGTTTTATTATATTTATAAGTGTATTGACTTTCTGTCTGACAATCAGTGTTACTATGGGGTATCATAATTATTAACCAGTACTTAAGTACTGGGTTGTGGTAGACAGTCGCTCTATGTTAAGTACTGGTATTCAGCAGCATCAGGTTAGTCTGGAAGCCAATCCCAACATAGTTGGGGAAAGGCTCGGTAGATGATGAAGTGTATTGAATCTATTCAAAATAACAAAAGAATATATTATGCCTCCCTGCCAGGCCATGTCAGCAAAATGTTTGGGTCGAAAGTTGCTTTAGATCATCTAGATACTTGAATGTGGATTTAAAATGCTAGTATCAAGAATGTGTGTTCAATACAACAAACTCAATTCCCTGACCTGGATGTGTTCTTTGGTTCCCTACTGAAGTTCAAAGCCTGAAGCCTGTTACACTCTCCTTTGAACTGTCAGATAAATGGTTACAATTAGTTTTGATATGGTTATTTTGTGTATACTATTCTTGTTATTAGTATCAATCAAAGATGTTTTATTTTCTATTTTATGTTACAGTTTATTTCTATTTTAAATATTAAATAACTAGGATGATATAGCTTTGTTGTACTTAAGAGAATGTTGTGTACACTTTTAATTGGTACCTTACCTAACCTAACCTATATACTTTTATTGTTATATGTATAACTAGCACTTTGCCCGCGACTTCGTCCGCGTGGGTTAATAAAGGGTCTCAATCTCGTAATGTATTCGTTTGTACCATTCTGGCCCAATAGATGTCGTTGCATGTATCTAAATTCTTCTATACAAATTTTCACACCCCCTCAAACCCTCTCAGGAGGTAATTTGGAAAAACAAAAAATGCCAAACTTCATAATTTACTTAGATAGATGTTCGTGCCAAGTTTCATGTTTATTAGCACAAGTAATAAGATTTTCCATACAAACAAAATTCCTCCTTTTCACCCCCTTAAAGGTTAAATTTCCAAAAACCCCTTCTTAGTGCTCCCCTACATTATAATAGGAAGCCGTGTATAAAATTTCACATTCCTAGCCCCAGTAGTTTCGGCTGTACGTTGATATGTCAGTCAGTCAGTTCTCCTTTTATATATATAGATGATGTTCTGTGGTTATACCTATTTTAAATCTAGATCTACACTAATATTATAAAGAGGGAAGATTGTATTTTTGTATGTTTTTAACCGAATAAACTCAAAAACTGCTGGACCAGTTTCAAAAATTCTTTGACCATTAGAAAGCTAAATTATCAGGAAGTAACTGGCTTTAAATTATATTATATCATGCAAATTAGCCGAGCCATCACAATTTCTGCAGAAGATGTCGTGGGCGAAGCTATAGTATTAAATTAAATTAAATAGTCACTTAAAAAAATAAAAGAATAATATTTTGTATTTAAGTAAAAGATAGAACACAAACCTCTCAATATTATTTTTCATCAATTTCTAGGCACCACCGCAAATGGTGACATCAGAGCAACGTCACCAAGCTGAGAGTGTATTTCTAGAATTTCGAAGCACCAAGAACCCTTATCAGTTGTGTAGAGAGATTTTAGAGAAATCTTCATCAGACTACGTACTGTTTGAAGCAGCCGGCTTATTGAAAGCAGCACTTATCAGAGAATGGAGCTTATTATCTGAAAATGACATTTCCTCGCTGCGTGAATACTTGCTCAATTATTTATTGAGAAAGGAGGCTCCACCATTTTTGAGGGAAAAGCTATTGCAGGTATTTCTTTATTTTATATCTAAAATTTTTTTGGTTAGCAATTTGGTTCATTCCCATTAGTTCTAATAAACAGTTCTACGGTAGAACTAATGGGAACATTTATTCCCACTAGTCCTACGATTTGAGATGGTACAAAACAGGAGTAGATGGAAAAAATATTCCCATTATTTCTACTGTAGAACTGTTTCGTACAACTAGTGGGAACGAACCATCAATTTTACTTAATAAAATTGTGAAATATTCAGCATAAGTATGCAAATTCTATCCACTAGAAGTGCTATCCAACTAATTCAACATATTTCCAGTCTAAGGTTAAGTTTTTCTGTAAAATAATTTCAAATCTTGATTATTTTTTACTATCTGAAATGACAGTGTAATGCTATTGCAAGTATCATCAAGGCAAAGTGCTAAACATGCAATTATGTTTCAGACTATTGCTATAATTATCAAAAGAGGCAGCATCGACGATGGTGGAAGAGAAAGGAAGTCTTTATTTTCCGAACTAGAAAAGATAATTCTTAGCTCGCCAATAAGTCAACAAAAATTGGCCTGCTCGCTCATACTGGCTATTATGCAAGAATTTGCTATAACAGTCAAATCGGCTGACGTCGGCTTGATATGGGAGGTCCACTTTCGACTGAAGAAATCCTTCGAAGCGCTAGACTTGAAGAGAATATTTAGATTTACTGTAGGAGTTCTGGAACAGATAGTGCGTTCTGGACACCGGCCGGAAGGCGAACAAGCTTTGTTGACGAAGCAGTTACTAACTATAGTTGAGACAGTATTATGTTGGAGCCATGTATCTCCGTTATTGTCAAAAAGGTTGATCGGTGCTTTTGAAGCGATTTACGAGAGCGATAGCGCCCCGGCTTTACGATTAAGTCTGAGCTGGCGGGATACTATAATGCAACCTGAACTTCTGGCGTTGTTCTTTGAGATACACATGTACGTGAGGTCCAATCCTGAGTTAGCAAGTCCATCTCTCACATGTTTAGTGCAACTAGCTAGTTTGAGCGGTGTGGTTGTGTCTGCAAATAACCTGAAGCAGCAGTATTTGGAGAATTACGTGAACAGTTTCCTGAATATGATGGCGTACATTCAGCCGGGCGAGAGGGAGATGCTCGGTATCTCCGATATATATCGCAGATTAATCCAATTCTTCTCGCCGGCTATGATAGCCGCGACTCCACCAGCTTTTCTGCAGAACCTGACTTCGCTGACGTGTCATTGTATCAGAGGATCGGTTATGGAGGAAAGAGTGAGTATAAACCAATAATAAAACCGATAAAGCATATACAGAGTGTAAGGGACAGCCCTCCACAAACTGATGGGGTGAATTCAGTATATCATACTAAGATGACCGGTACAAGAAATTATTTCAGGAATGTTATGGGAATCCAATAAATTTGATTAGTTTTATTTCCTCATACGCAATGTATCGTTACCGTGGCAAAACGCACGTAGCGAACGGCAAGCGCGACGACGAGTTAGTGGTTATATGATTCAAAATAAGGAGCTGAATGCACCCTGTCAGTTTATAGAGGGCTGTCGCTTACACCCTGTATTATATTGCTTAATCTACAGATTTTAAACAATCAAAAACAGAAAGGCCACCTTAAAAAAAAAAAATTGTTTTGTTTATTTAATTTTCGATTTGATTTCAGATAAACGATGACACAGTATGGCGAGAGTCACTAAACAAGTTCCTTCATAGTTGGAGTTCATTAGTGCATGAGACCGATGGATACACCAATGAAACACTTATGAATCCGTGCATAGAGATATTTAACACTTACCTACAGAGCAGATTGGCGCCCCCTGATGGAACGAGGTAAGAACTTAATATAGGCGTTTAAAAACATGAAAAAAACCATACTTTTAACCTTTTGACTACCAGAGCATAAGCGCACGCGCGTGACCTCCACGCCAAGCCACAATTTCACCGAACATTTTGTTACATATTTGTGTCGTTTGGCGTATAGGGCACGCGCTTACTTGTCACGTATATGTGACTATGGCGGTTAAAAGGTTAATAGGAAACAAACTCGCAATATCAAACAATGCCGAATGACATGTGATTAGGCCATTGAGTTATTGGTTAACACTAGCTAAGCCAAAATAATAGCAATAACTAATCCGGATTCTATTTGGCCGTCATTCCATGCAGCATTAATAAAAAATTGCACTTTACGTCCCGGTTTACGGCTGCATCATTAATTAGTTTCCCCCTTTTCTAAGCAATTGTTAAGTAAATTGAAATGTTAAGTTCCGAAGCATACTTAGATTTCATTCACAAATTGATCTTTGGAATAAAGAACAATTCTCTTGTATCAATTATTTTTTTTTACTTTTTATTCAATTCAATTGATTGATGTATTATTTGTATATGGGTATTTTTTTGTATATGGGTATTTTTGCCTGAAATAAAGCACATTTTTTTTAAACGTGAACAGGGCAGATAACGCAGAGGAGGATATCAAGGATGAATTGGAAGAAGATGAACGAAAGCTCCACAGCAATGTACTGCTGACTATTGGAGCGATTGCACGAAAGGCACCTGCCCATTGCTGTCATGTGCTTTTTACTTTACTACAGAATAGGAGTAAACAGTAAGTTGTCTTGTGTATTACTTGTCTATGACTGCGGGCTAAAAACTTAAAAAAAAACTTCATTTAAAATGGAGGTGGACTGATAATAATAAGAAAAATATCTGAGACACGTGGCATCGTTTGTGTTTTTTTTATCAATTCAGATCCTAGCTCGCGTCATAGCATAAGCTTAATCAGCCTATAACGTTCCAAGTCCAACTACTACCACACAAGCTTCTTCATTGTGTAAGGAAGCTGCCCATAAGCCTCTACGTAGGCCCAGTGGTTGATGGACGTTACATGTCTCTGAATTCGAACTCATGAAAGTTTTAAAATAGCTGTTCTAAAAATATTCACAAAAAATATTAAAAATATAGACCTAATTTAAGAAGTTCTGAAATATTAATTGTAATGTTTTGCGATTTTGTGTATTAAAATTTGCAATTATATTTATATATATTTTTTTTATTGCACTAAAATGGCGTTTCACAAATTAATTCTGTGTAAGACTGTAGGTTTATCAAGTTCGTTCTTCTTGTTCTGTTTATCCTAGGCTTGAGAGTCAACTGCAGTTGATGCACATGGGCAAAATGCCCATCAGTGCAGGAGGACATTTAGTCACCCTCTTCGAAGACCTGCACTGGATACTCATGATCACTGGTAAGATTACAGCAGCTTTGGTTTGTAGACTAAAAGAAATAATACCCCATGTTGAAAATAAGACAATATCTGATTGGTAAAATGACCGAAATTTTGATTTATGATTTAATAGCGTACCATACAAATAGTTAACATGTTTGTGCACATTATTATGCGACTAAATAACACGAAGGAAAATACCTAGACTAGGCAATACTTAAAACAAGTTTTAACCAATGAAATGGCTTGTATATAGTTTTAAGTAATCCTTGAGTATTGAGTGACGTTCTGCACGCGTAGCATGACGACTGCAGAAACGGGTTTTGTCGACGGAAGAATCGACAAAATGACAGATCAACAAAAGACAGCTGTCATTTTGTCGATTCTTCCGTCGACAAAACCCGTTTCTACAGTGGTCATGCTACGCGTGCTGTATGTAATACGGGACTAAGACTAATTAATGATCGCAAGCGACTGCTGAGCTCGGCCCTAAGCTATTTTTATGTGGTTCATCGCAAAAACCTGAGAGACGTAACATTTCCATTATTCACACAGGTCACTTCCTAGCTGTGGACTGTACCGAAGGCGAGACCGTGATGATTCCGTCAGAGATCATCACCTACAGTTTGATGGAGAACGCTAACATTGACGCTTCTCTCCGGTACTTGGTCGGCGAAAGTACTAGCACTGAAAATGTTGATCCTATACTCAAGTAAGTTGGAATTATTTTTTATAAATTTTTGGCTATTATCACTTTTTCAGGCTGAGTTTTTGATATGGAGCTTCAAGGCAAATTCTCGAAGTAGTCGAAAGTATATTAAGGGCACCATTTTGGAAACGATAACACTGTTTGATAATCATATTTTTCATCATGCATTGCAACTTTTTTTTTCTTTTCCAATAATCTACCGTTCTGTATTATTGCACTGAGCTATATGGTTGCTGATATGAATTCAATGCTACATGGATATGCAAATCCACCTGCACGCGTAGTATGACAGATTGTGAAAAGAAATCTGTCATTTTGTCGATTCTTCCGTCAAAGAAACCCGTTTCTACGGTGGTTATGCTACGCGGGCAGCTTACGCCTCAAAATATTTATAAGACTACCAAATACAATCATCATAGGATTTTCTTTATGCATGATTGCACGCAAAAAAATCATATTATTCTTTCATTATCTATCTAATCTACTAACTGTTGCCCGCCGCGTAAAATTATTATAAAAATATGGCTTCCCGATTTGAATTTCAATGGTTTTAATTTTTTTCCACGGAACCCTAATTCTTAAAAAAAAAGTAGTCTACATGTTTGTGTTCTTATAACATCAGCTACGTGCCTGTAAAAATTCCATCAAAATCGGTCCTGGCGTTTCGGAGATTAGCTGGCTCAGATAGACAGACAAAAATTAAAACAAAAATAAGTTTTTTTTGTTACAAGTACCGTATTATACTTTCATGTGCATTCAGTAAAAAGCTGTTATGAAATTATAAACAGAAACTTCAATTTTATTTATTTGTACGGAATAGATATGCACGCTGTATAACACGCAGTTCAATGTTATCACATTTCCTGTTTATTGTGATGTTTTGAACTTCCATTATGATTACATATTTTCTTTTCACATGTAAAACTATTGATCCAACAATGAAAGGAAAATCTTTTGTTGGTGTCTGTCATAATATGTTAGATGTTGAATAGAACTGAACTAGTTTTCATAAAATATTCTCTAAGACTTATTTTTCTTTCCTGTTTGGTATGCAGAGCAGTTTTTAAATGTTAATACTGACCTGTTTCAACTTTAAGACGTCTAGTGATCTTTATCGTCAGAAAGAAGAGAAACTAAAGTACGATTTACACTGGCGCCCCGCGTCGCGCCTCATCGGAGCGCATTTTATGAAGCGTTAAAGAAAATTGAAGCGTTGATGAAGTAGTTAAATGTCATATTTGCATGGATTCTGTACCAAATACTGCGGCATGCATATGGACTCGACTGGGTTCCCGCGGTTTAAATGAGCTCTGATGCGGCCGAAACCCGCCGGCCGATGTAAACGTTATGTGCTATATTTAACAATTTACTCGATCCGCCATCAATCGTGCCGTATATACTGATTGTTCGTTAAAAATATTCAGCTTTGGTTGATCACCGTTACCGTTAATCATTATAAGCTGAAAGCATGGATCCGGTGTCGATCATGTGCCAAGCTAAGCTGCCTCTCACAGCATTTGGGTTGAGATATGAAACTGCGAGATAGCGCAAACTCTTCAAACCCTTGTTCCAATGCATGTCACTTCTGCTTCTGTCTAGCAAACATCAACTTAGTGTTTGTGGAAATTAAGTTGATTTCAAAATGATTAGTACTTTTGAAAATAACAAAAATACTTTAATAGCAGTGGAAACCAAGTTTTATTATGTACTTTAAAGCAATTTTACATTTAAAGCAAAAACACGTAAATTAGAAGCTAAGTTGTGTATGATAATTATGTTTTCTCCCATCAGGTTGATTGGTGAAATCCTCCGCGTCAATGCATGGGAATGCGCGGCGTTGGAAGCCGGACTCGGCAGTGTGTTTAGTCCAGAACTTTCTGCCACAATTTCCTGGCTGCTCAAGATATGGGCGAATTCGTACCTGATGCCGCAACCATCTGTTTATTCCGAGGTGAGTTTGATTATAATTTGACGACTGATCATCATCTGCCTAGCCCACTCCCTCTCCCATCAGTAAGAATGTTCAATAAACAATTATTTCAATAATCATTCATTCCTTAGCCGGTTGGGATGGGTCTTCTCTTCGCTTGGGTGGTTCCCTTGGTATGGGCATTTGATGCGGATAAATGAGGAAAATGTCGTAAGGAAAGTTTTGAATATGAATGTGGATGGGTATAACAGTAGAGGAAGACCAAAGAAACGATGGATGGACTGTGATGAAGGAGGTGTCTGATGAGATGACGAGTAATAGAGAAGTATGGAAGAAGAAGACATGCTGCGCTGACCCCAAATAAATTGAGATAGGGCAGGAGAATGATGATGACAATTACAACCGTATTTTAGCTTTCAGTTCTATATCAAGTTAAATTAAAACAATGGACTTATGTTATGCATTCTATTATTGTTCGTGTTTACCATCCGTGTCCTGTCGTGACGGAGTGCATAGTATGGATGTTGCGTAGTATTAAGCGGTATTAATATCAAACTGGTTTCATTAGTTATTGTTGTATGGCCTTCATTCATATCCTTACTTAACCACTTTCTGTTATGATGCGGTATTACGTTAGAAGTAATTTAGAATGACGTAGAGCTTGTAAGTCTTTGTCCGTTGCCACTAAGGGTCAGTTTCCACCATACTAAAAAAATCTCGCGCAGTTTTTTATACTTAAAGGCAATACTGATAGAGTTCTTTATTCAGTGACTTCAAAAATATCCGCTGTTAGGTGTCATTGACATTTATTTATTTTAACTTCATGTACGAGAGTGGTACATAGGCGGACTTAATGCCACAAGGCATTCTCTAACAGTCAACCTTTGGGTCAAATAGGACAGCATTGTGGTAGAGAACAAAAAAAAAAAATACCAGTCTGTACATTTTTCTAGGTGTCGCTTATTGTTGGTTTAAACGGTCATTAGAGTAAAATGAAATAGCAGTTCCAATAAGTTCAGGAGGTTAGGTAGGAGGAAATGCATAAAATTCCAAAGGCGACGTAAAACCCCAAGCAATTATCAGCGAGATTGCGGTTGACAATAACCGCAATAAACGACGCCTCTACGGTTTCAAATCCGTCACAATATCGCACCACTCCGACAGCATCGGCACATTCTACATTCTTCATTTTAATAATAATAATATCAGCCTATTGCGGGGCAAAGTTCTCTTCCTATACAGAGAAGGCACGAGCATGGATCACCCCTGGTAATCGTGCTCGTGCTCGTGCATGCTCGTGGTGATTCACCACGCTTGCTGACCAAGTCCGGGTTTCCTCACGATGTTTTCCTTCACCGATGTCGATGATGCCCAAGATGATCTTAGAAAGTACATCATCATCATTCCTCTACCCTTATCCCAATTTATTTGAAAAACGTAGAAAGTACATATGAATTTAAAAAGTTACATTTGTAGCGTATCGCCGATGCTGCCGCGTGCCCCCTTAATGACAATAGGCTCTGTTCTGTATTTGATATGGGACTTACAACGTAACTGGCTAAATGTTGGTGTACAGTCACGAACAGTCACATGTACACACGTACCAAGTTTCAAAATTGATTTTTTCCAACTGTTGATATAATAGTAATGTTATAATGTAGGTATATCGAATTGTGGAACTCATACTATTAAGAAATAGGTCTATCTTTCATTATTTCACGAGTAAATCGCTGTTGAATTTTGCCAAACGTATGCATACAACATACTACTGATATTGACTGTACCTCTGGTTACCCCTTTCGAGATTCCAATCGTGATGTTTTCTGTTGTAAGATGTCGCCGATCCTAGCGTGCGCGTTCGGTCGCGGGTCGCGCGGCGTGTCGTGGGTGGTGTCGCGCCTGGCGGGGCGCGCGGGCGCGTGCCTGCGCCACCAGGCCGCGCAGCCCGCTGCCGCCGAGCACGCCACGCATCTACTGACCACACTCGCGCACTCACAGCACAAGTTAGTATTTAATTTGTATAAGGAAGAGAACTGTGAAACTAATATGGCGCTGGCCTAGGTCCAAAAATCGTCATAAGTTCATAATCTGTCAATGTCATTTTATATTTCAGAATAGCTTAATCTGATTGGTCAGATTGGGACCTAGCTATGGACACGCCGTTTACAATGAGCTTTACCAACCCCATTGATTTTTCATATATGTCAGACGATTGCAATTTTGGACTTTTCCCGAAAAGTCCACAATTGTAATCAGACAGCAAAAGATATTGAACAGTTTACAATTTTTACTATCGCAGTTTCCAACCTGATAGGCACTCACTACCAAATAACTTCAAAATAGAATAGTACATAATATCTGCTACATAGATTAGCCAGAACGCAGCTGGAGGCAATAAGACAGACCATTAGCCACACAATTCCTGGTGCCTGCATCTCTCCTGCTTTCTCTGTGAGAGCCATCATTCATTGATCAAAATATCCGCCCTTATGAAGACAATTAACAGTCTATGGCAATGTCATAACATGTCTACCTAACCTTTTCTCGACAATGCAGTATAACCAGATGCAGCTGAATAATAGTATACGCTTTATTCATCATGTTCCCAATATTTTTGCAAAGGCAAAATCCTCTGGCAAGTTGTGAAGAGTTCCTTGCGCTCCTACAATGGGAAGCGGCTGGCTGTAACCTGCCGGGTGATCTCAGGAAGGAGTTGCACAGGGCCTTCGCTATAGCTGCCACTTATGCCGAAGGTATGTATAGATGGCGCTGGTATCGCTTGACCTATTTTTATGAATTTGTCAAACCATCTTAAATGGACTTCTTAAACACTGAAGCGGTTAAGGCCACCCCAGAACTAATTTTCGGGTTGTTTTTTTGTATCTATAACGGTTCAAAAAACACACCCGGTTTCTGGACTGAAAATATACGAAAAAAATAACTAACATTCAAATTGTCAACGCGCGTAAGTCGCTGTGATTGATTCAATGAATAATAATCAACAGCCAATAACATCTTACGCGTCGATGATTTTTGTTCCAGGAACTGGATGCAAGTGGTGATATTCAAAACAAATTTAAATAAATGAATGTAAATTGATTGATTACTCCTATAACAAAAAGAAGCTGACGGCTATTTTAGTTGTACCAATTATACTCCCATTTCTCCCAGTTATTTCCTCGTTGGTGGAGTGGTTGCAAGCATGAGGTCCTGGGTTCGATTCCGGGCAAAGTGCTATTGGGTTTTTCCATCAGGAATTTCTCGGTAGCAGCCTCGGAGTCTGGATTCGTTCCCGGTTGATGGTAACGGTCTCTGTAACAAGGGGCTTAAACATAACTGGCGAAATGTGGGTGTACGTAGGTACACTTCTGCCAAACCCTTCAGGGTTAACAGGCGTGAACTCATTATGTAATGTCCTTCCAGATCTTTTTGCCAACTCTGTTAGTAATTGCTGTGTCCTATTGATTTAGGTGACGTGCGAAACCGCCTGCTATCAAGTACAGTCTCACTGCAAGAGAAGCTGATGAACTTAATAAACATGGAGTCGGATACAGAACCAGTGCGCAACATGCTTGCTGATACACTCGACTGTTTTATTGGAGTCACTGAAGGCGTACTTGAGGTAATATTTTCAACGATACTTCGGTGCTTTTTCGTCTTAAGCCTAATTTCACCAAGAAAACTGAACGCGAATAATATTTATAAATCGAATTTAAGAGCTGTCAATATTCCACTACACATGGAACTGACAGCCTTTAACCTCAGATGGTGTGGTTGCGCAGCTGTGTCACAAACTATGCTCCATCTCCTATCCTGCCCTCTTAGCTCAAAAACATGTAGCCCAAGTGACCTCTGTGCTGCCACCGACGACGCGGTGGAAGTGGAAAAGTTCTGGGCTAACAAAATATAAAAATTGTCGTGCCAGTGACACGAAGAAGGAGAAGCCTTAGAGTTGAAGAAGACATAATTATGTATCCAGTTTTGACACGATACACCAACCCAATTTTCTTCCCGTTTTCCGAAGTAATTCTTACGATTCCGTATCACGTATGGTTAAATTAAACCTGATTTATACAAAATCTATTCCAAGTATTAGATTAAATGTATATTGTTGAAACGAATTTAAGATGTAAAAAAAATGGGGTTGGTATGTTTTCTCATAACGGAGAGTTAATGGCCACACCTGGCTGCGGATCTTACTGGATGTAGCTGACCTCTGCGACCATAACGAGCTATAAAGAAATAGTAAAAAATAACTATTTTCTCACTCCACAGGTCGGGACAATGGACGAACAGTTCATGATGCTAATTGGTGCCTTAGACAAGATACCTGCGATCATATTCAAATATCACAATTATCCTGGAGTGGTGTTGCCAGCTCTAAATTTACTCGCTAAGAGTGCTAAGAGGATGTTACACTCGGTACAACCGCAGAATGTGCACAAGTGCGTGGTATTTCTTTTAATTTAATTCAAGCTCAAATAGATCTGGCTGGCCATATCTGCCGCATACCGTGGGCTATGGGCTGAAGTAACCATATAATGGGTCCAAAACAGCGGCAGGCCGAGAAGGAAATGGCGGGATGATCTCGACTCTTTTATCAAGGATTGGCGAATAACTGCTACGGATAGTGATAAGGGAAAGAAGGTTTCCCTGGACAAATGGCAAATAATAATAATGTTTTAATTCCCAGGTTGGGCAAAGTGTTATTGGGTTTTTCCATTAGGAATGTCTCAGTAGGAGCTAGAAGTCAGGTCTTGTGGGGAGGTTGATGGAATTAGACCCGCACTTATTACATGGGACTTAAACATAATTGGTGAAATGTGGGTGTACTTTAGGTACACCTCTACCTAACCTTTTGTGGAAAACAGGCGTGATGTGATTTTATGTTATCCATTTCTGTTTTTATAAGAAAAGTATTTAAAAAAAATGTGTAGAAAAGACACCGGGCGTATTATACGCCCTTTAATTTGTCGCAATTTGGTACTTATAATAACAATAATTCACAGATTTTTGGAAATCTGTAACACGACGTTTGAAGTATACATGAGATGGAATTCCGGGAAGATATCAAGTATTCCGCAAGATGCTGAAGAAGAAGTGTATGAGGTGACTACCCTAACTTTATTTAGATTTATCTCACATTTCAGAATCCATAATTAATATTATAAATGCGAAAGTAATGCCTTATTGGCTGAATGGATTTTCGTAAAATTTTGGCACCTGGGACAGGACATAGGATACTAAGGTACTCATATATTATCCCGGTAGTACATTCCTGGCACGAAGCCGCGTGAAAAAGCTTATTTTTTTAAGTTTATTTCAATTATAAATGCGAAAATTTGTGAGGATGGATGCACGGACGGATGTTTTTTTACTCTTTCAAGCAAAAAACTACTGAACGGATTTGGATGAAATTTGGCACACAGATAGTTTATGCCCTGGACACATAGGATACTTTTTATCGTGGCAGCACGATCCTGTGTGACAGTTACCGAACTTAGGAATAATTTTTATAATTAACAAAAAAAGTAAAACCAATTTACAGAATAAACATAATTTGTAATGTTTCCAGGACATCTGCGCTCTGATGGAAGTAATCTGCAGCATTGCGCGCTCGGGCGCAGACCGCGGCGTGGGCGACACGTGCGCGCGCGGCCTGCGCCTGCTGCTGCCGCTCATCACGCCGCCGCTGTTAGCCCTGCCGACCTTAGCGCAGCACGCCTACCGAATGTTGAAGGATCTAGATAATGCTGATCAAGTAAGTACCTTAAAGCATATGTATATGAACTTGACCAGTACACTGACCTGAGAGTGACTGCGTTCTCGTCAAGGGCTTTGCTTGCACTTGTATTTCAAATAATACAAAATTTTAATAAACAGACCTAGCGGCTTAGAAAAAGCTTGCCAGTAATTCTCATATTTTTAATCAATTTTGAAAATCAGTGCGAATCGTATTTAAATCAACACACAACTAAAATTGCAAAAAACCTAAGAAAATTTAGATTTCGCTACCTGGCCCTTTCACCTTAAATAGGTCCGTAAATCGGCTCAAAAAGCAATGGCATCCCTATAGAACATAATGTTACGCAAAGATTATGTAAAAAAAATAATTTCCTTGTTTTACTCAGACAGAGCCAACAAGAAAAGGCAATTAAAACATTTGATGACACCATTTGGGATATAATTTCTTTCTGTCCAGCACGCGTAGCATGACCAATTCCATCTCTATTCTACTAAGAATAGACAAAGCTATTTCTAAACTACTCGACATGTCTTCTGTCCGAGCATGGGGCGACCCGTATACTCGAGTTTCTACAAAGACAAAGACATTTTAAATTATTTACATAGCAACGGGGAGTAGCTAGTGATGTAGATATTCTACGAGTCTTGATTGTCGTGTCACGTAGTGTTGGTGAAGACGGGCTTTAGGCATTGAGTTAAGTGTCACTTAGTGTTGGTGAAAACAGGAATTAGGCATTGAGTTAGATGTCACTTATTGTTGGTGAAAACTGGATTTAGGCATTGAGTTAGGTGTCACTTAGTGTTGGTGAAAACGGGCTTTAGGCACTGGGTTAGGTGTCACTTAGTGTTGGTGAGAACGGGCAATTAGGTATTGAGTTAGATGTCACTTAGTGTTGGTGAAAACAGGAATAAGGCATACAGTTAGGTGATACTTAGTGTTGGTGAAAACAGGAATTAGGGATTCAGTTAGGTGGCACTTAGTGTTGGTGAAAACGGCCTTTAGGCATTGAGTTAGATGTCACTTAGTGTTGGTGAAAACAGGAATAAGGCATACAGTTAGGTGATACTTAGTGTTGGTGAAAACAGGAATTAGGGATTCAGTTAGGTGGCACTTAGTGTTGGTGAAAACGGGCAATTAGGCATTGAGTTAGGTGTCACTTAGTGTTGGAGAAAGCAGGAATTAGGCATTCAGTTAGGTGACACTTAGTGTTGGTGAAAACGGACAATTGGCATCTTTCTACAAACTGTCATTTTGTCAATTCTTTCGTCGACAAAACCCGTTTCCACGGTGGTCATGCTACGCATGCAGCACACTCGCACAGTTTTATATTAGGCAATAACCATGCACATGATTATATCGCTTCTATTTTCTTGCACAGATTACCAATCTGCCCATGAACGACTTCAACATGGTAGTGACGGCGTTGCGCGTGGGCCTCACCGCTGTGTCGTGCGACGTGTCCACTCTGTGCTGCGACACTATCGTCGGCCTCTCCAACAAAGTGAGGACGCTGGGCGACGACAACCCCTACGCGCTGTCCCTGCTCACTCTCGCCGAATTACTACTCATGCTGATAATTAAAATGGAAATACCACCGGATTCCATTCCCGCTGCTGGAGCGGCCATTTACTCGCTCACTTGTGTGAAACCGGCCTTACTTGAAGGGTTAGCGAGACAGCTCATCGAAGCGTTTGCTGTCAACGACCCTGCGAACGTACCCCGACTAGAAGAGGCATTCGGCGTACTCACAAACGGAGTCCTCTTCGACGGCATGAGGTCCCACAAACTCCGCTTCCAAGATAACTTTGACAAGTTCCTAGCGAGTGTACACGGATTTCTTATCGTCAAATAACTTTATCACGGTATACTAACCGGGACAATTATTAAAAATCATAGCTTTGCTGGCGATTAACGCCTTTTTCAATCCTGTCTCAAGGATTTGACGCAGAAATGCGGTTTTGACGATTCTATATTATCGTTACGTACTGAACGTGAACCAAATTGGTGCATATGTGGTCTTCGGTTTTGTTGTGCAAGCGCGATTGGAGCGACTCGAATGTTTTATATATTTAATAGTTAAGTTTATTGTTTTCAAGTCCTTCCCTGGGCTGTGTCAAATGTAATGAAACACTATTGTGTCTAGAATAGTTTGTTATGACATTTTCTTAGGTGCCATTAGGAAAAATGCAATATTGATTTTATATTGTTTGAAAAAATTTATTATGGCCTAATGTTGCACAGGGTGCTGTGACTTTAATTGACTGTATGACCCTTATGATATCTTAATTTGAGAATGAAATATTTTTATTTTATTATTTCATGCTTATATTTCTGCAATCTTATGTTCACAACGAAGTTAGTACGGATTTTATAAATGTGGTTGTGAATGTATAAATATGCAGAAGATTTACTGTGGTATTATATATTTCTTAGGAGTAAAATGAAGAGTACACTTTTGGTACTTATTGCTAGTTAGAGAAATTGTGATTTCTATGAGCTAAGCATTCGTAAACCGCAATGAGTTTACATTATTGTAAGAGGAAGGTCCTCAACAGCACTTTTACGTATGTATTGCAGGTTTTACTCCGTCTTATTAAATTAGTCAAAATATTGTCATCTTGTCAACTTATTCTTATAAAGTGTAGATAATATTGAATTTTGTCGTATTAACTAATGCTTACAATTTTTAATGAAATTGTAATGAGGATTGCAATTTAAGTTTTTGATAAGAGTAAAAGTACATTATTTTTATCTTTTATAGTCCTTTAGATTAATAACTTCATTACGTAAATAGATGAAAATAACGTTACGAAGTACGTAGATGTATTGCAAGATGTGGTATTTTTCATTTTGTATTTCTTACTACCTCTGTCTTTTAAATCGTAGGACGTGAAACATTATGCTGGATACACATTGATGAATCGTAACATGACATGTAACACTCGCTGAAACAAATTCACCTTGTTGTTGGGTTACATTTCATGTTGCATAAGTCTGGACGGCTCATTCGTGTTACATTTCACGTTACACCAACGTGTACCCGGCATTAGAGCTTGTTCACACATTTATAGTTCCATTTAAACATTGAGGTTTCTTCTGTAGCTCTTAAAAGTAATTGAAATCCACACAAAGGTATTGTACTCATCATTATTAACATTTTTTACTACTAGACCATCCTGTTACCGTGTAAAGAAATTAGCTGTTCCCTACAGCATAAATGTATGGAGCACACCTGATTTTTTATCGCGTTTTTGAGAAGAGACTTTCGTAAGGTACAATCCCACACCGATGCTAAAACAGACTGAATACGTGGTAACCATTTTAGCGTCGCCGTCGGTGTCCCTTCCACCCTGTATTTCAATTACACCTTGTAATGTAAAAGATTAAAAGACATACTTAACATCACGCATGTAATCACCGATGGGTGAGCAGAGGCGTGCCTAATAGTATACCCATATTTCGCCAGTTATGTTTCAACTCCCATATAATAAGAAAAGTCATTCAATCATGCATTATGCGTTAGTGGATTCACGAGTTCATAATATTAATTACTTATTGAACAACATGAAGTCAATAACTAAAAGTGTGTAAACAAGCCCGAGCGCCCAATATTGTTTAGTCATACATATATTTAAACAGGGTTCCCTCTATCTGGCAGAATCTTGATGCTCCGAAATTTAGTTGGCATAACACACTTGGCAGAAACTTCTTTAAACTAATATTTTTAAGGCATAAAAATTATTTAATATAATTATTGTTTGGCCAAATGTTTATATGTCCGAATTTACAATGGCATACTTTTAAGGCGCGAATTACACAGAAACGGCGTAAGGTGAAGGCGCGACGCAGGCATGATGCCACTTCAAAACATTTTCATACAAAATGTACGTAGGCTACGTGTCGTAAGTTACACTCAAGCGGCGCAGGCACGCCGTTCTTTCGTTTCCTTATAAATTCCACGCCTGCGCCGCACCTTACGCCTTACGCCGTTTCTGTGTAATTCGCGCCTAAGATGGCAGAATTTTATTTGGCATACCTTTGGCAAAGTTAAATTTCCGCATAATTTCGTTTAAGAATTTAATTTTAAGCCTTAAATTAAAATTAAAATATTGTTTTAAAAGACTATAATGTTGTGCTACAAAAGTTAGTGACAGAAATGAATCGCTGCAAAACGGACTCCACGTAATCTTGTCTGCCTCACCCCTATAGTGTAACTTACTTTACGCGGAGGGGTGAGGTGGCTCGCGAGGTGAGGAGCAGGTGGCTTTAACGCCCGCGGTGGTTTGGAGCTTTAGACACATCTGCGACGATAAGATAAGAGACCACGGGAGCCGTGACAGAAACTATGCATGCTGCATGTTGCATGCAAGGTGTATGTTTGTTTGCATACTTCTTTCAGGGAAATAAATACCACATATGTTCACAATCAACTATTTTAAAATGATTGATGTTTTGATTGATTGATTTGCTGCCTTTTTATGACTATCGATATGAAATGTATGACAAAAGACGATTCTGACTGTGAACTTTCTGCGAAATGATGGTTCTACTTTTAAATTCTTATGGATATAAAATTTATGCCTAAAGATGATTCTGACAAAATTATGAGTTTTGAATGTATGATAAATGAGTGTTTGCCAAATGATTTTTTGCGAAATGAAGTTTATGCTATCCGCTGTTATGCAAAATAATATTATGACATAAAAAGTTCTGCTTTATAGGGTAGACCCATTTAAACAGTCTCCTAAATATTGTAGTGGCAGCGATTGTTTAGCCGACAATCTTGGCATATAACATGATTTTATTAGAAGTAGTATTTTATTAGTTTTCTGACGCAATAATGATAGAACATGTTTTGCTCCTATATATCTGTTGATATTGGTAGATAAACATAATGAAAATCCCCCTAGCGAATATTTATTTTTGTAATAGAGTAAGCTTCTACATTTCAGTAGTAATATTAAAACATTGTGCTTATATGATGCTAGTACCTTATATTGTTATTTAAATACTTTTATTTTTATTTTCCTCGAATGGATATAATTGATTATTTATTTATGTAAAGGAGCGTATTTTATTGTACAGAATACTGACAATTCTGGCGTGTCCTAGCGATTTATATATGTATAGAAAATATATGAAATACATATTTTCTTAATGTAGATAAATACTACAGATAATATCGTTAGTAAAAAAATATTAAGTGCCCTAAGTCTTATGGAACAGACGTTTATGTTTGTTCATTCGTTTTGAGAAGAATATTAAATAAAAATAATTCGAAAAGCTTGTTGCATTTTAAATTAAAAGATACCTTGACTTCTTAAAAAAAATATTTTGATTTATTTCATGTAGCTAAGCCGGTCTTTAATTAAATGAGGCTTTTGATGAGTAAACATTTTATAGTTTGTCTGAGCTAGGAGACATTTTGTAAATACTCAAAGCCAGAACATATTTTAATACCTAATAAACAGGTACATGTCTTCTTTTAAATTTTTTGTCAATATCAATTTAATTAAATTGTACAAATTTTATAAAAATGATGGTCTGTTTTATTTGTATTACCCTTTCCCTTTTTTTTTTTTTTTTACGGATGGGAAATCATCAAATGACTTCTCCCGCTCTGGGTGGAGTGGGAGGGAGTGTCAGACTCTTACTGACTAAAACCCATCCATGTTCCTTCATTGCCCTTTGTGTTCCAGGGCCACGGTATCTCTTTCGAACAGTCCCGCAGCCCCGGCAGGCATCGGCCCTTGCGGGCCCCTTCCTGGTTGCTGACATCTCTGAGGTTCGCGTGGAACACGAACGCGCCATCGACACGGCCTGTCGTCATAAGACGGACGGACGGTGAGCTAACCCATTACTCACCGTCCACAGGCCCGCGCCTACGGAGCCACCACGTGGCCCCCGACGCCCGGTGCGTCGCCCGCGGCGGCTGGGACGTGAGATTCTCTCCCTCTCACGTCCCGCCACCTCCTTCGCTAGCATGACTGCTTCGCAGAAGGAGGTGACGGCTTCCCATTCCCTCTCGCTCCGGACCATGGCTTGAACCAGGGCCGGGAGCGAGAGGTCGCCGCCGCCGATCGCCGCTACGAGGACACGGCGGAGCTCCGCCCAAGCGGGGCAGACCTCCACGGTGTGCGCCACCGTGTCCTCCGGACGATCCTCACAATGATAACACCCGGGCGTTTCCTCCCGCCCGATTCGGTGCAGGAACCTCCCGAAACAACCGTGTCCGGTGAGGACCTGCGTCAGGCGGAAGGTGAGGGCGCCGTGGCGCCTCTCTAGCCACTCCTCAAAGAGGGGACTTATCGCCACTATTGTGGCGTGCCCCACGAACATAATATGAGGGGATTACCCTTTCCCTCATATTATGTTCGTGGGGCAACGTTTTTTTCTTTAAACATACAGCCTAATTGACAACCTACTACTTTTTATTATTTTTACTAATATTCACGATTGTGGTCAAGAATGAGCCATTCCTGATTAATTATGACTTGAAGATTTTAAGTAGTAGTTATGATCTAATTTGTTAGGAGGAAGAATGATTTTTAAATGTTTCATGCTTGCTCTTTTGAATATTGTAAATAGTTTCAGAAGTTTACACTATGTTGTTATACATACGTAATGAAATAAACTTTTTATGAAGTTACTGCTCCTTTAAAGTATAACATAGAATGACCGGACCTTACTCACCAGTGGCGCCATCTGAGGAGCTCAAACACGATAGCCCTCATTGCACAATACAGCAATTTCGATTCCAAAAGGCTGCGTTTTAGCGCAGGCTGCTGATGAATTATCTCGACTACAAGGCTTGTATATTGAAGAACTCTGCGTTGGCTACACAAGAACACCCGGAGATTCTACTATGTTCTGTAGCATACATACACAGTCATCACACAGTTATTTTACCTCTGATTTTACATCACTGTCAGATCACAGCCACCTTCTTCAGGCCTCTCCTACTAACGATATCGTTATCATTGCATTAAGGTACTGGGGGGGGAGGGAATAGGGAATGTCTTCTTTTTCTTTGTCCTCTGTGGTACAGCAATATAATCTAGACTGGTTTTCGAACGAAACTACTAATGCCATTCCCACAGGCATTCCATTTAACACATAATACGAAAGAAAAAGACTCTACAGTGAAATAAAATTTTCTTATAAAAAAAATAAGAAAGACATTTTAAGTAAAAAAATGCAGTGTACGGCCGCTTCTTGTGGCGATATTAAAATAATGCAGCAGTAGACATCTTTGATGGTGTTAAATGCACGGTTATATTCTGTGTGTAAATAGGACCATAGGACCGTACATGTCAATGTCATTGTCACAATATTAGTCATAAGTTCATAACAACTTGTCTTGTCAAAATTGGCATTCTGAGAAGGTTAAAAGCCTTTGTTGTTTAGGTTTTCTATTTTATACAGTTTCTTAATAATAACTTATTAACAATCAAAAATGAGTGTTGTTCGGCAGAGTTTATCACTGAACTCATCAGTAGCGACGTCTCAATACGACAGCCAGGATGACGCCGACCCGACAAAAGTTAAAAATTATCTCAAAGAAAGATTGAAATCACGCATCTTCTTGGGACGTTACGTAGAAAGGAGACTTGCGGACAAACGTATCGGCTACCGTGACGTAGTTGTAATAAGTCCCGCAGAAGTGACATTAAAGAAAGACTTGTTCGATGTACAGCATAAATTGCTTACGATTTGTCCTAACACGCACTGGATAGGTATCACAGATACAGAATCCTTGGGATATACGCCCGGCATCTGCTTGTGGACAGAGATAGATAATCAACCCTTCGGACCCTTTTGGTTCCAAATTAAGAGTTTGAAATTCAGGGATGATGAAGTTATGGTGACATTGAAATGTTTGAGACATATTTCTGACGCATTTTTAGAAGTAGAGCCAATTTTAACTGGCACAGCAAAGAAAGCTAAACCTATTGAAAACACTGACAAGAAACTAGAAACTAGTGTAGCTGCTCTCAACGAAACCTATACTGATTTTGTTGAGACTGTCAAAAGTGCTTTATCTATAAGCAATGTGAAGGAATTTGTAACATTTTTGCTTGCTTTTGTTATTGCAATTTTCACAGGAGCTACTTCATT
Organism: Noctua pronuba; assembly: GCA_905220335.1. Classification (NCBI taxonomy): domain Eukaryota; kingdom Metazoa; phylum Arthropoda; class Insecta; order Lepidoptera; family Noctuidae; genus Noctua; species Noctua pronuba. The sequence goes on from LR999902.1 coordinate 11,848,873, forward strand.
TGTGAATTTTCTTGGAAACTTCATATTGGCATTGATAAGAGAATTCTCTCTTTTAGTAAAAAACTCCACACCAATGTTCCTTGGATTATTAGATTTCTTTAGTAAAATTGTTGGAGGATTTTATATTTTATTGGCAATGTTGTTCAGACAGAGCGCTCCAGTTCCGTCTAATAAGAGAACAGTAGGGGTTTATGATAGATCTCGCAGAAGTCATAATGAACAATATGATGATAGTCAGTTTGACTGATTGTAAATGTGATCTGGTGTGGTTTTATTTATTGACAGCTTTATTTATTTTTGTTAAAGCAATCTAACACTATGGTCTTTGTAGTCTAACAAGGATATGATGTGGTGGAGTTTTTAAGTTTTAATATTGTTTATTTAGATCTCATTTATATGGCTATTCATTTAATCATTTGCTATCTCTTGCTTGCTAAGAAGTTTATTTTGAGAATGCAATAACATTGCTGGTGTACCAAAAATGTGTTTAACCAATAAAATCATTCCAAATGCATTTAGGTATTAAAATATATTTCTGTTTTGTGTATTACTTAAATCATTAAATATGTATAATTTTACATAAGTCAGCAAATATTATTAATACAGTTTTGTTGGAAGTTATCCTCTTGTTATTGTAGATTTATGTGTGGGCTGGTTTATAATATAGGCTCTTTTTGTTTCAATTGTGTCTTTTTTTCAACCGGTACCACTACGTAACTGGATCCAACTGTAAAAAAAAAAATATTTTTAGCAAAATTTACTTGAAGATGGTAAGCTGGTTAATGTATGGCCATGTTGGAGCGGGGTTGAGTGAGTTGAAAAAAGGCCTTTGACCTGCAGAGGGCCAACTTGAATGTATATAATGATTTTTTGTTGAAGCTTCTGGATCGAGTTATGTATATGACATAGAGAGGGAGATCCCTAGACTGCCAGACCTACGTAATTTTATAAAAGCTGTAACTTTTTCTGTGGAAGTACCTTACCTTTGGTAAGAACAATTAATGTTATGAAAATTCGGTTGTGGTGGCTTTGGCAAATCAGGTAACAAAGATGTGCTAAATAGCTGCTAAGTAATGTCAGACTATAAAGGGCGATTTTTAGATATTACATATAAGGGATACAATGTGTCCAGGCATGGACTAGTGATATTCCAGGTACTTATATAACAACAGTTTTAATACACAAATACACTACATATTTGGGTCCAATCCACTTCCCTGGTGCTCTACTCTAACTCTACATGCATACTCCGTAATCTCCGAAACGGCTGGACCAATTTTGAATTTTAATGGCAGATAGCTGATGTTATAAGGAGTAACTTACTACTTAACTAACTTGAATAACCTACTATTATTTTAGATAAAGGATTAGGGTTCCGTGCAAAAAAATGTAAACCCTTGAAATTGTTGATAAAATCCGACTCAAATAAGGAAGTAATCTTTCTTTATTAATTTCACGCAGATGAAGGTCCGGGTAACAGCTAGTAAGTATTTTATACAAAAGATACCTTTGCGTCTCGATGCTTGACGAAATTTGTTGAATGTCTTTTTTGCATGATTTGGAATTTGTGGCATTTGAGTTATTACACTCATCATCTCAACAGGCTGAAATATTTGTAAATAACGTGTTAAGGCCAAAAATATTAAATTTTAATTATTTATTTTCAATATACCACCATTACATACCTCTGTACCGGTGTCTGCCACTAACATTGGTAAAGACTCATCCGGTTCTTTTTCTTTTTTTTCAACATTCTTTTTCGAGTTCGAGACAATGTTATTAAGAATGTTTGTTATTATAATATTAATTTCACTGTTGTCGTACTCTTTCAGCATTTGTTTGAATAGAAGCAACAGGTCAGGCAAGTATGTTGTTAAATCGGTTTTGGCTGTTCCCGGACGACTGAAGTGAGTTAGTAAATCCAAATACATAGTAACTTCTTCTAAGGTCATATATTGTCTAAACTGATGTAAACCATTTATACTTTCTTTCACCTTGCCTGAAAATCGAAATCTCATAGTAGAAATTCTACAGGTTGATTTTAAAAAAAAGCGCAGGACTTTACCTACATATTCAAGTTCCCTAACGTCCATCAGGATAGACAGTCGTCAGTCTCTTCAAGACCATCAGTATTTACTTCAACATTGCAAGTAAAGTCGTTTTGTCTGGGGGTTTGGATTTTTCTATGTTTGGTACGTACTCGTATGTTGGTCACAGTAGAAATGTTCTTTAATTTACCTTCGTCATTATGCCTGGAGTAGTATATTACACTAATATTTTTTGGTGTTTGTGGAACGATCAAATTTAATGCGGCTTTTAATGTTTGTATTACATCTTCGTCTATTTTCGACCCTCCTTTCCTTATAACTCTTTTAATGTCATTGGTAATTTTCGTTGTGTATTTCAGGTACCGCCTCCCCTCTTCCAACTTAGCAAATTTGTATAAAAATGATGCTGCTAAAACCTGAAAAGTTATAAATTCTAAAAGTAATGTGCACACCATATTTTGTAGACTTATTTATTTACTAGCTGTTCCCCGCGACTATCGTCCGCGTGAAATTATTATAAACATATTACTTCCCTATTTGAATCGGATTTTGTTTGGATTTCAATTTTTTTGAATGAAACACTAATCCTTTTTTTAAATAAAAGTCATAAATCGGTCCAACCGTTTTGGAGATTAGCTGGAACAAACGGACAGACAGACATGAACTAAAAAAGTTTTTTTTTGTTATAAGTACCGTATAATATTTTCATAAGCATTCAGTAAAAAGCTGATATTTTGAAATTACAAACAGATACTTCAATTTTATTTATTTGTATGGAGTTAAGATTTATTTATAAAGCTTAATTATGTAGATTACCTATATTTAACTTAAAATTACGTGAAGATTGAAGAAACTGGTCAGAGGGTTGCCTTAGGGGCGAGTGAAACCAGATGCCATCAATAAATATATAGGCAGGTGAACATTATACCTGAGTGAAGTTATCTGCAAAATTTGTATACTTTTGAGGCCATGATATACAGACAGTCACTATGGTTTGATTCTCAAAAACATTGCACAAGTCTGCGTGCGAACATCCAAGCGTAATTTCTACTCTCTCTGCATACGATGACTTTTCAAAGGCCTGCAAATTATCAGGTAAATTATGACTAAGCATTTGACTATGAAGACACGGTTATGTTTGATAAACCAACTTATGTAGCTTTAACTTAACTAAAAAATACTCGTCATAGAACAGAGCCTTGGGGAACTCCAATGTAGGTATCAAAGTAAGTAATATTACCGCGGTCACTGACGGTCGAGCACTTTTGAACTTTATTACTCAGGACATAAGGGTACAAACTTTACGACCGTCAGTGAAGTGAGTCATGAGGGTACATGAAGAAGATTCGTAACAAAGACAGGGCTTGCATTTTGACAGCAAAAAATAGTTTCTGTAATTTGTAACCTCTAGGCTAGGCTAGCAGTTTACAAGGGTACAGGGGCCGCAATTCTCCATACAAATGTATTCCCCTGTTTTCTTCCTAAATAAAGCCTCTAACAATCATTTTTTATTTTCATAAAATCAAGGTTTACTGTAGACACGTCCTATCATTTCCTTTTTTACCCTCAAAAATTAACAAATAATGCCCCATTTTTACGGCCGTGATTAGAGGACTACCAGGCAAATTCGAAAAGTTATTAACATAAAAGAAAATTGATAGGACCATAAACATACTCTTTCTTAACATTGTAATGTCAAAAATAATTGAATCAGCTTAGTTTTCGAGGAGAAAAAGGGGAATACAAAACGTCGATCTCGAAAAAATCAAATAATCGGTCTGAGTTGCAGCCCTATCGCACTCTTCGTGGTCAGGCTTGACGCAGCGGGACGGCAATAATTTATTCAAATACCTATTTATTCAAATACAAATTCTTTGCAGGCCCTGTTCCCTCTTAAGTCGAAGGATTCGTATCACATCGTATAGACTCTAGACTGAGGAACGCTCCTCAAATCTAGATTTTTTTAGGGGGCAAAAAATACAAAGTGAAAGCGATAAATATGAATATGACTCCTTTCTAAACATAATAATGGTTGTTACCTCATTTAAAAATAACAATGCATTTTTCGTATAAGTGCCACCCATGTACAAAAATTTCTTCACAATTCGTATATTTTTTATAACTTCACCAATAGGGGTTGTAACGTATTTGGTTTCTTCATTGAAGTGTATCATTAAATCATTGTAGTCCGTCCGATTTAAACAAGTGCATTTTCTCGTTAGCCTTTTGAATATTGAACAATCAGTATCTTCGTCCTAAAACGCAGGAAATATTATAAATAAACAAAATAAATATTGTTGTGGTATCGACAGCTCGTTTGAGGTACCTATCACTTTGACAGTAAGTAAGTATAAGTTTCAAATTAATAAGAGGCCAGCTTATACTGGGTGGTTCGAAGGAGGTGGCAGGGTCTGAAGCGAGCGAACTAAGACCCCGCCATTCCCTTCGTGTTAGGTTGCTTTTAAACCCTGCAAACAGAAATAGCTAGGAGCCTCGCGCAGTGGGGCTACGTCGACTACTCCGGTAAACTGGTTGGCCTGAAATCGGGTTTGGCCGGTAACATACAGGGTGTACTCCACAAACTGACAGGGTGCATTCAGGTCCTTATTTTGAATCATATTTCACCGGAATTTTTCTCCGGATTTTTTTTTTCGGTAAGTAACTACTTATTCCTTTATTACAATGTAAAATTACATCCCCTGTACGCAGCACTCCATTTATGTAAATAAAACGGCTAAAATAAAAAATCCAACAATGGATGTTGAAATACTCTAACGAGCGACGTGAAATCAGCTGTTCACTTCCTGCCTAGCTACAGAGTTCTTCGAACTTGTCGTCGCGCTTGCCGTTCGCTATGTGCGTTTTGCCTGGGTAACGATACATTGCGTATGAGGAAATAAAACAAATCAAATCATTATTAATAGGTGATGCCCTCATTTATATCACTCAGTCCTTAATAAACCTATTTCTCTCAATCATACATTCTCAATTAACTTTTTTCATCATCATCATATCAACCCGGAATCACCCACTGCTGGGTATAGGCCCCCCCTTTTTTCTGCCACATTTCTCGGTTCTGTGCGTCCCGCAACCATGTGTTTCCCGCGACTAACTACGTAACTTTTATGACACTTTGAAAAGAAAACGTTCATCAGATTATTAGATAAATTATTGGGTACCTGTATGTAAATAGTATTTAATGTTTTAGTTTGCGCTTCTAAGTCTTTCAGTGCCTGCTCAGTTCCGTCAACAATTGAAGGGATCTTGGGCTGTAAACACCACCACAAGTATAATTTAGCAAAAGTAAACCATCACCAATGTAATTAAAACAGAGGCCCTAACACGAGCGCTCGGTGTAAACGTAAATAGAATACAAACGATTTCAAAATTGAAAATGCTCGTTTTTCATTTCCTTGCAACTTGCAACACTTACTTAGTTTTAAGACTTTATTAAAATCTATGGGAGATACTTACCTACTGTGCTAGTCGCAAAATTAAGGTGTTCTTGGGTGCTTAGTATTATCGATTTAAATATCGTTAGTACCTACGCAACCTACGTTACGTTTACATTCGGGCTAGGGCGTCAGGAACCTTATTTTTTGTGGTTTGATAGTAGAGTCTTGTTCTATTTATTCTGTGGTAGAGTGCCATAAAAAAGGATAGTGGTCGTATTTTCAAAGGACTTTTTTATTGAGTGTCTAGAGGTGTAGAAAAGCAAAAAAAATTAGCCGATAGCGATTTTTTTATTTTTGATGCTCACAATATGATCCCTTTCATTTGATGTGTAACAAGATATAATTAGTTTGCAAAACTTTTTTTTTCGTTTCCCAAGAGTGGCCCCCTTGTTTAAAATTCATTCATTTACGTTACATGTCCGTCTTTGGGTCACCGACTTACATTGTGTACCAAATTTCAACTCAATCGGTCCACTAGTTTCGGAGTACATTGGCTGTGACAGACGGAAAGACAGTCAGACACGCCACTGATCCTATAAGGGGTTCCGTTTTTTCCTTTAGAGGATATGATATAAATGGTGTAAATAGACCCTTAACGAAGCCGAAAGGCACTTGTTCTCCCCACTATTGCGATAATTTTTTTGTTCTAGACCATACCTGGGAACCTTCTAGTTACGAAGTTATTGGGGGTCAAAGTTCCAACTTTTTCACAAGTTTTTTTTTTAATACTAATTTTCAAGGTTCTAAATTTACTTTAAATAGCTCAATGACCCGTTTACTATTCAATGCATCCATAAGCACAATGTTTTGAATGCGTAACATTGAGTTTTACCGTAAAAGGTTATTTTTCACCCAAAAAATAAAAGTCGTTTCCCAGCAATAATTTTTGTGAAGGGTTACTTAGTTTGATGTACAGAATGCTTGGTTAACGGCTTCGTGAAGGGTCTGTTTACACCCTGTATATTTATAGGATAGGTACGGAACTCTAAAAAAATATTCGCGAGCGGCGATCTTTCTTCTCCACACCTCTAGGAACTCGATAAAAATGACCCGTGAGAATCCTATAGTACCTACCACTGTAAACTTCGTTCCACCTATATATTATTTTTTGGTTAAATATTGGGTCTACTCGGCTATTAGTGTAGGTAGATATAATTCTTACCAATTTCAGTCGATATCATATAAAAATAATTTTAAAAAAGTAAAAAAAAATAAGAGTAATTTCATACACCAATAAATTCTGCTGTCGGAGGTATAGGTTGGTGTTCGTCTGTGTTTGGAGGAGGAAGATCTTTTGAATAGGTTTTAGATTGAATGCCCTCTATTAGATATAACAATTTTCTCGTGCTGTCTTTTAGATTGGCTGGTGGATTCTGAAATGAAAACGAAATGTGAGGTACTAAATTACTAATGGAACTTCAAGTAAACAAATTATGACCTTTTGTTCTCGCACAATGGTTTTGAATTCCTGGGGGAAATAGCGTTATATTGCAGTCATTGGATTCATTGATATCAACAAAACGGAAATAATTCGAAAGATAATGCATCACAGACTATGGGTGTCTGTGTTGCAGTCGCCTTTGTATTTACGCAGCCCGGCAGCTCATTACCTGGGGATTATTATTATACTTTTTGCCTAAGGACCAACCGATTAACACCCAAGTCGGACACAACGGTCCCTCTTTACAGCTACTTAAATAAAAATAAGTTATAACCTACCACTTTAACCTGACAGTAAGGTGGTTTACAGTAAGGTTCAAGGTAGGGTCTAATCGGATTTGTGTTAGTGGTTTGATGGTCTACAGACGCAGCAGGCGCAACGTTTTTCTTTGATGGCGGCATCGGGCATGCTTGATCATTCACTTGATACACTAGTTCCACTTCCACGTCACTCGCATCGATACTTTCACCCAATGGATTATGCCTGACCAGACCTACTTGTCTTTTATGTCTTCTATCAAATTCTTCACTTCCGCAAATTATATAGCTTGATGAATCAATGATTCTATCATGTTTTTGTTTATTGCAACACTTGGAACAGTCATCCATTGGGTAAAGATAAAAATTAGTGCAAAAGACAGCAAAAACACTGCATCGATGCGAGTTTGTAATCTTAAAACAATTGGTTGATTCAAGTGTGATGACTATTCATGATTCCATCCTGTAATAAATAGTGAATGCTATTCATTCAAGATGTTTCGAGCCTCGCCATTTTTGAATTTTGGAGCCATGAGCAGTTATTGTGCCATTTTTGTTGGAATGTAAGAATAGACAACAGACTGTTCGTTTATAGTTTTGAGACATGGAATTAATAAGTGCTTGTTGTAGATGAGTTATGTTTTAGTAAAATCTCTCTTATTTTGTCAAGCTCAGGTTATCATTCTCACTTTAACCGTTTCAAGGTCCATGGCGTTTTTGCCTCAATGTTCTTGCCTTGTTTCAGCTCTACTGTATTCTGTTCAATCCTGGTCTCTGTTTCGTTAATGATCCTTCAATTACACATAATCTATGCACATAATAGGTTATTGAGGTAATTGGAAATATTTAAACTAGAGATTCCATTCCGTGAATCAGTTTTCCAAGACTTACTGGAATCCATGCCAAGCCAATTTTCGTTGTCATTCGTACTGTTATTTTGTGACGTCATAAATGTCAATAATTCATTGAATGAAGTTTCAATGAAGTGGTGAATGTAAACAAAGCGGAAGGCGCACGGTTTATTGGAATACTTTTGTTGAACAGATTATGAATAATTATAAAAATAAAATAAGCTATGATAGCCCCTGCGATTCAGATAATGATTGGACAAACTCTTCAGATGACTCGAAGTATTCAGATTCAGAAAGGTATAATATTTGAAAACTAGTTGATTGTTTTATGAAACTTTTCCTGAACTTAATTCAATATCATCTGATCACAAAATTTTAGCTCAGTACCAGAGTGGGATTCTGATGTAGGAGAAGATGGAGAATTGGTGTTCATAAAAACAAAAACCAATAGCGAGGCTACTAACATCAAAACGCCTCTTCTAGAAAACTGTGAAACTTTTAAACTCAGAAACAACTTCAAAAGATCTTCTACAAGACGTTCTACTAAAGGTAATTAGAAAAGAAAAATGCATTTTTTCTTAGTATGTTTATATATATATCAAGTAATGAAGGTGAACTGTAACTAGCAACATGTACGTAATGATTTAAGTAGTTTTATGTTTGTAAATTTTTATTGCTCGACTGACGGCCTTCTTGGTCTAGTGGTCGTATTCGCGGCTGCTGATCATGAGATCCTGGGTTAGATTCCCGTGTAGGGCAAATTGTTGGAGTCTGAATTTGTGCCCCGTTGATGGCAATAGGCTTGCCCCCTATTACATGGGACTTAAATATAACTGGTGAAATGTGGGTGTACTATTAGGTACACCTCTGCCTGACCCTCCGGGATCACAAGTGAGATGTTATGTTATGTAATTTTTATTAATCAATTACAATTAATATAAAATAAAATCTTTTAATAAAAGTAATGGGTGTGTTTTAGAGTTTTCAAATATTACACAAATGTAAATGCCGCCATTTGCTGCCGCATACAAATGGGCCGACTGAACGGTCTAAATGTTGAGCAACTACTTATTTACTTATGCCATTGATTTTTACTTATTCTAGGTCGAATATTCAAAGTTTTAAAAGCACATAAGTCAAAAAATTCAGAGAGTGGCATTAGAAAAGTAAATGATGGAATATTGGCTTCCAGTGCTAACAAGAATGTGCCTACAGATGAAAAACTTATTATTATTCAGGTATGTATAACAAAGAGACTTGAAATTCTTCTTAATTGAATTTTTGTTCATTCCATAACTGCACATGTTTTTTTTTTGTGAAGCTGCTGAATTGACTTAGACTTAAATTCAAAATATTAAAATTAACTTACAAACGCTCCAAATAAATGAATAGGCATAATTTCCTTCTGTTTATTCTCATGAAATAACTATCTTTCTTTTCAGGTTAGCAAAAGCATGATATTCAGCAGTGAAAAAAATTGCCAGATTGAAAAGCTTTTTGGTTTAAGCCTAGAGACACATTCAGATGGCAAGACATTAACAGTCGCAGATTTTCTAACAGAAGCCAGAGCTATATACACTCCCAAAATTAAAAAGGGATATTATTTATCAAAAATAAATGGAGTTGATGTGAACTCTTATAACATAAATAATATTCTGCAAAGAGTAGTAGAAGATCATAACAGTCCAAAATTAACATTTCAAGTGCCAACTGAAGGACATAACGTAGATTTAGAAAGGTTATTGAAGTCCAAAAATGCTCCAGAAAATTCGTTGACTCACTTGTTGAAAGAGTCCCTGTGCTCAGTTCTGTACCTATGCTGCAATGATATAGAGTACAACAGTAATGATGACAAAGGGGTTCTCTACTGCTATCCGAGGCCTTTCAATCAGAACTTTTTGTACAACACTAGAGGGGCCTATGTAACTTTGAATCATTTAGCTCCAAAGTCTTTGGGCACAAGTGAACCCACTAGCTCAACTGTTCTACACAATAATACTCTCATTAATGTAACTTACACATCACATTACAATGATCTACTGTTAGTAGCGTTTCCTAATACGGAAGTAGATTTGTTTGCAGCTAAGAAAGTAATCGCTGACATAGTAAGGTTGTTGGAATTTTTGTATGGTTCTCTTAAATCTAGCTTTACTAAACCTAATAATGTTGACAAATTGGATGGTTTATTTGCCCGTATGTTTGTTACTTTGATAATTAATAACAAGGGGAATAAAGACGATGTTGTTAGGAGTGTTGGTTTATATTTTGAGGATATGTTGGCTGCACATTCTGTGACACTGCCATTGGAGGTAAAGGTACAAGTTGACGATGCTATAACCGAGTTGGAAGCAGCTGATTATCGTGAATGGGTAAATACTTTTTTTATCATAATAAATTCTTAACTAACCTTTTGCTAATAATGACCTAATAATGAATACTTCTTTTATCATAACAATAACCTTTTGTTGAGAATGACATTTGAGAATGTGAAATTTTGCTTTATGTGATCACAGGATTACATAGAGCAAATTTGAATTTTAGCTCTGTACATTCCGAGAATTATTCTTTCACTGATGTGAAGCTACATTATCCGGAGTGTCATTAGATACTTTTAAAACGTTCCCGTGTATTAATTTCTGTATATAACGGGAGCAAAGCCACGAGAAAAAGCCAGTTTGCTTATAAGAATATGCTCCTCAATTTACACATTCGTTCTACAGATTCCAGCCTTAAATTTAATATTAATGATTAATTTTCACATAATATTTTTTCAGACTGACGACGTAGAAAATTTTCAAAGACTGTACACAGTAATTGGATCCTGTTTATATTATTCAGGACATTTATTAAGTTCACACCTGCAAGATGAAGACTTGAAAGAAATCAATGCTTATTTGCGTTTAAATGGTGTTCTAAAATTCAGTACAGAGAAGGAATTGGAGAAACTTGTAATGTGGAGGGAAGTGTTTATTAATGAACATAGAAAACAGAATAAGAATGATGGGAATGAATACAGGTAAACATGCATTAGAAAAAGACGTCGGAAATAAACATGCCTTTGTTCTTTCAAGTACCATTGTTAAAAAAAACAATTGTGTAGAAGAACAATTCAAATTATTTTTAAATAGATGGGATAATCTATTGTTTAGAGCATGGCAACTCAACCCCAGGCCCGCGGGCCATAATATGGCCCACCAACGCATTTTAATTGGCCCGCCAACGGTGGTCAACTATGAGTCTTTTGCAAACAGATTTCAGGATTTCAAACCAAATCTAAAAAAATTTGTTACTCTTTATGAACCCATTCTCAGTGAGCTAATCTAGATAGGAATTATTTAAACTTATCTTAATTATGAAAGTACAGTTAAAGCAACAGTAGTCGCAGGGAAATTTTATTTACTAGATGGCCCACGATGACACGGAATCAAAATTTTGGCCTACCATCAGAATAAGTTGAGCAGCCTTTGTTTAGAGTACGTAATGCCTTAGGCTGAGATCCATAGATTGATCTTGGACTCAGAAGCATTTCATTCGAAAGTAGACCTTATTTATATGCAGTTAATGTTCATTTATGAATGTTTCATCGCAGCTACTAGAAATATGCACATTAACTTCATACGAACATTTTGCATGAAACGCTCCTATTCTTAGCTTGAATAACGTCTTAGCCAACGTAAATTCATACGTTGCTAGTGGTAACAAGACACAAATTCCAATGTCGAAAGATTGATCCCAAGGCATCAGGCCAAAGGGAATTTCTCTTCTCGGCATTGGACATAGGAATCTGTATCTTGTTACGACAAGATACGTATGAATTTGCTTTGTTGAGGTTTGCGCTTGGCTTTTAGTTCGCAACAGTATATAGCAAAGGAAATAAGAAGTATGTGGTACGTCAGTAATAGTACTAAACATACAAATACGTACTTACATAAACTCACGCCTTATTCCCTTGTAGGTAGGCAGAAACTACCGTTTCTCCTACAACTCCCTATTATTTTCTGATTAGTTTCGTTGCGGGATCCGAGACAGTTAAATTGTTTATCTGGGACTTCGTCGAGCTTTATTGTCTCGGCGCTTTTCTGGTGGTCGCCACTGTTCATTTTGGCTTTCAGGAGTTCCAGTGGTTTGGGTATACCGTGGCAGGTTTGTACCAAAAAAAGAGGCAGAAATCCTTACATACTCCTTGGTACCTGGTCAAACACGCAGTAATAAACAATGTCCCTTATTTGTAGAATTTCAGATGGACGTTGGTTTCTCCTTACTGTCGGTAAGGGACACTTCATATTGGCAACACTAATGGAAGCTGGTGGCTGCACAGAGGACGTAAGTACCTTTTTTCTGGAATAACTTTAATTATACATTAGAGATGTTTCGATCTCAAATCGAAGTTTAACTTTTATTCAAAAAAATGTGTAGGTACTAAACGATATGTAAGTGCAAAATACAAGGTGTAAACGGACCCTTCACGAAGCCGTCAACCAAGTACTTTGTACATCAAAGTAATTAACTACGGAAAAATTACTACTGGGAAACGACTTTTCTTTTGGGGTGAATAATCACGGTTTACGGTAGGACCTTAATGTTACGCTCTTCAAATTGAATAGTACAGGGGTCAATGGGGTCATGGAGGTATTTAAAGTAAAGTTAGTGAAAAACCAGTATTAGAAAAAAAACTTCAAAGAAAAAATAAAGGATCTTTGATCTCCAATATCTCCGTACCTATCGGAGGCTCTCAGGTTCTTTTAAGAAACGCTTAAGGATTTGTATTTAGGTAGCATAATAAAAAAACGTCAGAACGCGCGGCAAGTCCGAGATCTATAAACGTTACTTAGCATGTGTATGATAGTTGTGCGATAGTCACATACATAAATTCTAGACAAAGTGCTAATAGCCCCAAGCCGACCGACTTATCTAAATACTCCTTTAGGTCTGCCTCGTTTGTCTAGTAGCGGAGCATGAGGTCCTGGGTTCGGTTCCCAGTTCGGGCAGTGTTATAGGGTTTTTCATCAGGAATTTCTCAGTATCAGCCACGGAGTATGGATTTTTACCCGGTTGATGGCAATAGGCTCGCCTCCTATCACGTGGAACTTTAAAATAACTAGCGAAATGAGGGTGTACTAAACCTCTGCCTAAACCTTTGGGGATTACAAGCGTGATGCAATTATTGTTTTTCTTAAATTTCTAGGCTGTCGGAGTAACACCTCCTTCGCCATTTTACGTGGAAGAGTGCGAAAGTTGTTTGGAGTTGCTGTATGATGTGGGACTGAACAAATACCTCGCATCCTGGTACTGTTCCAACTCACAGCCTCAGGTGGAAACTTCACCAGAATATCTTACGAAATATGGGAAGAAAATAAGGGACGTTAATAGTGAGTTGTGTGTTGTTGTAATTGCACAGAACAGAGTGGTTTGGAGGGAGAAAGGGGAGGCCTGTGCCCAGCAGTGGGACACAATGTAGGCTATAAAAAAAAATTGTGTGTTGTGTTTCTGTCCTGCTTTTAATCACCGTTGCTTGAAAAAATCTTCAACAAACGTTTTAATTGCTACGCTAGCATAGCTCTTCTCAACCCAACTAATCTAACTATTTTAGGATCGGCTTACAGTCTAACCGGATTACCGGATGCAGTTGAATACCAGTTTTTTACATGGAGCTGTCTATTAAACCTTCACTGGCAACAAAAAGCCTTTTCTTTTTATAAAATCAGACCCTCTGAAACATCGATAAATGCTTTAATTCCAAGATCTATAAAAGTTACTCAGCACATAACACTTAGCGTGCTAAGTGCAGTTTGATAGTAATCTAGCAAACTGCAAGATGGAGACGGCTATATGTCGAAGCGAAAACATGCTAACTAACGTTTTATGTTTTTTTTTTTCGGATGGGAAATCATCAAATGACCCCTCCCGCTCTGAGTGGAGTGGAAGGGAGTGTCAGAATTTTACTGACTAAAACCCATGCATGTTCCTTCTTTGCCCTTTGGGTTCCCGGGCCGCAGTATCTCTTTCGAACAGTCCTCGGCCTTAGATTGTATTGATGCACAACACATTCAACACGTCTAATACATAACCATTTATTCTTCCAGCACTAAAACCCGACTCGACACTCAAAAGCTCAACCCTAAAGCTCTCAAAACTACAAACGGACAAACGTCGTCACAATTCCTCTGAACAAATCAACGTGGGGTCTAGCACCAGCGACATGAACTCCATGAATTCTCTCACTAACTATGGCAGCCACCATAGTTTGTTCGCTCAGTCTTATAATACTGCGCAAAAGTATAGACACTCGAGCTTGGATGTCAGTGGTTATTCTGAAGATTCTAATAGCTTGAAGAGTAATAGGTAAGGTGCCCATTGTCATTCTGTTGTCTTTATTATTCGAGGGAAAAAAAGAAGGAAGTTCTCAATTCAAATTTTTGACATGGCAGTTATGTCCTTTTACATTTTTTTTTTATACCTCGGACAGCAGCTAAAGCAAACCAACAGCATCCGTATTCTGAATAGAGTAAAGGTCAATATGATTTGGACGGTGATGTAAAATCAGAGGTAAAATACCGGTGAAAGGATTGTATCCTATGATATGAAATTAAATCTGCTGCCAAAGTAAACTATGCTCAAAAACACATCTTTTAAAATTAACTTAAATACTGTAAATATGGGCCAAAATAGCCACTTTGTGGGGCCCTGCCACAGCCAGAAGGCGTCGCGGTAGACCTCTCAGGAGATGGCGGGACGAGCTGGACGAAACTGACGATCAGTGATCCACATTAGCCCTGGACCATAAAAAGTGGAAGTCTTAGGGAGAGGCCTTGGGCCCAGCGATGGTACGAAGCGGGCTAATAGTTACAGAATCAGTATTGTAAAGATATGGATAATATTCCCAAACTGCTTTATGTAGCTCTTAAATATCGTAACCTTGTTGGTCTAGTGGTCGCAAGCGCGGCTGCTGAGCATGAGCTCTTGGGTTCGATTCCCAGGACGGGCAAAGTGTTATTGGGTTTTTCCAACAGGAATTTGTGAGTGGCAGCCACAGAGTCTGGATTAGTGCCCGGTTGATGGCAATAGGCTCACCTCCTATTACATGGGACTTAAATGTAACTGGCGAAATGTAGGTGTACTACCTTCGGGGATTACAGGCGTGATGTTATGTTATGTAAATAATGATTCATGCTCGTTTCAGTGAAGTAAGTGAGGAACGAGTACAAGGCAGAAGAGCGGATAGAGAGCAAAGGAATCGTCGGGATTCTTCTGGATCAGATTCAGATTGGGACAGGCTGGTAAGAAAAATGTTATCTTATATTTTTAAACTTCTTCGCAGGGACCGGGTTAAAAGGTCGATCGATTAACCGGTTAGCCCTATATATAACCCATAAGTTTGGTTAATCATAATAGGGGTTAACTCATTTAATATAATTTATTAACATATTGCTGATTAACCTCTATGAAAGAGAGGAAGGACCGAGCGCGGGCTAACTCAGTCACTGTCTTGCATATTTTTTACGTTTAAAAATTAACGCCAAAAGCGTAAGACACGCACAAAGCATGACTTGGCTGGTTAACACTATAATACGGGTTAACCTTAACTCTAGGGTATTTCAACTAACCCTAAAAAATAACCCGATTAAAACCCTATACGGGCAACCGTTTCGGTCTCTGCTCATTGATATTCCACTAACAAGGAGAACGTAATAATATGTGCATTTATTTTAAACATTTCTTGAAGGTCTGTATGGAGACGTACATTAAATCTAACTGAGGATGTATATTGTTGATTTCAGGATGGGAGCAGAGCCAGTGGAAGTATTGATATGTCTGATATCCGGAAATCCTTGCTGAACGAAATAAATCACGTAACTGCACAAAGGTGAGATAAATATCTAAACTAAAAGTAAAAAAACTGCTCTACGTCGTTGTAACAGATTTAAAATACAATCTAACATCAGACTTGTATTACAACAAGGGTTACGAAGAGGTGTACCTACAAGGTGTAAACGGACCCTTCACGAAACCGTCAACCAAGCATTCTGTATGTACATCAAACTAAGTATCTCTATGCAAAAATGATAGGGATATTTTTGGGGTGAAAAATCACGGTTTACGGTAGGCATTGGCGTATCTAGAGATATTTTCCAGGGGGGGCCTGGCCCGTGCCTTGTTGACAGTGGCGTAGCTAGTCCTAGTAGGGCCCCGGAAAAAAATTTTTTTGGGGGCCCTTTTTACCCCGAGTGCGGCCAAACCCAAAAAGAAGAGAAAATCAACAAATTATTTTTGCAAAACTAAGAAAATAGCATCCTGACTTGCATCGCTTTAGCTGTCATTCATTTTACTAGAGAATGTGTGAGCGAGCAAAGTGAGACAAAAAAACTTGAAAAAAAAACTTCTAACTGCGATCATGACTGACTGGATCATGAAGGTTAAGACTTCAATGAAGCGCTAGAAAATTACAGCATCCTGAAAGGGTATAAGTGTTCATCGAAAAGCGAGCGAAGCGAGCTCGAAAAATTGGTGTTTTTGAACAGCGATTAGTGAAGCCTTCATCAAAGAGCGAGCGAAGCGAGCTCGAAAAATTGGAGCTTTTTGGACCGCCCGTGTTAAGTTATATTTTCAATTTATCTTTTATCAAGAAGAATATTTGAGGTTGAGAGAAGATTTTGTTTTTGTTTCCTCGTCGGGGGCCCTTGTTACTCGGGGGCCCCGTATAATTAATACGGCTGATACGGCAGTAGCTACGCCCCTGCATGTTGAGATACATGGGGCTAGACTTCATTCGGCTTCCTATTTACAAGTGGTCAATGAGCAGAGCACAACTAGCATCGTAATTCGTAAATTAAATAGCTCTAATTATACTTCATATGTAGATACCTTGTCGCTGTAAAGTCATGTTCATGCCTTACTTTACAAGCTTGATCAGTGAACTGCCTCACAAAACATTTTCAAATCAGAATTACAAGGCCCACAAGGTGATTTCTTTACCAACTTGAACAATTTGAGCTAGGTGTAGGGCATTTATTTTAAGTAAGTAGGTAGGTAGGTCGGAAAAATGGACCTTGTTATTGGTGCCATTTTTCCGTCCATAACAGTATTCCTAAATAACTTTCGAGGTCATTAAATTAAATTTAAACCAACTTTTTTTTTGTGCCCAGCATAGAATTTCGAATCGGTAACCCAACATCCTGGGGTGGGCACCAGACCATTCTGGGGTGGGCACGGCCCACCCGGCCCCCCCCCTATATACGCCTATGACGGTAGGATCTATGTAACGCACTCAAAACATTGTGCTGATGGATGTATTGAAAAGTATAGGGGTCTTAGAGGTATTTAAAGAACTGTGACCTCTAAAACCTCCGTAAGTATAAGGTTCCAAGGTATAGTCCGGGAAAAAAATATATCACACTGATGGGGAGAACAAGTGCCTTTCGGCTTCTTAAAGGGTCTTTTTTACCCACTATACATCGTTATCGTTATATATATCGTTAGGTACTCCGTTTCACCAGTTTTGTTTAAGTCCCAT
The DNA here is from genome assembly GCA_905220335.1 of Noctua pronuba. Classification (NCBI taxonomy): domain Eukaryota; kingdom Metazoa; phylum Arthropoda; class Insecta; order Lepidoptera; family Noctuidae; genus Noctua; species Noctua pronuba. Next base: position 11,866,436 of record LR999902.1, read on the forward strand.
GTAGTTATGGGCGAGTCTATTGCCATCAACTGTTCAAAAATCCAGACCCCGAGCTGCTCCTGAGACCTCATGAAAAAAATCTACACTCTTTGTCTCACATTGGAATTAAACCCAGGACCTCATGCAATAGCACTTGCGTCCAATAAGGTCAACGAGGCAATCAATAAAGATTTTTCAAAACACTTTCTCGAAAACTGGTTCTTCTCGCACTACGATTAGGTTCAACATGCAATGTATTTCATACGCGTGGATTTTTAATATTTTTCCGCACACTTGCGGAAAAAAAAACATATTAGGCTGTTAAGCGGCTCTTCATACCTTTGCTTCTTCTTCAACCTGACGAAAGCAAACCGCGGAAAATAGCAAATTAAATAATAGTTTCCTAATAATTCATGACAAAAACACTTTTCGTTATATTATTTTATTTCTTCGAAAGTGTATTGAGAAACGTCGTTTGATACGCGTGGGGATGTGTTACTGCAATTCTCAGCTCCATAACAACCTCGCCTAGCGGCTCGGGTGTGAATTCCGCCTCGAATGCAATAACAAAGTTTCCCCACTTATATCAAAATGTACTATTTCTTTTCTTTCTTATAATTATGATATTTTTTTAAACATCTCCCACACGCCTTTTACAGAATTACAGCAGGTGAAGAAAACGTGTTATTCCACTTCGTACAGCTGGAATCTGAAAAGGGTGTACTGATTGCTCCAGTAAAGAATATAGAGATGCAAGCCAACAATGTACTATACTCATACATAATGAAGACATTCAGATCTGCTTGTAAACGCATACATGAGCTGTTGCAGCATAGCATACGGTAAAAATATAGAATATCATTATATTTTTTCTTGATTTGTTATTGTTAGATTATTTTGAAGTAGTTTGAAGTTTAAATATTTATCGTTGACTTATATTAAACCGGGTTTGGCCATAGAAATCAGGGCCGTCCTAAAACTTGTTGTGTTGACGATATCTTCAAAGTCGTGGGAAACACCTGGATACGGGACACACAGAACCGGGAAGTGTGGCAGAAAAAAGGGGAGGCCTATACCCAGCAGTGGGTGATTCTGGGCTGATATGATGATGATTAATATTTAACCGAGAGAGATTGATAGAAAAGGAGGCTACGTATATCGGTAAGCGCAGCAATGGAAGCCTCCCAGCTATATGGACCGTCGACCTTAAAATCTTCATATATTGTGGAACAGTGGTGGATCTGACATCAAGTAAAATGAAGCCTGTGATTTTTCTAGAAAGCCGCAGAATTATTAGTCGTTATTTTTATTCCATCTTATAGAAACCCTATTCATTAGATGGATATAAATTTTCAACATTACAGATTAAGAAATAAAAAAGTTGTTTAAAAAAAACTAAAAATATTTGAAATGGCTGCCCTACGATTATGACGATGATGAAATGGTGGCTGGGTCAGATTAAATGCTGAACGTGAAGGGCAGGGTGTTGTGGCTCAGCTTGGGAGAAGCCTATGTCCAGCAGTGGATTGCTATTGAATGAGTTGATAGAAAAAAAAGCTTGACAAACATGCTTTTTAGGGTTCCGTACCCGAAGGGTAACCAACGGGACCCTATTACTAAGCTTCCGCTGTCCGTCCGTCCGTCGGTTCGTCTGTCTGTCAGCGGGCTGTATCTCATGATCCGTAATAGGTGGACAGTTGAAATTTTTACAGAGTGTGTATTTCTTAAACAAATAATAAAAATAAATTCAAAATTTAAGGGGGCTCCTCTACTACGATACTGAACCCTTCATGCGCGAGTCCGACTCGCACTTGGCCGGTTTTGTTCTAACCCGAGTGCTTATCTTCTCTGATGAGGTCGTATGTCTTAATTTTCAGATTCAAGAAGAACCACGCTCCATCGAATCCTCTGAACAAAATTCTGGTGGCTGTCAAAGAGTATGGGATGCTTTTTCAGGCACCTATTGAGATTTTGAGTCAATGCGGCGTCAGTAAGAAGAACACAGAACCATACTTGTTTTGGGTTGTCGGGTAAACAAAAGAAGGGACGCAAACTTTTACCATAGATTCAGTCTAGAATATTCTAGAGTCTAGAACAGAATTTCCCAAATTCGTTCAGTTCGCGGCGCACTTACAACTTTAGTATTTTGTCTCGGCGCCCTACAATGATATTAGGTAAATAGCTCCAAATATCAAAACATCAACTACAGCTGCAAATTCGGCTTCATTCACAAAAATAAGATGTTGCGAAGGGAATGAGAATTTTTAGAGCTTTTGAACTTAAACTTGGATGGTAATTCGAGTTAGATCTTGTGCATGGAAAGGATCTTGGGACCACGCAAATCTTTCGAATGAGAATGGCAAACAGGAGCGCCTCACGGCGCCCCTCATTACTGTCTATGGCGCACCAAGGCGCCGCGGCCGCACACTTTGGGAACCCTTGTTCTAGAATATTGTGGGAATAGGTCCAGAATCTAGACGCACGCTAGTTGAAAAAAAGCTGTTTCAAATCGAAATGCAACCTTCAAAGTCAATATGCATGTAAAACAGGTGATTTTCTGAACCATGTACTGAATCCGTGGTAAAAGTTCATGTCGCGGTTTGTGTTGTTTGTCGCGATGTCCCATCACGTAACTATATTTTACGGGTCTCCCTTGTTTGACCGAAAGGATTTTGACAAATTTTCACTTCCCAAAAAATTTTTCGCATAATTTCATTTGCCAAATTAGCAAAAAATCTATTCACAAAAAATTGTAACGCAAACCTAATGTTTGGGAAGTGAACGATTAAACTATAACTTGTTTACCAACAAGTACTTTTAACATTTTTTATTTAGTCAAATATTTCAGTTGGAATAACAGTTTTTACGCAAAATCAAATAAGACAAATTCTAAACAGGTTATAATAATATGAATATTAACTATTCTTTTTTTTAGTTAGTAGTGTTTTTTTCCATATTTTTGTTTTCTATATAATATAGTCGTTCCTGGAGTCACAGTTTTAACCTAACCTAACCTTTTTTTTTTAAATAAGTAATTATCCTAATCTAAATAGTTCAGTTCCGGGTAACCTACTAAAAACAATCTCTTTTTTCTATTAATGCAAGTCGTTTCTGGCACTCGCCGGCCGCTGTCGCGGCACCGCTCGCTGCGCTCGCTCGGCTCGTGCGTAGGAGGTCACAGTTTTAATCTAACCTAACCTACCCTATTTTTGCCTTAATATTTTTAGTCTTAACAAATCGTTTCACCAAAAGTTTATTGTCTGAAAATTGTTTACTGTAATAAATCATTTGAGTAAAGACCAAATGCCATAATGACATTATACTTGGTTATATTTTGCCAAGTAAAAATTTGACCAAATAAAAATATGCGTACTAAAATCATTCGAAATATTGCAATGGTATAAAAAAAAGTTGCCAAAATTTGTTTGGGTAATGAAATTTGGTCAAAATCTTTTCGGCAAAACGGTAGGCTCCCATATTTTACATACCAAAATTTAAAAAGTAAAACACAAGTTAAGACTTACAATTTTTTTTTGTTTCAGCCGAGTTTTCAGTGAGCCAGAGCCCAGAGAATTATATTTATGCTATCACGAATCCGTACCTCAAGATCTAACCGAAGTGGCCTATTTGCTCTCTTATTTAGAATAAGGACACGAATATTCAACACAGACTGTATTTTTATGCATTTATAGTAACGTATTCCGTCCAATATACCTAATAATTTTAGTATAATAATATAAGAATTATATTTAATATGTAATATTGATCGATGCAAATTGCAATAAACATTTTTTATTCCGTATCTACCCTGTTTTATTTTGAGTCGATATTGCGAACTTGAGAGCACATAATAGCAACTCATTTTCCTTTTCCACGTTCGATTTGAACCTTCCGCTCTTGGCATTTGAACTTGCCGCCAAATTGCACCGGAAATGTGCTTTTCAGAAATTAAAAGCATTGTTATTGAAGTTGATAGAAAAAGGATTGTCACAAAATATAATTTAATAATAGAAATTCGTAATATAATTTGTCATCGCTGCAAATATTTATCTTAACTATTTTACTGAATGTTTCAGTGAATTATTAAATTAATTACCATAGACAGAAAATTACCAAGCGTTGTTGTGAACATCCGTCACTATCAATCAGGCTATTATACCCAGTGTCGCGTTACGTTAAGGACCACAATGCCACACCAACAATTATAGTCAATGTAATGTCTATTAAACATATTAGGATACATTGTTGAAAAAATTGAGTTGTTTCCGTTAGCCGTCGCGTCGTGTGCGAAATTGCAGATTGTGTGAAGCGTTGCGGTGGTTTAAATATTTCCTAATAGCAATGGCAAATAAAAAATAAAGACAACTGTTTTTATGGATTTCTGTGTTTTTGTGCTGTATGAAGATTTGATTAATGTCAACGATGATAACCAAAATGCAATCACAAGCGAACGTCTCCGTGCCACAATCTGTCACGACGCAACCACAGTCTCAGCAAATAGTTGGAGTAGGAGTTCCTGCAAATGCGGTGATACTGAAAATGTCAGATATTCAGCAGATATCTACAGTCGGTACGTATTACGTGGTGTTTTTGTTGTGAACGTGAACATCTTACAGTCAACCTGAAACTTTCCATGAACTTGGAATTTTCCTAAGAATATCAATAGGCCTACAGGAAGCTTTCTGTGATTGTTAGCATAACATTAGTAATGATCAGCTTTTGTCTTTTTTGCGTAATCAAAGTTGGTTATTAACGTGTGAATGTTGAATGTGTGTACATTTATAATATCCTTGGGAGACTTCTATTTGTGTTATTTTTTTGTTAGGTTATGCAGCTGTCTTATTTTTTATACACCAGCTGTAGCGTAGTGGAACAACAATGCAGCCTCTAAATATTGTAGTTGATTGCATATGCTTTTTTTTCACTGACTGATTGCATATTATTTTATAAATTAGTGACTGTTATTAACAATTTCTATAGTTCATTTCCAATGGTCTTTTCGAATGTAAATTTTAACAAAGTGTTACTGCCATCAAATATATACAAATATGTTGGAAACTTCACTATTTAAAAGAAGAATGGTCAGGAATTTTTCTTTTCTTAATTACTTATTCAATATTTTTACCAACTCCTTATTGAATATTATGCCTGTCGTCATTGTATTGCTTTATAAAGGGCTCCATTTATAATTAATCTTTATGTTCATAAAATCTAACCAGAATATCTTTGTTGTCATCAGGACTACTAGAACTTGCCCACCGAGAGTACCAAGCGGGTGATTATGAGAGTGCGGAGCTGCACTGCATGCAGCTATGGCGACAAGATGGCACGAACACTGGTGTACTCCTCCTGTTGTCTTCCATTCACTTCCAGTGTCGGAGATTGGACAAATCTGCCCACTTCTCCACTTTAGCTATTAAACAGAATCCGCTGTTGGCTGAGGCTTACAGGTAACTTGCTTTTAAATATATTTTATCTATGGTAATATTATAAAGAGGTAAAATGTTTAAGTTTGAATGTAAGGAGGAAAGGCCTGAAATGACTCATCCAATTTCAAAAATTCTATCACTGAAGGAAGACTACCCTATTACCAAGTGCCATAAGACTTATATTTCTGTGTTGCGGAGAAAGTCGCAAGCAGAAGCTAGTGTTATGATAAATTAAAATCAACATAGCTATAGTATTGTGCCTCTATGAACACAATAATTATTGTGAGTGTAGTCATAGATTGAAGAGTTCTAAACATAATGCTTCTGTGATCTATGGTGGTTGACACTTCAATGAAATACCATAGTCACTGAATCATCATCATTCTTCAGTCCTTATTACCAATTCGTTTGGGGTCAGCGCAGGATGTCTTCTTCCATACTTCTCCATTAGTCATAATCTCGGTAGTCACCCCCCTTTCAGCCATATTGTTTATCACACACACAGATTAGGGGAAAACCAATGAAAAATGAATGCCCATCTTTTATTTGCTCTTTCCCTAATCTTATTTATCCACAGTCATAGCATAGTCAAGCCAGCCATCCACACTCATAGTTTATCAGATCCTCATTTATATGATTGTGTCATATTCTTCACCTTGGTAGTATGTATGTGATACCTACATAAACAATCAACTCAAGCTGGCTAGTACAACAATGCCATGACATATCTTGTTCTGAACAAAAGGCATAGTTCAAATTCCAGGCCTTGGTATACAAGTAGACAGTGAACATGATATTTTATTATGTTGAATTGAAACAGATTTTCTAAAACATGGTTTATTGTAAATTAAATGTTTAAAAAAAAACTTTTAAAGATCTAGAATCAAAATGAAAACTGATTAAAATTCAGGGTCAAATACTCCAAACCAAACATTACATGCTAAGACAAAACATAAGTAATTTATTTCAGTGTAGAAGGTATTAGCTTTTGGTATATCTATGGGTATGTTAAGATCTCCCACCTAAAATAATTTTGATGTGTCACTGACAAACCATTTTGGCACCAGCAGCCCATTAAAAATTAGGCCATTTTGAAGTTGTTCAAGTGTATTGCACTCATTTGAAACTGATGTATATTTAGGTGCGCCATTTTGCATGAAATCATAATATGCACTTGAGATTAATCATCATGAAGAATTTGGCTCAAGTTTTAAGACTGGCTTTCCTTATTCTTACTCTGTAGATGGGTTACTTATATCTAAGTATCTTTTCGAAAGGGGCCACAGCACGGGTATTATCTTGATGACTGGAATCCAGTAAAAATACATTTCTTTTTTGCATTATAATGTTATCATTCTGCAAATACCACAGCTCTCGCCTGCTCATTCATCTATGTCACTTTTATGACACCTACATAATATGTGGGCATATGGATGACACACGGTGGAAATTTTTAACTGAAACCATTTTACATTTCGATATTATTTATGATTGTTGATAGCGTGCCGCGAATTTCTAACCGAATGTAAAACACATTCTCATATTGTTCCACAAATTAACATAATTCGAATCGGAAAGGTCGCGTAGGTACAGTAGTCACGCTTTCGACTGCTAGAATATCAGATCATGTTATCAATCATTGGGATATGAATCATATGAATGGCGTAAATATACCTACAACTATGTTATTGCACTCTAAAAAAGCGAAGACTCTAAACATAACCCATTTGATCAAACTGATCCTAATTCCAAACGTCTGCTCTACTTTCCAATTAGTGAAACCAGCTCCCGCTCTAATACAGTATGTACAGACGACAGCACATCAAGCTACCAGAAACTGTCAAATTTTCCCAATCAACCTTGAACCTAATGCTTTTGCGATAAGGTTGAAAATCTATTAAAGAAATTTGACAGATTGTAGTAGCGTGATGTGCTGGCGTCTGTACAATTGACTGTCCTACTTTGATTCCCCATAAAGTTTCATTCCTACAATCACACGAATTGAAGAACGAAATCTGACGGTCAGAGATCGTCAAGATATCATTGTCTCGACGAAATATGGTACTGCCAAACCAATGCCGCATTGCAAAAGATACCGTTTATTGTTCGTCTCTATGAAGGCTTACGGTACGGTAGAAGATGTTTCTGTTATGCCAGTAAAGCCGTCACGCTTATAATCTTCGACCGTTGGTAAGCAGGGGTGTAATAGTACCTGTACTTCAGGTAGAAAAATATTATGAGTCATTGACCCAGCACTTGCCGACGGTGGTGTTTAGACGATAGGGGAGCGCATTGGTTCGTGCGAATTTTAAAAGTAAATTGTACGGGGGTGTTTTTACGAACCCCATAATTCGATCGCATGAGCCTTTTCGTGTAAAGCGTCGTTCGTCGCCTGCATACAGAAAACGTGTTTTTTAAGAATGCTATGTAAAATGTGCTGCATCAGTACAATGTATTTCTCCTCACATGAAGGTCTTATTTGTAAACAAAAACAGTATCGAGTTTTCGCATCAATCACATGCTCTAATTTACATAATGATCTTTTTGATCTTTGTAAGAAACACACAGTATGAATAACACGACAGTCAAGTAAACTGCTTCGAATTTACACATACATTTTTCACACACAATATCCCATATTGTGTTTACCAAATAAGACAACACAGAAACACGTACGTCATTAGTGTTTATATTCTTTGGGAAAGACGGCCCTTAATCTTCATCCTTCTGCCAATTTGTTTGAAGTCGGCGAAGCATGACTTCTTGTCCCACTTCTCTATTACTTGTTACCTCAGTAGAAATACCTTCTTGCACACCCAAAAGGCAGCCCTTAACCTTCCTTATTTCCTCCAGCAACCTAGGCAACGTGTACAAAGAGCGGGGTCAGCTGCAAGAGGCGTTGGAGAACTACAGGCACGCCGTCAGACTAAAGCCCGACTTCATCGATGGCTACATCAACCTCGCCGCGGCTCTCGTGGCCGCTGGAGACATGGAGCAGGCGGTACAAGCTTATGTTACCGCCTTACAGTATAATCCTGTAAGTATTCAAGATCTTTAGTACCTAGTAAGAACATTCAACGCGGCTTAGAATAATTTCAAAGGCATTCAAAAAGAAAGACTATAAAACAAAACTTTGAAAAAGCACTTTCGTGCGAAGAATTGTACCGTTTCACATTTTCTTTAACGCGTTTTGATAAGCAGTAAGCACCCTACAACTGAAAATCGGGGCTAAGTAAGTTGCTATAAGTCGGGGAATCAGGCTTAAGCAAATGATTTTATTTATTTATTTAGGAATATTCCATCCGCATGCACGCGTTTTCGCGTTTAATTCGTACTAGTCCAGTTCAGATACTTAGAGCAACTAATTGCGAAGACCTTTCTAGCCTACGCGACGCGGAAATAAATGATAGGGTAGTAGGTATACAAGTACTTGTTCCTAACTTCCGAGTGTTTACGTCCACCCGTAAAATTCCATAAGTTTTACGAGCAAGGGACTGAACGGAGAGCTCTTTACGTTCTATCCACTCACCCTATTTATAAAATGTTCGAAGGGTGAAAGCGGCTGCAGTTGGACGAGCTTTACTACCGTGGCAAACGAAACCTACGAATGCTATTTAGTCGAGTTCATAATATTTGAATTCGATATTTTTATTCCAATTTTTGCAAGGCGTATGAAACTGAACATTTTTATGCACAATTTAAAATTTTGCTATGATCTAATCTATTGACAAGCTTATCACACCTTTATGCTAATAAGGCGCTTTATAAACGTGTTGATTCTGTTTGTGAGTCATAGATCTACTTGTTGCTATCAGTGACAAGTTATGTGATATTGCCGCATATGCAAAGACAAAGACAAAGCAATTCAGGCGATAATTAATGTATTAAATTATGTATACACACCAAAAAACAAGCCAAAACTACGTCATATCAATTTAAGGTCACTCAATCTTTTGTCTTAATATGGAACATAAATAAATTCTGGTATTATATTATGCGGTAATACTAGTCGCCCTATCTCAATACATTGTTGGTCGTATGCCAGAAAAACAGGTATTGGTCGTAGTTGCCACACTAGGTAATAGGTATCGTATTTGGTAACCGCATAGTCAGTACGATAGCACCAATGCAGCTGCCCTTCACCGGCCTAGAAAATTAGTACTGACAAGTTGGGCAATTGCGCCATTTGTCATACATTATTACAAATAGTACCGTATTGTGTGGCTCATGGAGTGTTGTAAAATGGGACTTAAGGAGATACAAGACGTTTGAGACGACTTAGGATAGGAGACGGGCACCCGAGATCATTAATGCGTTTACCAATCACGGTGACATGACAGCATTTACCTAACATCCCTTTACTATCTACACTAATATTATAAAGAAGAAAGATTTGTATTTTTGTGTGTGTGTGTGTATGTTTGTAATGAATAAACCAAAAACTCCTGGACCGATTTCAAAAAATCTTTCACCGATGGAATGCTTCATTATCCCTGAGTAACATAAGCTATATTTATTACTAGAAAAAATTAGGTGGGGGGGGGGAATTAGGGGAAAATAAATGTCCACCCGTGCGAAGCCGGGACGGGCCGCTAGTCTAGTCCTTCATATATTTGAGAAAACTACATTCAGAGTTGTAAACCTAGACTTATTAGGGAATGCTATCGTGTGAAAGAAGTTAATAGTTCTAGGCTGTACAAAATGCCGTATTTTTGCAGTAAGTGATAATGCCGCAATGCGGGTGAAGTGGTCGCGAATGCGATGCAGTTAACCTCTACCTTTGCACACGAATAGACTAGGACATCGATGTATTCTCTATGATCTCACCTCATAGCGCGTCTGCTGTCTAGACTTTCGCAGACTATATCGACATAAACTAGATTCAGCTCTTGTAATAGAATCACTCTCTCCAAACAAGACTGGCCTTAGTCATTATTCCATTTAACTTTACGAAACGTGTATCGTAATGTAAGTAAATTTAAACGGATTATGGAGCCATTAGCTGGCCTAGTCTTACTACTACATATTATAAATGCGAAAGTGTTGTTTGTTACTCTTTCAAGCAAAAACTGCTGAACGGATTTGAATGAAATTTGGCACTTAGATAGTTTATAACCTGGATTAACTCATAGGATACTGTTTATCCAGATAGTACGATCCCGTGGCACAATTACCTATCTCCACACGGGCGAAGCCGCGGGCATATGCTAGTATTTTGATACTTTTAGCTGTAGACTAGACTAAAAGGATCTAAAAATTAAATATTTCAACTTGCATTTTACCTAAGTTTAAATAAAGAGTTGTCTCTTCATTGTTCAATGCGAACACAGGCTAACGGGACACGAAAACAAAAGGTCTCGGTGTCACGCGTCTGCATCGATGCAGATCTTGGTAAAAAGTTGATGAGTCTAAAAAAGATCAGTCTTTACAAGCATTACGATTAACTAGTATTCAATCTAGCGTGGTCACGATGCTTACAAACATCTTTAAATAGTTTATATATTTGTTTTTCATATTTAAATGTACAGCCATGAGTCAACTCTCATCAGTGGTAACATGTTGACATTTACAGCTCCCTTATATCGTAGCAATAAGGATGATTTTCGTAGTACAAGTGTGCCTGTACTAGCTTAAGGTTATACGGAAGACCACTGATGCTGATTCTTATCTTGTTTTTATTATAACTTGTTTGTCAAGCCGATGATAATGAATTTGTCTGTATAATTGATTAGAATAGGAAAATAAGTCAGGCAATATCTTGTACATAAATTAAAGTAACAATGTACACGATATACCGAAGCCAAAAGGCACTTGTTCTCCCCGTCATTGCGATCATTTTTGGGTTCTAGACCATACTTGGGAACCTTCTAGCTACGGAGATATTGGGGGTCAAATTTCCAACTTCTTCACAAGTTTTTCTTAAATACATGTTTTTAATGTAAGATTATTTACTTTAAACACCTCCACCACCCCGGTACTATTCAATCCATCCATCAGCACAATGTTTTGAGTCCGTTACATTGAGTCCTACGTAAAACGTGATTCGTCACCCAATAAAAAAGTCGTTTCCCAGAAATATTTTTTGCGTAAAGTTACTTAGTTTGGGGTACATAATGCTTGGTTGACGGCTTTCGTTAAGGGTTCGGTTACACCCTGTATACATCAGTAGCGAAGAGTCAATTTTTGTAAGAGGTAAACCGGAGCACATATCTTTAATGTGATTATATTATTTGTCTATAGAATACTGACTGTGCCATTTTTTCAAAGGGAATCCGCTAGGAATCGGGTTGTATGGAACCTTCGCCACTGGTATATATAGTTAACAGTTACTTTAAAAGCTTTTAATCATGTTAATAGATCCAATTGATTTTATCACTTCTATGTGGACTGTGACATAGTTTACTCCTGGTTTCAACCGCTTGCAACATTACTACGGTCATGCATATTTCTTTGCATGAGTCATTTCTATATCATACATTAAAAATAAGCGTATGTCTAATCTTGACTAGAAAGATATCAACTGCTGTAGGTTTTCACTAGTTTCAGACACCATTTTTTATCTTTAAAACTATGTGCAAATTACGTAAAGAGCATAAAATATTTCATAGTAAATAGAATATTGAAACATGTATTTAAAGTTATCTACCACACCTACTTCAACAAGGTTTTCGCTTATAAATTGGATACTTACCTGTTTCCAATCAAACAGTACTTTACTAAAACTTTAGAAAAAACTTTCTTAGCATACTATTGTTCCACGTTACTAATGCCTCATAACTTGACGGCACGATTGGTGCAGTGGCTGAGCGATTGACTGGTGCGCTGCGAGTCGCGGGTTCGATTCCCGCACGGAACAAATATAAAATGTATGGCCATGGCCCACAGATAGTTGTTCCGGGTCTGGCTGTTTGCGTGTGTGAGTTTAAATGTTTGTAAACGCACCCTCGATACAGGAAAAAATTCTAGTGTTCGGCAAAATACTTCACCACCACCAACACTTTCTGGAGCCCTGATACAGCCAGAAGGCGCCGCGGCAGACCTTGTAGAAGATGGCGGGACGAGCTGGACAAAACCAACGACTAGTGGCCCACATTAGCCCTGGATCGAAACAACTGGAATTCATGGGGAGAGGCCTTTGCCCAGCAGAGGGATGACGCAGGCTAACAGTATCAGTGAGATGCAACATTTAAAACTAATTTTTTGTTGCTATCAGATTATTATGAAGAATATTCAGTCTGTGAATATAAACCTATCAATCATAACAATCTAGCCTAAAAATATTACAGTTAGCTTAAAAAAAAACTGTTTGCCTACTAAGATCTACAATAAAGACAGCTTTTATATTATGTGGCCTTCAGTGTCAATTATTATATGTCAGACTGTTCTTAGCAATTACCTATTGTTACGTTTATGTGGTAGTACTCATAGGTAGCAAACAAAACAGTGTAATATTCCACGATGTTTTCCTTTATAACATCATACTGATGGAGTTGCCTACTTTATTATATTAGAGGTGACCTCACTGATTAGAAATACTTTATTTTTATGCCGGTTTTCTTCTGATAGGGTGTAAATAGACTTTTAACGAAGCCGAAAGGCACTTGTTCTCCCCGTTATTGCGATGATTTTTTTGTTCTAGACCATAGCTGGGAACCTTCTAGTTACGGAGTTATTGGGGGTCAAAGTTCCAACTTTTTCACAAGTTTTTTTTTAATACAAATTTCAAGGTTATAACTTTACTTTAAATGACTCCATGACCTGTTTACTATTCATTGCATTCATAAGCACAATGTTTTGAATGCGTTACATTGAGTTTTACCGTAAAAGGTTATTTTTCGCCCCAAAAAAAAAGTCGTTTCCCAGCAATAATTTTTGCGTAGGGTTACTTAGTTTGATGTACCTACAGAATGCTTGGTTAACGGCTTCGTGAAGGGTCTGTTCACACCCTGTATATGTTCCTCGTTGATCTTACAATATTTGCTAGTTTACCCTGTATAATGTGTTAGATAGCTAAACCGCCTTCGAACGATGTTTGAGGCCGTAAATCAAATTTATTACCAGAAGATTAAACGGCGCGGCGATCCCAGAATTAAAACGTTCGTTATTAATTGCTTTACAAACTGTAAATGTGGCTTTTTACCTTTGGATTTTTGCTATGCTATTTTTATTCAATATTTGCTTGTTTTCCTTATATAAATAGTAAATATGCATTAATTAAAAGCGGGAAATAATTCATGTATCGGATCATAATAACTCGTACAGCAGTAGAAAAGTAAAACATTTTAAGAGGAAATATTTTAAAGTTTTAACACGTCTCGAATGTCTGGCGTATTTGTTGGTTTATGTTAATTTACTTTCGTTTCGATAATCACTTTAAGAGAAAAATCCTTTGTTCTCTCACATTTTGTATTGCAAAAATCAATATTTCTCGTAGTAACTGACTCGGATGAAATTCCTGGAATAAATATAACTTTGACGCTGTTAAAGTCACAGAGTAGGCGTGGCTTGTAATGTGGTTAAAGTAAGTCTTAAAAATCCCTTCTTCTGGTGCAGGTGCACTTTAATACCAGGTAATTAATGGTTATTGGATAGAAAGGAGGTGACTGCTAGTGCTGAGTTGACAAGTAATAGAGAAGTATGGAAGAAAAAGACATGCTGCGCCGACCCCAAATAAATTGGGATAAGGGCAGGAGAATGATGACGATGATAGATCAACAGTTCCCAACGCGATTGATTGACACGGTGCAGTGAGCAATTATTGTCATTTAATTGATGTATAATACCGATTGTACCGGCAATATTGCTTGGTGACTATCGAGAAGTAATCTTATGTTTATAAACTTCATGTCCGGCATTGGCAAGGCTGTTAGCCGTCGCGTTTATGCCGTAATGAGAAGGTTAGAGGAATACGTCAAAAGGATTTGTTAGTTGCGTTATATGCTCTTATTATAAAGACAAAATAGAATTATTATTCAAAATCAAAAGCAAACCCAAAATATTTTATTTCACATAGGCCTAGATGGGCACTTATAAAACGTCGACAAAAAGGTGCACGGTTCGGGTTGGTCGTTTCTTATGGAGAAGAACCGGCAAGAAACTCCATGGTTACTCTTTTCAAATCATTGTTATTGCAGTCCACCTGCAAATCGAAAAGATGCCTTACCAACGATCACCCGAATCGAAGAAGAAATAACTGCTGGTGTTCCTATCTTTGCATAAAGATTCTTGGGACGATCTTATGCGACAACCAATCAGATCAATTTGGATCCTCTTCGATCCTCTTATTTCCTGATTTCATAAATCCATTTTAACTCTATTTATTTTGTTCACAGGACCTTTACTGCGTTAGGAGTGACTTGGGCAATTTGCTCAAAGCTCTTGGTCGTTTGGACGAGGCTAAGGTAAATATAATTTCCTCCTCGACTTTCTGGTTTGCTCCGAAGTTAACAGGATCCTCTAAAAGTTTCCTTTGTACCATATCAAATTAGCGTACTCTCTGCTCTGTAAGCGTACACTGCTCTTGCGTATATACATCAGAATAATTTGCAACTTGCGTCAGCTTTCCTTATAATGGTTTCGACTATTAGTTCTCATTGTTGTCTAAGTTTTACCCTCAAATGCGCCATTGAAGAGTCTAGTCAGTTGAAACTATTATTGAATCTGTGGAACAGGATGGGAAATCGATGCTTTGTTTGGCCACACAACTTCCGTTTCCAATCTTGTTGCACCACACAATATATACAGTCACAAAATATTAAACATCTTATGTGTATCGTTATCTGATAATAAAATTACGTTTGATAAGTTTGATCCACTGTTTATATCAATGGTTGACATTGACTCAATACAAGGACATTTCTGCGTAGCGTATTTTTACACGTACATTTTTTATTGAAGCTTGCCGTACACATGGGTCTTATATAGAATTTTAATAATGTACACAAAAAGTACATGTCTTATACAATAATACAAAAACTTTCCGGGGAAAGACGGGAGCGTAATATTTTGTGACAGCGTTTTTGCGTTTAATATCAATTCTCGACACAACATTTGTCCAAGGAATCTAATTGTTATGTTATGTAATGTACTAAAATTCATACTGCTTCTTGTTCTTAACAATGTTGTGTGGAGTATTGAACAGTGAAGGAGAGTAAACTAATTCACGTCGCTATACTAAACGTTTGAGACAACATTCAATCCTGTTCTCTTCAAAACCTAGTTAACATTATAATCCTTGTGCTTGTAGTGATTTCTTATTACAATGGAGGATCAGAGGAGTCAGTAGTGATTATTTCATTAGTGGTATGACGTAGTGAGTTTATTTGTATTATATGATTTGGTCATCCACATCATGCCTGTCGCATACTCTGCATGAGGACAGCGTGAGCTGGACAATGATCCTCTCAAATCATAAATATTTGATTTGCAATATAATTTGTTAATGAAGACGATCGGGTGACACAAATTGACTCAAAATCAACTAATTTTCTATTATATTTTCACAAGGTGTTGTCTGGTAAGGCAAGTGTAGGTGTGACCGCTGCTGTATCTAGCTGGGTTATGGTTCGTACGACACTCGCTATCCCGCCGCGATGCCGCCGTGTCTGCTGCAGGTAAAGTGGAAAAGGTTTGCAAGAACTAAAGTAAGAACAGGACTCGGATACAACTCGTGCTCTTGACTTATCCATTGTCGTGACCATCTTCTCTCATCGGCTAGGAAGTGGAAGCGTTTCACTTGTGGTTGGCTCGTTTGTTTCGTGACGTATGATTTATTTATTATTTCCTGTTTATACAAGACGTATGGATGTGCGGTTGCACTTGGTTTGCACTGGTTTTTCGTTTGCATTTCCTACTGATGTGTGTGGCAGTCGGCGTAGTTTCGTTTCTCTAGGGTGCTGTTTGCGTAATGTTTTGTGTATGCGATTGATGTTTGGTGATCGTAGCTTCTGGTGTACACGTCGATCACCCAGCATCACTCGTAGCGAACGTGTAATTACTGACATTGGCGTAACATACATTTCAGAACATCATTACATTAAAATATTGTTTTCGTATGGTCATTAACTTGTTCTTTTTTCGTGTGTGTAGGCTTGTTACTTGAAGGCAATAGAAACGAGGCCAGACTTTGCAGTGGCATGGAGTAACTTGGGATGCGTGTTTAACGCACAGAGTGAAATCTGGCTGGCCATTCACCACTTTGAGAAGGCCGTTGCACTAGATCCGAATTTCTTGGACGCCTACATTAATTTGGGAAACGTTCTCAAAGAAGCCAGAATTTTTGACAGGTGAGTTTAATTTATTTCATTGGACTATTCAAACAGACAAGATCAGAACTTAATATTCATAGCACATTTCATTTTACACATGTATAAGTATGCAAATTACATATTAATGTATTGTCATTACCATTTCAATATCGTAAACACACATTAATATGGGACGGCACGTTAATTAACAATAATTTTCCATGTTCAATAGGGCTGTGGCAGCGTATCTTCGCGCGCTCAATCTGTCGCCAAACAATGCCGTGGTCCATGGCAATTTGGCGTGTGTTTACTACGAACAGGGATTAATTGACTTGGCAGTTGACACGTACCGACGAGCCATTGAGTTACAACCAAACTTCCCTGATGCATATTGTAATTTAGCGAATGCACTGAAAGAGAAAGGACAAGTCGCTGACGCAGAGGAATGTTACAACACAGCTTTAAGACTATGTCCATCACACGCCGACTCGCTCAACAATTTGGCGAACATCAAACGGGAACAAGGATACATCGAGGAGGCAACTCGTTTGTACTTGAAGGCTTTGGAAGTGTTCCCTGAATTTGCTGCAGCTCACAGCAATCTGGCTTCAGTACTACAACAGCAAGGCAAACTAACCGAAGCCCTCATGCATTACAAAGAGGCAATACGTATTCAGCCAACTTTCGCTGATGCGTACAGTAATATGGGCAACACGCTCAAAGAGATGCAAGATGTAGCAGGCGCGTTGCAATGCTACACTAGAGCTATACAGATAAACCCAGCATTCGCTGATGCTCACAGCAATCTTGCTAGCATCCACAAAGACTCTGGAAACATTCCTGAAGCTATCCAGTCGTACAGAACGGCTTTGAAATTGAAACCTGACTTCCCTGATGCGTACTGCAACTTGGCTCATTGCTTGCAAATTGTTTGCGACTGGACCGATTATGAGTCGCGAATGAAGAAGCTCGTTAGCATTGTGGCTGAGCAATTAGAGAAGAACAGACTGCCGTCAGTTCATCCTCATCATTCCATGTTATACCCGCTTACACATGATTATAGAAAGGCGATTGCCGCGCGGCATGCTAACCTATGTCTCGAAAAAGTGCAAGTTCTGCACAAGCCAACATTCAAGTTCCCGCGTGAGTTGCAAGGACGCCTACGTATTGGTTACGTCAGCAGCGACTTCGGTAACCACCCAACCTCTCATTTGATGCAGTCTGTACCAGGTCTTCATGATAGAGCTAAAGTAGAGATTTTCTGCTACGCTCTCAGCCCAGATGATGGCACCACATTCCGTTCCAAGATCGCCCGAGAGGCGGAACACTTTATTGACTTATCTCAAATGCAATGTAACGGCAAAGCGGCCGATAAAATCTACGGTGACGGTATTAACATTCTCGTCAATATGAACGGTTACACAAAAGGAGCGAGGAACGAGATATTTGCGTTGCGACCGGCCCCCGTGCAAGTTATGTGGCTCGGATATCCGGGAACCAGCGGGGCCAGCTATATGGACTATTTAGTGACGGATGCAGTTACGTCGCCCCTAGAATTAGCGTCTCAGTACAGCGAGAAAATGGCGTACATGCCGCATACATACTTCGTGGGCGATCATAAGCAAATGTTCCCGCATTTGCAGGAGCGTCTCATTCTCAGTGATAAACTTAAAGCTCACAATAATTTAGGAAGTTTACCTGATAATGTTGCAGTCATCAATGCAACGGACTTGTCACCACTTGTGGAGACCACAGACATAAAAGAGATTAAAGAAATTGTAAGAGCGGCTCGACCTGTAGAGATTTCTTTGAAAGTAGCTGAATTACCGACCACCACGCCCATTGAGACAATGATTGCTTCAGGACAAGTTCAGGTAAAAACATTATATTATACATAACTTCTTTATTTTCAACTAGCTGTTCCCCGCAACTTTCGTTCGCGTTATTATAAAAAAGTATTACTTCTCTTTTTTTAATCGAATTTTGATAACAATTTCAAGGGTTTTAATTTTTTTGCACGGAACCTTAATTCTTATTCAAAAATGGAAGTAGCCTTAGTTACTCCTTATGATATCAGTTATCTGCCATGCTATCTGTAAAATTCCTGCCAAAATCGGTCCAGCCGTTTCAGAGATTAGCCGGAACAAACTGACAAAAATTGAAACAATGTGTATTTTCATATGCATTAAGTAAAACCTGTTATTTTGATAATACAAACAGACACTTCAATTTTATTTATTTGTATAGATTATTTTATAAAGAAACTATTGTGGTATGCTAACGTATTCTTAATTTTCAGACTTCAGTAAACGGAGTCATTCTGCAAAACGGACTAGCGACGACACAGACGAACAACAAAGCTGCGACCGGCGAGGAAGTGCCACAATCTATTGTAATAACAACTCGCCAACAATACGGACTACCAGACGACGCAGTGGTCTACTGCAATTTCAACCAGCTCTACAAAATTGACCCGTTAACATTACACATGTGGGTGTACATATTGAAGAATGTGCCCAACAGTGTGTTATGGCTGCTTAGGTTCCCTGCCGTTGGGGAGCCTAATTTACAGAATACGGCTCAACAACTAGGTAAGAAAAGTTCGAACCATATTATTATTTTTGTGGTAAATGTATCTTGCCAAATTGCTTTGAGCAAGGTGCTTTTAAAAACAGGCTGGTGCCTTGTACGATCTGTAATCAAATTGTGTCGCGTCATTGTCGATATATTCCTCGCATTGGCGACCTCTGGTGACTGTGAAGTGTTCAGTCAGTCAGTTAATCTTTCATGATATAAAAACTTGGCCACGACGGAGCATTGTCGACTACAAAAACATACCTCTATTCACAATAGCCAATAAGAGAATTCAAACATTGTTATTCAAACAATAGATCATGTAGAATGACTGAGTCAAGTTTTCAGAGGGTATTTGTAGATCATTGGACACCTAATATCGTGTCCTGGGTACCTTGATTGCCTGCACACTACATGAATTGGAGGACTCTAGTTAGTGATAGCAACTCGTTGCTAAGTCCTCTGCCGACTTACGTAACGCTAAGAAGAAAAAGGGTATTTACAACTGTGTTATTAATAAATCATAATTACTTTTTACCCAGGTCTGCCACCCGGTCGCATAATCTTCTCAAACGTCGCCGCAAAAGAGGAACATGTACGTCGTGGACAATTGGCGGACGTTTGCCTCGACACGCCATTGTGTAATGGTCACACGACCAGCATGGACATTTTATGGACTGGCACGCCGGTCGTCACGCTGCCTGGGGAGACGCTAGCTTCCAGGTAAACTAAGATCTTCTTTTTTGCGTTGTTAGTGCCTAACCTGGTGTCAGAGTTTTTAGACCGCCCATGGGCCTCTGACTTGGCTTTACATGCAGTCGAGAAATATCTCTCAGGCATGTTGGTTTCCTCACGATGTTTTCCTTCACCGAAGCAAGTGATAATCATACAATACGCACACTGACTAACTGAGATAACTAAATAATTAAATTTTTTGATGCTGCAGAGTAACGTGGACTCTTACAAAGGTGGTAATTATGTTGTCTATGGCCCAACAAGCTATGTGAGCAAGAGGCAAGTCAAAGAATGGCTTACTGAGGTGTACCACAGAATAAATGTCCACTCTCTTTGCAAGTTTAGCTGACATTAAAAGTTAGAAATAAGTAAAATCAAATCGAAGTTAAAGTTTAACTTCGATTTTCGCTAACAAGATTAAGGAATCTCACAACAGCCTTTGTTATAAAAAATGTTTTTAAAATGGTTATTGCTTTTGTTACAGAGTGGCGGCATCTCAGTTGAATACTCTCGGATGTCCCGAGTTGATCGCGAGAACGAGGATAGAATATCAAGACATAGCTGTAAGACTAGGAACAGATAGAGAATAGTAAGTAATTCATTTGATAACAAGCAATCCTATCCACCTGACACTTAGGCTGATGTTGCGATAACATTCGTAAAAGGAGTCATTATTCATTATAGCAGCTGAAGAATCATAGTCATACTTTTTATTCGGCACTGGCTTGGGACATTCAGATGTCATCGGCATCCCATTTATTCGACCAGCCGACCGAAACATTATTCATAAGGATAGTCAAATAACGTTTTTCCTCCTTTTTTTTTGCAGTTTAAAAGGCATCCGCGCTAAGGTTTGGGCAGCGCGCACCGAGAGTCCGCTCTTCGACTGCAAAGCGTACGCCACCGGCTTAGAAATGTTATACAATAAGATGTGGCAAAGGTATGCACGCGGAGACCGTCCAGATCATATAAAGGCGGACAAATAGACTGCGGCTGGCACCGGCAGAAACAGTGACGGGACATCTAAGAAACGCCGATGGTGCTAAGTGATAGTGAACCAGTAAGTGATGAAGACGTAGGGAAGTGATGAAGTCTTAATTCGTGAGTGACGATAAAGCCGAGTGCGGACTGTGTGTGATATTAATTGTATGAGCTGGAAGCTCTGTTTAGTGCCGATTGTCAGCTGGTGTCGATCAACCTGATCAATGTAGTTGTACGTTAATGAAATTGTACTCTATAGACATTGATCTGTCCTCCGTCGCCCGGTAGGTGACCGATCAAATTCCGTATGTTATATAATTTGGTTGGTTTAAAACTAAGTCTGTATCCAAAGCATCCTTTGTGGATTTGATACGACAGTTTCGCAGGGCGAATGGTGTATCAGTGATACAGTTGACCATGACCTGGCTACGTTTAACTAACGGTAAGTTAAAATACAAACAGGTTCTTGGATATTTGAAACATGAAATGTATGCTCGCTAGTTTTCGTGTATCTCAATACCTTCCTTATCTGTAGTTGTGCGCTAAAAGGTTCCTAACTATAATCTTACAAATGCAATACTGGTTATGTTCAAGCTGAATTGTGTGAACACTACAAATAAATATTGAGCAATAATATTATGTAAACTGTAGTTATAAAGGGCCCTTGATAACTGTAAAATAGTACAGAGATGTGTAATATGTTACAGGTAATGGGGTGTAAGGTATAAATATAGTTAAGTTGCTTATAGTTGTTTTGCAGGAGTTGTTGCATAGCTTGTATTCAAGTTCAATGTTATAAACATCTAATTATTTTGTAAATTTTAAAACAGAAATACTTAGAAACGAAACCCTTTTATTGTATATCAAATTAAAAAGACAGAAGTAGATAAAGTTCCTCAAACTTAAATCAATTCATATCAATAAATAGACTATAATGTGCTACATCTTAAACTAGATAGGGAAGTTGACATAACATAGAGTCGTTTTTAATGAGGCCTTATATCCATTGTGTTTGTATTGCATTTGCCAAAGTTATGAGTAATAATTAATTGTTATTTAAACTGTACTGTGAAGAATGGAACATTATGTCTGTGTGTTATACCAAACATGGGGCCGTGTGTATTGATACAGGAGCCTACGTAAGACTGAATTTCCGGAACACTAACAGTGCAGACAGTTAATAAATTAGTTCAATTATAGTTATTGTCGCTGCAAGCCGTTGGCGACTCGTTATAGTGTTATAAGAGACTCGTGTTATTCTAAGTAATCATTTGTGATACCAACATTACTATTATAAAATGGCCATGCTTGACGAATATAGTTTTAGACAACTTTTACCCAGCGATTGTAAAACTTTAGACACAATTTGCAGTGAAAAGTGTAAATTCATATTATTTTTTTTCGTTATTTTGGAACATGTTAATTGTTTTTTGTATTCTGACTTTGTAATTTACTTATGATGAGTTTATAAAATGTATTTTGTGTTGAATGATTGTTTTTGTATTACATTTATTCATGTTTCTATGTAATTATAACTATTCCAATATTGTGAAGTAGTTTCTGATTCTACTTAAGGTGTTTTAGCCTTCAAAATTGTACTATTAAATCGTAATGTCTCTTAAAGTAATTGAAAAAGTTAGAGAGAGGGAGGAAATACTATAGTGAGGTGGGTATAAATAAACTCAGCTATTTATTTATTTAAGGCTCATGAATTTCTTCGCTAAATGACGGGCTATAATGTTGTCTTCTTGCAATAAATGAGCATACAGTAGTGTAAGATGTTAGGGCTACAAATGTGACTTATCCAATTGTTTTGTCATTGTCTGCTGATTTGTTGTAAATAGTAATTAATCCTAGACTATGATGGAATACACAGAAAAATGTAGTGGTTTTATTTTTCTTCTTCGTCCCCAATGTTAATTATTCATCATCATCATCATCAATTTCCAAGAGACGAATTCGCCAACGTAAATATACACTTCAGGGCGAAAACGTATAGTGATAAGGGTTTCGACTCATCTATCAGCACGGAATCGCGTCTTTCCATTCTCCTGTCCTTTTCTGTCGCTCAGAACCGTCATTTGCTAGAGCGGGAAACAGCGGGAGTGCTATCGCACGCGGCAGCATCAACGATGCGCTCGGCATCACGAGTCACTAGCAAATGACGGTTCTAGCATACTCTCATGTCTGGCACACCGGCAACATCAGCATTTAGCCGAGTGCAATTAGACAAAAAATACTCAAAAGGTGGAACGAAGTTTATAGTGGTCGGATTTTCATGAGACTTTTTTTATTGAGTTCCTAGAGGTGTAGAGAAGAAAGTTAAAAAAAAAATTTCGCCGCTTGCAAGTATTTTGATTTTTTTTTGATTTCCTTTCTAATATTTTTTTTTCTTTTATGAATAACTTGAAATTCGGCGAATTAATATTGAGGCATAATAGAAAGACCTGTGTGTATCCATTAAAGGCCAATTTGGTCTGTTTATTTGTTCAATGTTCATATTTCAAGTTTTTTTTTGAAAATATCGTATTTTCTTCAAATATTTCTAAGTTACCGAATTTAAGACTAAGATTTCTTTTGAAATTGGTAACAGATACATTTTTACAGATAACTGGACAAGAAAATGTTCAAGAAAACCATATTTATGAGTTTAGTGACTTAAAATTCATTCGCAAAAATCAGAAAATCGTCTATGTTAATGAAGGCATTTTTTTTTCGAAATTTTTCTATATAACTCAATGTGCAAATTATTTTTCAAAACCTCATTTTAGTAGCTATCTAATAAGGTATAATAACTTGAAAAATATTCAAGGATACTTGTTAAATATCAGTTACTGCTGAGAAAGTAAAACATGACTAAAGGGATCTATCGCTAAGAATTGGGACCGGTATCGGTATTGATATTAAATGGGGCGCTGAGACCCAAGCTTGCAACTAATTCTAAATATAAATTATGAGAAATGGTTACGTTCCAATTACGATAATTTTTGTGAGTTTACCAGCGGTCCCAGTCCACCTTCGTCAGCAATAATCAACATTTATTGAGTACTTCCGAATATTTATTTTATTTTATGTTCTCTGTAGATAGCTGATTTAATAAGGATATTTTCAGAATAATATTTACGTTGACCGCCATAGAAACATTTTGAGAAAAATTGCCTTCTTTAACTTTTACATAGACGATTTCCTGATATTTGCGAATGAATTTTTAGTCACTTCACTCGTAAATATGGATTTCTTGAACATTTTTACGTTCAGTTATCCGTGAAAAAGTATCAGTTACCAATGACAAAAGAAATCTTTGTGTTAAAACTCATTATTTTAGAAATAATTGAAAAAATAGGAAATTTTCATTAAAAAACCTGGAAATATGCATTTCGTCGACACCAATGAACAAGGACATAGACCAAATTGGCGTTTAATGGATGCATACAGGTCCCACTATACGTCACAATATAAATCCGGTGAATTTCAAGTTATACCTAAGCGAAAAAAAAAATTCAAAAGGAAATCTAAAAAATTTAAAAAAAAAGTCGCGAGCGTCGAAATTTTTTTTTAAACTTTCTTCTCCGCAACTAGGAACTCAATAAAAAAAACCCCATGAAAATCCGACCACTATAAACTTCGTTCCACCTTAAAGTCTAATTGCACTCGACTAATTCTAGAAATAAATAATACAATAAAGGATGATTTCCACCAAGCATTGAATCGGATCGGAACAGATTTTACTATCTTTACGTTTACACAGTACCGAGCCGCGCACAGCGCAGCTTGATCGCGGGCGTCTTCCGCCACATGTGATCGTAGTCGAAAGTATGTTGTTGCGACGCGCAATCGGCTCCTGTCGTCGTATCTGATCGGATCCTTTCGGCTGTCGTCGTGTGCGCTCAAAGCCGTCGCCGGTCGTCACACCCCTCGAGAAACACGTCAACACGGTAGGAATAAAATTATTTGGACTACCCGCAGAAACGGATACGCCAGGGCATAAGTTCGCAACGGAGAGAGGTCTTCGCACTTTGTCTGCATCGTTTTGACCAGGGTGGTATCAGCTGGGCAGTTCCCCACTACAGGAATCCAGAAACCAATTCCAATGGATCGGGTGAGACTTTGTGTCTAACTCGCTGTTTCGTTTTGTTATTTCCAGTTATTAGTTCCGTTTGTGTCGCGGTCGCTAGCGCGGCTGCTGAGGTTCTGGGTTCGAATCCCGTGTCGGGAAAAAAGTGATTGGGTTTTTTCATCGGGAAATTCTCACACACTTGCTCTATAGTATAAACCGCGCTGATGGCTTATCACCGCTGATATTGGCCGCCGTAACCGAATACGGTCAGGAGGACTATTATTATTATTTCCAGGATTCCATGTGACACATGACTACGAGGTTAATGTCCAGCAGCTCGGCCTAGACGACGCACCGGTGTGGCTGACTCTGGCTTGCCCACCATCACGGATTTTAATTTTGATAACACAAAAAATTAGTCGCTAATTAGTCGAAATTTGTCGCCAAATATCAGAATTTGTCGCTCACTGGTTCAAAAGATATAAGGGTTTATAGGTGGCCGATCTGGAGAGAGTCTCCCCAGCTTGGCCACATTTATATCTCAAAAACTAGGGCACCTAGGGAAGATCTGTTTTCTCCCATATTTAGTCGCCAATTAGTCGGAATCAGTCGCCAAATATCAGAATCTGTCGGTCACTGGTTCAAAACTTATAAGGGTTTATATGTGGCCGATCTGGAGTCACTCTCCCCAGCTTGGCCACATTTAGATCTCAAAAACTAGGGCACCTAGCGAAGATCTGTTTTCTCCCATATTTAGTCGCCAATTAGTCGGAATTAGTCGCCAAGTCACAGATTTAGTCGGGTCTTAGTTTAGAAGATATAATGAGTCCAATTATTATGGTATAGTCCAAGAGCTAGATCAAAGAGTTCACGAAAAATTGCCAAGAAAAAATATTTCTATTAATATGTGTAATATACTTCTAGTTTTATCGGTCTAAAAGTCCTTAAAAATGTCCGAGAGAGACAAATTCTCAATTAAATACATGTTTTTATGTTTTAAATCACTTGGTTAGAGTGGCTTAAACTTATTTGAAAACATTAAACCTTGCTCTTGGTCTATTTGGTGTCAAGTTGTACAGTCGCATGCAACTGTTTTACCAGTTTACAATGTTAAGCTCTAATTTACGTTAGAATAATAAAATAAGTTAAAATTATCGTACCTTTAGCAAAACGTTTAAAATACTTAAACGTTGAAAACGTATTGTAAGTATCAACCCATTGCTTGAAAAACACTACAATACGTTACAAAAAATACCTACCTAATAATCTTTAATCAAAGATGTAAATATTTAGATACCTAATATGAGCATTAATGGTAATTATTTTATTAAGGTTTAATAAGTTTATTTATTGCTCCTTAGAAATATAACATGTTGAACAGTAGGTATTTAAATGCAGTTAGAATTAAGCATAACCAATAAATATGATCGACTGCGCTTGAGCTAGGCGGAGCTTGTATTTCAGGTTACAGTTCTCTTCCCAGAGTTATGAGCGGTTAAACATTTCAGTAAATCGCTTTTTATGTACAGAAATAATAAATCAAAATCAAATCAAATTATTTTATAAAAATGAATTTCCAAAAAGGTGGTTTGATGTGTGTTGTGTATGTGTGTGTATTTTGAGGTGATTGTGAGTGTTGTGTTGTGGGTGTGTGTGTTGTGTTGTTTATGTAGAGTTTGTAAGGACGGATGTTGAGTTTTTATTTTATCTTAATTTAGGTTAGAATAATAAAACTTCTGATGTCGAAATATAAAATGATTTATTACCTTAAACTTATCGTACTTACAGATAATGAGACCTACTTAGTCAAAGATGTAGGATACCTATCTGTACTAATATTATGAAGAGATAAAGTTTGTGAATTTGGATGTTAGGGATATTCTCCGGTACCTACTACTGATCCGATTTTGAAAACTCTTTCACTGTTAGAAAGGTATATTATCCCTGAGTGCTAGGTATATAACATCACGTTATGACCAATAGGAGCGGAACATGAAAAATGTTGCAAAAACGGGGAAAATTTATTGCTTTGGCTCTTTCTCTTATACGACGCAGATGAAGTTGCGCGGGTCAGCTAGTTAGGTATATATTATATCTCTCAATAAAAAAATCAATGAATTTCTTCATTGGACAACCCTGCTTGAAACCAACACCGATGCCTATCGATACCTACCGACTCGACGACACGTCACCGACAGCTACATTCTTCATTTCGCCACCGTCACGACCGCGACCGCTATTTATGATTTCGCATTTGAATTTTGAATCTTCTGTACTATTGTGTATTCTGTGGCCGTAGTGTAGAAATGTGACAGTATGACCATTTCGTACAAATATTATTTATAATTTTCGGTAGCTTTGGAATGGGCAACTACAGTTCTTTCACAGTTATTATGCCTTTTGACTGGGACTGTAGCTTCATTTTATTGTTATCTTTGTTTCGACAGTTCAAAAGTGCCTGTAACTGGCGTACTTAAATCAAAACACTTATTTCAATAAATGTTTTGATTTTGGAAAGTGTTTACTTTTATTAGTAAGTGTAACTATTTGACTAAAAACAAAACAAAACATTTTATTTATTTATTAACAACCCACGCGAGGAGCTCGTGGCTAAATAATAACAGCCGCTCGGGTCGATCTTTAGGTTAAGCCGTGCTTGCCTAGGTTGGTCTGTGGATGGGTGACTACCCATCACATACCGAGTTTCCTCCGTGCCTCGGAAAGGACGTTAAGCCGGTGGTCCCGGGTGTCATTTGTAGATCTTTGACAGTCGTTAGGTAGTCAGTGGCCCAAAAAAGTCTAACAACCAGTCTTACCAAGGGGTATCGTATTACCCAGTACTAACTGGGTTGTGGAGGTCTGATAGGCAATCGCTCCATGTAAAATACTGGTATTCAGCTGCATCCGGTTAAGACTGGAAGCCGACCCCAATACAGTTGGGAAAAGGCTAGGCGGGCGACGCTACATATTATATTTTACACAAAATAACCATTTATAGGTACCTCTAACCCTTCTTGAATTATACTATTGATATTATTTCATTAATTAAATAATTAATAATTCAAGAATTGTAATACAATATTCGCCTAAAGAAAGTGTGCCTACCTACTGCTTCATGTTTTATACCAGGACACGAAGATTTCGCACCCTTATGAAAAATCGAATGGCGCGCGGCGTGTAGGTTTGAATCATACCCGTATTCATGATCTTAGTGTCAATCAGATTTTAAATTTACCTTATTCACAAAAATAAATAAGTCTACCTAAGAACTTATTTTTAATTATTAGTAATTAGGTTTAAGTTCATACAGTACGTAGGTTCCTAATCTATGTATAACCAATACTTCCTAGAAAAACAAAACAAAATGAACGTATACTTATCAATTCAAGTTGATTTACTGCATTGTTCTACTCTGCTTTCCGCGCAGCGTAATTTGTTACGTATCGAGTCTCTTTGCGCGGGCTGGGGTAAGCGATAATGCCTACGTGCGCTCGGGTTAACCTTGCCTTAACAAGCACCTGGGTAAGCTCGTTCCATCCTAGTTCTGCCTATCGCTTTCCATCAGGCGAGATCGATTTTATAATAATAAAAAAAAACAGTAATAGCGAAAGACGAAACTTAAAATTCCACTCAAATTACCAAGTAGGATTCTATGTAATTTGAGTGGAATTTTAAGCTTCGTAAATAGATACAGAATTTATTAATACGTAGCCATGTTTACGTAGGTCAGCCGCAGCACTACTACTTAAACAAAGCTATGTACGAATGTGAGATTTATCTAGGTAAATAGCTATTTTTGGAATAAAAATATATCATCAAAGGGCATTTTTCAAATTAGGTACCTAATAACCTAGATTATTTTACTTACTTTATTTTTTTGCGTTCAGAGTTTAACACACTAACATTGATTTAAAATTTCCTTTTTAAATATCAATGCACACTAAGCGTATCATTTCAAAGTTATCCAAAGGCTTCCTCTGTTTATGTTTTTTGTTAATGTTGCTTTACACAGATATACCTATAAGGAAAAATATATAAAACACTCGAGTTCCTAACTATTCAAAATAAGTCCCACTTTAAACTGGCTGACTATAACTTAAGTTACGGGCAACTCGTTCTAAGTAGCTCGTCTGTGGTACACGCGCATCTATCTCTTTCTAACTTACCGTAAATGAAAAGGAGCGCAGCGATCCATCTGCCAGCGACTAAGTGCACATTGTGTTCGATAAATAATTACTTATTTATTGTAGATCTGTTTATAGGTAATGAATACAGCTTTTATTTGGTGGGTTGAAATCATAGAATAAGTTTAAATTTATATATTTCGAAACAAACGTTCCTCCATAAGACGTCATAGATACTTTCTAGAAACTACTTAAAGTATTTTGTACTTGCTTGTACCACTGTATGGGGAAATTGATTCTTTAATATCTTTTTAATTATACACCGACTAAATCTGTGACTTGGCGACTAATTCCGACTAATTGGCGACTAAATATGGGAGAAAACAGATCTTCGCTAGGTGCCCTAGTTTTTGAGATCTAAATGTGGCCAAGCTGGGGAGAGTGACTCCAGATCGGCCACATATAAACCCTTATAAGTTTTGAACCAGTGACCGACAGATTCTGATATTTGGCGACTGATTCCGACTAATTGGCGACTAAATATGGGAGAAAACAGATCTTCCCTAGGTGCCCTAGTTTTTTAGATATAAATGTGGCCAAGCTGGGGAGACTCTCTCCAGATCGGCCACCTATAAACCCTTATATCTTTTGAACCAGTGAGCGACAAATTCTGATATTTGGCGACAAATTTCGACTAATTAGCGACTAATTTTTTGTGTTATCAAAATTGAAATCCGTGATGGTGGGCAAGCCAGAGTCAGCCACACGACGCACCGATCTCAATGCTCAGCTACCTTCAGCGGATCGTCAGTGACTAGCTACCTCAAGAGACCACTAAAAGTCTCGAGCCTTCAAGGTGTAAAGCAAAATAATGCGCAGTTTCAAATTTTGACGGTGCTTCGAATAATTCAGCCGAGCACTCGGTGATTTGGTAACACGTAACGAGCACTCGGCCGCGAGCAGCACTGTCATAAATCTTTATTTATCTCAACATCAGAAATTACAGGCGCTGGTATATGCACAATCTTATATAGAGAAAGGTGTCTGAAGTAGGAAGGTCCTGAGGTACAGATCACGCTCACGCCCATCTACTCGGTACTTGTGATCAAGGCATTAGTCTGCGCCGGCCCTAATTCGGCAAGCAGCACCACGTTGGTTGCTAAAGCGACAAGCGTAATAATAAATAACGTTAGACCTCAATAGATGGCGTTGTTCTGGCAATGTTCGGTTCGGAAAAGCTGACTTTAAAAACGGTTCTAGTTCTTAAAATGTACAAAGAGATAAGAACATTCAGAACTGATTATTCATAATATCTACACATTGTAACGATTTGTTAGATTGTCACATGTGATTGGTTTAAAAAAAAAACTGGTTGTTGGTGCCTTGAAATTTCCAATAGCATGTTGGCCAAACCTAACTTGTTGCGGGTAGAATAACACTTACTTCGAGGTTTTTTTATGTTATAAAGATTACCTTTTACCTTTTCTAGAACCTAGGATTCATTGCCGTAATATTCGTAGGTACTATGAAAAAAAAAGCGGTATGAAGGGGAATTCCAACCCACCCATAAGTATCCTTCACCTCTGTACTTCCGCTTGGCAATTTCTGAAACTTCCCGTACCTACCTACCAACCAATTTATGCCATAAGCGCCGTTCAAAATCAGTGAGCTCTGCTTATCATAGTCCAGTGCTTATTTAATTATTTTTTTTTGTATCACGCAAACTGCCCTTACTGCTGAAACTCGAAGGAAAAACAATTAATAACCAAACATCAGGCAACAATTTGACATAACCTAGGCTTGTGTCGAAGCCGTAGCAGCAAGGGCGATTTTCGTGGTACAAGTACCTACGCTGTTGACTCAAAGTCAAACGGAAAGCTTGGTTAACTAAAAACAGACACTAGTACATCTGTCAATCCTTCCAACTTTAAACAAAGTCTAACAACGTACAAATATACATACTTCACGTCAATATCACATTTATGGAAGCGGAAAGCGGGTCAGGATTTCAGGAATCGGGTTCGAATCTGCGACATCACGCTTACCAGTCCGCGTAAAATTTTAGAAATTTGGCTGACGACTAATTGACGGCGTAATATTTAACGAATGTTTATTAAATACCTATGTGATGTATGTAGGTAGGACATTTCGGCAAATCGACACTAACATGGTAATAACAAAAAAGTGTTTTGTAGTTTTGATCCAGTGTGCAGTGGCAAAACCTTTGTTGTGCGCTACTTGTCGGCACGATTCCCGAACGAAACAAAAGGGGAATGCCAATTTTAGGTCCAAGAATGCCCAAGAGATTTGTTTTATTAAAAAATCTTATATACTTTTTACGTAATTAACTCTGCTATTCACGACACGATAGAAGATGGAAAAATATTTGAAAAAAAAAATCTGTATCTGTACCTGTACTGAATAGTGGAATTAGGTTTTTTTGTGCAAATAGAAAATCTCAGTTTCATTTAAATATAATCCTAAACCTAAATAGCGAAAAATTAAAGATTTGTAACAAAAAAATAAATTAAGCGTTTACACATATTTGTACTTATTTGACTTTTTGTGTAAAGAAATTCCAATTCATTTTAATATTAAATATACATTTACAATCTACCTACTCACAATACATAATACTTATAATAAATTCAATGATCTACATAATGCGCCGATCGCTAATTAAACATTGGAATTCGACAGAATTATAATCATTAAAATCATCAATACAACCCTTTAAGTTCATTTAACCCCATTGAATAACTTTTTCATGAAATAGTTATTGAATCGTGTTAAATGAACTGAGAAGGTTGTATTAATGACTTTAATGATTATAATTCTGTAACTAAATACGTGTTACTTGCGCGACTCATTTGTCATCAACATACAACCTGACACTGACATGCAAATTGCAAAAAACTCTTCTCTTTTACCCTGGTGCTTCCACCTTAAGGTATAAAGGGTGTAAATAGACCCTTAACGAAGCCGAAAGGCACTTGTTCTCCCCGTCATTGCGATCATTTTTTTGTTCTGGACCATACCTGGGAACCTTCTAGTTACGGAGATATTTGAGGTCAAAGTTCCAATTATTTCACAAGTTTTTTTTAAATACCATTTTTTAAGGTTTTAACTTTACTTTAATTAACTCCATGACCCGTTTACTATTCAAAGCATCCATCAGCACTAAGTTTTGAGTGCGTTACATTGAGTTTTACCATAAAATGTGATTTTTCAAC
Source organism: Noctua pronuba (assembly GCA_905220335.1). Classification (NCBI taxonomy): domain Eukaryota; kingdom Metazoa; phylum Arthropoda; class Insecta; order Lepidoptera; family Noctuidae; genus Noctua; species Noctua pronuba. The sequence continues at coordinate 11,898,794 of LR999902.1, forward strand.
CCAAAAAAAAAAGTTGTTTCCCAGCAATTTTTTTTGCGTAAAGTTACTTAGTTTGATGTACAGAATGCTTGGTTGACGGCTTCGTGAAGGGTCCGTTTACACCCTGTATAATTATCCTAGATTTTTGTGAAAACAGGAACAATACCCGCAGATTTGTCCCCGCCTTAAGTTGTTTCTACGCCGGTTTTGTCAACAACCGGCACACCAGCTGCAATCGGTAACACAATGTGTCCCGTGCCCCACAGCTACCTGTACAACGTACCTATACGGGATGTTTTGATAAAGGTGAACCAGGGGACAACCGCAGCTTTCTATATGATTTGCGTGGATACCAGGTAAATCAATTAAAATATTTTAAGTGGTAAATGTGGGAATCAACGGCTACGCTACAGCAGATTTTATTCAAATTCAAAGTCAACGTATAAAAAGTACAATAGCTTTATTATAATAATTAAGGTAAAATATAATGTCGGCGTAGGACCCTGTTGGACCGTATTTGAACCTTACAAAACAATTTGCGAATATTTTTTTAAATGATCTCCTCATCTCATGCAATACAAATGTAATCTATACATATAATAAGACAGTAAAAAAACTGTGTCTGTACATTGAAGATATTTAAAAAATAAAAATTGAGGGGGGTTTAGAAACAGTAATAGAGCACGAATCCAAAAAAAAAATTCTGTCTGTTTGTCTGTTTATCTGTTTGTCTGTTTGTCTGTTTGTCTGTTTGTCTGTTTGTCTGTTTGTTTGTACACGCTAATCTTCGGAACTACTAGACGGATTTGAAAGATTTTTTTTTTGTTGTGTAGGTATTAAGTCTGGGCAACATATAGGCTATAATTTATCTTGGAAACTTGAACACCTGATGCAGAACCGCAATAGAATAGCTAAACTATAAGAGATACAAAAATGGTACCATAGCAAAAATTGTTCCACGTGATGAGCATTTTCTGCTGAGGGAATAAATTTGAAGATCTGGAACACCTGATGTGGAACTCCAAGAGTCCAGCTACACCATAACACATATAGGAATGAAGTCTTAGCAAAAATTGTTCAATCTGATGAGCACTCTCTGTTGACTTATAAAAATCGAAGATCTGGAACACCTGTTGTGGAACTCCAAGAGCCCAGCTACACCATAACACATATAGGAATGACGTCTTAGCAAAAGATGTTCGGTCTGATGGGCTTCTCCTGTTGACTTATAAAAATCGAAGATCAGAAACATCTGATGTGGAAATCAAAGCTATCACTAATTTCACTGTATAATTATAAAATAACATAAGCTGGGAGTATCTCCACGCGGTGAAGGTGGTAACAGTTTAGGACTGATATTCGATGACGACGGTATATCATTGAAAATTTGACTCTACTGGACAAAACTCCTATTTATTTTTTTACTTTATCGAATAAATATGCCTTCGGGCTTATGTTATTTGAGTGTTTTAGACTTTTTCCACTTATCTTCGTGACGCGGTAGCCTACCCGGTAACGCAGGGGAGCAGTCACTTAGATTTTAATTGATCAGGTATCTTCACAATAAAACTATAACCATGCCTAGAAAGAGGTCAAATCTTTCCCAATGTTCCAAAGGAGCTAAAAGATTGAGGATCATAAGATCCCAAGAATCTACCGAAGAACGTCAGGAGAGACTTGATGCTGTTCGAGAACATCAGGCTGCAACTCGCTCCGTGGAAACCTCTTCCTCTCTTCTCTTCTCTTCCTCTTGGATAACGAAGCACGCCTGCGTTCTCAGCGTATTTACGCATCTACATCCAGGTCTCTAGAGAACTGTGAAGAACATGATGCACGCCTACGTTCTCAGCGTATTTACGCATCTACATCCAGGTCTCTAGAGAACTGTAAAGAACATGATGCGCGACTGACCGCTGATCGTGAACGTCATGCATTGTCTCGCGAATCGGAGACGTTCACGGATAGAGAATTACGCTTGAGTTCCAAGCGTATCTACGCATCGACTTCTAGGTCTCTAGAGACAAGTGGGGAACGTGATGCGCGACTGACCACTGATCGTGAACGTCACGCATTGTCTCGCGAGTCGGAGACGTTCACGGATAGAGAATTACGCTTGAGTTCCAAGCGTATCTACGCATCGACTTCTGACTTACAAAAATGAAAGATCTGGAACGTCTCGAATCGTCTCGCGCATCCCGTTGTTTTCCCGTCCCCGGGCTCTTAGAATTCGACATCAGACGTTTCAGATCTTCGATTTTGACGACCCCGTTGTCGCTGGCATAAGCAACAGGATCCGCGTACGAAGTCGCGGGCAGAAGCTAGTCTTATAAATAAATCATCAAAATTGCATCGAAAGAGAATGAATTTGGTGAAAATACTTAATTTAATAATACCATTTTTTCTTATCAAATTTGAATCTGGGACTTAAGTTATAATCGCACCTGCGCCCTGAACTATAGGTATAGCGTATCATTGTAAAAAGTAGTGTAAATAAAAAACTTTTGAAAGTTGGATAAAGCTTGAAAAACATGAGCGTAGTTCACAATTAAATCACACGTTCCTAGTTTAGAACATTAAACAGCAAGATATTGTTTAAACCTAAAAAAAAAACTTTTAAAAACGTCGATAGCTCTACTCCTAGTAGGTTAGAGCATTCGTTTTTTATTCATTTAAATTAGACTTTTAAAAGGGTTATTCCCAAATAAAATTTATGGTAACAAAGTCACGTAACGGTTTCCGTTTCGTACAAAAGTCAAAACTACGAGGGTTACTTATTATGCGGCAATAGAAAATGTTGGTGCGGTCCGTTCCCTCCAAGCCGCCGCGCATTCATGGCATTTCATTGTACGCGGCAGTCGCGGCCTCGCCACCGCGGGGGGATCGCGTGCTTGCGTTGTTGCGTTGCCATGCTGTGCCGCACGTACACTGCTCTATTTACTATACCGCTCATAATCGTCGTTATCGAAATGTTTCCGTGGAGTACACGCGTAGACAACAGCTGAACATGACCGTGCGCGACTTACGAACTCAACTTTCATTCATCAAAACTCTATTTTGACAAGTGACGAAAATGATATGGACACAGTGCCGTTTAAAATGATAATTAACGCGATATTCTTTTGTTTAGTGATGGGCGCGGCGCTTACGGAAGCGCCTGACGATGCAGATGTTTGTTTCCGTGTGTCCGGTGAGAATGGTGTGGTGGAGTGCAACGTACGGACACTGTCGTCGGACAGGGACGTCGCCGGTTCGATGCACTCGGACGGCGCGGAGCGGCTCGCGATCCGCTGCAGCCCGCTGCTACTGGAGAGCTCACTGCGAGACCATCACTTCGGAAGAATGCAAGGTTTGGCAGAGATTACCATAGATAACTGCAAAATACTACGACTGCCTGGTAATGCGTTCGAGGGGCTGCGAGGGCTGAAGACATTGAAGATTCGCTCAATGAACAACGAGTGGAGCGAAAAAAAAGAGTTGGAACTATCCCTGGGAGCTTTCAACGGACTGCGGGAACTGCACACGTTGGACTTGGGCCACAACAACATAAGAAAGATACCTTCGGACCTGTTTTGCGCGCTGGAAAACATAATTTCACTTAACTTAACGCACAACAAAATCAAGTTTGTCGATGAACTGGGTTTCGGTCATAAATGCGGGTCCACGTTGCAGACTATAGATTTAAGTCATAACGACATCATGTCGCTGCCAGCTGACTCCGAAATTTTACATTTGCGCCGGTTGACACAGTTGTTCCTTCAAAATAATAAAATTAACGAGCTTCCAGGCGAAGTTTTTAGTGACTTACTGTCGTTAAAAGTTGTAAACCTTTCGGATAACGCTATTAGTTATTTACCGGACGGTTTATTTTATAATACTAGGGAAATTCGTGAAATTTATATACAAAATAATGAACTGGAAACTTTGCCTAAGAGAATATTCAATCGGTTGGAACAATTGCTCGTTTTAGATCTTTCGGCGAATAAATTGAGGAGCGACCACATAGAAGATGAAACGTTCGGTGGTCTAATAAGATTAATCGTGCTCGACCTGTCCCATAACACGGTCGCCCGGATCACACGCAACATGTTCAAAGACTTGTTCTTTTTACAAATTTTGAATGTGTACAACAACTCCATAGCGTTTATAGAGGATAATGCATTTTCACCGCTTTTTAATCTACACACTTTGAACTTAGGTCAGAATAAGTTACAGGCTATTGAAGACCATATATTTAATGGACTATTTATATTAAATAAGCTAAACTTAAATAATAACATGCTATCTTATATCAGTGAGAATGCATTTGGAAATTGTTCAGACTTAAAAGAATTAGATCTAAGTTCGAATAAGATTGCGAAAGTCCCTGACGCAATTATGCAATTACCGTTCTTGAAATCGCTAGACTTAGGTGAAAATTCATTAACAGAGATAGCAAACCATTCATTCCAGAATCTATCGCAATTGACCGGGTTGCGTTTAATCGACAATCAAATTGGAAACCTTACCGCGGGCATGTTCTGGGGAATGCCAAGCTTGCAAGTACTCAATTTGGCCAAAAATAAAATACAGTCAATCGAGACAGAAACCTTTCAAAAGAACACCCAATTGGAAGCCGTGCGTTTGGATGGGAACTTCATTTCTGACATTAACGGGGTGTTTGTAGCGCTGACTAAACTGTTATGGCTTAATTTATCCGAGAATCATTTGGTATGGTTTGATTACGCGTTCATCCCGGGTAGCTTGAAATGGCTAGACATCCATGCGAATTTCATTGAGATTCTCGGTAATTACTATAAAATTCAGAACGAGCTTCACGTCAAAACATTAGACGCCAGTCATAACCGTTTAGTGACCCTGTCGCCGATGTCTATCCCCAACAGCGTCGAGCTTCTATTTATCAACAACAATTTCATTACAAGTATAGAGACGGATACATTCCTTGAGAAGAGAAATTTAACTCGAGTCGATATGTATGCCAATGAGATTGAAAGTTTGGACATAAATAGTTTACGTGTTTCGAGAGTGACAGATGAACGAGTATTGCCCGAGTTTTACATTAGTGGCAATGCCTTTCGATGCGATTGCACAATGAAATGGCTCTTACTCATCAATTCCATTACGTCTCGCGAATACCCGCGCGTGATGGACTTGGAGAATGTAATCTGCAAGGAATCCTACGTACGCGGCGTCAAATACCTCCCGGTCAGTTCTCTCCATATCAAAGACTTTTTGTGTAAATACGACAGTTACTGCCCTGATGGCTGTCATTGTTGCGATTTCAATAACTGTAGCTGCAAAACACTGTGCCCAATTAATTGTTCGTGTTATCACGATTCGGAGAAAAGTACCAGCGTTGTTGATTGTTCTGTTAAACAATTGAAAGCAATACCTCAGAATTTTCCTGTAGATGCAACTCATATATATTTAGATGGTAATATTTATAGCGAACTTAACGAATCTGTTTTCGATTCTATGCGTAAGGCCGTGGTTGTATATCTTAATTCAAGTAACATTATAAACATACATAACAATACATTCAGCCAACTAAGAGATCTCAGAATCCTACACTTGGACAACAACAAACTGAAACAATTACTGGGTCTCGAGTTCTCAAAGCTAAGCAACTTAAAAGAACTGTATCTTCAAAGTAATTTAATTGAGTACATTTCTAATGAAACTTTTTCCCTTTTGGGAGCTCTAGAAGTTTTGCGCCTGGATGGAAACAGACTCGTGAATTACGGTCTGTGGCATTTAGACAATAACAAAAAGTTACAAACATTGTACATTGGCAGTAACAACTGGTCCTGTGATTGTAAATATTTGCAAGGTTTTTTAACTTATGTATCACAGAACGTTGAGAAAATGATCGACATTCCAAACCTGTGGTGTGTGAATGAGAACATGAACCCGGCAAAGAAGCCATTAAATTTAAACGTGACGGTTTGCAGTGAAATAAGCGATAGCTCGATGATAAGCGCGTTCTTCGTCTCCCACAATTTGCCATTATTGGCCTCGGCTTTGACTGGGTTCATGCTTATTTTATTAATATTAGCTTTAGTATTCACATTTAGATACGCTTGTAGGATGTGGTTGTATTCGAATTGCGGAATTAAGCTCTCCCCTCTAGCGGGCGCTTTTAAGGATGCTGATAAGCTTTACGACGCATATATTTGTTATAGCCCTAAAGACGAGGAGTTTGTCGTAGAATCGCTCGCTCGTGAATTAGAGACCGGTTATCCGTCGTACCATCTCTGCCTACACTACCGAGACGTTCCGCAGTTCGAAGCGACGTACGCTCAGTTCCCCGACTTGGTGGTCGAGGCCACCGAGGCGTCGAGGCGTATCATAGTAGTTCTAACAAAGAATTTTATCTTAACCGAGTGGTCACAGATAGAGTTCCGACAAGCTTTACAGAAAGCGCTACAAAAGAATCCACATAAATTAATAATAGTGAGCGTAGGGATCATCCCACGAGATCCGGAGTTGAAGTCATATTTCAAAACGGGTTTGGAGATAACGTGGAAAGAGAAACGGTTTTGGGAGAGGTTACGTTATGCCATGCCGTCATCTAAGCGACACGGACAGAAATTAAAAAGACTAAATTATGGAAGAAATTCTAATACTTATACTATGGACGCGTCTGTGTTGAACAGTACCTGCCAAACGCTATGTGGCAAATCTGCTAACTCGGCGGAACGCTCGCCTTGCGACCGACCGCTGTCCGAGCACATCTACTCCACGATAGACTCGGACTACTCCTCCACCGACTTCCAAGGTCGCCACCATCAGCCGCAGTCCGTGGTGTTTCAGCACACTGTTCAAACGTACCTGGTATGAAGGACCTCAGTAAACATTAACCCAAACGATCTCTTAAATAATTGATCTGTAGACCTTAGTCTTAGCCGTAGGCGAACGCTAAAGAACTTGTTTTGTTATAGACGAAAATCGTCCCAAGTTGTAAATATTTATAGAACTTTATAATCTACGAGTATCTTTAATAGCATATGTGTAACTTTTGTACAATAACGATACCAAATTTTCGCATTTGAAAAGGTTTGCTTCTTCATATTTATTACTTTTTTAAATGAAAAAAATGTTTAAGTATTACTCGGAAAGACTGTAAATTATTGTGTAGTTCTAATTCAATTGGCTGATGTTTGTATAGATATGTAATTAAAGAAGTTTATAAACGAATTTGATGATTTTAATGCACTCCTTAACTTTCTTAATGTTGCCATTATATGAAGATGTAGTAAAATTGCGCGAGTACTGACATTAAAAATACATGTTTTATTCTGTTTCCAATTCAGTTTTTACGAGCCGAGCCAGAAATGGAGCAGCTGGTCCATGTAAACAGAATAAAAATGAGACGCAAACATGGCCGACATCTATGCCTTCAATAGGCAGCTATATAATAAGCCCCACTTGCTTGCACTCGCTTTGAAATACTCATTTCCATTAAAAGTTTTTCTCAATTTTCTGGCGGTGTGCGAGGTGAACACGGAAATATAAAAGCGACTGTAACGATTAAGCACAAACAGACTGTTAAAAAGAAAGTAGTTTTTCGTAATCACGATTTTTTGACCATTAAAGTGACGATGACTTTTAAAACTATTATCATAGCCCCCATTATCACTTTATTCTTTAAATTAACCTGAATACCATTGTGTTGAAGCAGCTTTTCTTCACGCCTGTCATAAATATGAACAATGGAAAATCTGTAGGCGACGTGCTAACAATTTGTCTCAATTTGAATACTTGTCATTTAAAGTCTTTACCGGAGGTCGTCCGCATTGATTCCTAAAATGTGTTGTTGTCCTAGATTCATGCTATAAAACATAACAGTTTATTACAAAAAGCAAACAAAATTCGAGAATACATTGTCACCCACAAAAAAGGCAGATAATAAATAAACTTTGGAAATATGTTGAACAGGAAAACCGCGTTATATAATGTGCGTAATCTGGTGGTCAATAAATAACAGCACATCTCGATGAGACAGCGACAACAAAAACTATATCGATTTTGTATTTTTTGCAGTCACCAACGGTTCGCAGCGTTTGTATACAGTTACATAACAATTTTATATAGGCTTAGTAGGTACGAAGCGTCGTGAGCAGAGTACAAAAGTGTAGGATGACGCAGGTAACATGATTGAATTTGACTCACTTCGGCAGCTACAATGAGACAATGAGACTTGTCTGTGCCCAGTTAATAGATTACTTTTTTCTTTATTTGGGGATCTCGAACTCCCAAAGTCCCAAATGTGTTTTATAACAGTGTTATTTATTTGCGGTAGAAAGAGGCACATAAATATGGTGCAAAGGATGCACAGGGAGGGCTAATAACGAGTTTTTAAACCATTAATTAACATTAATCAGGAAGGGCGTTAACTTAATGACTGGAATATGAGGTCGAAGTGCTTTCGAGCTTTTTTAAATTATGTCTGTGGGCCAGAATGTTTGTCGTCCGTTGCAGTTTAGAGGAGGATTCTTCGTAAGGAGTATTTATTGCTTTCTGCTAGGTGGCAGTAGAGGTTGCAATTTGCACAATGTTCTAGCGAGAGGCAAGATAGCATCTAAAGAATCGGTGATTTGTTACGTTTTTCGAACATTTGATTCTACGTTCAGATCGAAAGATACTTTTAACTTCATACCAAGCCACTAAGGCTTGGTATGAAGTTAAAAGTAACAGGAATTAGATTTAAATAACGCTGTTGTCAAAATCTACAGGTGTGTTTGATAGAGAAAGAGCTCTTTTGTTACTCCTGGGAGTGAACCATTAGTTCGGTAGATACTCGCAATAATAACAACTCCATAAACAAGACCTTATTATTCAACATGAAAGGTTACAAGTTCAACACCTACACAAATAACTGTCAATACTTCCTCAATGGACCTCACAAAGCCAAAGAGATAACCCCATCTTATTAGCATTCAAATATATTTCTCGTCTCGCTTTATCAACAAGATAATAATGAATTAGTCTTATTGATAAGGCGAGCGAGAGCCAAATAATATTTTACAAAAGAGGATTTTGATAAACAAAATCAGCGAGACTCGAGAAGAGGAAGATTTTGTTTAACAAGTAAGTAGATTTAAGTGTTTTCCTCGTACTCTATTTGAGTAGGTCAAGTTAGATTTGTTGGTGGGTGGGTGTTAATCTCTGTGGGTGTATGTAAACGGATCAAGGTAACACCATAGTACCTATCTTATATGTAAAACTTGGAGTTTATTTGAAGAAGGTTATGAAGAAACCTTATTTGCACCATAGAAGAGAAACGTGTGTTGTGTAAGTATCTATCTTGCTAATACATATCTAGGCATAGCTTTTGGTAATATTTTTTAATGCGCAATCTAAAAGTCGGCAGGGACTAGTGGTAAACTCAATCTGATAACGTGATCGGTGGCGACAAACCCGGAACAAGAGATGGATAAGAACGAAGAGATTGATCTTTGACACGCTAAACTCACCAGCAATCTGAAAATAAGTCAATACAAGTACAATTTTAATGACTCGCATGATCAAAAGCTCAACAAATTCACAAAAAAACTTTTCCGGGAACACATAAATCCGGATTTTTTTATCAATATTTCCAGTGATTGGTTTCATTCATCTTTCCTCCTCTTACGCCATCAGGGAAATACGAAAGTTGTGTACAGTGAACCTATCTATTTTGCCGACCGTACGAAAATAGAAGTTGATTATTCCGTTCGCTTACTGAGCCGTGATGCCTCGTTCGGTCGCGATCTATTGTTTCACCCAAAGGTTGGAAGTGATTGTACTAAAAGCGTTTGTTTACTTTACGGGTTTTTGTGAATCGAGGCTTAGGTTGGGCGCTTTGATAGACAAATTGCTATTGTCAATATTGTTGTTTGGAATTAAGGAAAATCTGGGAATGTTTTTGGCTGTTGTGAAGCGGGACGGCTATTTTAGATCAGGCGGTTCAACTGAGGTTGTCTGCAGTGGCGTGCCTAGGGGCCAACAATACGGCAAGCACATAAGGCAAGTAGACTGTTCAGAGACCCTAACATCATTAAGAGTAGTAGGTTATAAGGGCATGCCAGGCTTGTAAGAAAGTACCGCCACTAGTCAGCCGGCACTGGCATGTAGTTGTGCCTAACTTAATATTAAGGTCATCCAGGGTTATCATGGACCTATCATGGAAAATAGGACTTATGCTTGTTGATTATGACTACACAGGTAGGCGCATGGCTGTCAGGTAGAGGTACATAGGTGTAGCTTTGCTATGACTTTTAGATAAAATGTTGAAAAGTTTTATACTTACCTTTTTACCTATCATTGTCTTGAATCTAGCAATGCTGCTGAAAAAGTTTAGAGCTCTCCTGAGCACATAGTAACTCCGGAAAAGCACGTATTTATACCTGCAAAAGCAATTCCACTTTTGTTGCAACCGTGCCGATTTGCTGAAGCATGCACGTTGCACGGTCTTAGTAGATTCTGACCCTTCAAGTCGCTGATTAAATACAGTATACACGTCATGGCCGTTGTATGTTCTAGTACTGTGTATTTAAAAGCGTGTCACTGAAACAAATTGCCCGATTTTATCCGAACATGACCTAATTTGTGGTCCATATAAATATGTCAATCTAAAACAGATGTACACTTTATAATTTGATAGAGCCAGATATAATTTGACACGTGTCATGGCTGTTAGATCACTAATCATTGTGGCGTTGTGTGTTGATAATGTATTGGCTACTTCCATTAGTATATCGTCGCTAATTAGGTTAAACCTGAACTGGGCTATTGATATTTTGGTGGCACTTTGAAAGTCTGTTTAATTGGTTTTTGTACACGTTTGTTATGATGCTGAGACGGTTGGAAGGTAAACGCGTTTAAGGCAGAGCACCGGCAAGATACGATGAGACCAAGATGGCTTTTCGATGCAGCATGTACCGACCAGTCCACATTGCAGAAGACTGCATAACTTGGAGAGGCATCGTATGTGGCCGCGACTCCATTGAGAACACATCGAAGAATAAGTTCACTGAGGACCTGGGTGCAAACTTTTCGGCAGCTTGTGTCAGTTCAATACAATTATATCATCGTTATCGCTGTCAGAATGTCACTTTGTCTTGTTCCTTTGGCCCATCTGTGCTACAGTATGACCACTTTGATGGCGCTGATTGTAAAGAAAAAATGTCAAACCTGGTACATTTATTTTTGATAGATTTCAGATAAGTTGTCTGAAGGGCATTTTTTTTACTCCACACTTTTCTTACATGAGCTAATGTACTCGTATAGCTTATTCCGACACAAGGAAATAACATCGAGGTCTTGGTTTCAGTGTTATCATAACATGCCAATAGGTCAATGGCATTCTTGTCGTCACATTGGTGACCTATTTTATGTCCGAACAGTTTCAAATCATGATGTCATTCATCAGCCTAGTCTAGTCTTAATTGTGGATGGCTCTTAATCAGTTAACAGATTCTGCTGAAATTCAGTGGTTAAATGAAGACGTAATTTAACGACCCACGAATTAGGAGTGATGTGTTTTTGATTTGGGTTTTTTGTGGACATTTGTGATTGAATAAAAACATTACATCAGAAGAACTGAGAAACACTTAGATAGACAGTTCGTCGCCTGCTGTTTCTTAGTGATTATCTTCTTCATAATCAGAATATATTGTGTTTTCGTTCCTATGGTTTTATGGTAGATGTCTGTTACCCGCCTTCCAAGCTAATTTTAGATACGCAGTTCTATTTTCAATGATGTTTGCGGATCTAAGTCAGTTAATGGCTCTAGCAGTATCCTAACTATATAATATTATAAGTGTGAAAGTTGGTTGGTTTGTTTGTTTGTTTGTCTCGCCTTCACGCCGTAATCACTCAACGGATTTCGGTGAATGCCATAAAGATAAACAATGACCTGGGTTAGGATATAGGACAGTTTTTATCCCGGCAGGACGTTCCCGAACAAGCCGCCATTGGCCCGAAAGTCTGCAACCAGTCTTCCAAGCGGTATCGTAGGTATTGCCCAGTACTAACTGGGTTGTGGAGGTCGGATAGGCAGTCGCTCCATGTAAAATACTGGTATTCAGCTGCACCCGGATAGACTGGAAGCCGACCCATCCGTAGTTGAAAAAAGGCTGGGCAGATGTTGATGATGACGTTTCCGCAGTATAGTTTCCAGTTTCTGAGCGAGCAAAGCCGCGGGCTAAATCTAGAAAGTGTATAAGGATGTCCAAATAACGGTAAGTAATTAAACCTGACCTGATTGACTTGTTAGGCTAGGTCGTTAGTGTCCAAAACTTGATTTAAGGCATCCCAGCAATGTGTCGTACATTTATGTTCATGTTAAGGCTATGAATAGAATATAAACGGCCTCTTTGATTACCGTGAAATTGAGGGTACAAAACTGAACGCCCAGCGTTTTTAATTTCGTATTTTATAGTACAAAATTCTTAGAATTTAAAAGCGGTGAGTGAGGGTCTGAAAACAGTCTTCTATTACGTTTTCATTAACGCAGAAAATATGTTCGTGCATTTACCTACCTACCTTCCACCATCATTCTCCTACCCTTATCCCAATTTATTTGGGGTCGGCGCAGCATGTCTTCTTCTTCCATACTTCTCTATTCCTCGTCATCTTAACAGTCACCTCCTTTCTAGCCATATCATCCTTCACACAGTCCGTCCATCGTTTCTTCGTCTTCTTCTACTCATGTTCATTGACTACAATGACAACATGTACTTCATTGATGTCATGTAGGTACATAATGGTGTACCTGGTTATACATATCTGCTCAACCCTTAAGGGCAAGAGCGTGATACTGTGACGAGCTTATGGTGTGGAATAACGGAATTGAAATGGTGACAGTATTATCGGAATTTCACATCTTGGTGGGTCTGGGTACAACCGGGTCGAAGGTCGCAGACATGTGAAAGCTTAACGCCTATACAACTTTTTAAACCTTAAAGCTTACTTATGTAAGTGTGTAGTTGCAAAGTTTACACCTTTTTCCTCTTGAAAGGTTTTGTTATTGCAATGCGGAATTCCTCGGCGAGTTACTCGTGGTACTCACAGGGTTTAGGATACTTTAATCAATCTTCTTTCATCATCTGCCTAGCCTTTTTCCTAAATATGTTGGTGTTGGCTTCCAGTCTTACCGGATTTAGCTGAATACCTATTTTACATGGAGCGACGATCTGACCACCACAACCCAGTTTGTCTTGGGTAATACGATATCCCTTGGTAAGACTGGCTTTCAGGCCACTGACTAATTGTAACGACTGTCAAAGCGAAGCGCTTTCCGAGGCACGGAGGAAACTCGGTATACATTGGGTTACCCATCCACGGACCAACCCAGGCAAGCTGGGCTTAACCTAAAGATTGACCTGAGCGGCTGTTACTATTAAGCCACGAGCTCCTAAATCTTCTTTATGTTCGCAAATCAACAAATAGAAGAAGATATTGTCACAATGTCTCAAGATTTGTACATGAGCGTATGACTGCCGTGTAGTGTTATATTGCCTGCCCATCCGGCACAACCACCTGCAGCTTTCAGGATTTAAACGCAACCATTGTTAGGGCTGTGCGGATTACTACATCTTGGTCTGACCAAATTTGAGTGTGGTCCACAAATAAAGAAACAAAAAGTGGTATAAGTATTTTACTTTATATTCTTATTTCTGTAGCCTTGGGCAGTAAAACAAAAAAAAAACAAAAAAGCTTTGCTCGTTACATGGATGAAACGAACACACCAAAACTATTAACCGTTTGGCGATTTCCGGCAGATGACGAAGTCTTGATTTCCACAACGTTTTTCCCCCTGCAAAGTCACTGATCTTAGATTAACTTAGCACCCATTTCCACGTCAGCAATATTCACACAGTTGACGCAGCACTTCCCATGTCCTCCAACTCAATGAGTTCCACACAATTCTCCTATTCACGGTCCGCTGACAATCCATTATAGTCCATTTACTATAAATACTCGTTTTTTATTTACATGTACTTATATTGAATTAAAGAGTCCGGATGTTGGGGCCGTTTCCCTAAATTACATCTCTATTATGGACAAACCTGCCTCATTGTGAAGTTCTGAGTGAAAACATTGTGTTATAATATGAATGTTTGGTGATTATTGTGTCAAGGTATGTAGTTGTTAGAACTGGAGACTTGCCTAACAAGAAGCTTGTTACATTTTTATTTGGTTTGAGAAAATTGTGGTCCTAATTTTCTTTACTCTTTTAGAAGTCATTAAAGTTTTTGAGAACGTAAATGAGTCAAGAAGCCAAGGTGTCATGGATATTCATCCAGCTATTTTTCAGTTCGCAATTGCCTTCTGAAATTGCGTGAAAAACTTAACAAGTCGCGTTGTTAAAGTTAAAAATCAATAAAGTTTGTTAAAAACGAAAATGACAACCTTGCAAGTCAAGGTGTCATGGATATACATCCAGTTATTTTTCAGTTCGCAATTATTGCCTGCTGAAATTGCGTGAAAAACTTAACAAGTCGCGTTGTTAAAGTTAAAAATAGTAACAAAAAGTTAACTTTTGTGAATGGACACAAAAATAACTTGAACTTGTTGCTTTAGGTTGACGTTTACAACTTGAAACAAAAGAGAACAGATGGTCCGTTCAACATTTTCATTCATTCTTTGTACGTTCACACATGAAACTGTGTTAGTTATTTATAACAAAGTTTCTTTGAATTTAAGTTAATGTCTGTCCTAAGTCACTTTTCATTCGTGACTTGGCTAGTGATGACTATAGGCCTTGGCTCTTACCTTGCTTAAGTCCTACATAACATAATATCACGCCTGTAATCCCGGAAGGGTTAGGCACAGATGTCCAGACCTAATTATAGTACACCTACATTTATCCCAGTTATGTTTAAGTTCCATGTAATAGGGGCCGAGCCTGTTGCTAACAACCGGACACAAATCCAGACTCCGTACTTAGAAATTCCTGATGGAAAACCCAAATAACACTTTGCCCGACCCGGAAATCGCACCCAGGACCTCATGCTCTGTAGTCACGATTGCGATCACTAGACCAACAAGGCAGGTATTTTAAGTCCTGTATTATTGGAAAAGTCATTGCCATTAACTACTCTGTGCTGCTTTCGAAAAATTGTAGATTGTTGTTTTTAATTGGTTTTCCTTAGAAACTGTACCTTTCTTCAGTACGATACCTACCGCAGATATAGATAGACCTAGATAACGCAAGAGCAACTGCTTCGCGTGCTGCTCCGCGTGCCTAGCTTACGTACAAAAATCGTAAGTGGCCACTTTCGCGCTCAGTCTGCATCTGTGTATAACATGTTGAATGGGTAATTGTGCTGATATAAATTGTAAAAACTGTATATCTGTACAAATTTGAGAAAAACAAAACATTCGTATTACATTGCGGCTTAGAAATAGTGCTTGTGACGTCATAAGAGGTAGTCAAAAAATGGCACGCTTGGTTTTCATACAGATCGTGATACTTGCGTTATCTAGGTCTATCTATATCTGTGATACCTACATACAAGCGCCCAGTTTTCACCGTTTGCCGTAGACTACACGGGAAACTTTTGGGTAACGTTATTAGAAAACCTTTGAACAACAATGTCTTTCCGATAGTTATTGTCGCGCTGGAGGTAAGTACTTGAAGCTTCGGGATGAAGGTCGCTTGTAAGGAAACGGAGAGGAATCTGGTAGGGGTCCTTATTGGAAATATTATGAAGAGGGGTCCAGGAATGGGTAATAAGGAGAATAAATTAGTTTTATAGGTGACTGAATTATGTTAGAAGAGATATATTTATTGTGGAAAACTATGTAATTAATTTAATAATTTAAGTTTATTTTGTTAAGTAATAAAAAAGTGATAAATGTAAAGTCGTTTTTCTTAAATATTTATTTATTTAATTATGGCACTCCAACGACTTATACACTAGGTAATACATTTTTGGAGTAATGTAACAATTAAACTGAAAATCTAGGATGAATATATTATGTCACTTACACGTACGCACAGCACTTACATAAATATTTCAAGTTATACAATATTACATAGAGTACAATATAGGCTAAAAAAAATGAACATGTTAGGTTATGATTATGATACTGCCAATAATAAAAAAGGTTCGTTCCCACTAGTTCTACCAAATAGTTCGATAGAACTAATGGGAATATGTTTTCCCACTAGTCCTACAATTTAAGGTGGTACAAAATTGTAGAACTATAAAATCGAAGTCGTATCTAGAGCTTTTGGTCCCACACCAAAAATTGCCATTTGTTCTACTGTTCTGTTACACAATTTTACTTTAAAAGTAATAGGGGGTTTGTTCTTACTAGTACTACGTTTTGGTGTAGTTCGTACATTCACACTGTGCAAAACTCGCACTAATGCGAATTTACCCCGCTTTGGATTTGCTAGTAGTATATTCGCACGAATAGCCGCTGGTTACTGTGCGAGTTTACACTCGAAGATTACGTAGTAGGAAATCAACAAGGATAAGAAGGAGATGAGAAATAAGGCTAGTAAAGTCTCCCAAACTACCAGGGGGCCAGAATTATGAATCAGATTTAGCACTGATTTTCGAATTAAAACTGGGGTTTTTCTCTTCTCTTTAGAAACGTATACAGGGTGTAAACGGACCTTTCACGAATCCGTCAACCAAACATTCTGTACATGAAACAAAATAAGTCTACGCGAAAATTATTATTGCTGGGAAACGACTTTTTTTTGGGGTGAAAAATCACGTTTTACGGTAGGACTCAATGTAATGCACACAAAACATTGTGCTGGTGGATGGATTCAATAGTACTGGGGTCGTAGTAAAAATCTTACATTAAAAACATGTATTTAAAAAAAAAAGTTGTGAAAAAGTAGTAACTTTGACCCCCAATGTCTCCGTATCTAGAAGGTTCCCAGGATCCCTGGTATGCTCTAGAACAAAAAAATTATCGCAACGACGGGGAGAACAAGTGCCTTTCGGCTTCGTTAAGGGTCTTGTTACACCCTTAATAAGATTCTGAAAAAATAAAAGGAAAATTTTAGTTTTACAAAAGTATTAAAACATTTTCTACTTCCTACTTTTAAAAGTACCTACATAACCAAGAATAATTGAAAGTTAAACACACAACGACCTCAATGAAATGCCTAGACTCGGCTCTTTGATTCGTAATTACGTACTAACAACACGGATCTAATATTTATGACCTTTCGAAGAAAATATGTTTTCCTTATTGATCTATTACTTTCATGCCAATAGAAAGGCTATTAAAAGTTTTTTATGACATTGCGCTAGACTTCCATGGAATTAATAGCAATAATGGCCATAGACTATTGATTTTACTAGCAATCTATCTATGATACTGTGTATCTGTGTAAAAACACACGTTAAAATTCTTGAAATGACCATAGACGCAATTAATATTATGAATTGTCAATTTATGTCAATTTTACGAATTGTAACGTAATTCTTATTATTATCTTATAATGATGATGCTAAAGCGGCCATTTTGGGCCCCCTTTTTGATTTGCCGTTTTTGCAAAATCCTTACAGTTCAACCTTCACAAAAATACTTACTACCTATGTACCTAATTTCTTTTTAGCGGGACGTGGGTAACACATCTATAGTGTCCGACCGAACCTTTGGCCAAACTTTCGGCCCATTTTGGCCGAAGTCGAAGGTTTCTGGAAAGCACCGAAATTGAACGAACTATTATGAATGAACGAGAGTGCACTGGAAGAAGCGACGCACGGAGGGCATGGGTCACAGTCAACAACACTTTAAATAATTATGGTCAATAAAAAGTAAAGAAGTTTTTTTTTTTTATAAAGTTTTTCTAGTATACATTTAAAAAAAACTTAGGGTTAGTAAACTTTAGGCTTCGACTTTGACCATCGAAGTTCAGTCGGACACTACATCTCTAGTAGATCACCATCCAACACTGAATTTATTTACCTGGACAATAATATAGCAGTGGAAGCTTATAAGCAGATAATGATCATAATAATGATAACTGATTTAATCAAAAAGCATTGAAAACAGAAGCTTCTCCACATTCCACATCCATTGTATACAAACACCATCTTATATAAACACATGTCAGCCATCAGACACATGCTTACAATCGTCCATCGATGAATATGACATCCCAGTGTTGACACAGTTCTGTTTACTAAAGGGAAGTCTGCACTTTAATCTTCATTCATCAATACAAATTGAGCCACTCATACGCAAGTGGCCCCCTGCGACGTGTAACCCTCAGCCCTCGGGCTATAAGCCAATATATACAGTAAAAGTTGATTATTCGAAATGATTTTTGACTGGGACTAGCCCCTATGCGTTTTGTGTTTCGTGAGGAATTATATCAGCAAATATAATATTTTTGTGATGTAATATTTTATGCTTGTACTGTTTTGGAGCAAAATAGTGGTGGTCTTTTAAGAGGAAACGGTGCCTCCTCTCATGTGCGGATGGTGAACACCGAGGTGGTTTTAGTGCGGTAAAAATTCCACACTCCCTGGTCTTATCCCCAAAAACCGGTCGCCTTTTGAAGGTTTCCCCAAGAAAACAAAAAAAAAAAGGTATCTACCTACCTGCCAAATTTTTCAGTTGCAAATATTGTACCGAAAATTGTTTAGTGTAAGTTTAAGTTATGAGAATCTTCGAGACGGCTAAAAAGTTAGCATAAACACAAGCCAAGTGCGAGTTGGACTCGCGCACCGAGGGTTCCGTATAAACTTGTAGGTATTTTGTTATTAAACTACATATTTACGGTTTTCAGATTTTTTCCTTTTAGTGTGCTGTAAGACATTGCTTCTTGCCAAATTTCATGATTCTAGGTCAACGGGGAGTAAGTACCCTATTGGTTTTGATTCCCTCGTGAAATCGTAAAATATATGCGACTTGTACGTCATAGTTTTGATCGCGTTGACTTACAAGTTTGATGATTTCACTGCTCCAAGGGGTAGCAGACTTGAGTTTTTGATATTAATTTCAGCTTGGTGTACCCACGCTTTCCTGAGAAAAAGGGCCCGTTAAAAGGGTTCCGTTAATGCCGACTGAGGTACCCCTAAAAAATTTAATTCTTGATTTTTCCTATTGCTTATTCCTATCTAAAAAGTTTAGAAATAAAATAGAGTTCAAGTTTTACAAGAGTCCCGTGTCAGACAGTCAGGCAAAAAACCTAAAAATAGTATCGCATATTGATTCCGATTGTTAGAGGTCTTTCAACTACACAATCAAAAGACTAGCCGAATGACATAACAGGCATTGATCATGTGCATACAAAGTACTATAAACCTTTCATTGTAACTTCACTTCTAAGTTTACAGTAAAGTAGCCTTTATCCTCGTTGACATAAGGTTCATGTAAAAGGTAAAATAACTGTGAAAGCGCTATAGCTTTCAATCCGTTAGATGTCTGGCTGACAGACGAACGCTACAGGCATTGGTAATGAGCGGCGCGTGCGGTGACGTCACATATGCGAAATATGCCATTCAATGTTTATTTAAATGAAGGTGTCCGCTGCAGTGTAGTGCTGGTGCAATGTCTGCCATGATATTTATAACCAGTGATCGGAGTAGGTAGATTGATTTTTGGTACTTGTATCATAAATGCACACAGAAAGAATAACATGGATAAGCCATTTTTCCGGAAAGTAATTCCGGTATTTCCGGATTCAATTAAATACTGTTAATGTTGGTAGTGATAATTATTACTACTCCATTCAAAATTTAAAGGAAGGTATCAAAACTAAATTAATTCATTATTTATCTGTTGAATAATAAAAACAAACACACCAATAATCCACCAATTCCGGAGGAATGTCCATAGTAATATATACGTTTAGGACCAATGACCCCAGTTCAATCTACCTACTCCGATCACTGTTTATAACTCATTGGTAGGGATTTGTTTCGAAGCGGCGCGCGTTTGAAGTGTATCTATTAAAAATATTGTAGGAACAGCCCTTCTTGATTTAGTGATAAAAAGATCTTTGACAGTATATACAATCTATACATCTAAACAAATAAATAAAATCGAAGTGTCTGTTTGTAATTTCAAAATAACTGTTCTTCACTGAATGTGATAACAAAAAATCATTTTTTTCAATTTTTATCCGTCTGTGTGTTTGTTGCGGCTAATCTCCGAAACGGCTTAACCGATTTTGACGGGACTTTTACTAGCTGATGTTATAAAGAGTAACTTATAAGTTAGCGTTCTGTGCACAAAAATGAAAACCTTTGTAATTGTTAACAAAATTTCGATTCAAATAGGGAAGTAATATTTTTATAACAATTTCACGCGAACGAAGATCGTGGGCAACAGCTAGTTTACAATATCATTAACAAAGTAACCGACACAATTATAGCCATTTTATGTAGATACTTGAGTAAAGAATATATAGGGTGACTGGCAATTAGTGACCGATACTTAAACACGTGATTGTATTCATGATAACAAACAAATTTCCCAAAGAAACATTTTTTTAAACGGCTAACAGCTGATAGGTCACAGGCGCGTGCATACATGAATTTCATAAGGCTGTTGTGTTATTGTGATAAAAGTCTGTGTATAAAAAAAATGTTTTTTTTTGGGAAAGTTGTTTGTTATCATGACTACAATCACGTTTTTAAGTATCGGTCACTAATTATCAGTCACACTGTACTACCTACCTCTACTTTATGTACTTCAACAGTAAAAGTCGAAGTAGATTACAAAGCGTAACTCGATGTAACTTTTAATCTCACGTCAACTTCGCGGGTCTATAAACGAATTGTCGCAGAGTTGAAATTTTAAGCGTGACTTACCCTCGCAGGGGTCTATTAAATTTATTGCTTGTAAAACGAGCAGCTAATTTAGAGTTACGTTTTATTGTGTTAACTTAACTAGTTTACGTTATGACGCCGCGGGTGTTCTGTGTTCTGTGTGTAACGCATTTGAAAAGAAACTTTATTGTCACAGTTATAAGAACGGGGGACTAAACGATAAATACACATAAAACAACTAGCTATGTACACTTTTTATTAGCCATATGTAATGCGTAATAAAGCAGTGGGGTGTGTTTCTGTTTTTACGATCACTAAAGGGGATGAAAGTAGGTATGGTGCCATAGATGAATAATATTTTGATGGCACATGTTGTTGGTTAGAAAAATATTTAAGTTTTCTCTGAAGATAACGTAAGAAACTAAGTTATTTTTAGAGGCAACGAGCGAGGGGTTTTATTGACAACTATAATAAGAGATTAGAAGATTTTAATGTTAGATTTGATATTTGTAAAAATTTAACTTTTTATATCTAGTTGAGAAGATCGCCAAACACTGGACGCCCCTATCGAGGCCATTGCCGTCGAGTTGGACCGTGGTGAAGGTGGTATGACGATCTGATCTTGTTTGTGGGGTAAACATGGGCAGAGATCACTAAAAATAGAGAGGTTTTAAAGAAGAAAGGCGAGGAATTTTTCCAGCACGCGTAGCATGACCACCGTAGAAACGGGTTTTGTCGACGGAAGAATCGACAAAATGACAGATTTGTTTTGTTGATCTGTCATTTTGTCGATTCTTTCGTCGACAAAACCCGTAGCAGCAACTCAGCAGTGGAAAAAAAAGACCTTCTAGAGTAGGAACATGGTTCTGGCTAAATTTCAGAACAAAAATGACTTTGTTTACAAGAAACATAATATAATAAAAGAAATCTCGTTTACAGCCGCTGAACAAGGAACAAAGGAGCGCGGGCTGTCATCGCTCATTTCTTTTCATTTGCACGTTCCTTCCCGTTACACACGGATGCCCACACATATTGCTCGTAGGCCTCTTTACACAATGGCTTATGATGGTTAAACGTGGTCAACTTAATCTTCTTCTGTGCCACCTTTTTGTCATGGAAAACTAATTCTTACTACTGTTACGGCGAGTTGCGGGGAAAAGCAAGCCCATATAGTAGAAAAAATAAATAAATGTGAAAGTTTGTAAGGATGGACGGAAGTTTGTTACTCTTTCACGCAAAAATCACAGACTGAATTTGGATAAAACTTTACAGTAATATAGTTTATACATCAGAATAATATTATTAGAATAATACATAGTCAATAAAATAATTTATAATGAAATTGTAAAACTAAAAATTACAAAAAAAATATAATATAATATATTTTCGCGGGTGAAGCCGCGGGCGGATGCTACTTGTGTTAAAAAAGGATTTCTTGCCATATTTTTGATAGGTATGTCTCTTAGGTACTGCCTGCATAGTTACCTAGGCCTTGCAATTACTAGCAACTCTCTTTGCGAGATTATAATATTATTAACCAACTATTACTGTAATAATAACAATGTGCAATTTGCAATCGCTAAGCCAGTTCTAATGAAGTTATTGTTCACTATCGCTCAGGAGTCAGATAAATGTTGTTATGTGAAGGTAAATAAACTTCATGTGATTGAATAAACAAGATTCTTACAGAAATGATTGTTTTAATTTATTTCAGCCGGTTGAACATCTGAAGAAGTAAATCCGCAGTGCTTAGTTTTGCTATGTTATCAAAATGAGTGTGAAACTTATCTCTGCTATTCAAAGAGCTATCACAAATTGAGTTTTTTTTCGTAACACCCGTAGCTGTCTCGTAGCACTTCGTGGTCTATGCTGTGGGTTGCTTTTGGAGTAGCTCGTGGCTAAATAATAACAGCCACTCGGGTCGCTCTTTAGGTTAAGCCGTGCTTGCCTAGGTTGGTCTGTCGTTGGGTGAACACCCATTGGTATGTAATACGTGCGTCGGAAAGAATTCTAAGCCGTTGGTCCCGGGTGTCATTTGTAGATCAGATCTTTGACAGTCGTTAGGTAGTCAGTGGCCCAAAAAGTCTGACAACCAGTCTTACCAAAAGGTATCGTATTAGCCAGTACTAACTGGACTGTGGAGGTTAGATAGGCAGTCGCTCCATGTAAAATACTGGTATTCAGCTGCATCCGGTTAGACTGGAAGCCGACCCCAATATAGTTGAGAAAAGGCTAGGCAGATGATGCTGTGGATCGCTATTCCATCGATTCGCGTCTAATCGGTGGCGACTTCGGTGGTTTGTCATCCCTGACGCTGCTGCCTGATTATCTTTTACCAGCTATTTCGAAGACAGGTCAATGTATGATGTTGCTTATTAGTAGTCGAGAGACATGTGTCATTTCCTCTTATGAGCTTGTAAACTTCGACTCAGTATATTGCCAACTATTAGCGGTAATAGAACTCTATTGATTTCTATTACTTTGGACTGCGTCATTGCTTATTCATCGATGAATTAAACCAGCCTACCGTTGCCAAATCTAATGATTCACAACGAAGGAATTAGACATCTAACACACACTTCAAATAATCAAAGATTCTTATCACCATCCCGTATATTAAAATTTAACACAAGCGTTTATTCAAATTGGCCGGGAATTTCGGTAAATCACATATTTGGCTATTGTTTTCAATACGGTTCGCATATTGAGTAGGTCACGTGGCCGACGCGAGCCAACAATCCTTCTTCCATTTTATCCTTATCGAATACAAAACTATAGCCGGCCGTTCTTGGAAATTATGGCTTGCTTTCTGCTCATTTGAATAAAATTCATACTGTATAGGTGTAAAACTTGTTCTTTTTTAAATTCGGGCCACATTGCAGGATTGTTTTCTGCATATTTTTGTGCATATTTCCAAGATTTTTTCTTTTATCAAATTCCCGAGAGATTTAAAAATCAAATGAACTGCATATCTTTAAAAATCAAAGTAAGTATTTGAAGCCTTTCGATTCGCTGTTCGTCCATACGTTAGGTGTTTAAAAAACTTAAGCTAAGTGGCTAAGTGATATTTTATCTGCCATGATGATATGATGATGATGTATTGTATTGACATTAGCTATCGAATAGCTTTAGTTAATCCTGTTAACTTGAAAGTTGATGTAGAAATACGAAGTGCTTTGAAAGCGATCGTCTCTTGTCCAAGCCCCCTGGATGGTGTAACCGTAGTGTTAACCTAGTTTCAACGCCCACCCACAGAGAAAACCTTTGTTGCCGCGGATGACTCCTTATTATTACGATTTTAACTGATAATATTGTCTGCAGTTCATAAAGAAGTACAGAGTAGGAAAATAGGTCAAGTTGTTACATATCAGACATGATATCATTTGCCTAGTCTTTTCCCAATGATGTTGGGGTCGACTTCTAGTCTAAGCAGATGCATCTTAATACCAGTATTGCAACTGCCTCTCTAACCTCCAAAACCCAGGTAGAACTAGGTAATACGATAACCAGTCTTACCAAGGACTGGTTGTCAGACTTTCGGGCCACTCTGTAACGCCAGTCAAGATCTACAATGACAGCCGGGACCAACGGCTTAACGTGCAGTCCGAGGCACGAAGGATACTCGGCATGTAATGGATGGTCACTCATCCTCGGACCAACCTTGGCAAGCGCGGCTTCACCTGAAAATCGACCCGTGTGGCTTAAATAGCAGACTTTTTATAAAAAAAAAATATAAAATTGATTGCTCTCAATTGTGTTGCGTCACAATAATCAAAGCTGGAACACATTCGTGCTTATAATACGTAACGCGTGTAACATATTCATATGAGAGAAAAAAATGGCTGACTAAAATTTCGGCGTATTAGGTACTTTGTGTACAGGTTGTTCTAAAAATAGTTTTGTTCAACGGTAGAGGCACCCTCCAGGGTTCAGCACCCCTCCGGAGTTTAGTAGACATTTATGCGCAATTGTTTGTTGTTTTATTTAATGTGCTTTAAAATTTGCTGGTCAATATTATGGCTTGAACAATTAAGATACAGCATAATATACCTGCCTGATGTATAAAAATACTCACTGCCGTCTTTTTTGTCATACCGAAAATTTGTATGGTGTGCTTAATAAAGAGTATTCTATCTATCTCACTACTCTAAGACACGCACATCTGATTTTTCGGATTCATGCGCGTGTATAATAAAATTATCACTTGTTTCGTGGAAGGAAAATACCTGAGGAAACTAGCGCTGAGAGATATTTCTCGACGGCATGTAAAGCCAAGTCAGAGGCCCTTGGGCGGCGTAAAAACTCTGACACCAGGTCAGGACACACGATAATTATATTTTTTTAGATAAAGAAGACGAAGACTACTAACATAGCATTTTTTAACATACTGTCTTGGGTTATTATTTTTAGGATATAATGAAATTAATAATTCTGAATCTCTAATCTGTAGGTCATCATCAGCCTAGCCTTTTCCCAACTATGTTAAGGTCGGCTTCCAGTCTAAGCGGATGCAGCTGAATACTAATATTCTATATGGAGCGAATGCCTATAATGCCTGACCTCCATAACCCAGTTAGTACTAGGTAATACGTAAGACCCTTGGTAAGACTGGTTGTCAGACTTTTTGGGCCACTGACTTCCTGTAACGACTGTCAAAGATCTACAGATGACAGCCGGGACCAACGGCTTAAAGTGCTTTCGGAGGCACGGAGGAAACTCGGTATTTAATGGGTGGTCACTCATCCACAGACCAACCTAGGCAAGCATGGCTTAACCTAAAGATCGATCCGAGAGGCTGTTATTATTTAGCCACGAGCTCTCTGTAGGTAATTAGTGGTTATTTTAATGCATAATTAACTACGCAATACAAAATACTTTGTAAGCACTTACATAAGTTGGTGGTAGTAGTTAGGTGTCGTGTTTCAGCGCATTAGTATACTCGTAAATTGTCTCTGTGTTTGACCTAGTTTATTTACTTTTTATAAAACGTTTGTCTAGCACTAAGTGGCATATCTTTACTTTGGAAGTATAATAGGCGCAGGTTTCATTCTGCTTTTTTGTTTGATTGGTTCCAAATAGCATCAAGGAGCAACGTTTGAGAATAAAAAAAATAGCTTACATCTTTATTAATACAAAAATGTTATTATTCTGTATCCGATTTCCTAACAGATAAAATCTGCCTTGACAATATTAGGTATATTTTGTGTGTGTAGGCATTTCAATGAAGTAAATAACACACTGAAGGAATTTATTTGATATGTAAATGATGAATGAATGATACATTACATAACGGTAGGTACGCCTGTAATCCCCGAAGATTGAGGCAGAGATGTGCTTAATATACACACCCACATTTTGCCAGTAATTTTGAAGCCTCTTGTTATAGGGGAGGAGCCTACTCATCAACCGGGCCCAAATCCAGACTCCGTGGCTGCTACTGAGAAATTCCTGATGGAAAAACCAAATAACACTGCCCGACCTGGGAATCGAACCCAAGAACTCGTGCTCAGCAGTAGCTTGTGACGACTAGACCAAGTAGTAAATAACACACTGAATAACCATATTTTTAAACTGAAATGACGATACTGCAAAGCATAGAGGATTTAATAAAGTTACACAGTTAGTACGGTTTTCAAATCCTTTTGAATACATCGAATACCATTCCAGATTTTAATTAAGTTTTACGTTTTACACAAACAGCAATCCTAGTTTTGTACGAAATTGTAGTTAACAGCTAAAATAAACAACGTGCCAGTTAATCCAATGAAATAAAAATCATACGTACGAATTGTAAATACGGCGCATAGGTACTCCAATACAACACACTGTAGAAACTGAAAAAAATGCCATTGGAAATTCAACCTTAATCACGAAGCTTTAAAGGTCGTGCATCAGTGATTGGAAAGTACAGTTGCGTGGTAAAGTATTTTGGCACGTGCTCTTACCATAGTGAATGATTATTCGCGCGAAGAGTTTTTGTAAGGCCACCGGGCGTGCCAACGATCGCTGCCGTCGATTGTACCAGTACTTGGATCATAATAATCGATTTGCAATGTGATATGAATTCGTCCGATGTTATTAGTAGTCGAACCGAGTAGAAACGATATGAGATTGGGTCGGCATTAGGTCATAAATGGAAATAGGCTGTCTGCGGGGTTTGGTGTATTGTGTACGAAATATGCTAAAAACGGTAAACTTGCCGATATGTAGCTAGTTTTTAGCAAAAAACTTTGTCTAGATCTAGATTATATTTTTCAGATATTTTCATAGTTACATGTTTTCACAAAAAAGGTCATTACAACTACTTTTCATCATCATCTGGCTAGTCTCTTCCCAAACATGTTTGAGCTGAATTCCGGTCTAAACGGATGCTACTGAATACCAGTATTTTACATGCAGCGACGGATCTGACCTCCACAACCCAGTTACTGGGTTTCGATACCCCTTTCACAGACTGATTGTCAGACTTTTGGGTTTCTGAGTATCGACAACCGACGGAACAGTATAATTACCCTTGCTCTACTTTTATAATGACAGAATTAAAAGATACCTACTACATAACATCACGCATGTAATGCCCTAGGGTTTTACACTTACATTTCTCCAGTTATGTTTAAGTCCCATGTAATAGGAGGCGAGCTTATTGCCATCAACCGGCCACAAATCCAGACTCCGTGGCTGCTACTGAGAAATTCCTGATGGAAAAATCCAATAACAATTTACCCGACCCGGGAATCGAACCCAGGACCTCATGCTGCAGACGCAATTGCGAACACTTAACTAGACCAACAAGGCAGTCACCTACCTAAGCTATCTACTAATGCTAGGTATATCAGTAAGTTCTAACAAATGACCATGACCAGCCGACAGGTCAGGCCAACACCTGCATAATATTGACTTAAGTCCTAACTAGGCCAACAGTCGCTATTCGTTCAAAGTTTTATTACCATACCAGTTGTGAACGCCTTTTTATACTTCTTACCGACTGAAATTTTTTGTAGTGGAACTTTACTATAGAATATTTGTAAGACGAGAACTTTATAAAACCAAGTCTGGTCATCATCTGCCTAGCCTTTTCCCAACTATGTTTCGGTCGGTTTCCAGTCTAATCGGATGCAGCTGAATACCTGAATTTTACATGGAGTGACTGCCTATCCGACTCCACAACCCATTTAGTACTGGGTATATGGTAAAACCCCTTGGTAAAACTAGTTGTCAGACTTTCGTGCCACTGAAAGCCTATAAGGACTGTCAATCTGACAGCTGGGACCAACGGTTTAACGTGCTTTCTGTGGCTTGGAGGAAACTCGGTATGTAATGGGTTGTCACTTATCCACAGACTAACTCTGGCAAGCGCTGCTTACTCTTGAAGTTCTACTTGTGAGTTCTTGGAACAAGTCACACCAAGTCTGATGTTGCACAAAAATACAGGTACGAATGAACCTGAAAATCTTCTAATTTACCGTTGGTGAAAGCTGATGAATCATTTTCCATTCTCAATACACCACATTATTTGGACTACTCAAGTGGCTTAATAGCAGTTTTTGTACATCAGCATTTTTTTCTGATAGAAAACGAAACATTGCAGAAAAACGAAAGGCTTTTGTAAGTGGTTTCAACTACCTATCTAGGTTTCAGCTTCTTTCTATTTAACTTTTTTCACCTGCACCAATTTTATCTAGATCTTTTCTGAAATAAAAACCTTACATCACTGCCAAAGCGTTCTTCTTCTTAGCGTGTCGATGACAATTTAAATTGGGTCAGCCCAAAATATAGCCACGAGTTTAACACTTTCAGTAGCGTCCATCAGATCCAGTTATGTGCAAGCAACAGGATAGGCAGGACGCGATATCAAAACCAGACCCCATCGTTTGTGGGGCAACACCACATTTTCACTCCAGGGCAGAGTTATCTTTGAATCTCCACCTGAACAGGTTTTCCGAAGCAAGGAAAACCTGAGCCCGAGTCTATTCAAAGACTTTAAGACCGGCCGTGGCAAATCGTGTCCAGTTCCAGCTAAGGTATTAAAAATCACATAAACAAACATTATCCTCAAACTTCAATTTATCAACCGAATCAGCTCATCGTCCACAGCAAAACAAACAACTTAGGACTTCACATCTTGTTTGTATCAAGCTTATATCGATTCACCGACTCGTAAACACCCTATATCATGCAAGCATTCAAGTTCCCGATCTATTGCGATGTCCGATGCCAACAATTACGTATTGCATCACAGAATCCAGTATCGATATCATCTGTATTGAGAACAATAACGCTCGAAGCATAACAGATAATCGATTAAGATTATGATGCAGTAAATACTGTATCAATGTTGCATGGATTAAGTGAAGTGAACATATCTAGTAGTATAGGAGATCTTGATAAGCCGGAAGGTACAGATATGGAACCGTTTAAGTGAAACTACACAGATGCTGCAAGATCTGATGTACTGCAGAACAAATTCCTTTCGGTAAGGCCGATCATGATACTAATATTCTATACAGTGGTTCATTTATGCTCAGAGCTTAATGTCTTGCTTCTGACTACGATTTTTTCCTTCTATTGAGACTTCTATTGGCTCTTTCTTTTCACTTACCAAAAGTAGTGCATTTAGTCAGTATCCTGCTGTAATCAGTTTTTGCATATTGGATTACCTACCATCAATGCTGCCATTCATCACCTCCTCCACCATCACGTCATGAAATGAACTTCTAGAACTTTCGATAAAAAAACAGCATTTGTTTCTTGCTTCTTTACTATTTTTATAAACATATTTTGTCCTGCTGCAGAGCAACGATCTACCCCATAGCTTTCTTTTGTTCCCAATGTGTGGTGTTATCCGGCATAGTCAGAGCTCAGCGTCTCCTGGCACCCACTCTGGTCCATGACCATTCGTCCCGATGATTCAAACCCACTTCAATCTAGTAGACTTGTTGCCCTCATCGGCGATTCCTATTTTGTTTGCTTCTGCGGAAAACAAAACACGATCTGAATAAGTAAGTCTAAGGAGCGTCGCTCACACGATTAACAGTCGAGGTGCAGTTGAGGCGCGGGCGGTTAAGAGGCACGCCGCAACAAAGTATTCTTTACAAATGAATGGCAGTGCGCTCATATACAAGAGTTGCGGCGCGGGCGAGGTGAAGGCGGGGCGGAGGCGAGGTGAAGGCGGGGCGGAGGCGAGGTGCAGGCGCAGGAGGGGCGCTCAAGTGTGCCCAAGCCACGACTCCACCGCCATTTTGTCATTTGGTTTCGTGCGTAGCTGCGTTTATACGTTTTAAATATGCGCGACGATTTTGAAACCAACGTAAAACTCATTGAAATTGTTCAATTAAATCCTTGTATTTATGACGTCTTCGTCTTCTGACGACGACATGGTGAATGAATTACGTAAAATGTGAAGGAAGCATAGCCGCCTGCGCCTCGACTCTACGCAGAGACCTATCTTCGCCCGTGGTGCGACGCCGCACCGCCGCTGACGCGACGTCGCCTCGACTTACCAGTGAGCGACGCGCCTTATACGACAGAATCAGATTACCAGGTCAAACGTAGGTGGTCAAATGCTACCTACTTAAAGCACACTTCAAAAACCAACACGTCTTCCTGTAGGTGTTACCGTTTCGTGACCATACATCTATAGAGGAATATTAGTACCGCTAACAGAAATAGAAGCATATTTATCATACGTAATGTTAACAAGTTAGTTGCAACTGAACTGGTACACTTGTAGTGGAACGAAGAAAATAAACGCAGGAGGTTCACTTAGAACGAAGTGTGAAGGCTATGGTCAAGTAAGCGAGTAAAATATAAATTTTGTGAATTGCTAACAGTATTCTGCTACTGTATTATAGATAATCGTTATCTAGCGTGTATCTGGGCAATAAAAGCAACGTATTTTGTTTTATTCAAATAGTCTATTGCTGTTCACTGCTAGAAAAAGGTCTCTCTGAAGCTGCGTATTGTGTTTATCAGAAAAAAACAACGTTGTTCTGGTGTTAACTTCACTGGCGATCCCAAAATATCAATTTTTTTTTAGGAAATTGTCTATTTCGTTAAACAGATATATTGGAAACTTTACTTACACTAATATATTAATTACATGTATAGTTGATAATCGAAGAATTGCCAAACTTAAGTGGTAGTGGGCAGGGCAATGGCTTGCAGAACGGATGGCCGATGGGGCCTTAAAGTTCTGGAGTGGCGACCGCAAGCCGGAAGACGTTACGTTGGAAGGCCTCCTACTAGGTGGACCGATGACCTGGTGAAGCTTGCAGGGATTCGCTGGATGCGAGACGCACGGGACCGGCCAATGTAGCGACATTTGGGTGAGGCCTATGTCCAACAGGACGTCTTTCGGCTGAAATGATGATCGTTGATAATCCAATTATAGAGTCCAACTCTTCACACAGATTTCTTGTTTTTTTTATTTGACAGCTATTTAGCCCGAACCCCTTCAACAAATGGGCTTTCTGTACCTTCTTGTTTCATTAGCACTAGCTACTTGTACTTGTGTAGGGCTCCGCACTGGGCGTTGCTTCCTGCTCCGCCCACGTCTGCGGCCGACGGAATACATTGTTAATTATTTATGTTAATGTTATTGATAACTATTACTACAGCTTCTGATTCTCTGCTTTTGACACAAATGTTGAGGGAAATTAATGGTTGATTAGATGCCCCTGTTACTTGAATGAGTCGGCGAGGGAGTGCCCCTGCTCTGCACTGAGGGGCATTTGCTCCCACAACGAGACAAATAGCGAACCAGCGTACGACGAGTTAGACTTAGTCAGTCATGAGCTGACAATGAGTTTTCGTCGTCATCCGCATTAGGCATATAATTAAGTCTGCCTGTGTACCACTACTATGTATGTACATAACATATAACATCACGCCTGTAATCCCCGAAGGGTTAGGCAGAGGTGTACACCCACATAGTACACCCACATTTTGCTTTTAATTTTTTGTCCCTTGTAATGGGGGGCCATCAACCGGGCAAAATCCAGACTCCGTGGCTGCTACTACGAAATTCCTCATGGAAAAACTAACAACAATTTGTCCAACTCGGGAATCGTACCCAGGACCTCATGCTCAGCAGTAGCGATTGCGACTACTAGACCAACGAGGCACTACTATTCATGAAGTTTAATTAAATCATCATCATCGGCTGGTACCTGTCCTTGCTCGACATAGTAGAGACTATATCGATTCGCGGTAACTCTCATTTAGCTGCTGGCAGCCACCCTGCTAAGATCGTCGCTCCACCTAACCCGAGGGTGTCCTAACTTATGTTGGTTATACCTTTAAATACTATAAAGGTAAAGAATATTTATTTTCCTT
This sequence comes from Noctua pronuba, assembly GCA_905220335.1. NCBI lineage: Eukaryota > Metazoa > Arthropoda > Insecta > Lepidoptera > Noctuidae > Noctua > Noctua pronuba. The sequence goes on from LR999902.1 coordinate 11,930,845, forward strand.
TTTTTGCTAAAATAGGTTTGTGGTACCTTAAAGCGCAGGCCACACCGCCAGCTAGCAAGCGAGCGAGCCGGGCGAGGCATCGTTTCACCTCTTTTCATACCGTGGTTTGGCTTACACCGCGAACCGCCCGGCTCGCTCGCTCTCTCGCTAGCTGGCGATGTGGCCTGCGCTTAATACTGAGAATCATTTATTTATTTTAACTTATTCGTACTCGTTTCACAGTATACCTATCGTCGGAAACATAAGTGAATATTATGTCCCCAAGGAAAATGGAAGGCTTCAAGAACAGGACGATTTTATGGCAAACACGACGTTGCAGAAATATTTAAAAATGGAAGAATGTGTAAGCCCTCCCAGAATGTCGTCCGCATAAAGTCTAAAACAATTCTGGGCACACAATTGTTTCGTAGCTTCCGTACATACGCCCGGCATTCTTCACTGAAATGTATGGTGCTGAGGACAAATTGCCCGCACGGACTTTTTGTACCCGCTATATAATTTGTTTTCTTAATTGAAATAAGAGAACTTCTATAATAAATAAAAATACGGTTAAGAAGGAAAAAAAAAGAACTAAGTAAGTTATTATGCATTAACTTACTCCTCAAAGAGATTTAAAAGAGTTCGCTCGTAAATATTTGACTGTCTTTGTTATTCCTCTTCTCGTATTTCTTCTATTTAGAATATTATTTATTTTGTCTTTTATTTAGAATTTGTCGGGCAAAATTGTGGTATATCTTCTTCAAAAACCAGTAAATGAAGAGTGGAAGATGTCTCATCATGACCAGTCTTCTTCTTAGTGTGTCGCTGGCTTTTCATCAAATATATTTGGCCCAAAACTCAGCTACGCGAACTTGGCTCGCTGATGCAGTCCTAAGATCATCAAGTGCGCAGGTGTCAGGACATGCAGCGCAAGATGGAAGGTGGATCGTGACCAGTGGTAGCAAATATTTCAGATATTTTTAAACGTTGGTGTTATACTTAATGTTAACTTTGTACAGAAGTTTGTACAACGTTTCCGAAACCGAAATAAATAACAATATATCCAATCTCACAACTAGAAACATTTCCTAGCCAGGTACAACGGGAAATCTAAATACCAGGATTCCATACATACTCAGCAGATTGCAAATTCGTTCCGACACATTTCTCGCTCGGGTCGGTAGCGTGGTTTCATAACCGAGAATCGTCAATGACTGACGTGGCACATTCCGGGAACGAGTGACGTCATGGGGCTCTGCGGTCCTGGTTATATTCCCCGTAATGTTACGTCACGGGAATAGTTATAACTTTACCAATCTCTGTGGCAGCATTGAGTGGGAATGGTGTTTTAAAAGTCTTATGAGCATGGTGTTTTTCACTAACGATAGGTTGTTGTGTACTTATTTTTGTTAATTTCAAAGAAAAACAGCGCAAATTGAAGCAAGATTGCTTGTTGAAATTCTGAATAAAACAATTACTAATATCCATAGAGCCACTTTATCTTTAAGCCCTCCATTTTTGGATGGTTTGCATTCCTCGCTCTTTTTTCAGTACCTAGCGAGACCGATTCAACTATTTAAAAGGTCAACAATTTCGCAGATTCGTCGGTAACGATGAAAACAAGATAAAAACGAGGTCAACGATCTCCGGAAGTGAATACATACCAGTTTTATAGAATATTCTTATGTAGACCGAAACAATAGTAAAATATAAGACATAAAATTCAAATACTTTCTGGATATTATAACTAAACAGTATAAATCTGAGAACCTTTTATTCCAGGAATCTTCTCAATCGGCAATCGCAATTTGCGTCCCGAGAATGACAACCCGGACCGAGTTCCTTGCTCCTTACATAACTCCTCAACGACCTTGAAACAAAAACAGCGTGGTTTATCTTCGGCACAATAAAGATAGGCAGGTCCAGAAGGACAGCAAACAAAGACACAAAGAGCGAAAACGGGTCCATCGATTCTATTACTTTATTAAGTGAGTTAGGCTCAGTCGGTGGCCATGCTGATCTCGTCATCAGTGTCGTTTTTGAGGTCCTCAGAAGTGCAGGTGCTTGGGTACTTTATTGGAAACTGACACACACGAACACATATTATTATGAGACATGGGTTGGTCAGGAGCACTGCAATCGCACGTGGTTGTCAGTGTAGTTATAATACCCCTTTTCGCTAAATTGTGGTTGCAATGGCTTACTTGGTTCCGCAGTAGATCGATTGCACTTGCACTCGCTATGCGGAGTCTCTGGTCTTTAAAATTATGCGTGTGATTTTGTTCATTACCCCTTGGCCTAGCTACAAGCGACACGCGTTTCACGACTGCGACAGCAGGCTTAGCAAATAAAAAAGTCGTTAAAAGCATGCCACCACGAACCAACCACCAATGCAAGATGCGGAGCGACGCGACGGACGGAAACAGGTGATATGCGCGCTTGTCGCATTGCATGGCGTGATCGGGGTTAACCTTTTGTATCTCTCTATTTTGTGTCTCCAGAGCGTCAATTCAAAGAGCCAGCTGTAAGGAATGGGGTACTTAATGATGGTCACAAACGACGGGCTCAGTGTTGTAGCTACTGAGTTATAGTTAGGACGATATTTGATAAGACAATGTTTAATTTTAGACTTGGATACCAATTGTCTAGCGACGAAAGTGGAGCAATTGTGAGTTACGTTTGAGCTGGGAGTTGTTCTGTGCTGACATTTGAAGAAATGAAAAATGTAGGTACAGACATCCCTGAAGTGGCAGACTGGATTCCTTTTTATTGAGCGGCTCACCGTAGACAACACGTAATTTTGTCACGCTTTGAAGCATCTAGTTGCTTTTACTTTAGGCTGAGACAGCTGCTTTAAAGTATTCATATTCAGGCGTATATTCTTGAAATAAGTCACATATTTATTCTACTTCTACTTGTGTTTTTAAGCAATTCAGCAATTTAATTAAACCTTTTCCATGTCTCCTCTTTTTGACCCCAGCCCAAGAAAAATGGCTGAAATGATGACAAATTCCCCTACTGTTTATATTTCCTGTACATTTTACATTCAAGACGTCATATCAATGTTCAAAGGACATAGCTCCTACTCCTTCAAAAACAAAGGCGAGTTTTGATCAGCACATATTTATACGATGTTTGTCCTAAAAGTCCTTAGTCGTAAGTAAACAGATAAAAGGGTAATATTCCTTCAATACGAACGTTTCTCCTAGACAGGTGCGGCCTAACCGTTATTTATGAGGACCCTTCATAACGTCCGTACGTAAGATGACTGTGTTTCATTTTTATAGGATTTATGTTACATCGATATTTGCAATATCCTAGGTAGGGCTTGAAGTGAAAGTGTATAAAATATTGCTGTGAGTAAGTAGGGTTTCATGTAGCGAGGATAAATGGTTCACCGATCTTCTTTTTTAACAGACTGCGGCGAAGACCAAAAGGATACCTACTATTTCATGAAAAAGTCATTCAATGGGGTTAAATGAACTTAGAGGGTTGTATTGATGATTACGATTCTGTAACTACATACGTGTTACCGAAGCAAATCATATTTTTATCAACATACAACCTGACACTGAGCTACCCTGGCGGTTCCACCTTAATGCCTTTGAAATACGCGCGGAAATAGAAAATAGCGTTCGGATACACGTGAAATGTATTGTCTTATGATTTTTATTATTTTTCAAGTTAATTATCACTTCGAACCCTGGTCTAAACCATTTCAAATTGTTACAACTGACGTATAATCGTACCTATTTTGACTCGGAAATTCCCCAAGACGTTTGAAGCAGTATCCAACTTGGGTTTATGAAGGATCTTTCAACAAGCTTTCAACATAATATCTTGCAAAACTTTGGAATACGTTGTGTAGGTAAGATACAATGTAATGAACATCTGCCATGAATCTTTCAGCGCTCTTACATTATAATAACTGAAGATGGAAGTAAATATTCATATTCTGTACCCACGTAAAACTCGGCCTCAATTTCGGCAGCATTATAATATTCGTTTATTGCGTCGATAAAGTATTTCAGTATGAATATTCCCAATGTTTGTGACGTCGCCATGTACAGACAAAACTTCCATTTGTAAAAAAAGCATAAAGCGCTGTCGAATTCACAGAGAGTGATGAATACATATCCGTGTCACGGCATACACGGCTTTTATTTTGCCATTTATTTTCAGAAATCACACGAAATCAAACCAGCCATTTAGAAAAATCTAGAAACAAAAATGGAGATTTATGCAAAGTTGGTACGATTGTGTCTTAAGAAACGTGTAACGTGAAACATTCTCAAACAACATTGTGAAAGACATATTACAAGACCAGTCTCCCCTTTCATTCCTCGCTCGCGTCGCTGCAAGAATATGTGTCGCTTAAATGAAAAAATACAACTTCCTCGGCGATGCTCGCCTAGTGAGACATAGTTTAGCGAGCACCTAGACAAGGCATTATGTTGTTCAATTTAATAATAAAGGTCCCAGCCAATTTGGCACGGAGCGAGCTCCTACTGGAGTCGAGGGCCATCGCTCTGTGAGAGTAGTGCAATTTGCCTGCAGCCCGCACTCGGCCCTTGAGCAAGCCTCCAAGAGCACACCAATTAGACGAGACAAATTCGGATTTATTATTCAGCGTGGGCGCTATTCAATTGGATAATAGATCGAGTTGTTTGTTTCCATCGACCACTTACCTAGACGTAAATAAGCAGGAATGGTTATCGATCTGTTGCCTCACGCGACTTTTACGGATAACACTTATACTTATAGCAACCGCTTCGGAATGTCCTATTCTACTGGTCTAGGGAGTTTTCTAAGAACTATGTATTAGACGGTGCAATCGCCCACAAACGACTGTCTACGTGTAATTTGCTTCGGATAATGCGACGGCTTTCTTATACGTGTGTTATCGTTAGTGTATCGAGTATAGGTTAGTCTAGTTATGGGCGGCTGTTTCTTCCCACTCTAGGCCATAATCAAAGGCAGGTTTTTGCGCTCCACCTTGTCGTTTTATAAAATCAATGTCAATCGGGAATATTACCGTCGTATTATTTAGTGGGTACAGTTATAACTCATAAATAACGATGCGCAAAACGCCTATGATTGCTATAATCTTTATCCATATTTTATCTACCGCTGTCAGCGGTTATCCAGTTAACCAGCCGTGATTATACAGTGTTCGGAATCAACGAGTCATCTACTCGATCTTTTGTAAACATTATGCAAAATACTGTTACTATTTAAGCTTTGTGAGCGTGGAACGGTGTTTTGACAAATGGTAAAGCTGGCTCTGATATAATCTGTGTACGATCTCTGCAACGTGTAATTAGACCGACTGACTAAGCGGAATCTATGGGAGCGTTGCCCGTCTGACCCGGCGCAAGATTTAAGATCCCATTGTGGAGACTTCTTTATTGCACACTACGGCTTCAAGTAATGGCTGGCATTCGTTCCCAAGTTATCGAAACATACATTCGGCTCGATAGCTTTGTGAATTTATCAGTCAGAAAATTGAATGTCAAGACTTCGACAGTAAATTATATTACTCAATACCTCGGAGTGTTAAAGTTATGCGCTCGAATGAATCACGGTTCCAGAGTGAATCTCGTTTTACATGTGAGAAATGTGTGATGAGAAATATCTGATCCCTCATCACGTTATGACATAAAGTGGTTACTGAGGGTCGTGTTTACAATATTTTTTGTTCAGTACGCGTCGCCGTTACCAATTAGTTATCTGATGTTAGATCAAATTACGTCTCGCTGGAGGTCGATGGTTGATGCTGTTGAATTGCATCACAATAGTGTTGTGGCTAAAAAGCTGCGAGTCACCATCGAGTGGACGAGAACTATTCGGAGAATCAATATACGTGAGGGAGCAGCGTATGTCGATGAGGTAACAGCGACCACCTTCATCACCTGTGCAACTAATACGAAACCGATTTTTTGTTCCAATTGGAATTACGGATCGTGTATCCAATCAAGTGTTTTAATAGGTTCGGTGTAATTATTGGAACACTCCACTTTAGGTCCATCAAATATTTCACGCAGAGTCTACAGGAAATATTACAAGTATTTTTGTAAATTGGACATGATCATAATTAAGACCCTGTTAAAGGATTAATTAAAGCCGACAGTCCCACCGAGCCGATATGGAAGCAAAAAGGGTTTCATTTCCAAACTACGTCCAAATCAATAGTGTCGCAATTAAGAATTTTGGATAATTATACCGATCGTTCGAGCGGAACGTTGCGATTGCTATTTTGTGCCTCGAATTCGCGATTATTTTGCAAAACGCGCTCGACTCTTCGTTTTTTATTCGGCTATCATGGCAGGGTTAATTAACACTCGGATTTTGTTAACTCTTTGTTGACCTTTGATAACCTTTCACGACACGTTTTATATAGCCATTGATTTAATCAAACGGGAGGAGGATTATGAAGTCATCAATTTATTAATTCTGGTGTTAATTGAAATGCGACCATTTTGTTGATACCTACAGGCGAGGCGGTATAGTGTTCGTGGAAATAATTAATTCATGTCACTTGGAAATCTCACCACTGCTTCGGTTTAAATGTCATCGTTCTAATAGATGGCTTGCGTTAGATAGCACCCATTTCAAAACATGCGGCAAATTGGAATGAGAGTACGAAACACTTGAATCAATATTTTCCCACATTTATTCACCACGCTTAATAGCAGTCCACATCTGGGCTTTCCTTTTAAAGAAAGAGGTAATAAATCCACAAATTCCTGTTGCGTAACACTGGTTGTTTTAAAAACTACACTTGGAACTCTAAATTCAAATTTAAAAATGGTAATTACACAGTCATCGAAAGTACGACCATATTTCTAACACGCGGGTTGCCCTTTATTTCAGAAAAAAAGAATTAAGAGCTAAATAATGACATGTTATTACGTTACCAACTGGCGCACGGTAAAGTAATAGCCAAGATAACCGAATTTTAATGACTAACTTTGTTCGTTAAAAATACTTTAGCACAAATTGTCTTCTACTAGAAAGTGTTTCCTTCGTAATTTTCTATCACTTATCCCAATTATTCGCATCTGTCGTTCGTTGGGCCATTTGTTCCAGGAGGTTCTTTGGGTCACTTCTGTTAGCGTCACTTATATTCTGTTGAAGATATATTTTTATATTTAGAAATACATTATACATGTTTATTTGCGGGCTTGCTAAGGCAGTAGATACACGATGAAGAAGAATATAATTATATAGAAACTTCATGACATTAAAATGTTACCAGCTAAAGAAGAAATTAAAATATTTTTTCATAAAAACGAAAACGTTATTCAGCTTGAAGCAAATACGTCTAAAAGCTTGTAATACCTGTCCCAAATAGACGATATTTTAATAACGGGCCGACCTAATTAGATTTTAATTTCACACATAAAACTCTTTACGACACCCTTAAAAATAAGTGGAATAAGATAGAAGTTACGGTCGGCTTTGTCCTTAATCAGGAGGGGCTGGGTTGCAATAATCCTGAGACACGGAGATAAGATCTTGAAGGGACCTTCCCTTTAATAAGTACGATAGGTCAGGCCACTCGAGGCGCGAAGGTTACCCTCATTCCGTTTATTATGTACTCCTGTTACTTGTGGCTTGCGGCGAGGATGATAATATCGAGTTAGAAATTAAGAGGTTCGGGTCGTATAGTTGTTAATGTTCGTTAGTTATGTTTATTTGTGATATTTGGTTCGTAATCTTTTTTGTTAAGTGGAAGGAGGAAGCTGAGGTGGTTGCCCTGCTGTGGGATACTAATTGTAATATCATTATTTTTGTGTAAAAAGACCCTTCACGAAAACGAAAACCACATATTCTGCCCATCATTGGGATATTTTTTTTCTTCTAGACAATACTTGGGAAACCACAGGTTCTGGAGATATTGGAGGTCAAAGTTCCAATTTTTTCACAAGTTTTTTTTAAAATACTACTTTTTAAGGTTTTAACTTTACTTTAATTACTTAATCCATGATCCGTTTACTATTCAAAGCAACCATCAGCACCAAGTTTTGAGTGCGTGACATTGAGTTTTACCGTAAAACGTGATTTTTCACCCCAAAAAAAAAAGTCGTTTCCCAGCAATAATTTTTGCGTAGGGTGACTTAGTTTAATGTTCACAATGCTTGGTTGACGGCTTCGTGAAGGGTCCGTTTACACCCTGTATTTCTACACTTTATTTAAATTTATTTCTCTACTTTTATATATTTCGTTTTTTTTTTGCTGAGAACTTAGTTCTGTCAACTTTAGAACCTACATTTGGTGAAATAGCTATGCATTTGGTTTCTTAATGAAGTTTCACTTCAAGTTATTAATTCAAATAAAATTTTGATTAATAATAAGAAAACCGTTGAGCTAGTGGGTGCTAGTGCGACTGTTGAGCTCAGGTCCCGGGTTCGATTTTCAGGTTTTTCAAAGTGTTATTGTGTTTTTCAGTAGCACGCCACGTAGAGTGGATTTGTGGTTGATGGCAATAGGCTTGTCGCCTCCTATTACATGGGACTTAAACATCAAACCTCTGGCTAACCCTATGGGGTTTACAGGCGTGAACTTATGAAGAAACCGTTCCCAACAGAACTAAATACCCTTGTAGCAGTATGAAGCGATGCATTAGCGAGAGCGACGACGTCTAATGAAGCGGCTAACGAAGATAAATGAATTTGCATTTCCATCGAAAGTTTAATTACGGCAGGTATGTACTATTCTGTAATATTTATTAAGTTATTACATTATATAATACCACGACTGTTTTCCCCGAAATGTTAGACAGAGGTGGACTTCAGAACACCACATTTCTCTCCAGATATGGTTAAGTCCGATGAAGTATGGGCGAGCCTATTGGCATAAATCTTAAACCCCAGGTTACTTTGAGAAATTTCTGATAGAATATCCAATAACGTTCTACCCTAGCCCGGGATATGGTCAACCTGTGCCAATTTTCAGCATTTAGGTGTGAAAGAGACAGACATAGTTTCGTTCGCATTTGTAATAATCATTCATACTTATACAATATACGTTTAATCTAACATTAAACTTGATAAACACCTAAAATGATCAGAGGTTAGAAGCGAAAAGTAGAAAATGACGAATGAATGTACAAAACACAGCACCAAAATTATAGACCCATAAACAATATTGATATACGCAGACGTTTCGAAACTCATAAAGAAAACGGAAGTAAAAGAAGAAAGTAGTAATATTATAATATGAAAAGCTACAACGAACAGTGACACACTAAATTAGCGTTATGATGAAGAACATTAACATTCACTTAACACACAAGACACGCGTGTAAGTGAATGAGAGGATAAAAAGGAACATCGTGGATAAAGGCGTTAATTTGTTACTACGTCTGTGTGAGTTTGCTTAGTTGCTACACCGTTTTCCAACTATGCAGCACTGTGTTTTGTTTTGATGAGAATTTGATTAACGATGCTGGTTTTGATGTCTACGTCATATGGTTGGATGAAGTCGGCTCGTTCCGTTAGTTATGCGTCAATTCGGTCTTGACGGATACCAAAAATACGCTTAACACTAATCTGAGCTATTTTTATCTTTTACTGACTTTTTCATTTAGAAATTGTAAGTTAGTAGGTACAAGATATTTCTTCGTTCTATTTAGAAAAGAGCAAAAATACATCGTCTTTTTCTAACGTGCACTAGTAAATTCCGTAGAGCGCACCGCAGTTCGTAAAGTCAACCAGTCTTTATGGCTGGTTTACTTGCAAAGGTCTTGCTTCGGAACAAATATTAGTATTGAAGGCGTTTACCCGTGTCGGTACGTTTGGTTACGTTCCACTTGTGAGTTCAGACTATTATTAAAAATTCCATTAGTTTGCGTCGAAGTTGCAGTCTCAAGCGTTAATTTGTGACTGTGACGTATCCCTCGTGTTTATAACTCCCAGTGTGTCCCATTGACAAATTGTTCGCTCGTAACGCGGTTCGTCTCGGCTCGTACCGTTTGTATACGTCACGCTCTTTTTCTTTATTGGGTGAGCAGAAAGGTAATATGAGCTTCAAACGGTATTCTTGCCTCGTTTCAGCTGCGTGAGCTGGGAGACGTGTTGGATTTTTAAACATGGAAAGGCTCATATTGTTGTGTCAGCTTCTTTTATCCATGATTGTTCTTGTTTTATTATTCTCTGTAATATTAAGCGGGTGGAGTTTTTTTTTACATTTATCGCATCGAAATGATTATTTTTCTCATCCGATGATTTCTGCTGATTTCCTCATAGGCTGTCTCCAAAATTATTTCCTTCCTTTTGTGTTATTAGAATTACATTGTTTACCTACTACTGTAGATAATATCTACAGTAGTAGGTAAACAATGTAAAATAATAATATATGAAAAATGTATAAAAATAATATATAAAAAATGAAACAATATATGGTTCTGCAGATAAAATAATATTATTATTTTATCTGCAGAACCATATATTGTTTTATAAACACAAGAATGTTTATCTGTGTGTGTTCAGTAAAGAACGTCATTCGCTAATTAAAGGCCTCTGGTTTTCTTCGTTTTTGTAATGAGATCCTCCCGACACTTGTCTTGTGGTCGAAGCCACCTACATCGTAAATAAGGTCAATAAAGCCTGTTATTATTGTCTGTACTTGTTCTCTTTAATGTCGCACTTGTTTTGTGTGGGAGTGTGAAAAATTACAATCATTAAAATCTTCGGTGTTCTAGATATTTGTGTGGGTAATTGGCATTTATCCGTATGTGGGCTGTGTGTAGCGTCCTTTGATTTACACGTGTATATGTTGGCTTCTATTTCATGTTATTCAGCGAAATCTCTTTTATCACGTTTTTTTTTTTAAATAACTTCCTATCAGTTATCTTTACGTAAACAGCTGTTCTGCATCTAAACATCCCCACATTTATTTGAATAATAAACCTATATTTTATTGAATTTCCAAGAATTTCACGTTGACCTACTTTTGAAAGCAGCTTGAGTAGTTACTAGGTAAACTAGTGGTTCTCACATACATCGAACTTTGTCTGAAATTAACAATTAGGTGAGGTAGCTTTATGAGGGGTTTTCAAGTACTACAAAATCTAGGAAATCTATTCCCATCCTTCTCCTACTTTAATTCCTCTTAAGTGTAGTAAAAGTATACCTATCAATCTTAGCGCTCTCAACAAAATTATTAGAATCAGACAAGTACAAAGTAACTTCTCTTAGGTAGGTCTCTCTCATGGGCCCTTTAGCAAATGGCTTGCTAAAATAGCCGTGTACTTGCTACTCAAATCACAGGCTCGTGCGGGCTCACTGATAGCCGCGGGGTAAGAAAGTATAGGAAGTGTTTATGGCCTTTTTTACATACTTAAGACCTTATTTGTATGGTTACGTCTTGTAAAGGGTGAAGGGTGGTGAGTTTGGGAAGATTGGTTGACGTAATTTTGTGGTTTTTAACATTCTGAACACAAAAATCTGTCGTGACCCAGGGGATCGCCCCTTTCTCTCCTGATTTTATTATTTATTTCTTATTATTATGAGCTTTTTATTGTAATCACCAATTGTGTGGCCATCAGTCTGAAAAGCGATAGATCATGTATGCTCAATGGCAGACGATTACGGGGTCTATGGACGTGACATGGCATTTGAATGATCAAAATAAAAAGCGACGCCATTGCGACCAGGCGAAGATACGAACTAGGCCACAAAGCCAAACAGCGCGAGAGTGGAAGAAGGCCTTTGCCTAACACCGGGAAAGTATGGGCTGCTCCAATCCAGGGTGTAAAGGACACCGACGCTAAAACGGTTACCCCGTTTTCAGTACATCACTCTGAACCCCCCACATGGAAATTTTTCGTCGGTTATTAAAAAAAACCCAGCGATTTCCTGCAAAATACACATGTTTGGAATAGCAGATTTTTTTTTACCGATGAAAAATTTCTATGTGAGGGAGTTAATTAAATTAAAAGTGATAGAGAAAATGATTTACTGGATACGTGGTAACCGCTTAAGCGTCGGTGTTCCTTCCACCTTGTATAATCATGTAAATGTAGTTCTTTAGACCAGACACTACATAATAATCATAAACAAGATGATTAAGATTGAGCCCGTAAACATGACGATAACAGATCGTATTCGAGACCAAACAATGACTCATAAAACACTTCCTGGTAAAGTCAAGAAGCTCGATTGAACCATTCTGTTTATTGTTTCCTATCAGATGAACGAACCTTTGTTCTAACTTGCAGCTTAGTTTCAAATACACCCTGTATTCAGTAGTATCGGCAAATTGCAACAGTTTATGTCTCGATTTGCAGCGTTTTGGTTTCAACGGTCGATTGGCACGGAAGAAAACGTTCCTTTAGTCTACTGCAATAACCAAATAGCGCCGTAAATAAATGCATTTTTTTTTCTTTTTTCACCAATGTTTAGGCGACAGTATTTTGGCTTACAGCCAGAAGGTCGGTCACGAAATGTTATTTATTATCTGTGCTAATGGCACGGACATTATTAAATTATGATAGTTCGTTTGTTACGATAGCAGTTAACATTTTGATGACAACAACGATAAAAAATATAAATTGGTGGGTATTATGAATTGTGTCGTTAGAAGTTTGATGTAAGATATGACGGGTTTGTTTTTGTTAGCCGTGGTGACTAGTTAAGGCACTCGGAGTAAAGCTTGGAAATACGTAAAATGCCTTTTAAAGTAGTTAAGTGTTGATCTCGCTGAGATGATGTTCTTACTAGAAGTTTACCCTTTTACTGCAAAATTGTTACGTCATCCTGGAAGACTATTACAAACTCTTTTAATACAATTTTTTAATAGGGCTGCCTCGTTGGTCTTGTGGTCGCAAGCGCAACTGCTGAGCATGAGGTCCTGGGTTCAATCCCCAGGACCAGCAAAGTGTTATTGGGTTTTTCCACTAGGAATTTCTCAGTAGCAGCCACGGAGTCTGTATTTGCGTCCGGTTGATGGCAATAGGCTCGCCTCCTATTACATGGGACTTAAACATAACTGGTGAAATGTGGGTGTACACCTCTGCCTAAACTTTCGGGGATTACAGGCGTGATGTTATGTATTTCAGACCTAAAACTGATCCAGTTTAACATAATTTGTTCTCAAGATCTCTCCCTCTAAACAGTAAGCAAATATATCTGCCTAATGCAATGTCCGATTTATATGTAACATTGATCGTAAACTCGCAGAAGCTGCTAAGTGCATAAATAAAGCTGGTGCAGCTGTCTGTTACAGCTTAGAGTTGCGCCATGTGGTCCATTCACTTGCATCGAGGGTTACCATTTCGAAATTTGAAAAGTCGTGACAAAAAGCTGGAAAATAGCTGAAAAAAAAGTCTCTGGCCTTTTTTTCAATTCTAAAAATTCCAAAGGCTTTTTTTTTACAAATTAAAAGTACTTCTAATACGATCGACGACAGCGACGATGTTCTTTTTCTTTTCTTCTAGTAAGTAGTTCTTGTGTCTTTAAACTTGAAGAGTGTACATCAAAAAAGTTGGAAACGTCGCAAATGGCTGTTAAATATTTACCTGTTTTAATTAATTTGGCAATATTACTGTATGGAAATATGGCTAACTAGTGAACTAAAATATTAATAATGAATTGCAATTGAAACATTGAATTTGATTTTGTTATCGTTTTATGTGTTAAAAAGGCATTAGGAAAGTTTCCATATACTTTTTTTACATCTAAAACTAAATATTCAGTGTTACAATATTAATGATTACATTTCATAATCAATATTTTAGTTCACTAGTTAACCATATTTCTTATTTCCATACTCTAATATTGCCAAATTAATCAAAACAGCGAAATATTTGACAGCTATTTGCGACGTTGCCCACTTTCTGTATAAACGCTCTTAAATTTTACATTAATTGCGGTCGTCATATTATCTGTGATTATCAGTGATCGGAGTAGGTAGATTGATTTTTGGTACTTGTATCATAAATGCACACAGAAAGAATAACATGGATAAGCCATTTTTCCGGAAAGTAATTCCGGTATTTCCGGATTCAATTAAATATTGTTAATGTTGGTAGTGATATTATTACTACTCAATTCAAAATTTAAAGTAAGGTATCAAAACTAAATTAATTCATTATTTATCTGTTGAATAATAAAAACAATCACACCAATAATCCACCAATTCCGGAGGAATGTCCATAGTAATATAAACGTTTCGGATCAATGACCCCAGTTCAATCTACCTACTCCGATCACTGGTGATTATCTGTGATGTTTCCTAAAAGAACTCTTTAAGTTTAGGGGCTGTATAACAGAACTTCGCTTATTTTTTTTTTAAGTAATGCTCGAGTTTAAAACAAAAAAAAAAGTCTTGTGTGACTTCTGTTCTACGGGTCGTCGAGACAAACGTCAAGGCCGGACAAAGCCCGAACGGAAGGTCAGAAAGCGAACTTGTCCGGACGGATGGTAACCCTAGTTGCATCTACACGAAGAGGTTTTATGAATGAATTGATTTAGATTTTACGAGGATTTGTGCTTTTTTGTAACTGCTTACTTATGGTTGTTTTCTTTGGTGATTGACGAGTTTAATGTCTTGAAGGCTTGTTCATTATCAAGGTCCAAATAAGAGATTTATCTAATGATGATTAATTGAGAGGGTCATATTAAAAAACAATAACTAAATCTCAGTTTGTTTCGTGAAGAAGAGACACCACTGCACTTTGATATTTATTATTATTTGCTTATTATTTTTAATTAGATTTTTATTTTTTTTTATCTTTGACATTGCTAATTTTACAGATATAGATTAAATTATGATTTTTATTTTATTTAGATTTTTGTAATGTGTAATTTAGCCAATTGGTGATTTTTGTTAAATTGCATTCTCTTGGATTGAAATGATATATTAAAAATCACAATTGTAGTATTCTAAACATTTGCACGCCATAGTCTGAGGCAAACATGTCTGAACCAATTTTATTTATTTAAACTACATTTACAAAAGTGGTACATAGGCGGACTTAATGCCACAAGCAATGCATTTTCTTATGTTATCCTGCATGCACTTTTTATTAGTGTTTTATAGTGTTCACATGTTTGGAGCAAATAAATATATCTTATCTTATCTTATCATTCATAGAAAGTTTTTCTTAAATGTTGAACCAAAGAAAAAAGTGTAAATTATTCCGACTTATTGCGGGCACAGCTGACGATGACTTATTATTTTCAGGATGCTGTTGTTGTCATATCTCCTTCAGGCTTGCAAATAACGAAAAGTTTTATTCATTTCCGTCCATTCCGCGATCCAGCTGGAATCCATACAAATAAATAAAATTAAAGTGTTTGTTTGTAATTTAAATCTAACAGCTTTTTACTGAATGCTTAATGAAAGTATACATTTACGGTGCTAATAACAAAAACATTTTTTGTAAATTGTTGTCTGCTTGTCTGTTTGTTCTGGCTAATCTCCGAAACGGCTGGACTGATTTTGACGGGCCTTTTACTGGCAGATAGCTGATATTATAAGGAGTAACTTAGGCTGCTTTTATTTTAGAAAAAGGATTAGGGTTCAGTATAAAAAAATTAAAACCCTTGAAATTGTTAAGAAAATCCAATTCTAAGAGGGAAGTAATATTTTTATAATAATTTCAAGTGGACCAAGGTCGCGGCCAACAGCTAGTCTATAATAAAGTACCAGTACCTAAGTACTTCCTTCTTATACAAGTAAAGATATCATTCTGTTACGGAGAATAGTTGAGTGGATTCAAGTGGAGCCGTCGAGTTGACGGCGCTGTCGAAAGAGTTGGACGTCAGACGGTGAGAGAACTTGTTGTTTGGAGAACTTGCTTTATTGCAAGGAAATAAGGTTCTATTTTTTTTCTGTAGCTTTTTAATCTGAATTCTTTCTTACTAGTATAAATGCGAAAGTTTGTTAGGATCGATGGATGGATGTTGGTTACTCTTTCATGCAAATGCTACTGAACGGATTTGAAGGGAATTTGGCATACGGATAGTTTATAACCTGGTGTAACCAAAGGATACTTTTTATCCCGCTAGTTCGATCCTGTGGGACAATTACCGAACTATACGCGGGCAAAGCCGCGAGCATAAGTTATTAGTTTTAGTTATTTGGAGAGATAAAAAAATGCAAAAAAAACATGCTGGCTGAATACATAACCTCCTCCTTTTTTAGAAGTCGGTAAAATACTTTACAATTACATGCAATACAAAACTAACATATTTGTAAACAAAATCTAAGTCATCATCTGCCTAGCCTTTTCCAAACTAAATTGGGGTCGGCTTTCATCTAACCGGATGCAGCTGAAAACCAGTATTTTACATGGAGCGACTGCCTATCTGACCTCCACAACCCATTTAATTCTAGGTAATACGATACTCCTTGGTAAGACTGGTTGTCAGATTTTTTGGGCCACTGACTACCTAACGACTATCAAAGATCTACAAATGGCACCCGGGACCAACGGCTTAACGTGCTTTCCGAGGCACGGAGGAAACTCGGTATGTAACGGGTGGTCACCCATCCACAGACCAACCTAGGCAAGCACGGCTCAACCTAAAGATCGACCCGAGCAGCTGTTACTATTTAACCACGAGCTCCAAAATCCAAAATCTACGTATCCAAGGATAAATTGCGTACCATCTGCAAACATCGGACACTAATAAATACTTCAGTAAAGGTTCGGTAATACCAGTACGGACAGCTGTAGACCGACCAGCAGCAGCAGCCGGTACGGCAGCGGTTGTCAGATTTGGACAGACATTATGTATTTGTATAGTATTGTCCGTGTCCGGAACTGCGTCCGCAATTTGTTTACACTTGTTTGACAGAATCTTAAGTCATGCGACAATTTTAAATGGTCTGATTATTTATTTCGTCAGAATGTAAGTGTTGAATTGTGAAAATATTTTCGAGAGAAAGGTTACAAACTTATTTTTAAGTTTCCATTTTGTTTTGCAAATAAATAAATCTGGAATAATACAGGGTGTAAGGGACAGCCCTCCACAAACTGATGGGGTGAATTCAGTAAATCATACTAAGATGACCGGTACAAGAAATTATTTCGGGAATGTTATGGGAATCCATTGAATTTGATTTATTTTATTTCCTCACACGCACTGTATCGTTACCGTTACAAAACGCACGTAGCGAACGGCAAGCGCGACGAGGAGTTTGATGAACTTTGTAGCTAGGCAGGAAGTGAACAGCTGATTTCACGCGTCGTTCGTTAGAGTATTTCAACATCCACTGTTGGACTTTTATTTTAGCCCTATTATGTACATAAATGGAGTGCTGAGTACAGGGAATGTTATTTTACATTGAAATAAAGGAAAAGTAAATAAAAAAAAAACCTTAGAAAAATTCCGGTGGAATATGATTCAAAATAAGGAGCTGAATGCAGGCTGTCAGTTTGTGGAGGGCTGTCCCTTCCACCGTGTAGAGCTGTTTTCAAGAAATAGCAAAAGTGACGGGACCTATTGTACTATTCCGTATTCAAACAACTCCTAGCATTTTTCGTACTTATTGTGAAATAAATTGCATTTTCGTTTCATTCTATGCTTAACTTAAATAAAGTCTACACTCCACAGTGTATTCGAGAAGGTTTTTCTAGACGGAATGCCGCATGCCTAATATTCGTACGAAACCGCACCTGAGTTTTAATTAAAGAAAATGTACGCCGATGTGAAGCTAGACGGTATTTTCGTACAATGTACCACAACAAAGTTACGCTTTTAGAACCACCTCGGTACATATGTGTACATAGCCGTTCCACGTTAGTCTTTATATCCCGAAGCCAATGTTTCTCGCCGGCTGTTTACATAGGAATCAATAAAACAAGAGACTCGCCAAAATGTAAACACGAACACTATTCCCCTCTCTGTCCACACTACTATAAAAGAGGAGGACAACAAACGAAATATAGCGGCGAAATTCATTTGAGTATCATTAGGTTAAAACAGGGACTGGCGCCGTTGATCGCGTGACGTTCTACTAAAGAACATGCATCCCTGGAGGATTGTTTCCTGTTCATCTATGCTGTTAACATCACCTTTATTCGTCTTGAAATAAAGTTCAAAATAACTTGTTTATAATTAAGTCTCTAGGGTTGTATCGCTATCATTATTAAGGTAATGAGTCATTGCGTTAAGTGGATCTATAAAATGAGTCATGCTTGGTACTAGGTTAGTATTTTTGAACGGAGAAAGGCAAACTGCAGCATGTTGACACAGTGCGGCTTAATATGCGTGGGTGGACGAAGTTCGACGACCCCGGAAAGGTATCTTTGATATTGTGTTGCCAGGGTATTGAGAGAAGGCTGTATTTGGGAAATAACCTGAGGAAACTGTAAAGAGGGACATTTTAAGGGAATGTTTCCCAAGGTGCACGTTTTAAAAGAATGGCTTGTGTCCCTTTTGTAGCTATAGTGTACATTCTACGTGAAGACATCCCTTATTCGTTTTCGGATGTCAGCATTTGTTTTTGTTGTTTTATAGGAATGTGTAAGTACTTCCACGTACACAGAGTCATTTCACATTTGAACGATCTCAAAATGAAAATACCTGTACGCGTTATACATATTTCCATGGTTTTAAGTTGCATTCAATACATAAATCTATACATAAATGTAAAACTTACTGTGCTTGTCGAAAAATAAAAAATAATTGCTGTAGTTTAGTTGTATTTAAGAATCAAAAATCGTTTGAATTAACTTTTTATTTACGCCACGCCTTTGCGCTGGAGCTTAAGAACGAAAAACTCAATTTAGAATTCCTTTGGTCTCAAACGCGCATAATGCACCTTGCAGTGTATAAAATTAATTACAAATACTGTTAAGAAAACCTTGTAAGCCTTATTAATATTTACGAGGTACTATATTGAACGGGAAACCCATAATACTGGCAACAATGTTCCAATAATATCTCCTATACTAATAAGGCTCTGCATAAATCGCGCCGCTATCGTGGGCTATTGAGTAATAGTACAAGAGATAGATAGAAAATACTTTATTATACACCAAACTTGTGACATAGATTTTTAACAATATTGTTAATTCTATGGTTACATTCGCGGTCTCCGTTCGTGACTTATTTTGGGAAGATTTGTTAGTAATGTCTGAATTATTGTTACAACTTGCCCACATATGTATTTCTAAGTACAAATCGCAACTCCTGTCCTTCTATGACGGTTGTATGAAACAGCAAGGATGTCAATTTGATAAATAATTATTTTCCCTGACGGTACGAGGATTTTGCAAAGCTGCGAGTCTCTGTAGGTACTGCAAAATAGAGATTGGTCCGGTTAGTGTTTGCGCTGCTATGAAACAAAAGATTTTTCCAAACCAATTTCCTATTTCTAGGTGGTACAGGATGAAAAGAATGGATATAAAAAATCTTGGATTTCTCGCGAACTAGGTAGGATAGTAAGGTTCGGATTTATAATTCGAAACATAAGGCTTTTTACACCGAAAAAAACTTTTATCTCAAACATGCATTTAAAAAAACCGATACTTTCCCAAAATGAGCCACCAAACTCCCCGACTATAAGCAAAACTTTCACGGTCAATTTACTCCAAAGAACTGTTATGATTAACTCAAGAATACATTAAAATACCCGCGACCATTAGACCGACATCTTGATTATTTATACAGAGAGAATATTACACAAACTAAAGAATGTCTTAAAAACGTCATTTCCTACTTTTCGAAATGGCTTAATTATGTACGTCTTTAAGACGTACGGTATTGGTTTTGACGCCTACGATCACACGTTTCCGTAATCAATGGTGCTTGTTGATGCTTAAATGCAAATGTGATAGGTTTGTTAAGAAATAAGATATAAATATTGATTAATGGTGATGATGTTACTTGTTCTTTGCATTTTTATTATCAGAGTTAAGCCATTTCAGCCGTAGAGCCGATTGTAGATGGGGTAAGGAATGTTGGTGTCCAGAACTGGACAAAGGAGCGTAGGCAAGCCACGACACAGGTGGATCGACGACGTGGTCATAGTGGCAGGCAAGAATTGGATGCAGGAGGCCTAAGGACCGGGTGAAGTGGTGTGCAGTGGAGAAGACCTGCATTGGTTGATACGGGTAGAAGAAGAGAGAAGATAATTCCACTACCGCGTAGTATATGCATGGCAAGGTTACACATGTTTGTTTTCCCTCCGTATTCGTACTTAGTATGGCCGTGCGTGGGTCGCAGAGGATGATAACGCCTACATTGTTATACAAAGCGTAAATAAGCACGTACACGTGTGTAGCCGTAGGCAGCAAGTGAACTACTCCTTAAGAGGGAATAGGGGCTTCGATTCTTCATACAAGTATTCTCTTTTTTTCTTCCTGAATAGTGCCTCTAGAGCAAACATTTTTTTCTTCATAAAATCAAGGTGTACTGTGGATCTTTTTTAAGCAAGTGTAAAGCAAAAAAATATGACCCTCCAAAATTGACAAAAAATGCCCCATTTTTACGGTGTATTCCCGTTGACCCCACCGCCTTTGGTCCCACTGGTGGGGTCAGCGGGAATTGATTAAAACAATTGAAAATTGTTCCCGCTGACCCCACCAGTGGGGCTACGGCGGTGGGGTTAACGGGAATTGATAAAGTAATTCAAAATTATTCCCGTTGACCCCACCAGTGGGGCGGGGCAGTGAAGCCAACGGGAATTGATTAAAACAATTAAAAATTGTTCGCGTTGGCCCCACCATATTTTTTATTATAATATTACTCAAAAACATTGTATGAAATCGAGTAGTGTTAGTACAGTTTTGCTAGTTACGGGCAGTAACCTTACGAACAGTACTAGGCTAGCATGAATCCAAGAGGGTATTTCTTACTCTAAGATTCTCTACCCAGAATTACTATAATCCACCACCACCTTAAGATCATGCCAGCCTGGTACTTTTTGGGGAACATAATATGTGTCGTATATTATATGCCTCACTGGCAACAAATTGGATTTTTTTTTTATTACTCAAAAAGATTGTATGGAATCGAGTAGTGTTAGTATAGTTGTGCTAGTTACGGGCAGTAACCTTACCAACAGTACTAGGCTGGCATGAATCCAAGATGGTATTTATTACTAAAAGATCGTTCCTACCCAAAATTACTAAAATCCACCACCACACATGCCAGCCTGGCCAGCATCAGAGCTGTCGTACTGTATGGATCGGAATGTCTATTTTTGTTTCTGTACAAAAGGTGTGTGGTGTTGGGATTGCTGGACTGTGATGAAGATGAATGAAAAACTATTGCTTATAACGGAGATAAGAATCTTGAGATGGATGAGTGGAGGGGGATTGAATTTAGGAATTAATTAAGTTAGGAATGAGTATATTAGAGGACGTTGAAAGTGGTGACTATTACAGAAAAAATAAAAGAGGGAGCCGTCTATCTTATTATGGACATGTGATGAGGAAGGATGAAACAAATGAAACTAAAAGAGCGATGAATACGAATGTTGTTTCCCACTGACATCATTAAAGTTTGTTTCATTCCTTCATTTTTCTGATCTCCTAGTAGTTCCTGCCACCTCACGACTAAAATAGGAATTTCACAGAACTAAATCTATATTTCGGATACCTAACATGCAACAAGCAATAAAGATTATACTTCGTCATGATTTCGGCGCCTTGGTAGTTAGTCTGTGAGACTATTATCCTTGTTTCTCAACTCCCAGTTGTCCTTACCATTTTCCTTATAGTAATCTTCTTTTTCATTAAAGGCGTATGGTAGTGGGGACAGCGGGAATAAAATTTCAGACTTCCCGTTGACCCCACCAGTGGGACAAGGCAGTGGGGTCAGCGGGAACAAAAATGCAGACTTCCCGTTGACCCCACCAGTGGGGTAGGGTAGTGGGGCCAACGAAACGACGTTTTTGATTATTCCCGTTGACCCCACCAGTGGGGCTATCCAGTGGGGTCAACGGGAATACACCATTTTTACGGCCGTGATGAGAGGACTACTAGACAAATTCGAACAGTTTAAACATACAAGAAATTTATTGGAACCTATTTGACAAAAATAATTGAATTGGCTCGGTTTTGGACGAGAAAAGGGGAATACGAAACATCGATCTCGTTAATTTTTTTGTGATAAAATCGGTCTGAGCTACAGCTGTATGTCGCTCTCTACGGGGCCGCGACGGCAGGTTTGACGCAGCGCGACGGCAATAGTTTCTTCAAATACCTATTTTCAAATCCTCGCAGGCCTTGTTCCCTCTTAATACGTTGAATTAGAAAATTGTACCATTAGCTTTCTTCAAAGAAATGACATAGGTATTATATGATATGTTCAATATACTAAAAGCTCAAAGAAAGTTCCTGTACCAGTCTGTTTCCGTGAGGCTGTAATATTTAATTTTCCGGGACGACAAGTTCCTTTCAGGTTTGAGTTACCTCCCAATTTATTCAATTTCAATTCTTCTGAATCTAACAAATAGGCACAAAAGACGTCTTTCAGAATTAGATAATATCACGATAGAATTACCAATTCGAGGTCAAATACGTCTGGAATCTTGGATTTTAAGATTTAAGGAATGTTTTATAATGGAATTTGTAGGTATTTAAGGTGTGAACGGACCCTTCACGAAGAAGGCAAATAAGTACATCAAATAAGTAACTCTAGGCAAAAATTATTAATGGGAAACGACTTTAGGTGAAAAGGCACGTTTTAGGGTAGGACCCAATGTAACACACTCAAAACATTGTGCTGATGGATGCATTGAATAGTACGGGGGTCGTGGAGGTATTTAAAGTAAAGTTATAACATTAAAAATTCAGAACTTTGACCTCCAAGAAAATATTTTTATCGTCATCAATTTATCGATTGAATAATAAATGGAGGGGGAGAGGTAGGCCAAAGAAAAGATGGATGGATTGTGTGAGGAATGACATGAAATAGAAAGGAGTAAATGATGCCGTGACGTCTCACAGGAGAAAATGGAAGAAGAAAACGTGTTGCGCCTACCCCAAAAAGAAGGAAGATGATGATGATCAAATATCGATCGATAACTATCCAACGCATAACGCCTGTTATCTTAAAGAATAGAATAGGCAGAGGTGTACCTAACAGTAAGTACGACGACCAATCAAGCTATACATAACCAAATTAAGCTAATCTCTCTTTGAACGGGAAGCTCATACAAAGCGAGGTCAGGTTATACTGGATATGTATAGCTCGATGTGTACCTACACCCACATTTCGCCAATTAGGTATGTTTAAGTCCCATGTTATAGGGGCGAGCCTATTACGACCAACCGGGCACAAATCCAGACTCCGTGGCAGCTACTGAGAAATTCCTGATGGTGAAACCCAATAATACTTTGCCCGACCCAGGAATCGAAGACGTCTGAAAAATTTCACCAGTTAATGTAATACATCCCTCTATATTGCTGTTCACATCTAAAGATAGCTCAGAGAACAACACCACAACTATTGGTAAGTAACTAAATACTATTTGATAAACAACTTCATCTGTTTGACAATGAATGTAAACTAATACAACAAGCGATACATAATTCAATTTTAACCGCATTCAAATGTAAGAACCTTGATTCAATACCACAATACAATTTAGATTTAATACAAATGTATTGTCAAGTGAAGGTTAACATCGAGCCACACAATAACCTAAGGTTAGAAATTGTGCAACCGAATAAGGCCTCCGCCAGACATGATCTGAATGTTGTGGAGTAGCAAAGAACTTCTCAGTTCTTCTTCTTCTTTGCGTGTCGATGGACTCAAATAATACCCGACCAGTATACAGGGTGTAAACGGACCCTTCACGAAGCCGTCAACCAAGCATTCTGTACATCAAACTAAGTAACTTTAAGCAAAAAATTTTGCTGGGAAACGAATTTTTTTTTTGGGGTGAAAAATCACGTGATGCGGTAAAACTCAATGTTACGCACTGAGAACATTGTGCTGATGGATGGATTGAATGGTACGGAGGTGATGGAGGTGTTTAAAGTAAAAATCTTACTTAAAAAAGTAGTATTTAAAAAAATACTTGTGAAAATATTGGAATTTTGACCCCCAATATCTCCGTAACTAGAAGGTTTCCAGGTATGGCCTAGAACAAAAAAATGATCGCAATGACGGGCAGAATAAGTGCCTTTCGGCTTCGTTAAGGGTCTTTTACACCCTTTATTGCCACCTGCACAGCTCTGTCGTTTGCTTCGTTTAAATCTTGGAAGGTGCAGGTGGCTGTGCAGGATGGGCAAGAAAGGAGGTGGGGCAGATCCTGCAGAGGATTAGGGGTGCATGAAAGGGGCCTCCACGAGCGGCGTTAAAAATAGCGTACTGTGATTCCAAACGCCCGGCGCACCCTGGACAGCTAGTACTCGGTAACGCAGAGTCTAGCTGACTAATCCTTTCACTCCGATGACTCAAACTCAAACTTCTCAGTTAGGTCCCAAGTTTGTTAGAACCTGATTATATGCAGAATTGTAGTTCAGACTTCAGAGTCAGCCAGGATACTAGCGAAGCGCGGCAAATGATATTCCACCAAGTACGGTTAGCAAGAAATAAGAAACCACTGAACAAAGTTTAAAATAACTTTTGCTATTACAGCAAGTTTCAAAAGTGATGCATTTGCATGTAATATTTACAATATTTCAACCTGACTTACTGGCTCCAAAAGCATATTATACAAGCATAATATCACGAAGGGTTAGGCAGAGGTGTACCTAATAGTACACCCACATTTCGCCAGTTAATAACGGGTGTATCAAACCGGGGCCAACAAAAATCCAGACTCCGTAGCTGCTACTGAGATATGTCTGATGGAAAAACCCAATTTCCCGACCTCATGCTCAACAGTCGCGCTTGCGACCACTAGAGCAACGAGGCAGTCATTATGGCTAGACCAACGAGGCAATCATTATGGCTAGACCAACGAGGCAATCATTATGGCTAGACCAACGAGGCAGTTATAATAGGCATTCTAAATTATATTATAACTTATACTCATGAAGTTAATTTGCCGACTCTTCATATGAGAAAGAAAAGTTACAAAGATAAACTAAGTTGAAATGTAAACCTTAAGAATACTAATGTTAGTTCATAGGGGAGTTCTGCTAGAACATTCGATACCAGTTTCAGTAAGTAACTCTGTAAGTTTTGGACATGTGCCGTTGTGGAGTTTCTAGCTTGTACTTCTCTATGAAGCTACTTAAATGAGGTATCATGTCTTGCTAAAGTGTACTTCCCTGTGGATTGCCTGTTTTTATTTTTAATGTCTATATTGTCCTACTGTAGGTCAAAGGCCTCCCTTCCACTTTTCGGAATTTACTGCGAATTTAAACGAGTCCCTTAAGAATGAGTCCAGCTCATCTCGCCATCTTCTTTTGAGTCTGCCACATAACAGTTTCCTGCCAGTTCGGATCCACTGTGTGGTTACTTTTGCACATTGCGGCTCCGACATGCGGCAGATTTTACCAGCCTTCGATTGCCTGTTAAAAGTTGATAATTAAACAATTTTTCTTTTAAACTAATCAGTTTGTCCCACATCTGGACAAAGGGTTACATGCCATCTTGCCACTTCTCTGTCCAGAACTGCCAAGGACCAATCCTTGGGAGTTCAGCTCAACCCGCCATCTCCGTCCGACCTGCCGCGATAGGGCTTGCAATGGAGTGAAAATTATGAGAAAAAAAATACATTTACTTGTTTAAAAAATACGATTACTTGTTTCATAATTGAATTGGATATGATCACAGTCGGCAACAGTTTTCTAATTAGACACCTATAAAAATATTCAAAATCTAGATCGGATTTCATTTCCGCGGTAGTCAAAATCAATGCCAAAAACTAAATGTATTTTTAGGTGACGAGAATGCGACTATTCCTATAGAATCGGTATAGTTCGTCTGGATTCCCTAGGCCAGGCTAGGTCAATTTTATTGACCGCAGTCGTAGTTGTGATCACAACCAATGATGTATATTGACTTCTATAATAGATTATTATTGTTGGAAAGTTTTAGGAATATTTTTACTAAATGCAAAAGTAACAGTCTTTTTGCTGCGTCTGAACGGATATGGATAAAATTTGGCAAATAAATAGACCATGACCTAGCTCATGGACTTTTCATCCCAGTAGTACGATCCCGTGGGATAACGGCGGGCAAATCCCCAGGCAAAAGCTGGCTTGAAATAATGCTTCAGGTGAAATTGAAATCACTATCATTAACACTTCAAACGGGATGTTTACCATGATTATTAATTGTATTGAGTTCCCGATATTTCGGCACCGTTGCAAGCATGGCGCTCACGATAAAAAAAAACTAAAAATAAACATAGCAAATATCCCGTTTTAAGTGTCAATGATAGTTTTAGTTACCATGTAAGTTTAAAAAGAAATTGATATCATGAAAGGAAATTCTAATTCGAAAATCTAGCTTTTATGTATAAAGCTAGATTTAAGTTTAATGAATATAATATTTTTAATGTGAAAGTTATGTATACTGCAATAATTTTAGCTTTAAGTTATGTTGCTGCGCCCTAACAGGGTCATGTACTCACTAGTTTTAAGCCTAGCGTGTGAAATTGGTTGTGTACATTGTGCATTAAATAAATAAATAAATTATCTATATACACCATTTTTAAAACGAATGCGAAAAATAGCTTATTATACTAATTGAATTAAATAGAAGTATAACCTAGTCTGCCTGGAGTGGCACACGTAATGAAATAAGCAATCGGAAGTTTTGCAATAATACGTTAGCTGTATGTGTATTGTGTGTATTGTATAATACCAGTTTATGAATAGCAAAGTTATGAAGTCACAAACGAACACGTGCTCTCGAGAATTACTGAGTCAGGCACTTTATCCGAACTCTTTGATTGGACTGAAAATGTTTATGAATTAAATAAAGCTTCTATTTTATTTTATACATATGTTACGGCTAAAAGCCGAAGTAAGGTTACACCTAGTTCTAGCCGGGTTTTCCTAGGCACGGTAACTATCATTTTTATTGCTAGGACATACCGCCCAAATGGATTAGGTTAGGCTAGGTTAGAACTGTAACAAAACGCGCGCGAGCTGAGCGAGCTGAGCGAGCGCAGCGAGCGGTGCTTCGGCAGCGGCCGGCGAGCGCTCTATCCAAATTGGTTGCATTATAACCACATTATTTCTTCGTCTCTCAAAATGCTCAGATATGGTCCTTTCATCTCTTCAAGAGAAAAGGAGGAGAGTCCGTGGTTATGCCCTATTCATCATCTGCCTAGCCTTTTCCCAACTATTTTGGGGCCGGCTTCCAGTCTAACCGGATGCAGCTGAGTACCAGTGTTTTACATGGAGCGTCTGCCTATCTGACCTCCACAACCCAGTTAGTACTAGGTAATACGATACCCATCCACAGACCAACCTAGGCAAGTACGGCTTAACCTAAAGATCGATCCGAGCGGCTTTTATTATTTAGCCACGAGCACCAGAATGTACCTATATGATACATAATATTGAACATCCATACAATAAAGAAATCTCGATGTTTTGTGAAATCCTAAAACATGCAAAGCATGGGCGGTTCTCTAGAACCTAACTAATAAGATTTACGGTAAATATCTATTTGCCAATATTCAATAACGAGGTAGAAATATGCTAATATTAATTAAACAAGGTACAAATTCCTGTAACTAGCTAGCTACTAGCTTACCTGATATTTCCACGAACGCTGTCGGACTAATTATTTAGGCGCTTACTATTGCGAACAATTTAACGCTTTTGCGATAAATTATTACTGCTTAGCATTTTCTAAAATTCGAGGAGCTCGTGGCCTAATAATAACAGCCGCTCGGGTCGATTTTTAAGTTAAGCCGTGCTTGCCTAGGTTGGTCTGTGGATGGGTGACCACCCATTACATACCGAGTTTCCTCCGTGCCTCGGAAAGCACGTTAAGCCGTTGGTCCCGGGTGTCATTCGTAGATCTTTGATAGTCGTTAGGTAGTCAGTGGCCCAAAAAGTCTGACAACCAGTCTTACCAAGGGATATCGTATTACCCAGTACTAACTGGGTTGTGGAGGTCAGATAGGCAGTCGCTCCATGTAAAATACTGGTATTCAGCTGCATCCGGTTAGACTGGAAGCCAACCCCAATATAGTTGGGAAAAGGCTAGGCAGATGATGATTTTCTAAAATACACATCAAAGCCCTATTTACAGGCTCTGTCTCATATTTCCAACAAAACTTTTTGCGAAAAAATAACAAATTTTTATTTTTATAGGTCAGGTCAAATATAAAATAAAAATGTCGCCTTTCACAAACAGTTAAAGCTTACTTTACATGTTTATTGTAGGGATGCGTGTCCCAGTGTATGTTCGTGTAATATCTGGGCCACATTCTGTCCGACAATTAATTAGGATTACACTTAGCTCTGCCTGTGGGTCAGATAAAACTTTGCGGACAGTAGGGTTGGCGAAGTTACAGGGATTTCGCTAATATGCTTGGGTGTTTGTTACATTAAATATGGTTAAATTATTTGTAGGACCTTAGATTAGTGTTAAAGTAATATGTAGCAAATACACACACGTGTAAAATATTAATTTCAGAAGTTATTCAGATGCTGACTGCCTCGTTGATCTAGTGGTGGTAACCGCGACTGCTGAGCATGAGATCGATTCCCAGGTCGAGCAAAGTGATATTGGGTTTTTCCATCAGGAATTTCTCAGTAGCAGCCACGGAGTCTGGATTTGTACCCGATTGATGGCAATATGTTCGCCCCCTATTACATGGGATTTATACACAAGTGCCGAAATGTTGGTGTACAATTAGGAACCGCTGCCTAAGCCTTCGGGGATTACAGGCGTGATGTTATGATATTTAATAATGTTATTCATACAATTAACCTTAATATAATAATATTTGAAGTAATAATTATAAGATACTTTATCCGTTTTTGACTCAACCTGTAACACTAATGCTTTTGTCATGAGTCAAGCTTTAGACTCCACTTAATTATCCAAAAAGTTAACATATCCGCTATAAGTTGAGTCAACATACCGAATAACTCTATGAAAAGGTGAATCATATCAATTTCCCCTAGTTTGTGTAGAAAGACGTCGTTAACACCAATAAAATGACATTAGTATAATTGATAAGTTATACTTTGGTTAAGGTGTGTCACAAATACCATCACTTAATAGCCGTATTACACGGTTCCACCAAATTGATTCACTATGGGTGAAAGTTCCAGGGTTCTTTGCCGACTTTGATTGCTGTATTTTTAAGTTTATAATCTCATAAACATATCTTGCTACTATTATAAATGCGAAAATTTCTGAGGAGGGATGGATGGATGGTTTGTTACTCTTTCACGCAAAACTCCTGAACAGATTTGGATGAAATTTGGCACACTGATAGTTTATGACCTGGTTTAATACATAGGAGGACGTTTTATCCCGGTAATGAGACCCCTTGGGACAATAACCGATCTCTACACGAGCGAAGCCGCAGGCATATTTAAGGCGAGTTCATCCAAATAAAAATAAGCTTGATTGTTCAGGAGAGTATTAAAAACATAAAAAAATAAAATAATAACAAAAAAAGCCTTTATTTCATGCATTAATAGTGTAAATGTACATATATTTTAAATTGTCCTATGCCAACACAAATTTGATTTAATTATGATTTTATTGTAAATTATTAAACTTTATATAATGACGACAGCTGTACAAATTGATTTTAATTTAATTTTATTTAATGTTAAGTGTAGATGGGCAAATTGATTTTTAATTTAATGTATTGTATGGATTATAATTATATAAATATATTTGATTATAATTATAATATAAATATAATAATAATACCAGCCTGTTACTGTCCCACTGCTGGGCAAAGGCCTCTTCTCATACAGAGAAGGCACGAGCATTGATCACCACGCTTGCTCAAGACGGGTTGGCGATTTCAGACTTATATTAATTATAAGTCCAGGTTTCCTCACGATGTTTTCCTTCACCGATGTCTGTGATGTCCAAGATAAACTTAGAAAGTACATATGAATTGAAAAAGTCACATTGGTACTTGCCCGGATTTGAACCCACAACCTCATGCATGAGAGGCGAGGCCTTAACCTCTGGGCCATCACAACATCATTATAATTATATTATTATAATAAATAAATTAATAGAATAACAAATTAAAATGACATTAACTAAAATGAGAAGAAGAGAGCATTACACAAGCTTAATATCACTAGCCTCTACACTAGGATACCCTGTATCGTGGAGAATAGTCTCCTTCGTCTAACAAGAATTGTAAGGTAGAAAATGAATTTCAAGTACCTACATACGGCGGCGCTAATGCAGATTGTGAGGTCCTAGGTCCAATTCGGGCTTTTCCATCTGACCTCCTCAAACCAGTTTGTACTGAGTAATACGATTAATATTTTAATTTAAGTAAATTTTTAGCTATATTCTTTTTTAATACATAGATATCTCTCCAATTAAGATATTAGGGCCAGCCCTAACAGTGCCGTGTGGCGCCTCAGCCCTTAAATCATTCCGGTGCTTAAATTTTACCTAATCCTTCCCGCGGCTCGACCTACTTTTGTCTGATTGCGGTTGTGTTCGAGATTACAGATAAAATGCTTGAGGAATACCACTTTTAATAACACAGATAGCACATAAAACGTAGGAAATATAAGTACGTGCCTGATGAGATTATTTTAACGAGATATTTCACCAAATGATTTGCGAAATACGTACCTAGATGTTGAAATTCGAAAGTTTTTGGTTCTAATTTGCTATGGTTGATGATTTACGGTAATTTACAAAATAATGACCTCGTTATAAAGAAAGTAATAAGTACAATATAATAGCATTAATCTTCAAACCCGTTCTTCAAAACAACCAAGGCACCATAAAATTACGTCGCTAACAAATTGCATAATTTTCTGTTCTTAAAAAGCTTTTACTCTTACGTTGGTACCTCCGTAACTCGATATTTCATACTCAAGAGAAACATCGCAATATCTTACACAAATGCGGCGCGACTGGTCCAATGTTTCAAGAAAATGAACTCGGGACGAGGCGAGCTCGATTATTGAACTCCCGAAAATGACTGACAACGCGGCACAAATGAGTCTGTGTCGTAAAATTTAACGTGACACCAGACACCCGCTGATAGTGACAATGGCAAAAGAAAGTGGCTATAAAGAGAATTGATGAACGCCCCCCGCGCCGTAATGTTGTGCTGATGTCGGGCTGTATGTAGCGAGCCTTATATTGATTCGGAATCGAATAGATGGCCTGTCTGTGTCGTACTCGTAAGTAATGAAGATACGATTGTTGTTGATAAGACCCGTAATGAGATGTTGTATTTTCTACGGCTGAGAATTGGAAAAGACGACAGAAAATAGCAAGAAAGAAGTATTATTTTTCGCTCGTTTGGACGACTGGTTCTTTGTCCTTAGTAGCTAGGCATTTAGGGCTTGTATCTCTCTAATTAGTGCCCAGATTTGTTGGAATTTTATAAGGATTAATATAATGAATAACTATTTTATTTCTTTCTGTCTCCTTTTATGACAGGGCTCTTACTTGTCGCTGTTTGCCAATTAGGGTTACTAAATCTTGATTATACTTTTATTTATTATATTTCTCGAAAAGTTCAGAAGTGTATGCCTTGAAAGATAGATTTTGTTTTTAAAGACTAGCTTATGCCCGCGGCTTCGTCCGCGTGGAGTTCGGTAATTGTCCTACAGGATCGTACACCGGGATAAAAAGTATTCTATGTGTTAATCCAGGTTATAAAGTATCTGTGTACCAAATTTCATCCAAATCCGGTCAGTAGTTTTTGCGTGAAAGACTAACAAACATCCAGACATCCATATATCTTTACAAACTTTCACTTTTTAGTAGGATAATCTTTATTTTTTCCGATTTCTAATCTTCCCAACTTCCTGAGGTCGGCTTCCAGACTAACCGTGTAACCAAATCGGAACCGGTCTGGACTTTGCTCTGATTAATCCAATTGAACTGAAGCGTTACCAACTTATTCCCAAACTAACTACTGACCTACATAACACACTACAGTTCGTACTAAAACTAGAATGTTGAGTACCCAAGTTGCCTACATGTTTTTAGTACTAAGCACTACATTACAATAGAGAAGAGAATATACCGTGCGGAACATAATATATTCATAACTACGTACCTACGTAGTGAAACGTTAGCTTAAAGCAAGTTTGTTCAGAGTTGAGTTCTAGAACATTATTATGAGCGCTTATCATAACAAAACATTACTTTGAAGACGACAATGTGGCGGAATGATGAGGTATTTTACACATTTTGATCTTTGTTAAAAACATACACAAATATCACGCCTTGTAATCGCCGAAGGGTTTAGCAGAAGTGTACCTACCTAATACCACTCCAACGTTTCGACATGTTTAAGTCACATGTAATAAGGGACGAGCCTTTTGCCATCAACCGGACACAAATCTAGGCTTCGTCGTCTCAGTAACAGTACTGAGAAATCTCAGATGGAAAAACCCAACAACGTTTGCCTTACCTGGGAATCGAACCTAGGTCCTCATGCTCAGTAGACACGCTTGAAATCTCGAACAACCAACGAGGCAAAAAGACAAAGTCAGGTTGATGCAATAAAACAGATTAAAATGCGATATAAATATTTACACCGTGCTTACAATGTTTTGTTAACTAATTAGCCAATTTTGAGTAATAAAAGTCTTCACGAGTGATTCTTAAGTTTGGCACCCTGGGCTGTCAGCTTTGGCACAAAACTTGCTAATTGGCAATATGTTTTTATCACAAGGGGAGTATAATTAGCCAATCAACATTTTATCCATTAAAACATGACACAAGAATCCGTCGAAGTAGAAGAAGTATCCAAAGAATGAAGAATAGAGTTCTACCGTAAAAGTACCCTTAAAGGAAGCCGAAAGGCACTTGTTCTCCCCGTCACAGCCATCATTTTTTTCTTCTAAACCATACCTTCTAGTTACGAAGATATTGGGGGTTAAAGTTACAACTTTTTCACAAGTTTTATTTTAAATACAACTTTTTAATGATATAACTTTACTATAAATAAATCCACGACCCCCTTACTATTCAATGCATATATCAGCACAATGTTTGAGTGCGTTACAATGAGTCCTACCGTAAAACTTGAATTTTCACGGCAAATAAAAAAGTAATTTCCCAGCAATAATTTTTGCGTGGAGTTACTTAGTTTGATGTACAGAATGCTTGGTTGACGGCTTCGTGAAGGGTCCGTTTTCACCCTGTATACTGACACCATGTCAAACCTAAGTAAAAAAAAGGATTAAGTTTGTGCTAGTTTTGTCCAAGTATAACCGTATCAATTCATCAAGTCTTGCATTGAACTTTATCGGTCCCTGGACGTTTTCTACTAGATAGTAGATACTGCAGGTGCCGACTAATACGAATTTAATTTTCAATGAATGTCTGATGTGAATGGCAGGCGTAAGAGGGGTTATTGGTTTATTGATAAAACGCAGTCCTAATGGTACTATTGGTCAAACGGAGTGCCGATGGTAGCCTTATGCTTAAAGAATCTAAATAAGAAAATTATTTATTTATTTAACACTTCAAGCAAAAAGTACATAGGCGGAATCAATGCCATAGGCATTTTCTACCAGTCAACCTTTGGGTGATGCAGAGACAAACAGTGGTAGGTGTATATACACCTTGACTTTTTAGTGGTCTTACAACGGCAACCCACTTCATGTATCCAATCTCTACTAATGTTAGCGACGGCACGTAACTGACTGATTTTTATTTATTTCTAATTAGATTTTACCTTTTTCATTGTGATAATAATGTGATTAATTAGTCTAATAAGATGTTTAATACTAATTTAGTCTAATAAGAAATTTAAGTGTTGTGCATTCCTGCCGCCTGGCGCCGCTACTTGTAGTAAAATAAGCTTAAGTACTAAGAAAAGTTACCGTAACGAGAGCCATTTCAGTATTTTTGTTATTTTAGAGCGTAAATTAAGGTTTTTAGTATTGTTTTTTTGTAAATATAAGTAGGTAAACCCCTCCTGATATTGGGGATGTAAGGAAAAGGTTGTAAGGGATGTCTGACCACAAAAAACAGCATGTTTTAAGTTTTTCATATAAAAGTCACCTGCGCTCTGATTGGTCGAAGACGATCGATTAGTGCCGTGTGCAAAACTAAGGGGCTGTGATTGGTCAGAGCTGCCTATAAAAAAGGGGCATTTTTCCGTGGTCAGGCATTCCAAATCCAGCAGTATCTCAAGAAACATGAAGAATAAATAAGAAGAAACTTCTGAAGATCAGTGTTATTATTTACTCCAGTCTCCACCACCGCTCACTCTCCAGTCAACATCCCGCCAGCGAACCCGCTCCACACTACGTCACAATAGTCACAAACACACGAGCGTCAACAAATTGGTCCTTCGAGCCGGATTGGGTTCAAGAAAACTGCGAAGATGCCTGCGAATACAAGATCAAGATCGGTGCAGTCGAAGACTACAAGTGAAAGTAACGCTACGACGGATACTACGGGTACCGGTACGACGGATTGGAGTATGAATACGCCGAGTGAACCTACAAGCGCGACGACTACGAACACGTCGATTTCAAATCGATCGACACTTACAAGAAGATCGCCGCCGGCCAGCGTACAAGAACGTCAGCAACCCGTACAACATCCCAAGAACACTGCAGGAGAGGAATCAACATCGGGGGAAGTGACTCGTACCACCCCCCCGACCCGCACCATAGAAGCGTCAATTCCCACTCGCCAAGAAGAGAGTCATCCAACGCCGCAGATTCAAGAAAGAAGTGTCGCAGTGAAAACGCGTCTGAACGATGGAAGTACACCAACGTCCAGAGAAGAGAGTCTGCAGCGGCCTCACCCTAAGAAGTCGACCCGCGATCTAGACACACATTCTGTTCGCTCGTCGCATAGGAAGAGAGCAGAAGCGCAAGCAAGAATGACAGTGGCACTCAGGGAATTAGAACTGGCAGAAGCTCGATCAAAAGTTGCTCAAGCTGAACTAGAACTTCTAGCCGCAGAATCAGAAGAAGAAGATGGTGCCGGAGAAGAGCTGTTCGAACAAACTCAAGAGGTCGAGCAGTGGATCATAACCACTGGGGACAGGCCCAACAAGGGTCGGAGGCCGACCGAGACAGAAGAAAAGAAGAGCGACATCCAGGAATTGGCTTCAGTCATACTTAAGCTATCCGAGAAGTCACGTGACACCGTTTCATCGAAGCACATCGAACTCCCTCACTTCAACGGGACCTGTGAAGAATGGTTGGCCTTCAAGAGGTCATACGAAGACATGGCCGCTTCCTTCAGTAACAATCAGAACCTAGCGCGCCTTAGAATAGCAATCCAAGGAAAAGCCAGAGAAGCCGTCCAAAGCCTGCTGTTCACTGCTGAAGATCCACGCGAAGTAATCAAGGGACTGGAAGCAAGATTCGGAAGACCTGGAGCGCTTGCATTAGCAGAACTAGAGAAGATGAAGAACCTGTCAAAAGTCGGCGAGAACCCCAGCGACATATGCGTATTTGCAAGCAAAGTAAAGAACGCCGTCGAGACAATCAAAGCCTTGAAGAAACCACAGTACCTCAGTTCTCCTGAAACACTGAGAATTATAGTCGACAAAATGCCAACATCCATGAAGTTTCGTTGGTTCGCCTACCACAGAAGCAGAAGAGATGAAGATATTCAAGAACTATTACTCGTCGAAGCGTTTTTAGAAACAGAAGCCGATATGTGTGGGGACTTCGCTCCACCTGAAGTACCTCCGGAGCAGAAGAAGCAAATAAGAAGACCCGTACATATGGTGCAAGAAGCGTCACAAGAGAAATACAAGAAGTCATGTCCATTCTGTGAAGAAGAGCATTTCGCATTAGAATGCAAGAAGTTTAAAGAAGCTAACCTTAATGAAAAATGGGATATGATCAAGAAGGCAAAAATATGCTTCAAGTGCCTTCGATTCAAGCACTCAAGAATCAACTGTAAAGCTCCAGTCTGCAAGCAGTGTAAAAGATGGCATCATACCATCTTGCACTCTGACAAACCGCCAGTTCCAGTAGAAAAAGAAACGAACAAAGAAGACACGGGAAGCACGTCAGAAGAAAAGGTCGCCTCGATCCACAACGCAAAAGGAGAAGAGAAGGCATACCTGAAGATCATCCCAGTGGACCTTTATGGTCCAAAAGGCCAAGTCCGCGTGCTAGCATTGTTGGACGAAGGGTCAACAGTCACACTCTTAGACGCATCGGTTGCTGAGAAGATTGGAGTCGAAGGGAAGCAAGAAAAACTCACAATCGAAACAGTCGGTGGGAAGGTGTTAAGAAAAGACAGTTCACAGAAGATTGAGTTCAAAATAAAAGGGGCTCATAAAAGGGAGAAGAGATCTATCGTAGCAAGAACCATCGACGACCTGAAGCTGTCCGAGCAATGCATAAACAAGGACACCGTGAGAAATTGCCAGCATTTAAAGGCAATTGAAAGTCAACTTCTCTACGTCACCGAAAAGCCTAAGCTGCTGATACGTCAAGACAAGGGGCTGATAGTAACAAGAAGACTGAAGAAGGGCAAACCATCCGATCCTGTAGCCTCCCTCACTAACCTAGGGTGGGTGCTACACGGATGCGAAACAGGGACGACTGCCTTAGTAAACTTCACTCACTACGGCAGATCGACCACTGACGAAGAAAGCGTAGAAGAAATCGTCCGTCAACATTTTCAACTGGAATCTCTTGGGATTCAAAATCGGTCGCCAACCAACGACAGCGATAGAAGAGCACTAGAAACCCTCGAGAAAACTACAAAGAAACTATCAAGCGGTCAATACGAAACAGGACTCCTGTGGAAGAAAGAAGACGAAACCCTACCCAACAACTACAATCAGGCAATCCGACGCCTGGTCAGCATTGAAAAGAAATTGGATCAAGACCAAGAAGCTAAAGAGCACTACGAGAAGCAGATCCAGAGTCTAATTGAAAAAGAATATGCAGAGAAAGCTCCGGAAACCTCGAACAAAGGAAGAATATTCTACTTACCCCACTTCGCCGTTGTGCATCCAGTTAAGAAGAAGCTGAGAATAGTATTCGACGCAGCTGCCAAGTTCGAAGGGAAGAGCCTCAACGACGCCTTGCTCTCGGGCCCCGACCTACTGCAATCACTATTTGGCGTACTACTGCGCTTCAGGGAAGGACCAGTGGCTGTCATGGCCGACATTCAAGATATGTTCCTTCGTGTCAAAGTAAGAGAAGATGACCGAGACAGCCTCAGGTTCCTGTGGCGCGGAAACCGAAGAACTGGCAAGCCCGAAGAGTATAGAATGTCGTCAATCATCTTTGGAGCAGCGTCATCACCGGCAACAGCTATATATGTGATGAACAAAAACGCAGAAGAATTCAAGAATACTCATCCAGAAGCAGTAAAAGCAATAAACAGAAACCATTACATGGATGACTATCTACAGAGCTTCGCGTCCGCAGCTGAAGCAAAGAAGATCTCAAAAGAAGTAAAGGATATTCACGCAAGAGCAAACTTTCATCTGAAGGGTTGGGCCAGTAACATTCCGGGGGTACTATCGAAAGTAGAAGACACCAACAATGAAGTTTCTCTGCAACTGACTAAGGAAGAGAAGACTCTGGGGCTAAGATGGCTGGTAAAAGAAGACACACTAGCCTTCAATGTTGGACTGCGTAACACGCCAAAGGACCTGCAAGATGGTAGAAGAACTCCAACAAAGAGAGAAGTCACGAGCGCAGTGATGTCTACATTTGATCCGATGGGTTTTGCAACACCAGTCTTGATACAAGGGAAGAAACTAATTCAAGACATTTGGCGAACGAAAATAGACTGGGACGAACCGATCAACGAACCACAAAAAGAAGCCTGGATGAACTACCTAGAAGAAGTATCGGCGATAGCAAAACTGAAGATTCCAAGATGCGTTTCACCCCGCGGCAGAAAAGGGCAACTGCACACATTCACCGATGCAAGTGAAGAAGCCTACGCCGCAGTAGTCTACTGGAGAACAGTCGAGCCCGGAGGGAAAGTCCATGTCTCCATGATCGCCGGCAAAGCAAGAGTAACGCCAACGAAACCAGTCTCAATTCCGAGGTTGGAACTACAAGCGGCCTTGCTTGGCAGTAGACTAGCTGCCACGGTTGAAGAAGAGTCTGACCTCGAAGTATCAAAGAAGACCTACTGGACAGACTCTAGCACAGTACTGCAGTGGATAAAGGCGGAACCAAGAAAATTCAAAA
This sequence comes from Noctua pronuba, assembly GCA_905220335.1. Taxonomy (NCBI): domain Eukaryota; kingdom Metazoa; phylum Arthropoda; class Insecta; order Lepidoptera; family Noctuidae; genus Noctua; species Noctua pronuba. The sequence continues at coordinate 11,969,039 of LR999902.1, forward strand.
CTTTCGTCGCCAATCGACTGGCAGAAATTGAAGAAAAGTCCAAGCCAGAAGACTGGAGATGGGTACCGACTAAAGAAAATCCAGCAGACGACGCCACGAGGGGAACTCCAATCGAATTTGACCATAACGCCAGATGGTTCAAAGGTCCGTCATTTCTCCGTCACCCAGAAGAAGAGTGGCCATTTCACGACTTCAAACCAGAGGGTATCATGCCAGAAGAGAAGAACAAGCAGAAGGTGATGGCGATTAAGGCTACAGAAGACCTCCTTTTGGACCCAGAGAGGTTCTCAAACTGGGAGCGACTATTGCGCACTACGGCCAGAGTGGTTGCCTTCACATGCCACTTATTAAAGAAGACCCGTAAAGCAACCACCACCGCCGCTCGCCAGAAGGAAGAGCCCTGGAAACCTCAAAGAAGAACCCAAAAGAAAGTCACGCAAAACTCAAATCAATCCACCAACAGAAACGAAAACAAGCGACGCTACCTACCCCTGGAAGAAGAACACTTAAAGAAGGCCGAAGAGTTACTAATGAAGATGAGCCAGAACGATAGTTTCACGACAGAAATAAAGAGCTTGAAAGCGGAAAAACCCTTAGAAAGCGCAAGTCGTCTCAAGAAGATCGACGTTTATATAGGAGACGACGGAATTATCAAGTTAAGAAGTAGGACAACGAAGTTCCACGACAACAACGAAAGGAAGATGAATCCCATCATACTGGATGGAAAACAGAAGATAACGCGTCTCCTAATACAACATTACCACAAGAAATTTCTTCACGGGAATACAGCTACGGTAATGAACGAGATTCGACAAAAATATTGGATCCTGGGCTTAAGAGCGACGTTAAAGTTGGTCGCACACAGCTGTCAATGGTGCAAGACAAAGAAGAGTTTACCAGAAATACCCCCGACGGGAGACCTACCGAGCGAGAGACTACAACACCATCAGTTCCCGTTCTCCTGCGCAGCCGTGGACTACTTTGGACCGATGCAAGTAACTATCGGGAGAAGAACTGAGAAGCGCTGGGGGGCATTATTCACTTGTCTCACCACCAGGGCCGTACATCTAGAGTTAGTGCCCTCTCTTAGCACGAGCTCAATGATTATGGCACTTCGACGAATGGCAGCCAGAAGAGGAACCCCAAAAACCATATTCAGCGACAACGGGACCAACTTTGTCGGGGCCAAAAGGGAATTAGAAGAGGCCGCGCAAGAGAAGGGCATCAAGTGGAAGTTTATCCCCCCAGGAGCTCCAAATATGGGAGGCGCCTGGGAGAGACTTGTGCGAACAGTCAAGACGGCATTATCAGTGGTTCTCAACGAAAAAAGCCCACCTGAAGAAGTACTCCATACGCTAATGACTGAGGTTGAACACATTGTCAACTCTAGACCTCTCACCTCAGTTAGCATGGACCCCGAAGACGAAGAGGGTCTGACGCCGAACCATTTCCTACTGGGGAGATCCTGCGGAGCAATGGCACCGGGAGAATTCGACGACTCAGAGCTAATTGGGAAAGCAAACTGGAGAACCACCCAAAGACTCGCAGACCATTTCTGGAAAAGATGGATCAAAGAGTACCTTCCCCTCCTAATGCCGAGGAAGCTCGAAGGGAAAGTAACCAAAGACCCAAAGGAGGGAGATATCGTGCTAATAGTGGACGCCACGTTACCACGAAATTCATGGCCTCGTGGAGAAGTTATCAAGACGTATCCTGGACCAGACGGGAGAACCAGAGTGCTGGACGTGCGGACATCGGGAGGAGTACTTCGCCGCCCGACTCGACGGATCATCGTGCTGGTTCCTGCCGCACCGTCGCCTCCAGAGGATGAAGTGCTGCGCACCGTGGGGGAGAATGTTAGCGACGGCACGTAACTGACTGATTTTTATTTATTTCTAATTAGATTTTACCTTTTTCATTGTGATAATAATGTGATTAATTAGTCTAATAAGATGTTTAATACTAATTTAGTCTAATAAGAAATTTAAGTGTTGTGCATTCCTGCCGCCTGGCGCCGCTACTTGTAGTAAAATAAGCTTAAGTACTAAGAAAAGTTACCGTAACGAGAGCCATTTCAGTATTTTTGTTATTTTAGAGCGTAAATTAAGGTTTTTAGTATTGTTTTTTGTAAATATAAGTAGGTAAACCCCTCCTGATATTGGGGATGTAAGGAAAAGGTTGTAAGGGATGTCTGACCACAAAAAACAGCATGTTTTAAGTTTTTCATATAAAAAGTCACCTGCGCTCTGATTGGTCGAAGACGATCGATTAGTGCCGTGTGCAAAACTAAGGGGCTGTGATTGGTCAGAGCTGCCTATAAAAAAGGGGCATTTTTCCGTGGTCAGGCATTCCAAATCCAGCAGTATCTCAAGAAACATGAAGAATAAATAAGAAGAAACTTCTGAAGATCAGTGTTATTATTTACTCCAGTCTCCACCACCGCTCACTCTCCAGTCAACATCCCGCCAGCGAACCCGCTCCACACTACGTCACAATAGTCACAAACACACGAGCGTCAACAACTAAACATTCATTAAAAAATTTATGAGATTTTAATAATTAAAAAATAAACATATTATTCAGTATTATGACGCATGACGTAGTTAAAACATCCTGTTATTAGCGATGATCTACTGGACTCGAGCGCTGGAGGTATGTTCTCCCGTTTGACACGTAAAAATCATTAACAGGATGTTTCATATTTTTTTCAAATGTTTTATTTATTTTTCTTTGTACCTATTATGGTAGGTAAAAAAAAATCGCTTATATAAATATCAAGCTGCCATTTCGACATATCAGACTAACACGAAACTTTACAGATAGTTTAATTCAGAGAACAGATTTTCCATCTCTATTAATTAAATAATCAATCAAAATTATCCATTATTCGATTACTAAAGCTCTTAACCAACGTTAAACTTCGGTATGCACATTTAATTCGCGTCATTTCACCGAACATTAATTCCGGAAAATGTAATTACACATACCGAGTGAACAAGCGTAAAGCAAGATAACGCGTGACTGATGGCCGCCCTAATTATAAATCATTATTAAACATCTACGGCCTAATAACACGCACGCATAATGATAATGCGGCGACTAATCTATATCCTCGGTGTATTTATATACCAGGCATTAATTAACCTCTTACAAGAGCCGGATATGTTGTATGGAACATGTATCGACATGGCCGTTGGCCCAGATGCTGCATAATCTGAATCCAAATCCGTATAGAGCAGGGCACGAGGCGGGCCACTGCCGTCCCGTGCCCGTAACAAACCGGGCACCCATCTGAAGCATTTGCATAGAAATTAGCCGACCAACCGACCGACCGACCGACATTTCACACAGAATAAATAACCAACCCGCTACATCTTTACAGACTTCGCTAATGAAACGTTTGAGCAAATCCTTCTTTGTTTCAAAGCTCGTTTCAGTTTCGCTTTTGTTTAAATTTTTTAGTCGCGCCGACGAAAAAGTAAGTACTACATAAATGGGGCAAAAACTGAGAAAAAAATGTTGTTACGCGAAAATATATGCCTGTCTTGATAGAAAGACGAAAAACACTTTTTATGTGTGAATATAGCGAGGCGCGTGTTTCTTCTCGGTTTTACATAGCTTTAAAAAGAAATAACATAGAAAAGCCGCGGTTTTTAGGACAAGAATTCTTCATTCAGTCGTCGTTTACCGGGTGGGCTGACAGACAGTTAATTTATTAATACGCGATCGATGGTATCGCTCAATTCCTATGCATTTTAGACGAGACGAAGAAAATGAAGGCAATTACTAGGGCAAGCTTTTCAGCGTCAATAATGACTGATGAGAAATACTGAAGTAGTAAGTAACTGAACAGGTGGACTGATGAATTGAAGTAAGTGGAACAGAATGGGTAACGTTATACAATATGCAGTTGTTAGTTGGTAGATTTTGCAACACATTTTCCCGACAAATATTTTCTTTTCGTTCGTTGTTGACTTGTTCACCGGGGCACACATGAAATGTTTATGCGTTTTTCGTTCCCACGAAAAACTGTATATTCTTTATTGTTTCCTATTATTTTCGGACAATTCAAAAGCTATGCAAGGTTTACCAGCAATAAATATTTGCGATTGGTTATCGTTGCTGTAAAAAACAAAGCCCCGAGCTATACATTCAAATATTTTATGCATTTTATGTTTTATCGTAAAGTAATGTAGGATGATATTATGCAATAAAGTCTCCGCTCACACAAAGGGTATAAAAACCGTATTGTTGCATTACCGTGAGTGCGAACGACTATATGTATGTAATAATGAAATATGCATGTAGCAGTAAATCATTGTTCGACGTAGGGTTTTCATGGCATGTCATTCTTGGAAAATGCAGTAAAATGTGACGTGTCAGAGATAGCGCGATGAGAATATCTCGGAATAAAGATATTCCTTTCACATTACGATGGCAACAGTCTGAATAATTCCTTTTTCTACAGCTACTTAAGTGAAATATAATACTGTTCGGGGAAAAGATAATTCAATCTTATTTCGGTTAGTAGTACGCGCGAACAGAAAGAAAAAAGAGCACCTAACCAAAAAAGATATCCTGGAAAAGCTCTTACCTACTTTTGATGTCCCTTTTGACATTTCTCCTCTCACAAAATGAATAAAGAGATATCAAATAGATTGAAATTAAGCACCTACTTTATACCACATGTGTCACGTGACGAATTATCTATGTATCGACACATTTTTCTTGTTCCTAATTTTCCTTTATTTTATAGAACTTATTAGCATCATCATCTGTTTAGACTTTTTCGTAACTAAATTGGGTCGCTTATACTGTCATTTACGGGATATCTTCCGTGATAATCCATTTTTGTTGGCTCCCGATATTTCGACGCTGTTGATAGTGCCATGGTCGCGGGGTGACGCATAAATGTAGTTATAAACCGTGAAAGCTTAAAACGGGGTTTAAATTGAGTCTGCTTCCAGTCTAACCGTACGCAGCTGAATACGTTATTTTACACGGAGCGACTGCCTATCTGACTCCTTACAGAACTTTTACCCAAATAAACATTTCTGACCTTTGTTTATGTGTTTATTTATTTACCACCAATTATAGCAACATTACAGAGTCGTCCAATACGATGCTATAAGTCACAAAATACAAAAACATAAAATATGTAAAATAACATCTAGTAACAATATTAATACCTATGTTAATTAAACATGACAAAGTTTAATTACGAGTAACATAGGTAATAGTAGTACAATAGTTGCACACCTCTTTCAATGATTTGTGCATTTTGAACAAATCTCGGCAGGTTTTGCTCAAATATAATATATCTTCCGATACCGTTATAATATTAATAATTCTGCTTCTTATACTATTTGCTTTCTGTAGAACTGACAGAACTATACAACGTGTCCGGTCATGGACTAGCGATATACTAGGTACTTATTATATACCAAATATTCTAATATACAAAGTTGATTTTCAAAGAATTTGTTGTCAAAAACTTTGTTTGTTTTTCACAAAAAAATTGTCGATTTTGATTTTTTTTTTGAGTTTAAGCTTTTTTTCTGAAAATTGCAAAAATGTGAACCCATTATTTCGTAATGTTTACGATAAATAATATTGTTGCCCTCCGAATAAGCCAATTTTAACTCAGTAAGACCAAAAATTCGAGAGATATGATTTTGTTTGTTCACTTCACACGTAGAATTTATCAAAACAAAAAAAAACCTAAAACAAAAAAAGTACCTTAAATAAGTACCTTAAATCTCGCTAGTTCAAGACCGGACACATTGTATATTTGACAATCCTTCTTCCAACGTTAAAGCCCCTTAGTACCACATATAAACCTCCTTACACAACACATAAAATGAACACTCGTGCTAACCCTATAACTGCAATGGTGTTACAACGGTTCAGAGCCGCCATGATGGTTTTGAAACAAAGGTTTTTATGTCCACAGCCTTGATGATATCCGGTGTTAAAACATCCTTTAGATGGATGTGACGCTGCATATTGTGATAAATGTGTCAATGTCGGTTAGTGCCTTTTGTTAATGGTGGTTCGTATCTAGGCTTTGTTATGCAATCTTTTGGTATGAATGGAACGGTATGCGTGTGAGAATGGTTGTTCTAATCGTTTGAAGTCTGAAAGTTTGAAGTTAGAAATGTTTAATTTAATTTTTTTTTCAATATCATATCAATCAATAGGTATTTGTCAGTGTGGTGACTATTTAGCTGTCAATCCCACGTTTACGCCATGTTTCCTACATGTATATCAATTGGCTTACGCCTTAAACAAGTTGTAATGCCAACTTGTAGAAACATCAAAAAATGTCAAAACGGTGAATAAATGTGAAGTAATTATGTTCACATGTAGTAAGTTTATTACATGTTTTATACACGACAAATGTTTTATAAGTTTTTTACAAGACAGTATACATAATTATGCGTTTAAAAGCGGGGTAAGGTCAGGTTAGGTAAATGAGTGTGTAAAGCAGAATGGGCTTCGAAGTATGGGAGTCTGCCTCAAGGCCCAATAGCCATACGATATCAACCATTGGAAAGAGCATTAAGGAGAACCTTTGCCTCAAACACGACTTTTGGCAAATCATAGACCGTTCGGAGTTATCATGAACCTAAATAGGTGACTGGCGGAGCACCGATGTTAAGATTTTCTTGACAACCGAAAGCAACAAGATATACATACTTCATTGGAAAGAGGTTTTCAATTAAAAACTTTGCTACTTAAAGTTAGATCCGTGTCTAAATTGAGCACCGAAGTTAAGATTTCACTATTACACACAATGCATCACAGTAATGTATGTACCGCTATCATCTGAACAAAGCATAAGCTTTGACATTGTCATAATGGCACCTGTAAACAAAAACAAATTAATGCAGTTACAATGACATTAAAATTAATGAAGTTAACTGTCAGTCATTTTGAATAGAGATTCTTATCAAACAATTTCATTTTGTATAACGTTGTTTACCTGGTGCGGAAATTGTATTTTAGTACTTACCATACTTTGTAGGTGTGACACGATACAAGTGAATTCAGAAATAATTGTTGGCAATTTTACATGAATGAAACACTTTTTGAAATTGAACAAGCAATTACTTAGGTTTGACCTTTTGACTACACGAATAGGTATTTTATTGTCACTTTTAACAATTTTCGTGTGAATCAATGTTTTTGAACATAAAATCACGCTTTTAATCTCCGTGGGGATGGGCTTTACTGTACTCTCACAGCCAGGTATAGTTTAGTACGTACGATTTACCTAATGGGTGACCCTATAGCTCTCAACCGGGCACAAATACAAACACTTGGCCAGGCCTGGGAATCGGACAGAAGACCTCAATCTCAAGTCAGCGAGGCATCATCATCTGCTTAGTCTTTCCCTAACTATATTGGGGTCGGCTTCCAGTCTAACTGGATGCAGCTGAATACCAGTATTTTACATTGAGCGACTGCCTATCTGACCTCCACAACCCAGTTAGTACTTGGCAATACGATACCCCTCTGTAAAACTGGTTGTCTTTGGACCACTGAGTACCTAACGACTGTCAAATATCTGACACCCGGGATCAACGACTTAACGTGCTTTCCGAGGCACGGAGGAAACTCGGTATGTATTGGGTGGTCACCCATCCACAGACCAACCTAGGCAAGCATCGTTTAACCTAAAGGTCGACCCGAGCGGCTGTTATAGTCCTCTCTCCTCATGTCAGCGAGGCAGTTATCTACTAAAGAAACCAGTCAATCTGAATCTTCTTTCAGCAATCTTTGTTCAGCCTTGTTTTTACCAAGACATTTTTCGTCAAATGGTATAATAATATCTCCATGACCTGTCTAATGGGATATTTACTTAAGCATACCTAGAGCATATCTCAAGCTCTATAATATTTCGCGTGAGTTCATACATTTACATCAGAAAAGTGTTATTAAGCAAATACATTTGACTTTTTAAAAGGCTTGCACTGAAGAAAAGGTATTCGTATCATAAATTCTTCATTTCGAATATTTTCATAAAAACTTTTTTTGTTTCTGAATTCTGAACGACTTACGTACACATTTCTCTCGATAAAATATTTTACAATATCTAGATTTGAGGCTGAAAGCGAGGCGACCTGGTGAAGGTGACTGGGGAATAAAATGGTGGACTGTAGACAAAACTTAGGGCACTCTGAAATATTGACAGAACGAAATATAGACAGTATCGGAGAGATTGTTATTTTATCTGTGTTGTTATTTATTGTTCGTATTTCTGAGGTAAATTGTTTGAACTTAAATATAATGGAAATACATTTTCAAATTTCTCTTGCAGATGAGAACGAGATGGTTAAAATAAATAGAAACGTCGTCGGTTGCATTATCGCGTACTGTGCGTGTTTTTGAAGTCAATTGGCAGATTTAGAAAATATAAAGATGATTAAACAACTAAAGACTAAATAAAAGAAAACGTTTCAATAGGTGTATAACGAATAATTTAATATTCATATTCGTTTCTTCTGAATACAATTAAACACGCAAATACAAAAAGACTAGCTGCATATATTTCAATGATACCTTGTGTATCGACACTGTATTTATAAATTATGCGATGTTAAATGTATCCGTTATGTGTATGACAAAATAAGTAATTAAAATAATAACTAGTGCTACTGAATTCGCTACGTTTACATAATTCTCTAGTATTTCAAATTAACGCTAAGTGGCGTTTACTCTACATTGTATGTAATTATGAACTGAGTCAAGCATGTAAATAACACAAATGTAGGTACGGTGCTTATTTACATAAGCACTGACATTTAAACGTTTGTGCAATAAGTATCAAAGTTACTAAGCTGTTAGTATTTTCGTCCTGTTTCTTATCTTCGAGCCAATCGTAGGTGTAAATGCCAATAGAATTAAGTACATTAATTCATAGAACGGCTCTTACATTATTCTCGTTAGGCCTCCGGGTGGTTGGCGCTTAATAAATTAGAGCTAACATGCGTCGCTTAAGAGGAAAATAGCTGCACGGGCACATATCACCGCCCACTCAAAGCCGCGCCGTAAATCAATAGAACTGAATGGCTTCAATGCATAAAGCTATTAATGCGCGTACGTTCCATGGTCTTTCAACACTTTTACCCGTCACATGCTACAATAACCCTTAAAGAAAAATGATCACACTGGCTGAACTGAAAAGCTGATTGAGCAATTTTTCTACGCTGTGGCATTGCAAAGCGTATTGGCTCACAGTGTGTGTACGCAAATACGAAGCTTCAGACCCAATACGTGTTCAGAGAACCCCTTGTATGCTAAACAAATGTTATATTTATGCACCTCCGTAATCGGAAAATCGTCAATCAAAAGATAGTTGTTTTGATAAGTAATGTTATTTGTATGTTTATTTAGTACATGCTAAGTTTTGTTTAACTGGGCTCGCATGTTTGAGATCAATGCCTCAAGCGCATAGGTATAAAATTAAAACGCATATGTATTAAATAATAAAAATATACAGGTGGTTGCTTGTTAGCAAGATTACTACGTAATCGGTTGTTGTGCAGTTTTAATTATGAAGGTAATTTTATTTTAATTGTATCAAGTAATAATAGAATGCGCAATTTGTATTGCAATTACAAAAAAACATGATTACTTTGGAATGACAATTAAAACCCGTGTGTCTTGCAAGCTCACTGATTCCAGATTATGTTCGCTAAAGCAGATAATGTAGAGGTATGAATGAATGAGTAATTTAATTTGTGTAATTTAAATTATCTTTGACTTGGAGAAATATAACATAACATTACGCCTGTAATTACCAAAGGGGTGCAGGGGTGTACCTAATAGTAGAGTCACGAGCACAAATATGTATACACTTTACAAAAAAAAGCAATTTTTGCGAGAAATAACGATTGTAACTTGGAGATAGGATCTTTTTTAGTAAAATATGAGTTTCAAAATACTATGTTTGTAACAACATGAAATTTTAATCAGAACAGTAGGAGAAAAATACTTTTAAAAGTTGTTAAGTGTTTGCGTATTGGTGCTCGTGACTGTATACCCACATTTCGCCAGTTACATTTGGCAAACAAGACTGACTTATTACAATAATTTCACCCTGTATACAATTTTCCCGCATGTATATGAGTGTTTAGACGTGCGGTAATGAAATGCCGACTCAACCCTTAAACGCCAATAAAATACAAGCGCCCACATTTATTTAGCGTTCACATAAAATATTTTATTACAAAGTCCAAACGAAAGTATCGACAAGACACCACTTTGTAGGTCTGCCCTTGTTTTCGTGGGGAACATGCGTCGAGATTTTATCGATACTGTCATATTGCATGTATATTGTATCTGTACTTATACGAGCACAGCCGATACACATCGCAATATGTACAAGGGCCCTTATGCTTTATAGTCCACAGCGCCCGTCTGGGGTTAACAAAAGGCTAAAATGAAGGTTAGAACACGAAGGTCGCACGCACCATTTATCTTTTGTCATTATCATTGAATTTTTAATCGTAAGGGTTATTCAAATTACTTAAGTGTTCGATAATGGGTTTTTTGTCTCCATCACTTACGATTTATTTCTCGTGTGTCCCGTAATTTACCTCACGTCCATTCGACCGACTCAAGTTAATAGACCGTGTCTTATACATTTTCTATAATAACGATGATTTAATTTGAGATAGTTGAAGATAAATAAATTTCTGAAATGCTGTCCTTATCGTGAAGTTGACAAGTATTACAATAATGTCGTCCCCGATTCAGAAGTTAATTAAACTGAAATATTTCTTAGCACTTATAAAATGAAATAAAACAAACTTTCACAGCGAGGGACCAAGAATGTAACACAGGCCATTTTAGTGTTTCATGTAATTGTGCCACCCGACTTCATAGTGCGAATTAATTAAATGTTGGTGACGTGTTTCATCAAATATTTGTGTGTGTGGTCCAACATGGGCGATCTTATCACGTTGCACACAAAAAATTACTTCCATAATTACTGTAATCAGTGATAATTGTATCCCTTGGCGCAAGGTGACGTATGAAAAACAATGGTTCATTGTCGAACCGTCCGACGCTGGAGTAATTGTTTAAACTGTCTCATTAAGCAGCCGTCCCGACCGGCATACTATAGTTTTTTGTTTACAATCATTAATTATATTGCCTTCTGTATATTGCCTCATTTAAATTCAGTGCTTTCTTCCACTTTGTGTTGTCGGCAAAAACGGTATCGATTTTTACATCGATAATGTTATTCTTGTTTTGTTTTTTATCTTGTAATTAATCGTGTCTTGCCACGCGAAATGTTCGTGATATAATTCCTTTTATTATTGCAGTACAAGTTAATGTAACCCGGTTTAATAAATTAACTGTTTCTAATTTTGTTTGTTAATGTTCATTTGTAATTTGGAAATAATGGTTTGTTTTGGCACCCCCTGATAACTTCCAGGTTTTCTTCCAGATGAAGAATGCCGATTGTGTTCTATTTTTGACTGTTTCCGGTAGATATGTTACGGATAAAAGCCGAAGCAAGGTTACACCTAGTTCTTTTCTAATTTTGTTTGTTAATGTTCATTTGTAATTTGGAGATAATGGTTTGTTTTGGCACCCCCTGATAACTTCCAGGTTTTCTTCCAGATGAAGAATGCCGATTGTGTTCTATTTTTGACTGTTTCCGGTAGATATGTTACGGATAAAAGCCGAAGTAAGGTTACACCTAGTTCTAGCCGAGGTGCGGTGTGTTATAATGCAACCAATTTGGATGTAGCGCTCGCCGGCTGCTGCCGCGGCACCGCTCGCTGCGCTCGCTCGGCTTGCGCGCGTTTGATCACAGTTGTAACCTAACTAAACCTAGTCCATTTGTTCGGGGTATCCTAGCAATAAAAAGGATAGTTACCGGCCGCACCTAGGTATAGCCGGCTAGAACTAGGTGTAACCTTACTTAGCCGGCTAGAACTAGGTGTAATCTTACTTCGGCTTTTAGCCGTAACATATATATTATAACCGTACATTGGAACCAGGCCTTTTCACGACCAGGTGTAAACTGATACTACGGTGTTAATGAAAAGGTTAACTCTGGGCAACCTTTACCAGAATCTAATAATAGCGCCTCTATAAATACCATTTCCAATTACTACCAAAGCTTGTGGCTTTTTAGCGGGACCGAGGGTCGGCGCGGTTCTTTCTGCGGAACCATTGGGATATGAACGATGTTCATATTTCATAGCTTTCTAGGTCAGCTGGACTGAGCTAACGATAGCGGCCGAAATAAATTGCTATTTGATTTATTTTATAGGTATACTTTAGTGATGTTTACAGTGGTAAGTTTGAAGGAGGTTGCTGTTTTCAGAGAGCCGTTTGTCGCGGGCAGAGCCAATTAAGATTAAGGATGACACGGTGAAGAGGGGTCACTTTTAAATTAATCGCTCCGTGTATGAATTTATATGTAGCTTTTTATTGTGGAATTTCACTGAAAAGTGACCTACATACTAAAGGGTGTAAACAGACCCTTAACGAAGCTGAAAGGCACTTGTTCTCCTCGTCATTGCGATCATTTTTTTGTTCTACACCATACCTGGGAACCTTCTAGTTACGGAGATATTGGGGGTCAAAGTTCCAACTTTTTCACATGTTTTTTTTTTTAAATTCATGTTTTTAATGTACTATTTTTACTTTAATCACCTCCACGAACCCCGTACTATTCAATCCATCCATAAACAAAATGTTTTGAATCCGTTACATTGAGTTTTACCGTAAAAGGTTATTTTTCACCCCAAAAAAAAAAGTGGTTTCCCAGCAATAATTTTTGTGTAGGGTTACTTAGTTTGATGTACAGAATGCTTGGTTAACGGCTTCGTGAAGGGTCTGTTTACACCCTGTATATCTTTGTGCATGCAATTCGCAAACAGATCAATTTCGAAAGATTTGTGACTTGTGCTGATAATAAAGTACCCAGCATAAGCATACATACATAACCTCGTTATAGCCTTTTTGCCATGGGGGTAGGCAGAAACCACCTGCTACGATCCTCTTACCTCGTCCACGCTCATACTCTGGTCATACAGCCCACTGCGGGTACACAGGCCTCCTCTTTATGACAGCACGGAGTCCCTGTGCGGGTTGTTGTATCTCACATGTCTTCGGATTTTTGGTTCTAGGATTTTTCGGTTTCCTCAAAATGTTTTCCTTCACCGTTTTGAGAGTGGGGGTGATGAAATAACTTATTACAAAGGTCTGGGTTCAGTCTCACGACACGTAGGTCAGTGCCATACCACTGGGTCATTCAAAGACTTCTTCCTCTTAGCGTGTCGATGGCAATCTAGATTGTGTCGGCCCAGAACTGAGCACCGTGTTTGGCGCCTTCAGTAGCGTCCATCAGTTTGTAATGCACAGACGACAGGACACGATATTAGGTGCCCCGTCGTTTGTGGAACAGCACCACATTTACACTCCAGGGCAGAGTCATCAATGAATCTCTACCTGATCAGGTTTTCCTTGCTGCGGTCAACCTGAATCTGGAGTCTATTCAAAGAATTCCAGGTCGATCAAAGACCGGTACCTGTATCAATAAGAAGAATAAGTAAGAGAAGAATTATTGGTAAATTCGACCAGCTTCCTTCCTACATCTACATGTGTCTCTTAGGAACATTTTCACCAAAAAGTCCTTAACGTCGGCGTCGTCGCCTCGTGCATAATTGATTTTGCAAACGACACCGTTTGGTAAGAGAGAAGATTATTAACACCACTCTGATTTTCCTCACCAAACACGGTTGAATTTATAAAGAACACATTTGCGTAGGAAAATGTAGGAATAATTCCCAGAATTATGGGCTGTTTGACTTAAATAGTCTAGAACAAAGTACTGATGTCCTGAAGTGAAGTAAAAATAAACGGATCCATTTGTTGGTCTGAAAAATATTGTTTCGCTGCACCATGAGATATACACCGTGTACAAGAAAGTTGTGGTCATATTTCAGGGTGTGATTCCGACCATCAAACTCAACAACTATTGCACAGCTGATCTAAAAACATCATCTGGTGTGGCCTGTGATGTAGCAGCTTATTCCTTAATTTTTCGTTCGTGGACAACATTATTATATTATTATTATAAGCCTATATTGTCCCACTGCAGGGCAAAGGCCTCCTTTTCCTTCTTCCACATTTCGCAATCTAGTGCGACGGTAGGCTAACCCTTTGAGAAAGAGTCCAGCTCATCCCGCCATCTCCTTCTGGGCCTGCCGCGTTGTCGTTTACTGCTATTTGTTAACCACTGAGTGGTAATTTTTGCCCATTGCTCCTTCGACATGCGGCAAACGTGACCAGCCCAGTTTCACTTCAACCTAGTAGCTGTATGGCCAGCATCAGCTATTTGGGTTTTAAACAACATATTGTAACATATTGTTTCGTCACGATATTGCCTTGATTACATTCGCGCCCTTAAAATAACCTGACCGAATCATCACCAAACTAATTCTGTTTGATTTTAGACCTTATCCACCATCAGATATGTTCTCAATCCAATAAACCCATCTCCCTAATTCCCTATTGTCCTCACAAAACTAATATTAAACGTGTGAACCGCATCTCGAATGCGGTCGATGCACTAAAGCGGGTATATTTAAATCGTAGCTGCAATTAACGTCGGCTCCGCTCATTACACGTTCGATACCCCGTGCTAATTATACACCTATTGCAGAACCGCAACAGAGAAGATTGCGGAGCTCCCGGCTCTTGGCTCTTAATCTAGATTTCTAGACTTTGTGGAGATTTGTGATGGATTATCTTAAGTGTTTTATGTGGTAGTTCTGGTTTGGTCTAAATTTAAGTTATTTGTATTAACTGTCATCATGAAGATGACGTATTAATATGCGTTTGGCAATTGTTTGATCGTCATTTGTGTTTCTGTAATGTTGTCACGAGTGATGATGTCATCACAGTTTAGCCAGTCAACAACGCTGGTAGGTAGCAGCGTTTTCTTTCCAAGATTTGCAAGTCTAGCTTCATTATCGTTTTTCAGGGGCACATGGATGAGATTAAAAATGTGAAGATCACAAAAAAGTGATAGCAAGAAAAGAATTGCGTTCAAAATGGTTAATTTCCTTCTTGATCTGAAACTAGTACAGTCACGAGCACCAATATGTAAACACTAAACAACTTTTAAAAGTGTTTTTCTCGTACTTTTCTGATTAAAATTTCATGTTGTGACGAACACAGTATTTTGGAACTCATATTTTTATGAAAAAGATCCTATCTTCAAGTTAGAATTATGGAGTTTGCTGAAATATTGTTAATTTTTGTGACGTATGCTGTGATTTTGTGAGGGTTTCAGGGGTTTTATTAAGGTTGGATGCTTCATTTCAGGTTTGATATTTAAGTATTTTTTTACAAAATGCGAGACACGGAACAACCATCTTAACTATACAAATATTATGTCAGCCTGCTCTGCCCCACTGCTGGGCAAAGGACGCCCCAAGGCTTTCAAATTTTGTTCACAATTTGCCTTCTCCGACCAATCCCTTAAGAATGAGACAATTCAATTCAATTCAATTCATTTATTTTATTTCTCTTCACAATATTGGTTTCCTTAAAAATTATTTAACAATGTTTTTGGCTAATGTTATATTCCACCATTGGAAGAGTCTGGTGCCTGAAGTAAGTTTTTGACGAAGCCTGTGTTACAGGTCACCAGGGAAAGAACAAATATATATAAATATAGACTTAAATATTTCTTCCGTGCAGAAAGCTGATCCAGTAATCCACAGCTAAAACCGCTAAACGCTCAGAAACTGCAATCAAGTCGTCTCTTTTATTTTACTTTAAATGTTCTAGTTCAAATGCTATATCAAGAAACTCGGTACCTACACAAAGATGCCTTTTATCTGCCCCGTTCTAATTAAACTTTTTACTTCGCGAAGAACAATAAAAAGTTCTTTAGTCCATGGACTGCAGTAAAGTGCGATCCTCCGTTTAAAACTTTAAAAGAGTTTTTACTTTATATGAAACCGTTTTAGAAACGTTTGGTCCCGGATCTTAGGACTCATATTTTTATCTCTTGGACATTCTGAGAACGGTCCAAAGCCGGATGGTTTGAAAGTAGAACAAATCCGTTTGGCAGACTTTTTTTATTACTTCCTTTCATCATCTGCCTAGCCTTTTCCCAACTATGTTGGGGTCGGCTTCCAGTCTAACCGGATGCAGCTGAATATCAGTATTTTACATGGAGCGACTGCTATCTGACCTCCACAACCCAGTTAGTACTGGGTAATACGATACCCCTTGGTCAGACTGGTTGTCAGACTTTTTCGGCCACTGACTACCTAACGGCTGTCAAAGATCTACAAATGACAGCCGGGACCAACGGCTTAACGTGCTTTCCGAGGCATGGAGGAAACTCGGTATGTTATGGGTGGTCAACCATCCACAGACCAACCTAGGCAAGCACGGCTTAACCTAAAGATCGACCCGAGCGGCTGTTATTATTTAGCCACGAGCACCTCAAGCTCCTTTTTTATTACTTCCTTTGAGTTTTTTTAATATCCTATTTAAATAGTTATGTATACCTTTTGCTGGATAAAGTATCGGCAGGTAAATGTTTATCGAGAAATTCTAGACAGAATTTACGATTCTACGCTCAAATAGTCTGAACTTTAGCGGGCTGTCCCTATGTCGAAAGTTAGTTTCGAAACCCCGAGACAATATACACTTTTAACCTAATATCGCATTGCGTTCAAATAAATTTTCATTTACCCATTTGAATATTTAAACTGCGAAGCATGCACAAATTAATTGCAAACTACAATTTAATGCTCCAATAATTTTACAATAACTGGTTCAACTTGAAACTAAATAATTCGATGGCTGTAAAAGTTTTGTCCTATCGGTTCGGACTGATTGGGACTGGCTGCGGACATAAAGGAACATGACACCCTTAGCGAAGCCGAGAGGTACTGGTTCTTCCCGTCATTGCGATGACTGTTTTTTCTAGACCATACCTGAATGTTATGAAAAAAAAAAAAACCTTCTAGTTATGGAGATATTGAAGGTCAAAGTTCCAACATTATCACACGATTAAAAAAAAATACAAGATTGAAATGTTATAAGTTTACTTTAAATACCTCCATGACAGTTGTACTATTCAATGAATCCATCAGCACTTTTTAATTAAAAAAAAAAAAAAAAAATTGCGCAGTTTAGTTAGTTTGATGTACTGAATGCTTGGTTGACGGCTTAGTGAACGGTCCGCTAATACCCTGTATACTTCATTGCATTACCTGTCCTATCCGCAATTTTTCCGTACAGTTTCACCGAACCTTAACTCGATTTTGTAAATAGATTAGGAACATAACGTTCAGCTCTTCCAACTTTGTAGTGACACCTGCACCATTTCAAAGTTCTAACTCAGATCATCAAAGAAGTACAAAGGACTTTTCGTGTTTAGAACTTGCAGTCAATTGTTTCTTTCGAATAGAGAATTTATACGTCCGCTCACTTGACGCCTCAGTAAAGCTCTCTTTAGTCTTTGATTAAACAATTGAAGGATGAAAGAGTCTCGTATACCTAAGTTACAAAGACAGTCGATAAGATAGTAAGTAAGATTAACCGGATTAAATCTTAAAATTCTTTTCACTTTGAAACTTTCATTTATTCATGGCTATAAGAGTAGAGGAAGACCAAAGAAACGATGGATGGACTGTGTGAAGGATGATATGGCTAGAAATGAGGTGACAGCTGAGAAGACGAGTAATAGAGAAGTATAGAAGAAGAACGTTATTGTTGTTCAGGTACAGTATTATCTTTCAGGATGAACGGTACCCTATGTCCTTTTTTGTACACCTGACAACGTATATGCAAAATTTCAGGATGATCGGTTCAGTGGTTTAGGCGTGAAAAGGTAACAAACAAACTAACTTTCGCATTTATAATATTAGTTAGGATTTTGAACAATGTAGATACAGATTTTTTGTTCTATTTCACCGTAACTTTGTATAGGTACATCTAAAGGCGTTGTGATCAGATTAATGTCCCAATGTATTTGTTTTTGTAATAAAAACATTGTCATAAAGCAGGGCTATATAATTTTTATGATCGCGAAATCAACAAACAAACACGATTCGTAAATAACTTGCGCTTCGGTTGTGTTCCTTACTTTTGTTGACTATTACTTTGATATGTATCTTGATACTTTTTCATGTGTTATTGCCACTCATAAAAATCTCATGCCTATGTGAAAAAATATTCATATGGAACTCGCAAACCAAAAGGTGGAATTATTTACTGACATTAGACATTTTGTATTACTTTAATGTCTCACGAAGCCCTTACAACTATTCCATACCATTTTAGTTCTAAAATCGTTCAGCATTCAAGTATTCGTTCTAGGGCCACAGTATAGAACAACAGAAAAACGCTCGTTGTTCTGTTAAATGTTATAAAATTAAAACAAATCCTTACTAATATTATAAATGCGAAAGTAAGTTTGTTTGTTACCTTTTCACGTCTAAACCACTGAACCGATCATCCTGAAATTTTGCAAATACGTTGTCAGGTGTACAGAAACGGACATAGGGTACCTTTCATCCCGAAAAAAAGTATGGCCCCTTGGAAAACAACAATAACGTTATTATGCTCATAGATGGCGCCACGTGTCTTTCGAATCATAATTGAATTACAAGCAGAGTAAAACCCAAATTGATCTTCAAATTATAAATTAACGCGAGCGAAGCCGGGGGCAAAAGCTAGTATATAATATTTTTGCAGCAAATAAAATAGCAATAGTAAAAATAAACTGGTTCATCTGTGATCTAATTTCAAACAATGGTATTCTAACATAAAGCAATTTAAATAAACATAGATTGAAAAAACTAACCAACTAAATGCAATTTATTTCAAGAATCTAGCCATTTACAGCTTTCTACGTGATTAGACCCTAAAACAAAGCGAGGAAGCTTCTGTAGAACAAATAAAATCTACGAAGGATCGGATAGCCTCTACACTCTACTGAATTTGATTGGCTTGGCACATAGACACATTTGAAGTATATTCGCAAACCAATCAATCTAACTTGTCAAAGTCTTTTTCTTCCTACCTCCGAACAGAAAATGCCGTAGTGAAACAATTCCTTTATTTATCTTCACGTGTTTTTGGATCGTGGTTGTATAGTGTGTTTTTCTTAATACACTAGCATTTGTTTTCTTGTATTGTGGTACCGTTTTTGAGGTTTCCTGTCTTACCAATGGGTGTCTTATTACCCAACTGGTTTGATGAGGTCAGATTGGCAGTCGCTCCATGTAAAATCCTGGTTTTCTACAAGAAAGGTGCACCTGGTTTGACTGGCAGCCGGCCCTAACGTTGTTTGGAAAAGGTTAGGCAGATGGTGATGATTTTTGTTCTATTTTCAAAAACACGTCTCCTGCCAGACTCGATTCCCAAACCAAATTGCCACTGTGTCCTGTCAATCAGGCATGTCACCGTTTATTCACACTAAGACACAAAATATGATGTACAGTAGTAGCGAAGGGTCAATTTTTGTAATAGGTAAGCCGAGCTTAATGTGATTATATTATTTGTCTATAGAATACTGACTGTGCCATTTTTCAAAGGGAATTCGGGAGGAATAGAGTTGTATGGAACCTTCGCCACTGATGTATTGAAACCGACGGTTTTGGAGGCATTCCGTGTCAGAAGTTGTGTACGTTGTGTGCGTCACAAATTTTATTACTAGGTACTCTCCGGACAATGCTGACGCAGCGATTCTGTACTCTGTGATCCAAACAGTCCGGTTTTTAGCACAGGGTGCGCCAAAAGTAAGTATCGTCACACTCGAACACTTTCTACATAGAAAGTACCAACTTAATCAACAACAAGAGAAGGTGACCTTCTGCCGTATTTCTCGTAGGCCGTAAGCCGACACCTGTGCCCAGTAATATTGTTATTTTACTGACCGTACCGAAGTACGGACAGCAGAACAAACAAAAGGTGCACTTAGTATCGTTTGCATAATGCGTAGGTGGGTATTGACGTATGGGAACCGCTGGACATAGCCCTATAAGGTCTTAAAGAGCGTTAGCGACATTGGTGATAATGTCGCTTACGACGTTTTAGTTCTATGGTTCAGCTTCTGCGTTCCCATTCTTCGGTATACAGGGGGGGATTATTTCATGTTGAATTTATATAGTGATGCTAAGAGGCAACTTTATATTTATTTATTTAAACTTCATGTACAAAAGTGGTACATAGGCGGACTTAATGCCACAAGGCATTCTCTACCAGTCAACCTTAGGGTCAAATAGGACAGCATAGTGATAGAGAACAAAAAAATAAACAAGAAAAATACCATTTTGTTAACATAAATTGATATACATAAATAGGTACATACTAATACACATTATATGCCAACTTGGTGACAGATTATTGGTTTTTTGTGCGTGCATAAATTAAAAGAGTATTTGACAAGCCAAAGATAAAATCGTTATGCCTTGAGGAATTTCTACATTTCTAGATAATATCAGTAAATTTCTTCTCACATTAAATAAGTAAATAAACTAACACCACCGAAAATTTCTTATAGCATTCAAAAGAAAATTCCCGAACTGCCACAAATTACTTTAACAACGTTTCACATTCTACCAACTCTTATGTTACACGAAGAATTTCACAAACAAACAGTTACTTGAGAATTTTTCTCACGTACCTAAGTGAATTTTTATATCTTTAATCCAGCCTGTACTGTGTACAGCGTGTATTAGAAATACGTGGTCATAATATTCAGCTATCCTATTCTTCTTCTTTATCGCGTGGTGTTGCCTAACCTGGTGTCAGAGTTTTTATCCAGCTGAGATGAAACCATGAGCTCTGAATGAAACCATCTTTTGGACAGCTGTTTTTTTTTTCGCGATAACAGTGTGGGTCCCATAGAGAGAGTGGTTCAGTTTGATGGACTACATCTATACAAATAAAAAAAAAAAAACCTTGATTATTATTTAATTTAATAATTAAATTATATTGTAATTTCGATAAAAACTGCTTTTACTGAAAGTATATAACAAAAAAACATTTTTTTTAAAATTACGGTTTGTCTGTAGGTCTGTCTGTCCGTTTTTTTCTATCTGTTTATTCCCGCCTATCTCCAAAACGGCTGGACCGATTTTGACAGAACTTTTAATAGAATATAGCTGGTGTTATAAGGATTAACTTTAGAAAAAGGATTAGGGTTCCCTGCATAAAAATTAAAACCCTTGCTATTGCTACAAAATCCAATTCAAACAGGGAAGTAAAATTTTTATAACAATATCACGCGGACGAAGGTCGAGGGGCACAGCTAGTCATTAATGACTACACATTTTTGATACATCCTGTATATCGAATACGGGTTGTTCAAACTTGATTATAAATTACAGGAATTAATGCACGCATGGCTTTGTTTACAGATACATATCTGTTTCGCTCTATTTTGTTTTGTTTTAGCGCGAAACGTTTCTGTGCGGGTGTTCGATGTAAGGGGTAGAATGTATTGGAATGTTTTTTTTTCTTGGTTTTCTTGGCGTTTTTTTTCTTATGAGGTGGTCTGGGGAATTAAAAGTGACTTATGGTAAGTATGGGGTCTTGTTTAAGCTGCTGGTTGAAAGGGTTCTGTAGTTTTCGCTGTATTTCTTTCTTATGACCATAATTTGGAACTATAAGTAGTAATTGAATAGGACCACAAAAAAGATAGAGGAAGGCACATTTGTTTTCATTTTTTTTTTTTTTTAGTTTATAACGATGATCCATAACATAACATAACATTACATAATCCTCAAAGAGTCCCATAAGTAATAGGATCACATACTTTTCATTTCAGTTTCTATAATGTTTTGTTAAGCATCATCTCAACATATTTTTCAAGCAAGTCCTGTGTATTATTTCAACTTACTTAGAATATTTCTGTAAAGTCGCAAATGCCAGTATTTCATTAAATTCCCCAATACATTATACTTAGAAACATTTTGTAAATCTTTGAAATATGTTATATTTGTTATTTAGGTAAGGTGCTAGATTGATAAACCTTAATATCTTCATATTAAATCTGTCAAAGATCAAAAAAACGAAAATGGTAAATGTTAATGGATAAAAAAAAAACTGGTCCGACTCAATCAACCCGCGATCATGGCGCTTGCAACAGCGTCGAAATATCGGGAGCTCAAAATAATGAATAATCACGTAAGATATTCCTTAAGTGACAGTATAAGTTTAGTTGTAAACCGTGAAAGCTTAAAACAGTGTCTGGGTAAGATACTATCAATGGCTCCATTTTGATGTCTTACCGAAGGCTACTGATAAAAACCTAGAAATATCAGCAGCTTTCCCATTAATGAGATGTCGTTTTATAAAAAGAGAATCCTTTAAGAATATTTACAGGAAAAACTTTACCCATAAAAGTCTCGGAAACTTCAATCTTTTTAAACGACAAAGATGAAAAAAGGTTTATTTCTAAGAAACTGGAATTGTCAAATATGCGGGAATAAAAGAGAAGAATAGATAGGGTTAAAACAATAAAAATATAAGTAATCCATTAAGTTACCAACATAATTTATACAATAACCAAGAGTACATCATTTATCATCTACCTAGCCTTTTTTACAACTAAATTGGGGCCGGCTTCCAGTCTAACCGGATGCAGCTGAATACCAGAATTTTACATGGAGCGACTGCCTGTCTGACCTCCACAATCCAGTTAGTACCCGGTAATACGATACCCCTTTGTAAGACAGGTTAGGTAAGACAGGTTGTCAGACTTTTTGGGCCACTGACTACGTAACGACTGTCAAAGATCTATAAATGACACCTGGGACCAACGGCTTAACGTGGCACGGAGGAAACTCGGTATGTAATGGGTGGTCACCCATCCACAGACCAACTTAAGCAAGCACGGCTTAACCTAAATGTTGGCTAAAGGCTGTAATTATTTAGCCAAGAGAGAAAGTACATTATTTAGTAGACCAAAAATCACAATTACAACAATTCCAGTACATCCTCGTCAGCGACAAGAACACGCGACATAAACGCAGTGACGCGGCAAAACGCTCATGTAGACTTGCCCTAAGAGAAATGGCGCGAAGGGAAATAGGCCGTTTGTCTATGGCGACGTTGGTTTACACCCGTTCCGTTGGCGTAAAATGTTCCTCTGATAATACCCTCGATACGGAATAAATGTTTACATGCCGTATGTTAGGTGTTGGCGAAGTTTATACCTTATACTGTCCTCGTAAATGTTGGAACGGAATTATTTTAGAGTAAGAGCGTCTGGTAAGGTCATTAGTTGTTTCGCTCTACTAAGACTTGGGTTCTGCTTAGTTGTAAACCAGGGTTAAGTAGTTATCTTTTGTTTGATTAGTAGACATCAACATAAACTACATCACGCCTGTAATCCCGAAAAGGTTAGACAGAGGTGTACTTAATAGTACACCTACATTTCGCCAGTTTTGTTTAAGTCCCATGTAATAAGGGGCGAGCCTATTCACATCCACCGGGCAGAGATCCAGACTTAGACTTAGACTACTGAGAAATTCCTAATGGAAAGACCTAATAACGGTTTGCCTGACACGGGAATCATATGGGCAGTCACACTAATCACCAAACCAAAGTTAGTTAGGGACACCAAAGAAATCGTATTTTCATATTTCAATGTAATATTTTATTTGTGTATTGCCAAAGTTTGTGTTTGTTTCCTTAAACTTAACCGACGAAATGTGGGTGTACTGTAAGTTCACCACTTCCTTACCTTTCGCAGATTACAGGCATGTTTTGACGTTGCTAACTAATATTGTTCCGTTTTTGACACACTGAAAGTGCTTAACATTTCAATCCAATCCCAAGCAACAGAATAATACATCACACTAAATACACAACAGGAATCTCATAACCAATTCATCCAACCAAACACGCATTCCCACCGTGAAAACGGAAAGCCATTTTCTCGTCGAATGTACACAACATAAGTGGTACATTCGCGCACATAAATCTACGAATCCATAGTGTAACACGTCTATATTGTGACTGTCACCGATGATTGATCGCTTCCGTTTGGCTGTTCTCTAAATTGGACTAATGTGTGTTTGGTAACATGAACTGGGACAATGGGATAGAATAGTTAGCGTGTATGGAGATTATGCGTCGGAGCTATGGAGTGGGTGTAGCTTCGAGTTTTTTTGTAGGATAAGACATCAAATGAAAATATCCGGAAACGAATACGAGCAAGCTGAAGTGGCAGTGATCCGGCTACTTTGATCCTCTGGCCGATGGGGCAAGTCCTGCGGTAGACCGCGTGTATGTATAGACCTGCAATGGACAGATAGGATCCAGAATGAAATTATCCAGGAAAAATTTGAAGTGGCAGTGGCCTGGCCACGATTGTTGAAGAACTGATGGCGGATGTTGCAAGCAAGATGTATATTAACAGAAGTGGTGGAAAACCCAAAAACACCGTTTGCCTGTGGTTTCTTTATTGGACTAATGGGTGTTTGGTAACATGAACTGGGACAACGGGATAGTGCGGAGTGGAGGACTTTCCCGGAGGTTATGCGTCGGTTATTCTAAATGGCGCTATAGATCTGACTTCACTGGAAGAAAGAAAGAAAGACAATTATTTGTGCAGATGATTGACTTTTCTTCTTCTCACTTTCATTCTTCTTTTTTTTGTTGCAGAACATGACATCAAAAAATGGCTTAAAAAGACCCATCCACGCAAAACAGCCTTCACTCAGCACAATGCTGTAACATCGTGTACATACTTTGCAGAGTAAGCAAGCTGAAGTTGTAGTGGGCCGGCCACGTTGGTCCTATGAAGTGTAGGTACCTATAATACCTACACTCACACCAATTAATGTAAAGTCCAATGTAATATAGGACAAGTATCTTACCATCAACTCGGCACAAACCCAGATTTCCGGGACGCTACTATTTTTTTTTATGAAAAACCTTATAACACTGCTGTATCTGGGAATGGGGACCTCATGCTCAATTGTAGCGCTTGCGACCACTAGGCCAATAAGAAAGTCTAAGAATAGAACTACACACAAAAAATATATAAACATGTCTAAGATGTTTTCGAAACATTTTGGTCAGATAAACCCGCAACTAGGAGACACTCACACGAGATAGATTTATAAATACAAATAGAAGATAAGTAAATACTGTCGCCAAGTGCTGTCAATTCATTCCTTAAGCCCCCACACTCCCTCTTAAGTAATTCTTACACGTGCCGTTTACACGAGCTTCCTAGATATTCTTAAAATATACTCATACTCGTACAGTCAATATCCATCTGATTGATGATGTAACAATGCAAAACATTGGTACAAAGTTTTGCTTTAAGGGACTTGTTGAGGAATCCCTTACGCTTTATTTTCTTTTCTTTGTATTAAAAATTGTTTTTTTAAGAAGCAAGGTGACTAAATAATAATGTTCTAATTTAACAAATAAAATATCTGCACTTGGCACACGAGGTTGTCGACATGTGGAATGTGAACTCGGCTATCATTGTGCCGATTGTCGTGACGGCCAATGGCCTTATGGTCAAGAGCCTCGACGACCATCTTTCGAGGCTCTCCTTAGGCGGTTGGATCAAGGGCCTGAATCAGAAGGCAGTACTCCTCGATACGGCTCGCATTGTGAGGAAGTTCCTGTCTCTGCAACCCTAACCTCCGGTAGCTTGGATCCTCCTCCCGACACCGGCGGACCACTATTTTTTGTAGTTTTGAAATGTTTTTTAATATGTTTTTTTTAAGAAATATTTAAAAATGTGTAGCTAAATAAATAAATAAAGGAAAGAAATGTTCTAATTTAAATAAATGTTTAGATTTTATTACTTCCGAAACTTTCACGCCGGTCAGGTACTAACTTCCCGAAGATTATGCAGAAGTGTATAATACACTCACATTTCCTAAGTCATGTTTATGTCCCATTCATACATCCTTCCATCTCGATTAAACCATTTTTTTTGTGGATGTCTTTTCTTAGGTCAACCTAGGAGGTTGTCTTCTGCTTAACCAGACTATCCTGTGGGTGCCTTGATTATAAGGCCTCTAACCATGGGGAACGAAAGTTACTAAAATAAATCAAACTCTCATTCTGTCCTCGGGGAATTCGGTACAGTTAAAACAGTGCGAACGGCGAAGCGACTAAAACAAATGTATAGATATGCGTTGATAATGCCACGTGAAGCGGCGATCGGGGAGACGTGGCAAGAATAGTACATTTCTATACTAATTTCTCGTGGTTAAGCTGTTAGTGTAATTGAGGAGCTCGTGCCTAATGAACAACAGCCGCTTGGGTCTATCTTTGGGTTAAGCCGCGCTTGCCTAGGTTGATCCGGGGAAGGGTGACCACGCATTACATATCGAGTTTCCTCCGTGCCTCGGAAAGCACGACAAGCTGTTGGTCCCGGCTGGCATTAGTAGATCTTTGACAATCCTTACAGGGCGTCAGTGGCCCGAAAGTCTGACAACCAGTCTTACTAAGGGGTACAGCCAGCCAGCTCTAACTGGGTTGTGGAGGTCAGATATGCAGTCGCTCCATGTAAAATACCGGTATTCAGCTACATCCGGTTATACTGGAAGCCGACTCTAACATAGTTGGGAAAAGGCTAGGCAGATGCTGATGATGATGAGGCTGTTAGTGAAATTAATCCAAACCTAGTAAAATAATACCAGATCTAGTAATAATATACGAAATCTAGTTAATGTAAGCGCGACCTCTTTATCCCGTTCTCATGGAAGCTGATTACTTAAAGCACACGAGACCGAACAACACGGGTAACTCACATTTTTTTTTTATTCGCTTAATGCGGAAATATGAGGATGTTTTTGTCATTGCCGTCAAGTGGTACTTTTCATAAGTAGCTTTCAAAAAGTAGCATTTTATAGGAATACTGTTTTTTTTTGCAGTTGTGCTGCAAAATAATACTGCAGATTTTAGGAGGATTATTTTAACTGCTTACTTGGTTATTATGTAATTACTCTATGACGTTCCCAGGGCTGGGATGGAGGCGTTCTCTCTAAGGGTCTGAGGATCTTCGTGAGGGAGTGACCCGTTCTCCACGCGGCCCAATGTGTGTTAGTGCTAGGACAAGCCGTCTTTCTCACGATATTTTCCTTCACCGTTTTAAGAACAATATCGTATCGTATCAATGGTATCGTAAAAGGCAAAACAAAGTCCGGATACAATATAGTATTTAGCTGTAAAGCGTACAATTTTTCGCAGAGATCTCAAGCACAAGTTTTCTACAGAAACAACGTGATGCTGCTTCCAATAACGGAGAGGTACGTTGAATTGTTATGGTATGCTTTAGCTTTATGCATCATCATCTGCCTAGCCTTTTCTCAACTATGTTGAGGTCGGCTTCCCGTCTAACCGGATGCAGCTGAATACCAGTATTTTACATGGAGCGACTGCCTATCTGACCTCCACAACCCAGTTAGAACTAGGTTATACGATACCCCTTGTTATGACTGGCTGTCAGACTTTTGGGCCACTGATTTTGGGTCAAAGATTGAAATGACAGCTGGAACTAAGGGCTTCACGTGCTTTCTCATAGTTGAGAAAAGGTAAGGCAGATGATGATACGATTACTATCACGGTTCCTATAAGCTAATACTGAAAACATATAACTCATAGAAATGCTCGCGTGCTTTGAACGCTCATATTTTATGCTCGGATTCTCGTAAGTGAAAAATAACGCGATTGCCTCGATGGATGCTTTTATTATTATTAAAGAGTTGGGGAAATGGCTCGTTTAATGGTCCATGATGGGCCATTAGTTACCACTATATCGAAGTTGAGTTCTATATGATCATGGTGGTTCATTATGGTGGTTATTGAAAAGTCTATGCGGTCCAATATTTGATATCATTATCACTTCGCTTGGAAAGAGTTTTTCGTTTACCAGTTAGTATAACTGAATAACTTTGTAAAATCACGGGAAATGGGGTTTTCGAAAAAAGAAGCCAAAAACTCATTACGCGGAACCATGGATTTGAATTTCCACGAAATTTTTGTAAGAAGTTTTCTATGAGGTGTTCCTGCTTTTGTTTTTCACAGTTTCTGTTATGTTTGCTCAGGGATAACTGATATCTGCCTTTAGTATTACGTAATACTAAGAAACATTTGCGTGGGAGAAAGGATCCAATCAAACTTCATACAAAGTTCCAATAAACTAACTTGAAAGGAATTCAGAACAGCGTAGCGGTTACAATTCTACGAATAAATCTGCAATTTTACGTACCATTGCCATCTTATTCGGCATTAATTATATACAACTATCTCAGTGCTATATTTATTCGAACTAAGGAATTGGTACAAGCTTCCTTTGGACTTTATACGTAGCCATTACGCCTTGGGAATTTCTGGGGTCATTAGGAATTCTGACTGAGTCAAACCTGATGCTGTGTAGACTAGAGAGGTAAACTGGTGGTCGTCTTGATTATTCGACTAAATAAACGCAATCAACTTCAACGTAGTTTGGTCATACATTAAGATGGTTTTGGGGGAGCTGCATTTAAAATGATGTTTGCATACGCCGTGTCAACTTCTGAAGCAAGAATATTAAGGAAATAGTCAAAGTGATATCCGCAATATTAGCGAGTAAAACAATCTCATGTTCTCGACGTTTCAGCAGCAACCATACCTTGGAAACCTAGGCATCGCTTCGAAGAATTTTTCTTCTTCGCGAAAATAATATAGTGGTATTTCTTCCTTGAACGAACTATTTCACGGCAACTTATAAAGAAACCGTGTACTGTTTCTAAGGCCCGATTTACACTAGTCAAGGATAGTGACTAGCGACATCAAGTACAGTGGCGAGTGAGTAAAACGGAGACAGTGACTGTTGACCCGCTACTCTCCGATCGGTTCACACCACTGTACTTATCTACTTCGCTAAACACTTGAGCAATATAAATGAGGCATAAGATGTGACTAAAGAACATTATTGTAAGGTTCTACACGCTTGTTCGAGTCGGCAACATTCGGTTCGGCATTATTCGTTTAACATCAAATCCGACCTTGAAGCAATTACTGCACATATTCAGTTTTTATACTGTTCGTCCCTATCGGCAAACTTTGTCCGGCATCTGCCATCGCTGTATCTGTACAATTCAAAAATCAAAAAACATGTACAGACGCTAGCACATCAACGCTACTACAATCTGTCAAAATTCTTTAATCGATTTTTAACTTTATCGCTAAAGCACTAGGTTCAATGTTGATTGGGAAAATTTGACAGTTTCGGGTAGCGTGATGAGCTGGCGTTTGTACATGTGTACCTACAGCACCCAAAACCAAACATGTCAGCGACAATAGTTTCCATATTGTCCAGTCCTTTAACTAGCAATCCAATAGCGCTACAAATACTCAGTCGGCAATAACAATTAATTAAGAAACTTATTACCTAGTGAGTGGGCGCAGAGCTCGCCGTTTGTTGTGCTGATGAATGTGGGTGCAAGTGTATTGGTGTATGGAGCGCCGTTTGTCAAAGTGGGGCACAAAGCAAAAAGTTGTATGTTTCATTAGTGATGGGACGACGTGGCAGTAGGGAAATGTTGGCTTGAATGTAATTAATTTTAGTAGGGTTGCACTTTTTGTCAGTCAGGATGTAGAAGGCTCGATTCAATGTAAAGAGTATTATGTGTGTCCAATAATAATAACATTTCTATATACTCACGATAGAAAAGACAACGCGAACCAATTTGTTATCTACTTGCAAAAACTAACCGGTTGCTATGGGTAATAATGTAACTTGACAATTTCTCAGACTTGAAATTTTTATTTTATTTTGGTATACGGGTTCCTGGCCTCAGTGAGACCATATTTTCCATTTTTATTCTTTGACATTTCTTCTGATAGCCTTTCCATTCTATCCTACTAATCCTTTTTTTTTTGTTAGCCTGAGTTGTCCCACTTCTGGGCAAAGGCCTCCCCTATTCCTTCCACCTTACTGGATGTTGCGCCACTCCTCGCCAATTAACGAGAAAGCCATCCAAGGCGTCCCGCCATCTTCTCCTCGGTCTGCAGCGACCCCGTCTAACTGTCTCAGGGCTCCAGTTTTGTGATATGCGGGTCCACAGCTTTGCCGGCTACTAATTTTACTACTATTAAAAATGCGAAAGTTTGTGAGGATGTATGGATGTTTGGTCTTCTTTCACATTTTTATCCTGGAAGAATAATCATATGGGACATTCCCGAATTACACGCGGGTGAAGCCTAAGCTATAGTAAAAACGTAAATGTGATGTGTGTGTAATTCCTAATATTGGACTTAAAAACTTTCAGCCAATTATCAAAGATATTAGCTACTATACTCTCCGCCTTTTAGGCGGGAGATGTAAAGTGTTTCTGGCACACAGCCCAGCAAAAAGATAATTTATCTTGGCCTGAACGGTTATAGGGAACGCGGAAAACGAAGATGGTGATACCATAGCATTAAGTTATACTTATGATAATGAAAAATGTGTCTATGTTTGGCAGAAATTTTTAACAAGGTTACCGAACTGGTTTCAAATAAAAGTCAAAGAGAAGCTTGCCATTATAAAAGCCAGCACATACCGTCGTTGCTGCCAATCTTCCCAACAAAATTATTTGATCAGAGGCTCCGACGGCTAAGGCCTACGCCACACTTGGCGGAAATTCCGTCGCGGATCTTCCGCGTCGGTTCGCCAATACATGTTATTGCATATAAAGACTAATAACGGGCACACTACGCGGGAGATCGTTCGTTCTGTCGCGGACCGCTCGCCCTCTGCGTCTGTTCCGGATTTACCGCAACGGATGGTCGGAATTTCTACACAATTTGTTTCTAAGTAACTCTAAGATGGCAACAGGCGACAATGTCATCATCCACGGAAGCGTTTTCATAGAGTTACCTTCGTCGTGTTGTTTCGGTCTATCATAGCAATTGCGCGGCTTTGCCTTTGTAGTTCGCGGTTTCCTTTGAAACTGTATGTATAATCAAATGGATGTAAGAAAAGAGGTTTCTTCCAAAGA
This sequence comes from Noctua pronuba, assembly GCA_905220335.1. Taxonomy (NCBI): domain Eukaryota; kingdom Metazoa; phylum Arthropoda; class Insecta; order Lepidoptera; family Noctuidae; genus Noctua; species Noctua pronuba. The sequence continues at coordinate 12,000,049 of LR999902.1, forward strand.
ACCCTGAATAAGCAATAATAAACAGTCAGTGCAGCTACCAACTTTTTGTTTATCAAAAGACTCTTAACGAAGCCGAGAAGCACTTGTTCTCCCCGTCATTGCAATCATTTTTTTGTTCTGGACTATACCTGGGAACCTTCTAGTTACGGAGATGTTAGAGGTCAAAGTTCCATTTTTTTTATATACCACTTTTAAAGGTTTTAAATTTACTTTAATTAACTCTATGACCCGTTTACTATTGAAGGCGTCCATCAGCACTAAGTTTTAAGTGCGTAACATTGAGTTTTACTGTGATTTTTCACCCCAAAAAAAAAGTCGTTTCGTCATTTTTGCGTAGAGTTACTTAGTTTGATGTACATAATGCTTGGTTGACGGCTTCGTGAAGGGTCCGCTTACACCCTGAATTCTAACTTGATCCTTGACACAAGGAATACCATACTTATTTATAGAAATACGTTCATTCAGCTATTTATTATTATGTCCCAACAACGTGATACCGCTCATTTTCCTCATTAATTACCGCAGTCATGTACACGGAAGGACCGAATGGGAATAGATTAAGTATCTGGCGCTTGATTGATATCACACTCCTCAAATTAGCCTTTGTTTTGCCCAGTGGCCTCTGTTATCTGTCATCGGAAACGCTTTCACTAATGTTAAGGTGAATTCACACAAAGCGGAACAATGATATCCGGATTTTCATGGGAAAATAGTATTTAAAAAAAGGTGTGAAATTGCAAATTTGATTGCGTAAGTTGACTTCTGCAATTGACTTGCAACGTGAAAGAACTTATGCTGGGCGATTTGGTGGCTTTTGCTCAGTGTATGTCGGGCAGACGGACTTAAACAAGCGCGTCATGTATGTTTATGAAGTTCATAAAAACGGTGATTAATTCAGGAAACATTTCGGTAGCTGTTGACGTCTTTAGCATGTTTGTTTGGAAAACTTTCGATGGCTCAAAATTCCGGAGTGCGATTCAATTTTAAATCGTCAATTCAATCATTATGCCCTCTTTGTTTTACCAACCGACAACGGTCCTTGTTCACGATAGAAAAAATATAAAAATAAAAGGTTCGCCACACAGCGAGAGATAATCGCTGATGAGATCTCCGCCGTCGGCTTCGCATTGTTTGTAAATGAGAGCAGCGAAAATAAAATAAAAACGCTCATTTGATAGTGCTCTCTCGACTCGATTGTTTCGGACCTTTTGAATCGAGAATCGTTTGTGTTTTTAAATTATAATTATGTTTTAGTTGTTTCTATTTGCTATGGCGAGACGTGTTAAGAATTGATTGGGACGGACGAGTGTAAAATTCTTTTTCGCTTGTTTGTTTTGACAGCCAATTACTGGCAACATTTTTGAACATAAAACACGGCTTGTTACATTAATTGCAGATCCAGCTGAGTTCAGTGTGCAATAAATGGACCGGGTTATTGCATTCTTGGAAAAACAAAAGGCATTTCAGAAACAACACCACCGCACATCTTGGTTATAAGTAGATAGATCCTCTCTTAATGGGCAAAATTGGAGACCGATTAAAAAAATACCTCCCACGTTTCAGTAGTGAACCCTGCATTAATTAACACTTCAAATTTCGGACGAAAAGTTAACTCATTTTCTTCGTAAATTAAAGCAAACACGAAGCTTCATGGCTTGCGGTTTCTTCAGTGTATTTTTGGCAAAAAGAAATGTATGTGTTTATCCTCTAACCGCAACGCCCCCGCAGTAATAAATGTATTTGTTACGGTACAAAATATTGCCATATTTATATCATGTCGTTAGTGGTCGGACGTGGTTCGCGTGTAGACATGTTTGTGTTGTTTAATTTGCTCGGAGACTTAGGGGACATACTAATTAATATAATAATGACTTTTAAAAGCTAACAAGCGTTAAGTAAAATGTAGTAGTAGTATTTTTATAAACAACCCGCCCCTGCTTCCCTAAGAAAGTTTTGAGAATGAATGAGGATAGAGAAGTAGAGGAAGATGAAATACACGACTGTGTAAAGGGCTATATGGCTAGAAAGGAGGTGATTGCTGAGATGACGATTAATTGAGAAGAATGGAAGAAGAAGACATGCTCCAAATCCCAATTTGGATAAGCGCAGGAGAATGTGTGTGTATGAGTTAAGAAGTATTCGTGATGACAAAATCACATCATGTGTTATGTTATTTCAAAGAGATTTAAAATAACCATACATAGAGCGGACATTGGGAATAAAGTCATACAACATTTTTGATGCTACCTGACAAGCGGGCGAATGACACTAGACAGACCAGTATTGGATTACGATTTTCTTCATCTTATCCCGTCGTAATTATTTGAATGTCTTTGTGTTATTTATATACTTCAATGAGTAATATAAGTCAATTCAATCATTCAAAGGAATATCTATGAAACAGGATTCCTCTTTGTTGGTTTTCTCTTAAATGTGGGTGTACTTGATACACATCCGCTTAACCTTGGGGGAATCCGACCTGATGTCATATTACGTTATATTGTGTTATGTGTGTCCGAAAAATATTGTGTTATGTGTGTCCTGGAAACACAGATATTTTCAGTACAACTGAAGAAAAATTCTACGAACAAGTAAAGTGCACAAGTTCATTCGCGAAACCAGACGGCTTCTTGAAAACGTCTCAAGAACATTTCAGCGTACTTGACATTAGCCTTCACAAACAAAGGCACGTGTCTTTTGTTTAACCGAGTGATAGTACTCATTGATTGGTCCGTTTATTTATCAAGAGCAGTGAACGTTGACCGTGATTGGTGGAGCGTTGCGGCCAGGCATCGTAACGAGAGTAATGTAGCAGTCAGCACTTTGCGGTCGACTGGCCATTGTCAAATATTTCGAATATTGAATTTAGTGAGGGGACGCTTTTTCTGTTAGTTTCGGATCGGTAGGCCTAGATTGGGACTCTTTTGTGTGTGTGAGTGTGTGTACCGTTTGATAAAGCATTTGTGGGGTTGCGTGCAAACTCTGTGATATTAGATCTTAGTCAACACAATGTGTAACTACATCTACCTATTTTCTTTAAGTATTGTAACAATGTCTGTCAACCGCCTCGCTGGTAGTGGTAGCAAGCACTACTGCTGAGCGTTAGGTTCTGGGTGAAATTCCCAGGCCGGGCAAACTGTTCAAAGGGTTCTTCATCAGAAATTTCTCAGTAGCAGCCCAGAGTCTGCATAAGCATAATCAGCATATATTATTCCCACTGCTGGGACACACGGCCTCCTCTCTAGAGGGAATGGGATATAATCCACCATGCGGGTCTTTGCGGGTTGGTAGATGTCACAAGATGTTCGGAATCTGAATTGTGCTCAATTCGCCCCCTCAACATGGGACTCAAACACTGGCAACATTTGGTCATGCAACCATGATATACCTTTACCTAACCCTTCGGGATTTACAGACGTGTTGTTATGTTATAAAGGGTGTAAAAAGACCCTTAACGAAGCCAAAAGGCACTTGTTCTCCCCATCATTGGGATCATTTTTTGTTCTGAACCATATCTGGGAACCTTCTAGTTACGGAGATATTGGAGGTCAAAGTTTTTTTTTTAATATCACTTTTAAAGGTTTTAACTTTACATTAATTAACTCCATGACCCGTTTACTATTCAAAGCATCCACCAACACTAAGTTTTGAGTGCGTTACATTGAGTTTTACCGTAAAACGTGATTTTTCACCCCAAAGAAAAAAGTCGTTACCCAGCAATAATTTTTGAGTATAGTTACTTAGTTCGATGTACAGAATGCTTGGTTGACGGCTTGGTGAAGGGTCCGTTTACACCTTGTATACATACCAGACTCACCCCAAGAAGATGAATGAAATAACCCAAAAGTCTAAAAGGTTTTCTTCGCAATTAATCAGCGCATCCCTCCAATAAAACCACCTTATTACCATTACCAAAGATTAATCAGTAATAAAATATGTCCCAAACCATTAAGACGTAAATAGCCGTCGATTCACACAAATGCTATTGCAGGCAACGATGCATTTAAGGATGATATTAATATAATACGTCGCGCATCATTTGGCTTGCTAGAATACGGCGCTTGAGCATAAAATAGAGAAGGCCAGTTACAAACAACAGCCGAAAAGAGGCGCATGCACACATAGATGCTCTGTAAGGAGATCTCAAACTTTTTATACATAATTATGCCATAGATGACATAGCATGGAGTGGCGACCGCGAACCGGAAGACGTTGCCTTGGAAGGCCTCCCATTAGGTGGACCGATGACCTGGTGAAGGTTGCGGTGATCCGCTGGATGCGAATCGCACGGGACCGGTCAATGTGGTGACACTTGAGGGAGGCGTATGTCAAGCAGTGGACGATTTTCGGCTGAAATGATGATGAATGATGAAATGACATTGCTCGACCCAAAAACGGGCCACCCAACTGACTGCATGAGACCAAAGGCAATAATATTTTTTTCGAAGAGGACATATTTTTTTTCCTGTAGCTATTTATGTCACTACTCCGCGGAAAGACCTCTAGAGAAAGAGGAACTTTCTACAATGACTTTCGACAGGACTGACTTAAGATTTTCGGTAACTGACTTCATGAGGTCTTGGGTTCAATTCCCGGGTCAGACAAAGTGTTATCGAGTTTTTCCAGCAGCAATATCCCAGTAGCAGCCACGGAATCCGAATTTGTGCCCGGTTGATAGCAATAGGCTCGCCCCTAATACATGAGTCTTAAACATAACTGGCGAAATATGAGTGTACTATTAGGTACACCTCTGCCTAACCCTTCCGGGAATACAGGCGTGATGTTATGTTATGTTACGTCATGTCAATCGACTTTTCCAAAATTACTTTGTCTATGCTCTCTGGCTGATCTTCTGCCTCTATCTTTTCAGTAGCTCGCTTGAGCATCGGCGGCGCATTTACATCGCATCACTTACGACTAATGGTTGCGTTATTATCTAGCATCGAGTTATTTACGAAGAATTTGTTTGGTTAGACTTCCGTGTTTCTTTGAGGACTAGTCATTAATGTAATAAAGTTTACTTCGCACAATTATTGGTGGCTAATGAATGTTTTCCCCTCAGTGATTATCGATATTTATTTGTGCGAAGGTTCTCGTAAAGAGCTCGTGGCTTAATAATAACAGCCGCTCGGGTCGATCATTACGTTAAGCCGTGCTTGCCTAGTTTGGTCTGTGGATGGGTGACCAGCCATTACATACCGAGTTTCCTCCGTGCCTCGGAAAGCACGTTAAGGCATTGGTCCCGGGTGTCATTTGTAGATCTTTGACAGTCGTTAGGTAGTCAGTGGCCCAAAAGGTCTGACAACCAGTCTTACCAGCTGCATCCGGTTAGACTGGAAGCCGACTCCTATATAGTTGGGAAAAGACTAGGCAGATGATTTGTGCGAAGGTTCTTGGAGAGAACAAAAATTGAGTTGATGTTTATGAGAAAGAGGAAATAATTCGACCAAAATAAGCGAACTGAGGTCACGCTGGAGAAAAACAACTTGTCAGTTGCCATAACAAGGAACCGTGTTTATAGTTGTTTACAACAAACGGTATTTGTAAACACCATTACAATAACAAAATTTAAACTCATTGGTAATAATGTCTATGGAACCAAAATGCCCGCTCCCACCCCTAAGGTGGAAGCGCCAAGAAAGCCCGCGAAATTCAAATTGCAAAAACCGTAGGCAAAATTTGAATTTCGAGGTCTACCCTGGCGCTTCCGTCTTAAACATAACTGAAACAATGTGGGTGTACTATAGGTACAACTGTGCCTTACGCTTCAGGAAACACAGGCGTAATGTTATGTTCTGCAAGTACTACCGTTCACTGACGGTCGGCCACTTTTCAACCTTATTACTTAGAGAGGGTGAAAAGTGGTACCCTCAGTGAACTCAGTAGTACCTGACCAATCAATGGGATGACTTAAGTTCAGCAAAGGACGTATTCCTACTGACCAGACTATAAAGTGTCGGAAATATGATTAGAATACTGGCAGTTTTCATTCAAAAAGCTTTGTAATAAGACCCAATCAAAAAAACTTATCAACACCCAATAAATTTTCCTCATCCGACAAAAAAAAACGTTGATTGAAAAATTAATAAAAATCCCACTTGACATCTATTTCAAAATCACCCCTTTTAATTGCCAACGCTACGTTTCGCGGGGATTACACCCATTTCCTAGGCACGTAGAAGTGTGTATCTACCCTCGTCATTTTGGACATTTGACACCTGCTATTTACGGATCAGATACTGCCTAAATTAATTTCATTACGCTTCCATTCGCCTGCGGGAGCTGACGTACGGACTACGTTCCAATTGTTAATGTTTGTTTAATTTAAACTTGTTTTAGACTCACAGAGCAGAGGTGTTTATAGCAATTACAATAACCTAACTACAAGGGGGTCGCTTCTCTTACGTAAGCGTGATAAACAACCGACTTTGTTTACCAGAGTAAACTTAACACGTTGAATTTGAATTGAAAATACAATTATCCTATAGCATTTTAGTTAAATTGTTTGCAACAAGCACAATCAGTATCATCCATAAATAAGAATAAATTCTTAAAATTATGAAAATATTATATGTGAAACGAGTATTATTAATTTTAAAATCAACGTATTACGATACATTTACCGCGCGCTCGTGTTAGGGCCTCTGGTCTGGTATTCACGTTTACCCAGTGAATGCTTTCTATCGATTTGTGACCGTATCTTTAAGGCTTCCTAAAAATATATAAAGGTGAGTATAGACTACAACATTTTCTGGAGCATTTCTGTGTAATGTAACGTTCTTACGAATGGTACAATACAGGCAAAAGCTCAGTTTCCAAAGCATTTCCATGTAATGTAACGTTCCTGCGAATGTTCGGCATTATGTTACGGGTAAATCCTCCCTCGGGTCTCCCTCCGCGTCACCCCGCAACCGCGCATCGCCCGCACTCGTGGCTCGACGAAATGTTACACCAATACGCTCGACGAAATGTTACACCAATACGCTCGTTGGTTTGTAACAAAGAGGCGAGCTTGCTCGACGTTTAGTTCGTAAAAGGATGATACACTAGAACATATCATAGAGCGGCTCGTTGTTCTGTTACAAGTAAATGTTGTAGTCTATACTCACCTTAAAGTGTTTTATTATACTTAACTCGTAACTTTCTGGTTGATATGAAATTTTCATTAAAGCACCCTTGCACTCCGAATCACTAATAGCGTTTCAAGTTGAACACATTTACAACATCATTTAATCTCTTAATTTGATTTGATTGACAGAAAAAGACCGATATTACGCGCTAAACGCATTTTTAATTATTTTTAGTCCAAGCGAGCGTACTCTCCTCTTGTTTGGTTTTAAAGCAGGTTTTGCGAACCTAAAAATAATAAAATTATTCTTCACTTACTATTCTGAAACTACACACTAGGTCATCATACATAGCGCCAGTTTATTACCGTACCCTTGATAAGCTGCGTTCATCGCCGTAAACGCCATTATGTTATCGCTTCGCCGACAGGCTAACCTAACCAGTGACAGCTTTAGCTTGTTAACCTGCTGTCTATGAGCTTCACTAGAGGCAGCTTGACTTGTAGATTAGCTTAAATTCCAGTCTATTGTGATGGTTTGATTACAAACTAGCATCTGATTGGTTGAGCAGTGAGGACCATGCCAGCCAATTAGAGGGCTAAAAAAATCTGAAACGAACTAGTGAAATAAAGTAAAAAGGACCCTAATAACATGGGACAAGGACAGTATTAAGAACAGTCAGAGTAGGTAAATGAAGCATAAACTGGAAGCAGTGATAGACTAATGGTGTGACCGTTGGACTGCCAAGTCATAGGGCTCAAGTTCGAATCCAAGAGCCTTGATCCAAGACACACAACTCTAATTTTTCGGATTCATGTGCGTATTGTATAATCATCACTTGGTTCGACGAAGGAAAACATCGTGAGGGAACCAGCATGCCTGAGAGATATTTCTCGTCGGCATGTAAAGCCGAGTTAGAGGCCCATGGGCGGCATAAAACTCTGATACCAGGTTAAAAAAGAAGAATGAAACTGCCCAAGGAGGTTTCGACAAGAATATAGCGTTAAGGAAACAAAGTTTAGTTTCCCAATTTACATTGCTATGCGTGATAACATACTTCACCAAAGAATATTTTGCTTCGGAGACTCGTATAATAAACATATACATAAACGTTCGATTCCATTTACCGTAGTCGCGAACAAATATCGTTGTATCTGTCACGTATACCATTCGTCACCCACCCCATAAGAGTTGGATTTTTGATTTGTTATCCCACCGAGGTTGTCAGTGTTATTGATGTGTAGCGAAATTGGAAAGTTCAGAGGCACTTATCTCTCAGATTTAGATAGCGGGGCAATTTATAAAGCGGGGTTTTCTTCCCCTAAAGCACCCTTGACGCGAGCCCGCGGCTGTGTCGCTTGCAGCCCGCCTTCACTCTCGGATTATTGAACCCGATATTACATAAATACCAAATGTGGATAGACAATGATGATACGGTATTGAGTTTATTTCATTTCGTGTTACACGGAAGGCTTTGTGGCTTTTTTTGTGTCGTGTCTCGGGTGTAGGGAGTATGTAAACAATGGCGTATCTTGTAGCCCACGACCAAGTATTAAAGGATTTATATCGAAACGTAACTTTTGTTTTTTTGTGTGTCTATTTTTGGAGCCACGAAAAGACGGAAGAAAGTACCGGCTAAATAGAAAGACTTTTAGTGACATGTTAAGTCATCATTGTTCCACTAATGGATAGAGCAGATTCCACGAAAAAACAATTGTGAGCTCCGAGAATTCGTTCTGTTGGTTTTTTTCCGGGTTTTCGCCAGGGTCGAAAATTGGTTGTGCGTTCACTATCAAGAGCCGAAGTGCTTCTTTAATAACATGACACGTTTTTTTGCAAAGCGACTGGTCCTCCGTCCTTACATTAAACAGACGAGTATCTAGATATAAGTATTAATTCCTCAAAGGAAATCAAGTGAACCGTTACCGATATCTTTTGTAACGTAAAAGCTATGATATTAAACATAAAACACAAAGGGATATAAAAATCTGTTTCAAGTCGTTTTCTTGAACCATTTGGAGACGAGAGCCCTCGAGTGGCGTGTCGAATCATGTCTTCGCAATCGATACTTCAGTTTTTCCCTACTTTCGTGAAAAACGTTACCGTTTCTTGTCGAGACAGAAATGCTTCTTATCTCTGTAGGAGATTAATACGAAGGGTACGTCAGTATCAAAGCTGCCCAAATATTTTGTTAACATTTACGCCGCGATAAAAATGCAGGGAAATTTTGTGGATACAGATTTCGTGAATTTATGGTGAATGGATGCTTGTTTTATCTTAACGATCGGAGGTTTGTTTGTTTAAATTAATAAGAAGTTTGTACACAAAATTGTTAGTTCAATAACGCTGTGTTTTCATTGTAAACCGATAAGTAAAACTATGTACATAATAAAAAATAATCTTAAATTATTTATCTCGAGCTAGACATAACTACAACCAAATATAGAAAATAAAATCTTACTAATATTATAAATGCGAAAGTTTGTCCGGAGGGATGGATTGACGCAAAAACTACTGAACGGATTTGGATGAAATTAAGCACACAGATAGTTTATAGCCTGGATTAACACATAGGATACTTTTTATCCCGGTAGTATGATCCCGTGGGACAATAATCGAACTTCACGTGGGCGAAGCCGCGGGCATAACCTAGTATTTTAATAAAATCACTCGGCTGAAAATTTGCAGGAAACAACGAATTCGACCTCCTTTTCAGAACGCAGAACGATTGAATTGATTGAATGAAAAACTTCTCCTGTTTACATTAATAATAATAGAATCCTTTCAAATTCAATGGCATCGCGGTAGCATCGGCAACAATACCCAGTGAGGAGATAAAGGTGTCAGATTGAAACATGGTGGAGAGGATTCGGAGCGTCTGCGGATAATCTATTGATTAGTACGGTCAACTATGGGTCCTTCAATTTACACAATTTGTGAGGACGTAGGTAAAAATATTATGGAATTTTCTGTGAACCCTAGCCTGTTGTGCTGCTGTCGTCGATTTAGTTTTCTAAGTACAGGACAGGAAATTTATATTTAATATCATCATTTTTCTAGAACTATTTTAACACATCTAGCATAATTATCTAAAGGGTGTAAAAAGACCCTTAACGAAGCCGAAGGGTACTTGTTCTCCCCGTTATTGCGATCATTTTTTTGTTCTAGACCATACCTGGGAACCTTCTAGTTACGGAGATATTGGGGGTCAAAGTTCCAACTTTTTCACAAGTTTTTTTTTAAATCCATGTCTCTGATGTAATTTTTTTACTTTAAACACCTTCAAGACCCCCGTATTATTCAATCCATCCATCAGCACAATGTTTTGAGTCCGTTACATGGAGTTTTACCGTAAAACGTAATTTTTCACCCCAAAAAAAAAAGTCGTTTCCCAGCAATAATTTTTGCGTAAAGTTACTTAGTTTGATGTACAGAATGCTTGGTTGACGGCTTTGTGAAGGGTCTGTTTACACCCCGTATACTACTTGAAAAAACGAAAAAATCTATTCATTTAGGTATAGTACTGTCCTGCCCGTCCTTTACAATCCTTGCTCCTTCAGGATTTAATCGAAGCAAATGTTAGAGCTGTGCAGGTGGCTACATACTGGTCTAACACAATTTGAGTTTCATCGACACGTAAAGAAAATGAGTTTGATTTAGCTGACCTTAATACAAGAATATACCTAGAAGTTTTATATAATTCCATAAAGGGTGTAAAAAGATCCTTCACGAAGCCGAAAGGCACTTGTTCTCCTCGTCATTGCGATCATTTTTTTGTTCTGGACCATACCTCGGAACCTTCTAGTTATGGAGATATTTGAGGTCAAAGTTCCAATTTTTTCACAAGTTTTTTTTTTAAATACCACTTTTTAAGGTTTTAACTTTACTTTAATTAACTCCATGGCCCGTTTGCTATTCAAAGCATACATCATCACTAAGTTTTGAGTGCGTAACATTGAGTTTTACCGTAAAACGTGATTTTTCAGCCCAAAAAAAAAGTCGTTTCCCAGCAATAATTTTTGCGTAGAGTTACTTAGTTTGATGTACAGAATGCTTGGTTGACGGCTTAGTGAAGGGTCTGTTTACATCCTGTATATGATTAATATTGAGACCCATGAAGTTTTGGAGTGTGTGTGTAAACTTTTCAAGCGTGAAGTCCACAACACCAAACTCGCAACTAACCAAAAATTCTTCCTGAATCCAATAACCCACAGTTACAATACAGATAAAGGAGTCAGATTGAACGATGGTCGATAGCATTCGGTCTGCGATATATCCACAGATATATCTCCAGATATATCCGCAGATATATCGAGCGGACAGCGTGGAATGCCTTCAATTTCCACTTGCGCCAGTCTGTTGAGTTCAGAGGATGAATATTTATGGGTTCCAGACGCTAATGTACTATGTGGTGGATGCGTTTGTTGGTGGAGATATTGGTTAAGTTGATTGGTGAATGCAGTTCCAAAGACACGGTAGACGGACTGTGTGAATGATGATATGGCTAGAAATGAGGTGAGTACTGATCCTGTTATCTATAGTCAAGTAATTTATTTGAGTTTATATAATTACTTATGCAAACATTTTTATGCAATAGACAAGATTAGAACGAAGTAAGAACCGTCAAAGAAAGCAAATCTAATGCCGGATACACATTGGTGTAACGTAACGTGAAATGTAACATGAATGAACCGGCCAGACTTATGCAATGCAACATGAAATGTAACCCAACAACAGGCGAATTTGTTACAGCGTGTGTTACATTACATGTTACGTTTCACCAATGTGTACCCGGCATAAGAATTCTAACTTTTGACAGTTCTAACTTCAAGCAATCACTAAACTATTGAATGAAAATCGTTTCTTAAACTGTAAACTTAAATAACTTTTACTCAAGTAATCACTTTGACTTGTTTATAGATACGGGTGTAAGAGTTCGTTTAGATAATCTCACGTGGTATAAGGCTTCTTTCCAGCAGTGCGAGAAAATGATGTTTAGCGAACAAGGTCAGTTTTCACTCTATTAGGATGCAGCTGGAACCTCCACAACACAGATACTGTTGTTTTGTTTGTGTTATTTTCAGGTATACACCTACCACTGTTTGTCTCTGCATCATCCAAAGGTTGACTGGTAGAAAATGCCTATGGCATTAAGTCCGCCTCTGTATTTTGTGCTTGAAGTGTTAAATAAATAAATATTGGGTAACACGACACCCCTTGGTAAGAAGGGTTGTGGAACTTACGGCCTGAATCGCAGTGCGTGTTCGAAACACAAAATGTTAGAATATTTTGCTGAAAGTGCCTGTACATATGTTCTGACGAAAAAAAATAAAAAAAATTGTACAGTTAGTATTCGTATTTTAAACTGCAAGATAAGTTAAATGTAGTATCAATCTGGATGTAGCGGGAAAACTGTTTAGATTCGACTCAAGAGAGAAGTAGCTGTTTGACGCTGCCAATTTTGATTTAATATTTATTGCTCAAGCCGCTACTAGGGTGGGGTCAGTAAAGTTAAGCTTCTGTGGGGAAAAGTTTACTACATTTGTTTTTCAGGGGTTTTATGATGCCAAATTCTATCAAAATAGAAAAGCGAAAGAAACAAGCAGACGCAGCACAGCTCTTGGGTGTACAACGAGAAGTGGTGTTTTTTTTTTTTCAATAGAATGCGAGGTCAGCTTATACGGATTGTAATAACGCTGACGTGCGGTCTGTTGTGCCATTACATCAATTATGTATTTTTTACTTTTCTTACTCCATATAAAATTAAAACATCCCTAATACATATAAATAAAACAAAATAACACTTAATCTACCTATTAAACACGAAAACACAAAACAGAAGCACACAAAAGTAAACAGCCAATATCATAAGTCCCCCGTCCTCATCAGTCATGTGTAAAAAAACAAACATAAGTTAAGGAAATGATGTTTTTTTCTTTCTAACTGTTCTTACACATATGTATGATATTATGTATTATGGCTAGGAGGGGGACTGATATTGCTGCCAATGTATTAGTTCCCCCTTTGTAACCTGTCGCTTCAGGCATTGCGTGGATGCGTTTAGAAATTACGATTGTGATTTATTTTGATCAGGAGTAAAGGTTTTATGGCTGGAGAGGTCGTAAAATCTTCTTGTGATAAAAAGTTTTGATTAACTAGATTTTTAGTTGAGAAAATATTATTTTCAGCGTGGCTGGGCTGAAGTCAACATGGTTACAAGTAGATCATCAAATTCTAGAATTCAAAACTCGATGATATTGTGATATGAAGAGTAGCTAGCCAGATATTTGCTCAAATCGATAACCTCCGACTGAAAATATCCGCCGAAACATTTACAATTGCACAACATATGGGAATAATTAGGACATCCTACTCTTGATATTTTAACGTACGAATTAAACGAACAAAACTTTCTTCAGACCTACCAACAATATTCTAGACTTTGCACTGAGAATCTGAGATGAGAAACCGACACCGCGATAAACTTGCATCAGCAACAGGCTCAACAATAATTAAACTACTTCACACAGCTGAACAAATTCCCAGCTAATTCCCAACTTCACGTTCTGTTTGTAAAAATTCCCAACTAATTTCCCACTTCACGTTCTGTTGGTACAAATTCCCAGCTAATTTCCCAGTTCCCCTGTATCGTACATCCGGGACGAAGTCTGTCCATATCGTCCGCTTTAATTACTAAGCTGCCAACGGTTCCAGTAACACATTGATGACAGTGGCTGGCTTCCTTACGAGTTATAGCTTAGGCTGTTTGCTTTGAGCCTGTCGTGTCATGTTCAATTTCATCTTCCCGCCCTTGTCCTATGTTGTGTGATATTTTGATGGCGTGATGGGTTGATAGGAGATTTTGTACGCTGTGGTTGCTTATGTAAAAATGTCTTGCCTGGTTACTGTTTATTGATTTTTCGCTTCATTTGAAATAGTAAGGATGGTTGGAATTATGTAGTTTTTTAAATGTTGTTTTTCTGAAAGCTTAGGGTACAGTCGGTCTGTTCGAAAGAGATACCGCGGCTCTGGAACTCAAAGAGCAAAGAAGGGACATGGATGGGTTTTAGTCAGTAAAAGTCTGACACTCCGTTCCACTCCGCCCAAAGCGGGGGGGGGGGGGAGTCATTTGATGATATCCCATCCAGGAAAAAAAGAATGCAGTCGGTTGAAACATGTTTTCAAGAAAAAGTCTTCTTCTTAGCTTGTCGATCGCAATCTAAATTGTGCCGACCCAGAAGTGGGCCACTATTTTGGCGCCTTCAGTAGCGTAAACCTGTAATGAACAAACAACAGGACACGCTGACACGGCATTAAGTGCCTCATCGTTTGTGAAACAGGACCCCATTAACAGTCCAATTTCTTTTCTCAATAAGAGGTGATATGTTTTTTCCCTGCAACCTCTAAAAACAATCACTAAGCTTAATTGTCTTGAATATGAACTTACGGCAGACCCTTCAAAAGCCATTATTGCATGATGAAAATTTAAGGTTCCCTTTTCAATTCATTTTTAGACATAAGACCAACATTAGATGATAATTTATAATGCTCTCTGAAAAGACTTTTTTTACCTGGCATTTCTTTCGTACCAGGTTAAGAAACAAAAAACGTCGGAAAAGCAACCTTTTCAGAATTTTTTCCACAAAACGCAGCTTTGTACGGAATTAAAGAACAATTACTTCATTACTTGAGTGCCGACTTGGCGTTTTTACTTTGGCTTTTCTAAGATATCTTTTCTGCTGTTTACTGTTGTTTAGATGTTTCAAATATAAATAAAAGTTGTGTTATTTTTCATAGCTTTTAGGTACCTATAAGAAAGATAAATGGTTTGAAGATTTAGTTATTATTTTATTGCCAAAACTAAAAACAAAAAAAAAATACATGTGGTTGATTTATTGTTTTTTGAAATAAAACAATATTAGAACTTTTTACGATATATAATTTAAGATTGTTCTGAATCGCTGTTTTATTAGGTTTAGCTGGATACATTTATTATTTTAGTTGCTTTTAATAAATAAGATTTATTTAGGTCTAGCTACGCATATTTATCTATAGTAGGCACTTATTTTTTGCTGTTAAAAAAACACACACAAGTACTCATACTTACAAACATAACATCATGCTTGTATTCCCCGTAAGGGTTAGGCAGAGGTGTACCTAATAGTACACCCACATTTCGCCAGTTATGTTTTAAGTCCCATGTTATAGCACAAATGCAGACTCCGTGAAAAAACTCAGTAACTCTTTGCCCGACCCGGGAATCGAACCCAGGACCTCATGCGCAGCAGTCACGCCAGCGAGCACTCGATTAACGAGGCAGTCAGGTACCACACAAGTATAAACCTAATATTATTATCGCTTAACTCAGAGAAATTAAATAAATAAAAGAAAAATAAATAAAGGAGAAACGGGAAACATCATCACTCAATAACTCAATAACTCAGAACAGCCATTTATTTCATCTCTTTTACAGTACGATGATACGATCGTAGTTTATAGTAATTGCATTATGTATACCACAAGGCGCTAAGTTGAATGGAAATGAATGAGAGAGAATTAATAAATGAATTCATTCAATCCTATTCATTGTGGCCTGGAGCTGTAAGAAACACGGGATTGTGGTCTTAAAAGTTATCTGGTAAGGTTGTCTGTTGAATGGCAGATGTGTCGTAGAAATTAATCTAAGACATCACTGATTTACTTAAGTAATAAATATAAGCAGTACTAGGTATCGTATAACCTAGTGATGACAAGGGTTGTGGACGTCAGATAGGCAGTCGCTCCATGTAAAATATTGTTATTCAGCTGTATACGGTTAGACTGGAAGCCAACACCAACAGGTAATGATGATACATACATACCTAACATCAGGCCTGTTATCCCTTAAGGGATAGCCAGAAGCATACTTACCTTATAAAGGGTGTAAAAAGACCCTTATCGAAGACGAAAGGTACTTGTTTTCTCCGTCATTGCGATCATTTTTCTGTTCTACACCATACCTGGGAACCTTCTAGTTACGGAGATATTGGGGGTCAATGTTCCAACTTTTTTACAAGTTTTTTTTTAAACTCATGTTTCTAATGAAAGATTTTTACTTTAAACACTTTCACGACCCCCGTACTATTCAATCCATCCATTAACACAATGTTTTGAGTGTGTTACATTGAGTTTTACCGTAAAACGTGATTTTTCACCCCAAAAAAAAAAGTCGTTTCCCAGCAATAATTATAATTATATATAATTTTTGCGTAAAGTTACTTTGTTTGATGTACAGAATGCTAGGTTGACGGCTTCGTGAAGGGTCTGTTTACACCCTGTATAGTACACCCACATTTCGCCAGCTGTTTAAGTTCCACGTAGCGAGCCTATTGCCATCAACCGGGCACAAATGAAGACTTTTTAGAAGGTTGCTATGAAATTCCTGATGGAAAAACACGATGACACTTTGCCCGACCCGGGAATCGAACCCAGAACCTCGAGCTCAGCAGTCGCGCTTGCGACTACTAGACCAACGAGGCAGTCATGATGTAGCATAATTAACTTGCCTCGTCTCTGTGAGAGGGAGTGGGCTCTAACCCACCACGCGGGTTTAGTCCGGGCTGGTAGCCGCCAAATATCTTCGTTATTTTGGTTTCAGGACGGTTTCCTTACTATGTCTTCCTTCAGCAATCTGAGAGACGTAATGATGAAATAAATCACAAAAAGAAGGATAAGCACTTATCTGGGTTGTTACCCTTAAGACAACCAAGGCTCTAGCCCTATGCTAGCTCGCCGTCCGTCTGTCTTATGACGACAGGCCGTGTCGACGGCGCGTTCGTGTTCCAGCGCCTCAAAGAGATGTCAGCAAACAGGAAGGAGTCCGCAAGAGCCGATGCCTGCCAGGGCTGCGGGACTGTTCGAAAGAGATACCGCGGCCCTGGAACACAAAGGGCATAGAAGAAACATGGATGGGTTTTAGTCAGTACAAGTCTGACAATCCGTTCCGCTCCGCCCAGAGCAGGAGGGGTCATCATTTGATGATTTACCAAACGAAAAAAAAAAGGATCTAGCCCTATTGTAATGAGGATTAACAAATCAATAATCATATTTCTGAAGAATAAAGCGGTAGCTTCATTGTAAAACTTAATAGGGCATTATGGAAAATAATCTACAAGCTTCTATAGAGACTAATTGGAAGTAGCAATATGTTAATCATGTACGCCAGCAATTTGTTCACATTACCGCATTATAAATGCATGCAATTGTCAAAGATTATGTCCGTTGAAGTAGGAAAATTGCGCTACTTTTAATTTGAAATAGCTTTTTCAGGTCAGCATGCAGAGAATGAAGTTAGAAGTTCGATTTTTGAGTCAGAAAACGAATAAATTCTTACAATGAGTCAATAATATTTTATATGGTTAGTGAATGCGGTTGGTGCAGTGGCCGAGCGATTGACTGCTGCGCTGCGTGTCGCGGGTTTGATTCCTGCACGGAACAAATATTTGTATGGCAGGTAGTTGTTCCGGTTTGGCTGTTTATATATGTGAGTTTAAATGTTTGTAAAACGCACCCATGATACGGGAGAAATTCCTAGTGTGGGGCAACGTTTTTTTAAAAAGAAAGAAAAAGTAAATAATACCAAAATTGCCAGAACAACTCGCGAAGTTCAGAAAAAAAACATAATTCAAAAGCATTGCCATTATTAAGCATTCCACCTCATTTATGAAACAGCATAAGCATAGCTGATTTAAAAAAAAATTATACAACCTTTATAATTCATTTAATCACAAAATTCACAGTATTATCTAAACATACAAAACAAAGTCGAGGTCAACCGTCAAATTCACGAGTGTCTTTTGTTTTATGAATCAACAGAAATAGACCCAGAGGTAACGATGAATTAATTTTTATGTTACACAGACAATTAATTTTATTAGGCTCACCATAATAACATCCTTACTAATATATTATTATAAATGTTGTTAATAAGTTTGTTTGTTACCTTTTTACGTCACTGAACCGATCATCCTGAAATTTTGCATACAAGTTGTCAGGTGTACTTAAACGGACATAGGGTACCTTTTTTTTTTTAATGATGGGAAATCATCAAATAACTCCTCCTGCTCTGGGTGGAGTGGGAGGGAGTGTCAGACTTTTACTGACTAAAACCCATCCATGTTCCTTCTTTGCCCTTTGTGTTCCAGGGCCGCGGTATCTCTTTCGAACAGTCCCGCAGAGACATAGGGTACCTTTCATCCCGAAAAAAAAGTACTGTCCTCGAGGAAAACAACAATAACGTTATTATGATAATAGATGGCGCCACGTGTCTTCCAAATCATGATTGAATTCTATTATTATATAAACTTTAGTTTGTTAAGAGTTTAATTGTCTAATTCTAAATAAACGCGAGCTAAGCCTCGGGTAAAAGCTAGTATTACATAAACATAACATCACGCCTGTATTCACAGAAGAGTTAGGCAGATGTGTACGTAATAGTACATACACATTTCGCCAGTTATCTTTCAAGTCCCGTGTTGTTGTTCTACAGAAGATAGAAAACATGATGCGACGACCCCTAATAAATTGGGATAAGGGCAGGAGAATGATGATCAGTGATCGAATAATCGGGCGCTTTTAAGGGTGTAAAAAGACCCTTAACGAAGCCGAAAGGCACTTGTTGTCCCCGTCAATGCGATCATTTTTTTGTTCTAGACCATACCTGGGAACCTTCTAGTTACGGAGATATTGGAGGTCAAAGTTCCAATTTTTTCACAAGTTTTTTTTCAAATACTACTTTTTAAGGTTTTATCTTTACTTTAATTACCTTCATGACACATTTACTATCCAAAGCATCCATTAGCACCAAGTATTGAGTGCGTTACATTGAGTTTTACCGTAAAACGTGATTTTTCACCCCAAAAAAAAAGGCGTTTCCCAGCAATAATTTTTGCGTAGGGTGACTTAGTTTGATGTACATAATGCTTGGTTGACGGCTTCGTGAAGGGTCCGTTTACACCCTGTATACCTAAACTTCTTCCCACGAAAGAATAATATGGACATTCCTTTCTTAATCAATAAGTAATCCCGGGTTTCCGGGATTGAACAATTTTGTAAAAACAACTATAACAAACTTAATGAAATTATAGCAGTGGTTATTTTGATTTAGTATCTTTATTTTATTCAAAACAAATGGAATATCATTAAAAATGATAATGTGCACAATGTGGTCAAGTAGTGGAAATTGATTTATCTATCTAACAGATTAGTGATCGAATCGACTAATTTATTGTATTTTATACGATAAGAATACTAAAAAATATTACTCAGGAATTTCAAACGATTCTGGGATCCGGAATTCTGACAGGCATGTCCGTATTATCTTTTCGTAGGTGTAAAAGTGAAGTTTAGGTATATTAGCGCCCGATTATCCGATCATTGATGATGATTATGATGATAGTGTTGTTCTACAGGCAGGTAGTTGTTCCGGGTCTGGCTGTTAGTGTATATGAGTTCTAAAATGTTTGTAAACGCACTCACGATACAGGAGAAAATCCTAGTGTAGGGGCAACGTTTTTTTAAAAAAGAAAGAAAAAGAAAAGAATACCAAAATTGCCAGAACAACTCGCGAACCAGTTCAGAAAAAAAAAAAACATAATTCAAAAGCATTGCCATTATTTAGCATTCTACCTCATTTATGAAACAGCATAAGCATAGCTGATGTATAATTAATTTAATCAATTATACATCGTAAAAGAGGGCGAGCCTATTACCATCAACCGAACACAATTGTAGGCTCCGTAGCTGCTACTGAGAAATTTCTGATAGAAAACCGATAACACTTTGCCCGACATGAGAATCGCTCCTGGGACCTACTCAGCAGTCGCGCTGATAAACGAAGCAGTCTCGCCAAGACTATCCGTACGTAACACAGAGTAACAGTTTAAATAATGTATGTCAATCGGACACAAGTACTGAAAGATTGCGAGTCCATCCTCTAAGAGATTTTCGGTTCCATGTTCAACCCAGTTTGCGTTTTACGACGTGACGTAAGCTAATATACTTAACTTTACACAAGGAGGTGGAATAATGTAAGTAACTTGGTTAGGTGTATAAAATTGGTCATTTAAAATCATTATTTCCATGGTTTGTAGAAAAACTTTTTAATTGAAATAACTGATACTGATACTGCTAGCCTGCGTCGTCCCACAGCTGGGCAAAGGCCTCTCCCCATGACTTCCAGTTGTTTCGATCCAAGGCTAATGTGGGCCACTGGTCGTTGGTTCTGTCTAGCTCGTCCCGCCATCTTCTACGAGGTCTGCCGTGACGCCTTCTGGCTGTCAGGGCTCCAGAAAGTGGTTATTTGAAATTAATTCATGTGATTAGTTCATGAATGTTTCGCAAGTTTCGAACATGTTCATTCAATTTCGAATAAACCATCTGCAAAATGTTAGTTTTAGAAAACATTTTGCAATTACAACACTTCACCAAAATAGAGCTATTTTCTATTCTAAACAACTCCAAATTAGAATTTAATTAAAATTAAGTAAACAATATGCTGTTTAATAAACCCGTCTACTGTGAGCGTAGAACAAAATAATGCATTTCATAAATTAAACAGAAAATGTGAGCGAAGGTAATTTACATATAACTGAATTTCATGAAAGCCACCTGAAGCGGCGACTTCATTATGCCTGCCGCAGTTATTATGTGTATAGGCATTTGATATGTGTCTCATATGAAATATTCGTGATATTTGATGTACAATATTGTGGAGAATGGAGTATTAAGTAGAATATTAGGACGGTATACAAAATGATTTTAATATTGTAGAAGACAAAAAGAGATTTCTTCACAAAATGGAATTCGTCTGGGACGTAAAATCAACGCAGAAATTTCTAAAAAGGCACTGATTTGGTTTACCTCGTTCGAGTCCACTACTCTTTTGCCGTGAAGTCGTTCATCTATGTATTTTATTTATTTATTTAAACATCATGTAAAAAAGTGGTACATAGGCGGACTTAATGCCACAAGGCATTCTCTACCAGTCAACCTTGGGGTCAAATAGGACAGCATAGTGATAGAGTACAAAAAAAAATAAGAAAAATACCATTTTATCATGTATACTGTTGTAATAATCCCTCCATGAAAGTCCTCAGCATTACACTTGTTAAAAGATAGGTACTTGAAGCGAGCCAACGGCAATACTCTTCACCGCATTGACAAGTCTCATGATCTTTCTTTATCCTGTGGTTAGTGCCTAACCTGGTGTCAGTGTTTTTATGCCACCCATGGTTCTCTGACTTGCTGTTGAAAAATATCTCTCTGCTATACTGGTTTCTTTACGATGTTTTCATTCACGGAAGCTAATGATAAATTACACAATATGCACATGAATCCGAAAAATCGGAGAGGCGCGTCTTGGGTTCGAACTTGAGACCTATGACTTAGCAGTCCAACGATCACACCCAGGGCAGCCAGTTAGAACAAACACAACTTCAGGCGTTTCGAACCTGCATGCTTCGAAATGGCACAAGAGGGCTCTCTTTTCCCTTACTATTATTAAGGTCACACTCTTTGATCACACCACTAGATTATCACTGCTTAGTCTTATGATAAAAGTCTAAAAACCCCTATAATTGATCAAATGCTTAATCATGTCCATTAACGATTCACACAATAAATCCTTAACTTTATATAAAGCTAATAACTGCTTTAACTTTATACATTTCAAACCACAACCCACTGAAAGTAGATAATGCTTGTCCAAGATCACAGTCCGTAACTTCAAAGAGAACAATAAATCTTCGTAACAAAAGACTTAACATAAAACACAAGTTAAGTTCGTCAGTGCAAACTGCACTACAGTGAAGTAAGAATAAACACGGAGTAGTAAGTGAATGGAGGTCTGATACGCATCTCTTGAAATAAACAATAATCGAAGTTGGCATAACTCATTTTTAGGTGATGACTTACCTATCTATTGAGAATACATAATATATTGATGACCAGAATTTGAAAGTGAAGGATTAAAAAAGTATAGCAAGACGTAATTTTGTAGAAAACAGAGTTATTTACCAAAACAAAGTGTTTTTTTTTTGCGAGTGTGTGCGTATTGCACTGTTTTCACTGAGCGATAATAGAATAAAGATAGTTTTGCATCGAGTTTTGACATGATTGTAAGTAAGCTCTACAAAGTTGGATTACTTGCAAGTCAGAAATAAAACAGTCTACACGTGTTTTGACAAGATCAGTTAAGGCCAACCATTAAGGGTGGTTCTCTGCCAGCCTGATGATTGTATAATTAGATCTCAATCACGATATTTGCAACTTTACGTTCTATTCTATCTTACTCTGAGACAAAAAAAAAACCCTCGGTCGGACATTTTATTTTACAAGTAACTTGATACGAGTCGAACGTCAAACTTTTCACTTAAGCTGTATTCGTCGCATCTGTGAATTCACAGTTGAAGCTTTACGACTGAACTTGGTACAACTCAATAGGTAGTACTTTCTATATCTAGGTAGAGGTAGCTCGGGTTAGGTTGAGGTTTTGAGTGGTATTGGAAAGAGCTTGGTTTGCAGTGTGCTTAAATTCTACTGATTTTGTCCAGTGTGGCGTTTAAAGCGACTCTCTATAATTTATTGAGAAGCTGTGACGCTTTACTAAGAATTGACGTGTGAGAATTTAAGAAAAAATATAAAAAAATTCACGATAATTGTGATAGAACTAATGGATTCTTTAATTAAGACTTTTAAATAAATATCTAAAACTCGGCTGCTGAAGTTATGAAAATAAATAATTATCTAAATCTCGTCAAAAACAATTCGATTAAAGAAAGTAGACAGAGAACTGTAACACCAATCATAAAGCAACAAACAGGCGCTATTATTGTTTATGAAAATCAGAAAATAAAATATTTTACGAGAAGCATACAATAATAAAAGTTGTTAATAATATTCTGCGGTCGCCCACGTTGAACAACTCAAAAAAAAATAGTTTATAGCTGGCAGTTTACGAGTTTATACCCTCAGTTTGCTTATAAAATATAATGGAGAATAACTGACGGCTTACATGGGAACAGCTAGGGACAGAAGGTTTGGCAATAGAGTAGCTAATTATCAGAGACTAAACGTCGTGCAATGAACAGACGTAGCATGCGACGACTGCACTTAAATGGACTGGGGAATCATCGTGGCAAGAAGATTGACAATTTGAGTTCTGTGTTATCGAATGCCTGCTCGGGGAAGCTCTTCTTATGCACCCCTTATTATAACAATTATGGACACAGTCAAAAAGAAGAAGCTGGATGGACCGAAAACCTTAAATGGCATCTCGATCAGACCGGATGTAGAATGAGTGCTGACAACGCCACTTAGAAGAGGCGTATGTCCATCTGTGGACTGCAAAGGTTATGTGGATGCTCTAAAAGTTCAATTGATTTATAACATGACCATAGACAAATAATGAATAAGAAGCCCCTAGTTTCAAAAAAGTTATCCTTCTGTATCTTACTTATCTGTGCTTTATATTATTAAACCAAAGGAGTAACCACTTTTAGTTAAAGCATTACTTTTATGACCAAGTTAATACAGCTATTTTGTAGTAATAAAATAATCTTCAATTTTAATTTCAGTTTAAAAAGCATCTGCTACTTTTGTGTTTTTTTTTTACCCGTTGCTAAGGTGAATGAATTTACATGGAACCAATAATTGATTGAAATTTTCAGAAGAATAGATATGTGTAGGTACAGCCTCTAAGGGCCACAAAGGGAAATTCTATTAAAGATAACAATGACGGAACAGTTAAAAATAATTTACTTAAGCCACCGAAAAGTTTATGTCAAGGCATTGTAGAAATGCCAAACGTTGTCGAAACGATAACCACTTACTTGTCTGGGTCATTTGCATGCTTTTTATCTACTTGAAAAAATTGAAAACACCACCTTTTTGAGTCTTATACCAGAAACGTGTGGTCATATTTCAGGGTGTGATTCAGACCTTCAAACTGAACAACTTTCTCTATGAGACAAATATCGAAATCGCGAAAAAAAATCAACTGTCCCATACAAAACTTCTACTCGACCTAAATGTATGGGACAGCAAATTTTTTTTCGCCATTTTCATTTTAGTTTTATGTAGAAAGTTGTTCAGTTTGATGGTCTGAACCACATTCTGAAATATGACCACACCTTTGATATACACGCTGTATAAAAAATATAAAAACAAAAACAAATCGAACACCATCTTCGAACCAGACTCCTTCCTTTAAAACTGCACAGGGGTGTCACTTAACATTCAAGAAGTGTACGACTGTACCCACTCCATTATTTGAAGCGTCATTTGTCCGGTGGCCGTCCCCCATCACTGGCACGACTCTAATTAGTTCAGTCCGCTGACAACCCTGAATATCGACGTAGAACCGAATATGCGATTAGAATTTGGTTCGTCGTCTGTCTGAATGATTCGTATGATTAACGTTTGTGATGCAATTATCTAAAGCTTGATTTGGAAGTATGTATCGATGTTGTGGTCCAATTAAGTCTATGAGTAGGTGAAATTGCTGCGAAAGTCAGTGATTTTGTCGGCAGAATGGAATATAATGTAATGATTCAGTGAAAATAGATGCCAAACGTAGTTTGGGGCCGAATGAATGACAAATATCGTAGTGATTGCTGCGGCTGGGCTTTCTTGTTTTAGAAAATACTGTTGTATCGAATGTTTCAACTACATGAAGTTTACAGCAAACTTAAACCAAAGCCAACTTTGTCTAGAACTGACCAATTATTCACATTATTTCTATTCTGGGTTTAGCTCGCCATTGTACATAAGCTATATTATTGCAATTTGTATGTATATTTTTTTTGTGTGCAATAAAGGATAAGAATTAATATTTTTTTATTTTCAGGCAACTTTGGCCCATTATAACTTCCAGACTATCATACATATAGTAAAATACAATTTGTGTTAATAAATAGAACCTTAAAACTATGTCAGTAACACTTAATTTATGCACTATGTCACTGTGCGTTCATGTGGCGCTTGCCCGTGGAAGCGACGGAACACCACTTCCTGCGGCCAATAGTCCTCTTCAAAGAGGGTGAGGTGAAGAGGTGCAGAAAACACGTTGGTATTCGCACTACGCCATAAAGACGTTGCGAATGCATATAGTCAGTGAGCATCAGTATAATTTATAGGCTCAAAAAAAAACAGTTAACAGAATCTAGAAATAAACAAGCACGTAATAAAATGTTAACCTAAGTTTTATTAAGTTCCTGCTTGTTAAACCGAAGTTAAACAACACAAGCAGCAAGCGTTTGAGTTGTAAGCTAGTTTACTATAATTACTTTTACACATATGAACGGCTCAATTAAAAAACCGTAAATATATTAACGATAAAAATATTAATGATGCAATTGATGGCAACCCCACCGCCTACCGTGTTTACCATATAAATAAATATTACATTTTATAACTGGCTACTTATAGAATTGTTTAATTAATACGCCCAGCTCGTTTAGTTGTCCGTTTTATTATTCATTAAATTCTTAATTAATAAACACGTGATGCGGTTTTAAATGTTCGGTTATAATAAATGTTTTTTTTTGGTAGTTAAATGTTTGTGTTTTAGTTGATTCTGTTTAGAACGTAGACAAAGACATTCCGTAGGATATGGTTATATAGTTGTTGGTATTTTAAGGAGCTCGTGGCTAAATAATAACAGCCGCTCGGGCCGATCTTTAGGTTAAGCCGTGTTTATCTAGGTTGGGCTTCGAGTTCCCTCCGTACCTCGGAAAGCACGTTAAGCCGTTGGTCCCGGGTGTCATTTGTAGATCTTTCACAGTCGTTAGGCAGTCAGTGATTCAAAAAGTCTGACAACCAGTCTTACCAAGGGCTATCGTGTTACCCAGTACTAACTGGGTTGTGGAGGTCAGATAGGCAGTCGCTCCATGTAAAATACTGGTATTCAGCTGCATCCGGTTAGACTGGAAGTCGACCCCAATATAGTTGGGAAAAGGTTAGGCAGATATGATGGTCTTTTAAGACTTTGTAAGAAGAGTTTTTTTTTTATGCTAAATAGGCTTGCGTTTGGCCTCGCCTGATGCGAAGCGTGACGCGGCCTAGGGTGGAGCACGCTTACCTAGAAGAAACCGACGCATTGGAACTTTGAAGAGATCTAGATTATAATGATCGGGAAACAGAGAAGCTCGCAGTGAATTCCACAGACTGGCAGTTCGCACAATAAAATAATGTGGTAAATAAATAAGCTGGCTGTTAGTTTCATTTTTATTCACGCCATTTTTGACAACGATGAAAAGAGTGCCATAAAAAAAAACAAAAACTTTAAAAATAATCATGTTTTATTGAAAACAAGAAATATAAACATAATACAAATCATATAAAATAACTAGGCTTTTGGTACATAGATGATGATAAAAAACTTAAAATGGTGTATCTTCAAAAAGCAAAGAATCAGAAGATACTATTTTCAAACTGCAAAACAAAGCAACCATTTTCAAGTATGTTCACAGATCTTGTCTAAAGTTCAAGTTCATTACCGGGAACTTTGGTGGTGAAGATTCGGATGTCTTCGATAATTTTCTCCAGAATCTGGTCCACAATGGGGCTGGCAATCGTGTGCATAATTTCCTTCCAATTGTCGTTGAGTATCGTCAAGATGGGTTGAGCTGGAAAAAATTAAATATTTTGTTAGTTCATTAATTAATTTGGCACAAGCCAGTAACACTAAATTGTTGTTATTTTAACAGAAAATAGTTAATGACCATTTTCTGTTTTTGAATCGATTTTTTTTTGTTTAGGAGCTCAATAGCTTTCATTACGGTCGAATTTCGACCACTAGTTAAGGTAAACCTTTCATTTTGTTTCTCACAGAATCACCAGCAATAAATAAATTAACTGAATCCAGTAGCATAAAGACATAACCCTGTTTCGGCCTATGTACCTAGACCCGCAGCATTTGGGACATAGCCCTCCTCTCTGCGACCCAATGCGGGTCGGTAGATCTCACATGACCCTTTTTTTTTGTTTCCTCACGTTAAACGAGGCCACTCATCATCTCTCTAGCCTCTTCCCCAACTATTTCTTGCTTCCAGTCTACCCGGTACCAGTAGTTCTATGTAAAATACTGGTATACAGCTGAATACCAGTATTTTACATAGAACTACTGCCTATCTGACCTCCACAGCTTAGTTACTGGGTCATACGATAGCCCTTGGTAAGACTGGTTGTCAGACTTCTGAGCTTTTGTCTACTAAGATCTACAAATTATAGCCGGTGCTTTCAACCCATCTACAGACCGACCTCGGCATGCATTGCTTAGCCTTAAAGATCGACAAAACTAGTGCGGCTGTTATCATATAGCCACGAGCTCCTGGAGCCATCAACGACGCCTCTAAATTCTATAATTTTGATCACGATCTTACCCTTCGCCATGTCTCCGTTGAACAAATTCTCCAAACTGATGGTAGCTCTCTCTTGAACTTCATAACTGTGCGTAGCTTTGCCAATGTGCCAGTACTTCAAGCCATCAGCGCCAATGGTTGGAATTATCTCAACATCAACTTCGATGTGGACATTTTCTGTAATTTTTAAAACATGCTTTAGAATACGTTGGGACACTAGGAATTTCTCCTGTATCGTGGGTGCCTTTACAAACATTTTTAAACTCACATATTTTATTTGTTTATTTTTGGTATTTTATTAGATTTTTATTTTATTTATTTATTTGGGACAAAAAACAGTTAAACATTACAATATTAATATTACGCATAACCCACACTATTGTCCATGGAATAATATCGATTTAAAAAGAAATAAGAAAACGGATGTATACAGAAAGGGACAGTAAGAAAATAAAATAAACCTGAAAGGTCACACTAACCAACTCTGGACAGCGGGTTACCGTCCAGATTTAGTCTGTAGTCACCAATCAAATCACAATATAAGTAATTCAATAGCCATTTTTCTAAATTTGTTCTGATTATGAGCGAAAATATCAAAAATTTCAAAATGTGAGTAGTACGTTTCTAATAATCGAAGAGGAGCTCCCCCAGCATTTGTTCTACACTTCTCTATGTAGAACAAGCGGGGTGCTCGCACTTCCCGCCAACTAACTGCCCTAGGTAGGAACTATACAAGGTGTAAGCAGACCCTTCACGAAGCCGTCAACCAAGCATTCTGTCCAACTAAGTAACTCCACTCAAAAATTATTACTGAGAAACGACTTTTTTTTTTGGGGTGATAAATCACGTTTTACGGTAAACCTCAATGAAACGCATTCAAACATTGTGCTTATAGATGCATTGAATAGTAAACGGGTCATAGAGTTAATTAAAGTAAAGTTAAAACCTTTAAAAGAGGTATTTAAAAAAAAACTTGTGAAAAAGTCGGAACTTTGACCCCCAATAACTCCGTAAATAGAAGGTTCCCAGGTATGGTCTAGAATAAGAAAATGCGGGGAGAACAAGTGCCTTTCGGCTTCGTTAAGGGTCTATTTACAGCCTGTATAACAGACAAGGCAAGAACATTTTACCAGACCACGAAGATAGGTTGATAATAATAAAATTGTGAGTTTAAAATTGTAAATGCATGTACAATAAAGTCACTCACTGCAATTCACGTGGAATGGGCCGCTTCCTTCGATTGGTACAAATAACAGTTTTCCCTTAGCTTCGTAGTGCCCAATGACGTCAATGGGGCACTCAGCCTCGATTTTTAATAAGTTCTTCTCAATGTTACGCCTGTAGACATAAAAAATCATTATAGATCTATTTAAAAGAACAAGTTTTTAGGTTTAGTTAATTTTACCCAATAGATGCGATGAAACAGGGGTATTTCAATTAGGTACATGCGCTGTATATTTGTGATGATATATTCCATCCTTCGACAGTTTCCTTTAGTCCCAGTCCCCTGCTGGGCAAAAGCCTCTCGCAAGTTGCGCTGCAACATCCTGCCGCATCCAGTCTGTCCGAGCCACTATTGTGAAGTCGGCGGACTATCAAGCTGGGGAGCGTCTGACACTATCCTCGCCGATACGCTGTCCCCACTCCAGGACTAGTCCACTCCATTGGCCTCGATCTTTCGACAAAATTGGCCTACTCACTGTCACTTCAGCTTCCATGCTTTCCAAGTTGCAAGTCTGTATGCATAATAACATAACATCACGCTTGTAATCCCCGAAAGGTAGGCAGAGGTGTATACCTAATACTACACCCACATTTCGCCAGTAATGTTTAAGTCCCATATAATAAGGGGCACGCCTATTGCTATCACCCGGGCACAAATCCAGACTCCGTGGCTGCTACTGAGAAATTCCTGATTGAAAAACCGAACAACACTTTTCCCGACTCGGGAATCGAACCCAGGACCTCATGCTCAGTAGTCGCGCAATAGAGCAATGAGGCCGTCCAAATAAAATCATATAAACAAACAAACAAATCGATACTTACTCTACGTTAAGCACTTTAGCTTTGCTGGTACCAGTCACATCCATCGTCGTAAACTCGACTGACAAGTCGCCCTCTAACAGAGTGACTTTGGACATTTTCAGAGGATCCATGGGTGGTATTCCTAGCTCCGGTATGCCTTTCGCAAAGTACGGTATGGCTTTTGTGGTGGATGCCACCAGACAGGCCTTGTCACTCCATAAGCACTTGTCGATGAAGGGTACTGAATAGAAAAAGAAAGTGTTAAAGAGAGAAAAGGGTACCTAACTTGGTGTAACTGCATGCATTGACTAAAATGTTTAAGAGCATATTGTCAATAGTCAAATAACTCTTATTGTGGAGAAATAAGATTGTGGTTTGACAAATATTTGTGGTGCAAACGGGCCTAAGTCTTGAGTTCTAGTCCAGTGGTGGGGGCACCACCGCTGTTCTCGGTAATCAAGGCTGATCAAAGCATGAACATAATTATTGGAAAATAATAATACCAGCCTATTACTATCCCACTGCTGAGCAAAGGCCTCTTCTCAAACCGAGAAGGCACGAGCTTTGATCACAATGATCACCACGCTTGCCAAGACGGGTTGGCAATTTCAGACTTATATTAATTTTAAGTCCTAGTTTCCTTACGATGTTTTCCTTCACCGATGTCTGTGATGTCCAAGATAATCTTAGAAAGTACATATGAATTGAACAAGTCACATTGGTACTTGTCCGGATTTGAATCCACAACCTCATGCATGGAGATGAGGCCTTAACCTCTGGGCCATCACGACATTGGATACAATATTGGAAAATATATAGATATAGATATTTTAAGGAACTGAAGAAACATACAAGCCCTGTGTCTAATCCCGGAAGACCTTTGCCTAACGGAAAAGTACAACTTCAGCGCACCCTCATTTCATCAATTATGTTTAAGGCCCATGTAATAAGGGGCGAGCCTATTGCCACTGACCGACTGACTCCAGTTTGCTACTGAGAAATTCCTGATGGAAAAACTTAATAACGCTGTCAGACCTGGGAATCGAGTCCAGGCCCATGAGCTCCTGGGCAGGCAGTCAGTTTTTTTTTTATCCGCATAGAAACCCCTATAAAATTGTCGAGGCAGTAAAATTATTGTGTTCTAAGCTTTCACGGTTTACAACTAAACTTATACTGTCACTTACGGGATACCTTCCGTAATCGTTCATTATTTTGAGCTCCCGATATTTCGACGCCGTTGCAAGCGCTAAGATCGCAGGTTGATTGCAGAATGCTTAAATAACTTGTTAAGAGCAGACAAATGTGTCTACCCCCTTTCTTTGAGTTTTGCTACGGAAGATATCCCGTAAGTGACAGTATAAGTTGAAAATTATTGTGGTTTTAAAAAAGGCATCCCTTACCCAAATTGGCGCCATAACAGCTGACGGCGAAGTAGCACAAACACAAGAACATACACTGTGACTTCAACATTTTAACTATTTTAATAGTTATTATTTCTGGGATAATAGTAACACTTGCTCCTTCTATTGTGTAAGAAGACTGATGATGATTTTCAAGAAACAGCTCAATATATATTGCGTTGACGGCCGTACGGGTGGCGTCCTAATATTTTTTTCATTAGGAGCTTCTAACCTTGCTTAAATATGTTTCTCTTCAGTTTAAGTATTTACTTTTTTCCCTATTGTTAGTTTCTTTTGTCTTTATGCAAAAAATAATGTGTTAATTTACGGAAACTGAGCCTAAATTGTTGTTTGGCGAATTAATTAAGTTAAGGTCTTGAATATGTGTGGTTTAATTATGTTATATTACAATGATTATCATATAAATAGGTAATAACTGTATACTGTAAAATTGAAGTCACTTCTGGTGTTTGTTTGTGTCACCGCTTGGATTTTCATTGATTATGATGCGATTTTTACTATGTAAGTACAGACATCAAGGTACCTGAAACTGTTAAATTTTCCAAATCAACATTGAACCTCATGCTTTAGCGATAAAGTTGAAAATCTATTAAATACATTTGACAGTTTGTAGTAGCTTGATATACAGGTGTCTGTACTTGGTATCGCAGGTTGTAAAACAAACTTTTGTTTGGTGGTAACTTATATGTTCAACAGTTACACAATATTTCGCATTTTGTTGTATGTATTTTACAGTATTTTATCGTACACACTAAATATTTTGTCTCTAGTCAGCAACATATCGGTAATCATGGTGTGTCTAGTGTATTGGTCATCATAGTCCTCCTGTGCCAACTATGCCCTCACCCCTATTTATTTAGGGTCGATTCTGCACTTTCTTTGCTAACCATCTCTATTAACTTTGTTATCAGAGTTCACTCCCGTCCTAGCCATATCAAATAATATCATTTTTCACACAAACCAAGCATATTTTCTTTTTTAAAAGTGGACCGATATTAAAGGAGGAGCTCATGACTAAATAATAACAGTCGCTCGGGGTCAATCTTCAGGTTAAGCCACGCTTGCCTGGGTTGGTCTCTCTGTGCCTCGGAAAGCTCGTAAAACAGCCAATCCCGGCTGTCAAATGTAGATATTTAACAGTCGTTCAGGTAGCCAGTGGCCTGAAAGTTTGACAACCAGTCTTACCATGGGAAATCGTTTTACCCATTACGAACTGGGTTGTAGAGCTCAGACAGGCTCCATGTAAAATACTGGTATTCAGCTACATGCGATTAGACTGGAAACCGACCCCAATACAGTTGGGAAAGGCTAGGCAGATGATGATGATGGACCAACATTAAAGGGAAAACGCTGCAAGTTTACAAATGCAACATAGTGTATACATTGTTAGGTAAGCAGCAGTGCAACCCCTAGTTTGTCTAACAATGTAGTCTGGTATGTACTCAACATTAAAACTTGTGGAATTCTATTTGTTCGCAAAGCCTCCGTTTGGCTTGGTGCCACCGCTGAACTAGATTGCACCTGTTATTTACTTTATCTAAACAATTAATTACTTCACTAACATTCGTGACTTCTCAATTTACTGGCCCGAAATTAGGTTCTTTGTTTTTGTGTTTTTCGCCATTGATAGAACAGATGGTAAAGCGGTATCAAGAGCTAGTCTTGAATTCGTGTATACAGTGTCTATCAGAAAAGTATGGTCATATAGACCAGTGTGTTTCAACATGTGGGTCCTCTATAGGAGGATCGCAAGAGGTCGCGAAAACTACCTCAAGCAGTATTTTTTCATACTATGGAGGCCGTGTCGTGAAAAAGCTTGAAAAACACCTTATTCAGCATTTTAATCAGGAATAAAAAAAATTGCTGTTCCATAAACAATTTCAATACCTACTCAAACCTAATAATTGACTTTGGAGAAAGTTGTTCAGTTCGATTGTCGATACCACATCCTCACAGAAAATTATTTTTTTCGGATAGGAACACGATGTATAAAGGGTGTAAATAGACCCTTAACGAAGCCGAAAGACACTTGTTCTCCTCGTTATTACGATCATTTTTTTGTTTTGGACCATACCTGGGAACCTTCTAGTTACGGAGATATTGGGGGTCAAAGTTCCAACTTTTTCACAAGTTTTTTTTTAAATACTACTTTTTAAGGTTTTAACTTTACTTTAATTACCTCCATGACCCGTTTACTATTCAAAGCATCCATCAGCACCAAGTTTTGAGTGCGTTACATTGAGTTTTACCGTAAAACGTGATTTTTCCCCCAAAAAAAAAAAGTCGTTTCCCAGCAATAATTTTTGCGTAGGGTGACTTAGTTTGATGTACACAATGCTTGGTTGACGGCTTCGTGAAGGGTCTGTTTACACCCTGTAATTATATTCATTTTACCAAGATTAACCGTTACCTACCAGCTGACATAATGTGATAAAAGAACATACATCCTGTGTAGTGAGACTCACATTCCACTTAACAAGAGAACCTTTCACAATAAGCTCGTAGTTCCGGACAAGCAGTAAATATTCAAGAGTGACATAATGCTCCTACAAGCCCCGATTTTAGTCTAACTAGCAACAGGACTGAGTCATACCGACCGTTCGGACTTCGTACACGAGCTGTGCAAGCCGTAAATGCTCAAAATACGATCTAGCCGGCCTATGTGCGGCGCTATGGAGCCGAGTGACGACCGTAACGGCCGAAATCGACATGTATGCAAGACACTTTATGCCCAGCCGGCCGATACATTTTAGGATTGGACTGGAAATGCCTAGCATATGGAAATTACGACTGGTTTAGTAGCGAGAAAGCTATTTATGTGGAAAGTAGTAGAGTTCTAAATGGATTATATATATGATTTTTATTGGTGGCAGGTTTCAATAAATAATAAAAACCGGCCAAGTGCTAGTTGGACTCGCGCATAAAGGGTTCCGTAGCACCAAATAATAAAGGGTCGATATTTCGATACATATATAAATAAAATTAAACGTCTTTTTGTTATTTTAAGCTTTTTACTGAATGTATACGTATATTAAAGTATTTACAGTACTTAAAATGAAAAAAAAATGTTTTAAATTTTTGTTAGTCTTTTTGTATGTTCGTTCCGGCTAATCTCGCAAACGGCTGGATCGATTTTGACGAGACTATTACTGGCAGATAGAAAAAAGATTTCCGTGAAAAAGTAATATTTTTATAATAATTTTACGCGGACGAAGGTCGCGGGCTTAAACCCACTAACATTCCAGTCAAGTATAATAATCACGGAAAACACCATTGTCATTTATTATTGTGGACTACATAATACCATTGCGTGCGCCTGCGGTCTCAAGGGAGGCTTATATTGTGTCTGGTAGAAGCCATTGCCGGCTCCCATGGATTAGGAGTGTAATTTGTGACACCATACCATGGAGAGCTTAAAGGGTGTTACGTTAATGGTGTTTAGGAACCTTGGACTGGGTGGACTGACGAATTAAAATAATAATATTAGTAGGCGTAATGGCCCGAAGTCTGGATATACAGGGTGTAAAAAGACCCTTAACGAAGCCGAAAGGTACTTGTTCTCCCCGTCATTGCGATATTTTTTTTGTTCTAGACCATACCTGGGAACCTTCTAGTTACGGAGATATTGGGGGTCAAAGTTCCAACTTTTCACAAGTTTTTTTTTTTGTTAGATTTTTACTTTAAACACCTTCACGGCCCCTGTATACCCCATACTATTAAATCCATCCATCAGCACAATGTTTTGAGTGCGTAACATTGAGTTTTACCGTAAAACGTGATTTTTCACCCCAAAAAAAAAAGTCGTTTCCCAGCAATAATTTTTGCGTAAAGTTACTTAGTTTAATGTACAGAATGCTTGGTTGACGGTTTCGTGAAGGGTCTGTTTACACCCCGTATACCCGGTCAACTACTACTATTTAGTCCAGCAAATCAATCTTATTTATTTATATCAGCCTGCTCTGTCCCACTGCTGGGCAAAGGCCTACCCCAAGGCTTTCCAATCATGTTAAGAAGAATCATGTAAGAATGAGTCCAGATATGGCCTGCCTCGGTTACGACGGCCTGTTTTCAGGCACCCACTGTACTGTGACTGTCTTCGCCCATCTGTCAATCCCCCAATATTAATTTTAACTGGGTAAATACGGGAAATGTGGATATTGACTATTGCCTTCTATGGTAGCCTTTGTTTTCCAAATTTTTTTTCTTGTCGTCACCGTCTGTGAAAATAGTTGTCTATTCTTGTAGGTAGGAAATCGTACGCACGACGGCCAATCAAGCTATACAAAACCAGTTTATGCGGATCTCTCATTGTATAGGAAATCTATACAAAGCGAGGCCAAGTTATACTGGAAATGTACAGGTTTATGTGCCGCCGTGTGTACACTAAAGAAATCATCAAGTTACGGATAGCATTTTCAGCGGAACGGAGTTATATGTTCAATGCCTACTAGTAATACGTAGAACTTACGTACGTACGTACGTAGATTCGTAATAAATGTAGATTATTATTTAAATTAATTGCCAGTTATTGTCCGTGAAATATTATATATTTAACAATCGTTAAGAATATGTAGTTATAGCAGTTAAACTTTTTTTCGATATTTGTTTATTTTTCACGGTTGAAGAACTTATGTAAAAACAGAGTAGTTATGGAAAAATTAGGGTTATGACAAAATCTGTTATTATACGTATTATGTAAGTAAGAATGTTTTTAGTATTTATATGACGAAATAGTGTTTTTGAGTTTTTAAAGTTGACTCTCAAGCAATTAATTGGTTGTTCATGTAATTGTTTATCTATATGTAACTTGAGAATGTAAGAGATTAAACAACAAAAAAATTGTGAAGTGTTATAGGTAAAATTCCCACACAGTAGCAAAAGGTAGCACTTCAGGTCCAAAGGATGATTGTGGGGCGAACTAGAATATCTTCAGATATCATAATAATACGGGGTGTAAACAGACCCTTCACCAAGCCGTCAATCAAGCATTCTGTACATCAAACTAAGTAACTTTACGCAAAAATTTTTGCTTGGAAACGAAATTTTTTTTTGGGGTCAAAAATCACATTTTACGGTAAAACTCAATATAATGCGCTCAAAACTTATTGCTGATGGATGCTTTGAAAAGTAAACGGACCATGGAGGTAATTGGAGTAAAGTTAGAACCTTAAAAAGTAGTATTTAAAAAAAAACTTATGAAAAAATTGGAACTTTGACCCCCAATATCTCCGTAACTAGAAGGTTCCCAGGTATGGTCCAGAACAAAAAAATGATCACAATGACGAGGAGAACAAGTGCCTTTCGGCTTCGTTTAGGGTCTTTTTACACCCTTTATAAGGTCCCATTAAAATAGATGGACAAATTTTAACACAATGTTCAGTACGCCTAACCAAAGATATCCAAACAAAAAAACACTGATTAAAGTGATTGTATTTAGACCTAAAATCATTGGGTAGCCAAATTTTTTTATGTATTTTCGTTAGCTGTTTTTTTCAAATCAGATCGTTTATTTTTTTACCATTGTCCTTATTTTGGTGGTCTGAATGATTCCTTAAAGTTTGTTCATCTATTTTAATGGGAGCTTATATATGAGCAAGTCAAAGATAGAAAGGGGCCTCCCTTTCTATCTTTGACTTTACACTGCAGTCTAATAAAGGTGAGTATACACTACAACATTTTCTGGAGCATTTCTGTGTAATGTAACGTTCTTACGAATGGTACAATACAGGCAAAAGCTCAGTTTCCAAAGCATTTCCATGTAATGTAACGTTCCTGCGAATGCTCGGCGTTATGTTACGGGTAAATGCTCATAGCGAGTGTGCATTTACCAACATTTCGTTGTACCTTGCGTTCATTCTTTTTTGAAATGTCGGACCTACAAGTTGCGTACGTAAGTTACGTACCGCGTGCGTCTTTCGTCCCTCTCCCTCCGCGTCACCCCGCAACCGCGCATCGCCCGCACTCGTGGCTCGACGAAATGTTACACCAATACGCTCGACGAAATGTTACACCAATACGCTCGTTGGTTTGTAACAAAGAGGCGAGCGTGCTCGAAGTTTAGTTCGTAAAAGGATGATACACTAGAACATATCATAGAGCAGCTCGTTGTTCTGTTACAAGTAAATGTTGTAGTCACCTTTACATATTCAGGATTCAGGTGAATAAAGTCGTTTCCTCGAAATATGTCTTGACTCCTCTCAATGTCATTCAAAGGCAGTTGTCAAACCTCGAATCATAGGGATTTCTGACAGCTACCTTATTGAGTGATGTTGAATGAAGTCGTGGATTTTTTGTATATTACAATACCGAGGTTAGAGTTGCATCTTAGTGTCAAAAAGGATACGACAAAAATAATAGTCAAAAATAACTAGTATGATAAAAACTGTTAATCTTAAAGATAAAGTCGATTTGTCTAGGCACACCGTAAGTAACTGTTATGAGGAGTAAGTACATATTCCAGACATATCCCACTTTTGCGTATCTAATGGGAAAAGTTACTTCCAAGAATTGTACTTCCAAGAATTGTATTGTCTCTGACTGTGATTTGATTGAAGATGTTTTTCATAATATTTTAGTTGAATGTGTTCGGAACGAAGCTGAGATCGAAGCAGAGTGGCTTAATAATAACAGCCGCTCGGGTCGATCTTTAGGTTAAGCCGTGCTTGCCTAGTTTATCTGTGGATGGGTGACCACCCATTACATACCGAGTTTCCTCCGTGCCTCGGAAAGCACGTTAAGCCGTTGGTCCCGGGTGTCATTTGTAGATCTTTCACAGTCGTTACAGGTAGTCAGTGGCCCAAAAAGTCTGACAACCAGTCTTACCAAGGGGTATCGTATTACCTAGTACTAACTGGGTTGTGGAGGTCAGATAGGCAGTCGCTCCATGTAAAATACTGGTATTCAGCTGCATCCGGTTAGACTGGAAGCCGACACCGGGCTATGCAATAGTATTCTTGCTATCCCCTTATCAGAAGAAGCGAGATTCATATATAAAATGGTTGATGTTACTTTAAAACGTGCTTATGATAAATAAGTAAGATGAGAATATTTAAATTAATTTATCTGTAACTATGGGGTGACATGATCAAATCCTTTATTTTTCAATTAAGATTTAAAAAACGATAAAGTCAATTGATGGAAAATCATTAAAGGTGAAGGAGAGGTGATAGATTTCCAGTTAGAAATTAAATTCATCAATTTAGCTATTAATCTAATGGCTTCAAGCAGGTTATAATGACTATATTAATTATAACTATTAACACTGCTTGGCTTCCGTAATTAAGTAGAGAATCTAATTAATTCTGATACTGTGTCTTTTATTAGATTAAATTAGTTTAATTTGAGAGTTATATCTTACCTACGGAATAACCTTGAGTTTACTGTAGAACTCTTTTAAAAATAATTTGCAGAAGACTCCCGAGTCGAGTTATAATAAAATGCACATGTAACTAATTTGCAGAATTATTAGGCGACTAGCTTTTGATTCGAAAGACACGTGGTGCCATCTATGAGCACAATAACGTTATTGTTGTTTTCCTCGGGAACACAACTTTTTTTTCGGGATGAAAGATACCCTATGTTCGTTTCTGTACACCTGACAACGTTTATTCAAATTTTCAGGATGATCCGTTCAGTGGTTTAGGCGTGAAAAGGTAACAAACAAACTTACTTTCGCGTTGATAATATTAGTACGGATTGTTCATACATATGTAAACACCTCCGATAAAAAAATCGACCGTATCCGTTCATTCTCCATTGAAAATGACAGGACACTTAACTGTGACGCTTGCCATTGATTTAACGGGATCCCGCTTGTCATCAATACACCATTAATTAATTAATATTCGATTAAACGTTAAATACACGGACAGTATCTATTTATTTGACAGCTGCAGCCAACACGGGTGAATGAGTTCAGACAAATCAATATTTTGGGTAGTTATTGTATTAATTTCTGAATTTGCATTCGTAATGTGTATTGTGGGATCTGATTTATTTGTTGAATTGTTATTTTATGAATGTTTATAATTGCTGAATCACGTACAAACTGCTGAATGTGTTTGCATTTAGCCGTTCTTAAGGCCGTTATCCGCTCAGTGCCGAAAATTGAAATTCCAATTAGGTAAGGTGTGTGTTATCAAAGTTTTCATCTGAACAATTTATCTTCCAAAAAAAAAACGTCAAAAAATAACCCCTTTCCTTTAATGGGGGTCAACTTTATTGGTATTATTATGTAGTTAGAATAATACAAACTTTGTGCAAATTCAAGTGTTTCCCTATTACGGTTTAAAGCGTAGTGACAGACAGACCGCGGAGCCTTAGGCCCGGTTTCCACCAAAGCGGAGACGAGCGAAGCGGAGAGATGTGCAAGATTCAACCAATCACAGGAGAGGCGGAAAACACGATGTAGATATAAATTAATGTGATTGGTCGGTGTCCGCACGTCTCCTCTCCGCTCCGCTCGTCTCCGCTTTGATGGAGTCCGGGCCTAAGACATAGGACCCTTAGGTTCCCGTTAGCACCTTTTGGGTACGGTACATCAAAAAACAAAATTAAGAAAGAAGTCGGTTAAAGTGCGCTATATGTAGAACTATGTGCAGTCACCAGCACATCAAGTTACCACCAACTTTCGAATTTCTCTCAATGATTTATACCATAAAATGTTGGTGGTTAAGTTCAAAACCGAATGAGAAAATTTGACAGTTTGTAGTAACTTGATTCGCTGGCGACTGCAGCTCGACTTTGGGGAAAATAGGAATGATTTACCAATCTCGAATTCTGAGCTGGTCACACGGAGGAGAGAAATATTGATGGAAATGAAGTCGCTCGTTTGCGACAAGGATG
Organism: Noctua pronuba; assembly: GCA_905220335.1. NCBI lineage: Eukaryota > Metazoa > Arthropoda > Insecta > Lepidoptera > Noctuidae > Noctua > Noctua pronuba. The sequence goes on from LR999902.1 coordinate 12,039,805, forward strand.
AAATAATTTAAAAAAATAGATTTTTCGATGTTATTTGTAGTTGGATATAAAATTAACGAAAGTAAGTATTGAATTAAGGAAATACATTAAAAAAACCTTATCTTTTGGTAAAGGGTTTCTATGTATATGCAATAATATAATGCAAATATTTTTTGTTTAATTTAAAAAACGCTGTCCTGTTTTTCTTATTTCTAGAGTTATGTCATTATCGTCACAAACAAGCGATTAGTCACGGGCAACAGCAATACTGAATATACTTCAATGGTGGTTTCATGAACCACAAATTGTGGTCCATTTCAAAGGCTATCGGTGCGCAGCAGCTTAGCCAGTCTAAACAGTACGTCAAATGCAATCAACCATGAGGCCTATTGGCCTACAAAGGTACCTTTGTACTATGGTTTACAGACGACAGCGATTGTACTACAGGAAATATCTACTAACATTCGGTTTAGGTGAATGCTGATATTATATTACCGGTCGTTGTATCTAGATGTCACAATTCACAAAGGGATTTTGCCGATTAACAAAGGATATATAATTATATATATTCAAATTAATCTGGTTATTGTGGTTTGCATCAGGCTGTAAAATAGTACACACATTAAGTACACATAACATCACATTTGTTTCCCCTAAGATTTGGTCAGAGGTTTTCACATTTCGCCTGTTATATTTAAATCTCATGTAATAGGGAGCGAGCCTAATGCCACCAACCGACTATATAGACTCCGGGGTGCTACTGAATATCCCAATAACACATAGCCCAACCTGGAAATCTAACCATGACCATCGAGATAGTCATACATGGTGTTAGTGAACAATTTCCGCATACAATCTTTGTATTTCTCGACCTACATGAAGCTGATGAGACTCTAAAAAGTTTAATCAACAGTAATGTTCATAGTGATGCTGAAATAGGCTACGTTCCGGAATTTATATAGGTACCTGAGCTTAGAGCGAAAATTCTTCAGCAGTGTCAACATAGCCTAAAATTCGAAATATTATCACGGAACTAATCAGGTTTTAGTGTTTTATCGATTCAGCAGTTCAAAATTGACATTTACTAGAACATAAAATCGAGATGTGAAAATACGACGTACATATTTAATGCTGTGCTAAGAAGTCTAGGAGGAAATATCATCTATCTAGCGGTGGTCGCATCAGCTATTTCATACAAAATTCAACGATCTCCCTCAAAGCATTGGGGACTACGGTCCAAGTTTACTTCACGATTGACTGTGCACCTTGAACCGACATCGACTATTTAGAGTTGTTTTAGATAGATTCGAGGGGACGTGGAAGCAATTTGTCGAGGGACGCAATAATCTAGAAGCGCAAATCTAGCTCACTCACTGGTGTGTTCTTCTCTAAACATCACGTCAGAATTCCAACTGTGCCGAGTTGTTAATGTGTGGGGATAAAATGAGTAAACTGAATGCTGTCATTTAAGTGAGGTAATCAGCTGTTCATTTTCTGCCTAGCTAAAGAGTTCATCGAACTAGTCGTCGCGCTTGCCGTTCGCTACGTGCGTTTTGTCTACACGCTTCATTGCGTATAGGGAAATAAAAAAAAACGAATTTATTGGATTCCCATAACTTTCCTGAAATAATTTCTTGCACCGGTCATCTTAGTACGATATACTGAATTCACCCTATCGGTTTGTGGAGGGCTGTCCCTTACACCCTGTATGTTTTTTAACTGACATGGTCTCTAACATTAACACTGAAAACAAAACGCAAGCTGCTTGCTGCTTGGAACTGCGCCGAAATTTCGGGAACTCGGAAAAAATAGTAAACATGGCAAATATTCCGTTTTCAGTGTTGATGGTAATATTTCAATATGTCAAACAAGGCGCAGGAGCCTAATAAATTAAACAAAAAAAATGTGCATTCAATTTCCATTCTAAACTTATAATCCTGAATCATTAAATTATACTCTTAACAAATAAAATTATAGAAAAATGTGTCAGTAATCTGATATTTAATGGCCGCAAAACGTAAAAAACACATTAAACTAATTACGGAAACAAAAGAAAACCACTCTTCACTATTGAACCCGAATAAAAGCGAAAGTGCTAAATCCAATGGGCCAAACTAAACAATTCTAATCACACCAAATCTCGTCGTGTGTGTTGACGTGAATCACACAGTGTTTACAATACAATGCTGCGGCAGGACGGGCTGGTTCCGGCCGGCCCACATTAGCATGCAAATGGACAGGACATGCCACGTGCGTCGCACGGTAATCGCACGGCCTGAGACGCTCCACTTACGTGTCGTGACATAGATCACCGAGACCTGAAGGTAAGGAAGGGTTTGTTATTGGACAACACTACTAGGGTTCTAAGCTAACAAAATTTGGAGTAAAACAAGAGAATAGGAAAATAGAATTCTCTTTGGATTTTCTTGCAGTAAATGAAAAGTGGGTACGAATTCGACTCGTAGTACGGTATTTTTACTGGTTCAAAGTTATCATTCTCCTGTCTGTCATCGTCATTCTGTAGCCCTTTTTTTTTTTTTTTTTTTTACGGATGGGAAATCATCAAATGACTTCTCCCGCTCTGGGTGGAGTGGGAGGGAGTGTCAGACTCTTACTGACTAAAACCCATCCATGTTCCTTCATTGCCCTTTGTGTTCCAGGGCCACGGTATCTCTTTCGAACAGTCCCGCAGCCCCGGCAGGCATCGGCCCTTGCGGGCCCCTTCTTGGTTGCTGACATCTCTTTGAGGCGCGCGTGGAACACGAACGCGCCGTCGACACGGCCTGTCGTCATAAGACGGACGGACGGTGAGCTAACCCATTACTCACCGTCCACAGGCCCGCGCCTACGGTGGCCGGGAGCCACCACGTGGCCCCCGACGCCCGGTGCTTCGCCCGCGGCGGCTGGGACGTGAGATTCTCTCCCTCTCACGTCCCGCCACCTCCTTCGCTAGCATGACTGCTTCGCAGAAGGAGGTGACGGCTTCCCATTCCCTCTCGCTCCGGACCATGGCCTGAACCAGGGCCGGGAGCGAGAGGTCGCCGCCGCCGATCGCCGCTACGAGGACACGGCGGAGCTCCGCCCAAGCGGGGCAGACCTCCACGGTATGCGCCACCGTGTCCTCCGGATTCTGTAGCCCTTACCCCAATTTATTTGGGGTTGGCGCAGCATGTCTTCTTTTTTCATACTTCTCTATTACTCGTCATCTCAGCAGTCACCTCCTTTCTAGCTATATCACCCTTCACACAGTCGTTTGTTTGGTCTTCCTCTACTTTTATAGCTATCCACATTCATACTCAAAACATCCTATATCCTGTCTGTATCACAAATTATTGCGGTCGATGCAGCATGTCTTCTTCTTCCATACTTCTCTATTAGTCATCATTACTGGAACGAAGTTGGAATAATCTTCTTCTACTTAGCGTGTCGATGGCAATCTAAATAGTGTCAGCTCAGCATTGAGCAACTAGTTTGGCGCTTTCGGTAGCGTCCATCAGTTCCTGTAGGAATAATTAAAAATCCTTTATACTTCTAGGTCAATGAACTGATTTATGTAGGTATACTGAATCCAAAAAAAAAACTGCTAGTCTTAAGCAACATGTGTTTACCTAAACTGTTGTTCTTGTATAGGAAATTGCTTTTTTCATTAAGTATCAAGTACATAAACGTGTTGTTGCTAAAATAATCTTAAAGAAGATCTAATAGGGCGTAGACTTCATACCCGAATCTTTAGAAAACAGTTTTTCACCTTTAACCGCTCCACATGGTTCTACGTTAGTTTTTCCTGAAAGGATATTTAGCTCGTTTCAGAAAGCATTACACAGCACCTCCTTTCATGCACGTAGAAAAGATACCTACTTACTTACTCGTATGCAGGTCGTATATGTGGGTTTAGCAAACTATGGCCGCCGAAAATTTTAAAAAAGTTTTAATAGAAGATAAAAAGCGTTTAAGCGAATATTTTCGGCCAGTACGTTGATCCAAAAAGTGAGCAACGTCGACAATAGCTGTCAAATATTTACCTGTTTTAATTAATTTGGCAATATTACTGTATGGAAATAAGAAATATGGCTAACTAGTGAACTAGAATATTAATAATGAATTGAAATGAAAACACTGATTTTGATGTTATAACCGTTTTAGATGAAAAAAGGCATTTGGAAAGTTTCTAAATTCTTTTTTACATCTAAAACTAAATATTCGGTGTTACGATATTAATTATTGCATTTCTTAATCAATATTTTAGTTCACTAGTTAGCCATATTTGTTATTTCCAGACAGTATTATTGCCAAATTAATCAAAACAGCGAAATATTTGACGGCTATTTGCGACGTTGCCCACATTCTGTATAAACGCTCTTAACCGTTGGGCTGTTTACTATATCATCTGTATCCTTGGAATCATTTGTTTTTTCGTTGTTGCAGTTGCAGCGGATTAGCTGGCATAAAAACAAAAGCCGTTTGAATAGACATAACAATAGACAGCTGATTAAATGCAATGAACTTTTCGTAACCTGAGGTAAATTCGTATAGAGTGACTGACATGTCTTCACATTATTCAATTTAATGTTTAATTTAATATCATATTAGCATGCATGCACATACCATGTTATGATGTTTGATGTTTTTGCGTCAATTCATTCTTGAGAGCCTTAAAATAGTAACCTACTCTTTTTTTATATAAATTATATATTATATTAACACTTATTAACAACATTCTTCTAAAGAATAATCACAATTCTGAATATGCATATTATGCATAAACAGTATCCACGTAAGTGTAAAATTGAAACAGGTTTTTTTTTCTGAAATTCACATAGTTTCATAGTCAACTGGAAATTTCGTATAAAAAGTGACTTTTACTCTTTTTTTGTTTAATTTTACAGCACCATACTGAGATACACCATACCTTTTGACCTCATACAGGAAAGAAATTTGACATATTTTAGTAGCTTGATGTGCTGGCGTCTGAACGTCTTATTTTTAATTTTTTCTTGTCAACTTTTTATATATATATTTTTTTCCTTTATTTATCTTTATACATATTTTTTTTTATTTTTAAATATTCTATACAAAATACTATAAAAAACATTTAAAAATATAAAAAATAGTGGTCCGCCGGTGTCGGGAGCAGTGTCCAAGCCACCGGTGGTTAGGGCTCCAGAGACAGGAACCTCCTCACAATGCGAGCCGTATCGAGGAGTACTGCCTTCTGAATCAGGCCCTTAATCCAACCGCCTAGGGAGAGCCTCGAAAGATGGTCGTCGAGGCTCTTGGCCATAAGTTTAATCATTTGTCCTTTGTGTGTGAGAGATTGAGTTTCTTACCATTTAATTCTCATTTCAGTTTACAGTGATTAAAATTCAAGTATCCATCAATCAACCGAAAGGTACAGTCCAACAGTAAAACAATGATAACAATTTATACCTTAAAATCTTAACTGTTATAACCATAATTAAATATTTTACCATCTTAAGTACAAAAGACATCACTATCAAAGAGCGACTATGACAGTAGAATTTTAATAACACTGTCAGCTGGTTAATGGTCCCCCAACTCTTTTGAAAAGCACTTATTTTTGTATAAAAGATACCTTAAAGCCGTTATCTTTGTATAAAAGACCCGTATCTTAAGTGTTATGGTCCCTACATTGTGGGGGTTAGCTTTTGCATTCGTTGCACCGGTTAAAAAGTTCAGGTTAAAAATAATAACTGTTGGTTATAAAAGGCTAAGTGCAGTTTTGTTTCAGTCTAATGAGAGTTTCTGTTCAGTTTTAAGTTTAATTGTTAGCGTAGATGTAAAAGACACAGAGTTAATTTGTAGTATTTAAGTCGGCTTATATTACACAAATTGCTGGTATCTGAGACCTTCGTCCGCATGAAATTATTATAAAAATACTACTTCCTTATTTGAATCGGATTTTGTTATCTTCATGGGTTTTAGTTTTTTTGCACGGAACCCTAATCCTTTTTCTAAAATAAAACTAGCCTAAGTGATATAACAGCAGCTATCTGCCAGTGAAAGTCCCAAACAGACACACAAAATAAAAGTTTTTTTTTGTTAAAAGTACCGTGTATAATTGTATATTCATAATTATGCATTCAGTAAAAGCTGTTATTTTGAATTCACAAACAGACACTTCAATTTTATTTATCTGTTTAGATTTATATAAATTAAATTATTTTATTTAGTAAGATAAAAAATATGTATTCTGCTAATTTTTTTATTATTAATAAAAAAATTAGGTAAGTTTTTTGTCTTCTTACATAATTAGCTAAATTACTTACCTGTTAATGTGTTAGCTTAAATTTTATTTTTCTATGTGTGGCCTTCATTTTTTGTGTGCTTAATCTGGCATTACATTACATTATGTGGGTGGAAGAGACATCGACGCACAAACGATTACCACATGCTCAGTACGTCTTAAAGAATTAAAAAAAAAAAATTAAAAGCTAACTTTCAAAATAATCCGCTGTTTCCTGCAAAAGTGCAATGCCTGCACGGTCAAAATGAATGAAACGCTGTTATTTTTTTGGATTACCGGTAAAAAAATTCTCTGTGTGGGGGGGGGGGGAGGGGGGTTCATAATGATGTACTGTATACGTGGTAAGCGTTTGTGCGTAATACCTACTCGGTCAAAATGTATGGAACGCTATTTTTTTTTAGATTACCGGTAAAAAAGGTGTGGGGCTGTTCAATGTTCATGTGGGGAGGTTCATTTTTTGTTTTTTTTTAAATTTATTTATTATATTTAGAACAGCATAAGCCATTAATACTAAATGAAGTTATCCTTTTATTCGGTCTTCTCACAGAACCACAAACATTCTAACACCACACTGTATACAAGAGGCCATCACGTTTTTCAAGGCAACGCCCCAAGTATCTTAAGTATTATTGCTTTACTATTTTTTTCTTCTATCGAGTGCTCATTTTGTGGTAATATTATTTCTTCTCAACAACATAGTACTGGAGTTAGGCCCAGGGTGCGTCAGACCTGGTACATTTATGTATCATCTTATATCTGTCTTTCTTTATTTCTGCTTCATTGGTCTAGTGGCCACAAGCGCGACTGCTGAGCATGACGTCCCGGGTTCGATTTCCAGGTCGGGCAAAGAGTTATTGGGTTTATGCATCAGGAATTTCTCAGTAGCAGCCATGGAGACTGAATTTGCTCCCGATTGATGGCAATAGGGTCACCCCTATTAAATGGGACTTAAACATAACTCGGGGATATCAGGCGTTATGTTCTTTCTTAGATGGACTTCCGTCTACTTACTTCAAAAACAACATGATCGTGAACACTTAAATTATAATTATGAACCTACTAACACAATAAGTACCTTCTGTAAAATATAAAGTAAATAATAATAATTAATCATCACGTGGGAATACACGTGCGAAAATAAATAGCGGTTTAATTAAAATATTTAATTTAATAATTGCATAATTAATGGTTTATTTACAGAATGACACAAATGAATGAGGAGTTTACATTACAATAATTTGCATAATGTTGATGAACGTAATTTAATTAGTACGTTACGGTACGTTTGATACGATTGTTTTATGTCGTGGGATTATTTATTTATGTACCACAAAGACTGATTAACAAAAATCCGTAAAAAACGTAAATATTTACGGTTCAGATTTGTTTTATTTGGTGGCTATTAATTTTAGCGTTGGACTAATAAGAGAGGTTTTTAAAAACATAACATCACGCTTGTAATCCTCGAACGGTTAGGCAGAGGTGTACCTTATAGTAAGTGGCCTATACCCAGGAGGCAAAGTGTTACTGGGTTTTTCCATCAGGAAATTCTCAGTAGCTGCCTCGAAGTCTGGATTTGTGCCCGGTTGATGACAATAGGCTCGCCCCCTTTTACATACTTCTTAAACATAACTGTCAAAATGTGGGTGTACTATTAGGTAGGATCTTTTTCATAAAAATATAAGTCCCAGAATACTTTGTTCGTAACAACATGAAATATTAATCAGAACAGCAGGAGAAAAACACTTTTAAAAGTTGTTAAGTGATTACAAATTGGTGCTCGTGACTGTACACCTCTGCCTAACCTTTTGGGGATTACAGGCGTTATGTTATCCTTATCCTTAACAATATTATAAATGCGAAAGTAAGTTTGTTTGTTACCTTTTCACGCCTAAACCACTGAACCGATCATCCTGAAACTTTGCATATACGTTGCCAGGTGTACAGAAACGGACATAGGGTACCTTTCATCCCGAAAAAAAGTTTTGTTACCGAGGAAAACAACAATAACGTTGTTAAGATAATAGATGGCGCCACGTGTTTTTCGAATCATGATTGAATTCTGTTGTTATAGAAATTTTTGTAGTGTGTTAAGAGTTTAATAATAATAGTTAGTATATTGTTAATAGTTTTACTTGTCTAATTTTATATGAACGCGAGCAAAGCCGCGGGCAGAAGCTAGTTTATTATAATTTTATATTCATGTAAAAGTTTTACGGGTGGGCCGCCACGTGCTAAAATACTCCATTGCTTGATCCACGTTGTACACAAGCTTCAAGAAAAGTAATTACTGTACAGAACCTACCCCTACAACTTTTACATGAATATAAAATTCTCCACTACATCTATCGATTCATACCGCATCGCGAGGGTTGCTAAACACAATGTGTCTTCGCGCTTCCCTTCATACTCCTCAACGAATTCCGGTCACGGCCGTGGAATAAAATCTATATGCTAGACGTGTCCCGCTCTGCATTAGATAAATGCGATAAACACAGATTAGTGTGGCTGAACGCGGACGTTGTTGGCGCCTTATTTTGACGGTAGTTTGGAAAAAAGTTTGGTTTTGTGTGCGGTGTGACCGGCTGTTGGGAATGTATGAACGGTTATTGTTTTTTTTCCTGGTTGGTTGTGTTATAAGGTCGGTAGAAGGCTGATAAATGTTTTGAAAAATGCTCAGTCGAATTTTATGAAAACAAATATTATGAACTCAAAACTCAAACTCAAAGCATTTATTTCAATTAGACCACGCACCATATCCATGGCACTTTTGAATGTCACAAAAAACAAAGAAAGCGAAGCTACAGACACAAGGCATAATAACTTGTGAAAGTACTGTAATTGCCCATTCCAAGTAACTCCAAGAAAAAATACAGTATTTACAGTAATATCCTACTTAGCCATAGGCCATCTTTCGTTACTCCTATAAATTGTTCTACTGATTCTCACTAACTCTTCAAGAAGTCGTCTTTTCGATGGTTTTTGTCACGGTCTAGCTGGAGATATAAATTAATTGAAAAAATCTTTATATTGTGCTGTTCAAAACAGGTTTTTGGATGTACTGTGTGTATATTTTAGTGAACCATACCATTCTGTTTGGTACTTAAGCTTATTTTTTACTCAAACTATTTTCTACAATTCGTTTTGCTTTTCTTAGATCCATATTCAAGTTTATAATCTGTTACGGATTACCACGGAACAGAAAAAAACGATTTTTTACCTATAAGCGATCAGCGTTTACATACCTACTTGTTATTCATTAATATAAAATTATATTTACTTACTTTAAAAATATGCCGCTCATTTGAAATTCATTGAGCTCTGTAAAAAACCTAATGTTTCGTCTTGATATTGAGATATAAAAATTCAAATGATTGATGAGATTTTCTATTTGAATTTAATTATATTATTAGTAGGTTAATGTTACCCAGGGTACTAACTTCGTTGTGGAGGTAGTCCATGAAAAATACTGGAATTTTTCATTTTTCAGCCTTTTCCCAACTATGTTAGGTTCGGCGTCCAGTCTAACCGGATGCAGCTGAATACCAGTATTTTACATGGAGCGACTGCCTATCTGACCTCCACAACCCAGTTAGTACTGGGTAATACGATACCCTTTGGTAAGACTGGTTGTCAGACTTTTATGGCCACTGACTACCTGTAACGACTGTCGAAGATCTACAAATGACAGCCGGGACTAACGGCTTAACGTGCTTTTCGAGGCACGGAGGAAACTTGGTAAGTAATGGGTGGTCACCCATCCAAAGACCAACCTAGGCAAGCACGGCTTTACCTAAAGATCGATCCGAGCAGCTGCTGTTATTTAGCCACGAGACCTAAACCTAACCTCAAATATGTACTTTAAACAGCAAAGTCGAAAAATAACGAAAAATATTGAATAAATTGAATCGTATCCAGTGAATTTCTTTCACCATTCCACATCCGCGCTCCCTTCGAGCATCATTATTCTGAAGTACACTTCTCACGTCGATCCCCACTGCAACGCATTATAATTATTCGGAAAGTTTTCTACTAAACATTAGTATATGGGGAGATACTGTAGGGGCGCTATCAAAGAGATCTTTTGTGAACTATATAACTGTGCCTACTTACTTTCAGACGTTTAATATAGTCTGGTAAATATCTGAGTTTGATGTAAGTGGGTGCTTAGGGAGGAAGCTGTCGCTCTTGTACCTCAGTGTTTTTATAGAAAAGGAAATGTTTTAAACATTTTATTCAAACCTATCTTCTTTAATAATAATGTAACGTAATTATTTATTTATTATTCTTTAATAATAATGTAACATAATAATGTAACCGATTCCGTTTCTGACTACCACGGCAAGTAAAACTCAAAAATTCGTTTCGTTACAACTTTTATTGAATCTGAAAGAAATTGAATTGAATTGTATGAGTTTTATAGTTGTGTCAAATGGTTTAAGCTACAGCTGAGAAAATCTTAATATACCTACTGACTGACAGACAACACACTTTCTAAACCGATGGGTCGAGAACGTAATTTTTTTTTTGGTACCAGAGATCCTTATCTAACAAAGGTGGGCACTGAGGAACTTTTTGAAAATTCAATCCCTAAAGGAGGTAATAAGTTTAATATGGAAATTCGTCAATTTTACCGATGGGAGATCCTATCAGACACTCGCACAGACTATAATAATTTCGAAAGATTTTTGTCGTGAGAAAAATCAAAGTAACATGACGATATACAGGGTGGAATGGGACACCGACGCACAAATCGTTACCACGTATTCATTTCAACATTCTGAACCCCCACCCAAGTAGCAATTTCTCATGTTCAGGTAATTTAAAAAAAAAGCAGTTATTCCATACATTTTGACCGTGTAGGTATTGCACTCTTGTGGGAAACAGCTGATTCTTTTTAAATTACCGATGAAAACTTTCCATGTGGGGGGAGGGGGTTCAGAATGATGTACTGAATACATGGTAACCGTTTGTGTGTCGGTATCCCTTCCACCCTGTATGGTAAGCTTTTTTTAAATTATTCTTTGATCTTGAAAGTTCATACAAACTTTCCACATTTTTTAAGTAATTTTGTTTGCCTTTAACCCAATGCCTTTGTTTTGTATAAATTATTCGAGTAAAGTCAAAACAACAATAAATTCAAATTAGAGGTTTGCACAGGCTTACCATTTAAAGCCATATTGCTCTAGAACCTTTCGTACTCAGAACAACAGGCTTAGTCGCTTACGTCATTTTATACCAAATAGGTAAACAATTTACATAATTACATGGTCATTTAATTGATCCCTTGTATGTTTATATGCAGCTGTTCTTTGTTACGGAGTTAGAATATCTAAAACAGTCGGCAGTCTAGATTTGTGTCTGGATGATGGCAATAGGCTCGCCCACATTGGACTTGAACGTACCTGGCGAAATGTGGGTGTAATATAGGCTCGACTCTGTCCAACCCTTAGAGTAAAACATTTGTGATGTTAATGTCTAAAGAAAATTAAGCAAATTAAGTAATAGTTTTTTTTAAATGCTAAACTTGAATATTGGATCCGTGTCCGGTGATTGACCATACTTCACATGGATTGGTATTGCATTAGAAATTAAACATTTTGCTAAAGTTTGACACTTCTTTTCTCTACCACTGTTTTAAGCTTTCACGGTTTACAACTAAACTTGATGAACCATGATCGCGGGTTGACTATGTTGGCGCTTGCAACAGCGTCGAAATATCGGGCGCTCAAAATAATGAACAATCACGGAAGATATCGCGTAAGTGACAGTATAATTTTGTTTTCTCGAATTATGAAGTTTTAATTTTCTACGAATCATGATTCTTCTAACTACTCTATTTTCATTATTACTAGCCATGGCCCAAATAAGTACAACACATTTAACTGAAGTACTAGCAAATCTCTCTTTATGTAGTTTGTCGCAATTAAATCAGATGTCATCGTATAGTACGTGCCTCGACCGCTACCGACACCCCTCGCACTTGTAAGGATTTCATCTTTAATTATACTACGAAGGGACGGCCCTTGAATAGACTAGTATTTTTTTGTTTTGATCAAGATCAGATAGTAGAAACTAACTTAGATGGAAGGAAAATGGGAAAGTTGGTAATTGATTTTGTCTGCTGATTGTTTTTCTATCGTTCAAAGAAAATTGGTTTGAATAAGATTTGATGTTTAGTTTTTGAGATATGGGACTTTTTTTATCAAACTGCAACAGTAACTTTGTTTTTCATTATCATACTATGAAAAACAAATTCAGTTTTGCTGTTAAATGTAAGACAATTCTACATATGAATGAGCCTTCAAAATATTTTTATTATATTGTTTGGTACTACGTACTCACACGATACGATACGAGTACGATTCGCACTTGGCCGGTTTTTTTTCTTTTTCAGTTTATAGTAGTCCAATGCTGGACATTGACCTCTCCAATTCTTGACAACTGTGATCCAGCAGCTACCAGCCACTCTGCGAAGAACGTCGATCCACCTAGCCGGGCGTCTGTCTTTCGTTTATGGCCCGTTGCCACTTTAGCTTGCCTATTCTATGATCTATAACCACCATTATATTACCTATTAAATACATACATAACATCACACCTTGTAAGACCCGAAGGATTAGGCAGAGGTGTACTTAACAAGTCCACACACATTTCGCCAGTTATGTTTAAGTCCCATGTTATAGGGGCAAGCCACTTGCCATCATTCGGGCACAAATCCATAGTTTGTGGCTGTTACTGAGAAATTCCTGATGGACAAACCCAATAACACTTTGCCTGACCCGAGAATTGAACCCAGGACCTTATCTTAGCAGTCGCGCTTGCGACCACTAGACGAACGAGGCAGTCATATTACCTATATTTGTACATTACCCATTATAAACATTATTTCCATAATACCTATTTTCGTCTTTATCAATGTGTGTTAGGGAAGCAACTCTAAGTCAATGTTTACTAACTACCCTCAAGAACACGGACAGCATAACATTTCAGAATCTTCACCCAAGTTCGCGACGTGACGAGACCACGCCAGTTCCTAACTCCGAGCTAGTTAAAATATGAATGACGATAGCGCGGCACATCTATGAATAGCTACATGACACTGATATCAGCTCAAAGTTACAGTTCCAGTCAGCAATGGAATATTCATGTCTTAGTATCCGACTTCGTTGAAGTTGAGACTCCATTTAATTACATGCAGTTGCCATGAAGTAGTAAGGGAATGGAGTGCACAGCGATGCATTTCTTTAATTTGGAATAAATGTTCGCGCTAAAAGAGATGGCTCGACGCTGGATGTAACCTTAATTTTGGCCTGTTGACGTCTTCTGTCTTCAGTCACTCCATGTAAATTTCTGGTATTCAGCTGCATCCGGTTAGACTGGAAGCCGACCCTAACATAGTTGGGAAGAGGCTGGGCAGATGATGAAGACGTCTTCTGTTAAACTATATCCTCATGCTGATCGCTTACTGTGCCAAGACAACTTTATTGGTGTTGTTTGGTGATAGCAAAACGTTGTTTTCAAACCACTGTAGCCTGTCTTTTGTCTCCTAAGATTTTTGGTGGTAAAGCAGTGAATACACAATGATGTTCTTGATGTTGATGTACGACCAACCCGATCCGTGCACCTTTTTGTTGACGTTTTATAAGTGCCCATCTGGCCCTATATGAAATAAAACATTTTGATTTTGTTTTTTTTTCTAATTCTCTATGGCGTAGTATGGCCGGCCGTACAGGTATTCCTTCATTTACTTCCTACTCCACGCAACGTGCAGTAGTCACCCTCAGACACAAACTTTCACTTAATCACCACCTGCTCCTTCAGTTTAATTGAACACTTGTGTGAATCAGCGAGTTCTGATCCTTGTTTGTAACTAATTAATATTTAAGGCGGTGGCTTATTAGTCGATTCTTGTGCCTCGAGAGTTTACGAGGCGCCTTGATGGTACCGTGGGCGAGGCGTAGGTGTCTTCAATGTTCTTAACGAAAGTCTTATGGCACTTTCGAATTGCCTTGAACAATTAAGGCTAATGATTGGTGTTGTTTATTGAAAATTATTACGAAATTTGTTTTGTTAGGAATTAATGATAGTGATGGTTGATCCGGTGGGTCAATGTTTGGGTTTTATCTTTCTGGGAATATCTTTGAAAAGATTTGTGTTTAGCTTATGCGTTTTTGCTGATGGTTTGTGTCTCTGTTATGCCACTAACAAAGAAACTTAGTAGTTCGCTAAAGAAAGAAAAAGAATAAAACTCTCCCAGTTTTTCATTTGTCCATTGCGAAGAGACATAAAAAGTGTCTGCTCAGTTTTATTTCAAAAAGACTAACGGGTAGTGAAGCGACTCGACTGAAAACGAAATTACATTTGACGTCAAACACAAAGATAAAACAGTTATCCCAGCGAATCACAGTCGAGAACGTAGAACATTGCCCATTTGCTAAGCGGAGCTAAAACTGCAAGTTTTTCATGTTTTTTCTTATAAATAAATGTAGTGCATTCGTAGAGTCGAGGAATGGCTCTTTTATGATGTGCCCGCTTAAAGCCGCGTTGGTGTTTGTGCAGTCGAGTTATTTTCTCACGAAGCGGGAACCGTCTTTGATAGTTGCGCATTCTGGCGATGCGGGTGTAATTGTGTGACTTGCAACTAGGCGGGATCGAGTGTTACTATGAATTGGAAACTCGAACGTTACGAAGAATGAAATGTAGTGTCTTTTGACTCAATTGTAGACATAATTGGAGACACAATTGAGACAAATCGCATGCTTTAAAATCTTATTCGAAAGAAGAAGTCTTCCGAATAAGATTTTGAAGCATACGATTTTTATCGTCATTAGAACTGTGGGCAATCAAGTGTAGCTAAAATAACAATGAAATGAAAATATTTTCCAACTAAAATATTCACCTTAAGAAGAGAAAAAGCTATTCAATATTAAACTAATTAATCTTACCAAAGCCTCTTTAATGTAGACCTTTTATAAGGTCTTTAGAACTTTAATTAAGATAATGAAATGGCCTCCGACTATTTATTGATGCTATTGAAAAGTGAGGATTTATTGGGAAAGTGTAAAACAAAGGATTTTAACTTCTTTTCTTTACTTTTAATGAGTTATTTGAACATCAATGAACGCATTTGCTAGAACATTTTGTTTTATGGTAGGTACTAGCTCCAACTACTTTCTTGGTACAGTCGCCAGCGCATCTACGCACAAACTGTCAAATTTTCTCATTCGATTTTGAACTTAACCATCAACATTTTATGGTTTAAAATCATTTGGAGAAATATGACAGTTTGTGGTAACTTGATGTACTGCCAATTGTACTTCATCCATAGGCACTACGGAGGTTAAATATTTAGATATCAAGTTGCAATTGTGATATGTTTGGAAAATTTTCTAGGTTGCTTTCAGTAAAATGGTAATGGCCCCGTAGCATTAATCGAATACTGAGAGACTGCATAAAAATAGTAGTTAACTACGTATTAAGGATGCCTAATATCAACAGGTTTGAACCAAGCCATGAACTGTAATTGTGTCAATATCAACCAACCCGCGCTGGGCTCAAGATGTGGATGTCAACCCACTTCTTCAAATAGAAAGTAGGCCTGTGACCCAACTCCCAACAAAGGACTCATTATATGCTGATAACGCTAAATAACAACAGGTACTGCTTTTGGTTGGGTTTCTTATACATATTAGGAGAATAGGCTTAATGTTGTGACCTAGATTTACATACAAATGTACTAATCATATGACTGCAATAAAAATCTTGAGTTTGAGCCCGGTTGATGGCAATAGGCTCGCCCCCTATTACATGGGACTTAAACATAACTGGCGAAATGACGGGTGTACTAATTAAGCACACCTCTGCCCAACCCTTCGAGGATTACAGGCGTGATGTTAAGTTATATGCTCAAAATATATGTCATAGTAGGGGTTGTGATACTTCAAACGGAACCAAATTTCTCAGCAGCCAAAGCAAAACAAGTGAATAACTTCATATTTAAGTGTCAGAAGTTTCTTACACCATGAAACGTAAGTAACTATTATGAAGATAGAAGCTAACTTGGTATGAATCAACGAAACTGTTTACAAGAAAGATAGAACTGGGATGTGGAATTTGATTATAAACTTTAAGGGAGTGAAAAACATTGTTCTAAGAGTCGAAAATCGCGTGAAAGCCGTAAAAAGCAACTAAGTATCTACCAGAAGCGAAGGATCAATTTTTGTAAGAGGTAAGCCGGAGTACATATCTTTAATGTGGTTATATTATTTGTCTATAGAATACTGACTGTGCCATTTTTCAAAGGGAATCCGATAGGAATCGAGTTGTATGGAACCTTCGCCACTGGAATCTACCTTGACTTGGTACATGAGGTCGTCAACATGTAGAATCTGGTCTTTTGTTATAAGAAATTGAATTTAAGACTAGATGAAGATAGAGGTGCTTTTGGATACGGCCCTTATCCTTAGCTGATGTTCTTTCTCTCTGTTCCCAATGTTGCCAGTTAGACATGCGTCTAATTGTGAGCGTGGAAATCTGAATTTCATTGGTACAAGGTGTTGTCCGATACAGCGAACCCATTACTACAAAAACTATTATTATAAATTTAGGCTGAGTTTCCACCAGAGCTTAGCGAGGATGCGTAGCGAGATATGTGTGTGGAACTACAACTACTACCAACCATCTCTGGTGCAAACGCAGCCTTATACTAGCTTACCGCGGCGTCGCTCGCGAGTAGTTAGGTATGTTTCCACGGAATACATGGTAACCTATGTCGTGAAAAAATGTGTCCACGTTATAAACTATAATATATGTGTGTCATCAAAATCCGTTTGGTAGTTATAGTTTCTGACGGCGCGGTTGTTGCAGTGACTGAGCGATTGACTGCTGAGCTGCGTGTCGTAAGTTCGATTCCCGCACTGAACAAATATTTGTATGGCCTACAGGTAGTTGTTCCGGGTCTGGCTGTTTGTGTATGTGAGTTTAAATGTTTGTAAACGCACCCATGATACAGGAGAAATTCCTAGAGTGGGGCAACGTTAAAAAAAAAAATTGCGGGAAAGAGTGTCAAGCATCCATCTATTCTGACAAACCAAGAAAATAAGAAAGATTACTTTGGCTGATTCTGCGAAATAATATCTCGTGAACCTTAAGCCAGCTCAAGTAGCTGTATTACTTACTTGTCTATGTTCCTGGAATTCTATTATAGAAGTTAATAAAGCTATTGTAGTTTGATGCCTTTGCTTCATTTTTTAATCAAATTGTTGTGTTCTTAAATATTTCTATAGCGCTATTTTTGGATCAACAGCGATTCTCGAATATTCGAGCAGCTCCCTAGTGTTTCACTAAAAGACACCTAAATAAAACACGCTGCCAGATTTTCATCTTTTTGGGGGGCTGAGCAGAGCGTTGATAATTCCAACATGCGCTCTTGTTTATGTATTACTAGCTGTTGCCCTCGACTTTTTTCGCGTGTTAATTTTGATGAGTATGAGTGAGGGAAAAAAAAGATAGCCTATCTCCTTCCTCAGGATATAATCTATCTCCTCGCCAAATTTCATAACGATCCGATCAGCTGTTTAGTCGTGAAAGGGTAGCAAACAAACAGAGTTACGTTCGCATTTATAATATTAGTATGGAAGAATGGATAGGTGTCCCTAGTGCCAGCAACATTGTTGATATCGTAGGTATTGAAAGTTAAAATCTTATTCTACCTACCGATGCGTTGGTAGCTATCTTACTAGGTACCGTACGCGGTGCCTTCGAGTACGGTAGTTAGACCCACTTAAAACATATCTTTTTCAACCATACTGAGGTTGTCGCAGGAACCGATTACGTTTGTGATGTTCAACGTAAACTCCGATTCAACAACCAACAGCCGTGTGAACCTACAAATGAAATTGTTCCATTAATTGAAACTTAAGGTGAGGTCAGTCTGCTAGGGTCGGCCCACAATGGCTGGTTGCTGACAAATTCCAACCAGCCGACATTCCCGGGATACCCTCGCTTTTAATTGCAAACTTAATTGCTTCAGCGAAAATTGTTCTAGAACAACGTAATTTTATTACGGATAATACAAAAAGAGTATTTATATTTCCCCTTTACGATGTTTAATTAGATGGAATGTAATGAGACGGTGTAATTTTAAACAAATTAAGGAGGAGATGGTTTACGATTCGTTATTGGGAGGTAATTGTTTGCTCGTGTTCTGAAGATTATGAAGTTAGGAGAGTTTGAAATAAATTCCTTTCGATATTAAAATTAATAACTTGTAGATACCGATAATTGTTTCAACTCATCAACAAGAGTTACAAAGAGATTTAAAAGGAAGGACAGAAACAACTTGTGTCACGTTAATACAGAAATTCTTATAATATTTTCAACACCATCATAAATGTTTCAGGAGTACCTGTAGCTGCAACAATGCTTCATGAACTGCATATCTACATATCCGCAGTGATGAAGGCATCCTGAGAATAGAAAAGATTGATTTCGTTATTACACGAAGAAGAAGAATGTCCAAGAAGATATAGAAGCTTATGTATTTTCAGATTAGAAATATCCCATTTGTTTCTAATGTCGGGTAAAGGTATTTTTATTATTGAATTTTTAAACAACAAAGTTGAGTTGAGTATCGAACTATGTGTTTTGTGGTAAACTTAATTCTAGTGTTCTTCAACTATTGTATTTTACTAAGTTTGTGAATTTAGAAGGAATTTCGATAAACCGTAGTATTGAGCACATTCTTTTATTACTTATAGAAGTGTTTGTTATATCGAGTTACAGAAAAGGCTATAGACCAAGTACTTTACAGTTATTTTTTTGTAACAGCTTGTCTACAAACTTTTAAAATGTTTTCCAATACTTTCAGACCGAAATTAAAAACAAAATTCTAAACCTACATTTTTACTAAAAGTCTCCCGAGACCCGAAACTCGTTAATTTAAAAGGGATTGTTGAACTACTGCCCTCAACACACTTTAAGTTAGAAAATGTTATTTGAGTCAAGAAGTATTATTCTGTTTTACGTCATACTTTCTATATTTGGTAACCCATCATTATCTGCATAGCCTTTTCCCAACTATGTTGGGGTCAGCTTCCAGTCTAACCAGTTGCAGCTGAATACCAGTATTTTACATGGAGCGACATCCTAACTGATCTCCGCAACCCAGTTAGTACTGGGTAATACGATACCCCTTGGTAAGACTGGTTGTCAGACTTTTGTATATTCGGTAACACGATATAAGTGAATGTTATCTTTACATAATGGGTGTAAAAGTACCCTTAACGAAATCAAAACGCACTGCCCGTCATTGAAATCATTCTTTTGTTCTAGACCATACCCGGGAACCGTCTAGTTCCGGAGATATTGGGGTTCAAAGTTTTAACTTTTTTTATGAATACAAGTGTTTAATGTTATAACTTTACTTTAAATACCACCACGGCTCCCGTACTATTGAATCCATCAATCAGCACAATGTTTTGAGTACGTTACATTGAGTTCTACCATAAAACGTGATTTTTCACCCCAATAAAAAGTCTTTTCCCAGCAATAATTTTTGCGTAGAATTACTAAGCTTGACGCAGGATGTTTGGATGACGGCTTCGTGAAGGGTCTGTTCACACCTTGTATAATAAGGTCCCTTTTTGTATCAGTCACTGTAACCACGTTCTTCTACACTATGCAACGGATTTCGACGTGGTTTTCACCATTGTGTAAAAAAATATGTACAGCCATATCACGAGTGTGTAATACTTTCATATTTTACGTATAAAATAATAAATAAATCTCTGTTTTGAAGTCTAAAAACCGTGTGATGTAATGCAGAGCAGGTCGCTATTGATTTAATAGTTGCTTGCTATTTCTAACAGTATCGACACCCACTCGTTGTTCGACAGTACATAACAAACGAAACAATAACCGAACTCCTACGCTAAACACGAGAAAATAACTTCATTACACAGCAATATTCAGAACACAGATTAGACAGGGACTGGAAGACTACTTCAACACAATGCAAATGTCAAGAGCTTTGTTGCGACTTCGAGCGATAAACGCAATCTTCACAACGACGCGAAGCAGGCGCCTGCACGTAATTGAATGAAAATATCATTGCAGAGCTTGCATCTAACCCGCAACAGAGTTTTGCTCTGAAGCATCTGCGTCACAAATGGGATGTTAATTACTCAAAATATAATGACTTTCATTTGATATAATTAACCGTCTTGAAATGTGTTACGATCAGTCGCTCCATCCGAAATTAAATATTATTGCCTTACCTTTGTATGTACAAACAAAAGTTGATCAACACCCTCAAAACCGAGTCTCAGCGTTGACTCGACGCGGCAGACGTCATAGTGCACAAGGGTGTGCGCAGTGAAAGGTGCACTCTTTTTTCTTTCTCTCATAGTCCGATGGGACACAATCTGAGAGAGACTTGCAGAACCAGCGCTTTCAAAATCGCGGGGGTATCACACCAGTTAGCCCCGCTAAAGTTAATATCTAGTGTTACCAGTTAGCTCTCTGTTAAAATCTACTCCGTGGTTCTGCTAGTTGCCGGGCGGTCAGAAGCGCGATGCGTATCAGACTTACACGGTGTAATCAACGCGGAGCTTGCAACCGGCTGATGTATCGTTGTCTTAACTGATCTTGAGTGTCCGAATAAAATTAAAGGTTGGTTGTTAGCTGTGGGAGAGGTTTACACGAGATTTTAGTTTAATGTTATTGCTTAGTGACTCAAACTTTTCCCATCATTAATATTGAAATCGGGATATTCATCATGTTTACTATTTGTTTTGAGTTGTCTATTCGTGATCATGGTGCTTGCAACAACGCCGAAATATTGGGAACTCAACACAAATAGTAAACATGGTAAATATCCCATTTTCAGTGTTAATAATAGGTGATTATATATGTATATGAACACATGATTTCGCGTCCTGCGCATTGCACATTACAGGAATTGATGGACACTGGGGACAGCGCTAAATGCGTAATAATGATTTATTACTGATTGCTATTGACAAGCAATAATAAGACTATGCTTCCCAAAGAAAAGGTTATTTTTGTCTACAGGTAATTATTGCCTTTTTTCTTGAGAATCAGCTACTCAATAAAAATAAATTAATACTAAGCCACGATACGATAGAATCTACTACACAAAGTCTTAATAAATTAACGGTACATTTGTACTGTACCGTTAATTTATTGGGACTTCTTTCTGATTACCAGTATTATCAAAGAGTATCCAGTAACAGGGTCTTGCAGTAACCTGTTACTGGGTGTTACCGTCTAACATGGTTGTATAGTTCAGGTAAGTAATCGCTCCAAGTAAAACACTGATATTCAACTGCTTGCCAACTTCAACGTGATTGGGAAAACTCTACTTTCTGAAACAGGAGTATTTTCCCCCTTAATCGCTTGCTACGATTACCATGGCGCAAAGGGGAGAGATGGGCCTCGGCTGCCTTGAACCTCACAGAAATTGTATGCAATACAGCATTATAAGAGTTGACTTTATTAAAATTTCTAACCCCAAAAGATTCGTTTCCAAGACTTAAATGCAACCTGCAACCAAGCCTTCCCGGTATGAAATCTAAAAAGATCTAGATGTATCGTGAATTCAAATACGTCAAAGAAAACTTTATTCGCTAGCTTCTACGAGTAGTAACGAGGCAACAAGACTGTTACCAGAGGCGTCTGGCGCTTGCCGTAAATTGAGAACTATTGCGATTTATCTAGATTGAAATCTTTCGTACCAAGTACGTACTTGGAGTTTTTTTTGGCTTGTGTATCTGGTACAGAGTGTCAATGTTCGTTTAATGGCACAATGTACTCGTAAGCTTAGATTAGGGAGCGAATCTTGTGATAATATGGTGTCGATGAACGGCCTTCAACTCATCCGATATATCAATCCGATTAATGACAATAAGATTCAATATGTGAATAATGATATGGCTAGAAATGGGGTGACTGGTGAGATGACGAGTAATAGAGAAGTATGGAAAAAGAAGTCATGCTGCGCCGACCCCGAATCAATTGGGATAAGGGCAGGAGAATGATGATGATGATGAGACTTGTCAGGGCTTGCAAATAGCACACATATTTGTTTCACTGTTAATTAGTGTCAAGCCTACGTAAGTCATCATCATTATCAGCCAATAGCAGTTTACTACTAGACATGTCTTTCCAAAGCCACTAACGTCTTGATAACGTCTGCCTTTCATCTCAAGTTGATCATTATATCCGAGCTCATTCATTTAATAACCGTATTACGGTTAATATTTTTCAATAAGTCTCTTAGTAGACTTCGGACAGAGGTTGATCGAGGCAAGAAAAATCTGCTCCAGTGGAGACTTGTAGGCGATTCTATCCTGGATTGAAAATGTGGTGCTGTTTTATAAAGAATAGGTGATTATAAGTTTTTAAACTGACATGGTGACACTCAATTGGGAACTCAAAACAAATAGTAAACATGGTAAGTATTCCATTTTTAGTTTTAATAATAGGTGATTATATATGTATATGTACACATAACACCTGCGTTCCCAGATGCTAGCACACTACAGGAATTGTTGGACACTGGTAACATCGTTATATGCGTAATAATGACTTATTACTGACTAGCTGTTGCCCGCGACCTTCGTCCGCGTGAAATTTTTATAAAAATATTATTTTCCCCGATTTTGCAACATTTTTCATTGATGCTCCGCTCCTATTAGTCGTAGCGTGATGTTATATAGCCTATAGCCTTTCTCGATAAATGGGCTATCCAACAATAAAATAAATTTTCAATTCGAACCAGTAGTTCCCGAGATTAACGCGTTCAACCAAACAAACTCTTCGGCTTTATAATATTATATATATAGTGTAGATTGCTACTGACACGCAATAAGAAGAAAAATACTTCCCATAGCTAAGGAGACAGTCTGCAAAACAAGGACATTTCCCTAACGCTTTCATCTTCCTCTTTATCTCCAGTCAAGGCGAGCTGCTGAACTATCCGCCACAAGCCTGAACTTCACCGACACAGTTCAGACGTACCGCACGCCGACTAAGCGTTTTATCGTTACGTCGCAGAGCTGAGCTTGTCCCGTTTATTGTACATTATTATAGAGGAAACAACGTCTTTATGAATACAGTGTGAAGTGAAGATGTGTACAAGGTGAAAACGGACTCTTCACCAGTCTCCAACATTTCGTACATGAGTTACAACTAAGTGACTGCGCAAAAATTATTGCAACTTTTTTTTTTGGGTGAAAAATCACGGTTTACAGTAAGACTCAATGTAAATCACTCAAAACATTGTGCTGATAGATGTATTTAATAATACATGGAGGTATCTAAACTAAAGATATAACATTAGGGTTTAGGCGCAGAAGGCCTAATTCTCAAAATGGCAACAGAGTCGCAAAAGGACTAGTTCTCAAAATGGCAAATTCTCTAAAAGCCTAATTCTCTGAATGGCCAATTCTCTAAAAGCCTAATTCTCTGAATGGCCAATTCTCTAAAAGCCTAATTCTCGGAATGGCCAATTCTCTAAAAGCCTAATTCTCAGAATGGCCCATTCGCTAAATGGCTAATTATCAAAATGGCACATTTTCTACAATTGGGAGTATTCTTATAAATAAAAGATTTCATTCTTTGACATAAATGCTTTGAGTTTGAGTTTTTCGGTTCCGATAAAATCAAGCCAATTTTAAGTTATACCTGTCACTTTTTTATTTTTATTTTATTTTAATGTGAATTTACCTAGCTTTGGATTTGCTAGTAGTGTATGACTCAGATAACTGTGCGTAGTGCGGAAATAAGATAGAGGTAGTAAAGTCTCACAAACAACCAGGCGCCCAGAATCAAGAAGGAGGTATTGCATATTGTTAATAGGAATCTCATAATCAAATCTACATTTAGCATGTAAGGCCACTCTATCGCATTGGATCGCAGATCTGTAATGGTAGCTGTAGGTAAGATTTCTGTAAATAAATAAATAAATACATACATCATACATTTCGATTATCATGCAGCATGCAATGAAGATAATACTTCTTCATGATTCTGGCCTCCTGGTAGTTTGTGAAATAAAATCCCTATGTCTAGTCTTCAGATATAGATAAAGTAATAAAAATAATTAAAAATGGTTTCTTGGAATAAGTTGAGTCACTGTCCGTCATTGGTGGATAACGAGAATACTGAAGAACTGGGAATAAGGGAAAGAAAAAAAAAAGATAAACAAGAAAGGCTATGTGTGATGCGTATTAATGATGCATATGGTTAATAAATAATGATTGAATATACATGGAAAATATTCCTGATGCATTTAGTTATCTCAGTAGAGAATTGGCCATTTAGAGAATTAGGCTTTTAAAGAATTGGCCATTCTGAGAATTAGGTTTTTAGAGAATTGGCCGTTCCGAGAATTAGGCTTTTAGAGAATTGGCCGTTCCGAGAATTAGGCTTTTTGAGAATTTGCCATTTTGAGAACTAGTCCTTTTGCGACCCTGTTGCCATTTTGAGAATTAGGCCTTCTGCGCCTAAACCAACATTAGCATAAGCATAGGCATAATCAGCCAATAAAATTCCCATTGATGGGAGACATGGCCTCCTCTCTATGAGAAGATATTACATTAAAAACAAGTATTTAAAAAGATGTGAAAATGTTGGAACTTGGCCTAACGTAACTAGAAGGATCCCAGGTATGATTAGGATAGAGCAAAAAATATATCGCAATGACGAGGAGAACAAGTGCCTTTTCGCTTCGTTAAGTGTCGTTTTACACCCATTAGAGATAAGAACTTTTGTACATGGTGACATTTTAAATGAAAACAAGGAAATAGCAAAATGTTTGTTGAAGCTTTAGAGCGCCAGTGGCAACCGCTTTCAAAGCGTTTCGTAATACTTTAACGACTATCAACAGGCTTAATAATTAAATAAGAAAAGATTTTAAATGTTTATAAAGGGTGTAAAAAGACCCTTAACGAAGCCGAAAGGTACTTGTTCTCCCCGTCATTGCAATAATTTTTTTGTTCTAGACCATACCTGGGAACCTTCTAGTTACGGAGATATTCGGGGTCAAAGTTCCAACTTTTACACAAGTTTTTTTTTAAATACATGTTTCTAATGTAAGATTTTTATTTTAAACACCTTCACGACCCCCATACTATTCAATCCATCATCAGCACAATGTTTTGAGTGCGTTACACTGAGTTTTTCCGTAAAACGTGATTTTTCACCCCAAAAAAAAAAGTCATTTCCCAGCAATAATTTTTGCGTAAAGTTACTTAGTTTCTGTTCGAAAGAGATACCGTGGCCCTGGAACACAAAGGGCAATGAAGGAACATGGATGGGTTTTAGTCAGTAAGAGTCTGACACTCCCTCCCACTCCACCCAGAGCGGGAGAAGTCATTTGATGATTTCCCATCCGTAAAAAAAAAAAAAAAAAAAAAAGTTACTTAGTTTGATGAACAGAATGCTTGGTTGACGGCTTCGTGAAGGGTCTGTTTACACCCTGTAGTATCTCAACTTAGCTAACTAATTAAACAGGCCTTAATTTAATAGGGCATACTGTGAAGACAATTGTAGATTGACAATTGACAGGTTTTCGAAAAAAAAAAATACATTTCCCGTTTTTCTGTCGCATCCATTGCGTTCCGTTTGTCTTATCGCTGATACAGTGTCACTTTGGCTAGGCTTGTGAAACTACTAACAATAACGCTAATAATATAGGAGTATGTTAAATCCTTCCCTCAACAAACATTTTCACTAGTTTGTAGGTCTATATTATGCTCGAAATATACAACTATTCTTTTGTCTTATTTGTTTGTTTGAATACCATTCATTGAATAACACCGCGTTTGTGGAGTGACAGGTTTCGCAGAACACAACAATACCATTCGACGAGAGAGTGGAGTGACACGCACTGTTACGTCAAATGTGACGGTACTGTGGTAGGGTAAAAGGTGCTTTGGTTTTAGTAAACTTATTTTGATGAACACTCAAAACGGGATATTTACCATGTTTACTATGTACTTGTTTTCAGTTTATTCTTGATCATCCGAAATATCGGTAAAACAAATAGTAAACATGGTAAATATCCCGTTTTCAGTGTTAATGATAACGTTATGGTTTAAAGGTCACAGCACACATATCAACTCGAGCCGTTCAGTATTCATTGTATGTAACTCCCTGCTGCAACGCACACTAATCGTTATCGTAACGTAATCGCCTCGCCTCGGGACAAGCTCACGAAACGCGGTGCGGTGCGTGGTCATCTCGCTTACGGCTCTTCGACCCCGCGCTTACGTCTCTCCGTACCCGAGCTTACGTCTCTTCGTCCACCCTTACGCACACTACCGTTGCCACGCGTGCTGTCATTTACAGGGCAACTTCCAGTCGTTTTGCCTGCGTGTTTTATTTGTAGGTTAGATTGTACAAATATAAGTATCAAAATACTAACTTAGCGCTAGTTATATCGCGCGCGCTGGCACATTCATTTTCTTTCTTTCAACCTGCGGTCGGCGAGCTGTAAGCGCAGCGCGGCGTCGTCTAGCCGTAGCCGAGTCGACGTATCAGAGCTACTGATCCGCTTGATTACGTTAGGTTGACGGTTGTTTGACGGCGAGGCGAAAGGTGATACGGTATTGATCCCTTTCCGAGTTGATATGTGTGCTGTGACCTTTAAACTGACATGGTCACAACCGAAATAAAATTAGAAATAGTGAAATTCTACCTGTCATTATCAAGATCGATATTTATGTAATTCTGTGATTTAACAATTCCGGTTTCTTTGTTTTTATACCAATAAATAATGCTATCTTTTTTACTTTCTACGATGAAATTACAACCCAAATTAATAATTCATCGTCAATTTTATTATTTTCAATAAAATTCGCCGGAGGGTAATTGGAACACTCAGTTTACAGTAGTTTCGATAACTGAGTGTTCTCGATAACAACCATGGTTTAATAAAATATTCTTTAATAAAGAATGATCGGAATATTGGACATTGACACCGTTCTGATTTTTTATTTAAATAATATTGGCTGACTGCTTTATTTTATGGTTCCTACCATGTTGTATATTGAACACGGAAATGAATGAACTGAATTAAAAACAACAACGAAATATACACAGCACAGACTGCCTCGTTGGTCTAGTGGTCATAAGCGTGACCGCTGAGCATGGGGTCCTGGGTTCGAATACCGGGTAGGGCAACGTGCTATTGGGTTTTTCCATGGATCCTGGAACTTTTCAGTAACAGCCACGGAGTCTGGATTTGCGCCCGATTGATGGCAATAGGCTCGCCCCCCATTACATGGGACTTAAAAAAACATAAATGGTGAAATGTGGGTGTACTATTATGTATGTCTCTGCCTAGCTCTTCGGGGATTACGGGCGTGATGTTATGTATATACAGGGCTTTCCGCTCGGGGCGATTAATAAACCTATAATGGGTGTAAAAAGACCCTTAACCGAGCCGAATGGCTTTTGTTCTCTCCATCATTGCTATTTTTTTTGTTCTGGACCATACCGATACCCGGAAACCTTCTAGTTACGGAGATATTGGGGATCGAAATTCCGACTTTTTCACAAGTTAAAAAAATACATTTTTTTTTAGTGTGATAACTCTAGTTTATGTACTACCATGACCTCTGTTTGATTCTTGCTTCTGATGAATGCTTGGTTGGCGGCTTCGTGAAGGGTTTACACCTTGTATACCTTTCCGATCAAGGCAGACCAAACAAACAGCCAGCTTAAAAAGCCACAAGTCCTTCATATATCCTTAATAACCTAGTTCGAACAACAAACGAGAACAAAATTATTATTTTGCATTCCACTTTCCACAAATCCCATCTCACGGAATTAGGTTCACCAAAAATTCGCGGCAAAGTTTCGGACGATCCGAAGCACTTTTGACCCGGTTTCCCCTAATCCGGACTGGGTCGGGTCGGTCTAATATTTTGTGTGGTACCGCGGGATCTTGGCACTTTGTACTGACCACGTTATTGTGGTCGCCATGATGTCTGTGGTCGGCAATTGTCTGTGTTATGAGATGTGTGTCGTGTTTTGTTTAAGTTTGAAGTTTTGGTTTGTGTTGTTTCATTTGTTTATAGGTGTTGGTTGTTTTTGAAATGGTAACTTGTTTTTTATTCTTCTGATATATTACAGACAAGTTCATTTGTTAGTTATTGTTGCTGGCCAAATTTAATACCCAAATCATCATCACCTGGACAGCCTGTTCCCAACTATGTTGGGTCAGCCTCCAGTCTAACCAGATGCAGCCGAATGCCAGTATTTTATATGGAGCGACTGCCTATCTGACCTCCACAACCCAGATAGTACTGGTTAATACCCTACCCCTTGCCCCCCCTTGTTACCCCTTGGTAAGACTGCTAAGACTTTCGGGCCACAGACTACCTATAACGACTGTCAAAAATCTACAAATAGTCTGCTGGCGGACAGACACAAAACTTCATAAATGGATACTAAAGACATAAAGTGCGGTAATTTACTAATTTACCTAGATAGATATTAATATGACCTTACTTCTATCCATCTAACTAACTTGTACAGTGTACATGTACCTAAGCAATTTCGTGTTGCTTATTGAAGCGACGTCAAGTTATCAAACTAAAAATTCATATCCATCCATTCAGTATCATATACCCACCGAATACCCAAACTCATATCATATTCACGTTATACTAGAAATACTCGTATACAATACGTACCCTTTGACCATCAGGTCGATTCGGCCTAGTTCCCATCTTCAGGTCAGCAACTACTTATAATGCATGACCGAAGTGCTATCGGAATACATATCGCCGAAAACCAATTTGTTTGACGATCCTTGTATCGAATTGTGCAGCTTCTACAATCTAAATTGGTAGATGTTGGTACATTGTAAGATGTTGTACGATTTGGATGTTGTGTGCTCGGGTTTTTTGTTCAAGAACGACTTGGATTTTCTATTTTTTTTTTTTAATTATTAGGTTTCGGTAGAAAGAATATGATAAATGCTGGGACACAGGAACCCTCTTTGAGAGAGGGAGTTGACCAGAGTGTTCGAATTTTTGGTACTCGAACAAAACGATCCGAATAAAAATAGCTAGAAGTTATTAAGAACCACCATGACAGTATAGGTCAAGAAGAAAAAATAATCAACCTAATGAACCGATTTTTATGGGACCAATCGGAAAGTATATCCTTTCACATAAAAAAAAATCAAATCAGGTTCATAAATGTTAGATGTATGAGGTAACAAACATTAAAAAAAAATAACCGAATTGAGAACCTCCTTTTTTTTTTTGAAGTCGGTTAAAAATATAATTATTCATGTAAAGGATTCACAAAACGAACAACGCATCAGAATGCAAGCTCAACACTGCACAAAGGAATGACCCGTTCCTTTAATAATTATATTAATTTATGTGTCGTCACGTCCTTCCCTCTTATGGGACAGCGAAACTTTAACTGGCCCATATAGTAAATGCACACGTAAGCCGTTATGGGAATGTGTAATGAGGTGTGTGGTCGGTGCTTGCAGAATAATATGTTCTACAAACCTGAATGTTTTGGTGGTAGAATGAACGGTAAAATTACGGCTTTGACGGCAACGGTTTGGCGCAGTGGCTGAAAGAAAAGAAAGAAAAAAATAAAGAAAGAAAGAAAGAAAAGAAAAAAAGTAAGAAAGAAAGAAAGAAAAAGTATTTATTAGTCTCGCACAGGACAAAACAAACAAAAAATGGTTCAATTAACAATAAAACAAAATGACATAAAAAAGTAAACATAAGAAAAAGATAAAACAAATGAAATTGGTTCCGTGCGAGGTCAAAAGGCCTATCTTAGCATAGTGCTGTAACATTTTTAAAAAGTCACAGCGCATTCTGATACTAGCTGGTATTCTGGCTGCTGCGCTGCATGTCGTGGGTTCGATCCCTGAACACTGCACACTGAACAAGTATTTGTATGACCTACAGATAGTTGTTCCGGGTCTGACAGTTTGTGTATGTGATTTTAAATGTTTGTTAACGCACCCACGATACGGAAGAAGTTCCTAGTGTCATCGTATAAAAAAATGCTGCTATTTGATGGTTTTGCTCACACCGTCTCTATAACCTACGTTGTACTATGTAAATGTATCATCAGTAGGTCAAACAATATTTTTGCGATTAGACCTGATCCCGTCTACAGCAAACACAATTTCTTGATTTACTCTTAACAGTAACTTGATTAAAACTTACAGTTGCCCGGTGTCTGAAAAGAAAATAATCAACGCGTCCAAATTAAACTCAAGTAGACATTACTTGAGTTGAGTTTAATTTTGAATTGGATTCAACTAGAAATAATTTTTGTATTTTTTTTTGTTCCTGAAATAAGGCGAAATTTAATCTGTTACATACTTTATTAATATTCACGTTTAATAACGTTATGCGTTTATGCTATTCGGGCCTTGTTCGACCCAGCTAATATTATAGTTCAATTTCATCGAAAACTACACAACGGACCAACACAAACACCGCAAAATTGACACTGTAAACAAAAAGATTTACTGTGAAACAATCGACCAACAGTGTACACTACAAGAACGAAGGATAAACAACAACACTATTGGAACAAATCAATTTCGCTAGCGCACGTAGAACTGTACATGGATTTTTTGGCGCGTGGCTTAAATCGGAACTAACTTCGCCATATTATTTTCTCAATATATTTATGAAAGTCACGCCTGTATTTCCCCGATTTATTTGGGCATGGTGTAATTACAGCACACCCACATTTCGTGTTATGTTTTTAAGTCCTATGTTCTAGGGAGCGAGCTCATTGACATCAACCGGGCACAAACTCAGACTCCGGACGGCTACTAAGAAATTACCAACGGAAAAACCCAATAACACCTTGATCGATTCCCCGAACTTGACCTAGACCAAAGAGGCATTCAATACATTTCACAGAACAATTTCATAAATGTTTACCAACAGCGCCACCTTGTAAACGTCATTAAAGCGCCAAAACATCCTTGTAGCTATTTATATTTACACAGCTACAAGGATGTTTTTCATTACATCTGGAGTCACTTGACCGAGTTCCAACACAAAGGAATCTAACTTTTATCTCTTTAAGAGAGGCATTTATTGCGGTCAGCATGAAGGTCTACAGATCAAAGGAGTACTATAAAATATCTTGTTGAAGGTAGAAGCGTTTATAGGCTTTTCTTGATTTATTTGTTCGAGATGGACGAGACAGATAATTCTCTCGTATCTGGTAAAGATCTCGGCGTTGTAAAAAAGTTAATTGTTGGCGTAGTTTTGATTATGGTGTACCGGAATGATTTTTGAAAGTTTGATTGATGATTTTGATTTGTATTTGTTTCTACGCGTTGTATTTGCTGTTATAGCAAAATATAGATATGTATAGAGGTCAAAATATGGAATATATATTGTGTTTTGTAACTTCTGTATTTGTAGTGTTGCAAGCCCTTTGTTTTATTATTTTTGTGGAAGTTAACAGATAGATGGACTAAAGATCTTAAAACAAGTTGTCTGGGTCAGACTGGCTATAGAAGGCAGAGGTCAGAGTGTTGTGGCAGCTTGGGAGAGGACTATGTCCAGCTGAACTCTGCGATAGACTGTGAATTGAAAATTTTATTAAAGCATGTAAAAACAGATATATTTATCATTGGAACTTTGGTATGTAATGGGTGGTTATTCATCCACGAACCAACCTAGACAAGTGCGGCTTACCCGAAGAACGACCCGAGCGGTGGTTGTTATTTAGATACAGAATATGATAGCTTAAAAACAAAATAGTTTTGGGTATTTCCTTCTTCTGACTATCACAGTGAAAGATTTTCAAGAATGGAAGCCATTTTGAAACAAGTTGTTTCTGAATTAATCAACGTAACAATGCATCCTCTTAAAGGGTAGGTACATGACTTATCTAAAATTAGCCACTAGTCGGCATTTATCATTCACAAACGGCTAAACGATCCATTTCCTTAGGAGGATGACTCTCGTAACTCTTTGTTACTTGGTAACTGAGGAAATGATAATTTAGAACATCGCTTAACTTGCGTAAGTCGCTGACACATTCTGTGATAATTTCAGTACTTACTGAAACATACCAGTTCTTCTTCTTCTTCTTTGCGTGTCGATAGACTCAAATAATACCCGACCAGTATATTGCCACCTGCACAGCTCTGTCGTTTGCTTCGTTTTTTTTTTCGGTGCAGGTGGCTGTGCAGGATGGGCAAGAAAGGAGGTGGGGCATATCCTACAGAGGGGCCCCACACTGACATTGTGTTTGGGACGGGTCGATGATACCCCATTTGGCCAGATTATTTCTAAAGCGGCCAACCTGGGCCCACAAACGGTTAAGTGATTTCCACATTGGCCACTGCAGTTCCTGTCCAGGAGAAAGATGTGAAATGATATAGATATATATATGATGACTCATACCAGTTTAAAATGTTAGTATACTTTTATTATCTAACAGGGATACTATCACCAAAGAGTGTTCAGGGGTTGCTTTTGTAAGGGATTCATGATCACAAATGATTTGTAGGATCTCACCTATATAGTTTGATTAGGTTTTATGGTGATAAAACTCTTGATAGTATTACTCTGGGCGAACTTATCAAGATATTGCACAGGATAGAGGCTTGGAAGGAGAAAGGGGAGGCCTTTGCCCAGCAGTGGGACACTCAATAGGCTAACAAAACTACTTATTATAACTTAATCACTTCATGGTGATTACTCGGCTATTGTTAGTCTTGGTTACTACCCCTACAGTTATATCAAACTTTCGATATTTTGTTTAAAAAAAATTAATTACATCAGTTAATGTTATAAATTATAATTCACAAACCAAACTGATTAATTACCGAAACCAAATACCAAACATTACGGTTTACCCGTTCACCACATAACCGAGTACATATAAAGTAGTAGCAAATTGAAATATCATTGTTTTTCACGCCAACTTAGCTCCGATCCAATCAAATGACCCACTGATCCGGGTTATTATAAATCGGACGTAAATACCTTTATTTATTTACTAAGAGAATTTATTTCGAAGCTATATTAGAGCTAAGTTGTGAGATGATTGATCGTGGTACGAGGTTAGGTAGCCTTATTGCGATTGAATTTCAGATTGGTGACTATTCTTGGTAATTCTTGGTATATTATGATGTAGCCTTACAGTCCTTACTTGTTGTCGATGGCTGAAAAGGTCGTCAATTGTAACCTTTTTAAATGTGCACCTTAATCAGTCTACAGGGTGTAAGCGGACCCTTCACGAAGCCGTCGACCAAGCATTATGTCCATCAAACTAAGTAACTTTACGCAAAAATTATTGCTGGGAAACGACTTTTTTTTTGGGTGAAAAATCACGTTTTACGGTAGGCCTCAAAGTAACGCACTCAAAACATTGTGCTGATGGATGGATTGATTAGTACGGGGGTCGTGGAGGTGGTTAAAAATGTTACATTAAAAATATGTATTTTAAAATATAACTTGTGAAAAAGTTGGATCTTTGATTTCCAATATCTCCGTAACTAGAAGGTCCTCAGGGTTGGTCTAAAACAAAAAAAATATCACAATGATGGGGGAAACAAGTGCCTTTCAGCTTCGTTAAGGGTCTTGTTACACCCTTTATAATGTCCTCACTGCTGAGACACAGGCTACCTATCATGTGTGAGTGAGGACCTAATCAATTACGTGGCCCAATGCGGGTTGGTGGAGGTTGCCTAATGTCTCTGATTTTTTGGTTTTAGGATATGTCTCCCGGTGGTTTTACCTGACCGAGGAGGGTAATATGTTTATCAGCCTATAATGTATGTTTGTTCTTTTGTGGGACTCTAGAGACCAAACGCGTGGGCCGATTTTGATGATCCTCCGAGTGTCACTGAAGACATGACAATTATCAAGTACGTAACTTTAGATAGTAACGCTTTAATTACTATACACTCCGACTCCACCAGAGCGGAATTGAGCGGAGCGGAGAGATGTGCAGGAATCGACCAATAGTAAATGGTTGAAATCCGCATCGAGTCTCTTGTTCCCTGTTATTGGTTGAATCTTGCACATCGCCGCACCGCTCCGCTCGTCTACACTTTGGTGGAGTCCAGGCCTTAGGGCAGTAGAGATGAGACCCAAACAAAACCCATGGGCCTAAACATGGAATCATCACTTCAGGCTCACCACTATTCGCTCGCATATTGCTATTGCCTCGAAATTGGGTTGCGGAGATCAATAAAAGCAGTCGCTTGGCATAAAATTCGGATATTCAGTAGCACCCGTTTAGGCTGAAAGCTGGCCTCGATAAAATTATTGTTACGTAAAGTAGGCAGATAAGCGATGATTTGGGTACTAATTTATGTGCACCTGCTACAAATAATAAGACTTCAGCCCATTTATATGATTTAATAGGTTTGTTTTAGAATACGTAAAGACTTAATTAATTATTACAATGCAGTACTTTTCCTTTTATTTCGACAGCGAGGTTGACAACTTAAAGTGAAATTAATGTCTAACTTAGCCTAGGCTGAAAGTCAGTAAAGTCAAACAAGTCAAATCTAAAAAAAAACCAAATATATTGTACTAAATAAATTACTTTTAAAACTTCTTAGAATTAATTTGTTTTGTGACCGATGTCTAAATGACGTTTTCGCATAATTTAGTTCAGTTTAATTTGTTTTCTTGTATTAATATATGTCTGCAATTAATATCTATTAAAAAGCTGTTTTGTGGAATATTTATAAGTATTTAGAGAGATATACGGTTTTAAATAACTATAATTCATCATCATCTGCCTAGCCTTTTCCCAACTACGATTGTGTTGGGGTCGGCTTCCAGTCAATCCGGATGCAGCTGAATATCAGTATTTTCCATGGAGCGAATGCCTTTGTGACCTCCACAACCCAGTCAGTTACTGAGTAATACAATACCCCTTGGTAAGATAACTATAATTATATTAAATGTAGATCGTAGCAACGCGACGTTCTCTAGTTTCTGAAGCCCCCATGAGAAAAAGATATCTTTTTATAAATACATATACTTCATTACTTAACCCCATGGTTTGTAATCGCAGGCTGTACAGATTGATTGATTAAAAACAGTGATGGTTTCCGAATACGTGATTATCAACCCTTATAAGTTGTTGAGAGCAGCGGTGGCCGAATGGTGGCGACCCCGACTTACGAACAGTAAGTCGTGGGTTCGAACCGAACCCAATTTATTTCATCACCATTGCTCTCAAAAACGGTGAAGGAAAACATCGTGAGGAAACCGGCATGTCCTAGAACCTAAAAATTGGAAGACATGTGACATCTACCAACCCGTGGATTCCAGCCCATTCCCTCTCATAGAGAGGAGGCCGTGTGTCCCAGCAGTGGGAACATTATAGGCTGATTATGCCTAGGTAGGTCTAGGTAGGTACTTTTGAAATCGCTATAATTTTCTCTCAGTTCATCGTTGTGGTACAGACGCAAGCACATCAAGCTACCCGAAACTGTCAGATTTTCCCAATCAACCTTGAACCTAATGCTTTAGCGTTAAAGTTGAAAATCTATTAATGAAATGTGACAGATTGTAGTAGCTCGATGTCTGTACATTTATTTTACATACTTAAGTAAGTATTTTCATTTTATAACTCAATGACAAATTCTCCGAAATTTATATGTTAAATAAAACATAGTTTTATCATCTAAAGTTACTAAGAGCGTACCTAGGGACAACGCTCCAATTACTCACATTGTTGTAATATTAAAGTGTCACAAAATTCTATAAACCCATTTGTCACGGGCCCTTCAAATGGTGTGCTCACCCTTTTATAAAGACATTTAATACTTACATTTGGACCAATGAGAGGGATTAGTTCGGACTTGGTTTTGTAATGCGGTGGCAAAGAGTAAATCAACAAAATGTAGAAGTGATTAGAAGCGTCCTGTATTTTGCCTATAACTGTCACGTTAGTTCAGTCAGTTGTCAGTTATACAGGATTTAGACACCTGAATCATCCTTTAAGTTAGTGAGTCTATCCGTTATATTAAACAACTTTCCGAAAAAAAAAACATATCTCTGATTATTGAAAAAAAATATCTATTCATACATGTATCGGAACAGTCTGTCCACTGTTTTCTATTAGAATTTGTATTTTTTTTTTACGAATCAGATATGAGTTTCTTTGGGAGAATTGTTTAACATCAGAAGTTTACTAAATTGTCACCCTGTATTTTAAGTAAGTCTATCAGCATTCGTTATCCCGGGTATTATCGAAATGAAGGGCTACGATTTTCAATTTTCAAGATAGGGTCAACAATATGATTTGTGACAATATTAATTGCATTCACTTAATTTCTGAAAGCTTGTCTTGTTTTTTTTTTCAAAACTTGAACGTTGACTTTAATGTCGCATCTGCGAACTTGTATATCCCATACTCTGAGTACATTATCGAGCATCTTCACGCAGTCGCAGTTGTAATCCTTTTAACGCCGATGCGAAAATTATTTTACATATCGTTTTGTGTTCTATCACTATCTCATAGGGTCGAAATTTATTTATCTACATATATTTGTGAGGTCCTGTAGGACACAGATGTTCAAGCAAGTGTCTGCCTTGATTACACCAACGGAATACGAATCTAATTTGTGTGCAGTAGTATTGGTATCGGATCAGCTGGGCTTGTGGGCTTGTCACAAGATAATGGATTTAAGAACGTTCACTGAATACTTATTATACAGGTTTGTTTTGCGGGGATTTTGACGTGGATGGGAATTTAATTATGCATTCAATGTAAGGGGTACAGTGTCTTTATTTAGTACGTGGTACGTGTCCCGGGGTTTGGGTGTGCCCCTTTTTAGGTGCCTGAAATAAACGGATTTGCAGTAAGTAGTTGAATAAATTGATCGTTGAAAATTGGGCATAACAAGCTGACCATTTTGAATCCTTTTGCGTTAGATTATTTTAGAAATGTTAAGACTTGGTAACATTTTTTAAATATTTATTTATAGATAGGGGAACCAACAGCTATGACAAATGAATAACTATTGTATAGGCCACACAGAGCCAATTACAGGTTCTCACGAGAAAACACATAAAAGATAGTAGAAATCTTAGGATCACTAGATAACAAGCATGATAAAAATAAAATAAAAGGAATTAAAATAATATACAATAAGCACTACAAAAACTCTGACACCAGGCTAAGCATTAATGACACGGGGAAAAAAGAAAAAAAAACACTACGCCCTTTTAAAAAGTTAGCATTCAGCCAAGTGCGTGCTGAATAGGTTTTGGTGTTAAATGGGTCAAATGAGAACTCTTTACAAAGAATATTGAAGTCCTTACTCGCTCGCACTATGTATGAGTTTTGCCTGTAGTTAGATGAGGAAAAAGGAATGGAGATAGGTGGATTAAATCTAACTGATCTCTGGGGGACATTGAAATGCAATTTATTCAGGAGATCAGGACAGATTATATCAAGATATTATAAATTCAACTCATATTTTAATTGCGCACAATTTAGTTCAACCAGCAATGACTAATAAGAAATATATCTTCGAGATATATAATGACGTTCTTTTACGGCTATTTGAAACAGAAATATACCCTGATAGCTCTGTCTAATGTAAGTGATATTGTTTGAGTACACCAAATGACTTTATCTTTATGTTACAAATATATTTTTATTACTATAAAAGTAATGGAGTCGAATATTTTAACAAATCCATCTCGGTTAAGTGGTTTACAAACTTTCTGAACACAATTTTCCCAATCAGGCCACTTGCCAGAATCCATATAAAGTAATTTAGTTGTACAGATATTGAAATTGTTAGTCTAAGAATTTATGGAAATAAATCATCTCTTTAATTCTGTGAATTTTCTTTGGAAAATATAAATAACTAGCAGCCCGTCCCGGCTTCGCACGGGTGGTCATTTTTAAATATAGCCTATGTTAATCAGGGTTAATGTAGCTTTCAAAAGGTGAATTTTTTTTTGAAATCGGCACAGTTGTTTTTGAGTTTATTCATTACAAATATACACACACACAAAAATACAAATCTTTCCTCTTTATAATATTAGTAAGATAACGTCCCACCTGGAACTTATTATTTTAGTTTTAGGTCCCGTTGGATATGGGTAGCTGGGCTAAACTGGTTCATCATCTTCCTACCGTTGTCCCATGTTACTTGACTAAGATACAACACGTTTTTTTCGTATATAAGGTGACTGGTAATTAGTGGCCTATACTTAACCACGTGACTGTACTCATGATAAAAAACAACTTCCCCAAAGAAAAACTTCTTTTAAACGGCTAACAGCTGTTAGGTCACAGGCGCGCGCTTGCGAATTTCATACGGCTGTTGTGTTATTGTGATAAAAATCGGGGTATTAAAAAAAAATTGGGAAAGTTTTTGTTTTCATGACTACAATCACGTGTTTAAGTATCGGTCACTAATTACTAGTCAACCTATATATTCTTCTGCCGCCACGCTATCATTTACTCATTATTTTGACAGTAGCAGATCCAAAAACATCATGCTATGACCTAGACTCTGGTCTAGAACCTCTGCACCATTCTGTTAAACACATCTCCGGAACATAAACGAATTAAAGATCTCCACAGAACATCCTGAAAATTCCTGAATCAACATACAAATTCCTATTAAAATTTTATGGAGCATAGCAAATATAATCGTATTAATAGGCTGCGTTAAGTAAATTGGCCCATAATTCCTACTGTTTTCGAGTATTATGCAAATCGCCTTGAACTAATTCAATTTTTGTTGGCTCGTAATAATTAAAGTCATTTGAATTTATATGCTCGTAATCCGTATGCTCTTGTTCGCATACATTTGCTTTTAGCATTGTTTGTTTGTACTGTTTTATCGTTTTACCTGCAATCGTAACGTTGCTTTATCCTTTTAAATTGATCGGTCTTTTTTGTTTGTTTTCCATGCGGATTTTCTCTGTACGTGTGTTGTTTGCTTCAGTTTGTTACGATGCTTTTATTACGTGGCGCCTCTTTTTCTTCTTTACGGTTTTAGTCGTTGTTTACAACTATAAGAACGGATTTTACCAATGAAATCGAACGTGTTCAAGACTGTTCAATATATTTTATAGCAATAATGTCGACTTGCCGACGACTCGGACACAATTTATTCGGACACTTTGTCCGAATCGACACCTTTTAATTTTATTACTTTTTTCACTGACGATTCGGACACCCTCAAAATATTGCTTTTATGTACAGTCAGGGAGAAGAGTAGCTTGATGGATTTTTTTTTTCATGCTGTACCTATGTACCTTTTTGGTGACTAAAATATGCCGCTGTAAGCTGTCAAAATTGTACTGGTAACCCTCTTTTTCTAGAAATTATAGTTTAATACTCTTCTCCCTGACTGTACATAATAGCAATATTTTGAGGGTGTCCGAATCGTTAGTGAAAAAAGTGTTAAAATTTAAAGGTATCGATTCGGACAAGGTGTCCGAATAAATTGTGTCCGAGTCGTCGGCAAGTCATAATGTCAGTGAAAGCTCTTGAACGCGGTTTAGATGTGCTGATTCCGTTCATTTTCGTTGCTGAAATTCGCTCTAAAACGAAGTTTTCATTTGTTTCTGTTGTGATACTTATGAACATTCTAGCTGATGTATACATGGTGTGATGTAGGTATCATTCGAGTACTTACAATATTTAATTAAAAGCAGCTGCTGTTTTTTGCCCGAGTCAAGGAGCGTGTATAAATGCCGTGTTCCGGCCTTATTTAATATAATATAATAACCAGTTTCGCTTGATCCTTATCACTGGTCGAACAAATTATATGTGAAGTTGTCCGGACAATGTACATTGGTGTTCTTAATTTAGAAGTGCTAGCTAATTTTTTGCAGAAGTCTTGTACTTTGATCTTATTTTAATAATTTATGCTTGAATAATAATTTTGAATTACACGGTTGTGAAGCTAAACAAGGTGTTTTAACGCTTTAAATTATAGAATCAAGTTTAGTTTCTTTATAATCACGTTGTATTTTTTCCATTTATTTTGCGGCAGCTGTTTTTCAAATCTAGGGTCGTAATATTTTTATAGCCTACTTAAGGATCTGACCTTTTTGGTCTCGAATCACCTTTCCACTAAGTTGAAAGTTCTAAAAACATTTTCAGAGTCCTATAAAAACTTGTAAACCTAAAACTCTTTACTTAAGATTTATACATTTTGTATTCTTAGGCCTGAAACCGCGTAAAGCGGACGCCCGCGCGGTTTCATACAAAAGTGCTCTGCTGTGGGTGCACCTTTGTATGTTAGTTGGCGGTAAACCTTTCTTAGGTGGATGGTATGATTTAAGTAAATCGTAGGTTTAAATCTCGCAATAAGATGGTGTACAATAACAACATGCAATCTTTTCATTTGTTTTGTAGCTGGGTTCTGGAGGAGCTCGTGGCTCGTATTATTTAAATAACAGCCGCTCGGGTCGATCTTTAGGTTAAGTTGCGCTTGCCTAGGTTGCGCCGTGGATGGTTGACCCATTACATACCGAATTTTGGAAAGCACGTTAAGTTGTGTCCCGGCTGTCATTTGTAGACCTTTGAAAGACGCTACAGGTAGTCAGTGGACCGACAGTCTGGCAAGCAGTCTTACCAAAGGTCTTACTTAGTACTAACTGGGTTCAGGTCAGATAGGTAGTCGCTCTATTTAAAATACTGGTATTCAGCTGCTTGCAGTTAGATTAGAAGCCTAAAAAAGGCTACAATGATGATGAACATTTTCATTGACCGAAATCAGACTATATTGTGCTCTACTAAAGTATTATTTTGTTTACCGTATTGACTGAAAACTATTTTTGTGTAACTAAATACACGAGTGACTTGCGTTGTGCATGTGCAGTTATCGCGAGGAAATGGAAAAATCACTGTGACAGTACCGTCACGGTGCGGCCGCCACATTTTATAAAAAGTTTATTTTATTTATGGTCGGTACGGAGTAGAACTTTTATTGATTTTTTTTCCATATAAATCTAAAATAGCAGTACCTTATTGTTATGGTTAACACTGGGAAGTGGTCAACGTGTTTTGCGGGACTGTCTTAGTAAGTCTGCCGTTAAAAAAAGTGCTGATCTTGATTTTGAATGATATATCATAAAGAACGACTGCCTTGTTGGTCGACTGTTGAGCAGAGCTCTTGGGTTCAATTCCCAAGTCGGGCCATGTTTTCCTTCAGAAATTTCTCAGTAGCAGACACGGAGTCTGGATTTCGCCCGTTTGATGGCAATAGGATTGTCTCAAATTACATGGGACTTAAACATAAACCCAATATTTTCACTTTATGTCTGTTGTCTGTTGTGAACATAATAGAAATTATCGTATTGTCGTTGTTTACTGATTTAAATAAAAACAGAAACTCAAACTATACTCTAACATTCGTTAAAAATAAACTGTGTCAAACTCTTTTATCGACCCCTCTGTGGTCTAAATCAAAGTTCAGTGAGCGCAGTCGGGGTCTAATAAATCTATTAGCAGTGAATCGAGAGGTCTAATTTAAAATCGAGTGTGTTTTGTTTCGTTTAACTGGTTTATTCGTAGTTGGGGGTTTAGTTGAAACGACGGGTGGTTTTTTGTAATTTGGGTTATTGTTCGTTATTCGTGCAAATAAAGTGTTTTAGCTCTTTATAATACCTAGACGTAATTCACAGGTCAAGCTGTAGAAAGATTTGTCATAAGTCTGCCTATATTTTTATTTATTAGTATTTTCATTATTTATAAAGTACAAATAGATCATCATCATCATCTGCCTAGCCTTTTCCCAACTATATTGGGGTAGGCTTCCAGTCTAACCGGATGCACCTGAATACCAGTATTTTACATGGAGAGACTGCCTATATCACCTATATGTCCTCTACAACCCAGTTATACGATACCCCTTGGTAAGACTGGTTGTGGTTGAAAGTACAAATATTATATTCATATATGTATATGTACAATTATCATCATCATCATCATCTTCCTGCCCTTGTCCTATGTTACTTGGGGTCGGCGCAAGTATCAAAATGAGAAAAGAATAACAGGGCCTCAAAAAATTCTTCCACATCGCTGTCAATAGGAAAAGTTCCCAAAAAGCCAACCCTCTGGTCACGTGAAGAGTCGACCAACTTCTTGGAGATATCCAGAAATACTAAGTGGGCACCAATTGGACACAAATCCAGTCTCAGTGGCTGCTACTGAGAAATGTCTCAAGAAAAAACCCAATAACACTTTTCCCGACGCGGGAATCGAACTCCAGGACCTCAAGCTCACCGTTCGCGCCTGCGTCCATTAGACCAATGAGGCAGTATCTTCAAGGCATAATAGAAGCATAGACTTATGAATATTAATCGCAACTAAGTTATTTTAATAATTAATTAATTCAACATATCATCTGTGCCGTAATTACTAGTAACACAACAATTACACAGGCATTATTAATGAAGTAATATTACGTAACAAGAACACATTAATATTTAGTTGGCAACTAGGCTTCGTTTATGTTGTAATCTATTGTCGTCTTTAGATTCTGAATATCTCATGTAGGTATGATTTAATGTTTAATGCTGAGAATGTTTGTCGTACATACCTAAATGTTGAAATTAGAGGCTTCATCTCAACTTCATGAAAAGTACATACTTCATGTAAGTTTGGATGTAGGGCGTAATCGTCGGAATTACTGATCCGATTCCGAATATTTTTTACTATTAGGAAGCTACAGTTATTAGCAAGCTACTTATCCCTGAGTATCACAGCACAGGCTATATTTCGTTATTAAGACGTACCTGAGTCACAATTTCCGACCACAATAGCAGCGAAGCTGCGGGCACAGCTAGTTTAAAATATTTTGGTTATTGCAAAGTTGACAGTATAGAAAATTTCTTCTATGAATTATTTTAACGGTTAAAAAAGTGTATGTTCTGGTTATCTTTTAATTTTTGCGGGATGAATATAAAGATGTTAATAGACCCTCAACAAAGCCAAAAAGCACTTGTTCTCCTTGTCATTGCGATATTTTTTTTATTCTATACCATACCTGGAAACCTTCTAGTTACAGGAGATATTTTTGCTCAAAGTTCCAACTTTTCATTAAAAAAAAACAACTTTTTAAAATTATAACTTTACTTTAAATACCTCCATGACCCGTTTTCTATTCAATGCATACATCAGCACAATGTTTTGAGTGCGTTACATTGAGTTTTACCGTAGAATGTGATTTTTGGCAAAAGTCGTTTCCCAGCAATCATTTTTGCGTAGGATTACTTAGTTTGATTTACAGAATGCTGACGGCTTTGTGAAGGGTCCGTTTACACCTTGTATTGTCCGCTTCAGGGTAGTTAGGGAAGGGAGCAGAATTACATAGGGCCTTTTGACCGCTAGAGCATAAACGCATGCGAGTGCTCTCCACGCCAAGCCACAATTTCATATACCAAATTGTCACATATTTGTGTCGTTTGGCGGACAGGACACGCGCTTGCTTGTCACGTATATGTGACAGTGGCTTTCAAAGGGTTTAGCTCCGTTTCTTGATTCTTCTGTTGATACTAAGCAGGTTCAGTTAATCAACGATTACGACAGGCCTTTCTAAGTTGGTTCTTTGTTTACTAACCGCAGTTAGTTGACTTGTCACGTAGGTACTAGGGCTGATGTCTATATTAGGTATCGATACTATCGTAACAAGCTACTGATGCAAACCAGCCGATATCATCTATTTGTGTCAATCCTATTCTACGGAAATAGCGATTGAATGACTATTCGGTTATAGCAGCTCAAGGTATTTTAGTGAAAGCCTTATTCGTGATGTGAATCAGATGCTTTACGATTATTATTCATTTTATATCTTTGTTGTTATAGTTTCAAACAAATTGGTGAGGTCATTCTTTTTCGTTCAGAAACAAAAAATAAAACGGCCAAGTGAGAGTCGGACTCGCACTTCAAGGGTTTAACAGGTACAGAGTAAAATGGATGTGACATACTGACGGAAAGACAGATAAGTAGACAGACAGGTCGAATCTAAAAGGGTTCCCTTTTTTGCAGTTTGGCCACGGAACCCTAAAAAGTTTGAAACACGGATTCTATGAGTGAACTATAAGCTATATATTAGCTTATGGTTCATTACCTAATGCTAACTAGA
Organism: Noctua pronuba; assembly: GCA_905220335.1. Lineage (NCBI taxonomy): Eukaryota > Metazoa > Arthropoda > Insecta > Lepidoptera > Noctuidae > Noctua > Noctua pronuba. The sequence goes on from LR999902.1 coordinate 12,084,192, forward strand.
AATCAAGATGAAGTAGCTTTAGAAAATACTGTCCAAAACAAAATTCCAAACCTAACTTGCATCATCAGAATTGCAGAAAAGTAAACTGAACTAAAAATAACACAAAAAACATGACTAGAAAATCTCGAGCAACGAGGTAGTTAAAAGTAATAAACTACAGCCATATTGAACTGAAAAATAAGTGGATACATACAAAGGTTTTCATTCAGTTTGATTCAATTATCCTCACAAAACATTTGCTGTACACGGATTGGCGTCACGATTCCAATTTTATTTTAAAAACTTTGTAAATATGTAACTCGATGTGAAAGGCTTGTCACAAACAGAATTTTATAAAGAGCTTTACTGGTACGTAGAAAATAATTTGAATGGACAAGTTGGATTTGTACTAAAAGAATCAAAATAATGGTAGATATAAAATATTTATAATTTGTACTGATTCCGCACATTTTTTTCAACGATACGTCTATATTTATTTTATACAATTACATAAGATTAAAGTGTCTGTTTGTAATTTCAAAATAGCAGTTTTTTACTGAATGCATAATTATTAAAGTTTATACGGTACTTATAACGAAAAACCATTTTTTTTTAAATTTTGTCTGTCTGTCTATATAGGGTGACTGATAAATTAGTGACCGATACTTATACACGTGATTGTACTCATGATAACAAACAACTTTTTTATACTCATTCAATGTTATCACAATAACACAAAGTAAGCGCCTGTTTGGCCAGGACAAACTATTACCATCAAAGTAAATGCTCCAAACATGCTCTTGAAAGAGTCTTCCCACTACACCGTATATACACACATATACATCGTGACTCGTATGCGACATAATAATGAATAATATTTTTATTCTTCATACACAAATCTACAATCTCATAAATACCTATTTTTTAAATAAATGTTTACTAGTCATTGAATACATGAGTGGGCTGCCATTGTAAGACGACTAAAAAATCACGGTGTATATACCGTGACGGGCTAAGATCGTATCAGACAAAAAAATATTCCTTGGATTGAACAGTATGACACTATACCCACTAGTCCGTTCCGCCACCGACCAACACCGTAGCGTGCCATGCACGGAGCTTCAACGTCGGTGAGAATATCTTGCCTTCACTGTTGGTACAGTGTAGTAGGCAGACACCTTTATTCATAAATTATCACCAGTTGCAGATACCCGTTAGTCCTAGTACCACTTTAAACTAGAGCCCGCGAGTCCCGCCTCTATGCAGTACAAGTTCAATTGTTTGCGAAGCTCAATTGCATTGTCGGTGCCGATCGACCTATTTGAGTCGATTGCACTTGCTTTCGATGCAATGAAACTGGAAGAGGAAACAGCATTGCTTCCCATTTGTAGAATTGCCGTCCACTTATCCTGTTTATCGTCGCGTTAACAGGGGCGCCATCTAGCGTGAACGGCGGGAGTGCGCTAACTTGTAACTTTTGTGAGGTGAATAGATCACTGGTCTCCGTCTTCTTTTTTTGTATGGCCCCTAAGATTTACAACAAAATACCTCAGTCTTACAAAGCTCTGACTACAAATTTATTTAAAAACAAGATTGTAAATTTATTAACAGACAAATGTCACTATGATATAAATAACTTTCTATCGGATACCTTTTGACATATATTACCTTTTGATATATTTTTTTCCTTTTGACATTGTCTAGTTTTGCTTCCGTAGCTTGTGCTTTACTAATGGGCAATTGATTTAATGTCAACTAGCTTATGTCTGCGGCTTCGCTCATGTTGAGATCGGTTATTGTCCTACAGGATCATATTATCGGGATAAAAAGTATCCTATGTATTAATCCAGGTTACAAACTATCAGTGTGCCAAATTTCATTCAAAACTGTTCAGTAGTTTTGGCGTGAAAGAGTAACAAACATCCATCCATTTATCCAACCTCAGAAACTTTCGCATTTACAATAATAGTAAGATAATAAGATTTAGGCAGTACTTTAATGTATTAAACTGCCTCGTTGATCGAGTGTTCGCAAGCGCGACTGCTGAGCATGAGGTTCAAAGTTCGATTCCCAGGTCAGACAAAGTGTTATTGGGTTTTTCCATCAGAAATTGCTTAGTAGCAGCCACGGAGTCTGGATTTGTGTGCGGTAAAGATTCACCGTCCAATACTTTAATAACTAGCGAAATGTGGTTGTAATATAAGGTACACCTCTGCCTATGCTTTGGGGACAAACAGGGGTGATGCTTTGTTATTTGTGTTAATTAACGCATAATAAATACATCGGACTGTAGTGTGTAAAACGCTGAAAAGCTAGTAATTACCAAAACCACTGTCTTATTAGTCCTACATTACGTGTTACATTGAACCCAACTTTTTTGCAAAATTCTTGAACGTACCATGTAAAAAATATGTGCATAATAAGTAGCAATATTTTAATAGCGCGCTAGCCTTCAATTAGCAGACTGTTGAACAACTTAATATTATATTATAGCCTTGACTCTGTGCAAGCGGTATTAAGGGGCCCGGAGGCGAGCTCGCTAGTATGGAGAGATTCTGCATCTTTTATGATATCTTTAGGGGTGCGTAAAAATTGTCTTCTGGAGTGCTGAAATGTAGGTACGCGTCAGTCTTACTAGGTTCCTTGTTAACATCATGTGTTTGGAACGAAAATCAACACCTGCTGTTTAGTAGTTTATAAGTTTTTTTAAAATTCATTTCTCTAAAATATTATTTACAATTTTAAATATTTTTATACAAAGCAATCTAAAAACACATTTAAAAATATAAAAAAATAGTAACTGACAATCGGTCTTATCAAGGGATATCGTATTACCCAGTATTAACTGGGTTATGGAGATCAGATAGGCAGTCGCTCCATGTAAAATACTGGTATTAGCTGCATCCGGTTAGACTGGAAGTCGACCCCAAAATAGATGGGAAAAGGCTAGGCAGATAATGAAACTTGATATGAGTGGGTGATACCCCCTGCAGCAATTGCTCACCACCCATTCTGTATGCATAGGTCGTCTTGGCGCTCTACTATATACAAAAATGTAAAAACCTTCGAAAACCAGCGACTCGATACATTGAACGAAAAGCGCCAAATACGGAAAGAGAGACCTAAGCCCTCCTACACCTACACCTATAACTCTACCGGTCAACTCTACTGCTTTCGTTGTGACCGGGTATTTAGGAGCAAATTCGGTCTGGCCAGTCATATAAGGGCCCACGCAAGGAAATAGCATTAAAGGGTCGCCGTTACCGAAATCGGTAAGGAGGACTATAATATATCCATTTGTTTAAACTGATGATAATTTCAAAGTAAAAAAGCACTTGCCTTCCATGAAGCCTTTCATACATTGCAAGCCAGCCTGTAGACGCCTATAAATATTCCGTGTTAATTAATGTGTACTGTGTCCCTAGCAGGAAAGCGTTCTATCAGCCAGAATTATCGCCTTCGGCCATCTTGAAAATAAAACAAAAATAAATGACGCCCGCATATCTGGTTCATAAAATGCAACTTGTCTTAGGCAAGCCATACACCATTCGATTTATTGCTCCCTATATCGTGGCATCGCAAGAAAATCTGATAATTCAAATTGAATAGAAATTGTTAGAAATATCGTTAGCGATGTGCAGTTCGCAGCAATTTATCTGAAGACTTTTGAATCGTAACTAAAGATGGCTCCGATATGGAAGACTAAGATTCTTTGTATTGTTGGTGCTATTACGCCTACAGTACACGTGCAAAGTCTTAAATACTAACTTTTATCTGCTGCTTTGTTCGCGTGGGTGTTACCCCTCCGGAAAGTTTTACTGGGATAGAAAATATAGTATGACCTAAAGCAAGTCATGGTCTAATTGTGTGCTTTTCATTCAACTCCGTTGAGTTGGCAACTAGTGTTTTTTTTTATCCGCAGCTTCAATCTCGTTAATTTTAGTAGCCTATGTGTTACCAGTCACAGTTTATTTTAATTCGTCTAGCCGTTTCAGCGTGTAGGAGTAAGAAAGAAAGAAAAAGAAAAAAAATGTTAACAGCTTGCACGTCGTGACTGCGACAAGCAGGTTACCACTCACCATGATGTGTGTGTGTGTGTGTGTAAGAAACATAGACACACACGCAGATTTTTCGCATTTACAGTAGTGTTGTGATTAGTCAGAATAAGGCAATATTGTTAGCCAATAAACTGTCTTGTCCTGTAGAATAGCACTTCCGACAAAGAAAAGGCAGATTGACGTTATGTCAGTCAGTCCACCGTATAAGTCGTGAAAGACTGATTGGAAGGTGTATAGTCGGCTTTATACTGGTCAAAGATTTCATGTTTTTATTGCAAAAGTGATGCAGTGTCCCTTGCAGGGTAAGCAGAGACGTAAAATCGAATGTCAGTTATGACAGAGATAGCTACTGCGATTTTCTTGTAAGCTTTAAAATGTTTTGCGTTTAATTTTTTTAGCGGTTAAGAGCTTCATGTTTTATGTTTTCATGTATGTAGGTATGTGTGTCAGTAAAGCTACTGAGGTGTCTGATGAGATGATGAGAAATAGAGTGAATCCGGAACCGGGCGGTGCGCCTCACCACTTGGTGGACTAAACAGGATGTAAGGGACAGCCCTCCACAAACTGACAGGGTGCATTCAGCTCCTTATTTTGAATCATATTTCACTGGAAAATTTAACATTTTTTTTTCTGTTACTACTCCTTTATTTCAGTGTAAAATTACATCCCCTGTACGCAGCACTCCATTTCTGTAAATAATACAGGTACAATCAAAAATCCAACAATGGATGTTGAAATGCTCTAACGAACGACTCGTGAAATCAGCTGTTCACTTCCTGCCTGGCTACAGAGTTCATCGAACTCATCATCGCACTTGCCGTTCGCTACGTGCGTTTTGACACGGTAACGATACATTGCGTATGAGGAAATAAAACAAATCAAATTTATTGGATTCCCTTAACATTCCTGAAATAATTTCTTGTACCATCATACATGGTCATCTTAGTATGATATACCGAATTCAACCCACCAGTTTGTGGAGTGCTGTCTCTTACACCCTGTATACTGGCAATTTTTTGACCGAGTGGTGGCCAAGGTTAGGCCAAAGAAACCAGAGCCGTCCTAAAGCTCGTTAGGTCAACGATATTGTCAAAATCGCAAGAAACACCTGGATAAGGGACGCATAGCACCGGAAAGTGTGGCAGAAGAAAGTGGGTGATTCCGGGCTCATATGATGATAATGATGACAAAATTATGGGCTATCTTCAACATTATAATCAGCCAATAATGTCCCCACTGCTGGGAAACAGATCGCCTCTCTCATTATCGGCTATTGTGATAATGTAGTAATTTATCACAATTATTCCTAATAAGTTTTTAAACTGTCATCATCACTAACATTATCATTAACTCTAGAAACGGGATATTTACCATGTTTACTGTTTGTGCCGAGTTCCCGATATTTCGGCGCTTTGGGGATTTATTTGTCTGTTCATAAACACCCACCCGCAATAACTTCAGTTTATCCGTGATCTTGGAGCTTGCAACATCGCCAAAATATCGGGAACTCAACACAAACAGTAAACATAGTAAATATCCCGTTTCTAGAGTTAATGATAATTATTCCTTAAGTTTACATTCATAAAACTATATACCAGCGGGCATTCAGACAAATCAGCTTCATAAGTTTTCATGACCCTTATAGCAAAATGGGTTAACTACTTCTTTAAAACAATCCTCACATAATCAATTATAAAAATACTCTCACAGAATCCGAGTAAAATAACAAAGTGGAGCTAATTAGTTTATTTTAGTGCACTTTCTTTGTCTTAATTACTCTCTTCTGCGGGTTTTGCATTTAAATAAGGCATAATAGTCAATTAAATTTGTGTGCAAAACGCGTTCTGCATATAAAAACTTTATTATTGTATATTATGAAACGAAGTTGGAGCTTTTTCCTTAAGGCAGCTGTCCCATCGCCAACGATGAGCGAGAAGTGAGTAGAGCTAGAAACTAGAAACGCGTTGGCGAGCAGCGAGAAGTGAGTGTAGTTTCGATAGTTTTGTCGCTGGGCTATAAGCGAGTGTGCGAGTGCGACGGGCGATTACTCGCATCACTCGCTCGGGGCGGCTAGTCCTGTGCAACACTGCACGCGCTACGCACGTGTTTCCGACAACAATGATTGTTCTAGTAATTGTTCTGAGTTCATAATATGTGCACTCACATCCGCACTCTAGGTAGAATTGATCGCTGGTTAGTCTCTTGGCGTGAGTTCTGCCGCCGAGCGAGCATCGCTGAGCAAGGGGTCCATATTGGCTCACCTAAAGTTCTTTTCCCGAAATTGTTCTTCCTAACGATTTGTAATCCGAATGATCACTCTTCCTAAAAATTTTCATCCTAAAGTTTTTATTCATACTATTTGTAGTGCTACTGGCGATGTTCATAACACTCATGTTTCCGAAAATTGTAATTAATAATATCATTAATGTAAATATATTTAAACTCCTACTGTTTTTTATCATAACGCTTTTATCCCTAAACATAAGTACAGGTCAGAGTGTCGTCTTGGGGGCACTATGAAAAAAAAACTTTGAAAAAATTCGCAACCAATTTCGAAGTAGCGCTCGCCGGCCGCTGCCGCGGCACCGCTCGCTACGCTCGCTCGGCTCGCGCGTAGTTGGTCACAGTTCTAACCTAACCTAACCTATGGATCCCTTCCACATCGTTTTTACGACAAACGGTTAGTCGGAGACAAAAAACACCAATAAACTTTTATTCTTACATTTAGGTGTTTTATACGATAGAATCGAGAAAATAAACGGTTTGCAAAAATAACACTTTTTTGGCTAAATTTTTCTAAGTCTAAACAAAGAAATCTAAACAAAAAATATATGACTTTGAATAATAGTGTAAAAGATGGTTATGTTGAGAAAATATAGGAAAACAAATAAAAGTATAACAGATGTTTATTGCTACTGACATTATGAAGTTGAATGCTTCGGAATTATAAAATTAGAGACAGAGTAGTTAGGAATTGTGATTGTTAGGATGAAAAATGTTAGGAAGAACATTTTCGGATTTCCAATTTTAGGAGTTGAAAATTTAGGTGAACTTTGGCGCACCCCTGAGCAAGTGTCGCTGAGCGAGTATTATCTTTCATATCTTTTGTCGCTCAGTCGACAAACTAGTGGAGTCAGCGATCAACTATTAATATATGCATCTCTTTTGTTTACACAGAATGTCCATCCATTCTACGTTTCTTGAGCGAGAAAATAGCCGATTGTTAGTCGCTTCCTCGCTGGCGCGGTGCGGCGGTGGAACAACTGCCTAACTCTTTATTAATCCTCGTTTTTATAGGGTGAAGTGGGGAACATGTTTTAAATTAGAAGCATTGTTAAGAGGGTGTCTACTGAGATGACAACTAATAGAGGATTGGCGAGGAATAGATGGAAAAAGAAGATAATACGGTATGGTATGCTGGAAGAGATTTCTTTAGAAATAAGCATCACCTTTGTACTATTTTCTGTTCCTTCTTCTTTTCTGTATTTAGTGTGTACATAAATTGTTAAATAAATAAATAATATGCTGCACCGAATCCAAATTAATTGGGATAAGGGCTGGAGCATTTGCTTGAAAGGGTGTTTAGGGTGGTAAAGATTTTACTCAAGATTGTATTTTGAAAGCGATTATGATACTATACAAAGTTAAAAATAACATATCCTGTCAATCTCCTCATCAAGTTTTGATTTAATTAATCAACGACCATTAGACATACATAACATAACGACTGTAATCCCCGAGGGGTTAGGCTAATAAATAGAACACACTGGCGAAATGTCAGTTATGTTTAAATCCCATGTTATAGGGGGCGAGCCTATTGCCATCAACCGGGCACAAATCCACACTCCGCTGCTACTGAAAAATTCCTGAGGGAAAAAACCAACAACAATTTGCCCGATCCGGGAATCGAACCCAGAACCTCATGCTCACCAGTCGCGAATAGAGAAGAAACCACTGTTTTCAATGACAAGAAAATAAATCATAAAATAAAAAGCAAAGTAAAACAACCAAATCCTCTGAGAAAATCGCCGACAGCCAAATTAAATTACCATAAGTAGACAAAACATTTAATAATAAAAGCAAACAAGTAAATCTTTAAGAAGATAAGTATGAAATTAGGCTGGGATCAAGATTTGAATAAGTAAGTTGGTGGATATAATGTAAACATCGGTGCTAGCCTGGTGGGACATTGAATTTCATCGGCCCGTCTGGTATTATTGACTATTCGGAGCACCCATTATGTTGAGTGAATTTGGGATATATAACTTCATAGATAGGTCAGGTTTTCTTAAAGGTAACCACAGTTCGAGTCCTTTGTCGACCGCAGCAGATGAGATAGTGTGGAGGTCAAATGAAGTAACGATAGAATTCTTTACAGAACTCTTGAACACAGTCATCTTGATGATGCTCCTTAACTCATCATCATCTGCTTATCCTTCTCCCAACTATGTTGAGGTCTTCCAGCCTAATCAGTTGCAGCTGAATATTGCTTGAGTGCTCTATAACCAGCGTAATATAAAGGGTGTAACTAGACCCTTAACGAAGCCGAAGGGCACTTGTTCTTCCCGTCAATGCGATCATTTTTTTTATTTTAGACCATACCTGGGAACCTTCGAGTTACGGACATATTCGGGGTCAAAGTTCCAACTTTTTCACAAGTTTAAAAAAATACAAGGTTTTAACGTTGTAACTTTACTTTAAATACCTCCACGACCTATTCAATGCATCCACCAGCACGATGTTTTAAGTGCGTTACTTTGACTTTTACCGTAAAACGTAATTTTTCACCCAAAAAAAGAAAATCGTTTCCCAGCAATAATTTTTGCATAGGGTTACTTAATTTGATGTACAGAATGCTTGGCTGACGGCTTCGTGAAGGGTCTGTTTACACCTTGTATTTTTTCAAGACGGGTTGCTTACTTAACTTATTTGTTGTAAATGTCATCTGAAACCTCCTAAACGGAGTCAAAACAAGACTGCCATCCATTATTCATTAACCCATCTTGTTCAATGGACTTAATATTTAAACCATCTCTTTTTCCTTAACCAAAATTCGTTGCACCCCTACCGTCCCTACGGCCAACTTTATAAAGGACGGAAGCGTTAGAATCCTTACCCAATCCATCTGCCCGTTTCACAATGAAATATTCCCGTTCACTTCGTTCCAGTATGTCAGCCATTTTCATATTGATTGAAAACCTGTTAATATCAAACTTTCTTTGCCTTTCCTTTCCTTTTTCTTGTTTATACAAACTTTCCCCTTTATTTTCACTGGTGAAAACGTGTTGAAAAGCGAGTGGGAAGTCTGTTTGAAGATTATAATAAATGTCATTTGGGAATATTGATGAGCGCCAAATTTACAATGGTTTGGAGACAGTTTGGTAAGCTTAGGAATTTGTGCTGTTTAGCATACATAAATAACGGATTTTATTTTATAGATATTGGTGGGTTAGTCAAGTGAAGCTTTCTTAAGATTTAAGCGAGTTTTTAATTGATTTATTTATTTTACTATTTATGTACACAAAGTAGACAGCACAGGAAAATAACATTATAATATATGAGTACATAGGTACTACTTATTTCTTAAGAAATTTCTGCCAGCAGACCTACAAAAGGAGAAATGAAAAAAAAATGTAGACAATAGTGTGAGAAAATGAAGAGAATAATTTGTTTATGTGCCTTACCTAACTTAACCTAAAATATTATATAAACACATATAGGTAAATATTAATATATACTTAAATAAATACATAATACATAAACTAATAAAAATAAATAATAAATCATAATTGAGAGGATTAATTTAATCTATTTTTATATGAGTGTTTTTTAACGATACAAAAACTAATTGAACAATTTCATGAGCTACAAGCTCATGAAATTGTTCAACGGGGGGTTTTGTTGTACGGGGTCCCGGTTACTCTAATTTATAAACGTATCTACATTATCTGATTTGTCGATTGTGACGACACATTTTAGATTCGCGAATAATCAGTTTTCTTGGAATCATAGGTACTAGTGTACATATTGATATTATTAAGGCTAACATTTCATAGAAAACTCTACAAGTTCAGCAAAAAACACACAAGCTTTGATGTTAGAAAACAACGAGGTTTGATCATTGTTCTTCCTAACAGTGTTGTCATTCGTCTCTACTTACTAAATGACAATGAGCCTGTTTACAGTCCGTTCACAGTTATTTAACCTCTGTCAACTACAGTGTACCACCAACCTTATTGAAATACAAAAATAAAGATCGTTATTGTATGACAGACTTGTAACTGACAGCAGCGTCACAGTGACCTTACAGTTTCAAAAATAAAGAACAATATGATTTTGACAGTGATGTCAAGTCGGAGGTAAAATAAAGGTGAAAGGACTTTAGTAAGTTCTATCTTCATAATTCGAGTGGTTTCATTGACAAAGGGCCATGTTAACTTTGTAATGAGGTGGAAATCTTGTTACACAAATCACAATGATGTGGAAATTCTAAGGCTTTATGTTTGATAAAGGAATGTTGTTTGAGTAGTAGCTTCAGGCGGGTACGAGGATGTGTAGCATAATGAGATCTAAAAGAATTATTTTCTTTGTTAATATGGGTTTGCCATTTACGTGTGAGCTTTATTATTAGAGAATTGTTTCTTTTATCTGTAATTCTTTGTCGTTACAAATAGTCAGTGGCTTAAACAGTCTGACAACCAGTCTTACCAAGGGGTGGCGAATTACTCAGTACTAACTGGGTTATGGAGGTCAAATAGGCAGTCGCTCCATGTAGACTGGTAGCCGACCCCAACATAATTGGGAAAAGGCTAGGCAGATGATGATCTGCATTTCTTTGAATTTTTAGATAGCTCTCTCACTTCGTTTGGAATTGTATTTTTTTTCTGATGTAAGCAATATAACATAGTTGAAATACCGATATAAGTATAATAACTAATTGGTTTTAACAGAGGTATCTATAATACTGAATGCCTTAATTTAAAATTAAAAGATCTTTATCATATCTACTCGCCTTGCCGGTCCCGGGAATCGAACCCATGATCTCATGCCCACCAATCGCGCTTGGGACGTCGAGACCAACGAGGCAGTGGCATTAATTTTCGTAATTATAGAATAAAAAACTATTCAAAAACCTTCCAGTTTTTTTATTGTAACAAACAACAAACCTATTAATTGAAAACAATACAAACAAACGGAACCGGCTGAAATGCATCGTTCATCATCATAAGTTCTCTCCACTCCCCAACAGATGGCGCTAGCTGCATGATCAAATCGTTTCATCGAAATATAAATCCAAGAGCAGCCATACAAGTTATGGAACATTACCTTTAATTAACTCAATATGAAAGAGAACGTATTTGTTTTTTTTGTTGAAATAAAGAGGTCGTATTAAAATTATATTCATTATGTTTATTTCAGATGAAAGGTTATAAAACCTTATGTCTATTTCACGGAATTCGTTAAAGTGGGAGATTTTACATTTAATTTAATGTATGAGTTGTGGTTTGGCTCTCAAAATATACGAGAAAATGATAACTTTTGTTCACAACGTGTATGGGTGAATATCAACAACGTGCATTTTTATTCAATTTTGGTGGCGAAATTTTTTCTTCATTATTCGTGAAAAATAAGGGGCTGGTATAAGAAAAGAAACTCCAAGCTGGAAGGATCTTCAAGAGGGCTCAGAAAATCTCGATAACTTTTTGAGATATTTTAGTTCAAAGTCTAGTGTGGCCACCAAAATTGAAAATCGCCCACCAAAATCGAAAGTGCCCACCAAAATTGAAAATCAGTGGCACCAAAATTTAATTTCTCCGTCACAAACCTCAATCTCACTAATAAAGCTCAATGTAATCTAATCTAAATCATCTATCAATTGAAATCTAATCTCTAATCTCACAAATTCTCATTCTAATCAATAACTTCATCGGTTAATAAAACTCTCAGTTGTTAAAAAATATTTATTATTATTTATCTGATCTATCATTATTAGTTTATGCGACAATAAAAAACGAAAACAAAAAATAATAAATATTTTTATTGTAAACAAAATTAATAATCAAGACCAAGTGGTAATAAAGACCAAATCTAGTGGAGATAAGGTCGTTTCGAAGCCGGAGATTCTGTCGGAAGTCGAAACTTCTACGGCAAGTTGAAAGCATCGCATGCATCTCGACTTGATCCCGAAAATAAGAATTCCACCTTAACCCGCCATTTCACAAAAGACTTACCAGAATTCAGAAAAAACAAAATCGAGACGTCACTTAGACAGTTTAGAAATGGGAAAGCGCTCGGTGAGGATGGGATAACGACTGAGCTCCTGAAAGCGGGAGGAAGTCCTGTATTAAGAGAGCTACGGGAGCTTTTCAACTCGGTCCTGTTCTCTGGGAGAACTCCAGAAGCGTGGTGAAGGAGCGTGGTTGTTCTTTTCTTTAAAAAGGGGTACAAAACCATATTCAAGAATAACTGACCCATTTCGCTCCTTAGCCACGTGTATTAGCTGTTTTCAAAAGTCATCACGAATCGTCTTGCGCGAAGACTCGACGATTTCCAGCCACCGGAGCAGGCCGAGTTTCGAGGAGGATTCAGCACCATAGACCACATCCACACAGTGCGGCAGATCATACAGAAGTTCGAAGAGTATAATCGGCCGCTGCGTCTTACGTTCGTGGACTACGAGAAGACTTTTGACTCTGTCGAGACCTGGTCAGTTTTGGAGTCTCTGCAGCGACTGGCGATACATCCAAGTGCTGAGAACTCTTTATGAAAACACCACAATAACCATTCAAACTAAGAACCAGCAAACAGAGCATATCCCTATGCGTCAGTGGGTGAGCCAAGGGGACGTAATTTAGCCAAAAAGCACTGCATGCAATGCAATGCCCCCTCCCCCGCTCTGGGCGGAGTGGAAGGGAGTGTCAGATTTTTGTCCATGTTCCATCTTAGCCGTTTGTGTTCCAGGGCCGCGGTATCTCTTTCAAACAGTCCCGTAGCCCCTCACCAATGCACCTGGCATTAACATCAACGGCGACTACATCTTACACTTTAGATTTGCATTGCAGATGAAATCGTCATACTGGCTGAAGCGATGCACGACTTTGCAGCAGATGCTGGATGGCCTAGTTAATTCATCAATACGCATTGATCTCAGGGTAACCTTGGACAAAACCCAGGTTACGTTCAACGAACACGTCACCCGGAACCAGGACCTATTGTCAATGGCGGTCCTATCGAGGTTGTTCGAGAATATGTTTATCTCGGGCAAACTCTGCAGTTTGGTAAGAACAACTTTAAGAGGGAGACTGACAGAAGAATTCAGCTGGGCTGGGCAACTTTTGGGAAACTTCGTCGGGTCTTCTCGTCGCGTATTGCACAGAGCCTAAAGACTAAGTTCTTCAACCAGTACGTCCTGCCTGTTATGACTTACAAGGCTGAAACGTGCACACTCTCGGTACGGCTGGTCCATAAATTCGAGGTCGCTCAGCGAGCTATGGAAAGGGCTATGCTTGGACTGAATGCTTTATTATGTAATTTTTTGTTGTTCCAAACAAAATAAAAAATATTTAATCCAAGGAGAGACACAGTGAAACAGCAAACAGATCATTACCATTTCACCAACGCTCTAATGACTAAGCTCTGCAGATTTCAGTTAAACTAAAAAACCTTAACTCAATATTTGGATGCTAATCACCAGACTAGATCAATGGTTTCTACAATCAGTCTTTAAATCAAAGAAAGGAATTTATAGTTTTCAAATATAAATCTTCTCTCATCTTTACTAAAAAAAAACAAGAAAAAACTCGTTTTCGTTTTCCTCACAACTCTTTTTCGCAGTGTTTTTCGCCCTCTTTGGATAGCTCTTTATTTTTGCTTTTCTTCTTCTTTCTGCCGTTCTCTTTTTAACCAGCCTCTCTTCGCTGGTCTGTTTTGGCATTCTTAAAAGCAACAAAATAAAAATATATTAATAAGAAACTTGATCATTAGTATGCCACCCTTATAATAATAGGTCTTACTTACTGCCAAGTACATAACATTTATTTGTTTGCTAATCAAACTGTCCTGCAACGTAAAAACTGGCTATATAGGTACAAACCATACATATACAGTACATACTTAAAATTTGGTGGCTCGTTTTCAATTTTGGTGGCGGGAAAACGCCACCAAAGGCACCAAAATTGAGCCACCAAAATTGGGACCAGGCATAAAAAAAATCTTTAAAAATAGGGGTTTTAAGTTCCAATTAAATTGATGTTACTGATTTATACGAAACCCTAATCACTAGCTATAACGTGTAGCTTACTATTAAAACACTTCAAAATCGACAGCAAATCGATCCACCAAAATTGAACAATTCTTGTCCCCCGTGCTACTCAAGGTGAGTACTTACGTTTTTGGGGGGTAATCACTGCACTAATCACATACCTGTTTCGCGCAAGTGCTGGCCCAAGACTTAGAGTTGCGAAATAATAAAACACTATTGATCACACACGCCCGAAGCTTCGTGTTATAGTAAATTGAAAAAGTTCCAACAAAATTTTGATTTTTGCTTGGACAAACTTTGATCGAGTGTCCTGTGCTGAAAATTAGATTTTCTAATATGGTGTAATTGTTTTTAGATAGTGTGTCTTATGTATATACTAAGGAAATTGTTTATTTGCTATTTTACCCCAGATTGTTACTTTGGTGAATGCAATTATATCAAAAAATGGAACTGGGACAAGCCACCAAACTTGAATTTTAAGGTGATTTTTTTTTTCCTCATTATTTATATATACTTATAAAAACAAAAAATGTGGCCCTAATTGAACCAAATTACGTAGTTCACTATAAAAAAAAATAAGAAACATCCTATCATTTTACACCTTGATTCTCAACGTGGACACGTAAAATTTGCTGCTGTGATATTCACCCGTATAAGTCTTTAAAGATTGATGCTGATGAATATGGATGATAAGATGATCATGATGTATCCTATACCTGTCGAACAATAGCAAGTTGTGTCAATACCGGACATGATATCAGTGATGACTGGACGCGACAAGTATCTACTTCCTTCCGCCTAGCTTATTAATGACACATCCTAATTAGATGGTCTAGGTACCTAATCAGTTCACAAATACGATACATACAGGACTACAGTAGGTACAGTATACTTCGAAATTATAAAAAATCTCATTCGAAATTCAAAAAAGTCTATGGTTGTAAACTAACAAAATTTTCAACTTAGCTTATTTAAAGGCAACATACACTAGTGGTGGTACTTTCATACAAGCTAACAAGCTTGGCTTGCCCCTAAAACTTACTACTCTTCATGATATTATTCGTATTATTTGATATTATTATTCATTTTCATTATCTCGCTTGAGAGGAAATGTATTTACGTATAATAAGTACCTTATGTTGTTATATAAATTAATTATTTAGACCTCTAGACAAGTAATTAAGTAATTATTTAAAACTAGATTAATATTATAAATTGTACAACTTCTTTATGCATGCGGAGTTTACCTGTAAGTGGTGGTTGCACTGTTGCATTTACATTTTTGCATTTTACTTTTAGCATACAAACTGTGTAAACTATTGTTGGTGTACCAATAAATAAATAAATATTAGGATGTCTGAACAGTCTGATTGCCTTATAGGCTTGCTGTTTTGTTGGCCCCTTGTCACGCTACTGGCATACACAGAAAATACTACCGTATACAAACCTCCCACGAATTACATTGAAGATTGTATCAATGAAAATGATCTAATGTCATTGATGTGCTACCGCAGCTAAGACATTGAAACACACATCAAAAACTGAACATTGATTAAAAAAATAAAGCCTACCTTGCGGTTTGATCAATACTCATTTACCTGTCCTATTAATACGACGGAGCCATAAAAAGCCCAACAGGTTACTTAATACGCGTCCTACGCAATCAACTTAACTTAAACATGCAATATAGCAGAAGAGACCGCGTTATGAAATGAAATTTCATTACCTACTGTTTTTTATTTCATTCATATTTTATTACTAGAGATGTACCAACTACTAGTCATCCGGCCATATTTGTAGTCGGCGACTAGTCGGCAATGGCTAATAATATTTGTTTTATAATCGGCTTTCCATTTTGTTAAATAATCTAGTAATCGAAACTTTGCCATTTGGTGGTCCATAACTGAACTTAAAACAAGAAAAATATTATTTCACTTTTGGTGGAAAAATAAATTTAGAATTTCTATGACCGTACGCCGCACGTCGTGTGCGAGAAAGTGCGTTGTATGATGTACTCAACGCGAGAGACACAGCTTTACATTCATTGCCGATGCCCCCTGAACTCCACCGAAAGCAATGATCGGCTTGGCCGACTATTTCGGCCTTTTTTCCAACCGACTAGTCGGCCAAAGTCATAGTCGGCCCATCTCTATTTATTACTTCATCGCTACCTGATCATAGTCGTTCGGTGATTCAAACGGATCGCTATCCGATTACTAAAACAGTCACGGGTGGAAAAAGTGCCGACAAAGCTTGGCAGACGACAGCGGGAGACGCACGGCGCGCCGTTCATGCCAACCGGACGTTTTTTCTTGCACGTTGCCGCTTGGCAATGGGACATACAGATGAGACCTTCAGTTAGCTACAAGAAGTGCTGCTTTGATTGCGGGCTTTCATGTTTGACAGGCCCTGAATGGTGTGCGGATTTTGTATACCGTTCGAATTTTAAGTAAAAGTTTCAGGGCTGATTTTATTTGGCTTGATTGTGATATTTCAAAGACAGATTTCAGACTTGATACTTACCACTTTAAAAGTTAATAACAAGTGAATATTTACATTATATACAAACTACAAATCTATAATAGTTAGAAAAAAATAAAAATGTACAAGTATCAAAACGGTTACAGGGCGTCAAAAAATTTGTCCACATCACTATCGACAGGAAAAAGTAAAAAAGTTACGTTCTGTGGCGAATTTATTTTACATTCAGCATCTTACTTTTTATGTTTATTTTGTCCATTTATTTTTATACGGTACATATTTCCTCACTTTTTTACTTTTCGATTAACAGAAAGGGTTTCAAAAGTGTTAACCTTTCTTGAGAGCAATGTGTCACGCTTATAAAGGCGCCTTGTCTTAAAACACACCTGCTTAGAATCTTGATATTGAATTCCCAGACTTAAGAAACCAGTCGGAGAGAGCTTTCATTACTCGCAAATCCTCTTCTTTTTATCAGAAGCGAAAGGACCACAAGTTGTAGGCACGGTTCTTTTATTTCTGGTCCTTTAAGTGTTAAAAAATGATGGCAGACGTACAACGCATTCTTTGATGCATTGTGATTAAAACAAACGTGATGTTTGTGCAATATGAGAGGTTTTAAATCAAAATTATTGATGTGTTTAGCTTTATATTGAGTGTTATGACGGTACTAAAGTTTATTAAGTGAATTTTAATTGTTGGAACGTTTTTCGGAGGGTTTGATCCTTTCTATGAATTTTTAAAATATTAATTTTATAGTTATTTTATTTTTGTTACGAGGTGAATTTCAATATCAGAATTCTTTTTTAAAATGCTAATAGCTATTTTGTATTTCATGTTTACACCGCCGTAAAGCAATTCATTCACTATGTCATGATTTAATGACAACATAAATTTCACTTATAATTCATTCGAATACGGGTTAAACCTCTCCCAAACAATGCCATACCCGAATCTAATGAGGCGTAACCAGAACATATATTGATTTATTATTGCGGTCTAAAGGACCAAAAAAGGGAACAAGGTGTATGTCAATGGACGCGGGATAAAAAAACAATAAATGAAGATAAAATGCCGGCTATCCGAGTGGCAGGTGTTTAGCATGACGCGATATTGATACTGTTCAATCCGTGGTATGATTGGACAAGCTGCCGGTGGCATAGATTATGTGATGGTTGGATGGTTGGGGTTCATGCCTAAGTCGGTGGATGTTCGTAGAGCCAAGTTGTAAAACTCAATTATTATTGCTTGAGCAGTGATGTGAAACTTTGATATGGTTATGCGAGGTTCGACATCAGTACTATCTGTTTCTAATGTCGCGTTCATTTGAAGAAGCTTGCTGTGCTCTTGGACTCATTCATCGTAAACTGGCGTTCAGCAATTCATACATTCATTAATATAATTATTATCATTAGCCAGAGTCAGGGCGTCGTCGCCAAGTGAGGCCTAGAAAATGCCTAGAAGCGTTTGAGAGAGATTGGCCGGAAGAAGAGGCACGGAGAGAAGAGTGGAAGGCTATGGGGGAGGTCTATGCCCAGCAGTGGGACAATCTAAGCTAAGGAAAAAAAGCCAGATACCGACTTCTTTGACTACATAGGTCATGGGCTTCTTTTTGATTGTGCCGTCTCATCGAAGTTTAACCGACCAAAATACCCTTTTTTATACCCTTGAGGTGTGTTCAGTCTTACACCATCCGTCACCACCACCATAGGCTCAGGCAAAACCAAATCATAAATTAAATTACGTAGTATTTGCTCTGTCTGTTAGAGAGGAGCTTGTGGCTAAATAATAACAGCCGCTCGGGTCGATCTTTAGGTTAAGCCGGGCTTGCCTAGGTTGGTCTGTGGATGGGTGACCACCCATTACATACCGAGTTTCCTCCGTGCATTGGAAAGCACGTTAAGCCGTTGGTCCCGGGTGTCATTTGTAGATCTTTGACAGTCGTTAGGTAGTCAGTGGCCCAAAAAGTCTGAGAACCAGTCTTTCCAAAGGGTATCGTATTCTCCTGGATTGTGGAGGGCTGATAGGCAGTCGCTCCATGTAAAATACTGGTATTCAGCTGCATCCGGTTAAGACTGGAAGCCGACCCCAATATAGTTGGGAAGAGGCTAGGTAGATGAGATGCTCTGTCTGTTAAAACTCAATACTTATTCTGTGGTCCCAAAAACTTGGCACCTGCGTCTGGTTGAAGCGACAAAACGCCGCGACTGTTTTTCGACTACTACTTATCGCACGGTAGAAGCGTAACAAAACAAAATCGTTATCTTTCTTAAAAGATAACGTGAGGCTTTCGTCCGTGGTGTTAATTGGAGGCTAATGTTGGCCTTTCTTTTGTGTCGGCCTCTTAGATACTTGCCGATAAGAATAAGCTGCGATTTTGTTGGAAAGTGAGGTTTCGTGTTCCTTTGTTTTTTTATTGTTGGTGCTAGCTTTTATCGAAAATTTCGCAGGTGCTAAGTTATTGTTTTATTAATATTGGTGTGTTAATTTTCTTTAATCATTGGTGACATAAATTATCATAGATTTCGGTTGGTATGTGTCTGTACTTCAATACCAATATTATATAGAGGTAAAGATTTGTTTGTAAGTTTGTTTGTAGGGGGGAACCTCCGGAAGTAATGATCAAATTCAAAAAATTCTTTCACTGGCAGAATGCTGCATTATTCGTGGGTGCTAAAGATTATCTATACTAATATTATAAAGAGGAAACCTTTGTATTTTTGTATGTTTGTATTGAATAGGCTCAAAAACTACTGGACCGATTTCAAAATTTCTTTTACCATTACTTAGAGGGATTCTTCCGAATCCGTATAGGCTATATTTTATCCCGGAAAATAGATAGGATTTTTCGTGGTAGTGAAAATTGTGGAGTAAGGCGTCGAAAAAACTGCCGTACGTTAACGATTCTCGCGAACGCTGCCTAAATGGTTAGAGATGTATGATTGACTTCTATAGAAAAGTTGTAGAACTCAATAATGCCTACAAAAAAGTCCGCGATAGTAAAAACCAAACATTTATATTTTAGCCATTATAACCACTTTTTCATAGAATAAAAGTAATTAAAATTATTAAACTATGTTTATTGATCATATTATCGTCAAATACTAATCCTTATCCAAATAAACTATTTATTGAGCAAGATTGTTTCAATAGCTATAAATTACTTTTTATTTTATTCCAATCGGACAATCCATTCAAAAGATATTTTTCAGAGAGCTTAAAAAATAAATGTCCACCCGTGCGAAGCCGGGGCGGGTCGCTAGTAAATTATATTTATATCATGCATATTAACCGAGCAATCAAAATTTTTTCGGACGAAGTTGTGGGTGAAGTGCTAGTGTTTAAATAAAAGCCGAGGTTGGTGCGGTTTTCCATTGGTAAAAATGGCGAATTTTCATACTAACTTACAATCCTTAAACCTTCCAGGAGATGAATTTTCAAAATCTTTCCATAAGGGGCTCGCCTTTGGAACCTTCGATAATGTATACTCAATACTTTATTGCATTCCACATCGTGAAGGTATGTAATATATCTACGTACGGTACCTTAAAACCTCGATATTAAATCTTGTGACCCATCGGTCTAGACTATGAATTATCTATCTGTGAGTAAATTTATTATTTTTATTAACTAAATAATCAAACATTTTCTTACGATTCTTTCAAAAAAGTCTTCTACGAAAACGTTTTCACCACATAGATAAAAAACTTCCCCACAAAACCTCCCCTTTCTCCTGAATTTAAAATTCACATAAACTTCACCGTATATCATACTTATCCTTTGGATACGTGATATTTTGACTAAAAGACGACATTAAGGTTCAACCCGTGAAGGTGATAACATCATCCGTGATTTAAGATGGCGCTATCCTTCGGAGAAACCATAAAGATTATCTCACTCCACGTTAATGGACATACTAATTATTAATTAAGGACTGCTCTAAGTGTTACTTAACACGGAGCTTTAAGTTTTGTAACAGTGCAGTTAGTGGAACGTGTGGACGATTAAAATCGCGATTTTGTTTTCGTAGTCTGTTTTTGGCTACTTTGTTGGTCTTGTCGCACAAACGCTAATGAGGTCCTAACTTCGACTCCCGGAAAGGGCCAAGCGTTATAAGGATTTTTTAAGCAGCAGCCTAGATTTTGAGATTGCACCCGATTGCAATAAGCTTGTCTACTACATCATCATCTTCCTCCCTTTGTCCCATGAACCGTCACGCTATCATTTACTCTTTTATCTTTCATATCATTCTCCCCCTCACACCATCCTCCATCCTTTCTTTGGTCTTCTTACTAATAAGCTTGTCTACTACATGGGACTTAAAAATATTAGTTGTGAAATTTGGGAGTTCTATAGATCACTTCGTACTAAGTAATTATTTAAAACTAGATTAATATTATAAATTATACAACTTCTTTATGCATGCGGCATTCTTTATTACACTGTTCATAACATTTTAATTAATTAATAAATAAACTTCTGAACTAACAGTCGGGCAACACCAGCGTCATATTATGTATTATATTTATAAAATATTTCTGGTATAATGCTGCGTTGAACCCAAATAACTTGGGATAATGACAGGAGGAGAGGAAGTAAATTTAATTGGAAATGCGTTATTGAAAAGTCGTATACACACTTAATTTAAACGTGCTAATGGCGCAGGCACAGGAGGGGTTCTTTATGTTTCAGACAGAATTCTGGAGTCCAACCTCGTTATGACGACTGATGACAGCTATCCTGTGGTTTTATTGGTAAGAAATTGGACCTACCCCTGTGTCTTCCTGAGACAGCATTAAAAACGAAGATAATAATATACATTTTAGGCTTAATGTGACATTTAAACTCCTGTTCATCTTTATAAGGAAGAAAAGAGGTTTTGCAGTGTTAAACTTTAATTACATCTAAGTATATGGAATCTGCTATCAACTGGCCATCTCCTAATTACGAGGTATTTTTATGTTATTGGATGACACAGAAGCCGACGGCTCGTCTGATGGTAAATGGTCATCGCCATCTATGTGCACATCATGCGTGCCTTTTCCAGAGACAAATCTGAAATGCTCCTGAGTTTGAATTTCTTTATTTACATAACATTGCGCCACAAACGCGGTCGCTGTTAATGTGGCGACTCTTGGGGGAGGCCTGTGTCCAGCAGTGGACGTCTTTCGGTTGAAATGATGATGATGATGATGATGACATAACATCACGCTTGTAATCCCCAAAGGGTTAGGCAGAGCTGTACCTAATAGTACTCCTTCATTTCGCCAGTTACATTTTTTTAGTCCAATGCAATAGGGGGCGAGCCTAGTGCCATCAAGCACAAATCCAGACTCCGTGACTGGGTTACTTAGAAATTCCTGATGGAATAACTTTGCCTAACCTGGGAATCGAACCCAGGACCGTATGCTCAACAGTCGCGCTTACAACCACTAGTCCAGCGAGTCAGT
Organism: Noctua pronuba; assembly: GCA_905220335.1. Taxonomy (NCBI): domain Eukaryota; kingdom Metazoa; phylum Arthropoda; class Insecta; order Lepidoptera; family Noctuidae; genus Noctua; species Noctua pronuba. The sequence goes on from LR999902.1 coordinate 12,106,418, forward strand.
CTTTATTTCTTAGTGTTTAAAACATAAAGAGCCAGTTCGCCAGCCGCCAGCAAGTAATATTATTCCAGTTCATACCTCCATCATCTGCCTAGCCTTTTCCCAACTATGTTGGGGTCGCTTCCAGTCTAACTGGATTCAGCTGAATACTAGTATTTTAGATGGCATAAGCATAATCAGCCTATAATGTTCCCACTGCTGGGATACACGGCCTCCTCTCTATGAGAGGGAAAGGGCTATAATCCACCACGCGGGCCCAGTGCGGGTTGGTAGATGTCACATGTCTTCGAATTTTTGGTTGTTGGACATGCCGGTTTCCTCACGATGTTTTCCTTCACCGTTTTGAGAGCAGTGGTGATGAAATAGGTTACACAAAGTAATGCGCCTGCCTGGGTTCGAACCCACGACTTACTGTTCGTAAGTCGGGGCCACCACCACTGGGCCACCGCTGCTCTCATTTTACATGGAGTGACTGCCTATCTGAACTCCAAAACCTAGTTAGTACTGTATTGCAGTTCATACCTATACAGGTAAAAAACGACTTCTAATGACTTTCGATCGGCTTAACTGATTGGTTTTACTAAGATAACTACCGTATTTTGTAGTAAACTTTTAGGGCTTGTATTTCATCGTCAGTACTTTGTCTCATCCCACGCCCAGTTCCAGACTTTGTTGTTTAGTCCTCATAAGGATTTTACAGCCTTTGGTTGATTGTTTTTGGACCCTCAAAGTTTTTGGTGTCTTAGGCGCGAATTACACAGAAACGGCGTAAAGTGAAGGCGCGGCGCAGGCATGATGCCGCTTCAAAACATTTTCATACAAAATGTACGTAGGCGACATGTCGTGAATTACACTCAAGCGGCGCGGCGCAGGCACGCAGTTCTTTCGTTTCCTTATAAATTCCACGCCTGCGCCGCACCTTACGCCTTACGCCGTTTCTGTGTAATTCGCGCCTTATATCAAGGTGTTATCGCTTAAGGGAGCTGAGTAAACAAAAGACGGAACTAATTTATATGGAAAATACTGTGCAGTAACATGGGTGTTATGTATTTTAGGTAGCCAATGAAATATTAGGTAATTAAAATATGGTGTTTTCATGGTTCTTAATCTTATTTTTTTATTGTACACACAAAATAACATATTAATTGATATTATAGTTTATGTACAAAGGTAAACTTAACCCATTATTGTGTTTGAAAATATCTATTGGGGGGGGGGGGTGGTTTTGGACAAGGGCAGGAAAACCACCCCCCCCGGGTGGTTTTCCTGCCCTTGTCCCTCCCATGTTACTTGGGGTCGGCGCAACAGGTATTTTTCATCGATTCTCCCCTGTCAACCGTCACGCAATCATTTACACCTTTTTCTTTCATATTATTTTTCACACAATCCATCCATCGTTCCCTTGGTCTTCCTCTCCCTCTCCATCCATCAACATTTGGATTCATCACTCTTTTAGTCATGCGATGGTTCAAAGATCTATCGCAAAATCCAGCTCTGTGCCATCCAGTTTGACCCGGCTGCCTTGTAGGTAGTCTGTTCAAGCTTCGATAACAAGTCGCACATAATCTGAGGTATTTATAGCATTACACGCATAATAAGCATTGTTGTTATGGCCAATAACACCTCCATAACCTTACATTGTATCAGTAATTTAATTATTAATTATGATAGGTCACAAACGAGATTTCAGCAATTTCCGTTTATGACCTGTGAAACATAGCACCTAGTTTACGCCAATATAAATCTTAGTTACATTGTAACAGAATTGATTATACTGTAAAATAAGCTATAGATTTATTATGGCGATGTCTTCTTGGATTTATAAAGATTGAAGTTATAAAATAAAAATAGATTTGGATTACTTTTAGATTTTTTTTAATGAGCTGAATATTTTTCTGTGTATCGAGAATAGAGTTTTAGCTGTGATAAAAATACTAAAATCACTAACAATACTTTCGTAATTTGTTTCTTTCATGCTGAGTCGTGAAAGTCGTGGGTTGCGAGTTAATTGGCCACAAGGAAATAACCACATCCTGTTGCAAAAAACCAGGCATAATAGCAAAATAAGTATTTACAATAGTAACTAATTTTTCAAGGTATTCATATGTAGGCACAAGTTGAGGTTTTATGACATAGTGGAAAAATGATGTATCAACGTACATATCTGTAAAGTAAATTGTAATCGTGTAATCGCCGACTTGTCGACACTTCGTAGTACCAGAGGGCTGGCTCTTTCTTTGCCCACAGAATTAGCATAGCCATTCAACGTGGCTTCAGCCAGTCTTTTGGGCACCTTTCCGGATGACAGCGATGCGTAGGAGTACTTTGACGCCTGAGTTTTATTTTGTCGTTGTTGTTGTATTTATATATGTACCTAGTTACTTTTAGCCTTAATTTTTATTATTATTTTAGTTATATTTGTTGCTTGTAAAGTTAAATACTAATTCAAAAATATGGCGTCGATTAAATGGCATTTAGTGCGCCCGAGTACATTTGTTTACTTAAAGTATGAAATAAGTACATAATTCTTGGATTTGGGTAACTTGTTAACTGCTTTTTCACATCATTTATTATAGTATTTTAATTATATTTCAAGTTTAGTAAGATAATATATGACCAACCATCATCCGCCTAATTTGTTTACGCATCAAGTTATTCCTGTTGATTTCCACTTGTATTTATTGAAGACATTAAACCACTATAAAAGGGTCGACGAAAGTTTAGTCCGTCTTTGAAGTTTTAAAAAAACTATTTTATTGCATTTTTGAAACCTTTATAGGTGAAGTTTATGTCGGTTTTAATATTTTTAAAGTATTTAATGTATTAATAACAATTAATTTTTGGCGTTAAGCTCATTAATGAACGAAGAATCATTGCCTTTGTTTTTAAATTACTTACTATCGTTTAACTATGTTACTTTAATCAATTTTAATAAATATTTGGTACAGAGTTGCATTTCATATTGTTTCTTGTTGCGATCGAAATGCTATGCCCCACTTATGAAAACACAACACATACACACACTTCAAATACAGAAATGTCCTCAAAGTACCATCGTAACACGAAAATAGCGGTTTTTGTGTCCTTAAAGTGGAATTAAAGGTGTGCTTTTTCATGAAAAAGTCATTCAATGGGATTAAATGAACGAAGATATTGATGATTTTAATTCTGTAAATACATACGTTTTACGGTAGCGAATCATATTTTGTGGTGCGTCCCCCTTAACGAAGCTTTGCGTAAAAAACTTTCGCTTGTGCCAATCGGTGACTTATATTCACAGCACTCATTGTTTTTTTTTTCAATTATAGGTCAAGGATAATTAAAGCTGGATATTAGATATTTTATTATCCTAAAACCTAATATTTTTGCGTTATGACAGTTCTTTAGTGCGACTGTAGGAAGTGTAGTCAAAAGGTATGCTTAATTTATTTTAAATTGAGCATACCTTAAGTTTATGCTAAATCCATTGTATAACGAAAATTAAATCAGAGAAAATAGTAGAAATACAAAATAAAGATTTATGAACCACTAGTGTAACAGAAGGTTTCCCAGACCTCGTGACAGCAGAAATATTTATTACTTTGTCTGTCGGCGACATTGGCGTTGCGTGATGATATACCTACCGTCTGCGGTTAGCGGTATTCTAACAACACTGAAAAAGAAACGGTATTTTGTAAATTAGAAAAGCTAATATGAAAATGTATTGTCCATTAAATTACCATACTTATAATATACTAGCTGTTGCCGCGACCTTCGTTCGCGAGTTATTATTATTAAAATATTAGTTCCTTCCTTTTTTTTCTTGGCAAAAGGCTAGGCAGATGATGACTTCCCTATTTGAATCGGATTTTGTTAACACTTTCATGAGTTTTAAATATTTTTTTGCAATTAACCATTTTCTAAAATAAAAATAACCTAAGTTACTCATTATAACATCAGCTATATGCCAGTAAAAGAGCCCTGTCAAAATCGGCCCAGTATCGGAGATTACCCGTTACAAACAGACATACAAAAAAGAAAATGTTTTTTGTTGTAAGTAGGTACCGTATTTGTATACTTTCATATGCATTCAGTAAAAAAACTGTTGTGTTGAAATTACATACAGACAATTTTTTTAATTTGTGTAGATTATTATAATATGAGGAAGTGACTCTGCTCATCTAACTTTTCAGGTGTTAACGGCTGAACGTATTTCGAGATAATGTAGTTAGTAGGTACACAACTAGACCATGATGTTGGTCAGTGCCCGTGGAATTATTTCTGCCGGGAACGTGGGCAAAGCTTATTGCACAAATTTTAGATGTTTATGCTCTTTAAATGTAATAAATATTTCCAAAGGATCCCTGTATTTTAGCACCTCTAAAAATAACGGTAATGAAATGGTTCCATTACGCAAAGGGCTTAATTCTCTAAAGGGGTATTTGTTTGTAGGGACCAGGGACACAGAAATACGTAGGGACGTAAGTCTTCCAAGGGTTCAATCCCTTGTGGTCTGACGTAGATACTTTGGTGGAGTTTCCTTCGTGATCGAGCTAGAAATTGGATAACGCCGTGAATGACAAAGTAGTGCTGATCACTATGGGAGCACAAATCAAGTCAATGACAAACCTACAATTTACGATACGACTACTATTGGTACAAAATCGAGAAGAAAGCTAGACTTATCTATATTATATCTTACTAATTAATATTATAAAGAGGAAAGATTTGTATTTTTGTGTGTATGTAATGAATAAACTCAAAAACTACTGTGCCGATTTCTAATTTTTTTTCAACATTAGAAAGCTAGATTATCCCTGAGTAACATAGGCCATATTTTATCTCAAAATCTTTTAAAAAATAAATGTCTACCCGTGCAAAGCCGGGACGGGCCGCTAGTAATATTATAATTTATAAAGAGGTAAACTTAGTTTGTAAGTTTGTATGTAGAGGGTAATCTTTGGAACTACTGATCCGATTCCGAAAATTCTTTCACCAACGGGAAGCTACATTATTCTCAACTGTCATAGACTACATTTTAAATGTTTCCGTGGATTAATTTCCGCACATAACGGGAGAGAAGCCGCGAGCAAATGCTAGTAATTAATATAAGCCTGAAATCATCAACCCGTCTAAAGCAAGCTTGATGATCAATGCTCTTGCTTACTCTGTGTGAGAAGACACCTTTGTCCTGAGGAGGGACAGTTTTATAGGTCCATGAAATGTAAAAGGTACAGACTCCAGCACATCAAGCTGCCCGAAACTGTCAAATTTTCCCAATCAACCTTGAACCTAATGCTTTAGCGATAAAGTTGAAAATCTGACAGATTGTCAGCTTGATGTGATGGCGTCTGAACCAACCTAAATGATCAAAGCTCGCAACTTTACAAACTACCATCATAATCAGTCCATCAACCCACACCTTTACAGCTACGCGTTCGTTAAACTCAAACACCTGTTAGTACAAAATATGGCTATTACTTTCTCGCTAACCGCGCTAAAGAGTTCCGCTGAAGTAATTTCCTAGGTCCCAGCTTAATGCACGATGTCACTTGACGCTGCATCGCGTGAGCCTCGACAGCAATTACTCGTACCTCGGTTTGTCTCCTTGCAATTAGAGAATTCCTAAGCGTCAGCGTGTGGGAGAGTTATTTCAACATCGTTTAAGTAAAATGTTCTGTATTTTCACATGAAAATTATTTTGCTACGTTGCTTGAGCTGGCATTTCTGCTGTAAAACGTTACGGCCATGTGTTGTTTCTCATTCATCGCGCGCGAGACTTTCTGTCGGGTTCAATTTGCAACTTCTGTTGCTTGCGTTTTTGAAAAATAAATTGTCGACTTTTTACTGCTTTACCGTATTACGGTAACTGAGCGATATATGAATTTTCTCGTCTCTCTGCGAATTTACTTGTACTAAAATTGGTTGCCTTATTACGTACCTGGTTATAATAGGGTTGGTAGGATTATTACCGTAAACCGGCCTTTCTGGTTCTCACCATTTTTGTTTCTGCTCTTTCAAGTTTAGTAATGACTAAGGTCTAGATTGGCATTGCCAACTATAACTGCTATAACTATAATGCTATAACTGTCTTTAAAAAAATTAAATCTTTTTCTAAAATAAGTCTCTCCTAGGGGCAATTTAATCACTATGATTAAATTGTAAACAAACGAACTAAAAATAAACGAGCCAAGCAAGTTTAAAACAACCGACTGACTTAATTTTGTTGCCGTGTTTACTAGATAGTGCATTAATGCGACAAACTGTCCTTGCCATATCCAGTTTTGTAGCTATTCCTGAGTCGAAGAACTCAGGAATAGCTACTCTTATACTGGCAACATTTTAGTGATACTTTGCGTTTTCATAGAGGCGTAATGAGAGTTTTTTGATCGCGGAATGTTTTTACATCCGCACACACGGTGGTTGAATTGCTTGCAGTTTTTGTAGAATTATGATTCTCGCAGTTGCTTTAGTAAATTAAAAGTGATATTTTTATTGTACGTCTGTTTTTGTTTAGTGTTTTAATGGAGTTCTTGGTGTGTGTTACTTAGTATGCTTTTGCTTTTCAATTTAAATGTGGTTTACGACAAAAACTGGTGATGTCTCTATCGAGTAGGAATGCTTGCTTGATTTATAGATTATATTACTTTGCTACCGTCTCACTGACAAAGTATAGCAGTTACGGGTTAATACTTTTACTGTTTGTATACGGACAGCGCTGAAACTTACTACTTTGATTCAAAACTTCCCTAGCGCCAATTTTGCTGTTTACCAAAGAGGTTGCATCACTAGAAACTGGTCATTAATACTGTTATGAAACTTGACAAGCAACTGTCCTGCTATGTTTCAATTAAAGTTGAACATGTGTCTTTTGGCGTGTGGCCTTAATCGGCACTAACGACGACATGCTTTTTTTTAACGTACACACGGCTACACATCAAGCTATACCTACATTTCCAGTTTAACATGAGTTTGCTTTGTAAAGATTACCCGTACAATGAGAGATCCGGTATATTGGTTATATTGGTTTGGCATAGCTTGATTGGTCGTTGTGCATACAATTTCCGCCGACAATTTCACAAATGTAACCCATTCAAGCGCCAAAATACCTATGTAGTACTAATGTACTAAACCTATAACAATGGACAAAAAAAAATGAAACATCATCAGCCAGCATTATTTTAAAACCTACAAAAATGAACAACAAGGCTCCAATAGATCTTTTCTTAAAAAACTGATATCACAAACGCAGACTGGTGTTAATTTCGAGCAAAATCCAAAGAATCCGGTGTTGTACCTCTTTTGAACATAAAAACTTCATTTTCATAATGCGAGGGGCGGAAGCCATAAAGCGGAATTGTTTCGCTTTTTCCGTTTCGCCCCGCTTTTTTTCCGTTAACATTTTTAAGTTGGTACGTCGTGACGTCACTAATATATTTTAAGCTGGTGGTGTTTACTTTGTTTATGGTTTATTATGTGCTGAGTTATTAGGAGGGCTTTGCATGTGATATTGTTTATGTAGTTACGTTTTATGCTATAAGCGGTAATGGTGAACACTAAAACTATTAAGTAAAATGGGTATGAAGGAAAATCTTTGAGAGTCGGCTAAGAAAAGTCATGTTTTGTAGGAATTGTACGTACCTATTAATTAGTGATTGAAGGACTAGATATTTTGCTATTGCAACATCACAAGAGGGAAGTAAAAGTCAAGTTGATGATTTCTTCAGGTGGAGGTTTCATATAGATAACAGTGGTTTATTTTTATCTAAATCTGAAGTTGACCAATTTTCCTCAATTGGTGAATCTTGCAAAATTACGATACAAAAAAAAAATACAAAAGTACAAATTTTGTTTTCCATTTATTTATTTAAGTTTGACCCACACTTCGTCTACGCAATTTACATTTCATCAAAAAATACTCCATACAAAAACACCCATTGACCTACATTGCACCCAACAAAAGAGCGCCTTAAACATTGCAGCGTCCAGGAGCACTTTAAAGTCCCGGTCACAACCTCAGGTGATGCCACATGCGTAAAGCCACACGCTTGTGCGTTGCTTGTTTCCTTCAGGTTGCCAGACGCGTCGCGGTAACTCATGAAATGCCCCCTTTTTTTTTAAGGATGGGAAATCATCAAATAACTCCTCCCGCTCTGGTTGGAGTAGGAGGGAGTGTCAGACTTTTACTGACTAAAACCCATCCTTCAATTGTCTTTTCAACATGCCTGTCGCTTGTGCGAGTAGGGCAGGCGGCATAGCAGAAAATAATTTGATTTTGACTCCATTTTCGTATTGAACGCTCTTGAAACCACGAAAATGACAACAATGTCGAACAATTGTAACTCATTTCTGTTTAATGATATACAAATAACGGGCTAATACATTTTTTTTTGTATTGTAACACGATTTTTTTCATAAAACATTTGCTGTAAGTTTGCTATACAGGGTGCAAACCATGACCATAACCATGAAACTGAACGACTTTTGTTCTATGACTTTCGGAAATTCATAACATGGCACAAATGATAATTGAAAAAGGTATGCAACTATAAGCTTGCTCATGTTTAACTGTAGCTATTAATATTTTCACTGGGTGTGATTTTACTTCTTTTTTTTATTGTTTTATTTTATGTCTTGTAGCATCTTATTGGACTTGGTCAGTAATGTTGCTATAATTAGTTGTAAATAAATTAAAAACTTTCTTTTTTGTTTTACCACACATGTTGATCAGCTGATCGCGTCAGTTCCTATAGAAAATACATTTTTTTTGTGAATTTCAAGATCCCGTAGAACAAAAGTTGTTCAGTTTTATGGTCCGAGAGACCACACGGCAGGTTCTGCGTTTATTATCAGTTCTTACACCTTGTATATACTGTTCTGGTGTGCGGCCTGCCTAACTCGTGGCCGAGCTGTAAGCATTTTTTCACAAAGGTCAGGCGGCCAAGATGATTTACGTCCTCAATATTACGCCGTCAGGTGGGAAGCGGACACGGAATTAAAGTTCCAAGGAAATATGGCGTTTGTCTTGCCTTAAAATGAAAGTAGTGGACCAAGTAGGCTTTGGAAGAATTGTGAGGTACGTCTTTTACTTTGCTGAGAATCCAATATTATTGTTTTCAATTCCTTTTAACTTTCTTATCTACATATTATGTTAGTTTTCTTTTAATTCAGATCATTAAATGTTCGGTATTTGATACTGCGTTTGTAAAAAAACATAAATAAATAATAGGTGTAAAAATACCCTTAACGGAAGGTACTTGCTTTGTCGGTCATTGCAATTTTTTTTTTGTTCTAGTCCATAAGTGGGAACCTTCTAGTTACTGATATATTGGGGGTCAAAGTTACAACTTTTCTTTTAATGCAAGTTTTTAATGTTACTACTTTACCTGAAATACCTGGCACCCCCCAAAGTATTCAATGCAACCATTAGCACAGTGTTTTGAGGGCGTTACATTGAGTCCTAGCGTAAAACGTGAATTTTCACCCCCCAAAAAATTGCCGTTTCCCACCAATAATTTTTGCGTAGAGTTACTTAGTTTGATTTACAGAATGCTTGGTTGCCGGCTTCGTGAAGGGTTCGTTTAGGTACACCTTATACCTATTATAACAGAGGCTCTGTATTGTTCAAACGTTAGCGGTACGAGACGAGAAACAATATATAGTGATTTTAATAAGATAACATGAAAACTGATTTTGTGGTTAGTTTCATTAACTTTTTGTTTCTCAATGCAGAGAAGGAAACCTCTCTTCTCCGCTTTCCTCCTGATTTTGGGGTTACCTATACAATAAATAGACTGCCATAAAATAAGGATCCCATGTTTTAAAAAGATTTCAGTCTCCTGTATGATTAACTTTGGTCATTATCGTAGCATCGGAAATATACAAAGAAAATTATGTGTTAAACCAGTCTAATTGTTTAGTATTTCTTTTGTAATATTTTCTCTATGAAAGCTAAATATTTTGAGCATTAAAAAGTCATTCAGGTCATTCAGAGAGGCTATTACACTATCTATGTGCATTTCGCCAGAGTTGAAAGTTTTCTTGAAATTTTACAAGAAGGTACCTAAGCGAGCTGGGAAAACGCAGGATACGCAGCTTCTGAATAATTTTAATATTCTACTCAGGTTATTAGTCAATATTTCAATATTAAACTCATCTTAGTTTATTTCTTTTTTTAAGCCAAACTGAATTAATGTGGCTTTAAGAAGTCTCTTGCGGGAAATGTTTTATGACCGTATATTGGTTAGTTAGTTGTAAAAATCATCACTCTTAAGAAGGCACCCTCAAAATTGTAATGACATAGTCATTAAATGCTTTAAATTGAATTTGAATCACGTACATGTCGGATCCGGTCGTTAGTTCGAACATAAAATGAATCGCAAGCGCGCCAGTGGTGACATCACGCGACTTACTTACAAGTCTACCCACACCACAGCGCGCTTCTAAAGAGTCTTGATTTTTTGAGCTCGCAGCGAGGAGGACATTCAGTGTATGATCACAGCGGTGTAGAGACGTCCCGGTACCCGATTTATTGCGGTCCGTGTTATTATGTTAAATTGTAATTTCAAGTGATTTGTTAGTTTATTAAAAAAAGTGTATCGCATCCAGTGTGTTTTCATTGCACGAAACCCATCTTCTGCCCACATGATGTACGAGCCTAACGGAATAAGTCCTGACAATCTGACATATACTCATCCCTTTTCCCAAGAGGGTAGACAAAAACTTCAGAACACCAACTCCTACAATCCTTACATGAGTATGTAAGGATTTTTGCTTATCCAAGTTCAAAGATCTCATACACATGGTGATAAGTGTACGTCTTTGAACCAATCTATTAGGTTGAACTTGAATACATACAGACTCATCTCTCAATTAATTTTGTTGATTTTCTTCATCTATGTATTTTTATATCTCTTTACTTTGTATATTTTGTTTGTATGTATGGTTTTATTATTATTTTTTTCGGAAATTTTCTGTGCTATTGCACTACTGTTTTGTCTCTGGATCGCCCTAAGGTAGACTGGTAGAAAATGCCCAAGGCATTAAGTCCGCCTTTGTACATTATGTGCATAAAGTTTAATAAATAAATAAATACAAATATTAGTAGCCTAAAAATGGTATCGGAAAAACTACAGCATTTTACAAAGGAAATTCCAAAAGCGTCTACGAGTATACTTACGATAAGCGCAGTGCACAGGTTCGCCTGCAAACTCGAGGTGCTTTACCCAGGGATTGTCAACACGGACCGCTCGTAAAGCATCCAGTTAATGCTGAAATTGCTGGGGCGATGCACACAAAGCGGATTGTGGCCGTGACACCATTTCAGACTCGTCCGATGGCCTATATTGATGAGATGGAACTGATTGTATGGCTGAGAAGAGATAGGATTTATTGAAATAAAATAGGGTTAAAAAAGGAGCTCGTGGCTAAATAATAACAGCCACACGAATCTTCAAGGTTAAACAGCGTTTGCCAAGGTCGGTCCGTGGATTGGTGACCATTTATTATATATATCGAGACTATGATTGTTAAGATAAACGCCATGATAGGTCAAATTAGTGTTTATTGTGATTATAAGGACCAGTATGACGTCTATTTAACTTTATTGTGGGCAAAAACTCGTATAAGTATAGACATTTCGGCAGCAAGCTGAATAACGTAAGTACTTCACTAATATTAAGGTGGACCTATTATTGGTCCCTGCAGTACGCCTCAAATCCACCGGTCTTATCTTCCCTTGTCATTTATAACCGAGTATCACGGAATGACGTCTCGAGTGGGGTTCCGCAGGGTTTATTCCGGGGGTTAATTCTGTGAGAGGGATCGTAATGATTCACCAGCTTGACGGCTTAGTGCATTCTGTAATAAGAATATGCTGCCAGTCATTTGAAGGTAATATTTTTGTTGAATGTGTACCAAGCATGGTGTAAGATGGAACGGAGGAAATTGAAATCTAAATTGGAATATTTCAGCTTCTTGTTTCAAAGGCGTTACGGTTTATTTGCAGTCTGCTTTCAGATTTAGATGAAGCATGTACAAGGTATGAAAATTAACACATAAACCAGCCACCAACGATAATTCTTGATGCTCAAAACACGTCATAATTCCAGCCACACCTGTTTCAAATGCCCACAAAAGCAATTCAAACGAGACACCAGCAGCAAATCCCACCAAAATTATCCTTTGCCAAATAAAACCGCAAGCTCAAGTAATTAATTCAATTTATTAGCCAATATCGTGCCAAGACTCCCAAAGCCGTATATACCTTTCGGAGAACGGTTTATGAATTATCGTGGCATACAAGTATTTTAATGCGTTTCCAGCGTGTGTGATGTATCGGCAAAATAAATATATGTGGAGTAAAGGAGAGTAAAGGACGGTGGACGTGAAAAGACATTAGTCATGTGTAATAAGTTCCGAGCAAGGATCACGATTTATAATTGTGGCTTTGGACTTTAGTAGCGGATTGTGGTCGGCTTTTGTTTTTGCTGTCTGAGACTGCTCGTTTCCTGGAATAGAATGTAAGTGAAGATAAGAATAGACTCTAGTCGGAATCAATTGACGCTGCGGTGAGTATGTATGCTTGGTTCCAATTATCATTTGATTCGAAACAAAAAAAACAAAGAATTGGTCTAATCAAATCGATTATTCTTCTGTGGCACTAATATTTGTGTTTATTGGCAGTTTTTCGTTTCCCATATTTAACTTAATTTACATTCCGTAGGATAGTTTTGTTTCTTTAATAAACATACTACCAGCAATTGCTTCCAACTTTTCCTTATTAGATACCAGCTTTGGCTCACGGTTTCGCTGGCGTTAATTTAGATTCGAAAGACACGTGGCGCCATCTATCATCATTAGAACTTCATTGTTGTTTTCCTCGGGAACAGTACGTTTTTCGGGATAAAAGGTACCCTAAGTCCGTTTCTGTACACCTGACAACGTATATACAAAATTTCAGGATGATCGGTTCAGTGGTTTAGGCGTAAAAAGGCAACAAACAAACAAACAAACTTACTTTCGCATTTATGATATTAGTTAGGATACAAGCTTCTATACAACAAACAGTAATCCCTTTAACGTAAACAGTTAAAGTTCCGCAGCAATATCGCTTTGCATTGCAATTCCATGTATTGCGAACTCACGGTAAAGGAGCATCGATGCAATATTCGCATTGATTCTAATCAAATGGCCACTAGCAAAAACTGGGTCAAACGATGAAAAATCAATGCATGGAGTATCCTCACAGGGTATTGCGATGTGCCTATGAATGCTATTGTATGGACGGACTGACGACCTGGCAAAGGTCGCGGCGAGCTGTTGAATGCATGACCGGAACCGTTAGATGTCTATGGGGATACTTATGTGGACATCGGTGTACAGTTTGATATTATGAATGACACTATTCGGTGAATAAATGTGGAATTGAATATCTCGATGAAACTTAAATAAAGTAACTGATGGGACATGCAGTCTACAGTGTTTTAACTTTTGATACAAGCTTTGCCCCGCGACCTTCGTCCGCTAGAAATTATTATAAAAATATGACTTCCCTATTTGAATCGGATTTTGTTAACAATATCAAGGGGTTTTTTTTCACGGAACCCTAATCCTAGCCTTAGTTACTCCTTATAACATCAGCTATCTGCTGGTAAAAATCGGTCCAGCCGTTTCGGAGATTAGCCGGAACAAACAAACACATGGTATATACTTTCATAAGCATTCAGTAAAAAGCTGTTATTTTGAAATTACAAACAGACACTTCAATTGTATTTATTTGTATAGGTGAAGATTAATTTTGGACAACGACTTCTACGTCCAGCCTTTTCCCATTCATGTTGGTGTCAGCTGCCAGTCTAACCAGATGTAGACGAAAATCACTTAGTACTTTTCATGGAGCTTCTTACATTCGAATATTATGTGCGGTCTATAACACTGTATAATTATGACGTTATCTGAAGTTATTTTAAATGCTGCTCACTGTTCGAAAGAGATACCCTGGAACACAAAGGGCAAAGAAGGAACAAAGATGGGTTTTAGTCAGTAAAAGTCTGACACTCCCTCCCACTCCACCCAGAGCGGGGGGGGGGGTTTATTTGATGATTTCCCATCCAAAAAAAAAAGTAATTTTAAATCAGCGGCCTACTTTGAAAATCGCTATTAGGTATGACGTCATAGCAATTTGAAATTTATTCATGAGTTAAACAACAGCGTAGCCAAATTGTTTCTGGGCTATTCACTAAAATTTAGCACACCCTCATAACGTAGCTTCCGTTTTTATAATATCGAGGTAGCCGACCCTAAAAATGAAGAAAATTTAATAATCGACAAGAAATTTCCTCATATCGCTATTCGTAAAGTACTGAATAGGTATGACCACAATGAATATTTTACGATGACTTTTATTATATCACGTGCTTTCTACCTTTATTGGCTGTAAAGATAGTACCTACCTTCCTACTTACTCCTGCATCGTTTAAAATATTCCGTTTCGTATTGCTAAAGGAAGTTTTAGTTAGGTACTTGTTTCAAGTCTTTATTTCTTTTTAGGGTGAATAAAATGTATGAAAATGTGGAAGTTAATATTACAGGGAATTTTTGAGAAATATTTGAGGTGTGTTTCTGGATCTTCTCAGCAATTTTTTAAATAAGACAAGGTTTTCAAATGTGCATTAAAATGCTGAAATGTAGAACTTCTCAAGACCTTCAAAGATAACTATAGAAGCCCCGCAGCACAATTCTCGTGATAAAAGATTCTCTTCTTATTCTTATTCTTTATTGCACACAAAAAAACAAAAAAATATACATACAAATTGCGATAACATAGCTTATGTACATGTTTTAGTTTTACGCAACAGATGTCACTACTTATTTATTAAATTAAAGTACAAGTCGTGTTCCCGATTGAACTTCCCATGAAGAAAAGTGACTAAATTACCACAAATTGACTGGAATTTCTTGACCTAGCGATTTAAGTTGTCCGTTATCTGTTAGTCAATTAATTAATTTAAAAACTTTATTTATTACCTAAGTGAGATAGGCATGGTTTAAAATATCACGTATAAACAAAGATAAGCTGTAACCTGCGATTTATCTCACATGTTTGGACATTTTCTTTTCAAAAACAAACATCAAAATCTGAGAACACATTTAATCCAAATACACCAAAAATAAATGTTGATATATAGGACACCAGCTGTTACAACTTAGCGTTGAAAACAAAATCTCATATTTCAATACACGAACTAGAGCAATATTTAAAGCAAATAGAAAACTAATGAGTCGTTATGCAACGTGTGTTGGCGTTGCACAAAGCACAGCACTTTGCAAGTTTGCGGCAATCACTTATGTTGCTGTAACTGATTGCATGTTGCACGAACACGTTTGTAATGGCCCTTCATTTGTTGTTTAGTTTGTGGGCGATATGAATATCGCTGTCTTGTTTTAGAATGTGAGCGTTTATACTGCTGTGTGGTTGAGGGTCGTGCTTCATTTCTTGGGTAGCAAGTGGATACGTCTCGACCTAGAGTAGCAGATGGCTGACTGTCTCCAGAATATGTTGTGTCCTTACTTTCCTCGATACTCGATAGATTTGGAGATTGTACAGCATACCTAATGTTTTAAACTTATACTGCTACTTATCCAGTCAACCCGCGATAATGGCGCTTGCAAAAACGTCGAAATATCGGTACCTCAAAATAATGAACAATCGCGGAAGATATCCCGTAAAAGACAGTATAAGTTTAGTTGTAAACCGTGAAAGCTTTAAACAGTGTACTGTTTTGTATTATATTCCGTCAACACTATATTTTAAACTTTTCAATTTCTGTGATATTGAAATAGCCCGCAGATGGTCACTTCACACATGTTCATTTATTGTATTATTTAGTTAACTGACCTGCTAAAGTTGCATAGCAAAGCTTATTTTTTTTGCCGGAAAATGATTAGTGGTGAAAAATTATCTGTACCTACCTATTCGTTTTTATGCACACCTATTCCATTATGAGTAATTATATCAATCACTGCCAATTTAAACGATTTGTGAGAAAAAAAATAAGAAGAGGTATACGAGCGAACTATTTACTAGCGTATCAAATCAATTAATGTAACTAGTATAAATATGTGAGTAAAAAAAACCACGCCAAGTGCGTTTTGAAAGACGCACAGTGAAGGGTTCCGTAGTCGCGCTGAAAAGTTATTTTTTAATCCCAAGAAAAAACTTACATTTGCAGCTCTCTCATTCGCTGACATATCATGGTCAATTCTCCTGTAAATGTATTTTTGTTATTGCAAATCGAAACGATTTTGCCATTTTTACTTTACTTGCGCTCCGAGATCTTTCTTGCCATAATTATTTCAATATTCTAGGTCAACGGTAGGTACAATTTACTAGCGAGTGTCAAAATATTCGGCATAAATGGCATAAAAACCCTTATACCTATCTCTTTATACCGTTAAGGATAAGATAAGATATTATACCGTTAAGGACTACTTAGAAGACAAGTCAATAGAATCTGTAATTTGTAAGTTAGAGTAATTGACATCGCTTTATGTGAATACATTTGCAAGCCATGTTATGGCAGGATATGCTGAAACAAATTTACTGTAACACCTTATGTACCATATTCTAGCAAATAAATATTTTGATTTGATTTGATTTATTGTGTTGACTTAGAAGGTTATTTGTAACAGTTCCAAGACAATTCGATACTTCCACACGTTCAGACAGACAGACGGAGCACGAAGTGTTTCTATAAGGGTTCCGTTTTTCCGTTTGAGGTACGGAACCCTAAAAACGTAGCTCGATGACGATGACGAATTATTAAACTAACAGGCCTTTAATCGATTTGCTTCTAAAACGGCATGCCGTATTTGTATGACTATTCATTACGATTTTATTTTTAAATAGTCAGTTTGTAATCTATATTTTTATTTTTGATGTGAATATTAAAAGAACTCTGTATAATCGGATACATATTATTTATTACTCTACGAATTTCTCAATTCAGTCGAATTCCAAAAATATTGTCTTTCAGCTAAATCAAGATAGACTAAAACATAGACTACTATATATAAGGTCTAACTTTTTAAACACGAAATATTTCAAGAGTAACTTCTATAGGTCGTAAAGTCACCATAGCAACGAAAAATTTTTTTTTATCTAATTGTATTTTTATAAAAAAAAAAATTTAAATTACTTGACCCACAAAATAAATACTGTCTAAAGGTTTAAAAAGTAAAAAAAAGTTTAAAAAAGTAAAAGTAAGTAAGTAAGTTTAAAGTTTGTAAAGGTTTTATGCAAAATGTCGCAAGAATATTTAGAACTATAATAATTTCGTAAAAATAAAAACATTCAGAAAAATTTTTTTTTTCGTTGCTATGGCGACTTTACGACTTGTAGAAGTTACTCTTGAAATATTTCGTGTTTAAAAAGTTAGACCCTATATACGGACTGAAAGCCGTCCTCGACATGGTTTGGATAAGGCTACGCTAGATGATTATAATGATGAATACGTGACGAGATTTAATACAATTTTTCATCGTAACATTATACAATTTTTCCTTTATTCCGTGGTAGTAACTTTTTTAACGAACGTCATCATGCTCATTTCATCATCATCATCTGTTTAGATTCAATCCATTTTAATCGCTTTAATATACTACTTAATATTGGAATTAATTTTAGAAGAAAACTGATCTCATACTTTCTAAAGTAAGTCGTACCCAAACATACATCGACAGTAAATAATACGACGCAGCCGTCTCCCCCATATACTGCTAACGAACGATCAAGGGCTGATAATCCCATAATCACCCCGCTTGACAGATGGATTGTTAATCTCAGTTAGATGGTATCACAGTACAGGTGGATCTATTGCTCATTCATCTGATAGTAATCGACTGCTAGATTTAAGAGCTATTTACGGTATAGACGGAAAGGGAGGGCTTGATAACTTTAGTTATTTTACTATAATATTTTTAATCACGATTCCAAAACAATATGGTATAAAAAGATGACTACAAAGTCTTAATGAACGAAACTCAATGCTGCCTCGAACGAACACGCACTTGACCATTTTTTATTTAGTTCAATTACAGGAGAATTAAAGGCGTTGATGAGGCCTGTACAACCCACCACACGACGATACAAAACACAACATCCCAACACACCATTTCAGATCTTGATCCAATTGAAATAATGGCCGTTATAGCGTGTACATAATTCACGTCTGAACAAACTCATTGAGCAGTACAATCATGTTGAACAATTAATGTTGATTTCTATACCGCTATTTGATTTGTATCTCGGGCTAACAGTACAAGGTTGTATGGGAAATGCGCCAATTAAATCGCTATAGAGCAATCGGAGCTATCGAGTAGACTGAAGGATCAGACATTGTCGATCTAATACAATAAATGGTAGATTAGTTTGCGTGTAAGCTCCTATTGTTCTGCGATGGGCCTATAAAGGAAGGATTTAACGCTATGGTATTTAAATTAGACCGTTGTGAATTAATTGATATTAGAGTTCCTACACGTGGCAGTGCGAGGTGAGAAGATTAACTTCAGTAAAAATATACTTATGCTATGCTATTCCTTCAGAGCGACTTAAATTGGCTGACATAGACGATGTAAAAGGAGACAATTCAGCTGACAAGCAAGTAGGCGTTCTTGCAATCCAGATTTTTTAATAATCTACTTGGAAAACGACTAAACATTAAAAATTATCCATTAAATTATGATAAAACACCAACAAATTTAACCTAAAATCCCAACTAAAAGGTAAAGGCGTTCTTGCAATCCAGATTTCTTTATAATCTACCTGGAAAACGACTAAACGACACTAAAAATGTATCCATTAAAATATGATAAAACACCAAAAAAATTAATCTAGAATTCCAAAAAGGTAATTCGAAGATCGAAAGTTTAATAAGGTTCGCATTTCTTGTATTTTAGTCTAGACATCTTAGTAGTTACATCCCTTGAGGCTATAATATCGAGTCTTAACAATCTACACGAGCCATATAATCGATACGATAAGAATTCTGCCGATGGCGTAATAACCCAAGATATAAAAGACATAAAAGCTAATGATACTAGCAGGTTAGACCGTAATGACTGCTGTCAAAACCCATTATTCATGGCAAAAGCGATCAATGTGCGTAACAAAGATCAAAGAAGAAAGGCAGATGTGCTCAAGTTTAATTTTAGAATGCATTCCAACATATTTTCGCAATGAAACATAAAACAGATAAAGATATTTCAGCAAGAATGAAAATAGAATTAATCACGGACGGAAAAATTATATCTACCAACCTGAAAGAGCAAAATATAGTCATAGTTTTTTTTTTTAATCAGCCTATTCTGTCCCACTGCTGGGCAAAGGCCTCCCCCATTTCTTTCCAGTTATCCCGGTGTTTTGCCTCCTCTGGCCAATCATTGAGGAACGAGTCCAAATCCAAATCGTCACGCCAGCGTTTCTTGGGCCCGCCTCGGTGACGACGACCGTCTTCAGGCACCTACTGTGTGACGATTCTGGCCCATCTGTCCTACCCACTAACCTAACCTATCCTAGAAATGTGACATAGTTAGGATAATAAAATTAAATAAAGCTACAGCAAATGCTACTGTATGTTATCCGATTGAAATAGCAGGTATATATAACTGTCCTGTTCCTAGGACAGAGGCCTCCTCTCTGTAAGGGGGATCAGCCCCTAATCCACCACACCGACCAGGTGAGTTGATACATGTTACATATCTGTAAATTTTTGGTAAAGTAACTGGCATTGTAATTTCAGCTTTGTATTTTTTGAGGGCTCATCGCTGCTTGTGTGACAATCTCTTCTCTTCTTAAACTGAATATTGTGTTATTTTAACTCTAGAATTTTGGCATTCTGTCGCATCAATTGTTCCCCCCATTTCTTCAATCTTAGTTGCGTACGTAATAACGATGCGTCCTTCCGGGGACGGTGCGAGATAACTAAGCTAATGGCTGTTCGATGGGTGCTTTTGAGTAGGTTATTTGTACACAGATGTATGTGACGTTAGGTAATACATGAAGTGTCAGCTGATTGACGTAGGGCTTTGGAGATAGGGGTGTGGCTGAAGTGTGGTGGTACTTGGTAAGTTTTGGGGGCTATATGTGATAGCTTCATTGATTTTGTCATGGTTTTAGATGAGTTACGTATCGTGTAAGAAAGTACTCAAACTCAAACTCAAAGCATTTATTTCAATTAGACCATAACAGGCACTATTGAATGTCAAAAAAACAAAACAAAGAAGGCAAAGCTACAGTCCCAGACACAAGGCATAACAACTTGTGAAAGTACTGTAGTTGCCCATTCCAAATCGTAGATCTCTTTGGAGAAGAATGGGCAAGAAACTCCATGGACACTCTTTTCAATCAAAACATTTTTACAAGATCTTGGTTATCGAAATACTTACAGCTGTAAAAGAGTCTTTTGAAACCTGGCCAAATTCTGAACTCACCCCGTCATCTTGAAGATTATAGCACTGTATTTTGTTTCAGTTTGAATGGACACAAAAGATTCTTGTAGCACTATTTTTATTGTAGCAGAATTTTCTTCTTGTACCGATGATAAATTACAAAACGGCAATCGCTTCCCTTTTCATATTTGCGCAAGTGATCAAAAGCCTCAACGTAAAGCACCTTGAATTGGGCTGCGGGACTGTTCGAAAGACATACCGCGGCCCTGGAACACAAAGGGCAAAGAAGGAACATGGATGGGTTTTAGTCAGTAAAAGTCTGACACTCCCTCCCACTCCGCCCAGAGCGGGGCGGGGGGTTATTTGATGATTTCCCATCCAAAAAAAAAGGCACCTTGAATTTATTTTCAGAATAGTTACTATGTCAACATCAACGGCCATCACAATCCTCATTTCAATCACCCGAACCCTCTTTGTTTTTGGAGATCCATTCGTATAGCCCAGTTGACTTATAATTAATGAACTGCCAATGATATCTGCCAGTATCAATTGAACTACCGTAACACGGCATGGATAGATTCCTACATTCACTATGATAACAATTTCTTACCACGATTGTTCGCAACTGACAGTCGATTAAATACCTTAGATTGTCTTATCCCTGACCGCAAATGAGATATCGCGATTATTCTTTTTTGTGGATGTCGATGGTCAAGTTAGTAACTGTCTTTAGATATTTGGGATACTTACTTCTTAGTATTTTGCTGTCATTTTCAGGGTGCTCTAACCTAGTTTAACTGATAGTTGTATTATCGCAAGTAATAACTCTTGTTATTTTTTTTTAACATGTACTATTCGACTAAAGATTGCTGTGTTAATATTGCTGTTTGTAAAGGTGCTTTTTGTATTTGCTACGGTATTTGTTTTTGGATTTTTTGATAGTTCAGATCCTCGTAAAATGTATATTAATTCTGCCCGACTCCAAGCCCGGTATATCCAATGTACATGAATGAGCATACTCTTGTGATTATAGCAATTAATTGTTGTTTAGAGAATTTTTAGACATTAAACAGAATAACAATACGCTTGGCACACTTTATTTTTTTGGGATGGGAAATCATCAAACAACCTCTCCCCCCCCGCTCTGGGTGGAGTGGGAGGGAGTGTCAGACTTTTACTGACTAAAACCCATCCATGTTCCATACATGTGTTGCAGGGCCGCAGTATCTCTTTCGAACAGTCCCGCACCGCACTTTGATCGGTTTAAACTTGCACAAATTTAAATAGCGCATCACTACCCCAAAAAGAATTATCAAGTAGAAAAACTTCTTGAGGAAACCGGCATGTCCTAGACCCAAAATTCGAAGATATGTGACGTCCAGTAACCCGCCCTCGTAGAGGGGAGGCCTTTGTCCCAATATCATCATCTACCTAGCCTTTCCCAACTGTATTGGGGTCGGCTTCCAGTCTAACCGGATGCAGCTAAAAACCAGAATTTTACGTGGAGCGACAGCCTATCTGACCTCCACAACCCAGCTACTAGGTAATACGATACCCCTTGGTAAGACAGGTTGTTAGACTTTTTGGGCCACTGACTACCTAAAGACTGTCAAAGATCTACAAATGACACCCGGGACCAACGGCTTAACGGGCACGGAGGAAACTCGGTACGTAATGCGTGGTGACCCATCCACAGACCAACCTAGGCAAGCACGGCTTAACCTAAAGATCGACTCGAGCGGCTGTTATTATTTAGCTCCTCCGGCCTTTGTCCCAATAGTAGAATCATTATAAGCTGATTACGCTGCTACCTAACAACATAACTCCACCTAATTTACATCTAAATACACAGACAATCAATTCTAAAATAATCGAATGCTATAATAGGCGCTAATATAAACAATGCATAGCAATCAGCTGGGTGAAAGCTTACGCGGTCAGTGACCCGAGATCTGAGATATGTTTGGGTGATGTATGGACGTCGTGGTGAACGGAGGCGATTTTGTGGTAAGGGTCAAGTTCAATGGGTAAGGAGGTGTTTGTACTGGTGATTTTTTGTGTACTGGTGATTTTTTGTATACCGGTGATTTTTTGTGAACAGCTTTACATATCATTTGTATACGTAAAGACGTATAAAAGTAGCCGTTAGTTATTTTGAAAATCGTTTGTTTTGTATTTGCAATACAATACCTGTCTTTTTTTGTGTTTTTTAAAAATAGAACTGTAGGTGCTGTCACCTTTTTTTTTGTCAGCCTGAGTTGTCCCAGTCCTGGGCAAAGGCCTTTTCCTATTCCTTCCACTCTTCTCGATGTTGCGCCTCTTCCCGCCAATTAACGAGAATGCCATCCAAGGCGTCCCGCCATCTTCTCCTCGGTCTGTCTGTCTCTGTCGTTACCTTGCCAAGTAATAAAAAAAATGAATTAATTTAACATGTTGTACTAAAAAAATATGATAGTAAAATAAATACTATGTAACTTTTAACCTTACTCATATCGTAAATAATCAAATTCGGTTATTTTCATAATTATTATTAAAGAAAAAAAGAGCTCACTTAATAAGCTTTTTTATTTACTTACTTACAAACAAATATCACCGAATGGGTTCTGAAACTAGTGAATCATACCAGTTTTTTTCTGTACTTGCATACATCGAAACCAATTTTTTTACAATTCTTTTTACATAAGCGGGTGTACATATGTATATAATTATTCCACTTAGGTACATGGGAAGTACATATTACCGTTCACAGTATTACTCATCGTTGCTAACAGCACGCGACCTGTCACTGTTTACTTATCGTGATTTGCGGTGGCAATGAATTATAGAGAGGGGAAGGTTGGCCCCCACGATTCTAGACAAGTAAACGGGCCAACGATGTTGATGTCACACGTTGGGGCCAACGTTTTACTGTGTTACTTTAAGTGCTGCATAGTTCATTTGGCGCGTAACTGACGCCACCATCTTGTTTTTTCAATAGAAATGTTTTAGAATAACCTAGAATAATAATTTATTTTTGTTATAGTTGGGTCACAAATAAAGGTGGTAAAATTTAAAAAAAAACCGGCCCAGTGGGATTCGGAGTCACGCATGAAGAAGAGTCCCGTACCATTGTAGTAGGGAAGCCCCCTTTCTTTCACATCCTGTGAAAATTTCAACTGTCTACCTATTACAGTTCATGAGATACCGCCCACTGACAGACGGACGGACAGCGGAGGCTTAGTAATAGGGTCCCGTACATACAAATATATATAAAAAAGTGTCTGTATGTATAGAAGGTTTCAAAGCTTGCAGTCACTCTATGAAAAATACTGTCAAAAGCCGAACCAACTTAGGTAGTAAAAGACTATGGGCAGGTGATGAGGTATCAAATGATGAAACGGGAGCTTTGGCTCAGGGAGCTGCTTACGCTTGACGTTAATGAAAAGGGATATAAATATTGTCCCTAGAATAATGGGCACATATTTGATCCAATATTTGTAAAACGTCGTCACACATGCATGTCAAACAGGTTTTCCTCAGCATACAAAGGGTTAACGTTTGCGTGAATTAATGAAATAAATTATGGAATTTTAATCATGTGCACTCGTTAGTTGTTATATCAAGATCATTATTTAGATATTTTTGTTTATGGGGTAGATAAAAGCGGCAATTAATTTAATGTAGTACATGTAGGATTTATGTATTTTTATGGTGACATGAAACGCTTTACTTGTTATATAAAAAGCTCAAAAAAGCAGGAACACATTGTTGTTATCATTATCAAAATTTGTTGTTTTTACGGCATAAATGAGCTCTAAGAAACATATTCTTGACTTATTTATATTAGTGCTAAACAACTCATATTTATTCAAATGAATTATATATTCTTCTTCTTAGCGTGTCGATGGCTATCTAAATAGTGTCAGCCCAGAACTGAGCAATTAGATTGGCGCTTTCCGTAGCGTCCATCAGTTCCTGTGGTGAACAAACAACAGGACACGCAGGACATGATAATAAGTGCCCCATCGTTTGTAGACAGCACCACATTTACACTCCAGGGCAGAGTGACATTATCACTCCTATTACGTTCACACAACACCAAACTCCATGCTGCTGCTGAGAACTTCCTGATAAAAAAAAACCCAATAACAATTTATCCGACCTGGGGGTCTAAAATGGCGCTGAAACAGCGATGTTATTCGTCATGCTATGTGACATCAGTGTTGATTTCTTCCTTAGTCTCAATAACCGAAAAAATGATCGATACTAAGGACGAGAAGTAGAACCCAGAATAAAATTAAGCTCTTTGGTTTGTTCAGGGGGCCTAAAATGGCTGCTTTAACAGAATCAGCATCATCATCATCATCTGCCTAGTCTTTTTTCCCAACTATGTTGGGAACCTAACCGGATGCGACTGAATACCAGTATTTTACATAGAGCGACTGCCCATGATCTAACTTCCACAACCCAGTTAGTACTGGGTAATATGATACCCCATGGTAAGACTGGTTGTCGGACTTTTTGGGCCACTAACGACGAACGACTTAACGACTGTCAAAGATCTACAAATGACACCCGGGATCGACGGCTTAACGTGCCTTCCGAAGCACGGAGGAAATTCGGTATGTAATGAGTGGTCACCAATCAACAGACCAACCTAGGCAAGCACGGCTTAACCTAAAGATCGATCCGAGCGGCTGTTATTATTGAGCCACGAGCTCCTCAATTGTAACGTAATTCATATTGACCTGTTATGATTCTACTAAAGCAGCCATTTAAGGCCCTCCAGTCTTCAAACCCAGGACCAAATAATAAGAAATAGCTAATAAGATTTTTAATATTTAAAATTCTTACGTTACTCTTTATTTGAACGTAACTGTGAACGCGTCCTAAGAAACTGTTTTCAATCAATGTCAGGTCTATAGATTACGATGACTTATGAACTTCATGTGAGTCAAGTATTTCCCATTATCTGGGCACCAAACGAGATGTTTGACGCGGTTTTATGCGGTAGTTGAATGACTACATTATTTTTTGTTGTAACCCACCAAAACATCACGCCTGCTATCTTCGAAGAGTAAGGCAGAGATAAAGGTAATGTAGCGCGCTAGTTGGGTGTAATAAATATAAGGAGTTTAGACGCTTAAGTTCAGATATTTATTGAGAATAATTTTTTTTTTTACATGACACACTTTTGACGCCTAGCTGTCTCTCTTTTTTTTCTTATTCTAATTTTAACCTTATTGTTTTTTTTCTTTTTTCTTTACAACGTGGTGGAGTTACTTCCTAAATTACCACAGGTTAAGGTCTCTACACTACCTATAGATTCCATGTAATAGGGTATGCATACCTACATAGTGTAAATAGACTCTTCACGAAGCCGTCAACCAAGCAATTATGTACATCAAACTAAGTAACCCTACGCAAAAAAAAATCTGGGAAACGACTTATTTTTGGGGTGAAAAATCACGTTTTACGGTAAAACTCAATATAACGCATTCAAAACGTAGTGTTGATTTATGCTGAGAATTTTGAAAAAAAAAATTGTGATAAAAAGGGAACTTTGACCTCCAAAATCTCCGTAACTAGGGTTCTACAGAAAAGTAGAATCTAGAAATAAAAAATAGTGTAATGACGGGGAGTGCAAGTGTCTTTCGGCTTCGTTAAGGGTCCTTTTACACCCTTTATTGCCATCGATCGGGCACAAATAAAGATTCCTGGCCGATACTGAAAGTTCAAACAGGAAAACCCAGGATATTTTACTTAGCAACAGCGTTTGTGACCACTGGAGCCACATTTGAGTTCAGGGAAATGTCAATATTTTGTGTGAAAAAATTGTTTTTTTTTATGTGCACCCTTTATATTTGAAGAAACCGCGCAGTTTAAGAAAAACATACATATTCTTAAGTCTTTTTTCACAGGACACATTTAATCTGCAATGCAAATTCAATTTAATAACACTTTAATAGTCACACAAATAATAACAGAAATTAACATTACTTTAATACTTTAATTAGTACAAAACAAGCTCATTTCGATCACTGTAGCCCGTTTGTTACGGTAATAGACGTATTCCATGAAAATACTAGCGTTTGACTTGAAAATTAGTTTTACAATATTTCATACTTAAAGTGTAATCACAGTATTCATTTACTTGTAGGTCCTTAAAGGCGGCGGGTGAAGATGAAATCATCTTTCAATAGAATTAAGAAAAGACGTAATATTTAAAATCTGTGCATCAACATCTGCCTAGCCTTTTCCCAACTATATTGGGGTCGGCTTCCAGTCTTAACCGGATGCAGCTGAATACCAGTATTTTACATGGAGCGACTGCCTATCAGACCTCCACAACCCAGTTAGTACTGGGTAATACGATACCCCTTGGTAAGACTGGTTGTCAGACTTTTTTTGGGGCACTGACTACCTAACGACTGTCAAAGATCTACAAATGACACCCGGGACCAACGGCTTAACGTGCTTTCCGAGGCACGGAGGAAACTCGGTATGTAATGGACGTTCACCCATCCAAAGACCAACCTAGGCAAGCACGGCTTAACCTAAAGATCGATCATAGCGGCTGTTATCATTTAGCTTTTAAAATCTGTGCGTTTCTCGCAAAAAATAAAGGCGCATCCTTTTCTTAAAATAAGTATATTAGGAGAGGGTTCAAGCCAATAAGCCAGTTCAAGACTATCCCATACACGATCCGAATAGCAACTACTTACCGGTTAAATTAAAAAATGGAACAGAATTTATATGAAATTATCTGCCAAGGAACTTAGTCGTAGGTGGTGAAACAGCCCCTAAGTACTCGTGATAAGTCAAAACACTGTCACAAATTTTGTAAATTTCCCCTTTGACCGTAATTCATGTTTTGACCGCCATCGAGGGCGCTGAATTTCCATTAAATACCTAATAGCTCTATAAGTACAGTGAATTCTGTCTCAATTCATTGCATACTGCAGGTGACCAACAATTTTCGTCAAGCATAATTTACAATTACACCTGAAAAGGTCCAATTTCAAGTTAATCGCTGTTTTCAAAGCCCCAGTCAATGCATGTCAACTACAAAGTGTGACAACCACTAATCACAGCACTACAACTTATCAATGCGCTCAATTCACACAATTTCCAACCTTGTACATTTCCAATAAGATCTGTTTCGAATGAAAATTTAACTTGGTCTTTTAATGCGTTCGTGTTTACCACAAATATGGTTCGTTGTAAAAAGAAATATTTAATTAGGAACAAATTAAACTTTAAATAATGTTAATTAGTGACACGCGTATGCAAAACGGAAGTGGAATTAACCCTGTGATTATTCGTTTGTGGCTACACCGGAATTAAAATTAAAATATGTGTAGTAAAAGGTATTTTTGCTTTGTGTTAGGATAAGGAAACAATGTGACAGGGGCGAGCCTTTTGGAAAATACTGAAAATGAAATATGGTCATTTCGTGTTTAGGCACTTTATTTGCTTGCATTGTTTTCAAAACAGAGTACAGTATTTATTTATTTATTTAAACTTCATGTACAAAAGTGGTACATAGGCGGACTTAATGCCACAAGGCATTCTCTACCAGTCAACTTTTGGGTCAAATAAGACAGCATTGTGATAGAGTACAAAAAAAAAAGAAAAATACCATTTTTTTAACATTAATTGATATACATAAATAGTGTACCTATTTTTTATTAACCAGTTTTCTTTCCCAGTATGAAACGGAATTCAAATGATTCGACTTTTCAAAATGAATGAAGAATTCTTGGAATCGACTCCTAAAGCTGCATGATTTTAGAAACAAAAGAAACATTCAGTCGAAATGATAACCTCCTCCTTCTTGAAATCGGTTTATCTCTCTGTTTTCAACTATTTTCTGTTTCCCCAAAAATCAGAAAAAAAAATCTTACAAATAGGCACTATCCAAAAATAGAGTAATGAAATTCGGACCAATTCATCGGCAATCATTTCACACTCGTCTGTTTGCGAGCTAAATATCGTCAACGATTCGTCTGAATTCCATTTTATTTTTTTCCCCGTCACTTAAGTACAATTAGCCTTATCTATCATCGGATTAGGCAGTTACCGAACATACGAACCCTACAAATTACATTAAAGGGAGCAAAAAAAGTGACGAGTCATACTTGGCCGTTGAGAGGTTGAAAAAAAAGTTGATTCGATTTTTAAATATTCTAATTATGGAATGATTGAATTCGTGGGACTTGGTTTGTTGAGAAAAAGTTTGTTAGAAGTAACAAGGAGTTTTAAATCTATTAGTGACCTCTGTCGATGACTGTGTGAGATTATAATTTCTGTGACTGCTGGCAGATGGCGGTGGCGGCTTGAAATAAATGAGCAATTATTTACATTCGAGCTTGAGGATGTTGTATGATGTGTAGTAGATTTTATGTATTTTTATATCTCATTGATTTATTGAATAATGTTACCTTTTTGAATGAACAACTAAAATCAAATCTAATTCCGTGTCAAGTTTGACGTTTTAATGCTTTAATTTTTTTTTGTGTAGGTGCTTTTATCCCGGTTGAAAATAATGTTAGTAGGAAAACTAACTTGTCAAAATGAAGTCATTGCGTGATTATTGATAAAATGAGCCTGAAATTTAAAAATCCAAATTACTAGCGTATATCTTCATTCTTTCTTCCTACAACCTTCAATTTCTTCCCTTCACAACTAATCAGATACCAGTAGCTCGTAAAGCCATTTCCCCTCGGAATTGGAACAAAACCTCAAACTCATTCGTTAGTCGTTTTACAAGAGCACATCTCGATACGTCACGCGAATGGTTTCGGCACGTGTCATCGTCCCCTCAGCGATAGCGGTAAAATGTTCACTGTTTACATGATACTGGCGGTTAGGGCGAGGTCCCTGTGTAAGCGGGTAAGTACAATTTTGTCACGAATGAAATTAGTTCGAATTGATATTAATCTTGGCGAGCTTATAAGTTGATTGATACTTACCCCCTGAACGTAGATTATGATTGTAAAAAACACTGGTAACAAACATTCGTATATGGCCATATTTTATAGGACCTTCGTTTTTTCCCCGGTTTCCAAAAAAGTAGGTACCTACTTAAATTTTGATAGTCCGTGTTTGTTTTAGTTACCACTGGCTTCCAACTGTTTTTACTTTTTAACCGACGAAAAAAAGGGGTAGTTTCTCAATTCGGCGCGTGACTTTTAATTGCAGTGCGTACCCCAAAAATTCGTTTGCCACTAAGTTGTGTACACAAAATGAATCACATATCTAGGTATTATTGAAGCTACATCAAAATCCACAAAAACAAAATTATTCAATTAAATATGGGACCACCGCGCGGCAGTTGCTGGTTCAGTCAGTGACATTAAGAGCGGCTATCCAGTTTTGTAATTCCAATACAGAATGGGAAATCATCAAATAACTCCTCCCGCTCTGGGTGGAGTGGGAGGGAGTGTCAGACTTTTACTGACTAAAACCCATCCATGTTCCTTCTTTGCCCTTTGTGTTCCAGGGCCGCGGTATCTCTTTCGAACAGTCCCGCAGCGTTTAACATGGCCTCGCTTTGATAAATTTCCAAAACAATGAGAGATCCGCGTAAACTGGTGTTGTATAACTAGATTTGTCGCCGTGCTTACACTGAAACATCCTATATTATGCATAAATAGTGTTGCCGATGGAAAAAATGATTGGTTAATAAGCAAAGGAAGCAATAAGCAAGTAGGTACACTAGAGTACGTTATTCGGACCTAGATTGTTAAACTTGTTTTGTCCGCCCGCTCGTACTGTGACTGAACCCTATTCGTGGGTAGAGATTTTTTTCATTGATATCAACACCCCACGGGAATAAATCAGTTTGTTATTGATTGGCAGTTAGTAACGCCCCGGTTAATTCGGTTTCTTCCTCATTTAGGGGTTCCAGTTACATTATGATAATGTATGTGGGAGATTTTAGTTCGAGTTTTTTGTTGCAAAAATATGCACCGTAAAATGATAGGGCTGTAAATTCTGGTTTTATTAGGGGCGTAGTGTAGGATACTTTGGTAATAAAATAAAATATGACATAACATCACGCATGTAATCCCCGAAGGGTTAGGCAGAGGTGGTCCTAACAGTACATCCGCATTTTAGCCAATTATATTTATGTTCCAAATAATAGGAATTGAGCCTAATTCCATCAACTGGGATCAAATCTAGACTCCATGGCTGCTACTGAGACCTTCCTGATGGAAAAACCCATAACACTTTTTCTCAACTTGGGAATCGAACCCAGGTCCTATGCTAAGCAGTAGCATTTGCGACCACTAGACTAACTAGGCAGTAGAATAAAATACGGTGCATTTTTTTTTTTAGTTTTCAAACTTGAAGAAGGTCATTATGTCACCAGTGTGGGATCAACCAAAAAGCTTAATACATATTCTTTAAGTGTCTTGTTGTTAGTCCTTTGTCCTTCTTTAATTTCCAAGATATGAGGAACATGGTGTAGGTTTCTCCAGGAAGAAAGAAAAGGATTTTATGTCTGGTTGGTTACTGCTTGAGCGTTGTAGTCGGGGTTCTGTAGTCATGTTGTTCATAAAGCATAAGCATAATCAGGCTATAATGTTGCCATTGCTGGGACACAGGGCCTCCTCTTTATGAGAAGGAATGGGCTATAATCCACCACGCGGGCCCAGTGCGGGTTGGTAGATGTCACATGTCTTCGAATTTTTGGTTCTAGTACATGCCGGTTTCCTCACGATGTTATTGATGACGTGTTATTCACAATCATGAAAAAATTTGGCGCCCGATTGACAAAACTATCAAATTGATAAGTTATAGAATCATGCGTTACTTTGCGGAAATCCATGACATTAAATGTTATGCAAAATATTTAGTTTTAATTCCGCTAAAAAGATCAAGGCCTGAATGCAGAATGCAGCACCGCCCTCCCGCCTGCAAAAATTTGCACATGCAGGAAAAGCAATAATAATTAGCATGTCATCCACCCAAACCTATACAATTTTTTTTTAGTATACTGAATATACTGATACTGTTAGCCTGCATCATCCCACTGCTGGGCAAAGGCCTCTCACCATGACTTCCAGTTGTTTCGATCCAAGGCCAATGTGGACCGTTGGTCGCTAGTCCTGTCCAGCTCGTCCCGCCATCTTCTACGAGGTCTGCTGTGACGCCTTTAGTATAGGTTTAAATAAATATTTTGCATAACATTTAATTTAAAACTATCAAATGTTACAAAAAGTAGGAAAGTGTTTTACTTTTAAGATTTTTATAATGCGTAGCGTGGCAGCGCTGTCAGCAAAAGTCCACGTCACTCGTCAGCATTTACTAGCTGCTGGGTTTATTATCATAGCATTATTTTTTCTATTAATCATCATCATCATCATCATCAACACTATAGCAGTCCACTGCTGGACATAGGCCTCCTCAATCGCACGCCATTATACTCGATTCTCAGCAACTCTCATCCAGTTGCTACCAGCCACCCTGCGAAGATCGCATCGATTGATCGATTTCTATAAATAATGAACAATAAATGATATATTCTAATGGAAATGTATCCATAGTAATTACAAGCAAATTACCTGTTTATAATATTGTTTATAATATCCTGGTTCTACTGTGGTTTTGTTTCTGCGAACTATGAATAATCTTGATGTGTAGAATCAAAACCGCGCATAAACATATATGAATATTTATCTAAGAACGTTTTTATAATATTGTCATTAGAATAGGTAGGTATCTACCTAATAATTTAATATGACAAAGTTTTTTGTGAAGCCCATATTTTACCAACAGTTCAAAATAAAATTGTATTTGAGGAAAAAACATGCGACATGATGTAATAGGGTCTTCTAAATCTTAAAATAGTGGTTTTGTTTTTCACATAATTGTCCTATACACCACATTACCCGCGAAATGCCTGTAGGAAAATAATTTATTTAACTGAATATAACGAGTGTTTTTCAGAGGCAATAATTACCCAAAGAAACCAGCCGCAGTGGCCACATTCCCACAAACATAAATGGCATAAAATTTTCAGTTAAAAATAGCCACACATATTGAAACTACCCTTTATTTATAACAATATATTTATTAGCAGAACATTTTTTTTTAGTCAACCTGAATTTTCCCATTACTAGCCCAAGGACTGGGACCATAAGTTTAAGAGTAAGTATTGTTATATTTTGAGATAAAAATCATATAAATAAATACTTAAGATTTATTTTAACTATCGCCCATGGGACACTGGGTGGCATTAAACTTTTAATCTTACAGGAAATCCAGGAAGCTTATTGATTATACTCATAAATTATGAATGCCTAATCTTTGGTGTTGACTCCCCATTGATTTATTGCTAAAAGGTTATCTCGGAGATTCGGCGATAGCCCAGTGGTGTTTGCGTCCTGTTGATAAACCGAACGACGGTTTGTTGTATCCTTTGTTTGCAATTTAGTTTCTAAATATGTAAACAAATAATATAACGTCATGTCTTTAATCCCAGAAGGATCTGGCAGAGATGTATCTAACAGTAGGAACACTTATATTTCGCCAGATGTGTTTAAGTCCTATGTAATTAGGGGTTAGCCTATTGCTATCAACCGGAAACAGATCCAGACTCCATGGCTTCTACTGAATAATTACTGATGGTAAAACTTAATAACACTTTGCACGACCTGGAAATCGAATCCAGGACCCTATGCTCAGCAGATGCGCTTGCGACCACTACACCAACGACCTTTTAAAAAAATATGCCCATAAAAATAACTCATAAACACCAGTTTTGCGCTACAACTTCAAACATATTTTGTGTTGGTTTACTTTGTAAATATTCTTGCAGATATCAACTTAATTTACATAAGTGTTAAGTTGGTATTTGCTTAAGTCGGATAAACGCGAATAGGAAACGAAGATTTTGTTTAAACTACACTTGTTTAAAGTTGCTACTGGTTTTTATGACTTCTTGTTGACGTAGGCATTTTATATTACCGGTTTGAAACCAGTATTTTATCTCAGAAAATTATTGTGGACCTTTGATCAGCAAAAATAACGGTAGCTGGTACTTTATGGCTATTAAGTTTGACAAAAACAAAACACAACAAAATTAAATGTGTAGTTTTTAAAACTTGAGTTTTTGTGATAGATATTTTAGTATAACAATTGTATATGTTACGGCTAAAAGCCCAAGTAAATTTACACCTAGTTGTAGGCGGCTATACCTAGGTGTAACCTTACTTCGGCTTTTAGCCGTAACATATATACCTTGTAGAATCAACTTTAAGAACCAGAGAGATGTACTGGACAGTTTGTTCCGCCACACACCAGGAAGCGGTGAAGGATTTTGGGGGACTGCCTTATGTAATTTTTGACGATCAAAAAGTGCTGACTTGCAGCCTCATCATCATCAAACAAGCCCGAAATCATTCACTGCTAGGTATAGACCTCCCAATTCTTCTGCCACACTTCCCCCGGTTCTATGCGTCCCTTATCCAGGTGTTTCCCGCGATTTGGCGATATCGTCAGCCCAACGAGCTTTAGGACGGCCCTGGTTTCTTTGGCCTAACCTTGGTCACCACTCGGTCAAAGCCTGTCTCCATCGGCCATCTCCGCTTCTAGCCAGTTGACTGGTAGCCTAATCTGAATAAATGGCTTCTTTCTAATTTTAGAATAATTGTTCTGTTTTTCTCAGATCACTATTTACATAATTATTATGTAGATGAATAAAATCAGTTTTGTTTGTTTTTATTTAAGAGAATAATCCTTTGTGTTTGTCCACATCATTACAAAAAGCCCTACCTCAAACAGTAGCGTCATTTATGGAAAATATTCTAATGTTTTTTTTTTGTGCTGCCTAGTCAATAACCTCAAGTTAGAAGTATGTTAATCTTATAAAAAATTACAAATTTTGCAATCGAGGATTGTTCACCTACGGTTCATTTGCGGAATTCCTCATGGAAATAATTAGTATTCATTCCGAATATTTTCTATGACTCATTACAGGTAGGTACTGTGTGTATTACCTGAAGGTTGATTATATCATAGATCATTATTTTTATTTGGTACTATAGCTTATGCCCGCGGCTTCGCCCGCGCTACGCGCATCGGCATCGGCATCGGTAATTTTCCCACGAAATCGTACTATCGGGATAAAGAATCATATGTTCTAATACAGGTTATAAACTATCTGTGTGCAAAACATCCAAATCCAGTCGGTACTTTTTGCGTGAAAGAGCAACAAACATCCAGACATCATCACAAACTTTCGCATTTATAATATTAGTTGGAAGTAGGATGTATTTCTCATCTCCCGCTTCGATGCCCAGTCTCTGCTGAGGTGAGCTGCCGAGGACTACTTGTGTTGAACCTCATCTATTCGAGAAACGGAGCGGGAGTGCTATACTGCCGTGCTAAGATAAAACGCGGTTCCTTAAAAAAAATGAAAAGTTGATTTTAATGGCATCGGATAGCTTAAATAAATACGCATCTAATGAACTAAGCTAAATAGCAGTTACTATTTTATAACATAAAAATCCCAATAAGCAAAAAAAACAATCCGTAATGTGTATACCAAACTATATTTACAAAACTTCAATTTTCTCGAAATTGGCCTTTCTTGAGATACCGCTATTGCGTTTAACACGGCAGTATGGCACGCGGCAGAATCGACGATGCACTCGGCAGCGCGCTGTTTCTCGCTCTAGCCAACGACGGTTCTGAGCGACAGAAACGGATAGGAGCATGGATAATGTGATTCCGGGCTAATAGATGTGGCGCAACCCTTACTAATGATGTCACCAAAAATAGAGGTTACTGTATGACTAACCGTGTAAGGCAAGATAAATCAATTTTCCCAACCTTTTATATTCATTCTTTACCTACCTACACTAATCTTGGTGATATTCTATAAGCTTCCATGCTTCTACATCCCTGCTGTCACATAGCAATAAACAAAAAAATATTAATTTATTAGTCTGGCATAATAAATCAAGTTTTTATTAATTAATTATGTTTTAATGCTAGAGTCTGCGTGCAAATCGAATTCACGTGTAGATAACTTTTGACGCACAAACATAAAAAAGTATTCAGAATATTTAATTATTTATCTTGTCCCATATGTAAAAGCTACAGGTTTTCGGCAATTTAGTGTTGTTTTCTTTTCTGCTTTGTGTTTTGAATCCGAGGAGCTCGTAGCTGAATAATAACAGCTGCTTGGATCGATTTTCAGGTTATGCCGTGCTTGCCTAGGTTGTTCCGTGGATGGGTGATCATCCGTTAAGTACTGAGTTTCCTCTGTGCCTCTGAAAGCACGTTAGGCCCTTGGTCCCGGCTGTCAATTGTATATATTTGACAGTCGTTACAGATAGTCAGGGACCCGAAAGTCTGACAACCAGTCTTCTTACCAAGGGGTATTGTATTACCCAGTACTAACTGTGTTGTGAAGGTCAGATAGGCAGTCGCTCCATATAAAATACTGGTATACAGCTGCATCCGGTTAGACTGGAAGCCTACCCCAACATAGTTGGAAAAAGGATAGGAAGATGTATTTTTCGATTACGAATTCGATAATTAAAATCAAAACGCATTAAAAATAGTCGGTTTCAATGTAGTTGGACATTTGTGGTACCTGTAGGTACTTCTAGTAGATGAACCAATTTCATCAATAAGTTCAACCAGCTTGTTGATAATTAAGAAATATCAACAGTAAATCACGTCTATTTTCCCAATGAGTACTTACCTATATAGTGGGACTGGTAATTAGTGACCGATACTTAGACCGAGATTTTTTTTATACTCATTCACTTTTATCACAATAACACAACAACGGAGCATTACGGAACGGGCTTGCGAGTCACGCGGGTGCTCTGCCTACCCACTGTTGCACGGTACGATAGTAATGAGACAGAATGGCGTCACGCGACAAACAGCTGATAGGTCACAGGCGAGCGCGCGCGAATTTCATACGGTTGTTGTGTTGTAAAGTGAATTAGTATTAACAAAAATGTTTCTTTGGGAAAGTTGTTTGTTATCTCGGGTGCAATCACGTGTTTAAGTAGCGGGCACTAATTACCTGTCACCCTATATACTCCCACATTTCAATGATTATATTGGAATCCTATGTGGGGGCGAGCCTATTGCAGGCTACCAACTGGAAAAAATTAGAATATATGTTGCTACTGAGGAAAAATCCAATAACACTGACTGGCCTTGGAATCAAATCCAAGACCACACCAGTGCTTGCGACGACTAGATCAACAAGCCAGTCAAGCGTAAAATGTTACCACAAAATACATAAACCTGACTAAGTGGATAATAAATAATGGATATCTATAACTTAATATTGACTGAAGATCTTAAGGGGAAAAAACTTCTCCGAGTCATCGCCATTTATTAAGGCTTATAAATGACGTATTAATATCTGTTTATCAAAATAGGTAATATCTACAGTGTTTTTGTGATATTGAACCACCGTTATGTGTTTTTAAGGCTTTATTTCTATAGTCAAATGTAATATTTTTATACTTTTGTACGGTTTAATAAGTAGGTACATACGTATTACTCATCCATGTAAAAACACTTTTTCGAAGTACCTACCTATAAACTGTGTGTGTTTATTTTGAATAGTTTTTTTTGCATTTTGCATTACTCATAGTTTTACGCTTTGTTTAAAATGGATAGTGCCAAATATTTTGCAATTGGTGTAAAACAAGATGTTTTGTAAAAAAGAAAGTTATAAAAAATATAATGTCTTATATTTTATGATAGGAAGGTAGGTTTTAAATAGGTCAGGTTTATATAGGTTTTATCCTAGGTTTCCTGTTTGTAAGATTAGTGTGACATGCATGTAAAGTCTTAAACCCCGTATCCTTATATAAGTAGTTTAGTAATTGCTTGAAGTTAAAACTGTCAAAAGTTAGAACTCTCAGCTTTACTTTCTTTGACGGTTTTACTTCATTCAAATTCTTATCTATTGCATACAAATGTTTGCATAGGTAATTACTTAAACTCAAGCAATTACTACAATTACTTGACCAAAATACATGTGTTAGTTTTTTTATTATCTTTACTAGACATTCATAAGTTGGTCTTAGAACCTTTTTCTCCCACTAAGCAAGGATCACCATATAGGTTACTGGGTGTCGGACCTCGAACACAAATCTTTTCCGAACACCAAAGAATTTCCCTTAGTTGACCCTCATAACTTCTACCTTTTCCCAAGTTAAATCTCGCAGCGAGAAAAGATAAATGTTAGAAGGAATTACGATCGTAGCAATATATGTAACTTTGTATTATTTTTGGTTTGTCCAAAATTGTTTGTTAGACTCAATCATTGGGGGTTTGCAATTAAATGTTCATTATTGGGAATCGAAAATGTTGAAGACTACCTCCTTGAGGCAGGAACAGCTCATCATAACGGACTGTAGATGAAAAAGATATTGGAAAAACAATACCTAATCATTTTCCGAAACTAACGTAGTTTCGTTTCGTAGTTATTGTTTACTGCATCATCTGTGCTTACCGTTATACTTCTTTTTATTTTATTTTTTTATTTTATTTATTTGGCTCACCAACAATTGAATACACTGCTTCAAAGATAAAAAATACATTCAATAGAGTCACATGACAGACAAGTGTATCAACCTCTTACAGGTAAGCACATCATGAACTACTTATTAGTCGTTGGGTGCATACTATTCTTCTCCGGTAACAGAAAAGAAATGATTGTATTCTATCGCAACTCGTCGTCCAAAGGATATCTTACTGTTTGTGTACACGAGTTTAAATGTTTGTAAACGTACCCACAATACAGGAGAAATTCCTAGTGTAGGGGCAACTTTTCATTGAAAATAACTATCGTGGCTCGTAAAAACGGTTAAAATAGCCCGAAAGACGTTGTCCTCTTCCAGACCTTGGAACCAGAGAACATTTAAAAGGAATTCAATTTTTTTTTCTAAAATGAGAGTTTTTTTACGAATGTACGCTAGTTCTAAGTGTAGACCCCAGGTAGCGTGGCAAGCTGCCATTCTTCTTTAGTGCCCGCGTAACGAATTTTAAAAACATCAGTGACGTGTGAGTCCTTCGCAATTAATAAATAAGTGGATTGACTGGATTTACCTTTACTTCTTTATGAGAGAACATATGTTCATTTTTATTACGGAAATCAAAACAGGGTATGTTGGACAGTTTTGGACTTTCTATTCCTCGTTATGCCGATGATTCCTTTAAAGAAACTTCCACCAGAGGCCCTGGCACGTGCGCAGGGTGTAAACGTAATGTCGAAAAAATACGTCGATTGAATCGAAAATGCAATTATACTATAGTATTTTAGTTAAATGGTTTGCAACAAGCACAATCAGTATTATATATAGATTTGAAGAAATAATGAAAATATTACATGCGAAACGAGTATTTTTAATTTAAAAAAAACCGACACCGCGCGGTCGTGCTTGGGCCTCTGAAGTCTGTCACTTCAACAGCGTTTTTAGCGGACAGAAAATGCAATATTGTAAATCCCTATGCTGTCTGATCTTTGATATTTTGCTGTGTCACAAAGTATGCTCCATCTCCTATCCTGCCCTATTAGCCCAAAAATATGTAGCCCAAGTGACTTCTGTGCTGTCACCGACGACAGTGGAAGTGGCGAAGTTCTGGGTTAACAAAATATAAAAATTGTGTTGCCAGCGACACGAAGAAGAAGATTAAGAGTAGTGCCATAGCAACTCAGTGACAAATAATAATTTTTTTTATATGAAAACATTGTTGCTATAATTAAATGCACCATCATTCTTTGTTTATATCTAATTGCTATAAAGGGTTTATTATCCTGGCATCTTAGACATAATAAATTATACATAGTTTTATTACAAAGCAAGCACAATTATATGCAAGATTACCATCAATTATAAGATTCCATTACCTACATGATGATAATATATATGTTATTATATCCATGATAATTATATAGATGTATCATAAATTAAGAGCTAATGGTCATTTTGTCTAACTTCATGCATAGTAATTTTGTCGTCGGTCTAGTGGTCGCAATCGCGACTGCTAAGCATGAAGTCGTAGGTTTGATTCGCAGTTTGGGAAAAGTGTTTTTGGGTTTTTGTATTAGATTTTTTTCAGTAGCAACCAACGAGTCTGAATTTATGGCTGGTTGATGGCAATAGGGCCGCCCTCTATTAAATTTGACGTAAACACGACTGGTGATATCTGGGTCTACTTAATAAGTATTTGATGCACCTCTGTCAAACTCTTCGGGTATTACAGGCGTAGTGTATGTTTGGTTCATACCATGGCCAGATTTTGTTGTCATACCAAAGAACATAACTATTGCGACTTTTATAACACATAGCAACCAGCTAGTGTAAGAAGCTTGATGATAGTTCAAAAAGGAAGGTACAAAGAAACAATCTGGTTTAATCTCATTTGAAATCATAGCTAATTCTACATTAGAAAAAGGGCACGGTTTTCGTTGAAATAATGTTGAACTGCAGATCCTAGTAGGATATAATTTTTCGCAGATTAAGAAAGTATGAAAGCAGAATGAAATTCTAGATAATACATACAGATTGGTTAACAGAAGAAATGTTATAAGTTTTGAAACTGTCATGGTCACTAATATTATCATTATCTCTAGAGACGTGATATTTACCATGTTTACTGTTAGGTTTGAGTTCCCGATATTTCGGCGCTGTTGCAAGCACCATGATCACAGATAAACTGAAGTTATTGCGGGTGTTTATATATACAGTTTATAACGTGATTCCTTGTCCCATGTCACGCATTTAAGTAAATTTACAAAATGGCCAAGTTTCATACGTTGCACTTGTACAGACAGAAACGAGACTTATGTCTTTCCAGATTACAATTAAGTTCGCGTTGTCCAGTCTTTCATCTTCTTCTTTGTCTTCTTCCTGCCCTTAGCAGATGTTACTTGGGATCGGCGCAACACGTTTTTTCCTTCCATTCTCCTCTGTCAACCGTCAGGCTTTCATCTACTCCTTTATCTTTCATATCATTCCTCACACAATCCATCCATCGTTTCTTTGGTCTTCCTCTCCCTCTCCATCTGTGTTGTCCAGTCTTTCATCAATAGAGATATTTAAATG
The DNA here is from genome assembly GCA_905220335.1 of Noctua pronuba. Classification (NCBI taxonomy): domain Eukaryota; kingdom Metazoa; phylum Arthropoda; class Insecta; order Lepidoptera; family Noctuidae; genus Noctua; species Noctua pronuba. Next base: position 12,146,923 of record LR999902.1, read on the forward strand.
TCTGCCAGTTTCATGTCAAAGTTCCACATCCTCTTATTGTTTTCAACAAAAACAGCATTTTAACAGCGGCATTCCCTTTTGTCTGTAAATAACCCGAAGACATTCATTGCCACCATGTGTTCCTTGCATTCAGTGCGCCGTTGACGTTTTTATATTCCTTAGCTGCGTGTGAAGATCTAAAATAATTGTGCTTTTATGGTTTAGTATGATACCAACGCAGTGTTTAGTGCCGATGACAGTTTGATGACATGATAAAACTATTTATTTGGAGCTGTTAAAATGAGTTGTGTTTCATATTTTGTTTTGGACGTAAGGGTGGTAATGTTTGAATGTGGCATTTAGACATTGCTAGCTTTTGCCCGCAGCTTTGCTCGCGTTAATTTAGAATTTGACTTTTGCTTCGGAAGACACGTGGCGCCATCTATTATCATAAGAATTATTGTTATTTTCCTCGGGAACAGCACTTTATTTCGGGATGAAAGGTACCCTATGTCCGTTTCTGTACACCTGACAACGTATATGCTAAATTTCAGGATGACCGATTCAGTGGTTTAGGCGTGAAAGGGTAACAAACAAACAAAAAAACTTACTTTCGCATTTATAATATTAGTAAGGATTTCCAGTTAAGAATAATTTGATCTCCCTGTTTTAAATATCTATATTGCCATTGTGAATTTCATAGCGCTCCTAGGTTTAAGCTGTGCAGTGTGCAAGTGTGCAGCGTAGCAGTAAGTATCAGGAATTTCATAAGAGGGACGAACTGCTTCAGTTCTGGCGGTGCTGATCCAGTGCAGTCCTTATAAATACGTGTGCTTTGAGCTTATAACTTACTTACTTTGTAAAGAAATAACTATCCCGTGATCCGTCGCATTATTATTTCACGCAGTAGTAATATAAAACTGCCGATCAAATAAGACAGCTTACGGGTATTATATAAAAATCCAGATTTTTAACAGCACCAGTTTATTATGATAATAATTCAGTTACAAATTATCTTGTTGATACCACCAATCACATTATTTTCACTTTCAAATCAGACTTAGCAACAGCTAATAATAAGTTAACTATCCTCATGTGGACCAACTTCTTTTATAGTATCTTTATCATACATTTCTATATCGTACTCTAGTTTTAGGAACATTCTGGAACATTAATCCGAAGATAATTCGCTGGCCGGGACGTGTTCGAAGAAGCTTTCGACGTTTTCAACGATCTTGGAGACGATGCCGTGGACAATTGGTGGTCCGACGTCCTTGACGATTTCGTTGCTGCTGGACGCAATCAGCTCGCGGGCCGCACGACCTGGTGGAAGAAGGATAAACTTAGACCAGAAGCATATATACGAAGTCGTTAATTGTAACGTGTATTATGTTCAGACACAATGAAAATTGTTTGTGAATAAATAAATAAAGAAATAAAGTCAACCTTGGAAGCAATCCTATAAAATCATCATAATCTGTGTAGTTTTTCCCAAAAATTATGAAAAGTTTTCAGCCCAACCTGTAGTTGAATAGCTATATAATACGCGAACTTCCCGTGGTAAACATATGGAATCCTAACAAAGATTATGTATAAGTACTTGTTTTGTTTACAATTAGAATTTTTGAAGGTGGCCGTTATTCGTGTTTGTCGCATATCTATAGGTACGCACTAGGAGAACCTAGATCAAACAAAACAAAAAAACCAATCAGGTTTTATTTAAATATGTTTTTTGAGGTGTCCGGAAAGAAATTCAAGGACTGTATTTGCGTCAGTCGAACGACAATTTTTTTTATCAACTTGCATGTTTATTAATGTTTGCTGTTCTTGCTTATTTTGCTTGCTTGTACTAAAGACGGCAAGATTGGCCCAGTGGCTGAGCGATAGGCTTCTGCGCTGACTGTCGCGGGATCAATTCCCACACGGAAAAATATGTCCCTGGCTGTTTGTGTGTGAGTTGTTGTTTGTAAACGCACCCACGATACATGAGAAATTACTTGTGTGGGGTGACGTTAAAAAAAAAGTATTAGAAAGATATTTTTTTAAATAATTACCTATGTTATTACTTACCAAGAACTTCATTTCCGTTGAAGAGGTTTTCCAGTTCGATGGTAGATTTTTCCTTTAGATCGTAGGAGTGTTTCCAGCTCTTGATGGTCCAGTGTTTTTCTCCGTCCTTACCAAGATTGCTTCCCATATCAACATCAACGGCGATGATGACCTTCCCTAGAAAGAAGAAAATTATTAGGGTTATTATTTTTTTTCTAATGGTGCTGAATCGGAATTTCTTGAATGTTGATAGAGTGAAAGTAGCCCTTTCCTCTCAATTATGATTTGTTATATGTTTTTATTAGTTTATATATCTTAATATTATATATTTATTTAAGTATATTTTAATATTTACTTATATGTGTATTTATATATAATATTTTAGGTTAAGTTAGGTAAGGACATAAACACATTATTCTCTTCCTTTTCTCACACACTATTGTCTACATTTCTCCTTTTGCAGGTCTGCTGGCAGAAATTTCTTAAGAAATAAGCAGTACCTATGAACTCATATATTATAATGTTATTTTCCTGTGTTGCATACTATGTGTACATAAATAGTAAAATAAATAAATAAATAAAGTTTAATAACGCTTTATCTGAGCTAATGTCTGTACATCCATTAATACATGTTACTAACTATAAAATTCCCATTAATTTCTAGTCTCTATACGGATAATCGCTAATTGACTGTCATACATACTAACATTGTGCACCCATAAAACCAGATGTTTCTATAAATATCTTTGTTTATATTTTTTTTATATTAAGAATCGACATAAATCTTTGGAACCGGTTTCGAGATAATCTATAATTTACTTGTAGACAGCGATTATCCTCAGGAAAAATGGTGTAGAGCAGGAAATGATTTTACGTGTCTACACGTTTTTTTAATACTATTTTATATGAGATAAGCTTGTGCGCTTACGCGACATCAAAAGTTTGACGCACGACCCCAAGGTCGTTTCCTATACAAAACAGCCCGTGTTTTTTGTCTTGATAATTGGCTTTTACAATGTGTATAAATGTAAACAAAGAGAAGAACGATCACCGACTTGTAAGGATATTTACCAATACTAAGGGCATTCCATGACGGTGCTTTGCCACCCCAGAAGAAAGTGAAACTCTTGATAAAGTTAGAACATGGCAAAACAACGCTACTTGATTTCAGAAATAGATACAGCTGTAGTATTTCCCCTTTTTTTGGGATGGGAAATCATCAAATAACTCCTCCCGCACTGGGTGGAGTGGGAGGGAGTGTCAGACTTTTACTGACTAAAACCCATCCTTGTTCTTTCTTTGCCCTTTGTGTTCCAGGGCCGCGGTATCTTCGAACAGCCCCGCAGCCCGTAGTATTTCCCTGGATGTACTCTTTTACAAAAACCTCTACTACTCTTTCATCGGTGGAGTATGATGAAGATTCAATTCATAGATCAATTCGAGGTTGCCTGACTTAAAGCCTAACAGAACCCGAGCGGTTTACAACTCAAACTCAAACTTAAAGCATTTATTTCAATTAGACCATTACACGCACTTTTGAATGTCACAAAAAACAAAGAAAGCGAAGCTGCAGTCACAGACACAAGGCATAATAACTTGTGAGAGTACTGTAGTTGCCCATTCCAAGGCGTAGATCTCTATGGAGAAGAATGGGAAAGAAACTCCATGGAATCTGTTGATTGTCTATAGTAAAGCATACTCAATCTACTTATCTATACATTAGTGATTAATAAATGGATTTAAATATTTACTCAAATGTCTTTGTCTTGTCCGACCCATCGTCTTTTCTGTCACCTTAGCTGTCAATATCGTATTTTTATGAATATTTGACAACTTTACCATTCGACGTCAATTAACGTCACTCTAAATGATGTGCTAAGTAAGGTGTGTCATAACTTTAGTTGGTAAAATCTATTTTAAGTTTTGTTATCTTGAAAATTTAAAGACCCCCCTGGAAAAATTTCCAGGGGGGTTGAATGGACGTTGGAAACTGTAGACGCTTCGGCACCATTTTCAACTTTTGCATAGACCGACGACACCGATGGACCAGATTCTATTTGTCATGACTGTCACTTTCAAAGTGTATTTTAAGGGTTAAAATCCCGAATAAGGAACCAGATAAAAACAAAAGGCCTAGAGACCTGGAATCGATTTCAAAGCTTTTCATATTATCTACAACGATTTGCAAAAGAAATTACCAATGTTTTCCGTTAGCTTGTGTCCATCTACTACGTTTTTTAATTTCAACCATCAGTATCGCTAATAGTATGTCTCTTTGTCTAGACCCTCGGATTCTTACCATCATGACTGTGACTTTTATAGGGTACTTTAAAAATGGCTAGTAAGGAGCCGAGTGCTAACCGGGATCCGGATGTGCGATCTTAAAAAAATCTCTATAGATTGCCGTTCGTTGGGACTCTTACATCCGTACCTATAGTAAAGTAATTACTTGATGCCTGACTTGATGCTTGCTTAACTAATTACTTAAGCAAGCATTTTTATGCACTATTGCATAGAATTTAAACGAAGTAAGAACCTTCAAAGAAAGCAGAACTAAGAATTCTAACTATTGAAGATTCTATTTTTTAGCAATCACTACACTACAGAATAAGAATCGTACCTTAAACAATGACTATTACTTAAGTAATCACTTTGACTTCTTTATAGATTCGGGTGTTAGTCTTACGCCTCGCGTTTGAGCCCTAGATGAATGATTCTTAATTCTATGATGAGTACTTACTCAGAACAACGTGTGCGTCACCCTTTCCTTCAATGGGCAGGAAGAGCAGACGACCGTTCATCTCATATTTGCCTTTGAAGTCAACGCTGCATTGAAGCTTTACGGTAAGTTTTGATTTGGCGAGATCACGGCTGAAAAAATTACAATTTATTATAAATAAGTTTCAACAACTTATTTTAGGAGGAAAAATCTCTTAACATCTCATCATCACCTAACTATGTTGGGGTCGACTTTCAGTCTTAGCTGATTCAGCTGAATGCCAGTATTTTACATAGAGCGACTACCTATCTGACCTCCACAACCCAGTTAGTACTGGATAAAACGATACGCCTTGGTAAGACTGGTTGCCAGACTTTTCGGGCCACTAACTACTTGCAACGACTGTCAATGATCTACAAATGACAGCCGGGACCAAGGGCTTAACGTGCTTTCCGAGGCACGAATCTCTTAACATTTATGAATTGTAAAATACTAGTATTCAGCTGCATCTGGTTAGAGTGAAAGCCAGACCGAACATAGTTGGGAAAAGGCTAGGCAGATGATGATGTGATGATGACAGTCATTTTCACTAAGCGAAATCTAAATAAATGCTTTAATGTCACAGTCTAGGCACAACAGCAATTCAGCTGAATCAGTGCAGGGTGAAAATAATAAAGATTGCACTTACTGTATTTTCTTAGTCACACAATCTTTGAGTCCGGTACCGGTGATATCCCGGAGAAGCAGCTTGAGTGACGGGGTGCTGGCATCTAAACTCTTCATACTGAAGGGGTCTAGCTTCTGCACTCCAAGCTCTGGGATGCCGTTGGCAAGGATTGGGATTGCACTTTGGGCTGTCGTCTTTAGGCATTTTGAATCATCCCATTTGCATGGTTTTATGAAAGGCGCTGAAAAATGTTTTTCAATGAGAATTTTGTACAGAGAGCAGTTACGTTTTTTTTCTATAAGTTAAGCGGTAATATCGCAATGTTTTTTTTTGTTTTTTCGCATGTTTTTCGCATGTTTTTCGCAATGTCCGCAACCATAGATACAATAATTATTGTTCAATGATGAATATTGTGAACTTCAAAAAAATATTCAAATAGCTTTTTTTATAAAAGGCAATTTGGAATTTATTAAAAAAAAAAACAAATATCTTTCGTGTTTTTTTTTTCTGTAAGTTTGGCAATTTGTATAATGATTATGTTATTATTTGAATAGTATCACTCTTAAAAACTTTTTTTAAATATTTTAAATTAAAAAAAAAATGTTTTAGTAAATTATAAAAATACGTACCGTAAGCGGCATTTGCCGAATAAACCACGCTCAATACTAGCACCAAAAACGAATACCGAGAATACATTTTCGAAAAATAAAATTGTTCACTTGGACACAACTGTATGATTCCGAGTAGTTCCGCGGTATATACCAACCACCAAAGATCCTCATACATATATAGGATGATAAAACATATCTATATATACGTAAGCAATGTAGACAAACTAGTTTCTTTCATTACGCAGCCACTTGTTAAGCCTTTAATAAAAATTGATTATAATAAATAAAGTTCTAAAGTACGTTGACATTGCGCCTTGTTTTTTGTTCACTTAGATCAGCATCTGCAAGTGTATTTTTTTCTTAGTGCACCTTTTATTATGTATGTTCATAAATGTTTGTTTGTCACAATTATTTTGTCTTTTCTTTGTTTGAGAAAATAATAAAGATATAAAGTAAACAAATGCATGTCAATGGGGTCTGATTGTTTGTATATTTTATTGAGAGTTTAGGAATATTGAATATTTGGTTTTGGGTTTTCTCCTGAATTATTCATTGAAGATATAAGTGAATATTTACATTATATACAAACTACAAATCTATAATAATAAGAAAAAATAAAAATGTACAAGTATAAAAATGGTTACAGGGTGTCAAAAAAATCGTCCACATCGCTATCAACAGGAAAAATGCCTTAGTCTTTGTTTGGCTAGATTTTTTCTTTGTAATTTTGAGGTGATCCGACCGAGAATCAAAGTTGTCGACAAGAATAAGTAATCTTAAGTGGCAATGGGCCGGCCATATTAGCCGTAGAACTAACGACGACCACTGTCTACAATTGAAGTAAACCTGCTCTGGAGTGGATATGGAGACCACGAATCGGCAAGCTTAAAATGAGACGTCTGGCTAGGTGGAGCGGCGATCACCGCAGGATGGCTGTTAGCAGCTGAATCAGAGTTACCAAAAATCGAGCTAAGCGGCGTGCGATTGAAGGGGCCCATGTCCAGCAGTGGACTGCTGTAGGCTGAAGATGATGATGAATAATTTAAACTTTAGTTTATGTTTTTTAGTTATTAACCGTAAATAAGAACACTGCGGAAGGATATTAAACCGGTTTATTATACCTATCTACGTTAATTATATTAATCTTGGATCAATTTCAATCATTGCCTCGGATCAAAAGAGTTTCAAATTGCTATAGTGTATAGTGTATAGTGTCAAAAACATTTTGAGATAGATTCCAAAACAAAAAGTAATTGAACCTATCTTGCAGATGAATACTTTAATTAAGTACTTATATTAAGATAAAAATAGCACTCTCTTTATAGGACTATATCTTGATAAAAAATCTTTTAATTTGAATCTATCGTTATAATCCAGTCGACATGTTGAAAAAAAGAGTTCGTGGCTATATAGTAACAGCCGCGCGGGTTGATCTTAAGGTTAAGCCGCGCTTGCCTAGGTTGGTCCGTGGATGGGTGACCGCCCATTACATACCGAGTTTTCTCCGTGCCTCGGAAAGCACGTTATGCCGTTGGTTCCGGCTGTCATTTGTAGATCTTTGACAGTCGTTAGAGGACGTCAGTGGCCCGAAAGTCTTACAACCAGACTTATTAAGAGGTATCGTATTACCATGTAAAATACTGATATTCAGCTGCATCCGGTTAGACTGGAAGCCGACCCCAACATAATTGAGAAAAGGCTAGGCAGATGATGATGTATAAAAAAAGATGAGGGAGCTGGAAAGTATTCCGAAGTTAATGGAACTTTTACAGGTTGTTCGGGGCTACACTAGGAATACTATCCTAAGTTTAAGAAAAACCTAATTTTTTTCTGACTTTTTCAGTTTTTCGCTTATATCTCTAAAACAAAGCGAATTTTGAGCGCCACATTACACAACAAAGTTGAAGAACATTAAATTTCCTGAAAGTTCGTTGGTAAACCAGAGTTTCAAGGACCAACATTAACGGAGATCAAAGTTAGACAAAGTTTCTTAAATACCAAAACTATTTATAACCAATATTTCTATGTTAATTATGTTGATCAGTCATCAATAGAATTATTAGAAGATATTGTAAACTTTGTTTTATTGCAATGCTTGAGGTGGAAGCGCCAAATGAACGTAGAGGGTTATGTTAATGAGCTTAAAGATTATAATTCTGTAACTACATACCTACGTGTTACTTGCACAACAACATACAACTTGACACTGATCTGCAAATTGCAAAAGGCTCAGCTGCTTTAAATTACGGTATTTGATATGCAACAATGAGTATTGATTTTGAGTTTTCGTGTCTATGGATGATGGATAAGTTTATTTGCTGTTCGATAAAGACTATACTTAATCGAACAGCAAATAAACTTTTTATTATTCGTTTCCATGGACCAGAGAAGCAAACACAGGTATGAAAAGCATGTATTTCTTCAATACCTGAAAAACATCTGGGATTATGACATTACGGTCGGTGGCATAAGGTTCAATAACCCGTTAAACAAAGTTTTTGGACAATGGGGTAATGTCTCAGCCATTTATCATATTGACGCTAATACGAACCCTACAATTTTCGGCAAGAAGTCTTTAGACGTGTTTATGACTGTAACGGTAGTTTGGTATACATACCTACATAAATATTGTAATTTTTATAGAAAAACTGTTGAATTTTGTTTTGAAAACCTTGAGTTTGGGAATGGCTGATTGGTTTGGCTATGGCATGTTTTTTAGACCCAACTGCAGTGAAACTCGAGTAACTATCATTGTAATCTTACTAATATTATAAATGCAACAGTTTGTGAGGATGGATGTTTGTTACTCTTTCACGCAAAAACTACTGAACGGAATTGGATGAAATTTAGCACACAGTTAGTTTATAACCTGGATACACATAGGATACTTTTTATCCCGGTAGTATGATCCCGCGGGACAATTATCGAATTCCACGCGGGCGAAGCCTCGGGCATAAGCTAGTAATATAAACCTTAATTTTATTTTTCTTTTTCTCTTGACTACCTTTTGCTCGCAGCTTCGCCTGCTTAGTGGCTGGGAATTATCTCACGGAAATATGCTACCAGGACAAAAAGTATCATATATTCTAACTCTTCTTTATCGCGAAAAAGAACTTATCGTGTAAGAAGAAGATTCTGATTGTGATTTTTTGGCGCAGCCGTGAGGCACACAATATTGTCTCTTTTTTTCTGTTTAATTTACGTTTTATATTGTGTAGATTTAAGTTTTTTATTTTATTTTTATTTGTTTGTTGTGTGCACTTGTGGCATGTGCCAAATTAATATGTTTTCTTTCTTTTCTTTCTATTCTAACTCCGTGGTTTCGACTGAGAAATTCCTGATGGAAAACCCGAAGACAAAAGATTAGATATAATATTATGATATGTAATTTTAATAACAACACACCTTAATGAATAAATAACTGTGGCTCCATAGGTTGCAAGCGCGAGTGCTGAGCATAATGTCTTGCTTAGCCGAGGGGTTGCGGCTACAACTATGTAAGTTAAGCCGGTTTATCTTCACTCCCATGTTTAGCCATAACACATACATTGTAAATACACGGAGTAAGGGACAGCCCTCCACAAACTGACATTCAGCTCCTTATTTTGAAACATATTCCACCAGAATTTTGCTCCGGATTTTTTTTTTCTGATACTATTCCTTTATTTCCATATAACATTATATTCCGTAGCACTCCTTTTATGTAAATAATACGGCTAAAATCAAGAATCCAACAATGGATGTTGAAATACTCTAACGAACGACGCGTGAAATCAGCTGTTCCCTTCCTGCCTAGCAACAGAGTTCATCAAGCTAGTCGTCGCGCTTGCCGTTCGCGACGTACGTTTTGCCACGGTAACGATACAACGCGTATGAAGAAATGAAACAAATCTAATTTATTGGATTCCCATAACATTCCTGAAATAGTTTGTTGTACCGGTCATCTTAGATAATATATTATTAATAATGATATTATTGAATTCACCCCATCAGTTTGTGGAGGGCTGTCCCTTACACCGTATTGTAGGTAATGTCAATCCAAATACACCTCCTTCGCACATTTTTCAAAAAACTGTGTTCAATTCTATTGTTCATTGTTCTGTCAGGCTTAAAAAAACCTTACTGTAAATTCTAAATAACCTTTCATAAATAAATACTTCAATTTAGAAGAGTCTGTTGACTTGTTTTCGTAGGTTTTGAGTTACCTAACATAATTAAATAATTATGAGCGAAAAAAACTCTAAACAATTCGGTGATAATACTAACTTGGCAGTTTATCCATTTCTAAATAAAACAACGATAATTAACAAACCAAACAAATGATATATTTAATGCAGGATCATGATTTAATCAATTTCATGTTCAATCAAGCGATATGTCTTCATAAGGACAGTGATCCAGAAATTTGTTTATATTTTCCATTCCGCGTTTAGCAACGGCTTTGATCATTTCACCTCCTATATCATATATAATTTCGTTAGGATTGTCCTTAATGAGTTGATCCATAGCTGCTCCTGTAATTGGAAAATTAGACAATATTAGCTGAGTGGTCTCTGAAAAATATAAAGACACCCTGTATTTACGGCGCGGTTGGCGCAGTGGTTGAGCGATTGGCTGCTGCGCTGCGTGTGGCGGGTTCGATTCCCGCACGGAACATATATTTGTATGGCCTTCAGGTAGTTGTTCTGGGTCTGGCTGTTTGTGTATGTGAGTTTAAATGTTTGTAAACGCACCCACGATACAGGGGAAATTCCTAGTGTGGGGCAAGGTTTAAAAAAATAAATAGTAATAATAATAATTTGCCTTTATGCCATCATAAGTTGAAACAACATCAAATCACAATCACAACAGTCTTTTATTCAAATTACGCTGAAGAATCAGCACTTTTTGAACTTCTAAAAATTACATAAGACGAGAGCCCCAAATACGCAAATCTTTCACCTCAGCAATTACACGTGACCATAAAAGTTGCGCAGTCTAAACAAACTAGCTTTAAGATGTACAAAATGTTGCCGTTCAAATTTTCAAATCACAGACGTAGGACTACAAAGAAGAACAGCACACCTAGTCCATCAGCCACACTTAAAAAGACATCGAATCCTGTGGCCTGAACCGTCAAGATGGCATCGTCATCACCATGTTAAAGGCAAGAAACTTGCATCGTATAAATGAGACAAGAAGAACTTACAAGAGTTCTTTGGCTAAAGTCACGAGAAAAAGAGAATCATGGTTTAACAAATGTGTAAAAGGAACATGCACTTTATTGCCGTTATAGACAATGTTGCATTGTTGTTGGAAACTCGTAAAATATTCGTATAAATGAGACAAGAAGAACTTACAAGAGTTCGTTGGCTAAAGTCACGAGAAAAAGAGAATCATGGTTTAACAAATGTGTAAAAGGAACATGCACTTTATTGCCTTTATAGACAATGTTGCATTGTTGTTGGAAACTCGTAAAATATTCGTATAAATGAGACACGAAGAACTTACAAGAGTTCTTTGGCTAAAGTCACGAGAAAAAGAGAATCATGGTTTAACAAATGTGTAGAAGGAACATGCACTTTATTGCCGTTAAAAACAATGTTGCATTGTTGTTGGAAACTCGTAAAATATTCGTATAAATGAGACACGAAGAACTTACAAGAGTTCTTTGGCTAAAGTCACGAGAAAAAGAGAATCGTGGTTTAACAAATGTGTAAAAGGAACATGCACTTTATTGCCATTATAGACAATGTTGCATTGTTGTTGGTAACTCGTAAAAGATTCGTAATTCTTTGAATCAAATGTTGCGCATCATCTTGCTGCATTACTTATACAACATTTACACGATACAAACTTAGAGGAGCTCGTGGCTAAATAATAACAGCCGCTCGGGTCGATCTTTAGGTTAAGCCGTGCTTGCCTAGGTTGGTCTGTGGATGGGTGACCACCCATTACATACCGAGTTTCCTCCGTGCCTCGGAAAGCACGTTAAGTCGTTGGTCCCGGGTGTCATTTGTAGATCTTTGACAGTCGTTAGGTAGTCAGTGGCCCAAAAAGCCTGACAACCAGTCTTACCAAGGGGTATCGTATTACCCAGTATTAACTGGGTTGTGGAGGTCCGATAGGCAGTCGCTCCATGTAAAATACTGGTATTCAGCTGCATCCGGTTAGACTAGAAGCCGACCCCAACATAGTAGGGAAAAGGCTAGGCAGACACGATACAAACTTAATGATGGACTGTGTGAAGGATGATACGGATAGAAAGGAGGTGACTGCTGAGATGACGAAGAGAAGACATGCTGTGCCGACCCCAAAAGAATTGGAATAAAGGCAGGAGAACGACGATGATGATGCAATATTCTTGCCGGTGGCATACAATAAAACTGAAGCAACAAATGACAATTCATTTATGTGTTCAAACGATACTAGTATCGTCTCAACATTAGACAAGGTAATTTTTTTGTTGCTTCATTTTACAGGCAATTAAGTCAATCGGTAAAAAAATGCGTAACTGTTAATACTTACTTAAAACTTCATTGTCGGGTAATAAACCTTTGAATTCAAGAATGGATTTTTCTTTCAACTCGTAACTGTGTTCGAAATTCTTGATACGAAGGTATTTCTTGCCGTCTTTCCCTTCTTTATAGATGTAGTTACCGATAACCTTAAATATCACATTTCCTAAAAAGATAATGAGAATTTGTAACTGTTTCATTGAATGACTAAACTCGCTTTGAGTCAAGTCTTTATTCTACAAGCTACTCAACTACATGTGAACACAGCTTTAGAAGTTTATAGCCAAATAATAAATTCTCAGTAAGTCTTAGTCAACACGGAATGGACAATTTGACTCAAATATGTGTGATTCTTTCATCAAAAGACCATCGCAGACTCGAATCTGCGTGGTCTTCACAAATGATTTGACTTTGATTGTGACGTCAGTTAGGAAATACCGAATGCATCTAATTTTAAAATATAATTAACTATTTTTATCCGATTACGGCAAAGCAAAAAGGAGGGTTATGATTTTAACTGGAACGTATCTATTTTTTTGATGTGTACAATAAAACAGCCTGTTAAAAGCAATTAAAAAAATGAGATGTCGCTTAAAACAGACTTGCTCCAAACAACATGTTTCTACGGTTTATTCGAGCTTGTTTAACTTCAATATTGAGAGTTTTTTTGGGCCCATCGAAACTTTCCATCTTATTTAGGAAAACTCCAACAAGAACTTTGCTTGGGCATTGATACACATTATATAAAAAATTAATGCCCATTAATATTTTTACACTTGAATTTCAAACGCACTCGCGTGTGAAATCAAAGTCTATACCCATACTTACGAAGTTCACAATGGACTTTGTCAGCTCCTGATATTTCATAATTAAGCAAATTTCCTTTCAGCTCATAATCTCCATCAAGTGTCAAATCGCATTGAAGTACTAGGACCACTTGCAATTTAGATTCGTCACGCCTGGAAATTAAAGTACGTGCAAATTTTTAATACAATCAATCATGCCCATAATAGCAGGAAGGATGGAAGAAGAAAAGAAGAGAGAACCAGGCGCCTGCAGCAGCGACCTAGAAAAATATGAATTAAGATAACATAACATCACGCCTATAATACCAAAAGGGTTTAGCAGACGTGTACCTGATAGTTCACCCACTTTTTGCCAAAGTCCCATGTAATAGGGGACTATTGCCATCAACTGGGCACAAATCCAGACTCCGTGGCTACTGAGTAATTCCTGATGGAAAAACCCAATAACACTTTGCCCGACCCGGGAATCGAATCCAGGACCTCATGCTCAGTAGTCGCGATTGCGACCACTTGACCAGGCAGCCGTCAAATATGAATTAGTAACGCATAAACTGAATCTGTGTTATAAAGTAGCATTGCTAAGTCTATTTGATAAGGATAACTAACCACCAATAATATAAAACCAATCTAATTTCAAGGTTCGTGTAGATGGCCATCTACAGGGTGTAAACGGACCCTTCACGAAGCCGTCAACCAAGCATTATGTATATCAAACTAAATCAGCTTACGCAAAAATTATTGCTGGGAAACGACTTTTTTTTTGGGGTGAAAAATCACGTTTTACGGTAAAACTCAATGTAAAGCACTCATAACTTGGTGCTGATGGATGCTTTGAATAGTAAACGGGTTATGGAGGTAATTAAAGTAAAGTTAAAACCTTAAAAAGTAGTATTTAAAAAAAAACTTGTGAAAAAACTGGAACTTTGACCACCAATATCTCCGTAACTAGAAGGTTCCCAGGTATAATCTAGGAGAACAAGTGCATTTCGGCTTCGTTAAGGGTCTATTTACTTTGTTTTTGTTTTGGGTCAAGTCCATCACACTATTCCCAAACCACTAACTCCTGAAAGCAAGAATCAACAATAACGACCGCCAGAAATGCATTGAGATATGAAGCTTGACGAAGTCCCGGAGAAAAAATGTTACTGTCTTAAGGGATCTTATCAACGAAATTAAACAGAAAAGAATAGCAGTAGGAAAAAAATGATTTCCACTTTCTTCCATATCAAGTAGGAGACGGAACAGAACAAGGCCAATAGGCCCAAAGGAGCCCACAGGGCCCAGAACTTAGCTACAAGTTTGCCGCTGTCACTAGTGACCATCGATTCTTCTAGTGTACTTGGATCAGGGCACTAAGAATACGATATCACGACTTGACCCATGAGATTATCAACGCCGGTGATGACAGAAAAGTCAGACTAAATTGCTCACAAGCTAGTCATTAGTAGTCATAAGGTTTCTCGTATTTTGGACTATTTGTATGTATTATAATATATATTATTTTATTTCATTTTATTTGTATATATGTGTATTAGTATGTACCTATTTATTTATATCAATTTATGTTACCAAAATGGTATTTTTCTTATTTAAGTTTTTGTACTCCATCACAATGCTGTCCTATTTGACCCAAAGGTTGACTGGTAGGAATTCATAGGTCACCTTTTCACGCCTAAACTACTGAACCGCTTATCCTGAAATTTTGCATATACGTTGTCAAGTGTACAGAAACGGACATAGGGTACCATTAATCCCGAAAAAAAGTACTGTTCCCGAGGAAAACAACAATAACATTTTTATGATAATAAATGGCGCCAGGTGTCTTTCGAATCATGATTGAATTATATTATTACAAGCAGAGTAGAGTCCAAATTGATTGTCAAATTCTAAATTAACGCGAGCGAAGCCGTGGGCAAAAGCTAGTGATAGAATAATTATGATGATACCAAATTGAATAAGTGTTGTATAACAATATTAATAAAATGTAATTATGTATTTACATCCCTATTTGAAAAAAAAAATTGACGGGCCAAGTCATAGAACTCGATTTCGAACCCAAAGCACGCACGCACCTCTGATTTTTCGGATTCATGTGTGTATTGGATAATTATCACTTGCTTCGGTGAAGGAAAACATCGTGAGGAAACCAAGATGCCTGAGAGATATTTCTCGACGGCATGTAAAGCCAGGTCAGAGGCCCATGGACCACACGACCACACGATAAAGAAGAATAAATAATTCGACTTTGACTTCGTCTTTGTCGTATTAAGAAACAAGTATAAACAAGTGCTAGTTCTAGATTCTGGTTTACACTTCACCCAACCGGCTTATTGACATTTTATTATTTTCATTTTATTATTTTTGACTCTACTCTTTCTTTTTTTGTGACAAAGAGGTCCGGTTTTAACAATTCATAGGTCATCCTGGACCTCTGTAACAAGTTATGCACACTTTTTACATAGTGTTCCGATTTTAATCATTCCTTTTGATTGGAGAGGGTTTACTTTGAAGTGGGTCTCATTTAAATTTGAAAAATTCAATAATTCTTTGGCCAAAGAATTAGCTGGAGAGGGAGAGGAAGGCCAAAGAAAAAGTGATGGATTGTGTGAGGAATTATACGAAAGAGAAAGGTGTAAATGATGCCGTGACGTCTGACAGGGGAGAATGGAAGAAGAAAACGAGTTGCGCCGACCCCAAATAGAATGGGACAGGGGCAGGAAGATGATGATTTAATGTGGTAATCTTCTGCCAGTCTTCTGGGCACGTTCCCGTATGATAGCGTTGCGGAGGAGTACTTTGACGCCTAAGTGTCCTATTGTCGTCGTTGTATACAAGTAGGTACTTACTTTTAGTCTTCATTTTTTATTATTATTTTAGATCTATTTGTAGTTTGTATACGTATTACGTCATTATTCCATAACGGTACAAAATGGGAGTTGATTGAAGTTTTACTGACTTAAAATCAAAATATTTTATTTCACATAGGCCTAGATGGGCACTTATAAAACGTCGACAAAAAAGTACACGGTTTAGGTTGGTCGTTTCCTATGCAGAAGAACCGGCAAGGAACTCCATAGTTACTCTTTTCAAATCATTTGGTATAACAATATTATCATGGTTACAGCATTTGTACTTAAGTCGTTGTTAAAATGAATGAATTTAATGGAAATGAATTTGCTTGTGTATTTGAGTGTGTATTTGACTATTTGAGTTCATTTACTGTTTGGGTGAACATTGATTTAACTAGAGAACTTACTTATCTGGAATACTTTTATAGGATGAATAGATGTTACATCATATTAAATAAAAATGAGATTTAAATGTTGGTGGTCAGTTACTATTTTGGGTTAATAATTTGCTTTAATAGGACAGCAAGATGTTAAATATTTGATTACAATCGTGGAGTTTGAATGTTGATGTTTATTTACGTTATATTATATGACAAGTTAAACCAGCGGCATCAGGCATAAGTTGTTGCAAAGGGCCTTTTTGGCGCAGCCGTGAGTGAGGCACACAATATTAGCAATTTTTTTGAATTTAAAATTTTTTTGTTTCTATATTTTGTGTAGCATGTGCCAAATAAACTAACTTTCTTCTTTAAAAAAAACAAAATAATACTTACTTCGCTTTGATCGCTATACAATTTTTCAATCCTGTTAAGTTAACGTGGCTAAGGATGAATTTCAGGTTTGGTGTACTGGCATCTACTCTTTCATAGTAATCGGGGTCCGTACTCTTTATACCAAACTCTGGCATGCCACTAACAAAGAACGGTAATCCATCGTTGGTATTTTTTAATATACACGCATCGTCGCTGGATTTGCATGGTTTAAAATCAGGATACGGGGCTGTAATATTACCAAAGGCAATGAAAAATCTTTAAATCATAATTCACAACATTTCTTATTTATGCATATTTATAAATTTGTACCCCTATAAGTTGTGATGTGTGTTAGTGAATCTATTTTCGTCAGTTACTAGGGGGAACTAAACTCTAAGCTCCTAACAATCTCTTCATAGAAATCCCTGTCATATGCTTTCGATTTTTTGAAAATTTCAAGTCTTTTTTTTATAAACAGATTTTCTTTTTTATTCTGTAAGCTAAATAATTTTCTAAAATAATACACATAAAATTTCCGGACAAAAATCTCTTGAAATGATACTGAAAATCCCAACACACGCTTTTAAATTAAGCAACGGCTTAGGTTAAAATAACAAAGAGATCACATAGAAACATACGAAAATAAACTTTTTACATGTAAATATCACCGTATGATTGTGGTCATAGTTAGTATACAGGGTAGAAGCGACACCGACCGACAAACGGTTACCGCGTATTCAGTACATCATTCTAAACCCGACCCATATAGACATTTTTCGTCGGTAATAAAAAAATCTAATGTTCCACACATTTTGGCCGTGTAGTTATTGAACTTTTGTAGAAAACAGCAGATAAAAAAAAAAAACTTATGCATAATTGTATGTGGGGCCCGTTCAGAATGAATGAATGATATTTTACTGAATACGTGGTAACCGTTTCTGCGTCAGTGTCCCTTCCACCCTGTATACGCTTGTCTCGTGAGATAATAAACTATCGAAAAATTGGGAACTACAACACACCATTTACAATAATCTAGCCTGCAAAAATCTATTTAGTCGGTCAGTTAGGTTATCAAAAAATATTGGACACATTTTTTCTTTTGTCATGTAAACGAAAATTGTTTTTTTTTTTTCGATGTTGTCAAATAGTCTATTTAATTCATTATTATTCAATGTTTTTCGATAGTTTATAATCTACCCATGGCAAACCGACTTATACATAAGTTATTATTTTAGAAAAAATATCATAGTTTACATTATGATTGACTTACGTTTGAAACCGTTCGCTAAATTAAAAACACAAGCAACACTAGCAAATATCAATATTCTGGCCACCATTTTAGTGAAAACGTTAACAAATTAACAACAACCTGAACCATACAAACTTTAGAATGCACTAAAGTCTTCATTTATATCTAATTTCTATGCATCAAACATGTTTTAGTTTTTTATTTTTTTTCTACATTTTTTGTTGAATAGTGGGTTTGTTGAACACTGGGTCACCTTTAAATTAATGTCAAAGGATTTTGATACTTATATCGAACGTCTCAGAGCAGATGAGGCTAAACGACCTATTCCGTGACCTATTAAGTGTACATAACATTTTTACAAAAGAGCACTTTTTGCATCGCTGTCTTATTTATTCTGTTTTAATTCAGAATAGCTTGTTCCGCGGCTATGCCCGCGTGGAGTTCGGTAATTGTCTCACGGGATCGTACTACCGGGATAAAAAGAATCCAATATGTTAATCCGGATTACAAGAAATTTGTGTGCCAAATTTCGTCCAAATCCGTTCTGTAGTTTTTACGTGTAAGATAATAAACATCCATCCATCCTCACAAACTTTTGCATGTAATAATACACTACTCAACATAGCCAGGGATTAATCAAAAAAGTTCTGGCCACTAAAATGTTTGAATATTAAGTAGGTTGAAAGTGCATCTAATAATAGTTCCAAATTTAAAAAAGAAACCTAAAAAGCATTTACTATTATGTCATTATTTAGTTTATACATTCTACATACACATTTTTGATATTTTTAAATATTTCTTAAAAAAAACATTATTATGGTGGCAAAACCGAACTTCTTCGCAAAGTAAGACATTTTGTAACGTAAGTTTAGGAGTAATTGTAAGTTTTGATTTTTTTCTAATAAGAAGCGATGTTTGCTTCTTTTTGTAAATGTTGTGACTCTGTGCGTTAAATCACGCCATAATTTATCACCGGGAAACATTGCTTAGGGATGTGAGTATGTTGGAAGTCAGGGGCCGCGCCGTCAACGCGATATTGCGGATGCTGGTTACAACAGTTTAGTGTAATTTCGAAATTATGAGCATGCTACATGCTTATAGAAGATGTCGCCAACCATCAATAAAATTGATACGTACAGCATAGAGGACTTTGATTCTGAACTCAGAAATAATGATCCTGGTGTACCACAGGGAAGTATTTTAGGGCCCTTCCTATTTCTCATTTATATCAATGATCGTACACGAGTAGTACGCAAACATGTTTGTGTTTTATTTGCAGATGATACTACTGTTATAAATAGGATGTAAAGATAAAATCCTTCAAAATGTTGAAATAAATAAGACACTAAAAGAAATTATGTCATGATTAAACAAAAATGCATTAAAGATTAATTTAGAGAAAACAAAAGTAATAAATTTCAAAACATTTAAAATTACATACAAAAATTTTGACATTAGTTTTAATAACCAACCAATAGAACAAATTCGTAATACCAAAATTTTTAGGTATAATAATTAACGAATATCTCACGTGGAAGGAAAACATTTGTAAAAAGATCAATAAATTCGTATTCGCTCTAAAGACTTCTAAACAAACCGCACTATGGGTGGTGTATCATGCTTAAGTGTCTTCCATAATTCGATATGGTATAGTTGTATGGGGATACACAGCAGAGCTGTCACGAGTTCTAGTAGCACAAAAAAAATGCTTGGGTGCAATCTTTAATATGCAGTGGTCGGAATTCTGTCGACCCACATTGAAATCTGAAAACTTCTTGACCGCCCCTAGCATATACATCTAAGAAATAGCTAAATTTGTTAAAACTAACATGAATCTTTTCCAAAATAAATATAAGTTAAACAAACGTAAAATTACCTACTCAAATTTAGAATTATATACCCAGAATATAAATGTTTAGACACAGCTGCGTGTATATGGCACCATTAGTTTTTAACTCGCTACCTAAAAAAATTGTAGACCTGCCCTATCGCAAATTAAGTTTTAACTTACGGAAGTGGTTAATAAAAGAGAAAAATTATACAATCAACGAGTTCCTCAAAAAATACTCTTCGCATTCTT
The DNA here is from genome assembly GCA_905220335.1 of Noctua pronuba. NCBI lineage: Eukaryota > Metazoa > Arthropoda > Insecta > Lepidoptera > Noctuidae > Noctua > Noctua pronuba. The sequence continues at coordinate 12,167,181 of LR999902.1, forward strand.
ATCACTTTAAAACTGCATTGTAAGTTTTAATTTTGTTAATTATTAATAATTTTACAAACTGTTTATACCAACCTTCATTTTATATTATTACCTGTTTGTTAAGGATTTTTATTTTTTGTTGATTTGTTTAGTTGTTTTAATATCATTTCTTTTGATGTTTTATATAATATGTACGGTGTCCTTTTATTGTGTGTTTGTATATGTCTTGAATAATCTTTATTATTTTGTTTAATGAATATAGTTTCAGTGAATATTTAGACGTGTTTATGGTTTAAGAGTTTCAGTATCATTGTTTTGTTTAATGATGGTCTGCTTAGTATCTTTAAATTATTAATAGATTATATTAGAGGAGATTTATGTATAGATAAATATATAAATATGTTTTCTTTCTTTCTTTATAGGTATCTATGTTAGTTAGGTACGTACCTATGCTGTTCATTTTAATGTACCTATGAAAAAAATAATTTTGCATGCTATTATTATGGCGGAATGTGTCCTGCTCTATAACATTTTTATAACATCCTGCTTATACCACATTTTATGCTTAATAATACTTACTACTACTACTACTACTACTATCAACAAGGAAAAACGGCATCACTACTCAGATCTGCCTCTAATTTCATATGCCCTCGGCTAACTAATAACATCCGCAGGGGTCGATCACGCTTAAGCCCTTCCATGCACTTACACACCAGTCTGTTTCGAAAAGCACGTAAAGGCTCTTGTCACGGCGTCATTCGCAGATCTCTTACAGTCTTTACGGGATTTAAGAAGTTCGAAAGTCTCACATCCAGTCTTGCAAAGGGTTTAGGGATTGCAATCCGGTGTCATCGCCAATTCGGCCGGGTGCGGCCGGGTTCCAGTCGATCAAATCAGGATTACTTTCCCTTTTCGTTCCAAAATGGACTGTTAATGAGTTAATCGAGTAAGTGTATTACCCTTATTTGGGTTCGAAATACTATTCTGCGAAAATTGTTACATCGATGACTTTGCTCCGATATCTTGATAATGAGACGTTATGTTTTAACTGCGCCTTTTTTGTTCGCTGTTTCTTAATATCGATAACCTTACATGAACCGTTGTTTTTCGACGTTAGTTTGTTCTATGTAAGGTTACTTTGAAAATATTTAGCCAACGAGATATTGATATGTTTATTGCAGTTTTTCATTATTTATTTTAATAAAAATGTGTGATACTAATTGGGTAAACAGAAAAACTCATATTATGCATCTATTCACTTTGAACCCCGTAGCGGTTAGGTTAGTATTTCGAACTCGTATAGAAAACCCATATTATATGGGTTGTTTATAAAAAAACTCTTTCACTTTTTAAATGCAGTCATTTCCTGTTTTAGTACTTTTTCAAAATCTTTCTCTTTTACAGTATGTATTATAAGACGTCGCTTCCTGATGGATTTTGAAATAAAATTTAATTCTTCCTGTAATGTCAAATCTATTTTCAGTGATGGTGAATCTAAGTCCTGTTCTACTATTTCGTCCATGTTTTTGTTAGAGTTATCATCTCGAATAAGTCTTTCAAATGTTTTTTTCAAATCTAGTCGTATGACTTTTTTCTTTGGGATAGTGAATGTATCATCAGGTCGGTTTGTATCTTCATGATATTTCTTTGAATTCTGCAAATTTATCAATATCAATGTTACTACAGTGCGGCGTTCTTTAATCCTCGCATGTAGTGCTTTAGACAATTTAGTACTTTACTCCGTGTCATGAGTGAGCAACAAACAGTTAACAGGGTCGAATCTCTTCTGTCGCCGGAGTCAGCGACGCCGAAGTGTCTATCTTTCAAACGATTGACTTTGAGAAAACCCCCTTAATCTTTTTTTTTTTTATGTAAAAATCATAAAGCGGTTCATAGAATACATCTACCTACCAAGTTTAAACTGTGTAGTTCTAATACTTTCGCGATAAAGTGGCTGTAACGTACGGACGTACAGACAGACCGACAGACAGAGAGATAGACAGACAGACATGACCTACCTATAAGGGTTCTGTTTTTTGTCGGCTACGGAACCCTAAAAAAGACTACGGAGTGTCTTGCCCATTTTTCTTCAAATGAAACTACCTGTGTGAATGGGGCAAGCAGAATCAATTCTATTTTCAAGTAAATTAGAAATTCGGAAATGCCTTTCAACGGCCCGATAAATGGATTGACTTGGACTTGTAATAAATAAATCTATTTTCAGAATGGTAAATTACAATATAAATTTGAATTTAACTATGTTTGTGATAATAATGTCAGATGCCTGTACTACGATAATCCTTTATCACAGGCTGCAGGAGCTCGAATGAATTTGGGAATAGGCAAGGCAGATGATGATGAGGTACCAAGCTGTTAGTACGCAAGCTAGACTTGCACTTGGACGGATGTTCTGTCCTTTTGTATGTGTTACCGGCAATCTGTATAATCCGGTATTCTATACAATACATAGGCAATGTATAGAATACCTAAAACGTGTAGGTAATTTATGAAATATTATTTATTTTAAACTGCCTACCCTTTTTATAAAGATTATTTTTCAGGAGCACCCTAATTATTCATTTGAATAAAGTTGATTTTAAGTAATAGAACATGTTTCATTTTCCCGTCATTTTATAGGTAGGCCGGTTAACATTGATAAATGTAGACCAAAATCTATTTATTTTACACATTGCCGGTGGACTAGCAGATACTCTATACAATCCTTAGGAATTGTATTCATTACCTAGGTAAAGTATGTAATGGACAATAATATTCATAATATTTCATACATTGCCTTGGTATTGTATAGAATACCTGAATTATACAGATTGCCGGTAACATGTGCACATAGATTGTATCGATTCTAGTGATTCGCTCAAATAATATTTGTAGGTAATGTGAATCCAACATTCCTACTTCATTCATCACCATCATCTTCCTGTCCTTGTCCCATGATACTTGGGATCGCCACAATCCATTTTTTTCTTCCATTCTCCTCTGTCAATAGCTGTCACGCTATCATTTAGTCCTTTTTCTTTCATATCACATTCCTCACACAATCCATCATCGTTTCCTTGGTCTTCCTCTCCAACATTGCTACTTCATTCATTTTAACAAAATTGTTTTCTATTTCATAATATAAGATCACGCCTGTAATCCCCAAAGGGTTAAGCAGACGTGTACTTGATAGTACACCCACCAGTTTCGCCAGTAATTTTTAAGTCCCATGTAATAGGGGGCGATCCTATTGCCATCAACCGGGCGCAAATCCTTAAATTACCTGACTGTACATTTTACATAACCTTTTAAAAACAAAAGTAGTGCAGCTGTGTTTTAGAAGAGTCTATTAACTTAATTCACTTACAGTAAGTACTAACATGAATAATTTTTAGCGAAAAACAAATTTGGTTAAAATTGTAACCTGGCAGAAGATTATCTCGCTGAATTCTTCAAACGTACAGGGATATTAATAAAACAACTTTAATAAAAAAAAAAAAAAATTGTTTTATAATTAGTTTAAAATCTATTTCATGCTCAATCAAGCGATATGTCATCGTACCCAATGATTCCAAAGAATTTATTTAGTTTTTCTACGATCCTGGTGACAGCGGCTGTGAACATCGGTTTTCCAATTTCCTCGACAATTGCGTTACCATTTTGCTTGACGACCTCCAACGTAGCCTGCCCTGTAAATGAAAAATTGGACTATATTAGCTGTGTGGTCTCTGAATAATATAAGGACTAACCTAAACCGTTGAATTTAATTGCTTTGGCCACTTTATAAGTTAACACCACAATCAAAAGTAGTTTAAATATTCAAATACTTCTAAAGAATCAGCACTTTTTGAACTTCTAAATGATAAAAGATGAGGAGTCCCTAAAAGGCCCCTTCCACCACCAGTTCATAAAGCACCTTAGCAATAACATTTAATAACAAAAGTAGTGTCCGACTGAAACAGGATTTTCAGCCGAAAGAGATATCGAACTTTCGGCTCTGGATCCAGTTTCGGCCGAAACCGATACTTATAAAAATAAAACTGAAAATTAAATTTACTGTAGTATATGAAAATCTAGCGTAGTCTTACATATGCGACTGTCCCTTTAAACTTATTTTGACACCGGTCCTTTCGAACGTAGACATTTTTTTCTTACGGCTGAACGGCCCGTGGTCCGTTCGATGTGGGCCGTTCAGACTAACTACCCACAAACAGACAGTTAACACGTCTTAATAAAATAAATTAAAGCATTTATCAAAAAATATTAAAATATATGTTAAACTATCTTGCGCCCGCGAACTCGCCCGAAATTAGCCAAACGACAAACGACAATTCCCGAATACCGAGTTTTGACGGCGCCAAAGATTCGGAAAATAATTGGCTGAAACTGTGGCTGAAACCACATTTTTTGGCGGAAACTGACCGAAATCGAACCTTCGGTTGTCAAGATGTCTAAAAACTAACCTAATCTAACCCTGTTAGAGTTTAATTTTCGTAAATCGTTAGGACACGTAATACTTTTTTTCTTAAACTATGTTATTACTGAGTTTCGAGTTGACTCGATCACGCAGTAAGATTTTTCCTTACGGACTTCAGTCCTCCGAAGAGTTCGTTTCACTTCTCTTTTCATCGTTCTCTCTTAAAACCTTATTATAGAAAATATTTTAACTTCCTGGGATTAGTATTCTTGCGAAGTTTCAAGTTAATCGGATCACGCATTTGGATTTTTCACACAAACTTTTTCATCCTGTAGCTCCTTTCCTTGCGTTACAAGGAATCTTTTAGTATGTAGCTTGTTCGTATCGATTACTGGGTTAAAAACACCACCTGGGTTACCTTCTGACACCAAGTTAGGCACTAACCACACGATGAAGAAGAAGAGAAGAAGACTGGGTTAAAAATGTCACCATATGCTTTAACAGGGTGCAAGCTTGTTGCCAGTGGAACACAATAAAACTGAAGCAAAAAAAATACTCGCACTGTCTAAACTCCGTTTAGACAATACAAGTGCTTTATTGCCTAGTATGCCACAGGCAATATTTCTGCCAGTCTGTTTCAAAGCTATTGACAATTTTAAGGGGAGATTAACAAAAGTTAACAGGCCCTATTCTGGTCCTTTACCGTACTTAAAAGTCAAGACTTCTGATTTATTGACATTATATTATTTAAGATCTTGTAAAACACAATTCTCTTCTCTATCGTGTGGTTAGTGCCTAACCTGGTGTCAGTGTTTTTATGCCGCCCGTGGGCCTCTGACTTTGCTTTACATGCCGTCGCGAAATATCTTTCAGGAATGCTGGTTTCCTCACGATGTTTTCCTTCCCCGAAGCAAGTGATAATTATGCAATGCGCACATGAGTCTCAAAAATCAGAGGTGCGTGTGACTTGGCAGTCCAACGGTCACACCACTAGGCTTATAAATAAAATAAAATAAATATTAATACTTACTTAAAACATCATTGTCCGGGAATAATCCCTCAAATACAACAGTCGATTTTTGTTTAAGCTGGAAATCGTGGACGAAGTTCTTGATCCGAAGATGTTTCTTGCCGTCTTTGCCTTCTTTAATGACGTAGTTACCTTTTACCGTATTAATAACCTCAGCTAAAAACAAAATGGGCATTTGTTAGTGTTTAATTTATTTACTACACTCACTTCGAGTCGAGCCGTTCATCCTTAAGCTACTCAAGTGCAGCTAAACGTTAACATCTAAGTTCAGTTTACAGCAAAATTTGAAGTAGAAGTAAATCAGGCTCAGCATCGACTGGACAGGTGGACTCAATGTCGTCTTCCTTCAAACCATCAGTTAGATAGTATTCTTATGCCCGTAGAATATTATCATCATAACATCACGCCTGTAATCCCCGAAGGGTTAGGCTCTGCCTAAGCAGAGGTGTAGTACATTTCGCTAGTTTCGTTTAAGTCCCATGTAATAGGGGGCGACCCTATTGCTATCAACCGGGCACAAATCCAGGCTCGGTGGCGGCTACTGAGAAATTCCTGATGGAAAAATCCAATAACATTTTGCCCGACCCGGGAATCGAACCCAGGACCACATGCTCTGTTGTCGCGCTTGCGACCACTAGACCAACGGGACAGAAGAATATTGTAGCACTGGAAATTCGTACTTACGAAGTTTTACTTGGATTTTGCCTTTTCCTTGTATTTCAATAATAAGGATTCTTCCATTCAGTTCATATTGTCCGTCAAGATTCAAAGCACAATTAAGTACTAAGTTGATCGTGGAAGTCGCTCTGTCACGCCTGGAATATATAAAACGTACGTGTTTATTACGATAAACCCAGGAAGGATAGGCAGAAAAAAGGGGGAAACAATAGGCACTCGCCAAGAAAAATTAAAAATCGTAACGCCTGAGGCGATTCTCACACAATGCCGATCGATCGTCCACGCGGTCAAACTCAAACTCAAAGCATTTATTTCAAATAGACCCGTGACAGGCACTTTTGCTTAGTCAAAAATAAGCTACCTACAGTCTCGCCACAGGCATAATAACTGTGAATGGACTGTATTTGCCCATTCGAAAATAGTAGATCTCATGGAGGAGAATGGACAAGAAACTCCATGGACACTCTTCAATGGTCAATTTCAGACAAGCCAATGCGTCGTGAGATTAGTTTAACCGCCAGACCGCGCGGAATCGCGGTGTCGTGTCAGAATCGCCTAAATTATAACAAAAAGTATCATTGCTAAGTCTATTTGATAAGGCTTTAAAATAACCAGTATAAGTTCCAGTATTTACTTTTTTTTTTATATTTGCATAAATAAAATTGTAAACAACAGTATGTCGAATACGCAATCCGTAGCTATGACGAAAAAAATATTTATGTCGCCTTGTACGTAAAACCAGTTGGGTTGGAGAAGTCAAAAATGTATTCCATTGACATATTATGCTCTCGAAAACCCGTATTATGTCAATTCTAAACTGTTTTGATAGCCGAGTGCAATTAGACAAAAAAAACTCTCAAAAGGTGGAACGAAGTGTGTAGAGAAGAAAGTTACAAAAAAAAATTGCCGCCCGCAAGTTTTAGGAAATTTAAAAAAAACAAAAAAAAGGGCGAGACTGGCGAAATTTTTTTTTTAACTTTCTTTTCCACAACTCTACTAACTCAATAAAAAAACTCAATGAAAATCCAACCACTAAAAACTTCGTTCCACCTTATAGTCTAATTGCACTCGACTATGAAGCCATAACCACTTTTTTAGGTACTTCAAAATTTAAAAATAATCTCGACTGATCATTGTCGTACTCATTTTTACACGTTAAAAATTTATTTATTTATTTTACTATTAATGTACACACAGTAGACAACACAGGAAATTAACATTATAATATATGAGTACATAGGTTAATTAATGTTTTTTTGTCATGCCCGTTGTTTTTTTTCGGCGCCGAGCCGGACGTTGTAAATTCAATAGTGTATGTGTGTGCTCGTGGCTAAATAATAACAGCCGCTCGGGTCAATCTTTAGGATAAGCCGTGTTTGCCTAGGTTGGTCTATGGATGGGTGGCCTCCCATTTCATACCGAGTTTCATCCGTGCCTTGGAAAGCACGTTAAGCCATTGTTACTCGTTAATCGTTAGGTAGTCAGTGGCCCAAAAAGTCTGACAACCAGTCTTACCAAGCGCTATCGTATTACCCAGTACTAACTGGGTTGTGGAGGTCAGATAGGCAGTCGCTGCATGTAAAATACTGGTATTCAGCTGCATCCGGTTAGACTGGAAGCCGACCCCAATAAAGTTGGGAAAAGGCTAGGCAGATGATGATGTGTGTGTTTGTGTGTATAGTTTAGGTATTCATGATGGGTGTAAAAATACTCTTAACGAAGCCGAAAGGCACATGTTCTCCTCGTCACTGCGATATTATTTTTTGTTTTGGAGATACTGGTCAAAGTTACAACTTTTTTTATTAACAAGTTTTTAACGTTATAACTTTATTGTAAATACCTCGATGACCCCTGTACTATTCAATGAATCCATCAGCACAATGTTTTGAGTGCGTTACATTAGGTCCTAACCGTAAAACGCGATTTTTCACCCAGGAAAACAAGCCGTTTCCCAGCAATCATTTTTGCGTAGCACTGCTTAGTTTGATGTACAGAATCCTTGGTTGACGGCTTCATGAATGGTCTGTTTACACCTTGTATAATAATGTCGGTTAGTGTTAATGAAAACGGGCATTAGTCTCTTCCTTCAGCTCGATGTTTCATATTATGTAATAAACGAGTACTATACTATTTAACACTTTACCCTCTGAGTCCCCGACGGTTATTATTGTTTCACACCTGATCAATTGTCTTTTTTTTTTAATTTATCGTTGTGCCTAGATGTAAGAAATGAGGATTATTAAATATAATACTCACGTCACTTTCAATGCCTTACAAGTTTTTAAACCTGTTGAAGTAACGTCAGTTAGGATGAACTTCAGGCTTGGTGAACTGGCGTCTACTCTCTTAAAGAATTCAGGATCCATAGGCTTTACTCCATATTCTGGGATGCCATTAACAAAGGACTGAATTCCATTTACAGCATTTTGTAACACACAGTCGTCATCGTCGGTTTTGCATGGTTTAAAACCAGGGAACGGGTCTGAAATGTTAACAAAGGCTTAAAATAAAAAATCCTAAACAGGTACGCACTATAACGCATTTAATCCCCGAAATGGTGCGGAAAGGTATCTGAGTGAATTCATTTTCATCAGGTATATTATCTAAGAAAAGGGAGAGCTCAATTCACGGCTGCTTTAAACAAGTATTGAGCTCATGAAGGCCTACAGATTACTAGACAACTTAAAGAGTATTTTTACAAACTGCTCAAATTGTCGTTCTTGGCAGAAGAATAAATATATGCACTCGTTGGCAGCATTTCTTTATTTCATGTAAGTTTAATAAAACTTTCGAAATCAAGGAGAATGACACAAATATTTAAATAAATCGTTGCATAAATAGAAATTTGGAAACAACGTTTGGCTTGGCTTGTTGCAAGCAAGGCTGCTTCCATGGTCAATCCAATCGAGATTTTTTTTTTGTATAAATCAAAGGAACCTCAATTTTATTGACGTTATTTCATACACTGTTTTAAGCTTTCACGGTTTACAGCTAAACTTATGTTGTCACTTACGGGATATGTTCCGTGATTGTTCATTATTTGGAGCTCCCGGTATATAATGATGAATTAATAAATAATATATATTTTTTTATATTATTATATATATTTTATTAATTTGATTTTTATTATTTATTTTATTTTATTATTTTTGTTGTTATAATTTTAATGTGTTTTATTATGTGCCTTGCACTTTCCTGAAATCTTTTTGAGTAGGTAAACAAAGACATTGTATCTTAGCGTATGCATTTTCGTATTATTCTCTGATTTTAATTGCTTTCTTGTTTTTTATTTTTATATAAGAGATCCTCCGTTGATAAACAACTTCTTAGTGCGTGTTGTTAAGACTCAGAAATATCAAAGATAAGTCTTAATTTGCCTTAAAGCGTACGTGCAAAGTATGTCATTTAAAGATTCGTAAGTAAGTAGTCCTATTACTAAAATCTACTATCGAATATCTTAATTCAGTCTTCTTAGTCAGTATCTTAGTTAAGAAGAACAACGAGATCACACAGACACACCCGAAAAGGGACTTTAAATAATATGTATAATAAATTACTTATTCAGTATAATGATCACTTATATATGGACTTACCTGATAAACCGTTTGCTAAATTAAAAACACAAGCAACACTTGCGATTATTAATATTCTAGCAACCATTTTAATAAAAAATGTTTATAAGGCAACAACAACCTGGTCAGTACTGAGCCTAATATTATACTAAACTCTTAATTTATATCCAAGGCCTATGAATCAAATATTTTAATGATCACTTGTTTTAGTTTTAAAATTAGCTGTGGGTCACCTTTGAAAATATGTCAAGGGATTCCAAAACTTATGTAGAGCGCTCGAGAGTTGATTACTTAAATATAGGACGATCATAAACAGAGGAAGTGTACCGCAAACAATTAATCATGTTCTTTTCTTACTGGCTCTCCTGATTGCAGATACAATGAAGCAATATGAGACCTACGGTTAAATAACTTACTTAATATGGGGATATTGTTGGTCTAGTGGTCGCAATCGTGACTGCTGAGCATGAGGTTTTAGGTTCGATGCCAGGGATGGGTAGTTTTATTGGGGTGGATTGAAAAAAAAAATCTCAGTAACAGCCATGGAGTCTGGATTTGTGCCCGGTGGATGGCAATAGGCTCGCTATTACATGGGACTTAAACATGACTGGCGATATGTGGGTGTTCTATTAGTACACCTCTGGCCAATAATTTAGGGAGTCCAGGCGTGATGTTATGTGTGAATTTGAGGATGTTATTGCGTTATTGTTTTGTTATTGTTATTACTTGAATAACTTGTAATTATATTACGTAATCGATATACATATACATTACAAATACATATATAATACATATTATTAAAAATTACAATTTGTAATTGGTATTTCAAATACATATGGCTTCAAAATACATTTGACCATAAATACATTTAGCGATCTTATTAATGGGTGCGTTCTGTAGAAAAAAGCTCGATAGCTTTCGTAAGCAAAATGGCGACCGTTAAATATGTCAACCTTTATAGATGGCAACACTGCACCTATACGTCAAATTGACAATTATCTTGTCAATTGTCATTTTCATTCTTATACGGTTATAGTCACGAATGTGTATTACTTAAGTTTATTAGTACGAATGGGCGGCTTAAAACTCTAACACCAGGTTAGGCACTAACCACACGATAAAGAAAAAGAAGAAATAAAGAAGTACGAATGTCACGATGGATTGTTATATTCTATTTAGGTAACCTAACATCTGACTGTATTTTGTATTTTAAATAAAAATAGTTAAATACTGTATTTTGTATTTCAAATACACGAATTAAAAATATTTTGTATTTTGTATTTTAAACATAATATGCGAGATAGTATTTTGTAATTTGTATTTTAATTAAAGCAAAGTAAAGCATGTATTTTGCTTTGAAGGCTGTCGGGTTATAAAAGGCAGAGAACACAGACATTGGAAATTGAGTTCCATGCTTTGGCTGTTCGCAAAATAAATGTGAGGAGTAGTTGGAATGATGTTTCTTTCTTTAGCAGTTTCATTCAGCCTAACCAAAAACATATTCAGGTTAGATTTTGATTGAATATGTTTTTTTTAGTTAAATATAGTATTTTAAGAAACTAATTTCAATGTTTTTGATATTCAATGGCAAGTTTAATTTATATTTAATTTTAAAAATTTTGAGCTGATGACGCCTGGCCGACATTTTAATCCCATTGAATGATTTTTTCATGAAATAGTCAATAAATGGGATTAAATGAATTTAAGTGGGTTTTATTGATGATTTTAATAATTATAACTCTGTAAGCCATATTTGTTACGGTCCTGAATCATATTTAATCAACATACAACTCGACACTAATAATAATAAATAAATAAAATGTATTAAAAAATATAAGGTACAACATTTTATAGTTTTTCTTAAATCTATGTCAAGTTCACCCATGTTTTGTGCCTGAACTAGGTAATCCTGTGTTTCAGGCGATTGGAGGTAACATTAATTGATTAAATAATCACATCTCATTTAATCTTATTGGTACCTATGTAAAAAAAGGTATATAAAAAAAGGTATATAAAAGTTATATTATCTTAACTTAGCTAACTAATTAAAAATAACAACAATACGAACAATATTTATTTTAGAACAAGTAATAACTTTTCTGTATCTTCATAGGACATAGTTTGAAGAGCTTCCTTAAGGATTTTCTTGCAGTTACTGTAATTTAAAGAGTAGATGTTTGCTTTTTCATTTAGCCTGTTATATAGTAGCGGTCCGAGGTACATATAAAACTTGGCTGTGAAAGCATGTTTTGTACTTTTTTGCAAACTGTAAACTATATCTTTCCGTCTTTTTTTAGTAAATTCAGTGCTGTATGGAAGTGCTGTGTGTTGTTTTAGTACAGTGCTCATAACATATAACTGTCGAACTGTTAGTACAGTACAAGATTTATACAGGAGGTTAGTGGGGAAAAGGAAAGGGCGGCAAGTAGCCACCTTGAGAATAGCTCTTTGAGCTCTTTCAATGGGCAATAACAGAGTTTTACTCGTCCCACCCCATGAAGTAATACAGTAAGTCAGAATTGACTGACAAAGAGCAAAATATACTTGTCTTAGTATTTTTGGATCTGTAATAAATCGTAGCTTTTTGAATACGAATATCAGCTTACGAATTCTACTATTTAGAGCTTCCATATGTTGTTTGAATGAAGGGGTTTCATTTATTATAAAATGTAATTAAAAATAATAAATAATTGTAAATGTAATATTTTGTCTTCTCTGCATTTAGAGTTAGTGAGTTATTTTGAAGCCATTTATTTACAATATTAAATCCGTGTTGCGCAAAATTGTAGACATCATTTTCTGAGTCAGCCGAAAAAAGTAAAGCAGTGTCGTCAGCGTAAGTTATGATAGTGCCACTGACCTGCAAATTGCAAAAAATGTAGGAAAATTTGGATTTCGCAGGCTACTCTAGCACTATCACGCGGTTCCCGCCGTACCTGAATCGCGTATTTCTTCTTGAGATGACGTCATTGAAGGTCAGATAAAGGTTAATCACATTTATTATAAAAATAGAATTAATAGGGAGTATTTTTTCATTATAACTAGAAAGAAATGATTAGGCCCCACTTATTCCTCGAAATGGTTTTGCAACAAAAAAAAAAAAAAAATGGATAATCCTCAGTAAGTGATGATAATGACCCGTAGAACTGAAGGTAAACAAGGCGTCCAAGGCACATATGATGAAGCATGTTTTAACGTCAGATATACGTCGACTGTCTCAGCAAGCTAATTTTTTTGAGACAACAACGTCATAAGTCAAGAATTCAATTCTAGACATTTTAAGAACAAAAACATAGTCTACTTTTTTATGTAGTAACTTGTTTGTTTAATAACTAATTAGTGGTTATGACGTCAAAGTAGGTAGTAAAAAAATGGCCCGCTTGGTTTTCGGACGGATACTTGCGTAATCTAGGTGCATATGTTTCTCTATATCTGTGGTTTTAAGAGTTTTGCCTTTTTATGTCTTTCGATTTTCACCTGTATGACACAAAACTCAAAAAAAAAACTAAAAACTCAAAGCATTTATTTCAATTAGACCATAACAGGCACTTTTGAATGTCAGAAAAACAAAGAAGGCGATGCTACAGTCCCAGCCACAAGGCATAATAACTTGTGAAAGTACTGTAGTTGCCCATTCCAAAGCGTAGATCTCTATGGAGAAGAATGGGCAAGAAACTTCACTCTTTTCAATCAAAATATTTTTGCAAGGCACATTTGGTGGCACATTGTGATGACAATCAATAGATATAGCTTCGGTTGTACATGAATCTGTTGGTGCGAGACTTTCTTCGGACTAGAACCGCCCTCTTGTTTTTCCAAAACGTTTTCCACTGACAATTTGTTTTTAATATCATTCAAGCGGTTCATAGTCTACTGCACTGTAAAGACAGATCTATGTATTAGTGATTAGCGGCCCGTCCCGGCTTTGCACGGGTGGACATTTATTTTTTAAACACTGTGGGATAAAATATAGCCTATGATACTCAGGAATAATGTAGCTTTCTAATGATGAAAAAATTTTTGAAATCGCCACAGTAGTTTTTGAGTTTATTCATTACAAACATACACACACACAAAAATACAAATCTTTCCTCTTTATAATATTAGTAAGATTTCTTGCATTTCGATTAGAGCCAGTAGACTGTAATTATGGTTCTTAGGTGGGCCCAATTTTTTTATGTAAGTATACATATTCCTCTTTTAATTTATACAATGAATTTTAAAACAACAAGAAAATACTTGAACTTTTAAACCGGTTTTTTGTCCTTGATTTTTTTAAGCAATGCGCTGCAATTATCTATACATATAATAAGACAGTAAAAAAACTGTGTCTGTACATTGAATATATTTAAAAAAAAAAAATTGAGGGGGGTTTAGAAACAGTAATAGAGCACGAATCCAAAAAAAAAATTCTGTCTGTTTGTCTGTTTGTCTGTTTATCTGTTTGTCTGTTTGTCTGTTTGTCTGTTTGTTTGTACACGCTAATCTTCGGAACTACTAGACGGATTTGAAAGATTTTTTTTTTGTTGTATAGGTATTAAATCTGGGCAACATATAGGCTATAATTTATCTTGGAAACTTGAACACCTGATGCAGAACCGCAATAGAATAGCTAAACTATAAGAGATACAAAAATGGTACCATAGCAAAAATTGTTCCACGTGATGAGCATTTTCTGCTGAGAGAATAAATTTGAAGATCTGGAACACCTGTTGTGGAACTCCAAGAGCCCAGCTACACCATAACACATATAGGAATGACGTCTTAGCAAAAATTGTTCAATCTGATGAGCACTCTCTTTTGATTTATAAAAATCGAAGATCTGGAACACCTGTTGTGGAACTCCAAGAGCCCAGCTACACCATAACACATATAGGAATGACGTCTTAGCAAAAATTGTTCAATCTGAACAGCACTCTCTGTTGATTTATAAAAATCGAAGATCTGGAACACCTGTTGTGGAACTCCAAGAGCCCAGCTACACCATAACACATATAGGAATGACGTCTTAGCAAAAGTTGTTCGGTCTGATGGGCATTTCCTGTTGACTTATAAAAATCGAAGATCAGAAACATCTGATGTGGAAATCAAAGCTATCACTAATTTCACTGTATAATTATAAAATAACATAAGCTGGGATTACCTCCACGCGGTGAAGGTGGTAACAGTTTAGGACTGATATTCGATGACGACGGTATATCATTGAAAATTTGACTCTACTGGACAAAACTCCTATTTATTTTTTTATTTTATCGAATAAATATGCCTTCGGGCTTATGTTATTTGAGTGTTTTAGACTTTTTCCACTTATCTTCGTGAAACGGGAGCCTACCCGGTAACGCAGGGGAGCAGTCACTTAGATTTTAATTGATCAGGTATCTTCACAATAAAACTATAACCATGCCTAGAAAGAGGTCAAATCTTTCCCAATGTTCCAAAGGAGCTAAAAGATTGAGGATCATAAGATCCCAAGAATCTACCGAAGAACGTCAGGAGAGACTTGATGCTGTTCGAGCACATCAGGCTGCAACTCGCTCCGTGGAAACCTCTTCCTCTCTTCTCTTCTCTTCCTCTTGGATAACGAAGCACGCCTGCGTTCTCAGCGTATTTACGCATCTACATCCAGGTGTCTAGAGAACTGTGAAGAATATGATGCGCGACTGACCGCTGATCGTGAACGTCATGCATTGTCTCGCGAATCGGAGACGTTCACGGATAGAGAATTACGCTTGAGTTCCAAGCGTATCTACGCATCGACTTCTAGGTCTCTAGAGACAAGTGGGGAACGTGATGCGCGACTGACCGCTGATCGTGAACGTCACGCATTGTCTCGCGAGTCGGAGACGTTCACGGATAGAGAATTACGCTTGAGTTCCAAGCGTATCTACGCATCGACTTCTGACTTACAAAAATGTAAGATATGGAACGTCTCGAATCGTCTCGCGCATCCCGTTGTTTTCCCGTCCCCCTCTTAGAATTCGACATCAGACGTTTCAGATCTTCGATTTTGACAACCCCGTTGTCGCTGGCATAAGCAACAAGATCCGCGTACGAAGTCGCGGGCAGAAGCTAGTTATTTAATAATAGTAAAAGTCATCACCACTACTCTATATGTTATGTTATGTAATAGTGAGAAATTATTTTCTTTGTGATTGGTATTCGAATCAACCATAGATTAAAAAATATTTTACAATTTTTATCAGCTCTTGTCAGCACATTGCCTCTTTGCTTTTCCTGAGAATTCTTTTGAGATATAGGTAAATATGAGAGCTATCTGAAGTGACTTAGCATGTCACGCAACACACTTAGAATACTTTATAATCCTACAAGCCTTCAGGCATTAGGATGGTTCTAAAAAATATTCCCTTGATCGCTTTTAACCAAATTGGACCAGTCTTTTACCAGATTTCGTATGCCGAAAACTTTATTCAGCGTAAACTGCATTGCTTTTTGCTGGCTGCTTGCATGGTGTACTGGTTACTAACAGAAAGTTTTTACATTCTCATAGGTATGGAATGACTTTCGACACTGAAAACAAAGTGAGTATTGACGGAGATAATTAATACAATTAGGTTCATCTCCAGGTCAGCTTAGAGTGCTGGTTTTTCAACAAGTCAGTCTGTACTCATGCTTGGTTGATGGCAATAGTTAGTCTACTGCCTCCATTAATGAGTCATATGCACTGCGCCGTAACAGCATTCGTTGAACTCCACAATGCAATGACTACTTTGTCCTTAATGTAACCGACGAAGTTTAGTGTGCGTGTGTACGCACGACGACCAAACCATGC
Organism: Noctua pronuba; assembly: GCA_905220335.1. Classification (NCBI taxonomy): domain Eukaryota; kingdom Metazoa; phylum Arthropoda; class Insecta; order Lepidoptera; family Noctuidae; genus Noctua; species Noctua pronuba. The sequence goes on from LR999902.1 coordinate 12,183,647, forward strand.
TAAACCAGTATTAGCGGATCTTGAAGATCTCTTACGGGAAATCTGTACAAAGCGAGGCCATGTTATACTGGAAATGTAAAGCTCAATGTGTCGCCATGTACGTAGAAAAAATGGTTTTTCAACCGTGGATTAGGTGATGTTATGTGTATGTTCAGTCAAAAGTGATGAATGATTCGATTAATCTTTAGGTGCTAGTGGAAGATTCTGTAGATCTTTTAAATATAGATGTGATCTCAAATATTCCGGTCATAAAATTTTAAAGTGATTAATAAATATTATGTTGGTTGTTATTTGAACTTGTCATGAGAGAAAATAAATGTGGTGTGGATTCGTAAGTGTAATGTCTACACTACTATATTTTTACTCAAATGAAATAAAGAAAGACCTTTAGTCAATTTTTATAAACTTTAATCAATGCTTGACGATGTAAGTATTAACTTAAAAGACGTATTCGTATACACGAGTGGCATAGAGTGTATATGTAGAAGGCTAGATACAACTACATACGTGTATAGCCTATGTTGTCTCACTGCAAGCCAAATAAGTCGAAGAAAAATGTGTAAAAGTGTTTGTTGAACATCATTTTTAACCGACTTCAAAAAAGGAGGAGAGGTTCTCAATTCGTTGGAATCTTTTTTTTATCATATTAAAAAGGCCTCCCTCTTCCTTTTTCAAAAGTTTTGGTATATTACTTCCTACAACCATACTTCACTTTTGTGATTGATGCATTTTTTTTTTACTACCTCGATAGCGTAAGTCACTGCTTACGCTAGGCTGCTGAGGCCACTGCCTCAGAAACAGAAAAGTCTCTCTAGGTGCAGGTGGAATTACACAAGGAGCTGGACAGGAGGTGGGGAATCGTCTGTCTTATGGCTCCGAAATCACATTTTGCTTCATCGTACTAAGTTATGTTGACTAATGCGTTAAGTCAAAAAGGAAAATATGAATGCGAGACTGGTATGTCCTAGAATCTTTGAAGACATGTGTCGTCCTATGACATATGTCTCTATGTAAGTCAGAGAATCGAATTAGAGGTTGGAATCTCAGTTAGTTTGGAATCTCATTTCCTACGATATCGAAAAAGACTTTTTGAATTCTGACTCTTCTAGTCCTCGAAATTCTGTTGGTTCAATAGAGTTTTTTGATCTCTATATTAAACAGGATCGTATTTAAATTTGCTAAAGGAAGTCAACCAATATAAAAAAAAGTGAAAACTGGCCATTTTCTTACAGGTTTAGCAATCTGCAAGAAAATTGCCAGTTTTCACATTTAAAAAAAAAATGAAAGCAGATCGAAATTTTTCAAAAAGTTAAGTAAAGGCTCTTAAGACCGTTTTCCTGTAGCTACAACGGCTAAGTTACCTTGCCCTTACTGCTCCATCTCAAAATTCCACCCTGTATAAGACATTTGCAATAAGTATCATATAATTTATTGGCGACTTGAAAATACCGTAACTCACAGCTGCGTCATTCCTGTACCTAGATAATTTAGATTCAATAATGCTATTTGTTCTATAATAAATTTTATGCTTTACGACGTCTGGGCAAAGGTATCAATACCATGGGTCCCTGAGGATGGACGGCGCCACTAAGGCCGGCCTAGAAAGATGTAGCAAGATGATCTGGACGCGCATCACGAAAGCTGGTTCAGGGTGGCGCAGGAGAAGAGTACCTGGAAGGATATGGGAGAGGCCTTTGCCTAGCAGTGGGACATCCTCCTCCTCAAGTCGTACTCCTCATTACTGAGGGTCGCGATCCTCCCTTGAAAACATATTTTCCCTGACGATATTTCGCCATCTCTGTCTAACCTTGGCCAAGTGATGATCATCATGAAACTTCGTATCAGGAGAAGAGCATATCTAAACGTCCAAGAGGTCGCAGCCCTTTGCGATGCTCCGAAACTGGTCGGTCCACCTTGCCGGTAATCATCAGTTGTTCGAGATTATTGCCATCTTTTCTCGCTATATGGACAGTCGCTAGTGGGACATACAAGAAAGCAAAAAAAAATCACATTTTTCAATAACAGAACCATGTTTTTAATGATAGATAATTATTTGGCTATTATAACATTCGTTCTAGTAATATTTATTATTCTATAGCAAGTTCTTTAACAGCTACTATTTGGAAGAAGTTCTTGATGTTTTCAACGACCTTGGCGCAAAGAGCTTTGATGATATCCTTTCCAATTTCTGTGATGACAGCGTTGCCGTCCGTAGCTATCAGTTCTTCTATTGTCTTACCTGTAATAATTAAAATGATAATATAATACATATAATACAAAATTAAAACATAACATAACATCAAATCACATCCTCGACGGGTTAGCCAGAGGTGTACCTAATAGTACACCCACATTTTGCCAGTCATGTTTTAAGTCCCGTGTAATAGGGCGAGCCTATTACCATTAATTGGGTACAAATCCAGATTCCGTTGCTGCTACTGAGAAATTCCTACTGAAAAATTCCATATCACTTTGTACGACCTGGGAATCGAACTCAGGCAGTCAATCATATTGGGCGTTTTCCATCAGGAATTTTGTTACTAGCAGCTCAGTCTAGATTTGTGTCCAGTTTATAGCAATAGGCTGATCCCTTCATGTGATGATGGGACTTGAACAGAATTATCGAAACGTATGTGTTACTACTCAATACAATGCTCTTTAGCCTTTCGGGAATACAGGCGGTTTGGTACATTTTTTTGTATTTCTATTATTTGAATATTTTCTTATATAATACTAGCGACCCGCCCTTGCTTCGCACACCTATTGGGTCCAAAACTATATCTTATGTAGCCTATATTTTAAGTTAAGCATCTAGTAGTGGAGCGGTGAAAACTGCGTTCAAATCCATGCAGTAGTTTTTGCGTGATGCGCGTACAAGCATACAGACAGACAGACAAAAATTCTAAAACGGTTGTTTTGCCTTCTGTTGCTCTAATAAAGACCCCCATTTTTTTTGATATCTTTAATGTACACTTTTATGTTACAATTTTATTATACAAAGATATTGCTGTACTTATCTATTGATAATTAATTAAGATCAGTTCTTCTATTGGTTTTTTAATTGTAACGGTACCGATAGGTATTTTTAATTAAATAAGAATACTTAATCTTAATGATCTTAATCTTTTTTTTTTAACTTTCAAACCAATTAATAAAATAATAAATATCTACGAATACAATTATTAAATGCCCAGCCTTCTGGGCACTTTTCCTGTTGATAGCGATGTGGACGATTTTTTTAACGCCCTGTAACTGTTTCGATACACATATTTATTTTTTCTTACTAATATAGACTTTTAGTTTGTATATAATGTAAATATTCACATTTTGTCATTAAATTTTGTTTATAGCATACATAAAAAATAAAAATAAAATACTTACGTAAAAATTCGTTGTCAGGGAATAAGTTTTCGAATTTCACGTCGGATTTTTCCTTTAATTCAAAACTGTGCTTCCATGATTTAACACCCCAGTGCTTCTCTCCATCTTTGCCGGTTTTTTCGGTTATGTCTACTTCTGCGGTTATCACAATCTTTGCTGAAAATATAATTAATTGTTGTTATATTGGCGGTAGGTACTTTACAAAAAAAAAAAATGTAGCGCCATCTAAAGGGTGTAAAAAGACCCTTAACGAAGCCGAAAGGCACTTATTTTCCCCGTCATTGCGATCATTTTTTTGTTCTAGACCATACCTGGGAACCTTCTAGTTACGGAGATATTGGGTTTTTTTTTAAATACATGTTTTTAATGTAAGATTTTTACTTTAAACACCTCCACGACCCCGTACTATTCAATGCATCCATCAGCACAATGTTTGAGTGCGTTACATTGAGTTTTACCGTAAAAGGTTATTTTTCACCCCAAAAAAAAGTCATTTCCCAGCAATCATTTTTGCATAGAGTTACTTAGTTTGATGTACAAAATGGTTGGTTGACGGCTTCGTGAAGGGTCTGGTTACAGCCTGTATATTCCTCAGAGAACTCTTAGACATGGTTGTTTTGACCGTGACCTTGACATAACGTATAAGACAGTCAAGAGTACAAAAGTCAAGGCTGCCATACATTTATTCGGGTTGACACATTCGATTCGGCTGTATTTGTTGAATAATAAACCCAAGTCGAAACAATGGCTAGGCATATACAGGTTGGAATTTTTCGACATCACTTGGAGGGAAAGTAGGTACTCTAAATACTGGAGATAGCAAATTTTACTCAAAGGAAACATTCCTTTATTTATAAAAAGAATCAAATCTGCATTAAGAGATTTTCGAGAACTCGCTTGCCAAACTCCGGTTAAATCCGAAAAAATAACATCCTGTACTTTTATGGCATCAGTCGATAGTGTAATCATAAGAATCAAATCTCTCTAACAAACATGATCAATTAAATGAAGGGAAAAACATGAAATTCAAACTTATGAATTCAATGGGATAAGATAAAGCACTTTTACCCAGAGGAGAGAGGGTATGTTAGTACCTGTGACATGTAGACCTTTATTATGGAGCGGACATAATCAATTTGACAAAAAGGGCAATCAAAATCCTAAATCGCGATATTAGAGTTATCTGCAAGTTAGGAATAGAAAAATTCAACAACAACTGTTGGGCTAGTAGCCCACCAGACATGAGACGATGAGGGATGACGATGAGGATGGGTATGGGGATGAGCAATTTTACACCCTGTTCTTCATACTCCTAAAATTATAGTTCTCCCCGTCATTACGATCGTTTTTTTGTTCTAGACCATACCTGGGAACCTTCTAGTTACGGAGATATTGGGGGTCAAAGTTCCAACTTTTTCACAATTTTTTTTAAATTATATGTTTCTAATGTGAGATTTTTACTGTAAACACCTTCACGACCCCCGTAATATTCATCAATCCATCCATCGGCACAATGTATTGAGTGCGTTACATTGAGTTTTACGGTAAAACGTGATTTTTCACCACAAAAAAAAGGCGTTTCCCAGCAATACTTTTTGCGTAAAGTTACTTAGTTTGATGTACAGAATGCTTGGTTGACGGCTTCGTGAAGGGTCTGTTTACACCCTGTATTATTCCTATCATCGTAACTTTTTAACGTCATGCAATAAACATAAAATTGACGTCAGAAACCTGTCCACTTAAGCCTCAAAACTAAACTATTTAAACTTGAATCGTCGGTTAAAATTTCTGACCTTACTATGACTGCTACGGAAGCCTTATAAGTTGAAGTTCGTTCAAGGTGAAAATTATTTTTCAAAAAAAAAATTAAAAATGTGCATTTAGTTCCTGAGTGTATATAAATAAATTGGAAACTTGGCCGTGGAGATATTTTGATTATATTATTACTTCATATATTATGAAGTATGTTTAGCTTGTATGTATACATAATTATATTGCATAAATAAACAAAAAATGCGAATTGAATTATTAATATAGTTTTCACAATCGGTAAGACAAAGCAACTTGATTATTTCTTAGCTAGAACGTTTACTACTAGGATTACAAAAGTGGGGCCATAAAAAACGCGACTTACTAAATGTCTCATAAGTTAGCGTCGTCGCGATGAGCCCTACTTGTTGGTAGTCCTCTACGTATAACGTTATCGAGCATCAAAAATCTTAATCACTAAAATATCATAGATGACCTGAACTCGAAAAGCTCCCTGCAAACATGTACTTAAGCAGGTTGTTAATATTTTTGACACGCGTACGATACATCATTAGATAAGGTTTTTATGGTTTCATAAATGCATTTAAGAGTTTTTGCGACGACCCTCGCCAATGTTAATTTCGCTCTCATAATAAAAACAGTGTTTGTCCATGTAGTTTGTTTGGACTTAATGTACAATGCTTTTCAGAACGTACATTGATGTTATTGTTGGATCATAAAGTTGTAAAATAATCAAAAAATTTTTGAATACAAAGCATTTTACAAAGGACTCCCTGAATTCTCCGAAAGGACTTAAGTTAGATCCCACTAATATTACAATCTGTGAAGTCTATTTGTCATTGCCATCATGTTAATTTACTCTTATTATTTATTTTGTTGATAAATTGCATCTCAAAGGCTGAATTGATAGTCGATAAAGCGCAACCATGATGAAAAATAGAGAGGGGTATGATGGATTTAATGATATCGATAGACAGTTTAGAATCATGGTTGCGCTATGACGAATAAACATATAATACTTTTAATTTGAATTTGTGAGCGCAACTAATGGTTGCGCTTCGAAGAATAATTTAGTTGCTTGGTCGGTTGCGCTTAAAAATAGTTGCGCTTTGAGGTATACCCTGATCATGACCTGAATTGAGAAAGAAATTAGTCTACCTTTTATTCAGTATTGCGTTCTCGTGAGATTACTTCCGACGCTCACGCGGGCGAAGCCGCTGGCTAAAACTAGTTTCAAATAAATAGATACTTACGGACATGAGCAGTCAGATCCCCATTGCCTTCAATTGGTAGAACGAAGAGTTGTCCTTTCATGTCATACTTTCCCTTGAAGTCTACTGCACATAGAAGTTTGACAATCAGCTTTGAAGTTGCGATGTCTCTCCTGAAAAATTACAAAAAAAAAATGAAGTAGCCTAATATTAAAACTACAATTATATCGCGGGAAGTGGAAGTAGTGGACCTTTGCCAAAGAGTGGGACAGAGCAGGTTATACGAAACTCTTTTTTTTTCGAAATAAATGTGAGCGTAGGCTCACGCTTTAAGGCACGAATTTGCGAAATAAACACACAGACACAATAAGTGTACATAGTTTAAAGATAATATTCAAATCTGTGAGTATTATTTGTGAACGTTGCAAAGATATAGAAAGATAGTTGTGCTTACGACTAAAAATCATTCGAATTTAAGCGTCTACTACTTTGTGTTAGGGCCTTTGGACGCATCGTACAGTTTCACCTTATGAACACAGCTTTAATCTTATATAAATATTTGTTTATAAGTGAATAAGTTCGGTCTCGTCGCTCAACGTGTTTTTCCAAGGCCACCTAGTTCTACCATGCTGAGTTTTTTGTTACAAATTATGGAAAACATCACATGACTTGCTCTACATTTCCTACCTACAAGGTTTTTTTGATAATATTATTCTTTCATCGTAATTTTTTTAATAATATTATGTTATCAATATTCTTGCTTCAATAATTTATGTTAATATAAACGTTGTCAAACGTCAGCAATTCGAACCAGTTTAATGTTTTAAACCTAACGTGGAACGCAGTAGAATAAAATAATAATTTGATGCTAATTTTGCAATTTTCGGAAATGCATAATGTACATTTTTGGAGTTTTTTATTTATAAATGTACCATATATTTTTATAACAAACGTACGGATTCTTACCGTATCACCGCGTCTCTTTATTTTTAGCCGTTCTAGTCTCAGTACATCACAGCATAATACAAATTAGTCTATTGATCGTTGGCGGGGATTAATGCACAGAAAATATAATTTTATTCCTGTGTTTCTGTCCTGAACATTATGACACTAGATCAAATACGTTGTTGAAACACAGTCTACGCATAACTGCCATGCTCCTTTGTTTTGTTGTTATTCATTCCCTATGTTAGTTCATGGTTACGTGTCATGCTGCCTCCGTGGTTCAAAGAACCCATTGATGACGCATTTTCAAACACCTTGGCCTATAAGATATCAATCGTAAATAAAAAATATGTTGTATCTATACCTTAGTGCAGTATTTAATAAATGCACGATGCATAAACTGGTTATACGGGTATTGAGGTCTAGTCCAAAGGTTGTTTTGACCTAGACATCGTTAAGTATAAAGCATGAGCTATAATTTTTATTTATTTATAATTATAATATTTATATTATTCACGCAGTGGATGCCAGAAGACGGGCGTCGTCGCCGAGGGAGGCCTAGAAAACGCTGGCGTGACGATTTGTGAGAAATTGGCCGGAGAAAACCGCACGGAGAGAAGATTGGAAGGATATGGGGGAGACCTTTGCCCAGCAGTGGTACAATAGAATCAGATTAGATGTGGAAGGCGGAGGAAAAGCTGTTGTGCTGCAGCCTGGGAGAAGCATATTAAGTCCAGCAGTGCACTGCACCAGGCTGAGTTGTATAGCTATGTTCCTTCAATTTATGAATGATTTAAATAGTATAGAATATCAGCTAGCGAATATTTAATTAATATTTACTGACGAAGTCTTTCATTGTGTATTTATTTGAACCTTTAGTTATTTAAATATGCAGTTTTCGTCCAAATATATCAAATCTGCTGCAACATTAGAATCAGCTTACACTTACCTAAATGTATTTTTGACCATTTTTTTTAACTTATTGGAAGTTACTATCCGTTGCTGAATATAGGCAATTCTTGCGGTTTTATACCTTCACAATTTGCAAAACTAATAAGAGATCGCATTATGTTGTTACTAAGTTCAATAAGCACGCTAATATAACCGTAAAGGCCGAAAGAATTGCCTTTATTCAGCAACGGGTAGTCATTGCTGAATATAGGCAATTCTTGCGGCCCACACACACTTTTCAAAACTTATAAGAGATCTCATTATGTTGTTACTAAGTTCAATATGAATGATTCTGTAAGCGTAAAAAGGTTAACTTCTATTATAAGGAATCACGTGCCACGTATCGGCGATTAAAGAAAGATCAAGTGGGGTTTAATTGACATTAATTAGATGACGATACGAGGAAAATGTAAGGAAAATCATTAAGTATAATAATGTTAGAAGACACGCACAATTGCCTGTAATAGCTACATGTCAAACGATTTAATTGGCCAGTCTAAGGTATCAACTTAATTGAAGGATATTTTCTCGTTGCCTCGTTATTTTATTATTAGTAATTTAGAAACCAGTTTGTCAAGTTCCTAGAATCAGTTTCAACAAAAAATAGGTGTACTATTTTTGATGTTAGTAGTAGGTATTTTTTTGTATTAAATTAGTAAGCAAAATCAGCTGATTTTGCTCACTTTATGTATTTATCGGTATTATACACCGTGACTTTTTAGTCGTCTTACAAAGGTGGTCCACTCAATGTGCCTGACAAAAAATAGCTCTAGACGCGATTTTTTTTTACCTACCATAAGAAAAATTAATATAACATTAGAAAAAATTATGATCCTGTTAATGATGTTTACGTGTCAAACGGGAGAACATACCTACCCAGCGCTCGAGTCCAGTAGATTATCGCTAACAACAGGGTGTTTTAACTACGTCATGCGTCATAATACTGAATAAATTATGTTTATTTTAAAATTATTAAAATCTCATAAATACCTATTTTTTTTTAATGAAAGTCTAGAAGACATTGGATACATGAAGTGGGCTGCCGTTGTAAGACGACTGAAAAGTCACGGTGTATATTTTCTTGCAAATTTGGTGATTTCTTGGAAAGCTTTTTTGTTGATATTTAACACTTGCCCTTGAACCGTCTGTCGAGTAGTTATTCGCTGGACATTTTCAGGAGCTTAAGTTTACTGGCAATAACTTCATAAATACAAACCAACCTATAGAGTATTAGGGAACTGCAAATGGTTCATCAAAAAATAATTTGCATCATACATTTATATTTAAGTAACTCTAAAAAATATAGGAAACGGCTGATTTTATACCATTTCATGGGCCTCTACATCCACGATTTTTCTAATTAAAGCCCCAGTAACAGTGTTTGCTACATCCAGGTATCGAACCTACGCTCAGCAGTGCTTTCGATTACTAGACATAGACACTAACAGCTGTTATTCTTTCTTTTAATAAATTCTGTGCACTTTGAACTCTTGAATAAGTTCAACAGGTTTTTGTGGAATAAAAAACAAGTCAACTTTTAGAATAGACTTTAGAATTTATATGTCAATGTGATCCAGTTTTTAATAGAGACTACAAAAACTAACAATAATTATTACGTTTACATTTTTTGGAAACGTGTAAATTTGGTACCAGTTTTTTCATTATCATTTTTCTAAAATGTTGAAGACGGTTTCCCGTCTAACCGGAGAGTAACCTTGGAATTATTTTACACCAGCTTATGCCCGCGGCTTCGCCTACGTGGAGTTCGGTAATTGTCCCACGGAATCGTACTACCGGGATAAAAGTATTTTATGTGTTAATATAGGCTATAAACTATCTGTGTGCCAAATTTCATACAAATCCAGTTAGTAGTTTTTACGTGAAAGAGTAACAAACATCCCGACATCCATACACAATTACACACGTCACAAACGTCATATTAGTAGGAAGTAGGATGAAAGGACTGCATATCAAACCTCCAGAACTCGGTTACTGGATCGCACGATACTCTTGGTAAGACTGGTTGTCAGACTTTTGAACTTGTGACTACCTGTATAACGACTGTTGGCTGACAGAAATCTAGAACCAACCGCGTCAAAAGTAGTTTAACCTTGACCTTAATCGATCCACTCGTGCGGCTGTTACTTAGCTTCAGGGAAACTGCAATTTTGTAGGCTATCATCTCCTGAGCTACTCCCAACCTATGTTTGGGTCGGCTTCTAGATTCAACGGATGCAGTTAAATACCTCTGCTGTTTATGGAGCAACTGCTTATCTAACCTCCCGAAACGACTGTTAAAGATTAACAAATGGCAGCTGAGATCGACGGTTTATGAATGGATGGTCATTCTTGCATAGAGCGCGTCTGGCGCATCGTCGCACATCGTCAGCGCACAATTGTCTATTGCGGCGGGCCCGTGTCTAACCATTGGCCTACTGCAGTGCCATTAATTCGCACCAAATCAAGAACTACACTTATATTAAAAGCAGGCGGGGCCGACTCCATTTTCATAATTTTATATTCGCCTGCTACCAACTTTACTAAATCCGCCATTTTTCTTAGTTTTTAATTTCAATGTAACCAATGACACTCGCGCATATTATACAGGTCAAACACATAACCCTCCTTTTGGGCTTCGCTGCAGTCGGGTAAAAAGAGGTAAAATTTGGATGTAGGAGTAATCTTCGGGAGGAATTCAAATTCGGGAGGATCCAATTTCGAAAATTGAGAGGCAAGCGATTTAAAAAAAATTAACCTTCCCATGAGATAATTTCGGGCACGAGCAAAGCCGCGGACAAAAACTAATCTTCTAAAAATCACGTGTCACTATGTTCGTACAAGCAAATCTCGGAAACCACCTAACCGATTTCAATGAAATCTTGTGAATGGTATGGCTATGCCAACTTAAAATAGGATAGTTAGTTTTAGGGTGGCTAGTATTTTATGTAATTTAAAGCGATGATAATCACTCAGTGGCTGCCTGAAAACGGCCGTCTTGGCCGAGGCAGGCCCAAGAAACGCTGGCGTAACAATCTGGACTCATCCTTAACGGATTGGTCGGAGAAGGCAAATGTAAAAAAAACCGGAAATGGGGGGGGGGGGCATGGGGGGGGGTTTGCCAAGCAGTGGGACAGAGTAGACCGATAAAAAAAAGAACACTTACGTAATCTTCTTAGCCTCACAATTCTTGAGTCCTGTAACTACGATATCGGTGACAATGAGTTTCAAGTTCGGTGAACTGGCATCTACGTGCTTAATAGTTAGAGGGTCATGCTTCTCCACCTTCAGCTCAGGAATACCGTCTGCGAACAGAGGTATCGCTTTCTGCGATGACTCTTTGAGACATTTCGTGTCGTCCCATTTGCATTTTGTGATGAAAGGTGCTAGAAACAGATGGAAAGTGTAATTGAATTAGTTTATTTTGTAGATTGTCCTTTTCGATTTCGTATAGCTAAAAACAAATGGAAGAATTTTACAGCTGACTATTTTTTTTTCTTTTCCTTAAATTCTGTTAGTTTTCAATACGGAAAATGTTTGGAAATTAATAGGGAAAGTTCGTTTATGAATGTAAAGTCGCCACTAAAATAGTTTATGTTAAGGCGTTTGAAACACAAAAATCGGTTCATATGAAGGCCATAGAATATTAAAAAACACACATAATTCTGAAATCCTGAAAAGCGGCGTTTTCACTTTTCCTATGTTATGCTGACTGAACATTCAAATGCATTTGCTGTTTTTAATAATGCCATTAGTAGTGTTAAAAATTAGTGAGTGCACATGATATGCTTTCGATAAAAAATAGGTTTCTTTTTTTATAAATCCTAAATTGAGTAAAAATTAAAAGTAAACATAGAAATTAAATAAAAAAGAAAAGAACATTACCCAAGGCTGACGCCGCTAAAGAAACGTACGTTAAAAATACTAAAATAAGAACTTTATTGCTCATTTTTATTGAGTAATTTATAGACACGCGGTATCAAAAGACACGACTGCGCACAAAAGGATAAACGGTCTTTATTTTCCTGAATCAACAAATGTCCACTTTTATATACAAGTTCATAGAAATGTATAACAGCTTAGGAATGACCACTTATACATGCATAGCGGTCTATTTATACGAATGCTAGATTTTACTGCAGCTCCGCTTGTGTTGAAGTCGACTTTTATAATAGTTTTTTGCTTAATTATTATTATCCCGTTCTCAATTTTTTGCATGATTATGATAATAGCAAGAAGTTTTATAAAAACAAATGGTACATCAAAAAATATTTAGATCTAATCTCGTGGTAGCACGCAAAATTCTAAACAACTTTTTTATATCCAGTTAAACAAAATTGTTTTGTTTGTTTGGTTATTCATTTGGTTACATTAAAACGTACCAGAATATGCGAATACAGTTATATCGACTGAGAAGTCTGGCAAGACTAGATACAGGGCACGGCTAGAAGCCTTCCCCAATACCCCTGCACACAATTCTTAATTGCTTACAATATTCTCAGCTATGCTAAACGCCTTAAAAGAAAAGACATCCTATAGGGTCGAGAATTACGAGTAGATGCTCTCGCTGAAGGACATAGTCTGCAGAGGCAATAGAGAAAAAAAAAATCTTTTAAACTTAAGTGCGAGGATGCCAACTACACATGCAGGCACGTAGTTTTCAAATATTTCACTGTTTTGATAAATAAATCAATATTACTGAATATAATTATGAAATTTCCCTATGTGTTGCAATAAAATATTGATTATGAATTACATTAACCAATATCGTGGCACGGAATATTTAGTTTTAGGTGTAAAAAAACCACTTTCCTTCAAGGAACCCAAGGTTTCCTTGGAACCTTTTACTTTTTCTTTGCTTTTACAACGCTGAGAACGGTTTCACACATCATTACGAATACTTTAATGCAACACAGAGAGACATTTCACAATTTCGTACCCAACTTTCAGAAAGCACCTTCTTAACTTGAAAAAAATTGTGTAGTGATGCGCCGGTAAGGCTAATTATTTATTTTAGTTGAAATTAGAACACACATTTTATGTGGCTCTCGTTGTCTTAAGTTAAAACAAAAAAATCCATCAACTGGCTTATATTTACTTAACATTAGCAGATATTGTTATAATATGCATCGTACGAGTAGCATAGAACTATAATATTCGTCGTAGTCATATTTGATATATTTATATGTATAGTATTTTATATATCCTTGTACAATAAAACAAGACTATCCTCTTCATGTACTAGAAAAACAAAAACATCTACAGGAAAAATTGAAGCGTGAACGTGAATCCGGAAAGAAGGTTGCCCTCTGCTACGACAAGATAGCCAATCAAACATGATACCTTAGATAATCAAACAATAGGAGAAAATAATTTACGTTCTCAGAAGAGAAACCTATTACAATCACCTGAATCGGCTGAAAACATGAGTACAGGGAAAAGTAGCACTGTCACAAACATAATTAAGCATAGTGTAAAAAAAATAAGACGGGAAATATGACTTCCTATTACATAACATTGATACAAATGTAACAAATACAACCAAAATTCATGAAAAACAAAAAAAAGCCTAAGTAGAGCCCCTCAATCTCCCCCAAGCCGGCTGGTCTTCGTGGGGGAGTCCGACCACCAGATTATAATATTCAAGAAAGTATGCAACATACGAGCAACCCAGAAGAAAGAAACAATAGGAATGAAAGTGAACAAACCAAATATCTCTATTTAGCATGCCTGAATGTAAGAACATTATTACAAGACAGTAGACTTGCAGAACTAAATCACGCAGTAAAAAAATTTAAGTGGGATATTCTGCCGCGCTAGCAATATCAGCAGTAAGTGCAATTTTTGACAAAATGAGTTAAATGTGATCCTGAATCAGCGCAACGAGCTCTACTAGATGTGCTGAGAGCTGTTTTAATAGCTTATCGGGAACTGGTAAATTTCGTTAAGGATCAGTTTCAGTTGCTTCAAGTAATACTAGATATAAAAGAATTTTCGTCATTAAAAACTATTCTAATATTGAGTGAAGAATATAAAAGCGCTTTATTTGGGCTACACGTTTCAATCATCACAATTAGTATGTAACTTAAAAAAAGAAGAACTTTGCATGCCAATTACTCAAAACTATGCAAAACATATGTACTTACTGCTCTTATGCTTAGCGCGGCAGTATTATTGGCTTGAGCGAAGTCAGGAGACCAGAAGAAAGAATAGAAGAATACGGAGATTTCATTGTTTACCACACGAGTGCTACTAATGGAAGAAATGGAGTAGTATTTTAATTAAACGAAACTGGAAAAAATATATTATTAGTTTCAAATCATTTACTGATAGAATTGCAGTCTTAGAAATCGAAACATCTGAAAATTGTCAGTGGTCTACGGAGAGCTGCAAATCAGAAGACATAGAAATTTTCTACCACACTGTAGACAATGCTTTAGACTTTGTACACACAAAGAACCTTATAATAATGGGAGATTTCAATGCACAAATAGGGAAAAATAGAGATGGAAAAGAAACTATCTTTGGTAAATACACTGAAGGAAACTGAAGTAAGAATGGTCATTTGATAAAATTCGCTCTAGAAAAAAATCTAAGATTTGCCAACAGTATGATTAAAAGGAAAACTCAAAAAAAAAATTCAGTAATAAATCAATATTACTGAATAGAGTTATGAAATATCCCTATGTGTTGCACTAAAATATATGGTTTTATTTAATTAATATTTACATTGTACACAAAGTAGAAATCTATAATAGTAAGAAAAAAAAATGTACAAGTATCAAAACTAAAATATTGATAATTCATAATCAATATTTTTTTGTTTTGATACTTGTAGATTTTTTTTTACTTACTTACAATTACAAAAGAAATGGACCTGGAGATCACAGAACGGACTTTATTTTAATGAAATTGATTATATTTTGACCAATCAGTCTACTCTCATCCATAGTTTCAATGAGATAAATAGTTTAAATTTGGAGACGGACCATCGGATGATTAGAAGCAATATAGCAATAGACGGGAAGAAAAAGAGGAAATTTATTAAAAACAATAACAGAATTGGTAATTGCTTTGCATGTTTGTAACTTGCAAAAATATAATTATGGAGAATAATGGGGGAGGCCTACGCCGAGGAGGCGACTACTACTTAGATATAAGTGTAAACAAACAGTGAATGTATACCTGTTCATTAGTGTTCATATTAGTATTATGTAAGTTATATTTTAGAAATAGTGTACAGAATAAAGGCTTTTTATTTTATTTTATTTTTATTATTATCCTTGTAGGTTATCTTAGTATTAATTAAAATTATTTTCAGATATACACCTACCACTGCTTGTCTCTGCATCACCCAAAGGTTGACTGGTAGAAAATGCCTATGATATTAAGTCCGCCACTGTACTTTGTGCTTGAAGTGTTAAATAAATAATTTTATGTGACTTTCATATGTACCTTTAGATTAAGTCTGCTGAATTATGAAATACTTTTTTTTTATAAATTTTTCTTGGGACCTGGCCATTATAAGTAAGTTTATGTAAGGTATAAAAGTAGAATCCAGGAATTAATTTCTGAGAAAAATTGCTTTGATGTGCAGATAAACGCTGCTATTTTGTGCTGGTATTTCAGCTGCATCCGGTTAGACTGGAAGCCGATTCCAGCATAGTTGAGAAAAGGCTAGGCAGATAATGTTGATGTACAGATAATAATAATAAATATCTTTATTTCCCAAAAATACAGTAATACAGTTTAAGTTTACAATTTTCAAATGAATGCACTTACATTAAACATTTGGATGCTTCAGAAATCTGTACACAATAGATTGAACTCTGTCTCTTAAACTAGGTTATCCTGTATCTTAAGAGACAGCGTTTCGCAATGAGGTTCCAATTGATTCATGTATGAGTGGGCCATAGAGTGGGCTGTGTCAATTTACCTTCGGAAGGGAAAATAGTTGTGGGTTACTTAAGTTTTGGATTATTTAGGTGTATGAGTATGTGAGAGGGTGAGGGTGAATGAATGTGATTGTGGAAGTGTAGGTTTTCGTGAGTGAGTGTGGATAAGTGGTGGTGTGGTGTTGATGTGTAAGTGAGTGAAGGAGTTGTGTGCGCGAGTGTGTATGGAATGGATGCGAGAATAGAAGTATTCGTGCAAGCATGGAGATGGGTGTGTGCTTATTAGGCGATGTAGGTAAGTAAAGTCTCCGTTGCCACATAGTCCTGTTTGAGTAGCCATTCTGTCACTTTTAATTTTAGGTTGTGCTTGTTGAGGTCTAAGATATTCAGTTTTTTATGAATCTTTTTGTAAATGTACGAGCTAATTACATAATACTGATGCTGTGCGAACGTGGTTCTGTGTTGGGTGCCGGGGGGGAGGTTTGTACGCTTTTTTGGGTTAGACGGGGGAAGACTGCTATATTTCCGAAGGACAGATTGAAGCACAAAGAGCTGACGGACTGTTAGAACCTTGCAGTCTGCGTACAGCTGTGTTGTTGGGTATCTATGGGGCTTCCTAGTCATTACTTTTAGTACGGCTCTTTGCGCTCTCTCTGCCCTCAGGATGGGACCTTTTGTTGCAGCACCCCATACAGAGATGCAATATCCTATGACCGACTGGCATAGTGCATAATACACCATTTTATTTATTTATTTATTTATTAATATAGGTTCACCAACAGCTTGTGTGTACAACATATCAGAATTATACATAGGTTTTAGTCTTAGACTTACACAGTCGCCAATTATAGGTTAACCAGCATTCACAAAAGTAAGTGATAACATAAGAAAGAAAAAAAAACAGAAATTTAACGAGTGACTCTAGATAACAAATTTAACAGTAACCTCCTTACATTTAAGGATTTACTTAACTTACGAAATATAATATAATGAAAAACGGTATCACTACTATTTTATTAACCAATTACTACTAAAAATTAAAAAAAAAATATAGGTATATAAAATTATTAGTGCTAAAACAAAATAAAAAAATGAGATCAAAACTGAGATCATAACTGAGATCACAACTATTAATAAAAACAAAGAAAAAGTAGTATAATAAAATAAAATTAAAACCATTTTCAAGATATCGGCGTTAGCTGAGTTTCGGAGAGATTTAAATATATGTATGAGGCGCAAAGTTCTAGTCGTGACAGCGCCTAGTTGTTTTTTCCATGTGAGTCCATCATCTATGAGGACTCCTAAGTACTTTACGTTGTCACTTCTAGTTAGTGCTGGACAACGGCATGATGCTGATCGGTTAGAGCATGAGTGGGCAGTAATTGAAAAACTGTGTGACGGTGCAGTCTTTCGCCTAATTGCAAATGGGATGTAGCAGGTTTTGTTTACGTTTAAGGTCAGAAGATTAGAATTGAGCCATTTCAGTATTTCCGCTACTGCCGACTCTGCTAAAGATTTGACAATGTCCCAAGAAGGTCCTTGAACCACGATCGCGGTGTCATCAGCGTATGTGTACATCTTAGTATTTGGGAGGTTCATTTTGCAAAGATCGTTGACGTAGATTTGAAATAAGATGGGGCCCAGAATGCTGCCTTGAGGGACGCCGAAACTAACAAACTCCTCATCACTGAGGTGGGTATCAATTTTAACTCTCTGGGTCCGATTCTTGAGATAATCCTTGAATATTTCAAGTGATACGCCACGTACACCTAGGTTTTCTAGTTTTGAGGTAAGGATGGGAACAGAAACTGTGTCAAATGCTTTAGAGAGGTCTAGGAATATACCTAAACATTTTGTCTTCTTGTCTAGATTTTTAGCTACATCTTGTGTCAATCCCAGCACAGCATCTTCTGTTGAAACACCAGCACGGAAGCCATACTGGTTGTCTGCTATTATTTTATGTTTTTCTAGAGAGGTCCTGAGACGATTGTTTAAGATCCTCTCAAGGATCTTAGAAAGTGTCGGCAAAACTGATATAGGCCTATAATTATTGACACAGATTCTGCTCCCACCCTTGTGTATGGGATGGACTATCGCCTTTTTAAGAGCATCCGGGAACACGCCAAATTGTAGACAGCGGTTATATATGAAGGTAAGTGGTGGTATCAGTACGTGGCGACAGTTTTTCAATAAAAGTGGCGATATACCATCCCACCCAACAGCACAGTCATTCCGTAACTGTAGGATAAGCGACTCTATTTCAGCTTCATCTACTTCTAGGAACGCAAGAGAGTTTACAGGGGAGGGGTTTATACTATTTAGATGAGACTGATCGTTAGTCTGAGATGATGTGGAGTGGTGTTGTGATATAATGTTATCAGCTAGCTTTTTTCCTACATTACTGAAAAACTTGCAGACCTCATTTACAGAAGAGTTAGGATCATTGCATATTTTTAATAACTCAACGGGGTTTGCACATATTGTCGTGGTGTTAGTTATTTCCTTTATGGTTTTCCATAAAAGCTTTGGTTTATTACTTGCTTTCTCAAGCTCACTCTTTTCGTATGAAATTTTTAGTTTTCGGAGTAGGTTATTACAAAAGTTTCGGTAGCGATTATAGGTAATTTTAAGTGTAAGATTGTCTGGTGCTTTTTTGGACCGTATGTGTAACTTATCTCGGTGTTTGATGCATTTTAGAAGACCAGGAGTTATCCAGGGTTTTAGAGTTCTTTTTTGTCTAGGGACTTTAACCTGAGTTGTGTGTTTGGATATTACCATTGTTACAATATCTATAAATTTGTTCATAGAGATATTAGCATCCTCCTCAGAGTATATATTTGAAAAATCGGTATTTTCCAGTTCTAGCTTAATTGCTTCATGGTTAAGGCGGGTGGAAAGATAACATGTTTTGCGCGCAGGGTTTGCGTCCATGATGTCGAGGAGTATCGGCTTGTGGTCAGTAATATGGGACTCTAAAATAAGTGTGGTCGACAATAGTTTAGTCTTCAGAAGTATGTGGTCTAGGCTTTTTTCAAGGCGAGTGGGAAGTTCATGAGTGGGCAATAACCCTTGAGAAGCACTTAAGATGAGGTAGTCAAGACATTTGTTGTCCTCATTACGTTTGATTATGTCAATGTTTATATCACCTACTAATACTATATTTGGGCAGGCGGTTATGGTATCATAGACATTAGTTAAGCTAGTCTTGAAGTTAGAAAAATCTTCGTTGGAGTTGTATGACGGAGAGCGGTAGATTGCCACTACTGCTAATTTGTTGTCTATTTGACACATGAGGCAATTTCCGCCCCTAAAAGTGGGTTCCCATACATTAGTTTGCAGTCCCAGTTTAGTATAGATGATAACTCCATCATTTTGTTTTTGATTTATTTCAGTTGAGTGAGACTGAAAACCTTCCAGTATAGGTAAATTATTAGTTTTACTCAGCCAACATTCGGTCAGGACTATTATGTCAAAGTTAATTTTAGTTAAGCGCAATAGTACTAGAAGTTGATCAAAGTTTTTATTTACACTACGAATATTTAAATGCAGTAATTTGATATCCCTACCAGTAACGTTTACATACTTCAGACAATCTTCTGGGTTACATAGAAAGGAGTTGCCCACGGTAAATTTCTCAAGGTCATTATTAATATTAATCAAATTAGCCATTTCTAATTAAGAAATTAATATCAGAACGTGAGCTAGTTGTATGAGCTAGTAATATATTGTACATAAAGTTAGAATGGCAAGATAAACGCAATATAATATATCCATGTAATGGGCAGAACAGATTGATGATACGTAACATGTAATGTGTTATATTATATTGTCATTTCATGTTGCACGGAAAGAAAGAAAGAAAAAATATTTATTTGTCGCAGGGACATGACGTGCCTCATACAAAATGACAAAAACATACAACGCATAACAAATATTTATAATTTCAACAGGACGGGACAAAAAAAAAAGAAAAAAAATACGTTAACATCTTGCACGTCATCGACTGCATAAATTTGGACGGCTCTTATGTGTTAGGTACATTTAATATTATGCTTCACCAATCTGAACCTATGGTTAGCCGTTGTTCTTTTGAGTTACGGAACCCTTTGAACTTAATGACAATGCGTGAACTAATAATTATGATAATCTAAATGATAATCTTAACGCCTAAATCGTCAGAGAAAAAAACTGGCAGAAGTGGTTTTTTTTTTAAATTGGTGTAGCTTTTATGTAAATGCCAGTTTGCAAATAAGTGTGACAGATAAAAAACAAGATTGATAATGTTAAAAAAACTTGTAAAGTTGTTACCCTTTTCGAGATTAATTTATACTACGTACTTAAAAAAAAAAATGCTATTGGTATCCCACTGCAGGGCAAAGGCCTCCTTTATCCTCCTTCCACTTATCCTTATCCATAGTTGTTGTTATTAAGTACAGTACATACATCAAAGGTATTTTCTGAAGACAGAAAAAAGTGCATCGTTGTATTTCGAAATAAATTCACATCTTGTAGTAGTAACAATTTTTTTGGAGTTTTCAGGTCAGTAGTTTACTAGATTATTTGTATAATATTTGTATTTAAAAACAAGCACTTCTAACTATCAAATTAAACAAAAACTTTGGCGAGTAAATTGTAGATAAAAAAAAAAATGTATATTTGTGAACAATAAAGAAAAAAAAAGGGTGTAAAAAAGTCTTGTCATCAAGCCGGGAGTTACTTATTCTTTTCTTTGTTGAAATTTTTTAACGAAATTGATTTTAATACCCGTTTTCACGATCATTTTTATTTCAGTATTAGTATTTCAACTATTGAGATGTTAGAAATTAGAAACTAATTTAAACTTGACTTGCTATGTCATTACATAGAACAGGATAGAACTTTGAGATGGGTTTTCTTGCATTAAGGATATTGGATCCTATATAAAAAAATGTCTTAATAAGACTGTCAAGTATGAAGTTACATTATTATTTGAAATTATTGCCATGTGTCATTGATAAATGATGGATTCTACATAAAAAAAAACCTGATATATCGTGTAGTGACGTCATTAGACACGGACTGCCAACTGATAATTATTTATATAAAAAAAAAAATAATAATAATATAGACAAAAATAGCGATTAGAATGCGAAGATATATAAGACGGGGACAGTACAGAGTTGCTTACGATCCCGACCTTTGCTCAACCAGCCCGTGTAGCTGAGCCTGTAGTTCAAAATCAGCCCCTAAATAATGATATCATCCAGATCCAGCCTGTCCCTATGCTGTCCTCCCCCAGCTACGCCCTAATCCGAGGCTCGAAGCTATACATTTCCAGTATAACTTAGCCTCGCTTTGTATAGATTTCCTATACAATGAGAGATCCACAAAAACTAGTTTTGTATAGCTTGATTGGCCGTCGTGCGTACCTCACAGGGGGTGCCCTTAGCGTGTAGTCGCTTAGTTTGTAAGTTTTATTGCCCTGGTTGGGGGCCTAACACTCAAGGCACCCACAGGATAGTCCGGTTAAGCAGACGACTACCTCCTAGGTTGACCTGAGAGATGTAATTCACAAAAAAAAATCTTACATGGGTCGAAAGATCTGGCCATACTATAAGACTTGCTAAGTTAATTGTATAAATTGCATTTAAACAATACACCGTGACTTTTTAGTCGTCTTACAAAGGTGGTCCACTCAATGTGCCCGACATAAAATAGTTCAAGTCGCGATTTTTTTTTTTTACCTACCGTAATAGGTACAAAGGAAAATAAATAAACATTAGAAAAAAATATGAAAAATCCTGTTAATGATGTTTACGTGTCAAACGGGAGAATATACCTATCCAGCGCTCGAGTCCAGTTAATCATCGCTCACAACAGGGTGTCTTAACTACGTCATGCGTCATAATAGTGAATAATATTTTTATTTTTAAATTATTAAAATGTCATAAATACCTAGTTTTTTTATGAATGCTTAGTAGTCGTTGGATACATGACGTGGGCTGCCGTTGTAAGATGACTAAAAAGTCACGGTGTATATAAAAACCTGATTTTAATTGACGTAGATTCAGGTGTTATGTAATTGTCTACTGTATATTGCTAAAATAACTTCTCACGTATTTTAGTTTTCAAGCAATTTTTTTTTTTTTGCTAATTCTGACTCTGATTTAGTTTTTTTTAGTAACAAAAACCGAAATAATAATTTTAATTGTTTTGAGTGGGATGATGGACAGGTGAGGTTACTCAAATTAATTCATTATTCATTAGGTCTCTTCCTGAAAATATCATAGGTACTTACATATACTTACTTGTAAGGTGTACTTGTTAGTATGGAAGAAGAAGACATGCTGCACCGACCCCAAATAAATTGGAATAAGGGATGAAGAATGATGATGTGGTCTTGTTAGTGTTTATTAACGAGAGTGTTTATTATATACCGTGAATTTTTAGTCGTCTTACAAAGGTGGTCCACTCAATGTGCCCGACATAAAATAATAGTTCTAGGCGTGATTTTTTTTTACCTACCTGTAAGCCTACCTATAAGGTACAAAGAAAAATAAATAAACATTTGGAAAAATTATGAAACATCCTGTTAATGATGTTTACGTGTCAAACGGGAGAATATACCTACCCAGCGCTCGAGTCCAGTAGTTCATCGCTCACAACAGGGTGCTTTAACTACGTCATGCGTCATAATATTGAATAATATTTTTATTTTTAAATTATTAAAATACCTATTATTTTTTTATGAATGCTTTGTAGTCATTGGATACATGAAGTGGGCTAAGGTAAGGCGACTAAAAAGTCACGGTGTATAGAGTGTTAATTAGGTAGACGAGACAACGCGAAAAAAATCATTATACACGCAAGAGCTAACTGGTTACTGTCGAGACAATTATGTAATTTTGCTATATGACCTCAAGGAGTCATTATCTAATATGTTTTTTTTTATGACAGAGTATCTAGACCATCATTACCTACGATGAGTTCGTGGCTAAATAAAAACAGCCGCACGGGTTGATCGTCAGGGTTAAGCAGTGCTTGCCGAGGTCGGTCAGAAGATGGGTGACCATCGTGCCTTGGAAAGTAGGTCTTTTCGTTGGGCTTGTTTGTCATTTGTAGATCTTTGAAAGTCGAGTAGTCAGAAACCCGAAACTCTGACAACCAATCTTACCAAGGTTTTGTATTACCCAGTTAGTGGGTTTTGGAACTCAGATACGCAATCGCTCCATGCAAAATGCTGATATTCAGTTACATCTGGTTAGACTGGAAGCCGACCCCAACAACGTTGGGAAAAGGCTAGGCAAATGATGAGTGTCTAGTATCTAGAGTATCTTTTATTATGTAGTTTTATTTATTTTTCAATGGTTATTATCAAACTGCCTCGTTGGCCTAATGCTATGCTCATACTCAGGATCTGGATTCGATTCCAGGGGCATAGTATCATACGGTTTTTCGTCAGAAATTAAAAAAAAACTGGATGCCCGGTTGATGGCAATAGGCTCGCACCCTATTACATGGGACTTAAACATAACTGGTGAAATGTGGTTGTACTATTAGGTACACCTCTGCCTAACCCTTCCCTCCTTATGTTATGATGATTTTTCAGTAGCAGCCGGGAGTTGGGATTGGTGTCAGGATGATGGTAGTAGGCAAGCTGCCTATAACATCATTACATCATCATCATTTCAGCCGAAAGACGTCCATTGCTGGACATAGGCCTCGGCCGGTCCCGTGCAACTCGCATCCAGCGAATTCCCGCAACTTTCACCTGGCCATCTAGTAGTGGGTAATTCGATACCCCTTGTTAAGACTGCATGGCTGTCAGATTTTCGGGCCACTGACCACCTGCCTAAGATCTAAAAATGACAGCCAGGACCAACGGCTTTACATGCTTTCCAAAGCACTGAGGAAACCCGGTATGTAATAAGTGGTCACCCATCCACGGGCTAACCCAGGCAAGGGCGGCTTAACCTGAAGATCAACCTGAGTGGCTGTTATTATTAAGCCATGAGCTCCTCACTACTACTAGTACGTCATCAATACGGCAAATTTTCTAACTTATAAGTTGATCATCTGCCTAGCTTTTTCTCAACTATTTTGGGGTCGGCTTCCAGTCTAACAGTATGCAGCTGAATATCAGTATTTTATATGGAGCCACTGCCTATCTGACCTCCACACGCCAGTTCTAGCTTATCATTAATTCAGTGATAATAAATAATGGAACACGAGCAGGTTTCAATTCTATTTAGGACCAACTTAACTAGAATTGAAATTGATGTACAATTTGTAAGCTATGTAAATCTGTGCAAGTTTTGGTCGAACCAGGAAGCTAGATGTGATAATGAATAAAAGTTTTAAACCTCCTGATCCCAGCTTGCGGCTCTTTAACTTTGTACCGTAATTTTTAATCAGTCTTAGTTCCTGAAAAATACACGATATTTAACCTGAAATATGAAAAGAGGAATGATAAAAGCTGTCTGACGGCGTAAGTACTGTTCCAACTGAAGCGAATTCCGCCCAAGACGTAGCTCGTAACTGCGCGCGTCGATCTTTCAGTGATCAGCAAGTCACGCGATTATTTGCGCCAGTTTGAGGCCCGGACTCCACCAAAACGGAGACGAGCGGAGAGGAGATGAGATGTGCAAAGCGGTACGCCGCACACAGCACACCGCTCACCTCACGCCGGACACGTCTGTTCTCGTCTCCGCTAGCCTAAACAATTACGAGACATGTCCTCTCTTCTTTACTCAACCGTTTCCACTAAAGCTAAGCAGGACGAGTGTAAATAACGAAATTCTATTTATATTCTGGTGGTTTATTCACATCTCCTCTCCTCTCGTCCCATCTCCGCTTTTGGGAGTCCGGCCCTGAAGACCACCTCCATACAAATTAGGTGACTCAGTCAGCGAGAACGAATTTCATCCCGCATCCGCACGAGATTTGCTTCAGTTTGACCAAAGCTTTAGTTAACTTCAAATAAAATACTCATTTCACACATAATTTCGCACTTTAACGAAGTTGGTTAACAATATATTTAATTACTTAGTAACTTTAATTATTACAATAATTCTAAACATCTTCCGAGATAAAATCTTTCACAGTAATTTCCTTTGGTAATTTATTTTAAAATATTAGTACATTTGAAAACCACTCATGGTACACAAATGAAAAATCTTCACTACAAAGTTAATTACAACCTCATTACACAAAGAGTTTAAAAATGTCAAATGTGTGCCATGATTTTCGGAACAAGCTTTAACATTCAATTTTACTGAACAATATATTCGTCCAGTGGTAAAGTCTTAAGATATTTATTCGCATTTTTGACAATTCTCTTGATATTTGCAGTAAACACTGGGTGTTGGACTTCATTGGCGACTTCATGCCAATTCTCATTGGCGAATTTGTGGACTGTGTCAGCTGAAATGAGTGGAAATGTTTATTAACTGGGAGTTATGATAGCCACACAATAATCAATTAACGGTAAACTATTTTTCTGCTCTTAGCTCTTCTATTTGCATATAATGTAGTGGTATCGTATATGTATTTGAAAACAATTATACATATATTTGAAACTATCGCGATTAAACTATCGCGTAATATGTCGCAGCCTCGCAGGATAATTTGAAAAAATATTTTTTTTTGGTGAAAATCCTAGACTTTTTGCAAAGGAATTGAAAAAAAATATCATACAAAATGATCGAAGCAAAATAGGCTAATATTTTGCAAAAGTAAAACTGCTTTTCTAAGGTTTGCCTCGAGACTACTCAAACGAAGGTTTTTTGTGCTAGGAAGAGTAAAATCCAAAAACTAACTTCAGCAGCGGGTTTAGTACTTCCTAGACCTTTCCTTGTAGACTTCCGGTTTATCCGGATGCAGCTGTATATTATATTTTACATGGAACTACTGCCTATCTGACCTCCACAGCCCAGTTACTGGGAAATACTGGCCCTTGTCAAGACTGGTTGTCAGACTCTAACGACCCGTACCAATCTACGAATGACAGCCGGGACCAACTGTTTAATGTAGTTTCCGAGGCACGGAGCGCGATGTTGGTATGTAATGCGACTCATGCGGCTGTTATTATTTGGGGTAGATTCCACCAAAGAAACTGCAGCACATCTAAACGGTATTCAAAAGCTATCGGTGTCAATATTCTAAGGTAATTATGATTCTGACAGCTCTTAAACGCCGTTTAGATAATCACGTTTATTTTCGGTGGTAAAGCCTTCTCCTAGCCCCGAGCCCCTCTAGGATAGTCAGTTTAGAGTATATCAGCATAAAAAGTTGCTCTATTGTACTATTGTTACTGTTTGTATAGTGACTGCCTTGTTGGTTCAGTGGTTGCAAGCGCGACTGCTAATTATAAGGTCCTGGGTTCGATTCCTAGGTCGGGCAAAGTGTCATTGGTTTTTTTACTAGGAATTTCTCAGCCAAAGAGTCTGGATTTGTGCCCGATTGATTTCAATAGACTCGCCCTAATACATGTGACTTAAACATAACTGGCGAAATGTGGATGTGGCTCTGCCTAACCGTTCGGGGATTACAGGCGTGATGTTATGTTAAGTTACTATACCTAGGTCCTTCTGCCCGTTGAACAAGTTTTTGAAGTCGAATACAACAGGTTCCAAAGGCTCTGCTTCGACTTTGAAGTTCTTGATACTTCTGTAAGTTTTGCCGTCTTTTCCGGTGGATTTTTTTAACTCCATGTTCAGTGCGATGCGGAATTTCTCTGAAAAAATGCAAAAAAAAATCAGTTTCGGAAAAAAAAAACAGTTTCGGTTTGGTAATGTCTCCAAGAGACTGGTGGTGTTGCCACGTTGTACGGCAACGCTAAGTCTTTGGCCAAGGTAAAAGCCAGCCCTTGGGCCACGGGTAGTGTGAACGTTTTGAAATTTCCTTGAATAGGCTGTGAGCACTCTGACCCCACGGCCTTTAAAATTCTCTTTAAATTGAAACTATGTTTGAAATTATCCGAATGTCATAACGGAAGCAAACATTGAACTTGACATTTTACGACGGTATTAACGATGAAGACGATGCCTAACTTTATAAAAACGATTTTACGAAAATGTGTATAATTAAAATAAAAATATCTTCAAAATAAACGAGCTACATTGCATCACTATCTAACCTGCAAGGTCAAATATATTTTTAAACACAATTTTATTTTTAGCGTAATGTTGCCGAACAAAAGTAGTCCTTAACTTACTTGTAACAATGCTGTAGTCTCCATTTCCTTCTACTGGAAGGATGATAAGCCGGCCACTGATGTCATATAAGCCGGTTAAAGTAAAGCCACCGCATGTAACATCCAGTTTCAGAGTTTGTAGTTCTTCGTTGAGTCTGAAATGTTGGGGACATAGGAAGGATTAGTACATGAAAGTACGTAGCTAAAACCTAAATGTGTAGCTAGTAAAAAAAAACTTATAAGAACATAACATCACGCCTGTAATCCCCGAAGGGTTAGGCAGAGGTGTACCTAATAGTACACCTACATTTCGCCAGTTATGTTTAAGTCCCATGTGATAGGGGGCGATCCAGCATCATGCTGAGTGGTAATCTGCTTGTCGCAGTCACGACGTGCAAGCTGTTAACTATTTTTTTATTTGTTTCTATCCTGTTGTATTTATAATATTTATTGTGCTTATGATTTTGTTAACTTATTTTGTTTGTATGCACGTCATGTCTCTGCGACAAATAAATATTTTTTCTTTCTTCTTTTTCTTTCTTTCTATCCTGTTGCCATCAACCGAGCGCTAATCCAGACTCCATAACTGCTACTGAGAAATTCCTCATGGAAAAACCCAATAACACTTTACCCGACCTGGGAATCGAACCCAGGACCTCATGCTCAACAGTTGCGCTAGCGACCATTAGACCAACGAGGAAGTCCATGAATAAATAAATAAAATCTTAACCCTTTGACATTCATCGGGATTGTCGGGTCCCAGAGATAGTACGAGAAACCGAAGCCAACCCGCAGTGGCTGGTTAGTATCCCCGTAATAAATACATTTTTTTTTACAATCGCACTAGATCGCGAAATGTGGCAGGAGGGAAGGGAGGCCTTTGCCCTGCAGTGGGACAATCTAGGCTTATAATATAATTATAATTTTTGAACGTTTTTACTAACGGCCTTACAGTTTTATACGTTACTACATACTTTTAATTTTCATATGCTCTCAAAGAAAAATGTTTTAAGAAGTAACCCCCGATAACCTGATTGAGTATACAAAGGTCTCTTGTACCCCACATCCAAATATATATATGATCTAAGATTGACCGAATAACTTTAAGATCTCTGTAGACAATTTATGGGGCAAAACATCTTATTTTGTAAAAAAAAAAGCTATACAATTTTACATAACTTACTTTGCACTCTCAATAACACATGATTTGAATCCAGTCATAGTTGAATTGTATAGATTGAACTTCAGGATTGACAAGTTTCCTTCGATTTTTGATTGGAACATAGGATCCATGACTTCAGCACCAATTTCTGGATTAGCTTCCAGAATCAATGGAAAGGCTGCGTTAGCCGCACGAGTGACGCATGCATCGTCGTTGGGCTTGCATTGATATAAGCTTAACGCTGAAATAAAATAATTATTTAATTAATTTTAATTTCTAAAAGCAGTAAATATTGTTTTACGGAGATGAAACTACAAAAAAAAAACATGTAACATACTGGTATTCAGCTGCAAATGGTTAGATTGATAGCAGACCCCAAAATATTTGTGAAAAGACTATGCATAAATAACGTTACTCTTAGTGTTAGTAAATAGGCATAAAAGTCAGCATGTGTAAGCATAAAAACATAATTCTCGAGCAGATTTAGTCAATTTCTAAAGCCATACTTATTACGGCCCCGAATCATATTTTAACCAACACATAATCTGACACTGACTTGCAAATTGCAAAAAAATTAAGAAAATTTTAATTTCGCTGGCTACTTTGGCGCGTCCCCCATTGAAGAACTTTTTACTTTTAATAGCCGAGGAATTTAAAAAAAAGTAAGTCTTCTTTCGGAGAAAGGAAATCAAAATGAGTTAAAAAGTACCAAACATTGATAGCTTTAACCATCCCAATCAATATTGGGATGCTCTTAACCATCCCAATATTGATTGGGATGGTTAAGAGCATTTTAAATACAGAAAGTGGGCAACGTCGCAAATAGCTGTCAAATGTTTCACTGTTTTGATTAATTTGTCAATATTACTTGTATAGAAATAAGAAATATGGCTAAACAGTAAACTAAAATATTGATAATGAAATGCAATAATTAATATCGTCATACCGAACATTTAGTTTTAGATGTAAAAAAGTATTTGGAAACTTTCCTAATGTCTTTTTATACCTAAAACGGTTACAACTACAAATTGCAATTCATTATTAATATTCTAGTTCATTAGTTAGCCATATTTCTTATTCCCATACAGTAATATTGCCAATTGATTAATACAGGTAAATATTTGACAGCTATTTGCGACGTTGCCAACTTTTTGGATGAACGCTCTTAAACATCCCAATCGGGGAAAGTTGGGATGGTTAAAGCTATGAATATATATCACTCACCTGGATTTGACAGCACATTGACTACAGCACAGAACAATAACAACAAAAGGGAAAACATAACTAGCACGGATAGTCACTGGTCGTCGAATGCAGGATTTCGAGATTTCAACCTGTTTATATTAGGAAACGCAATGATACGAATAAGATTTCCAACTTAATCATTTCCTCAACGAATTTTGATGTCGGTGATGCGGAACTGCTTTAATCGTGTTTTGTTTAGAACAAAAGATGTTATCGTATTTTGGCAAATACCTGAATGAACTGTACGTTATCCAATTAATTTTTCTCAAGAGAAGAAGTCATTGTTCGTGGAAATTGGCATTGTTTCATTATGATTACCTACTATAATAAATATTGTAAAAAAGGATGGTGTTTTGTACTAGCCTAATAGAGAAAAAAGTGTGAACTTTGTCATTCAAATCACACGGTGTGTGTTACATAACGACAGGCATTGTTAAATGCAATTAATGTATTTTTTTTTTAATGATTTATTGCGATGGCCGGTTCGAAGTCGCGCGAAAAAAGAATACCTGGAAGGATATGGTGGTGGCCTTTGCCCAGCAGTCAGACATAAATGGCTAATAAAAACAAAATTATTTCCGCTTAATAATTATGTAGTTGCAATGTTAGTTTTATCCAGTGTATTTATCAACTTGAGCTTATTATGCAACAGATGGACGCGCAAAACTTGTTTTTTTTTACCTTGAAATCTTTAAATAATAGATAATTTGCATGCACGTCATTAATATGTACATAATTTTAATTAAGATGTAATTTAAATGATTTTGATTTGAATATTTAATTTAATTGTACAAAATCTGTTTTTTATTAGCTTACAAATTTTCTAGGTACCAATAAAAATAACAGGACTCCGAAATTACATAAAAATAATGTGAACAATCGACACAATAGTAGAAATAGTCTTTCATGTTTGTCGAGGAGACATGTCTGTGGTAAACAAACCAGCATAAGTAGGCCTCTTTTTCTATTTAAACTATGTACTACACTAGGCCAGCTCGCATTCAAATTTTACAGCAGACATGCCGTAAAGGATAAAAAAGGAGTTTAAAGTTTTAAGTAAACTTCGACAATTTGACACGATTTTTTCATACATTTTAAACTTAAATTGGCCTATAATTGCCTTAATTCATCTGGAGAGAAATTGTGTAAATTGGCAAATTGCTGCACTATAATACAGTATGGCCCCGAATTTTGCTTCGATCGCTGTTATCATTAACCAGAAAGGTCAAATCTCTCGTTAGACTCAAGGATCCTATAGGGCCTTTGCCCATGGCGACTTTTTGCAGCGATAGAGCAGCGATGCCAACGCAAAATAGCCGCGATACCGATACAAAGCTATCACTGGCTGTTTACATACCTTCGACCACGTACTCCTACGATTGAGTATCGCTACTACAGCAAAACTGCCATGCCATGTGCGTATTGTATAATTATCACTTGCTTCGGTAAAGGAAAACATCGTGAGGAAACCAGGATGCCTGAGAGATGTTTCTTGACGATGTAAAGCCAAATCAGTGGCCCATGGGCGGCATAAAAACTCTGACACAAGTTTAGGCACTAACCACACGATAACGAAAGAAGCAAAGCTGCCGCGCTTCAGGATCACTACAAAAAGCTGCCGTGGGTGAAGGCCCTAAATTTTCTATCATGATAAGAATAAGGGTCGGTTCATATCTAACGGAATATGCGTCGCGTATTATCGGTCGCGTAACGCCAGAACTGACAAATGTATAGAAAAACACTCGACCGTTCACACTCAACCGGTGATACGTTAGTGCGTCGAGCGTACAGCGTCTATTCCGTTTCCGTCAACGCATTATCGGTCGACGTAAGAGCGCAACGTCGCGCGCGCCAAGCTCTACGTGTATTTTGATTGATGCATTCAGACTAGGCGTAACATTAGCAGAAATCGTTTGTATACAGGCCGTTCCAAGTTTTTTGAAAATGTTCTAGTGGCAGGACCTGATGATACGCTCGACGCATTTTCCGTTTGATATGAACCGACCCATTCGACCGAATAGACGCGACCGATGATACGCTCGACGCATCATCCGTCAGATATGAACCGACCCTAATTATGTGTGAGCCTTCTAAACATACAGACAATGACCTGTATCCATGGGTTGTGGTGGTACAACTCGAATGGTTTTATTCAGATAAGTGATGAGGGTTAGGTAAAGGAAACGTAATATAAAAACTGGTGTTCTTGTAAAAAAAAAAGAAAGAAAAAATATTTATTTGTCGCAGGGACATGACGTGCATCATACAAAATAACAAAAAAAAGATATCTTTATTTTTAAAGATATCTTTATCCTCATATGCATAAAGTTTCTAATTTTATCCTTGATTATCTCATTGCACTGCACTAAAATGACGAAATTTCGCATAAACATTCAAAAACACAAAAAAAGTGAAAAATAACTTTAGCTTTAGAGTCGGTGTCTTTTGTTTGTTTGATTCAGTTTTTTTTCCCACCGACTTTTGATGCTAGTTATTTTTCACATTTTTAGGTGTTTGAATTTTTGATGTCGGTTTCATTTTTAATTACCATTGCAAAAAAGTTTTTTTTTCCATTTTTTGTTGTAATATCCTATACAAACATTTGCACACTGCTCCAATGAGACAGCGAGGTTTCAGAGTTAACGAAAATATCATCGATGTATACAATTTGTAGATTTTTGTTGATTTTTCAAAAACCGCTCGACCATTTAAATTTTATTGAAATCGGTCGAGCGGTTTTTGAAAAATCATATCATATCCTGGAAAGTATAAAAAAAACCCTTTGAAACAAAAAAAAGAATTTTCAAAATCAGTTCAGGCGTCTTCGAGTAATCGGCTAACATACATAAAAAAAGATTTCGACGAATTAAGAACCTCCTCCTTTTTTGAAGTCGGTTAAAAAAAACAGTGGTTCCATACTTTTTCACTTCACTTTTGTAGGAAAAAGCTGATTTTTTATACAACTTTTGTACTATACGGGGTGTAAACAGACCCTTCACCAAGCCGTCAACCAAGCATTCTGTACATCAAACGAGGTAACTTTACGCAAAAATTTTTGCTGGGAAACGAAATTTTTGTTTTGGGGTCAAATATCACATTTTACGGTAGAACTCAATATAATGCGCTCAAAACTTATTGCTGATGGATGCTTCGAATAGTAAACGGACCATGGAGGTAATTGGAGAAAAGTTAGAACCTTCCTTAGTTAGAATTTCGTATGAAATAAGCAGTACCTATGTACTCATGTATTATAATGTTATTTTCCTGTGTTGTCTACTGTGTGTACATAAATAGTAAAATAAATAAATAAATAAATAAACCTTAAAAAGTAGTGTTTAAAAAAAAACTTGTGAAAAAATTGGAACTTTGACCTCCAATATCTCCGTAACTAGAAGGTTCCCAGGTATGGTCCAGAACAAAAAAAATATCACAATGACGAGGAGAACAAGTGCCTTTCGGCTTCGTTAAGGGTCTTTTTACACCCTTTATAATTTTAAAATTAAATGTATGCAATTGGTATTTTCGATTCCATAATAATTCGAAGTTACGTTGTATCGAACGTGCTAGGGCTTCTGATATTCAGATGCACCCGGTTAAACCCGAAGTCTAGGTAAGGAAGATGATGTGAAACTGAATCTGCGTGTATTCCTTCAAATCACTCATTATACATAGGTACAGCAATCCTCAATGTACTGAGATGTGCAAAGCCTTGGCTGTTTTTGAATCATGAGGAAAATGTGGTGGAAAATTTCGGTGTAAAATTTGAATGACTAACACCTCGTAGGTAAATACTTAAATAAAATTGTTCTGTTTATAGCAACGTTTTGTTTAGTCTTATTAGCCTCTAATTTTAAATGTCATCCTATGAATAGGACTAATTGCTTGTAAATCTAACCTATGCTAATGTTGATTGCGGTCTTATAATAATATATAGCCTGCAGCCATTTAAAAACATATATCGCTTGTCACTCTTGAAGGGTTAGGCAGAGGTGTAAGTACCTACAGTTTACCCACATTACGCCAGTTATGTTTAAGTTCCTTCCGTTTTCGCAAACCAATAGCCATTAATAAACAAGCTGCCATCGAGGTATTCGTGATGCAACTCGGGAGTTGAA
Organism: Noctua pronuba; assembly: GCA_905220335.1. Taxonomy (NCBI): domain Eukaryota; kingdom Metazoa; phylum Arthropoda; class Insecta; order Lepidoptera; family Noctuidae; genus Noctua; species Noctua pronuba. The sequence continues at coordinate 12,217,492 of LR999902.1, forward strand.
CCTAAGACTCAGCAGTAGGCATTTTTTTTAAATTAACTTATTTTTTTTGTACAAGCCCTCCACTCTATTCCCAAACCACTGCAACTTCTGAAGCCAGAATCAACAGTGGCGACCACCAGAAAAACTCCGAGACAAGGACCCAAAATCGCAAAGATCCCCCAACGAAATTAATCAGAAAAGAATAGCAGAGAAGTAGGAAAACCATAATTTCCACTTCCCTTCATATCAGCAGGAGACAGAACAAAACAAGGCCCATAGGCACATAGGGGCGTTTACAACTGATAAGCCCAGTTGGGGCCTTAGAAATCACCTGAAAAGCTTGATGGGAAGCACTGCAACTAAAAATACTCTGTGTTCTTAGAAGTGCCATATCATTTTTTTTAAATAGCCTTATGGACCTGGACACCTCGAACCAGCCTTCATGATGCGCGTGTAGATCATCCTTTCTAGGCCAGCCTAGGCGGCGCCGCCCATCCTCAGGGACACATGGTATTGAGACCTTTGCCCAGCGGTCGTCATGCCAGCCTGGAGCGCAGCATTCTGGGTGTAAAGAGAGAGAAACATGGAGCACTACGCTGCGCTCAAAAACAGAAATTAAAGATGCAGGCAAAAAGGCTGCCACAGCATAATCTACTTAAAATATTTCCATCCCTGCACACAGGGACACAAAAGACGACTTCGTGATAGGTCGTAATGCATCACGCTAGCCTAGTGTGGGTTAGTGGACGTCAAATGCCTTCGAAGTTTTAGATTTAGAATGTTTTTGATTCAAGAAGAAGTAGTGCAAGGAGTGGAAGAAGGTCTTAACCAAGGAGTGGGACAGAATAAAAAAAAACATTCCTCTCTTAGGCCCGGACTCCATCAAAGCGGAGACGAGCGGAGCGGATAGGAGACGTGCGGACACCGACCAATCACATTAATTTATATCTACATCGTGTTTCTCGCCTCTTCTGTGATTGGTTGAATCTTGCACATCTCCTCTCCGCTCCGCTCGTCTCCGCTTTGGTGGAAACCGGGCCTTACTCGCCAATGTGTGCTGGGTCTTAACCCCTTAACAGCTTAGTTGTCACGTTTATAATTATAACAAGGTGTTATTAGTACAATAGTGCAATAGCTATTAGTACAATAATAAAGTTATTTAGATGTAGGTTAAGATTATTAAAGTATGTAATTTTATAGGATGTAGATTAAGGATTTAGCATGTAAGGCTACTCTATCGCATTGGATCGCAGATCTGTAATGGTAGTTGTAGGTAAAATTTCATAATAAATAAATAAAATAACGTGTTATTAAAGTTACGTGTTAGGTTAAGTGGACAAGCAAGGTAATAACATTTTGTAATGGGTATGGTGTTTATTTTTCCACATTTTATGATACATACTGAGAACCGATGTGTCATGGGGTTTTTTGAAGAAGTAGTACCTATTTGCGCAGCCATTTAGCAACTAGTCTGGCCCAAGGATTGCTCTAAGGCAGTTTATTGCAGCAATATTTTTTTAAGTCGCTAGTCCCGTGGTCGCATGCGTGAGTCTGCTCATCACCTACTTCTGGCACATTATCGATTTATTCTATGACTAGCTTTTCTCTTCTTTTGACTGCGGCTTTGCTCGCGTAAATATTACAACAAAAAAGAAAACATAATTAATACAAGTGACTCTATTTCTGTTCTAGGTTATTTTTTTAGAATGAAGTGAAATACTAATTATAACCAACAATTTGAAATATATTTCAATTATGTTCGTCTTACGCCAAGGGTTCATATAAAATTGCGCATGGTCCTTAGAATTAGGATAAATACGAAAATGCACGGAGCAGTCATTTAAAAAAAAAATATTACACTTTCGATATACAAAAGTGTTTGTCCGATACATATTCTTTTCCTAGCCATCGATCAGTGTGCAGTAACTTAACAGGGCAGAAGAAATAAAAGAACAATATTCAAAGATATTTAATGGTTTATTAAAACCTTACAGAACTAAAAATCCACAAGGATTTGTTCCAACGGAACACTCTTCAGATATTTGTTGAAGCTCAAGACGAGTTTCTTAACGTTAATGTTGAACACTGGTGCTTGAAGTTCCTTTGCTACTGGTCTCCAGTGCTTGTTCATAAAATGAAGAACACTTTCGGCTGGAAATGAAAAAAAAAAAAAAACTTATGTAGTTATCGTGAGGAAACTGACATAGCCTAAAAACTAATTTCGAAAATATGTTTTTACATGGCCTCTCATGGAGGCTTGTGTCACAGCAAGAATTATTGAAAAGAAAACACACTTTTGACGCCTAGCTGTTTCTCTTTTTCTTCTTCTAATTTCAAATTTATTTATTTTTTACTTTTTTTACAACGTGCCAGAGTTAATTCCTAAATGACCACAAAGGTTAAGGTCTCTACAGTATCTAATAAATAAAGAAGGCTTTAGTTAAAGAAGTTGGTACAAATTCGTTTGTTTTAGTTCGCCAACTGAATATTATTGCAACAATATTCCCAAAAACGTAAAGGCAGGAACACAATAACAACAACTGCCTTTACTTTACGCTTGGATACCGAAGCCAGGGAAACTTCAGTCATAAACATTCTTAAGGTCCATTAAGCAAAAGAATTATTTATGTATGCTGAGACAGTGAGTCCGTGCGTTAGATTTATGAGGAAAAGTAAGGAAATTGAAAAAGTAGAGGTTGTAAGAAAGTTCGAGAAGTTTAATAAAGGCACTAAAATTTTTCCACTTGAAAAAGTTATGGATTTATCCTTTTTTTTCATCATGAGCCGGCTTTAAAATATCTATTTCAAATAGCTATTTTATTACATAGGTCTCGTTAGTGGTGGACACTTTGACCAAGCTCCATACACTTTTGTTAATTCTCCTTTTAAAGTAATAAACAACGAACTACCTTATTAGTGATCCCCAAGATACAGACTCTGTTTAGTTCTGAGCTTACTGGGGACCTACTTGTAGGTATAATTTTAAGGTACCTACTTATTTCAGCTCAACATCTGCTAACCTATGTACTGTACATGCCTACTGCATTACCAGGACCAATAAATTATTTTCTATTTGATTTGTAGCGGACAATACAAAAAGTACTAGCGCACAAAAAGTATGCCACAAAGGAAGAACTAAAAGTGTTACATTTAATAGCGCGATAGCGCTATTTATGTTATCCGCGAATTAAGACTATACAGGAAAACCCGACAACATCTGTTGGGCAGTAGCTCCCTTTTCTATGGAGTATTGAGGAACTTCACACCCTACTGTTCATACCCTTATAGATTTATTTGCCTTGAACACAACGTTTTTTTCCTACAATAACAAACATCGCTAGGCAGTACTGCAATAAATGAATCCTATGACCAATTCTTGGTCAACCAGGTCCATAAAATCTCAAATTTACGAAAAGCAAAGGTTTTATTCCTCAGCTCAGTATATTCGACTAAATCTAATAAATATATTGCCTACCAGTAGGACTATTATTAGGAAAGCCACAGGATCTTGCCTTGGCCCAGTTACCGGAGCCCAAAACCGTTGACCCGAATAATATCGAAGCTCAATTTAAGTGAGGTGAGTGGCAATTAAGGAAGGGAAACAAAATGCTTTGCTAATCACCAAATGATAGATATTAAGGTGGTTGTATCAGTTTGGGTATTTACTTTAAGAGATGCCAAAAATAAACGAGAGAGAATAGAAGAGGGGAATGAGAATAGTGATGTGATCAAAGACTATTTTTTTAAAGCATAAGCAAAAATCGTAAATATTAATTGTTATTTATAAATGCAGATATTCGTCTACTACCCTTGAAAATCTTATAATACGGGTATCGTCTACACCTAAAAGGATATCGGAAATAAAATATTGAAGAATTGAGTTGGAAGCGAATTTAATTTACAACACAATTTGAGTTCAGCTAAAGAAATTTTAAAGCTGTAATACTATTCCCTTTTGAAAGGTCCCTAAAATACAGGTATTACGGTTACAGGTATTATTAGGTTTATTTATTTGGGTTTTGGGACCACCAACTAAACAAACTGAATTTTGAAATAATTATAGATAACCTAATTATGTTACAGTTGTAAGGTCACCTTTATAACAATGCCAATATTATTTTATATAAGTTATAATTTTTGATAATAAGTAATATAAAAATAATAAATATTTTTTTAATGATCTAATAATTTTTGTTTTTAAAATTGTGACTACTAAAAAAAACTAAGCCATTTAAGACAACTAGTTTTCTTATGGCACTGGTGCTCAGTAAAAACATGTTTAATATTTTTTAGTCTTACCTAATTCCTGTTGTTTCCCATTGAACAAGTTCGTCAGGTTAGATACCATTCCTCCTTTCAACTCACTGTTGATTTGATAGCTCTTCAGCGAAACATATTTCTTCCCATCCTTCCTTTGACTGACCTTTATGTCAGTATCGATTTGAATATAGTAGTCTTCTGTAATTTGTACAAAAACATTAATGCATGTTAAATATTTTTATAAATGGATTTTTTATTGGAGTATTCACAAATGGATTAATAAATTCCTATTGGACCAGGTATAGGGACAAAAAATTTAAGAGTTGAATAATGTGAGCTGTATCCAATATTAAAATACAAGCTTCCGCCCGCGACTTCTCCCGCCACATATTAGATTTTTTAAATTATAGCCTAAGTGTTATTCTGATGAGGAATGAGGTCCTGGGTTCATTCCTAGGTCGGGCAAAGTATTATTAGGTTTTTCCATCAGGAATTTCTCTGTAGCAGCCACGGACTATGGATTTGCGTTCCCTTTCGCCCCTACTACAAGGAACTTAAACATACCTGGCGAAATGTGGGTGTAATAATAAGTACACCTCTGCCTAAGCCTTCGGGGATTACAGGCATGATGTTATTCGGATGTAAAAGCTATATTACTATAGTAAAGTTTCATCACAATCCGTTCAATAGTTTTTGCGTGAAAGTTTATGAGGATAGAGAGATAGATGTTTGTTTACATCCATCCATTCATCCTCACAAACTTTCACATCTATAATAATAGTAAGAATCTCGGGCGCTCATCTTCATCTTCATGAACACTTCACAGGCTTGTAGACGCACCGCTGAGTATTAAAAGCCATTTTTCTTCCAAGTCTGTGCTTCACTTGAGCGCAACAAAGTTAGAAAATCCTGGCTTTGACTTACTGCATTGAACTCTAAACTCTCCGTTTCCTGCGATGGGTATTGATAGGATCTGCCCAGTTACATCATAAAGACCATGCATAATTAGAAGTGGGCAAGTTAAAGCTAAATATAGCTTTGACTTTTGTAACTCAAGCCTGAAACACAAAGCAATGCGTTAGAATTTTTATAATTTGTTTTTTGGTTTTGTATGTAAGCTCTTGCTTTTTTTTTGATGATTTTGATACATCCATAAAACATCGGTATGAAATCACAAAAAGAAGACACAATAAAGCAATTTTTTTTTCACATTATTTCCGCCCGTTGAATTAAAAAAGAAAAAAGAAATATTTCTCTCGCACGGGACAAAGCAAAATGATTAAATTAATAATAAAACAAAATTGTATAAAAGAAAAATAAGAAAAAAAATAATATAAGAAATCCGTTAAATTGGATTGGTCCTGTACGAGGCCAAAAGGCCTTAAATGAACCATCGCAACTGCAGGTAGACCGTACCGAGCTTTTGGATGGGAATACGATGCGCTGCGGCCCAATGCGGATGCAATGTGCGTTCGCCTTTACGAAAAGCTTCTAATTTTAACAATTTGAATACATACTTCATATTAACCACATCACAGTTTTTGGATCCTTCAATCGTGCTGTTGAAAAGCTTATATTTTAAGCCAGTAAGGTCTCCAAGTATTTCTTCTTGGTATATAGGATCCAAGTTCTCAATATGTAGTTCCGGGACTCCTTGTATGGTTAGCTTGAATATCACATTTGCTGTCTTTGTCAGGCAAACGGAGTCTTCTTCTTTACAAAGTGTTAGTTTTGGTGCTGAAATACATTATATGGAAGTAAAGATAACATTTCTTATAGGAATCCTAATAGATTTTGCTCGCATACATTTTCAAATTTCTCACCCATGGCAGACATTTCTTAACTAAGACTTTTTAAGCAGGCTTTTTCGAAATGTATTTAATCATTTTAACGCTTTCAATCAAGTATTTTATATTATTAAGATAGGGATAAGTGGATGGTGGGGCAGAGGCCTTTGCATTGCAGTAAGACACAAATGGCTGATATAAATAATAATTAAAAATCGGCTTAAATGGCTTAACTTAATAAAACAGGGAAGTAAGTAGTAACAATAAAAGCCAAAAAACTATAAATCAAAAGTTTTAACACTAACCTCCAATTTGCCAAACTTCTTGGCAGTATATATTATTATGATTAGGTATAAATGAGACAAAAGATGTAGTATAGTCTTCCGTAACTGCTAGAACCGTAGTAACTGATGTTGGTAAAAGCCTGAACCATAGTAGTTTAATTGTTTCGTCACTGATTTTTCCTCTCCCGAGGACTCGCATTTGACGTAATAACTGCGAAGGTTTTTGATCACCGAGTTCTGTCTCTGATATTAATTTTTGAAACTGTCGCTGTTCTGTTTCTTCGTAACAATCAATTAAACGTTCCTTGATGTTTTTGTATTTATCTGTAGTCGGTGGTGAAGTGATTAGGTCACTAACCTGTAGTATTTCTTCCTTGGATAACTTTGCTATTACTGTACAGTATTTGTATTCGTCTCCTTGCTTCTGTGGCGCTAATATGGCTTCTAGTTGCGTGAACCATAATCTTGGTTGGTCTTTCCAAAATTCCGGAACGCGGGATAAAACCGAGGTGCCAGCAGCTACTTCAAGTGTTCCTTGCTGATTTATGTTCGCCTTGCACGGTGATTGTGCCATGTTTCTTGCTGCGTATTCGTTCGTCGGGGTCACCAATTTGCCAAACTTCTTGGCAGTATATGATTAGGTATAAATGAGACAAAAGATGTAGTATAGTCTGGTTATAATTATCCAAAGGTGCATCTTATATACTAACGACTTCGTGACGATAACAGACAGTAGAAACATTTAATAGATATTGAACGTGCGATAAAGAACATAAGATTGCGATGTAGATTGTAGATACAGCACAAAGATATTGTACTGTAACACGCCCCAATCAACACCCCAAATAATAACAATATTCCTCTGGACATGTTCACGACTCCTTCTTAGAGATTCTCCTGACAAAATAGGTTTTATTTCCTAAATCGCCTGTACAAATGCTTTTATAGGTATACACCTACAAAGGGAACGATACCTATCTAGGTACTAAACGTGTTTTAAAAGGTTCAAAAAAAAACAAAATCAAAATTGTGTCAAGTGCGCGTTCCGTATCGTAACGGATCAGGATTCTTACTTTTAAGCTTTCATTTAAAGGATACAAAGAAGACGTGTTTGTCCTTGGGAATCTGATGATCTTGTAAACTCCCAAAAGAAATTACAAAACGATTAACAAGTGATTGTAAGGAGGATCATTAGGGTGAATATCAACAACGTGCATTTTTATTCAATTTTGGTGGCGAGATTTTTTCTTCATTATTCGTGAAAAATAAGGGGCTGGTATAAAAATAGAAACTCCAAGCTGGAAGGATCTTTAAGAGGTCTGAGAAAATCTCGATAACTTTTTGAGATATTTTAAGTTAAAGTCTAGTGTGGCCACCAAAATTGAAAATCGCCCACCAAAATCGACAGTGCCCACCAAAATTGAAAATCAGTGGCACCAAAATTTAATTTCTCCGTCAGAAACCTCAATCTCACTAATAAAGCTCAATGTAACTAATCTCACAAATTCTCATTCTCATCAATAACTTCATCGGTTGTTAAAAAATATTTATTATTATTTATCTGATCTATCATTATGAGTTTATGACACAAAATAAAACGAAAACAAAAAAACATTAATATTTTTATTGTAAACAAAATTAATAATAAAGACCAAGTGGTAATAAAGTCCAAATCTAGTGGAGATAAGGTCGTTTCGAAGCTGGAGATTCTGCCGGAAGTAGAAAACATCTACGGCAAGTTGTACGCATCGCATGCATCTCGACCTTATCCTGAAAATAAGGATTCCAGAGCCACCTTAACCTGCCATTTCACAGAAGAGGTACCAGAATTCAGCCAAAACAAAATCGGGGCGTCACTTAGACAGCTTAAAAATGGAAAAGCGCCTGGTGAGGATGGGGTAACAACTGAGCTGTTGAAAGCGGGAGGAAGTCTTGTATTAAGAGAGCTACGGGAGTTTTCAACTCGGTCCTGTTCTCTGGGAGAACTCAAGAAGCGTGGTGAAGGAGCGTGGTCGTTCTTTGCTTTAAAAAGGGGTACAAGCCCTATTCAAGAATTACTGACCTGTGTCTTACATTCGTGGACTACGAGAAGACTTTTGACTCTGTCGAGACCTGGTCAGTTCTGGAGTCTCTGCAGCGATGCCAAGTTGACTGGCGATACATCCAAGTGCTGAGAACTCTTTATGAAAACATCACAATCACCATCAAAACTCAGAACCAGCAAACAGAGCATATCCCATTGCGTCAGGGGGTGAGCCAAGGGGACGTAATTTAGCCGAAATGGTTCACCAACGCACCTTTTTTTTTTGCTGCTCCCGCTCTATGCAGATTGAAAGGGAGTGTCAGACTTGTGTCCGTGTTCCTTCTTAGCCCTTTGTGTTCCAGGGCCGCGGTATCTCTTTCGAACAGTCCCGCAGCCCCTCACCAACGCACCTGGCATTAACATCAACGGCAAGTACATCTCACACTTGAAATTTCCACTGCAGATGAAATCGTCATGCAGCAGATGCTGGATGGCCTAGTTGATTCATCAATACGCATTGATCTCAGGGTGAACTTGGACAAAACCTAGGTGATGTTCAAAGATCACGTCACCCGGAACCAGGACCTATTGTTGTCAATGGCGGTCCTCTCGAGGTTGTTCGAGAATATGTTTATCTAGGGCAAACTCTGCAGTTTGGTAAGAACAACTTTAAGAGGGAGACTGACAGAAGAATTCAGCTGGGCTGGGCAACTTTTGGGAAACTTCGTACGGTCTTCTCGTCGCGTATTGCACAGAGCCTAAAAACTACGGTCTTCAACCAGTACGTCCTGCCTGTTATGACTTACAGGGCTGAAACGTGGACACTCTCGGTATGGCTGGTCCATAAATTCGAGGTTGATCAGCGAGCTACGGAAAGGGCTATTCTTGGACTCAATGCTTTATTATGTATTTTTTTGTTGTTCCAAACAAAATAAAATTAAATCCAAGGAGAGACACAGTGAAACAGCAAACAGATCATTACCATTTCACCAACGCTCTGCAGATTTCAGTTAAACTAAAAAACCTTAACTCAATATTTGGATGCTATTCACCAGACTAGATCAATGGTTTCTACAATCAGTCTTTAAATCTTAGAAAGGAATTTTTAGTTTTCAAATATAATTAATCTTCTCTCATCTTTACTAAAAAAAACTTAAAAACAAGAAAACTCTCGTTTTCTTTTTTCCTCATAACTCTTTTTCGCAGTGTTTCAGCCTGTTTGGGATAGCTCTTTATATTTGCCTTTCTTCTTCTTTCTGCCTTTCCCTTTTTAACCAGCCTCTCGTCGCTGGTCTGTTTTGGCATTCTTAAAAGCAACCAAATAAAAATATATTAATAAGAAACTTGATCATTAGTATACCACCCTTATAATAATTTGTCTTACTTACTGCCAAGAACATAACATTTATTTGTTTGCTAATCCAACTGTCCTGCAACGTAAAAACTGCCTATATAGGTACAAACCATACATATACAGTACATACTTAAAATTTGGTGGCTCGTTTTCAATTTTGGTGGTGGGAAAACGCCACCAAAGCCACCAAAATTGAGCCACCAAAATTGGGACCAGGCATAAAAAAATCTTTAAAAATAGGGGTTTTAAGTTCCAATTAAATTGATGTTACTGATTTATACGAAACCCTAATCACTAGCTATAACGTGTAGTTTACTATTAAAACACTTTAAAATCGACAGCAAATCGATCCACCAAAAATTGAACAATTCTTGTCCCCCGTCCCACTCAAGGTGAGTACTTACGTTTTTGGGGAGTAATCAAAACACTAATTACATATCTGTTACACGCAAGTGCTGGCCAAAGACTTAGAGTTGCGAAATAATAAAACACTATTGGTCACACACGCCCGAAGCTTCGTGTTATAGTAAATTGAAAAAGTGCGAACAAAATTTTGATTTTTGCTTGGACAAACTTTGATCGAGTGTCCTGTGCTTTTAAATTATTTTTTTTAATATGGTTTAATTGTTTTTAGATAGTGTGTCTTATGCATATACTAAGGAAATCGTTTATTTGCTATTTTACCCCAAATTGTTTCTTTGGTGAATGCAATTATATCAAAAAATGGAACTGGGACAAGCCACCAAACTTGAATTTTAAGGCGATTTTTTTTTTCCTGATTATTTGTTTAAACTTATAAAAACAAAAAATGTGGCCCTAATTAAACCAAGTTACGTAGTTCACTATAAAAAAAAAATAAGAAACATCCTATCATTTTACACCTCGATTCTCAACGTGGACACGTAAAATTTGCTGCCGTGATATTCACCCATTAGAATCAATAAAAATGAAAACAAAATAATTATCTAGAAAAGGTCTAAAATGAAGTCAAAATTATTACATTTCACTCATTATTTTAAGCTTTTACGGTTTACAACTAAAGTTATACTGTCACTTACGGGACAACTCGCGATCATGGCGCTTGCAACAGCGTGGAAAATCGGGAGCTCAAAATAATGAACAATCACGGAATATATCCCGTAAGTGACAGTATAAGCTTATAACACTCATTATTGCATGGAAATACTCCCGAGGACTCAGAAATAGTGACCATTTTTCATGGATTACGATGATAAAAAGCAAAATGTAAGGGACTGTCTTATACTACTGTTGAAAAGTGCTGCAAAATACAAACTCAATACTCAATACTCTTTGAGAGCGACCATCACATATCTAATCCTTCTGATCTATTGATGGACAAAATCGTTTGATGGAAACAGAAGAACGTGTCACAAAATAAAGCATGTACGAGCTCCAGTTTCAGAATTTATAAGAAAGGGAACCCTGACTGCGGAGGTCCTGCACAAGTTTTTATGTTTATTTTCTTATAATGCACCTGACAATGAACTGCTAGGAAAATACTGAGGTCATTAGCATTGCCTTTTTTTGTTATAGTTTTATGTAGTTTGAATACAATATGGTGCTGTTAGTTCATTAATTCATTATAAATGATTATAGCAAAATTATTTGTTTTATAAATATATGTAAATATCTTAAATGAGCTTTTATGGGAAAATAAGTGGCAGTGAATTAGGAAATGTGTAAAAAAAACTTCTTTACGTATAGTTAAAACTGTCGTCTTCAGCTCATTTCGGGTACTCGCAGCCATAGTCATTTGTTTTCAGTTCAAAAAAGAGCTGTCCTTGTACTACACGTATCTACTGGAGGAGAATTACCGATAAACAGCATCATACTTTTTTCAAATTGTGTCATAAATAGTGAAGCAAGTTCTTTTGGGCTCTTTGGAATGACATTGGCAGGTGGGGGCACTTAGTGACGTAGGTAATCTGCTTTTATTTTGAAGCCCTATTGTAACACTGTTTTCAGCTTTCACGATCTATAACTAAACTTAGGTACATTCATCCCGCGATCATGGCGCTTACAACATCGTCGAAATATCGGGAGCACATAATCTATACTTATTATTATTATTAATATTATAAAGCTGAAGAGTATGTTTGGCTGAACATGCTAATCTCAGGTACTACTGGTTCGAATTGAAGAATTATTTTAGTGTTGGATAGATATCACGCTTCGACCAATAGGAGCGGAGCGTCAATTGAAAAATGTTGCAAAAACGGGGAAAATAGTATTGTTATAATAATTTCACGCGGACGAAGGTCGCGGGCAACAGCTAGTGATTGATAATCACGGAAGATATCCCGTAAGTGACAATGTTATTATTGTAAGCTTAATTGTTTCTTGTCTTCATCCTTTTTCTCAGTTATATTATGTTTTACAATCCAAGTAGATTCATAAACATTTATGTTAACAAAATGATATTTTTCTTATTTATTTTTTTGTACTCGATCACTATGCTGTCCTATTTGACCCCAGGGTTGACTGGTAGAGAATGCCTTGTGGCATTAAGTCCGCCTATGTACCACTTTTGTACATGAAGTTTAAATAAATAAATAAATAAATAAATAAACCAAATGAAATAAATAAATAATATTGTCTTGCATATTGATCTCTTTTTATTTTTTACAAAAAAAAAAACCTAAACTTTAATCGCTTGATAGTTAACGCACATACTTAAAATGCAGATCTTCTATGGGAACATTATGGTGAAAATTCTTCAAGTTCTGAATGTATTTGTTCATGAACACATCCATCACAATATCGCGAGTCATTTCTTCGATGATTCTCACACGATTGTTACCTGGAAGGAAATAATTGATCCATTATTATTTATTGGTTTTTTACATGAAAGAAAACGCGTGTTAATTGCAAGAAAAGACAATTAGACGTCAACAATGAATACATTAATACTTTGAGTTCCTACTTAGTACCTATACGTAACTCAGTTTACGTTGAAGTAATAATTTATTTATTTTTTGGCAGAGCCGAGTATGTTTTACGTTCAGAGCAGGGTTGTTGCTGATGCATATTTTTTTCACATCAGCGGATGCTGATGCTGATGCTGATCTTTTATCATTGACATCAGCGGATGCTGATGCTGATGCTGATTTAAATTATTTTCTTTAAAAAACGGAAAAAGTAAAATCAGTCCGTATTAGTACGCTCTTTGCGTGAATAATCCTTGTTACATAAGTTGCAGTTTGCAGTTTCTTGACTCCTTAATTTAAAATACGTCCATATTCCACTTTTCAACGGATAACACTCAACAGTTTACGGAAAAAAAAACAAAAACTTTCACGTGTAATGACGAATTAACGTAATGAGACAAGTTTGTGTTTGTTTGCAATCACAATCCCCGCAGACGATCTTTTAATTATTGGTCAAAGTCGCAGGCAAAAACTACACGTGATATAATCCCCTCTGTGGTCATGTCACGACTTGAACTTCAGCATTAATAATCAGCATTAACAATCAGCATCGATCAATGCGGATGCTGATGCTGATGCTGATGTTGAAAATGATGCTGAAGATCAGCGGATGCTGATGCTGATGCTGATGTTCGCAACAATCCTGGTTCAGAGCATACAACTTACTGACTTGTTAGTTCTCAACCCAAATCATAGAGGTCGCTGTTTTCAATTATAAACTGGCGCTAAGTTTTATACCTATGTAAAGTTCCAGATAAATTATATATGTTTATAATATAATATATTAACATGAGAATAGAATATTCTTTATTATGTACACCATACAAGTAACATTCATGAAAGAAAACATTTCACATACGGTGACACAATGGGCGGTTTTATCGCTCAAAGCGATCTTTTGACCTTTGACACAAATTATTTCGTCTTGAAATAAAAACAATACATTCAATATCCGAACAAGCATTAATTATGGTGTAGCTGCATAAGAGTTTTCAATATTTTTATCGTAAAACACACATTTAACCCGTCTGCCTTCAAAGCAAGAGTGAACAGGCATCTTCTGGGCACGCTCATTCCATCATAGACCTCATCTACCGCTTTCCATCAGGCGTGATCGAGGTCAAGAGCAGGCCCATTTTGTAATAAAAAAATAAATAAAAAAAAGTTATAATTACAGGAATCATGGTTGCTGAAAACCAAGTTTGTGTATTCAGGATCTCTAACTTTTCCTTCCTTCAGATCTCGGATTACTGTGTAGTCCAATATATTGACGTGCTGCTTTCCTTCATCGTCCTTCACTTTCTCGTGTTTGCCGCTGATTGATATGTGGTAGTGTTCTGCAAATAAAGATTACCTATTGTAAAAGTTGTATTTTTAACCGACTGCGCGACGCAAAGGAGGATAATCGAAACACACGTAAACAAGTTATAAATTCTTGTGCAAAATTGCCCATTTAACTTACGTGGTAAATAAAAAAATGGGTCCCGACTGTTAATTCTTCAATTCATAAAACTATTTCAATGGTGTAGTTGTTCGGTATTACTTTTAACAACATTTTAAACTACTGGAGTTGTTTTTTTCTTTTAAGTTTTTTTTTAGTTTTTTGACGAAGTCAGGTTTTTTGTTTTTTTTTAAATATTTTTTTACAATAATGTGTTCATCGTCATCATCATCATCCACAGCCCCACTTCACCCACTACTGGGAATAGGCCTCTCTTTCCTTGTGCCAAACTCTACGTTTCAATAACGTGTTAAATCAAGAAAATTCAATAATAATATACAACTTAAAAAAAACAGACGACTTGATAAGCTCCTCCTTTTGGAAGTCAGTTAAAAACAAGTTTATTTTCCAGTGTATGAACTCTGAATAGTCTTTTTAATAAAGATAAGTATTCCTTGAGAATGGGAAAGAAGTAGCACAGAAGCGTGACCTTTGAATGGAATGGAGGGAGGCCTTTGCACAGCAGTGGGACAAGTGGGCTAGCTATATTATAATTAGTAGTCCTTGACCATTTTCTGCCATGAGGACTAATCTACGCTGAGACTATCCATCAACGTAGTATGTGATGCAGAAATACAGGTGTACTATCTTTTCTCTCAACCTCATTGTCCGATTATACAGCAATCTGACAGAACCGGAGAGAGATCAGACATAGAACTGAAGTCTCATCGTGCTGGAAAGCACGGGGTATCATAATCACTGTTAAAGCAATATGTTCTGGTGGTAAGCTGTGATGGAATACGGAGTGCAGTGAATCTGTGTCTCGAGATAATTTCGTGTTTTCGTGTCGCGGGTTAGATTCCCGTACGGAATAAGTATTTGTATGGCCTACAGGTAGTTGTTCCGGCTCTGGCTGTTTGTGTATGTGAGTTTAAATGTTTGTAAACGCACCCACGATAAAGGAGAAATTCCTAGTGTGGGGCAAGGTTTTTTTTTTAAAGAAGAAGTATTTCCGAATTAAAAAATGGTATTTTTTCCATTAACACTTTACCCTACCCAGGAATCGAATCCTTGACTCTACACTCCATGACGCAGTCATGCTTCCCATCATGAGTCCAACAAGGTAGGTTAGAATACAATATTACCTACATGCGAGAAACATTACCTATCTATAAATCTATCTACAAAAATCTTATGCGAACACTTAAAACTATTTTTATTAAACGTATTGTATATTTATTTTTTGTGCTATTGACGTAGTTTTGATATTGATGCTAAATGCATAGTAGTTAATAATAGAATATAAAGACAATGACGCCAGACTTAGTTTTTGAGAATAGAAAAAAAGTCTCTTGTTGCATAATCAGGTATTCCAGTGTTGTTTTACTTAAGCGTAGCATTAAGTAGTCACTATTACCCATTGCTGGGACATGATAGTATGCATCCAGCACACAGGCCCAGTGCAGACTGCAGGTCGGTCCATTTCACAAGTCTTCGAATTTGAACACTAGTGCCGGTCTCCTCATGATATTTTCCCTCACCTTGTTGGGAGATTACACTGAATAAAGGGAAAACCTTTTACCTATTTTCAGTGCTTTCACGTATACTTTTGGAGGCTGATTCTGTCAACAATAAAAAAAAACCCGGCCAATTGTGAGTTGCACTCGCGCGCCGGAGGTTTCGTATAAACTTATAGCTATTTTGTTATTAAGCTACATATTTACGGTTTTCTGATTGTTTCCTTTACATGTGCTGTAAGACATTGCTTCTTGCCAAATTTCATGATTCTAGGTCAACGGGAAGTACCCTATAGGTTTTGATTCCCTTGTGAAATTGCAAAATATGCGACACAGACGGTCATATCTTAGAAGTTTGTTTTTTTCACAGCTCCAAGGGGTAGCAGACCTGGGTATTTGATATTAATTTCAGGATACCTCCACGCGTTCCTGAAAAAAGTGTCTTGACGGACGGGTAACAAAGTGATCCTATAAGGGATCCGTTTTGCCGATTGAGGTACGGAACCGTAAAAATGTGGTAAAATGTACTTACCGTAAATAATTAGACATTCTCCTTTTCCTTCCACTGGTATGGAATCTATAATTCCATTCAAGTTATACTGAGCTTGCAGAGTAAGTATTGGGCAGACAATCGCGTAGTCAAATAAGGTGTACCCATTGAGCCTTTGGTTGCTGAAATATTAATTATTGTAATTAGGTGAGGTAAAGAAGGTCAGGTATTGCGAGTTTTCAAAAAAGCTACTGGCTGGTTGAAGGAATTTATGGTCGTGTTTGCAATTTGGTTTATCACCTTTTTAAACGATGACGGGTTCTTTTAAAAGTAGGAATAATGAGTATCTGTCCTAGTCCTGTCCTAGTAAATATTCTAGTACCGAATAATTCAAGACATGTAACTTGATATCATGAATCCAAATAGGGCCTGCGTGATTGGTATACGGTTCGTTACCTCAATGGAAGGTATACGGGGTAGAAGAGACACCGAAACGCGAAAACCGATGAAAAATTTCTATGTGGGGGGGCTCAGAATGATGTACTGAATACGTGGTAACCGTTTTCGCGTCGGTGTCCCTTCCACCCCATATGTACGAGCAGTGGAAATATTAGGATGATCACATGAGAACAATTATGTTTAAGGTACATGTGGATGTACTAAATGGAAAACTTAACGTATGCTAACTACACGCCACGTTGAGGACAAAAGCCTGGTATACAAATAAAAAGGGAAACTTTGTTATAAGTAGTAGTAGTAGGTAGGTACTCACTCTAATTTCACAAACTCACAGTTCTTCATCCCAGTTAACGAGGCGTTAAACAGCTCGTATCTGATGGTCGGCAGGTCAGCAACAATGGCATCTATATGGAGAGGATCAGAGGTCTCCACACCAGGCATGCCGGCCACAAACCTTGGGTATACCCGCTCAATCACTGCGTTTATGAGGCACTCGTCATCACTCTCACAGAGCTGCCTTTGCAAACCTGGAAACAGATTTAAAGTCAATTTATACATGGGCTGCGGGACTGTTCGAAAGAGGAGCCCTGGAACACAAAGGGCAAAGAAGGAACATGGATGGGTTTTAGTCAGTAAAACTCTGACACTCCCTCCCACTCCACCCAGAGCGGGAGGAGTTATTTGATGATTTCCCATCCCAAAAAAAAAAAGTCAATTTATACATTGCACTTTTCGCTATTTTTAACCAAAATTAGTCTGTATAGATATAAAGGAAACCTTTACAGGTATTCTAAAAAATCTTAATAATATACCTATTTGTTTACAAGATGAGAGTATGCTGGGATTACTCAACACATTTCTACTACCCACAGTGTCATTATTCGAATAACATTATATAAAAAAATAAAAAATTAAACATTAAACTATAATTTTAGTTAAAAAAAACGCTGCTGTCAAACAAATAGTTACTAAAAGCCAATTTAAAAAAAAAAGAAAACTAGAAGATTAAAATAAATAGATGTACTTACTTAGCGCGTACTTAAAATAGCACAGTAAAACAATTAGTCGAACTGAGAACATTTTGGCTTTGCTTCTCAAAAGTAAATGGCTATTATTTTCTCAGATTCTCAGAGATTGGCTTTTTATTTTTAAATGTTTTATGATAAATTGCAAAGATAGTCAGATACACTAGTTCTTTCCACAAAACATAACGACTGTTTTTCCGCAAGGGGTTTGGCAGGGGTGTACCATTATCCTCGTACACCCACATTTCGCCAGTTATATTAAAGTTCCATGTAATGGGAGGCGAGCATGTATCAATAAGCACAAATCCAAAGTTCGTACTGCTACTCTGCATCCGTAATGGAAAATTACACTCTGCCTGTCCTGAGAATCAAACCCTGATCCTCATGCTGAGCAGTAGTCCTTGCGATCACTTTTTTTTTTGCTAGTTAAAATCTTATAAATATGTCCACTACACTGAGGAGCGCGAAAGGGTCAATCAGACTCCTACTCACTAAAACCACGGTTATTTCGACTACAATTCACTACAATTTCGGGGTGCTGGAGTTCTTGCCCTAGCCTACTAGACCAACGAGGATCCTTACATTCGTAATCACATACTTGCAGTGTAGATATCTCACCAAAGAAGTTGATGCTAACGACGCCTCTCTACATGCTTTGCCGTTGGTAGTTGAGCCCGTCGACACTGTAAAAAATGCGTGTACCTACTAGCGCCGCGCTCTCTTATTTTAGCTTTAACCGTATTAACAAGAAAATAAGTATTACTTGTATTAATCAGTTGTATATTACGTGTACCAAATATCCAAATACGTTGAATTGTAATACATCAACGTAACGTAAAACCTTTGAAACTAAAAACATATGATCTAAAAGTTTTTTGGAATAGAATTCTGCAGTGGGGATAATTTTACATGCAAGTTGGTGTTAAAAAATGGTTTGCTATCAATAAAACGATCTTAATTTGAAAATGTTTACAGGTTTAACTTTTTACAATAAGTATTCTCACGCGGTGTTAATAAAGTGCCATTGGTTTTTGATTTGTTACCTTTTGAAATTATTTTCCCAGTCAAACTGTCTGATAAGGATTTTGCTGTCTGTAAGGATTTTTTTGAAGGCAGGTGAGCGGGAGATCAGGCTGACTGACCTAATAGTGCACGCACAATTCGCCAGTTATGTTTACGCCCCATGTAATAGTGGTTGAGCCTTGCCAGCAACTGAGTACAAATCTAGAATTCATGGCTGCTACTGAGAAATTCCTGAGAGAAGAACTCAATACACTTTGCCGACCTGCGAATCGAACCTGAGGTCCTGCCTCATGCTCAGCAATCGCGCATGCGATCACTAGACCAAAAATGCAGTTGAGATGTTAATTAACCTTAAAGCTACTAATGTTTTAAACTATGAATTACTATCATTCGTTTCTGTCAATACACTCCGTCTATTAAGATTTCACTGCTGTTTTCGTAAGACGGTGTGATCATCACGGTGGTGGTCTTGCAGGCAGTCTGTTATAGTGAGCCTTTTTGGTCTTATACCATGAAGGTACTATTTGGGTGAAATTCACCCTTAAATGTTGAGTTGAATATAATTATCCAGTTAGAGTCTAAGACGATTCTCACACGACACCGCTCGTCCGCGCGGTCGGGCGGCGCTCACCGCCTCTCCGCGCGACGCACCGCCAATACATTTGCATGGCCGCATATGTATGGACGAGTGCTGTCGTGACAGAATTGCCTTATATTAAATTGTATACAGGGTTGTAAAACTACAATGATTATTTTAAAATCAAAACTTTATTTTCACTTGATTATTGAATGCTAAAATATGTGTAATCTACAATAACTTTGAATCACTTTTTATCACATAATACGAACGATTATTCGATTTGAAACACTAACAGTATAACATTCAAACGTATCGAAAGTGCAACTCTTCAATTGGCACGATTCTTTGGAAGTCTTGAACATTTTTCAGAAATGTATCCAGAATGATTTTCATTACGATATGGCGTGTTTTCTCCTCCAACTTTTTCGAATATTCATCAGCTGAAAAATAGATGCTTTTGTTATTTCTTTTCCGTAAATCTTATGAAAAATAAAAACTTTGTTATTTTAGAACAAAACTCAAACTCAAAGCATTTATATCAATTACACCATAACAGGCACTTTTGAATGTCAGAAGAGGCACAGACACAAGGCATTATAACTTGTGAAAGTACTGTAGTTGCCCATTCCAAAGCGTACATCTCTATGGAGAAGAATGGGCAAGAAACTCCATGGACACTCTTTTCAATCAAAATATTTTACAAGATCTTGGTTACATCATTCAACATGCTTGTTTCCACAGTATGCTTCAGAATATTTCTTTGCACGTTCTGTTTTCCTACAGTGTTCTTATCGTAGTGATGATGAAACAAGTAAATAACCTAATTCTGGGCTCTAACTCTCGCCTTTCATTTCAGTAACCTAGCCCAGAAGGCAACACCATTCCCACATGGCGGTCAAGCGTTTCATATTTCTTAAATTACTGTTTTTAGAGAGATTACTTCAACCCCATCTATTTCTGAGTTTTCCATCGTCATTACCTCTGGTAGAACTCACTTTGTCTCGACCCTTAGGTATTTCATAATAAGAAAATTAATTAAACACAAAATTACCGTCTTCCTTGCCGCTTAAAGATAGATTTTGGTACTGAGTGGTTGCTTGTGCCTCGTTATCAACAAGATGGGAGACTTCAATAAGGTGGAAGTGTAGTTTGCCATCCTCTCTTGTTATTCTCTCATATTTACCAGTAACGTTAATGAAATAGTTATCTGAAAAATAGCAATAAATAATAAAAAATGTAAAATCAAATAGAATAATAACTGGGTTGTGGATGTTATATAGGCAGTCAGTCCATGTATTCAACTATTTATTAACTGGTTAGAACGGAAGTCTAAGGATATGATGTAAAAGAAAAGATAGATGATGATGTAAATTCAAACAGTAATTAATTTCTACTGAAAACTGATAAAACTCTTACTCCATATTATAATTCGTTAGGTTGAAGGTAGATAACAGGGAAATCGTGGTGACTGACTGATAATAGTGCACCAACATTTCGCCAGTTATATTTACGCCCCATGAAATAGTGGTCGAGCTTTGCAATCAACTGGGCACAAATCTAGAATTCGGGGCTGCTACTGAGAAATTCCTGAGAGAAGAACCTCTCATCAGATGTAATAATTTAAATATCTTTATTTAAAATCAACCCCAGTTGTGTGTCGTTACTGAATTAGAAAACGCTTCCTTATAATCACACCACCTAAGAAAGTTTAAATCAATAGCATAAAGCATTTAAACTTGTGTTAAACTTACCGTAACTAATTTCACAGTTGCCCTTCCCTTCTGCGGTTACTTCGTCTATTACTCCTTTTACTTCATATTCTGATTTTATGATCAAATGTGGACATAGAAGTTCGTAGACTGCAGAAGCACTTTCTGGAGTAAGTCTGAAAGTCAAGACTCAATATTTGAGGGTTTTATCAACTACGCCAATACCATCCACATTTTTCACAGAAAACTAAAATAATTTAGCGACAAGAAAAGTCATTAAGTATAAGAGTAATAGAGAAGTATGGAAGAAGAAGACAAGCTGTGCCGAACCCAATAACATGGGACAAGGGCAAGAGAATGAAGAGGATGACAAAACTTCTCATCATCGTGATCAACATTGGTAGCGCCGTTCCGCCTACTGCTGAGTTTAGGCCCCCTCTTCTTTTTACCATGCTGGTCAAATCTCACCCAGATCAAAGCAATGTCATCATCATCTTCCTGCCCTTGTCCCATGTTACTTGGGGTCGGCGCAAGACGCTTTTTTTCCATTATCCCCTGTGAACCGTTGCGCAATCATTTACTCCTTTTTCTTTCATAATTATCATTCCTCATACAATCCATCCAACGTTTCCTTGGTCTTCCTCTCCCTTTCCATCCGTCAATGCAATGTGGATAATTCTACGATATGAAACGATTATGTTAGTAAATTACTTGCCTTAACGTTTGAAAATCGCAATTTTTCATCCCAAGAAGCGTAGGATGGTCGAGTGTATACTTTAAATCGGGCAGATCAACCTCAACTTTGTCCAAGTGCAATGGGTCCGAGGATGCTACCCCGGGCAGCCCCTTCATTATCATTTGGTAAACATGCTCTCTCACTGCCTTTGTTAAACAGTCATTGTCTTTTGGGTCGCAAAATTCTTTCTTCAACGCTGAAAATAAAAGAAACAACAGTAATTACATATCGTTGACTTTTATGTAACAATTTGACATTACCCATGTGTCGAAAGCCTATTCAAGTTTTTCAGTGAAGTATTAATAATTACTTCGCCTGTATGGCATTCGGTAATTGTCCAACGAGAAAGTATAGACGCCAGCACAGCAAGCTACTACAATCTGTCAAATTTCTTTAATAGATTTTCAACTTTATCGCGTACGGCATTATGTTCAAGGTTGATTGGGAAAATTTGACAGTTTCAGGTAGCTTGATGTGCTGGCGTCTGTACTACCGGGATAAAAAGTATCCCATATATTCATCCAGGTTATTAACTATCAGGGTAGCAATGTGGCAAATTCATTCTAATCCGTTTGGTAGTTTTTTCGTGAAAGAGTAGCAAACATCCATACCCTCACAAACTTTCGCATTTATGATAGTAAGAGTAAGAAATTTAAGTTTTTTTAAATCGGAGATTCATATTATTTGATAAATGACCAAATAGAAAATTAATTGAATCAACATACAACAAAGGAAACAATAAAAATATGGGTTCCTTTACTTACCAAACACATTTATTAAACACAACAAAACTAGCACTAATTCGACTGACCACATCATTGTAAAGGATTGATTGCGAATGTAAAACGTCAAAGGAAGTTTTTATAAAGAATTCTAAGTATTTATTTTATTTTAATTTTAATAGAAGGTAAGGTAAATTAATATTAATTAACCTTGAATGCTAAGCTGTGTTTAGATAATATCATTTTAGTCATGCATGAGATGATTCTTTCAACAGTTTGCCTAAAATGTAGGGTACTTAGCTAACATAATTACTAGATGATTTTGTTCAGTGACGACAATTCATAATTATGTGCACAATTTTAAAAAGCAATAATCTCGTTAAAATAACATTAATTGCATCTTTGAGGTAAGACTAAATTCAATCCTATCCGAAAAAAAGGGGTTCCAAATACAATATTTTCGTAACAACATACAAACTGTCAAAACATAACACCACGCTTTAATCCCCGAAAGGTTCGGCAGAGGTAGTACAGTTATGTTCAGTACTCAGGTGTAAGTAAGTTAATAAGTAGTCTCAAAATAGTTGGAGAAAATCACTATAAAAACACTTGAGCTTTTCAGTTTGTTTCTTTCGAGTATAGTAATGTTGTGATCCATCTAACACGAACACGTTTATCTTGCCTAAGGAGCAAACTAAATAGTCATTAAATCTAGTATTTTATTTGATGAACCCTAGTTATAGGGACCTCCTAACTCTTGACGTTTACGTCTACGTTTTGTTTTAACATATTAATATAATGTTTTAAACTGATTTACGAGCTATTATAATTAAGAATTATTCTGGGAAATACCTTTAGTATCACCGAGTCAATTTACGTCATTTGCAAATTTATTGTTTTTTTTTTTTACTTTCAGACAAGCTTTTCAGACATGTTATAAAAACTTAAATGTTATTGTTTTTTTTTGTCATAGCCAAAGAGCCATGGCACGGGGTCGCGGCAGACCACGGAGAAGATGGCTGGACTAACTGGATTCTTCCTTGAGGATTGGAAAGAAGTATCGCCGAATCGTGACCGTTGGAAGGAATGCAGGGAGTATTTGCCCAGCAGTGGGACAATATAAGCCTATATTGTCCTACTGCTGCTTTATGCTGAGCCATAATAATTATAATAACCAGGGAGCCCAGATAAATGGCAATCGAAATTATATAAAAACGTATGAAAATATGTTTGTAAATATGAATAAACGATGATAATTAAACAATTCTGTCGTAGATTTTTCATACAAGTGGCTGTTAAACAAACGTTTACGTCAATTCGTCTAAACACAATCATAATTTGAAAATGTTTGTTATTGAAACTTTTTACAATTAAAATTCCCTCACAATGTTATATCTACCTAAGTCATTCAAATAAAGTTACATTCGTTTGTTTTTTGTAATCCATTGAAATTATTTTTCCCAGTCAAAGCTATTTGCATTATAGCCGTTATATTAAAATGCTTAATGCTTATTACTTTATTGCTGTTCTACAAACGATGGGGCACTTAATATCGTGTCCTGCGTGTCCTGTTGTTTGTTCACTACAGGAACTGATGGACGCTACCGAAAGCGCCAAGTTAGTTGCTCAGTTTTGGGCTGACACTATTTAGATTGCCATCGACACGCTAAGAAGAAGCCGTTGTATTTTATAAATATATGTTTTAGTGCTGAAAATCTCCCGCGGCATTACCTTTGAAGGAAGGTAGGGTAACGTTGGGGTCCGAAGTGCCTATTTTAAATGAAACGTACAAAAACGATTTATCCTGATATCCTGGACTTACAGATAGAGGACGGTTTAGATGCAGAATATACTGTAGTTTTGAACTAAATGGTCATATTTATTCATCTTCCCGCCCTTGTCACACGTTACTTGGTCATGCACAAGGTCAGTGCAACACGTTTCTTTCTATTTCCATTCTCCCCTGTAAACCGTCACGCTATCATATACTCTTTTTAGGGTTCCGTAGTCAACAAGGAAAGGAACCCTTATAGTTTCGCCATGTCCGTCTGTCTGTCTTCAGCTTAGCTCAAATACTTTTATTACTAGAAAGCTGTAATTTGGTATGAATATACAGATTAGTTACGTCAACAAAGTGGTAAAATAATACCTCGAAAAGTATTTTTTTAGTGTATCTCCTGTACCTACACGTAAACTCGGGATGTTTTGTCCTCGTGTACCCCATAGTGTAGTATGTCGTTGGGTAGATCTTTAAAAAATATTGCGAGTTTGTTCAAATATTTTTTCCAGTAAGGGATTCGTTTGTTAAATATTAAGCTTTAATGTGTCACATGCGATTCGTCCCTCCTCATTCACACTAAGACAGACGATTCCCTTTTAACTTTTCTGTAACTGACGCAAATTTCAAACATCCGATAATATACTCAATCCTTACTTTATCCATTCTTGTCACCACACATCCACATGCTGCATAAACATAACAAAGCAAAACCAGTTCAAGTTCACACAGCTGGGACATAGACCTCTCGCTGTCAGCGGTGGGAAGAACCCATCACGCGGTTCCAGTACCGGCTGGTTGATGTCAACTCAAATGGATTAGTGAATCGAAGCCGGTTTCTTTATGATGTTGTCCTTCAAAGTTTTGAGAATCGTAGCGATCATGCTGCATCATCACGGCGCCTATGGTCCAGGCGGTTTGTTCTAGGTTTTTATCGTCTGATTCAACGTTCTATCATGTAACTTGTTGAATAAAATAATCCTGAGTCGGTGATTCAGCTTGGGGTCAAGGAAAGTGTTTCTAAACCTTTTCCAGGATAGAAACAATAATAATGAATTTGCAATCAACATTTTATTAGTTTTAGCTAGCAAATTGTAAACATAAATTAAATTATCGCAATTAATAATCACTAATAATCGCTTGTTAATGCCGCTTTATTATAATCAATTATACTGTTTTTTTTTCAATACAGATTAAGATTCAAACGTATCTAAAGTGCAACTCTTCAAGTGGCACAATTCTTTGGAAGTCTTTAAGATTGTTGATAAATCTATCCAAAATGGTTTTCATCACGATGTGACGTGTTTTCTCCTCCAACTTTTTTGCGGATTGGTCAGCTAAAAAATAAATATTGTTAGTTCTGTTCATGTGACTGCCTCATTGGTTTTGTGGTTGCTTTAGTGTTCTAGGTTTTATACTCAAGTGAAGCAAAGTTTTACTAGGTCTTTTGATCAGGAATTCCTCAGTAGCAGCCTAAAGTCTCGAGATGTGTGCAGGTTATGTCAATAGTCTCCCCCATTGGACTTAAACATGACCGGGTGAAGAATGGGTCTACTGGTACATCTCTGCTTAAACAAATTACTATTACGACTTCCTACACGATTGACGTAAACATCTTGGAAGCATATTTCAGTCAAATTCTTTAAGTCCTTCTCTTCTTCTTCTACTCGTCTTCTTTAAGGCTACGTTCGCACTGACAAGTGTTTTGCATAGAGAGTCGCCTGGCGAGTAACGAAGTGAAACGAACGTTCCTCCGGACGCACTTGCGCTTGGTGCTTTCGCTAGCAAGTGCCTAGATATTAAATACTATGCAAAATATTTAGTTTTAATTCCGCGAAAAAGATCCAGGCTTTGATGTAGGATGCAGCACCGTCTTCCCGCCCGCGAAAAACGAACCGTCGACCGTCTTTTTCGCAGAATAAAAACTAAACATTTTCCAAACATTTAATGTCATGGTTTTCCGCAAATTAACGCCTGATTCTGTTATTTATTTTAAGTAACCAGACGTCAAGTCACTAGACTCTAGGCGCTAAGCAAGGCATTGTCAGTGCGTACGTAGTCTTAGGCATTTTTTTTTTAGTTAGCCCGTATTGTTCCACTCCTGAGCAAAGGCCTCCCCCCTTTCCTTCCACTTCTCACGATGGTGTGCCTCTTCTCGCCAACTCGCGAGAAAGCCATCCAAGAAGTCCCGCCATCTTCTCTTCGGTCTACCGCGACCCCGTCTAGCTGTTTCAGGGCTCCAGTCTTTCAGTCTTAGGCATTTATGACTAAATAAATTATACACAAAATTACCGTCTCCGCCGCCACATATAGACAGATTTTGGTACTGCGGTGTAGCTTGTGCATCGTTATCAAGGTGAACACAGTAGTCAATGATATGGAAATGCAGTTTGCCATCTTCTCTTGTTATTCTCTCATATTTGCCGGTAACATTTATGAAGTAGTTATCTGAAAGGTATGATTAAATAGATTTTAATTTTTTCTAAAATGATTCATCAACCATTATTATTTGTTCATTTCTTATTAACAATTTTTTAACATATTTTACATATGTGAAAAAGCGTTTTAAATTTGATCCACTTTCCGGTATCCGATTGCGCTGAAATTTTGCACTCATGTTTAGTTTGAATGACAATGCATGTTTAGCTAAGTGATGTCATTCTTAACCCAATATGGCGGACTCCCAAGATGGTGGACTATGATGGTCAAATGAAAGGATTTGCTGATAAGAATACGGGAAATAAAATGACGTCAGTCGATAGCATGTTTTTTTTAGATTTTTGAAACTGTCACTTTGTCTAGGACATTTCAGGCCAGAGCTTAGCTTCGAGTATAACTCAAAAAAAATTCTATAATTTTTAGGTTACTAAAACCATAATAACCTTCCGTCGAATGATTAAATCATTCAGATTTGTGGTTCGAATAAGTTAACCAAACCTGGATGGTCTTTGGGATTTGTGCAACACTTACCGTATTAAACTTTTTAAACTGTCATGGTCACTAACATTATCAACAGGATATTTACCATGTTTACTGTTTGTGTGTTTATCCGTGGTCATGGTGCATATCCGGGAACTCAAAAAAAAACGTAAACATAGTAAATATCCCGTTTCTAGTGTTAATGATAACTTACCGTATTTGATTTCACAGTTGCCACTTCCTTCCGTGGTCACTTTGTCTATTTCTCCTTTTACTTCATATTCCGATTTTATGATCAATTGTGGGCATAGATATTCATAGACTACTGAACCAATCTCTGGAGTAAGTCTGAAAGTCAAAATACAATAGTTTTGCGAGTTCTTTTAATTTCAGCATCTATATTTTTCATAAATATTATCCGTATCTGCATAGTTTTAAAACAAAGAAAAGTTTATGTTGTACATAATAATTATGTAGATACGATTTTACATAAGATAGGTTTGCCTGATAGTTAGGAACTCGTGGCTAATATCAGCCGCTCAGGTCAATTTTCAGCATAAGCCGCGCTTGTCTGGGTTGGTCTGTGGATGGGTACCACCCAATACATAATATCGAATTTCCTCCGTGCCTCGGAAAGCACGTTAAGCCGTTGAACCCGGCTGTCATTTACAGAAGTACATTTTTGACAGTAGTAACAGGTAGTCAATGGCCCGAAAGTCTGACAACCAGTTTTACCAAGGGGTATCGTATCCCGTTGTATTCAGCTGCATCCGGTTAGACTGCAAGCGTCGGCTTGCAGTCTAACCAATATAGTTGGGAAAAGGCTAGGTAGATGATGATGTTTGACTGACAGTTATTTAACATTTAAAAATATTCCGTTATAGATTTATTAGTAGGTAACTAAAGTAAGGTAAGGTTTAACATTACTTGCCTTAACTGAAAATCACAATTCTTCAAACCCAGAAGTGTAGGATGATCGAGTGTGTACTTTAAATGAGGTAGATCAACCACTATTTTGTCTAAACAAAGTGGGTCCGAGGGTGCTACCCCGGGCAACCCCTTTATAACCCTCTGGTAAACATGTTCTCTTACTGCCTTTGTCAAACATTCGTTGTCCGTGGGTTTGCAAAATTCTTTCTTCAGCGCTGAAAATATAAGAAAAAAGATTTAATACACATTAATAAAGACTTAATATTTTATCGTGCTTTCATATTACGAATGACATGGTGTTTCGTAGGCCTTTCAAGATTCAAGTGTCAAGATTTTCTCAAAGTCTTTTTGAGTTTGATAGTTAAAAAGATACAAAACATGTATTTCTCTTTCAATTTTCTGAATGGGAAAGTACGTGAATGTCCCCTCATTAATATGCAGATACTAAAAGACAACCAAAGGTGCAACTAGATCAAGAAATGTATGTAAATAACCTCTTTTTTTGAAGTCACTTAAATAGACAAGATGAGTTAGACAAATGTATATATAGTAAAACATTTTACTTACCAAACACATCTTTTAAACACAGCAAAACTAGCACTAATTCGACTGTCCGCATCATCGTAAGAGACCAATTGTGACTGAATAAAGACAATGGATTGAGTTTTTTATAAAGAAGTCTTGGTAACAGTTACAAATTTTTTAATTAACCCTCCGTGTACCTGGTGGGTTATATCATACCCCAGTCTGTAAAAATAGCATTAATTTCAAAACTGTGGCTGCCGCCAAGCACTTTAGACGCCCGTTAAGTGCATACAGTAATTATTTAAACTATTTATGTTTTCCTTGATAAATTTTAATTTAAATAAAAACATATCTCAAATTCTTAATCAGATATTCTAAGAGAACTTTTAGATGAAAACGAAAAAGTCTAAAAGTCCCTAGAGACCTCCGCATCAGAATATAACGATATTTTCAAAATTGATCTGAAAACTTAACAAGACCTTCTGAAAAAAGAGCTAATACGATGTAGAGATGCACAGGTTGTCCTAGGAAGTAAACAGAAAAACGAAATCATCATCATCATCATCTGCCTAGCCTTTTGCCAACTATGTTGGGATAGGCTGCCAGTCTAACCGTGGTGGAGGTAGCTGAGTACCAGAATTTTGCTTGGAGCGACTGCCGATCTGACCTCCACTACCCAGTTAGTACTAAACAGAAAAACGAATAGTACTAAACAGAACAATACAATTTTTTAGATGTAGTATTCAATTTACTATGTGTCACTTGTGGAGCCTGTTATTATACAATACGCACATGAGTCCGAAAATAAGAGGTGCATGTCTTGGGTTCAAACTCGAGACATTTGACTTGACCCAGTATTGGTGATTATTGTGATTAAGGAGTGTTCAGAAACCTTATTATGCTTATATAAACCTATTGAATATCGGGAAACATGCAACCGTTGCCATTGCAGCCAGTCAATGATGGGTAAGCCAAGTCAGAGGCTCATGGGCGACATAAAAACTCTGACACCACAGGTTAGGCACTAACCACACGAAACAAAAAAAAAAAAGAATGATGAGGTTAATCAAAAGTGTTCATGGGAATCACTCTATGAACAGTACAATCAACATAAACAAAAATAAAAACCCAGCTGTTTCACATTTTTATTTATTTACAACATCTGTACAAACATCAAACATACTTATAATATAACTCTTCAACCGGAACTGCAACATGAAAATCTCTGATATTTTCCATGAATTTATCAACAAAAGCATTCATGATCGGTGTCCGGGTGATTTCCTCGAATCTGTCATAGTACCTTCTCCTCGAAGAAGGATTACCTGGAAGTGAGATTAACAGAATGTGTCATAAAATACAATATTGTTGTTGTTGCGAGAGTGCTGTAAGGAACATTTTGAGCTCAAATGGTGGTGTCAGGAGGACCTGCCCGATATATTCGTACGATAAATTTTGTGACGAGTATTAAAAAAAATGTGGCGTTGGTTCTAATTTTGGACAAGCACCCAAAGATCCGTGTTCTATAATTATGTTGTTAAATGACGTTGAATCCTGATAAGACTGATGAATTTACATTTTTTTATTGACCAGAAAGGCACCGGCACTTACATTTCTAGGGGTGACAAATTCATTAGACTATTACAGGATTTGACAAGACGAGTGGTATAATCACTCTCCTATTAAATAATATATTATAATAATACTGGCACTGAGCGGAGGGCCGGATGTTGTGGCAGCTTGGATGAGGTTCATGTCCAACAGTGGACCGTGATAGGCTAAGCTAATTGAATACTGGGAATACATTTTCAATATTACCATCGAGAGAAACTGGGAGGCTTTTTACAATTTTAGAAAATAGTTTTCTTACATTTACACCTGCCTGAATCCCCAAAAACTAAGTTTTTGTAATCGTACGATGAATTTCCTCTTAATTCTAAATGTTTAGTGTAGTTCAAAATCCGGATATGTTGCTTGCAATCTCCAAATTCCACTTTCACTTGATTTCCAGTAATATTCATGTAAAAGTTCTCTGGAAATGAAATAATGGTTAGTTAATTATACACTCTAGCTAGGTACTCTATACTGGCTCAGAACAGAGAGGATTGGAGATAAGAGAAAGGGAAGCCTTCGCCCTGTAGTGAGATACTGGCCAGGACACAGGCTGAAAATAAATAATTACAGGGTGCAAACAGACCCTTCACGAAGCCGTCAATCAAGCATTCTGTACATCAAACTAAGTAACTTAAGGCAAAAATTATTGCTGGGAAACAATTTTTTTTTTGGGGTGAAAAATTACGTTTTACGGTAAAACTCAATGGGACGCACTCAAAACATTGTGCTGGTGGATGGATTGAATAGTACGGGAGTCGTGGAGGTGTGGGGTGCGTTGTCAGAATTCCTCCTCGTGTGCCCAGTGGCTGCTAGTCCTTCTCGATACGTCGGGAGGGAACAGCAGCTGCTGGGCCGGTGCACCCTGGACGCGGGCAGTATCCTTCCCCGAGGAATGGGAAGCGATTCTTATTCTTCGGGGAATGTTACTGTCCGTGGCTAATATTCTGACATGGGAGGGGTCCAGTTTGGACCAACTCGGCGTTTTTCCGCGTGACCCTCTGATAAGCAGAGGGCACAGCGGAAGAGCAAGGGCGGGCTCGGTGTGCACTTACCCTGCCTCCGAGCAGACGGTGAAGGACTGCGTCCTTCACTGTCCCCGTCGATCTCGTAATCCCACCGTCGAAGTGTCGTGGATCACGTCTCGCGACTTCGATCGGGACCGAGGGTCTTGGCTTAACCGCCCGGACCGCGAGGTAGAAAACCTCTATAAAAAGTCACCCCGAATCTCAAGTGGCGACGCACCGCGAGGAGATGTATGGCTGACGGGTTCCTATGGAAAATCAGTCGCTAGTGCGTTCCCCGCCAGGGTACCAGCCTACCCCCTGGCGGGTTATAAATGTTAAATGGCTTATCCGGGTACAGGGGGTACGCCCGGATGGACATTTTATATCCCCCACTACTCGTGGGAACAAAAATGGAAAATGACAATAACAAAACACAAACGGAGAGGATAGAGGAGAGGAGGGATGCGCGGTCGGAGTCCGACGCTGCATCCGGTGATGTGAGTGCGGGAAGCTCAGGGAGCTCCCGCCGCGGGAGAAAGGAGACCGCTGCGGAGAACGGGAAGTTCTTCCGCAAGCGGTCCAGACCGGAAGACGACCGGGGGTCGTCTTCCGAAGGCGAGCAGGCCTCGGCCCGCAAGATCCCCACCAGCAAGCGTGGCGGGATCAGGGGCAAGGGCAGGGGCCTGCGGCTTGCCAAGGAGGGGCGCCACCCGGAGGTGGCCGGTCCTGGGGCGGCCCGTTCGGGCTCCTCCACAGGCGACGAGGTGGGTGCAGCTGGCGGCTCCGAAACGGAGCGTAAGGCCAGTTTCGCGAAGGCGGTGGAGGCCGCTTTGAAGGGGTTGGCCTATAAAAAGCTGCCCTCTTCAAAGCAAAAGGCCATACCCACCTTTTCAGCCTCCATCCTGGCGGCAGCGGAAGCCGCATATGCGGGGCCTCCGACAGGCGAAGTGGCAAAACTGCGGGCGGAGGTCGCTCGCCTGGCGGCCACCACGGAGCTTCTCCAAAAGGAGAACGAGAAGCTCCGAGCGGACCTGGCCGGTCTGCGTAAGTCTGGCCCCCCCGAGGTGGTAAATGGGGGCCAGCAGCAGCAGCAGCAGCAGCGAGCTAGCCAGGCCGCGCCGGTGGAGAACCAGGTCCTGAACCTGGTTCGTCAGGAGCTGGCCGCCTTCCAGGCACGGTTCTCCGTCCTAGAAGGCATAGTCCTGCGCCCCCCCCTGGCGGCAAACAAGGCGCCCCCGACGCCGAGGGTCTCATATGCGGCTGCTGCGGCAGCCGCGTCCGGACCAGGGCCGTCCAGCCGGCCTTCCGGCAGGGCTGCGTCAGCCCCCCCAAAGCCAGCTCCGGCGAAACCGGAGCCGCCTAAGAAGGCGGCGGCCCAGAAGGTGGGCAAGGCGGCGGCCCAAAAAAAGGGCAAGGCGGCGGCGCCAGTGGCGATAGTGCCAGCGCCAGCGGCTAGCCAGCCGTTGCCGCCGCCCCCTCCGGCCCCTCAGCCTCCCGCGGCCGAAGCTGGGTGGCAAGTGGCCGGGGCTAAGAAGAAGGGGCGGAAGGCGGCCAAGAAGGCCCGCTACGAGGAGCGGAGGCGCCAAAAGAAGGCGCAAAGCGTCGCGGCTCGACTCCGCGCCCCGAAGACCGCGGCTGTAGTCATCACACTGCAGCCGGACGCGGAAAAACGGGGCGTGTCGTACCGCGACGTGCTCGCCAAGGCGAAGGCGACGGTGGACCTCGGGGAGCTGGGGATCACCGGGGGCGTCCGGCTTAAGGTCACTAAGACGGGCGCCCGCGTGCTGGAGATCCCCGGAGGATCCAGTGTCTCGTCCGCTGACGCTCTGGCTGAAAAGCTCAGAGCGTCCCTAAATGCGGACGAGGCCCGAGTGTCCAGGCCCGTCAGATGCGCAGACCTGCGCATCCTGGGGCTGGACGACTCAGTTACCGAGGAGGAGGTGGTGGCCGCCGTCACCAGGACCGGAGGGTGCCCTGCCGAGCAGGTCAAAGCAGGCACCCTACGTCCGGACCGAACGGGCATGCGAACCATTATGGTGAGCTGCCCTGTGACGGCGGCTAGTAAAATCGTGGAGGGCGGAAGGCTCCTGGTGGGCTGGGTCTCAGCGCAGGCGAAGCTGCTGGAGCCCAGACCTCTGAGGTGCTATCGCTGTCACGTGGGTCACCACGTGTCAGCTCAGTGCACCTCGGAGGTGGACCGCAGCAACCTCTGCTTCCGCTGCGGTCAGCCCGGTCATAAGGCCGCGGCTTGCCTCGCTGCACCGCACTGCACCGCATGTGCTGCAGCTGGCAGGCCGGCTGATCACCGGGCAGGGATGAAAGCCTGCGGGGCTCCCGCCAAAGCCAGGGGCAAGGGAAGGCCCTCCACCACCACCCCCACCGTCGCCACCGCCGCTGCCGCCGCCACTGTCGCTGCCGCTGCCGCCGCCACAGCAGTTGCTGCAACACCTGCAGCGGGGCCCTCGCAGGGGGCCCGGGAGGGGGCTGAAATGGACTGCCAATAACGGCTCCATTAAGCTTCCTCCAGGCGAACATCAACCACTGCGCCTGCGCTCAGGATCTGTTGCTCCAGAGCATGGCGCAGTGGTCGATCAACGTCGCCGTGGTCGCTGAGCCGTACTTCGTCCCGCCCAGGGATAACTGGGTGGAGGACCTTAGCGGCTCAGTGGCCATAATTTCGTCGGCCGCCGCCGGTACCCCGACCCATGAAAGTGTCAGGAAGGGTCAGGGGTGCGTAGCAGCACGGTTCGGGGAGATTGTCGTAGCGGGTGTCTACTTCTCCCCGAGCCGAACTCTCGCCGAGTTCCACAACTCCCTCACGGAGTTGAGCGTCGTCATCGGAAGCCATTCCCTCCCCGTGCTTGTGCTCGGGGACTTCAATGCCAAGAACTTGGCTTGGGGTTCTCGTTACACAGACGTGCGGGGAAGGATGGTGGAGAACTGGGCTCTGGAGACAGGCCTAGTCGTCGTTAATCGGGGTTCTGTCCCCACGTGTGTGCGGATGCGGGGCGACTCGGTGGTGGACATCTCGTTCGCCAGCCCCGCTCTGTCACCGCGTGTCGTTGACTGGCGCGTCATGGAGGGGGTGGAGACCTATTCCGACCACCGGTATATCCGGTTCGACGTCTCCGCCCAGACCCCAAGCGCGCCGGTCCTACAGGCCCCGAGTGGTCCGCGATGGGCGCTGAAGCAGCTGGACCGGGAGCTCCTCCTGGAAGCCGCGATCGTGCAGGCCTGGGTGACATCACCGGACAGGCCTGCCGATGTAAACAACGAGGCGGGTTGGTTCCAGGAGGCCATGTCCGACATATGCGACGTGGCAATGCCCCGAGTCCGGCCAGGAAGCGCCCGGCGTCAGGTGTACTGGTGGTCGCGAGAGCTTACGACTCTGCGCGAGGCGTGCGTCGCCGCGCGCCACCTGTACACCAGGCATCGCAGGCTCCGCATCCGCCCTCCGGATGCGGCAGCCATCGAGGCGGAGCTGTACGAGGGTTACAGAGCAGCGAAGACCGCCCTCCAAGAGGCTGTCCAGCGGGCCAAGGATCTGGCCCGCGAGGAGATGCTGGGGACTCTCGACGGAGATCCGTGGGGGCGCCCTTATAAGATGGTGCGGGACAAACTCCGCACCTGGGCCCCCCCGCTGACGCAGAGTCTCCGGCCTGAGCTCGTGGAGGACGTGGTGAGCGCTCTGTTCCCTTCGCGAGGGGAGCATACTCCCCCGCCTATGGCTCCGCCGCTTGCGGTGCCGGAAGCGGACCACAGCGACGACGATGACGACGTTCCGGAGGTGACTGGGGTAGACCTGAGAGTGGCGGTAGGCAGGCTTAAGGCCAAAACTGCCGCCCCGGGACCCGATGGCTTACCTGGCAAAGCCTGGGTCCTGGCCTCTGAGGCTCTCGGGTCCCGACTGGAAGGGCTCCTAAGCGCATGCTTGGAGAGAGGCCAGTTCCCGCTTCGTTGGAAGACGGGCAAGCTGGTCCTCATACGGAAGCCAGGGCGCCCTGCGGACTCTCCGTCCGCATACCGGCCCATTGTGTTGCTCGACGAGGTGGGCAAGCTCTTTGAAAGAGTCATTGCAAACCGCCTCGCCGGGCACCTTGCGGGAATGGGGCCGGATCTTGCGGAACACCAGTTTGGTTTCCGCAAGGGGCGCTCGACGGTGGACGCCATCATGCGCGTGCGAGCCCTCACGACGGGGGACGCGGTGTCCCGGGGTGGGGTCGTCTTGGCGGTGTCGCTCGACATCGCCAACGCCTTCAACTCCATGCCCTGGAGCTGCATTAGGGAGGCACTCCGGTATCACCGGGTGCCCACCTACCTCCGTCGTGTAGTCGGGGACTACCTGTCTGACAGGTATGTCATCTACCCTGGTCCCAACGGAGAATGGAACCGGCGAGAGATGTCGTGCGGTGTTCCACAGGGGTCGGTTCTAGGGCCGCCCTTGTGGAACATCGGTTACGACTGGGTGCTGCGCGCCGACCTCCCTAGCGGCGTCAGCGTAGTCTGTTACGCTGACGACACGCTGGTACTGGCACAAGGGAGGTCGCACGAGGCGGCGGCCGAACTGATGACACGCGGGGTTGCGATAGTCGTTGAGAGGATCCGGCAATTGGGTCTCGAGGTGGCCTTGCACAAGTCCGAGGCCATGAGCTTTCATAGGCCTCGGAATGCGCCACCGTCGGGATCCACGCTGACGGTAGGAGGGGTTCCCATCGGCGTCGAGTCGACTTTGAAGTACCTAGGACTCGTCCTCGACAGCCGGTGGAACTTCGTTGAGCACTTCCGACGTTTGGCTCCCAAACTGGAACGGGCCGGGGCTGCCTTCAAGCGGCTCTTGCCCAACCTGAGGGGTCCAAACGCCTCCTGCCGTAGGCTCTACGCGGGGGTCGTGCGGTCCATGGCCCTTTACGGGGCCCCGGTGTGGGCGCGTTCAATTAAGCGGCGTGCCGCGCACTACCTGAACGCGCCCCAAAAGGTCGTAGCCGTAAGGCTGATCCGGGGGTACCGCACGATCTCCCGCGAGG
This sequence comes from Noctua pronuba, assembly GCA_905220335.1. Taxonomy (NCBI): domain Eukaryota; kingdom Metazoa; phylum Arthropoda; class Insecta; order Lepidoptera; family Noctuidae; genus Noctua; species Noctua pronuba. The sequence goes on from LR999902.1 coordinate 12,253,622, forward strand.
CGGCGAGCCTCCTAGCCGGATTGCCGCCATGGGATCTGGAGGCGATAGTCCTCGCGCGCCTGCATGAATGGCGCGCGGGGGCACTACGTCGGGGGGAAACTCCGCTGCCGCGGCAAATCACCGCTCAGCGGACAGACCTCCGACGCGATCTCATGGCGACATGGAGACAGCGACTGTCGCAACCCAGTGCAGGGCACGCCACAATAGTGGCGATAAGTCCCCTCTTTGAGGAATGGCTAGAGAGGCGCCACGGCGCCCTCACCTTCCGCCTGACGCAGGTCCTCACCGGACACGGTTGTTTCGGGAGGTTCCTGCACCGAATCGGGCGGGAGGAAACGCCCGGGTGTTATCATTGTGAGGATCGTCCGGAGGACACGGTGGCGCACACCGTGGAGGTCTGCCCCGCTTGGGCGGAGCTCCGCCGTGTCCTCGTAGCGGCGATCGGCGGCGGCGACCTCTCGCTCCCGGCCCTGGTTCAGGCCATGGTCCGGAGCGAGAGGGAATGGGAAGCCGTCACCTCCTTCTGCGAAGCAGTCATGCTAGCGAAGGAGGTGGCGGGACGTGAGAGGGAGAGAATCTCACGTCCCAGCCGCCGCGGGCGAAGCACCGGGCGTCGGGGGCCACGTGGTGGCTCCCGGCCACCGTAGGCGCGGGCCTGTGGACGGTGAGTAATGGGTTAGCTCACCGTCCGTCCGTCTTATGACGACAGGCCGTGTCGACGGCGCGTTCGTGTTCCACGCGCGCCTCAAAGAGATGTCAGCAACCAAGAAGGGGCCCGCAAGGGCCGATGCCTGCCGGGGCTGCGGGACTGTTCGAAAGAGATACCGTGGCCCTGGAACACAAAGGGCAATGAAGGAACATGGATGGGTTTTAGTCAGTAAGAGTCTGACACTCCCTCCCACTCCACCCAGAGCGGGAGAAGTCATTTGATGATTTCCCATCCGTAAAAAAAAAAAAAAAAAAAAAAAAAAGTCGTGGAGGTGTTTAAAATAAAAATCTTATATTAGAAACATGTATTTAAAAAAAAAACTTGTGAATAAGTTGGAACTTTGACCCCCAATATCTCTGTAACTAGAAGGTTCCCAGGTATGGTCTAGAAGAAAAAATTATCGCAATGACGGGGAGAACAAGTACCTTTCGGCTTCGTTAATTCGTATAACAACCTACAATCCTAGCTTGGGTAATTGTGGAAGTCACTGTTGTTCGAGTGCAAGAAAGAGGTAGGGTTGTATAAGACGAATATTCTAATCTCAATTTTGCAAAGGAACACCGAGGCAAGAAAAAAAAAACGTTGTGAAGATTTCAAAAACATTGAGTGGCCAGTAACTTTACTAGGTACTGTAGAACCAAAGCCGGTATTTTTTTTTTCTAATTTTTGTTTAATGGTTATTCTTTTTTTAAAGTTTATATTCTTTTCTTAAAAGTCAGGCCATTGACCAGGTTAGTGCATTGTCTACTATTCACTGACTGAAGCTAATTGTGATGTTTCAAAATTTTAATTTTAGACAACACATTCAAAAGTGAAACGCGAGAACACATTTATAGGTCAATAAAATCAAAATAGAAAGGAACATTAATTTAATTCGTTTGATATCTATAATAACAAAATATTAGGTAAAGATATTTTAAAAGACTCACCGTAAGTGATTTTGAATGTCCCCCTTCCTTTAACAGATACGGCATCTACTTTGCCTTCCACTTCATATTGAGATTCTATTGTCAGGTGGGGACAACATGGCTGGTACTCGAATGCTGTCTCTGATGGGTTTTTCCTGAAATCATGGATGAAACGAATCAATTTTACAGTAGTAGAACTAAATTCTTTCTTGTTCAAGGACAAAAAACACAACACACAAAACACAAAAAACAAACACAGGACAAAGACAGGGAGAAGAATGCAAAAGGTGTGATTCACTGATTAATGGTTAGTTAGCATGTACTTATCTGAGGTTTGGTATGAATGTATGTGTGTACAGTCACGAGCACCAATATGTAAAAACTTTCCTAAATTTAAAAGCTATTTTCGCGAAAGATAAAGATTGTAACTTGGAGATAGGATCTTTTTCATAAAAATATGAGTTCCAGAATACTATGTTCGTAACAACATGAAATTTTAATCGGAACAGTAGGAGAAAAACACTTTTAAAAGTAGTTAAATGTTTACATATTGGTGCGCGTGTCTGTACTATAACTTTGCAGGTACTTCTAAGGATGTCAAAGCAATTGAAACACAAACACTTCTGAACTATCAAAAGAGAGATGAAAATGGCGCAACAGAAAAAATAACTTACTTTAAATTTATCGTACAGTCTTTAACACCAGTCATTGTGGCGTTAAGGAGCGAGTACTGCAAGTTTGGTAGTTCTATTTTCAGCCTTGGAAGGTGCAATGGCTCCGATGGGTCTACACCGGGTATTCCTGTCAATAACTTTGGGAAGACCCTTTCTTTAGCCGAATTTGATAAACAGTCTGCATCGTCCATTTCGCAGTATACTTTCCGTAGACCTAGAAAAATAAAAGGATTTATTACAGATTTTATTAATAAGGCCTGTCCCAAAAAACAGAGTTCATTTGTTTTCTGCTGCCATACTGATCAAAGTAAGAGATTCTTATACATAGTACCACCGGGCAGAAAAAGAAAAAATAATGTATACAGACAAGGATGTTATAGTGCAAATGTCAAAAATGTAGGTACCGAAAAGCTGTTGAATATACATAATATTTTAACCCTGTTGAAAGTGTTTGTAAAATCAGCAACGTATTATTATTATTTTAGGCACAAATTGCTTAAGTAAAATCTCTTCACAGAGGAGGCATGCATTTATGGCTAAACTAGCTTATGCTCGCGGCTTTGCCCGCGTGGTGTACTGTAATTGTACCACGGGATCGTACTACCGGGATAAAAACTATAACAGGTATTAATCCAGGTTATACACTATCTCTGTGCCAAATTTCAACTAAATCCCATCTAAGTTTTTGCGTGAAAGAGTAACAAACATCCAGACATCCATACATCCTCAACCTCACAAACGCATTTATAATATTTGTAGGATATGCTATAGTACAAAGAAGACTAAGTTAGACCAAACGAGATTATTATACAGGGTGTAAACGGACCCTTCACGAAGCCGTCAACCAAGCATTCTGTACATCAAACTAAGTAACTCTACGGAAAAAATATTGCTGGGAAACGACTTTTTTTTTTGGGTGAAAAATCACGTTTTACGGTAAAACTCAATGTTGCGCACTCAAAACTTAGTGCTGATGGATGATTTGAATAGTAAACGGGTCATGGAGTTAATTAAAGTAAAGTTAAAACATTAAAAAGGGCTTTAAAAAAAATACTTGTGGAAAAATTGGAACTTTGACCTCCAATATCTCCGTAAATAGAAGGTTCCCAGGTATTGTCTCGAAGAATAAAATAATCCCAATGATGGGCAGAATATGTGTTTTTCGTTTTCGTTAAGGGTCTTTTTGCACCCTTTATTAGCTTGGAGCCATATTCACAACAAAAAAAAAAAACGTTTGTCGTGTAAAAATAATTCAAAAAGTCACTTACATAGAACATTCTGAATGCCAATTGCAGCAATGATGAATATTTGCAAAGAAAACATTTTGGTGAAATTACTTCCTTGAAACGCTTCAGAATAATGCGTTCTATCTGGCTAAATATAATATTATATCATATTGTTAGACGTATGGTAACGGGACTAGAGAATTATAAAGTGATGTGCACACGTAAGTCAAAATTCTGTATAGAAAAACCGTTATAAATGTGGATTTCATACGATGAGTTTCTAAAATTAAATGGATATTTCATTGCAATGGAGTGTTATGTATGCAGTATCTTTTACATATTATCTAGTTGATGATAATTTCATAGCGCATTTGCATTTAGTTGCCAAATCAGTTAAATAAAAACGTAAGTAGGAGCGTCTATTTTTTTAATATTTTTCTGTCAACTATGTATTTTGTTGGAAACAAATGTGACTTGATCGTAGGTTATTATATATAACATGACATTGACATACATAATTCAGGTTCTCCAAAAGGTACACATACATACATACATAAACATGCCTATTTCTGATCGGAGAAGGCAGAAACTACATAATGCCTTCAGCTAAACAGTGCAGATAAGAGAGGACAAATAATCCGAGCGCAGCAATCACCAGGTCTTGTGGTGCATTTTAATCAAGTTGGTTGATCGTGGTTGACAATTGCAATAAACCTTTTTGGAACCTGATAAGACCGATGTTTAACAGTAAATGTTCAGATCTGGATGGTATGTATGAACGCCGTCTTATTTTACCGTTAATTAATTAGTTTTGCTGTAATGTCAATAAACGTATAAAAAGATTCAGATACGCATCTTTCTTTGCTAATTATGCTCACCCACTGTTAGATTGTTTTGCATTGTTAGACTACACTATTAAAAAGTAAATAACAAAACAACATCACGCAAGATTTTTTTAAATATAAAAATCGTAAGCTACCAAGTTTCAAGTGTAGTCTTAATAGTTCCTGAATAAAGTGGCTGTGACATACAGATGGACAGACAGACATGACAAATCTATAAGGGTCCCGTTTTTTGCCATTCAACTACGGAACCCTAAAAACTTGCCAAACCCTATCAACGACCCCTGCAGAAAGTTGAAGTTACCAATAGCATTTTTTATTACCAATACTTATACTCCAGTACCGACACAATATAAATTGCCCTCGACACACTTAGTAGAGACCAATTAGTTGGACTTAAAGTAGCAGTAGGTAATGAAACTTAACAACTAGCAAACATACATAATTATAATCGTATTAATTTGCTACAATCGTACAGAAAAGTTCTGCAAAATGTACGCCCTTACCTCTGTTAACAAAACATTTTGTTGCCTGAATCATCACCATTTTTAGCTTAATTTCATTTTGTATACATTATTTTCTGTTGAGAATATTTAGGTCTTGTTACTACAATTACATACTGTATAAACTGTGTTAGGTCTGACTAGGATACTACGTTAGCATTTTGTATTAAGTTATATTTTTCTTCACTATTTCGAGAGTTGTGGTGATGAAATCAGTTACAAGCTGCCCAGAAGTGGTGGTAATTTACCCGTTCACCATCACTTAAGCTACAATAAAATACCATTTTATCCATGAAACGCAACTTACTGAGCAAGATCCACATTACAGTTCAGCATTCCAATGAGCGCACCATTAGTTAATCTATACTTCAGTGTAGGCAGATTCCCTTCAATCAAACCTAGGATTCGAGGGTTCCACTCCACGAAGGCCAGATATGACCTCCTTAAACGGCCCTATAGCAGTGTCTGTTAGACATTTGTTGTCATCTATTTGATATAGTTTCTTCTCCTGTAATTACCACCTGTAATTAGAATTGAATTGATAACACGAGTCGCGGGTTCGTTCCCCGCACGAAACAATTATTTGTATGGCCTACAGATAGTTCCGGGTCTGGCTGTTTGTGGATGTGAGTTTCAATGTTTGTTAACGCACCCACAATACAGGAGAAACTCCTAGTGTAGGGCGAGGTATTTTTTTTGTAAAAAAAAAAATTTTGGATGACAAATATTCAATATCTCATCTAATAATATAGGGCTGACTCAATTTTAATTGTCATCGACACGCTATTAAGAAGATGGCCATTACATAATGTTATTTTGCTTTAAGTTTAGGTACGACTTCTCGTTGGAAGAAAACGTAAAAGCATAAATCAAGACGCTAGACAAAAATAGTTTTGTAAAAAAACTGCATTTACAACAGGATAAGTCCGTCTAAAGATTAATTAATGCTAACAATTAAAAACAATGACATAATAATATTATGTTTACAAGACCTTTTTTGTTGGAAAACTATCGTGTGAAATTTTTTTACTCTTTTAAATACTAACTAACAGATAATTGAAGGTTTATTAAACACAACAATGGAATAAAAACATTGATTGTATCAACCTATAAATTAAACTGACAGCTAAAAAGTCGTGCTTTTCAGCCAAAAACTCAAACGCATTTATTTTGATAAAGCCATTTCATCATCATCTGCCTAGCCTTTTCCCAACTTTGTTTCGGTCGGCTTCTAGTCTAACCGGATGCAGCTGAATACCAGTATTTTACATGGAGCGACTGGCTATCTGACCTCCACAACCCAGTTAGTACTGGGTAATATGATATCCCTTGGTAAGACTGGTTGTCAGACTTTTTGGGCCACTGACTACCTAACGACTGTCAAAGATCTACAAATGAGACCCACGACCAACTTCTTAACGTGCTTGGCCGAGGCACGGAGGAAACCCGGTATATAATAGGTGGTCACCCATCCATAGACCGACCTAGGCAAGCACGGCTTAACCTAAAAATCGACCCGAGTGGCTGTAATTATTAAGCCACGAGCTCCTCCGAGAATGTCACCTTGTTTACAAAATAGAAAATGAAATTGAACGGAAAATTTTACGTAGAATCGTATGCAGAAACCCTACACAGCATTAACGGTTCATATCGCGAGATTATTGACTTTAAAGTTTTCCTGCCCCAGATAAAAAGGGGGAATGTCGAATCGAAACCGAACAATAAAGGGGAATGTCATCGTGGCATTCCTCTTTTTTACTTTGTTTTTGTTGGGGCAACACTAGTTGGCCGCATGTCAGTGAACTGTCAAAAGTTCTGTTGCGCTGTTGTTTGAATGATTTTCCTGGGACTTTCTGCTGCAGCATATTTTTAAAATAAGCGATTAATTAAAATATATAATATTTGGAAAAAACATTAATAAATAATTTGTAATAAAAAAATATGCGTTGTTACTACAACTTTTTATAATAATACAGGGCAAGAAGGGGGAATGTCACATGTCTTGGTTATTCTATTTCGAGGTTAATCCAGTTTTTTCAAAAATACTCTATCAAAAGATGCAAAACATTAGTTTTCGACATTTTTAATGAATAACTATAAAGTAATGCAACCATATCAAATAAAATGAAATTTTATTTCTCAATAAGAAATTACAAGGATTTCACTTACTTGAGAACATTTTTATGACTTAAAATATAGTATTCATGTAATACTATATTTTAAGTTATTTTGACAAACGAACTAAGTGACATTATACATATTTAAAAAATAACATTCCAAGCAGTTTTTTTATCAATTACCGAAACAGTGAGGTCGTTAATTAGTATACATTCATATTTTATTTAGCAATTTTTTCTTCTGAAAAAACAACGTTTTATTAGACACTTAATTTGTATCTTAACTGTACTACACACTTATAATAATATAACAATTAACAAAGCTACATCATTATACAGTTACCGCGCATTTCTATTTTCGTAAGTTTATTGACTTAAGAAAATAACTTTTTGGAGATCATTCAAGAAATTGAGAATCCAAAACCTTATAATGTTAGGTAAGGTCGGGGTAGAGAGTTCCTTTCATGAAGGACATTCTTTATGTAAGCTAGTCAACATTCTTGCAACCTTTTGATAAGTGTATAGAGGTAAACAAAATTGTCTGTAACTAAACTTAAAATAATAATAAAACTATGTAGGTTGGATCAAGGGCCTGATTCAGAAGGCAATACTCCTCGATACGGCTCGCATTGTGAGCAAAGACATGAACCTCTCCTGTCTTTGGAGCCCTAACCACCGGTAGCTCGGACCCTGCTCCCGACACCGGTGGACTACTATTTTTTATATTTTTAAATGTTTTTTTTTAAAGAAATATTTAAAAATGTTAAAAATATGTATATAAATGAATAAACGAAAAAATATGTACATATAGAAAAGGAGAAAATCATTAAAGGGCGTCAAAAAATTCGTCCACATCGCTGACAACAGGAATAATGCCCAGAAGGCTGGCAGCATTACCACTTTGGATGGCAATGCTGACTCTCCAAAAATCTCTTTGAGAAGAGTCGACTAACCGCATGGCGATGTCCTGAAGCACTAGGTGGGCACCTACCCTAGTGTTTCAACCTCAAATGTTATTTATAGAGGTTCGTTTATTTTTCCACACATTTTATCATACATACATTTACACACATTTTGTCTACAAACAGAATTACTTTGTTGTTAGGCATTTTGATGGTACCTTGGGATAAAATTAAATTTTCTTTCTTATGATGCCAATGATCCGACTTGTACTTTAGATATGTTAATATTTTGGATATAACTCCGACATTTTAGCATTTGAATACTTTCGAGGGTTTTTTCCTTTGGGTACCTCAACAAACTACCATTGCAGTTACGGTTACAAAATCGTATGAATACTTATAATTTACGGAACCACAACAGTATTATCAAAATAATTGCGCAAACTATATAAATTCACCTGAACTTTGAAAAGACTAACATTAGATAAGCACATGTGCTTACGGAAGCCGAAAATGTACTCAACACGGTTATTTATTTTTGCTTTATTTGGCGTCAGCAGCGTTGTATGTGAGTGACGTGGACTTTTTACTCTTTTATTAACCTAGATTATATCTCAGGCTAAGCAAAGGATTCCTCCATAGACTTGCATATCTTGCTCTTTGCTGCTTCTTTGATGCGCCTAGAAAAAAGCCAAGTCATACTTCGTCGTTCATAGGCGCCTGATGACACCATTCTTCAGGCACCCATTGCGAAATCGCCCTGGTCACCTTATTTTTTTGACGTGTGGATATCTTCCTGTGTTGTTCATCGGAGGAGAGACGGTCAGTTAACTCTCTAGCCAAGGTGCATAGTCATGAAAAAATTTAATAATAACTTAGATCTCGACTAGGGCTAACAAAGATGTCTCACCGTATAAGACCGAACCGTAAAAGGAAGGGGCCCGCAAGAGCCGATGCCTGCCGGGGCTGCGGGACTGTTCGAAAGAGATACCGCGGCCCTGGAACACAAAGGGCAAAGAAGGAACATGGATGGGTTTTAGTCAGTAAAAGTCTGACACTCCCTCTCACTCCGCCCACGAGCGGGGGGGATTATTTGACGATTTCCCATCCGAAAAAAAAAAACATATTTATAACCTCTTAAACAATTTATGTTCTGATTTCAGGTGAAAAGTATCTATGTGACGTGGACGACAACAAATGCCTGACAAAGGGCGCTGCACGGATTTTCGAGCGATTCGTTTCTGGCATGCCAGGAGTGGAACCTTCAGATCCTCTACACCTGGATTTAATTGAAGGAAATCTTCCTTTACTGAAATATAAACTCACGAATGCTACTCTATCTGGAATGAAGGATTGTCGTGTGGAACTTGTGCAGTAAGTTTTTTTAAATTATAATTATTTATATTTGATTGCATAATTTATAATAATATTATAAAGAGGTAAAATTTGTTTGTAAGTTTGTATGTAGGGGTTAATCTCTGGAACTAATGATCCAATTCTAAAAATTATTTTCACTGGCAGAAAGCTACATTATTTGTGGGTGCTATAGGCTAAAAATTATATTTATATCATGCATATTAGCCGCGCTATCACAAATTTTGCGGACGAAGGCGTGAGCGAAGTGTTAGTTTTCCATATAAAACTATCAGTCATACTTCGATATAGGTATATACCTAGTAAAGCAAAGTTTATGATTGATTGTTAGAATAATAATAAAACAGAATAGGGTTGAAAAGCAGACTACAATTTTATTTTGCTGAAATGTGCACTGTCACTGTTTTCAGCAAATATACTTGAAAAAGTGCTACTAATATCGATTTTTTCACTGAATTGCATAAAGATACAGGTTTTTCGATTTGTCGGGACTCGAGATCGGAAAAATACTGTTTTCCTTTTATAATTAAGTTTTTATGCACCTGTTTCTTTATGAGTGCGCGCATACAGAAAGTATGAGACGATTTTACCAGTACCGATCGGTAACGATTCGTTCCCATTTGACCAGAATGAGCAAGCATTTAAACAATAAAATGTGCCATGTATTTAATTTATTAATTGTTACATTTCAGAATATCTAAACAGGATAAAAAGTTTCACTATCACGTTGGATGTCCGTATCTTGTTTTTGAATCAAGATATGAAACAACGGGTCAAGTTGGACCTGAATTTGTAAAAGGAAAAGGCGCCTGCAAACTGTTCTTTTGTAAGTATAACCTCCAAACCTTACTGCATAAAGCTCTCTTTATCATGATTTAGAAATAAAATAATCCATTACAGTCTTCACAATAATATGCTACAAAACAAAAGTGATTTAAATGATTGAATTCGTACCATCGACCGACGACAAAACAGGACAAATATAGTTTTGTTTTGCTCACTCTTATTGAAAATCTTATCTCTAATATTTTTACGCAACCACATGATGAGGGTTGAATGTTACTAATAATTTCAATCGTTGCCACAAAAGTAATGATCCCATTTGATTGATTTAAAATTTGAAAGGATGATTTCAAATTTTAAATCAATCAAATGGGATTGATCGATTATTTATTATAACATCGCGCTAATAATCCCCGAAGGGTAGCAGGGGGCAGAGGTGCACCTAAGAGTACACCCACATTTTGCCAGTTATGTTTTTAGGTCCCATGGAATAGTTGGCAAACCTGTTACCATCAACCGGGCAAAATCCAGACTCCGTGGCTACGACATAGAAATTCTTAATGGAAAAACCCAATAACATTTTACCCGACCTGGAAATCGAACCAGATCTAGACCAAAGAGGCAGTCTATTAATATATTTTATTTATTTATTATAATTTATGAAAATAAATAAAGAAGAAGAGATTTCTATAGAAATAAGCATCACCTTTGTACTATTTTCTGTTCCTGTCTTCTTTTCTGTATTTAGTGTGTACATAAATTGTTAAATAAATAAATAAATCCACATAGGAACAGCGACAGCCTCTATGATGCAAACTTATGTAGAATAAAATTCTCGTTTCCAGTTGACTACAACTTCCTTTTCAATGGTGATTACGAAAGAAAAGATTGTAACGATGACAAGACACACATCCAGTTGAAAAATACCAATCTGGAAATAGAAGCAAGAGGAAAAGTGCACTATGACTTCGAAAATCTCTACGATGGCAATAAAGCAAAATGTAAGAACACTATGATATATTTTTTTCTGATACTGTGAGTTCCTTTTTTGTTAGTTGATAAGGAATTATGGAAGATACAAACGTTTTGCTCCCCCAAATAACATGGGACAAGGACAGCTAGATGAGATTTTTGTATCATCATAATGTTAGTCACTGTTAACGCAACATGACAGCAAGATGAGCAAATCGATCACATTTGATGCCCGTTTAACAAAGTAATTCTGAGTGCAGTTTAAATGAAATGAGAAATGGAAGTAAAACTTATAGATTCTTAAATTTTGGTTGCAGTTATAGCTAACGTTCTCACAGTTCTGTCCTGTACAACATTTTACGTTTAAAGTTGAGATCACACATCGAAATCCCACTGTCCATACGGTTAAAAACGGATACTACATTGTGATTTCTAAATTATAAACATACCATAACGTAACGCCTGTAATCCTTGAAACTCAGGCAGAGGTGTGTAACCTAATAGTATAAATCCTATGAAATGGGGCGGGCAAATTGTCATCAACCAAGCACATAATTTTCAACTGCTATTCCGGATGGAAAAACCGAATAACATTTTACCCGTCCTGTAAATCGGAGCTATACATGAGGTCTCATGTATAGCTGGCGCACCACGAGACCAACGAGGCAAAATTACTGTGTAAAACAATCTAAAGGGGGCATTGGCTCAAATAGCCAGCTCAAATGGCTATTTATAGCCTTTACTACCATTTTAATTTGAGCTCGTGGCTAAATAATAACAGCCACTCGGGTCGATCTTTAGGTTAAGCCGTGCTTGTCTAGGTTTGTCTGTGGATGGGTGACCACCCATTACATACCGAGTTTTCTACGTGCCTCGGAAAGCACGTTAAGCCGTTGGTCCCGGGTGTCATTTGTAGATATTTGACAGTCGTTATGTAGTCAGTGGCCCAAAAAGTCTGACAACCAGTCTTAACAAGGGGTATCGTATTACCCAGTACTAACTGGGTTGTGGAGGTCAGATAGGCAGCCGCTCCATGTAAAATACTGATATTCAGCTGCATCCGGTTAGACTGGAAGCCGACCCCAATATAGTTGGGAAAAGGCTAGGCAGATGATGACTAACATTTTAATTTGTATATATTTTCAGCTGACGCCGCCCACAAGTTTGTGAATGAGAATTGGCACTATGTGGACAAACTGATTCGTCAGCCAGGCATGGAAGCATTTATGAAGAAATACATCAACAACGTAAATGCATTCCTGAGAAAAGTGTCTCTTGAAGATTTATCTAATGGAGAATATAGCCATCCGCTTTTAGTATTAAATCTAAATTAAAAAAGAAATAAGACTTTTATTTACAAGTGCTTTTTCCCCTTTTCTGTTGGCTGATTTTGACAAATGCTTTGTCCACCATGATCTATATCGAGTTGAATGATGAATGTTCGGATGGCTATGTTACGGGCAATTTGATAAGTCCGGGATCTATTCATAATGACCGGTCTGTATTCATAATGCCCGACTCAATTGGGCCATGTGATTAAAACAGCATGATTAATCACTTTTCCCGGCCATTATGAATAATGCCCGCCCTATCTTGGGCAAAGTAATAAAATAGGTGAACTATTAGGATAAATCACGTTTCTACTAAATATCATTTAATTACAATACAGTCGACGAAGCCCCGCTGCGCGGGGCTCCTATTTCTGTCTGCAGGGTTTAAAGGAACCTAACTAACCGAACCTCGGGGTGCCCCTGACGTCGACCGTCTAGGGTTAGGGTTTCTGTCAGCACCTGTGTTTGTTTAGAAAAGTCCAGAGCAATTATGCTAAAAATTATGAATTGTTTGTCAAATAATACGTTATTAAATAAAAGTTTATCGGATAATTATTTTGCTAAGTGAACTATTTGGTAAACTTGTTGTTGTAGAATGATGAAATGACAAATAATGTTTTTGCCAATCGTTGCTTGTAAAGTAGAAAAAATGAATTAATGTTTGGTGAACTGACTGGTCACCAGGGAATTACTCATACTGCCCGGTGCAAGTGATAATTCAAGCTATCTCAAACACTGACTTATTACATGGACCACGGGCCGTCGGGTATTATTAATAATGGCCGGTCTAAGTGATTAATTAATCACTTTGCCCGACGTTCCTGGGCATTATTAATAATGGCCGGTCCTTATTAATAATGCCCAGTTAATCACGTTGCCCGTAACAGCTATAATAGTAGAAGAATACCAAAGAAACGCTGGATGGACTGTGTGAAGGATTTTGTGGCTAGAAAGGAGGTTACTGCTTAGATGATGAGTAATTTAGTAGTTTCAAAGAAGAAGGCAGCTTCTGATTTTAAATATTATATTGAATTTGTTTTGAAGATTAAAACCCTGATTAGTCATATTTAAATGTACAAGAGAAACCATAGTGCCAACTGTGAGCGCTAAAACGGGTGCACTGTCAGTTTCTCTACTCTCATAGCTGGAACACGTGCTTTCTAAACTAGAAAGAAAGAAAACATATTTATTTGGCACATGCCACAAGTGCACAAAACAAAAAATGAAATAAAAAAACTTAAATCTAAACATAAAAAAGCAACTACGTTGGTGTCACACCACCAAATTCCAAACTCCAGGTTGTTATTGAGAAATCCTTTATGAAAACCACCCAATAACAATTTTGCTTGGCCAGGGAGTAACCTAATTCAGTAGTCACGCCTGTAACCACGAGGCCAGTGAGGCCTAAAAAAAATTACACTTGTATGGTATAACAATTTTTATTTTGAACGAAGGTAATTACTGAATCTGAATTGAAACAGTTTAGGGAAGACAATCAATGAAAGTAATCATAACCATTGTGTATTAATAAATACTTATCGTTAGCGTAAACATAGTGTATCTTCTGAATTCTCATCTTTCCGTATAAAATATATCTTTAATAGGCACAATAGCCAAGTAAGCGTTTTTGTTCGTGATGTGTTCGTTCATAAACGCTTCCATAACTGGTTGTAAAGCCCGTCTGACCACAGACTCCCAATTTTGATTTGCGAACCTTTGAAGAGCGTCTGCTGGAAAAGTAAACTTTAATTTAATGACACTGCAACATAATATCACATTTATGTTTCTACTTAGACACAATGATTCTAACTCGCGATTTAAAATTTCCTAAGGAAAATACCCAGTGAACTACACGCTCTTGTGTCTATTATTACAGAAATAATTCAAATAAAAAAACACCATCATCCCTCTGCTAAGCATGGCTCAGAACCGTAAAAAGTCTGGTGATAGAGAGAAAGAGAGATAGCTTTGCTTCTGACAACCTCCACGCCCCGCCCGTGCCAGTCTCTGAGAATCATCCCAAATACTTTTTGTTAGCCCATAAAGAGTCCCAATCCTTGACATAGGCCTCACCTATGTCCGTCCAATCCTCTCCATCTTGTGCGAGCTCTGACCATGTTCATCTCACAAACAAGATTACTTCGTCACACCAACTCCGCCGCGAAGTACATTTAAATTGATTTCTTTGGCTACTCAGAAAGAAACCTAAGAGACACTTAAAAAAACACTTTTTTTTTCGGATGGGAAATTTCATCAAATTACCCCCCGCTCTGGGCGGAGTGGAAGGGAGTGTCAGACTTTTACTGACTAAAACCCATCCATGTTCCTTCTTTGCCGTTTGTGTTCCAGGGCCGCGGTATTTCTTTCGAATAGTCCCGCAGCCCCGGCAGGCATCGGCCCTTGCCTGGCACCTTCCTGGTTGCTGACATCTCTTTGAGGCGCGCGTGGAACACGAACGCTTGATTAATGTTCCAAGAAGATTACTCACATTTTTCTTTGTCATCTATCATAATGTTCTTGTAGTTGTAGTGGACTTTTCCTTTAAGCTTCAATTCTAGTTCATGATTTTTCAAGTTAAGGTGCATGTCTTCTTCCTTCCCTTCGTTGATAACAAAATCGCCATGAAAGAGGAGGTGATAGCCATCTGAAAGAAGAAAAAAACATACCTATCAAAGATTCCGTGAACTACGCCGAAGTTAAGGGCTGAATAATTGACCTAGTAACAATCTCTAAAAGTAACTTTCCAAGTAAAATGAAGTTGTGGTATAAAACCATGCAGGATCGACCTTTTCGTGTGCCCTGGTTTATAAACAGTAATTTAAGTCGAAAGTTAGTTGTTACGGTTCATAGACTCAGATCTGGACACATTTCTTAAGTTTGCATTCATGATGAAAAAAACGAACTCGCCTGATTGTGTGGAGTGTGAAGTTGTTGAAGACTTACACCATTTATTGATGGACTGGGTTCGGTACGAATCTGTGAGAAATGACCCGTTTAGGGTATTGAGGTTGAACAGACTTGAAGTAGGCACATTCCATAAAATCCTGGCTCAACCGAATGGCGATGATGCGAAAAGTCTGTCTAGATTCATGGCCCAGATATGAACAATGTGTATTAAGGGTACGATGGGATTGACATACGCATTGCGATTATATAATGTCCTCTAAATAAATAAACCAGAAAAAAAACACAAAAACACAAAACCGCTAGAAAAAAATTAACATAAGAGATAAGAATTCTTACACAAATCAATCTTGGATGTTCCTTTCGCTTCGACATTTTCTGTTCCTGTTTCAGCCTTCAATTCGTATCCTGACTCTAGAATGAGATGTGGGCATCCAATGTGGTAGTCATATTTTAGCTCCTTTGTATTGATCCTGGAAATAATGAAAAAAAAAGAAATGTTAATTTTAATACCATATTATAATGTCTAATGTTTTCAGCGGCTGTGCGGTAGTTATGTGTGCTCGAAGCAGTGAGAACCTCTTCTCTTTGGGAGATAGTAGCTTGTAAACCTCCACGTAGACCATATTATTATGCAGAATTATGAATGTCATTGTCTGCGATTTTTTTGTTCGGAGACATGACAGTTTATCTCGCGATGTCATGAATATCAAAGAACACAACAGCCCGATAGCCTTATAATAATACCAGCCTGTTACTGTCCCACTGCTGGGCAAAGGCCTCTTCTCATATAGAGAAGGCACGAGCGTTGATCACCACGCTTGCTCAAGACGGGTTGGCGATTTCAGACTTATATTAATTATAAGTCCAGGTTTCCTCACGATGTTTTCCTTCACCGATGTCTGTGATGTCCAAGATAAACTCAGAAAGTACATATGAATTGAAAAAGTCACATTGGTACTTGCCCGGATTTGAACCCACAACCTCATGCATGAGAGGCGAGGCCTTAACCTCTGGGCCATCACGACGAACCCCGATAGCCTTATTTAAGTTAATTTTGACTGTTAACAACATAAAATCACTCTTGTAATCCTCGAAGGGTTAGGCAGAGGTGTACCTTATAGTAAATACACATTTCACCAGTTATGATTAAGTCCCATGTAATAGGGGGCGCGCGTATTGCCATCAATCGGGCAAAAGTCCAGAATCCATGGCTGCTACTGAGAAATTTCAGATAGAAAAACCCAATAACATTTTGTCCGATCCGGGAATCGGACCCAGGACCTCATGCTCAGCAGTCACGCTTGCGACCACTCGACCAAAGAGCTAATAAATAAACAATAAGAGCTAAATAACTTACTTCACCAGTTCCACTTTGCATTCTTTCATTCCAGAGAGCTTTCCATCGATAACTGTATAGTTCACTGAAGGCAGATTCACTTCAATCAACTTTTGGTGTAAAGGATCAGAAGGCTCTACACCTGGCATGCCAGATATGATCTGTACAAACACACGGTTGGCGGCCTGCGTCAAACAATTGCTGTCCTCAAAGTCACATACTTTCTTTGCATCTGCAATTTGAAGATGATTAGTTGGTTGGTTACACTTATACGAGGTGTTCACCAAAGATTTCGAACATCAAACTAAGTAACTCTATGACAAATTATTGTTGGGTAACGACTTCTTTTTTTGGGGTGAAAAATCACTTTTTACGGCAGGACGCAATGTTACGCACTCAAAACATTGTAATGATGGAAGCATTGAATAGTACGGGGGTCGTGGGGGTATTATAAAGTAACATTAAAACATTAAAAACTTGTATTTAAAAAAGCTTGAGAAAAAAAGTTGGAACTTAGACCCCCAATATCTCTGTAACTAGAAGATTCCTAGGTCTAGAACAAAAAAAAAATAGCAATGATGGGAGAGCAAGCGTCTTTCGACTTCGTTAAGGATACTTTTACACCCATTATAAAAAGACCGAACATGAGAGCATGTCTAGACCACAGACGAAGTGACATTGGACGATGGTGGAAAAATCATAATGAATAATACTGACATAAATATCGAAGAGCTAATGATAATAATGTTGAGGAGGAGGCTACACCTGAGGAGACTCGCAGCTTGGCAGCTGGATGCTGGATCAAGAGCTTGATTCAGAAAGCGGTACTCCTTGACACGGCGCCTATTGTTAGGAGGTTCCTCTCTCAAGAGCCCTGACCACCGGCAGCTCGGACCCTGTTCCCAGTGCTGGTGGCTTACTATTTTTTATATTTGTAAATGTTTTTATATTGTTTTATATTAGAATATTTAAAAATGTAAATAATATGTGTTTAAACGAATAAAGGAAATAATGATAATGTTGATAGGGATTTGACAAGTGTGAAGACCTTTCGGAAATCTGTTCGTATTTTTTTACCTTAATAATATCAACCAGTGAAAGCAAAAGAAAACGGCAGAGACACGGAATGAAGAATGAATAAAAATAAGGAATGGTGGAAAGTCAGTTATAGGATATACGACATACAATGAAATCTAGTTAATAGGGTCTCTTTGCCACTCTTTTTGTACGACAAAACCCTGAAAAAGCAGTTAAAATCGAATAGTTTACTTACTTACAACGCTACTGATGAATAACACGCCAATAGTCAATATTAATCGTGTTGTGAACATATTCGAAAGGCACTGATTATTTTATGCTAGTAGAACTTTACTTGAGGCGAATTTATAGCTCAAGACTAACTACTAATACTGGCTAATTGCGAGTCGGTCTCACGTGCAGAGGATTCTGTATCTTTGAAGGAAATACAAATTTTATTTTTGCAACAAAAACAGTTACACGTTAGGTTTTTTTCATACCATTTCGGTACGACGGAATCCTAAAATTTTATGTTGATGGTACATCAAAAGATATAAATGTCAGTCGGCAAACGGCATTGATGTGCTAGAAATTAAGAAATCAAGACTTAAACTATTACTTTCAAAGTTGGTTATAAATATCACGTTTTTTTTTAAGCTAGATGAGTTCGATTCAAAAGTCCGAGCTCAAGGTTTGCCAACGTGCAATGGAGCGCAGTATCCTAGGCGTCAAACTAATCGACCATACACGCAACACCACATTGCGCTCCAAAAACACAAATTACTGATGCTTAAATAGCCGCTAAGCTGAAATGGAACTGGGCTGTCCATATCTGCCGAATACCCGAAGAACTGTGGGCCAAAATAACCACAATGTGGAGCCAGAAGGCGACATGGTAGACCTCGCCGGAGATGGCGGGACTGGCTGGATTGAACCATCAACCAGTGGTGCACATTGGCCCTGGATTGAAGGATTTTGAAGACATGGGGGGAGACCTTTGCCCAACAGTGGTATGACATAAGCTAGCAGTAACGGTAACAGATTCGATGTTTTCTAGCCTACAATCAGTGAAAAGAAACAAGCTTTAAACTTTAAGTACTCTTAAGTTCAGACCATCCTAACTAATATTATAAATGCGAAAGTAAGTTTGTTTGTTACCTTTTCACGCCTAAACCACTGAACCAAACATCCTGAAATTTTGCTCATATGTAGTAGGGTGTACAGAAACGGATATAGGGTACTTTTCATCCCGAAAAACACATACTGTTCCCGAGGAAAACGACAATAACGTTATTATGATAATAAATCGCACCACGTGTCTTTCGAATCAAGATTGAATTATATTATTACAAGCAGAGTACAACCCGAATTGATTATCAAATTTTAAATTAAGCAATTGGGCAAAAGCTAGTTTCTTATAGTGGTTGCAATACAGCTGAATTTGAATTTGACCTGGCTTCGTTAGTAGTGGAGTATCTGTAAATAATTATGAAGGTACCTACATTTGCAATGATTGTGGCGGCAGCGAAGGTGAAGTTGGCAGTCTGTTCAATATGTATGTACCATGTAGTTGGCCTTGTCCCCTGAACTAGGTTCAAACCTGTCTTTCGAAGTCAGTTTTAATCCATTAACTTTAACTTTGTTGTTAAAATGATTTTTGCAAAAAAAGTTAATTCTTTCTGTGTCATAAGTACGTATTCCAATTGCGTCTTTCGGCTGATAAATATGATGTTGATTATAAAAATAGTATTTATTTTTTAAATGGAACAAACACTAATTGGAAACTTTGTCTTTTAGATAGGTTTAAGTTTAATTTCCTTGTTTGCATATTTCTTAAGATTCTGCTGTTGATATTTTGACAGCAAAGTGAGCCCTAAAAGTTGCTGCGGGACTGTTCGAAAGAGATACCGTGGCCCTGGAAAATAAAGGGCAATGAAGGAACATGGATGGGTTTTAGTCAGTAAGAGTCTGACACTCCCTCCCACTCCAGCCAGAGCGGGAGAAGTCATTTGATGATTTCCTATCCGTAAAAAAAAAAAGCCCTGAAAGTTGAAAGTTCGGTTATGTAAGTGTACCTATTCTATTTGTTTCATTTAAATAAAAATTCAAGAGGAAATATCGCGTTTTTCCTGGGATCTTTTGCAACTTACTTACTGTTAACTGTTTCATGTTTTGCCATACTCTGTCAGTATTACAAGTCCTGATCAGCCTTTTTATATCCAAAAAAATTGTTTTGAATTCACCATGTTCAAACTCATTCAAGCATGTCATTATACCACTTATCATAAAGCCAATAAAACAAACAAATATTGAATAATGTTTATTCGGACAGATTGTTTACCTCATTCATTATTGCTTCCATGTTTACTTTTCATAAGAATACAAATCTTGAACAGATTCAATGTTCAAGTAATCGTTAAGGTTACCTATGAAGGTGCCCATGAACGCATCCATAGTGTCTTGCCCAGACAAATCCTTTTCTACGATTTTCGCGTTTTCATTTGCCCATTTATGTGCAGCGTCAGCTGGAAATATTAAAACGTGTTTAAAATTTTATGTAAAACAGTATAAACGCCGAACTAATGACGCCATCTTGTTTTTTTAATACAATTTCACGCAACTATTACACAAATATTCAATAAAACCGTCTCCCGGTCGATGTCGTTCAAATGTTGCAACGCCAAAAAATCTTAATATAGACTGTTTCTCAAAAAAAATGTTTACCCATGAACTTTAAACTTTTTCACCAAAAAAAAAAACAGTTTCTTTGCTACAGGTACACACGGTGACACATATCCAGTATAACCTAACCTTGCTTTGTAAAAGCTTCCCAGACAATGACAGATCAGTTTATTTAATCAGACATCGTGTGTACGTCAGTATCCTAATCGTAAATCCTCACTATAAACTAAAAACAACACCTCCTAGTCGATGTCATTCAAACATCGAAGCGAGAGAAGGCATGGATAAAAGGCTCTTCTTTTTTTCTCAATATAATTTTCACAGTAAAAAAAGATTACCAGCAGCGCCAAAAGAACATTCCAGCACTTTGGCACTGTGCACCCGTATCATCAGAACTTCATCTACCCCCGTTCTGTGTGATATCATCATCTGCCTAGCCTTTTCCCAACTATATTGGGGTCGGCTTCCAGTCTAACCGGATGCAGCTGAATACCAGTATTTTACATGGAGTGACTGCCTATCTGACCTCCACAACCCAGTTAGTACTGGGTAATACGATACCCCTTGGTAAGACTGGTTGTCAGACTTTTTGGGCCACTGACTACCTAACGACTGTTTTGTGTGATATGAAGAAGGTTAATAAAATTTTAAGCAGAATCCTTACATTTCTCCTTATCACCGCCGAAGAGATTCTTAAAGTCGTAGATAACATTCCCGTTAGCCTGCACTTCCAGTGTGTGAGTTTTTAAATTGAGGTGACTCTTTCCTCCCTTGCCTTCCTTAACGACGTAATCACCATTGAAAAGGAAGTGGTAGTCATCTGAAACAAGATAATGTACAATCAAGACAGACACAATACTTGGAATTCTTTAACACTCAACTAAAAAAGCGAGGTAACCCCTGGTCTTGGATCCCACAACGAAATGAATCAAAACACAACAGCAGAGGAGAATGGAAAACTTTCTGGCACCTACCCGTCATCATTCTCTTGCCCTTATCCCAATTCATTTGGGGTCGGCGCAGCATGACTTCTTCCATACTTCTCTATTACTCGTCGTCTCATTAGACACCTCCTTTCTTGCCATATCATCCTTTACACAGTCCATCCATCGTTTCTTTGATCTTTCTCTACTCTTATACCCATCCACATTCATACTCAAAACTTTCCTCACGACATTTTCCTCATTCCTCCGGATCATAATGCCTATACCACGAAAACCGATTACCACACAACTTTTCATTCACTGGCGCCACTTTCAGACTTCCTCTTATGTACTCATTTCTTATTTCACTTCTATATTCTGGCACCAACCCGTAACGAATGTAAAAGTTCCATGAATGAAGTCTGAACCAACCCACTAACGTACTTTCTGAGGCATGCAGTGGAGGGGTTACGATTTACCATTGTGATTGTACTTACAATATTCAATTTTGCAGTCGCCCTTTCCTTCAATATGCTGTGGGCCTAGATCCCCATCCAGTTCATATCCTGCTTCGAGGGTTAGACGAGGGCAACCAATGTGGTAGTCGTATTTAAGATCCTTTGTAGAGATCCTGGAATTGAAAAGTAAAATCAGTAAGTCTGTAAAAAGTTAGAGGATGCAAGTGGCCAGTGCGTCTACTGTATTTTAGAAGTTGAAGAAGTTGAAAAATATCCAACGAATAAAATACGGAACGGCACGAGTTAATTAGATACAAAATGCTTTGGACCGTTTCGCCTACAGTAACTTGGGGTCTACCCAGTTTAGTGTTGGCGCCGTATTTATTTAAAGAATACGATAATTAATTAGTAATGTTTTCACTGTTGGAACACAGGCCTCTTTCTGCGCCAGTGAGTGGGCCGTAGTGGATGTTACACGTCTTCGAATTTTAGTTCTAGGACCTGCCGGTATGCTCTCAATATTATCACGATGTTTTGAGAGCAGTGATGATGAAATTTTATACAATGTATCTTCATACACACGACCTACAAGCAACTTCAAAAATAATTATTCATACAAAACTAGTTACTTGACAAGCTCCACTTTACAATTTTTCATTCCTGACAGTTTGGCGTCAGTGAATTTGTAATACAGCGTAGGCAGCTTAGCTTCAATCACTTTCTGGTATAAAGGCTCCGAAGACTGAACGCCAGATATGCCGTCTACGAACTGCTCAAACGTCAGTCCAGCTGTCTTTGTCAGACATTTGCTGTCGCTGAAGTCACATACTACCTTTTCACCTGGAATAAAATTATTTTGTTAGTTAGTTTTTATGCATAGCTATAATGCTAACTATTAAGCCTGGCTTCGGATCCACGATAATTTGTATAATGGGACAACGCAGATTCTATTGAAAAGACTAGACCTGGTATGATGATAACTGTGGCTTTGAATTTAAAACTATATTTTTAATATTTGGTGGCAAATGACATGACATGGATAATTATCATTTTAATTTGATTAAAAATTATCACACACTTACTTAGAACACTGCTTACGCAGAATATACCAATAATCAACAATGATCCTGTTGCAAACATTTTCGTAAAGCGCTTCTTCTTAGCGGCCGCAAAGCACTGATTATGTAATGCTAGTTTGTGCCAACTTAAATCGAATTTATAGCTCAACGCCGAAGCTATCAGGAAAAGGTGGGACTCTAAGTCAATGAACCGACGGGCTTTTTATGTTCTGCTGGTGGACATTTTTATTAAATATGGAAGGAGGAAAACAACAAGTATATTCATTATACTATCTTAATACATTTGCAATGACTTTGGCGCGTGTGAAGGTGGCACAGTCTCAGTCTGTTGACCTTATCTCCCGCACTACTTGTAAACCAGTATCCCAAAAGACAGTGTTCATCCGTGAACTTAAACTTGATTGCAATAATAGTTTACTGTTAAAAGTTTATATGCCATTGCTGGGTATGTTTCCGAATCTGATGTTAAAAGTCACACTAGTCATCATCTGTCTATCTTTTTCCCAACTATGTTGGGGTTGGCCTCCAGTCTACCCGGATGCAGGTGAATACCTACTATTTTACATAGAGCGACTGCCTATCTGACCTCCACAACCCAGTTAGTACTGGGTAGTACGATACCTAATATAAGACTGGTTGTCAGACTTTCGAGCCACTAACTACCTGTTTCACACTTCTTGTGATCGTAAAAATATTCATATTTTCCATATTTTTAAGGATGATCTAAACTTATCATAAAAACAATAAAACAAATCATAAAATTGCATAATGTTTATTCGGAAAGATTGTTTGCCTCATTCATTATTGCTTCCACGTTCTTACTTTTCTTTAGAAAACATCTCCTGAACAGACACAATGGCCAAGTGTTTGTTGACGTTGCCCATGTAGGTGGCCATGAATACATCCATAACTGGTTTGGCAGTTCCGTTGTGTACGCTTACATAGTTCTCATTTACCCATTTATGTGCAGCGTCAGCTGAAAAATAAAAAATGCAATTTTAAAACATAAATAGAGGTTCTACTACCATCTCCTAAAATAGTGTTATTTAATCTTAAGTAAGATGTAGCTTTCCGTGATTGGAGAGGTAGTGGTAGGCTCCTTGTTTATAAAATACTACTATTTTATCATCAGAACTTCGAACTTCACCATTTTACAGAAAGGTGTGATCATATTTGACGGTGTCATAATCAGCTGTCCCATACAAAATGTCGATACCAACTCGACCCAAATGTTTGAACCATTTTTTTTAATGTAGAAATTCCTCTTCTTCAGTTCCATGATTTGCACCAGCCATACCCCTAAATATGTAAAAGTGTGGCTGGTGTACGACTACACCTTTCTGATACATGGTACAAAGAGCCAGATTGAAATATATGTGTAATACGAAGAAGGTTAATAATTTAAGCAGAACCCTTACATTTTTCCTTATCACCATCGAAGAGGTTCTTGAAGTCGTAGACGACCTTTCCGTTAGCCTGAAGTGTCAGTGTGTGAGTTTTCAAATTGATGTGACTCTCTCCTTCCTTGACTTGTTTAACAACGTAATCACCATGGAAAAGGAAGTGGTAGTCATCTGAAACAAGATTTTTTTTAAATAATCGAAATACCCAAAGATCGCAATATGACTGAGCATTAACACTGGTTCAAAAACGCGCAGCACACATGGATGACCATCTTCAATAAAATCTTGAAGAAAGTTCAAATCGAAATTCAAATGATGTCTCGATGACTCACAATAGACACGTCTAGTGAAGAGTGACAAGGAGAGCCCCCTGGAAAAATGGGAGAAAGAGAATCGAAAAATCTGAAGATTGACTTAAAGGGGTAAGTCTCCTGTCGAACTCCTTTTTATGTGTTTCCGTTTTATGTATTTCCTGAAGCATTTAACAGAGGACGAGGTTTATAATAGAAAATTTAATAGCACGATGATACCAAGGGATAGAAGCCGAGCTAAATTTTATAGGAGCGACTGCTTATCTGACCTCCGCCAATCAGTTACCTACTGTGTAACACACGGTTTCGGACTACCTCTAACGATTTTCATTTGCAGAACCTGCTTTTTAAGGCACAGACTGAGTTACGATGTAATATTGTGAATTTACTTACAAAAGTCAATTTTGCAGTCGCCCTTTCCTTCAATATGCTGTGGTCCTACTTCACCGTTAATTTCATATCCGCCCGTGAAGGTTAGATGAGGGCAACCAACGTGGTAGTCGTATGTAAGATCCTTTGCAGTTATCCTGGAATGAAATAGTAAAATAATGAATCCTTGGCAGTCAAAATGATAAAAGATATTCATCGAACGAAAATAATGTGCTACGACGCAAGTTATTTGATCAACAAGTATTCTAAACTGCTTTACCATCATCATCTGCCTAGCCTTTTCCCAACTATATTGGAGTCGGCTTCCAGTCTAACCGGATGCAGCTGAATACTAGTATTTTACATGGAGCGACTGCCTATCTGACCTCCACAACCCAGTTAGTACTGGGTAATACGATACCCCTTGGTAAGACTGGTTGTCAGACTTTTTGGGCCACTGACTACCTCATGGTCACCCATCCACAGACCAACTTAGGCAAGCACGGCTTAACCTCAAGATCGACCCGAGTGGCTGTTATTATTAAGCCACGAGTTCCTCCTCTAAACTGCTTTACCAAGCGTAAAAATAAAAACGATCTTTGAACATGCTCCCAAAACTAAACCCATATTTAAAAAGAACAGTAAACAAAGACCGACAAAGGGAAACTAACTTGACAAGCTCCACTTTACACTTCCTCATTCCAGAGAGTTTGGCGTCAGTGAATTTATAGAACAGGTTAGGCAGCTTGGCTTCAACATCTTTCTGGTATAAAGGCTCCGAAGTCTCGACGCCTGGTATGCCGTCTACGAACTTCTCGAACGTCGATCCAGCTGTCTCTGTGAGACATTTGCTGTCTTCGAAGTCACATACTACCCTTTCACCTGGAACAGAATTATTTTGTTGGTTAGAATCTATTGTAGGAGCGTAAACCTAATTGATGAAGCTTAAGTCATTGAAAAATCACGAAGACAATGAGTTCAATTTCTCTAAGGCGCAAATAATACAGAAACGGCGTAAGGTGAAGGCGCAGCGCAGGCGTGGAATTTATAACGAAAGGAAAGAACGGCGTGTCTGCACCGCGCCGCTTGAGTGTAATTCACGACACGTCGCCTACGTACATTTTGTATGAAAACGTTTTGAAGCGGTATCATGCCTGCGTTGCGCTTGCGCCGCGCCTTCACCTTACGCTGTTTCTGTATAATTCGGGCCTAAGGAGAACTTCGTCGACTCTTCTGAAAACAATTGACGGGATACCTCTGGGTTACGAGCTATAGTAGAAACGTTTTAACCAGACAAAACAATTGAATATGAACTTGTACCAAAACCTCTAATTGTAAACGATATTTATCGCTACCCGTAACAACGCGTATCATAATAAATAAATAATAGGACCTGTGTATTATGATACGCGTGCGATATAATATTTAGTGACAGTTAGTACGGATGGCGATAAGTATCGTTTATAATTGCTAGTTTTTGGTACAAGTTGCACTTGTTCACTTATCTTGTTGTGTTTGACTATACAGGCATCTTGCGAAAACAATTTAAAGTAGTTTGTAGTAGTGCACAATTCACCACAACTTAAATTCACATGCGAAGGTAACAAGCGACACGTCGCAAATCGCCGAAGCCTGTGAACTATGGCAGTTTGGCTTTGTATTATCGCTAAATAATGCAATAAGGCTAATTGCTCTAGGCTAGAAAACGTTTAACACAAGAGGTTACTTACGGTTTATATTATTATAAATCAATACTTTATTAAAATAAACACACACTTACTTATTGCACTGCTAACGCAGAATAAACCAAGAATTAAAAATGATTTTGTTGCAAACATTTTCGATAAGCGCTGATTATGTAATGCTAGTCTATCTAAACTTGAAACGAATTTATAGCTCTAAGCAACCTAAAAAAGTTGAACGATTTTGAACTTATTTTATTACTGCAGCAAAAACTATAAATTAATTATTGTAATGTTGATGGCATTGATGCGCTAGGAAATTAAGTAATGCAGGTTTTATCACTTGTAGGCATCTTGCAAGTCATTACTGAATGTTTTTTTCTGATGATGCACTTTTTGGTAATCATAGTAATATCTACCTACAAGGAGCAGATAAAGTTTAAGAAACTATTTAGTTTTTCACCGCCAGATAAGTTAATTAGTACATAAAAAAAAACCTTTGTAAGTAGAAACCACAATTATTAGAATTTAGAATTCTAGAATCTCCAAGACTAAAAAGCTAGAATCAATTTGCTAGACTTAACATAAAAAACATGACCATCTATTAAGAATGCATTTATTTATGCAAATGAGTGCATTTTAAAGGTCAACGCGCACGTAAACATAATGGAGTCGTGTGACATCTACCGATCTGCACTGGGCCAGCGTGGTGCATTATTATGCACCACGCTGGCACGGTATTGGGCTATTGCCCAATACCTCTCTTAGAGAGGATGCCTGTGTCCCAGAAGTGGAAGTATTTTAAGCTGATTATGCCATGTATTCTTTGTCCGAAACTCTGTAGTACAACATACCCTCACATTATCAATGTAGGCATCGCCTCGACTCGACATCGCGTCGTACTTCTTCATATTCGCGCTTTGTAGACTGCCCGCTGCAAGCGAAGTGTCCAACAGCCATAAGTGCTGAACCGATCTAGTTACGTGCTTACGTTTGGTTGACGCAACGAGCCGATGAGCGTGGGCGATGGTGACCTGGTGCAGCATTTACGTGTGTGCGGTAACCTTTATTGCAATTTTATTTGATATGTTTTTGTCTATTTGCTGATCTTTAAAAACAAATCAAATGGTGTTATTCTCCACATTGCCCGATTAGTTATTAATAATTAGATCCAGTAGCCATAGAAAAAAAAAAGAATTTGTATTTAATTATATTGCAAAAACACCTGTATAAAAAACCAAAACAAGTTTTTAGCTTTTTGCATCTATAAAACATTAAAAATACCGACAGCAACAGTTTTTTGTTAAAATTTTGTTAATCTCCATAATAACAGCATTAAGTTAGTAACATTGTCTCAGTCGGAAGACGCAATATCTACTCCTGGATTCAACCACCACAAGCCACAAGGATAAATCTTAAACAATTTGTGGATTTCGGCAATCAAACTTTATGCAAATTCAAAAGTCAATGTCAAAGTCCTAGTTAAAAAAACTGACGTTAAACGAGATTTTAAGGGCTAAGGTACTTTTAGAAAGCACAAGGCTACCTATTCGGATCTATCAGCGCTTATAACTACATAAAGAAAGCAGGTATTAGCTGGGGCTGCAATCAAATGACAGGCTGGAAAATGGCGGTCTACCAACGGCAAACTTTATTCCGAAGAAGTCAACATAAGTTCTAATTACAAAACGTGACGTTAAATTTTAATTTAAGAACGTCTTACTCGTACCTAAATACCAGGCTACCAGTTTCATACAGAAAGCGGGTGTTACCTGGGCTGGCAATCAAATGACAGGTTGGAAAATGGTGGTCTACCAACAGTGATCGGACCAGGTCGGAAGTTGTCAGCATCGTTCTGCACTTATTGGCGCTAGTTCGGTACAAAGTATAGAAACTCGGTACCTATGGCCTACGCCAACTGCCGGCGCGGACCGGGTCCAAGCACTGGTAAATCGGCGCAGGTTTCCTAATTTCTACGTGCATAATCCCTTTGGGACCTCGCGCACTACGCGGCCACGACCAAGACTTATCGTATGACGTACGCTGTAAACGCTATCTTGAACAAAACAGATCGGATGGCCCGGTTGTGCTACTTGACTTTGCTCCAGGTTTCGATCAAAACTCGCTTCTGCGGCCAAAAGTCGTGATCGTGCGCGAGTTTCGTTAGTCATCATTTTTGCATGAAGAACTTTACGTTTCAGTCTCTGCTTTCAGTTTAAAAGACAGTGACTGACTCGACGGGGTGTGCTTAGACTAAAATTAGAACTTGTTTGTTATGTGACGGAGTCCCTTAAGGTTCGATTATTGGACCTATACTAATGGTTTTTTTTTTAATAAACATTGCTGGCAGGGGTCAGTTAGATCTGATTTGTATTAGATAGCCTAATTGTGTTACCCACTAACGTATTTATTTTAAATTAAAATTGTTTCACCTCACACTGATCCCTGCCACACATGTTTTTTTAACAAAAAACGTGCAAACCCTATATTGTATTATAACTAGGGATCGGATATTCGGATGCATATTTACCTAAAGTTTGAAGTTGAACTAGTATGGAGCGCGCGTCAGTACGGAAAAGGTCCCGGGTTTTTTTTTCATTTCATTGTTTAAATTTTCCATTTTGTCCTATTCGAATAATCAGCAGCAAAATTTAAATCAAATAGTTTTATTTTTAAAATTGTTATAAGAAAATAGTATGCTTTCGTGTTATTATCAACAAATCTTGCCTCGTTTTAAATAGATTTTAAATATTCATTATACTTATGAGTGCTACATTTTATAAAAACGGTATTATTTATGAAATACCGCGATCCCGGGAAACAAAAATACATTTTAAGAAGCCGCTTCCATTTTTTGTGCCCTATGCAGGGAAAAAACGTACTTTAGGTAAATATGCATCCGAATATCCGATCTCTAATTATAACTTAACTTTATTAACACTTTTTTACTGCAAGGTTTTACAAGTTAAAGATTTTAAGAGGCACCAAGATTTTATCTGCAACTTTTTCAAAGCTTTTTTATAATTTTGTAATTAAAATGCTCATAACTTAAGGTCAAGTTAAATTAAAAAAATCCATTAACATGCAAAAACACCAACAGTTTAACTGTTGGCGTTTATCTAACTCAACTTATTTTTTTATTTTTGTCTAAAAATCGATTAATAGTGTTATGGTTTGAAATAACCTTTAATAATATTCAATTTTCACAGCAGTCTAATAAAAATGTTAAATCTTCTTAGCTTGGTGATAAAAAGCTATATAGTCTTACTACTATTTTAAATGCCAAAATTTGGATGGGCTCGAGCAGACACTGTTTGTAGGAAAAAACATGACTAGTAAAGGATTATTTCGCCACAATTTGATAATGAATATCCTTAATAGGGACTACTTTCAAAAACGAATGATTTATTATGTATTTTTGAAAAAAAATGTACATGGTGGGTTGTCGAACGCGCAACTCCAACTGTTTTGCTTTTTCTTTAACCACACCATTTGTACCTGAAAATTATTATAAATTGGGAATTAAAATCACTTTAGTGTTTTCAGAAACTAGTAAAGGGTTTTTCAACAAGAACTTTGTTTTCTAAAACAAAATAAAACAAAGAATTAAGATGAAGATGATTCAAATTTTTATTGTATTACGAAGAGAACAGTTTGGCAATTATGAATAAAAAATGATATCTGGCAAATGTCCACCACGACAACGCTGACAGATGTCAATTCTCTTCGAAAAAAAACGGGCCAGTCACGCCTCCAGACCACATAGCGCACCATACAGTGACACGTTGAGCATGCAAAGGCTTCTCAATAATCGCTCTAGGATTTTCAGAAACCCAAATGCGGTAATTTTGCTTATTGACGTGCCCTGACAAGTGAAAATGGGCTTCGTCTGAAAAAATGTTTATTTCAGAAAAACAACGGTTTGTTCCTGAATGAATTGAGCAAATTTACGGCGATGTAAATGGTCGGTCGGCTTCAATTCCTGCACCAGTTGAACCTTGTAAGGCTTCAAAGCCAAATCCTTACGCAAAATTAGCCATGTGGTGGTTTTAGATAACCCCAATTGTTGAGAGCGTCGAGATATTGACAAATTTGGATCTTCTTCAACACTGTGGCTCACGGCTGCGATATTTTCAGTTGAACGACCCGGTCGAACACGCGTTGGTGTTGGCACATTTTGTACCGAGCCTATCAACTCAAATTTAGCGACCAAATTCTTAATAGCGGTCTCAGAGGGACGATTATGTTGTCCGAAAATATCACGAATTTTACAAAATGTAACTTTAACAGAATCACCATTTTCATAGTGAATTTTAATTATTTTTATTCAATTTTCGAGCAAAATTAAATTCATTGTAACAATTGCCAAAGCATTTACTACGAAAAGGTCAAAAAACTAAATGTGAAAACTGTCATGTTGTTGGTGTTACCCCAATTGAAAAACAAAGTTTTTGTTGAAAAACCCGTTATTTTCCCCTATAAATGTCCATGACAGTCAACATAGATCAGTCAAAAGAGCTTCACTAGGTACGTTTGATAGTCCAATTGGCGATACAGAGAATGTCATTCTCTGGCCTTTAGACTGGGGCTATGAAGCCGTCCAGCCTCTTGGATGCCAGTAAAACAGAGTACAGAAACTCAATGTAATTTTTAAAATAAACTTACTCTTCTGTGTTGCAAAACACAGGCCAGTGACATTCCGTATAACTACTTCAGGGCTAAGTTCAATAACAAAATTGGTGACTTGAGTGCGAAGGTTTTCTGCTTTTTTTTTTGATGTATTTGTCATAAGTAGCTCTTTAGCCAGATGTTGCAGTTATTTAAAATATAAAACAATTAACAATTAAAGAGTAATCATTTAAGCCAAAAGTCACTTAAGCCAACAGGATCGGTTGGCGCATTGGCAG
This sequence comes from Noctua pronuba, assembly GCA_905220335.1. Taxonomy (NCBI): domain Eukaryota; kingdom Metazoa; phylum Arthropoda; class Insecta; order Lepidoptera; family Noctuidae; genus Noctua; species Noctua pronuba. The sequence goes on from LR999902.1 coordinate 12,285,037, forward strand.
TTTTTTGATTACTTGGATCACGCGAGGAATATTTGTATAGACCAATTTTTTTTTTGGGCGTTCATGGAAAAAGCTATAGGGATCTATTTCTCGTTTATTTATCAGTCTTTTTAGCCCTGTGCAAGTCCTGGTCGAGTCCTTGATGTCTCCATATTCAACTATGGAGCGGAAACATGGACTCTAAAGAAAACCGAGCTGATGAGCGGTGTCTTGAGATAACCGTCTATCTTTTTATGTTCTAATATTTTTTCATAAAGCAAGACTTTTAATCTACCAATGAGAGGTACGTTGTCTTGTTAGTTTTAATTTACAGCATATCCTTGACCGTACAATCCAAGAATCCTGTCATCTTTGCATTCGAAAAACAAATTTCACATTTTCCTCGTTTATGACAATTTCATCATTTGCAAAGGATCTGAAGCTTCCACTTCCTCAGGTCTTCCAGCCACAATAATTGGGAATATTGCTTTTGTTTTTCTTCTTAGCATGTCGATGGCAATCTAAATAGTGTCAGCCCAGAACTGAGCAACTAGTTTGGCGCTTTCAGTAGCAGCACCACATTTACACTCCAGGGCTGAGTCATTAATGAATCTCCACCTGAGCAGGTTTTCTTTGCTGCGACCAACCTGGGTCCGGAGTCTATTTAAAGACTTCCAGGTCAGCCATGGAAAACTTATAGCTTAACTTACTTACATTTCTCATCATCATAGCTACATAGCACTTTTTTTAATCTGCAAAAAGGTGTCACGTTGTTGGTTAGTTTGACGGAAACTTGAGAACTAGTTATATGAAAACCCGTTTTGATTTACATAATAAATTGACGCAAAGGTTTTGATCTAGATAATTATGAAAACATGATTGGGTGGTTTAATTTGTTTCATTTTTTTTTCGAATTCCAAACGTTTGTGGTATTAGACTATGTCTAAATAAAGATTAAATAACATATAACAGAGCGAGGTGGTTAGTCTGTAGGTAGGCAAGACTGAGACATAATTATGTAAAGAATCACGCATTATCTACCATAAAGCGTTGATATCGTAAGAAAAACCCGATATCAAATTCCCAAATTAAAAAAACCAATATCCAAATTAATATCAAGTAGCCAATACATTATCTTCAGCAAACAGTATAATTAGATCCTTCCCTACTTCTAAAGTCAAAAGCAAACCTAATTTCCTTAGATTAAAACCGAAGAAGAACGTCCCCCCTTATCATCAATGAGCACAGACTTGAAAGATTGAATATAAAATAGAATTTAGCGAAGTTTCCATTCAGCGATAAACGTAGGTATACAAATTTTGGGCGTAACGGTCCATCCCTGTGGCCAGATAAAAGGAAAGTTTTCAAACAAATCGAGCCTGAGTTTTATCAGATTCAGGCAGGATCTGGTTCAGCGAAATACGTTATATGGGGTATCTTTTTGCTGGAACTTTTCTCTTTATGTTGAGGTTTTAATTAAATTAAGGCGCGGGATTAACCCTTGACGTTCACACGTTACTTTCCGTGATTAAAGTTTTCATTAGACGTATTTTATGCTGATTATACCTTTGTTTGTTTAAAGTCTCTAGGTTTGTGTTCTTATAAATATCTATATACAGAATTTTGTTATTGCAAGGCTTATGTCTAATTTAATCATAGTTTCCACGTTGATAGCTTAAATTAAACGATAAGTTTTTGCAACGAACAAACTTTTCTACTTTAGTTTTGTATCATAACATCACCCGAAAGGTTAGGCAGAGGTGTACCTAATAGCATAGCCACGTTTCGTCAATTATGTTTAAGTACAATGTATAAAAATAAATTAAAACGAAAGTGCTATAGGTTCACCTCCATGTGATTCAAATAGAACACAAGTAAGGCTAAAATTACAAGCAACATCATAATAGTTTTCTATCCAATGAACGAGAAATTCACTTGAAGGAAATATCCTAACATAACCATCGTATACCAAGTCATAATCCGCCTGGATTGCTTAGCCATCGTAGCCAACGAGGCGTCAAATAATCCCGCCTTTACGCTGCACGAATCCGCGGTAACTTGACTGCAAAGATGCCTGGGAACAGAAGAGGGAATGGACACGACTTGTGCTTATGTTAGAATTTTTATAAGTTATGGAATCAAAGGTAGCACGAGAAAAGAGCACAAATGGAAAGAATTGGGGGAGGCCTTTGCCCAGCAGTGGGACAGTATAGGCAAATAAAAAAGGAATCAGTATGCTGGCAGCATCATAGCATGCTAATTATAATTCTTTTTTTGCATGTGCATATTTTTGCGGGTTTGAGCTGATTGACTTGCTGATTGATTTGGTCCATCGACACCAGTGGCTTCTTGGCGTATGTGTTCTTCAGTGGCTTCTTCTTTCTTCGAGGCCCCACAGACAATGGCCCACCTTCCATCTTGCGCCGCATGCCCTATCACCTGCGCACTCGAAGATCTGCTTACTGCATCAGTGAGTGGGGTCCGCGTGGCTGAGTTTTGGGCTAAACATAACATCTGAACTTTTGCCATCGACACGCTAAGAAGAAGTAGTGGCTTCTTGTCGACATAGGCATTCCTTTCATTTTCCATTCCATTCCATTCCATACATTTTTTTTAAGCCTTGTGTCTCACAGCTTTCGAAGTAGTGGATAGTTGAAAATAAATGATTACGGACTTGTTTTTGTGTCTAAGAACAATTTTTTCTTCCCTAGTTCTTTTTTAACCTACTCTTTTTACCTGCTGTTCAAAATATTGTTTCATTGTATATAATGTTTTGAAATGGGTTAGGATATTTTTGTATGAAGCCTGACCTGCAAATATAAGAAGCTATCAAAGTTACAATCTTCGCCACTATTACAACGTAGATAGCTCTCGGAAACATGACGCTTTAGAAGATTTTGTCTCATACAAAACTTGTTTGTTTTGATATCAGCTATACAGGTTTTATGAGTAGCTGCTTATTTGACAATAAAATAAAAAGGCGGTAAATAAAATGACGTTAGTGAAAAATCCTCTCTATAGTTTTTCTTGTTACCATGTTAATGCGCTCCATTTGCGCTGTTAGCTTTATGATTATCTTCTATGAACGGTTTAATATGGTTTCGTCTGGCATTTAAAAGTGGAAAACAATTTATTTTACTAGGGTACCTGTGTTAAAATCACGGCCAAAAAATGAATGAATAAGATGATGCTACTAAAATAGTGATGGGGTAATCTATTGTTTTAATCTCATCTCATGATCATGTTTTCTTATTAAAAACATTTTACACAATGTTATACAAATATAGATAGACTATATACGTATATATAGCATTCTTCAGTTATTTTACGTCATAACAACGAACGTTATAATATTTTCATTGTTCTATTAAATAAAAGACTGGGCAAAAAATTTAAAAAATTACAAGATATGAATCATTTATGCATCAGCTAAAACAATATAAATATCTTAAAATTGCAAGAGAGTTTTACATGAATCTTAGCAAAAAAAGTATAAATGCAATTAGAAGTCAAAGAACATGCCTGAAGATAATTTTATGAAGAACCTTCATTTACATTTTCTTTGCATCATTTAAATATCAAACAGCGCCATCTATGTTGGCCGCGTGGAAGCTCTAACCGCGAAAGCCTACATTGTAGCAAAATGTTGCCGAACTGAAACTACCAAGCGAGGGAATCAATAGTTTGGTGCAGAGAAAAAACATAGGCGCTTGTTGTATACGTTAATAAAATTTATAATATTTTGTTTGTCTGTCCAATTATGTTTCATAAATAATGCGACTTTTTGGTGATTTCAAGAAGTAACGAGTGTACTATTTCCTACCCCTAGGTGTGTTTACAACTTACTATGAAATATAATATGAAGAGGGCAGCAGCATCGGTCCTGGCGGATGAAAACAACCATATTATAGGTAAACAACAAACTATAATCACTAATACACGTGCCAAGTAAATTATTCGTTACGATTATATGCTATGATTATTAAATTAATTGTTCTTCAGAAACTTGAAATGAGAACACGATAACATGAATAAGTAGGAGATTTGTTCTAGAATTATTTTACCATTATTTATTTATTTATGTACACACGAAATACTTAACAGGACATTACATTAAGATAGAAGAGCACAAAGGTAGGTACTGCTTATTTCATATGAAACAAACAGACAATAGGTACCATATTAACAACAACAATTTGTTTATTACGAGAGGTTTTTTTTGGGGTTGAGTCAAATCACTAATTTTTGATAACTAGGCCACGAGCTATGCGCCTGATCAGCTAAATCATAAGCTACCATCTCCTTTTCATCCATTTTAGGGGATGTATTTTCAAAACTACTTCGTTAGTGCTTGTTTCGTATCGTAAGGAATTCTAGTGCAAAAAGTTCGTGCGTCTAGATCCAAAAGTTCAGACTTTGAGTTGTCTGTGAGTGATATGATTTTAATATTTTTATTAATATAATCTTAGTAAGATTTTGAGCAAAATAAAGCATAAATCTGGCAAAAAAATAAAGCGTGTATGCCAAACATAATAAAGTAACGGCCAAGTGACTTGCCCAATATTCTCTAATCGGGCAAACACCCAAGGCCTTTTAAATCTATTTTGATATAATTTTCACCTGGTGTATGAAATTAAACTTACAATAATATTTCTTTAAGAACCTTACAATAAAGTTGGGAATCCCATTAAATGTGACGGCAAAAAGTTCGCTCGTTGCTATGATGTGTGGCCTGCGTCTACGCACATTGTTTGGTAATCCTTGTGGGCTTGCGCAAAAAATGTGGGAACTATAATGTTGCGATTTAGTGATGGGCCTCGTGTATCGATAAGCATTTATTGAAAGTATTTCTGCGTAGAGTAATTACTTTAACAGAATGTGCAACTGCGATATCTACGATAATATTATGTCTTGCATGCTTGGACGAGGTTATCAGTAATTTATACATATACACTGTCACTAAAATCTTAAAGTTCAGTTCAGGGTCAGCACCTATTAGAAACGCTTGCACCAAAAATCACTAATGTCTGTTTTTTAATCCCTGAGACTTAATTGACAAGTGAAAATGTCAAAACTGACATAAATTCTATTGAAATCTATGTCAGATTGCCATTTTTACTTGTCAATTTAGTCTCAGGGATTAAAAAACAGACTATAAATACGTTTAGCACTTAACGAAAAAAATAAAATATTTCTCTTTTTGTTAATCGTTTGAAATTGACTGAGACTTTTGATTTAATTATCATTATTAGATTGGCTTTTAAGTTTGTCTGGATTCGTACTCGATTGCAAAAAAATTAGAATATTATGTTTTATTTATTAGCTAAATTAATTATTAAATTAAAAATAAACTTACAATGTTTATTAACCAGAAATAAAATTAAAACCTTTTTCATTTTGACATAGCCCATAATCATTTTCCATACCACCAAACATAGACAAACTATCGATACAAAATCCATGCCAATCCCTATCAACCCCAGTACATTTGTCTGACAGAATAATGACGTGCCTACCTCCGCCTTCCATTCACAAACCACGTGGACAATAGCACGGCAAATAGCCATTATTATCGTTGCAAGGGCCCACTCTATTAATACCATGGAACCCGGACGAGGCGATTATTGAAGGCTCGTATCGATATTGTAATAGAGTGGGGCTGTTCAACGACAGTTTTCTTAGAAAGTCTTGGGCAATACAAGGACATCTATAGAAGACGTGAGGCATATAGTTATGAAACAGATTAGAGTATTTAGCTTTACGTCCTTTTGGTTAAGAAAATTTCTGCTGTCGGTGTCTTTGAGGACCGTCAGGTGACGCATACGGCAATAGAGCTTGTTGCAGTTAATGCAATCAGGGTCAAGTTTTGTAACCCGCCCATGCTGGACATTTTGTTATATGTCCACGAGGCTCGCCAGCATGAACGTAGTAGTACACACACACACGTTTCTAACTTCAATTCAACATTTTTGGGTCGATCAGCTGGAAAGTCACACTGCAAAATGCTCCATATCGACGGATATGGCGACTGTCAGACGGTTTTATGAAGATAAAATACAGCCAAAAATAATAAACTGTCTTATGAAAAATTCTCAGATTGTGATTAAACGTGCATTTTCAGTATATTTTTTTTATTTTTTTTGAAAATCTTTACCCAGTTTCATGCTATCAAACCAATACCATGAGCTTCAGACCGTTTGTACCACACAATTGCTTCTATTCGACCACCGACTGGCAAAACGCTGCAAAAAATAACCCTACAATAAACGCCCATTATTTCTCCGTCAGAGGCTTCACAAAAACATTTTTTTCATTCAATTGTGCAATGATCACAACAGACTATAAATAAAACACGCCCACTTTACACGACATTGTTCGGAATCCGTATGTTCGGATTTCAATTCGGTTTTATCAAAATTTTGCACGCAGAGACAAAAGCTATCGCTCTCATATAAAATTCGATGATAAAAGAGTTTGTTTGCTGTCGAAAAAAGGTTGTTTCGATGGTAATTTTTTTTGTCAGTGGCTCATAATTTGTTATTTGACCCTTTGTGGCGTGAGGTAAGAGAACTACAGCTGTATCATGTCGTAGGTCCCAAAGAAGCTGCTTGATCTTAATATCCCACAGTCAGAACGAAAGTAGCTGAACTCAAAATTACGGCTAATTGAGTTAAATACTTAAAACTAGTCCTACCAACATGGGTTATTGTCTAGTTAATCAAAAAGTGACGATATCGTGCTAGAAAAGGACAAGCAAAAACATTTAGCCTCTTTCATTTCCGCGAACACGAACTAAAACACGAACACAACTTTGTTATTTCACACAAAATGCAAAATTGGTGCTAGGTCACTTTTGTCCTGAGGGTGCTATTACGTTCGATGCTACCAATCCTCAACATTAGGTTAGCTTTATATTTATAATAGATTGATGATTGCTACGTTTTAGTAAATAATTTTATTACAAAATTAAACACGTGTCATTTACCTAGATAATCCGCAGCGCAAAGACATCAGCCAGCCTCCCAAAATCGACCAGTCGATTGAGCAAAAGACAAACAATATTCACAATAACAGCTTAACAATTCGTGCGAAATTGTTTTCGGCAGATTAAAGGACGGTCTATAATGCCAACGACAATAGGCCCCGGGCAGAACTGTTTATATAAATACTCTGTCAACCGCACGATTCGCACAATAACAGTTCACAGTCTCCTTTTGACCAAAAATTGTATTTTCGAACACAATAACGAACTAAACAACGCGTAGAAAGAAGACGTCATGTCTAAACGAATCATTCATTATTTACTCTGATAACATTTTTTTTGTGGAAAACCGATGTTGGTAAAATAACATAATTTATGAATTCGCATTCTTGGAAACGTTGGACAATATTTTTATCCCGTCCAAAATGTGATCGTTTGTAAATAATTCCGATATTTGCACGCTAAGACTTCCTTTGCTACTAAAAATAACATATAAGACTTTTGAAGCTTAGCGTATAAATACTTGAAATCCATGATCTCTGACGTAAGAAAGGGAAGGGATGCGAGCCTCTAAATCTCACAATGAGCAATTAAGGCGAAGTCGAAAGTACTCTAATCCTTCACTGTATCAAAGACATTTAGATAATCAAGGGCTTTAGTGGGACAACACAAAGAACTGGCTTGTAATGACATCGTGACGTAACCTCAAGGAATTTTATAACGCTCGCTAGGTTTTGGGTCATTATCGTGATTTTGATCAGTGATGCGTCAAAGGGCAGCCACACACGACGCCTGCGTCCTTGTTAGCAATTAATCTGAGCATCTACGTGGCCGTAATGTTATTGTGTTTATGCATCGTTTGGAGAATAAATGGAACGCACCCTGCTCATAGATGTGAGAATTTTGTATCACGCGTCTGAAAGATGTTTTTATTGTTACTATTATTCCACATTTGATGGTGGACCTGATGGCATCCGTTTGGTAGAAATAAATTACCGCGATTTGCTTATGAGACCAATTTAACCAACATCGAATCAGCAATTCCAACAATGTCTTCAAGTAGCCATTTCCTTTAAATAGATTTGAAAAAATAAACCTATTTGATATCCTTAGCATTCGCTCCAATGCCCATCATTCTTATCTTATTGCTCATTGCGATACTCCCAAGAGTACTTAGTTACAAAATGGTATGTAACTGTGACCACATAGTGATGTACTTAACCTCAGATGACACAGCGATAAGATCGCTACAAAAATGTAGCAAACAATTGACGACCGCCGCTTGTCTGCAAAAATATAATACCCAGTCAAAACACGTGCTCCCGACAAACACCACAGATCGTTGATAACTTGATAAGTTACTCAAAAAAACATTTTTCTACCTCAAATGTGTTTATCGGCTTTTAATCTGGAATCTGTAAGGCACACATTGTAAGTCCTTGCGGGCTCTTATCATCCGGATTAATCGTAGAATGAAAGCTTTGGGTCCCGGCCGCCAGTCCAACTGAACCCTTGAAAACCAACAGATGTTTGCGTAATGAATTTATTCTTAGTTTGCGAAGATTCCTTTGACAAATTTCTACAAATCGGTTTGGTTACCTGCTTGGAATGAAGGTACAAGACATGGGTGAAGTAAAGAATTTTTGCAAACAAAGTTTTTTCATTAGACGGTAAAGGAGTTTATGAAGAAAAATACGTGTCCGTATCTATAAGTATTCCAATTATTGTGTTTTAACTTACGAGTAGGTTGCAAAAGCTAATTTATCTAGTCTATTACGTGGTTAAATCTGAAAAAGAAGAAAGGTACCTTTCAGCTGGGAACTTCTTTTAAAATTAAATATGGGAAACTTGCCTAGTACATATTTTCTATGTGTACCAAGGTCAGTTATTAGGAAATTATATTTCATTATGGCCTCACCTCTAACCTAGAAACTGACTGTTCACAACAAGAGATCAAAAACCAAATATCTTTTTCATACCATCTATAATTTCAGTAAAAACCTCCATAACCTAAATATTAACTGATTTGTCACAGGTCACTGGCCGATCTTTGGCTGGACTTAACGGCTTGGTGATTGCTCTCATTAGGAGCGTGTATAAATCAATTAAACTACACTGATGTAAAATTGTAGTGACAATATTGCGAAGTTATGTTGCGAAACTTGAGCGCGTTTGCTAAATGCAATGGCTTGGGATATTCGGTTTAATAAGCCTCTTTGTTATGAAGTTTGCTATCGTTAATGAGACGGCTACGCAAATGACGTATGTATGAAGGTTTATTCCAGTGCATACACAACATCCCGCCTGTAATTCCCGAAGGTTTAGGCAGAGATGTACCTTATAGTACACCCACATTTTGACAGTTATGTTTAAGTCTGGTGTAATTGGGGGCGAGCCTTTTGCTATCAATTGGCCGCAAATCCAAACTAAGACATAAAACAAGTCTGACAACCAGTCTTACCAAGGGGTATCGTATTACCCAGTACTAACTGGGTTGTGGAGTTCAGATAGGCAGTCGCTCCATGTAAAAAACTGGTATTCAGCTGCATCCGGTTAGACTGGAAGCCGAATTTAACTTAGTTTAGAAAAGGCTAGGCAGATGATGATGATGATGATGACCAAGACATGAATCACTTCTGGAACAATTTTCTGAAAAAAAAACTCGAACGGAAAAGAAATTGAACATAAATAGCAACACTTTCTGTTTTTTTTCAGCTGAATAATCAAAATAAACCTTATCACACTGTAATTAAATAAGTTATTCGGTTTTTATGTTTACTTTAGTTTACAGCTTACAATGTTGGTATGTGCAGTTTGCGTGACGCAATGGATATAATCCAGGGAAAATGCTATTATTAGGTTAAAATATTGTGTTGTGTATTTTTAACTTCCCCAGGTAGGTTTTCTTCCAATTTAAAGGGATATTAAGGACAAAAGGGATATAAAAGAAAAAGTACTGGCTTTCAAGATATGGCTGGCTAAACACACTAGTACATACAATTTACATTAGAACAAAAATCTGAGCAGAAACTCTATTATCAACCATTTTGTATATGCGTTACGTTAGCTACGTTTAAGATGGCTATTATTTTGAAAATGAAGCTAAATTCGAGGTAAAATAAAGTTGAAAGGACTGTAGTATTATTTTGGTAGTTAGTACAATGAGGATGTTGCATTGTAATATGACAAGATAAAGTTATAATCAATAAAAAACTGTTTTCATAAACTTATTCATATTACACACTTTATTAATTCGCTTACACCACGATTTAAAACAGCGATTAAAAAGTTAAGAAACATTCATACATACGGGGTGTAAACAGACCCTTCACGAAGCCGTCAACCAAGCATTCTGTACATCAAACTAAGTAACTTTACGCAAAAATTATTGCTGGGAAATGACTGAAAAAAATGGGTGAAAAATTACGTTTTACGGTAAAACTCAATGTAATGGACTCAAAACATTGTGCTGATGGATGGATTGAATAATACGGGGGTCTTGAAGGTGTTTAAAGTAAAAAAAATACATCAGAAACATGGATTTAAAAAAAAAACTTGTGAAAAAGTTGGAACTTTGACCCCCAATATCTCCGTAACTAGAAGTTTCCCAGGTATGGTCTAGAAAAAAAAATGATCGCAATAACGGGGAGAACAAGTACCCTTCGGCTTTGTTAAGGGTCTTTTTACACTCTTTATACAGCCAGTGTTGTGTGTCTTTATTGGGCTTTTTTTTACCTCTTTTGCACTACACATTACTACGTTCAACGCTAAATTTGATCAGTGATTTGTGGTGCAAACGGGACTTAGTCTTCATGCTGTCTAAAGAAGCAAATCTAGCCCCTAGTTTTCCTCAAAATACAAGTAACAGTTGGGGGTAGACTCACACTACTATTCCTTTAAATGTAGACACAGACAGAATGCATGTTGCGGTCAACGGCCCAGTAGCGTTATCCTTTAATTTATTTACGTTTCACGCGACAAAACCCATGAAAATTCATTCTATTCACTCCACGAGGCGCCACTAAACAAGGCATGCTTGAAAACAATAAAAACACGCATTGTAAAACCACCCTTAACGACTCTAGTGAAAACTTTAAATTATTATGGGAATAACTCCACGTAAACTGGGTATTATTTCCTATTTACAGTTCGAATATAAAAGTTAAATTATTACTTGGTACTAACTACAATCGTATTGAAAAATTAAAACGGAAACTTTCATAAACGTATTTGTTTATATTTAAAATAACGTTTACGATATTTTTTAATGAGTCTCAAATAAAAACTTGTTTTACGATTCCTTATACGGTATGGTTTGACCCAGATTTGAAGCCAGCAGTGACCGCGTTTTAATTACTATAGCTACTACCGTGTTTCTGAAAGGTGTAATATTTATGGATTTTAATTATAAAGTAGATTAACAAAGTAAAATTTGATCAGTAGAGAGATGAGTGATTGTTGAGAATCCAGTCCCTTTTCAGGTCTGTTCTTTTTTAGCTTCGTCGTGTTTATGATTCTAATATTTCAGTACATGATGCCAGTGCCATAGAAGACACTCAATCGATTGAGGCGCACTCAATCGATTGAGTGTCTACCCTTTCGGTGCCACTAAATACACACTTTGGAAAAATGGGGGATTAAATATCCATCCGTCACTCCCGACCAGACCATGGCATATTTGCTAAAATGCAAATTAGAGGAATTAGGATGCTACAGACGCCGCATGAGTCGTACCATAGATACAAAAAAAAGAAAAAGAAGTTCAAGAAGTTCAAAGGGCATGTATCAGAACTCCGCCACATCAGTGGCGTTTGCATTGAGTTCGTAGTTGTCTCTCAAAGTGCAGCTAAAGTTACACAAAAAGCATGATAGGAGGAAAGCAATCATATGTGGTATATTTTAAAAGAATAATACCCATCACATGCTTTGTGTTTACACCGTAGTACTAGCCCACAATCAAATTACGCTTGCCAAAGCTCCTCTATCACAATGATATTTGCCTTTGATCATCGAATTCCAGTTTTAAACAGGAACGCACTGACATACATCAAGTCAAACAATGAAGGCCTCATACTGAATATTGATCCCTAATATTATGGCAGTATACGTGATATACGTTGTCAATTAATTAACTTACTGAATGGCACACAGCAATTGTACTCTCTAATGAACCGGCCAGTTGCAACTCGAATTAATTGTCATACGTGCCAGGAGTACCAACCAGACCAGTCCTGGTTGAAACATTCCAATGCGGGGTACATCCCCTTTGATATCCGTGTTGGTGGATATGCGGGGGGCAAGGTAGTTGTTGTATTGGTCAATTGCTAATAATACTCGCTTTTGATAGCTGTTGTGCATATGAATTTTATGTGCATTTAGGTTGGTGTTTACATGAAAAACAATAAAAAAAGGATTCCAGACCACCAGCCATTGAGAGCCATGGTGGCCCAAGTAAAAAGCAAAAACTACACATAGGTACAAAATCGTTTACTTATTTTTTTTTTCTTTTTTTCAAATCCGACACGCAATGCAATCGCTAATATGCAATGCAATGCTTTCGTTTAATTTTGCCCTGAATCACCAATTACCTCTTATGTATAAAGTGCTCACTGATGAGAAAAATGCCTTCCCTATGTGACAGAAAGTTTGCCAAGATTCCTTTATTATGTTCCAGATGTAGCTGATTAACAGTACGTTACGTGTGTCCGATCTTACGTCCACAAACCAGTAACTGGGTAATATCACACCCCTTGGTAAGACTGGCTGTAAAATTTCATTGTGTGGTTTGATGTCGTTCGATTGTCACCCATCCATCCATCTTTCATGCCACCCATTAAAAAACAACAATAATATTTATAATCTGTAATTCCATGTTCCAATTTTACAAACAATAAGTAATCTACCAACAGATAAGCGAACCGTTATAATGGGAACAAACACAACCATAGTGATGTGCAATGACACGTTCGATTTGATTAGTTTACGTAGCACAGGACTATCGACTGTTTGGTTTAATTTATTGGAATCAATATAATTGATAATTGAATGATGGCGTTGCATTTCCAATTGAATTGAACGAGTTCGAAGGGAGTGGAAATGATAAGGGTGATTTGTAGTGTCGTTTTATTTTTAAAGTGATGAAAGGGTTTTCGGGTAATTGTGTAGATTGTATGAATTACGGTAATTATTTGAGGGTGAGTTAATAGTGGTGTTTTAATAGTGTATTATTACGTTTTTATTGGTCTTCCATTAAACGATCATGACATTATGGGTCATGATAATCATCAAGTTACAAGAAGACAAAAACTTTCTTGCACAGATGTATATTTGCGAAATACTGAGGAATCTTTCCCATACCTGTTTTCGACGATTCTGAGCTGATGTTAACTTTGATAACAATCGATATTATTTGTTGCATATGTTACGACTAAAAGCCGAAATAAGGTTACACCTAGTTCTAGCCGGCTATACTTAGGTGCGGTCGGTAACTACCCTTTTTATTGCTAGGACTAACCGACAAAATGGATTAGGTTAGGTTAGGTTAGAACTGTGACCAAACGCTACTTCGAAATTGGTGGCATTATAACAAACTGTTACCGGCCGCACTTAGGTATAGCCCGCTAGAACTAGGTGTAACCTTACTTCGGCTTTCAGCCATAACACATACATCGTTAAGCATATCAATGACATTTATTTATAGTAATAGATATATCGCTTCCAAATCTAAACGTAAAGTATTGCCAGTGCTGTGTCCTGTTTCTTCCTTTAGCATTTTATCTAATCAATCCTGTCGAGTCTATTTCATACGACAGTACCTAAATTACAATTTCCCAGAAATTACGACAAATTGAAACGTGGGAGCTGAATAAGCATTGATTCAGATCTCACTTTCCTGTAATCTGTCTTAATACTGTGTGTCGAATCAGAGTTCAATAACCTCTTGGTATAGGAAGGTATATATGTGAGAAAGTTAACTTGCGATTTCTTCTGTTATTGGAGAAGTTATGATTGGTTTCACCGTAATCAGATCTAAGTGTTTAACTCAAGGGAGATTGGGGAAATCTTCCCCATTGGTTTTGATCCCCGATATCAGAGGTAGGGATTAGACATTGATTTTTTGCAAGAGTTTTGCATTTATTTTTTTCACTTTCCCGAACACTGTTTTTCTATCAATTGGTGGTTTCTATTAATTTTCGAAAATGTTTCAAAGTAAGTAATGCATTTACTGGCTTTTTTGTTTCTTGACACCGACTTATTCTTAAAGCTTAATAAACCTTGAATCGTGACTCATTTGCAACATATTTTAGACCTATATTTGTCACTAATATACCCAATGTAGTAAAACAGTCGCTAGACTTAAAATGATAGTACAATTATTTTGACCACTGGTCGCCATGCTTTTCTACACCATCTGACGGTATCTTCCACGCTAGTTTCGGGAAGTATATTCAATTGAAAGAACCAGAATCAAACCCCTTCGTTTTCGAGAAGCTCCTTAACCTCCAAGCCATCCCAACATGCTGCTCCATTTATTCCTTAAAATTCCTCTAAACAAACTAACAATACCAAGAACACAAAAAATAAGCCACAAAATTAATGTAATCTTATTAAGTGTTACCTGCAACCTTTCTCATCGCAGCGATGATCTGTCTATGTAAATCCCATTGTGGGGCTGTGAGCCAGTTTGAAAGAGCGACCCGAATATTGTCACAATGAACTCCAGTGCCTGAGGGACAAAGAGCTCGGTATAATTAATGACTGAGACCACGAAATGTCGCTGTCTTGCGTTGGAACAGATAGAGAGATGAATTGAGAGGTATGGTGCAGCATTCTTTGGGTTAAAATTGAGTTGTTGTGGTCAGTCGTGGATTTTTGGCGATGGAATTTGAAAGGAGATTCTTAGCAGGTTAATTCTATCAGATATACAGGGTGGAAGGACACCGACACACAAACGCTTACCACGTATTCAGCACATCATTCTGCGCCACACCACAAAGACATTTTTCGTCGGTAATTTAAAAAAAAATCAAATGTTACATAA
Source organism: Noctua pronuba (assembly GCA_905220335.1). Lineage (NCBI taxonomy): Eukaryota > Metazoa > Arthropoda > Insecta > Lepidoptera > Noctuidae > Noctua > Noctua pronuba. Next base: position 12,300,039 of record LR999902.1, read on the forward strand.
ATTTTGACGTGTAGGTCTTTTTGACTTTTGACTTTTGATTTTTGACTTTTGCAAGAAACATCAGATTTTGAAATATTGGGGGGGGGGCTCAGAATGATGTACTGAAAACGTGGTAACCGTTTGTGCTTCGTTGTCCTTTCCACCCTGTATTTAAACGTTTCATCATCGAGAGCTTGTATTCATCCACTGTTGAATACCTTTAGGTTTCTTTTTTTATATGCAAATTATTTAAAATTACAAAATTACTTTCCTCTCTGCCAGTCTCATCACAGTATTTCCTCCGATGGTAGCAATGCTGACATTCCTGACAAATCATTTGTTTTTGACTCGTGAATGCTATTTCTGAAAGTGGAAGGCACATGTCGCCTATAAATCTCACCAAATACGTTTCATGTTTTTATTTTCAACAAACAGTAGTTCAATTGAGAATATTAAATTAATAAAAGGACACCAAAAAAACACAAAAATGACTGTCGCATCACGTCATATTATAAGCAAATGACGACTCCACAGCTTCACTAGTCTGCGTCATCCCACACCGAGGCTCATATCGTTAGATTAAGATAAAACTAAAACAATAATCCTTTTCATTTCTACAGTCCTTTATTTCAACCTCTCTGAATGGGATAGGCAATGTCTTCATATCTGTGGATGACGAAAAAAATCTGTGTGGGACGGACTTTACAACCATCTTTATACCTTTTGTTATACTTTGTATCACCATTAAAGCATGTGAGATACAGCTTTAGTCGTTCACTCTCATTAGCCCCGTACCTAACAATAGTATTATTTTTATTGCGGTCAGCATAAACAGAGAAGCATTTACGATGATCCTCGTATGATTTTATGTTCTTTCTTGTTTATTATTTGATTTATAACGTCGAGATTTTTTGAGTTTTAAAAACAGTTGAAGGGTATAATTTTGTAGGATGAGCCCCGGTTTAAAAATAAAGTGAATAACTCATATTTTTTTAAGTAACGATACATTGTTTCCGAATACTAATTTAAATATTTTGCGTGCAGGCATATTTCGGTTATTGCTGGCGATGGCGCTCCTTTGTAATGGCGATTCACGAGACTGCATTTTTAATAATTATAATTAATGATTCATTTCCACTTTCTACTAATTTTTACATTAACAGGAACATTTACAGTAAGTTATTTATTAAGTACAATTTTTTCGATAACTGCCTAAAATTGTTATTGGGTTTTACCATCATTCATTTCTCAGTAGTCTACATTTGTGACCGATTGATGACAATAAGCACGCCCCCTATTACAAGAGATTAAAGTATTAATGGCGAAATCTGGATATGCAGATACACCTCTGCTTAACCACTCTGTGATTACAGGTGTGACGGTAGTAGCCTTGATGTTTTCCACGACCAAACAAATTCAAAAACAAAGGATCTTGTTTCTAATTGTATCTGCAATGTCTATCTCAAAATACTCGTAAATCCAAATCAAGTTACAAAAACCGCAGACATCGTCGCAAGAAACATCCTTTTAAGTATTCAGAATTGCATGGAAGCCTTTTAATTCGCTATTTACCGGGGCCGGAGTACTGGAGTACTCGGTGCGGCTTCTTAATAAAGCAAAGGTGTTTAATTGGCTGACAAACTGTTCGCGAAGTAATTACGTCTTAGCTGGCAGCGGTTCAAACAACGCGTCAATCTGGTTGCGTAGGGATGGGATGAGCTGTGTGGGGATATCTGGATATAAAACTGGATATAGCAGTTTAAATGAATGGAAGGATAACCTAAGGAGGTCCTTTAGTAATTTGGGGGTATGAAGAACAGGGTGTAAAGTTCTTCATTCCTCATAGATAAGGGAGGATCGTCCGACCAGACGGGTGTTGTGTCTGGTGGGCTATTGCCCGACAGTTTTTGTCAGGTTCTTCTTCTTTCTGAGGTTACTTATTAAAAAAAACAGCTTTTTTCTACAAAAGTGCAATATCTACACGGTCAAAATGTATGGAACATCTGATTTTTGTTTTTAATCACCGATGAAAAATTTCTATGTCCCCGGGCTCAGAATGCGTCGGTGTCCCTTCCACCACGTATACTCTTAAGTCGCGGATAACTTAATCTGCGCGATTTTGATGTTAGCTCTTCAATTGTGTCAGATGGCGTTGTAGTAGGTACTTTTTGTAGTACCACTACAATAACTTTCAGAGCAATAATATAGGTACTGCTTTGGTTTGGTTTCAAGTCAAATGACATTCTTACCAATGTGTCTTAAATCCCTTATGTTAAAAAACAGTGGTTATGACCGTAAACTGACCATCTTCATCACGTTTCTACCCCTGCCCCATGTTCAAACTGATAATAGTCATGATTCTGTTAATTGTCCACATCGGAAACCTACGTAAAAACGTGTGGTTTGTTAACCTAAGTAAAATATTTTTCCGAAGAGATAAAGCTTTACATCACGAAGGCTGGTCTAAGGTAGCGCAGGAGAAGACTACTTGGAAGGATATAGGGGAGGCCTTAGCCTAGCGGACATACAAAGCTACTAAATAATAATAAAAAAGGCCATACATAGAAAGATAAATTCGATGCCAGAATACAGGGTGTAAGGGGCAGCCCTCCACAAACTGACAGGGTGCATTCAGCTCCTTATTTTGAATCATATTCCGCCGAAATTTTTCTACGTAGTTTTTTTTTTAGTTTCTCCTCCTTTATTTCAATGTAAAATAACATTCCCTGTACTCAGCAACTCAGCCATGTATGTAAATAATACGGTTATAATCAAAAATCCAACAATGGATGTTGAGATACTCTAACGAACGACGTGTGAAATCAGCTGGTCACACACTACAGAGTTCATCGAACTCGTCCTCGCGCTTGCCGTTCACTAGGTGCGTTTCCACGGGAACGATACATTGCGTATGAAGAAATAAAACAAATCAAATGTATTGGATTCCCATAACATTCCTGAAATAAATTCTTGTACCGGTCCTCTTAGTACGACATACTGAATTCACCCCATCAGTTTGTGGAGGGCTGTCCCTTACACCCTGTATAATCAAAAGAAAAAATGACGACCAAAGAATAATCAATGGTTTTACTATCACCCTATCGTTTTCATCTTAGGAGTAGTGAAGTAAAACTTTATCGATAAAACCTACGCCAATCCCTACTGTCAGTTGAAATTCGCGAACACTTCAAGTGTCAAAGAACGGGTTCGCGCGTGGTGCGGTTACCAGCTATTACACTGCGCGCCGTAAGCAATTGCTTTCCCTGCAACGATGAGACTTTCTGCATCAATTAGTTTTTGCATCGGAAACGTTTTAATTCCATACTCATTTACAACAGGCAACAAAGTTTTGCGGAAATTTAGGATGCCCTAAATTCTTAGCATTTGGTGCAGAGACCACAGTTTTGATTAAGACATGCTGAATTGTGGTTGGAGTGTTGTGCCAGCTTATGCCTTGATATTGCAGGTGGAAATTATGCACCAATCAAGCAGCATGAGTCTGTGACGGCTTCAACGTTTTTGGTGCAAGGGGCACGTCATTCAGTGGTCATCATTTCAATTGACAATGGAAACTGTATAAAGGGTGTAAAAAGACCCTTAACGAAGCCGAAAGGCACTTGTTTTACCCGTCATTGCGATCTTTTTATTGTTCTAGACCATACCTGGGAACCTTCTAATTACGGAGAAATTGGGGGTCAAAGTTCGAACTTTTTCACAAGTTTTTTATTAAGTACATGTTTTTAATGTAATATTTTTAATTTAAACATCTCCACGACCCCCGTACAATTCTATCCAATCAGCACAATGTTTTGAATGCTTTACATTGAGTCGCACATACCGTAAAACGGGATATTTCACCCCAAAAAAGTTACTTAGTTTGATGTATGTGCTTGGTTGACGGTTTCGTTAAGGGTCAGTTTACACCCTGTATGTACATACGTACTCAATATTAATACAGATTATACTAAGTGGCATAAAGGCTTCTATGACAACCCCGCACAGAAAGAATATGCAGTACCTATGTTTGATCATAATCCATATATTAAGTAAGAGAACACGATTCAGTCAGATGATATAATTTTGTCAACTGAGTCATTAATCTTGGAGTGCAAAGTATGTCCCCATCTACGCGCATCCATCTCAAAAATGTTTTTATGAATATAGTTAATTATCATCTGCCTAGCCTTTTCCCAACTATGTTGGGTTCGGCTTCCAGTCTAACCGGATGCAGCTGAAAACCAGTATTTTACGTGGAGCGACTGCCTATCTGACCTCCACAGTCCAGTTAGTACTGGGTAATACGATACCCTTTGGTAAGACTGATTATCAGACTTTTTGGGCCACTGACTACCTGTAACGACTGTCAAAGATCTACAAATGACAGCCGGGATTGGCTTTACGTGCTTTCCGAGGTACGGAGGAAACTCGGTACCTATGTAATGGGTGGTCACCCATCCACAGACCAACCTAGGCAAGCACGGCTTAACCTAAAGATCAACCCGAGCACCTGTTATTATTTAGCCACGAGCTCCTCCTTTTATGAATATAGGTATCTTGTATAATATACGAAGTTACTGCTCATTTCCGTTTATTCTAGAAAACATCTGACAAAACCCCAATTTTTGCTACAATAACAAGAACATTGCCCGCGTCATTACCAACGTCTCGCCTTACCCTGCTGTTTTACGCGACACTTGACAACACAATATTGGTAGCATAAGACCAACTATTACAACGCGTTGAAGCGTGATATGAGTATAACGTCGTAGGACGGGTCATGTACAAGCATTAACAGCAAGAATTAACTGTTTCATTAAAGTTGTACGTTTAACTAACGTCGGTTAAGGCGGCGTGGCTTATACGTATAAGGGGTGATGTTTCGTACGATAATTATAAAGTAGGATCAAATTTTGGTCGAGTTTCCTTCGTGTTTCTATGCTGATTTCGGAGCTCGGTAATTATAGGAAGTTGTTCAACTTTCTGCGTAATTGGTATTAGTTAGGCTTGATAAGAAGTTGGGTGGTGGGCTACTAGCCTCACTTTTCTTGTTATCTTTGAACATGACGCGTTTCTTGGACGTGAAAGTATTGGAGGCAATACTACTATAACTATTTTTAAAATTAAAGGTACTTAACAGTATGACTATAATATTTCAAAACGTTTGTTGAACTCTGAAATCAACTATCGTACATCCGTTAAAAAAATATCAGCTCCACAGTCAAAAGCACCCTTCAAATATTGTACAGAATTAAGATTATGACACGATTGTATACCATTTACTAAAATATTTGGCTATCGACTGTTGTTACACGCATTCGTAATTCGAACCGATAATCAATTTCGGTTGCGGTTCCAAAAAGGTGTGGTAATAAAAGACTGATTCGATATTCAACTGTCAAAATACAACCGACCTCTTTATTAGTTTTTTTAATAACTAAAGACACCTGGTGGTTGCTGTCGAATACACCTGCATCACCGGATGGAGCGTTACCTTGTACCCCTTTTTCACGCTTTTTTGGTCCTACTACGGAAGAACTTTGGTGGTCTAGACAAAAAGGAAAAAAGTGGACACGGCAGCATTAATTAAGAAAGGGCTGATCAGGTTATGATCTTGCAAGGAGGTATTTTTTGTTTTATGTGACCAGTTCTACGTTTTTGTTTACATTTGTATCAAAGTAGGTATAGTTTCTTATGTAGCAGGTCGAAATTTATCAGAAGTTGGAACAACGAGAGGCTTCCCGATCTAATATCTATCTTAGCAAAAAAGCTGCTGAATATTTTTACATCACAGTCGGTAAAATTATCTGTAAACCTGACCTTGACCTTTCAAAAGGTCACGTCTTTTTAGGATACCTCAATCTAATCCCGCAACGTTGAGGATCGTTACCCGAACGGACTGTCTGGTCAAAAAGTCACAAGGTCAACCTTTCAAATCGAGTTCCAGCATAAACCTGTAAAAAAAAACTCAAGGTAGGTGTTTGAATACGGTCAATTTAGAAAGGGATAAGCTACATTGTAAATAATTCGGATTTGTTTACACCTTTTTCTCGGATTAGGGACGAATTATTATTTAATATTAAAGAGATTTTCGTATAAAGCCGTGAAGTTCGTGGAACCCTACACGGTACGGGATTTGGTAAAAGGGCACACCGTTTACCAAAATACTGTATTTATGCTAGCATTTATTCATGGCATTGCTTACTTATATTGGCTGAAAACTTCAACTAAATATTTTTGGCACAATAATCACAGAGTGATTCGATAAGACTCTCTTTTCAGATAGTTCAAGTTTGAATTGGTGTAGATAATGTTTTAATAAGGATAAGGAATGGGGGGAGGCCTATGCTCAGGAGTGGAATAATACGGGCTAACTAAAAAACAATGTTTTTGAAACTAAATTCTTAAATAGGCTAGCTTAAAATGTTGCCCAAACTCTATCGTTTTCCATCTGTTTAGTATGCTATTACCTATGTGAAATAAAATTATACCATCCAAACATCCAAAATATCTTCAACGAACTCTCGAAATGTCTTCTCGAATTTTATATATCGTCCTAGCCTTACGGCCTAAGGTGCGTGGGTTCCGCATCTGTTTACACAAATATCACCTGTACCTACCTACTAAATCCCTTAATTAATTATGAACGACCCTGCGACACGTGATAACGGAAATGGTGGTTAGTTCCCCATAAGATTTTATTACAACCGTAAAAAGGATTTAATTATATTTTAAGGGATTCGGCCAGGGGTCCAAGATAGGTTAATGTAAATTTAGTTTTATGATGTTGTGTTAATAGTGCTGAACTGGGCTTGGTTCCGCAGGGTGCGTTTTATGGATTGATAGAGGGAGAGGAATTGCTTTGATAAAAATTTAGGGCGATTTAATTGAGGTGGGTAGTGTTTATCTACCCCTAAGCGAGATAATACGTGGAATCTACTCAGTTTCGCTTGGGTCAAGTTCGTTATGAGATCAAAAAAATAAGGCAAGGACCAGCACATCAAGCTACTATAATCTGTCAAATTTCTTTAATAGGTCTTCAACTTTATCGCTAGAACATTAGGTTCAAGGTTGATTGGGAAAATTTGACAGTTTCGTGTAGTTTGATGTGCTAGCGTCTGTACATCTTGGACATTAACGAAAGTGGAAGCGCTTGAGAGAGTAATATAATGAAAATAAATAGATTAGCCCAAGAGGCAAATAACCAAGAATCGTTAGAAATCAAATAGTAACAAAAGTTCAAATAACACCAAATGCATTTCATCAGGTCCACGTTACAAGACCTGATAAATGGGCCGTTCAGTACAAATGCCCCAAAACCGAACATTATTGAATCTAGGGCGAACATTTTCTACTTTTTCATTTTTGGACCATAAATTCGAAGCTTTGCAATTTTCGAGAATATTTTTTACGAATCTTCTTCTTTATTGGCTAAAGTTATATGGACTGCACTGTAATTTTTACTTTACGGTGATTTAGAGGACGCCGTTTATATGCTTAGGATTACCGAAAACCATTTCAATGAATTTATTGAAGGATTACACGTTATTGTTGAAGTTAGTTTATGTGACTTTGGAAAGGTTAAAAGGTCTGCCAGACAATTTGCATATATATGTATTCATAAATAAAGTATTTTAAGTTTAAATCTTTTTAATTGATCTTCTATCTGATCACTAAAGCCACTCTAATAATGCCCTTAAACACTCCCTCTCATAGAGAGGCCTGCATCCCAGGAGTGGAAACATTATAAGTACTCAATAAAACGATTGGAATAATTATGCAATTTTTGTGAGCTGAGGTGTGAGGTTTAAAGGGGTGATGTTAAGCAATAATAAGTTATTATAGAGAAAATGTAAGCTAGAATACTCTTCGACACTCATTGAAAAAACGCTCTGCAACTGCAAAAACCATATTAACCATTACCACTTCAAATGAAGTGCGATTCCAGTAAATCACGAAAAATAGCCATGTAGCATCATAAACCATTGTGTTTATCCCTTAGGAAAGGTTTCCATAAACACCAATAAAGTCAGCGATCAGATGCATGGTGCTAACAAGCCAATATGGTCGAGATTAGTGGACGAACCGCGCTAAGGACTGTGTCTCATGATCTGTCGTTTGTTTTGTCTAAAAGTTGAGCGAAAATAGAATGGTTAGAAAGGCAATATCTTTAAGTGGAATCTTGTCTATCAAAGGTAGTTCATGCACAATTGCACACAGTTCTTGTGTAACTTCTCATTTTAGACAAATTTCGGTTCTTTGAGATACAGGTTATACTGTTTCTTGGAATTTTGTGGAAGCAGTAATCGAGCTAAAGGAAAGTTTCATCTAAAACAAAATAATCATGAACTACCTTGCTTTTCTTTGCTTAATTTCGTCATGGGTTTAATCTCTTCTTAGCAACATGTATGTGAACAGTAAATCATATTTGTTATATCAGTGATATGTTGCCCGCCACTTCGTTCGCGTGGTAATTTTGATGAGTATGAGTGAGGAAAAAAAATTATAGCCTATGTCCTTCCTCAGAATATAATCTATCACCTCGCGAAATTTCATTACGATCTGCTGTTTAGTCGTGAAAAGGTAGCAAACAAACAAACAAGCAAAGTTATTTTCGCATTTATAATATTAGTATGTATTTTACTAAACAAAACTAACAGAATTTAATACAATTTCCATGAAGTGGCCAATATTTCACCTCGTTTGTGCTTCAGCCTTTATAGGTCGGTCATAATGAGCTGCGACGTTGGACGGTGGCAAAGTGACATATATCACGGTAATGTGACTTACTGTTATGATCTCAACGGCTCGTAAAGGTATGTTTGTTACTTGTTTTGCGCTGTTTATATATTTTATGCTAGCTTTAAGTCTCGTAAAGCTGCTGGATGGTATAATCGGAATTTAGTTTCGTTGTTTTTTTATCGATGACTGTTTCTGTTTTGTTTGTGTTGAGCGATATTTTAGATGTGATTATGAGTCAGCTGCACATCGAATATTCTGTGAATATCAACTTTGATTTAGATAAAATATATCGTGAAATTAAGGTATTAAAAAAAAATATCTTTCTCATTTTAAATTCTGTATAATTAAAGAAAAGTAAAAAGATTTCAACTATCTCAATATGCTTATTTTTTTTTAGTCTGCAAATGATTTCTTTTATATAAACGACATTTTGGCTACACTGACAAAATATCAAACCCATAAATCGAATTTAAACTTTACCCCAACTACTGAAGTAACAAAATCCTTTACAAACAAACTGGACCCTGTTGAAGCAAATACCGACCAAATAAACGCTATCCTAAACAAACACGAAATTAAATTCTCAGCAATCGATGAACGATATAAATGACAAAGCGAATTAATACGCGATGAAGTTTATGGAACGTTGGTACGTTTCCTGAAGGTAGCAGATGTAGGAGATGTCAACAATAAGAGCAAACTTCCGAAAGAGTTGGGAAGTAATATTGTGCTCCCGCGAGTACTGAGTCAATAATAAACAAAGGGGGCGTCTGATACACTTGTAAACTAATAACCCCACCCCTAGACGTTCGTGACTGTATATTAATAAACAATAGGTCGTGACAAATATGCTACTGCTGGTAACAATCTGATATTGTGACGGAGGGTGATTTAATTGAATTTTTTGGTGCTCATAATGGATTATGGAATTCAATCACAATACAACAGATAGTCGTAGAATAAATATACCTATAGAGAAAATAAAATTTAGTTGTACCAGGAAAATAAACACTAAATATTTGCCGGATCCTAGTAAAACAATAGAAAATGAGCAAGCTGATATAGATGATAAGGTCGAATAACTTCTAGTAAAACTCAATGTAACGCCTTCAAAACATTGTGCTTATGGATGCATTGAATAGTAAACGGGTCATGGAGATATTTCAAGTAAAGTTATAACCTTAAAAATTAGTATTAAAAAAAAACTTTTGAAATTTTGACCCCAATAACTCCGTAAATAGAAGGTTCCCAGGTATGGTCTAGAACAAAAAAAGGATCGCAATAGCAGGGAGAACAAGTGCCTTTCGGATTCGTTGAGGGTCTATTTACACCCTTTAGAGACTAACCTTTAAGCAATAAGCACAGAATCAGAGAAGCAAAACAGCCGACGTAAAAAAAAAGACTGTCGTGCTGACTGTCTACGAACGTTATTAAACAATTCATTTCTTTACAGCCGACTCCAACTTGTATCAAGTAAGCTACTTTGTTTTGTTTTTATCCCCAAGGGAGAAAAAAGCGTCATTCTTGTCGTTTAAATTAAATTTTGATGATTGAAATGCTGTTTGCTTCTTTATTTGATTCCGTATTTGTTGAGGCTTTATGAAGCTCTCAAATATGTGTAAACCTTTTTCAATGTATTGTGTCTCCAATATCTTTGGTGTCTGCTTTATGAGATGGTGTGCCCGACAAGATCATACTTTTTAGTTTTCGCGTAAAGAGGGTTTTGACGAATATTGTCAAATATCGCAACCGGCGCGAATGTTTGACCAGGTGGCCTACCATGACGTCTTAAAGCAGGAGTAATTCCGGTGTGGGAAAAAGATGGCGCTAGACGACCTGTATAGCTCTGTCTTTATCCCACACTGGAATTACTCCTGCTTTAAGACGTCACAGTAACCCCCCTGGGGGCCAAAAATGGCCGCTTTAGCAGAATCATAATGGTTACAAAGTACAAGACAGTTCATAATATTAACTGCGTATGTGACCATTTTAAGAATTTTAATGTGAGTCATATTATTATCTTATTATGATTCTGCTACAGCGACCACTTTAGTCCCCTAGACCCGATTTGTGTGAACATGAACAAACCAGAAGGTGTATGTAAGCATCGGTGGCCTTCTATAGTTTCTGCCAAGTGCCATGGGTGAAGGGCGTGAGTTTATGTATTTATTCGAGAAAACAAAGACAACATAACAGACGTAAATCTAAGCTATTGCTCCATTAAAAGAAACATATTTACAATAAGGAGGAGGAGGTTTTTATTTTTAACTAGCTGTGCCCGCGACCTTCGTCCGCGTAAAATTAGTATAAAAAATACAATTTTCCCCATTTTTGCAACGTTTTTCATTGCTGCTCCGCTCCTTTTAGTCGTAGCGTGATGTTGTATAGCCTATAGCCTTCCTCGATAACTGGACTACCCAACACTGAAAGAATCATTCAAATCGGACCAGTAGTTCCAGAGATTAGCGCGTTCAAACAAACAAACAAACAAACCCTGCAGCTTTATAATATTATTAGTATAGATAAGTATAGATAATAAGGATTGATAAGGATGTATTATTGTCTAGTCTCCATATTTCACCTACTCTGAAGTTATTGTCAAATCAGTGTACCGACAAATCCCCCAACTACTTACTTATTAGCAAACTTCGTTCACCTATCATCTTCTCGCGAGTCTTCAATTAATGATGGAATTAGAAACATTCGAGTATAAATTGTACGAAATTCTTGGCAATAACACTGTACTGAGTTTAACTTTGAAGTAAACTAATAGGCTCTTATTAGTTACTAGTTACTGTGAATTTCTAGCAACAGTTGTTGTTTCGTGTATTCGTTAGTGTTGTGTCGAGGTTAATGTTCGCTTAATACCTTTATGTACAGAAATTAATACTTATAAACAGAGACACAAAACGTTATAAAGCCTAATAATTGAAATAAATGATTGAAATAACGTAAAAAATATTTTAATTAAAAGTCTTTCTTTTGAATTCCCAAATACGATCAAGTACTCAAATAACTATTTAGACTAGATTTATAACCACTTTAGTATTTCCGATTTTTAATAATATGATGGCAAAAACTTGGACAATTATGTTATCTGATTTCCTATTTATCGGAAGTTTTGAATAACTTAACTTTTTAAAACAACTATTGCTCATCTTTTAAAGGAAGACGTATTTTTTTCCCAAAATATCTTGCCTCAAAAAACAAACAATGGCGGCGACGCGATAGGTGCGGCTGAATGAGCTAATTATTTACAATCCGACACGCAACCAGCACTTTGTTCCAAAAAACTGTTACGTGAAATCTCATTTCCTAAGTTTGCTTTGTCCCGAATCTAAAAAAAAAAACAAAAGGGTTCCCCTGTGTGTTCTTTAGACTGATTGATAAACTATGCTTACTCAGTCGTTACATGCTTTTTTTATTTAAACTCAAAGTGTCAACGGCCTGCACCGTGCGATCGAATATTCGAAATAATTATTTTTAAATCGATACGGTCGCACAAAGCTAACAGTCGAAGCATTCGATAATGATATAAAAGAAATAATTTTAAAAAGCGCGCGTAGTGTTGTACCAGGGTCGATGCGTTCTGTCGCGTGATCGGCTCGCGTGTCTCATGCCAGCCTCAAATTAAAACCCAACCGATAAGACACCATGCACCTCACGACTGTCGCACGACGCGTCTCTTTTAATTACGCACCCCACACAAAACTTATCTACCCCTTTTAGAATTTACATTTTAAACGCTATTACTCGGACAATTTGTTTCGAAAACATTTTCTAAAAATGTTTGGACTCTCTAATTAGGGATGTTAATAGTGTATTCAAATTATATGTTTAGTAAAATGTGGAGCAGTGAAGAGTGTCGGGAATTCGGGAGTGACTTGTATTTTGATCATTCGTTTGTGGCTCGGTGGATGGTCTCGGCAGATTCTGTTCATTAAAATGCTTGTGAATATTTTCTGAGCAAACAACATCCGACAGAATAAAATTAATGGTATCGATTAGCAGGCGTCGTTGCTGAGATCGCGTGCGAGTGATGCGAACGGCGACACCTTCTGGGAGCTGTCTGTGTCAATTTTAATTGGGCCAGTTGTTTTGCTCTTGTTGCGATGCGAAACGTGATTGCCCCGCCTTATTTATGTGGGGTCACGGAATTTAATAAAATAGTTTTTGTTCACATGGTGAATTTTTGTGGGAAAGTATTTAATCAATATTATTTGCGGTACCCCTATAGAGGAATTATTTGTTTGTTGTCCAGTCATGGGTGCAAATATTCGATCGGCTTCGGAACTAATAACGAGCATTTTTGGTAAATAATATTTCCTTTTTTGTTTTATCTTTCGAACAAAATTTATTTTATCTTTTCATTTTGATTATAACTTCAGGAATATTGAAGTAAAAAAATACTTAATTAGTACTTTAGTTTTATGATGAGGCATTGAACTCGGCAAATAACCTTGGTCTTCAGAATAAATGTAACTTACTAATTCTTCAAACAAATACTAAATTACTAATTAATGGACATTAACGCTGTCTGTCTTAATTGAGGTTTAACAAACTGAATTATTGATGAAACAGTACCCTAATAAGTCTGCCCAGCGATAGGTACCGAATATTATATTCAGTCTGGAATTCTAATAAAGTTTACCTTCTTCATTTAAATTTTTATATGACCTGATCAGCTTGACCTTTACAAAATGCGTCTGAAGGACGTACACAAGTAAAAAAAGAAAAAAAAGTTTTTATTATCTGTAATCATTTTACTTTCATAGAATTATTGAAACGTGACTGTTGACTTCCAATTGAACTTTTGTAAGTTTTACAATTCAAAGAATTGAATCCTGTTATTAGTGCTACATAGTGGGTATTTGTGTTCGGCATAAATTAGCAAGTCGAAAAGTGTGATTATTTATGCTGGGCTATTATCAGGGCGTGCATAAAAAGTAGGGATTATACCCGTAGGTCGAATAAAACTTTCGTTTTTCTACCTTCGTTTCAAATGCTCAATTCTGCGCGTCGAATGGTTTAACATAAAGTTTCTTTGATGCCGCATTATTCATTTTTGTCAATGGCCGTCACTAAACTAAAGGAGCTCGTGGGTAAATAATAACAGCCGCTCTTGTCGATCTTTAGGTTAAGCCGTGCTTGCCTAGGCTGGTCTGTGGATAGGTGACCACCCATTACATATCGAGTTTCCTTCGTGCCTCGGAAAGCACGTAAAGCCGTTGGTCCCAGCTTTCAATTGTAGATCTTTGACAGTCGTTACAGGTAGTCAGTGATCCGAAAGTCTGACAACCAGTCTTCCGTCCTTTCGCATTCACAAGTCTCGTCGCGATGACTCGTGGCATGATATAAAAAACTTCGTTCAATTGTTTTTTTTAACCGACTTCTTAAAAAGGTGGAGGTTATGCATTCCACCAGCTTCTTTTGTCGGAACACGCGTGTAGCTGGTGGTGATAGGTTAGCCCAAACTCTTCCCACCAAAATCTGACAGCCCTATCCTCAGGAATTATGCTGAGAATGTCATTAAGGGACGCCCTTCAACTTACCTACAGCGATGCTTGTCACTCCGTACTGTCTTTCAACGCAGCTTTTTTGGTGCGTATAAAAATATAAAATGTTCATTAGTGCGACATCAACACAGAGGACGATTTATTTTGCTTACAACGGTATTAATGGACGGTTAAGGTGGATGCTTTGTTAAGTAATCTTTGGTACTGAAAATGTAAGGTGAAAAGATTTTCTTGATTTGAAAAAACATGGTTTGATCTAGAGTTTATTAATGAATGTTAGGGTCTAGATAAATTGTTTTAATTAACTATAAAAGGTAACGATTATTGAAAGTATATAAAATCGAAAAGCTTGTGTCAATCGAAAACAAATGTCAGAAATGTTTATTTTTATTTATTTATTAAGTCGCCAGTCTTGCCTAGAGCCTTTTTTTAGAAAATTCGATTGTTAGCAGACGTTCTTAATAATAATTAAGTAATTCGTCTTAGCGTACCTTCTGATTCACATAACTCGTACTTTCAAACTTTCTGTAAGTATACTTTACATCGGTATTTTAAACTTCGAAGTTCAATAAGACGTCCGATGTGAACAGCTAAAAAGATAGGTACTTTTTTCACAGGTAACAGGTTTTCTTTATCAATAGTTTTCTCAACGAAAGCTTCCATGACTACATATTTAATTTTGATTTAGCATGTTTTCGTCTGATATTATTTTTCTATTGCCATTTTCAAAACCATAACAACAAGACATTCCAGAACCCACACATACAATCACACAACACAACGCGAAGCACAAAACGTAAAACCATTACATTTACTACGCTCCTCCGCGCCCCGGTACAGTCGAGTGCAGTCCGCGATCAACAAATTAGGCCGACTACACGTTACGTGACTCCACGGACGTGATTACAGCACGTGCTGCGAACGTGACGCCGATGTCCGTGACTGTACGCCTGCGTAACAACTGATAAGCTGGAATGAGCTGAGGATTCTGTGACGTCATCGTTAGTAGGTGGAAAAGTTAGTTTGACTTGAAAAGGCTGGTTGAGGTCTTTCTGTGGAATTTTCAAGGCGTTTCTAGAAAGTATGTAGATGGTGAAGATAGCTGCAATCGTTCCTTCTGTGACAAATGCCTTGAATGAGCATCCATTGAAATGTTTTTAACACAAGGCAACTAAAACAATAATTGTGGTATGTAGAGAACATGAACATGTCGCACGGGACCGGCCAATGTGGCGACACTTGGGCCGGCCTATGTCCAGCAGTCGACGTCTTTCGGCTAAAATGATGATGATGTTGAGAACATTAAACTTGAAGGTTTTAGATCCTGGGCTGCGGAACTGTTCGAAAGGAAAAAAAAAATACCGCGGCCCTGGAACACAAAGGGCAAAGAAGGAACATGGATGGGTTTTAATCAGTACGAGTCTGACACTCCCTTCCACTCCGCCCAGAGCGGGAAGGGTCATTTGATGATTTCCGATCCGAAAAAAAAGGTGTTAGATCCTACTTAAACCTCTTTTTATTTTTCACTAACTTATGTAACACAGACATCTTCAGTTTATTGAAGTTAAAGATTGCTAGATCACGGTTTCTCCAAAAAAGCATTTTAATTTCAACTTAACGTCGTTTAGCTAAACTACCGTTAAACGCAGCTCGTGGTTCTACAATATGCAAATAAACAGATAAAAAAACAAATTGGTTTAAAACCTCTATACAGTTTCTAATGAATGCAGATTTTCAATTTACGAAACGAATCATTTCTTGGAACTGTGGAACAATTTGGGGGCACTGAACTTGGAAAAAAATGGCACCTTAACAGTTCAACTGTGGTACTAATTGCCACTTTATTGGGAAAGGCTCTAACGTAATTGCCCCTGAAGGCTAAAATAAACTCCAAACTACTAATATTGCTGCCCCGTTGGTCTACTGATCGCAAGCGCGACTGCTGAACATGAGGTCCTGGGTTCGATACCCTGGTCGGGCGAAGTGTTATTGGGTTTTGTGCCCGGTTGATAGCATAGGCTCTCCCCCTATTACATGGGACTTATCGTATCACCCCTTGTCACACGCCATAACATTGTTAAATATTATTTCCAATGAGATAGATATATTTCACTGCAGTCTGGTGAAATTCACAGGAGTAGCACTGAAGTGCATTGAAAATGTTTGAAGGTGTTTTTAATTATAGGTATTTTGTAATCTAATATAAGTTGGAGGTATCCTCCTAAGTGGTTGTAACATCGCATTGGCGTTATAGCTGTTAAGGTGTTATTTACGTAATTTTAAACAAATAAATAATTGGCGAAATGTGGGTGTACTGTTAGGTACACCTCTGCCTAACTCTTCGGGGATTACACGTAGATGTGAACGTTAGTGTATCTGTTTGTTTGTTAGCTATTCGCTATTTGGTCCACAGATAGACCTTGAGCCAGATAAGAACATCACACAATACTTTTAGCGCCGGTAGTAATTTACGAACTGCACGCGAGCAAAGCCGCAGGCATAAGCTAGTATGTCATAAAGAGTTAACAGTACACACAATACAGTTATGTCACAAAAATTCAATTAGTTACAAATGTCAACACGGACTCACGGAGGTCGAAACAGATGGGTGTGCGATAGGGACTGTGTGTGAACGTGACTATGATCATGGCATATGACTAGCAAGACCGTTATTTGTTAACGTTAAGCTGGGTGACTATTTTTGAAAACAACGCTGAAAACAACATTAAAAACAGATAGATAGATATAGATAAATCATTTATTTAGTGCACACATAAGACATAGCACAACACACAGAAGCACAATTAAATAATAAAAATTACACGACCATAATAACTATATAAAAACAAGGCGCCAATTTACAAAAAGAAAAACATATTTACGAAAGGAGTACAGTTACACCATGACATACTTCAAATCAAATAACGTGACGTGTTCGAAACAGTCATACCCATTTTTTCTGCGATTCGATAAGAAACTGCCGCAGTCGGCCGAACTCTGAACATCACGTCTGTAACCCCCGAAGAGGGTTACCTAATAGTGCACCCATATTTCGCCAGTAATGTTGAAGTCCCATGTAATAGAGGGCGAGCTTATTGCCATCAAACGTGGACAGATCCAGACTTCACGGCTGCTACTGAGATATTCCTGATGGAAAAACCCAATAACAATTTGCTCGACTTGGGAATCGAACTCAGGACTTTCTGCTCAGCAGTCGCGCTAGCAATCACTAGACCAACGAGGTACTTAGCTGAAAACAAGACCCTTATTTTCAAGTCTCGAGTGATTAGGTGAATTCTATGCAAGCGTACATTATATTCAACCTCTCAACAATTTGATAGGCTTGTGACTTTCTTAATCTTAGAAAGTCTATCAAATTATGGAAAAAATATTCAAGTAGAATGAAGAATTAGGATGTCATCATCATCATCATCAGCCTTCAACGGTTCACTGCTAGACATGTCTGACATGTGACTAGGTCTCTTCAATCGCACGCCCATAACTCGATTCTCGGCAACTCTCATCCAGCTGCTATCAGCCACCCTGCGAAGACCATCGCTCCACCGAGCCTGAGGGGGACACCTTACGTTTTTTTTAGCATGGGAAATCATCAAATCACCCCTCTCGCTCTGGGCGGAGTGGAAGGGAGTGACTTGTACTGACTAAAACCCATCCATGTTCCTTCTTTGCCCTTTGTGTTTCAGGGCCGCGGTATCTCTTTCGAACAGTCCCGCAGCCCTGGTAGGCATTTGGGACCCCTTCCTCGAAGCGCGCGTGGAACACGAACGCGCCGTCGAGACACCTTACTCTTGAATAGGATTTATCAACTTGAAATCGAACAGAGATCTAAATCAATGTCACGATCGAGAACATTGTATCACGTAGAAAAGTCAACTGCGGCTTGGACATTATGGATGGGCCAATTTAACCCGTCGAGACACCTAGACGTAACGCGAAACAAATACATCTTTCAAATTCTCCGTATCTATAACATTGTAATTTCAAGATCTAAACTCCCTGCTCGATGAGGTCTCTGTTTGAAGTTATTTTTATTTAAATTTCAAGATTGTGAAGGTATCTTCAAACGAGAGTTCATTTTTGAAACAACCCTTATCCTCAAAAGTTTTTCGTCAGAGAACGACTTAATGACCTGTTCAATACAATGGATACTTCAGGGTACGACGCAGCGTATTGACAAATTTCCCCACCATCCCTCTTAAAAGGGGAAAAGGCAAAAAATGATTCAATTAATCAAATAGTCACGGCGTGACTTTGAAGATCTTCCCGATGTGAATTGACGACATTATTAGTCTTCCCTCGTAACGAGTCATCGGAGGGCGTATTTCAATTTCGTCTAATGCAAATTTAATATGCTCCCCAAGACCCCTGAAGGGTTCCAAATCGAGTTTCTTTGTTTTCCTCTACATGTTTCGCCCTTAGAAGAAAAAGTACGGATTGTGTCCGTCTTTCTTTGCTAACTTAATTGTTATTCCTTAGGGTCCTAGTGTTAAAGTGTAAGCTATTAATCTTGATTAATTAATGTTTTTCGAAGGGGACGTCGTGGGTTTAATTTAAATAAACATGGTGTCGGTGTTAGTTTGTCTAATTTGATTACAATAGGAGCGACACGGATGCATCACAACACCCCAAATAAATAAAAAACAAAAAATATAACACTTACCTATGGCAAAATAAGACGACACAGGGCGAAATACAAACATAAGAAAGAGGAATGGCAATTTGACACTTTTATCTTGATTAGTTATTACTTTTTTCTGTAAACCATACAAAATAAAAGCGTTAGATTTTTTACAAAAATGATCTACTCGTGAAAGGAACTTACTTTATATATTACAACTTTGTTGGCACCAGTTGTTCATTATGAGAAAAAATCTTTAATAGCCAAAAGTCGGAACCTGTTACTCGTAAATCTGGAATATTCCGATTTTCTAACTTGACAATTATCGTCAACAATTAGTTCAAAGGCCACCTAAATCTTTCATTTCAACTTGGCCCAAATTAGGCAAAAGGAAACGTATCCAAAAAGGTCCCGATCTCATTAAAAGGCACACTGATATTACAAGAAAAGCGGGGAAGTAAGTGGATGGACCAAAAAATTGTTGGCCTTTCACCCCTAGATAAATGTACATAGGGTGTATTCAGGTCTAAAGAATCAAGGAACCTATTCATACTAAATAATACGGTGGAAAGCTTGACTTTGGGACACGATTAATTTTATAAAGGGTGTAAAAAGACCCTTAACGAAGCCGAAAGGTACTTGTTCTCCCCGTCATTGCGATCAGTTTTTTGTTCTAGAGCATACCTGGGAACTTTCTAGTTACGGAGATATTGGGGGTCAAAGTTCCAACTTTTTAACAAGTTTTTTTTTCAAATACATGTTTTTAATGTAAGATTCTTACTTTGAACACCTTTACGACCCCCGTAATATTCAATCTATCCACCAGCACAATGTTTTGAGTGCGTTACATTGAGTTTTACCGTAAAATGTGATTTTTCACCCCAAAAAAAAAGTCATTTCCCAGCTATAATTTTTGCGTAAAGTTACTTAGTTTGATGTACAGATTGCTTGGTTGACGGCTTCGTGAAGGGTCCGTTTACACCCTGTATATAAAAGTAAGAAGCTACGGTCCCGTCTAAGACATTTTTTCAGCGTCCTGTTTACGCAAGTACATAATGTTTTTCATGAATACGAAAGCGAAAAGGAACAGTGAATAACTTTTCGTGTGAAACTGACGAATTAATGCCGTAACATAGATTGCTTCGTTTAATTTATTTAGGTTGAGTTTTTTATAAAGAAATATAGAGTCATTAAGGGTCTAATTATGACTGGGTTTATTAACTTTAGTTAGAAACTAACTGTTGATAGCATTTTTTTTTATTTTATAATATTATTTACTGTCTGTTGACTGTGGTCCGTCTGCGATCTGAAATGAAAATAGACTATGCGCTTATTTAGCTCATAAGCACGTCAAGTTTCATAACAATCGGTTAAATGATTTAGGCGGGAAAAGGTAACAGACAGACAGAGGTTTTTAGCAATTACATAACATAACATCACGCCTGTAATTCACGAAGCGTTAGGCAAAGGTGTACCTAATAGTACACCCACATTTCGCCAGTTATATTTAAGTCCTATTGCCATCAATTGGGCACAAATCCAGGCACCGTGATTGCTAGTGAGAAAATCTATGAGTGGGTTTTTACCCAATAAAAATTTGCCCGACCCGGGAACCGAACCCAGGACTTCATGATCAGCAATCGCGCTTGCAACTATCTAGACCGTACAAGACAGTCCAAAAAGCAACAATTATTGTTAGAATGGACGAACACACAATAAAAAAATGTATCGAAAAACGATATAACACTTGGACAAAATTAATCTAAATTGAATGACATTTTCATCATATTTGAACAAAATAAGGGGAAAAAAGCTTACTCGTATATCACTATTTGTTTGGGAATCGTGTCATAGTAGCAAAGTTTAGGTCAAATGTTAAAATCTGTGTTTGAAAAACACAGCGTTGGCTAACGTTTACATTTTCGATGGTTATGAAAATAAAAATCCAGTGAACAAACAAAAAGTTCGCATAAATCAAATAACATCAAACTCATGTCAGAACTTTTCGTTGGTTATTTTATTTATCAATAAACTAGGTACCATATCTATTTGTTTGCTGGTACATAACGAAGTTTTCCCAATTATAAAATTGTGTTCCTTTTTCCATTAGTGAATTAGACAAAAAAAAAAAATTGACTTTTTTTTCTTTTATGGCTATCTACTGCATTTTATAAATTACTAGCGACCCCCGGCTTCGCACGGGTGCAGCGTTGATACACATACTACTCTGTCAAGAAAGTACCGGGAAACGATCAATAATACACAAAATCTTAGTTATTCAAGTAAAGTATGCTCCTTCAGAAACGGTACACTTACGTCAACGAATAATCCAATCATCAAAACATTTTTTAAACGCTTTTTCTGGAATTGAATTCAGTTGTCGCCGCGAATTCTCCTGTCTCTCCTGAATGTCTTCTACCGAATGAGAACGGATCACACAAAGTGACTCTATCTATTGCTGAAAATTGCATTAAAATCCGTTGCGTAGTTTAAAAGATCTAAGCGCATAGACAGCGGGAACAAATTTGTTTTATACTATTTAAAGATTTCAATAATCAAGACTCTCATCCATCATGGTCCGAATTATTCTCTCAATATCGATTCCCGCCATGTTGACTCTTGATGTTTATGCATTGTCTTTTGATTTACCTCGATGTGAGTTTTCTTCTATCCAAATAGCTTCAGTTTTTATTATGTGCCCATGGTGCCATATAAAATATTGTTATTCAGCTAAGATAGGAAGCCATCACCAACGTAGCCAGGAAAAAGGCTCGGCAGTTGATCATAGTTAGACACACCTGGACTTAACTTCACAAAAAAAAAATATCCATAAATATACCTCAATATCGACGTCTCAGTAAGTTTAACATTCCAACGTAATTCACAAACGTCCTTTTTCCTTTAGATCATTTACTTTGACGACGTTTTTATTAACCGAAATATTTTCTTAGGACATTATACGTATTCATTATAAACATCTATACTTTCATACTATTGATCTGTCTGTCCTAGTTAGAAAAATAGCCCTTTGCCCTTGAGCACGCTTTCATAATGATAATTTCTGACATCCACGCGGGTGAAGCAACAGGCAAAAGCTGGTTTATAAGTATTTTCTTCTTGCATTTAAATTGTTTTTCTTATCCACACGATTGAACATCAAACGTAACGTTTAAAGGAATCTATGAGAGATATTTCTTTGCAAGAGTGGATGGTGTGTGCTTATCATGTGTCTGAAAAATTGGAAGAACGAGTGTGGAGTGGAGACCACGGACGGGATGGAGGAATCTGGGTAGGCAACCAACTAGGTGGACAGACGATGATTAAAGTGGTCGGAAGAAACAAAACCGCCAAAAGTGGAGAGATTTGGGAGATACCTATACTCTGCATTGAGTGACCAAAGGTTGAAGAAGAATGTTCTGTTGAGACCTAGACATATTTATTTTGCACTTATGCAATGTATATGCCAGTTGCTCCTGCCAAACAGCAATGCTATGTTCTGAATTTCTGCCATGAATGAAATTGAACCATCTTTGTCACTGTATAGTTTGATACAAAAACCACATATTTGTACTGTTACAATCGTAGACTTGACAATCGTCTACTTCAAAATGAGCAAGCTTTGTTTTAACAAAGACCAAAATGGCATCGCTATCATATTGCATGAAAAGCCAAAACAAACAAACCAAACGCATCGGTACTTATAATCCACGAAGCCTACCCCTTATCAATACCACAAAACACAATATAAGCCACTCCAATCTAAGTGTATCTATTCAACAACTCAGTCAACAACCATAACACTAGCTGGGAACATAAAATTACATTTTATCCGGCACTCAGCACAGTCGTTAATAGGAAAATGTTGGTATAATTCCCGTTTCTGAGGGTCTATAAATTTCTTGAGCAACTTAGTAAGTTAGTACCTACATTGTGTAGGAATCGTATCGTGGGGTGTTTGTCGGAAACTTGAGGGAGACTGATGTGATATGCTTATGTGATACGGAATATGGGAAAATGGAATTCGACTGCCTGATTTTCTTGTAACACTTTTTTCTTTTAGGTACTTGGCTTTTCTGCCGATAAAGTAAAAGACGTAAAGTATAAAAGTTTGAATACAAGGACACTCGATATTATAAATGGGCCTTTTTATTTAACACTAGCTTATGCCCGCGGCTTCGCCCAAGTAGAGTTCGGTACTTGTCCCACAGGATCGTATAACCGGGATAAAAAGTCCTATGTGTTAATCCAGGTTATAAACTATCTGTGTGCCAAATTTCATCCAAATCCAGTCAGTAGTTTTTGCGTGAAAGAGTAACAAACATCCATTCATCCTCACAAACATTCGCATTTATAATATTAGTAGGATGAAGAATTCAAACCACACTAGAGCAGGCATAAGAAGACAGAGTGGTTCAACTTTGTGATTAGTCATACACAGAGAAAAAATTAACCTATAAACTAAGACTGTAGAAATGGGACTATCGGGTTGCGGGACTGTTCGAAAGAGATACCGTGGCTGGAACACAAAGGGGAAAGAAGACTCATGGATGGGTTTTAGTCAGTACGAGTCTGACACTCCCTTCCACTCCGCCCAGAGCGGGAGGGGTCATTTGATGACTTCCCATCCGAAAAAAAAAAATACTGCAGTAAGCTACTAAAAAACGAATCCCTTTTATTTGGTAATTATAATTAAATACCAATCCAGTGTCCCAAAGTTAATTCTAAACAGCTTCTCTCGTCCGTTTTCATCCCTATCTCAAACATAAATTCAAGAATCCAAACACATGTACACCGAAACTAACAAACGAAGGTGCCCCCAGCCCACCCTCACTTAACCCTCAGAATGTATTCGAACACGGATCTTATCTGCATTGTGGCTCTTATTGCGGCCGTATAATGATGTCAACACATTACTGCCGTGTCCCGAGTACCGAGGAGAGCGGTACAATAGACCCGGAATGTATACGTAGACGTAGAGCGTTAGATACGTCTTGGGGACGTAGATTGAAGAATATAGGGTTAACGCTCCATATTTTTCGTGTTATTTTTGTAGTATTCTTTGGTTGGAAACAATACAAGGTTAAGATGATGAAAAAGGCCAACAGAACTTCTTCGCCAATTATGAAGATATCAGAGGCAGTAAGGCGCTTCTCTTATTAGCCTACAAAAGTAGCCTTAACCCAATTTAAGAATTTTAGGTTAAATTATAACAAAAAAAAAATCAATAAATCAATCATTTATTTTGTTAAACATAGGTATGGTTAAGATAATATATTGTCTAAAATATGTGCACTATGTTTTGCCAATATATGGCGTACAAAATCACGGACAAAATTAACATAAACAAGCAATTACAATTGAATACATATTATGTCAGTTAGGTAAACATGCCATTACAATTTTAGATTTATATATCTAAGGCTATCTCTTTAGTAAGCACATACATATAAATTGTGTTAAAGTTTTTATAATGTACAAATGTAATTCTGCAGCACATTGACGGCTTACTGATAATCTGATAACTTCAACCCGAATTCCTTCATAAAAGAGTGCATATTATAAATAGAATTTTCCTGTCAGGTGTTCTTTTGTGCACTATATACGGGGTGTAAACAGACCCTTCACGAAGCCGTCAACCATGCATTCGGTACATCAAACTAAGTAACTTTACGCAAAAATTATTGCTGGGAAACGACTTTTTTTTTTGGGGTGAAAAATTACGTTTTACGGTAAAACTCAATGTAACGGACTCAAAACATTGTGCTGATGGATGGATTGAATAATACGGGGGTCTTGAAGGTGTTTAAAGTAAAAAAATGACATCAGAAACATGGATTTAAAAAAAAACTTGTGAAAAAGTTGGAACTTTGACCCCCAATATCTCCGTAACTAGAAGGTTCCCAGGTATGGTCTAGAACAAAAAAATTATCGCAATAACGGGGAGAACAAGTACCCTTTGGCTTCGTTAAGGGTCTTTTTACACCCTTTATAGACTGCTATAGAAACTAGACGATAATGATGTCCAAGTTATTTTTGTATGGTAGGGTAACAAAGTGAGTGGAAAACCCAGGGAAAGTTCTCTAACATAACATGGTAAAATACAGGCTAGAAAGACAAAAAGAAAACAAAAATATAAAGAAGAAGCTTCTGTTCTATGTAGTTCAATTTACATTACGATACTAGCATTTTTTATACAACATGCTAATAATAGGGAATATCCATGTAATTTTTTCATCGCTTAAATCAATAAAATACAGTACTATCAATTCAAGAAAACAATTAAAAGTTAAGTTCAACTTCTGCTTGTCGCTTTAAAAATATTAAACTCCTACAATTTTCTACGACAGTTCAAATGTCCGTGACTGTCGCGGCCATTCATGTCATGTTATGTGACGTCACTTACCTCTATCTGCCTTGTTTACATCGAATTTTTTGCCGTTAATAGAATAATTTTACTAATTGTATGTGTTTTTTTATTCAAGCAAAAATTGCAATAACAATATTATAATCTTAGTGAAACTTTAGGTAAAAGTGTTTCTTTGACACATAGTATTTGACGGCACTACCGTCGTTATCGAGGACGATGCATTTTGAGTTTGCGTCCCGTTTCACCAAAAACACGCTACATAAAATATTAAATTGTAAAATAAGAGTTGTATTAGAGAATTAAACAAGTGTAACACAATATGTTTTTATGGGCCAATACAAGGCATTTTATAGAAAAAAAAAAGTTTTGTATTTCTTAGATATTCCCTATTACTAGGTTGTTCTTCTTATAACTAATACTTTATAATGTTCCCAAAAGTCTATCAGAAACCTAATTACAAGAACCAAAAATAATTCCTAGATAACGAAAGTAACAAGAAACGCGTTACTTAGCAACACTGCATTTACTCCGCACAAACCCTTTCTTAGTAAGACGTAACACTCATAAAACCCAAAGATAATGTATAAAGGATTAGAAATGTTGAATATTCCCAGGGGTTGAGTCACCAGAAAGTAGTAAATATTTTCTCAAAATATTCTGTTAAACAATAGAGGTTCGAAGAAGTGCTAATGCAGGGTTAGATAAGCCTTCTACCTGAGGTGGCGTAACTCCGGATGTCATTAATAGAGGGTTGAAACGAACTATTATCAGTGGGGCTGATAATGATAAATATTAGAATATTATGCGGTTTTTAAGAATGGGTGTTAAAAAAACAAAAGCAGCGATAGTGTTTTTGGAAATGGAATAATTAGGAAGTGTGAGAATGAAACTTTTTAAATCTTTTGTGTAAAAGTGTAGTATTTTTGAAATTCTTATCGCGTGAAGTGTGCTTTATGCAGCACCAAAAGTTTTGCGCAATAATGAAACATAAAGAGATCGTATACAGAATATATTGGTACCTTTTGCCTGCAGCTTCGCCCGCCTGGCGGTCAAAAAATTTGATCACGCAAATGTATGTCCTATATAATAAATGTATGTTCTTAACCAGGTATATTGTTTGTCCTTCTCAGGCAATTCATGTGCCCTTATCCCAAGATAACCTAAGATATTAAGACATAAAAGAGGACAGGCAAAGTTACATAACATAACATCACGCCTGTTATACCTAATAGTAGGTATACCCACATTTCGCCAGTTTTGTTTAAGAAGTTCCATATAATGGAGAGCGGGCACAAAACCAGACTCCGTAGTTGCTATTGAGAAATTCCTGTAGGAAAAACCCAATAACACTTTGCCCGACCTGGCAATCGAACCAAGGACCCCATGCTCAGCAGTCGCGCTTGC
Source organism: Noctua pronuba (assembly GCA_905220335.1). NCBI lineage: Eukaryota > Metazoa > Arthropoda > Insecta > Lepidoptera > Noctuidae > Noctua > Noctua pronuba. Next base: position 12,326,683 of record LR999902.1, read on the forward strand.
GACCACTAGACCAAAGAGGCAGTCAAAGACGGGTAAAGTTACTTTTTCATTTATAATACACACTTCTTATCACCCATAACGGCTGTGTAAAGTTCCTCTATCACCAAATTCCACATAAAGGTGAAATCGAACCAATTACCCAGTTCCCTCTGATGACCTAATTGTAAACGTTGACATCAACATCCAATTCAACACATCCACGAAATTAGATCAATTGAAATAATTGCATCCAACATTCGCCAGCGCTGCGGCAAAACTTTCGAATGAGCTTCTCTAGCAATTCGCCTGTGGTCGTATGAGACGAGAAGACCGCCCGCATTATGTGGTCGGAGACGTAACGTTGCTGGTTTGTTAATGTACGTACATTATCGTGTTTGCGTTTAACATTAGGTGGTAATTTTGGCGGGTAATTTCGTCATGTATGTGTGTGAGGTGGTTTCGAAACTATGACTATTAACGTTTAGTGGCTATTATAATATGTACTGTCTAGTGCACCTTAGTACCTAACGTTGATGACTGGCTGATTTTCTCAGTCCAGGGTCAGGGGCACTCAGGGTTCATACTTCGTACTTGGCAGGGCAGATGACGATTATTGTGCATACAGGGTGTAAAAAGACCCTTAACGAAGCCGAAAGTTACTTGTTCTCCCCGTCATTGCGATAATTTTTTTGTTCTACACCATACCTTATATTGGGGGTCAAAGTTCCAACTTTTTCACTAATTTTTTTTTTAAATACATGTTTCTAATGCAAGATTTTTACTTTAATCACCTTCACGACCCCCGTACTATTCAATCCATCCATCAGCACAATGTGTTGAGTGCGTTACATTGAGTTTTACCGTAAAACGTGATTTTTCACCCCAAAAAAAAAAAGTCGTTTCCCAGCAATAATTTTTGCGTAAAGTTACTTAGTTTGATGTACAGAATGCTTGGTTGACGGCTTCGTGAAGGGTCTATTTACACCCTGTATAGTGTTACCTTTTCTTCATAATAAAATTTCAGTCAGTCAATCAGTGAGCTGCTTTTCAAGGAAACGTTGGTACAGGTATCCTTATCCTTACTTATTATAAATGCGAAAGTAAGTTTATTTGTTACCTTTTCACGCCTAAACCACTGAACCGATCATCCTGAAATTTTTCGTATACGTTGTCAGCTGTACAGAAACGGACAAAGGGTACCTTTGATCCCGAAAAAAAATACTGTTCCCGAGGAAAACAACCATAACGTTCTTATGCTAATAGATGGCGCCACGTGTCTTTCGAATCATGATTGAATTATTACAAGCAGAGTAAAACCTAAAATTGATTTTCAAATTCTGAATTAATGCGAGTGAAGCTGCGGGCAAAAGCTAGTACTGGATATATTTTTCAATACTAAATAGGCTTGAGTTTGACCGCAACTCGCCTGATGTGAAGCGATGATGCGGCCTAGGGTGGAGCACGGTTGCCTAGAAGAAACCGTTGGAGTTCTGCTAGTTCTGTGACTTGAATATCATTTTATGCTATGACAGGCATACCCTTGTATTTTTCGGTACATCTAGAATTTGTCTGTGCATTTTCAGCCAACGTCCAATAATATGAGACTTTCATTTAGATTTCTACTAAAGTATTCCCTACCTTCTATTTATTAGATCCTGCTGACGGGACGCCACAGTACCTATAAGTATTTGACCGCTATCAAACTTTTTGCCAACTTTTCCCTACAACACAAGTAAAACCAAACGGTATACAGTAAACCACATATAATTTTATTCGTGGCAACAATGTTAAAAGTATTTAAAGAGGAATTCACTTGTGGTCGCTTTGTGGTACGGACCGCCCACGTGGTTGTGGTCATATAAAGTCCCATTTTTGACCCATTTTGTTTAATGGGAGCCATTATGACGTCACAGTATGACACATTAAGGAATGGGGATTAATTTTATGGATTTGTTCTGTTGTAAACAGTGATTAAGGTGCATTAAGTGATGGCAGGTGTTAGTTTTAGTGTTAATTTTATGTACTTACTACGCACAAATTACATAATTAGTGAACTGGGGTATTCCTCAAAGCGCAACCAACTAAGCGCAACTAAATTATTCCTCAAAGCGCAACTATGATGAAAAATATCGTTAATGAATCCATCATACCTATCTCTATTTTTCACCATGGTTGCGCTTTGAGGAATAAACATATAATATTTTTATTTGATTTTGTGAGCGCAACGAATGGTTGCGCTTCGAGGAATAATTTAGTTACACTTAGTTGATTGCGCTTAAAAATAGTTGCACTTTAAGGAATACCCCAGTGAACTCTGTGGAAGTCATCAGTTTACTCATTTAGTTTTAGTAAAGGATAAAGGAAGGAAAAGGGCACGAAGACGACGATGAAAAGACAAATGGCATTTAATTTTCTAATTTAAGAACAACTATAACATAGTATACTCATACTCAAACTGTTTATTTCATTCATGTGTACATTTAGTTGTTACCTATATGTAAGTAAGTTCCAACATGAAACCCGGTTAGGGCACGGCAACATAATAGATTGGACAAAACAAGCATCCAGTGTGTAGGTATACTGGATTGCAAGATACCCTATCTAAGTGCGGCTTCTCTTCACACAAAATATAATCATTTTAATTTTAGCAATAAATAAATAAGCTTTTAAATTCGCGCTAATAATAACACACACAGTATCTACCAAAGTTCCTTTAAAATAATATAACCAAATGTATCCCTTGTCAGCCATATTATCACATTGAGCACCAATTCACAACCAACTCATATAATAAAAATATACATTAGCTGGGAAACCTATAAAAAACGTTACGTAAATTATTTACCAGAATACAACACATACTCTCGCGTTCAACAAGATTTTTCCATTTTTCTCCCTCCGTATTCCGTTAGACATTGCCACAACTGTGATAAAAACATTAGGACACAATAAAACATTTCGTGAATTTTCAAATTTTGTTATGAGTGCCGGTAAAAATTCGAAAGTGCCTCCATAATGGTTTTTATGAGCTTGCTTTGCTTGCGTGATTTACACCAATGAATTTGTGTTGGGAAAATTCTAAAGTCTATTAAATGTGCGTAGATTGGGTGTTTTTGTGATTTACGTCGGCGTTACTTATCTTTGTGACTGTGGCTCCATCTAGCGGTAAATAGAGGTGTTAAGATAAAAGCTCTGTTTTGTTTTTTGGACTGGTGAAGCGAAACTCTTTTAAATAAAACTTTTTTGTTAAGTTATAGACCATACTGAAAGTTTTAAAGAGTTTGTAACATAAGGTATTGCCTTAACCTCATTTTTTACTGCAATATTACTTTAGTATTGTAATTATTTGTATTTATGAGTGATTTCGGCTACGAACTTCAACCAAGGAGTTAATCCTTACAAAGGTTTAATTTGTAATGTTGTACAATAATATATACACGTACCAAGCTTAAAGATGGTCAGTTGTACACAACTTACCAGGTAAACTTAGATTAACAATAGAAACTTTTGCATTGTATTGTAGTTCGGACAAACAGCCCCTTTTTGTCAGCTGACTGTATCGTGTAATGGTAGAAATGCATTTTCAGATAGATAGTGTGCTAATAATTCCTAGACTAACATAAATATTCATATAACAAGTGACAACACTTTCATCACCTCAATGTATGCATCTGATCTGTCTTCGATTGAAATCAAAATATTTTATTTCACATAGGCCAACAAGGGCACTTATGAAACGTCGAGAAAAGGTGCACGGTTTGGGTTGATCGTTTCCTATGGAAAAGAACCGATAAGAAACTCCATGAATAACACCACTGAAACCTGAAATTACTTAGAATTTTGGTGAAATCTATTTCCGTATTATTGACTACACAGAACCTATATTTTTTTAAATAAAATTGTTAAATTGCATTCCCTAACTTTAATCGCACGTTTACTTAATTAAAAGCTTCATGAAGTATGTATTTTTTATATTGAGGTCTTTCTATTCAAATAGTTTAGGTATTTATGTGAACTGCAATGATTGGATTACTTATTTTTAAGCATGCAAGTTCTACAGAACTTTTCTATAAAAATGAATATATTCACTCAGCTCAGAGTGGTTTTAAATCCCCGCATTATGTTTATTTATAGCAAGTAACAGTTGAAAACGTTTATCTTTGTAAACATTCAACGCACAAAACCGATGCAAACGATGATTAAACATAATTTTTAATATCGCTACTCACTACTAGATAGCGCTACTTGCTCTCACAAAACAAGCGAAGAGCTTATGAGGGACGCGGGGGACGAGGGCGACTAAGTTGCGCGCCCCACTGCTACTTACTCGAGTCAAGCGCTCCGCTTGACAGTCGCAACGCAACCGCGCCGCGGGAAGGTCGTGCTACACCTCGCGCCGGTCTATACTTCACGCAATAAATATTTAATACACAAACTGATCTCAAACGATAAACAACTATTCATGAGTGAAAAATTTAATCAACTACAACTATCAAGGACTATTTCAACCACGTACATTACGGACTACAGTGAAGTGAAATGCTAGGAAGTTTTTCTTCAGCGCTCAAGTGTACCACGTACTTTGTTTCGGAAATGGTGATATCGACCCACGGGGTGTGTTTATGAGACGTTTTGTGGTGAAATGAAAAATCTGTGATAATGTACGCTATTACGGCTGTACTCTGTGCGCTGGTGCACGTCGGATCGACGGTGTTGCCCTACGGCTCGGACAAGTGCGTCCGAGTCTCGGACCGCGGCTCGGACGGCAGCGTACTCTGCAGGATACGCACTCTCGACGGTGACGGCAGCAGCATCATCTCAGTGGCTTCAGACACCAGCCGGCTGGCTATCGAGTGCAACCATTTACTACTCTTCGAAAGCTCTCTTAGAGCCCACTACTTTAGCCCAGTTTCGGCGCTCACTGAAATGTCAATAAACAACTGCAAATTGACACAGTTGCCCGACAATACTTTTCATGAACTCAAGAAATTAAAGAAGCTAAAGATTCGTTCAAAGAATTTCGAGTGGAGTCCTACTAAGAATTTAGAATTATCTCTGAACGCTTTCAATGGATTGTCGGAACTGCAGTCGTTGGATCTCGCTCAGAATAACATAAAATTTGTTCCTTCCGGCGTGTTCTGCTCTCTGGAAAACTTGAGCACATTGAATTTGACGCACAATAGAATAAGAACAGTGGGGCAACTTGGATTTGGACAGGGCTGTGGATCGAATTTGCACGGCTTAGATTTGAGCCATAATGAAATTAAGTCACTGCCAGAGGACTCAGAATTACTCAAATTAAGGAGCTTGCAACATTTATATCTGCAACATAACAATATTTCTGACATATCACCTGAAGCTTTCAATGGACTTGTATCAATGAGAGTTCTAAACATATCACATAACCAACTACATACACTGCCAGAAGGGCTTTTTGCTAATGCTAGAGAATTAAGAGAAGTTTACCTAAACGATAATACTCTTTTTGAATTAGCTCGAGGAATATTTCATCGTTTGGAACAGCTGATTGTTTTAGACTTGTCAAGCAATCAACTTACAAGTAGTCATATTGATGACGGAACATTTTTGGGATTGATACGCTTGATAGTTTTGAATTTATCCAACAATGCACTGACAAGAATCGACGGAAAGACATTCAAAGACTTATTCTTCCTTCAAATATTGAATCTCAAGAACAACTCTATTGGCTACATCGAAGATAATGCATTTCTGCCGCTGTATAATCTACATACCCTCAATCTTGCGGAGAATCGAATTCATACAATCGATGAGAACTTATTCAACGGTTTATTCGTTTTAAGCAAGTTGACTCTCAACAACAATTTGCTAGTAAACATAGACCGCAAAGCATTCAAAAATTGCTCGGACTTAAAAGAGTTGGATTTGAGCTCCAATCAGCTTTTAGAGATTCCCGACGCATTATGGGAACTCTCTTTCCTCAAAACGCTCGACCTCGGAGAGAATCAAATATCCGACTTCAAAAATGGTTCCTTCAAAAACCTAAACCAATTAACGGGACTGAGACTGATTGACAATCAAATTGGGAATCTTTCCGTCGGAATGTTTTGGGACTTACCGAGCTTACAAGTGCTTAACATCGCTAAGAACAAGATCCAGTCAATCGAGAGAGGGACTTTTAGCAGAAATATGCAACTGGAGGCCATCCGGCTCGACGGGAATTTCCTGTCTGACATCAACGGTGTCTTCTCGACGCTCGCGAGCCTTTTGTGGCTCAATTTATCGGAAAATCATCTAGTGTGGTTCGATTATGCGTTTGTGCCTAGCAATCTAAAGTGGTTAGACATTCACGGCAATTTCATTGAACACTTGGGAAACTACTACAAGTTGCAAGATGAAATCCGTATTAAGACATTGGACGTTAGCCATAATCGTATAGCGGAAATATCGCCTATGTCGATCCCTAATAGTGTGGAACTGTTGTTTATCAATAATAACTTTTTGAACAATATTCATGTGAACACGTTTTTCGATAAAAAGAACTTGACGCGAGTGGACATGTATGCTAATGAACTTGTGCATTTAGAACTAAATAGTATGCGTCTAGCTACAGTGCCGGGAAATAAAAGTTTACCTGAGTTTTATGTCGGCGGCAACCCGTTTCAATGTGACTGTACTATGGAGTGGCTGCCGATCATAAACAATATGACCGCTATGAGACAATACCCGCGTGTGATGGATTTAGAAAACGTTTTGTGTAAAATGACGAACACTCGAAGTGGAACTCATGTGCCCTTAACAAACTTAAAAACAACAGACTTTCTTTGTAAGTATGAGACTCATTGTTTTGCAATCTGTCATTGCTGTGACTATGATGCGTGTGACTGTGAAATGACATGCCCTCAAAATTGTACCTGTTACCACGATCCATTGTGGAACACGAACGTTGTGGATTGTTCCGGGCAATCTTCAATAGAAATACCGCACAAAATACCTATGGATGCAACCGAGGTATTTTTAGATGGAAATAATATAAAAGAACTACAGGACCACGTTTTTATTGGACGGCAGAAAATGAGATCGCTGTACGTGAACAACAGCAACGTCGAAAGCATACAAAATAGAACTTTTGCTGGCTTGAATGCTCTCCAAATACTACACTTGGGCAACAATAAGCTTAAAGAACTGAAAGGCTACGAATTTCTACAATTGAGTAGTTTGAAAGAGTTGTTCTTACAAAATAATCTCATTAGCCATATCGCTAACATGTCCTTCCTTGGTCTGAAATCATTAGAAGTTTTACGCCTTGACGGCAACAGACTAGTCGATTTTGGTGTGTGGAGTTTTAACAACAATCCTAATTTGAAAGCCTTGTCACTCGGCAACAACCTGTGGTCTTGCAAATGTCGCTACTTACAAGAGTTAACTGCATATTTGGCTGAGAATGCGCAAAAAATCATCGACATTACCGACGTATGGTGTTGGAACGGCGATGCGAAGCCGCCACAGAAAAAAGAGCTCAATTTAAACGGTACAGCCTGCAGCGATTATTATGCTGATAATTCAGTCATCGGAAACATGCTTGTGTCCAACTATGTTCCCATGATGGTCTCGACGCTCACCGGCTTTATGTTAATTTTATTGGCCCTCGTCATACTATTCCTTTTTAGAGATTCTCTGAGAGTGTGGCTGTACACAAATTGTGGCATAAGAGTGTTCTCGTTCTCGGGCGCATTTGAGGAGAGCCAAAAGTTATACGACGCCTATGTATGTTATAGTCCGAAAGATGAAGAATCTGTCGTTCAGTCGTTGGCGAATGAACTAGAAAACGGGAATCCATCATACCGGCTCTGCCTTCATTATAGAGACATTCCACACCACGGCGCTCAGTACATGCAATGCGCGCCGCCTGTCGTCGAGACCGCGGAAGCATCGAAACGGATAATCATCGTTCTAACGAGAAATTTCATGCAAACGGAATGGTCCCGATACGAATTCCGGCAAGGGCTGCACGATGCGCTGAAAGGGTGTATTTATAAACTAGTACTAATAGAAGAATACTCCGTTGTGGCGGATGCGATATGCGACCCCGATTTGCGTCCCTATCTAAAAACAGGGTCGCGGTTACGATGGGGTGAAAAAAGGTTTTGGAAGCGCCTCAGGTACATGATGCCAGAATCGCAGCCGAATCACAAGGCGCGGAGTCACAACTATAGAAAGAGTTTGAATACTTATACTTTAGATTCGTCGGTGCCTAACGGTGGGAACCGTACATTGCCTTTTCCTGAGCGATCACCTGTGTTGGGAGGAGGTCAAGGTGCTAGTGCCCCGCCGGAGTATAGTAGTGAAGTGCGACAGTCGCCATCAGCTGTGAGGCAGACGCAGGCGGTTGCGTATGGGCCAGATGGCAGGCCGATCTCAGATCACATTTACTCCTCGATAGACTCTGATTACTCTTCGCTGGAGCACGGCATGGCCCCGGGCAGGCGGCGGGACATGCGCCAGTGGCCCCCGCCGCCCCCTCTCGTCGACACTGGCAACGCCGTGCAAGCTTACCTAGTCTAGAAGGGCAATCTTGCCCACCTTCCAGTCAGAATTGTAAATATTGTAGATTTTAGTAGCGCGCTGTAAATATTGTAATTATTAGTCTGTAAGTGCTATACCAAATGTATGTAAGTGAACTATTATTGCCTGTTCGTTATCATGTGTATAGATATTAAAATTTTAAAGACTGCTGTAGTATATGATTGTAAATAGCGAAAACAAGTGATCATTCTATATTATTATCAGTAATATGGTTATTTATACAAATAAAAATTAAAATGATGAAGATTTATAATTTTATATTTTATTTCAAATCCCGTATCAATACACTCTATTTACACACCAAGATTTACATAACACTCAAAATGCTTAAATTACTACATTTTTTTTCTGAAACTTTTTATGACCTACACAAATACTTGAATACAGTTTAAAACGCCGACAAAAGAAAATCACTACACACAATCACGTTAAGAGTTAATTAAGTGAATGGCCAAACAAATGGACTCACAGTAATATTAATTTAACAAAAAGCTCAACATATTTCAATCATGATACTGCAAATGTAAACAGAATTTACATATTTATGAAAATCCGATCGTTGTACTCAAAAAACACGTTCACAATACCGCAGTCACGACAGTGTCAATAAATATTATTAAATTGTGTATAATTTTAAATTCATAGACTTTTTCCTGTATAATTATTGCCTTTAAGTGATTGCTTTTTCATTTAATTAACACGCACACATAATTTTGGGTAGGTGTTTAATAAATTACAGTTTGCATTTAATTATAATTATGGTAAATATTGCACACAATGTCATATTATTTTAATTTGCACAAGTGTACACAATGGACTTGTTGACTGCCTCATTGGTCGAGTAGTCGCAAGAGCGACTGCTCAGCTGCTGGGTTCGATTCCCGGGTCGAGCAGTGTTATTTGAATTTTTCCATCAGGAATTTCGCAGTAGCAGCCACGTCTGGATTTGTGCCCAGCGGATGGCAGTATGCTTCCCCTTCTAATACATGGGATTTAAATATAACTAGCGAAATGTGGGTGTACCATTAGATACACCTCTGTCTAACCTTTCGGCCATTACAGGAGTGATGTTATGATAACATAATATCGTACACGATGTAAACAATAATCAGCTGATAACATAACACATTGTATTTTATGTGTGCCTTAAAATATTTTGGATTGATATGATAATATTGTAATGTAACATTATTAAAAGTATTGCTACAATTCGAAACAATCGGTGGTCCCATACATTTGAATCAATTAGGTATTGAACTTATTTTCGGGACAGCTGATTTTTTTTCGCGATGACGATAATTATTGTGAACATGGAGAAAATTGTTCAGTTTGATGGTCTTGTAATACATCCTTAAATATGACCACAACTCACGACACGACCTCTATACAGGATCTACAGCCAACGAACAACAACTACAGTCCATTCACAGTTATTATGCCTGTGGCGGGACTGTAGGTAGCTTATTTTTGACTATGCAATAGTACCTGTCTATTTGAAATAAATGCTTTGAGTTTGAGTTTGATGCCGACGAAAATGTGACAATAAATTAAACTGAACCTCATGACGTTCCCATAAATCCAGTAGTTTAGTCACTGGACATTTTTCATTTTCAGCATTTTCAACATGATGTAGATGAATAGGCTGGCACCGGCAGGTTAACGACCCCCGCATCGATACAAACACTAAACACATGTTGCTAACTCGCTACTTCAAAAACCTTTGCCAAATTCGTTCCTTAAATTGTATTTCCAGATGCGAATTAGTGCAAATTATAGCTAAGGTTGGTGAACCAATATTTATAAATGGTGTATTCGCTAACAGTTTTATGCTATTTAGTTTGTTTGTTAAAATAAGGAAATGATTGTAGTCACCACATAATTTGAAGAATTACTTAAATTCACAAAACAATGCCCGATTTTACTTGTACTAGGCGACACCTAAACAAATGCCTAATAAAAGCGCAAATGTAAAAAATTCAACAGCTCGCTTTTATTAAGGCTTTCGCTTAGGTTTCGTCTAGTATTTGTGAAAACGGGTATTATTCTTCCTACATTTTTAGACACACAGTAAGTCAAACTCCACACATGGTAAATTGGTACTCGATTAACTGTCACATGACATAACATAACATCACTGACTTTTTTTTTCGAATGGGAAATCATCAAATGATGAGCTCTGGGCGGAGTGGAAGAGAGTGTCAGACTTTGACTGACTAAAACCCATCCATGTTCCTTCTTTGCTCTTTGTGTTCCAGGGCCGCGGTATCTTTTTTGAACAGTGCCGCAGTCGAACATCACGCCCTTAGAGGGGACACACACCTTCAGTTTTATATGTGTGATAAAACTGTGCAGTCGATCTGTACAGATAAATCGTACGTTAGTGTATATAGCATATCACATACACGCTTCGATTATCGCTGCACTTTAAACGGTACAGTGCAATCGTTACGATTTCTTGTAGCATGTGTGTCACCCATAAGGGTTAGGCAGAGGTGTACCTTACCTAATAGTACACCCACATTTGCACCCAGTTATGTATAAGTCCCATGCAATAGGGGGCGACGCTGTTGCCATCAGCCGACAACAAACCCAGATATATTGGCTAACACTGAGAAATTCTTGATTTAAAAACCCAATAACACTTTGCCAGACCTGGGAATCGAACCCAGGCCCTCATACTCAGCACTTGCGCTTGCGACGACTAGACCAACGAGGCAATAACTGTCACATGAAAGTATATTGTTCTATAGACACGAAGCCGCTAAGCCATACATTATCGCTCACAACCGTCTATTATTGAACGCGAGCTTTCTTCAGAAACAGTTATAAGATGGTAGAGGTTGTCACCACACTTGACATCCGCGTTGAGATTCATCTTAGCTGTTATGATTACATGCATACTTAAGTATAAATGCTGTAACCATGATCATATTGTAATACCAAATGATTTGAAAAGAGTGACCATGGAGTTTCTTGCCGGTTCTTCTCCATAGGAAACGACCAACCCGAACCGTGCACCTTTTTGTCGATGTTTTATAAGTGCCCATCTGGGCCTATGTGAAATAAAATATTTTGATTTTGAAATGAGCTTAAAGACTGGAATGTTTACAATAATTGAATGAATGGATTGGACAGAGTGGCAACCAATAATACACCCATATTTCGCCAATAAACATTTTTAAATTCCATGGAATAGAGTTACCATAATCATCAGCAAACTTGGTTAATCAATATTGGGATGGCATATTGATTTTACAACTGAACAAGAGAATGCTAGAGCTGGTCATCTTGCACTAATCATTGGCATATTTCACGTTTTCGTCCTATTGTACCTACAGAAATAATAATCAGTCGGCGGGTCCAAAATTTGGTCTCAAGGTCATTTTACAAATGGTCTCTTTAACATTCTCAAGATGATTACTTTTCCAATAACGGACCAGACCTCCAAATCATTATAAATTCAATGAAAATATATAGTTTCATTATAGAATACATATTTCATGAACTCCAGCATAATACAAATTGACATGTCCCTTCAAACTCTTAAGTACGAGAACGTGTGAGAGAAAATACATAATGCCCCATTTCGACTCAATTTATAATATAAATGAGGTTTGTAATACAAAATTTATAATATAAATGGGTTTGAGTGGATACTCATGTTTTTCTCACATATTCAAATGAAGAAATTTTGTGGTAGCTACCATCAATTTGTCCGAGACAGTCTATAATGTGTACCTAATATGCTTTTACATACATTATTCTGGAGGGGTTCTTCATGCGTAGGTTTAGTTACTTGACAGTCAGATATGAGTGTTTGGACAGCCTGTATAATTAATATTGAGAGTCTAGTCCATCATTTGGTTTTCTTCAAGAGTTTACTTACAACTACAAGCAACCTAAATTGTTTTGACTTACTAAAACGTGTGTGTAATGTTGGTCTATTTGAATAGTGGTGACGAAATCATGATTAGTATGCACTTAATATTTCCTAAGAGTTACTTACAAGCTTTTTTTTCTTTGTTATTTTTGGGGGTTTTTATCCTCACGGTTTTGCATGACAATTTATCTGACTGGAACGATAGTTACTTAGTAATAATAATAATAGTAATTAATAGTACTTGTTTCATAATTTAATAAAATAAAGCACTTACATAAGTATGGAAAGTATATAAAATTATTCCTAAATTAATCTGGCACATAATAAGAGCTAATATAAAGTTATTTTCAATCTGATTTGAACTTTATCTATGAAGACAAAAAGGTGAAAATTCAATAAAAGTTACTCAACTGATTCTGTTCCTTTGAAAGTTTAATGAGTGGAATTAATGTCTTGGTTAGGTTGTGCACTGTAGAGGAATTTCACGCGTAAAATAAACATAACATTACTATGGTATATAAAATACATAAACACGCATACCTATAACCTCTTTGATAAAGCGTAGGTATGAAAACATACAACCAGCGTACTTATTGAAAGGAGGTATGGACGTGGACGAAGCAAAAGGAGTGTGTAAGGATCGTATCAGGTGGGGTTATGTAATTTCTGCCTAACCCTGTGAGAAAAAGGCGTGAGTTTGTGTATCTGAAAATGTAAGTCATGTCAATAAACCTTCTTTATTTTCTTTTATCTGATGGAGGTCCACCATTGGATATAAAAAACTTTTTGATAAACTTTTTCTTAAATATCAAAATGAAACAGCTGATTCTTTAGTCACTGCTGTCTGCGCCAACATCCATACAGCAATGTCCCCAAATCAATTTCCATACAAACTTGAGCACACAGAAAGCTATCAAAATTGAATCCAATGGCGCCAAATCTTGGCACACAACACACCAAAATAACATATGAACAAAGAGAAGCAAAGTGACGTATTTTATTGTCAGTGGTACATTATTTACCATAATCGGAAATTCACTTTGGCGTTTGGCCAGTAAGCTTCCTATATCACTTTGGTGGAACGAACAAGATTCGTGTTTTCATTCGGTTTTCGGAATTTAAGAAAAATAAAGCTGGATTGTATTGTGCCAGTTGATCGAGCAATGCAATGCAGTTACTATCGAGGTATGCATCACTCTCGTTGACGAATTGCCGATGATTACTTCTAAACAGATTTTTCAGTTTTAATTGGTCAGAGCTTTTAACATTGATGTTGTAAGTTTTGTAAATAAGTAGCTTAACCAAATAATGGGTGTTAAAAGACAATTAACGAAGGCGAAAGGCACTCGTTCACCCCGTCATTGCTTGGAATCTTCTACTTACGGAGATTTTGGACGTCAAAGATCCAACTTTTCCACGAGTTTTTTTTTTTAGTTTTTTAAGTTATAGCTTTACTTTAAATACTTCCATGACCCCTATACTATACTATACTATTCAATGCATTGAGTCCTGCCGTAAAACGGGATTTTTCACCCCAAAAAGCGTTGCGTTCGAACTAAGTATCTACTTAGTTCGACTATTTCATGAAAAAGTAACTCAATGGGATTACATGAACTTAGAGGGTTGTATCAATGATTGAATTATTAAAATCCTGTAAATACATACGTGTTACGGTCGCGAATCATATTTTAATCGACATACAACTTGCAAATTGCAAATACGTAACATAATTTCACGGGTCACCCTGGCACTTCCACCTTAAGTAATTATTATACTTTTGCCTGGCTAATATAAACCAAAGCATTAGCCACAACAGCTTATAAAGATTTGAGTACCGATAAATCCTATATCATACCCCGTTAGCTCAAAGTAAGCTATAAATAAGTACATTACCCACCATAATCGGTAATTCAGTCTGGCTGACGGCCAGTAAACTTCCTATAAAACGCGATACAAGAATCGTTTCCATTACGAATGAATAATTGTGTCGGACGCTACAATGCTTTGTGGACGCCGTGCTAATGGCTAGAAAAATTAGGGAAACGAGATCGTGGCAGCTTGTATTGAAATATGTTTTTTAATGTTTGTTTGCTATGGTTTCACTGATATAGTAAAATGTTGTCAGTATTTTGGACTTTATAATGTTTACTGATATGACCAGCCAAAAATGGACCCTGATATGGCCAGTAATGGTGAAATGGTCTTTCGTGCTTCCAAACATAACAATTCTTAACCAAATTTTCTTCTCTTCTTCTTCATCATAGGACACATCCACAGAAATTAAAAGCTCATAAATTATATACTTATTTACAATCTTAGTACTCGTCTTTTACTAGACTGTACAGTGAGTTAAAGCAATTTGCTGACCCACCTTTGCATAAATGGTTGAGATTTTTTAGAATATTTATGTTTTATATTATTTATTAATTTTCATTTGTGCAAAGTGTATGTATGTATTTTGTGATATCAAGGACTGGACAATTGCTTGAAAGAAGGTGACTGCTGAGATGACGAGTGATAGTGAAGAATGGAAGACATGCTGCGCCGACTCCAAATAAATTCAGATAAGGACAGGAGAATAATTAATGATGATTGTCTTGATTTTAAACTTGACTAATCGGGAACTGTTCTCAAATATTGAAAGTTTAATCAGGAGAAGATTTTTCTTGATAAAATCAAATCATAATTTATTCGCAAATAATATGCAAGAATCTGATTCACAATTCACTCAGAGCTTAAATTGAAACCAACTTCAACCGGTACACAGTTAAGTTTAGAAGACTAGCTGTCGTCATATTGTCGCAGTTGATTACGCCAATTATATCTCATTGAGCTGATGTACTCAATAACAGAGGAATGTTTGGATTAACAAATTGGACTAATTAACACTGAAATACTTGAGTTCGTTCTGAAGATTTGCTGTAATTTGTTGTTTATTTTCGTCCTGATTTTAGACACTGGTTTCGTAATGTGATTTGATTATTTGACATTGGCTACAGTGTGTACCAACTGTGTAAATTGTCAAAATATTAAGTTTGTATCCAACTAAGATTTTTATTTTTTCAATAGGTATAATAGATCTTATCTCAGAACTTAATACAAAATACCTTTTTTACTGTCATGTTTGCTATCAATAATTTCGTAGACCATGGCCTAAAATGGCCGCTTAAGCAGAATCATAATATACGTTAAAATACTGAAAATGTTCACAGATGCAGTTAATATTAATTATGAATTGTCACTTTGTGACCATTTCACGAATTGTAACGTAGTTCATTATTATTATCGTATTATGATTCTGCTAAAGCGGCCATTTTTGTCCAATTTCAATAGCAAAGTAACCATCATTAGCAACAGCCCAATTGAAAACCAACACCCCTAATGACTTCATCTACGATACGGTCAACCATTAATCACATTTAAAGACCTTTATCCTTAAACTTGCTTTCAAAATCATCCATCGACTATAAGTATTATTTTTTTCCATAAGCCCGTGGCACCGGACGCCACATCCGTTGAGGATCGTGACCAGAGTCAACCTTTGTCAGTCGGCTTAACACAAACTCCTGGGCTTGAATGTTTAATGCCATATTAGCTCATACCGCATCTGATTTGACTATGAAGTAGTGTATTACATCCCGCTCCTCAATTGTTTTAAGTGTTTTGATGGCCAGTTCCTGGTGTATATGGTGTTGTAAATCTCCGGTGTTTTATGTAGTCCTGGTAGTTGTTTCGTTAATTTTTGGAACGGTAGTGATTTGTTTGGCTGATGGACGTGAGGTAGCCGTGTGATAATCAGCTGGTCAGTGTCCGGAAACGACTTTTGATTAACGTAATTCGTATTAAACTTAGAGGACTTATTCTATTTTGGGCTTATTGAAATTTTAAACTTTATTACGTATATGTAAGAACTACTTCGCAGCGTGGTTGGTATAGCAGCTGGATGATAGTTGCCCAGAATCAAATTGAATAGCATGCGAATATCCAGCATTGGACTACTGTAAGCTGATGATGTTTTATTTTTCATGATGATTAGTAAGTACTGATATAAACCTAGCAGTCACTTTAGTGTTAGTTTAACTATGGCTACTATGAGCGAGTTGCGAGGTACCACTTATCAATGGATTTTGATTATTTTATCAGAAATTTCTCAGCAGTAGCCTGGAGTCTGGATGTATGCCCAGTTGATGGCAATAGGACTGACTCGTTGGTCTAGTGGTCGCAAATTCGACTGCTGAGCGTGAGGTCCTAGGTTCGATTCCCAGGTCGGGCAAAGTGTTATTGGGTTTTTCCATCAAGAATTTCTCAGTAGCAGCCACGGTGCCTGGCTTTGTGCCCGATTGATGGCAAAAGGCTCGCCCCTATTACATAACTAAAACATAACTGGCGAAATGTGTACAATTAGATACACCTCTGTCTAAACCTTCGGGTATTACAAGCGTGATGTTATGTTATGTACTATGAGCGTTTTAATAATATATTCCGCTATTTGATTGTTATTCAAACAGCGTGTGAATAGCCTGGTTATAGTGGATATTCTTATAAATATTTGTATATTTGTAATATTCGTTTTTTTTTTTTTTTACTTAGTAATATAGGTAAACTATTATAATTACCTACTGTTCCTCCCTTTTAAACTCTGCAATTTCTGCAACTTAAAACCTGTATAAAATCTACTTTTCATTCTGAACAGATCCCTTAACTTTACTGTCATGTCCCATTCTAAGGGCATTAATAAAGCGAATTTAATGTCGAAACCCTGTTAGAAGATTTAAATTAGGTTTAAAACTGAAACTGAGCTCGTCACCGCGATTCAATTACGACCTCTCAACGACACTTTTTATAATTAAAACCTGGATAGAACTAAATTAAAATAACTAGGTATTTTTTTAATTTATGGTTAACTGACTTCGTTTCTTTGATCTGATATCGCTAGAATATCGGTTTCGACTTTTGAAATCTGCTTCTTTTGATTAATGAGAAATGGTTGTGGTCAATTTGAATATACAGAGTGTAAACAGACCCTTCACGAAGCCGTCAACCAAGCAGTCTGTTGCTGATGGAATAGTGCGGGGGTCGTGAAGGTGTTCAAAGTAAAAATCCTATATTTAAAACATGTATTTAAAAAAAAAAACTTGTGAAAAAGTTGGAACTTTGACCCCCAATATCTCCGTAACTAGAAGGTTCCCAGGTATGGTCTAGAACAAAAAAATAATCGCAATGACGGGGAGAACAAGTGCCTTTCGGCTTCGTTAAGGGTCTTTTTACACCCTTTAGAATTTAACTATTTGAAACTATTTGGCTCTAAAATAAAAGTCTAGATATAACACTGGCTATAAAGAATTCGAAAACGTATTTCGAACTTAGCATTCCATATAATTCAAAAAAAGACCACGACCATCAAAGTAACACTCTAAATTGAAATACGCAGCCATTCCAGACTGATCGAAAGTCTCTATCAGTAGTAACAATAAAAAATAATATACAAATAATATTTTATCACTTCTCGTGTTCAAAGATATTTTGCAATTGGCAGTGTTAAATAAAATACAGACTACCACTGGCCGTTACGTAGTTATTGTTTATATGCAACTGGACACATGGTTACTAAAGCACTCAGAACAGCACGACTGAATTCCAACCTTATTTTCTGAGCACTAAGATTGAAATTAATTGTTTTGAAAGTAACAGCAATATTTTTGAAACCGAACGAGTTACAATCGAACTTGATTTATAAAATAATTAAAAGTTATGTATTTGGATCATGTTGTACTTTTGTTTTGAGTTATTTAAACGTTCGAATATTTATTATTTGTACCAGTTATTGGATTGTATTTTTAATGAACGACAACTTCGTTTATTAAAAATACAATCCAATAACTGGTGATAATTGAAGGAAATGAGTTATTTTGGGCATTCTTCTGAAAGAATCCTCTCACGCAACTTTAAGAAAATATTATTTGTATCCTTCCTTATTCTTTTTAATTAGTGATGATAATAAACCGACTATAAAAGCAAAGGCAGCTGCAGATCAACGATGGTCAAGTCAGTTACTTACATAACATCTCGCCTTGTAATCCTCGAAGGGTTAGGCAGAGGTATCCTTGGCTGCTTCTGAGAACTTCCTGTTGGAAAAACCCAATAACATTTTGCCCGACCTGGGAATCGAACCCAGGACCTCATGCTCAGCAGTCGACCAACGAGGAGGTCAACAAAAAAACAAAGAAAGAGGTAAGTTACAAAAACGATTAAAAAACGCAGGAATACTAACCAACGTTAATTTGACGGCGCCATCTATGTCATAAAACTAATCAAATATAGGTCACGACATTGAACAATAAAAACAAAAAACCGTATAAAATCGAATAACATCTCAGAACCTTTTTTTTTTTTACCGATGGGAAATCATCAAATGACTTCTCCCGCTCTGGGTGGAGTGGGAGGGAGTGTCAGACTCTTACTGACTAAAACCCATCCATGTTCCTTCATTGCCCTTTGTGTTCCAGGGCCACGGTATCTCTTTCGAACAGTCCCGCAGCCCCGGACACCTCAGAACCTTGTTCAAACAATTATTACCAAAACAATTCATAACTGTTGATTGCCATACCAAATCGCGAAGTTCGACGCAAAAGCAATTCCTTTACAAAATATTAATTTTCAAATAATTCACAAACCTTCAGAGTAGCGCCATGATTGAAATTGATGACAACAAATACAAAATTCACTTTACTTGTTTCGCTTCTTGGTAATTTGTTAATCGCTCGCATTCCGTTACGAATTTCCCGAGAATTTGAATGTCGGTATTTAGTAAGTTCGCATTCTGTATCGGTTTTACTGGTTCTCGTAATTTTTATGGTGTGAACCTGTACCTTTGTCAAGGTTTTCTAGTTATAGTACCTAACAAAACAAATAATGACCAGGAAAAGTGAAACGTTCAGCATCCTTAGGATTGAAACAACTAAGGGTGGTAGGTAACATTGCAATACATTTGACTCATATTTTAAATAGAATACATAGAAAATTTGACCTATACCTTCAAAAATTGAGTTTTATCTAGCATTCTCTAATTTCGTAAAGAAATCATTGTGTAATCCAGATATTTGAAAGATTTTTGCTTTTCAGGATAAAATCTCGTTCACTGCAGTAGGGTTATGCGCACTTCGTCCTATTCACACTTCGTCCCGCGTTCACGAATCATCCCATTCGCAGTTAGTCACATTCGCAGTCGGTCCCATTCGCAGTTAGTCCCATTCGCAGTTAGTCCCATTCGCAGTTAGTCCCATTCGCAGTTCGTCCCGTGGAATTCGTTTTTAAGGGGGAGGTAGGTTTATATGTCCAAAATGGACAGGGATAATAGATAAAATGTAATAAAACATCCAAATTCTATAAATCAAGTGTAATAATAATTAAGTATAATTAAATTAAACATAGATGCTAATAGAACGAGTATTATCTTTTTTTTTTCAAAAATAGAACCAATGGATTTTAAATCCTGTTTAAAATGAACGAGAATGATAGTAACTTACGCATAGATGGTGTTCTTTAATCATTTCAAAACCAAAGAGTTTCTAACTACCTTAAACGTCATTAAATCGACAAAACAAGCCTCTAAGCACCACTAATGAATACAAAAGCTGTGTAGCGAATGCAGGTTGATTCAACGAGTCATTAATTTTCGCCATGACAGTGCAATTTCAACTGTTTGCTATAAATTAACAATACTAATATTTGACCAATGGATAACGATAAAATTTAGTCGTGGGTGTTATACAGTTTCTGCGTTTGTATTTGTTTTTCATATTGCCATTGGATGTTTTTTGGCTTTCAGGATAATTAAGGAATCGTCGTGTTCGTGTTCATGTTTACTGGTGGGTAGCCTGAAATTGTTTACAGATAAACACTCATTTCAATAAGTTATCATTGGCGAGCAGTAATGGACTTTGCAATAATTATGTAAGTTATTTTAATTTTTTGACTGCTACATTGCAACCTACTACCTACTGAGTGATCGCAATCACAACTACTGAGCATGAGGTTCCGGGTTAGATTCCCGGCTCGGCCAAAATGTTATTGGGTTTTTCCGTCATGAATTTCTCAGTAGAAGCCACGGAGTCTGGATTTGTACTCGGTTGATAGCAATAGGCTCGCCCCCTGTTACATGTGACTTAAACATAACTGGCGAAATGAGGGAGTACTTATACACCTCTGCCTTACTCTTCAGGGATTACAAAGCGTGATG
This sequence comes from Noctua pronuba, assembly GCA_905220335.1. Lineage (NCBI taxonomy): Eukaryota > Metazoa > Arthropoda > Insecta > Lepidoptera > Noctuidae > Noctua > Noctua pronuba. Next base: position 12,347,346 of record LR999902.1, read on the forward strand.
TTACGTTCAGAGACGCATAGTGTTACTGAAAACAGTCATAAGAGTCACAAAGTCTTATCACAGCGACTTACTTCTATTTATGAAGAGTCATAGAGAACTTTTCACTTATTCAAAAACACAGACATGATTACTTTTATGATGCCATTAAACGTGATGAAAATAATTTCTACTGAGCTGTTAACATAAAGTAAATTCATCACTTCAGTGCAGAATTTTTGTCAACTCCGCTTTTACCTGAAACTTGCTGTGACTCTTACGAGGAAACTTGGCATCATTTCCCATGTCGTTAAAACCTGTTTTTATGGGCATTCTCCTTACAATATTCTTATTTTTTTAGTATGTTAAGTGTTACATATTTACATGTGTGTATTTTTTTTTTCGTTCTTTCTTACAAAGGAAGAAAATCTGTTTATTCTGCACAAATAAAACATACGTTACAAAATAACAAAAAGTAGCCAAAAGCTTCGTACAAATAATAGTATAGTTCTGTTTTTCAGATCCGAGGTAGCCTACGATTGGTTTTAACTCTATAAAAGATCGGACCTGTCCTAGTTTTCCAAAGTTTGCTCGGACCCAGCATCAGCAATATTGCTTGATCGATTTTTTCCTGAAACAAGACTAAAACTTCTACTGAAAGTAGTTCACCAATTTGTTTGAAATTATTTTGCTCGAGTCAAGTTTTTGTGTGTGGGAGATTTGTGGTAAAAATTGTGTAGTAATACGGAAGTTCCACAATATATCATTGATCATATCACTTCCATTCACAGAAACAAAACAATCGGTCCTATAGATGATAATGTCTAACTTTTTTACATAATCATTATCACAAACAATAAAAACATTAATGGCAAGACGCGTGCGAATGTTTTTGTACATTCAATCGTCACACCCATAAAACTTCTCAGCGCCATTCATTCACTCGCTCTAATATCATTCACACATCATTTGCACTTGTCGTAAAAAAATCCATTCAATCTTTTGATCTAGACCAAACTTTCACTCTGTGGTTTTCGAAATTCGAACCATACGTTATTTTAAACGTTACTAAATCGGTTACGCTCCAGTAGGAGTATTCTTTATGTCGTTACTTTCTCTCTATTCAATAAAATGGCACTCATTACTGGACTTTCCATAATTTTTGGATTTTTTGTCCACTCTGTGACTAAATTGATGTCACGCATTCATTTAAATATTGAGAGTTTCTCCAAGGTAGGAAATGAAGCGTAATTTTGGTGCAATTTTGTTAGTGCAGACGAATTAAGACGCACATACAGTACAGTTTCTAGTAATTCTTAAAATTACTTTTATGAAAACCAGAAATAATATTCTAAAGAAAAACTAGGAAGTCTAATTGGTCCTTTTTTTTGGTCAAAAACAAACTTGCATTCACTATTTCAAAACTTTGTTTCTCTAAAGCTAATTCGCATGTCGATTGTTGGCATGAAAGCCTACTATCGTTCCAATCCGTGTTACAAACACCTAGTTTCATAAACCGGTTGTTTTACCTTAATCTGGTAAAATAATTGTATTGTGCAATTTATCGGCTTTACGCATTTAATCGATTTCGGCAAGAAATCGTTGCAATTGACTTTCATTTAATCTTTGCATGAGTTGTTCTTGAAAAGATTAGGTAAATATGAATAACCTAGTTACGAATTAATGTGACGATGAATGCAATAGATCCAACACTACATATAAATCTTAAATAGGGTAAATGAAATGGTGAAGAAATTCCTGATAACGATTTTTTCTACCCATTCAGGACCTTTTATCCCAATAAAACAAAAGCATTTCTCCTGCACTCCACGCATAGCACAAAAAGTAAAAAAAATACAACACAATAAAAAAAACGAGACTGCCCAAATGTTTTGAAGCGTGATTTTAATGCACCTTTTATAGCATCGAATAAAGTGATTACCACTCGTCACATTATCGATACAAAAGGTTCATCTGAGCGTGAAACACGTTTCATTTCCAATACGTTCAACACGCGCGTCACACGAAACTAAATCAACTTTAACATCTGAGCAGCCAGTCTTTTCGCCACGTCGACGTCTAAGTAAAACAATTGACCATAAAATTGTCCGTACGTGTCCCTCACAAAAAGAGAAAGCCTCGCCCGGGTCCATTCTAATGTCCCGTTTCTAAGAACATTATGTCTTATTTAAGAGATACGACAAAAAAATAAAATAGCTCGCGCCGTGAAAGAATAAGGCGAAATGGGCCATAAACGCTGCCCCGTCGTATCTAAAGACAAAAGTCGTAGAGCTACCGGCGCACAAATATTTGGGATGTTGTAAAATGCGTTTCTAAGTTTATTGCGACATTGTTACACATAACATTTTTTCCCATTCAGCGAGGTTTGACAGCGGAACAATGGTAATTTCAGCTTCTGTTTTATAATGAGGAGCTGAGCGACAAAAGCTGTACGATATTTTCGGATGCCCGCCGTTACGCTTTTGTTTTGACGATGCTGACAAAGGTCTTATTATAATATTGTAAACACGAACTTCATTTCGAAGTTAAGCGGGTTCCGTAAATTGCATAATTCTTTATCATTTCTTTTCTTTTTGTCGTTCCTTACTGTTATGACTACGACAACGGGTCAGTGTTGCATTTAAATTTCCTATTTTATATTCCTTCCTCTTGGTCTGTATATCAAATCAAAGAATAGTAGCATCGTCGCATGTTCTGAATTCGAATCAGCCACAATTAAAATGACAATGTCTATATTTTTTGCGTTATCAAACTCCATAACTTTTACACCGAAGTGTTATTAAACGAACGATGGTATTAATTCTCCAGACTCAAAAGATAGCGCCACAGATTATGCGACAAAAAAGTCGTAAGGGGTGGTTTAATCGGTTTTTTTACTGCTGTCGGCATTACACATGCGGAACCGACAGACCAGAACCGATGTTCATGCTTCAGGCCGACAGTGGCTTTGAAAAGAGCGGTTGGGACATTCAGTTCTGTGATGTCATCAAATTGCTGCAGTGTGTCTCATATGGTTGTCATGTTACTTTAGGTTAAATATTTTAATGAACAGAAAGAAATATATTTAACAGAAGCCGATTTTAAAACGGCTTACATTGAATTACTTTACTACAATTACTACAGAAGTAGAAATATTATGGTAGACCAGTCTACGCAAGTTAAACATCAAAGATTTACAGTCAACAGTTACCAATATGTATTTGCTTTTATTGCTCTTCTGGCCAAAGTGAATTTAACACAACAATGAAAATGACAGTCATAAAAGACAAAAAATAAATGAGCAACTACGTTATTTCAAAAGGCAAGGTCAAAAACGCTACCTCTCTTCTACCCATTAAAGCTACCGCTATTTTTACAGCCCCAGCGACTTTTATTGTACAGAGAAGTGAACATCGGGACTATTCCGTGACGTCCTGTTTATGCCAAACAGATTCGAACGTATCCCGACCCTATTCGAACTATTCGGTCTATTCGGTAGCTGTCGGTACACATCAAATAAAATTTAATTCGCCCATTGTTTGCCAGGGTTGCTAGTGTAAAAAATAGTTGGATTGGAGGACCAGTGGAGGTTGTAATATGTGAAGAGGTTTTAATGCCATGATTTTTTGCTCATGATGAATAGTAAAACTTATAAACTTATTGGTATGGAAGGTGCAAGAGGTAATAGCAACGGGTGTCGCTATTAATAGATGTATGATCTTTGTATGATAAGCATACCACATGCAAAATGAATTCATTCATACAAAACAGTGACAGTGTTTGAAGAGTGGCTTCTACAACACTTTGAGAGATTCGTTTTCATATTCTGTTTACTGAGTAGGAATTTACGATAGTCTTTGGTGATAAAATGCAACTTGCCGGCTGTCATTTTTAGATCTTTGACAGTCGTTACAGGTGGTCAGTGGCCCAAAAAGTCAACCAACCAGTCTTACCAAGGAGTACCGTATTACCCAGTACTAACTGGGTTGTGGAGGTCAGATAGACAGTCGCTCCATGTCAAATACTGGTATTCAGCTGCAGCCGGCTAAACTGAAAAGGCTAGGCAGATGATGATGATGGTGATAAAATGCAACTTGATTTATTTACCAGATCCCTGAGAATATCTTTGCGTTAAAAAATTCCACCATCCCGCCATCTTCCCATCTCGATGACCTCCCTCATTTAACTCATAGAATAGCGGGAAATCGTTACCAACAAACACATGTTTATCTCCATTCATTGCTAGTTTATTTGAAAAGTTCCAGCCAATTGTGTCCCACTTTCGTCGTAAATCATTCTAGTAGGTACCTACTCCTGTTGCTTGTGCTACCGAAGTTTGGCTGTTCGTTTTATGATTCTTTTGTTTAAAACTTTTATTGGCTCTGGCCGTTCCAAAACCTAATTTATTCAGGAGCCTTAACCATCAGCCTTGGAACTTGCCTACTTCGAAAGGTCCCAATCTCCCAATTCGCTTTTTACGTTTTACGATAATTTTTTTCTTCACCGTGTAAATGTATCGGATTGGAGTAAATGGGTGCTCCGTTTAAGTTTGTGCTTTTATTGTTTTAGTTTTTAATTCTGTGTTTATTTATTTGTTTGTCAAACTTGTCTTTTTTAGGACTTTCTAAAACTGTTTTTGCTTTACAACTTTATTGTCAATACAGATAGTATTGCCCTCAATAAATCAGGGTACTTGACAAAAAATCTCACCAGCGAAAGATGAGATTTTGTAAAATAGAGTGACATTAAAATGTATCAGACAACCATTTAAAAAAATGTCTAGTCCACTTGGATAATTTTCAAATAATTTACATACGTCCACAATCCACATAGGTGTGAAGTGCTTTCAGAAAGGGAAAGTAAGAGCCAATATTTTCTCACCAAATGGTCAAATTCAATTCCAAATATTTTCAATAAACCACACTCGTAATCAGCACCCAAATGGCTTTACCAAATGAAAATGTCCAAACCTATTAGGGCTTGCGTAATAGTTCGGAAATTCTGTTATCACTTGATAGACGAGTCCTAATAAAATTTTATGTCACACTTTCTAATAACCGTAACGTAAAGATAAAGCGTACTCAATGGAATGACTCTATTCAACTTTGACATTACGTATGCAAAGAGCAGTAAACCAACTTGCTCGTGATTCGTGAGTAAGGAATTCATTAGTGGAGACGGAGTTATAAAGCTAGTAATTTACATTTGGAAGTTAAAGAAGGAGATTTAGTTTAAAGTTAAGTTCAATGAATCTATCATGGGATGCTGATTTATTTATGACGACAGTTTGAAAACTGAAAACGGATGGACTAATCATCATCTGCCTAGCCTTTTCTCAACTAAATATTGGGGTCGACTTCCAGTCTAATCGGATGCAGCTGAATACCAGTATTTTACATGGAGCGACTGCCTATCTGACCTCCACAACCCAGTCAGTACTGGGTAATACGATACACCTTGGTAAGAGTGTTTGTCAGACTTTTTGGGTCACTGACTACCTAACGACTGTCAAATATCTACAAATTACAAATTACCTAAAGATCGACCCGAGCGGCTGTTATATTTAGCCACGAGCTCCTCTTAGGACTAATAAGGTCTAAAATTTAAAATTAGCAAATTAGACTGCAATTTATTTTTAACAATGTCAGATGTGTCAGTCAAATATACGAGAAAAAAAGATTTGTGATTAGTTTAAAGAAAAATGATAATTTTATCGCTTACAAAATCCCCCAATGATGAACCAATATTGACTTACGCATCTTCTCTTGTTCAACGCCGCTTGCATACGTCGATGCGGCTTCAAAATACCAAAGTAATAACACAACGGATTTCTTAAAACATACCTAATGAGTTTTTAAAGTTATTAAGGCAAATTACCATTGAAACGATGCTGGGTTCTGAAGGTGTGTAATAAGTAACCATGATGTGTTGTGGGCGTTCAAAATGCTCAGATTTAAGCCGCTAGAAAGGCTTCTGTACTGCAGCCGATTAGCCTTATGATTTATTATGGGCTATCTCAGTTTTTGCTTGCTTGACTGATCTTTGGCGGCTCTTGGGCGAGTCTGGGTGATTTGTGGAGCTTAGCGAGTGATGTGTGGTGTAATTGCTTCGAGAATATGTGCTGTTTTTGTTTCGTTAGTCAATTGTTTTGGTGATGTTTATGTTTGGCGTTTTTCGGGGATTTGATTTTTGCTTTGTCTTGATTTGAAGTCGAGTGGAACTAAGTTTGTCGCCTTAAAAACAGTTAAAGGCAACCACTTTTTGTTATTGAAATAATTAATAAACTTCTTAATGACTCAAGAATCCAATTTTAATAAACGCCAACTTATTAAAAAACAGCAAACTCGAAGACATTATAAATAGTAAACCAGTCAAAGTTTGTACAGTTATGATCAAAAGTCGTTCAATATTGTTACGGAATTTTACTCTCATTCATTTATAATGTAGTACGTAGGTAGGTACAGGAAACAAACTTGAAAAAAAACTTTATCGATGATCGTTTAGGCCGAGCGGTACCACCGAAATGGTTATTTAATGTGAAAAAATTATAGAACTCTTTTTATTTGGAGGTTCTGGTTATGACTGACTTAATTACCGGTTTACTATGATTTATTATATAATGCAGGAATAATTTTTGAGGCAGTCCAATGACGTATGACTGGTCTCTCTGGGAACAGGTTGAGCCGCCGCTGGCGTTACGGACACGGGCATAGAGTAAGTAAATGTTTTATGGAATGTTTTTTTTAACACATTTATTATACGGACACGACGTAAAACTGGAACATGGAGTAGAGGCTGCAGCTGCTTGCAATGACATCATGCAAATAAAATCTAAGGCAATCAAGCTTTTATGAAAAATAGAAAATTTAGATTTGGAATGCGCCATGAAATAAAAGTAGCTGTAGAATTGGTTAAAAAAATAAAGAAAAAACATACTTCGTCAAAGTTAGGATTAGTTTAAGTTATAACTTTCTTTTATACTAAATAATTATACGTATAAAAATAATATCCTAACTTTTTAAGTTACTAAGAAATAAGTCATATTTTTTCTTTTGGCTTTATTAAAGTTTTGTACGAAATATTACTTATGGCAAAAGAAAACGTAATTGAATTATAGCGCAGCTGCTTTTGTTCAATTTATTAAAAATAATGTTGTAATTTCAAGACGTATGTATTTTATTTTATGTTGTGGAGTAATTGCAATAAGTACTATTGCCCATAAAAATACACCTTTTATCAGCATAAAATACAGAAGGTTATTTAAGTTCTATTCAACCGATAATATCTGAACAAATAAATATTCTTTACAACTTAATTCTATACAAACACATTTTATCGTGTAGTAACAAGGTAAAATGTTAATGAACATAATTCAGAGAGCTATCGCGCATCTGCATCGCTAATCTATGCGGTATAGCGTATGCCTCGCCTTTCTACTTGCGCCTGAGTCGGCCTGAGCTGCTCCGGTTATAAATAATACTATAATGACAAGGAATTACCCTGTTCTGCCACACTACACGCTAGACGTTCCCGTTCTTATACTAGTTCATTATACTCAAGGTCCGTACCTACTTACGGTTTTATATAATGTTAGGAATTATTGAGAATGGAAATTCTATGTTGCGAAGAAATTATTCTAGTGTAGTGTAGATCGACTTTAAGTTTAGCTCTTGGGTCTGTTGGTTGTTGTTATGATGAAATTGGTGGTGTGAGCTTTGGTTGTTTTATCAATTATGTGGGGTTATAATGTTGTTTGTTTTAGTTTACGAGAAATATAATTTTGAACCTGTCTTGCACTTCAAAAAAAGCTTTTATTAAAATAAAAAGAAGAAAACTAAGTTTATCTTTCAACATTGAATGCGTATACAAAGTTTTGTGTTCGTGCTATTAACCGTTGAGGAGTTATCTCGTGAGGACGCGAGCCTGGCTGCAGGATCAAGTCATGTCTATCATAAAAATGTATTGTCACCAGCACCATAGATGTATGCAAAAAATAAGCTCAATCGGTTGGAGGAAACTGGTTTGAAATTCAGTTGCAAGATTTGACCAATACATACTAACTAATAATAAGACAAGTTAAAAAAAAATAAAAGCTTATAATTGGGGCGTTTCAGCAAGTTGCTTTACATTTACTATGTTTTCGTTTTCATGTATCAGGAAAATATTTATTGTAATGTTTTTGTTATAACCCATCAAAATATCCTAAAGATCAATAAGCCCTCTTAGTTCACTAACTTAACCAAAACATTTGTCATTTTGGTTGTTGTAGATTCTGGAGATTAGTTAACGCCCTCTTAACAAATTCTTCCCGTAATCTACTACATTGTCCATCACAATGGCGGATCAACACTAAGATTACAAATATTACAATACCCTAAGTTCTGCAACAGGACAACAATCAATTGTCCACTTCTCGGAGCTCCTCGAATTACCTGACGTCATAGATCTCGTTTACCACACAAGTGGTGATTATTTATCGGCCCGTCTGAGGGTGGAACATTAAAACAATGTTCTTATAAGAACATGAGCCGTTAATTACGAACAAACATGATGCTTATGACGGTAGTGGTACGGGAGTTGGGACTTGGAACCAGTCCTGTAAGGTTAATTTGTGTATGTGTGTGTGTCATGGGTAGCTTGTATGTCAATGTCATGTGAGAAGATGCTGCATCCAATTAAAATGATTAAGAGTCTTAATGTGGAAGAAGACAATAAATTTGAAAAAAAATATAATGAAGACTCTAAAGTTGTACTAAGATGGTGAATAGAACGAGAAGTCTGCTAGAGTTAGTTTAAACTAAGGGTGAATTACACCAATGTTACATGAACATTTAAACCACGTTCAGAACCTGCTGACAGTGCTAACATTCCAAAGCAATGATGACACTGATCTAGATCGCAGTTTCAAATGTCATGATCGCGTTCAGTTTAGTTGTTGATTCCAGCCATATTTCCAGTTCCAGTAGCAAAAAAAGTATTCGAGAGGTGAATGTCATCATGCTTTATATTTTATTGATGATCGCACTTATAACGGTTGATAACGGCATGATATAAATCATCCAACTAGCCAAGAAAAATGCCTCAGGCTGATGACGGGCAACAGCATCCTTAGTGTGAGAAGAGACTTTAGGCATTAAAAGTATCTGTAAAAACCAATTTACACAATAAACTTCGTATAGATAATGATCAGTAAGTTTTCATATAATTATCCAGAGTCGTCACGCAGTGGGTGCCAGAAGACGGGCGCCGTCGCCGAGGGCGGCCTAGAAAACGCTGGCGTGACGACCTAGAGGCGTTCATGAGAGATTGACCAGAGAAAACCGCAAGGACAGAAGAGTGGAAGGCTATGGGGGCTTTGCCCAGCAGTGGGATAATGGTGGCTAAGTAAAAAAAATATGTATATCATGCGCCAACCCCAAATAAATTGGGATAAAGGCAAGAGAATGATGATAATAAAGGAAAACTGTCTCAGGTATGGTGATCAGAAGTCTTCTCTTTCTATTTCAACATAGAGAGAGGCAATTGCCCTGCTTTTGAATAATTACAGACCAATATTATTACAATACCGACTATGACTCACACACAACAGAAGACGGTTATGTTATTATATTATTCACCCAACGATAGATTGTCTTATTATTTGCATAGAACGCATTTCATATTCTAGCCACGCTCCGGGCCTGTAATACCACTGTCGGCTTCTGTTCGTGGCTGAAAGGACCATTGTCCACAGCGAGTCCGGAATACCGCTCACGTGCTGTGAGTAAATACAACGGTTTTGTATTATCACACTGGTTATAATCAATAGTTAACTAGTGCTTCTATCTTTGTATTGGTGTTGTAAATTTTGATGCCTAAAATGCAAGCGTAAATTCTTCTTTATAATGTGGTTTCAGACTCAAAATGCTGAGGTGCAGTCACTAAATCGACCATTTTACACCTGCATCAAACTGTGTATCGACTGCCTTTCCCCTAAAATATGTGTCATTATGTTAGCAGCTGGGTTGGTTCAAAATGTTAAATGCCTTTGGCTTAATTTTGACATTACCTTTGCAAAAAGTAGACATTCTGCCTTTTCCGTCGACTGTTTCTCATGTTTGATCAGTACATCGGAGATTATCAGTAATATAGGCTTATAGGCTTTCACGTATTAGCTGATATGGTAATTATATCTTGTCTTGTTTACCGCGGTTTTGGTGTTTGATTATCAGAAGCCTTGTTTAAACTGGAAAGGAACATGATGTGTAAGATTTGTGGAATGATTGCTTCTTGCTCAGTCTTACACCTGAACAAAGGCCTTTCCACAACTACAACTAATGGCTCATATTAAACATACTACAAGACATTCGCAGTCGATGTAACATTCCGGACCATTAACACACCATTTTCAATTACGCTTACTGATCTAACAGCAGCAACACTTTAACATTCCACCCCATAAAACGTAATAGGATACTAACAAAACTATCAATCCGTAACTGGAAATAAAGAAGTTACTTTGGAGGCTCAGCACAAATGCACGAAACATACGCTATGCATATAATGCTCCCACTACTGGCCACACAAGCCTTCTCTCAATGAAGATAGATATTCGTCGTCGTGGCGTTGCTGGTGGCCTCAGACAGGTCCCTCAAAGTGCACGTGGAACCACACATAGTGCAGGATAGGAGGTGAGCCATAGTTTGCTTTGAGGCACCGCAATCACACATGGCTTCATCGGTATACCTCCACCGGACCAGATTGTATCTGCAGCGGCCCACCTGGCTTCGCAATCGGTTTAGGGTCTTCTAGGTGGGCCATGGCAGCAGGTGTTCCGGTGGAAGTCTTTCCAGAACTTCGACAAAATGTGTCGGTGGGGGATGTCTTAGGAGCCACAACTGTTTTATTGTTGACGACTAATGATTTAGTCGACCTAAGGAAGCTCTTCCGACTCCTCCTGATGGGTAGTCATTCAGTGCAATGCGGGTTGGTAGACATTACATGTCTCCGAATTTTTTGGTTCTAGGACTTGTCGGTTTCCCCACGACTACGTAAACTTAATGAAATTCAAACACTATCCTTTAGCATTTAGATTTTATTTTTGCAGCAAGCACACTCAGTATATTATGCAGATGTGAAAAGAGACATAAAACTATGTAAATATGACTTACAATTAAGTATTAATTTTAATTTTAAAATTGTACGAATGTACGTTAGGCCGCACGTTCGTGCTAGACCCATATAATGTTTTAAAAGAGCTACCACAACAGTTTTAGATCCTATGTCGAAGTGTCGTGGATACGTGCGACACGTAACAGCGCCGGTTTACTACCAACCAGTCGTTTAACCTCGACTTGCATCGGTAACACGATTGCTTACGAATCGCAGTTGGTTTATGGCCATGCGAATGTCTTTGAGGAATAGTCCAGGAGTAAATTGAATCTGCGACCTAAGAGCTTTTTTATGTTTTACTTTTTTGCAGTATAAATTTTAACATATTCATAGTTTATATAATATTTCTTTAAAATGACAACCTCCTATTTTTTCGTCGGTTAAAATTGAGAATTGATTTGATCAAAGCGAGTGTACAGGATAACATTTCATCTGATAGAGAATAGTAACCGCCGTCTATTAGCAAACCACAAAATAAAATGTTTCAAGAGGCGTTTAACTAACGAAACATTGCTAAAAAAATGATAAACATTATTTTTCGAATATCTACGCAAACAACTAAAAAAACTCCGAACAATAACACTTAGCAGACGATCATAAAGGATCAAAAACCATCACGTAAGAAGCATGCGAATCGTATAATAACACCACAATTTAAATTTAAATAACATGTTCAAGGATCTTAAAATACCGACTACCACATACAATCCAGCCTAGATTTCTTCCAAGATAAAATGTCTAAAAACAAGTAAAAACCAGTAAGTGCATATTGAATTTACATAAACGGAAAGAACTTCGTTTTACGTCTACTAATTGCTACTTATCCGTATGTGTAGGCAAGGTTGAAAGTCGTACTAAACGTTTTTCTGATTGAAAAGGAATTCCGGAGACTAAGGAGTATAAGGTTTAATTATCCCATGATTCACTTTTTTTTTCTTGCCTGCTCAGTCCCACTCCTGGGCAAAGGCCTCCTTCCAATTCTTCCATTTCTCGCGAACCCGCCCCCCTTCCCGCCGTCCCTTCCAGTTCTGACGGATCCTGTCCAGCTCGTCCTGAAATCATCTTCGCGGCCTGCCACGACACCGCCTCAGTGTCAGGGCACAAGTTTCCTGCTATTTTGATTCATTTTGATGCAATCATAGTGGCTCTTTCTGGACCAGCGGCGATCTTCAGCGGCGACGTCTATCCTCAGGCACCCATTGCGTGCAGACCATAGCTATAATCTAGGTGATTAAATAGATAGAGCTCACGATGGGTGATGCAAGCGTACTGTCTTCAGGGATAGGTTTACTCATTTTGTTCCTGATACTTTCTTCAAAAACCAGTCTGGATGCTAACTAACATTTTTCTTGACTGAGAAACATGACTAGTAAGAATGATTGCGATACAATATTTCCAAAAAAATCATTTCATTTCAGAAATCTTCAATTCCTGAGTGAACAAATTATTTTTTGGCACATTCCAGTTAGTCATTGCCAACCAGCATTATCATCATCAAGTCACTTTCTCAAAAATAACTGGTATTTACCATCTATCTGGTGTTAAAACGGTAATATCCACCTGTCACAACATAAATACCTCAAACGGTCACGTCTAACTATGATGTCTTTACGTGTCATTGCGTTTTGCTGGTCATCTAGAATTACCGTTGAAAAATCTCATGTGCCAATAGTTTCACCGTCACTATACAAAACTAGAACACAGCAATTGATACTTGCAAATATTTGCTATCATTTTTTTTTTTATATAGAATACATGGCTTTTGGCTTTTATCCGTACTGTTGCAATTTTCCTTTTGTTTGCGTGGAGTAAACTACTTTTCTTTCTTCTTTCTTGAGGTCTCATAACTGCTATTATTGTCTTTCATCCTGATCTTGGAAATCTGAAACAGAACAACATCACGACTCTTATATAAGGCGAGCTTAATCCCGACGGGCACACATCCCGACTCCGTGGCTGCTACTGAGAATTCCTGACGGAAAATACCAATAACACTTAGCCCGAACTGGGAATAGAACCCAGGACCTAATACTCAGTAGTGACTCTTGTAACCACTAAATCAACGAGGCAGTCAAACAGGAAATATTCTTCATTAATTTCTCACATCCTAGGACTCCATGTAACCTTCACAGGTATTATCAAATTGCCGTTACAAGACCATGGATAAAACGCAATCAAGGCAATATATCAGGTTTGGATATATTCAGTGCAGTGTATAAGTCATCTATGGAGAAACAGGTTACCCTCGAAGGCTATAAGATAGTGAACTGTCACTAATTATGCACTGGAATATTTAATCCTGATACAAAATGATTTAAGCTGTGTGAAATTTAAGATGCCAGAGAAGGGATGTTTTATTATCGTTGTGTCAGCTTATGTCTACTGCTATAGATATAACTCTTCACGATGTAAGATAATGTCAAAATCGCAAATGTTCTGGTTATGTTAATGGATAATGAGGTGTCTTCATGAAATCAGAAAATTGCTAAAAACACCTTTGTGTCTTTGTATCTATACAAACGCATGCAGGTCACAATAATGAAGTTTATTGAAAAAATAAGTAGGTATTGTTTTCAAAAGAGCTGTTGATCAAAATCTGTCAGCCCATCAACAGATATAACAGATTACCGAAATCACTGATCTGCACCAAAAAACTAGTTCAGTATCACAAATTATCATCTAATATAATCTGACTTGGCGTTTCCCAGCTATGTTGGGGTTTGCTTCAAGTCTACCCGGATGCAGCTGATTACCAGTATTTTATATGGAGCTACTGCCTATCTGACCTCCATAGCCCGGTTAGTTCTGGGTAATACGCCTTGAGATGACTGGTTGTCAGACTTTCGGGCCACTGTCTACCTGTAACGACTGTCAAAGATCTACAAATGATAGCCGCGACCAACGACTTAACGTGCTTTCCGAGGCACGCAGGAAACTCGGTATGTACCTAATGGATGGTCACTCATCCACAGACCAACCTAGGCAAGCGCGGTTTAACCTGAAGATTGATCCGAGCGGTTGTTAATATTTAGCCACGAGCTCTTTTACCTCGCGTACTTACCTAAATACCGTATCGATAACGATATTTGACGAGGACAAGACAATAATCGTCAACGGGCAATAACACGACATCCCATGCATGAACATGCATCACTTAGTATGTGCACCGTGTGTAAGTACAGACAATATCTATAGAAATTCTAATACAACCGTAGCATCGTCTATAACAAAGCCCACTTACAAATCACTTCGACACCCACCATATAAATTAAAGTTTGCACGCACGCCTATAAATAACTACAACGGTGCTCCTATAACACTAAGCTTAATATTATTACGGTTAGGAAGTTCGTGTGTATGTTTGTAACTTATATGACGACGGTGAAAAGCTAGATGAGTTTGGTTATGGAACGGAATGACAAAAATACATAAGATTTTGCGTTTAGTAGAGGCATAAAATATTGGGTAAATATGCGTCAAATTCACGTTTTACGTAGCTATTGATTGAAGATACCCAATTCTGGGTTAAGCTCGCCATTATATATAAGCTATATTATTGCAATTTGTATGTGTATTTTTTGTTATTTTGTGTGCAATAAAGAATAAGAAGATGTTGACCGTTGTAGAATAATTATAAAATATCGAAGTAAACAAATGAAAAAAAAGAGAACAATACTTATATAATTACACATCATTGGCTAGGTAAATTGAAGCTTTTGGCATCTTTTGGGAGTAAAAAGGGACTATTAAGCATTGCAGTTCTGCAAAGAACCGGCCGGTCTGCCGGCTTCTTTGTTCCCTGATCATCATAATGTGAATCTATTCAAAGTTCGGGTGAATCGGTTTCCTAGGCAAGCATGTTCCACCCTAGACCTCATCATCGCTTCACATCAGGCGAGTTCTTACCAAACGCAGAATAAAAAAAGAAAGCAAAATGTCCAGCAAAACTTCGTTTATTTTACCAAGCGGAGTCGCGGTCTCCGTTAAAACTTGAACCTACTAGTGTAAAACTCGGTGCACACTATAACAATCTATACAAATCGAGTCTTCCGGATTGTCGCGTTCATTGTAGACACAGGCCGTTATGAAGTCGACTTGTGGACCTATGCAATTTGCGCGAACGCTTTACATACGAGTCCATTCCGACTAACGGGTATCGTATCCGCCTTAGATCCCGTTTATATGGGAAACGTTATGTTTTATGGTTGCAGAGTATTTACCAATACTGTGGAGCAGTTTTTGTTAAGGTTTTTGGTGTCAGAAACGTAAAACAAACGCAATAATGGCTTTGAAATGTTCTACTGATGTCACGTACGCAAACAATGGAAGCAAATAGGTACCTACTTTATTTTTTTCAAGCTTCGACTCAATAAACCAATTTATTGATTGAATATTACGTAGGAACCCGAAATAACAAGCCAATTAAGTTCATTAATATTTCCCAGTTTTTACCAAAAATATATTTCTAGAACCTAAGTAGAGTAAATTAACTATACATATAAGTACATTATGAATAAAAAAATATTAAATAAATAAACTAACAACAAACTATAAAATGGCACCGAAAACCCGCTCCTCGACGATATCAGCTGGTAATGTGCCCAAGAGACTGGCGGCATTTCCACGTTGTATGGCAACACTAAACGTTAACTGTTCTTCTTTATACAATAACATCCGAAAGACGTGGGTTGGAAATAGGCCTCTCTCAAACGTCACCACAACGCCCAGTCCTGTGCTTTTTGAATACAGCGAAATCCCTAGCCTTCACCAGGTCATCGATCGATTTTGCATCGTCCGTGATATCATAAAACATCCAAACTACCGCTTCCGATTATTCCAATCATCTCCGGTACCCTACCATAGAAACACAAAGCTATTAAACCTAATACTACCTTACTTCATAACTACAACACTGCACAGTGGATACAACGCGAAAATGAAATGCCTGCTTTACAAACCAATTTAGTTGTAACAAGCGTATTGGACCGTTTCAACGCTATATCCAATACCAATTTATTTTATTGTACGTAATCGAATGTCTATTGTCTTTGTTATTGTCGGGTTGCATGTACGACTATATCACCTCAGTGAGACATGGTATTTAATGGGCTTGAAGTTGGTTTATCCTTAGCGCTCTTCCTCTCTCTACTTATTTAAAAGTCGCTGTGCCCGGCAGGGTCCGTAATTCTTTCTATATATATTTTTTATTTACCATCCGTAACTGTACATTATGGCTATAACAATGAACGATAAATGATTTTAGTTTTATATAATAAAATTATGCTCATGTGTCTGTACCTCCTACCTATTTTGAACTTGATTTAGATTTAAGAAAAACTGTAAACGTTGCACTTTATATTTTTGAATAAATTTTATTTATTATCATTTTAAAATCCACCTAGTCTTTTTGGGTAAAAACACTTGTCTGAGGTTTCTTATGCTAAACATTACAATTAAAATTTGATAGTGTTATTGGTTTGTTTCTAACTTTTACTTAAATTCGTGACTTTGTCGAATGTAAACCTATAGAGGATCCCAGAAAACCGGCATGATGCCAGCTGTTTCTCAAGAATATCTGAAAGAAATTACTACCATTCTGTCTTTTTCTTTTGTTTATATCGCGATCCATAGCCTAGAAAACCACGTCATCTTCGTACTCATAGATGAATCTTCCCTCCCGTCCTCTTATGCAGAAAAGACACAGGGTATAATTTCCATTATTTCATCTTACGTGAACCACGCTCATTGACACAGTTGTGAGGTGATCAAGCGCACAGGTGATGTCGCAGGATGGAAGGTGCACTATTAATATGATAGGAAGATACCTAATATGCACACTATTCATAAATAGTTGATGAACATCCTATTTCATGATTACTACTCTAAACATGACATTTTATTACAATCAATTTGCGTACACGCTAATTAAACGACTGCTCCATAAAATATCAGACACACCTTCAGGAAATTCTAGCACGATGCATGAGTGTAAACGTTTATAACAGTATATTAATATCTTACTATAATATTATAAATGCGAAAGATTGTAAGGATGGACAGATGGATGGATGTTTGTTACTCTTTCACGCCGCGAACCGTCTTCGGACTCAAGTAGGAAGATGTAACTCCAACCTCGTCAAGTGGGGCTACCGCAATGACACAGCAGCGGGGCGTGGTTGTGGAGCTGTGTCACAAACTATGCTCCATCTCCTATACTACCCTCTTAGCCCAAAAACACGTAGCCCAAGTGACCTCTGTGCTGCCACCGACGATACAGTGGAAGTGGCGAAGTTCTGGGCTAACAAGATATAAAAATTGTCGTGCCAGCGACACGAAAAAAAAGAAGACTCTTTCACGCAAAAACTAC
Organism: Noctua pronuba; assembly: GCA_905220335.1. NCBI lineage: Eukaryota > Metazoa > Arthropoda > Insecta > Lepidoptera > Noctuidae > Noctua > Noctua pronuba. The sequence continues at coordinate 12,364,840 of LR999902.1, forward strand.
TGACTGGTTTTGAATGAAATTTGGCACACAGATAGTTTATAACCTAGGTTAACATACAGGATACTTTTTATCCCGGTAGTATGATCCCTTTTGGGCAATTATCGAACTCCAAGCGGGCGAAGCCGCGGGCATAAGCTAGTAATATTATAAATGCCAAAGTTTGTGAGGATGGATATTTGTTACTCTTTCACACAAAAACTACTAACCAGATTTGGGTGAAATTTGTAACACAGATATTTTGTAACTTTGATAAACACAAAGGATACTTTTTATCCCGGGAGTACGATCCCGTGGTCCACACGGACAAAGCCGCGGGCATAAGCTAGTACTTTATATTTAACAGTAGCTTCTATTTTATTTCCGACGCAAAAGGAGTGTTCGTCGAAGTCCTAATACGGTTATTCCGGGTTCTACCTTACGTTACTATGTTACTGAAGGATTACGTACTAGTGTCAGTAGAGTAACGTTAGATAGGATTTCACGGGGATTTGTTATTAAAAAACTATTGGCTTTATAAGGAAGATGAAGATCGCAAGGTGGCTGTATCTTAGTAGTCGTGTATGGTAAAATTAAGACTTGTGTCGTTAGATACATTGAAGTATAGTGTCTAATAAGTTAATGTGACTTTAAAGGCGAGATTACAGCGACTTCCAATAGGATTGATATAGTATTTTCGGTCAATTATGCCACTCTCCAATACATTTTTGATTTTTGCATCATCGATGTGATTGATTCACTGTGTATTGTGCCCTCGGAAACATTGTTTAACCACACATGAAGAAGAATAAGGCTAACAATCTTCTAGCAAGTGTTATGAACAGATTTTTGTAGACAGTACCATCTAAGGAAAACATGTCCTTTGATTGCACAAGCGAGCGGAGTTCGCATAGCAAAATTTTGGGACAAAAATATTTAAAAAAAAACCATCGACATGCTAAGACCAAGATGTGTGTTCCAAAAATAAACAACATAGACCTACACATACTTCATCTGTTCACAAAGCTTTATTGACCTAATTCATGTACTCCTAGTCGCCTAGATAAAAATGCATTCTATTTTTGATCTATGTGGGTGGTCAAATGACTATAAAAAACAAAATACAATCGGAATTTTTATCGCTAAAGTGAGATACAATCGCATGCCATCACATTTGGCAACGATACTCTGGTGTCGACTTACTACTTCCATTTAATCGTTTACATTGTAAATTCGACCTCACACGTCAGTATCGAATACCTATAACTTCCAAGATATAGGCTGGTTGTAATGTGTTAGTAAATGTTTGTAATTATTGATGAAGCTTGCAAGGTTTCGCAACTATCTGTTTCCATGTGATTTCTGTAACAAAATTCTATTTTTTAAGCTGTGGTGGCGAAAAAATCAGCACTCGTGTGTTCGCGCCCTAATTTGTTTATAGTCTACAATCTACATGTTGTCCAAAAACTGACCCCAAATGAATTGGGATATGGGCAAGAGAATGATGTTGGTGATGATACTGATGATTGTGTTGTCCAAAAACTGCAATTAATTACCACTGTCATGGGTATCATCACTACTGTATCAGCACTACTTGTAATGTATATCGATATTTGCTATGTTGTTTTATCCTTTCCGTGTTTGCTACACGTTTTTGAATATAAAAGTCCTTAGGAAATTACAGTTCTTCTTGGTATTAGGCGCCAGTACTGCGAATGTGCATCATCATCTGCCTAGCCTTTTCCCAACTATATTGGGGTCGGCTTCCAGTCTAACCGGATGCAGCTGAATACCAGTATTTTATATGGAGCGACTGCCTATCTGACCTCCACAACCCCGTATTGCGAATGTGCATTAAGTAATAAATAAATACGATACAGTCATATAAAAAGTAATGCATTCTTACACATAAATGCCCTTGACTATCTCTCCAGGCTTTCCAGGCTTCAATTAAGTTACTGCCGATCTAATCCAGCCACCTCCTTCAATTCTTATCGCTCAAACTTCAAAGCACGTTTACATTATAATTATAACTTGGACTTTATCTCGGCAAAGTGATCATTTAAGTACAGTAACTACTAATCAATAACCCTGGGGGCTCTTATAGGGCTGCTCTTTAAGACTACCGTTGAAATTAAAACGCGGAAAAGGTGTACGATTTACACCTTTATGGTATAAGAAGGAAATATTCGGTAACGGGAGGGCTTCAGAAGATACTCCGACTGTGAAAAAAAAAGATTTTTAAGGTTCAATATCGAATAAACTTGAACTTGGTCTAGGTATCTGGGCCCAAGCTTTCACAGCTTTTGTAACCAGACTTATCCGACACTTTAACTCAAGAAGTTACCCTTTCAAGGTCTTCCAAAGCCTTTATGTGTGACAACCCTAAACCCAAGTACTCTAGTAGATTGCAAACATAGACTACGGCCAATTCCGTTTAATCATAATGGGCGATTCAGTGTAATGCCTTCATCGGGCACCTGCGTCAGTTCTTGGTGGTCCCGTATGTTCGGCTAGGGTTCCTTTGTTATCTGATCCTGTGCAATAAACTAGTTGGTAATAGCACCTACTATAAAGTAGGCTTTGTATGCGTGAGTTGTAGAGCAGTTTGTTTGGATGAGGTTTTTATTTGCGTGGTGGTGACATTTTGACTTTCATTTTTATTTTCTGAAGTGTTTGCGGACGGACTTGGAGCCGACTTAACATAGTGTATTTCTTCTAATTTTTTGCGTTTTGAATTGGCTCAGAATTTGGCTACTGATTTGGCGCCTACAGTAATGTCAATAAGTTCCAGTAACATGAAAATATTATTATAGGCTTTACTACTCTAGCTCTGAGCAGAGAATTGAATAGCAATTTTTGCTTACGTATATCAGACCAAAATTAAGGAACAAATTGTGGGAACATAAGCCGAAACAACTAAAATCAATTGTGTGGCAGTTAGGCAAATAAAAAAAAATAAGCAAAATGAAGTGAGTCGTAAAATATGCATGAAATGCAACCGAAGCGACGGTATATAAGAATAGTTAGATTCTGTTATATAACAAGATTGTGACAGTTGACGATCGTGACTGTTCTTTTTTCAATTTTATCGCATTTCTTTTGTTATTTATTTGCAGCGCTCCATAACTGCGTGATATAATATTTACTAAAGGAAATTGCTCTTTCTTTCTCAGAAACGCATAGAAGCAATACAGTTTTCAAATTATACAAGATACAGTTAAATGATCTTGTAAAAATTGCATGAGAATCTCCTCATGTTTCTTCTAATCTATATTTTCAATTTAATATTTTTTATTAACCTTACTAGCTATAAAGGCCTGCACCGCATAAGAATTACTCATTAACACCTGATAACCTCTTTCATCCTTCCATTACCAAAATTCGAACCTTCAGAATAAAGCCATCACGGAATCGAAGAGCTGACGTTTGACTTGATAAGTTCCCGACCGCGTCTTACTTTATTGATCCTTGATTACTGAGAAAGATAAATGATTTTGAATGAACTTTCTAATGACATCACTTTAGCCGTTACGTACAGACGTCAGCACATCAAGCTACTACAATCTGTCAAATTTCTTTGATAGATTTTCAACTTTATCACTAAAGCATTAGGTTCAAGGTTGATTGGGAAAATTTGTCATTTTTGGGTAGCTAGACGTGCTGGCGTTTGTACCTATCAAAGAGATTAAAGAAGAATTGAAGAAAATACAAAAATATGCGCTAAATTCTCAATTTTTGTATTTTCTTAGTGATAAAGTTTAGCTATAATATAAAATAGGTTTTGAAACCTTTTGGTCAGCCTAATAATCATTTAAAAAAACTTTTTGATTTTATGTTATTCAAATATTCAAAATAAGTAACTGCTCCATTATTCAGTGACATCATTCATCAGTAGATTATCGTCCTCGGACACAATGCTACTTAACAAAATCCACTTTTAATCGACATTAATCAGTCACCGCCTTCCCGATAACCTCAAACAAAAATCAATGCCTAAACATTGTGATGACGTCACTCATCGGTGGGGTATTAAATAACCAGCTTAACTTGAGACATCAGGGTGGCGCTGCTTGCTAAGAAAAACGTCATCCACCTGTCAAATTCAATATATTTGAACTGTAGTTCCAAATTACACCGCATCTCAAGTTATGTTGGTCTTGTGGTATATTTGAGAGATTACGGCCGGTAGCCGCGCTTGGGTGGCGCGCGCGCCTGCACGCGAACGATGCGCGCGAAGCGTCGAGTTGGGCCCGCCTCCTGCGCGGGCGTCAAAGATTATGAATATTAGGGACATTCTTTGATCGGAATATATTTTGGCCGGTTTTTGACGAAAGCTATTAAACCTTTTGGCAAAGCAGTTATTTTGTGCTAACATCATTACTTGATTCATAATAAAGAAATCTATGTAAGAGGCACCATTATACTGCTATTATTTTGGGAATAAATTAAGGTTTTTTGAAAATGCCTGTTGAGAATAATGACCATGTGTTGATGAAAATGACAATACAATGAGGATAAATGACTAATGTTATGAACAATGACTTCTAATATTAATTGCGGGGGTAAAAAACGTCCAAATAAATAAATCAAACAAAACAAAATTAACAATCAACATAATTTTAAGGGGGCACACCTACCATCTCAGTGCCCCAAGTCAACCTCACCTGCTCGTGGTACATCCTGCTAAACAACAAACGAGGCTCTGACGACCGATAAATGGGGGTATAACCATTTCGAAAAGTTCACAACTAAATAGCACAGACTAGCGACGGGCAGCAGCGTCACTAGTGTGAAAAGTTGTGATCTGCGATCGCCAACCCGCATGCCCAGCGTGGCGATTATGGGCAAACCCCCTCAATGACAAGCCACAATCAACCACGGCCCCCAGTTCCCGGCGGCCTTGCTATTCCTGATTTTGGCGGTGGTCACGGTAAAGGTAGGGGGTGCTAAGAATCCCCGGGTTACGGATGGCCGCCAAACCCAACTGACCTTGGCGACGTACAATGGACGCACGTTACGGCTCGATGAACATCTGGTGCAGCTTAAGGAAGAACTCGAAAAAGTAAGGTGGCACATTCTTGGGCTGAGTGAAGTCCGAAGAGAGGGGGAGGACACAATTACCCTTGAATCGGGCCACCTGATGTATTTTCGAGAGGGAGACCAGCTATCTCAAGGTGGAGTCGGGTTCCTGGTACATAAATCCCTTTGTGACAACGTGGTGGAAGTGTCTAGTGTATCGAACAGGGTAGCGTACCTCATAGTGAAGCTAACCGAGAGGTATAGCCTCAAGGTTGTTCAGGTCTACGCACCGACCTCGGCACACTCGGACGACGTGGTGGAGGAAATGTTTGAGGACATCTCAAAGGCCTTGCACTCCACTACTAAAGCCCACTACAACGTTCTCATGGGGGATTTTAACGCTAAAGTGGGAGTACAAAATTCCAGTGAATCGGTAGTAGGATCCTACGGGTTTGGCAGCAGAAATCATAGGAGGCAAATGCTTGTCAACTTCCTTCCCAACTCTTTGTGATGAATTCCTTCTTTAAGAAACAGCCCCAAAGGAAGTGGACGTGGCGAAGCCCCGACACTATGACGAAAAATGAGATAGACTTCATCATAGCGGATAAAAAGCGTATATTCAGAGATGTCTCGGTGATCAACAGGTTCAATACCGGTAGTGATCACAGACTTGTTCGTGGCACTCTGAATATCAATTTCAAGCTGGAGCAAACCCGTTTGATGAAGTCTAGGCTCCGTCCTAATATGCTCCAAACTATGCTAGGGTCTGAAGCGTTCCAGTCAGATCTGGAGAACCGATTCGCGGCCGTGGAAACCACAAATGACGTTGACCAGGCGCTCGAACAAATGGTGGAAATCCTCAGGGAGGAAGGGACGCGTTTTTGTAAAATGCGGCGTACGGGCAAGAAGTCCAAACTTTCGGAGGAGACTCTGGAGCTTATGACGGAACGACGTGAAAACCCACCCATCACTTCGGCAGGACTACAGGCACTCAATAAAAGGATTAGAAAATTAGTACGACGCGACCTTCGATCCTCCAGCACACGCTCAATACAAAAAGCGATTGAGCAAAACCGGGGGTCGAAAGTGTTGGTCCAATCACTTGGGAGGAGCCACCTGACGAAGTTGACCAAATCTAGTGGGGATAGCGTCGTTTCGAAGCCGGATATTCTTTCAGAAATCGAAAACTTCTACGGCCAGTTGTACGCATCGCACGCGTCTCGACCTGATCCCGAAAATGAGGATTCCAGAGCCACCTTAACCCGCCATTTCACAGAAGACCTGCCAGAAGTCAGCCAAGACGAAATCGAGGCGGCTCTTAGACTTAAAAATGGAAAAGCCCCTGGTGAGGATGGCATAACGACTGAGCTCCTGAAAGCGGTAGGAAGCCCTGTATTAAGAGAGCTTCGGGAGATTTTCAACTCGGTCCTGTTCTCTGGGAGAACTCCAGAAGCGTGGAAAAGGAGCGTGGTAGTTCTTTTCTTTAAAAAGGGGAACAAAACCCTATTAAAGAACTACAGACCCATTTCGCTCCTTAGCCACGTGTATAAGCTGTTTTCAAGAGTCGTCACAAATCGTCTGGCGCGAAGACTCGATGACTTTCAGCCACCGGAGCAGGCTGGGTTTCGAGGAGGATATAGCACCATAGATCACATCCACACAGTGCGGCAGATTATACCGCAGAAGTATTAGAAGTCCGAAGAGTATAATCGGCCGCTGTGTCTTGCATTTGTGGACTATGAGAAGGCTTTTGACTCTGTCGAGACCTGGTCAGTTCTAGAGTCTCTGGAGCGCTGTGCGAAGTGCTGAGAAATCTCTATGAAAACGCCACAATGACCGTCCGAACTCAGAACCAGCAATCAGAACATATTCCATTGCATCGGGGGGTGAGGCAAGGGGATGTAATTTCCCCGAAATTGTTCACCAACGCACTGGAGGATGTGTTTAAAATGGGAGGGACGTGGGATTAACATCAACGGCGAGTACATCTCACACTTGAGATTTGCAGACGACATCGTCATACTGGCTGAATCGCTGCACGACTTGCAGCAGATGCTGGATGGCCTAGTTGATTCTTCAATACGCATTGGTCTCAGGGTGAACTTGGACAAAACCCAGGTTATGATCAACGAACACGTCACCCCAGGACCTGTTATTGTCAATGGCGGTCTTCTCGAAGTTGTTCGAGAATATGTTTACCTCGGGCAAACTCTGCAGTTTGGTAAGAACAACTTTGAGAGGGAGGCTAACAGAAGAATCCAGCTGGGCTGGGCAGCGTTTGGGAAGCGTCTATATTTACGTACGAGGGAGTAGTACCTACCCAATAATTATAAACTGCCAAGTTGGCACTTGTTTACCTAAAAAGGTCAAAAGACAAGTTGTCTTTTGACCTTTTTAGGTAAAGAAGTGTTGATACTTAAATAAGTATGATGTTTACCAATACCCGTCATTAACCTAATAAGTTGTCATTGTTAAAAACACGGACGTCATTAATCTAACCCATCCGTCATTATACTTTACATGCGTTTTCAGGATAATGATGTTATCAATAGTGACGATCACAAGAAAACATGTCGTAACTTAACGAAAATGAAACGATCTTGCTTAAAACACCTCAAGAGGGATTTAAACCCTTTAACGATATATAATGAAAGCAGAAATTATGATAAGCACAATAGTTAATTGCTACGATATGCTAAAAAAGGATAATGACTTTAAAAAAACACATTTTGGAGAATCAAATTCAAACTACCCTTTCAGAGAAATCCGACACGTGCAGTCCATTCAAAGTGTGTGGCTCAACTGAGGGGCGCCGAGGGGAAGCCCGTAGGCACTGAAATGACTTAGTTTGAGTTTTCAGGACGTAAATAAATTGCAAACAAATTTTGTTTTAATAATGACGATTTTTTTGTAACAATTTTTAACAGGCTGATTTTTTTATTTGTTTATTAAGTGAAAAGTTTAAAATTATTAGGATTGAAGAAATTAGATCTTTGAAGTCAACTTCGCATTTAAAACAAATATTTTTATTTATATTTGAATATTTTATGTGACTAAATAGCCGGAAACAGGCGTGTGGGACACACGAGTTAATGACGATTCGAGTAAATTTTTGCTTATAAATGTAATTAAAATATTTTTTTAATTTGTTTTTTGTCAATGGATAGTTGCACTAGTAGTAAAAGTATCGGAAATCATTCGGTTTTCTCCAATTGTAGTTTAATTAGTCAGGATACTAGGGCCGGAATCGTTTTATCCTCAACATTGGAGAATGTCCCATTAGAAGATGAGAGATGATTGTTTTGTTTTTGGGTAGGCGTGAGTTGATTGTGGATGTTTTGATGTATCCGTCAGACTTGATTGAAACCAGGAAAAGAAGTAAAATATTATAGGCAGACAACATTACATAGAGCTAAGTTTTTCCGCGTAGTTTATCCATCATTATAGCCTAGCACTTTCCCAACTGATGAGCACATGAATACTAGTATTTTACTTGGAGGGACTGCACATCTGAACTGTGAACATAACCTGGCTCAACCGTGATGACTTAAAACTTAACTATATAATGGTAGAATTCACAAACACATCACCAAGCCATCACTTTTGACTTTGAGACTAGTGATTTCACGGCAGACATTCAGTATGATTCATAGATGTGAATATCGAAACAATTTTTCTATCCTTTCGTTTATATAATCTTTGGCAACTCACCGCGCAGACAGGCCGCGCACATCTCCCCCACCACTGCGCGGACGCAAAGAGGTTCATCTACATAATTACTCCAAGCTCATTGGTGACTATTAACCTCATGATAATTCATGAGTCCGAGCCGTGTTTAATTAATACCGTATCATGTGGGCTGTCAGATAAAACATAATGAAACTTAACGTTTTTTTTTCTTGTAAAAAAATATGGAACGCTTTGGGTAAACTTCCTCATGATGTTCAACAGAGGTGAATGGAATTGGTCTAATAAAAACATGTCCAAGACGGACACAGTGTTTGTTAATATTTATTTTTAGTTTAACGCCGTGTGGTTTAAAGAAAACCTTAGATTGTTAGCTTTTGATATGGAAATAATGAGCGTCATGTTTGACCGTTGCGAAGTCGTTCGATTCCAATTTATGTTTCAGAAATAGACGAATCGTTTTGTTCATGTGAACTTTTACAGAATATGAATCGATTGGGTTTAAAAATTCTTTATTTATTCTAAAAGAACATACATTGTTCATTAATCAAATAAATACATAACTAAGGTAAAGTGTAGTCCAGTAGTTAACAGTTTTGTTTTTTCTTAATGTAGGGAGGTAAGGTACGATATCGACATATTGTGTGAAAGACTAGCTTATATCGTTAACTTCATACGTTTGGGCTCTCCCACGGCTTTTTGACACAAAAAAAGTATTACAAGTTCAGCTTTAACACACTGTATCGATTCAACTGACCCAAAAATCTCAGTTGTTTATACTTATGAGAACAAACGAGCTTAATTGTTTCCAATTTGTTGTAAGGGGGTATAGTATGACAGAATTTAGAACTTCCATGGAAACAGACTGTCATGCTCCACTTTTTAACCTTTGTCACTTGAGTTGAAACGATTTTAGGTAGGAATTGACAGTCTAGAATGCTCAACGTTTGACAACTCGTGAGTGGAGCAAAATGGATTGGTCATTTGACTGGGTTTTTTGACTATTCCACATATCTTAGGCCCGAATTACACAGAAACGGCGTAAGGCGTAAGGTGCGGTGCAGGCGTGGAATTTATATGAAAAAGAAAGAACGGCGTGCCTGCGCCGCGCCGCTTGAGTGTAATTCACGACACGTCGCCTACATACATTTTGTATGAAAACGTTTTGAAGCAGCATCATGCCTGCGTCGCGCCTTCACCGTACGCCTTTTCTGTGTAATTCGCGCCTTAAAAAGTTGCGATCAGATCTCAGCTACGTTGACATAATTGGTGTTGCCCTTGCAGAGGTACCTATTTCTTTGTTCGTGTTGGTTGGTAAGCACATTTTAAAATGTAAACGCAAGTACAATTTAAACACAGTTATGTTTACTCCAGATCTCGCGTGCAAGTTGCAGGTGTGATCGTTCCATTATGCAAGTTATTATCAACTTGTAGCTCGCGTGTTACCACTTATAGTATGTAAAAACATATTTATGATCGAATTTACAGTTTGTGCTAGAGCTAATTGAGTTACTGGTTTATTGAGACCGGAAGTCATGAGAATAATTGTTTAACAACCTGGCCAGGTGATGTCTAAACCGCTTCCATAGCAACTATGCTTCGTAGGCCTGTGAACGGTGAGTAACGGGCTAGCTCGCCTGCCGTCCGTCTTATGTCGATGGCGCGTTCGTGTTCCACGCGCGCGTCAAAGAGATGTCAGCAACCAGGAAGGGGTCCGCAAGGGCCGATGCCTGCCGGGGCTGCGGGACTATTCGAAAGAGATACCGCGGCCCTGGAACACAAAGGGCAAAGAAGGAACATAGATGGATTTTAGTCAGTACGAGTCTGACACTACCTTCCTCTCCGCCCAGAGCGGGAGGGGTCATTTGATGATTTCCCATCCGAAAACAAAAAAAAACCAACATGTCTGATACAAGAAAAAAAGAAAAACACACCAGACCACAGGCACACAGGTACTATTATTAAATTTACTAATGGCTCCCGCATTCTTTTAAGAGCAGACATTATCCAGACAGCCCCCAATATAAGGTAAGCTGGTAGTCGTTGAAGTATCATATCGGTAACGGTTGTCGCAGCGATAGCCATATGACCTCCGCAAATTCCTCCCTAGATATAATCTTGACAATCAACAGTAAGAAATTCAAGTAGTTTGAACTAATATCCAACTTTAAAGACGATGAAACAGTGCCGACTGAATACCTCCAAATCTGAACGTCCGATCACAATCAATAAAGTTTTAAAGCCCAATAGATTTGTAATAAAGATCGGTAGTTCTCAATTATCTAAAGGAACATCTAAATAATACCACAGTCGAACTTTCTTACTGGTTACCGGAAGCTTTTGTGCAGAGCATCATCTGCCTAGCCTTTTACCAACTATGTTGGGGTTGGCTTCCAGTCTAACCGGATGCAGCTGAATAACAGTGCCTATTTTACATGGAGCGACTGTCTACCTGATGGAGGTCAGGTAGGTAGTCGCTCGCGCAATCCAGTTAGTATTAGGTAATACGGTACCCCTTGGTAAGATTGGTTGTTAGACTTTCGGGCCACTGATTAACAGTAACGACTGTCAAAGCTCTACAAATGACAGCCGGGACCAAACTCGGTATGTAAGTAATGGTGGTCACCCATCCAGAGACAGACCTTGGCAAACGCGGCTTAACCGACAAAGTAATCGCGAAAAAAAATCATCTGCCTCATACATTTGGATCGAGTAGGTATCGAAGTTTTGTAATAAAGTGTGTGTCTGGTAGAACGATCCATATGCCCATCGTAATGCATTCATATGTTATGTGCATCATCAAAAAGTGCATACAGTGTATGTTTTGTGCATTATAAGTGTTGTTCCGGAATGTTTGATGGGCAAGCAACTGTAAAATCTATGTTGTTGTGTGTGACTATGCTAGCAAGTGTATGCTAACAGCAGTTATGGATTGGTGCCCCGTTTAATATTTAGACAAAAATGTTGCTATTTGCTATGTTTTTTTTTTCAATCAAGCAGAAATGGCTAAACTAAACGTATCAATGTGGAAAGCAAAATAATCAAAACTAATACTGTTACTTACGGGACATCTTCCGTGATTGTTCATTACACGGAAGAACACGGAATATATCCCGTAAGTGACAGTATAAGTTTAGTTGTGAAACCGTGAAAGCTTAAAACAGTGTAAGTAAAATAATATTCCGAAGTTTCGGAATGTTTAAAGCTATTTTTAAAATAATAGTGTTAACGTTATGCTCATAAGTGTTTATTTAATTAAAAAGAGCATCTGTTATAAAAACTGACTGCCTCATTAATGCATTTTATTATCTCACCTTTGTTTATATTTTACTCGTAATAAACTCATTTATTGCTCTCATCATACACATAATAATATTTCCAGAGCTTGGTTTTCTTTGCGTTTGAAATATTAAAATTCTTTTGAAAATTATCCGACTCATTTAAAAGCATACAGGGTGTAAACAGACCCTTCACGATGCCGTCAACCAAGCATTCTGTACATAAAACTAAGTAACTTTACGCAAAAAATATTGCTGGGAAACGTCTTTTTTTTTGAGGTGGAAAATCACGTTTTACGGTAGGACTCAATGTAACGTACTCAAAACTTTGTGCTGATGGATGGATTGGATGGTACGGGGGTCGTGGAGGTGTTTAAAGTAAAAATCTTACATAAAAACATGTATTTAAAAAAAAAACTTGTGAAAAAATTGGAACTTTGACCCCCAATTTCTCCGTAACTAGAAGGTTTCCAGGTATGTTCTAGAACAAAAAAGTGATCGCAATGACGGGGAGAACAAATGCCTTTCGGCTTCGTTAAGGGTCTATTTACACCCTTTTTTTTTTTTTTTTTTTTTTTTTTTTTTACGGATGGGAAATCATCAAATGACTTCTCCCGCTCTGGGTGGAGTGGGAGGGAGTGTCAGACTCTTACTGACTAAAACCCATCCATGTTCCTTCATTGCCCTTTGTGTTCCAGGGCCACGGTATCTCTTTCGAACAGTCCCGCAGCCCCGGCAGGCATCGGCCCTTGCGGGCCCCTTCTTGGTTGCTGATTTACACCCTTTATACCAACATGATTTCACAATATTGTAACGTACTATAAACTCAGTCTTAATTGATTGTATTTACCTTAAGATTTACGATTGTCAAGTCTTTTTCGCAATTGCGATTACTAAAACATTTGCTCGAACATTTAATTGTAAGTAATTAGGTTGTTCCGTGGCAATGCTAATCGCTGCGAACAGCCATTATTTCCGTGTCACTGATTTTGTATGGATTGCGTAAAACAAATTGATCGCGCTGTAATCTCTTTGCTGTGGGATAGGGACCTAACATTAAGGCTGCCTCCAGCGGTATGAAATGTCCTAGGTAGGTAAGCGTCGAATCTAAGCTATGAAACCTATTTGTCTATTTCTACCAGAGCTAAAATGATATGGCGATGGTGGGTAAGATTTGCTATGAAGACGCACTTGTTTCTATGAACTTGTTTCCACTAGATCTTTGTCGAGATAACCTATGAAAATCAGACGATCCTGTTGGTTGATATCATCTATCCATTCATCGTGACACCGCGCCGCTTAGCTCATCTCAAGTGGAAAAACAGCCTAAAGAACTGTTCACAGAAAAGACTTGAGAGATGGGTCAACATAAAATACCAAGTTTATTTGCTTGCTAGGAGATTAACTTCAGAGAATATTGAGCCTTATTCTATAGACGTAAAGACTACGTTCACTTTTGAAATGTGGAAGTGGGTGTTGCTAGATTTCACAGGTATGAAGGACTTTTTGTTGTAGCTTTCTGTTTTAATAAGGAATTTAGGGATTCTTTATACTCTAATAACAGTCCAAATTGGGTGTGAACGTTTTTTTTTTGTGTGTTTATTAATAGTTTTCGAGTTGTTTATATTAAATTTTGTGAGGTCTTCGTGAAATTGTAGCTATTAAGGTTGGAACTTGGAGCAAAAAATATTTGCTGAAGCTAATTAGTTTAAAAAAGATTTGTGCAAAGGAAATGAACCCTAATAACATGTGTTAGCAGTATTTTACGAGCGGCTACGAGCTATTAAAAGTAAATTAGCTTATTTTGTCGGCGTCTCGTCCTTCCTCGTTCCTTTTCTTATATGGAGAGGAAAGGTTCGGTTTAGCAAATATTACTTTAGAGTAAAAAGTCGAGACATGTTTGTTGAAAGGGAATTAAGGATATGATTAAGGGAATAAAGGGAATTAGGTACTGAATTGTGTCTAGAATTTTGAATGGGATTTTGCCTCATCATCATTAATGGATCCTTACGTTAGGCCAACTAAAAGTGGATTTAGGAGTATTTGATGATTAATGGTTTAAAAAGTATAAGAAGCACTGGCGAAAACTATGTTAGTTTTGTACCTAGTTTGTTATTTAATTGTATAAAATAATATTAATTTTATACATTTAAAAATTAAAATATTATGTCGTGATGGCCCAGAGGTTAAGGCCTCGCCTCTTATGCATGAGGTTGTGGGTTCAAATCCGGGCAAGTACCAATGTGACTTTTTCAATTCATATGTACTTTCTAAGTTTATCTTGGACATCACAGACATCGCTGAAGGAAAACATCGTGAGGAAACCTGGACTTATAATTAATATAAGTCTGAAATCGCCAACCCGTCTTGAGCAAGCGTGGTGATCAATGCTCGTGCCTTCTCTGTATAAGAAGAGGCCTTTACCCAGCAGTGGGACAGTAATAGGCTGGTATTATTATTATAAAAATTAAAATAACCTTAACTAACTAACTTAACAATAAACTAAAAAATAGCGTCAAAAAACTCCTCTATGCTGTCAACTTAATGTCGTCAAGAGACTGGCGGCGAGACGCTTAGCCTCTGGCCAAGGTGGCTGGCCCAGCCCTTGAGTCACGGGAAGTGTCAACTAAGCGTTGTTAGAAGTCCGTACAGAGTTTCATATGGTTGGATTCTCTTTAAACTGCATTATTCTTGGGACAAATCAACACTGGGTTAAAAACTTCTAGTATCAGCCCAGCATTACCCACAATCAGTCACTTCACCCGTAGGTAGAACAGCCTACAATCACAAAACAATCAATGTCCAAATACATCATAAACTTAAATACAAGCGTACGGTCACGCATTTCCAAATTAAAACTATCGAACGACTTGCATCACTCAAATTGCTGGGCTCCAAAGGTGGGCTTTGGGCCCTACAGCCTTTGTCGGCACAAAACAGCACAGGTTGTAATTTGATAAAGTTGGGCCGCCTACAATACGGCCCTTTCTTTGGGGTTGCCCACGCAACCTTCGATTATTGCAGGATGTTTGAATTTTGGGATGTGGGATTGTGGATGCGTCATTTTGGGTAAGGGTGTTTGTTTTAGTTGGCGTGAGAATTTGAGCATTCAATATTGGGGTTGTTAGTTGGACTGTTATGTAAATAATAGTAAGATTTTTTGATTTTTACTCTCTATCGTCACTCACTGGACACCTGATGGAGGAAATCGCCGCCGAGGTAGACCGCGGCCAGGGTGGTGTGACGATTTGATCTTGCTTGCGGAGCGAACATGGCCAGAGATCGCACAGGATAGAGAGGTTTGGAAGGAGAAAGAGGAATCCTATGCCCAGCAGTGGGACACTTGACAGGCTAACGAAAAAAAACATACTCTCTGGTTGATTGCTAACAGGTACAGTGCTTCTTTAACTCGTGCGTTGACAGTACCGTAGTGTGACTTACTTACTTTGATTATCTTAATAATTGGACCAAGATTTCTCCCCTTCAGATTTTCCTTACTCTCATTGATAGCAAAATTGTAGATGGTAAGGTTCGCTCGGTATTACATAGGACTTAAACATGACTGGCAAAGTCTTGGCATACTATACATACACTTTTGCTGAATGATGTTATGTTATGCATGAGTTTAATTTAAGTTTATTCCTCTTTACACACAAATTCAGATACAATTCAAATAATACCATCAATGCCCAACTGTGCACAGACCAAAAAGGCAGCGTTTGAGGTCCACATGCCGCCTCCATCCTTTCCAGGTTCAGGGACCAAAATTATACAGGTTTAATTAAATCGACATTAATCCAGGACTATTTGGGATAGAGACTCGTTTTATACGTTGCGTCGCTGTCATTATGTCGTTACCGTAAGTTTTTGGGGGACACGTCGGGAATTTGTTCGGCGTTCGCAGGATTAATATCTCGACCTTTTTGTGGTTCACGATGTGGATTAGTTGGTCGGTTTTATTTGAAAATTTTGAGTTTGTAGGTAAGATATTTTATATTTTTTCATAGTTTGCTTATAAGGGATGGTTACATACCTAAGTACATGCGTAGGCTTTTATGTAACCTAGCATAAGGTTATTATATTTAAAAAAATGTTTTTGCGAATTTGGCTTTTTGTGATTTTCATGCCTGATGTGCGAGATTTTTTAATTATGAATCTGTATTTGTCAAAAATGTATACTATTTTATTTACTATACGATCAATTATTAAAATAAAATTAGTATGATAAGTCAACTACTCTTATTATGTATCCATATTTAAATATAGCTTCACATAATATTCAAATATTTTTTTGCATTATTATAATTCAACAAAATCCCATTTAAACCGCAATAAACATTGTGTCAAACACATCCATTCTACGATGAATAAATTGTTTGAAATAATAAACTGTTTTGTACCAAATCCCACCTTGTCACAACCAGTTAACAATTTGAACCCCAAGGGCTTTGATATTAAAATAATTTATGATAACAATAATTCAATACTTAATCCTGCCCTATTTTTAGTATAACTATAATACGCAAAACATTTGTATTAAAATCTGAGGGCTTAGACAAACGTTTGTATTTAACATAACAATAAAATTACTAGTTGGTTCCCAGCATCCCATTGGTCTAATTATCATATTTCGCAAGCAAATAGTAAAATACTCCTTGTTGACACATAGTCGTCGACCAACAGCAAAAGGTTTGTTACCACTGATCGTAAAGGAGAACACCTGCTTGGTATTTCACGCAATATGCAAAAGTTAGTTGAGCGAAATGGGTCTGTTAGATGGAGCTTGCAACCTTTTGATGTTTTTAGATTATTACAGCTTAAAAATTCATTGACAATAGTCACGGTATTTTGTTCAGAGAAGAGTAGAGGAGTTAGTAAACAGAATAATTGTATTCCGCACCGGTTAAATATGTAGTACAAATTTAAATTGTAGTTTTTTTTAAATTTTATTATCACGTACGCAAAATTCGTTTACTTATCTAATATCTATAATTTTTCTGTATCACAAATCATGTCGTCATTGTCCCCAATTCATGTTGGAAGCTTTGAAACCCGACGAAACACCGAAATTTTGATAACGACGTCAGGTCAACGCCTTTTTTGTCACGTTCCCTGTCACCGTAAACCTTAGCACATGTTCCAAAAAGAGCGGCAAAAAAAGCAAATTAATTTGTCGGGTCACAACAACCCTTATCTGCATGTTTCTCAGACAAACACTAAACTCTTCTTAATCGTTAAGAAAACAAAGCTGGGATAACAAAACAGGCTGGTTGAAAAAAAAAACAGTTTTTGGAATCAAAGACCCATTAGCCAATCAGTCAACGCAGGTAAAAGGAGGGCTTATTGGAACTTTGAAAGTGGTCAAAATTAGGGCGATTATTTTAATTATAGAGTAAACAGTCTCGGGACTGTATTTGAGTCTATTGCTTTTTATAACAATAATTAAGTTCAAGTTTGACTAATCTAATTTTGGGGAATAGTATTTTTTGGGATAGACGGTCCTTATTCAATGATCTTGCAAATTATAGACGAGTCATTGGAATTTGGACTTCAAGGAAACAATTTTGCTGATCTTTAGAAAGGCAAATCCGATTTTAAATGCAAATAAAAAACACCAGGTCTATCCTTTTAAAGTCCTTTTGTTAGTAACATTAAATGTCACACTAATCAGATAATACCCAGATAAACGAGTCCAAAAACTTCTAAAATCAAAGTACACAAAATAAAACATTGTCACTGATAACACGAGGGACAGTTAGAGAGGCACATGGATTACTCTCCCCTGGTCTTCTCATAATCTTCCCCTGACAGCCTTCAGTCAAGGCGACCCTGCTTCACACTGGATTAACCACGTCATTGATGTGAAAAGTGATATAAAGCTACCAATCCACCTTTAATCACCTGCGCTTTTTGAGGATTATTGAGGACTCATATTGTTTGCTAAACGAAGGGGACAAATTTTGATTTAGGTACATGGATTTAATGAGAATTGTTTCAGTCAACCATTTGTCTCACAACAATAAACACAGAAAGAGTTCTACCGTTTTACGCGACCGATGCCTTTAATCGATAGACAAGACGGAAATCCCGCAAAAGGCAGAAATCACACGTCAACCGTTTTTCTCAACCTGACATTAAATTTCATGTTATACGATCATTTCTTACAGATACTCACTGGTTTACGCAATCTAAATCAAAATGGATCCTATAAAATCCTCTCATAACTCGTCTGCTGCAAAATATGAGGTGCAAATATGAGCGCCTTATTTAGTAATGTCGGAAACAAACCAGTTGCCAGTAGCCTGAGAAACTCCTAGTTGCGCGCCTCCAGGGAACTATATCATAAAGATTCATTCTGAACATTGCAGCGATCTGATGAACGAGTGCGGTCTAAACAACCTACTGCGGGGTTAACATATCGTGATATCATAGACGACGGCTTCTCAAAGATTGCAGATCTTCCCTCTCGAGCTTGGGAACTAGTTGAAGAGAGATGGGCGATAATGTGATTAGTCGAACGATACTTGATAGCCCCGCGGCATTCGATTTCCAACTGCATAAAAACCAGGCGACGTCCACACTACACGCACGCATTCAAAGCTCTGATTACACAACATGACACGCACACACGCGCTCGCTGTGGGATTAACGTCAGACAACCCGTTTCCTGTTACCTGCTCTGGAGCAAAAAGCAGACGTCGCTCAGTAATTTAGAATTAATTTCACATTTGAAATCAAAGCATTGCTCTTGTAAGTTAAAGCGGAATTACATAGAAAACGCTGTAAACCCAACCGAGAAGATTACGATGGAACATTGGATTCGCTCAACCGTTTTGAAGTCTCTATTTTCTAACACCGAAAATGTCTGTAACAAATCCGTACAGCGGACGCAATCTACGGGACTTAAAACAAACAATTACTTCGGTTTATTTGAAAAGGAGAGAAAAAAGTGGAGCAATCAAATCGGTGCAGCTACCGAGCGGCAAAAAACTACGGTCTGGGATGTGCGCGGTCGATGTAACGGGCGAAGCGGCGGCCGACGCGACGTAATAAGGTAGCCGATGAGAACTTGGCAGATCGTTTCCACGTACCTCCACGGCTTTCACTCGATGCTAATGCAAGCATATGTAGCAAGAAATTGCTTCATTTATTAAGTTTCAAGTTCTATGTCTACGCAGAAGTTGTTCAAAGTTAAAACCATTTCCTTTGTTTTCAACTCGCCCAGAAATCTCTAGTGATAAGTTAATTTATTGTGCGTTTGGGATTTTGTTTGAATATAATTTGTGAAAGAAACATCAGTGAACAAAGTCCATACAGGTAACTAAAACATGATGAACCGAAACATATGCAACCAAAAACATAGTATAAACATAATAAGTAACAAAGAATGCAAGTGAAACGAATTAGAACTAGAAACTGCGGGCACCATTTACCGATAGTACCTAATAGAAGTCATCCAATCAATCACTAAAAGACGACAGACCAACGATATTTTAAATCAAGATCGAAGACCATGCATCAGCTGGGAACGCGTTACTAATTCTAGGCAAGGTGACACACTTTCCTGAAAGCAGTCCGCCAGGGTACCGTGTCAAATGCCTATAGATTTTCATAAATAACGCACAAGAAAGATTCTAACAATCAATAGTAAAGATTCGTTTCACCCAAACCAGCTGCGCTAAGGAGCGCGTTGAATCGCGCGATTTGATACGCGCCTCCATCAACTTTGCTTTTGTCAAAAGGTAAGCTAATAAAGTTTAGCAGATGTGATCTTCTAAACAAGACACTAACAAATGGAAGCAAGGAGCTTGATAACATCGTAAGAAAATGTACGACGATCTCGGAAGGCAATTTTCTCTTTATGATATGATTAATGTTCTTAGAAAAGTGAAGGTAAATCTGCGCAACAACATCACACAAGTCTGGTTTAACTTTACCAAAGATAGAAACGAAGCTTAATAATGCAATTCAAATAATTTTCTTGTACGAATGCTGTTGAATTAATTTCGGAATGCGAACATCGTTACTGGCGACAACGTAGAGAGAATTTGGCATCACGAATCTCCAAAAAACGCGGTCCACTTTATTCCTGCTATCGCCACACGATCGATATCGTACACATACTTAAAAAGTTAAACTTAGCCGTTAAAGACCATACCGCGAATTCTTTGTGCCCTACAACATTCTGATACGGACAAAGAAGCGGGTCTGCATCATTATAGCCTATTGTAACGAATTTAAAATTTTCCAAATGCGAATTCGTCAAACGTAAAACAATTCGATACGCGTTTGAATTTGTTGTTCGGGCTGGTTTCAATTCAATTTCTTCGTCGTCCGAACCGCTCGCGTGAATTGGGTCGCGTAAACGGGTCCGCCCTTTTGGGACCAAAACGTTATTTTTTTCACACAGATTGCGCGTTCTTTGATCTCCAGAATGTGTGCGTTAAGCGTTTCCTTCGCTTTGTGCCGGCGCTGTGTGTGTCTTGTACACTTGTACAGACGACGCCTCCCGACAACGACACCCAGCGGGATGTAAAAATCAGGCAACAACGAATCGTAATGATTTTTCCGTTTTGCTTTTTACTTTCAGAAGGGTTGAATTTAAATTTAATGCATTCAATCATAAGTTGATTTTCGAACAAACAGAATTTTACATGAAATAACACAACTGTGTTTTACTGCAGTGGCGTCAGGAAGCTAAATCCGGAGTGAGAGCGCCAACGTGTCAAGAACTCGGAAACTCATTCTTGACACAGTTCAGTGTTATGAACATTACTTCATCCATACCGGGGAGAGTTTAGCACGTCGTAAACTGTAGGATCCATTACGTGGGGGCGCTCAAGATTATTCTCGGCTTACTTTATGAGCTGGCATTGAACATCATCCAATATTTTTCTGTGGTTTCTTCTTTTACTATTTGGTTTGGCAAGTGAATTGTGAGTGTAAAAGATTTAGTTTGCGACGTTCGTGCGGGGAGCTCATTCAGGTCGACGGTGGATGGTTACGAGCGCGCGAAGCCGGAGGTCGTATGGAACAGTGCCTAGCACCTCATAAACTGCTAGAACTTGTTAAGTCTTCAAGATAATATGTATGTATGTGAGAATTTCGTTTGAAATGTCACCGCTATTCTAATTTCTCAAACTTTATTCTGGATGTCTTTTTTTAAATACCAAAAGTGGCGCTAAGCCTGATGATTTTTTATTATTTTACGCGCTTGCGTTTATTTCGCATTTTCACATTGCGCATTCGCATTATTTAACTGTTCATTTTTATGAGTAGACAGATCATAGGAATGGTTTATGGACGTTTCACGGCCATGCATTATGTCCTCGAGGTATTAAGGTCGTAAATAATTACAAAAACATCATATCTCACAATTATAATGTGAGGTATGAACATAAAAAGTAATATCGGAGGGTCTCACATATTCCCGTGGGGTCCGAAGTCCCGAACAGAGCGCACAATATTTTATTATAAGTAGTGAATGGTCGTTTGAGCGACCAAAATACGGGTCTTTGTTAGATGTGAGGTCCCGTCTTTCGGCTCAGGTGACACTGCACCGTCACTAATTCAAATTCGATACGAAAAAAAAAACACATAATTATACCGAAAGCGAAACGCGAAAATGAAAAAGAGCACTCCTTTGTACAATTCTGTTTAGTGTATACCGACGGCACACACGCAGAGCGCTAATTTTTCGCCTCCACGGGGTTAAGTTGTAAGTTTGTAACATTACAATACACGACAAAAGATGCACCGTTACAAATGTCAGAAGTGTATAAATTAATGGCGACAACCTTTTATTTGTTCCTTTTGTCTCGAACAAAGTTGCTTTGTCTATTTAGGACGTAATAATGGAAGTGTTTAGCGTCAGAGCTTTTGTTGTTTCCAAAAAATAAGTATTGGAGTGATGAATAGATCGCGTGGCGCGCACGACAAGACATTGAACCGTGATTTTTCTCGCACATTAGTTAAATAAGTTGGACAGAAAGATTTTGGAACGTGAAGATATTTTACTAAACACAAAAGACGGAGATAATGCTTGTTCACGCTGAGACTTAATGAATCATCGCCAAAATGGAAACGTACGGTAAAAACCATCTAGCACCGTTTTGAACTTTACTGCAGCCATACTAGGAGTATACCTACAGGTAAATAAACACTACAATAATCATGTACCCTGCATTACCAACATTTAGACAAACACTCAAACAAATCTGCATAAAGCTCACTAATGGCATATCATGTCACTTCAATTACGTACATATTGAGTACCTACGAATATGCAAATTACTTCGATAATTTTGATTGGTATGTAGCAGAAATAGGTAGATCAACGCAACCGGTATGATGTTGAGCCATAATGTAAACATCAGATGCGGTGAAAGATCTCGGTTATAATGAAACAGGTCTCAGAGAGGAAATGCGTGCAGTAAATGATAAAGATTTACATACTGACGCCGGTGTACGCGATCTGGTTTCTACTCTCAATATTTGCTGAGGTATAGTTGTGCTTTGTGGAATTTTAGAATTAGATAAAACGTTCCAGGAAATGGAGATATAAAACAATGTTACTACTTATCTAAATTTCTGACAAAATTACAATGGAATTCACAGGAAATGAGAATTTTAGGTTTAAATCGTCATTGTCTTAGCTAGCACCAATTTTTTGTATTTTATCATTCCATAGCTTAAAAGCACACGCATCCTTCGAATCGAAACACTCCTTCATCTAGCCAGCACAGTAAAACATATTGCGTGTGTTTAAAACGTAATGCACACTGTGCGGTAAGATTTAAAGTACCCATGAATTACTAGAGACGCACATTAATTTCCAAACAGTAGTAGCATCGTCATTAAAATAACGCATAACGACATAACTCAAATGACTAAACGTAAAAAGTAAGTATTAATAAAACAAATGAATTTAATGATGAATAATAACATGATGAAACATTCAGATAAGTTCGGGGAACCAAAGTAATAAATAACAACAATAATAAACGTTTGGAAACATATTTTAAAAGGGTAAAGATTAACAATCGAAAACCTATTAATGACTAATCAAGGATTTGGGACTCTACCGGTATTAGAATAATTTTTAATATCTCTAAATCATCCGAATGGATGAACATTCTTAGAATCCCTACTAAATTATGTCTCCATATTGTAATATAAGGACACATTTAAATTATATTCTGACATAGGAGCGAACAATTCCGTCACTAATCGGGATCCAATAAATTTCTCATGCAAATTTTGCGCTTTTCGGTATCACCGTTCCGAGAAAGATGTCTAGAGGAAAAAATAAATCAAGCATTCGAAACAATCGTTTTAGTCATGCGGAGAATTCAACACGATCTGAACTTTAACAGGAAATAGGATGCGTTGTATAATGCATTCAGGTGTCTAACAATATTCATGGCAGACGTGTTTAGGATAGTCTTAAAAGCAAAAAATCTGGCGCCAAAAAAGGAAGATCAAAACTAAACAGCTCCCAAGTGTTGTCGACGGACCTTGTGGAACGTGTTAATGAGAGGCTGGACAAAGGATAAAGGAGGCCTAATACTTCCTGCTACGATAATATTTTAGCATGTCTTGTTAAGCCCCAGATTAGATGGGCGATCGGATAAAGAAAGTCCATACATTTTAATCTGTTCCGTACTCTATACGCAACGCTTACAACAATAGAGGTAAACAAAGAGAAATAATTCCCAAGAAAGTTATGGCAAAAACCTTTTCAAATTCTCACTTTTTATCTCCATAATCAGTGGTTGGTTCTTGTTCCTATTTTTCTTGCTTACCGCTTAGAAAGATGAGCGATACCAACAGTATGACGCCTGTTTAGTGATCTCCCTCCATGCGTATAAAATGCGAGTTTTTATCGTGACTAACAATCACAACGAGGTATTCAAAGCAAAACATGAAATAAAAACTGTAAAAAGATTCTTCCGGTACCGGGAATCGAACCCGAGCCTCCTGGGTGAGAGCCAGGTATCCTAGCCACTAGACCATACCGGATCCCGTTAGACAATCTGAAATTGAGCATTGCTTGGTTTGAAATACGAAGTAGGTCGATAAGCTAATGATATCCGCATGGTTATTTTTATAGGCTACAAGGCTGGTTTATTTTAGAGGAGTTCTTTATAGATAAGTGGAACAACAGAGTGTTATGAAGTAAAATTAGCACTGTGTTCATTGCCATTACGGGAGGGATAAAGAGCTTAGTTATGATATGATGAGAGGACCGTTGTGTGAGGTGCAACGTGCGACCACCCACCGTGTTGCATGGTCTTGGACCAACTTGGAGCTATTGTATTCGACTTGTGCTTAATGTAATACAGTGTGTAACTGTGGGAATGTGCCACGGAAGCCGACTGTGTGATTAGATTAGTGTGAATGAGTGATTTTGTTTGACGTTTTTGATGCGTGTTGATGCGTTTCTGATATTTATCGTGAGTTTCAAGAGTTTCTATTGTTTGAATCACACACAGGTTAAGTGAAATAAGGATGTTTATAAATGAAATATTGTTTTACTTGCAAGAGCTAGTGAGTTTGTAAATTCAACCCGAGATTGTGGTGGAAGGCCTTTTTTCGGGGTATTCCTCAAAGCGCAAATATTTATAAGCGCAACCAACTAAGCGCAACTAAATTATTCCTCGAAGGGCAACCATTAGTTGCGCTCACAAATTCAAATTAAAAATATTATGTTTATTCCTCATACCCATCTCTATTTTTCATCATGGTTGCGCTTTGAAGAATAAACATAAAATATTTTAAATTTAAATTTGAGAGCGCAACTAATGGTTGCGCTTCGAGGAATACCCCCTTTTTTCTCTTCAGCTGCTATGAACATTTTGTAGTTGTGTTTGAAGTTATACAAATCCTTTTAAATAAACAGCTTGCACTTATATCATTACACGACATAATCCCAACTTATTGATCAAAACAAAAAAGTAATCTCTTCGATCCGTTACAACGATGTTCCCATATAATAGCTCATTGATGCGAACACCAAAGAAAAAACTTCCATAGGAAATCCACCCGCTAATCCTGAGAACTGCCGTATATAGCCAACAGCGCCACCTGTTGCACTAAGTGTGAACTACCGGTATACACATACAGTAGCCTGCTACACTGAGTAACAAGAATTCATTACAATGAAACTTAAGGCAGGTATCTTTATTGAACCCGTAAAAGTAAGTAAGCATTTTATGTATTTTTCTTTCTTGGTGTAATGATTTCCGCTGCCATACATACATACAGGAAGGCTTCATCATGGATGTAGTTTCTAAGGAAGGAAAGATTCTTGATACAGTTGTCCTTACATGGATTCGAATCTAAAGACGTCTACAATTTATAAGGGTCAAATTAGTCAAAGCCTAGGTTGGTCTGTGGATGGGTGACCACCCATTACATACCGAGTTTCCGCCGTGACTCGAAAAGCACGTTAAGCCGTTGGCCCCGGCTGTCAATTGTACATCTTTGACTGTCAGTGGCCCGAAAGTCTGAAAACCAGTCTTACCAAGGGGTATCGAATTAACCAGTACTAATTGGGTTGTGGAGGTCAGATAGGCAGACGCTCCATGTAAAATACTGGTATTCTGCTGCATCCGTTTAGACTGGCAGCCGACACTAACATACTTGGAAAAAGTGTACATTTTCCACGAAAAAGTTGGGCACAATTCGACATGTATATGTAAGTTGATAGAGTCATGTAAAAGTATTGGTTTACAGATTCCTATAAGATTCGTCAAACTAATAGAACATTGTATTTAGAATCTCCTCAAACAACTTCTGTATTGTAATGCTATCCTACTATTCTTCAACTCAACAGTCTAAATTAGCTCATTCAAAGTAAGAAGATATAGGAAGTGTGCATGACTTTCGCAACAATTAACCCATCAAAAACAATACTCTCATTTACCGATATGTACAAGTGCTTATTAAATTTTATTAGCTCTAATGCATTACTCATAGAGCAATAAACAAACATGTGTCGGTACTTAAGACTCTGAAACCAGACGCGGTGTCAATCAATTGAAATTCTAACATTAAGCACATGCTACAGGCGTGAATAACCACATTATAAGAATTCCTCTACTAATGGTAGCAGTGATAGAACTCACGTGAAAGTCACCTCACCGAAAATCATGTTAAACGAAACTTGCCCAAGTTGCCCAAGTTTATAACTGATACATTTAAAAAGGCTCTCTTATCGAAACTGATAAGTCTAGCAATATGAACGATTTAGGAATAATTTGTAAAAAAGTGTCACTGATACCTTGTTCAAAATGAACTAGAATTTTAATGTCCAAGAACTGAGAAGATTTAAAAGTTTAATTAGTATTGATTAACCGCCAAACACTCGAGTAAATAAATAGGCAATATTTCATAAATATGAAAGACATCCTGATGGGTAACACTGTTTTAAGCTGTTTTGCTATCGGGAGCTCAAAATAATGAACAATCACGGAAGATATCCCGTAAGTGACAGTGAGAGTATAAGTTTATCCTGATCGGTACTTTGGTGTATAAAGTTACAATCACATGAATTACTAACATGAAGAATCATGTATGTGCAAGCGAGAAACACGTAGTACGGGTCACGGTATTAGGTAGCCTATAATGTCGCGACCTATTTATCAAAGTCGTATTAGTAGGTGACACGGAGGCGTTAAACATATGGCATATTAGGCCCAACCTCACAATAATCCAAACGAGCCGTGTTATTATTTAGAAATGGAGTGCTAAGTAAATTATACGAATTAAGCTTGTGTTGGCAACATGTGTTGCTTGATTTGCCCTTTCATCTGGAAACGTTGGATAATGACGATGGATTTGTCAATGTAGTATACATTAGAAGATTTCCAAACCCTTAGTCACACCTTTTATTTTATTGTTTTTATTTCGTCGCCGTCTTCAACTATTGAAGTTCGTCTCTGGATTGTAATACTTCCATTCTTTTGTTTGTCCATTGCGTGATATTATCGCATCTTTAGATTTATTAAGACATTGATGGTGACGCCGACCATGGCCTGGACTAGTGGAAATCGCGTTCAAAGCGTCTCGTAGTTCTGCAATTATTTTAGACAAAAGACAACAATCGAACCAGAACATCAAAACCAGAGAAAAACAATCCATTAGAACGCTATTCTGCGCGACAAATAAATACATCGAAAACAATTAGTCATTCTTGCATTGCATTCTTGCCTCAAAATCTGATACGGGTACTTACTTACGAATAGTCACGATAATTCTCTCGCGACTATTATGGTGGCTGCAATAAATCAATTAATTAAAGACACCTTAACATTCCTTTGTCTGTGCCATAAAGTCTTATATGACCATCTTTAACATCAGCCTCTCCCACATTTCATTACTGGACCTCACAGCATTATATACTTATTCGCGTTCAGATATCCACGTTAATAAATCAAGAAGGATATCGTGTAATGGACACCGCCCGACCGTCCCCGAAGAGACATAAATTTGTTTTTGTACTTTTTTGGTAAATCATTCTGTTGTGGCAACACAGCGAGTGAATAATTAGGTTTTAATACGAATTTTACTTGTTTTAGGTGTTTTGTAACGTAATTACTAATTAGCTGGGTTTTGTATTGTGGTAGTCATTGCGTTTGTGTCTGTGGGTGTATTGTCTTCTTTCTTGTAGGAAGTACAGTTTTTCTCTTTATTCATTTTGTTTATTTGATAGTTTATTTTCAGAAGTTCTTTGCTTGATATAGTTAATAAATCTCCATGATTTATCACTTTGTATTTATTTTTAACTAAGTGCTTCACACTAGGAATTTCTCCTGTATCGTGGGTGCGTTTACAAGCGTTTAAACTCACAAACACAAACAGCCAGACCCGACAACTATCTGTAGGCCATACAACTATTTGTTCCGTGCCGGGGATCAAACCTGCGACATGCGGCTCAGCAGTCAATCGCTCAGCCACTGTACCAACCGTGCCGTCAATTGTTTGTGCGTCATTACTTTTATAACGAAACACCATAAGAGTTAATTTTGGGTATTCTTCCTTCTGAATGGTGTTTGGTAGTTGTCATGTCAATCTCCTTTATTGTGTAAGTCTCTTGCTGATTCATACTTGACCTACGTAGTCCTAAGTAGTCTTACAAAAGTCTTACTTTAAAAGTAATAAATCAGTATCAAAATCTAATGAGATCTTATTACGCCACTTTTAAGGTATATTCAACCACTTATGCCTTTTGTTTTGCCCTTATCAGATCAAGACCACGAGAAGTTTTTTTTATTTTGTAAGCACTAAACCATATCTGCGTTGAAAATCTAGTGTGATTGGGTCCAAGATTTAAATAATTTGAAGTTTTTGTAAAAGAATTATGGTTGTATTGCATGATGGCAATTAGTCAAGGTTTGCATAAGTTTTGCTTTTATGAAACTATTTTGTTTTTCGCTTTAATTATTACAATATTTTCGAATCTACATTTTTAGTATTTGTCTGTTTAAGAACATATATACAGGGTGTAAACAGACCCTTCACGAAGCCATTAACCAAGCATTCTGTACATCAAACTAAGTAACTTTAAGCAAAAACTCTTGCTGGGAAACCATTTTTTTATTTGGGGTTAAAAATCACGTTTTACGATAGGACTCAATATAACGCACTCAAAATATTATGCTGATGGATGCATAAAATAGTACGGATTTCGTGGAGGTGTTTAAAGTAAAAATCTTACATTAAAAACCTGTATTTAAAAAAACGTGAAAAAGTTGTAACTTTGACCCCCAATATCTCTGTAACTAGAAGGTTCCCAGATATGGTCTAGATCTAGAACAAAAAAATGATCGCAATGACGGGGAAAACAAGTGCCTTTCGGCTTTTTTAAGTTTTTTTTCTTTTTTTAAGAATATAGATCGTTAGCAAATGGATCAAAAATAACGAAGACGATTCTCAGAACTAAGAAATTAAAACTAATAGCATTTTTAGTCGCGAATTCTTCAAGTATAAACTTAATTAATTCAAATATTTATTTTATTCTACAATTGAATTTATTGTAAGCCATTATAAGAAATATAATATTCTTTAGAATTTCTAAGAAGAGATGTTATCAGGTAACTTTAATGTCTGCGTTGTTTTACATTTGTATTAAAAGGACCTCATAATATTCTAGTTTAGTATTTCGTCGCCAAAATATGAGGCATATTAAATTTTGATGCCTCGCGCCATTTTGAATAAGACAAACTGAACGTTGACCATATCTTGTCTCCGAATATTACATACTTAAATATAGGTTGTAATTTGAAACTTATTTCTGCCTCCTAGTGAACGGCCTTATCGGTTTACTAAAAATGTTCACACACTGTTTCAAGGTTTGTCTAAATCCTAACTAATATTATAAATGCGAAAGTAAGTTTGTTTGTTTGTTGTTACCTTTTCACGCCTTTTAAACCGATCATCTTGAAATTTTGCATACAGGTTGTCAGGTGTACAGAAACGGACATAGGGTACCTTTCATCCCGAAAAAACCTACTGTTCCCAAGAAAAACCACAATAAAGCTCTTATGATAATAGAAAGCACCACGAGCTGAGTACGCACGGCGGCCAATCAAGCTATGCAAAACCAAATTAAGCTGATCTCTCATCGTACGGGAAGCTCATACAAAGTGAAGTCAGGTTATACTGATTATGTAGAGCTTGATGTGCCGCCGTGTGTACAACTCGAATTGATTGTCAAATTTTAAATTAACGCGAGCAAAGCCACGGGCAAAAGCTAGTACATATAGGTATACGATTACTCCGAAAATAGTAAGCCTAAAAGGTCATGGCAATTATTTCAGTTTAAAAAATAATTATTATGACGCCTAGTGATAAATTATTTGGTCATACCAGCATTTCCACTAAAAATAGTGCTGGAAAACTAAAATAAACCATTTAAGTTCATTATATTATTCCATCAAACAATTCGAACCAATTCTGGAATTGACAGCCTCTGACCTACAAAAACTTAAACACTCGAAAACAAAAGTCTTATAAACACACAAGTACACTCAACGTCTGTACCATTCATCATTCTAGAAAATGTCAGCATCGACTCTCGACTTCGCCAGAAGATTCTTCTTCAGCAACAAAGCGGGTTTATTGTCTCAAAACAAAGACAACGGTTCAAGGCTTAGCGTAGAGCTTTAAAACAAGCGACTAGGCCAATGTCGTGTTGAAAACGGATCGACGGATTTTGATCTTGGCTTCGCAAGGCTACGGCGAAAATGGTGGTATTTTGGCGAATTTCGTTTTGTTCTTCCGTAATTAATGTTGTTAGAGATGGTTTGTATTCAAATTGGGCACCTACTGTGTTAACAGGCTTTGAAAATGATGAAGACTCTATTGTTGTTTTTGACTTTTACTTACATTCAACTAAATAAGTAAATAAATCGGTACGGTCTACGGCTCTTAACAACGAATTCGGACAGATACTATAATTACTGAAGTGTATCTGTCATCATTATTATCTATCAATTCATATGTACTTTCTAAGTTTATCTTGGACATCATAGAAATCGGTGAAGGAAAACATCGTGAGGAAACCTGGACATATAATTAATATAAGTCTGAAATCGCCAACCCGTCTTGAGCAAGCGTGGTGATCAATGCTCGTGCTTTCTCTGTATGAGAAGAGGCCTTTGCCCAGCAGTGGGACAGTAACAGACTGGTATTATTATTATTATCTGTCATTGTCCATGTCCACTGTCCGCAATTTGTCACTAACATTATGGCTGATCCTGAATCCATTAACGGAACAGTCATTTGTAACTAGTTCTCCACAATCATTCAACCTTACCTTCATCAGTACTGATTATCGCACATGTAGCTCACACACGTGCATATCAAGTGAACTTCCGATCTAATCTGACAATGAACATGGCCGTTTCATTGCCTCTACCACGGTCCTCAGGCCGTGGCTCCAGTAGTGACAGAGTAGCGTTACAGCAGCATGCCAATTACAAAGGTATCTTGGTTCGAACACGCGAACACTCGAGTCAATTTCGTGCTTCGAGAACGACTGCTGGCTTCCTATGTTTATGAGTACGCTCCAAGCCGTTTATCTATGCAACGTACTGCTTCCTCTATTGCACGTTTTGTTTGATCATATTTATTGTACCGCGGTTCAGTCCCATTACTTAACGGAGCTTTATATCGTAGTAGTGTCTCATTAGAGAATGTATTCGGAGCACTACATTCTCTTTGTATCTAATCTAGACTCAGTAATTCTCTGATAACGTTCTGAATTGCCTACTCGATGGTTCCCGATGATCATTAAGTGTAACCATTAGTTATGTCATTACTTTTCCCCTTTCCTGCTATTGAAAGTTCTGTAGCCATCTTGGTTGTTATTTCTAATAGATACCTGTGTATTAAATCTCAGTGTATTCCGGGAGGATATCGGAGTGATCAGAAGTAATTTATTTCGAGATGCTACACGTTTTTTGATGTAAGATGTGTAAAAGATAACGTAAACAAAATGGGAGCGTCAAGAAAAAACGGATCGAGAAATGTAACAGTCCAAATGGACTCTCCCAACTTGGGGCATTTAATGTCTTTATAAGTGCCGTCAGACATAAAGTTAATGAAACAGCCATTTTATTGATCTACCTGCGAGTTGACACGAATCCCGCCGCTTCCAACCCTGCATTATGTTTTTCTACAAATTATTTTCCATCTTTTTCTATCCCATTAGATGTTATGAGGAAGAAAGGAATGGCCAGATCCTAATAACGTGCATTAAGAAAGGGACATTTCATTTCGAGAATACGACCCCCATCATTTGATAAGCCGATGAGACATTTTAACATTAATCCATTAGGAGATGAAAATATTTCAATTATTTTCCAATTACTTTTTTGCTTTCTGAGTCATATTTACTACATATTTTGGTCAAGTTATCCTCAGAAAAATAAGGACTCAAGAAAATATCAAGAAGAAAATTATGTTATTAAACGTTGACCTTTCCCAAGTATTATCCAAAATATAAGGATACAAATAAATTGAATAATTTAATCAACCGTACCCTTAATAGGAAGGTACGTTTCGTCACGGAAGCTCCATAGTATTAATACGATTATAACTTGACATACACAGAATTTGGGCCCATATTGTCAACTTTATGTAAGGATAGCATGCTGGTGTCCCATGTAACGTTTGTAAACAAATATCCGCTTATCAGGAACCGTTTACAGGTGAATATCAATAAGGTCTTTTGTTCTCTAAAATATTGCTTCAGGATTTCCGTGAATGTTAGTAGGGTAAGGTTAGGGTAGGTATACGTTTCTGTCCTTACCATCATGGCCCTAGCCCGAGCGCGCGGTTTAAACGTGACGTCATGTCGTCGTGACGTAAATACTACGCGCTCGTGTAGGGCCTCGGCCAAACACTTAAACGTACCTCAATTATTATTGTACGTAGTGTATGCTGCGGTACAACACTCATCGACTTAGAATCAGCTTCAGCCGGCCAGTCAGAGTATGTCAATACAAAAAAAGCTAAAAACAAAAGAAGTCATTCGTTTCGTTTCGGTTCGGACGATGCAATTGGACTTTATTGTATAGACATAAAATTCCTTTTCATCTGTTCTACCCGATTCCACGTTGCAAAATATGGGGACTGCTTTAAGGTGACAAGTAATGCTATCCCTTAGTATAAGCTCAAATGTGGATATTGCTACACATCATCTTTAATTTTATCATAATTTTCGCTTGAGCGCTATTTATGTCACCCATGGGATTGATGACGTCATTACTTGTACAGACTAAGCTTTAACCATAGTTTCTAGTCTCCAGGGATACATATTAGTAATATTCATCTAGAATCCTAGCAATAATCACTATAGAAAATCAATTTAGATCGTAACCACAGATGGCACAAGAATTATCACATCACCCTTATAAATATGACATTTTCATAATTTCGTCACAATTTATATCGAGATCAACAAGCCATCGCCACCCGCATGCCAGACAATTGATGCAATCATCGCCGATGAGATTTTGGGGTGTGTAAAACGGAACTGTAATTGCATTGGCCACAACCAAATTATTGTTATAGTAACTATTCAATGATAATTCCATTCCGAAGTCTGCGGGTGAAGGATGGGTGAGGCAATAATTTTGATTGTGGCGACGCAGTTTATAGCCAAGTGTCCCCTCGGGTATTTTGATATGGTTTGTTGGCTACAAGATTTATTTGCATTGGCTTTTTTGTGATCTACTTTCGTGTTTTTGTGTAACACGTTTGTGGGTTGGATAATATAATAATGTCATGGTTGTATTGTTTTAGATGATTCTCGGTTTTATTGTTTTGCAGTAGCGAAGGGCCAATTTTTGTAAGATGTAAGCCGGAGTACATATTATCTTTAATGTGATTATATTATTTGTCTATAGTATAATGACTATGCCATTTATCAAAGGGAAGTCAGTAGGAATCGAGTTGTATGGAATCTTCGCCACTATTGTTTTGCATATTCATATGTCGCACAGAAATCATTCTCATTTCGTTCGTGACTCAACTCAAAATGAAATCAACGCTTTGTCGCTATAACAATGGTTTCATACGAACGTAAATACACTGGCAGGTAATTAAGGAAAACTGTTTCCTGCGATAATAATATTAATCACATAAACATCAGTCATGGTAATAAAAGATTGATTTGTTTTCGTTAGTCGTCCATATCCTTGATAAATAAGCTTTATTCGTGTGTAAAGATAAGTAATCTTCAACGAACGACAGACACATAAATCAAAAAGCCGTGAAAAGGTCGTAGACTGTTCGGGCGATAAAGTGCTAGTTAGAACTGGATTCGTAGAAATTCAAACGATTTTAGTGTTATGAAAGTCATTATGAGCGCCCGATCTTAATGTGGCATTATTTGAATTTACGTTCAGCGTTATCACAATGTTTTTATGACCAAGTCGGAATCAAGGATTTTATAAATGGTTGTGCACAAGACAAACCTCGGCTCTTTGGGGTGTGGTTGCCCAAACCAGACTGGGGGAGCGCCGACAGCGACATTTATTTGTAGCTAGCCACAAAATGTACGTAACTGTCTCGTAAGATTTATTCTCAAACATGCCGTAATCTTTTCTCTGTGGGCGTAGACGCATTTGTACGAAGCGAACCATAGTGAGATACTCACCCTTGTTGTATAATATATTTTCGGTTAAAACATCCTTGATAAGCGCGGGTCGGACCTCCATATTTGTCGATAAAGGAAAATATGTTAATTTAGTCGCTGCGAGAGAACCGATATGACCTACTAAGTGATTGGGTTCCCTATGCGTTGGCGTGTTTTGAATTTGAACTCCGACGGCCTCAGAGATCAGTCCAATGTTTACAAATTGCCCGAAGAAAAAAAAAACTCGACTCATTCGATTGAGATATTCATTTTGATTAGGTTCGATTTAAATAAGATTCTTTTGAAGATGGGGGTCTATGAAGTGAAATTGGATAAAGATTATTTATTAACAATTTCATAAGCTTAATTTGATGTAAGAGTCTATTAACAAAGAAGGAAGAAGAACAATGCAATGGAGTTTTTTTGAATCAAAGTTACGGTTACACAAGGAAATTAAATAAGGAAACGAGTAATCCAAGAAAGTGGGTCAAATTACCCGTGAAATATATCTACTAGGAGATGCAAAATATCGCCGAAACGAATGCCCTTTCTCACAATATGGCGCCACTAGAATTTCCATCTTTTATGAAATATTACGGATTACGTAGGCGGTCGTTTCATAAAATCTAATTTTAATTAAAAAATAAGCAAACGGTAATTAATTTCGCCGGTCTCCTCTCTCGGTTACAATGGTGTACAAATTAAACGTTTTGAGTCGTAACGTTGCCGGATAAATTCTACTCAACTTTTTCTTCTTTAGTATTTATTTTTTTCCATTAAAATCATAATCCGAATTTTAATTTATCTCATGTCTGCGGGTAACAATGCTCTTATTATACGGAGCTTTGATTATTGTTGAAATTAATTTTACTGAAAAACAAAATTGTTTTAAATTAAGTCGTTGCCTCCGATACATTAATTTCGGTTTTAATAAAGTTAAAACGGCCCAATTCCCAATCGCTTGGAGCGATGTTGTTTTATTTGTCAGCATATAGTTCCAAAATAATTAGATTGGGAATTTATAGATGTCATCGGGGCCCGTGATTTAGGGCGAGCTTCAATCGTATCCGCATTGTCTAAATACAAAGATCTAATCTGCGTTGGCTGTTATCAGTTAAGTCTATATCTTCAGTGCATTGCATTGGTAATTTACACATAAATTAGATAAGACCAAGTAAGCTTTGACAGTGGTTCGATAATAAAATTTGAGCAGTACAAATTCTGATGTCAGTTTGAGTCATGATTTTGATAATTAAGATTTGTAGTCAACGGTACTCGGTAGACACGTATTTGAGAATTTTATTGCTCATAAATACATAAAGCTCAGTAGATAACTTTATGAATCCGTGTTGTTGGAGACCACCTTTGCATAAAAGAAAATTATTTTACGACTTTAGGAAATGATGTGAAATTGCAAACCATGCGACTTGTTCTAACAAATTCTATGGAACTCTCCAACATGAAAATTTCTCATAGTTTTAGTTATTATAGCTAAAACATTATGGCAAAATGAAAGGCGTTAGCCTAATGACCTGCCACCAACAGCGTCGCTTACCAAATCAGCTAGTAAATATTTAATTTGATCGATATACGTAAACCATGAAACTATGATAGAACAAAAAAAAAGTATTTTTTTTTATACCAGACTCTTTGTTCTAATGGCCATCGTTTTTATTTTCGATAGTTTTATGTACAGTGAGTTATTAGCAAATAACTGAACCACCTTTGCATAAATTGTTGAGAATTTACTTTGCTCAAATTAATAAAATATCAAAGAATTATGAAATTCGATCGATTCGTATTCAAAAAATCTCAACCATTTATACAAAGGTGGGTCAGCTAATTACTATGATCGAAAAGTATTTTTGGTCATTCTATTTTCAGGACTACAAAGTCTTTCAAGGGCTACAAAGGTCAACCTCATTTCAAGTAAAATCAAATATTGACTCAAAAAAAAAATACCTACTAAATAAACCTCCATTTATTTAGCACATAGCTAGTTTATAGGCAAGAATTGATCGTAGATCGAATTTACAGATGATTTCGTTACGTGTTGAGTTCTGTATATACGGTACTAGAAATATCTGGGTACATTATGCCGTTCCAAGTTAACTTGCAATTGAGTGGTATGTGGGAGGATCGCAATCTTGCATAAATAACAACTAATTATCTGCTCGTCTTAAGATACAACGGGAAAGCCCATAAAGTTCACAAGTAATTAGCTAAATCGTTTATACTTTATGACTAAATTCCGATTTCTACGGAGGAGTCTAGCATTAAACGCTATTGGAATTTCTTGAACACATCCCACGTTGTTTAAGAGTAATTTCGACGAACAACTCGTGTTGTTTAAAACGTTTTAAGCTTTAGAGATAGTTTTGAAGATTGTAGTAAAAAGTCTTAAAAGCAAAGTTTTGCCGGCTGGTTCATCTAACTGTTTACTTACTGATTTAGAGAGTAATCTTTCAAAATGACAAATGGTGTGTGCAGTAACTTATTTATAGTCAACGGCTGAAGTAAAAATAGTCAAAATTAACTCCATCAGCATAAGCTTTATTAATCACTCCTCTTTCAAACAAATTGTTGGTATATAATGGTCTAAGAGTTTGGTTACCAAGAATGTGAGTGATTCTTTGGTAGACTTGTTTCACTTCGTCGCCTTGATTTAGATTCTTGTTTATCTTAGAACGTTTTTAAATATGTCGACGAAACTCTAATTTGGAATTAACTCGTTTCGTTCACGGATGGTCTTCAGTGGAATAGGTCGATTTTTGGTTATTTTGTGTGAGTAGATGTCGAATTGTTGTTTGTTAAAGAATTTGTGTCAATGGTTTATGTTATAGTTAGTTAAAATTATTCTTAGATATTAGGTTTTGATTACATAATTTGTTTAAATTATTGTAATACAAAGAGAGGAGAAGAAAATGAATCATAGTCAAGTCATATTCAAAACTGTGTATAATGTATGAGCATTATAATTTGCAGCAGTAAATATTTGCTATAATTTTAATTCATTTATAAATATAATTATTATGTACACAGGAGATTTGAATGACCATCTTTGGTCATTCAAATCTCCTGTATTGCTCCGTATTGTTTTGTTGCTGTGACTTTATTATTAACCGAATCATATCGACATAACCAAGAACTAAAATTGTCACAGAGAACAAAACTTCAATGTATACAAAATCCCAGAGGGCCAGTCTAAAATAAGTTCCAATCGTTATACGAGCAACTAGTCTGGAGCAAAACAAAGTAATACCAAACAAAACAGTTTACGTATTATACTTGTTTGTACTGTATTCAAAACTATACCACAGTTGAGATGTAGAACAGTGGTTCAACTATGCTATTTTGGATATGAGTACTACGCTTCACTTGTATCGGATTAGGACTGAGGAGCTCGTGGCTTAATAATAACTGCCGTGCGGGTCGATCTTCAGGTTTTGCCGTGCTTGCCTAGGTTGATCCGTGGATGAGTGACCATCTAATATAATACGGAGTTTTCGTTGTGCCTCTGTAATTGCACGGTAAGCCGTTGGTTCCGGTTGTCATATGTAGATCAGATGTTAAAGGTAGTCGGTGGCCTGAATGTCTGACAACCAGTCTTACCGAGGGGTATCGTATTAACCAGTACTAACTGGGTTGTGGAGGTCAGATAGTAGGCAGTCGCTAAATGTAAAATACTGGTATTCTGCTGCATCCGGTTAGATAGGAAGCCGACCTTGGGGTCGGCATACTCGGGAAAAGGCTAGGCAGATTACGACCTCTATGGAATTGTTAGGGCTGTCAACTACTTGTTCATAATTAATATGTAGATAACCCATTTCCCTGCACTTCTTTCTTTGTAAAGCCTGCCAAAATATGATGAAAGGTGAGTGTCAATAAAAAAACCACAGTTACGGAATTCGTCTTCACATGTCAATGTAAGTGCGCCGATTCGTCCGTTTGTTCGTGGTTGTTCTACTGTTTATTATATACACTGTGATTATAGTGCGTAGTTTCTTAGCAACGGATATGGGTAATAATTTATAAGCAAAGTTTTGCCCGTGTGGTTTAACTAGGAATCCTAATTTTGTAGTTATGAACTCCACAATTGAACTTTTGTTGATAAGTTTGGTTGCTGCTAAATATTAATATTGCATCTTGAACTGGTCAGTTTTAGTTAACTATTCTTCTTAGTCGAAACACTCTTGTCAGAGTGGTCGTGGTTGCTCAGACGAGGTACACGGAGAGATGGTCGGTGGGTCGTTGACTCCCCCGAGGACTGCTCTTTCAACGATGTGCTTCCATTTCTGCCGGTTGGAGACGTTGCGAGTACACTGGACCATGGTGGACCCAGTAGCTTTCTTGATCAGGTCAGTCCAGCAAGTTGGTGGTCGGCCGCGTGGCCTTGCCACCTGGACCTGAACCACCAGTCTCTCCATCGAATTTTCATTTCTTGTGATGTGACCAAAGAAAGAAGTTAACTATTAGCTATTATTTAATAGCTATTTAATCGAGAAAATACTTTGAGAGATATACACGGGCGACTGCTGGGCATGGCGGTTTAGTGCTTTGTGGAAATGTGCAATTTTGAAAATTAAGTTTACCTTAATTCAGCTTTTACTAAGTTTTAAGCAAGGCTTATCAAACCGAGCCTTAAATGAATTAAAGGACTGTCCCTTTTATGCAACAGTAAAAGTATTACTTATATTGGAAATTTTCTATGCACCTTAGAGGTTCACTATGCCTACCAAATACCTTTTAATTTTGTCATCGCATTAAAGCTTTTATTACGAATAGATGTTGAAGCACTTAGGAGAATACATTTTTGCATATTTTACGAAAGACATTAACGATATCGGATGCACACGCAATTTTTCAGAACACCGTTAAAAATAAAATATATTGATAGCAATAAAATCACTCCAACCGTGATAGATTTAGTAGCGATCCAATTTTTTGTAATAAAAGGTGTATTCAAATATACTTGAAAACGCATCTCGTCACAGTTATTTACGATTATAGAATTTAAAGTACATAATATCAATGATTCTCTGTAACTGTAATAAGTATTATTGTAAACTCAAATACATTTTAAATTGTTTTTTTTTCGTTTTATCTAGTCTCTTTTGAATAAAACTGAGAATCACTTTTAAATAAATAAAAAGTCATCTGTTAGCGAATTTTTTTTTAATAATGGTAGATAATGTACTCTTCTCTTGTACAGACTACGATTAATCATCAAAATGAACCCTTATTTTTAATTTCAGGCTGATAACAAGAATTTTAGAAAAGACACATTGGGTGCCTGAAGATGGTCGTCGTTCTGGCCGGCGAGGGTCTGGAAATGCTGACGTGGCGATTTGGACTCGTTCCTGACTGATTAGCCAAAGAAAGCAAAACACTGGGA
The DNA here is from genome assembly GCA_905220335.1 of Noctua pronuba. Classification (NCBI taxonomy): domain Eukaryota; kingdom Metazoa; phylum Arthropoda; class Insecta; order Lepidoptera; family Noctuidae; genus Noctua; species Noctua pronuba. The sequence continues at coordinate 12,404,345 of LR999902.1, forward strand.
GAACTGGAAAGAAATAGGGGAGGCCTTTGCCCAGTACTGGGACAGAACAGGCTAATTAAAAAAATATAAATAATATGAAGGTTTTTCTGCCCTGCAGCACATGAGAATACTGGTAGTCACAGTCCAGCAAATCCAGATGTAAATAAAACTCCAAAAGAGCCCTCGAAAAACTCATAACAACATCCAAATTCTACACTCAGATCTCAGGACTTTTATTTTCCATTTAGTTGGCGGATTTGCTGGGTCGACGCGAGTTAGCCGTAATAAATATAAAAGTTATAGCTCGCAGAAGCCTTAACCCTTCGCTTAAAGCTTACCACAAGCGGATTACGGTCATTACTCATTCCTACCGTCTAGAGTGCCTCAGGCGGGAATCGAAGAGAGACGGTGAATGTAAATGTGTACATTTTTTTCTCTCAGACCCTTATTTATGCTATCCTGAATGAGAATTTGGTCATTGATACATTAACGGGTACAATACCTGCTTAAATTGAAAATTCTTTTGGTTTCTTTTTTTTTCTATTTGGGCTGTTTTTTAATTATGTGGTCGTTTTACAATGATTTACACTTTTTTATTTTTTCACATTTACATTTTTTTTTAGATGAGTAACAGTAGCCTCAACTAAATTGGGTGATGAAACAGTATGAGCATTTCCAAATCGTAGACGTTTTTAATGCCGACACTATTCGAATCGAGAATCAAATTAAGAACGTCCTGCTTTTTTATCTCCGGTTAAAAATCCAAGAAACAGGCACAGACATAAGAAAGCCTAAAGTAAAAGAAAGCTTTGCACAAAGTCGCTAAAACATAATAATCTGATCGCACACGTTTGCAGATAAACTGTTAATAAACCGAGTACACGTTAGGATAAGGATGATACACACGCTATCACAACTATAACTAATGTTTACACCATAAACCCCGATACCTCTAACCATCAATAAGATCAATACTCCACATCTACTACCAATACAATACAAAACAAATTCAGGTGTATTAATAACAAACTTTCCTCAGTGGACCGCAATACGTTTTCCTCAAATGTCCCCAAAGGTTTTATTGATTACATGGACCATGTTCCACTTTTTATATTGGCACTAAAAGCGTATAAAACGAAATGCGCTAGTAAAAAGGTTTACTCGCCCTTTGATTGTTTGCCATACGTTTCCCGAAAAACTTTTGCGGGTAGAAAACTTCAAATGATCCCCTTGCCCAGTATATGATTTATTTAGTTCCATTGTGTGGCCTATAATCTTCTGGTAACAAGAAATATTGGATCGGTTTTGAAATCTTACTATTTGGCTCTGTTGTATGTAAAAGGTATTTAAAAATTGGTGTGAAATGGTACAATTTTAGGATGGATAAAAATTGAAAGTTTGAAACTAAAAGCTATTCAAGATGAATATTATGCAAGGCTTTATCTCTGTTTACGACCAAACTTTTTATGAAACAAACCTTTTTTATTCGTCTTTGACTGTAACGGTAAATTCAGGTTAATCTCAGGGAGTTTGGGTCAAAAATTCTTACATTCCACAATAATTTTCTGATTGATCGCCTATTCATCACCTATAAGTGCGATAGTAATTCATTTCCCGTAATTAACTGTCATAACTTACGGGATATGATGAACAGCTAATATATTCGGTTTTTTGTTAAAGTATCGTTTGCTATTAAGATTTAAACGTTTGTTGTAAGGATTATAATCATTCATCATACTTACTATAATACGTTTAAAAATAGTTGGCCTTAGTATGGACCTTGTGGAACCCCTTTCTTTTAATAAGCAAACGAATCAACAGGGTCAGCAAAGAGAAATAAAGTTTGAAAGAAAATAAGCAACAATGGGTAATGCCCTGTATCCTCTACATTTCCTCATGTATTTAATATATCCGTGCAAAATATTTCCTCATTACAATCATCCATATTGTCTTAACACAATAGAAGATTCTATTTGTGTGGCATTAGAACGAACAAAAGTATGACAGTCGAAAAATTTATGATGTTTATCTTGAACAAAAGGAAGTACAAAAGATTGTCATTTACGGAGTCTTTATTCCGAAAGGAGCCGTAAACAATTGGTAACTTTGACAGGCATCACGAAATGACAAAAAGGATTACGTGTCTCTGCAATCTCACTTTTATAATAAACATTTTTGCAGGATCTCGAACCCTACTCCTTCGTAACAAAGATCATTCAGAATCAGGATCTGTGATTTAAGTTTGTCATTCTCACTAACTCTGTATTTTTAGCTGCACCCCGCCACTTCTGAATAAACACGAGCTTTTGTGTCTCTTACTTTTTAGACTTATTCAATGTTGCGGAAGATTTTTGCACATAGTACTTATGTAAACAACTCATTCAACCCGTTACAAATTCCCCTTTGTCAAGCCAGGATTGACAGTTTCTTGCAGTCGTCTACGAAATGATTTTTTGCCCCTAAAATAAATACAGCGCAGAGATTTCTCAATGTAAAACTCGATTTAAGTGCTTAAATGGATTCATAATTTATTCGTTCAAGCGATTCTGTTCCTTATTTCTATTTGCTCGATAACTTAGGAAAAATACAACGTAGCGCTTTAAATTTTAACCGTCATGTACTTAGAGGGCCCTTTAGTGCAGCAGCAACGTTAAATTTATTTTCAAAACTTAAACAAGCACCTCTTTACCCACAAACATAGGGTTCAAAATGGCGTGAAAACCAATTTAAGGACCCCTAGACGCGCGATGTAGAATAATAACCATGTTTTTCTTATGTTTGTCTTTGGAGGAGATTACAAACATGCGCGCACATGGCAAGCTCTTCAATCGATGGTTCCCTCTCGTCGTGACATCAAAACTATTTGTCTTTGAAATAACTTGGTGACTTTCTACGGACCATCTCGTAGCAAGATGAGTTATTGCGTTATCCCCTTGAAACACAAGTCCATGTCTGCAAGTCACGGCACTGTTCATGTATCATGTAAACTAGAAAGAACACCTGTGCTTGAATTTGTGGACATTTGAATTTTCTGCTACCATTTTACTAGGAACGTTTTCATTTTAAAACTCGAAACCGCTCCAATGAATGAACAAGGTAAAAAATCAGCGAACCGAAAATATTTCACGTCCACATATTTAAAACATCCGACGATTAAAGTTAACATGTAATTGCTGCTTTTTTACTGCCAGCAACATTAGTGTTTTCGAACACGTCGCTAAATAAAAATGCATTCTAAAATAAATCGTTGTAAAATTCGCGCCTTGGGCACTGGCCGTTGAGACTCCGAGGCCGGTTATTAAAACGACTATACTATGTCATTATTCTCGAAACAAAAAAAGGAGTGAATCGTAACAGGCGCGCCACATATCATCGAGGGAACTGGCACTTATGCGCGTAGTTTCTATCGTAAATCAAAGATATTAAACGGAATGGCGGAACCTCTTTTGAGTTCACATTATAAATCATAGAGGCGCAAGAAGACCTCTGGCTGCCACCAATAGGGTCTTTGCGAACGCCGTCTACATAAATCGTGTAAGTAATAAAAAATACAAAATGCATGATGATAAACTTGTGTAAGTTGATACTGTCTTGTTGTCTCCAATTCTTGCGGTGTGTTACTGGATTTATGCTTTAACTGAAACTGAAAGTATAGGATGTGAACTGTGGTAAAGATAAAAGCATGACATAAAATGCAACAAACTTATGAAATAATTAACAAATAATAGGTAGTCACAATTTATTTTACTTACCTTACATAATAACTTTGAGGTTGATTTTACAGTTAGCAACCAAAACAACACAAAAAGCACAACAATAAGAAACAAACGGCATGATAATAAAATTAGTAACGACTCAAAAAAATCTAGTTGATACAGATTACGGTTTGTATCAAATATTGTTAAGAAAGAAGTCTATTTTTAATGACCATAGTAATAAAAAAGTTGCATTTCCAAGATGTTCCAATTTATTAAATTCCAACGTGTTTATGAGACGGTGACATGATAGAATGAATTCTTTTCAGGGCTAGAACATCGTTGCTACTTTCACTGTCCATTTGAACGTGATCATTGTCTACCATGATTTAAACGGTGCACGCCAATTTGTGGTTTTAAGGTTCCATTCCATCGTTAGACGAGAATTACTAAGCTATGTATCTTTATCACTTTGTAGCCAGCCAAAAAATAGTGCAGTATAATAATCCTATGATGTTCCCATTGCTAGTAAAGAGGCCTCCTCTGGGAGTGAGTCCAGCACGCGGGCCCAGTGCGAATTGGTATGAGCGTGTTTTAAGGAAATTATGATCTAACTTGTGAAACGTAACAAAAATATAGTTCTCAATGCAACCATGTCAGATTTCAAATTAACTTTCAAAATCTTTAAAAAAACTGTCTTTGCTCACGCGAAAAGCGACAACTTTCTTGAATTAAACGACAAATCTGTTTGTGGTAGAATGTATAGTCTGTTCTTCTTCCGTCAGCAATTATCTTCGCTGTCGGTGCAGCCTCACCTCAACCGCTCACCAATCGCTGCCTCATTGACTCTCAGTTTCGTTTATCAGGTTTCGTTTAAAATTGCTTTCTTTGTGCAACTCGAATTTAAAGATCCACATAAAGATAGATTTTCAATCTTTAAACTCACTTTCTACATCACGTTCTGCCAACAAAAGGCGATAGTATTGACTTTGTTTGGGTCGAATTTATCGTTAGACGAAAAGAGTTACATAAAGATATCATAACTAATATCGTGAAACGTCAAGTCATTCGATATAGAAGTGTTTTGTAGGAACTGTAAGGGTTTCCTTGTTAGGATCGTGACGAGATTGAGTTAGATATGGTACCGTGAGCTCTCTTATTGCGTTTGGTTTGTTGACGGCGATAATTTCTGTTCAAAGGAGACAAAAACTGTCTGTGTTGGCAATGACTGTTCAGTGTTCATTCGTTTTTATTTATGTCATTTGGTAATCCGGTATGGGTCTATCAAATTGAAGATTAGTTCCGTGCTCAGTGAGTTTTTGCCCTGCTAATAGTGGTGAAGTTACTTCAACGTTTTTTTCTTAAGCCAAAACTGTCCTTTCACAAGCAAAAGTTTTTATCTCTGACTTTGCCAACAGGAAATTACTGAACCTATTCAAAAGTAGGTTATGCCCAAAAACTTCACAAATAGCTTTATCCATCTTGTCCCACACTGAATTTTAATTTCACACCTAAGCCCGCACTGAACCGTCCACAAATCACCTCAAAGCTTTATTTATAAGCATCACAGTCTTCCGATCAAGTTAAATTGAAAAATATGTAAACGAGCGTGATATTCAATGTGTCGTGGAAAAAAAACATGGGGCTGTCATTTTTAACGTGCGATAGATGGCGTGGCTGTAACGCTAACACAGATAAATCGGTCGGAAGGCGCCTCGCTACATTGCCTTCCTTAACGACCTTCGCTACGGAATCAGTTTAGGGTTAAAGGTGATTTTCTTCGGTATTGTGAGTGTGTGTACGTGTAATGCGGTGTCAAAGGAAGTTTGAAACGTGTGAGATGATACGATTTTTTCTTGAAGAATATTCGATGAAGGATATTGAAAAATGTTACGTTGCGATATGGGGAACAATATTTATACATTCTTGCGACTCCATTGATTTGTTTTCTTGTGTTTTTCTGTGCAGCAATTAGTACAGCGTGTAATAATGAAATAAAACATTTTTGATTTGATTTGTTTTTTTAATTTAGTCTTGCATGCGAAACAGTTGTGAATAAAATATTAATGCAGTAAAAATGCTTTAATCTATCAACAAATGTAACAAGTCCAGTCGCATTGTTGTGTATAGTAAAATGAAATAATTGCAAAATATATACGGTAAGTAAATAAACGAAATTGAAATTTAAAGTGACTGACTGTTATTAAATTTGTAATACGTATATAAGTAAGTACACTTATTTATGAAAAGCCCGACAAACAAGATTCTTAGGTATAATGCGCCAGAAGACCATTTCTATAAAATACTTTTTGCATCCATTTCTAAATATTATATTCCTCATAGGCATATTATAGTGTAGTTAAGTACATTGAAAACCAGATATAAATGATTAATGACCCGTTGATGACTACGTTAGCAGCCGGAGAGCAGCAATCAAAATCAAGCCTTGTTTGATATACGGGGTAACATCGCACCCAGAATACGAATCTTACGTCACCAAACAGAATTAAGAGGTTCCCTATCCATTTGCATAAAATTTTAAGACCTAATATGACTTGGCATACTTTTGTTTAACCTAATTATATTTTCGCATAACATTACTTACGCATAACAGGTTACGCATAATTTTTTTAAGCATAATTTCTCTACTCATAATAATGATTAAGCATAATATTTTAAAGCATACATTTATTTACGCATAATGATATTAAAACATATTTTTATAGGCATAACAAGTACGCATGCAAGCATGCAGCATGCAAGCGAGCATGCAGCATGTAAGCCAGCAAGCATGCAGCATGCAAGCAAGTATGCAGCATGCAACATGCAGCAGGCATGCAAGCAAGTATGCAGCAGGCATGCAAGCAAGTATGCAGCATGCAACATGCAGCAGGCATGGTTTCTGTCACAGCTCCGGCGCTGCGGGGCTCCGGCGGTCCCACGCGAGCTTATCGTCGCAGATGTGTTTTACGCTCACCACCGCAGCTTCGGCTTGCTGGCCGGCATTTGCCGGCCAGCCTCAGCCGCGGCAGCGAGTGTTAAAACCAACTGCTCCTCAGCTCACGGGCCCCCTTGCCCCTCCGCGCCTACGCGGGCTTAAATTACACTCTGGGGGTAGGGCAGACAAGACTACGTGGAGTCGGTTTTGCAGCTATTCGATTCTGTCACTCACTTTTGTAGCACTACATATTGAATTTTTAAGATAATATTTTAATTTTAATTACGCTAATAGTCAGTATGCCTAGTAACATTTTGCGAATTCAATTTTTGCCAACACAAATTAGTCTACAAGATAAATATGCCAACATAAACTGTATGCCAAAAAAAAATATGGCAAAGTATTATTATGCCAAAACAAATTAGTCTCCAAGATAATTATGCCAACATAAACTGTATGCCAAAAAAAAATATGGCTAAGTATTATTATGGCAAAACAAAGTATGCCAAAATTGTTATGCCAAAGTATATTAGGAAAAAGAATATTATGCAAATAGAAGGGATCCCGAATTAAGATACTTTATGAAATTTTCATTCTATTCTTTTAGTTTTGAAGAGCTTGCAGAAAAAATGTCATAGAAAAACTGTTATCCCGTGTTTCAGTGAGGCTATAAATAGCAGAATGACACAATTTCTTAATTTGACATTACTACACTAAACTTCTACCCACAACTTCCAGTTGTTTATTATGATTTTGTTCGCTTTGTCACGGCTGTAGCAAATATGTCTAAATTATCTTTGTACGCACGTAGCCAAACAAGCTATACAAAACCAGTTTATGCGGATCCCTCATTGTATAGGAAATCTAAACAAAGCAAAGCCAAGTTATACTGGAAATGTACAGCCTCATGTGCCACCGTGTGTACGTCTTAAACTATTCCCTCTTGAAACTCCAAATACAACAACCAAAGAAACATAAAATGTGAACACAATTTGCTGTAGGAACTTAAGACAAAGCTTACGTCATCACCAAACATCAATTAAGACAAATCCAAAAGCTTACATCACTACAAAAATAGTCCAAACGCATAAATAACAGATAGCCGTAAGTAATAAAGTTGTCAAGCTCACATTATATATATAAGATGCAACAATAGACATACTACATGAGGGCGTTGCTTCGCGTTGTTATAAGTCCGTTACCTAGATTAATGTTCGTGCCACATCGAATGTGAAGAAAGATCTTTGTGGGAACCGCGTTCGGATATGGAGTAGTGTGGGCTCTACTGGTTGAGTGGTTCGGCAAACAATCTGTGGTTTGACGAGTTTATTAGTTTCTAAAGACTGAGAAGATGAGTCGAGAGATATGCGAGACCAATGGACCAATGGAGTGGAGATCTGTACTTAGCAGAGGATGGTAATGAATTTGAAAAGAAGAAGACAGTTGAATAAAGGAACAGAAAGGTAGAAATTTGAATGGGCTTGATGATAAATTCGGTAATGAGGAAAGTAAAGACGATGCGAGAGATGCATATAATAAAGAGTTATGCGAGACCTACGTATGAAAATCTCAGGGGAAGATCTATACTTAGCAGAGGGTGGAAATGAATTTGAAAAGAAGAAGACAGATGAATGAAGGACCAGAAAGGTAGACAACATAGATAGGCTCGATGACCAATACGGTAATGTGGAAAGTAAAGACGATGCCAGAGATGCATATAATAATCTTATTGGGGGATCTATGCAAACTGTTGATAAAAATGGATTTGAAAAGAACAAGACAGGTTTACAGATGAATGGACGACGAGAGGTAGATGTAGAGGAGATGATAAAGGCGAAAAATTTAGTGTACTGTAATGAAACATTTTTCAGCTAGAGCGCTAAAACTCATTGAAGCACAGTCTTTTAGGTTATTTTAACTTTACGAGTAAAAATTATGTTGAAGCCAGTTCAGTCTTTAGATTAATAAACTGTTGATGTAGTACGCTTAATTTAACAGATGAGCAACAAAACTGGTCGTGTCCTTTATAACGAGTTGCCAACGAGTTTTATAAGTATGATAATTTCCTATTTCCTGTGCTTTAAGAACTAGCCAGACTGCAAGGCTGCTATAGTTACTTAAGCATTCAGAAGTTTTTCTTATTACATCGTAATACATTTGAACTAAGAACCAGCCGGCTAGTTAAGTGGCTCAAAAATTGATCAAAGAAAAACTAATTTGTACTAGAATAACATTTTCTACTTTATTTTCGTTCTCATGTTTATTTTGTTCCTCAACTCAACAGTCTGTGTGTCTCATAATACGTCACACTGTCGTCCTTTTGTCTCTGACACTCCCTCACTATTTGATTTATAGATCTTTGCGTTGACTAGCTGTCTCTACCGAGGCTTATTAATGAATTTATTTAAACGCTAATGAACGAGTTACGTTAAGCACAAGTGAAACCAATTTATCTGTATCCGAAATGAACGAACGAATGAACTGTTATTTTAGGATCATAATTGAACTGAGTTCGAAATTCGAACTTTCCTTTTAGTTCAAAATTTTAAAGTTAAATAAGTATCGTTCATTTATCTTATAGAACTTTCGGATGATCTTTCCGATTTCTAGAATTCACTTCGGCCAATTTGATTTTGTGAAAACAATAAAATTAATTAACATGGGATTATCTTTGAAGAGTTTGATTTAAGATTTAGTTGAGTCGAGTAATTAATATTGATTTACTAGTCTCCGTTACTGAGAAGTAATTTAACTTCGAAAGGTTCTGAATGTTTCTGTTTGTTTTGTTTCAGACAAAAATAATATTATTATAGTTTCTGAGCTCCAGACGTAGTGGACAAGATTTAGGCGGAAAACAGACTTGGCAACGGGCCGGGACAACACAAGGAAGGAGGAGACGAAGTACATACCAGTCTAGAACTACACACTTCTCATAGATACAGCGGGTATTTTACTTGCATCAAAGAATATGTTCAGAAAATTCCTTGACAAAAACATGAACAGGCACACAGATTCGACAGCTGAAATAATTGCTATAAGTGATAAATACCTTTATTCTGTACATTTCAATTTTTTTATAAATACCAGATGAGGTCGGTTCCAAATCGGACTCCTCTGAGAAGAAACACCTAAACAAATTCCGAGCTCAATCTTTTTTAAGGTTCAGGCATAATCTTGGCCAAATCATATGACGACCATGCAGATTAGTGTCTCAGATGGTTTATTGAGGAAGCAAAGCTTAAAAACTCATATTAATTTACAATACGAGACAAAACGATACTAAATTCCGCATGACACCATCACATTCACAAAAGCACGTATATAACTTTAACGCCAAAGCTCAGCAAGACTACAGTTTCAATGATAAACGTGCTTCATCAATTTTAAACACACGGCTCAACTTCATACTGCAACGAAGCTTATTCAAAAGACTCGGGCTTTTTACTAATGCTTTCAGAAGCTTCATTAACATCCACTCTAGTGAATAGGCAAGAGTACTTAATTCAAACGAAGCTAGTCGACGTTCTATATGAGACTCGGTGTTGCCACCCAAAATAATTCAGCGCAGGTTCGAAATTTTTAAAGAGGAAAAATTATAAATTCGTTCGTTAATTTCAAATTAGTTCAAGAGGTTTTCGGTCACTGATTGCTGTGAAGTTTTTAATGTCGAAGTTGGTGATGAAGGAGATTTTATTAATTAAATGGCAATTTTTTATGTGTTTGACAATTGTTGCCTGTAATGATAAAACCAAGGTGTTATTAGAAAGCTTTCTAAAGATACTTCCTCCAAATTAAAACCATCTGCCGATCATTCAACCTGTTACTGTAAGCTTGCGTCATTCCAATGCTGGGCAAAGGCCTCTCCTCATAACTGCCAGTTGTTTCGATCCAGAGCCAATGTGGGCCACTGGTCTTGTTCAGCTCGTCCTGCCCACCTACGAGGTCTGCCGCGACACCTTCTGGCAGTGGAAGGGCTCCAGAAAGTGGCTATCGTTGAATCTACATGATCATAAATCCTAGAATTTTAGTAATAACAAGGAAATAGTTAAAACGAAACCTGCTTCTTGATAGACTACCTAAATTACTACAACAATGCGACAAAATTCAGCAAGAACAAACGAAACACACGAACTTACATAACCACACAGACAATAATTACAAACCCAACTACTCATTACTTAATTTAATTCCACCAAGTCGAGCCATAAAGTTCAAGTCAGCTTCAGCCGGGAACTTTAAATTTAAAACACACCATAGGCATCTTAATACATGTGAGAGAATGCGAGGCAAATTCAATTCTTGGCGCGGTACCATCCAGCCGGCGAAGATTTAGGGTTCATTTTAGTCGGCGTAAGTTATTTGCTCATGAACATCTGGAGCTACCAATTTTAGATTGAAATTGTTACCTCGTACAATGAAATTGAAAACTTTATTCACCGTTTGTCTTTCTACTGCCTCTACTTGTTTCTGGTATTTATTTTAGGCTGGATTGTGTCTTAGCTTTATTTGGACGAATGAATCTGAAGTTTTGTCAGGGGTATTTTTAGGAATTACCTTTGTATTTACTTAATACCTACCTTTCGGAGTTCCTTAGAATTTTAAGGAGGAGTGAGAAAAACGAAGTAAAGCAATTTAATAAACTTGTTGTTTATGATTTTAACACTGTTTGCTGTTGTTATCATAATTAAATTAATCTCTTGTCCATCAAATAATGGAAGCTATAAATAAAACATCGCATCCAGTATTTACTCAGGCGGCATATTCAAAATATTATGATTTAATATTCGATTCTGGCTTCTTCCTTTCATTATATGCAAAGCGATCGGTCACGCGTTTATTATTTCTAACAGCCGCTTTGACATTCGGCTCCTTTATTTACGTAACAAGCTTTGCTACGTCGGGGCTCGCACATTAATTCCTATAAAATGAGACATAAATACTCTGCAATTCTAGCAATAAAAGGGAAACATCAAAGAGTTCGTTCGGGGAACCCACTATTGAACATAGTTGCTCTCGAACGCTTGGTTTTTTCTTTTCCAACGTCGCCAGATCGTCGATGCTGCCTGCCACCGCTGCCTCCCCGAAGCGCTCCTAGTGATTAATTAAAAATTGAATAGGGCTCTAATAGTCACATTGTGAAAACTTGAATAGCTCTTAATGAATTTCCATTCTGCGAAGTGGGTCGTTGTAGGGTAGTCGCGTAATTGGTGGAAAGACCGAGATCGGTGACCGCGGCCTGTTTCAGGACGCTGCACCAATTTTAGGTTTATTGTTTCTATAATTGCTCTAGGGAAATCCGCGACGAGTTGAACTGACTTCACTTAAAACTTTACCCCCAGATACAACTCCGCAATATTGGCTCCCGTTCAGTTTCGTTTGTGTTTCCGAACATTTTTGTTTAATCGACTCTGATTGGTTTTGACTTTATATTTAATTTTCATCATAACAATCCGGACGTTGAGTTTCCTGGAACGTTTGGAGTTTCATTCGGTTAGTTATTATTTCATATTCCAAGGGGTAAATGAACAATCAAAGTATCATTTTAAGTAAATCCAATCTTGGTTTGGTTTTGGCTGTGGCAAAATAATAGTCTGTTACTCATTTTAGCGACGTTGATCTGTACGATGCTTAAATCGCTACAAGCAAAGTTAAAAAAACAGTGATCATGACTAATACCCTAAGTTAATATAAGTTAAAGTAATTACTTGAGCTTAAGTAATTAAATATGCAAACATTTTTATGCAATATACAAGCATTTAAAGAAAGTAAGAACCGTCAAAGAAAACAAAGTTTACAATTATTCCTTTTGACAGTTCTAACTTCTAGCATTAAACTACAGAATAAAAGTCATATCTAAAATAATTACTTTTAACTCAAGTTATCACTTTGACTTGTTTATAGATACGGGTGTAACTATCTAGCCTATCAAAGTCCTCCACTAAACATAACGTTTTCGCAATTATTGAATGAGCTCATCCTGGAACATCAAAACATCGGTACAACCGAGATACATGTAGATTGATTACTTCGAGGGAAATATTAAACAAATCTTCGTGTACACTTGATATTTTTCCCATTGCAATTTTATGTATACTCGACCCATTTCCTTCAGTATATCATCCCATTTGATCGTTTAACGTTCTTCAAGTCACGTCGTTTTTCCATACATATAGATGAGGGACAGCAAAGGTCCTGTTACGTACACAAAGTCTGTTTGAAACTCGTTTAAGATATTATTGCGGACAAACTTACAACTAGAGAAAATCTTAGTGTACAAAAAAAAAACAATAGTAATATTAGTTAAAAACGAAAATTACGAAAATTTTCCAAATATAATTATGTACTAACACTAGTGTTTAAGATGTACTACTATCAAATTGGATTTTATGATGTGTTAATAAATGATTTGAATAATTTAATTAAAAATTTAAAAAACCTCCAACGCAAAAAAAAAAATCGAACAAACATTTAAAAAGTCAAAAATAATACCAACTGTTGAGCCAACGAATTCGATCGAGTAACACCTATATTTTAATTATAGAAATCGATGGATGGCACATTTGCTTGTTAAAATGGTACTACTATGTCGCGGCGGGGTACCGCTGAACTAAATCAGATCCTTTATTCGATTAACTATCTTTTAATTTACTAGAATTTGCGTCCAACTTGTTTCGATACGATCAAATTTTTGTTGCAAATCTATTAATCTAGTAGGTGTTAAATGTTTACACAGTTTTAGCATGCACGGTTAACAACTAAACTTATACTGTCACTTATGGGTCACTGTCTCCAGTCAACCCGCGATCATGGCGCTTGCAACAGCGTCGAAATATCCAGAGCTCAAAATAATGAACAATCACGTAAGTGACAGTAGGTATAAGTATAATTATTTAAGATTGATTGTGAAGACCATGTTCCATCTAAAAGCATTAGAGATACATGTATGACTGATAGGTACCCGTGAACCAATAGCAAAATACAATTTTAGTTAAAACTGATAAAATCATTACGTGCGATTATTCATTCTTTACATTACACGCATTCTTAAGACATACTGTGTCTTACATTTTAGGAGATAAATTACAAACTTTGAACTTTATAATTCCTCACTAAAAACGAAATTACAGATCGGCCCTAAACATCAGTGGCTAATCTTGGAAATACCTCCATCGTTACATTGACTAATGTATTCATACACGTTCCTATGCGTTAGATTACTGTTACCACATTTAACTGAGCAGGCACGCTATCGAAATTTCTACATTAAGACGGAACGGCGATAAATCGTGTCCACTTAATATCTGACCACGATCATTCATTACGAAAAGCATTACCTTAATATATTTTGGTTGAATCGACGTCTGAGTAGATTTCCCTCGGACCTGAGATTAGGGACACCCACGTGTTTTATCAATAATCCATTATGCGTACAGCAAACAATGAGGTGCGTTATCAGAAGCGGTGGTATCGAAGCCGGCATGATGAATGGCCGCGATGGTACATTAGAAAATGTCAATAAATAAAAAGTCAATATCTTATGCCCATCTCCCGGTCCGTAGTAGAAACTCGAGATGAAATGTTGTTAGCGCAGTACAGTCCGCTACACAAGTTAATATCGTAGAAAAATGTTGAAAAGAAAGTCACCGTTATTGGCGTTTCTCTAATTGGAAGCAAAAATTAATTGGAGATGCTGTACAAATAAGGTGTGTTGAGAAAAATTAATACAAAGATATAGTACGTTCATTACTTTTTAACGGCGTCGACAAATTCAATTCTGTTAATTTTGTATGCATTAAAGTTGTATTCGGTTAAGAGAAAGATTGTGAAATATTCGATTATGAGCAGATATAATTGTAATTTTTCGTTGGGCACTCGACCTCATTACCGTTCACAGATTCGAACAGCTGTTTTTCGTCATTCATGTCAGATGGTTTTATTTCGTATTTAAAAAAAGACGTCAGTATCTATTTGATAACTTTAATGGCGTTCCTATCTATTACAATACTTGAAAAGCAGGTTTGTTAGAGAATCAAATAAATTTTGCTACACCTACTCATAAAATGATTAGCACATACCAAACATATCAAATTCAATTCTTGATACTAGGGCATCTCACTCAAAACTTTTGTTTTTTTGAGTCAAGTTCGACCGTATTTTGTTTTTTGATGTCTGGTACAAAAAAATCGACCAAAAATGTACTATGACGGTCTCCTATCTTGAACAGCCGCCTATAATAACTACACTAAAGTAGTGAAACCGGTAGCTATAGATAAGTGGAGTTATGCTTAACTCGAGTTCGGTACACACGATCGCTCCTACGCGGTCAATTTGCTTCGACAAACTAGTCGGTGGGTTTCATTTGCGCTGTTGTATTACGCGTTAAAATGTTTGCCTATACGTGAGGTATTGGGTGTAATTGTCTCTAATTTTGACGGTTTTTACTTGTTAAGTTTTCACCAGTGCCGAGTTGTTAAGCAGCGCTTGCTTAGGTCGATCCGTGGATGAGTGCAACCCATTAAATACCGAGTTTCCTCCATGCCTCAAAAATCACGTTAAGCCGTTGGTCTCGGATGTAATTTGTAGATATTTGACAGTCCTTACAGGTAGTCAATGAACCAAAAGTCTGACAACCAGTCTTACCAAAGTATATCGTATTACCCAGTACTCAATGGGTTGTGAAGTTCAGATAGGTAGTTGCTTCATGTAAAATACTGGTATTCAGCTGCATCTGGTTAGACTGAAAGCCGACTTCAAAGTAGTTGGGAAAAGGCTAGGCAGATGATGAGTGTCGTTCTAGTTGTTAAACGATTTACGTTTTCAATCTGCTATTCAGTTGTGAAGAAAGCGCTCTGGCACTTCTTCCATTAGATAAACAGGAGTGTGATCAGATTAGATTATATATCTTATAAACCATCCAACATGTAATTTTAACATACATACTTACACAAACTCGTGACTTTATACCATAAGTGTATGGCATAAAATACAGAACGCCACATGCTGCCTATCCTTTCGTACTGTTTTAGTTTCATCCACGTTCATACATTGTATTCATTTGTTCTTAAAATATTACTTAATAGCTTACTGCCGCGGCTTCGCCCGCGTGAAGTTTGATAATTGTCCCACAGTTACAGTACATCCATCCATCCATTCTCACAAACTTTCGCATTTATAATGTTAGTAGGAAGTAAGGCCATCCCAGTCCAACTAAAACTGTTATAAAACGCAGTCGAATTCTCCACAACCAACCTGCGTACTTCGTCAGCGATATCTCCCATGTCCATGCGGATCGGTGCACCAGATGGTATTCCTATTAATACTTGTGTAGCAGTACTGTGTCGGGTTTTCAAATCTTAATTAGTCATAAGTACAGAGGGATAGTTAGCTCTTCAGCTTTCTTGTGTGGTCTCCGGATATAGGACACTGTCACCGATTGCCTAATGGTTACTCCATCGCCTCTTCATGTGGGAACAAAATTATTGTGATGCTGATTTCGTCATACGGACTAACAAGTCCGTATTTCTTGTTATTATCAGATTTTACAAAGTAGTGGCTACTTATGTGAATACCATAAATTGAACTTAATACTAGATCTGCTTGTGTGTAATCATCATCTGCCTTGATTTTTCCCAACTATGTTGGGGTGGGCTTCCAGTCTAACCGAATGGCGGATGCAGCTGAATACCAGTATTTTATATGGAGCGACTGCCTGTCTGACCTATTTTCTTGAAATCAAGATCTTCCTTAAATATTTTTTAGAACGGATCATACTAGTGAAAGGCTATGGAGGAGGCTTTTGTCTAGCAGTTGGACAATAGAGGCTAAGTAAAAATAAGACCTAAAAAAAAAGTCCTATGCCTAAGAGGAAAAACTAATAAACTCAGAAATACAAACATGAGTCATTCATTGCTACTTGACTAGGACGTAAGCAATGAAGATAATAATGATAGGCTGTTCACAGACGTCGAGAATTTCTAACTCACACAATTTGCAAAGCCTATATATATATACCATTTCCCTTTAACAAGATTACCATAGAATAGTAAAATAAGGTTATAGCTATTTCCTCAGCACATGTACAGATAGGTACTTAATCGAATGTCAGTCACCATGATGAATGTATGGTGTTCAAGTTACGACTGTGCTTGTATTAACAGTTGGAAATACTTGATTTGTGGACAGTCCATCAGATCCTTCATACATTTACGTCATTGTTAGTCTTGTAAAGAGAGTGATTGGAATATGGCGGATATTTACGCTTCGTTGTGAACACAGAATGGAATAAAAATTCTCATTATTTTGATTGAAGATTTAAGATGGGAAACAAGCTTTGTAAATGTTTGTGAAACTCACGGTTTTTCGGCAACTTTGCATACAACAAAATGAAGTAATTAAAACAATTGAGAGCAAGATCTTAATTACACGATTGCTGTTCGTACTCACATTAAAACAAGACGAACAAACGGTACCACAGCAATTCTACATTTACCAAAAACACAAATTACTATTCGAACAGTACATAATGAATGAATTAACCCTATCATTACTATTTTATAACTCAATTACGGTAGCAGCGAAGTTTTTGTCCGGAAACGTAGAATTTCATTTGATACAACGATATTATATGAAGCTACATCTATATTTGATTTGGCCTTCGGACGAACGAAACTACTAATTTAGAGCGACCCATTCAAATTAATTTATTTTTGGTAGTTTGCTTGCAAGCAGGCCGGATGTGTTTTGGAACAGTGGTTCTGCGTTTGAAGTAAGCTAAATTAAATTTTCGCCCAGAACAATTTCTAAATTAATTCCGGGAACACTAAGCTTGTTCTGAACTCGACTTGTAACTATCCTTGTTACTGCAGTCGTACATTTGTTGGTTGATTCTGACGTTGCATTTTGTTTTAACGTGTGAGTACCATGTAACTTTGAGAGTGATTGTTGCATTTAAATAAATTGTAAAACCACTGTATAAGAGCGTTTGTTCAGTATAGTATTTGTTTTATTAAAGGCATCTCTCTGTAGTGTATCGGTATAACAATCGACTAGCTTTGAGTCTATTTTATCGATTACATATTTGTGTTCATCATCTACAATTGAGCATTGAGCGGAAAAGTGCGAGATGGTCGAGAGTCCTCAGTCAAGAGGTCTGAGACACGAAAACATAAGATATTAATTATAAGACGCGATGCTCATCAGGTGAGCTGATATAATGTACACATGGGTACACTATAGCATCCTATTGACGAATAGGAAAACGCAAATTATGATTTTAATGTTTTATAATTTTGCGATAATGATCCAAGTATAAACTTAACTAATAACTAAATTACTCAACAACAGAAAGTTCTAACGATAGTCGTGAATAAACTAGCTGGTAACAATCCTTTTGAAACCATATCTTTTATTCATACCAAGGACAGACTGGATATAATCATTCTTGTTTGATAACTTAAAGACATCGTATAGGTATAATTGGAGTATTACATAGAAATTGTTCGAGTAATTGAACAGAGCTTTCTATCAGTTGTCCACAATTAGTTGTATCCCACAATTTAGTACTTATGTATTTTTGCTTCAAATTCTAGGAGTATTTTTTACTCGACTGTCAAAAAGGGTTATATGAATATGGTTTTCAGTTAGACCTGTTAGATATCCGTACTTCTTACGATTTATTATAAAATTAGGAAACATTGAAATACTAACAATTATATTGTGTTAAGTTACCTCAATCGCCCCCTGTGACTGAGGATAAATAGCTATTGCATGAAGATTAGAATACTTTTATAGTATCACTTGCTTATCCCACTGCTGGGCAAAGGCCTCTCTTCATGACTTCCAGTTGTTTCGATAATATTTATAATCATTTCCCAGCAGTGGGATGACGCAGGCTAGGAGGATCAGTATCCGTATCACTGGCTTATGTCCGCGGATTCACCCGCGTGATGTACGGTAACTGTCGCACGTGATCATACATATCAGGATAAAAGTATCCTATATATTAATCCGGTTATAAACTATCTATTTGCTAAATTTCATCGAAATCCGTTTATCAGTTTTCGCGTAAAAGAGTAACAAACATCCATCTTTCTCGTGACTAGGGAGGGTACAAGCAAATATTGCTGTTCTCATTAAGTATCACCGAGTACTTTTAAAAATATATTCTGCCGACGATTCTTAATGAAATCCTCAATAAACTAAAAATTTAATTAAGACAGGATGTTTAACACTTTTTTATTTCAATCTGGCCTCGATCCGCGCTGCTGCATCCAAAGGGGACAGTGTTTTGACTTGGTTTTAATCGGGCTCCTAATTAACCATATCGTCCTATGTAAACAAAAAATAAAGTATAAAAGTTTACGGTGTATTAGGACATCCGTTGATAGTGGTAATTAAAACGCAGCAAGTTAAAGTGTTTTTTGTTTATGTTATTAGTAGTTAAGTTTACGATTCAGATTGATATTTTATTGGTTAAATTTTTTTGAGTTGAATGACTTTTTGGTCACTGAACGTTTTGATGTAACATTATTGTGTGTTTGAGTGCAACAGATTCAAATTATGAAACAAGGTCAGAAATAGGATGAGATTATAAATATCAGATGAAAAAATCTGATTATACTTTAACGCCAACATTAATTTTGTATAGATATTCAAACTTCAATTCTGGGATGTGGAGGTCAGATAGGCAGTCACTCCAAGTAAAATACTGATATTCAGCTACATCCAGTTAGACTGTAAACCTACCCCAGCAAAGTTGGGAAAAGGCTAAGCAGATGATGATGATTCAAACCTCAAATTATTTTCATATCACGAATTTTCGTAATGCGAACTAATTGCAAAAGACAGCTGTCTCAACCGCGTTGACTATCAAACCATTTACTCAACTTCCCATTACATGAGCCTTAACTGACAAAACAGGTAAGCTACTTTTATAGATGACTCCAATATTCTTATCAATAAAAATCTTTGTATGAAGAATGGTCTGCGCACAGGCACATCGTTTAGATTATATCCCTTCCCTTGAAACTAATCTGTACTTACCTTGACAATAGAAGGGTTGAATGATGGGGATTTTTTTATTTTTTTTCTGGTAACCTCGAGGGGACATGCATCTTATGACGGATTGGTCGTGTTGTGGGTAAAAAATATTGTTAGTACGTTGGGATATTCTCAGGCGTATTATGAAAGATTTCTGTTTATGATTTAGTGTTTGGTTTTTATTATAATTGAATTTATGTTAAATAGGTCGGAGTTTTTTTATTCGTGTTAAATAATTTAGGGTTGAGCTAAGTGTTCCTCGTCATGAATGAATAATTAGTGCGAAGTTATTGTAATTCAAGCAGGTATGTTTTGTATCCTTTCTTTGGTCGGTATTTTGTTCGTGTAACTGTTTGTATCCTACAACCATGCGATTACTTCAGAAGAAACATTTATCATTGAAAAGCAGAACTGTGTGTCTCCACTAACTTTTTCCTCATACTAGTGTAGTGTTTACACGCTCCACAGATTCGAGTATTCTTGTAAAAACATCAAGTACATCACTAAAAGCCTCCCCATACAACTTATAAGAGTCAACTGGGGGAAAGAGATTGATGATACCCGTCGGCTGTAATCTGGCAATCCGTCATTACTTGTCTACTTCTTGCATTTTTTGCAACTGCAACACTGACACGTGCCTACAGTTTCTGGAAGGGCTACTGTTTGGAGAATTACGGTTGTTTTCTCTCTTGATATTGTTTTAATTCTTAGAAAAACAAAATTCGACTTCCATCAAAGCTCTTCTTTGTGTTCTACGGTAAGTTATTTTCATAACATGATATCACCAACACTAGAATCGGAATATTTACCATGTTTATTGATAATGATAATGTTAGTGACCATGATAGTTTAAAAACTTAGAACATGATATCACGCCTGTAATCCCAAGGGCTAGACAGAGGTGTACCTAATACTTACTACTAATTAGGTTAATCCACATTTCGCCAATTATATTGAAGTTCCGTGTTTTGCCAACAACCGGGCACAAATCCAGTCGCCGCCGTCATTACAAAGATACAGAAATGATACAAGATTTCAACAATGAATTTATCCAAAACCCGATATATACAGGGAACATAATAATTTACCCAGACTTATACTTCATTAAATAATCATTAATCCGTACGAAGCGTGAGCCGATGTCATTGTTTATTGTGTGGAAACGAACGTCGTGATTCAAAAAAGTTTAACCAGCATAAATGAACCGACAGCTCCTTTGGAACATCCCATGTTTGTGTATGCATACCACACACGGTTCAGTAAACCGAACGCACCTCTTATAAACATCAAAATAGCTTATGATACGGCTATAGCTAATTTAGGTAGCATTGTGCACCTCACAAGAGGCGCGTTTGAATAAGATTATCAAGAGACTAAAACCCGTTGGGAGTCATTGGTCATAAATCATAACCCATAAAACGAGACTGACAATAACCTCTTTTCTTAGCTACGCTTCCTAGACTGGAGAACCAGCGATGAAAAAGGCACCTTCAAATCGGAAACAGAAGGTATAAAATTGGTTGTGGCAAACATGGTACTTAGTGACCATGTTAGAGATGATAGTTAAAATGACAAGCGAACTTAATATTCCGTTTGATCGGACCAATTGTTGCTATTGTGTTTACTGTCGATTTTTAGAAAGCCAAAGAGCGCATCAAGCTTAATAAGTGTACAGTATGTGGGGTTGGAGGACAAACATCAATCATTATGGCCGTCAGTTCATTTTCGGCTAATCCACCGATTTTAAATGCGTGGATGATCAATTGGAAATTGTCCGTAATGAGGCATAAGTCAGTTCTGTGTCAATGCTTTTTGCGCTCGCACAACCGTGACTTGAATGACAGCCATTTTTTGTTCAAACAAAATATTTTGTAAACTTTTATTTTTTTTCCGGGTTAATTTGATTGATCTCGAAATTTAAATTGTTGATACCAATTATGTATGACATGCATACTCAAACATGCTGAGTTCAGTATGCATGGAAAAATACAATTTCGTTTAGATATGACGTAGGGTGTCCACAAAATACTACGCTGTGATATTTATATTTATGAAACGAAAACCCGCAGTACGCAGTTCTATTTAATTTTATTATGAACCCACAAAAATACGGCTAATGGCACCAACATTAAAAATAACAACGGAGTATCACGAAACGCTATTCCAACACAATACGAGGCCCTATCAAACCGATGTTTGATAACATCCTTCGAACTCTTTTTATTCCTCTTGCATTCTGTGTCCGACTAAATTGGAATTCGTGTACGTATTGTGACCGGGGGAATTAGATCCGTCGCATTCAAAACTCAGACTATCCTATTGAGACCTTTCGGAAGGGAACTGGATCTGATAAGGTAGATCGTCGATAGGGACCCTTTTTCTTTACGCGACACCTTTGTCATTACAAAGGGGCTGTTTGGCCTCAACTGTGGCATCTGAATAGGCCTGCAATAACGCGTCCTGGCCCGAAGCTCGCATCCCGCGAGATCGGCCGCAGATACTCAACTCTCTAAAGATTTATTAATCTTTCTCGCTCACTGGAACAATGAGCTTTCGGTAGGCACCTGGTGCTTTTTTCTCGTCACTGAAGTATGCTCGAGCCTTGTATTCAGTTTTTGCTTGTCGCTCGAGTGTTGTAAGTGGGTCTCAAGAGCGATTGTGGCCACTATTAGTGATGCTACGAGCCTAAAATAGTAACAGACCAAATTAGTAGTGGGACGAGCAGAGTTATAGACGATTAATAACGATCCTAATTGGCTAACGTTAGGAAATACAAATTAAGTAAACACATTAAGAACCGGTTCCGTGCATATAAATTGATTTTTCTGTTAATTTGTATTGAGATTGATGTCTGACAGTTTGTTAGCGAAAATATTAAATTATTAACAAGTCAATCAAAATTTTATGTTTGGGGGAATTTTGATCGTTACGCAATGGAAGTGTTGAAGATATATTTTGTTTCAACTGATTGGAGTTGGATTTGAGTTTTAATTAATTTTAATATTTTTATCTTGGTGTATCGTATTGCATCATGGGCGATATCACAATATTTAATTCATTTCTTAGAACATAATCTACGTTCCTACCAAAACTTATTCCTGACGTGTCTGATCAAGTTACTCGTTTAATTTGTCTAGATCGCGTGCAGGGGGACAACGGCAATAAATAATGTTTTTTATCTCGACACCACGGAGGCTCTAGGCAGAAATTCTTACACGTTCGTTCGCTGAATCAACGCTTTTTAATCTTATTTGATATGTGTTCCTTTAAATTATGAAGCGCATGCAATTGATATGATTGTATGATAAGTTCAGGTAAAGTGGCCTTTGTTTAAACGAAGGAGTATAATTTTATATCAATTTGTGGTCTTTAATACCTGTTTACTCTTAATTCATGTCTTTCTGCTTCCAGCTGCATGGGTTTGACGTTGTATATTTTATTGATGAAACGGCAAATTAATAAAACATTAAATACAAACCCGCCATTGATCACTATCCCGATTAAAAAATTAATAAATTGACTTACAATCGAAACACTACAGCACTTAACTCCCATAAAGCAATATTTTAAATACACACAATTGAATCCGCGAGTAAAAATTTAATAGTGCAAATACAATAGAGAAATAATGGCAAAGCCCCAACAATAAAAATGATTAACTACTAGACATTGTTGGTATTTTAGAAGATAATGTTGGAGTGAATGAAGGAGACTGCAATGTGCATGTTGGAGAGCTTACAATAACATCTGCAGAGGTCGTAGATGCGATGCCACATCTTGATAAGCTACCCACATTTTGGCAAATACATCACAGCGGGAAGCCGTCACAATATTTTAGTATCAACGGCTGTATCTGTGGCAGTGTATTGCTTTTTTTTCAAAATGTCATCAAAATCTATGACCAGGCGTTTGTTGTTGAAGAAAAAATGCGCCCTGATTGCTATATTATGGAGTTTCGGATGAAATGGTCAACTGTCATAATAAAGTGATAGATTTATAGAAGAATATTATTTTAAAATACACTTAACAGTCCTTTTATCGATTTGGTTTGCTGCCTTAATGAATTAAAGGTCGTCGAAGGATAAGTAATCAATTTAATTTTGAAAAACAAAATAATTATATTCAAAAGATTTAGATCACTCTTTTTTAGTAACTTAAATGTCACAATATTTCCTACACATGAACATAATAAGTTCTTAAAAAATTAATAAAAAAATCTAAGATCATTGTAAAAAACATGGTTTCCGATTCTTTTTATGGCGTTATTATAGTTGTCAAGATTTCCTGCAGTACCAAAGAAACGTATAATGGCAAATGACGATAAAATTGTCCCAGAGTACGTCAACATCTCAAGTCGCATTGCCTCGGCATTGCCCAAGTAAAAAATACCTATAAATTATGTAACACGAAACTTTATGTGTTTTGATCACTCCTCTTGTTCCCATGCATTGTACAAAAGGGGATGTGTAACTTGAATTTCTCTTGAAAAAACTACAATTTTGTCCCAAAACCTCAATCTTTTGTGCCGTAAACCGCCCTTTTGAGAATTTATTGTCGTAGAATGATATGATGTCTTTATGTCGTGGGGCCATTGTGATGCACTTATCTGATCGTCTCCCGTATTCTGTGTAATGGGGCAGATTGTGGGTTCTAGGATTTAAATTTTTGTATACAGGGGCATGTTTGTCTTGATGTTTTGAAGTATTGTAGCTTTTATGGGTGAAACTATAACGTTGATTCTGTAACTTCAACTGGCTTGTCAGTCTAGTGGTCTCTTTGATCCCTAAGTACAGATTGGCGCATGGGGTTTTTTCCATTAGGAATTCCTCAAAAGAATAGAATATTCTTTATTATGTGCACCATACAAAATACAATAACAGCCTGGATTTTTGTCTGTGTGACAGAAGTGACATAACCTTCAATTGGTCTAGCGTAAAACGGATTTCCCTGATTATGAGGGCGGCTTATAATGGACTAGTTTGTGTCCGCGGCTTCCCTCGCGGGAGTTCAGTAATTGTCCCATGGGATCGTATTCCCGAGATACAAAGTATCCTATGTGTTAATCCAGGTTATAAACTATCTGTGTGCTAAATTTCATCCAAATCCGGTTAGTAGTTTTTGCGTGAAAGAGTAACAAACATCCAGACATCCATACATCCTCATAGACTTTCGCATTTATAATTTTAGTAGGAAGGAGGATTTATTTCCGATGACACGTGCACAGTACTGTACACGGGCTCAATGCCTCAGGGATTAAAGCCACGAGGTGTGTACAGTCGCGAGCAACGAAATTTATACACTTAGCAAAATTCAAGCAATCCTCTATTACTGTATTGATTAACGTTTTACGTCTTCACAAACATAGCATTTTAGAGGCCATGCTTTTGCGAAATAGGTCTTATCTCAAAGTAAAAACCGTTTCTCACAAGAAAATCGCTTTTGATTTTCTCTAAGTGTAAACATACATTTCATTGCTCGTGTCTGTACCTTGAACTTGGTGCACTTCGCTATACACATCGTTCAAGGTTACAAAACACTCGTTATTTACGAAGAAACGACGTGGGAAACTTCGTGAAGTGTAGTATCAATTTCTTCGATTATTACTTCAAGGTAAATGTGCTCCATGCTGTGAATAAATGTGAGGTTTCACTGTAAGAGCAACAATAAGGTGGAAGATATTTCTATTGAGAGTCAAGTATCAAAACGGTTGAGAAAATAAATATTAATTAAAAAATGTAATAATCAGTTAGGCAGCTGGATCAAGGGGTGGATTCAGAAAGCGTTACTCCTTGACACGGCTCGTTTCGTTAGGAGGTTCCTCTCTCTGGAGCCCTCACCGCCGGTAGCTTGGACCCTGTTCCCGATACCGGTGGGCTACTATTTTTTTAAATGTTTTTTATATATTTTTTGTTGATAAAAATATTTAAAAATGTAATTAGTAAGTAAGAAATATGAATAAACGAACTAAAATTTTATTTAAAGTTCGCTTTCAACTTTTTGTTCATAAAAATCTGTCTCCATATTCTTAAGCGAAATTAAAAACACAGTTACAATTAAAATGAAAAAGCATTTGAACACAATTTCCATCGTTTAATTATAACGTCATAACGAAACGTCACGACGAAAAGAAAACAGAAACTAAAAACTTTCATTTAACCGCAAAAAGAACTAAAATGTCGGATGGTGTGCGCACTATGCTTTTTGCTCGCGAAAAAATATTCGTCCGAATTGAAAAGTCTTTGTTACAATATTTTAGTGAAAGCCGAACGGTCGTGTGATTTTTTGCGGTTTGTTTATGGCGATAAAGGAATTTTGATGGCTTTAGGGTTTTACGTTAGGGTTCCTCGAATATCCTCTTTGTTCATTTCCCAGTTTTTCCAGCCAAAACTCATATTGAAACCGTCTAGCCATATTGACTCCAATTCAGGTGTATATTCACGGTCATCCAAACATCACTATTTTAAAAGCGACACAGGAGTGGGTTTACAACTAAAAGGTGTGCGGGTAGCTTCCCTTACAGCTAACGTCAAACATAAGCTCGGCGGTAGACCACGACGGAGATACGGAGATAAACTTGACGCCTCTGCACAAGGATATCCACAGGAGGTATTAAATTGAGGAGGGATTGGGGAGACCGCAGACACAAAATGAATACTGTGACCAGAGGTACTATACCCACCGATAAGAGTAGACACATTGATTTAGAACCATCATCTGCCTAGCCTTTTCCCAAGTATATTGGGGTCGGCTTCCAGTCTAACCGGATGCAGCTGAATACTAATATTTTATATGGAGCGACTGCCTATCTGACCTCCACAACCCAGTTTGTACTGGGTAATACAATACCCCTTGATAAGACTGGTTGTCAGACTTTTTGGGCCACTGACTACCTAACGACTGTCAAAGATCTACAAATGTCACCCGGGACCAACGGCTTAACGTGCTTTCCGAGGCACGGAGGAAACTCGGTATGTAATGGTTGGTCACCCATCCATAGACCAACCTAGGCAAGCACGGCTTAACTTATAGATCGACCCGAGTGGCTGTTATTATTTAGCCACGAGTTCCTCACATTGATTTAGAACCAAACGTTGTAAAATGAAATATTCATGATCAAATATCCGTTGCGTGTCATACTCGTGTAATATGTATCCTATCACGCATTTTGTAAGCGTCAATTGAATTAGGTCAGTCCGCCGTGGGCAATGGGCCAAACTCATGCATTATTAAAAACTTGATACCTAGTACAAACGGTATCAGTACAACTAGTGTTGCTATTTGAAATTATGATCTATTTTAAGTTTAAAGTCTCACTGCTTAACTTTTACCAGTTAAATCTTCTATAGAGAGTATAATTTATATGTAGAGATTTTCAGTCCCTTTTTCATGTTATTATCCAATTTCATTAAACCATTTCAAGGTGATAGATTACAGTGATTTGATTTAAGCTTATCGTTTAGTGCAATCATGCTCTAGTCTTATCTTATGTGATAGCAAGGAGTTCTTTTTAACCATCTACATTCTACAAAGAGAAGAAAGTGTCGACACACTTCGGGGCAGCTGTGAAAAGTAAGAAAGATTTGTAAGGCGAAGGACACAGCAAACTCATGAAACTCGAGATCGAGATGAACGCCGACAATTGTAACACGGACTACGTGACTTGAAGCCAAATGAGACCTGAACTCTTGGTTTTTTTTCCTACAAGGTTAGGTTTGTAACCCTCTGAAGAGTATTAAGTGTCACCCTGTTTACTAAGGTGACATAGAAACTTTGTAAGTAGAGAAAACACTGTCGCAAAATATTCGAAATATAAATAGGAATAAAATATTGTTCCGTGTAACATTTTTCACAGGGTAAATGGAGTGTGTTAGGATCGAAGCAGCGAATATTATTTCCTGCTTCTGTTTTGGTTTGAATGTGTATATTTTATATGCACTGAAGATTTTGATAGTGCACATCCATGTATTTACTATCTTGTCTTATTTCTCAAAGAAATCATCACTTCGTAACATATTTCATAAAAAAATGTAAATGACACTAAGCTAAAAGTACCAGGGCTTCATAACTATATGGCAGGTTTTTTCTACATAACGTCATGTGCATGAGATACTGTGTTGTTAGTTTGCGGAAGTCACATCCATGTAATGTTTCGAATGCGTCAATTTGTAGTTGTCGCATAATTCTATTTTCAGTTCCTCAAAAATGTAAAGGACACAAAGCCAAAAGTACCAGGGCCTCATAACTTTATGGCAGGTTGGTTCTACAGAACCTCATGTGCGTGCGATCAGTCCACTGTATTGTTAGCTTGCGGCAGTCACATCCATGTAATGTTTCTAATGCGTCAATTTGCGGTGTCGCATAATTCTATTTTCAGTTCTTCAAAAATGTAAAGGACACAAATCCAAAAGTACCAGGGCCTCATAACTTTATGGCAGGTTGGTTCTACAGAGCCTCATGTGCGTGCGATCAGTATACTGTGTTGTTAGCTTGCGGCAGTCACATCCATGTAATGTTTCTAATGCGTCAATTTGCGGTGTCGCATAATTCTATTTTCAGTTCCTCAAAAATGCAAAGGACACGAAGCCAAAAGTACCAGGGCCTCATAACTTTATGGTAGGTTGGTTCTTCAGAACCTCATGTGCATGCGATCAGTCTACTGTGTTGTTGTTAGCTTGCCGAAGTCACATCCATGTAATGTTCCTAATGCGTCAATTTGCGGTGTCGCATAATTCTATTTTCAGTTCCTCAAAAATGTAAAGGACACGAAGCCAAAAGTACCAGGGCCTCATAACTTTATGGCAGGTTGGCTCTACAGAACCTCATGTGCGTGCGATCAGTCTACTGTGTTAGGTTGCGGTCGCGCGCAAATCTCTCGATTAGTATTCTGTGGCGGCGGCTCTGTCATCGGTTTATCGAATCTCGTGTTTCCAATACGAATTTAATATTTTTTTAAAGGTGCCGATACCTTTTGTTTACCGTATTTGCGGTTTCTTCTGACCGAGAAAAAGTTTTGCTTACTAATGTTTTGGTCTTTCATGTCTGTAAATAGTTTGAATGTTTTGTATTTTAGTTTGGCTTTTATATTCATCCATATTATACATCAAAGCCGCTTTTTGTACGATACAAAATGGATTTAATGTCGTTTTCATCAACATTCACAGAATTTATTCTGGAAGATTTATTTGTTTAATACGTTAATATGAATCTTACATGTAATAAAACAACAAACAACTAAAACTAAACGAAAACGAAAACGAAACGAAACTTACGTGTATGTATTATTCTATTCTATTCTAATAAAGAAATGTCGATCTTTTGACACGTCGTAAAAACCATGCGAATCACGGATGTGTTATTAGTTTCCTCTTGTAAGTCAGGTTTATTATAATAAGATAAAGAAATGTTACTGTTTTAGATCCAAGGAAAAAAACAAAATTATGGTTGAATACAATGCGACTAGAGAATATTGCAAGAAAGATTTCTTAGAAAGATCCACGGATTGCAAACAAGCTTTGTGTGCGTCTAAACATGATATGAAGTTATTCAAGAAATAATTGGAGTTCATTAGTTCAGCTCATTTCCCTTCTATTCAAATAGAATCTGATTTTGCGGGAACTATGTATATAGGATTCTACAAAGTAATCCTGTTTCTTTACAGTTTGCATAGCTTCGATTTACAGTTTGCCTAGATAAAACCAATGCTAGTTTTAGACCTTTAGGTGTATTCTCATTGTACGACGATACGGTTTTTGGAGACGAATATTTTTGCCGCATTGATATCTAATAAGAAAAGGGATTTGGCCTATTTCTTATTTGAGTAACTCTTAACATTATGCCTGTATTCTCCGGAAGGGTTAAGCAGAGGTGTAAATCTGCCTATAGTAGATAGGTTCTCCCAAATTTCGCCAGTTGTGGACGCAAGCTAATTGCTATTACATAACATAATATCACGCCTATAATCCCCGAACGGTTAGGCAGAGCTGTACTTAAATACACCCACATTTCGCCATTTATGTTTAAGTACTAAAGTATAATGTAATAGGGGGTGAGCCTATTGCCATCCCCCAGACATAAATCCAGATTCCGTGGTTGCTACTCAAAAATTTCTGATGGAAAAACCCAATAGCACTTTGCCCGACCCGGGAATCAAAGCCAGGACTTCAGCAGTCACGCTCGCGACCACTCGTCCAACGAGGCAGTGTAATAAATCAATGATTGTTCTGAAATCCATAAGAAACATACTGTAGTATATCTATAGTAAACCAAACTACAACAACAGCTGGCAACAGCTAGCAATATATATCCCGAATATTACAGCATGGAGGAGAGGTAATGCTGTTTTTTATTTAATTATACGGATAAGTTCAAATACACTGTCATCAAAAGATCAATTACTTACTCCCAACTTTGTATCATTTAGTAATTACTTGTAATCAAATCCGACGTACTATGGAAACTCCGCTAAGAATACAGCCCAAAACCAATCGGATAATTAAGTCCAAAGCTTTTAAGCCTCAGATAGATATTATTAGAAACCGGTCAGGATTTTGTTGCCTGGCTATCTTCCTATTGAACTTTTAGGCTACCGTTCCACCAAAAATATTTTAAGCTGCTACGCGAGGGATGGGTGATCAACCAGTAATTTTGATGATCATACCTTGGCTTCGTTTCTTTTCTGTCTTCTTCTTTTCGTTCTGGGGAAAAGGACGCACTAAAGCCAAGTTGAAGTTAGTTTAGTTAGAGCTAGCGTCGTCATCATCTGCCTAGCCTTTTCCCAAGTATGTTGGGGTTGGCTTCCAGTCTAACGGGATGCAGCTGCATACCAGTATTTTATATGGAGCGACTGCCTATCTGACCTCCACAACCCAGTTAGTACTGGGTAATACGATACCCCTTGGTAAGACTGGTTGTTAGACTTTTTGGGCCACTGACTACCTGTAACGACTGTCAAAGATCTACAAACGACAGGCTTGACAAACGGCTTAACGTGCTTTCCGAAGTACGGAGGAAATTTGGTACGTAATGGGCGGTCACCCATTCACAGACCAACCTAGCGTACGAGTGCAAAATACTCCTAGAAGTGAGTGATGCGAGCTAAGAATGCGCGAGCGGAATAATTTTGTAAAGTACAGAACTACCTAAGTAGCGATGTATCGCTTAGCTCGCGCCGCGCATCTTCGTTGTATTCGAGCACATAACACCTTCCTTCAAATCACATCTTACTGGCACAGATAAACCACTTAGCTTTAGTAGAAAAATACACACTTCATCGCAGCCTAGCTTTGACCTCGCTCACCGCTTAGCTACCTCGCACATCTGTTATGGAAAGGCAGCCTTATATTGGAAGCTAAATGTTCTCTTTAAGCTGTGCTTATCTAGTTTATGTCTGTGTATAAGAATTTTATCCGAAGCATTTAAGTGTTTCATTAATTTGGATACCGATTTTATATAAAGTGGTTAATTAAGGTGTTTTAAACGGTGCCGTCCGAATCGATTACGTTAATTAAATGTATTTACCGAATGGATAAATGAATTTTGATGAGATCCTTTTTTTTACTTTTTAGTATATTGCTTAATTTATCAGAAATCAATCAACTTTCAAATGGCACTCAATCTGCAGAAGAATTTATGCAGACATCCATTTAAAATGAATACCGTACAATAATGATCTTTAAGAACTGTTTATCGTACCTCAACCAAAAGATATAAAGCTAATACTAAACATACATTTCACCTTAACGGTATAACTGTCGCAACAGACATCTTACACACAACTCAATGGATTGAAAAATGTGATGGATATTACCATAAGTGTTGCATTACTGCCTTGCTAATGCTTTGTGTTTCTACATATCTTAGCTTTGTTACCAACACTGGTTATGACCACCAAAACCATTTTCCACTATAAAAAATCGAAGTCAAGCAAATCTGACATTTATTTCTACAGCAGTAAAGTCTATGGGAATGAATTTTGGGGTTCCCGAAAGTGTATGTGGGAATAGAAACGAATGCATTTGAATAATGTAAACCTGTCTTGTGGAGGCTCAAGAGATGACATGGCATAATACTGAATCGGAGTTGTGTGCTGTATGCCTTGATAATCTTGATAGGCTAGCTAGTTGAGTGTGGCGGTGCTTGAATAGAGAGGACAGCATTTTAATACGGTGTTTTGACAAGGAGGGCGCCAAAATATTGAGAGGCTTTTGGTATGTCATAAGTCATAATACATTCACTTGAAAAGAACCATGAAGGAAAGTTATCTCAAAGCGATCATCAGTTAAATAAAATCGTAAAAGTTTTAGAATAATTTTACAGAGTAGAAAAATAAAATCCATTCAACAATGCTAAGGAAACTGTCAAATTAAAAAACAAATCTAAATCCGACAGACTTGCGACTAGCCGAAACGTCAATACAAGTTCTACCAAATAACAAGCACTACAATTACATAGATACAGTAATATTTAGAAAAGCCTTTTCGCACAAATAAATGCAGAAGTAAAACTGTCAAAGACAAAAATACAATTCCTAAGATTGAAATACAACTAGCCAAAATGATAAGACTATTTCCATTAAATGACTAACACAATGCTACAGTAACACTCACAGTAGAAGAAAAACTGTCTTAGGCGCGAATTACACAAAAACGGCGTAAGGCGTAAGGTGCGGCGCAGGCGTGGAATTTATAAGGAAACGAAAAAACCGCGTGTCTGCGCCGCGCCGCTTGAGTGTAATTCACGACACGTCGCCTACGTACATTTTGTATGAAAACGTTTTGAAGCGGCATCATGCCTGCGTCGGGCCTTCACCGTACGCCGTTTCTGTGTAATTCGCGCCTAAGAGAGAAGAGTTATTCCGATTACTAAAAGATTTTTAGACATAAGATAAGAACAAGTTCCATGAAATTACAAAAACAATGAAACAGGAAGATCCACACTAGTCCTATCGCATTGCCCCCAGTCCCAGGAGCACACAACTTACAAATTATTCCTCCCACATACTTATGTAAGTGCACCTGAATCAATCAGACGGAGGTACCGCCTTTTGTATGTGCATCATGCTTATTGATAACATTTTATGGACAGCGAAGATGAAACAATGGTTGTGTGTTATGCGAATTGGTTTCTGTGCCGAATGTTTTTAGCTGCCATCTTTTTGGTAGTGAAAGATAAATCATCGACACCTTTTTATTTATTTATTTGATTCATTAACACATATATTTGTTTGGACAGGTCGGACTCAAGCTAAGAAAAGTAGTCATAAATTGCTAATTGTTCAGTCCCAAGTAACGGGTCTGGGTAGAAGCACAACTTACACAGTAGACAATGTGTAGGTATTATTTTTAACCTTTTGACCGCCATAGTCACATATACGTGACAAACAAGCTTGTGCCCCGTACTGTCACGAGCACCAATATGTAAACACTTCACAACTTTTAAGTGTTTTTCTCCTATTGTTTTGATTTAAATTTCATGTTGTTACGAACATAGTATTCTGGAGCTCATATTTTTATGAAAAAGATACTTTCTCCAAGTTACAATTGTTATTTCTCGCGAAAATTGCTTTTAAATTTATAAAAGTGTTTACATATTGGTGCTCGTGACTGTACGCCAAACGACACCAATATATGACAAAATGGTAGGTGAAATTGTAGCTTTACGTGGAGGGCACGCACGTACGTTTATACTCTGGCGGTCAAAAAGTTAAGGGGTAGATAAACAAAAATAAAAGCGTAATATAACTTAAAATAAAAATACGATACTAGTAACGTCTATCTTAATGTGTAGACAAGTACATACAATTTTAAGTAGGGTATTTTACTACTATACTTATATCAACTCATGCTCATGATGTTAATTACTTCAAAAAAGTTTTTCAAATCAATCAATAGTTAACAAACGATTATAGAAGCTAGTTGCTTGATATCAGAAACATAATTCGTTTCACTGAAAATCAGAATACTCGATTTATTTCTGAGCCAGTTTGACAGTTCGACCCGAGTCACTAGAAATTTATTTAGCGTACTCAAAACTTGGCTGAAGTCGTGAAATTGTGAAGTTTACCCGTACTAAGTGTGACTTTGAAAGATTTAGGTCTGACAACTACAGTAATGCATTGAACAAAAGCGCTAAAACTTACAATTTAGTTGGTAAAGTATGGAGAACAATACACTGAAAATATTATTACCATTTCAAATGTTTTAAGTGTTGGTTCTATAATGTATTATTGTAATACCGATACCTTTAGGCTCAAAGGGCGTAATCGCCATTTTGGCCAAAATGAGATTTTAATGCAGTCATACTTAGATTTTCGTCTTCTTTCGATTGGTATATTTAAAATTTCGATATTCGCAAAAAAAGGTGGATACAGCCATAATTTTTGGATCGATAAACATTGATTTTCTTTAAATTTTAGGGTGTATATGAAGTCTATTTTATTTTATTTGTTAGATTTACTTGGTATATTATTCTACGACGTTCTTTATCTCAAAATTCTAACAAGTTTTGTCATTTATAAGCACCAAAAAGTTATGTCGGAAAACTGTTTTGTTTTTTGGCTCTCCTGAAAAATCGTGTTTTGGCGGATACGCCCTTTGAGCCTAAAGGTATCGATATACAATGTTACGGCTTTTAAACTACATCTACTGTTTTGAAAGTAGTAAGTAGGTACTAAAAATTACGCTCTATAGATCTACCTCTTACAATTTTTAGTAGACCTTTTTGACATTTTCATTTCTCTGTCTTTGCATTCCCTTACTTCATTTTCTTCCAGAAGTACAGTCATTTCGAGATTATTGTCATCTTCAGCTTTTACGAGTCCATTGCTGGTCGTACTATAAACCAAATCGTATGAGTAAGTATGCTCTTCAGCTTTACATCCTTGTTATTTGTTACTTTTTAATATTCGAACAGAATAATTTGATATTTTGTATATTTATTTAATATACAAAGGACTGAACATTTTTCTGTCTTCGATCATCTACTTTGTTTCTAACTTTAGGGTACTCTTCAGCTTCATAAAATAGAAAATTCTGATAATTATTTTAATCATCCTTGATTGCATTTCTGTTTATTTATCCAAATAATAAATAAACTAGCTGTTGCCCGCGACCTTCGTCCGCGTGAAATTATTATAAAAATACCCCGTTTTTACTACATGATTCATTGATGCTTCGCTCCTTTTGGTCGTAGCGAGATGTTATATAGCCTATAGCCTTCCTCGATAAATGGGCTATCCAGCACTAAAATAATCTTTCAATTCGAACCAGTAGTTCCTGAGATTAGCGCGTTCAACCAAACAACTCTTCAGCTTTGTAATATTAGTATAGATATAAATGCGGTCAGTTGTGAATGGGGATGAATAATAAAACCTAGTGTTAAAACGATCCATCACGAGACGAGAAAGAATTCTAACTAAAACACGTTTTTTTGCTTTAACAATAATTTGGGTTAATTGAGTTTCACCTAAATGATTATGTTAAAACAATGGCATCCATCATCAAAGTCACCTTTACTACAATTTCAAAACAATAGATCTTACACAAGGCAGAGATAATTTCGCAAGTAGCTCGTTTTCTTCAAGAAGTAATGCCATCTCAGTTTTATTTTCATCGTCAACCTTTTACGAGTCCACTACTGGACTGAGTATATATTTTGAAATCGTCTCTAGGTAGCTTCAAGCCAAGTTTATAACTTTTGAAGTAGTAAACTACCTGGGAGGGCTTTAGCAATTGTCATTTTGTTTAAAATTTTAAATGCTGACGTTAACATGTCACGATACCTATTTGCTTACTGAAACGGTAATTTTGTTTTTCTCTGATAATAACTGATTTAACCTCTGTTCTGGAAACCTTTGTATTTGAAGAATTTTCTCTATATTATGTCATGGTTAAATAAAAAGTTGCGGTTAGGTAAAAGACAATGCCCATAAAAGTACGGAATCGGGTACAACCTCGCAATAGCGATAAATTATATATTTTTGGAAAGGTCTTTTTTATTGGAACTAAAAAAGTACATTGTCCTTTAATCAGCAACTGAATATCAGTTGCTGATTAAATTTACCTAACCGCAACGGTATCAGTGACGGAGCATTTGCGAAAATGTGACCTTACAAGGATCTTAAAAAAAAAATTAGTAATCCTGTAATGTCCCACTCCTGGTCAAAGGCCTCCCGCCTTTGCCCAGCAGTGGGATGATACCATTCCTTCCACTTCTGACGATGATGTGCTTCTTCTCGTCAATTCGCGAGGAAACCATCCTAAGCGTCCCGCCATTTTCTCTTCTTAAAACATAAAACAGCAAAATTCCAACTCCATCCCCCAACTCTTTTCCCTACATTTCTAAAGAACTTGCACTTCTTTTAATTGAACTTCATCACAAGTAGTTAGTCACTAAACTGGTCCTAGTTTTCAGTCCTATTCATTCCCAGTCGTAATTCAAAGTCTCGTCGTGCAATTCTCATCAATTATTCAGAGATCAATCTTTAAGTATATGTCAGAGCTTTAACTGAGTCGTTGTGAGACATAATTGCTGTCGTTTGAAAGACACGACTTGGTCTAGATGAGTTGTGGCTTCAGAGAGAGCTATGTGATTAAGCTTTTTTACTATGATCTGTAGATGATGAGCTAATAACTTCAATAATCAGTTTTTGTGCGTTTGTTATAAAAAAATCAGGGTGACTTGAAAATAATTTAAGCACATCAATGAATTGTGAATGACTGGCATGTGTGACATAAAATTGATTGGTGTGAATTTGAACTAGAAGTCAATACGAACAATCATCATCTGCTTAGCCTTTTCCCAACTATATTTGGGTCGGCTTCCAGTCTAACCGGATGCAGCTGAATACCAGTATTTTACATGGAGCGACTGCCTATCTGACCTACACAACCCAGTTAGTACTGGGTAATACGATACCCCTTGGTAAGACTGGTAGTCAGACTTTTTGGGCCACTGACAACCTAACGACTGTCAAAGATCTACAAGTCATTACGAACAATCATTACTTAAAATACATGAATTTATTGTAATAGCACATTAGGTTTCCTAACAAACGTTTCAACTTTTTTTTTCGAAACACAGGCCAGTAACAAACGTAATTAAAAATTTGTCTACACATTCATTATTCATAACATTCCCATGTGAAATATGGAATAAGCATTAAAAAGATCAAAGCGACATACGAGGGGCGACAGAAGTTAGAAAAACTTAGACTTGACAGCCCTGACATGACAGGGGTTTGACAACCCTATTTTAGTACAACTCAAATGAAAATTCATGAGTATTTTTATTTTTTTCTACCGTTTTTTTATAAAATCGTTTAAAATTATAATTATCTTTGAAGTTTAACAAAAGGGAGAGTCAAAGGTCTGAAGACGCTATTGTTTCCGCCTTAAGACAATTATCCTGTTTTAGCTGCTTATGAGGCATTTTTAAGCAAGGAATGAATACTTTCTTAACAAAAAGAAATAGGTCAAAGAATTAACAATTTTGTTTTGTTTGAGAAGAATGTTGTACTAATCAATAAAACTGGAGCACAAAAGAGGTTTGTTAAAAAATGATTACCCATAATTAGACTCAAAGCAAATTGCACGAAATATTTTGTATTATCATAAGAGTTGTGACTCATACTTTGAATCCATTTTAAGATAACACCATGCTAAATGCAGATATATCTGTACTAGCCTTTAACTACGACATAACAAACAATACAAAAAACAAAACAGATTAAAGTAACAAAAAGATTCTCTCCGGCGGGGAATCGAACCCCGGTCTCCCGCGTGACAGGCGGGGATACTTACCACTATACTACCGAAGACTTACCAGTGGTGGCGAAATAATACTATAGGTGATACTGTCGACATTCTACTTTTTTTAGAGGGTAATAGATTCCAGCAATTGTATCCATGGCCATTATTATATCAAATTATAGTGCCCCACTGCTGGGCAAAGGCCTTTCATCTCCTTTCATTTATCATGTCTGTTGGTTATTCTAGACTTACTTCATAGCCATACCATATACAGGGTGTAAACAGACCCTTCATGAAGCCGTCAACCAAGCATTCTGTACATCAAACTAATAAACTTTACGCAAAAATTATTGCTGGGAAACGACTTTTTTTTTGGGGTGAAAAATCAGGTTTTACGGTAAAACTAATTGTAACGCACTCAAAACTTAGTGCTGATGGATGCTTTGAATAGAAAAAGGGGCATGGAGTTAATTAAAGTAAAGTTAAAACCTTTAAAAGTGGTATTAAAAAAAAACTTGTGGAAAAATTGGAACTTCGACCTCCAACATCTCCGTAACTAGAAGGTACCCAGGTATGGTTCAGAACAAAAAAAATGATCGCATCGGCTACGTTAAGGGTCTTTTTACACCCTTTATTTAATAGTGAATAGACAATATTCTTGTTATCGCCATGCGACTTTCCAATAAAATATTTCTACTTATCTCCTTACAATTTACTTCACCCAGACGTTGCGATTAAGTTATCAGCGAGCCATCTTAAGACAATATAGCTACAAACAAGATGTCTAGACTGGGGTCGTTTGACCCTATACATATAGATATATGTATAGAGGTATTGTTGTTAGTGGATTGAATAGTATTGTCTCATCGATTGGTCCTATTTATAGGTGGGCAACATCACATGGATTATGGCGCAAGGTGGGAAAGATAGCGGTAATCGGAATTACAATGAATAGATAGATAGATAGATAGATAAATCATAGACTACACACAGAAGCACAATTAAATAATACAAATTACACGAATATTCACGAATATTCGGTATCGTATCCTAGTTAGCTAAGCACAGGACGAGTCCATGTTTCAGGGACCCCCGAAACTCATTTTAGCTTCTAAGGGTAGTGACTATAGCTTATAGGAAGCCAATACCCGAAGCCTGTGTGCACAAAAAGAAGTATACTTCCTACTACAATTACTTACTAGCACTTAGCCCGCGACTTGGTTCGCAAAAATTGTCTAATAAGTGGCTAATTTGCATGATATAAGTATAATTTATATTATATATAACTTCCTGATAATTTAGCTTTCTATTGGTGAAAGAATTTTTAAAATCGGTCTAGTAGTTTTCGAGCTTATTCGTTACAAAGATACAAATCTTTCCTCTTTATAATATTAGTGTAGATGACTTGAGCTAACTAAAACATAAATCAACCGCAGATTACTGCGTCATTTTGTACTATGATGCAAAACTAACTAATCCGAAGAATCTGTATTGGAGTGCCATACCGTCATACCACAACGAGTTTTAATTAGCTAATATCTGTTGAAGGTATCAATACACGACACCACACAAGTTTAAAATCAAAGCTTTACCAAAGAGATTTAAAAGACAAGCATAGAGCGTACATTGGGAATATGTTCGTACAAAAATTTTGACCCCGAACGTTTTCAATTTTGATACATAAATGCTACCTGACAAGCGGGCGTATGACACTAGGGACAGACCGACTTGTTACTAAGTAGTAACAAGTATTGGATTACAATTTTCTTCGCCTTCCGATCGGACATATAAATATGTTAATCTCTTTGAGCTTCACAAAGCCAAGTTTGATATGCATGAAACTATCAGTTTTCTGAGATAGTTTTAAGTCAGACCGCTACCAGCTTCTACTTTAGCCCCGTATTAGTACAAAACAAATAATTGTACGTGTGACTGCGTAACATGCGAGTGTTAGACACATGGCGACATGATGGGAGGGTCCTCCAAGATTTGTAGTTGTCAACTGAAATAAAGAACGTCACTTACTGTATCTATTCAGAAGTGAGAAGCTAGTTTTTGTGATGAAGAAGGCAGTTTGGTTCGTGTTCATTAGTGAGGGGTAACATGTTTCATTGATTGGAATTTCGATAATATTTTAGTTCACATAGTTTTCGTGCAAAGCATCTTTCTTTTTAGACAGTAGTTAGACACGTATAATTTCAAATATTTGTCCTTTTTCTGTACAAAGTTAATCATTCTAATTCAGGATTTCTTAAATATTTACATTATTATACAAACTACAAATCTATAATAGTAAGTAAAACAAATATGTACAAGTATCAAA
The DNA here is from genome assembly GCA_905220335.1 of Noctua pronuba. NCBI lineage: Eukaryota > Metazoa > Arthropoda > Insecta > Lepidoptera > Noctuidae > Noctua > Noctua pronuba. The sequence continues at coordinate 12,444,065 of LR999902.1, forward strand.
ACGGTTACAGGGAGTCAAAAAATTCGTCCACATTGCTGTCAACAGGAAAAGTACCCAGAAAGCTAGTAGCATTGACACGTTGGATGACAATGCTGATTCTTTGGCCAAAAAATAGGACCGCCCTCTGGTCACGTGAAGAGTCGTCTTGGCAATTTCCCGAAAAAAATAAATTTGCTAATTTTTTTTCTAATTCAACAATGAGTATTCACGATTGGATGGTAATCAACATTTGTTCTGCAATTATCATTTGTCAGTGTTAAACCTTTTTGGTTGCGATTATTATCAACAAAATCATCACTACCTACACCTACTTATTAATGTTTTAAAATAGACGAATAATTCTTAATAAATTAGAACACTCATCATATTATTAACAACATATAATTAAATAAGTCAATATTAATACTTTGTAAATTTTATTACGTGTACGAAAAGCTATCGGATTATTCAACTGCTATTAATAGAACGATTCGTGGCCATAATTAATAATTGAGCACACTTTAATTAGTAGGTTCACAACGAAGGCGTTGACACGCCAGTTCGTAAATATTCCTATCTAAAATTTATATTCGTACAGATACTATTTGAAAACGACCTTCTATTTGATCTCTTCGTAATTAATCTCCACATAAATAAACGTATTGAGACGTAAATTAATGCTTACAAGACCATTTACCGTTACATCAATATGCATAATATTATAGCTTTTGTGTGAACATGAAATAGTATTTATTTGTACGTTTCTGACAAATTATACGCTTACACAACTTTTGGCACCTTTTCTTAAATCGTTTTCGATTTTTTAATCTGTTATAATGACAAGCTTACACGATAAGTAATTGGGATTATGATTAGATAAGACATATTTTTATATTTGGAATTACCAAACATTATGTATGTAAAAACTATTGGGGAAAAATTACAATGATAAATTCACAACAGAGTTAAGCTATTTGTGATCGAATTAATCTTCGAAAATATGCGTGAGAAAATATAAAAAAATCAAATAGCCTTCTGTTGAAATTAATGAAATACATATTTACTTTATGAATATTATTTTGTAGTACTTACATGATCATGATATATTTCCGACAATGACTAACTATTTATAATATTAAGTGAAAATCGGTCTTCTAAAACAAAACGAACCATGAATTTTTTTTTTTCGCATGGGTAATCATCAAATAACCCCCCCCCCTCTCCCGCTCTGGGCGGAGTAGAAGGCAGTGTCAGACTTTTACTGACTAAAACCCATCCATGTTCCTTCTTTGCCCTTTGTGTTCCAGGGCCGCGGTATCTCTTTCGAACAGTCCCGCAGCCCCGGATGAAATAAAGCTTGACTTGAAAATGGAATGTGAGAGAAGATAAAGCCAGAAACACACAGACGACACTTAAGATTAAAACCAATACACAATTCACTTAACCTTAATACCCTCCCTATAGAGCACAAAATCCAAATTGCTCCAACTCTTAATAAGGCACAAACTATTAGTTTAAATTAAACACCCAAGGAAATTACAATTAAAGTATTTGCACCGTAACTTCTAAGGATTAGCTAATTAAATCGATGGTGCTCAGAGGCTAAAAGTAATAACGCCTACGCGAATGAGATGCGAATTAAAGCCAGCCAAATTGGAATAGGGACATGGAACGCGGCCATTATAGTGAGAACGACACGGTTGGATATTATTGGAGGAATTTCATTAGGCATAAGCGCTGGGATTAAGGAAGTTGGGTCTATTGCAAAGACCTCTGACAGTTTTTATGAATTTGGCTATCATGGGCCACCACATACATAATCCTCAGAATGGTTACTCCTAAAAGGAGGAGCTCGTGACTAAATAATAACAGCCGGTCGGGTCGATCTTTAAGTTAAGCCGGGCTTGCTAGGTTGGTCTGTGGATGGGTGACCACCCATTACAAACCGAGTTTCCTCCATGCCTCGGAAAGCACGTTAAGCCTTTGGTCCCGAGTGTCATTTGTAGATCTTTGACAGTTGTTAGGTAGTCAGTGGCCCAAAAAGTCTGACAACCTGTCTTACCAAGGTGTATCGTATTACCCAGTACAACTGGGTTGTGGAGGTCAGCTGCATCCGGTAAGACTGGAAGCCAACACCAATATAGTTGGGAAAAGGCTAGGCATGTGATGATGATGGTTACTCCAAAAAGCTGCAATCTCTTTGTTTAAGTCCTATGTGTCGCGAATGCAGTTCAATTTTAAGAAACATGCACTGGTGTCTGTGTTATATTCAGTTCCTATTCCATCTGGGAAGTAACATGACACTTTAATGTAACTACAATAAATTCCTATTGCCTTAAACGATATTGACGTATTTCTTTTCTAAATTCATGAATACTTTTTCTTGGCATAATTTTATGCTTACATAAATTCCAGTTCTGTAGTAATAAATATATATGCGATGGGCAAACGGCAAGATGAAGTTGTAAGATCAGCGGGGAAGCCGTAAACAGGCACGGTGTCACAGATGTAATAGACAATGGAGAGTTATTTCTCCTTATTCTTAATGGAGAGACACGTTGAATGAAGTGTAAGAAGAGTGAAAGATTAGTAAATAATCTTGTATTAATTTTGGATCTGCCTGACCCCTGTCTATACAATAGATATTTGTAGAAAAAATCTGAAAGAGTATTTGCATATACATTACCTAACGCTATCATTATGAAACAAATTATCACTCTCGGAAAATAATTCACAACAAACTCACAGAGTCACAGTCTAAGGTATCCGAAATTTGTTGAAAAAAAAGGCTACTATTAACAGATGTAATTGTATTGGCTCTTAAACTGCATAAACGGTCTTAGTATGTATTTTCTGGCGCCCACGCTACTTGCTCACGTGAATGTCCATTGTCACTCCATCTGATTACTACTCCGTGTTGCAACCGGAAAATGTGACGTGGGCGAACTCCACCTGCACTTGTGTAGCACAGTGTGTAAAGCGTTGTTTTTGAATACAAAATGACATTTTGTTCCCGATGCATCGGAAACATTGTGTCATATTTACACGTGTTTAAAAAAGTTTAAGTTTTTTTCGTTTTGAAAGAAATCGGAAATATGTTTTACTGTATTTTAAGGAATCATTTTATTACGAATATTATGTTCTTTTGACGAAAGTTTGACAATACTGGAGGAATACCATTAAGTATGCTTGCGCTCCTGTCCTGTGTGTGATGCTACAAGTATACTTACCGATTGTTTTAAGGAAATATGTCGTCTTCCGACGGTTATTTAAACATTTTTTTTTTTTACTTTTTATAATTTTCTTTTAAAGAAAGAAAGAAACTTTTTATAATATAAATAAGCTTTAGCTTCAATTCAAGTTGATGTTTAATTGGTCCTGGGTTAGATACCCGGGTTGTTGAGTGAAGTATATAATATACCATTCGTTCTCAGTAGAACCCAGAAATTTCTATATTTATGTCTATTTTAAGCCATTAGGCTCGCCCACTGTTACAAAATTTGCTGTTAACATACCTGGCGAAATGTGGGTGTACTATAATTCGCCTCAGCATACCGATTCGAAGAATACCGACATGATTCCTCAAAATCTCTTTGTGACACTACAGAAACTGAAGAGAGAGTGTACCGTATACGTTAGAAGATCTCCACCTGCCTAGCCTTTTCCCAACTATATTGGGGTCGGCTTCCAGTCTAACCGGATGCAGCTGAATACCAGTATTTTACATGGAGCGACTGCCTATCTGACCTCCTCAACCCAGTTAGTACTGAGTAATACGATACCCCTTGATAAGACTGGTTTTCAGACTTTTTGGGCCACTGACTACCTACTATACGTTAGAAGATCTCCAAAATACCGTAATTAAGCACACACTCCTGTTCCAAGCAAATCAGACGTCCCTTTTACAACATAAAGTAACAGATCACAATTCCGAACGACAAAACCTCTGTACAGATTTACGTTGGCCGCCGGCAGCAACATCAACACCATTCACCCCATATTTGCTCTAATCGTTCCAACTTTCACCAACTTTGTTTCTACCGACCAATAATTTCGCTAGAATTATCTCCAATTTTACACTTGACATTGGCGGTTTCCCTTCGATATTTCTCCGTGTCTGACGTATCTATCAAAGAAAGCGGCTTACCTTTACCTGTCTTGGGGTAATTTCACCGTCCACTGGCTTCTCGTAAAGGGACCTAGTAAGCTGTACTAAGTCTTCGTGCGACCTCAGAAGCTGGTAATACGTTTGCTACTCCTGTGTAGTTAATGTGTTTGTATAGGTTAACTTATTGGGAGTGTTTGTTTGTTTTGGTCTGGAATGTTTTTGGGAAGTGATTATGAGTTATAAATAGTCATTGTTTGTTATACGTTGTTGGTTCCTACCTGTGCTATGCTTGCAATTTTGGGTAAACAAATTAAACTATTAGTAGGCCGGATTTTTTATGCCTTTAGTCTGCAGGTCCATTTTTTTCTTTACCTTTTCATTATATTCTATTTCTTCAAGTTGTAAGTAAAGTTAGATGTATTTAAGTTGTATAAATAGTACGTTTTACCCCTGATTCTTTTTGATCTGCTCATGTTATGCGTCATGTTTTATCGCAAATAAATATTTTTTCTATCTTTCTTAGCATAGCTCTTAAAAAAACTTGATTAATTCTTAAATAAAACCAAAAGCACCGTTACTATTCTATCCACCTCCTCATGTTTCACAAACATGTCCTCCATACATCCATGCGCTATGACGCAGTGCGGTGCACCTCTACAAACATCATTTAAATCACAAATGAAACCGCTTGGTTACTCCGCTAAGTGATTTTGATGTTCAACTCTGTGACGGCATCGAAGATCCAATACGATTGTTGATATAAGGTTATTTGATTTCGGTGTCTTTACGTTTCTGTCTTGTGTTTTTGGGATAAATATTTCCGGAGCTTTCCGGGTGGATTGAATACACAGTGGTGGGGAATTTGATTCTTAATGCTGTTGATAAGTTTAGATACGTGTATTTAAAGTATAACAGTAGGTAGCCAGAGATTTGGTGGGGTTTGGAGCAAGATAATTACTCAGTTATGTAGATAATAGAATTGAATTCTAGTTGAATTCAGGGATCAAATCTGTTCCTTAATTAGGCTAGACTTCAACTTCAGACTTGATTTGCTCAGAGGTTCTATAAAGAACATTTGAACATTTGAATTCAACATTATCGTTTCTTGCAACTGTTAAATATATTTCAGTTATAGTTTACTTATAAGCACTAATTATACAATTGTTTGAGAAATAACGCTACTGCGTCTAAATGCACACTTTTGTAGTACTTTAAAAAAAAAATCTTTATAGACAAGTCGTAATATTTCAGTATTTCCATAGTCTTTCAACAGCGTTGGCTAAGCGTTTCGGTAGCTCATGTCAATGCAATACTTGCAATGCTCGGCAGTTTGCTGAACTGGGCCTATTTGGCGCAGCCGTGAGTCACACAATATTATCTCTTTTTTTCTGATTAGTTTTAAGTTTTTTATTGTGTAGATTTCAGTTTTTTTTAATTTAATTTTTGTTTGTTTGTTGTGTACATCTGTGGCATGTACCAAATAAATATATTTTCTTTCTTTACTTTTACTTTTTCTAGGCCCTCAGATACATAGTTGTAATTGTAGCGGCAATTTGAATCAAGGCAACGAATCAATCACCAAACATAATTATAAATAGTAAATTAATAACGAAGGTGAAACAAAAATGGTGACGTGATTCAGGTCATTGATCCGAGGTTAGCCTTAACCGCTAAATATTCTTTAATTTGATGCTTAATTTGTGAACTTTAATAATTATGTTTGGCGAATTATCTATCAACTTACTATATTTTTACACTGGGCCTGCTTTCAATAGCTTTTGATAGAGAGTCAACCAAGTCTCAAACTATGTATTCACGTCTGTAATCCCGGAGTGGTAAAGCAGAGGCGTACCTAACAGTACACCCATATTTCGCCAGTTATGTTTAAGACCCATGTAATAGGTGGCCTATTTCCATCAACCGGGCACAAATTCAGACTCCGTGGCTGCTACTGAAAAATTCCTGTTGGAAAAACCCATTAACACTTTGTCCGACCTGAGAGTCAAACCCAGGACCTCATGCTTAGCAATTGTGCTTACGATCACTAGACCAACGAGGCAGTCCAAATATGTATGTTCAAAATAAATCTATTTAATCGTACTCATTCTCATGACACTAGAGTATTTGAATTCAAATTCTCAATGAGATTTAAGTCTCATAAAAGTGAGTCATACCGTGAAGACATCTCACAACGTTGACTTGCAAGACTTTTTGCATTACTTTCTAAATTGCTGCACCATTAAGCACATACTCCACATACGATTGTAATTATACAATTATAACACACTAAGATAACATCTTAAATAAAACCAGGTGTTATGAGTATGAGGATGATAGGTTTTGTTTACAACAAAACACAATGACTCACAGTTTCTGTGGCTCTATTAAAACAATTTAGTGGGACTATTGTTAGGTATAATAGGCAAACCCGATCCGGCGTCCCGTAGCGAATTATAATGAGATAAAACATTATGAAGAAGAACAATTAATGAACATATCATATTCCTATCAACATGTGGTTTGACAAAAACTTTTTCGCTATACAATTAAGGTTGGTCTATTGTCGTGTTTTTGCTGATATGTGATACAAATAGAGATGATTAGTTTTTGCGTGGGATGCCCAGGTGAAAAGACTTTTTTAATGCCATTAATTTGCTTTTTTAGGCGTGATTTTTGAAAATTTGCTTTTGTTCGTTGATTTATGAGAAAAAGGATTTTAAAATGGTGAATTGGAACACAATATTGCCTGCATATTTGACTTGAAAATACTTCTTCTTCTTCTTAGCGTGTCGATGGCAATCTAAATAGTGTCAGCCCAGAACTGAGCAACTAGTTTGGGGCTTTCGGTAGCGTCCATCAGTTCCTGTAGTGAACAAATAACAGAACACGCAGGACACGATATAAAGTGCCCCATCGTTTGTAGAACAGCACCACATTTAGAGGTTATCACGTTGAAAATACTAATGTAATATGAACTATTTAAAAATTGTTCGACGCAACAATGTATAGAAAGTTTTAAAACAATACGTGGCAACGAAAATAAGTCGTACATAGTACACCCAAAGTAAATATGTCACAAAGAAAACAATGGACGAAACACGATTGGTATTAAAAATAATCTCAGAAATTTTAAGCCGGTACTTCAAAATATGCGTCTCACTGTGTGCGGTAGGCAACGAGACCCAAGTATTTGTAAAATGGTAGTTATTATGTTTTAACTCGCCCACACGCAGGAAACGTGTTTAAAAAGGAAAAAATAAGAGGAAAACTTACTAGAAAATTGTCACGTAAAATGTCTGAAGCTTACGTTTCATTGACTCAAGTATTCCCCCCTGAAAAGACGCTGAAACCAAAAAAGTCTTGACAAATCTGTCTCGAAGTTTAACGATTTATAAAAAATATCCCCTGTGGTCGAACCTGCCCCCTAGAGGACATTTGGAAAAAGTAATCTATTCCGATAAGCCAACAAGGAGACTGTTCATTTTTATTTTGTCCATTCCCTGAGGCTTAGAGCATCTTACAAATTTTGTGGAAGGGATAAGCGGATAGCGATTTAATTCCGCTCAGCTTGGCTCACGATTCTAAAAGGTCAATTAGTTAATATTGTATTGTTGTATGAAATAAAGCTCTTCTGAATTTTCTTTTAAGTCCTTGAACATTAATGTTAAGCCAATAGGATAGTTACAAAGTATTACACATGAAAAATTTCAGTTTTTAAGGCTCCGATTAAAAGAATATCTGAACTTTTATAATCTCACTTTCTAGTCCGTCCAGTCTATTTTTTGTCCAGTTTATTAGGAAAAATATAATAAATAAACATTTTATAGAGTTTTATTTAGGGGTGGGGGGCCATTAGTTTAGGACCAAACATACACTTTAAAGTTGTTTGGTGTGTCAGCCTGCAGACGTTCCCTCTAATATCTTACAACTTGCACCAAACACACAGGGGCATGACGTTGCATTCGCCTCCCACCACACAGCCTTAATCTCCCTACGATGCGGTCGCGATAACGTTTGTGTGGCGACTCTAGAGCGCACTGACCGTAGAGTAGACTGTCGTAGAGTAGCTGCAGAATACACTGTATTGCTCCCTTTTATGCCTATTAAGTGTCATTACTCGTTAGTACAAATTCTTTGACTAGACAAAATTACGTTTCGTCAACGTTTAAGATTGACAACCAATGGATTGTAGTTTGAATAACCACGTGACATATTCTATACTTTTCGACAATTATTATCGCTAGACTATCACGTTATCGTTTGCATTTCTGTCGAGACCTCGGGTAAGCCCTGTGGTCCTAAAATGCTTTATTCAATGATTTTGTAAATCAATTTTTTACTGTTGCACGGATTGGCACAATGTAGGTGCATACAATTGCTTGATTTGCGACAGGAGGTTTAGTAAGGACAAAACTGAGGTACCCTTAGCAAGTCAAGATAACCGTGTTATGGAAGAGATTATTTAGTAACTCATCCATGTTATCACTTATCACCTGTATTCACAAATCAGATACATACTCACCAACTTCAAATACCAAGTGATACCAACTATTCTACCTATTGCCACATCTGCCCATAATTGTTAGTCATTGGATAAAATGTAACGTTTTTGTGGGCACAATATTGATACTGTAGACTTTCATGCGAAGGATGATTATCCAGATAAATGATTGTGTACTTACTGAACGGTACTTCGTTTGAAAGTTTATTTAAGGGAAATGTCTTTTATTTATACCTACCTTTTGTACTATTGGAAGACCCCCAGCGGTGTTTGATGGGAACCCACGCTACAGTGGTATTTGCTTTTTTTCAGTCGTCGTTTTGCTCGGTGTTTCTTCAGTGTTCTTTGGTGATAGCCTCAATAAGAAGGTAAATGTAGCCGCAACTCCGCAAGTTCTATCTATTATACAAACAGTATCTGATCAAGACAAGCACAGTATTGACGTGCTTGTCTTGATCTTGAAATAACAGTCATGGATAGTTAGCGTCCACAATAACTTTTACTATGAGTATTATTTTGTTGATTCGCTACTACTACTTCACCTCAATGGTTTGTTCACTTCTATTTCATTATTAAATAGCTTGTGTTCTATAGAAAAACATACGCCAAAAAGAGTTGAAAATTATGTAAAATAAATCGGATTTGTTTAAAACAACAACTGTTATGTTCTGTGACAATAACAGCCATCGAACTTTTTTGTTCGATATCCTGTTACATTTTTTTACATAACGGTTCCAAAGCGACAGACACATTCCAAAAAAAAAGTCACCTCAAAAACTGGCTCAGCACATAAAATACCGCATTATACAGCAACGGAAGCATTACGACCCCCTTTAAAACATTTAAATGTTCCCAATGACAGAAGTTAAAATTCATTAGATTCCGAAACCCACCCTCTGTCTACAAACACGGGCATAATGCCTCATTTAATAACAAATTAGATCTCACCACGTTAATAAAACGAGTGGAATACCTTCTGTATTTTCAAAGGGACGGACGGAGATCCTTTTGTTTAGATATAACACGATTCCGAAAGGAGATTCCGTAATTTATAAAGAAGCGTATAAATCTTGTGGCGGCGGATAAAAAAGCTAAAAACACGTGTGAAGTCCAGTTTGATGTTAAAAAAAGGTTTAGGTTTTATAAGTCTTGTGTACAACAGTTTAATTAGATGGTGGTTAGCTTAGGTGTGATAAAAATGCTGTAAATATGCACCACGCCGGACCAAGGTAGAGGTAATAAACAAAGAGGTGTTATTAAAAGATTTTATGCAGAATTATGTGAGTGGAAAATTTCCATGGAAGTGCTAAAGCTGTCGTGCACTCATTAGCAAGCGCTAGAGTAATTTCGTCATCCATAATACAAGAATTTTTTTTTTACTTTGAATATTTTTACAAAGGAAAATGTGACTGCCGTCATAATGCATTCTTTCAGTTCACCTTTGATATCTCTCTTTTCTCAATATTGATTTGATCAGTTCGTGATTTATAATCAAATACCAATCACATTAAAAATCAAGTTAGTATAATATACTCGTTTAAAATTACAATAATTGATAACGATTACCAAAAATTATAATAAGAGGTGGCGAGATGATTTAGACGCGCATCACGAAGGTTGCTTCGAGGTGGCGTAGGAGAAGACTATCTGTAATGATATGCTGGAGGTCTTTGCCCAGCAGTGGGACCTGCAGACATTATTAGCATTAAATAGGATACTGCTGCCCATCATGATCTGCTTCCAGTCTTACCGGATTCAGCTAAATACTACTATTTTACATGGAGCAACTGCCTATCTGACCTTCAGAACCTAGTTAGTACTGGGTAATATGATACCCCTTGGTAGGACTGGTTGTCAGACTTTTGGACTACCTATTTCGACTGTCAAAGATCTACAAATGACAACCGGGGTCAACAGCTTAAAGTGCTTTCCGAGGCTTGAAGGAAACCCAGTATGCAATAATGGGGGGTCACTCATCCACGGACCAACCTAGGCAAGCGCGGCTTAACCTTAAGATCGACCCGAGATGCTGCTATTATTTTGCCATGAGATCCTCATACTACTGTCCATTCTATAATAAAAAAATCACACATCTAAAGATACACTACCTAAAACCTGCTATTGAAATCGATAGAGATACGAATCTAAAAAATTGTTCGAATGATTTACACATGCCTTATATGGTGGAAACAATAGAATATTAACCTCCGAACATCGCGATAGGGAAAGGTCTATGTAATAACTTTCACGAGCTTTTGGCTGCTACTGATAATGTTAGATATATAGCCGCCTTTTGCATATTAAATTAAAATATATCTGGCAAACTGTTCTTATGTATTTAGGACAAATTATGTTCATGCCTGGAGAAATCTTGCTGATTCCGAACAAAAGAAAAAAATCAGATCTCACGCATGTTTTGTGTAAAGATTGCCAGAGATAGATAGTAATTATTCGCAAGCCCATTGCTCCTGTTCTTTATCAAAAATTTATTGCATTCCATGTGAGTTCAAGAACTTTGACCCAAGCTATGTTTTAGTAAAACCGCAAAATAATAGTTTTATCAAGGGTGTAAACAAGACCCTTAACGAAGCCGAAAGGCACTTGTTCTCCCCGTCATTGCGATATTTTTTTTTTTATAGTCCATACCTGGGAACCTTCTAGTGACGGAGATATTATGGGTCAAAGTTCCAATTTTTTCACAAGTTTTTTGTTTCCAACTTTTTTTTGCATTCATATTTTTTTATCATAAATATAAATTAGTTTAGTCATTTTATTGTATAAAGATTCTGAGCGTTTTACGTATTTACGTTAAGTTCACACCACGCGCTCGTGCTAGAGCCTCTGTTACCCTTTGGTTCTATTTAAACACTAAAGCAAGAATCCAAACAAATTTTCAAATAATTAATTTTCATAGTCCAAGGTTCCTATTTAGAAAATCGAAGAAACCTAACAAAAGTGGGTCTCGTGGCTGCTTTATAGCTGTGTCAGAGTCTTTAATTATTGCCCTCGCACTATCAGGCTAGCGATCGGAGAAGGTAGGACGCCTACTTCCTTCGTTGTAAGCTTACCGTATGTATTTCAATACGGAATTTGTAATGTATAGTTTATGGCCTTGATTCTTTTTGCTGGTTTTGCATGCTGATATGTGGCTTCGAGTTCTGTGCTAGCTTTTGCGAGTGTAAATTTTTAAAGTAAATATTGTGTACAAGAATAACAAATGCGAGCTTTTCTATGGATGTAGGTTCTTCAAAGTGTTGTACAAGAAGGAAGTTACACCTTCAAGAATATAGGTTTGTTTTGCGGTGTTGAAAATCATAAGAAATTCCTAACAAACGAGACTAATAGCAATGTAATTAAACAATGTAAAGGAAAGTAGGTTACTAGTATTAGGAGCTCGTGGCTAAATAAGAACAGCTACTCGGGTCGATCTTTAGGTTAAGCCATGCTTGCCTAGGTTGGTCTGTGGATGGGTGAACACCCATTACATACCGAGTTTCCTCTGTGCCTCGGAAAGCACGTTAAGCCGTTGGTCCCGGATGTCATTTGTAGATCTTTGACAGTCGTTAGGTAGTCAGTAGCCCAAAAAGTCTGACAACCAGTCTTACCAAGGAGTATCGTATAACCAGTCGCTCCATGTAAAATACTGGTATTCAGCTGCATCCGGTTAGACTGGAAGCCGTCACCAATATAGTTGGGAAAAGGCTAGGCAGATGATGAATGGAAAGTAGGTTACTACTAATAAGTTTCAGCAGAATTAAGTTTTAATTCGAAAAGATCATGAAAGTCTAACTTTGTTTCTCAAATAAATCAGTATTAAATTAAAAGGCTCGTTCAATTGTATCTAAGGACCTATTGTTGGCAAAGTGGATTTATTTATTGTAAGAATGCCATAGTGCACGGTAATAAAGTGGTTTGCCATGACCTTTAGTTAGCTTGCTCTAGTTAACTAGATGCTTTTCTCAATAATGTTGCCATAGATGTAGGATTAACATTATAACTATCTCAGTATATTTGTAATCTAATCTACACAAATAAATAAATTGAAGTGTCTATTTGTTATAAAAATATTAAAAAAAGATTAGTTCCTTGCAAAAAAAAAAATTAAACCTTTGAAATTGTTAAAGTATTATTTTTATAATAATTTCACGCGAACGAAGGTCTAGTTTAGAATTTCTTTTTAAAATGGTTAGTGTGCCAATCTATGTCAAAAATTTACATAAAGTGAAAATAATTATGTTATTAGAAACAAAACCTAAAAATTAAATAAACTTTAAAATTAATTTCTTATGAAATAAGCAGTACCTTTGTGCTCTTCTATCTTCATGTGATATCCTGTTAAGTATTTTGTGTGAAAAACGTGTATGTAAAAACGTAAGACGTACAGCCAAAAAAAATACAACCATATAGCCAGGAAGAGAGAAAGGTGTCCAATCAAGTCGACTCAGGTAGCAAGATCAATAAACAAGACAAAGATATTTCGCCCGCTGATACACCATAAAAATTATACAAAATGAACTAAATACTCCGTTATAATGTGCCTCTAAAATGTATACTTAACAGCTCAGAATGTGTATTAAAATTAGGAAATTAAGTATACCGATCCGATCGGAATTAATTAGCAATAGCATACCGGTATTGGATTACATTTGTTTTCTGTGAAAACCGTGCTTTTCTCACGCCCGTTTTTATCTTGTCCACACTACTGAGAAAGCTAGCATTAAAACTTTTTGCTGTATCTCTTATCTCCGTACATTTGAGGTCGCAGCTGACGGTCCCGAAATTTTAATCTCGTACCGCGAATCCATAAAGAAAAAGAAACAGAATTGCATAATATTAACGTTTCCGAAGTTATCGGTTCATCTCGTGTGATTGTTTGTTTTATTAATGCTTTAAACAAGGTTTATGAGGAAGGTAATCTCCATGACGTGAATATTAATTTAGGGGTGAGAGTTTTGGGATAGTTCGGAGATAAGATGGAACATTTAAATGGAGGTTATGTTTTGAATGAAGAAGAAGGGATGCTTAATCGCCAAGATATATCACTTGATTTAATGGTCCTTCATGAGGTTGGGAATGCAATTGGGTAAGCATGAGAATAGAAATGGGTGTTTATGTTGCCTGTTAATAAAGTATAAAGGGTGTAAAAAGACCCTTAACGAAGCCGAAAGGCACTTGTTCTCCTCGTCATTGTGATCATTTTTTTGTTCTGGACCATACCTGGGAACCTTCTAGTTACGGAGATATTGAGGGTCAAAGTTCCAATTTTTTCACAAGTTTTTTTTTAAATACTACTTTTTAAGGTTCTAACTTTACTCCAATTACCTCCATGGTCCGTTTACTATTCAAAGCATCCATCAGCAATAAGTTTTGAGCGCATTTTATTGAGTTTTACGGTAAAATGTGATTTTTGACCCCAAAAAAAAATTTCGTTTCCCAGCAAAAATTTTTGCGTAAACTTACTTAGTTTGATGTACAGAATGCTTGGTTGACGGCTTGGTGAAGGGTCTATTTACACCCCGTATTTTAGTTGGAACACGTTTTTGTAATTCCATGCATATTCTTTTGAGGATTTTATTAATGAAGGTTCCATTTTAACATCAAAGTCAATCAAATCAGTTGAATCTACCAGTCTTTTATTTTAATCAAAATTTAAATATTTATTTTTTCATTGATAAAATCGTAATTTAGCAAGCAAAATGTAGCAGAGCAAGAATTTAAACACCGGATACAGGAAATTAATCAAACATGATTATAATACAGGTGATGATAAGTGCTATTTAATTGGTGCACATGATAAATATGCCAAGATCGAAATCTCAAATGAGCTCTTAACTTATTTTGATAAAGGAAATGAATCATTAATAAAACAGGTTGCCATTAATATATCCTTTGGCATTTAAATTGACAATATTGACTTTGGAAACAATGTAGGTGGTATCGGAAACAACAAATTACTAAAATAATAAATATGCATAATAAGGCACAGGATGTTTGACATGCAAATGACTATGCAGAATCTGATACTGTTTTGTCACATCCTATAGCACGGGATACAGAAGCTACTAGACTAGAACTAGAGATCAATAAAATAATTGATCATAATAATGCATTCAAATACAAAGTGTACAACCAAAGTGTAAAGTGTAGTGTGGAACCCAGTATTGTAGACTGATTCTCAAATATATGAATCTTGACTCAATTGCACCATAATGACAGTGACAGCTTCAAACTAGTCTCCACTTGCCGTTAATTTGTCATCATCTGACTAGCCTTTTTCTGTCGGGACCAATGGCTTAACGTGCTTGCCGAAAAACGGAGGAAACTCGGTATGTAATGGATGGTCACCCACAGACCAACCTAAGCAAGCGCGACTTAACCTGAAGATTGATCCGAGCGGCAGTTATTATTTAACTACGAGCTTTCTCTCCTCTACTTACTGTTTAGATTATTATTCTAGAATACGGAATAGCCGACCGCAACATAGATAGAAAAAGGCTAGGCAGATGATGATACTCATTCTAGAATACGGACTTAAGTAAATCTCGTCCAAGAGCTTTAGCGCGAAATATAAGATGCCATATTTATCAGCAGATTTTGTGGAGGGCCGAAGCTTGAATGATCAAGTATTTTTCTTAAAGGCAAGTCGTCAAGTTTGTCGACATTCTTTTGTTTGGGATACTTGCTATCTCACGGATAATTCTTGTCGTCATCAATGTAGAATTTCCATTGCCACTTTAACTCAGTAAATCCACATTACAGCTATTTTGTGGTTTAAAACGGCATCATCATGATTTGCGGCTTTATCACTTACTGCTCTACTTACCCAGTGACGGATAAAAACGCTTTAATGGGATGGCTTTAATGCATCTTATTTTTAACCACAGTCCTCAATTCTGAAGAAATGGAGCAAAAAAGGGCATTTAATCTACTTATATTTCAACCTGACACGTGCCTAGGAAATTCTCAGATTTACTAAGGACTTTTTCCACGAAAAACTTTAACAGAAAACTGGTCTGTAAATACACGTATATACACGAGTGAAGAAAACAACCGCAAAAGCTAACTAATATAATTTGATGAAAATAACAAAAAATATTAGGTTTAGTAATGAACTACATAGTTCCAAATGAAATAGGAACAACAATATTGTACGACGTTAGTAAATTAATTATAGACAAAGCGACCTCGTTGACCACGCAGTTCAGATATCGATCGTAAACACGTGTAAAAATATACCTTTCATAGTAAGAAGTTATATAATCTTTACCTTGGAATGGGTAAATGAAACGATTTGATTGTTATGAAGTTCTAAATAATAAGAGTGGAAGAGAATTGGAGAAGGGTATAACATACGTGGAGTTATGTGTGTGTGTAAACACTGATGATTCAGGTTCCAAACGGATAAGTAAAATCGATTTAATATTTACCCCATCATAAAATCAGAAGTAGCTTCATACGAACTTCGGGCAAACAAAAAAATATATTGGACGTGAAAAAGTTTCATCTTTCGAACAATCCGAAGCGAAATCTCGACTCCAAAACAAACACGCCCTCAAAACAGAAACTTCCAGATAAATTGTTTGCTGAACACTCAGAATCATCCATCGAGTGTTTCGATCAAATCGTATCGATATCATAAAATACAGAGCCGAAAATCGCATTCGCTGACAGAATATTAATTTTCGAGTTATCGTATCTCTCGACCCCTACTGCTTCTCCAACAAATATGGTTAACAATAAACTGCGCCATTTTAAGCAATAAATTGTTGTGTTTAACAGCTTTGCACCTCTTTATTAAGTGATTATGATCGTCATGCTACGTAAACTCGGATCAATTTTTTGTGAGATTTTGGAACTTGTTCATGTTTCATACTTTGTTACAAAGACGCATAAATCAGTAATACCGGATTTTGTGAATGAGTTATTACTATGTGAACTATGGCCAACTAGGTATTAAAACTTGTTAGAATAGAAGGTGATTATAATAAATACAAATCGTTGGTAGGTATATATCATTCTTAATTTTATTCAGAAGAGGATTAGTATGACAACTTACATCATCACAAAACAAAAATCAATAAAAAACTTTTTTGCAAAAAATAAAACCGACTTCAAAAACAAAAAAAGTGAAAAATAATTTCAGCAAAAATAGCTTCAGAAGTCGGTGACTTTTGTTTGTATGATATAGTTTTTTTATCACCGACTAGGCGAAGAAATCGCTGAACATACACACACAAAAAAAAAACATTCAGACGAATTGATAACCTCTTGGAACCTTTTGGAAGTCGTTTAAACATAAAAACCCTTTGAGTGAACAGACCTCTATCATTCCGCCACAATCCCCCAACTGACCCAACGGAAGCAAAAACAATATTTATTTCTATCAACCATACATCTACTGGCAAACCTACCATGAAACTCATATCGATGGGGAACACTCAACATTGTGTTAAAGCTAAAACAAAAGTCAGTAGGAACCCGCACATACATCAGGGGGGATCCCGCTTTCCCGGGATCCCGGGATCCCGGTAGGAGGCAAATAGCCCGTAGTGGTAAATCGTCTGGCGTAACGCGCAATATCAATGACTGCAGCATCATTGGCGGGAACGGTCGATTGGGCGCACGCGTCGCTCGACCTTGCGTAAACCAAAGAGTATAGATTAGAAAGGATAAAAGGTCCCACTGAACTTTGATAGTTCACGAATTTTGTTGTCTGCCTATTGTAGCAATGTGCGAATGTGCGACATTTGTAAGTGTTGCGTTTAGCATATTTTAATAGGGTAGGTATTTGGCGCTGTGTGTTTCACATTGTCTCTGCTAAATGTGTTTTCTTATGCCTAATGTTGTTGAATTACAACACTGTTTTGAATTTTATGCTCGTATTTTGGCAGTTATTGGTTGAGCAAATACCCTTTTATTATGAGAAAAAGTAAAACGATGTCATTGCTTTATTTTATACGCGCACTTCGGATTCTTCTAAATAATACACGCACGTGACCCTCTGCTATTTTTTTATCTTAATCTGTGGCGGTCCATTGGTATCGTATATTTTCAATTCACCACTATTTCCTGAAATTGGCCCCTGCTTTTGTAAATATTATGTTTGGTTCAATGAATCCCAGACAAAGGAAGTCGGTATTGTGCATCTTTTATTTTTAGCTCGGAATGCACCACAGACTATACTAAAATAGGCATACTTTAATGTATCGAGTCTTTACACCAGTAATGCTAACAGCGTTATACTTTTAGGCACTAATTTAGGGTTCACTTAATGTTACGACAAGTGAATAATTATGTAAATGGTGTAAAAAAAACCCTTAACGAAGCCGAAAGGCACTTGTTCTCCCCGTGATTGCGATTTTTTTTTTGTTCTGGTCTATACCTGGGAACCTTCTAGTTACGGAGATATTGGAGGTCAAAGTTCAAATTTTTTCATTACTTTTTTTTTTAAATACTACTTTTTAAGGTTTTAACTTTACCTTAATTACCTCCATGACCCGTTTACTATTCACAGCATCCATCAGCACCAAGTTTTGAGTGCGTTACATTGAGTTTTACCGTAAAAGGTGATTTTTCACCCCAAGAAAAAAGTCGTTTCCCAGCAATAATTTTTGTAGGGTGACTTAGTTTGATGTACATAATGCTTGGTTGACGGCTGTGTGAAGGGTCCGTATACACCCTGTCTAAGGTAAAAGTTTTATAGACCAATAAATGGAAAGTCATTAGCATTAGCACTGATTAAGTTCAGTTTCGAATATGCCCGAAAATTCCGAAGAATGTAAAACAATACATAGTTAACGAATAAAACGCCGAAAATTACCCAAGTTTTGTAACCGGCAGACATTCAATTTGGCTTTCTTTTATTTCCCGTCTCTTTGTTTAGATTTCCGTCACGGGACTAAGAAAAATAGCGAGTCAAACAAAAAGTTTTACCATCGCCAAAGGGCCAGTCAAGCGTGAACCTTCAAAAACAGATAACGGGGAACTCAAAATATCCGGTGTCTTTGAGAAAAGATGTGTAGATATGGTTCACTTGCCACTGGTCATTGACGAAAGATTCACACACACACACACATTTACCACATACACATATTTCAAATGTGAGTGTAACATGATTAAGGGGAAACAAAAGTGTGCGTTGTCTCCGAACTTTTGCAGTCGACATTGCTTTGACCCTCGCTGCCAAGAACGTATTGTGACTATTTGTGACATAGTGCAATTCCTTAACAAGCTGGCTTTGTTCAGCCTAATAACAGCATGCTTGGTTTTGTCGTCGACCCAGTTAGCTAGCTCTTTGCCTAAGACATAGGTACCCTATTTTTGGGGTGCACTTATGCAAAAACAAACCTGCTCCAGATAGTGGAAGTCTGCTTTGTTTGTGGTCAGGTGTCGTTTACGTGACGATTTGGTTGCGGCGCAAGTTCTAGGGCAAGTGTTTTGGACCAGTAGAGTGCTGTGAAATTGTCTTTGACTTTGCATTTGATTCTTGAGAAGTGGTTTATTTGTTAGTTGTAAGAACAGCATTGTTCTACTTTGGGGTGTTGCTGTTTTTTGCGATATTAAACGAGATACACTTTGATATCAGTTTGCGCAAGGAAAAAATACACTCGGCAGTCGCTTGCTTCGAAATGGATAATACGAAAAATAGACAAATAATTCAGCTAAAAGCAGAAAACTTAACTGTAGATTGGTTAGGAGCCTAACAAAACTCGTGATCATGCCTATATTTACGTCCCTTGCAAGACAAGTTCTCTCATTCCCAGGCCTTAAGCTAGACCTAATTAATTAAAATGTTCCTTCTAACGTCTTACAACGTACTATAGACGAGCAAAATGTTATTCCTACATAGTAAATAGTAGCTATTAGACGTAAGACGGCGACTCCCTTGCGTCGAATAACTTACAATTAAACGTAAAAAAAACGCCAGCGCAGTAAGCGCTTTTTGATGCGATCGCCGCTTGTTTGGTCTTCTACACGATTTCATTAGTGATGTTCTTGATGTACGAAAAAGCGATTTAAGTGCTTCTTTTTCCTCAATTTCTTTCGATTACAAATCTGTCAGTTGTTAAAGAAGGGACGTTCCGAATACGGTTGTATGTTTTTATTAATTATTTTGTGTGGAAATAGCGGTACGAAAAAACAAACATGCATGTGTAACTCGTGTTTACCTACATAGAGCTTCCGTACAATATTGAACGTAAATAAAAGATGTCTTCCTACAAACTTACTTGTAGGTATTATGTTAGTTTTTCTCAGAAGACAAATGCACGTTTCTTTTATTTTTTATGTACTTAATAAAGGAACACGGCCAATTTCACATAGCTAGTAATTGGTGGACAATTCGAGACGTCTATTTACTCTCCCGACAAAATTCCAATAGTATAAAATTACCCGTAATTGATAAGGTTGCGGAATACCGTATCCAATTAAAGGTACCAATTTTTTACGCCAGATTCTCGTCGTTGGGCATCTACGGTTTTTGCTCCGACCGGCCATTGGGTCTGTCGAACTTTTTACCGGACGACAACCGACGACGGCGAAATTTTTTGCTGCGTCCGAACTCATCTCCGATCGCCAAGTACCCATATATTTCGGTAGCGACCAGCCATGAGCGGCATAATTGATTGAATTCGCTGTAAATAAGCTTCATTTTTGTCCGTACCTTTTTGTTTATTAAACACATGCTTCGGTGACATTTTTTGCTAGTAAAAAATGTCCCTTTGTTTTTTGTATCGATTGAAGTAAATGTAAGACTGGAAAGTCACATTGGATCTTATTAATATTTAAACTTTTTACTTGGCTCGAGCAAGGACAATGAACCTCGTCTCCACATTTTTTCTTTGCTGCCCAATTTTTATGACTGACAATCAAAGCTAAAAGCCCTCTGACATTCCTATCGGTTTCTTTTTTCTGTCACTCGACGTATTAACTGCTCCCAAATATAGTAGAATGACTTAAAATGTAAATATTTTAAAACATCTTAAAGCTATGAACGATATTTTAATAGTCATTTATTGCTTTTTCAAATTCCAAAGTGTTGTTGATTGTGATCTTGTCTATAAATAATCCTCAGAAATGTATGTGATCAAAATATGAGTTTGATTCTATGGAAATATAAAAAAATCTGCCTGGAATGCCTCGTTGGTCTAGTGGTCGGAAGCGCAACTGCTGTGCATGTGGTCCTGGGTTCGATTCCCAGGTCGAGCAAAGTGTTATTGGGTTTTTCCATCAGGATTTTACAGTAGCTGAAACAGAGTCTGGATTTGTTTCTGGTTGACGGCAATAGGCTCGACCTCGCTATTAAATGGGACTTAAAACATAACTGACGAAATGTGGCTGTGCTATTAGGTACATATTTATATACCTAATAATGGAGGTAGATATATTGGTAGCTTGGAACAACTCCTTCAAAATAATTGACTGAGAAATAAATGCGAGTAACAAAATGAAACACGATCGCAGTTTGAAGAAGACAGCTTATAAACAGATCCCAATAAGATAAAAGATGCATGCAGATCAAAAAACGATGTTCTGATAAGAGAACCCAATCATCACAGCAGCTCGGAAGGCGTGAACGCATTACTTATGACGACTATAAATTGAACAAAGTCAAACATTCAACAATCGCGGTTGCATTGAATCGAATCGAATCATTCAATTAAAACCCCCGAATTCGAACGT
Organism: Noctua pronuba; assembly: GCA_905220335.1. Lineage (NCBI taxonomy): Eukaryota > Metazoa > Arthropoda > Insecta > Lepidoptera > Noctuidae > Noctua > Noctua pronuba. The sequence continues at coordinate 12,465,334 of LR999902.1, forward strand.
CGAATCCAAACTGCGATTTAGATCAATATCGCAGTTTTTAATAAAACAGCTGGGGAACGGGCCACCATATCCGGAGCTTGCTTATTTTTTTTAAACGAGAAAAAAGTTCGAGCCCTCGAAAAAGCAAGCAATGATAATAGAAACAACGGGAGCGCCGTTCTAAAGGGTTACTCGTGTTTTTATTTGCGCCTATATAGAGGTCTTTTTAGAATGCGTTAAAAGGAAACGCTCGAAATCTCTCAAAGAGTGCGTGGGTGAAAAAATAATATGGCCACTCTGTCGCCTACGTTTGTGTTTAGATATTTGTATTTCCTGCTCTGTTTTACATCCTATTGGTATCGGTATACCATTGTACCGAATGTACGCAAAAAACGTTTGAATGCAATACTTTTGGGTAGCATGCGATGTGTAAAACTGTTTATTGGAATAACATTATGTCTGTCAATGTTTATTTTACGGCAAAACAATTATTGTATTTTTGCGAGACATTTTATTGAACGTATGCATGTACACGCGACGTTTTCGTTTGGTTTTCATATCACGGTATATTCATACGCATCGTTATTTCGCGAAAATAAAAATAAAGCTTCACTGGAGCTCACAAATTACGTTCGACTTTCATCAATTTTGTACGTCAATTTTTATTTGTCTCGTCATCTACAAAAGCATCCTAATAACATCAAGGTCCACTCAGAAAACGTCTCAGATTTCAAATATATATAATAATGGCTACATGTCTATTATATTTTTCTAAAATAAGTCGTTGGCTTCTCAAATGTTGCCACAAAAAATAATGTCCTCATTGTTTATGAGTTCCAAAGAATAGGATGACCTGACAAATAAAAATATGATAATAAAGAAATGTGATACTTATGACATTTTGAACCAGAATATATTTACGATCGGGTGGTATGGCTACCTCCAGTGTTTTTATAAGAAAACCGACCTAATTGGTGACTTACTGGCACGCCATCTAGCGTGACTGACCGTGGTGACAGTTTGAATTCTTAATTACGTAAAATATAGTAATTGGCGGCACCCACTTCACTGTTATTGGCATTTGCTTTGCTTTGTCTCGGAATAATGACGTCATTTAGGTAATTAAGGTTGACCATCGTATTTCTATTGAAGGACCTTGTTGAAACTAAACCTTTAGAATTATCAAAGTTCTAAGAAGAAATAAGATAATGTTAGGTTTTTGTGGAATGTTGAAATGATGGGCAAACATACTAAATGCCTGTTTAGTCCAGTAGTTGCAAGCGATACTGTGATTGTGAGGTCCTAGGTTTGTGTGAAATCGGGTAAAAATGCGTTTTTCCATCAGGAATTTCTCCGTAGCAGCTCGGAGCCTGGATGGAGCCCGCCTTTCATGGGACCATAGTGCCAGTTAAGGTTGTAATTTCTGTTTATATGAAAGTTATTCGTGTAATTTATCGGAACTAATAAAAGTGATGTACGGTTAGCGGCTTTTTAATTTTCTTTATTTCTGCTAAACCTTTGTGGGATACAGAGGCATGATATCATGTTAAATACCAAGAACATGAGACATATCCCTAGATTGGAAATAACAATGCCATGTTCGTTCCTTCATTATTTCTAATAAGTAGCAGGACAACAGGCCTATTAGAATACAATTTTATATGTGGTCAGGTTAAACTCCAACAATATTCGTACCAACAAAATCTTGTTAGAAATCTACTAGGGTTACTCGATGACATTAAGTTGCAACTTGGTAGGGCAAAGGTGACATTTTAAACTAGGTCGCGTCGTGAAGGCCGTTTGTAGTTAGTAATGGGGCTGTCATTCGATGCAAGGTTAATGCTGGTCTAATTTACTATAATAGACTGTAATTAATATTATTTTAATGCATAACATAATCATTTATCTTTGTCATGGCTTTATCATCTGTTTTGGAAGTTGTACTTTTCAGAAAAAAGTAATTCAAATTGGAATGTGAGCTCACATCACGAATACGTATTCATTGGATAACGGAGACATATCCTACTATAAAAAAAATAGTTTAATAATTTAAATAAGAAGAAACAAAAATGTGAAAAAATCATTGAAATATCTCTAAAAATTAAAAATTGTCTCCACGTTTCTAGTCTTTACCTATATTTTAATTCAATTTAGTTGAATTTAGTTCTATCAACATTATAAAATTTCTCCATTAATTGGCAGGTCAGGACAGTCTACACCTCGCATTTTTTGTCCTACGAACGTCAACAAAGTATATTTTCATGATTCCGTGGAGAGTTAAGATTTAATCAGTGCAAATTATCCAACAATCCGAAACATTCCATTAAAAAAAACTCTTGGTGGTTCTAATAATATAACTTGAAATCTGCTCACTTTAAAAGCTAAAAGTCGAGATAACTAAAACCGTACACCCAACCAGGCAACCATGACGTTGCCATTTCTATTTTCAAAGTCACGGCCAGCGGCAACGATTATAAACTCCAAAGCCAAAATAAGGATTCTATTACCAAAACAGACAGTCTTTTGAAATATCATCACGCACATTAGTCGATTGTACCCAAAGATTAAAAAATGGAAGCACACTTGATAAGAAGGTCATAAATACCAGTTTTGAAAATGCTCTAACTGGAATACGATAACATCTTTTAAGCTTTTTATACTAAAAAGGGGTGTGAGTCAAACAAAACGTATAAAACTAGGGTCCTTGCCCCGTTGACGGCCACAACGAGTTTTATTACATACGACATGTTGACGAATAGGGCGTAAAATTCTACGGTTTTATGTCATAGAGTAGGTTTTAAAATAGACGAGGTACAGGGGGAGATGTACCATTATGGAAAGTATGCACTACTGTGGCATTGTGTTGACGTAGTGACAGTAGTAAAACGGAATTATGCTCCTGTTTACTTTAAGCATGATGGTACTAAAACATGTTTGTACTGTATTAAAATAAACTGTTTATTTAAAAAGCTTTTAGTTGAAAAAAAACGGGGGTGAAGTGGTTACCAAGAGTTTGCTATAATTTAGGCACCAAATAAGCACAAGAAATGAAACCTAATTTGAATACTTAAAGGTGGTGAATCTGGGTACAAAAGCGAGACATTGAAGGACAGCGAGATCATAGAGCGACTAAGCGTCACAATAATTTTACATCTCGCCCTTAACTTTCAGTTCCGAATGAACATTTAACTTACTAGGTACATAAACGCTGTTATGTACACAGTACACAAGCCGGGGTAGTTGGCAGGTAAGTAATAATGCATCAGGAAGGAGATAAAGTCTAGCCTCCAGGGGACCAACTAAGTTATGCGATAGAATAAGTAATGCACATACATGTACAAGTACTCAGATAGTCGAACGTAAGTCTTCGAGAATGTGTACCTTCGTAGCTTGATGAGAGATAAGATGATGAAGATGACGTATTTGAAAATGATGAAAATATAGATGTTGTGAAGCAATCCAAAGACTTAGATAAAGGCTCTGAAGAATAAGTAGATGAAGTTTTTCAAGGGGAATAAAAAAATATCGCTTTTGGGACAACTCAGTTCTGCCTAGCCTTTTCCCAACTATATTGGGGTCGGCTTTCAGTCTAACCAGATGCAGCTGAATACCAGTATTTTACATGGAGCGACTGCCTATCTGACCTCCACAACCCAGTTAGTACCGGGTAATACGATACCTCTTGGTAAGACTGGTTGTCATACTTTTTGGGCCACTGACTACCTAATTTTCACTGGGAATTCCACGTTTAAATATAAGTATGGAGTACATACTTATATTTAAACGTGGAATTTGAATTATTTCAGAATAATCAATGCCTATTCATAGAATACGTATTTTATAAGGCAAATGCTGATGGCAAATGAATATAGTTCCGATAGAAACATACTAATTTAATATTCACTTTCTGCTCTAGATAATGGCTATTGTAAGAGGCTATGCGAACACAATAAACTTGTAGCCTTGGACACCCTATGAATTGACAATGATGATCGATCTGCAAACACCGCTGACGTAGGAAGCACTATTTTGATTATCTATTTAGTAATCCGACTCTTTGATATGTTTTCAGTTGAAGATGAGCTTGAAAATCACAGTAATGCTGCATCCTGTAAAGTAAAAAAGGAGATGGTTAATTTGATTCTAGAGAAGCTCGTAGCTAAATAATAACAGCCGCTCGGGTCGATCTTTTGGTTAAACCGTGCTTGCCTAGGTTGGTTTGTGGATGCGTGAGCACCCATTACATACCGAGTTTCCTCCGTGCCTCGGAAAGCACATTAAGCCGTTAGTCCCGTGTGTCATTTGTAGATCTTCTTCTTGACAGTCGTTAGGTAATCAGTGACCGAAAAAGTCTGACAACCAGTCTTACCAAGGGGTATCGCATTACCCAGTACTAACTGGGTTGTGGAGGTCAGATAAGCAGTCGCTCCAAAAAATACTGGTATTCAGCTGCATCCGGTTAGACTGGAAGCCAACCCCAATATAGTTCGGAAAAGGCTAGGCAGATGATGGTTAATCTGATCCTAGATTTTTTTGCAATACCCTGGTTGATAATTGCCCTAAAGCAAATACACATAGAAGAAAGAAAGAATGACGATAATAAAGAATAAGCTATAATGATTACGCTCCTATCAAAAGCCAACAGCAAAACAAACAAAAATCATTCTATATTTTTCATAGTCTTTGCCGAGTAGGGAACGGCTCAGCCAAAGTATTGCGTGACAAAATAATACTGCACGCACACTGTCAAATGATAACTCTACGTCTATCAATTTCCAGAGGAATGGAGCACTGTGGTGTGCTTAAAGTTTATTATAGCTTTCGTAGATAAGGCCCGGTTGTTATTCGGTCGCTGAATAACTAATAGGTCGATGTTTGTTTTTGTCCTTATATTTTTGGGTCACGGCGGTAATTAATTAAGTGCTGCCTATCGTGGCTTGTTTGCGGTTTTTCGGAAAGACTAACAAAACAGTTGTTTTCTAGGTTTTTGTTCGTTTATTTTTTTCTCTGAACGCGTGCGACCCAATATTCTCAACTATTTAGCTTTTGTAATTGATAAAAAAAGCTGTGTTTATCGCATAATTTATTACATAAAACCTACTATCCCCGAAGGGCTTGGCAGAGGTGTAGTATATACCAATATTTCACTCACTTTTCGCCAGTTAATAAAAAAGTTGAGTCTGATTTATTCCAGTGTATTTGTAAAATTAAACATTGAATTTTCGACAATATTTTTTGGTAGGAGACCAAATTAGTAGCCTCAGAGGGCAATATGTCCTCATCATCATTATTAATGGGAACAAATTAAACGTTGTTGAAGCCCCCACGACCCGATTTTTCTCTCTCCCTTCGCAAATTAACTACAACGAATTCTACTCAGACGTCCCGATTTAAAATTTAAATTATATTAATGTTACTGTTTAGTTTTTGACAAAGTTTCAGCCTTTAAAATGAATTTAGAATTTGTTAGTGTGTGAGTGAGTTTGTACTCTACTCCGATAAAATCTATAAAGTAGAAATTTTCAAAATCGATTAAATGAAAATAATATCAGCAACAGAATCCATGCTTGATGTTCCGTGATTTCTTTGACAATGCAAAAAAAATGAAAACATTCAAGAGAACTTTTATGCATACACAGCATAAAAGGTACAAGTAACATCGACGCGCAAACTAAGCACTGGTAAACAGCGACAGCAATTTAAGTTATTTCAAAATTATTAAAGAAAGACCATCTGTTTCACATTAAGAAAAATCACCAAGGGCACGTATGGTTGCAAAGTAACACGTTGTTCAAGCATTTGGCAATAAATCGAATTATTGTCAAGTTGAACTCGTTTCGGTACTGTTTCAAAATTACTTGAAAACGTCACCTGTTGTTGCATGACAGATGGTACCTACTCGAATAATTTCTGCCTGAGGTCCATGCGGTCCTGCCGGGGCTGCGGGACTGTTCGAAAGAGATACCGTGGCCCTGGAACACAAAGAGCAAAGAAGGAACATGGATGGGTTTTAGTCAGTAAGAGTCGGACACTCCCTCCCACTCCACCCAGAGCAGGAGGTGTCATTTGATGGTTTCCCATCCAAAAAAAAAAAAAAGGTCCATGCGGTTGAAACCTTGTCGTTCTCAATTTTAAAGGAATCAGCTAATCTGTAGATGTAATGGTATGGTTGTAGAATGCATCAAGACCAATGATGGGCCAGAGTCGTCACGCAGTGGGTGCCAGAAGAAGAGCGTCGTCGCCGAGGGAGGCCTAGAAAACGGCGATTGACGTGACGACTTAGAGGCGTTTGCGAGAGATTGGGAGAGAACTTTGCCCAGCAGTGGGACGATTTAGGCTAAGGAAAAAATTATGGTATGCATTTGTTTTTGTTGCGATTTTCATGGGCCATTCATTGTTTTTGTACGGGATCCTTGTAATAGTTTTTAAGAAGTCACCTGTTGTGCGGGAAAATGCTGAAACTTTTTGTAAAATCATTCTACAGAATTTGCGTTGTCTACCGTAAACTAATCTTAAAATGAATTCTTACTACATGTTTGTTTTGTATTTCTTTAGAATACTCTAATTATTTACTTTAATTATACTAAAAGATAAATAATTTACCTTTTGTTCTTTCCTTCCGGGAAAATCTCAGTAAGCCTTCAAGCTTACCTTACCCATCAAAAATATTTGTACGAAACATTAGAAAAATAAGTAATATTTCATTCTAAGATGGTAAATCTGTGTCGTTAATTTCATACGTCCCTTGAGGGAGGCTTTTCTTAATTCGTTTAGGGGAGGTTTTGGCTTCACGTGTTAATGAATAAGTGTTTTGCATTTAAATGGGAAAACAACAATCTCTAAATGGAATATTTGTTATTTTTAACAAGGTAGGTAGATTTTTGGCGGTCTCTGCTTTTCTTTGTAATGAGGGAGAGAAAAAAATAAGATAGTTGGATTGACATAAGCTGGAAATGTTTTTACGGTTGGTGGAACAAGCTGAAACCTGGCCAGGTATGGCCAAGTGTTATTTGTAACGATGCCAGTTAATTGGTGGAGTTGATTAGGCCAGCCTATACTGATACTGCTGGCCAAAGGCCTCCATCCGCTTCATCCATTTCTCACGGCTGTTGAGGACCAATCTCTCCTACAGGCTTCTAGTAAGACGTGCAAGATGTTAACGTATTTTTTTCTTTTTTTTTGTCCCGTCCTGTTGAAATTATAAGTATTTGTTATGCGTTGTATATTTATTGTATTTTTTTTTGTCATTTTGTATGATGCACGTCACGTCCTTGCGACGAATAAATAATTTTTCTTTCTTTTCTTTTAGTATAGTATATCTAGCACATTTGCTTCTTTACAATGTACGGTTTTATAATTCCTTATATCGATGTATAGAGGCAGTTATCTAGGTCTCTTTCCTTGCGTTTAAATACTAGGACAAAAAGATTCAAGAGCTCTAAGAATTGTTCACGTTTAAAATCTAAACTCAAAAATTACATTATTAATTTCCTCCCCTCTTTCCTCGTTGTCGTACTCAATAACAGAGAAATATAAAAATGAGGACACTGCGAAGAGTTACAATTTTAATTTTCTTAACCATGGGGTTGCATCTTTTCTTAATTTGTTTAGGGGGTGGGGTTTCAAACAGTTGTCACTTTTGATTAAAATGTTGTACATATTTGGAGATAGTACCGTCTAATACATAAAGTTGCGTAAAATATAAAATTGTACTTAGTTTATGAAAACTTTGATGGCTACTTGTTATTTAGTACATACAAAAACACATGTTTATAATTAGAATAGATATTCTGAAATCCTACTACTATCCTATTACTCGTTGGACAAGTGGTCGAAGCGCGACTGCCGTAGTCCTGGGTTCGATTCCCGGGTCGGCCAAAGTGCTATAAGGTTTTTCCCTAAGGAATTTATCAGTAGCAGCCACGGAGTCCAGAATAATGCCTGGCACATGGTAATAGACTCGCCCTCTATTACATGGGACTTAAACATAACCTGCGAAAAATGGGTGTACTATCAGGTACACCTCTGCCTAAAGGTGATTACAGGAGTGATTTTATGCTTATGTCATTGAATATTAAAACAGGAAATAATCTCAGAATACCGACTCTACTATTATAGTGACTGCACATTTAGTAAGGCATGTGTAACTTTCGCCTATTCTCGTACCTTAAACTGAACGGAACTATATCAATATCAAAACTTCCTCCTCCCTGTTGGGTAGAACTACGAGTCAGTATGAATCAGTTCTATTTATACCAAAATTGTATTTGTTTATGAATGGGGAAATTACTTATTTCATGTATTCCGAAATCTTGGCACTTTATTAGCCGTAACGCTGTGTATTCTGTTGCTATAACGGCCATATTAATGGAAATAAAAACTAGATATGACAGGAATATTAGTGATCACTCAGCGGCTACCAAAAGTTAACGTAATCTAAGTTTTTTGTCAGCCACGGGTGATGAAAATCTAGGTAGCCAGTATGTATTAATTGTAACAAAACTATAAAATTACTATTGGTAGAGAATTATTATTTGAAACTGCTTGTTTATTTGCCAAAACAAACACCTTACGCATCGCAAAAATATTTTGAAACCCGACACCCGTGTTTAGATAACCCTCAAGTTCTACTACAGACCATTGGGAAAAATATCCCATAATACATACTCATACACATGTGGTAGCAGGTAGTGCGCTTTTGCGGTTTCATTGCGTGCAGGAAATTCGTGAATGGAGCGGCTGGGCTCTCGAGATCGTTTAGGGTTGAGCTTTTTGCATTCCCACGGTGCCTGACCATTGAAGGGTTAAGATTGACGTGGCGCTGATTTTTTGTGAACGCTCCATTTGTGCATTATGGTAAATAAGGAAATGCGAGGAATTTGAGTTATGGAATGAATTTTCGTTCGTGAAATATGATTTAGATGATTTTGGGAAGTTGGAGTTAGATGTGCCGTTCGGGCAAATAAATAACTTTGACTTTCATTCTATTGCAAGATTTTTTTAAATTTATATCATACTAAGATGAACGGTACAAGAAATTATGTCAGGAATGTTATGGGAATCCAATAAATTTGATTTGTTTTATTTCCTCATACGCATTGTATCGTTACCGTGGCAACGCACGTAGCGAACGGCAAGCGCGACAACGAGTTTGATGAACTCTGTAGCTAAAAATATAATAAACCGGTGGAATATGATTCAAAATAAAGAGCTGAATGCACCTTGTCAGTTTGTGGAGGGCTATCTCTTACACCCAGTATAATTATTATAATAAATCGCAATGAACTTTTTTATAAACATATTCTGTACAAAATACATTGCTGGATCTTTAATTATTCAAAATTAAATTAAAAACAGAATTCCCACGATAAATTACGATTGTTAAAACTTTCTTACCTATAAAGCAGACTATCTCACCAAAACGTCAAACAAAAAACGTCATCAACCAGCGTCCCTAACAGGATTTTTGCTCAACGGGAATTCATCACAAAAACTCGTAATTAAATTACAAAGTGAGCAGAGATGTAAACAGATGGCATACTTACTTACCCGAAGTGATTTACTACAGGTGAATAATTCTGTTTTATATTACACCGAAATCCGGTCGTCTCCGAAGTACCAGTGTTATTTAATTTGGACCCAGAGATGAATTATGAAGACTCAAGTCTGTAACACTTTGTTATTAGGTAACTTTGTACAGGTCTGAATTGGGTCATGTTTTTGATTTGTTAGAGATATTTTCAGCCTTGAAAATAGGCAATGTAATTTTCTGCGATCTTAAAAAGAGACACTACAATAAAGTGAATAGAAACTCCTTATTCATGAAAAAAAGTCTGTGGCCTAGGGGTTAATTTTTTGGCAAGCTAGGTCAAGCAGATGGTACAATAAATGGAAGCTAAGCTTACACTCGTATGACATTGGCGGTAATTATTAGTAAAGTAGTGTGCAAGTTATGTGTTATTAGATTATAAATAAAACTGACACTGCAATAATTTTAGCTTTAAGTTATCTTGCTGCGCCCTAACAGGGTCATGTACTCACTAGTTTTAAGCCTAGCGTGTAAAATTGGTTGTTTACATTGAGCATTAAATAAACAAATAACCCATATTATCTCTATCTAATCGTTTAACAGATTATAATTTTACATGTTTCGTAGGTATTTTTACATTCCCGTCTTCTTCACCCACCCAATACTGAGTTCAGGTCTTCTCCATTACATGCCAGTCCTGGGCCTCTCGCAACTAACTCGTGTCTGCCACCTTGACCTGGTCCTCGGTGAGTCCACCTGAGAACGTTAGAATTTTAATCGGTAAATAAAGACAAAGATAAGCTGTCCGATTTGAAAACCTATGTCAACGTTAATTTTAAATTGACTAAAATTTTGATTGAAATTAAAGCACCCTTAAAATATAATATTATTTTATAACTTAAAAAAAGCACTTGACCAGAGTTTGACAACCCGTAAGTCTATTTTTGGGTTGACTATATCGTCAAAGTCGTGGGAAACACATGGGTAAGGGACGCACAGAACCGGGAAGTGTGGCAGAAAAAGGGGAGGCCTATAGGACAAGAATCACACACTGCAGTGGGTGATTCCGGGCTGATATGATGATGATGAAGTCTATTTTTTGGTTTATTAATTAGGCACTGATGAAATCTCACTTACTCGTCATTTTAATTCGTTCAGTATCTAATTCTACGTAGCTTGATTCGATTATTTCAGCGCAAGACAGAAAATGATGTAAGTTAGAGGCGACCTGGCCTGTAGGTCAAGTCCCTATCTCTCACCGTTATTTCAGGCTTCCGTAAAGTTCAACCAGGTGCTTCAGGGTTGTAGATATTTGAGAGGAGTGGTCGGGTCAAGAGCTAAAAGGAAAATACTGATTATTTAGATAATACATCCAATTGACCACTTCTAGTAGTCGTAAGCGCAACTGCTGATCATGAGGTTCTGGGTTCGATACCCAGGTCGGGCAAAGTGTTATCGGGGTTCTCCATCGGGAATTTCTCCGTAGAAGCTACGGAGTCTGGATTTGTGCCCGGTTGTTGACAATAGGCTCGCCCGTTATTATATGGGACTTAAAACATAACTGGCGAAATGTGGGTGTACTATTAAGTACACCTCTGCCTAACCCTTCCGGGATTACAGGCGTGATGTTATGTTATGTTATAACAACTTTTGATTCAGAAATAACTCTTTGCATTATTCTCGTAAGCCATTAATTTCACACTAAGCGTGTCATTGTAAAATTATGTCCAATTGTCCCGGCTAATTTAAATGCAATTATTATAATATACATGTATTTTGACCTGAATGCCCCTTAATATCCATAATTCGCTTAACTGTCATAAGGAAACGTTTGCACAAATCCTCGATCGCATGATTAAGGATATTTTATCGACAATAAATTTCAACATAACGAAAAGCATAAAAGCTATCCAGCCGCTTTCTATCACATTTTAGCGACACTAAATCTTTTATGAATTATAACAAAAGTTCCGTATTAGAAAAATCGTCACGCGCCCATAATAAAAACCATACAAACATCGCTTTTATTGCTTGACGGTAAAAATACACAAATCGCCAAAAAAATCTATGCATGCTCGCTATAAAATATAAGGACAGGGGGCCAATAAAGAAAACGGTATATTAGGTTCTGAAAATAAGGGCTGCGCCACAAATGTAGTACGTTTCGCCTGACTTTTATCGGTCATAAAACGGGATAATGTGTCGGTGTAAGCGTATTTCGGAATGGTACAAATTTAGACGAGAGGCGCCGAGCGGCCCGCTACTCGATATTAGCTAATATGTGGCCATACTCAATACGAGCGCTCAAAGGACTTTTACACTTCAAGACTGAGATGTTTGTGAGATTTCAGGGTAAGGTTTTGTGTTAATATTGTTTATATATATAACACTTCAAACACAGAGCACAGAGGAGACATTTTCTTCCAGTCAAACTTAGGGTAACGCAGACTATAAATATAAATAAACATATCCACAGATATACCAAAATAAAAGACAAACAATATAAGAATATATCGAAAGAGATACCGCGGCCCTGGAACACAAAGGGCAAAGAAGGAACATGAATGGGCTTTAGTCAGTAAAAGTCTGACACTCCCTCCCACTCCACCCAGAGCGGGAGGAGTTATTTGATGATTTCTCATCCCAAAAAAAAAAAACAATGGGGAAAACATTAATGTTGTGAGGATACTGGCAGTTTTTTACGAATGTACTCGCGAATCTTAATTTAAAAAAATAAAGGATTGGTTGCCATGCGCATTCCACAGAAACATAGGCTGGACGAAGAATGATCAGTAAATGAAGTCAGTGCGGTGTGACATTGAAGAACACGGTTTTGCAATGAGCGCAGACTTCTTTTATGGTTGTCACAAATGTTCTGCAAGTGGGGAGCAGGGTAACTAGGGGATGTGGGAGAAACCAGAAAAGAAAACAAAGTGGTTATCACCCTTTGCTCTTATGGGACATATTCACAGGTAAATATTGAGCAACAAATGCAGTTGAAGTCATTATATAACGTGTTTTTTTAAACCAACGAAACAATTTTAAGAATATAACAGTTAGATATGAAGATGCATCCTTTGTCGGCTTGGTTTATTGATATAAAACTGGCTACTGGCATAATTTACAATGAACCTTCAAATAAAACAGTTTCCAAATTAACCATACAAAACTCCAGCTTTAAATCTGTATAAACATCGAACCAATTAGAGTCCCCAATACAACTAATGAACGTAACATAACCATTAGATCCATAGTACTAATAAAATCCCTACAAATCCGTTTCATTTATAACGTTACAAATAACGGTGTGTAACACTAGTTGGGGCAATATATAGGTGTCACAACACTTCACACATCACTAACTTGATGAATCGACAAATAGGTGACGAGGGGGTACGTCTCATTTAACACTTACTATGTTCGATACAGAGGAACTCGTGGCTAAATAATAACAGCCACTCGGGTCGATGTTTAGGTTAAGCTGTGCTTGCCTAGGTTGGTCTCTGGATGAGTGACCATCCATTACATACCGAGTTTCCTCCCGAAAGCCGTTGGTCCCGGCTGTCATTTGTAGATCTTCGACAGTCGTTACAGGTAGTCAGTAGCCCAAAAAGTCTTACCAAGGGGTCTTACCTATTGAAAGATTTGTTCAGGAAAAATTAAGGGTTTTTTTTTTTTTTTTTTTTTTACGGATGGGAAATCATCAAATGACTTCTCCCGCTCTGGGTGGAGTGGGAGGGAGTGTCAGACTCTTACTGACTAAAACCCATCCATGTTCCTTCATTGCCCTTTGTGTTCCAGGGCCACGGTATCTCTTTCGAACAGTCCCGCAGCCCCGGCAGGCATCGGCCCTTGCGGGCCCCTTCTTGGTTGCTGACATCTCTTTGAGGCGCGCGTGGAACACGAACGCGCCGTCGACACGGCCTGTCGTCATAAGACGGACGGACGGTGAGCTAACCCATTACTCACCGTCCACAGGCCCGCGCCTACGGTGGCCGGGAGCCACCACGTGGCCCCCGACGCCCGGTGCTTCGCCCGCGGCGGCTGGGACGTGAGATTCTCTCCCTCTCACGTCCCGCCACCTCTTTCGCTAGCATGACTGCTTCGCAGAAGGAGGTGACGGCTTCCCATTCCCTCTCGCTCCGGACCATGGCCTGAACCAGGGCCGGGAGCGAGAGGTCGCCGCCGCCGATCGCCGCTACGAGGACACGGCGGAGCTCCGCCCAAGCGGGGCAGACCTCCACGGTGTGCGCCACCGTGTCCTCCGGACGATCCTCACAATGATAACACCCGGGCGTTTCCTCCCGCCCGATTCGGTGCAGGAACCTCCCGAAACAACCGTGTCCGGTGAGGACCTGCGTCAGGCGGAAGGTGAGGGCGCCGTGGCGCCTCTCTAGCCACTCCTCAAAGAGGGGACTTATCGCCACTATTGTGGCGTGCCCTGCACTGGGTTGCGACAGTCGCTGTCTCCATGTCGCCATGAGATCGCGTCGGAGGTCTGTCCGCTGAGCGGTGATTTGCCGCGGCAGCGGAGTTTCCCCCCGACGTAGTGCCCCCGCGCGCCATTCATGCAGGCGCGCGAGGACTATCGCCTCCAGATCCCATGGCGGCAATCCGGCTAGGAGGCTCGCCGCCTCGCGGGAGATCGTGCGGTACCCCCGGATCAGCCTTACGGCTACGACCTTTTGGGGCGCGTTCAGGTAGTGCGCGGCACGCCGCTTAATTGAACGCGCCCACACCGGGGCCCCGTAAAGGGCCATGGACCGCACGACCCCCGCGTAGAGCCTACGGCAGGAGGCGTTTGGACCCCTCAGGTTGGGCAAGAGCCGCTTGAAGGCAGCCCCGGCCCGTTCCAGTTTGGAAAATTAAGGGTCAACGCAACAAATTCCATTACTATATCGCAAGTTTTAAACAGCCTTATATCGAATGCACCCCTAGCCAGGTTCGGGTCGGCACTTAGGTAAACTTCGAAAGGAAAATCGCACTATTTGCCGGTAGTTGTTTATTGATATTTTCGCTGCGGCCCCTGCGCTCTAGATCCGAAAGTTACGGCGTTGTTTTAAACTTTTACGGTTCATTTTTGCAGTGATTCGAAAAAAAAAAATCGGAAAATCCTCTTTTTATGTGAAGTTTTTACTAGGTTATTTTTTTCTGTATTGGCACTTCTCGTGCTGGTTTTTGGTGGTATAGAAGATATGTAGAGTTTGTGTTTCAAAAAGTTTTCAACAATTTTATGAACAACTAGGTTTTGCTCGCGGCTTCGCACCCGTTATGTACGGAAATCAACCCACGGGAACGTTTTTAATGCAGCTTAAACACTCGAAGATAAAGTCGCATTTTCTGATTACTTTGTGCAACAATAATGATTAGAATTAGAATTAGATTTAATAATTATTATTAAATCATATCATCATTAATATAAAATTATAATTATTCACTGTAACGTTTGTGATGAGAAAATAAACATTACTTATTACTGTTTTCTTAACGATTCTGGGACTGAAGGAGTACTCTTTTTAAGCAGCGAAAAGTCTAATAAAAATAAAAATAGGTGTATGTAATTTTAAGGCATCAATGAAAATATTCTTCGCCGTATAATACAATTCTACAAGGAACTCTACTTCATAAGAGTTAAAATTCCTATAATCCTTACTAATATTATAAAAGCGAAAGTAAGTTTGTTTGTTTGTTACGTTTTCACGCCTAATCCACTGAACCGATCATCCTGATATTTTGCATATACGTTGTCATGTGTACAGAAATTGACAAAGGATACCTTTAATCCCGATAAAAAGTACTGTTCGCGAGGAAAATAACAATAACGTTCTTATGATAATAGATGGCGCCACGTGTCTTTACAAGCAGAGTACAATAGTCATTCTGGTCAATTGATTGTCAATTTCTAAATTAACGCGAGCGAAGCCGCGGGCAAAAGCTAGGTAATAAATGAACCTGAATGCTCTATTGATGTAACATACACCGCATTTCGCGACAGTCGTTAAACGTTGAGTTAACTTCAAATTTTAATGACAGTTATAAATGAGAACCGGTACATAAAATTGCATTTAAACCGGCATCGATTGTCCTGGTATTGTGTGGGATAAGTTATAGATTTGTTTATTATGTCCACTTGGATATACTTGATAGTTTTAGTACTAAGCGATCATAGAACAGATAAATGGGCTGTGAGCTGTCAGAGACACTATAAAATATAATAGGGGACTGAAATAAGATGATAATCAATTAGGTGGATTTATCTTTTTGAAGGCTGAGTATTAATATTGCTTTGAATAGGTACCGTTAACGCCAATGGTGACGATAATGTTCCGTTTATTGGGTTTTGATATAGTAAGTGAATTGCTGCAGACATTCTAGAGATTTCAATCACTGTAACTAACTGAATTTCCGAAGTAGTAATTTAGTAGGGCTAAGTAAATACAATTATTTCTGTATTCCTGTACTGTACAAATTAGTAGCTATGATAATATTTATTTATTTATAGATAAGAGAACCAACAGCTATGAAAAATGAATAACAATTGTATAGGCAACACAGAGTCAAAATAATAAATAATATGTCAACATCTGTTAGTAAAAACCGTACACAATTTAACTTATTCGAATTAAGTACCATCTACCATTCTTGTCTCAAATGCTGTTTAAGTTAAAAAAAAATTAAGCTCAAAAGTATTAAAATTAATTACAAAAAAAAAACAGATAAAGCTAGTGGTCCATTTCAAAGTGTAGGTTTCTATGGAGAAGAACTGAGATGGCAAGCAAATTCATGGACAGTTTTAATCAGAATTCGAATGAACTATAAACTAAACTACGGGTGTAGGTAGGTAGGTGGGTAGATCTGCTATTTCTGAATATTGGCGGTTTGGCGGTTCACTGCCTTTAATAACATGAATGTGATGGAAAACCCTGTTGAAAATAGGTCATATTTTTTTGTTCGTTGCTTGCTAAAACTAATAAAACTATGCAATGTATGCCTTTGACATGTATTCATAGACAGGGTGCCATTTTTTGAGTTTATACTTCCTTATTTGTGTAATTTTTTGTTCCAATATTTAGAAAATAAGAAAGTCTGTCAGCCAGTCTTACCAAGTGGTATCGTATAATCCAGTACTAACTGGGTTGTGGAGGAGTAAAATATTGCTTCTCAGATGCATCCGGTTAGAAAAGGCTAGGCAAGTGATGATTATACCCCGTAGCAACGACGGACTCGAAGAAAGGTTTGCAGAAGATGATGTTTTAGAAAATGTCTGCAGTTTCCTGCAGATTACAAAACAGTATTAGATAATAAAGCTTATTACATTTTCTAAAACATCATCTTCTGCAAACCTTTCTTCGAGTCACTTTAAAATCATGTTTAACCGGACACCTAGAATATCAGTGTTTTTCATGGGGTTGTCTACCTGCACACAAAATGACAGATTGTGTCGACAAAATGACAGATTTCTTTTTAAAATCTGTCATTTTATCGATTCTTCCGTCAAAGAAACCCGTTTCTACAGTGATCATGCTACGCGTACTGATCTGCACAGTCTAGTCATTGAAGCACACAATGAAAGCCTTGACAAGATAGGTTGCCAGACTTAACTCACCCGTAACAACAATCAAAGATCTACAAATGAATGAATGAGCAGCACATTTTTTCCAATACGTTTGAAAAATCTTTTTTAATTAAAAGTACTTACAACACAGAACTCAACACGAAAACAAATGAAGATATTCATAATGAACTCTAAGTTAAATATATTGCATTTGACCTCAAAATGTTATTAGCGTTAAGAATGATGGAGGTCGGAAAAGGTTAATCCTTTGGGAAACAATAGAGAGGGGTTCCGTACCAAAAGTTCCGTGGAAGCAATGCCTTTGATTACAATAACTTTGTATCATGTGATATTATTTGGGAACTGAAATTGATAGCACCCAATAACGGGGGTGAAATGAATTGTAATGAAGGCGACTAATTAACTGGGGATATTGAGGTGTTGTATTGTCAACATTTTGATAAACAATCATCATCTTCCTACACTTGTCCCTTGTTACTTGGGGTCAGCGCAATACGTTTTTTTCTTCCATTCTCCTCTGTCAATCGTCACGCTATCATTTACTTCTTTATCTTTCAAATCATTCCTCACACAATCCATCCATCGTTTCTTTGGTCTTCCTCTCCCCCTCCATCCATTTAAGATACGGGTATTCAGCTGCATCCAGTTAGACTGGAAGCCGACGCCAACATAGTTGAGAAAAGGCTACGCAGATGATGATAATGATGAATTATGAGATTATTCGATACTGAACCAAATAATTGACGAGTATAAACCCAGTTCCAAGTCTTTATAATCTACTAGCTTTTGCCCGCGGCTTCGCTTGAGTTTATTTAGAATTTGACAATCAATTCAGGTTGTACTCTGCTTGTTATAATATAATTCAATCATGATTCAAAAAACACGTGGCGCCATCTGTTCCCATAAAAACGTTATTGTAGTTTTCCTCGGGAACAGAACTTTTTTACCCTGTGTCCGTTTCTGTACACTTGACAATGTATTTGCAAAATTTCAGGATGATCGGTTCAGTAGTTTAGGCGTGAAAAGGTAACAAACAAACAAACTTACTTTCTCATTTACAATATTAGTCTGGACTACACGGACAAGTATGGTTGCTTTTTACAATCTCAATCCCAATTCAATTAATATTTATCTACCCAAAAGAAACTAGATAACACAACATTTCTTATTTCTATGTCTGAGCATGCTCTATGTTACTATATGTCCACGTCATTAAATCGATTCCACTATGAAAAAAAAAATACAAAAAACTCTAACACAACTTTTAACAACACGCCCAACAGATACTGTATTCGCACTCCCATAGTAATTGGCCATTCACAATTGAGCGTCAACAAAATATTTTATGAGCTTGCAAAATATTTGGCGTCAAAACTTGTTGGCGCCAGTAACGGTCCCAGTTTACAGCCCAGCACTAGACTACAAAATAACCAAACAATATAAACTGGTCCTAAAAAGTTTAAAAAAAAACTAAATAGATTTTAAAACCAACTAATCAAATGTTAAAGTTAGGTACTATTGGAATTAAAGCGATTCCAACTCCTTGATTGCCCGCACAAAATAAAAATACACAAACTTTTATACGTTTAAACGAACGAAAGCTCTTTTTAAAGACCTTAAGCTGAACATTACAAGCAAAACGAATTGATAATACGGACACGACGTAACAAGCATGTAGGCAAGCCGATACATGGTATTATCTGAGACAATGGACGCCTGATTGGTTTAGTTACACAGAATAGACTTCCGATCCCTGCGCGGTAGAACGAACGTGACCGTACTGCCAGATCAATTTGACACTTTTTTTAACCTTGCAACCCTTACCAATTTTACTCACCCGCTGTCCAATTGTACCAAAATAAATTCTCACTCTTATGTCCAAACCTTATGTGTCAAACGGAGGGGCTACTTGTCTCCAAAAGGCAGCAAAAATAAATTTGTAAAAAAAGTCGCATCGAGCATCTGCGAAGCAAGAAAATTGCCACCGGACGCTTTTATCAACATTCTGTAGCAACAAGAAGTATTCCTATTTATACGCAAGAACGCCCACGTCATGTCGAATCTAAAATATCGGTTATTAAAAGTTAAGCTGAATTTATTGTGTTTATAAAAGAGATTTAGCCATCATCAATCATTCCGGAACTTCAACAAAATACATAATAGGAAAATTTATGCAACGCGCCTTATCACCTCGGAGATCTTTCGTACCATCCCAAATAGTATTAAAAGCAATTATGAAACACGCACACATTTCTCTCCTTATCGTTAAGATGCATATCTGTACGCGAGGCGTGAGACTCTTTATAGAAAATAAATTTTAATTGGTGCACACAACTAAGTTTTATAAAACATGTTACGACTTAATCGTCTCAGGATTGGCGGTTAATGAGCGTAAAGATTGTAAACGCATTAACATCGTGGGTAGTCCAAACCGAAAATTGGGATTGACGGTTCCCTAAAACGTGGCCACAAACAACTGGCAATAGTGGAGTCAATTAAAAGAATCAGACGAAGCAATCGATCACTCGGCGATCGAAGTAACGAAGATAAACCGTAAGGTTTTCAGCATTTATTGGATCAGACAACTTTTGAAGATCGAAGAAATTCCACGTCCAAATGCATGCCAATAACATCATCACGTTATTAATGACTAACAAAGTTAGTTACAACTCTACAAAATAATTTCTAAAAAACAAAGCGGAGCCGATGATTTGATTATAAATTTACATACCTCTATCATATGAAGCTAATGAATTACATCGGATATATGATAGGAATGATGGCGTCATTTATATGAAACTTAATCGAATAATTGATTATAAGAGTGGAACAATAAAGTGATTAGTTTAACAAAAAGTAAGACAATGAGTTATTATTCAACGGATAGATTCCTATTGTTGGACTTGAGATAGTACAAGAACAGCTATCTGACAGCTCGGGTCGTTGACCAGTCGTTTGTATCATTTGTTTATACGATCATCGAGCTAAGATATTAATCTCCTAACGATGAGCAGTCAGATATTTCGGGAAGATATTAAAAGGTTACTTCCTAAATTATATTTATAATTTGTCATTTTGTCTTTAGATGAATTCGACTTTGGCGTCGATGGTAATCTGGTGCTTTATGGTTTGCATTTCATTGAGATTATCTCAGTCTTCAGTCATTGTGATAGATTCCATTTGATTGTGATTAAGACATAAACTCCCAGCCAAGAACAATAAACTCTATCTTACTCCAGTAATTATTCGAATGCATAAAATCAGCAATTAAATAAGTTGATCACAAAAATAAAAAGTTCAATGCAAAGACATAAAAGTAGATGCAGCTTTCTAGAACCTTGTTTTATATCTTCAGGGCGATAGTGTTAATGTTGAGTGGTACTTAAGACTTATGGAAGAACTAAAAGTTATTCCAGATAGAGTCATTAAAATCCTTGCCTGGCTAAATTACATAGCTTACTATGATGAAATGGATACTAAAGAAAGCTTATTAAGTGAGCTGGGAACATTTACTGCTTTCGTTATTGACGTGCGATGAAAGATTGCTTTTCAAATGCAGCACCTAGGTAATCGTCATTTCACACTCTGACATTCAAAGGTAGAACCGTTGTTGACTGATTGTATCGGATTACTAGAAAAGGTATTTTAAGGTTTAAGAAGATATAATCTCATCATGAGGATTGATCAAATAAATGCTTTGAGAATTTTCATTATTTTTAAATGAAAGGAAGCCCTTTAAGTGAAGCCTTTTAAGTTACCTTTTAAAAACATCACTGGCAAGTACCCATCAAAAAGCAGAAGTTTACGAGGTAAGCTTGCCGAGAATACATTTCATATTGACACAAACACACATGTCCTTACCGGAGGCGGCGTAAACGAAGCAAACGAGAAAAATATATCAGTATTTAGTCCCACACTTAATAAGTTGTTCGACGCTAAGCGGATTACTTCTCGGTCAGTCCGTGGAAAGCAATAAATTGTGGAATCTTTATAATTTTTAGTCGCCCGATTCCTTACCGTCATAAATTCAATATCGTTAAATATGCAGCGACTTCAAATGTGTGCTTAAGTAGGCATTATTCGAAAAGATAAAGTCGTTAAGTTAGCTCGTTGGCTCGCGTTTACGTAAGTACGTGTAGTAGATAGTCATGTCGTATAACTTTACTGCTTATACCCAACTAATCCCTAAAGTACGACTGAAGATACCGAGTTAGGTTTTATTATAACACAAAGTGAGATTCAGTGCTGTTGAAAATCTCACAAGTTTTATTTTAAATTATCTTTCGAGAGTCCTAGCTTATGTCGAGTGCTTTTATAAGCTTCTGTATAATATTTTTTATTTACGAAAATAATATTTTGGACAAGTGTTTCTGTGAGGTTTGAATAAGCCATCCACAATGATATTATATTTTTTGAGGAGCTCGTGGCTAAATAATAACAGCCGCTCGGGTCGATCTTAAGGTTAAGCCGCGCTTGCTTTGGTTGGTCCGTGGATGGGTGACCACCCATTACATTGCACCCGGCTGTCATTTGTACGGTAGTCAGTGGCCCGAAAGTTTGACAATCAGTCTTACCAAGGGGTATGGTATTACCCAGTACTAACTGGGTTGTGGATATCTGATAGGCAGTCACCATGTAAAATACTGATACTTATGTGCATCCTGTTAGATTGGAAGCCGACCCAAACATAGTTGGGAAAAGGCTAGGCAGATGATGAATGATATTATATTTTTAGTTTTTTCAAAATATTATCTTGGAGAGGATTCGTGGGTATATATTTCTAAACTCAGCCAGTCACAATAATGACAGCGGTTGAGGCTGGATCTTTTCTTATAAAAAAAAACACATTTTTAATCTTCTTTCTTTATCGTGTGGTTAGTTCGTAACCTGGTGTCAGAAGTTTTTAGGCCGCCCATGGGCCTCTGACTTGGCTTTACATGCCATCAAGAAATATCTCTCAGGCATGCTGGTTTCCTCACGATGTTTTCCTTCACCGAAAAGCAAGTGATAATTAATACGATACGCACATGAATCCGAAAAATCAGAGGTGCGTGCCTTGGGTTCGAACTCGAGACCTATGACTTGGCAGTCCGACGGTCACACCACTAGGCTATCACTGCTACATCTACATGCTATGCTACATTTTGAATGAAGGATTTTAAATTCCTTGAGATGGATCTGGGAGACCTAGCTATCAGTGTTCGTCAAAAAGTGTCAGAATTATTTTAAACGAACTTTTCACATTAGCTTAATTTTTACTTCAGCAGTCATTTAAATTGGATGTCAATCACATCCAATTTTATTGATAACCATTGTTCAAAAATCGAGTTTTATACCAACATTACCATTCGAATTCTTGCTTATTGGTATCGTGTCGTGCACGGTTTGTAGCTCGGCAATAAACCCACCAGCCTCCTCTAATAGTTGTAAAATGTGTTATGCTTGTCCGTCCGCTTCCCGCAGAGCTCAGCTTCGCGCCAGCATATACGATACCGGCTTTATAGCTTAATCTCTTACACGCTATATCAATAAATAAACGGTTGGGAAACAAAGTAGATAAAACCCTTCACGATTATAAAAAAAGAAACAAGACCTGTGACTTAATTTTGTTGTAATTTTGTTTTGACATCCCGATTTAGGGGATCAAATAAAATTTTATTTGTATTAATCGAGAGTGGAATTTCAATTTTAATCAACGCCACAGAAATGAATAACGATAGTGGAATGCACCGTTATTATGTCCTTTATTTATTTATCTACACATTTTTTACATTTTTAAATATTTAAAAAAAAAAACCATATAAAAAATTCAAAATACAAAAAATAGTGGTCCGTCGGTGTCGGGACCAAGGTCCATGCTACCGGTGGTTAGGGCTCCAGAGACAAGAACGTCCTCACAATGCGGGCCTTATCGAGGAGTACTGCCTTCTGAATCAGGCTCTTAATCCAACTGCCTAAGGAGAGCCTGAGAAAAAGATGGTCGTCGAGGCTCTTTGCCATAAGAATAAGAATGCACCGTTTATTATTATGATACTCCATAGCAAAGTTTTTCTAAAAAGGTTTCATTAATATCAAAAACAATAACAGAAACAAGGGAACAAAAAGATTTAAACCTACAAAGAATCTTGAAACGTTTCCCCCGAAGCAATTAATTAAGTGTCATCACATTTTTACTACAAAAGTCCTATAAATCGGGCTTAACCGTTCCTGAACTTTGTAGACGCGTCTTCAAAAGCGTCTGAATTCCTATTAAAACTAAAATTAATCCTTCACGTTTCTTAAAACGCATCAAATACGAGTGATGACCCAAAAAGTACACTGTGACAGCGTAGTCGACAACTTACAAATACCAACATAGATTCTGCCGTAGATCATGAGCATGTTAATAAAACGAAGCTTTGGAAAGCTGGTTTTAAGGTTGATTATCTTCAAGGGGTTGATTTCGGACTGTAGAATTGAGTTGGTTTCGTTAAAGATGTCACTCATTCAAAGTTTAACGATCAACCTAATAGCGTTTTTAAAGCAGTTCCCGAAATCCTTGAAACGTGACTCGAGCATCAACAAATTTAAAAATGAATCCGTCGGCTTATTTAATAATACCTTTGACGATTTACTTTGAACTCATGATACGGTGTCCTCACAATTTGTCCTTATGTTTACAATAATTTAGTTTTATTGAAATTACTTGTGCCTTTCGTAGATGTTTTAATTTGGTAGGATGTTAGTTGTGCGTCTTAGTAACTGTCAGGTTTTATATTACATTATTTGATAAACACGCAGTTATAATCTATTTCAATTTTACAGCTGAAATATCTGAATAGCCTTATTACAAGTTTAAGAGTCTATCCAATACAAGCTTTTGCCTGGAGCTTCGCTCGCGTGGAGATCGGATATTATTAGACGGGGGACACACTACTGAAGTAATGTAATAATGGGTGGGGTCATTGCGATCATTTTTTTGTTCTTGACCATACCTGGGAACCTTCTAGTTACGGAGATATTGGGGTCAGAGTTCCAACTTTTTTTTTAATAGTTGTTTTTAATGTTATTAAATTACTTTAAATACCTCCATAATCCCCGTACTATTCAATGCATCCATCAGCACAATGTTTTGAGTGCGTTACATTGAGTCCTATCGTAAAACGTGATTTTTCACCCCAAAAAAAAGTTGTTTCCTAGCCATATTTTTTGCGTAGAGTTACTTAGTTTCATGTACAGAATGCTTAGTTGACAGATTCGTGAAGGGTCCGTTTACAGCCTGTATATCCCGTTTCGTTGAGCTGTAAAAGTAATAGACTGACAGACTAAGACAGTATTACTTTTGCATTTATAATATGTATTTGTAAAGATGAATTGAGTGGTTGGAATAAATAGCTATGTCTATCTATCTATATCCTCGTTTTGAAGACCCCCATATATTTATAAACATACATCTTGTTCGTGGTAACGCCTTCACAACTCATTTGCACTCTCTATTATAATATACTAGCTGTTGCCCGCGACTTCGTCTGCGATAACTACCTCCCTACCAAATTTCCAGTTTGTAGCACAAAAAATGAAGGACTTTCATACAAACTTGCGAGAGCCCTAAGACCTCCTTTATCCGGCTCTATCGCAAATTCCGTTCTTAGCTGACGTCTACTCACTATAAACTACCTCCCTGCCAAAATTCATCTTTATACGTCAAGCGGTTTTCGATATTTCGTGATGAGTGAGTGAGTGACCTTTCGCTTTTATATATTTAGATAGGTTCCGGGCCAGGTGGAGGGCAAGTGATCACGCGGTCGATCACCAACTCGCCGGACTGCCCTGATCAAGAAAGCTACAGAGTCCACCATGGTCCAGTGTACTCGCAACGTCTCCAACCGGCAGAAATGGAAGCACATCGCTGAAACAGCAGCCCTCAGGGAAGTCAACTACCCACCGATCATTAGGGTGTCCCGAAAATTTTTATTTTCGATTTTCGCAACTCAAGACCCCTCAAAAGTTGCGTTATTAGATGTAGATTACCGTAAAAAAAATATAAAAAAAATAAAAAAATACCTTGAGGGTTCTACCGGAATTTTTTTATTTTTAAATCACTTAAGTAACCCTTCTGAAGTCTATGTCGCCTATTTTATTTTATGTACATTATTGGCATTTTATTTTTTATTTCATAAATAGTGGAACCCTAACTTATGATTTACAGGCAACGACAGGTTATTTTTTAGTAAGGAATTGGTTGGATCGAACTCGCAAAATTCATGTTTTGACAAGTTTTTCTTAAATTCTCTACTTCTATTGTGAGGCAGTTCGTATCATTTCTATTGCATTTTTATTGCTGTAAGGTGTCGTTCTGCACTTTATTGTGATAAAATACGTGTTTTTGTTACATACAATAATGGGTTCAAGACGAAGTGAGACTACTTGTGCTATTTTGGGATCATATAAAGAACTTGACGATCGCCAGTTACCAGTGATAAGTGACGTTATCAAATTCATTTTGTTTTCTAAAAATCAACTAAAACTCCAGAAGAATGGGAAAGATCCTTCTAACACAGAAGTTTTTTCAATCGTTTCTGGAAAACTTGATACGATTTGGACCAAAGCGTCGATTCCCATCGTTTCCAACGTACGAGTTTCCCAATTGCTGAAATCATATTTCGACAAATACCTGTTATTAATAAGATATCCCAAAAATAAAAGAAATGACAGCTATGAAAGCAAAGTGAAGTGCTTTTTGGAATCGTCGAGCAAGCTCTTCGATATTGCTGCTTGTAAGTGCACGTCGTTTGACATTTGTTCCTGCATAAAACCTAAGAAAGTTCCTATTTCTGAAAGAGACTTTTTACTGGACCAAAGAAGTGATAGAAAAATGGCAATAAGCGGTATAGACACAAAAGAAACGGCAAGACTTTTAAAGAAACATCAGAGACAAGAAAATTCGAAGCGGATAGAGTTAGAGCACGCATGTTTTCCAAGTACATCACAAGAAACCAATCCTGTTCCGGTGCGCGAGTTGCCGCCGCGATCGCTATCGCCTGCAACAGAGCTTTCTCCGAATAGTGACGTGCTTCTAAATGAGACTCCATCTACTTCATTGAATCGGAACACTCTGGCGCTGCCAACAGTTGCTAAGGTATGTGATCGGTATGGACTATCAACGCGATCTGCGGCTGCAGTCGCTTCGGCGGTCTTAGCTGACGTAGGATTGATATCTTCCGAAGATCTAAGTCTTGTTATTGATAAGAATAAAATTCATAGAGCTGTTTCAAAAGCACGGACCCAGGCCAGCAAAGATATTGATGCAATTGTAGTAAAAAGTATCTACTTTGATGGACGAAAGGACAAAACACTCATACAAGATAAAATAGGCGATCGGTACCACCGCAAAGAAGTCTTGCAAGAGCACATTTCAGTTCTCACAGAACCGGGATCTGTTTATTTGGGACATACGACGCCGAGTCGTGGCACT
This sequence comes from Noctua pronuba, assembly GCA_905220335.1. Taxonomy (NCBI): domain Eukaryota; kingdom Metazoa; phylum Arthropoda; class Insecta; order Lepidoptera; family Noctuidae; genus Noctua; species Noctua pronuba. The sequence continues at coordinate 12,491,872 of LR999902.1, forward strand.
GCCAAAGATATCGTCACTTCTATCATATCTTTGTTAGAAAATCAAGGGTTGAACTTGGAACAGGTGATCTGTGTGGGGTGCGATGGTACTGCTACGAATACAGGTTGGAAGGGAGGTGTCATTCAATACCTGGAAAACTATTTGAAGAGACCGTTGCAATGGTGTGTTTGTATGTTTCATGCGAATGAATTACCGCTTCGCCATTTGTTCTTGTCTCTGGATGGTAGCACATCTGGGCCAAAAGAATATTCAGGACCTATTGGAAAACAGCTAACTGTTTGTGAAAGTAAACCTCTAGCGTCTTTTTGTGCAGTGGCTAGCAATTTGCGCGAATTACCTGATAACATTGTGAAGGAATTAAGCACGGATCAAAAGTATCTCTACGAAATGTGTCATGCTGTGATGGCCGGTTCCTGTTCACTTGAGCTAGCTAGCCGCCAACCTGGAAAAATGGCGCATTCGAGATGGCTCACTACTGCCAATCGCATACTCAGACTTTACGTAAGTACTGTTTCGCCGTCAGATAATTTGCAGCTGCTTGTGAACTACGTGGTCAAAGTTTACGCTCCTGTTTGGTTCCTCATCAAGCAAAACTCATCATTTAAGGATGGAGCCAAGCATATATTTCAAATGGTTAAGTACTCTCGATTTTTGCCTGATAGTCAGAGATCTATTGTAAATTCAGTGATCGAAAGAAACGCTTTTTTTGCGCACCCAGAAAACTTGCTTATTGCCATGTTATTCGACGATAGAGACCATATTCGAGAGCTTGCATCTCGCAAAATATTAAAGGCCAGAGAAGCAGAAAAGAGCAACTCTCGCAGGGTATTTAAAGCACCAAAGCTTAACTTCTGTGCGCGAGATTACATTGATATAATATTTTGGCAAGAGTGTGAGATATCAGCTCCACCAATTTTGCGATACGTCTCCAACGATGAACTTAGAATTAAGGTTAAAGAACACAGCCTCGACATTGTTGACTTTCCCTGTCACACGCAGTCAGTCGAAAGATGTGTGAAACTAGTGACGGAGGCTTCTCAAAGTGTCACGGACGCTACAGCTCGGGATGGTTTAATTAGGAACAAATTAAAATCTCGCGCGGAAATGCCTAATTTTGGGCACAAAAACCAGTTCCGTTTTTAAAGTAGCCATTGATTATTTGTCTTGTAACTATTTTTAACCTTGCTTTGAGTTATTGTTGTACCCTTAAATTTAATAAAAACCATTTAAATGTTATTTTTGTATGATTTATAGTCTATGTTGGGAACCCCTAAAAATGGAAAATTTTAAAAACTTCAAGGACCGGTAGAGGCCTCAAGATGACAGATATCTAATTAAATTTTATAATAATCGTGATCTATGTATCAATACGCAACTTTTGATACCTCTTGCGTAGCCGTAGCTCAATTTTTTTTTTCCCCCATACATAGACGGGACACCCTACCGATCATGTCTCCGTATACCTGGTCTGCGCAACCACGACCACACTGACATGAGTGTTTCTACTAAGAAGAAGAAAAATACTATTATTTTCATCTCTTTTACTCACAACTTCCGTCCCGATTCCAACCAATTGTTTAACGTCAAGTACTTGCGATAATATGTTAGAGAAAGCCGCAGAGTAATTTGCCACAAACATATTTAGCAAACATATTACGGCCGGTATTATAACTTCATTAGAAAACCGTCCGTGCCCAACGAAGCGTAGATCTAACCACCGGTAGATTCTCATAATTACGTGTTATTTGTTTTTAGAACGACGCAAGATTTTTATTTGTTTTTTTTTTCATACTTATAGCTTTGTAATACAGTGATTTGCGACACCAATACTTGGTAGTGATTAATTGGCGTGCGACTCTTTTTGTTAAGTGTTAGGACGCTCACCCACCGCGACTTTTTGCAGCGACACAAACGCAAAGCGGCCGCGATTCAGTCACTGGCTACCTTGTGTACTACCGCGCTTACTGATGGTCTACCACTTTTCGACCTTATTACTAGGGGAATTAGGGTGAAAGGTGGTCAACCGTCAGTGAACGCGGTAGTAGTACCTTCGTTTTTTATCCTGTGTTCTTCATCGCTACTTTCGAGATGCCGTCACGATACAAACGCGATTAAGTATCGACGCTGAATTGACCTGAACGCTTCAGTTGCAAGATGGGCTCCGACGAAACAAAAGACGGGCATTTGTTCCTTTTACAAATGCGACTAAAGCGCGATAGTAGTGATGCAGTAGCATGTTTACGACACGCGCGGCAGCATCGGTACAAAGAGTCGCAGTGGGTGAAGCACCTTAGACACAGCACTGTACGTAGCATTTATAACTAACCGTAGACAGTAACAACTCAATTGATTTATTCCAAGAAGTGACCTTTTGTAATGAACTGGGAGTATGTGGAATCCAGTAGGCTAGGTAGCGACCCCTAATAATAATTTAACTTTATTGGCAGGTAAATGAAACGTGAATTGAAGAGGGTCCAATGTTCTATAGTGGAGCTGGATAAAAGAAACAGTTTGTTGTCAAAGTGCCTATTAGTTATGAGCTCTCAATAACATCTGAGACCTAGAAATAATGATTGACTTTCTCTTTTTTAGATAAACTCACTCAGTTTGTCGTGTATTTTTCCGTATTCTGTTTTATACAAGTGAACACTTGTAATCGGCTGACAGCTCAGATACTCATACTATTTTATTCCGTTTTGTTTTGTTGTAAGTCTTCCATAGAACCCTAATATTACTTTTCCGTTTTTCTTGATAGTTTTAAAAATATTCTTACTAAAAATATACCTATTAAATATGTAGGTCAACGAACAAAGTTTTAAATTCCTGTGTGAAAAATATGTCGTCCGCATTTTGTTTTATTAAAAAGCCCCATAAAGTTACAAAGAATGTTATGTTTAAAATGCGCAATAAAAATTAAGCCAAATGCAAACAGTGCTGTCGTAATTTAGTAAAGTTTATGATATTATAGTATTCAGTAGTTTTGTGTGAAAAAATATTTGTAGACAAAACGAGTTAACAGTAAACCAAGTTAAGGTTCTAACTTCTATTACTGAAAACTTAAGTTACTGTTAGTTTTACAGCATTTTTTCTGTTTTAGCACTAACTAAAATGTTATTTTTAACTTAATGCTACTGTTATTATAAAAGCAAACAAAACTAACATACATTAACAGTCAAATACCTTTGCAACTCTACGTCTTGAATAACCTGGGTTCCAAACTCAAAATCCTGTCAGCGTTTTATTTTTAAAATAAGTCGCTAAGGAAAAATAAAAAAGTTAGTCCAGCCATCGAGATTATGCCCCACTTGAGACTAGGAAAGACTTGCCGGGTAGCCTGCAAACTTTTTAATAAACTAAATATTATTTTTATTTCTACGTTGCCAGTATTAAGGAGTACTTTAAATGAAATTGTTTTAAAGTTATACAGGGTGTTTGGTAGATGGGTGCAAAGCCTGAAGGGGGTGATATCTTAGACCATTTAGAACTTATTAAGCTACACTTGTCTTAGACGAAGTCTGTTCCTTGTATTTTTTTTATAAACTCTAAGGTTTTTAACAATAATATCCATTTTTTTTCAATTAATTTTTAATAGTATCCAGTAAAAGGTGTTATGTTATTATTTTTTATTTATGTAATGTGTGATTACTCAAACAAAATAATTCCCAAGCATCTGTGTCATCACAGAAACATTCTACGCCATATTCAAGTTTAAGAAACTTTTAAAAATCAAGGAAATGTTTTGTTTACGGCATAATAAAAAAATTAGAAAAATAGCCTCAGTTGTTCAAACCTTTTTAAAAACATGCTTGGTTATTGCCCTTTCTTTTGAGGTACTATTTACGCAGATGTCTCATCAACTCTTGGAATTAGGATGTACAAAGCAAATTGAAGTCGAATATTTAATTTTTAAACAGACCAAAATAATGCAACATTTTTGTTAAAATAATTTATTGTTCATGTTCAAAATGTTGCCCGCGGTTTCTTATACAAGCGCGGGCCCGTCTTCTCACTTCTGTAGTCGTGATTTTTAATTTCATCTCCTGCTTCATGACTTAAAAAGCCGTTTGATTCTTTCTATTAATTCTTCTCTAGTTGAAATTTCAACGTGCGTGTAGACGAGCTCCTTGGCCCGTCCCCAAACGAAAAAATCCACAGGAGTTAAATCGGGTGATCGAGGTGGCCAAGGGATGGGCCCGTCGCTGCCAATCCAGCTCTCTGGGAAACAATTATTAAAATGTTCTCTCACGTTTAGGGCGGCCGAACGTTGATTGGTCCCCACTTCCTGCCAGATAATTTAAATGGAGAAAATTACCTGGAATTCCTTCAAAACTATCTCCCAGAGCTTCTGGACGAGACCGAAATACCAATATTGGCAATGAGAAGACCAATGATTTTTCAACAAGATGGTTGTCCAGCACACTGGACCCTAAACGTGAGAGAACATTTAAATAACTGTTTCCCAGAGAGCTGGATTGACAGAGACGGGCCCATCCCTTGGCCACCTCGATCACCTGATTTAACTCCTGTGGATTTTTTCGTTTGGGGACGGGCCAAGGAGCTCGTCTACACGCACGTTGAAATTTCAACTAGAGAAGAATTAATAGAAAGAATCAAACGGCTTTTTAAGTCATGAAGCAGGAGATGAAATTAAAAATCACGACTACAGAAGTGAGAAGACGGGTCCGCGCTTGTATAAGAAACTGCGGTCAACGTTTTGAACATGAACAATAAGTTATTTTAACAAAAATGTTGCATTATTTTGGTCTGTTTAAAAATTAAATATTCGACCTCAATTTGCTTTGTACATCCTAATTCCAAGAGTTGATGAGACATCTGCGTAAATAGTACCTCAAAAGAAAGGGCAATAACCAAGCATGTTTTTAAAAAGGTTTGAACAACTGGGGCTATTTTTCTAATTTTTTTATTATGCCGTAAACAAAACATTTCCTTGATTTTTAAAAGTTTCTTAAACCTGAATATGGCGTAGAATGTTTCTGTGATGACACAGATGCTTGGGAATTATTTTGTTTGAGTAATCACACATTACATAAATAAAAAATAATAACATAACAGCTTTTACCCGACACTATTAACAATTAATTGAAAAAAAATGGATATTATTGTTAAAAACCTTAGAGTTTCAAAAAAAAATACAAGGAACAGACTTCGTCTAAGACAAGTTTAGCTTAATAAGTTCTAAATGGTCTAAGTTATCACCCCCTTCAGGCTTTGCACCCATCTACCAAACACCCTGTATAAGGGTCGGACTCCACCAAAATTTCTTCACTTCTCGTCTCCGCTTAGCTTTATTGGAAACGGTTGAGCAGAGAACAGAGATGACTCCTAATTGTTTAGGCGGTGTGCGGTGAGCGGTGTGCTGTGTGCGTAGTGCTGCGAATGGTGTGTTGTGAGCTGCTTACGGTGAGCGGTGTGCGGCGTGCGGTGAGCGGTGTGCGTGAGCGGTGCTCATTTCCTCTTCTTGCCGCTTTGCACATCTCCGCACAGCTTCGGTAGATAAACCTTAGCTCTTACACATCTCTTCTCCGCTTCGCACATCTCCACTCGTCTCCTTTGGTGGAGTCTGGGCCTGAATGTTGGAAAGCAATGCTTTATTAAGATGCTAAGACGTTGAATGCAAAATCCATTCTGTGTTGTTATGAACTCTAAAATAACTCAGTCTGGCCGTTTCTTTTTCACGACTGGATTTCGATGTTTGGCACACAGGTAGACCAAGAATTATGTTATAAGTAAGACATAGAGAGTAGTAGAGTAATAGTAGTAGTAGTAGAGTGAGAGTAGTAGTATTGTATTATGTTGTAAGTGTGTTCCCAAGAGACAATTTCCGACATCCGCGCCTAGTTTTTTAAGACTGGTTGTCAGACTTTCGGGCCACTGACTACGTGTAACGACTATCAAAAATCTGCAAATAACAGCCGAGACCAACAGCTTAACGTTTTTTCCGAGGCACAGAGGAAACTCAGTATGCAATGGGTGGGCACCTATCCATGGGACAACCTAGGCAAGCGCGGCATATCCCAAGCGGCTGTTATTTTATCCACAAGCTCCTCCTACTACCTAAATGTAACGTTTAATGTTATTTCACACATAACACACGTAACAGGATGACAGAGTTACCAGGATGTAGTGACGAAATAGCTACGTATTGAAATCACGATGATGACCCGTAAGGACCCCATGCCGATCCAGCCTGACATCGTCTAAACAAGGAATGTCCCCATGTACTTTGACATTTCACAGAAAGGGTTGCCATTTGAGAAAAATGATTGGAATAAGCAAGCTTTTAGTAGAATGACAGAATGTTTTTTTTTTAGTTTAGCAAGAACTACAAACGGCAGTTCGTTACAAGTCTTTTTGAACTCAATCGGATAAAGTAGTCCAACATCTGAGACTGAATATATTTCGAAAGAAAACTCGTTTTCCTGTGGGAACGATAAGTGGCATGATGCTTTCAATTCCAATAAAACTTTTCTATTCAACGAGACTACTGTTTCAATCTATGTAAATCAAACTTGTGTTTACTTTTCATCTGGCTCACTAAGCTTCCTCCTTTGCGCTGATGCGGAACTCGATGGAAGAACTGGGAAAAGAGTTGGTTACAGCAATGTTTTCTTTTTTTGTTTTTTAGGTTTTGCTTGGCGCATTTTTGTTATTAGTGAATGCGTCAAAGACGTAATCATTTTCAGATGCTGTGTACGATATTTTCCGCTTTTTTTTAAGCACAGCATATTTTTAAATTCGCATCGGTTTTTTTTTTATTTCCCATTACTACTGCAAGAAATGGAAGTCATGGGGAGAGGCCTTTGCCCAGCACTGGGATGATGCAAACTAACAATATCAGTATCACTATTCGTTTTCAAAATATCTTAAACATAACTGGCAAAATGTAGGAGCTATAAAGTACACCACAAATGATAAAATGGGCGTGAAGTTATGTCTTATTTCTTCAACGTAGAGGATGTAATTTTGCTCATTTGTAAGTTTTAACATTTTAAGAAAAAAAAAACTAAATATTTCACTAATATAAAACCCAGCTAGTTCTAACAGTTAATAATTATAAACAGTAAACATCAATAAAATTGCAATTGACGCCTATAACTAAATTAATTCCCTGAAATATTGTTGCAAAGATCAGAGTTCAACTCTGATTAATTAAAATTGATAAATAAAATCGCAGCTTCGTTTTTTCCCTCATTTTCGTTTATTGTATAAAATTTGTTTTTTTTTGTTATTTTGGATTGATATGAAATTAATTTACTGTATCGGTGTCTTTTTGGAATGGTTTTAACGATTTTCGCTTTAATTTACCGATCGTTGATCACTTTTGCCGTTAACTGTGCGGTTATGTCGAAATGCTAAATTGATATGTTCGTTAAACTAATTTGTTTGAAAAATACCACATTTTATTGGCACGCGTTGAGTATATTTTGTTACTAACTAGAGCTGAGGTTTTATGATTCTGTTGATCATATTAGTTTTATTGGACCTTCAAGTTTAAAACAGAATCAATTACTTCAACATTAAATTTACTGTTTTAATGACAAAAAGTTTTATGAATCAATATGATCTGAAATTACAAAGAACAATGTCGAGGTCTTGTCTATTAATTCAAATCTTAGCCCATGTTCCCAGAATCCTGTAGTAAGGTCCCTTTAATCAAATTTTCTTATGTTTTGTAAAATGACAAGTGAAAATGTACGATGCAAGTCTTTTTGAAAGAACCATTGTATCGTATTATTTATGTATGTTATTTACTTATGTATGCTCTTTCTTTTTTGTATTTTACCATCTTTTTATACCATGTTTTTAAGCAAATAAAAATTATTCTTATTCTTATTCTTATGCAACAAAGACATATTGTATCAAAATTCTTCCATCGCACAAAAAATAGTGACAATATTGCCAAGTAGGGCAACTAGGTAGGGTAGAACTAAAAATAACATTCACAAAATCTACTGCGATAACTTTATCAACACAGTACAAAGAGTCTAAATCACTCGATTCCTCAGCATTAGCTCGCATCAAGATTACTAGTAAATCAAACGTTAAACCGGCAAACGTGTACAAATCTATCATTGGATCGTGTTCGGTCCGACTGGGAACTTCATTTCACAACGTAATCCTTTCAATTCAAGAGTTAGATGTGAACTTTACTGGCGAGCAAATGAAGTAAATTGGATTTGATTTCCGACTTCGGCTACCGTTTGTGATTCTACAGTCACGAATCTTTCTATCAGCGATTTAGAGTGTACTCTCATACGTGTGCAGTAGTGCAGCGTTCTGATGCGGCGACTTGTTATTTCCGTTATAATAATTCATTCATTTATTAGCCGTGATGGCCCAGAGGCCTCGCCTCTCATGCATGAGGTTGTGGGTTCAAATCCGGGCAAGTACCAATGTGACTTTTTCAATTCATATGTACTTTTCTAAGTTTATCTTGGACATCACGGACATCGGTGAAGGAAAACATCGTGAGGAAACCTAGACTTATAATTAAGATAAGTCTGAAATCGCCAACCCGTCTTGAGCAAGAGTGGTGATCAATGCTCGTGCCTTCTCTGTATGAGAAGAGGCCTTTGCCCAGCAGTGGGACAGTAACAGGCTGGTATTATTATTTATTATTATTATCATTTATTAGGACAACCAGGATCCATTGGTTTAGTAACAATATTCTTAACCTATGTTAGTACTTAACTAAAAACACAGACAGTGTGCATGTAACTAATGACCTCACCTACGGGCTGTCATGCCTCCCGACTATGGCGCTCAGAATGCTGTTGGGGCTGCCACGGAGTCTGTTTAGCAGCGAGGCCGCTTTCTTAATTTTTTTTTCTTCTTTCTTTCTTTCTTCGTTCTATGATTGTCAGCTATTTTTATGGTGAAGACTTGAACTGTACTTTGTCTTGTCATGCATCGTCGTCTCATGGAACGAGACCTATCGGAAAAGGCGGTTAACCTACATTCAACGCCTTGGCAGTGAAAAGTGTTAAGAAAAAACTTCATTCAGTCTCTCGTCTTTCTGTTATCACAACTATTAACAAATGGGTTAAACTGTCATTAGTTTTACCCATTTGTTAATCGTTTAATAGTCGATGGTAAGTTCAAACTTAACATCTTGTCAACTGTGATTCTGTGCATAAAGTTGTGAGAAGTTCTGATCCCACTTGCTAAGAACGCTGTGAGGCTCATCTTACAGTCCCCCGGCCCTACTTATAGGGCCAATATGCCAATTGAAAAAGCTTTAACGGTCATGCCTAATAGAATATAGCCTTAGTCAAAACAAATTGACGGCACGGTTGGCGCAGTGGCTGAGCGATTGGCTGCTGCGCTGCGTGTCGCGAGTTAGATCCCCGCACGGAACAAATATTTGTATGATCTACACGTAGTTGTTCCGGGTCTGGCTGTTTGTGTATGTGAGTTTTAAATGTTTGTAAACGCTACCACGATACAGGAGAAATTCCTAGTGTGGGGCAATGATTTAATAAAAAAAGAAAAAAAAAAAGAATGAATTCCGACAGAGTTTCAGTAAACCACATACACTAAGTCGCATTGAACGAACCAGACCTTAACATACAGTCTTGCCATCGTATTAGCAGTGTACCGGTGTAGTATTACCGGTCGAACATTAAACACTGACTGAATGAGTGCACCGATGCGTTTGAGATGATAAAACGAATCGTGATTTGCGGTGCTTATACGTATGTTTGTGCAAACGAGACGGTACCTTAATTAAATTCGTTTTGAATTAAATTGAATCATAGTTACTGGGTCAATGTTTTTTGTTTATTTTACGTTTGATGTGTTGACTTAACGTTTTGAGCAGTGACAGTTGTATTTCCGCTGAAAGTTAAAATTATGTCCAAAGGGTAAAGAGATTTGGAATGTTTCTAAATTCCTGGTACATTATTGCGTTTTACGTTCATTGAGATGCGGTCAATGGCTCTGTTGATAAAACATAATCAAAACTAAGACGAGATTCTGTTACGCCGTCATCTATGTAGCAGATACTTAATTTTATGTTAGCCACCTGGATTCCATAAGTCCATTTTATGACACGTTTATAAGAACGTCATACGACACCTATCACCTGCCCACATAAACCTGATTCCACTTAAATCCAAAAGAGCCTAACACCCTCAAATACCTCATTAACAATTTACTATACGGAATTAGAGTCGTTTTTATGTATAACAAGATCCTCAGTTAAGGTGTTCAGTCACGTCGGTCTGCAATTAAGTCGTCGCTCCTGAGTCTCTAATTTAGCTATCACGAGCTCTTAACCTGAATATATCACCGGGCTAGTAATTAAAGGATAGTTCTGCTCTTTCTCCGTAGTGTAGGGGTGATGTTCAATGGGTGATATTGATGGGGAGGGGGAATTATTATTTTTATGTCATTGTATTAAAGTTTTATGAGCTCGTGGATAAATAATAACAGCCACTCGGGTCGATCTTAAGGTTAAGCCGCGCTTGCCTAGGTTGGTCCGTGGATGGGTGACCGCCCATTACATACCGTGTTTCCTCTGTGCTTCGGAAAGCATGATAAGCCGTTGATCCCGGCTGTCATTTGTAGATCTTTGACAGTCGTTACAGATAGTTAGTGGGCCGAAAGTCTAAGATGGTTGTTAGTCGTAGCAAAGGGTATCGTATTACCTTGTACTAACTGGGTTGTGGAGGTCAGCTCCAGGCAGTCGATCCATTTGAAATACGTGGTTGATAATGGATTAGGCAGATTATGTTTTAAACAGTAATGAGAATTGTTAGGCGTGTGGTTTAAGTAATAATCTTATCAGTTTATTTGTTTAATGAAAGTTATGATTTGAAAGTTTTACACAACGTTACATCACATCTCGCCTCTTATCCTCGTAGAGTTATATGTAGAGCAGTAGATAGAGTAGACCTGCAGTACACCAATATTCTTAGTTCCATTTGAAGGGAAAATACATACCTACAAAATTGTTACAATAGCCAAATTCCCGCGACTAAATTAATTGATTAAATCTAGTTAATTAACAATAATATTATCATCAGAAATCAAATTATATTTGTATATTATTTCATGCACAATAATTAACATTTTGATGAACTCACAAATAATCAGGTATAATTATGTAATAAACAAACATAAACAAAACTATTGACTTATCAGAACAATATACCGGAGTCCAAACAAGCAAGTACATAAATTATGTCAGGCAAACAATAAAGCTGTGTGTCCGCAGCTTTATTCTAAGGGGTAGACAGACAATAGCTTTCCGGGCAAGTGCGTACTCCGCATTACGTCGTTATGGGCCTTTAACAAATTGTAGGTCCTTTTATCGACGAGAAAATTCATGTATCGTCTTACTTCTACTTTATACACAATTGGTTTTATGGTTGAGCATTTTATGACGTATCTGAAGCTTTCAGTGCTACTAAAAATATTTGTTTACAGTCATTTTTCCAACATTATGGAGAGGAAAAATGACGGTCGTTCACTCTGTTATGACTAAGTTTATCAAAGAGAGTTTTGTAGTCATCTTTCTTTTTTGAATATTGGAGATCGTTGCACCATATTGGCACAGTGTGCCACCAGCCTTACTTATGTGTTGTTACGACTTTTTCAATTTTTTAATATATGAAAGCGACGGGCAATAAGTACTTACATATTTTAATTTTTAATCATTTTATTCAGTGTTTGAAAAACCTGCCAATTCTGATGTCTTACTTTTTAACCGACTTCTTCGTTATGTATTCCACCAGCATCTTTTTTTTCTTTTCATATATTTTAAAGTAGTCTTTTGGTTCATAGAAGAAACCAAAGGATACATTTTTGACTTTACTACGATGATCTTTATTTATGTTATTGCTAGCCTGTATCATCTTACTGCTAGGCAAATGCCCATCATGACTTCCAGTTCTTTCGATCAAGGGGTAATGAGGACCAGCGGTCGTTGGTTTTATCCAGCTCGTCGCACCATCTTCTACGAGTTCTACCGCCATGCGTTGTCTGTGGTACAAACAAAAAATTATTAAACATAAATTAATAAAAGCCGTACACGTGTAAGTATACAACTAACAATTAATTATTTGAATTACTAGCTAGATAAGGGCGTTCGACACTCCTTCAAAAGAACGTTCCCACAAATTAGTATTCAATTATTTCTAATTATAATTTCTCTAATGTTTTTAGGGTAACCACTTTGATTAAAAATTGTCCAGTAGACTGTGAAATCTTGTCAAGTGTTCGGTCGACAGATAAATGTATTAGTACAGTTAATAGGAGTAGACAGCCGTATGATTCGGGTGGCCCGTTTGTGTTGAAATTACATCTCGGTTCCACTAGCCCGAATGTTGGAATTTATAGGAAGTCAGTAAATATTTCCTAAATTTAAAAGCAATTTTCGCGAGAAATAACGATTGTAACTTAGAGATAGAATCTTTTTAATAAAATATGAGTTCCAAAGTACTATGTTCATAACAACATGAAATTCTAATCAGATAAGTAGGAGAAAAACACTTTTAGAAGTTGTCAAGTGTTTAAATATTGGTGCTCGTGATTAGACATGAAAACAGAGGTCAATGTCGTGAGGAAAGTTTCGAGTATAAATGTGGATGGCTAAAAGAGTAGAGGGCCGAAAAAACGATGGATGGACTGTGTGAAGGATGATATGGCTAGAAAGGAGGTGACTGCTGAGATGACTAGTTAATAGAGAAGTATGGAAGAAGAAGACATTCTGCGCCGACCCCAAATAAATTGGGATAAGGGCAGGAGAATGATGATGATGTTGACGATGAACAGAAAGAGACAGTCTTTGGACGAATAGCGATGCAAATGATTAAAAAAACGTTGTTTTAATGTCCTACCGTTGGACGGCGATTACTAAATTGAATAAGTTTTGGTCAAAAAATTATTATTGATAGATTTCAGGTAGATAGACGTAACCTTTAAGAGACACCCACATTTGCAGACGGAATTACGGTTTTCTTATGTGATCCGTGAAGATCACAATTTGACATTTTGTGTGGGTGGTACACACTTAGATAATGTCCCTTGTGTAAGCCTACTTGCCATTTAAAACCTTTTTTTTTTGTACATAACAGCACGCCTTGTAATCCCTGAAAGGTTAGGCAGAGGTGTCCCTAATAGTACACCCACATTTCACCAGTTATGTTTAAGTCTCATGTCATAGAAGGCGAGCCTTTTGCCAGCAACCAGGCACAAAACCGGACTCCGCGGCTGCTACTGAGAATTCCTGATGGAAAAACCCAATAACACTACTCGACCCGGGAATCGCACCCAGGACCTCATGCTTAGTAGTCGCGCGTGCGATCACTAGACCAACGAGCAGTCAGATTCTTTGTTTTGTAGATCTATAAGGTTTAATGACGGATTGACTAGGATCGTCGCACAGAGGGTACCTTAAGACGGGCGACGTCGCCGAATCTGGCTTAGGAAACGCTAGCGTGACGACTTTGATTCATTTTGTCGGATTGACCGGAAAATATATCCATAGAGAAGCCTGGAAGAGTATGGGTAAGACCTTTAGCCTTTAAACTTTTTTGTTTAATTAAGTTTGAATTTCTCTAAAAAACAAACTGTGTTGTTCGCGTCCAATTTCATTAGTAAAATTCGCCCTAAAACTTTCTTCGATACACATAACATACCAAATAGTTCGTTCGCCCGCTCGCACAGTAAAACCCCACCTTAACAAAGTCCGTAGCCCCAAATGGGTAGCAGTTGTACGTATTCAATTTCATAGTGGTTTCGGAGCCTTTCGTGGGGCGCGTTAGGTAAATTAACGGACGCGTTGAAACACACCGGGACGATGATTAGTATCAATTATAGTGCGCGTCAACCACACTTTTTGGTTTTACGTAATTTTGTGTGCGCGTATGTGGAACTGCTGGAAGTAGGGGACGGTTAGGGCTGTCAAAAATGTGGTGGTTTTTTGTGTTCTGGGGGCCTCAAATGTTATAGTTCGTAAAATAGTCACAAAGTGATTATTCATAAAAATTAACCGCGTCTGTGACCATTTTAAGAATTTTAACGTAATTCATATTATTTTCCTATTCTTTGTTTCTCTATCGTGTGGTTAGTGCCTAACCTGGTCTCAGAGTTTTTATAGGCCTCTGTCTTGACTTTACATGCCGTTGAGAAATATCTCTCAGGCATGCTGGTTTCCTCGCTATGTTTTCCTTCAACGAAGCAAGTGATAATTATACAATACGCACATGAATCCGAAAAATCAGAAGTGCTTGTCTTGGGTTCGAACTCGAGACCTACGACTGGGCAGTCCGACGATCATACCACTAGAATATCACTGCTTTCCTATTGTAATTCTCTTAATGCGGCCATTTCAGGCCCCCTGGTGTGTTATCATCAGTTTTGTCATAAAAGTTCAGATTATTGTAGGACTTCTACATTGATTGTTGTCTGTTCAAAATAATAGTTTTCATTCACTATTTCCAAAGGCAATTTTTGAAAAGCGGTCACTCTTTCACTTTCTGTAAAAAAGAGTCAACTTCATCATCAGCCTAACTTTTTCCCAACTCTTTTTGGATCGGCTTCAGTACTGGCTTTCAGTATTTTACATGGAGCGAATCTGAACTCCGGAATCCAGTTACCGGGTAACATGATACCCCTTGGTAAGAAAATATAACCCCCCATTTTACCCTCTTAGGGGTGGAATTTCGAAAAACCCTTTCTTAGTGGATACCTACTCTTCACAAAGAAAACACAGTCCAAATTTCATGTCTCTAAGACCAGCGGATTGGGCTGTGCATTGATATATCAGTCAGTCAAATAATAAAGGTATCTATATATGTATATCAATATTGGTAATAATAATATGTAGTTAATCAACATTCCGCGGGATGATCGGGATAAATCCAAAAACTTGTTCTATTTTCTATGAAGTAACTGGTAATGAACGGACAGTCGGCTTGAAGCAAAATGGATCGGACAATAGTCTGTTATAACGCTAGGATGAAGAAGACTGAATTACGCTTGAAGTCAAAAATACGTGCTGGATTAAAAGTGAATTAGTTTGATAATACCTAACTAACTAGAAGTGTTCTCGGACTTCTAGAAGATAATCCTGGAAAAGTCGTAGTATCAGAACGTAAATTATAGGGAGCATCATCGTCATCTGCCTAGCCTTTTCCCAACTATGTTAGGGTCGGCTTCCAGTCTAACCGGATGCAGCTGAATACCAGTATGCAGTGAGCGACTGTCTATCTGATCTCCACAACCCTGATAGTTCTAGGTCAAACGATACCCCTTGGTAAGACTGGTTGTTAGACTTTTGGCCACTAACTACCTGTAACGACTGTCAAAGATCTGTAAATTATAGGGAGCATAGTAAAATAATGACTGTCTCGTTGGTCTAGTGGTCGCAAGCGCGACTGCTGAGGATGGGTCCTGGGTTTGATTCCCAAGTCAGGCAAAGTGTTATTGGGTTTTTCCATCAGGAAGTTCTCAGTAGCAGCCACGGACTCTATTGTGCCCGGTTGATGGCAATTGGTTCGCCCCCTGTTACATGGAACTTAAACTTAACTGGCGAAATGTGGGTGTTATATTAGGTACACCTCTGCCCAACCCTTCGGCGATTACAGGCGTGCTATGTTATGTAGTAAAATAACATAAGCTTGACTTATTTTGGGATTGCGAGAAGGAAAAATGTCTTTAAAATTCTTTGTGATATCTTATTTTAGAACTTTTCCTACCACCGAGATTCGGCTAACCCAAATTTTATTTATTCAATCTATCTTGTTCTTAATTGCACAGCCAAAGAAATGGTCTATAAATTTTCAGGAGAACTGACTAGTGTTATTTAGTGGGCAATTTCTTACCAGCAAAATTAGTAGAATTACTTTTAGACAATACAATTTACTTTAACATCTCTTTATGGCCTTAAATGTCATGGAAGTTTTGTTAGACAGTGTCGTTAGCTTTTATACGAATTTATTTGTTTTCTTAGATTAAGTAGATACAAAGAAACTCGGCATGGTAGAGAAAGTGTCATTAAATTATTAGAATACTGTTTTAAGGTTTCATGGTTTACAACTAAACTTATACTGTCAGTTACGGCATATCTTCCGTGATTGTTCATTATTTTGAGCTCCCGATATTGCAACAGCGTCGAAATATCGGGAGCTCAAAATAATGAACAATCACGGAAGATATCCCGTAAGTGACATTAAAGTTTAATTACAATGTTATAGTGTTGCGTAATAATACATGCATGAAATTGTAACGTTTACCTGATAGATGATTGCACTATATTTAGCATACTTTTAATACACTTAATAATTAGTGCCAATTACAGAAAGGGTAATAATTGCTGAGCCATAATTTTAAAGATTTAGATTTAAAAATTATTATTTTAATTATTGATTTAGATTTTTTTAGATTTTAAATAATGAGAGAATGTCGTGACGAAAGTTTTGAGTGAGAATGTGAATGGCTAAAGGAGTAGGAGAAGAACAAAGAAACTGTGGTCAGACTGAGTGAAATAATTATGATTTATCTAGAAAAGGGGGGACCAATGAGGAATTTAGCGTGGATGTGGCGTGAAGCCACCTAAGGAGCCGATTCCTGCCGGCTTCTCTTCGGGAACAAGGCACTCTTCATACAACATACACAATTACACATACTACGCCTACCACAAATAAATTAAGATCATCATCTGCCTAGCCTTTTCCCAACTATATTGGGGTCGGCTTCCAGTCTAACCGGATGCATCTGAATACCAGTGCGCAGTGAGTGACTGCCTATCTGACCTCCACAACCCAGTTAGTACTAGGTAATACGATACTCCTCGGTAAGACTGGTTGTCAGACTTTTTGGGCCACTGACTACCTAACGACTGTCAAAGATCTACAAATGACACCTGGAACCAACGGCTTAGCGTGCTTTCCGAGGCACGGAGGAAACTCGGTATGTAATGGGTGGTCACCCATCTACAGACCAACCTAGGCCAGCACGGCTTAACCTAAAGATCGACCTGAGCGGCTGTTATTATTAAGTCATGAGCTCCTCCACAAATAAATTAAGATATGGGCAAAATAATAATGATGTAACGTATTAGCTATTATTATACAACGTCCTTAAAAATGTATCCACATACTGAGTACGGTTATGGAAATAATAAACATAACGAATCAAGATATCATCACAAAACCTTAACTTCGGATATCTATCTCAGAAACCAACAAAGTCGCCGCCTAATGAAACCATTCCATCCACAACAAATTCGTTCTAAGCGTTACAAATAACGTGGCCGAATGAAAAGCGGCTTATAAATGTTATTCAACTATAAATCCACGCTAGTATGATGTCCACGTCACACGAGTGATGTCTTGCGCTTGCGCAAGTAGATACCTATATACAGGGTGTTAGACTAAACGAGGGACAAATTTTCAGGTAGTGAGTGGGACATATTCTAAGGAAGAAAATAAACAACTTTTGCTGGGAGACTCACACTGAAAACGCGAGAAATCAGATGTTCCAATCATTTTTGTTCGCATAACTCGACAAAATGTGAAAAAGACCTGTTTTATTTTCATATTTCTTAGTTGTTCTTTAGTAAAAGAAGGTTATTTACATGAGTACCTAGTATATTTCCTTAGAATATGTCCCACGTTCAATACAGCCTGTATACAAATGAATTGATTCCCGTCAGCTCTGCTTAGTAATCCGATTAAGCTAAAGAGAGATGTAACGGGATGTCTGCCTACGGAATTACTTTGATTTTGTTAGTAGTTACTTACCTGCCATAAGTACATGGCATGCCGTTGAAGATATTGTGTAGCAATCGGAGTTTCTAGTATTTGTTTCGACATTTTTAAAATAAATATAGCTAAAACTGGTTGTAGCTTAGTTCAGTTCAAGACGGCTGGAAAGAAAATACAGTTAGTGTTAGCCTGTATCATCCCACTGCTGGGCAAAGGCCTCTCCCTATGACTG
Source organism: Noctua pronuba (assembly GCA_905220335.1). Taxonomy (NCBI): domain Eukaryota; kingdom Metazoa; phylum Arthropoda; class Insecta; order Lepidoptera; family Noctuidae; genus Noctua; species Noctua pronuba. The sequence continues at coordinate 12,509,839 of LR999902.1, forward strand.
CCAAATTCTTCGTTCCAGGGACCACTGGTCGTTGGTTTTTTCCAGCTCGTCTCGTCTCTCGTCTCATCTCCTGCGCGTCGCCTTCTGGCTGTGTCAGGGCTCCACATCGTGGTTATTTTAGCCCACAGAAGAACAACACACAAAAACAAGAAAATACAAGATTTAAAAAAGTCATGTTTAAGAATGGTTTTAAGATGATGATGGCTTCATCTTATCCCATTTCATTTGGGGTCTTGGCAACATATTTGTATGTTATTTTACGACTACAAGAATTTTAAGAATAGATTAATGCTTCCATTTTCATCTATCCACGCTAAGGCTGTGGATAGATCGATAGCCATTTGGTTTGACCAAATCTTTATAAGGAGACGTCCAAGGTCCAGTTTTCTTTTACTAGTTAGCTGACTAGCTGTTTAATAAAAAACAATATTAATAACCATGAAACCAGTAGTCCCACGTATAACTATTAAATTGTACAATATAATATCGAGCCATTTCCTACCGTCGGAATTCTAAATGTCAATATCATATTCCATAGTATCCACTTACGAAATTCCAGTTATGAAAGGCGTTACACTGTTGATCTAGTGTCACTTGAGTATCGAATTTGTGGTCAGAATATTGGCCACTAACAAAAAAAAAAACGATTCGAGTTGACAACTGGCCTAATATGGTCGATGACATTTCTGAATCGGCGACCGCAACGAAACCTGTATATAATTAAAATAATTTTGACAACCCATTTAATTCTCGGATTATCGTACTGTGGACATGTCATTTGCTTGTGAAATGTGGATGTACGTACTTGTAAGTGAGAATGTAATTTTTATTTTATTTTCACACCTGCTGTCCTGTATGTTAACAGCTTAATTAAAATCTTAATTTCATCCGTTCATTCATTTACTGACTGTCAATGCTCAGCTTATACTGCTGGACTGAGAAGCAGAACAAAAAGAAAATTATTCTCGTCTATGAGATGAAAGTATGTGTGGAAGTTTTTCATTTTTTCCCAAGGAAAATCTCATCGGAGAAGCAGTCAGTCGTTACGGTCGACCAATTTTCAACCTTATTAATTAAGGCATAAGGGTGAAAAGTGGCAGACCATCAGTTAACTCGGTAGTACATACAGAAGGAACAAAATTATTCCTTCGAAAAGATTCGACAGTTAACAAAAACGAAATTGAACGTAGACATCATCATCATCATTCACATCCTGAATTCACGCACTGCAGGGTATAGTCTTCTCTTTTCTCCAATCTCCACATTCCTGTGCCAGTCTCATCTAGGTTTTTCCCCCGATGGCTACTATGTCGTCTGCCCATCTCGCCGCCGTAAATGTGTAAACCAACGCAGACATAAGCTCCTAAAATTAAATCAATGATTTGGGAAATACGGAATCAAAATTCACCCACAACTATCGTACGACTGTCCATCTTGCTACGATCCACGACTGATTATCCCCAGTGCTATTTCCAAAATGTTTCACACGGACCAAAAACCGCAGATGAGCGGATAAAATCTTGTCACGTTTGGTGGACTGTCAAAATTGTGCTCGATTTGCTTTCGGTTTGATTCAATGTATGGACAGCTATCCGCCTAATTAATTAGGCTCATCACAAAAAAGGCAATAAGCGATTTTGATCCAATAAATACCTGAGTTTGTTTTGTTTATTATATTGGACATTGAATGATGTTGGTTTTATACAAGTATGTGTTGGAAAGACCTACCAAAGTGCCTATAGTCATGTAAAACTCGCTCTTAAAGCGTTTCTGATTTCTAAAATGACTAAATATAACATAAAATCAGGCCTGTAATCCCCGAAGGGTTAGGCAGAGGTGTACCTTATAGTACACCCACATTCCACCAGTTATGTTTAAATCCCATGTAATAGGGGCCGAGCCTTTTAGCATCAACCGGGCACAAATCTAGCCTCCGTGGCTGCTACTAAGAAATTTGCAAATACACTTTGACCGACCTGGGAGTAGAACCAGGTACCTCAACAGTCGCGCTTGGGGCCACTGGACCAACGAGCAGACTTTTAACATGATTGAAATTAACAAGAACAAGACAGACAGTTTTTCGGTAGCTAATGGCAGTCCGAAACATTATAGACTTTTCCACCCTCGTTAACGTTTATAGAATGTCACTTCATCTAGACTCTCTGGGGTAAAAAGCTCTCTCAACATTCAAATAAAAACTAAAAGAAATGTTCGCGCTAAAGACCTTTATAGCTTTACCGGGAAGGTTAACTTTAGCTTTGAAAAAGACGTGTACATTAAATTAATTTTGCAAAAATGTAAGCATTTTAAAGCGAGCCAACAATAAAAGGTAACGCAGTGCCGTTTTTACTTAATAATTTTAATTTGAAACAGCGTTGTTTGCGGACACAAACAATGATATTAGAACAGGACAAAGCGTGGCGACAAATTAGTTTATTTTGAATGAAAAGTACGAAGTTAATTAAGATAATGATGTTAATTTTCATTTGAATGCTGAAGTAATCAATCTTTTAAATAAAAGATTCCACAGGGTGTAAACGGACCTTCACGAAGCCGGCAACCAAGCATTCTGTACATCAAACTAAGTAACTTTATGCAAAAAATTTTGCTGGGGAACGACTTTTTTTTTGGGGTGATAAATTACGTTTTACGGTAGGACTCAATGAAACGCACTCAGAACATTATGCTGATGGATGGATTGAATAGCACGGGGGTCGTGGAGGTGTTTCAAGTAAAAATCTTACTTTAAAAACATGTATTTAAAAAAACTTATGAAAAAGTTGGAACTTTGACCCCCAATATCTCCGTAACTAGAAGGTACCCAGGTATGGTCTAGAACAAAAAAATGATCGCATTGACGGGGAGTACAAGTGCCTTTCGGCTTCGTTAAGGGTCTTTTTACACCCTTTATACAGCCAGTAACAATGTCGAAATAGATGTAGAGAAAGACATTAAAACAAACTACAGTACTATTAATTCACATACCAAATCAAAGCTTCACTACAACTTTGTGATAGTCCCAGCAATTTCACTTTATCAGCATAATCTCACTGAGCTTATACGAATAATTTGTTGGGAACGGCATTATCCATGCACATTTGACTGAAGATATAAACGTAAAGTAGGCCGATCATAAGTGCGAATCACCTTTAGTATAGCCATGCGATGCAATGCGATTGAAGAATGCAGTTTACTAGAAGGTGCAGACGAATAAGTGGGTTATGATTGTAACAAAAAAACCGTAGTAAATAATTGTAGCACAGGAAGTTTTGACAAAAAAATGTGTATGAATATTTGATTTGTGCTGACTCCAGAACGGTTGGAACCGTGGAAGTTTCTGAGACAAAATCCATCTCAACTGAGAGGCTCGACGTATCTTTGTTAATATACCTAAATTAGTTAAAGACCCTTTTTTTGTATAGGAAATCATCATCAGTGGGAGGGACTGTCAGATTTTTACTGACTAAAACCCATCCATGTTCTTTCTTTGCCCTTTGTGTTCCAGAGCTGCGGTTTCTCTTTCGAACAGAACAACCCAATTACGTCTACATGACAAGCAACGATAATCAACAGATCATCATTTGACGACGACATCATAATACATTTTGCATCTTCCCTGACATCTTTAACATTCACTTCATTGGCATCACCATTATTACAGTTAAAGTATTCGTAATCATACTCATCTGCAATCTTATCACTCTTACGTTCAATTCCAGCTACACATAGTTTCGAAACCAATTTCCAGTAGTCAATTTCGCGCGTTTCGTGCCATAGAAACGAACGACCAATAAGCTTAGACCTCGCATTCGTCGTACACCCATATTGTACGTACAAACGACTAGATACCAAGCTTCATATTCCCAGTGTAATCTGATCTCTCGGAGTACAAACAGTTCGAATAGAACGAAGTCAGGTTATACTGGAAATGAACAGTTTCATGTGTCGTCGGGTGTACTTACGAGCGCAGATAACTATGCATTCTCATGACAATATGTGTACCTATTTCCTTACCACTGAATAGGTTATTGGAAAATTATATTGAGAAATGATGACAGGTAAATAGTGTTTGTGGAATTGGAATGCGATTGTGATCTTAAGCGCCGAAATGAATGGTATTGTGCTGTTTAATAAATATGAATTGGAGTGAATTTATGAAGGATTCTACTACTATACTTCTTTAGCAATAAACTATTGTTCTGCCTAATAAATATCTTTATAGTGTGTTAAGATAAGTTATATATACACGGCGTAAAAGGTCCCTTCACGAAGCCGTCAACCATGCATTATGTATGTTAAACTAAGTAACTTTACGCAAAAAATATTGCTGGGACACGACTTTTTATTTTTTGGGGTGGAAAATCACGTTTTACTGCAGGACTCAATGTAACGCACTCAAAACATTGTGGTGATGGATACATTGAATAGTACGGGGGTCGTGCAGGTGTTTACAGTAAAAAACTTACATTCAAAACATGTATAAAAAAAAACTTGTAATAAAGTTGGAACTTTGACACCCAATATCTCCGTAACTAGAAGGTATGGTATGGTCTAGAACAAAAAAATGATCGCAATGACGGGGAGAACAAGTTCCTTTCATTAAGGGCCTTGTTACACCCTTTATATTATATTTTGCGTTCTATTGTTTATAACCTTTTGCCCGCGGCTTCGCTCGCGTGGATGTCGGAACCTATGCCACAGAAACGTACTACCGAGATATCAGCCTACCCTATGTCCTAACCCAGGCCATGGAATATTCAAGAGCAAAATTTCATCAAAATGCGTACAGTTGTTATATCGTTAAGGCGTGACAAACAAATAACTCAGTTTCACATGATAGTTAGGATGATGATCTTATATATCTAAAACTAGATTAACAGAAACAGTTGTTTCTGAAACGGAATTCGACTCCCGGATACAGAATGAATTATTTAAACAACTTTATTACACTAACTATGTTGTAAAATTCGATAATTTCGGTAATAAACAGACATCGCCATCGAACGAGGATAATCAGACCAGTTTGTAAAAGCTTTATATTTTCACTGATTGATTATAATTGGTCAACGAATGATTTCACATAAATTAATAGCAATTAATTAATCTTTCTTGAACGTTAATTGATTGACAATGGTATTAGCTTATTTTGATTTATATCTTTTAGGTTTGTTTATTTCGTCGGGTCGATCTTTAGGATGAGCCGTGCTTGCCTAGGTTGTTCTGTGGATGGGTGACCACCCATTACATACCGAGTTTCCTCCGTGCCTCGGAAAGCACGTTAAGCCGTTGGTCCCGGGTGTCATTTGTAGATCTTTGACAGTCGGTAGGTAGTCAGTGGCCCAAAAAGTCTGACAACCAGTCTTACCAACGGATATCGCATTACGCAGTACTAACTGGGTTGTGGAGGTCAGATAAGCAGCCGCTCCATGTAAAATACTGGTATTCAGCCGACCCCAATATAGTTGGGAAAAGGCTAGGCAGATGAGGTTTGTTTGTTTTAAAACCAACGACCAGTGGTCCACATTAGCCCTGGATACAACTGGAAGTCATGGGGAGAGCCTTTGCCCAGCAGTAGGATAACGTTGGCTGGTTTGTAGGATTCATCTTAGCTAATCAAAAGATAACATGGTTAATTAGTCCAGCTTTTCCATAGCAACATCATTTCCTAGGCCTTTTCCTAACTATGATAGGGACGGCTCCCAGTCTAACTGTAGGACTTCCAGACTTCCCATCAGCGGAACGACTTCGACAAGCGCTGCTTAACCTTGAAGGTTGACGCATTAAGCTGTCATTATTTAGTCACGCGCTAATTGCAATGAATTTGTTTGGTCAGTGTGAAATTTACACTCAAACTTTTTTCCAATTAAAGCGTTCTGGTTATTGCCCAGCATTTATAATACAGTTTCCAAAATCATGATTATCTGTGGAATGCAATGATGCTTCTGTACTTACTACGCCTTTAATTGGATTCTGGTCAAACCGTAAGTATTTTGCCGAACTATATCCATTCAACGGTTCTCACATCGTCAAGTCAATTTTAAAGCACTGTACAGTCACGAGCACCAATATGTATACACTTTCCTAAATTTAAAAGCAACTTTCGCGAGAAATAACGATTGTAACTTGGAGATAGGATCTTTTTCATAAACATATGAGTTCCAGAATACTATATTCTTAACAAAATGAAATTTTAATCAAAACAGTAGGAAAAAAATACTTTTAAATGTTGTTAAGTGTTTACATATTGGTGCTCGTGACTGTATAAGCTTCTGCATATAAAATTTAATATGTTTACAAAATTAAAAGCAATTTATAGGACGTTGCACTCATTTAGCGACCGTGACAAAGAAGCTGACGCAAATTTTAAATCTGTATTTTAACACTCCGAAGTAAACGGTCCTTATGTTTATGTTTAAGACAAGATAATCTTCATTCCTGTCTCGTGTTGTAAAGTTAATCTTAATTGGTGAGACAGCCTGCCAAAACTTTTTAAAATAATTAATCCAATTTCTTACACATGTAAAGTGTAAACAGACTCTTCACGAAGCCGTCTATAAAGCATTCTGTACATCAAACTAAGTAGGTAACCCTTTACAAAAAAATTGCCGGGAGCGACTTTTTTTTTCGGATGAAAATGACGTGTTACGGTAGAACTCAATGTAACGTACTCAAAACATTGTGCTGATTAATGCAGTAAATAGTTATGGTCATGGAGTTATTTAAAATAAAGTTATAACATTAAAAACTTTTATATTAAAAACTTAACCTCAACTTAAAATATTTCCGTAACTAGAAGGTTTCTCAGGTATGGTCCAGCACAAAAAAAACTATTGCAATGACGGGGAGAACCAGTGCCTTTCAGTTTCGTTAAGGCTCTTTTAACAAACATTTTTTCGATCATGTCAGCTCATTGTACTTTAGCAGATCTTTAAACATCTGCTTTCATAACATCACGCTTTAATTCCGTGAAAGGTTGGACAGAGGGCTAATACATTGCAACATTTTGCCAGTTATTTTGTTTAGTGTTGTTTCCACTGCTTATTCTGGCAACACATATTTCGATTGCTACATACGATTGGTCCGAATTTATTTCATCATACTAATATTTAGTAATGTATGACAGGTATTTACAGATTCTTCCTACTTAAGATCTTCCACAGTAATTCCACCTTCTCATTTTTAACTTGCAGCTAGCTCTAGAAACATTTTAAATTTCATCCAGTTTGGCTTTGTCAACCTACATTTGTGTTCTTCAATTTAATATTCAAATCTATTTCACACACTACATCTTACAACTTGAACCAAAGCAGGTATTAACAACATTTTATACTAAATTGCGCGTACGTAGCGCTCATACGTCACAAACATCGCGCGAACACGCGATAGGGCGTGATTCATGTGTCCAGCGCGCGTCCGACTTATCGCGCGTTTAATTGGGTGTTACGGGCCCCGTCACTCAAGATAATCCTTAAACGGTATCGCGTTTCGAGATCGAAGTATCAGCTGCTGGTAATATTATGTGCGAGGTTCGGAAATTGGGGTGAAATAATAATTGAACTTTCATCTGATACCGATCAACGTTTTTGGTGACGTTTTTAATAATACCTATTTCAATCGTGTCAAAGATCGTCGCCATCTTTATAATTTAAATTTAAACCTGCATTTCGACATTCATAGACAAAATTACTTTTTTTCTAAAAGTGGACCAGTTCCCATCAAAACAAAAAAGTTTTCCATACACTTTTAGAGTTTGTGTTCAAGATAGATTTTAATTTTTCATCCATTTTTCTTTTATGTTTATGGCTTAGGTAGAGGTGTACCTAAGTAGTACACCCACATTTCGCCAGTTACGTTTAAGTCCCATGTAATAAGGGGCGAGCCTATTCCCATCAACCGGGCACGAGATCAGGTTCCGTGGTTGCTACTGAAAAATTCCTGATGGAAAATTCCAATAGCACTTTGCCCGACCCGAGAATCGAACAACACTTAATGTTCAGCAGTCGCCCTTGCGACTACCCAACCAACGATGCCGCCCTGGTAGAGGTTTTCCTTTATGTGTTTTCCTTTTGTTGTTACTTAGGTAGTCATCCATTTCCAAATGTCAAAGAGAGTTCTTATTAGTCAGCATGTAGGCATTCTTGTTACTGGTAGGCAATATACAAAACTCATAATGAACCCTTTCTTTGCAGTTCAAGAAATGCTTGAAGCGATTGTAAACAAGCCTTTGTGGTTAACAATTGCAATTCTGGGTAAATTGCAACAGCTGTTGGCCTTGAAGGCACTATTATTTGCCAACTGACAATCCATATTTTTTCATTAAGCCAGATGAGTGATCAAATAATTAACTGTTACGACCTATACGTCAAAATGTTCATGTATTATTAGTATAAAGGGTGTAAAAAGATCCTTAAAGAAGCCAAAAGGCACTTATTCTCCCCGTCAATGCGATCGTTTTTTTGTTCTAGACCATACCTGGGAACCTTCTAGTTACGGAGATATTGAGGGTCAAAGTTCTGTTTTTTTTACAAGTTTTTTTTTTTAAATAAAATTTTTAAGGTTATAACTTTACTTTAAATACCTCCATGACCCGTTAACTATTCAATGCATCCATAAGCACAATGTTTTGAATGCGTTACATTGAGTTTTACCGTAAAAGGTTATTTTTCACCGCAAAAAAAAAGGCTTTTCCCAGCAATAATTTTTGTGTAGGGTTACTTAGTTTGATGTACAGAATGCTTGGTTGACCGCTTCGTGAAGGGTCTGCTTACACCCTGTATATTCAGTTTGTCTCTGTTCATGTCAAATCTAAAAGAAGTTCTCAATAACATGAACTCTTTTTGGACAGCTTTTAACTTTGTACAAAGCACAGGTCTGTTGTGTAGACTGTACTCGGAGAGTGTGCGCAGGAGCTCCACGATCTGATCCCAATATCACCTTTTTACCACCGGACTAGCAAACGTACTGCGGAGTACCATCCACACTTGGTTGATATCCCGGCGAGTCGTACTCAGCGCTTCTCATCCACGTTTATTATGCGCACAGCCAAAGTGTGGAACTCTCTGCCGGCATCTGTGTTCCCTGCCATTTTTAACCCATCTGCCTTCAAAACAAGAGTGAACAGGCATCTTCTGGACTCGCTCGTTCCATCATAGACCTCATCTATCGCTTTCCATCAGGCGTGATCGAGGTCAAGAGCATGCCCATTTCGATAAAAAAATAAATTAAAAAAAAAACTCAATTCGCATTTTTTTATAAAATAACGAGGTTACAAGAAATGATTTTCTGTCAAAAAGCAAGTAGAGAAAAATGTAGGTCTCAACTCTTCGAAACCGGGGAACCCTATCAACGCGAACCGACAGTAATTGACAGCTCGGCCGATTCCATTTATTACTAGTTTTTGCTTTTACTTTCTGAATTTTTAATTTAATTGGCACTTGATAAAATCATTTAAGGTTTTTTTTGCTATTTATAAAAAATATAGAGATGGAATTCTATTGCTAAAAATGAATCATCTTATTTTATAATTGAAATAAATAAGGGATAATGTCGAATGTTATTAAGTCTTATTAGCAGCGATAAAGATAATATTATAAGCTGGGGACGGGTCGGTAAAATTTTATGACTGTATTAATATTGAATAGATTTTATACAGTGTTCGCGTAGCCATTACCTCGCCTGTTCTCTTCAAATTTATAGTTTGTTAACATCTTATACTAGTATTTTAAAGGATAACAAAATAAAACGTCCCTAACAATATCGGATAAAGCTATTAATTATTTACCATCAATCATTACAATTTTATAGCAAGGATGTTATATAGTTTTACAATAATCCATATCTAATAAGAAAACAGATAAAGTCACATCAAAGTTCCGTGTAAAATAGACTGATGTTTTTACGACAGCCATAAAATGGTCTTATAGTTTTAAGTTCAGCATCTCGGCTAACAAATTGCGTTTTATTAGGGAATGAAGCGTTTACGACAGTTGATATATATGAGCATGAATAAATGTACAAAGTTTATGGAAACTATCGTTGATGATTTTGTTTGGGAAGATAACTTTGTGGCATACCCGCGTCCGATGTGGATATTGAAGTGCGAACTTTCGTGTGATAAGAATTTATGAGTGTCAACCAGTATTTGCCTACAATGTAGGGCATTGTTCAACTTCAAACTTTATTTACTACTCCACCAACTTTGTTTTGGCTATTTTAAACTCTATTCCAAAGTACACAAGCTTGAAAACGTACGAATAAAAAAATAATAAAACTGATTCGAAAGCTAGGATATTTTAAATAAGAACAACACTAACACCAGACCAAATTAAATGACTAAACAAATATAGAACTTAAATAAAGAGTCATCAAACTTTTTATCAAATATTATTATCGTTCCGCGGCCGCGCGACCAACCCATCTTCGCGATCGTACCGCTAAATTACACACCAAGGGTCCATAGTACCCCATTACGGAGGAAATGCGCACTAATGCATCTCATTCTCTATTTGTCAAATTATAGACCGCTGCGTGGTAGTAATCTCACGAAATAAGATAATGGCATCGGTGAGAGTGTGTCGTGAGTGGATTTTTGGCTCGTTAAATGACGGACATCTGATATTTGCAATAGAGGTGAAAGTTCTTGGGTTAGGTTACAATAGAAATTAACATGATTGGGGTATCAATTACCTGTTTTGAGAGTGATGCAATATTAGAATGGGACGAGAGAATAACTGGATTTTATATTGATTAGGTATGACATCATATTGAGGAGCTCGGGGCATAATAATAACAGCCGCTCGGGTCGATCTTTAAGCCGTGCTTAACTAGGTTGGTGTGTGGATGGGTGACCGCCCATTACGTACCGAGTTTCCTCCGTGCCTCGGAAAGCACGTTAAGCCGTTGGTCCCGGCTGTCATTTGTAGATCTTTGACAGTCGTTAGGTAGTCAGTGGCCCAAAAAAGTCTGACAACCAGTCTTACCAAGGGGTATCGTATTACCCAGTACTAACTGGGTTGTGGAGGTTAGATAGGCAGTCGCTTCATGTAAAATACTGGTATTCAGCTGTATCCGGTTAGACTGGAAGCCGACCCCAATATAGTTGGGAAAAGGCTAGGCAGATGATGAGGTATGACATCATATTTTTCTTTGTAAAGTCAAACTCCATTAGTGTCAGTTTGGTAAGTGAAAACTACAAAAAAGAAGTAGCACACATTAGACAGTGATTTGTGTAGTTATGAATAAGCTCACTTAGGTATACAAAGGAGAAAGGATTTAAATATGAACGTGATATTTCTACTTAATGCCATAATGTCTCATTATATTGTCCATTTATGTCCGCAATCATAATAGGTCCGCTTAGAAAGCGTTCACCGTGTACAGGCTATCACATAAAGGTTACTTTTAAAAAATACAATGAACTACCGTTTACATTTACATACAAAAGGTAATCAGATAATTTATTATTAACGTTTGAATTACTTTCAATCTTTTTGATGGTTATGTTGTACTTATTCGGTACGGTAATGTGCATTACAAGAATAAATAAATAAAAAGTAATGCTACAAAATACTTTATAGGTACAGCCATAAAAAATGCAGCTATAGTTTTTTGATAAAAATAATAGCTTCACAATTACAACAGCAAAAGTACATAAATACACATGAATAATAGTACACGCCTGTCAACGGATTATTTATCCAATTATTTCCCTTAATTACTCTAAAAAAAGGGCGAACTCGACTGTACCACAGCCATTAGCATACAAACAGTACTACCGAAGATATACGAGATAAATTGTCAAGATAAGGCAGCGGTGAAAGAAGTACAGGCTGGCGTAATTACTAGTCGGCCGCGTCTAGGTGTAAAAGACCGCGTAAATCGCTTCGCTCGGATAAAATTTCCCGTCGTCATTTGCAGGGTTGGGTGTTACAACTGTCATAATTCTATGCGGTTGCGAAGTGTGGTTGCGCGTTATTAGTGTTTGAAATTAATTTTATTATACCGGTAATAACTTTAGACAAGTACACGGAATCTAATTTTGTTGCGAAGCAATTTATTCTTGTTCCTTTAGATTAAGTTTGTTGTGTTTTATTTAAATGCAAATTTTAATGTCTTTACAAGTACACGGACACATGGCAATCACCATGAAAGATGGCCGTAAGTACCTACTATATGTAAGTTTGTTGCATGCAAACAGCTTTATGAGCATGTGATACGTTTTCCGTTACAATATACAATAAGTAAAAAAAACCCTGCGAAAGGGGCATATAAGTATACCAATGACATTGCCAAATACAATAAGAAACAAAATATTCATGAAAGAAAAAATATTAATAAATTCTAAAATGCATGATTTTAGTCCGAAATTACCATCGTTTCCCTAAAATCTAAGAAACTTTTAAAACATGACCACCATCTTCGTCATAAGTATGTTCGATTGTCAATTGTTTTTTTTATGACGTCACTAACCGGGAAGCGAACGCTTGCGCCCTCATGTTGCCATATAAGTTTCGGGTATTTTTTTTTACTTGTTTTGCAAAAGGATTACATAAATAGAATCTAATCTATAAAGAATAGATTCTATTTATGTAATCCTTTTATAATGCCCTCATAATGCCCTCACGAATCAGACAGGTTTTTTTAAACATATTGTATAAGAATTTTAAATGAAAAAAAAAAAATAAGTACTTCTTTTCGTTTTTACTCACACAGACAAATGTAAACTCGACGATCGAGTTGCGTAATCGCTTTACCAATTTTGACAACACATCCTTTCAAGAAATTTTAAAATTTATTCAGGTTTAAACTGTGGATGGCTATAAGAGTAGAGGAATACCAAGGAAACGATGGATGGACTAAGTGAAGGATGATATGGTAAGAAAGAAAGTGAGAAAGAAGTGTCTGATGAGATGGAATAACGGCAGGAGAATGATGTTTAAAGTTGAAACTGTCTACTTAATTACTGTCACTGACAAAAGACCTCAAGGAACTACTCAACGAAAACGATTGTGAAGAAGCCAAAAATGTGAAGATTGACTTAAAGAGCGTTTGTCACTTGTCTATGCACTCTAGTTGGTTTATGAAGTGAAAGTGTCACTTCAAGTCAGGGTGTTAACACAGCACTGAGGTCGACTTTCCATACAATTTTTTTAATAGCCTGTTTAAGGATATTTCGAAACACCTAGTTGACGCTTCCCGTGACCCAAGGGCTGGCTTACTTTGGCCAGAGGCTAAGTGTTGCCATACAAAGGGGCAACGCCGCCAGTCTCTTGGGCACATTACCAGCTGACAGCGTTGAGGAGGGGTTTTTTGATGCCCTTTTATTGTTTTTTGTTAATTAGTTTAATAGTTTTTTAATTAATAATGTATTTAGTTAGTTTACTTTAAAAAAATAAAGTTATTTCTTATTTGTTTAATACAGAATTACATTAAGTTTTCAACCTTCAATCCGTCCTCTAGTTATGTCACTCGACACCCACAAACAGATCGTGTATCAGACTATCAACTCACTCTCAAGCAAGAGTCGAAATTAAATTAATTAAGAAAATTACTTTAAACCTAATTACGAAAGAGAATCGTGTTTCGTCTCGGTGAATAATAAGATGTTGGTAGCAAGGTGAGATGGGGGTGTAACATAAATACATATACCTACGTAAATTGTAAAGTTGTGATGGAAATTCTGGAGAAACAATTGGTATTTCAAGATTTTGTGTGGAGAATTTCAGTTTGAAGTAGCAGGGACAAAATATGGAAAAAGGAATGTAATATAGAAGTACCACAACTGACTAAAATCGGAAAGAAGGAACCCATTAGACCTGAATAGTATAGAAATTACAAAAGGTACAGTCACGAGCACCAATATGTATACACTATTCTAAATTTGAAAGAAATTTTCGCGAGAAATAACGATTCTAACTTGGAGATTTCTTTTGCATTTGATTTGATCTTTTGCATAAAAATATGAGTTCCAAAATACTATGTTCGTAACAACATGAAATTTTAATCAGAACAGTAGGAGAAAAATTCTTTTAAAAATTGTGTTTACATATTGGTGCTCGCGACTATACACCTAGTGCTGTTTCTCTATCATGCACAATAATATAAGTACTTAGGAATCAATGTTTTGGTTTGTATTGCAGTTATACCTACATAAACATTGATAAAATGGAAGTATTAATGGTGTTTTATTCTTGACTGTAGTTGTCCTATTTGTAGGCTTTTTACGCTACGTAGCCGACGCATGGTTATAGTTAAACTTTTTTCACGGACGAGACTTAATAACTATCTTCCGTTATTTCAAGTTGAATAATAAACTTGTCAAAATAAACTACAAATAAAAACTGGGCACAGATCCGATGGCCATCAATAAATGAATTGTGACCGGAAAAGGGGTGTACCGTATCGCCATCAGCCTTCCACACTACTGGAAACAGACGTGTGTTTTTAAATTCTGTTTGTAGATAACGGGTTTGAAACCTGTCATTATTTGTGCATTATTGCGAACGCGATGCCAAACACTTCGTTACTATGGCTACGTGTTAATTAAATACTCATTGTCTGCCTTGATATGCCGAAAAAGGTAGCGCTTTGTTTTCCATCTCTTCGTGATGCGTTATCTGATCATTTGAAATGATATAAAAGTCAATTATACATTTTTTTTCTGTGCACATTTCTCAATGATGATGATTCAAATAATTAATCTATACTAATCTTTGGGGGCGGCCTTTGCCCAGCAGTGGGACTTACAAGGCTAAAAAAAAAGAAAAAACTTTGACATAATAAGATGGTTTGATACTGGACAAAACAAGACTTTTTAACCCAATAAAATTCAGAAAGACAATAATTCTGACGTTAAAGGTCATAATGACAAAGCTGTCAGCCTCCTGAACACATTTCCCATTGACTGAGATACGGTAACGTTTCTAAACACGTCTGATACATACACATATTTTTAGTTTGTAATATGAACTCTTTGAACTATGCTCAATAGATGTGAAATTCAAAAAACCAGTGATTCACCTGACAATAATTCGGTGTCACCCTCAACTATTTCTATAAGTGTTTTGATTTCTCAACCTCCAACCATTCTTCATAGTAACAAAATCTAACAAAAACACCTGCATCTAACATAAAATCAATAACATAACATGTTGCCTACCAGGCGCACAGACATTAGAAAGAGTAATCAAAATAAAATTATATTTATTCGAAGTGATAGTCGTGGATTCGGTTCCGGTCTTAATGGGCGCCCGGCAGGTGGCGGCGCGTGGAGACGAAGAAATATTATACAGTGTAGTGTCAGACTACTGGGTGGGGTTCCGTGTGCTTGATTTAATGAGGATGGTGATAATGATTTTTTTAAATAGCTAAGTGAGAAAGGAAGCGCTTACGCAGATATGTTTAAGTGTGGTTACAACTGAAAACATCATCATAATCATCTTCCTGCTTTTGTACTTATTCCATATGAAAATTGTTTTTAATAAATTGACAGTTAAATACACCATAGTGACCAAACGTTTTCTTCTACTTACTACCATTTTTATTTAAAAAATAAGAAGTTCATAACAGGTGTTGCTACAAATTATGAAAAGTACGGTAGTTGGTGGGTCCCCAAAAATATTTCAAGTGACCAAAACCGAACACATTTAATAACAACAAGGACGGAACCCTAATAAAGTAGTCGATTCACTCAACGTCGACGCCGAGTGTGACCGATTTGACATCACGTCAACGACACCTGCGGAGTACGTTTGTTTTACTTATATTTACACCAGCTGCCCAATTTATGTGGCCCTGGTACATTACAACCGGTATTAGTACATTAATGATGGCGAGATTTTCATAAATATATACATTTTTCATATTTTATGTTTCTGTTAGGTAATATTTGAATATTTCTAGGAATAAATTGCACGAATTTGAGACATTATTGACATAAATATGACGAAATCGCGTTGATATTACTAAAACTGCAGAGATGCAATATTATGTAAACAGCAGACTAATGTTTCAATATTATAATTGTTGCTGCAACCGCAATCATCGAAGTATAGACTCGACTATACATTATTTTAGACTGCACAGTCGCTACTATGAATAGAACGTCCTGCTTATATAGTAGCAGACTAATTATTATTACCTGGATTGATAGCAATAGCCTATTATACAGTGTTGAATGTACTGTTAACGCCAATGTCCACTAGATTACTTTCTATTGTAATATGTAGTACCTAAAGGTCAATTCCATAAGGAACAGTGTTATCCTTGGCACACATCATTTTACCGGTGACTGGATAGAGACATTGTAAGATTTGGGTACAATTAAAAAAAATAAGATTAACTTAATGCCAGTTAAATTACTGGTTTGGTAAAATACCGTAGCAGAAATTCTCTCTGAACTTTTATCGAAAATTCTTTCAACAAATTACCGTAGCGAAACTAAAGACAGATTTTAAAGATCACTTACAGTTATGTGCAGTTGTGAAACATACCGTTACATTTACTTCATACAAATCGTCCAACTTTAATAATCAACACAAAATTGTAACCAACTTACTAAGATCTCTACTAACTGAATGGCTTCGAATGTTCTAGCGAAGATTTTAAATGTATGGAAGTTCAGATTAGAGTGGTGTCGTTATGACAACCATAACATTCAATCAGTCAAGTTCATTATAAACAAACGACTGGGATTAATACAACCAGCGTCACGGTTGCTTGTTTATACAAAATTTATAATAAACATCAAAAATTATGTGGCAGTTTACCATATTTAAATTTTTACGCTTTAAATTAATGAAGTATATTAACGACTCTACTCAGAAAGGGTCAATTATATAAAAAGTTTTTAACACAAATATTTCTATTCACATAAAGATGGTTAGGTTTAATTCACACTATAGTGACATTACCATTAATGGCGAATCAAAATTCAGTAAGTATGGAAAAATTCTCCATCGAGAAAAGTACCGCTTTTGTGAATTATCGCTTAAATTGACGGCGCGGTTGGCGCAGTGGCTGAGCGATTGACTGCTGCGCTGCGTGTCGCGGGTTCGATTCCCGTACGGAACAAATATTTGTATGGCCTACAGGTAGTTGTTCTGGGTCTGGCTGTTTGTGTATGTGAGTTTAAATTCTGTAAAAGCACCCACGATACAGGAGAAACTCCTAGTGTGGGGCAACGTTTTTATAAAAAAAAAATACGTTTATCAAACCGTCGTTTTAGCTTTTAGAATTGAATGTTAAATCTACCGAATACGTGGAACTTCACTTAACTCTGCATAAACATTCAAGGTGTCGTAAAAATGTCGGGGAAATAAGCTCAAACATTCAAATTGCTGTAAGTACTAAGTTTATTTTATTGAGTAAGTACCGGATTTTCTTTAGGGTGTTAAGCTTTTTCGCTGTAAAATACTTGTTAATGTTTACGGCTTAATATGCTTCCGGTCATGTGGTATGTGGAAATAATCACGTTTTCTTTGGGTTGGGTTGGCGACCGTACTAGAACTTCAAGCTCGGTGATATTAGCGTTTATGCCCGTAAATGGTACCCCCATTTACGGGCATATTATTCCTCAAAGCGCAACTATTTTTAAGCGCAACTAAATTGTTCCTCAAACGCAACCATGATGAAATATATCGTTAATAAGTCCATCATACCCATCTTTATTTTTCATCATGGTTGCGCTTTGAGAAACAATTTAGTTGCGCTTAAAAATAGTTGCGCTTTGAGGAATACCCCCGTAAATGCACAGAGAATTTTGTATTGACATTATTGCCATCTGATAAATCTGAACCTCTTTGAGCATTCTGAGATCTTTTCTTCATGCTAGCTCCTTTCATGTAGTGGTATTGTAGTATATCATAAATAATAATAATTTAGCGAAGTTATTTTGGCCAATAGCTTGTCGAGCATACGACAGACAAGGCCAGCCCAGTCCCACTTCAGCTTAGCGGCTTTTTGAGCAACGTCAGTAATTTGTGTTTACTCGGCAGGAGCTGGCGGAACGAGCTGGGCAGAACCAACGACCACTGGTCCACATTGACCCTGGATCGAAAGATTTGGAGGTCATGGGGGGAGGCCTTTTCCCAACAGTGGGATAACACAGGCTCACAGTAACAGTAGGGAAGTTAAGCTAGAGGAACCACAACCCCAGAAAAATCTATAAAAACCATAAAAAACATACAATATCAAACCAGCCACCGACACAATATAACTCATTTACGAAGAAAACACAAATGAAACAGTTAACTAACGCAACATAAAGGAATAAACGGATGAATTGGCACGTTACAGCCCCCACACCTATTTGGCATTACGAAAAATATGTCTTCTTGCATGCGACCAATTGCAAGTCACGCCCTGTCCCCTTTTGAGTCAACGATCGAAAATTATGACCTTTTAGGGTGATGTCAGGGAAATATTGTGTTACAGGTTTGGTTTTATTATGTTTTATGGCCTGACTATTATATTTTTGAATGGAGTTCTTTATGTGAGCGCGCGCTGTTGTAATTTTTAATGTGGTTTTTTTTTTTTTTATGTTTTATGTCCTATTTTATAGAGTAATTGTGTTTGTTCCCCTACTTTTTTTTGCAGTTGTACCACTGAAATTGTGATCGTGTTTTAATCAAGTAAAAGTTTGGTCTCCAAGTCAAAACATAGAGGTCAGTTGTATAGCTACAATTTCTACTACCACCAGACTATAATACGAATTAGCTCCAAGTAAACATAGACAATCGACTTCAAGGCAGTTAAGAAAAGGCTAAGCAGAGGTCAAATAAGTCTGTGGAATTCACTGCCAACTTCTCTGTTGCCTGATCATTATAATCTGATTCTGAATCTATTCAAAGTTTGAGTGAATTAGTTTCTTCTAGGCAAGCGTGCTCCACCCTAAGCCGCGTAGTATAAAAAAAGAAAAAAAAAGAACATTCTTATTTAAAAAAATCCGCTACCTCATCCGCTATTCTCCCCTAACATAAACACAGCCTTAACGATTTAGCCTCACGCCCGCACTCTTGAGACCGACTGGAAAACGCTAACAAGCCATTCATACAGTTTTTTCTATAAACGAGTTACGCAAAATAAAGAAACAACCCTCTAATGACTTATATAATTATTCATAATTGGACACTTAGGCGATTTAGTTTGAGTGGAGTTTGTTTAGGCGCTAATTTGGAACGCAAATTCGTACAAATTTGCATTTTTGATTTGGATAATTATCGGCTTTTATTATGTTTGTCAGCGGTTTGTACTAATAAATAAATTTGTCATATTTAAAAAGGTGATTGAACTCCATAGATATGACATAAAAAATTACTGTATTGATTTTGAAACAGAAGCTATTCGTTTCGTTATTGATAATGTTAAAGACATATTTCATACACAACACTATTAACACCTAGGTCAGAGTTTAAAACTGTCTAAGTTGTAGTAATATCGATAACTTTAGGCTCAAAGGGCGTAACCGCCATTTTGGCCAAAATAAGATTTTAATGCTGTCTTACTTAGTTTTTCGTCTTCTTTTGATTTGTATATTTAAAATTTCGATATTCGCAAAAAAAGGTGGATACAGCCATCAATTTTGGATCGCTTAACATTGATTTTCTTTAAATTTTAGATTGTATACGAAGTCTATTTTATTAATTGTTAGATTTACTTTATACATTCTTTATCTCAAAATTCTAACAAGTTTTATCATTTATAAGCACAAAAAAGTTATGTCGGAAAACTGTTTTGTTTTTTTATTTTTTGGCTCTCCTGAAAAATCGTGTTTTGGTGGATACGCCCTTTGAGCCTAAAGGTATCGATATGTTAATACCTCTGATATGCAAAAACACTATCTACTCCTTATCTTCATAAGTCCTTTATCAAAGCAAAAATAGAGCTGGAATCGAACCAAAAACATATAGTCAGAGATATCAAGAAATATTACAAGGCAGGATTGCGAAACATAGTAGATTTATTAACTTCGGCTCAACTGTGGCAAAATTATCTCTCATCGCTGATATATTAATAATAATGATCCGGTATTAATACGTCTGGCTACGGATCTAATGGTGCGTGTCTT
The DNA here is from genome assembly GCA_905220335.1 of Noctua pronuba. Taxonomy (NCBI): domain Eukaryota; kingdom Metazoa; phylum Arthropoda; class Insecta; order Lepidoptera; family Noctuidae; genus Noctua; species Noctua pronuba. The sequence continues at coordinate 12,529,904 of LR999902.1, forward strand.
CGAAAGCCCTGTAGCGTATCGTCTTGGGAGTATACTTAGGTACTAACTATATGTTGCCGTGAGATTTCTACTGTCATCAATCATTGTTTGGAGGATATGTAGTTTACGGTAGAGGTTCTGAGCGAAACGAGACTTGGTTTTAAGAGTAACGTCATACACATAAAAGTGTGTTTACTCAACAACGCACACATTTATCCCTTTCTCTACTAAACATAATTATCCATACTAATATTATAAATGCGAAAGTAACTCTGTTTGTTTGTTACCTTTTCACGACTAAACAGCTGATCGGATCGTAATGAAATTTGGCGAGCAGATAGATTATATCCTGGGGAAGGACATAGGCTATCTTTTTTCCCTCATTCATACTCATCAAAATTACCACGCGTATGAAGTCACGGGCAATAGCTAGTTTCATATAAACATTCACAAGTACGCACCCCGTATTTCCAATATTTTAAACACACATGACCAATTCTAATCATATGATTGCCGACCTTTAAACCGATCCCGGCTTACTGCGCCCCAGGTAACACTCAAACATTAAACAAATTGAAAATGCCCCGATACTGCAGCCCTTTCGAATTTTAGTACTGATTGACAATTCGCCCTTGCTTATGGAGCCAACTTATATTTCCCATGAGCCTCGGGCCGTTTCATGGTGATTCCCCCTTTGAAACAGTAAACATATGCCTGTAATCCGACACTGTTCTGTCCCTTTCTGACTTCTAAGAAACGATAGAGATGGTTGTCGAGTTATAGCCAGGTAGTTTCGACTTGGATAATGTGGTACGGGGGCTGGACGTACACACATATTCCCTTGTCTCCCCATACGCGGTACATTCGACCCTAAAGTTCTAGGCTCCCCTAATAAGCTGTCGCGTCTCACCTTAGGGTAGTACGATGTCGTTTTAGGCAAAGATCAGAGCGGTTGAGATATGAAAAGTAAAATTGGTAGGGACCGTAAGAATGAGTGATGAAAAAAAATATAATATAGTTTTTGTGCATAGCAGTTGCAAGTCTACAATACAGAGTATAAACGGACCCTTCACGAAGCTGTCAACCAAGCATTCTGAACATCAAACTAAGTAACTCTACGCAAAAATTATTGCTGGGAAACGACTTTTTTTTTGGGGTGAAAAATCACTTTTTACGTTATTACACTATGCAATGCACTCAAAACATTGTGCTGATGGATTCATTGAATAGTGTGGGGGTTGTAAAGGTATAAAAAGTAAAGTTATAACATTAAAAACTGGTAATTAAAAAAAAAAAACTTATGAAAAAGTTGGAACTTTGACCCCCAATATCTCCGTATCTAGAAGGTTCCCAGGTATGGTCTAGAACAAAAAACAAATCGCAATGACGGAGAGAATAAGTAGGTACCTCTTGGCTTCGTTAAGGGTACGTTTACACCCTTTATAATTATTATGGTCATTGTAGCTGGTAGGCTAAAGTCGATGTCTTTAGACCCTAAAATGTATTTCAGGAAGTCAAGAAGATGTTACTGAAAGTCTTTGTTTAGTGTAGACTTTGGAGTGAAACTCAATGCTCAGTATGCCCAAAAACATAAATCAAGTTACAAGGCACTACTACGGTCTTCCAGTCTTGTAACTACCTACCACAGCACACCGTCCGTCGGATCTACCACCAACATGTTCTTTGCCCGCAGCAGAGGTGAGGTCACGTGATTAATGTGCGGGGGGGGGGAGGTGACGGACGATAAACGTAGCACCGTCTGATCATCAACAAGTTGCAAATTAATATTGCGCAAGTCTCCCTAATGTTTATGAGAACATACTAGGGGTGTATGCTTGTAATTTATGAATTTAAGACGACAGTCTTGGTGTAGACGGTAAATGATGTAGGTGTGAATATGAGCTTTAATATTGCGTGGGACAAAGGACTTGAATTGCGTGGTTATTTTGTGTGGGGCTGTAATTTTGACTGTGATCTTCGTCAAGACAGATGAAGATCTATTGTGGTTAAGGGGACTGTCTTCGGTAGCCTCAACTATTGTAATATGGAGCTGTAAGGCGCAAATAACACAGAAACGGCGTAAGACGTAAGGTGCGGCGCAGGCGTGGAATTTATAAGGAAACGAAAGAACAGCGTGCCTGCGCCGCGCCGCTTGAGTGTAATTCACGACACGTCGCCTACGTACATTTTGTATGAAAACGTTTTGAAACGGCATCATTTCTGCGTCGCGCCTTCACCGTACGCCTTTTCTGTGTAATTCGCGCCTAAGATGGAGAAGATTCTGACTCAATATTTAGTTTCATTTTATCAAACAAACCGACCTTCAAACAAGCTATCGATAAACATCTAGACAACCACACAATAGATACTTAAAAGATGTGCAATTTAATGCAATTGTTCCTCTTACAAAATTATCTCAATCAACACCGTATCTTTTTAATTCCTAACAACCTTTTTGCGTGCGACCGTACTATTCTTTTTATCAACAGCTTAATTATTAACCCGTTGATGGTATCTTAGACCATCTAACCTACTCACGTCTACTTTTTTCAATCTTCACACGTCAAAGTATCTAGCGCTATCTACTGATCGGTGTGACGTAGACCGTCAGCGTTTCTCGAATACAATGTAACAAGTTGAAACATGGGAGATAGCATCGGCAAAAATGGAATGGGATTAGATATATTAGTTCCTGTTCTGCATGAGCTAAAGTTGAAACTGTATTATTCAAGACGAGAAATTCTCATTTTTCTCGAGAAATAAGGAAAAATTTGGAAGACTGGGAAAGAAACTTGATTATGTTGTATCTTGCCAAAATATGTAGCGTGTGTTTGATACCAGCTGCTTGTGTATAAAAAAGTTAATTCAAAAAGTGGAGTACTTAACTTAACTACTTTGGTTTTAAACGAAAATGTTACGTCCACATAAGTACTCTTCGGACCGTTTTCAACAATGTTTTCGTACCGTAACAATTAAACTACATTTGTACGAAGACTATTACGAAAAAAATATTGACGTGCAGAACAAAAATGTGCCGGCGGAACAGCGCACTAAAAACAAATGCCCGCGTAAAGTGGCCGGGCGACTGCGCGGGCGCCGTTCCTTTGACGTTAAAATGCTCTCGCGGTACCGGAGAGTTCGAAATAACGAGCTTGAAGGAAACCGGAGGATTTCTTAGTAAAGTTAACAATCTCACATCTGTGATACTTTAGTCATTTACTTACACCAAGAGTTTGGCTGAGATTCTCTTAAAGGAGTATTAAATTACAATCAGGGAACAAGCGTGTTTATCCTTTACTTTGTAGTTAAGAAATTAAATTGAAGTAATTTTGGGAAAAGTTCTTAATTGAAGGGGTATTTATTTCAAAGGGATTATCTGTAAACACTTGAACTCGTGTGAATGAACTTGGCTGTTCCTTAAATTCTGCTGTACAAAATTTTAAGAATAAGAACGATAACAAAAAAAAAGTAGTGAAACTTTTACTTCTCAAAACATGCAGGATTTCATTATATGAACGACTATTCAATGGTTATGACAATGTCATGCAGATTTTTAGAAACAACTTCAAGCTCATTTTTTAAACTACAAAGATTTAACATTTACAAGGTAAAAACCTAGCATTCTTTACAATTGCTAATCCTAACTTCCTTGAAAACACACGCAAAACCAATTTAACGTAAATAAAAGCCAACCAAGCAAAAAATTCACTGAAAACTAACGAAGCATTTGATCATACTAAAACACTAGAAGACCTATTGTAAAAAATAACCCGTCCCGTAAAGAGTATGCCTTCATCACGACATCCTGCACCATAAAACATTTTCTTACATAATGAAAGGTAATTTATGCGAACAGAAAAGTATCTGTCTTCGACTTGAATAATACTGCTAGGAAGGAGACCACACAAACACTGGATGTGTTAGTTAGTTAGAACGTAGCTGGCAGGGAATGGGAATTTGGTTAGGTAATTAATTATTACGTAGCATGTGGCTTGTCTAGTAATGTCAGAATTTTAAGTTTGTGGTTCTGGTTTAGCTTTGTAAGATTGTTGAACAAAAGTTTCCTTTTAGGCCACCAAAGTGGAGTCTTTAGATATTACAGTTATAACTTCATGAACATCAAAGATCTTTGGATAAATTAAATTAAAACAAACAATACTTTTGTATCCATCTAGGAGCATTTAGAATAAAAAACATGCAATAAAACAAACAATTTTTTATTGCTCTATCTGGAGATATACCTACTCACATTATACCTACCCGTTTGTAATGATAAATGGCACTTGAAGAATCTAATGTCTCACTTACTGGAAGATATCGTATTGTAGTTGCTGCTGATCCTAAAAGCAAAACAATTCTAGAAAAAATAAAAATAATAATAAATGAGTTTTGAGAAAAAATCAATACTGCTGTCATATTTGTCGTCCTCAAGAGGTCCTCTTGAGGGCGACAATTAATTTCCAATCCTCATCGATACCTTGCTCTATAAATAAGAATAAAGAGTACACTGAAACACTTTTAATTTAAAATGAAACAATTTAAAATATAAATGAAGAGAAAATACTTTATCAAAATAGAAATAGAAAAGCCCAAACCGATCAGGTTCTATTTAATTCAAAGTTTTCTGTGTCGATAGTTTGACCTCAGACGTACGGTCCCGTAGAAGGACATCCCAAAATAAACGTCGCCAAAATACACTACACCAGTTACTCCACTTTCACCAATATTGCATAATTATTTATTTGCTATAAGTATTGGTATATTTTGGTCTTAAAGTCAGTTGAGGTTCCTAATACATAGTCAGATATAGATGACATGCAAAATTTACAATATTTTAATTATAATAACAGTAATTAATGTCTTCAAATAACCGGTTTCTTTCACTCATTAGATTATAAAACATTCAACATTAATTATAGTTACATTAATTTAGAATATATTAATCATTAACACTATTTATCATCAACAGACAAACATTCGTCTAACCCAAGTTTATCAAGAAGTCACCTGTTATTTACACTAGGCACGAGAAGTGTTTCCGTAGAGTATGCAAGCATATTTGCATTTCATTACCGCACCTCCGCTAGTTCACTTTGTTTATAGCACCAGAGATATGCCGCACCGCTTACTTACTCGCTACATAATTTATTTTACCAACCCGCACTGAGATCAAAGAGGTTTGTGTTAAGAACGTGTGGAAATTTTATGAGTCTTATTTTAGCGGCTGTTTTGTTAATTGCGTGTGTTCCGTCAATAGGCTCGGTTGTTCAGGAAATTGTTGAGGAAGTCATTTTAACGACATTGTTTTACTTCTAAGCTGGTGAAGCTTTTTCATTATTTTTGGAAAACTTTTTGTTTTTTTTTACATGTAATATGCATGCTAGATTCACATCTAGTAGATTAAAAAAGCAGTGATAGCCTAGTGGTGTCACCGTCGGCCTGCCAAGTCATAGGTCTCGAGTTCGAACCCAAGGCACGCACCTCTGATTTTTCGGATTCATGTGCGTAAAGTATAATTATCACTTGCTTTTCGGTGAAGGAAAACATCGTGAGGAAACCAGCATGCCTGAGAGATATTTCTTGACGGCATGTAAAGCCAAGTCAGAGGCCCATGGGCGGCCTAAAAACTCTGACACCAGGTTACGAAATAACCACACGATAAAGAAAGAAAGATCTAGTAGATGTCAATCAGAAGAATTGCTTTGTAACTTTTTTATTGCATTCGTCATTTTACATCAGTTTTGGAGGGCGGTTCCATACAGGAATACATTTATAAACTGTAGTCTGATATCCCGAAATGTTAAGCATAGATCTACTTATACCTATTTCACTCAAATTTCCCCAGTTATGATTAAGTCCTAGGGGTCAAACTAACCGACCAATGCGCTCCAAAACACAAATTACCGATGTTGCTCAAAAAGACGCTACGCTGAATTGGGACTGGGTTGGCCATGTCTGCCGTCTGCCCGATGAACTGTGGGCCAAAATAACCCCTATGTAGAGCCCTGACACAGCTAGATGGCGGGACGAGCTGGTCAGAACCAAAGACCACTGGTCCACATTTGACGACACGGTTGGCGCAGTGGCTGAGTGATTGACTGCTGCGCTGCGTGTCGCGGGTTCGATCCACGCACGGAACAAATATTTTTATGGCCTACAGATAGTTGTTCCGGGTCTGGCTGTTTGTGTATGTGAGTTTCAATGTATGTAAACGCACCCACAATACAGGAGAAATTCCTAGTGTGAGGCACAGTTTAAAAAAAAAAAAAAAAAAAAAAAACACATTAGCTCTAGATCGAAAGATTTGGATGTCTTGGGGAGAGGCCTTTGTCCAGCAGTGGGATGATACAGGCTAACAGTGTCAGTGATTAAGTACCATGTGAGAACGGGCATGCCTTTTGCCATCAACCGGATACAAATCCAAATTTCGGGCTGCTATTGAAAAATTTCAGATGGAAAAACCCAATAACACTTTGGGCGACCCGGGAATCGAACCTAGGACCTCAAGGTTAGCACTCGACCAACAAGGCAATAGTATCTACTATTCTAAGAACAATTCAATCCACATTACATCAAACACATTGAAGATAACGAATACGTTTCAGTAAATCGAAATACACATGATACGAGAACAAAAGGAATTCTTTTACTTATGAAATTATCTTTACCTACTTTCGCTCGCTCTACCAATAAGTTCTGTACTTTATCGAGGTACCTTCACATAGTGACAGTTTTACTGAAATAGGTATAGCAAGAAACGAGAAAGAATATTACCGATTCAATAATCTGGATTATGTTATTCCTTATCTTACTTCCAGAGACCGTAGAATTGGTATTAGCATAAGAGCATTTTCAATCGCAATGATCTCTAGAAAGAATTTTCTAGACTGGGCTTATAAAGGCGATATTGGATTTTGATTCGAATTTATCGAAAACGCCTCAGCGGTGTCAAAGCCTGGCGATATCAAAAAATTATATCAGAACTTTATCGTGAATGTAAAGCTGAATGCGCAATTCCAATGACTGACGGCTAATGACAAATCAATGAATCTTGCGAATCCAATTTTATTTACTTGGAAAGTGCTCTTGGGATTTTAAAAATCTGGATTGAAGTTTGAAAGAACGATTTATTTTACGTAAGTTGTATAATACCCAACTGTGTTCACGCTACGAAAAGGTAGGCATTTTTTTTATCTCGGTGAGATTGTAAATGCAAAGGATTTTTTGTGAATATGTGTGATATTATTTTTATACAATCAAATCTAAATATTGAACGATGCTAACTTTGTATTGTGTTTTTTTGTGTTTTTAAAAAACTGTTTCCAATCTATTCAATTCGTCAATTCGATATCAAAAAAAGGGGTATTCATCAAAGCGCAACTATTTTTAGGCGCAAACAACTAAGCGCAACTAAATTATCAAGCGAAGCGCAACCATTAGTTGCGCTCACAAATTCAAATTAATAATATTATATGTTTATTCCTCAAAGCGCAACCATGGTGAAAAATATCGTTAATGAATCCATCATAACCATCTCTATTTTTAACTAATGGTTGCGCTTCGAAGAATAATTTAGTTGCGCTTAGTTGGTTGCGCTTAAAAATAGTTGCGCTTTGAGGAATACCCCCAAAAAACATGATTTTTCCATTTACACACACATTTTTGAACATCCTGCAGGAAGTTGGACAGTTTTGTGAATTACAAGAGTCTACTACCCAATACTTCATAAAAAAACACTTAATATAAACAAGCCGTGACACAATAAAACACACCAATCTCGTATCGGAAAGCCAGTGAAAACTGACACGAGTCCTCTTCAAAAACAGCAAGGGGACAGTTGACATAATGAGTATTAAGATACAGTATTTCAACTACGAACAAATGGTTAGAATCCGCTCACACACACGTGCAAAGTACCTACACGAAGTCTAAGAATGCTTGTAACAGCTTACTCGTGTTATCGTGTGTAAGTCGAAGCTGTTACATCGAGTAAAGTGGTTTCTTTTATGTGTGCATTATTACTAGTGATGCAACGGAAGTGTCTTAGCGGAACCAGAAACGGAAACAGATGTCAAAAGTAAATTTTAGCAGAAACGGAAACGGAAACGGATGCAGAAACGGAAGTGTAAATAATATGAAAAAAAAAAAATTACAAATATATTTCTTTATTAAGTATTAAATACACACCAAGCCTAGATTAGAATTAGATAAGTATATTAGAAATCTACAATAGAAAACAATATTGCAACTTAAAATTATTTTAATATTCAAAATTTAGTAGTGGTAAGTTATATTTTATGAAAAGTAATTTGGCCGCTTTTGCACCTAACAATCTGTTTCGGTGTTCTTCGTATATAAGACCAGCTCCGCTAAATAATTGCTCACTGGCGACGCTGCTGGGGGGTACCGACAAATATTGGCGCACTAATGGCAAAAGATTGCGGTATTTGTGTGAATTTAATTTCCACCACACAAGAGGATCTTCATTTAAAGGTAATCGCTTTTCTTTTTTGTACTCCTGAAGATTTGACTGTATCTCCGAAATGAGATTGTCGCTTTCGTTAGTTGTAGTCGAGATTTCTTGGTCTTCGTTCGTACTTAACAAGGATTCTAACATTTGAAATGATGAATTCATCATTGATGATGACGTCGGCTGGACTTCATTCTCAATTTGAGTTCGGCGCCTTTTGGGGTACACTTCACAAGATACACTATCATCATAAGTGGAGTTAGTTGACTCTCTAGATTGTCTGGTTCTGCTGATCGTCATCTTTAATATTTTAGCTTCAACCTGATCCGTAGTGATGCTGGAAAAAAAAAAGATTTATACCGCGGATCTAAATACGTCGCAATTGTGTATTTGTCGTCTTTGGTAAGTTCTCCAAATCTTGCGCTTGAGTTCAATTCATCCCGTAATCTTCTCGTCAAATTTCGGAATAGTTCTGAAGTATCAGGTTTCATCTCTTCTTGTTGTAATGTGGTGATAAGAACATGAATCAAGGGAATGACTGATGAAATATTCACTTGAGAACTACTTAAGTTTCTAGTAATTTCTTCAAACGGTCTCATTAATTGCACATATTTTAAAACATTCACCCAGTCTTCAGGGGAGATTATAACAATTGGATTTGCACTCAGGTACAAGACAATCGAATCCTTGATCTTCGAAAACCTTTCCATCATATAGAATGTGCTATTCCATCTGAAAATGAAACAAATTAAATAATTAATTACTGCTAAAATAATTTAGCTTTCCATAAGGTGAATATTTATTCTCTACAAACCAAATGGAAATAATATGTATAATATTAGTTATCAGATAATGATAAACTGATTATTTACCGTGTAGAGCAGTCTTGAATGACAGATAAAGCAGACTGATTCAAGCGTTCCTTTTGAATCTTTGTTAGCTCAGCTTGGGCGACCAAGGAGTGATTGAAATGGGTGGCAATTTTTCTCAATTTAGTAGTTAACTGTAGGAGCCACTCTTGAGATTCTACACCAGCTCGAATACAAAGCTGGATCTGGTGAATTGCGCAACTGACATCCTCAAATCCTACCAACTGCATTGCTTTAACCATGTTAGAACCACGATCACGCACCATGCAGTGCACTTTTTGGTGATTTATGCCCCATTCTTCAAGAATAGCTTGAAACTTTGTAGATATTGCAGCACCTGTATGACGCTCGTCCATGACTTCACATTTCAAAATTATATTCTTTTTGCAAAAATCCTCGGAAATTCCATGTACAGTTAAACTAAGCAATGAAATTCCAGAATGAAGATCAGACCATATGTCAGTTGTGAAGGATAACTTGTCAAATTCTTCAAGCAGATCTTTGACTTTCTTAGCCAATCGATTGTACAAATTATTGCATACAAATGACGAAAAATAATCACGGCCTCTCAGTTTGTACTTCGGAAGAGCAGCGTTCATTAACCTCCGAAAGCCTGTACCTTCGACAAAACTGAATGGTAAGTCTTGGAGGGCAATCATTTCAGCAATCATACGATCAATTTGTTGAGATTTGTAATGTGATGAATCCCAATTATCCTTAACTTGCAGACTTTGTTGTAGTGTTAATTGTTTTTTAGCATTTTCAGCCGGAGTTGAATAAAGCTACAACAATACAAAATAAATAAATATTAAAAGGACAACCAATGACTTAACTGAACATTTTCCAAACTTTCAAGAGTATTTTATGAATTAAAATCGGCTAAATATTATTTTGTGGCAGCATTATATAGATTAAGCACTGCAGTATATGCCAAACCTTAATGCAAAGGTCTGCCCATACCTCTGAACCGCATACCTATAGGTTTAGCGTGCAGCCCTACCGCGAACTGTTTTACGCACTTATCGAATCGTTAACCGAAGCGAACTTTCCTCCGAAATACTCATTATGCATTATGTTTTAAATAACACAATACTTATTAAACACAATATTTAAGTTAACTCGAAGATAATATTATCTAATAAGTAATAATACCGTTTATTACTAAGCACGTATAAAATTAAATCGAAATGTTATTTAAACAACATTAATGGAACATATGTTTGTTTTATTCATAAATCGCTCACGTTAAGGATTTGGTACTCAAATTATCCATATTATAGGTACCTAGTAGGCCTATACTGTACAAAACAGACTAACAGTTGCCTAATTACAAATAAATTCATATATAAAAAGTAGGTATTCATTTCATTAACTGACCTTTTCTTTTTTCGTTTCCGATGAAAGTTTAGCTGCTTCATTTAATTTCTCAAACTCTGCAAACTCCTCGGCATGTATTGCTTTGAGGTGACTCTTTAAAGCGGTAGTTGTGCGGCCTTTTCGCGAGTACACTTTATCACATAGTTTGCATCTGGCTTTTGCTTCGTCAATCTCAACGAAATAGTTCCAAATAACACTAGTTTTTGGTTTCATAATTGCACTAAAGTTACAAACACAACACAAAAGTATTGAACAAACAGCAGCAGAAAATATTACGCGCTTGCATTCACGAAAATGTATGTAAACAAACGCTTTGTGCGGCCGTGCGCGGCTCGCTGGCTGACCCCTCCCCCGCGCGCTCACCCGCTCAGGGCCTCGCGCGCGCCTCGCGCCGCGCATACGAAACTTTCAACTCTCAACCGTCGTAAACTTCCGTTTACATCTCCGTTCCATCTAGTTGCGGAAACAGAAGCAGAAACGGATGTTGAAAAGCGTGCGGAACTTCCGCACTTGCGGAAACAGAAACAGAGATCTGTTGCATCACTAATTATTACATAACAAAACGTTTAGTTGATAACTAGCTGTGCCCCGCGACCTTCGTCCGCGTGATATTGTTAACAGTTTCAAGGGTTTTAATTTTTTGCATGGAACCCTTATCCTAACCTAAATTACTCCTTATAACGTCAGCTATCTGCCAGTAAAAGTCCCGTCAAAATCGGTCCAACCGTTTCGGAGATTAGCCGGAACAAAGAGGCAGTCTGACAGACTGTCAGACAGATGGCCAAAAAAATCTTTTTGTTATAAGAGCCGTAGGTTTCATGATTATGCATTCAGTAAAAAGCTGTTATTTTCAAATTACAAAGAAACACTTCAATTTTATTATTTTTTATAGATTCTAACGCGGGTGGCGTTTGATTTCACAAAACGGGTTCAGTTAGTTTACTGGTTATATTTATATCGTGACGAGGGCCCAAATTCGCACAGCACGGTCTAACGCTATTTCACGGCTTATATGTCACGCATGCATATTTCATTGTAGACTACAACAGAGGGACTTCGTCGTGGGAAATCAAGCGCTTGTAGCTATAGATTGTAGAGAAACGTTTGACGTAATTATGCGTTATTTACTGGCAATGCGGGAATGTTCGATTGTGAATAGGAGTTCGTGTATTAATTTGGCGGTGTGTTTGTCCAATGCTGCCTGTTGTATGAAGTAATGCTTTGGCTATAAATCAGTAACAATTGCCTTCATTTAAGTTTGGAATACTGAAGAATTTTGTTTCCACTCGCCTTTGGACTGCCTCGTTGGTCTAGTGGTCGCAAGGCGACTGCTGAGAATGGGGGCCTGGGTTCGATTTACCATTAGGAATTTCCCAGTAGCAGCCACAGAGTCTGGATTTGTACCCGTTTGATGGCAATAGGCTTGCCCCCTATGCCATAGGACTTTAACATAACTGGTGAAATGTGGGTGTACTATTAGCTATACTTCTGCCGTACCCTTCGGGGATTACAGGCGTAATATTATGTTATGTTAACGTGACAGGGTCCTCCATCAGCCTTCATTGACTGATACATTTTTGGAATTTCTAGTTGCTTCGGTCTCTTTAGTATTTTAAAATGGACAAGCTCATGTGCCGTACTGATTGTAAGTATTTGCGCTGTAAATGGTACTACACTAATGAAGACGTTGAGAACGGTGTTGACACATTCGATACGAATGCAGACGATTGTTTTACATACAATACATTCCAATTTATTATTTGTAACCGCACGTGAATGGAAATTTTAATTCTCCTCAGTATCAACACCAATTTATTGAATAAGTGGCCATAATAAGACCCTAGTCTTCTTTTTATTTTCCAGATCTACCCATAAAAAGAAAAAGAGGTACCCCTGTATTCTTTTACAATGGTAGATTCGGAAAATTAATCATTACGATCTACGTAATATTATTTATTAGTACCTATATTAGTGGGTCGATCTTTAGGTTAAGCCGTGCTTGCCTAGGTTGGTCTGTGGATGGGTGACCCCATTAGATACCTAGTTTCCTCCTTGCATTGGAAAGCACGTTATGCTGTTGGTCCCGGGTGTCTTTTGTAGATCTTTGACAGTCGTTAGGTAGTCAGTGGCCCAAAAAGTCTGACAGCCAGTCTTACCAAGGGATATCGTATTACCCAGTACTAACTGGGTTGTGGAGGTCAAATAGCCAGTCGCGCCATGTAAAATACTGGTATTCAGCTGCATCCGGTTAACACTGGAAGCCGACCCCAATAAAGTTGGGAAAAGGCTCAACAGATGATGATATCCACCTTAAAGATCCATTCTAAATATCAGTAAAAGAGTTTTTGAAACCGGACAAGCAGTTTCGGAGATAAGGTACTTCATACATCCAACCAATTTATCATAAAAGTGTAGATTTATGTATTGCAGTATGTATCAACATAATATTCTATCTAACATATGACAACATGAACCGTATCTTGACTTACCTACTGCTCCGTTTGACCACTCGAGCGATCATCAAGATGGACCAGCTGACCCATTTACTGGACCGTGGAAATTTTGCAGTGTATCTGTGAAGGAAATATGTTGAGAAAATAAAACAATCTATATGCATGTATTGGTCATGCTCAGAGATATGGAATTGAGAATATTGAAGCTCGCAAAGGAATTGAAGATGAGAGCTAAGAGTCCAATCTTTGTAAGACTTTGAAATGGTCTGGCTTCTGTACCAGTCTATGTTTTCTGTACTTCGATTAGATATATTGCATTTATATGCATTTCTAAAGGAAGAGAGCGAGTCTTGTGTTATCTACCAAGTTTCAATATCGTCAAAGACGTGGAGTGTGCTGAATAATTCTGAATGTTGTAGCATCTATTATCAAAAACATCATAATTATTTGGATGAACAATTTCTCATCTTCATCATCTGCCTAGCCTTTTCCCAACTATATTGGGGTCGGCTTCCAGTCTAACACGATGCAGCTGAATACCCGTATTTTATATGGAGCGACTGCCTGTCTGACCTCCACAACCTGAACAATTTCTCATAATATGCAATATATTATTTGCGTTTTACAAGCATTATTGCGTTTTTCCAGGAATTTATCATTAACAGCCGGAGACTGTAGTTTTGTGCTCGGTTGATGGCAATAGGCTCGCCACCTATTATTTAATTAGGGCTAAAAAATAACTGGTGAAATATAGGTCTACTAAGGTATACCTGTATCTTATTCTTCTGGGATAATAGGCGTGATGTTAAGTTGTATGTTATTGCATTACTATGGACATAATATAACATAGAATGTAATAGGGGGCGAGCCTATTACCATAAAACGGGCACAAATCCAGACTCCGTGGCTACTACTGAGAAATTACTGTTGAAAAAATTCAATAACACTTTGCCCGACCTGGAAATCGAACCCAGGACCTCATGCTCATCAGTCGCGCTTGCGATCACTAGACCAACGAGGCAGTAAACTAGTACTATGGACATCTTTTTCGTTGGATATCCGTTTCAATATACTATTTGTTCGGTATTTTCACCGAACACCTTAGTTTGCACTATCTGCGTGAAGCGTTAACCTAATTAACCGTCTCCATTTTATTACTTACTATTTTATATTATAGGTACTCAGTGAACTTTTGTCTATCGCGTTAGCCGGGTGTATTCAAACATTTTAGTAACATCAACATTTCATTAACATTAAGAACATTTTAAGTGTGAGACAATAAAATATAGTGGTTAACATAAACATTACTTTCTACTCTACAACATCCGACACCTCGCTTCGTACCCCGACACTATTGAATGAAACAACCTGCATTAACAAACACGACACATTTATTAAAATAAGCCAACTACTAAAATAGTCTATTCACTACAAATCCATTTAATTAGTTGTTTTGCTAACGTAAAGCTTGTATATAAACCGCGGTGTTAGCTCAGCGCCATTAGTCAATTACCTATCATAGATTAGCACATCAGTGCTCGCGAGATTAATGACCTAACTCGCACTCAAGTTCAGTACTGAATACTGCAGGAATTTATTGCTTATTTGGGAACAATTGATTTGGTGATATATAGACAATTGGAAAACAGTAAAATAGATTGAATAAATGACCTTACTTATATGAAAGCCCGATGCCTTGATAGTCAACCTTACCGATCGGCTTAGGGTTTGCTAGTCTAGATATATATTTTTTACCACAAGCAATTAAAAAATGTGATAAAAAGGAAGATTACTTGCTCACCGTGAGGGCTGGTTCGAGGTGGCACGAGAACAGAGCACATGGAAGAAATTAGGGGAGGCCTTTGCCCAGCAGTGGGACAGTACAGGCAAATAAAAATAACTAAAAAAGAGCTTATTCTTTCAACGTCAGAAATATTTATGGACAGATTTCGAAAATGTAAATGAAATCTTTATTTGTAGACATAGGTTGTACAGTGTTACAAAAAAATATAATATAGCGAGTCTATCTATGTCTTGCGTTGAAGCGTGCAAATTAAATTAAATCCAGACTTATAATCAATTAATTATCAATTTCTATGAAAATTCAATATAATAACAGAAGAGTACACAATGTCAGAATAATATAAATATAAAAATGATAAAAAAAAATACAATAAGTACATGTCACATAATTATACGAGTATTAAAATTTGATTTTAATAATATAATTTAACACAAAGCCAAGTTTTTACTAATATAAGAAATTAGATGTAGCAAGTCTAGTATCCATTTCCCGTACAAAAGCTGTCGAATATTAATCCATGGATCGTCGATTCAAGTAATTAATTAAATTCTTGAAGTATTACTTTGTTTATATGCTAAACAAGCAACGTAAATGTAGAAATCTATAAGGTATATCCACCTGCATAAATAAATAGGCGCCGGGACTTCGTTATCCATATCTCCGTACACCCCCTTCATATCAGCATCTTCCATCAACATAAGAGCGTGCCAAAACCATGTTTTCCAACCCCATAACAGTCGATAAGACATGGCAAAGTACGTGGAAAAGAGAAAGTGATAATGGAACCTCTTCCACGACGATCACACGACCCATCGCAAAGGGTTTTGGGGAAAATGTCAGCATACAGAATCAATTTCCTGACATCCAAAAAGTTTTTGTGATAAGGATATTGCAATCCCACAAAATAAACGTATTGTCCACGAAGAGTAAGATACGTATAGAACATAGCATCACGCCTGTATTTCTCATGGGGTTGGGCAAAATAATTACATTCCCATTTTCTGTGGTATAATATATTTTAAATATTATTTTTATTGGCTGCTTCTTTGGTCGAGTGGTCGCAAGCGCGACTGGCTGAGCATGAGATCCTGGGTTCGATTCCCGGGTCGGCTAATGTGTTATTGGATTTCCCCATCGGGAATTTTTCAGTAGCAGCCACGGAGTCTAGATTTGTGCCCGGTTGACGGCAATAGGCTCGCCCCCTGTTACTTGGGACTTAAGCAATGTGGGTGTACTATCAGGTACCGACACCTCTGCTTAACCCGTCGAGAATTACAGGCGTGATGTTATGTTTCTCTGCGAGCGAGGCTATAGCCACGAACCGGGCAGAAACTCAAAATACAGGCTGATATTGAGAGCAATAATAATACTCTGTCATACCTGGAAATTGCTACAAAACCAAGGTGGTCACCATATACAGTTGGGAATTACTGGAAAAATCGTATTTATTAGAGAAACGTGCTTCCTTTGAAGTGTGTAATGTTTTCTAGTAAACTATTGGCACGTGTAATCAATTACTGATTCAGGTCTCTACCTTCCTACACACTTTACCGTTTTGTTTAATGCAATATTTTTTCCAATATGTTAGCGTTTATTAAATATGTCGGTGCTTGTAAAATACGCTGTAAATATTTAATTTTAAGACATAAATTGGCCTGAGGTCCTAGATAAAGTAATATTCTATGCGATATCTATGATGGAAGAGTAAAAAGCATCGTATTGATATAATTATGTAAGCTACGGAAAATCTTCTGTCAATGCTGTTGACGCTTTGAAAGCATTACTACAGTTACTGGTCTAGGTTTTCTGGTTTTGAATCTTCCTAAGACAGATATGCATCATGTAGTAGTAGCAGCTATATACTACATTATATTCACATTCAACCGTGAAACATGATAAATCTTTACCTGAGAGTTGATATTTTCCCTCTTTATTTGTATCCGATCGATTGACAATCTCTTTCAGATATTTGATTGATGGAGGAGGAGCTAACATATACTTATATTAAGCATTTGTCTGTGTAGTTCTTTCCAGATTTTTGTATGTTTTTAATTAACTACCAACTCAGCCTATCACATTTTTACAAAGGTCTCTCTCAAGTTACCACAATACCCCAACCTTTGCTTTTCACATCCATTCTGACCCAAGGTGGCTGGGTCAAACTCTTCTTCGGAGCTTCAAGGTCGTTGGACTATCTAGCTGGGGTGCTTTCGGTACTAAGTTTGCCTATACGCGGTCTTCACTCCAGGAGTCTGTTGCTCTATCGGGTATCGGCCATTGGTCCTCCTGCAAACGTAGCAAGCCCACTGATAATTCTAGTTCTTTTCCGGATAGTTTTACATCGGATCTTATCCTTAAACGAAATTCTGAGCATAACTCGCCCCATAGCGTGCTGAGTGACCTTGTATTTTTGGATGAATTTGTGTACGTTTTCGGGTCAGTAAACCTATTAAAATTGGTCCAATTATCAGGTTTTTTTGGCATCATAATTGGTATCTTCTAATTCTCTTTCGCGTGGGCTGACCATCCTTAAACTTCGTAAATTTAATTGACTGGTTGAAAGAATTTCTCGGGCCATAAAATATATGTCAAGTAATACTTTGAAAATTAATATCCAGCCCAATAAACATCGAGTTAGGGATACACTTATGAAGAAATGTAATAAAATTATGTATCATGCGAATCGTGATGGAAAACGGCTGGTTCCTGTTCAAAGCGGCAACTTTTCTTTGATATTACTTTATTTGGTTACGTAGGTATATATGGGCGAGGATATGTAAAGAGGCTTATTGGGATAAGCCTTCGGGTGGATACGATCCTTAGTAAAAGTGAATAAAAATATCTTTTTTGTGACATGTTTTGTTACTATTTTATATTTGGGTCTTTAAACGTGGATGGGTATTTAAAATGAGGTCACGATTAAATGACACGTGTCATATAGGACCGACTAGTCATTTCATTATTATTTATGTTTTAGCGACGGATGTGTTTTGAACTTACTTTTACCTGTCAATCTTGTACCCATTTCCTAAAAATAAATATATAAATCTCAGGGTTTTTTTAGCTGTTAATGTCCTACAGCCAGCTTTCCAGGAACTCTTATCGTGCGCCAACTGGACCAGCCATCGCAGCGTCCGTCCAGGATATCTTGCCACCTCTTTCTACCTCCATCCTCAGGCATCCATTGCGCGGAGACTTTTGCCCAGCGGTCGTTACGCATGCGGCTTAAATGATTTTCACCTAAAAAATAAATAAAGCGGAGCTGTTAATCAACTTTTTTATTGACCGTACCTACCGGTATGCTTTTAAGACTTGTCATCGTAAGTTATTATTAGATAGCTATGGATATAGATATAATATTATGTAACTACTTAAATCTTCAGTAAAGTGGGCGGGTTTCAGATTTTCTATAAATATCTTAACCTGTATCTTTATTACTTATCTTAAGGATTTAAATTTCTGGGTATTAAAGGTTTTCTTCGAAATAACGTCAACTTTTGCTCTAATTAAGATTTTTGGAAACATAATAATGAGATCCGTAACAGAATTTATGATTATGTTTATGGTGTAAATCTATATCTGACCCTCCATTATGCACCCACGTACAAAGAATTAAAATTAATTTAATCAATTTTATTTTATTGCAAACTCGATTGTCATTCATACTCTCCGATTACCAAAGATACATACAAAAAAGAATTGTAATAACCAATAAAATTAATGTCTACATTTATATGCCAAACATCGAGTTCTACATTAAGTTCATTATAATTTTACTGCCGATATTCATGAGATATTCATGTTAATTAAATTCGTTCATAGCAATGCATAAGATTACTTTTTAGTGCTTCATTTTTGTATGTTCTATAAATTTTACTTGCCTGTGACTGGACCACCTGTCATGTTCAATGTGTCACTTTTATCGAGGTCCTCATTAAGCAGCTGTGCAAATTCATAGCAGAAATATAAGTCAATTATACTTTCAAAATCTAGTTGCATTTTCTTAATGAAAATCGATGTCTAAAACTTGTATATGTGAGTAATTTTTGACAGTTGGAGAGCACTTATTATATACAGTCTTTATGGACGGCAGTTATATTTCAGACTAGTTAAACCCCGCAGCTTCGCCCGCATGGAGTTCGATAATTGTCCCACGGGATCATACTACCGAGATAAAAAGTATCCTATGTGTTAATCCAGGTTATAAACTCTGTGTGCAAAATTTCATCCAATTCCGTTCAGTAGTTTTTGCGTGAAAGAGCAACAAACATCCATTCATCCATCCTAACAAACTTTCGTCAATCGACCCCGAGATTAAAAAAAATCACAGAAAATTCAACAGTCCATTCGAAAAACCCTTTCTTAGTGGATACCTACTCTTCACAAAGAATACACCCTCCAAATTTCATATGTCTAGGACCAGCGGTTTGGGCTCTGCGTTGATATATCACTCAGTCAGGACTTTGAATTTTATATGTACAGATGACAAGCCTTGGCTGGTTGATGACGGTTCAAGGACGTGAGATTTTTACAGATTAAACCATTTGTATCATATCATTATATCAAATTTTAACACAAAAGTATTCCTATTTAACACCACCACTGCGATCTGGGACTGCATCTCATATTACAAACCATCACTGACACTTCCAGTTCAAAATTGAAGCCGTACCTACCATCACGTCTATCTTAGATATTGTATTTTTGTATATAAAAACTTTAAATACATAAATTTCAGTCAATTATTGTAACATTTATTTAACAAAAGCCTACGGGAAAAAGCCATATGGCCCAACCAAAAACTAAAAGCCATATTACCTTTGTGATTTTAGGGAGACAGAATAAACACGCTGTACAGTTTTCTGGCAACATTGTTTTATTTATGTTATGCGCAATCCTCATTTGTGTTGCAAATTAATACCCGAACGCACTTACAGTTTGTTAAATGGCTGCGAGCGAGTGAAAACAGCTGACGTTTCTCACAATAGGATTTATGCATAACGATGTATGTATGTAGGTACCTAGTTGAACGTCGAGACTGTTTTAATTTTTGTTTTCATTGGCACTGAACTGAGGAGCTCGTGGCTAAGCAATAACAGCCACTCGGGTTGATCTTCAGGTTAGGTCGCACTTGCCTAGGGTGGTCCGTGGATGGGTGACCACCCATTAAATACAGATTTCCTCTGTGCCTCGGAAAGCCATTGGTTCTAGCTATCAATTTATGTTTGACAGTCGTTAAGTCGTCAGTGGCCCAAAAGTCTTCTTCTTCTTCTTATCGTATCGATATTCTGTTCATATTACACGGTTCGGGCCCACGAGGTGGCCACGTTTATTGCAGCGGCAGAAGCGCTATTCAGGTCGTCAAGAGTGAGGTCAACGGACACCTGGGACACTCCAGCAGGTGGGGCATATTTTGATCCGGAACGCCGCACTTGCACTCAGTGTTGGGGGAACCAATATACCCCAGTTTGCCAGATTATGTTTGCAGCGGCCTACTTGGATACGATTCAGAGTTTTCCAAATAGGCCACTGTAGTTCACTGCCAGGAGCCAGGTGTTCTTGGGGCTTTAACAAGTCGTTGGGTCCTTTAAGAAATCGTGGGGTGAACCGAAAATCTGAGAACC
The DNA here is from genome assembly GCA_905220335.1 of Noctua pronuba. Taxonomy (NCBI): domain Eukaryota; kingdom Metazoa; phylum Arthropoda; class Insecta; order Lepidoptera; family Noctuidae; genus Noctua; species Noctua pronuba. The sequence continues at coordinate 12,550,480 of LR999902.1, forward strand.
AGTCTTACCAAAGTGTATCGTATAAACCAGTACTAACAGGATTGTGGAGGTCAGATAGGCAGTCGCTCCATGTAAAATACTGGTATTCAGCTGCATCCGATTGTCCGGTTAGACTGGAAGACGAACCCAACATAGTTGGAAAAGGCAGATGATGATTGGCACTGAATTATTGAGTGGACTAATGTGTTTTTTTTGTGAAGTAATTTTAGGAGCATGTGGCTACTTTTACTACCTACCTATTTTACTAAGATCTCGTAACAGGAAAACCCTTTTTCAACTAAAAGTAAAATATAATAGGTTTTCCCGGAAGTTTCAACATGAAAGAAAAACATAACGTCTTTTTGTTCTTATTTCTGACAAGCCTTTTTCAGTAACGTTTTTTAGAATATTTAATTATCATTATTTCCAAGTACTGAAAATAACTCAAGCTTCTTATAAAAATTACGATGGTTAGGCAGAGGTGTACCTAATTGTACACCTACAATTCGCCAGTTATGTTTACGTCCCATGTAATAGGGGGCAAGCCTATTACCAGCAACCGGGCACATATCCAGACTCCTCGGGTACTACTGAGACATTCCCCCCGCCTGTACAATTGCCTCAAATACTTTTTTAATCAATTTATATGGCATCTGAAACTCGTATATCACTCGGTGTCACTAACGGTTTTGTTTAAATCCGCTGTGATTAACCGCACACTCCAAGCTGTACATTGACAGTTCAGTTGACAAAATGAAATGGCCACTGATTAAAATAATAAAAGGCCTATTGGCTCCTATTTTCCTCCGCCATTCAGGAGGGGTCTGTCAGACTCCTACTGACTAAACTTTGCCCTCTTCACTTCTGGCTGGGGTGCGGGGTCACAATTGCATTCCCCACAATCGCCCCAGCAGTCACAGTTTGCTTGCGACCAACCCCGTCTCAGATAAAGGGAAGGAGAGAGCTGCTCCTCGCCCTGTCATTATATGTGAGAGGCGCGCGGACACACTACGCGACGTCAGCTCGGGCATATTTGCTTAGACGACGGACTTACCCAAGTCGCAAGAGGGCATTGTCGGCCTCCTCCTGCTCCGGCCCAGATCTTCTGGCGCGGATAGATTGGAAGACATCTCCCTTTCCCTTTCTGCTGCCTCCTTCGTTGCCATTCAAAGAGATTGAAAATACTTATAGAGCAGACATTGGGAATATTTTCATACATCAATTTTGATCTCGAACATTTTCGATTTTGACACACGAATGCTACCTGACAAGCAGGCGTGTTGCACTAGACAGAACAATTTGTTACTAAGTAGTAACAAGTATTGGATTAAGATTTTTTTCGGCTCATCCTGTCTATCGCTCGTAAAAATGTGAATGTCTTTGTTGCCATTACTTGTTACGTCTATCTTGAAGTCTGTCATGCCAGCGCTTCCGAGTCTGGCCAACCATGATGAATCGTCTTTTTCATCTCTGCCTTCCCCATTGTGAAATACTGGCGTTAAGTTATATAATAACATTAATAAAATAGCTTCACCGCTTTTCCAAATCCGCTGCGATCAGCCGCACACTCATCCATGCCATCCATCGGCAGTGCAGTTGACAAACGTGCACTGATTAATATAATTGTGTCGCGATTCACGCGTTCGTTTGTCTCTGTCGATGACTTTGCGATAGTAATGTTGGTTAGTTTGATTTATGTTAACGAATGGTGCACAGCTTGAAGGGTTATTGGATATAATTTGTTGGTTTACGGGATTTAAATTTAAATTGGAGTTGGTTTGTTAAGTGTGTAATTTCAGCTATAGAGATTGTGTTTCTATATTTCGGAAATCGAAAAAAATGGTCCTGGGTTCGACTTTCGACTACGAGGTCGGCCAGAGTTATTGGGTTCTTCAATTAAGAATTGCTCAGTCTTGCAGCCCGGAAACTGGATTCATGACCGGTTGATGGCAATAAGATCGACCCCCATAGACATGGAGACATGGGACTTAACTAAAGTCTCATTGGCGAAATTAAGATGTAGTATGTTTCTATCTAAGTGCCACTGCCAACTGCCTTGCCTTTCGGAGAACTTGAACCATTGTGTTAGTAGAAATGGTCATAAAAGAAGCTCGATCCAGAGCTAACCATTTTTCTCCAAAATATTTTTATGATGGGTGTTAAAGTACCTTTAAGAAACCGAAAGGCACTTATTTTCCTCGTCAGTGCGATCATTTTTTTGTTCTAGACCATACCTGGGAACCCTCTAATTACGGAGATATTGGGGGTCAAAGTGCCAACTTTTTCGCAACTTTTTGCCACCCCTGTACTATTCAATGCATCCATCAGCACAATGTTTTGAGTGCGCCACATTGGGCCCTACAGTAAAACATGATTTTTCACCCCCAAAAAAAATTTCGTTTCCCAGCAATAATTTTTGCGCAGAGTAAGTTTGCAGTACAGAACGCTTGGTGGACGGCTTTGTGAAGGGTCCGTTTACACCTTGTATTCCAATTTCATTTCAGTCATCGACATTTTCGTTATTTACTCTTCCATCCACCATCCCATCTACACCACATTCGCCTCTCTAAATACCGTATAACATCATTACGAATGTTCGTTACTCATAATTAGCCATCAATAAAACAATTACAATGTTATCAACATTCAATTCACTATTTCTGATTGAGAACCGGCTCTATAGCGTTTGCTTACTAAAAATCCATATAATTGACCGCAACGATCTTGATTGAGGCCTACATAAAAAAATAGCCTTCATTTCAGTAATAGATTTTCAACGGCAATTTGATATAGTATACAATTGAATACTATAGAAAACCGAGTAACGAATACTTTGTTACCCGTTTTGTTTGTTCTCGAACCACTTAAAAATGTTCCGATGCACGTTTTTGCTAGTTTTTAGTTCCGTCAAAGCGGGTTCCAAAAGATTTAATTAAAAGAATCGCTGCGTGTTTTAGAACAATTTCTAGCGATTCGTTCCTCAACCGATGGGGGTTAAATTTATAACTGCGGTGTATTTAATTATTGTTTATCCTTGAAACAATTTTTAGTGAGTCCATTTTTGGAACAATTAGAGATTTCAAGCCTAAAGGGATTGTAGCTCTGGGAAAAATGATTTAAAAATAACGAACTCCAAATATTTGAACGTCAATAATCTGGAACTTCTCGAAGTTAATCAGTTTTGACATGCTCTTCCAAAAGCCGTGGAAAATCATTTGAACAGTCGCGCAACAAACAAATTAATAATAACGAGTTCCTCTAATACTTAAAACAAAGATGTACCAACAGTTTTTAGTTTAAATTAACAGTAAGTCAGTTTTTAAATATACTATTTTGTAGAGGATGTTAAGAATATACTACGATTTCACGTTCCCATGCAATGTTCGAGCGAAGCCGCGGGCACAGCTAGTTAATAATAATATAATAAAATTCTTTTGAATATTCAGAATACCAACAAATTCCTACAATTTAATTCAAAGCAACAAAAGCCCGTCGAAACAAAAGCCGAATTGTGTGATAAAAACAAGTGACAAACAAGTGCTCACACAATAGTCGAGAAGATCACGCCAAATGAACAATATGTGAACATAAATGTACAATACGACGTAATTACTGCCACAATGAGATGTCATACCGATTCCAGCTATGACAATCGGTAGGGCGACATCACCAATAGGTGACAGTTAGGACGAGGGACTGAGGCATGAGCGGAAGCGGGTAAAAATAATTAAATTGCAATCTTTGTTTGCGGCTTGCATTTAATTACTATGTGCCAACGTGTTTTTCAAAATGTTTACCTGTAATAAATATTTGTAGCGATAAGTTTTGCACATAACTATATACAGGGCGTAAACAGACCCTTCACGAAGCCGTTAACCAAGCGTTCTGTACATCAAACTAAGTAAACCTACACAAAAATTATTGCTGGGAAACGACTTTTTTTTGGGGTGAAAAATAACCTTTTACGGTAAAACTCAATGTTCATTCAATACGTTGTGCTTATGGATGCATTGAATAGTAAACTGGTCATGAAGGCATTTAAAGTAAAGTTATAACCTTAAAAATTAGTATTTTAAAAAAAACTTGTGAAAAAGTTGGAACTTTGACCCCCAATAACTCCGTAACTAGACGGTTTCCAGGTATGGTCTAGAACAAAAAAAATATCGCAATAGCGGGGAGAACAAGTGCCTTTCGGCTTCGTTAAGGGTCTACTTACACCCTTTATATTTCTCATAATCGAGGCAAGTGCTCTGTAACTGTGAGACGGTTCATGTCAATCCTGCAGTGAATGTAGGATACAAGATCTTTCGCTCATCAGTGTGAACTTGTGAGTTAAATTTTATTTGTATTGCCGCTAATCATATGCACAGTGCGTAACAAACAATAGAAGTTCAGAAGAGTTTACCAAAAACTTACATAATATATTGTGCTAAACAACCAAATAGATAGATAGATAGATAGATAAATCATTTATTTAGTGCACACAAAAGACATAGCACAACACACAGAAACACAATTAAATAATATAAATTACACGACTATATAGCTATATAAAAACAAGGTGCCAATATACAAAAAGAAAAACATATTTACGAAAGAAGAAACACCATGACCTATTTCAAATCAAATAACGAGTACACATAGTGCGGTGTGCGTCTCAAGGTTGCACCAAATGGGAGTCTCAGCATGTGTCAGGCATGCATGATATTGATATTGATAATAATATAATAATATCACTGATATTCTGTAGGATGCCAAATCGCTGCCGCTTGTCGCTCACTCCACCAAGCTCTGGGAATTAGTACGCGGCAAGCAACGTAACTTGAGTCAGCATACATATGGTATTTATTCCATTCCGCTCATCCAATAAGGGTTGATATAATTTATGTCATATTCCGAAAATGTTCGCGACACATTCAAGTTCAATGTTGACATTTCCATTGAACAATACAGGCTGTTTCATTGTTTCATGATATTTTGTGTTCTAATCAAATGTCGGAAAAAGGTCGCTCAATTAGCGTTTTTTGTATAATGTCACCGATTCATTATGGAACACTAAAATGTAAAACATGATTTTTTTTTTGCACAGTAATATTTTGTTTTAGTTACATTAGACAAAACTTTCTGCAAAAAAAACGACTTCGAAAAAAACACTAAAAATGTCTAAAATAAGTTTACTTTCGGAAGTCGGCGACTTTGTTTGTTGCATTGACTTTGTTATTGGGCTTTTCCATCAGGAAATTCTCAGTAGTAGCCACGGAGTCTGGATTTGTTCCCGGTTGATGGCTTCAATGCCTTAGTTATGAGGTAACAAACATAAACAATAAAAAATACAACCGAATTAAGAACCTCCTCCTTTTTTTGAAGTTGGTTAAAATTAAATGCAACACATGTACGATATATTTTACGTTCGTGTGTTTCTCGCTAGATTCAAAAAGTTATTTTAAAAATGTAATCAACGCGTATATTTTGTATTATTTATTGAGTAACTACTGATTGATGTATTTTCGTTAATTAACATTGGCCAATCAATAGTATTATCATCTCGTTATTAATTGTTGCAACTTTGCATACACCCACGTCCAATTTATAAGTTACGAAAGGCTAATTATTTTTCTGTTTTTATATTTCAACGTAATTAAATATCATAAACGACTGATGTTTAATTTATTTTATATTCTGCAAGTTATTGAGAAATAATGTTTCGCAAAACTTTAAAGCAATGTGTTTTCACCTTTGTTTTTACCAGAAAGGTTATTTGATTGCCAATTACCGAAAAAGGTTTCAGTTTTAATTTGTTTGTTTCATTTTTAAACCTGTGAAACTTTAAAAAAAAAACTTCAAATTCGCCCAGATATTTTTATATAAGGCATGACCCTATCAAAAACAAAACAAAATAATTACCCAAAAAATGCCAACTCAACAAGCACGCAACAAAAATACCTCATTATAACTCCACCCAAAAAAATATTCCTTTTTCCAATACGTTTGTCATTTTTGACAAATGAATCTATGGCGTGCACACAAGCACCCTGTATGTCAGTCTCCGGTCAACCGACTCCCGAGCGGAGGTTAATCATTTTATTCAACAGTATACTGTTACTCTGAATTATTATTGACATACCAACTGTCGGGGGACGCACTCAAATTGAATGTGTGATTGGGAAATCAATAGTAGAGGCAATAATGTTTTGTTGTATAAAATGCAATAGTAGCATGCCTTATGTTAGGTCATCTTTATAATGGCTGAAAAAGTACCCTTTACAAAGCCAAAAGGCACTTGGTATCACTGAAATTGCGTTTTGTTCTGGACTATACCTGGCCCTGCAGTCTCGACATTAAAAATAAAAAATAAAATAAAATAAGCCTTTATTACTGTTACTCTTTACAATCTTATTCTTACATGTTATACTACTCACTATTTACATTAATATTTGTTACACCTAATTATGGTTTTTATGTAGTATATCGGTAATCGTTTTAATTTTCCGTAGCAGCTTGTCTCTCGACAAAGGCCTCCTCCAAGGACTTCCATGCAGCTCGATCCCTAGCTGTTCGGGCCCACTTTGGGCCCGCCATTTGTCTGAAGTCGTCTTCCCAACGTTTGCATTGTCTTCCTTTATTTCTTTTGTCGCCTCTAGGGTACCACTCGGTTATTATTTTGGTCCACTTTTCTTTCGTATCCCGTAACATATGTCCTGCCCAACGCCATTTTAACCTTCTACTAACGAAGTGCGCATTTTTGAATTTGGTTTTGGTTTTAATTGTTTCCAATTTAATTTTGTCACTTCTTCTTACCCCTATTACACTTCGTTCGATGCTGTTCTGGCACACTTTTATTTTATTTGAAAGCTGATCTGTTAAAGCCCAAGTTTGACATCCATAAGTTAAGCACGGGAGTATGCAAGTGTTATAAACAGTTCGTTTAATTTTTATGGACATTTCATCATTTTTCATTATTTCACTAAGGCTCCAAAATCTTTTCCAGGTATTTGTTATTCTTCTATTTATTTCTTTATGCATGTTATCAAGGGGTGATATTAATTGTCCTAAATATATGTATTCATTAACATACTCAATTTCTTCCTCGTTAACCATAATAGCATCGGAATCTGATTGTTGAGCGTTAGTCATTATTTTTGTTTTGCTTAAATTCATTGACAGTCCCGCTGTAGCACTTTCATCAGCCAACTGTTGCAGCATTAGTTCTAAGCTCCGTGCATCTTCAGAAAATATTATTAAGTCATCGGCAAAGCGCAAATGGGTTAATTTTTGGCCATTGATGTTAAGACCCATATCTTCCCATTCAAGATTTCTGAAAATCATCTCTAAAACCGCCGTAAACAATTTTGGTGAAACAGGATCTCCTTGACGAACTCCTCTTTGGACTGGGAATGGTTCTCCTGTTGCCTCGAGCTTTACTTGGGCTGTGCCTCCTGAGTAAATAATGTTCAGGATTCTGATGTATTTCATTTGAACACCTTGGCTTTTCAGGGCTTCCCATATGTATCCATGTTCTAGGGAATCAAATGCTTTGCGAAAATCTACAAACCCTATGTAGTAAGATTTTTTGTATTCTCGATATTTTTGCAGGACCTGTCTAAGAACATGGATATGCTCAATTGTAGAACAATTACTACGGAACCCAGCTTGCTCTTTTGGTTGGTTTTCATCTAATACATTTGCAATACGGGACAGAATTATTTTGGAAAACACCTTGTAAATATTGGACATTAAGCTTATCGGCCTGTAGTTATTTATGTCCCCTTTGTCTCCCTTCTTGTGAAGTAATATTATAGTTGATTTCATCCAATCAGCAGGTATATTCTCAGTTATTATAATTTCATTAAACAGCTTTGTTAGTACCGGAGCAATGACAGGTGCTGTAGTTTTAAGTAGTTCATTTGTTATCTGATCCGACCCTGGAGCTTTATCCGTTTTTTGTGAGTTTATAGCCTTTATTGTTTCTTCTATCAAAATTAAAGGCACTGGTTCTGGGTCAAGCCAAGTGTCAAGTTTCACCCTGTCTTCCAGCTGCTTCCTTGTGTACAGTTCTCTATAAAATTCTGTGGCAATTCTTAATATTTCTTGTCTCTTGCTAGTGTGATTCTTATCCTTGTTCTTTAGATATAGCATCCAGTCTTTTTTATAATTTAATTCCTTGAAAGCTTTCTTTGTCCCTCCACTTCGTTCGATATGTTGTTTTAGTGTATTTTGCCTTCTAGTTTTATGATCTCTTCTAATGCTTTCATTAATTTCTTTGCTTAAGCTTACTATCTTCTGTCTGTTCTTCTTACACTCCTTTCCTTTTTTTATTAATTCTTTTCGTTGTTCTAACAGTTGTATGGATTCACTTGAGAGTAGTTTCTTCTTGGCTTCGTTATTTATTTTGATTGTTTCTGATTTCAGTATGTTTAGTAAGCTATCATATTTGTCTTGTGTTAGTATGCATTGTTCAGTGCTATCTACACGTGTTTTTAGATAACTTAATAGATTGTCGTTATTTCCCAGGCAGATAAGACTGTTAACTTTGTTCTGAAACCTCCTATTCCTCTTTATATGTGTTCCTATCATTGTCGCTCGAACCATTCTATGATCAGAATTAAAATTTAATTGGTTTATTATTGTTATGTTTTTGAATACTCTGCAGTTGTTGGACAAAATGAAATCTACTTCATTTTTATATGATCCGTTTGGGGAGATCCAGGTCCATTTCCTTGATATTTTACTATTATAAAAGGTGTTTAGAATTTTTAATTTATTCTCCAACGCCAGTGTGACCAGTCTTTCGCCATTCTTGCTTCTTTTTCCGTAACTGTACTGTCCTATCGTATATTCTTCTCCTGGATTACACACTCCAACTTGTCCATTGAAATCTCCCATTATTATGATGTTTTTGTATGAGTTCTGTATTGTGGTTTGTAAATCCTTGTAAAATAATTCGATCCTTGCTATTTCTTGTTTATTTTTAGGTTCAGTTGGGGAGTATGCCTGGATAATAGACCAACGTGTATCTTTTTCATGGTGTAAAGGTAATTTCATGTTTATGACAGCAATTCTTTCCGAGAAACCCTTAATCTCCTCTATATTCTTCGTTAGTTCCTTTTTGATTAAGAATCCCACCCCGTACAAACCCGGTGTTTCACCTTTATAATGCAAGATATACTTCCCGTAGTCTTCTATTCCTTCTCCCAGGCGTCTCACTTCACTTATTCCTATTATGTCCCAATTTACAGTTTCTAGTGCTTCCTGTAGTTCAAATAGTTTTTCAGATGTTCTTAGAGATCGAGTGTTAAAAGTAGATATATGAATATCTAGTTGTTTTGCTGTACTTCTATTTATTTTTATCCTTCGAGGGTCGTGGTCTTTTTCTCCCACGATGACCAGTCGGGTTGGGAGAGGTAGTTTTTCTGTTATATCTTTGTCTGTTATTTCGTTTTGTTGTGTTGTTGTAGTTTGAACAGTTGTTTTAGTTTGTTTTATTTTCCGATTACCGATATTTAATTGTTATTGTTTATTTCCTGGGTTAGTTGAGAGGGAGTTGGATCTAACTCTCATCATATCAAATGCATTTATTCGGTTTGTTTTTGAGACTGCTAGATTCTGTTGTTTTCTAGGTTGCAAGTTGTTATGTGGTGAAGTTGATAATTCTCGTTTCCTTTTTTCATTGTTCGGATTACTTTCTCTAACCACCAACTTATCGTACTTTAAATAAGCAAGATTTCCTTTACTTCTTTCTTCTTTTAATTTAGGCAGTAAGGCTTTTCTTCTTTCCAACACTTCTTTTGAATAGTCTTCGGCAATATATATTTCCCTTAATTTCTTTTTGTTTTCTAATATTTCAGTTTTCTTCATATAACTAACAAAGGAAAAAAGGACCGGTCTCGGTTTATCACTACAATTTACTTTTCCGATGCGATAAAGATTGTTGACATCATATTCCTCAATAGCTATTCGTGCGTCGTGTTGGAACACTTCCTTAACCTTCATTAATAACTCTGAGGTTGAATTCTCCCCTTCTTTTAAACCAAAAATCACTATGTTCTTACTTCTTTTCTCCCACTTTAAATGCTCTACTTCTTTCTGCATGTTTTCTAAGTCTGTTTTTAGCAATTTATTTTCTTCCATAATTGGTTTCAACTTTTCTTCCAATCTACCCATGATGGTTTTAGTTATGGTTTCTGTTAATTCAATAGTTTGATTTTTTATTTCAATTTTCATTTTATCAAACAGCATTTGGAATTGTTCGTCCATTTTTTTTTTTTTTTTTTGTTTTGCTTGAAACGGAACTTTTTAATCGATTCGTCTAATTAGTCGATTCTTCTTATCTCCGCTGGTATCGCCGGTGACTGACGGGATGACAGTTGGTAAGTGAATGATATGTGGCTGACAGTTGTTCTATTTGGCTATGGTTTTAACTAACCTCCAAAAAGTTCCTGTTATTAATGCCGTGTTGATGTGTTCAATTCCAGTAGTTCCCGTAAAGTTAATATGATTTCAAACTTCAGTGCACTATTCTTCTTGTTTCGAAGCCTATTATGTGTAGAAATGTGATCTTGAACCAATTTTAATTGCAATTTGTTTACGACACAGTGACTTGTAGTTGTTGACACTTTAAGCACCCAGTCTCGACATTAGATAGCGACAAATATCGGTCGCTAAGTCATATCGTTGTCAAATTCCTTTAATGGATTTTCTACTTTATTTCGAAAGGATAAGGTTGAAAATCTATAAAAGAAATTTGACATCGATTACACTTAAAGACCGATTTTTGTCGTTATTTTATTTATTTTTTTAATGTCGAGACTGCAGGGCCTGGGAACTTTCTAGTTACAAATATATTGGAGGTCAAAGTTCCAACCCTTCCACATGATTTTTTTGTTTAAAGACAAGTTTTTTATTGTTATAACTTTACGTGATGTGTGATATGTCGTGATGGCCCAGAGGTTAAGGCCTCGCCTCTCATGTATGAGGTTGTGGGTTCAAATCCGGGCAAGTACCAATGTGACTTTTTCAATTCATATGTACTTTCTAAGTTTATCTTGGACATCACAGACTTCGGTGAAGGAAAACATCGTGAGGAAACCTGGACTTATAATTAATATAAGTCTGAAATCGCCAACCCGTCTTGAGCAAGCGTGGTGATCAGTGCTCATGCCTTCTCTGTATGAGAAGAGGCCTTTGCCCAGCAGTGGGACAGTAACAGGCTGGTATTATTATTATTATAACTTTACGTTAAATACCTATTCAATATATCCATCAGCACAATGTTTTGAGTGCGTAACATTAAGTCCTACCGTAAAACGTGATTTTTCACCAAAAAGAAAGTCGTTTCCCAGCAATAGTTTTTGCGTAGGGTTACTTAATTTGATGTACAGAATTTTCTGTTGACGGCTTCGTGAAGGGTCCGTGTACACCTTGTATAATATTTTGTCGTTGTATCAAACGTAGCTTGCTGTTAATATTGTAAAGGTTTTATTGAACTTTGTTTTTAACTAAGATTTTATCACTTTATCTGATCTTACGTAAGGGACCTGAAAAGCTTCCAAAGAGTTTCGTCTGTTCAATACATTTTTGAATATTCCATTATCATATTATGTGATAATCACTGTCAGCTAAACATTTTTGACTTGTGAACCTATAGATCATCATCATTCTCTTGCCCTTGTCCCAATTTATTTAGAATGGGAGCAGCATGTCTTCTACTTCTATACTTCTCTATTACTCGTCATCTCATCAGACCTCCTTTTGTGCCATATCAACCTTCACACACTCTTTTACCCATCCAAAGTTATACTAAAGGCTTACTTCACGACTTTCCTCATTCCTCCACACCTCATAGATATGGCACTAAATTTGGTTCAAAAGCGAAAAACCACAAAAAGCTGCTTTTACAGCAACAGCAAAAATATACCTTAATAAAAACAATGTATCAACAGTGTTCTAAAATATTTGTCATACATAGGTAACGTCACAATAGCACATTTAAAAGTCTCGGAAAAATAAAGAATCTCGTACCTTCCACAAGACTGTGTAAATATTCAGCATAAAGCCAGCGCTCTGAGGAATCAAGCCAGATCATATCTGAACCAGTTTCAGTAATGTCAGAATTCCTGTAAATTATTCAACTGCAGAAATTCAGACCGGCTCGCGGCTTGTAAAAATACATAAATTATATACCTGTTCACACGAGATATGCTATGCATTTGTTTTACTGTACTTTTTTAATCAGATTTTTGCTATTAAGAAGGAATGGGCTTTTGGAAACTTGTGAAATTGAGTCCATACATAATTCGTACATGTAGGTTTGTTACTTGAAAAACAAACTTTAGATATGAGGAAATACGAGCAAAAAGAAAACTGCAGTAGTGTTTTCTGTCAACTTAAAAAGCGCATAGAATTAATGTACAATGTGTACATTATGTTTATTACTTCATAAAACTGGCCAATGACTTATCAATAATGAATCACTTATTGATTGACTTGAGACACCCAACGCATAATGCAGTGCATTATGAAATCTTCAAAGGATATACATTTGAAAATCGTAATACTTCCGCAAATCATATCAGCAGCTTCGATCGACGCGCGTCGATGGAATGAAATCAATTTCAGAGTTAGTGCGCACCGCCGATCGAGATATCGAGTACCGTTCTTCATTAACTCGATTTTATCGACAACGATTTTTTAATAATTGGAACTCGCCTCAGATTTTTGACGGGCCGATTAAGATTGTTAACTCTCGTAGATATATCTCTCACAGTTCCGCGAATTCTGTACTGATTGCGGAGAAATTATGTCAGTAAGGTTAATCGCTCTTACATAGTTTGAATAACTCAAGTGTAACGGAACTTCGATAAAAGGCGGCAGTTGAAGGTTGCGATATTTATCGTGGAATAAATTTCGAATCGGAGTAGCCAGTACTCGTTACGAGATAAACAGTAAACGCCTCACCTAGCGTATAATTTTAAAATAAACCGTGTTTCCAAACAATATCCCATAACATTCAATATCTATTCTACTTATCTGATTCACACTAACAATCGCACTCATTCTAAAGGCTTTGCATTTTATTGTTTTAAAATCAGCTGAGGCCATTATGGAGCGCGCCGTGAGATTTTATCTAAAGCTAAATGTTTCGTGAATAAAATTGGTCGCGCTCGTTCGAATCGGATCTCGATCGCACGCTCGATGTATCGGTTCGCTATCGATATAGCCTCCGATCGTATCGGCAGACGATGTTACGTAATTACAGAGTAGTTTTACGGTTACTTTATTCATTCGGCGAAACTTTGCACATGCATAATTCAGTGGTGTTTTTGTGGAGACCCCCGTATTAATTCGTAAAGTTTTACGCTTAAGAATATTACTTGAATAGTCAGCTTCTTTACATGCATCGGTGATTTTAAACGGTTTAACTGAATATTCTTTGAAGTGAATTGCTTCTTGATTTTTATTAGCTCTCGTTTGAAATTCTCTGAAATAGTTGTAATGTCGTGGATGTATTAAAAGACTCGACGTTGTAATTGCATATAGGATTTCTGTTACAAAGTGGAGTCCCTTATTAAGCTGTTGGCTTTAATAGGAGATTCTATTACGTATCATTACTTCGAACTGATGTTTAAACTTGAAAAGATTCAGGCATATCAAGTTTGTGTTTATAACCTGAGTTAGTGGAATAAGCTCGACTGTATCTTAGAAAAAAAGATTTCTGGTAAGATAAGGGACGGGTTCCTGTTTTGAACACCAAAAAATATAACAAGTTTTTCACATAGTTTCTCGAAAATGTGACATGTTTCTTCCTGCCGGTTTATTTTATGATGGAGTAGGAATGCTGATTCTCAAAATAAATCAAACCCTTCGTTTGCCATTGCGTTACATTTAAAATTACCCAAAACATCAATTAAAACAGGTACCATATTGAGTAATTGACAAAGCAATTCCATGATCAAACCTAATCGTTTTAACGGGTGTAATTAAAAAGACATCAATAAAGTAAAGGGCTGTTGGGTGTCTCTTAATTTCCACAATTTTCGTGAGTTCGTCATTGGCTGCCGCTAATTTTCCTTCGACATGTGTTTGGTCACACGCCGCTTAATGAAACACGCAATCGCTGTCTGAGGGAACGCTTGTGACAGCGTTCGGTAATTTTAATTACAAACTCTTCAGTGTTATTATGTTGTGTCGCGTTAATGGTTTCATATTACGGTTTGGATTAAATACGGAAGTTTCCCTCTACCAAGGGATATTCAGAGAGCTTCAAGTGGCAACTGTTTTCAATGCGATGCGTATTTTTACAAAGACTTTTGGCAGTCACAAATACTTTAGGGGTTTCCATCATCATCATAGCTGATACAATTTTACTTTGTCTAAACCTTCGACAACCATGTCCTAGAACCAAAAGTTCGAAGATATGCGACTACCACCAATCTGCATTGGGTCTGCGTGGTGGATTACGAGAGAGGAAGCCACTCTGGGTAAATAATGGCACTGCCAAACAACAATCTTTAGTTCCGAATTCATGGTTTTTATTGCTTTTAAAGCGTTTCGTGTTTCTACTAAGACTTTCATCAGTTCCATATATGGAACTGTTGAAAGTCTTACTTTCTTACTTTTTCACCATAATTTTCATATTTTTGTCTATGCCCTTCACCATCCAAGAACGTCATGCACCGATATGCACGGCGCCTACGTGGTTGATTTACTCAAAAAGAGGCTGACACGTTACAGGAGACACGGTAGTGGCTGATTATACTAGGCCCTCTGGGTAAATGAAGGCATCACCGATCGACAATTCTGAGTCTCAAATTCATGGATGACTGGCCAGAACGTTCAGTCATCCAGTTACACAATGTATAAAGGACCGAACTTTCTTGTTTTAATACAAATGTGTAGAAAGTTGTCACTGGTGGTAAAAAGTCCAAAGGACAACTGGTCATCATCATAATCTGCCTAGCCTTTTCCCAACTATGTTAGGGTTGGCTTCCAGTCTAACCGAATGCAGCTGAATACCAGTATTTTACAAGGAGCGACTGCCTATCTGACGTCTACAGCCCAGTTAGTACTAGGTAATACGAAACCTCTTGGTAAGACTGATTGTCAGACTTTTTGGGCCACTGACTACCTGTAACGACTGACAAAGATCTACAAAAGACAGCCGGGACCAACAGGTTAACGTGCTTTCCGAGGCACGGAGGAAACTCGGTATGTAATGGGTGGTCCCCCATCCACAGACTAACCTAGGCGAGCACGGCTTAACCAAAAGATCGATCCGAGCGGCTGTTATTATCTAGCCACGAGCTCCTCGAAAGGACTACTGGTCTAACCTATAATATTTATTTATTTATTTAAACTTCATGTACAAAAGTGGTACATAGGCGGACTTAATGCCACAAGGCATTCTCTACCAGTCAACCTTTGGGTCAAATAGGACAGCATTGTGAAAGAGTACAAAAAAAAAAAAATACCATGCCATACCATTAAATATTGTGTGACCAAAGTGACCGAAGGATGTGGAGGTCAAAATATACCATAACTTCAACCACCATTCTTTAGCTACGTACCTAAAATCATTTCAATAAATCACATCTAGAAACAGTTTAAACCTATAACCATAATAAATACAAAACTAAATTGGTTAGCTACTATACAACGGTAAGTGCATACTCCGTCAAGAACTAGATCGGACATCAGTTTCCGAGAATCGTAAATCGACCGCTTGACCCACTAATACATTCAGCCGAGATATCGATAATCGATATACCCATACATTATCACCAATTAGTTCGTGTGCCGCTGTCCTTACTCCAAGTGTCGTGTAAGGGTTGAGACGAATGCGGATATATATATCGAGTGACGTGCCGCGCATTCGAAATGGCCCCATTAACTCGCATCGCTTTTGAGATGCAAATGAGATTTTTTTTTCTTTCATAAAATCTCTTCATTGAATATTTCAAGCCGCGCCTTGTGGGTGAATTTATTTTCTTCCTCCAATTCTGAAACGAAATAAAGGAATCAACAATTTAGATTTCCTTTTTTTAACGCAAGGCAATTGTGTTTCTGTAGAATTTTAATTAAACATTCAATTGTACGTACAGTTATTGCGGATATTTTTGATACAATTTTAGCCATCTATTATGCCAAAAATTAGATACCATATGTTCGTAAAATCACAATTCTATTTCATATTCAAAGCTGGGCTAAAAGTGTATGCGAACATGAATAGGGTGAAGGCACCAATGATCGGCCATTGTGTAAGCGAACGCCCCTAGCTCAGTGTTGTCACATAATGTCAGTATCGGAAGGGCTCAAAGTGTCACCCCTGGCAGACGAGTGCACTTGCTACACGTTATCCAGATATGTTGTGAATTTGACTCGGTACTTTGAATGACGACTAATTCCATTGTTAACGCTCTGCCATATGGGCGACATGACAAGAGCGGTTTAGTAGGGATTGCCAATATGGAGTTTAAGCTCGTCTGCATTACGCCTTGGTTATTTATTAAATTCTAGGTTTAACCATTTTCAATGTTCTTTTATTGAATTCTCTATCTGTGACTTAATTAAGAAGTCATGGTAAAATAGTACCAGTAGGAATAAGTACTTTTATTTACTACTGCAGCTTTGGGAGTATTGAAAGCTCAATTTTAATTACTTACTGTGTAATTAGCGTAAAAAGCAACTGATCCATTACACCCCAATCCAAGGCTAATCGAGATAAAACCCCTATTATTTAAGACTTTACCGAAAACACGGACCAAACTCGCAAGAATCTCAATATTAAAGCGCCATTCGGCCGCAAAATAGCAAACAAAAACACAATTAGCTGCCGGGGGAACAAGAGTACAATAGCGGTTTGGACAACGTTTGGAGCAGTTACCCTAATTTGTTATTACTGTCAGTTCGGGTGAACTTGCGGCTGCCTTATGCTAATAAATGCGTGCTCGCCCTGACAATTGACATAACGACTGCATAATAATAAGTAAACCTTATGAACTCCGTATTTGGTGGTAGAAATAGTTGTGGAATAGTTACATAATATTTTGTAAGATTTATACTGTCCTTTCATTGATAGTTTACCTCTGGTTTCGGAGTACAGAAATTTTTATTCTCGTTGACATAAGGTTTATGTTAGATGTAAAATAACTGTGTAGTAACTGTAGTACAAACAGGGTGAAAGGCACACCGACGGACAAACGGTTACCACATTATTCGGTATCTCATTCTGAACCATAGAAATTTGTCATCGGTAATTTAAAAAAAATCTGCTGTTACATACATTTTGAACGTGTAGGAATTTTCGTAAGAAACAGCTGTTTTTTTTATATGACTGATGATCAATTTTTATGTGAGGAGATTTAGAATGATGTACTAACTACGTGGTAGCCGTTTGTGCATCGGTGTCCCTTCCAGCTTGTATATTATATTGCTTTGGCCACAATTTATGCAAGTACTGTACACTCTTGTAAGTGAAAAGTTCCCGTAATACAAAATTAAAAATTACTGTATGTATAAAAGTGACTAGTATAAGGCTCTGCATTTTCGGGTTGACAATTTCATATTAGTGGTTTAAAAGACTGACAACCCGTTTAAATATATTAAGGTATTGTTACTGTAAGTTGGTTAAAGGGGATAGATAATAATAGCTATGCACCAAATGCTGACATTTAAACGCTTTTGGAAAGACAGGATTCCAACTCTCCATTATAATAAACTATTGGGTAAAGGCTTGGTTGATTTACTCTGTTTACAGATTTAGAAAATAATTAGGTGATCGAAATTAACGTTCGCTGGTGGCTTCCATGGTTTTACTTTAAAGCTTTTGTGGCCAATATCCTGTAAAATTATGTCAAAGCATTTATTTTAATTAGGTCATTAAAAGGCACTTTAGAATGTTCTAAAGTTCTTTGTGGAGATCAATCTCGTGCTTTTCAACAAAGAACATTTACTCGTTGACATATTCTTGAACACATCGATCTATCCTAAAGATATATAAAACAATACAATATTAAACAAAGTGCTTTCGATAAAAATAGAGAATCGAACCTTTCAGATTGTATCCATCCCTTGAATCTAATCCCAGTCACGTTAGACAAATATTACAACGCAAGATATATCATCAATCCGCAATGCATCTCCCGCGATAAATCATCAAGACATATTACCACAGAAATGGATGATTTTAAAATTCAACAACAGCCCAGTATATTTGTCTTGAGTAGCTTGCAACCATTTGCCAACATAATGTTCCGAGATAAGAATGCACTTGGGAAAACAATATTAATCTTAGAGTGATTCATCTTTTATCGCTCAAAGTTGCATGTATGAAGAGGCAGAGGATTATAAATCAAATTGTAAGTACCATTGGGCAGGGATCACAGTGTTTTTATTCCTCTGACTTCTTGTGAAGGACGTATAAATCAAAATGTTTGATTTTTGCAGCTGTATCTGAAGGTTTACTGAGTAGAATATTGTTCTTGAAAAAAATTGGATTGTAGTTGAAATAAATCTTGGCCACTTTCAGTTTTGCGCAAAATAAAATGAAACAAAAATCACATAGTCTTGTAATACATATTCTTTGTAATTTTATTTTGCAGATGAATGGTAAAAGTGTTTTCTTTCAGAGATTCTCACTGAAGTGGTTAGTGACAGCTTATTTTAAAAAGTCTTTGCGTACAGAGAATTATGAAGAATGTGTTTTATGAAATAGACATTTTGAATTTGTAAGCATATTTATTTACGTTTTGCTAAAACATTTTTGGTATTTATTTCGCCAAAGCCCACGAGACTCTGTCGCTAGATATACTATTCTTTATCTTTACTTAATAAAGCTAATTAAATGTCTGTGAAACTAACGCAATCCTTTTACGGTGTGCCAAGAATTCTAGCCAAAGGATATGTCTCCGCAGACAGAGACAAAAACCACATTTAAAGAAGTCTAGATATCCCCATTTCCGTCTCCCACCCTATGCACACACCTCAATAGTACTTAGTAACACGATAAAACGGAATCAATAGTGCTCTCATACCGTGCCAAGACGTAATAAACGCATGAAAAGTGAACCGAACACGACCATTTGTTCTACACAACTCACAAACTCAATTACATCACGTAATTCTTAACACTACGACATAAAGTGCAAAATCCAATGACGTCTACGTAGGTTTAATGTTGGCATATTGGAACTAGGATGAAATTAATGATGTCTGTATAGAAAATCGTTTGTTTTGCTTCGAAAATGTTTAGCCTGGCAGAAAGTCTCTTCAGACCATATTTCATAGTGTCCTTACCAAGTTTATAGGTTGATGATGTAATGATGTTGCCTTCGACTAGATAGATGGATAGGATAGCTTTTCATAGATCAAAGGAGATTTATAGGTTTTTGCGTATATCGAATTTGGGTGTCTTTTGTTTTTAGGTTCTGTTTCGGGATGAAATATGGCTTTTCTCTCATGTTTGTGACTGGAAAGGCTTGGTTTGGTTTGGAAAATTCGTGTGCGTGAATAAGTCTACTGAATGTTGCGAATAGGCTGTAATCCGGTAGATTTGTATGTCCGTTTCTGAATAAACCTACTACTACTATACTACTATTAGCCTGCGTCATCCCACTACTGGGCAAAGGCCTCTCCCTATGACTTCCAGTTGTTTCGATCCAGGGCTAATGTGGGCCACTGGTAGTTTTGTCCAGGTCGTCCCGCCATCTACTACGAGGTCTGCCGCGGCGCCTTCTGGCTGTGTCAGGGTTCCAGAAAGTGGTTATTTTGATCCACAGCTCATTGCGCATGCCGCAGACGTGGCCAGTCCAGTCCCACTTCAGTTTAGCGGAGTTTTGAGCAATGTCAGTAATTTGTGTTTTGGAGCGCAGTGTGGTGTTGCGTACCTGAATAAACCTACTGCAACTATAAAAAAAGAAAGAAAAGAACAACAGGTCATGGTTAAATTAACAATAAAACAAAATTATCTGAAAAAAATTAAATAAGACTAACTAATTGATTCTGTACAAGGCCAAAAGGCCACTATCTCAGCATAGTGTTGTAACTTAAAAAAAAATGACACAGCCCTGGTATTCTCATAGGGCCCAATATGGAGTGTTATGGGAGAACAGCCCATTATTTTAATTTCAATTTTGAGCTTGCATTTATAAACAATTCTGCGTTAGCCCACTTTCGAGACTTGCAGTAAAATATGAAATCTTACCATCAAATCCCTTTGTTACTTACATCCACCATCGTAACTATACATAACAATGACACTATCTTCCAGTAACTGTCATTATGTGAAGCTAAACAAGGCATGTTGTAAATCAGTGCCCGAATCGACACGAAAGTTCCCGAGTGAAGCCGAGAGCCGATAAAGAGAAACAATATGATCGGGGTGTCACGTCGTGTCCAAAGAAAGTGGCGAGCGATTAGTCGTACGATATCAAATGCCATAAGTCCCTGTAAGTGTTAAATATGGCGAGTCTCGACTGATATATGAGTTGGAGTTTAAAAAGGAATGTTTTGGCAAGTTGTTGAGTGTGAACGAGGCTGCATTTTCATCATTGCGATATGAGTTGAAAGATTTATGCAAGACGAAAAATGCAGATGGAACTTCCTTATAATTCACAAAGTGATAATTTATATTATAAGTGTTTGAAAGATTGATATTAAAACTCTTGTATTTCCTTTGAATGCAAAATTAGGGTTCTACTTTAAAAACCAGAGTGCGTTTGATAGTTTTTGCTTACCTAAATTGAGATGACGCGAATTTATGTATTAGTCTACAAAACAATACTATATATGCAGTCCTATCAAAATCACCCTAAAACAGTAAGTACCTAATACTGAAGGAAACGCTCGACTGCCTCGTTGGTCTAGTGGTCGCTATAACGACTGCTGAGCATAAGGTCTTGGGTTCGATATACGGGTCGGGAAAATTGTTATTGGGTTTTTTCATCAGGAATTTCTCAGTAGCAGCCACGGAGTCTGGATTTGTGCCCGATTGATGGCAACAGGCTCGCCCCTATTACATCGGATTTAAACATAACTGGCGAAATGTGGGTGTACTAATAGGTGCACTCATGCCTAACCCTTCGGAGATTGCAGGCGTAATGTTACATTATGAAGGACAAAAATTAAACCAAATTAAAAAAAAACAATAAAATAAAAAATAATCTGATATCAACGTACTGTCAGTTCCCACACCTTACACCACTTCCCAAAAAACAGTCGAACTATCACTTCAATATAAATCATTTAGCACAGTTCAAGTCCAAAAAGTCTGCACTTTTCAACGTTTTCGTGAATCGGTAATGCAGGCCCTAAATCAGTCTGGGGCCGACCACATTTGCATATGAGTAGGGCGACAAAGAACAAAGGGATATTTTTTTGTCGTTTTTAGACCGATATGCTATCGACAAAGACTGCGGTATAATATAGGTACTATCAGTATGCTGTAAATCATTTAGGTTTTCGAAAAGTATTTTGGTAAAGCCTTTTTTGTGTGATTTATGTATCCGTAATGAAGTTTAAGCAGATAGTATGAGTGTGAAATATTTACATTATTTTATTTATTTATTCAGTAGTACACATACATTTCATTCATTTAAGTTGGTGCCAATATAAACTCATTAGAGTTTTAACGTGCACCAAAATCATCGACTAGATAATTTAGAGAATTAGATCCACTTAGTAGGTACTTAGTTAAAAAGAAAATACAACTAAAATTTCAGCATTACTTGAAGTTGTCTTTAAAAAAAAAAAAAAAAAGTGTTTTTTTTTTCAGAGACCTCCTTCGGTTCTAGTGCAAGTTAGTATACGTTCTGGGTGCTTCTGGGTGCTTCTTTTCTAATGATTGTAATTGAGATAGGTACAGCTGTATGAATCTTTTGGTGTCTGTCCAAAATTGGACCTAACGCCGCCGCCATCTTAGTTTTTCAGTATTTTCACAAAACAATGACACAATGAATGTTCATCAACAGCTCCTTCTAACAACGTTATTCGAGCGCTATCTACACGATTATATATGATTTTAAATCATTTGTAGCTTCCGCGTGTTTTGTGTTCGAATCGAATAAAAAATATGTTCTATTTAAAAAAAAACACAAATCATTAGGTATATGAATCTTGAAACACGCGACGCTACGCTGATTTAACACCAGGTATAGAATGTTGTTTTTACCAATCTCTTCATAATTTGTTCTATAAACACACTCAACATTAACAAGGAAACATTAAAAGAAATTTATGTGAGCTAAGCAACTAACTACCAAGAATTAGAGTCACTTTTTGTAGCGCCACGCGCCAATAGTCACATTCTGAATAAATAAACGATGATTATACGTTTATATACAGCTTTTTGTTCAAAACTCAGGCACGTACTAACTAGCACCTAATTGAATTTTAAATAAAAGCAGTCTACGCAAGTATATAATGGGATAAGAGGCTTTTGTTAGCCACAAGCTAAGCTGGTTAGCTTCAAGTCCAATGAATAAAAAGAAAGGATGACTGGATTTTTTGGAAATTCTAGCAAAAGTTAAAGGTAGCTTTATTTATTAGGATTTAAAAGATAGAGCTTGAAATAAATTACTTAGCGTTTATTTTTAGTTAGTCACAAGTTAAATCCTCTTCTATCTAGTTTTACTTAATTGCGTCATTAATTATTATGTTCTTGCCTGTACAACGTTGAAACGAAGTGAAATTGAAAATCTTTAAGCATCTGAAAGCTTTTATATTTTTTTTCGACTCCATAGATTAGGCGCGTAAACAATCATCTACCCTAAAAAATATTTACCAATTTAGAAATAAACAACCAAACTTGGCTGTCACACATTACTTTCCACATAAAAATTCATGCGACCACAATCGCCACCACAATTGCGACCGCGACCGCGCGGCGCAATTAATATATGTCGAGCTACTCCACAGTTTTCGCTGCGCCAATAATAAATGACCCGAAATTGTCAACTTTATTTGCTTTTCAATTATCGTTGTGTTTTATGATTCAGATTAATTTAATTATGTGTTTTTATAGTTTTTTTACGTAATTCTTTAATGATTACTTATTAATTATGTCATTCATTATGTTTTCTTCTCCTTGGTTATGAAGTAGGTGAATGAGAAAAGCTTCTACCGTTTTAGTAAATGCCTTGGCTTTAATGTACTAGGAATCAATTGACAGAGAGCCGCGGTGGTGCAGTGCTAGAGCAGCGGTGACCCAGTGGTGGCGACCCCAACTTAGGAGCAGTAAGTCGTGGGTTCGAACCCAGACAAGTTCATTACTTTGTGTAATTTATTTCATCACCACTGCTCTCAAAACGGTGAAGGAAAACAACGTGAGGACACCGGCATGTCCTAGAACCAAAATTCGGAGACATGTGACATCTACCAACCCGCACTGGGCCCGCGTGGTGGATTATAGCCCATTCTCTCTCAAAGCAGTGGGAACTTAAGACTTTGATTATGCTTATGCAATTGACAGAATGGTTAGTATTTTCGATCTGTCAAACTGAACTTTGAGGACGAACCAGCCATTCGTGGAACTTATGCACGACGCGTCGGGAAAAAATAATGCAGAATTTTCTTTAAACAATCCTCACGTGCGAACTGCTAGGTCAAACACAAGAACGTAGAGAATAAATTATAATTTTTAATTAAAAAATTAATTACCTCCAACACCTTTCCTTCACTATTGCTCCATTTTCTTAACACAAATCTGCGCTCATGCAAAGTCTTACTGCGAACTAACACCACGGCACATTGAACAGCGCCAACGATTCGTGTTGCACAAAACAGTTTTAACTTTAATTACGAATGGATAAATATAATCTAACCTTTATGCAGTTGAAATAAGAGTTAGGTTAGAATGTTTGGAGTGTAAATATAACTTGGTAAAGCTCGTCCAAGGAAGTGATCAGTCAAAAGCAGTGACGTAATCAACACGTGCTACATTATAATGAGGCTTTTAAACTCTCTGTTTATATTTTATTTTGTTTTGATTATTGTACACTGCTGGTTTATCACCTTCTTATTATTTATTTAATTGGTCATGTGGATATTTCACTGTCGTTGGTATTTTAATGAAAGTTTAAAACACAACGGGTTACGAAAGAAATTAATGTTAAATTAGGAAATTCTCGGATGTAATTTTGGTATGTTTCTAGTTGACTACTATCAATTTGAGCCTATGAATGTGGGACTTAAAAAGTCATTTAAAATGAATAAATAAATAGTTACCTAAATCAGTGTTGGTTCTTGAAAAAGTAGCCTCCAGAATTAATAGAGTAAGATAAGAAATAGACAAGTTTTAAATACTTATCTCACAACCATAACCAAATTAAAATTTAAACATAACACATAAAGCTGCCTATTAATAAAAACTAAATCTCAATTTATTACAGCGTAAGATAAGACACTAGTAGAATCCAGTTCAATAATATAGACATAAGATATTAAAGAATTTATTTGAACTAGTGCTATAATGTTGGTCTGGAACGTCAAATTGATTCGACGGCCGGCGAACAATTAAAATGCAAATGAGAATGTTGGGACTCCGCTCGAGAATGTAATGTGAAAAAAAATCACAAATGAGACGCGTGTATAATGAAGGCTTTTTCAAATTGGTAATTTATATAATTTATTTTAAAATGTTGTGTGTTGTTATTCTGTTGGCCATTTCGTGAAAATCATTTTTACAGAACGTTATTATGACGCCATAAAAAGGATAACCTTAGTTATTTGCATACATATTATTTTAAGTACAGACCCCAGCACATCAAGCTACCCGAAACTGACAAATTTTCTCAATCAACCTTGAACCTAATGCTTTAGGGATAAAGTTTAAAATCTATTAAAGAAATTTGACGCCAGTTTTAGTAAAGCACTGCCTGAACAATAGTTGATACCTAATTGTTGGTCAGCGCCATCTATCCGATGAACCATGAACCATGGACTAATAAAATCATATTTTTGATTTAAAGTACCTAGCTGCAATTTGTTAACTCGTGATATAGTGTAAGAATTAAGTTAATAGAGTTTTACAAAAAATGCAGATAAAATTTTAACTAACCCAGGTGCGTTTAAAATTAATCGTTTGATGAATAGTGTCAAACGCATGTAGCAAACGCAAAATGTTTTTTTGTGAATTCTGTTGACGATTGTGTGAAGTAAACTTTATAATTAAAACAAAATTTGCTTCCGTAAATTACACCATCGTTTAGATAAGAGATGATCGTGTGACATTTGACAAGCTGCTTTAAAAAAAAAACCTTTTTCTATATAAACGCTCGTCAGATAAACTCAAAAAGATTTTAGCAATTTAATAGACATATTTATATCTTAATATATTTATAGCTTAATTAAACGCGCATTTAATTTTGAAAAGACTTACTGACTCGTCTTTGGAGGATAGCCTTATATATTTTTTTTAAAAGAAACTGGAAAATAAAAATGTTCTAAATTATTTGTTACGGTCTGCAATCACTTTTACATTTTTATTTTACTCTCATAAGGGAGTATCGTGGCCGTGGCTATACCATACAAATGCATTTTATTTCAACCGGAAGTTGTCCTTCGAGATTTAAAAATAGAAACTTATATGCCTTAACCTACCCTCACTTTTAACAGTTTCCCTGAAATGAATTTCAGTTTTAAAACCATTTGTTGTACAGCAATTACTATATCGACGATCATCATCATCATCTGCCTAGCCTTATCCCAACTATGTTGGGGTCGGCTTCCAGCCTAACAGGATGCAGCTGAATACCAGTATTTTACACGGAGCGACTGCCTATCTGACCTCCACAACCCAACGTTAGTACTGGGTAATACGATACCCCTTAGTAAGACGGGTTGACAGACTTTTGGGGCCACTGACTACCTGTAACGACTGTCAAAGATATACAAATAACAATTATCATATCGACGATATTGATTATTAAAAGGGTTACAGTTCCCAAACTTGGCCCCTTAAAATTCATAGTACCAATGGAACACTTAATGATTCAAAGTTCTATAGATATCAAATCATAACTCACGAAACAGGTGTTCAGAATTAGTAATGAATGTTTCCATACCAATCCCTTATCAGTCGCGCCCTCCCATTGAAACGGTCGCACAATATGTCATAATTATTTAATTAATGCAACCCCACCCTAGGTTATCTGCATTCATAATTCAAGCCACCTACATGGAGAGAATTTCCAATCCATGAATTCCTCGACATCTAATTCTGTATGGAACGTTTGGGTAAACTGGTCTCATGACTGGTGTTTTCTGGGGACGTTGTTACACTGTGGCTGAATTAAAAATTAACACCATCGATTTGTTCGCAACGTTCGGTACACGGTGTGCACGAATCACGTCACCCACGCTGGCTGATCTTAATTATGCGATTGTATGCCTACACGCGTGTCAATTAATTGCTGGTACCATTTCATTTGTTTTTATTGTCACTTATTTGTTAATAAAAACGTTTGTGCTTTGTTCTGAGCGGGCGCGGCGTGGCGGCGTTCTTTTGTCGTTGATAAAAAATATAGCAGGTTTTAATTCGAAGTGTATTGGTGGTATTGTGTGGGAGAGATGAGAGGCCTATTCTGTGAATACCTACTTTGTTTATGTTATCGCTTATTTTTGTGATAATATTTAGTGACCTTTACAAAACGTAGAATTTGATTACTGTCAGAAAACACGACGTAATGTAACAAAACATCACAGCTATAATACTTGAAGGGTTATGCAAAGGATACCTAATAGTACATCCACATTTCCCATGTAAAAGGAGCCAACCCTATTGTTATAAATCGAGCTCAAATTCACACTCTGTGGCTGCTATCGTAGCCACGTAAATTTCTGATGGAAAAACTCAATAACACTTTTCTCAATCCGTTAATCGAACGAAAGAAGAGAGAGAAAGAAGACCTCATTCGTATGTCTGACTGAAAAAGAAAACATAGGACAAAATAACACCTACCATTTGAACAGCAGCCATTACAAATAATCCACCATGAAATACTCAATTGCTATATCGCCGTTACCATTACAGAGCAAAGTTCAAGATCAATCGGATGGCCCGAAAGAGTTACCTAATGACACGATATCGGGGCTTGCGAAGGGCGCCATTCAAATTCAATCACGGGCTTTGAAACAATTTGTAACAAATGTCAAGATCATAAAGGATCCTATTTCGGTCCGTGCGAATGCCTGACTGAGAGAAGAATCGTGACTTCTAGAGGACTGATCGATGGATGATTTGGTAATTTTGGTTCGGAAACTGGGACACTTAAAAATGGTTTTACATCGTCAAGTTCTCATGTTCACGCTTTTGGAGAATCGTTTGATATTGTTGATAGTGATGCAGTTGAGAATATACTGCTAAGCACGTCATTAAAAGTCTCAGCTTATCTACAGGGTGTAAACGGACCCTTCACAAAGCCGTCAACCAAGCATAAAGTACATCAAACTAAGAAACTTTACGCAAAAATTATTACTGGGAAACGACAATTTTTTTGGGGCGAAAAATCACGTTTTACGGTAGGTCTCAATGTATCGCACTCAAAAAATTTTACTGATGGATGGATTTAATAGTACGGGGGTCGTGGCGGTGTTTAAAGTAAAAATCTTACATTAAAAACATATAATATTTAAAAAAAAAACATTTGAAAAAGTTGGAACTTTGACCCCCAATATCTCCGTATTTAGAAGATTCCAGGAATGGTCTAGAACAAAAAAAATATCACAATGACGGAGAGAAAAAGTACTTTTCGGCTTCGTTAAGGGTCTTTTTACACCCTGTATAGTAAGTAATTCGGGACAATTCGCTAACTAGTACCAGAATTTTTATAAAACTCTAATCCAGGTCCACATTTGCATGATTGTAAATTATCCATGTCAGATGCTATCATCCGAGCTTCTATCGGCGGAGAGTAAACAGGGATCTAATTGTATCAATACCAATAGGATAAGCTTCGTTGTTACACCACGAACAAAAACATAGTTACGTAATGTTTTGTTCCTCCAAACCATTTCTATACTGACCTTCAATATTTTCAACCGTAGACAGACGGATACGATGTTATCTCTAAGATTACACAGCAATTATATCACAGTCATGCTTTTGTTAACAAGAACCATAGAAAAAAGAACAGTGAACTAGCAAAATGTCCATTTCATTAACTACAGAACTAAATGCCTTTAAATCAAATCGTATAAGCACCGAGAGTAATTGTTGCGATAGTCCGTGGAAGCGGTGGAAATAATGGGTCGGCTTCTAGAGAGATAAAATCGTCGTGTCCTGTCCGTAGAGTTGGGCCTTTTGCTGGTTGCGGCTCGACGGTTCCTAAAGGTTGATTTAGTATGTGTGTAGCTTGATTTAATATTACTGATTCGTCTCTTAAAACAGAAAATACGATAACCTAAAATCTTCTTCAGAAATATTCCCGCAGAAATATAATCGCATTGCAAAGAAGCTCTCAGTCTTCTTCAACTGTAAAGCGGGATTTTATTTCTTTAGCAAAACTAACAAGGACATCTAAGAAAGTTTCTTCCTCAACCTTTCCCACTGTATTTGGAATAATAACAATCCTTGCATATTATTTGCAAACGGAGAGTCCATTTTTATCCCGCAGATGCAGCACTTCTGCGTTCCCGGTAATTGGTTGAAGTTATCTACGTCATTACATCTCGACTCTTCCCTTTTTTGCCGGCTTTATTTCTCTCTCTTCGACCGCCACTTTCGTTTGTTTTTGATTCAATTACTTTTAATGCTCTCTGATCATAATCTAAGCGAATCGCAACGTTGGGATATTGTTAGTACTTAATCTTTTTTGAGATGTCGGGGTCGACAGTTTAACGTTCTAATTTTGGGCGAAAAAAATCCTGATTTGTCTCTTTTTTCATTTTCTTCTTCTCAATTCTATCAATCTTCTAACGAAAGTACTTACCGCTGGTTTTACAGTTTATAAGTATTTCATCAGTTATAGTTTTAACTCAATAGTTACAATGCAAGTTTACACTCGTAACCTTCAGTACGATCTAGATAACTATCCATTTTTCTTTACTCAACCTTGTTTATGCTGCTTTAATACGTTATTCTTAAGGACGCGACATAACTCATGCAGTATCGTTGGTCGGATCGGTATTTCACTAAATGAACGCGTCTCAAGCGATATTTATAGCGACGGTGGACATAATTTAATAAACAAAGCAGGGCCGAGCCGACATTTTAATGCCACCCCGGGCATAGGATCTGATAATGGATCATAACTGGTTTTCAGTCTCGGTAGATAGCATTGTAAGGAACAAGTCCCACTTCGTTACGAGCTCCCGGTAAAACGTACAGGGCTTCCAATCGTTAAGCGTAAACCCTATCTGCATTGGTGCTATTAATAATATTATACGGCGCAATATCTGATACGCATTGAACGCATATTTTATATGTGCACGCGCTGTTAATATTTCGTTACTGTTTTCTGATACAAATTGTCCGAACGTGGCATAATGTTGTAGATAGTAAAGATAGAAAACACTATCTGGATTTGCTATAAAGAATGTGACAAGCAAGCACATGAATATTTATTGAAATTAAATTCTGTGGACAAAGTTGTGCGTGAAATATAAAACTTTTTTGTTTTGATCGATCATAATAAAAACAAAGCTTTGAATCGCATAAAAACGGGTCCGAATTCATGTTGTAATAAAGATAACATTGTGTTGGTTTTAGGCATTTTAATGGTGAAATATTTCACATTGAGCGAGTGTATGTAAAAGGACTTTATTATGGATTTAAACAAACCCACGTACATGTCGTAACTATTTAAATGCGCAAAACAATAAAATTGCATAACAACAAAGTATTGAAACAAAATGTTTCGATCTCGTTGGGTGCATGACAAATGACTGGCACGTCTCATATCAGGCGAGATGTGAATCGAACGGTTACAAACGAGAAAGTATAAACATTTACATTTGAGACGTCCAACCGCCAACAAAAACGGATCGTGCTTCAATTTTGGTCTTATCTAGAGTTGCCTTTGTTTCCTTGACAGGTGCATTAGTGTGCTATCACACAACAATTAAATGCATCGGTATTGCTGCATCACCATGAGTAGGTGTACGGAGACTCGTATCATGAACACGCTCTGCGTTCCCGCTATCTATAGTTTTTGATCTTTCACGTCGATTTGATTAAGGAATTCCTTTGTTTCGTTATATTGTTTACTGTCTGCGGTCGGATGACTTACAAAACTTAGTCTGATTAGATTCGAGTTTAGTTAT
The DNA here is from genome assembly GCA_905220335.1 of Noctua pronuba. NCBI lineage: Eukaryota > Metazoa > Arthropoda > Insecta > Lepidoptera > Noctuidae > Noctua > Noctua pronuba. The sequence continues at coordinate 12,580,711 of LR999902.1, forward strand.
TTGCTATCATGTTTTCAAGGTCTAGAATTTGTAGCCTGTTGACGTAATGGATTGGTTTATTACGTTCTTTGAATATCTACGATCGTAAAATTGTTCGGTGGTTGTATTTTTGGCCGTCTGATTTCCATATCAGGGTATATAGTACAAATAGCTTTGGTATTTCGTCTGTTTACTTGGGAATCCGACTGTAATCGCATGGTTATGGGTCTTTGGTTGATAGATTTGGTGCAAAAGATCAAGTTACAAGTACAGTATGTACTTATTTTGCTTTTAAGATTTCTGTAGACAAATTCTGTTGTGGATTAAAGCTATTTTATACTCATAATCTGCCTTTTCATTTAAATAGTTTTTGAATACGACTAGCTGTGAAACGTTGTTCAAATGATATATTTAATATCGATTTATTTTAAGTATACCTACATTGTATTGACACTAAGTACTTATTCAACTTTTATAACAATTTCACTAACCCAATAAAAGTATGTTAACTATCTTTTGATTGGGAAGTTCACAAGCGGATTTCACGTTCATTTCTAAATTACCTAAAGATAACGCCTCGCTTCTTATAAAGCAATTTAGACGAAAATCTGAAGCCAAATACACTATTAGATGTACGTCCGCCCGCGGCCGTATTCTGGGAGAAATTTTAGCTATTAAAAGAACATATTTTCACGCACCCAATATTTAGTGTGTGAGTGGTTTAAAAAGCAGTTTTATTACTTTTAAATAGCAGGTAACAGTTCGTTTTGGATGAGTCGTAAAATGTTACTATCACAACTGTCTCAAAAAGAGTTTAAGGTACTTAGTGAGTGGGACGACATAGACATTCTTTGACGGTTTTAGTCAAAATATTGAATATAAAAGTTTGTATGACGCATTGAAAGATTTTATGTTGGTATGGTTAGATTCTATTGAATGGAATGTGTGTACATATATTTTATTCATTATGTTTGGACTATTTAAATAATAAAAAATGGATAAAATTTGAATCGAGAAGGAACAGCAGGAATTGCTGTTGTACAGAGTGTTCAAAATTAAAAACCTGAAGTATAAAAATTAAGAGCAAACGTTCTTTCACTCTCAACAAACAAAAGAACTCAAGTTCTAAGACAGTTTATTTTCCCAAAACAAGGAAGTAATTACACGAATACTTTCTTTAATTTCCCAAATATTTATAATAAAAGTTTCCGTTTCACCAAAATATTTATACTATACACGACATACAGAACAACTTCCGTAGATTGCAATATGGCGCCGGTTTCCGTTACCCGAATGGTCAGGGCAAAGAAAATATCGAACCTTGCACCGATACATTCGAGCCCGACCTTATTTAGAAATAGCCGCGCGTTGAGAGAAACGACCAAGTTGGAAATCATTAGAATCTGTGCATATTATGCGCAATAAATTTTGTTTAATGTTTTGTTTGTTATTGAAATATTGTTGGAGCGTGATGTGAAAACATATTTGGTACAGAAAGCGATCATGCTTTTGATTATCCAAACTAATATTATAAATGCGAAAGGAAGTTTGTTTGTTACCTTTCTACGCCTAAACCACTGAACCAATCATCCTCCAATTTTGCATATACATTGTCAGATGTACAGAAACGGACATAAAGTACCTTTCATTCCGAAAAAAAGTACTGTTCCCGAGGTAAACAACAATAACTTTCTTATGACAATAGATGGCGCCACGTGTCTTTCGAATCATGACTAAATATATTATTATAGAAACTTTCGTAGTGAGTTAACAGTTTAACTGTCAAATTCTTAACTAACGCGAGCGAAGCCGCGGGCAAAAGCTAGTTTTCTTTATTCTCTTGTAAAGTATGGTATGCGTATTACTGTACAGGAGTCCAAATAAATGGAAATATAGTACCTCACCACGTATAGGTCAGATTTTCTTTTGACCATTCGTTGATAATTTGGAGTACTTTGTCGACTAATGCAGACAATTTTCAAAATTAAGATAACTTTCGCAGGAAGGGCCAGCAAGAACCAGAATAATTAATCAACTCAGGGTGAGTTCCAAAACCAACCAAACCAAGTTTAATCTCAATTAAATAGTTGACCTTCACTGAAATGTCAGAATTAGGTTAAACAGCATTGCATTGCATTTACAATAATAGAATTTTTCCAAGCTTCGTTTAACTTCGTTTGTACCTACCGTTCCCCAAAACCGACATATTTACCAAAAGCTCCTATATTTTCTTCCCACGTCTACACATTTCTGTCGATTTCCAACTTACGCATTTTCTCAACCAGCCGGAACCATTAAAGGTCAGTCCAAGTGAGCTATAAATAAGGTATTTAACCCAATGTGTGTGGGCAAGCCTTAACTGGCCCGACCATGGGAAAGCCTTCGGTTATTACAATTGCTACTATTTATTTGGTACCAGCTGAAGTATTGGGAAGGACAGGTACCTATTGAATACAATCTCGGCCATGCATGGCTCGGAGTATTATTTGACCTTTGTTCGTTGTATTGTAAAGTCCATGTTCCTGGGAGGTCTTGTTTTATTGTAATTAGGGTCAGTTTTGCTGTAACTAAGCTATCTGTTTGGTACTGTTTTGGGCTTGCGTAGCCTAAGGGGTTCACTTCTGTACATGGTTCGTACATAGAAGGTTCACGTGAGGTTGTTGCTAAGGAAGGAATCTTCATTGAAGTTGTAATAATCGTGCTAGACACATTCTTGGGAAGAATTTTGTAGATAAATTCGAGAAAATTCTCTACTTAACGATATAAGCTCCTCCTCCTTTATTGGAAGTCGGTTAAAAATAACAAAAAACCTGCTACTAGAAAAGGCTCTAAAATATTGTCATTGAAAAGATAATCTTTATTTATTCCACTGTTAATCGAGCATCTGTATTTGATAAAGGATAAAAATGGTGATAAAGGATAAAAATGGTAAGTTTTATCATCCTTTTAATGACATTTTAATTGAACGTTTTATTAAAACAATCTCACGGATTTATCAATATTCGTTTTTCATTTCTATTTTAAATTTTACGTGCCTATTAGCGGCTGATTAGTATAATACAGATTTATCTTTTTTTATATAAAACAGTAATAAAAATCTTTATCAAACTGTGTAGGGTTTCATTAAGTCTTTTATCTTTACGACATTTTCAGTATAATGTATATTAATGACCTTAAAAACTTAATAATAGACACTTAAAATTTCGTTTCCGTTAACTTTAGGTGTTTTTGACGGTCAAGGGAAACCACAAAGGTTATAAAATAACAAGTTTTGACAGGTTGTACTACAATAGGAAATATTAGCTGACGTTAATATTGTTAAGTTATTAATGTGTGGGTTTTCACACAATGTTTTCTTTCGCCGTTTCTTTGGGCATAGTGATAAAAATAAAATTTTATACGTTTTAATTTTTTGAATGACAGCTTTTTGAGATTATGCTTTTTTTGGGATTTCTCTAACATTTATTATTTTTAGCCACTGTTCCATTATGGAATAAATTATTTTTTTTCATTTTAATTTAAGTGCTTGGAAATTATTATATTAATAAAATATTACAATTAGTATCAACAGATTAAAATAACTATTACCTTACTATCATTAAAGTTTACTGACATTATTTTAGACAAGCTTGGCCTTTTACGAGTAAAATCAGACTACGCCTATAAAATAAATTCCAAACTAAAACAATTTTTTTATTCAAAATCATCAACACACAAGGGACCTAGCCTTATCAGTATCCACCAGTACCTACAAGCAAAAATTTGGTCAAACAATAAAAACATAAGCTCAACAGCAAAATAAAGATATCAAAAAAATGTACCGCACACAATATAAAATGCCAACTCGATAAATGCTCGCCTCGAACGCTGTAAACAAACCAAAATATGAATTGAGATTACGGTAATACACGGAACGTGAGTTAGAGAGGTCGCGCACTGTAGACAGGTATGCCTGCGACTTTTTTGTCGGACGACTAAGACGCAAAGCAGGTCCAGTTGAAAACCAGCGTCTGGCACTAACTGCTACACTAACTCGGCAGTTTGCTGAACTGGGCCTATTTTTTTCTGTTTAGTTTTAAGTTTTTTAATGTGTATATTTATGTTTTTTATTTTATTTTTATTTTTGTTTGTTGTGTGCACCTGTGGCCTGTGCCAAATAAATATGTTTTCTTTCTTTCTTTTCTTTAAAATAATGGAAAAGTACCAATTTGGGCAGACTTGACTTGAATTTCGACATTCACTGAAGTTGTTTTTGTAACAGTTTTTATTGTTGCTGAACTATTTAAAACTGAAGCTTATAACGCTTATGTATACATAAGCGTTAAAAGGTCTGACACTAATCGACAATAAAATTGTATCGAATAATATATGTTCATTTAACTTAAAAAAAAAAGATCAAATTCATTCACTCACATAAAAAAAATAATGTTCAATGTATTTACAACTACCAAAAATTCTTTCCTAAAACTAGGTCTGATAACGAAAGAAAAAACAATCGCAATAAGTCCACCGTGTGCCTTTTCTTACCGGGGATCGCTCGAGCGTGGGTCGACATAAATGGTAGTGCAACGAACATGCTGTACCTATATGAGACACTGCATCATTTGCAATTACATGTTATTGTACCTTTGTACTATTTTAATGTCCGCCAGTGTACGCCCCCGGTAAGAATGTGGTATTGTAAGCAAAATAGTTCGCCGTTTATTTCTGTCAATTTGAGTATCAACGGATGAGTTGCAACGAGGCATAATGGGCTTGGATTGTATGCTCGTAGATAAATGAGTTTCGTTTTATTGGCCCTTGTGAAGTTAGGTCTAGTATGTTGTGTAATGATACTTTGATTTGTTTCGTACATTAATAATACTATGTGAATTAGGGCTTACGATTTTAAAGTTCTGTTGGGTCTGACTTTGGTGTTAATGACAAATCAAGATAGGAGCGAGTTGATTACTCATTCTGGGTGATCCACATAATGACTTCTTTTATTCAGTCAGAGACTATTATTGGCTTCATTATTTCTGCATATGAAATGAGTAAAGGAACTAGTTCTGTTAATGATACAGTTCCTTAATAAAACAAATGACGACCGCCAGTGTGGTCGGCACATTACTCACGCATTTGAACGCACGTACGAACGTAGTAAAAACTTTTTGCAGACTTCCGACCGATCATCAAGGTTCATTAAAGTATCAATGATCCCTAAGATTGCAAACTCTGACCTTTCACAAGCAACCTGACATTTATACATTCAATTTGGCCGTCCGACACAGTTCATTAATCATTCCAAAGGCTACCAGCGAACTAAACCCCCATTAGGCTGCAAAAACATCGATGGATTGCTGCGTGTGTAGTAATCACTAACGCAAACAGCGTACGTTAATCCTTTACACAAGCAAACACATAGCATTAAGTAAATCCTTCAAATAATCCAGTACGAAAAGCCGACAAGTCTCTGTCAACACTCGACGAACGCGATTTCCTTGGCAAGCGTCGAAGTTCTCAACGTATTTACATTTTCGCACATAAAGTAAATTCCTCGTATCCAGAAGTTTGAGTGCGGGGAAACGAAAATAGCGATTCATCACAAGTTTTAATCTGTTCTAGAGTTTGGCCCACTTGCGGTCATGGGTTGGGTACGCGGGCGTTCCAACCGCTGCGGTTAAAACGCTCGGACGGTAGAATCCTCCCACACTGAACTAACTTACATTTTCTTTAAGTTATGTGCCACGATCATTGATACTTGCTCACCTCCATCTCTGTTATTACTATAGTCCTATATTGACAGTATTTCTAAATTAATTGCCCAGTTACAGTCAATATTAAATTACACTATGTGCTTTTCCTACCGCGTAAATCATGTGAGTTTCATAGTCTTGTGAAATGGGAGTCACTAAATAATACTTCCCACACTGCAATCGTTTTAGCGTGGGTGATCCCAACAACCTGTCATTATTTGTTGCATTAAAGCACATTTCAACCAATACACTTTTGCCAAATAGGGTAACGTAGATAATACCTATTGACGTGTGTACAAATATATATTTAAAAAAATAAAAATTGGAAAACCCGAATAATGCATTTGGTCACATTAGTCAAGTACTCATTTCGTGTTTCAGGATAAAGGAACAAGCTTTTCTGACAGCATTCAATGATTATCAAATGGAACACAAAGTAGAGTTTGTCCGCGCCATCTTGTTTTTTCAAGGCAATTACCACAGACAACAAATTTAATGTTTACCAACAGCGCCTTTTTAACAATATCATGAAAAAAGAACCAGGAAGCACTGTATTCGCTATTTAAATATAAAACAACAGAAGGATTGGTTTTAAGAACAATCATAAAATTATTTACAGATGCAGAAGGCTGTTATTGATCCATTTTATGCAAACGCGTAGGATTTAAACTGGTAGTAACTGACAAATCCTTTCTTCTTGATATTAAAGTGAGCTACCTTATTGCAATAAATGCGAAAGTTGATTTTGTTTTGACACGATAAAAATATTTTGTATAGGCGTCTCTAGAATTCTGTGCGTACTAAATATTTAATAGCATATTTTATTTGATCATGTTAAGACAGGCAGTGTTTTGAATAAGATAAGCAACACTGGAGTAACTATAAATTAACAGAATATTGTTTAAGAGTCGATGATACATTATTCGGCTTGTTAAATAGTAGCTATTTTTAAATAAAAAAAAACTAATTTTAATTTTTAATACACATTGTTAGACATACTGTGGGCGTTTTTCGGCTAAGATAAATAAATTAGGTTTCATAAAAAATGTTCCAATTTAGGTACATTCGAAACTTGAAACATAACTTACACTTACTTAACTTAAATTCTATCTTGTAGATAGAAGAAAGAAAAAAAATTATAACCAATGTCGCGTTCAAAAACCGATACGACAGTTAAAACAATACAATATCGGCGTTAAAACGCTTCATGCGGTGCAAAATTTATTTTATCTCATTCTGCATAACCATTGGATCGAATGACCCCTTTTGCAAGTTTCTTGGTCGAATCCCACCTACTGTTTTTCATTACATTCAGTTTCTTCAACATTAGTTGTTTAGTTTTACTCCCAGATTTGAGAGTAAACTAATACAATAATTTATGATACGTCAAGCTCTTGTGATACAGAAATTCCTAGTACAAGAGCCAGGGCTACTCAGATATGTTTTGAGCTTTGAAGTAATACTAAAAATATTTAAAAAAAACTTTTAAAGGAAGCCACTTTTTTTTAGGCTGGATAAGCTGAGCGTACAGCTAAACATAAATGTCCTAGGCCAAGAAAAAAGAGCCCGTCTGCATCAAACAAATTTAGCGTGCAATATTTGGACGGCCGCAGTTACCCGCTCACCTCTGCAACTGTGGCTATAAGTACCCACATATTTTACGAATTTACGAGAATTCCATCGCAAGGAATATTCTTTTATTTTAGTTCCATTGCGTGACGACAAACCACACGCGACACACGATTTTTGATTTATTTCGAGGTTGAAACGCGCGGCTTTTGTTTCGTGAATACGTCACCTAATTAGAGCTGTGATTGCATGTTGAAAAAATTCGGCGAACCGATTGTTGGAAATTGAAAAACATATTGTTTTCTTTTTACGGTTATGTCTTGATTCTGGTTGAATAAAAGCGAATTCCATCTTTTCTTGTTACGAGTACGAGTCAGAATCTTCGTTACCGTTTTGAGAATGAATATGGATTTATACAAAGGCAGAGGAAAACTGAAGAAACGATGAATGGACGGTGTGAAACATGATAGAGTTAGAAAAGGTAATTCAGTAATTAGATGACAATACTATACAGGATGTAAACGGAACCTTCCCGAAGCCGTCAACCAAGCATTCTGTACATCAAACTAAGTAACTTTACGCAAAAATGTTTGCTGGGAAACAATTTTTTTTTTGGGTTAAAAATCACGTTATTACGATAGGACTCAATGTAACGGACTCAGAACATTGTGCTGATGGATAGATTGAATAGTACGGGGGTCGTGGAGGTGTTTAAAGTAAAAATCTTACATTAAAAACATGTATTTAAAATTAAAAAAAACTTGTGAAAAAGTTGGAACTTTGACCCCCAATATCTCCGTAACTAGAAGGTTCCCAGGTATGGTCTAGAACAAAAAAAATGATCGCATTGACGGAGAAAACAAGTGCGTTCGGCCTTTAGAACAGAATGAAAGAAGAAGACATGCTCTACTGAACGCTAATAAATTGGCATAAAAGCAGAATGATGAATCTTTACTCACTTCTGTTTTTGAAAAATGTAACGATTCGATGATACCAGCCTAGATTTCGCAACTATTATTCAAATTGTATGACCTAATTTACGTAGGTCAAGAAGACAATCCACAAAATATTTCCACCGTCACTCGATACCACATCTTAAGCCCCCATCAATTCTCCACGCCACTCATTTGGGCCGTAAAAAAGTATACCATTCAAGACTGTCATATAAATAATGTGATGACCCTATTCTAAGTTTATAACTTGTTTATAGTGAATCAGCTGTTAGTATTAAATCAGTATTTTATTGCCAACAATCCGTTATTCGTCTGTCGAACTGGTACCACATAATAGCCGTGTTTTCGTCTTGAGCTATTGAACACTTATATTCATCTACTTAGATGTTAGCCGTTTATTACTTTGATGTATGAATAGACTTTGATTTTGCATTTGTTGGAACAGATGCATGTGCAGTTGGTCATTTCCTTTACGTACTTGCCTATAAATACATTGACGATGAAGTAGGTGTTGCAGAATACTTAAACAATGACCTAAATACTTCAGAAGAAACTTGTAGAGATGGAAATGTAAACCCTTAAATGCAAGGTGATGTAAATTTCCATCGTAAATTTTTTTATATGATAAAGACACTTTTTCTACCTGCTGCATATTTTTCTTATTTTAAAATCTATAATCAAAAATACTCTATGCAATTAAGGGTTAAGCTTAAGTACACACTCTATACAAAAACCAGTTTATGCGGTTGTCATTCTACGCGAAACTTATACAAAGCGAGACCATGTTATTTTGGATATGTATAGCTTGATGTGCCGCCGTTTGTACAATAATATAAAGTAGTTGTTACAGTAATAAAATCAGCCAAAAATGCATTGAATAAGATTAATTTTAAATGTCGAAAGACATAGATAGTACGCAAAATAGATCCTGTGGCTGCGGAGATGCGGACACCAGTCCGATATATTGTTTATCAGAGCAATATACTAACAAGCACACTAAATAGCTACACTAACTCACATCAAAAAACGCGAATATGATTTACACCGGCTGATGCTTCACCTTTTTGTCTCTCAATAACCATGTTGTGAACCGTACCACCAAGCTTCTTAATTTCAATTAACATTCTTAAAAGCACTCAAGTAAAGACTCATTAAACGATCTCTTGTCACCCATCACCTTAACACCGAACATGACACCACAAGACAGTACATCATCGCAAACAGGTGCTTTAATAATATTCCCCTCCACCGATGTTATTAAAAATATCCCTTTTAATATTGATGGTCCATTACTGGTAAGCTTCTACGATGTATCGTTTCTTTGTAACACAACACCGCTACGTCAAGTTCTAATTGATGCTGTCAGTCAGTATAAAACGGGCTTTAACAATGCCGGAGTTAGTATCCATTTGATCGTCCCCTGGGAACACTCCCGGCCCTATCGAAGTGTTTTTATTTTGTTCGAAGTAATAGGAGAAAGTTGGTGAATACTCTTGTGTAAGTGCGAGTGGAATTTAATGATTAATTCAAGGAGTCTGACTGTTGGAAGAATTTAAGGTTGTCATGGGATCCATGTTAATCGCTCGATTGATTCTGTTTGCTGACATGCTCATACTTTCTTCAAGGGTCCTGTCATTCATTGTATTCTTTCAATTATCAACTGTTAATTGTTTGTCTGCTGTAAATGCTGTCGTTTTTACACGAATTCTGCCAAGTTCCGGTTTCATAAAAGAAGTTTAGTGTTACTTGATTTGCCTCGAAATAATAAGGTGAACTGAATGTAAAATTAGAATCTTTGTCATTTAAATTTTGACTGATGAAAAAAACTAAAGTGTTTGTCTTCTGAATGAATCGAAAACCTTTTATCAAAATGGATGAAAATTACAATAGGGAGCCCTACAATACTTCCCATTATCCTACTACTTTTATAATTACTCTGTTCGAGGATAAATAATTTCAACTTATTCAGACTTTAAACACAATGGTGAGCACCTACGAAAAATTCTGTTAAAACATTAATCTTGCAGATTATTTATTTCGAACCTCATTTATCATTTTCCTTTTTTTTCGTTGTACATTACTGACTACTCCGTATATGCAACTTCTACATTAATTACTGTCACTTTTGAAATATTTGCATTTAATTATGCTATAGTTTCCTTGATTTTAGAACTTATTTTACTGTGGGTGTTGGATACTAAACTTCTTTGTGAATTGAAATAGCGTTAATTTTATGCATAGGTTTAATGGAGCAAAAATATTCAGACATAATTTGTTTCAAGTTTGTATATTGATGCGTGAATCAAAATATTGATGTCATCGTTCATAATCTCAGGTCAACAAACTTATTCTTAATAACAGGTACGAAGTCATCATCATCTGCCTAGCCTTTATCCAACTATGTTAGGGTCGGCTTCTAGTCTAACCGGATGCAGCTGAGTACCAGTATTTTACACGGAGCGACTGCCTATCTGACCTCCACAACCCAGTTAGTACTAGGTAATACGATACTCCTTATAAGACTGTTTGTCAGACTTTTTGGGCCACTGACTACCTGTAACGACTGTCAAAGATCTACAAATGACAGCTGGGACCAACTGCTTAACGAGCTTTCCGAGGCATGGAGGAAACTCGGTATGTAATGGATGGTCACCCATCCACAGACCAACCTAGGCAAGCGATCCGAGCAGCTGTTATTATTTATCCACGAGCTCGAAGTACGAAGTATGATATAAAAATACCCTCCAAACAGACATGCATTTAGTTTTTATCTCCTCCAATATTTTATACGGACAAAAAACTATAATGGCAAATCAATAGTTACTGCATATTACCAGCGCCTGCGAACATCTCTGGAGACGTTTTTCGATTTGCCATAAATCTTGTGTTTAATTGTCCGCGAAATAAAGGGATTAAGCGTTTGGGATTAAGTAGACAAATTCTTTTCAATATCCATCCTTATAGATTTTATCAGAATTTTAGGTTATTTCTCGATTTTGAGCTGATTTGGCATCGATTCAAGACCCGGATAAAGTCGTAATCATTATTGTTGAGTTGTGGTATTTAACTATTTAGCTTTCTGGCCACGTAGCTGCCCAATTTAAACAAATATTAAATATTGTTGACATCTTTCTTATCCTAAGTTCTGCCTTATAACATCAGCTGTCGGCCAAAACAAGCCCCGCTATAATCTGTCCAGCCATTTCGGAGATTACTCGGAACAAGCAGACAATCAAACAAAAATTAAAGAAAAAAAAAATTTATAAGTACCGTTTAATACTTTCATAATTATGTCGTTACAGGTATTCAGTGGCCTGAAAGTCTAACAACCAGTCTTACCAAGGGTGTATCCCAGTAATAATTGGGTTGTGGAGGTCAGATAGGCAGTCGCTCCATGTAAAATACTGGTATTCAGCTGCATCCGGTTAGACTGGAAGCCGACCCCAGCATAGTTGGGAAAAGGCGATGCAGATGATGAAGTATAGATATTACTATTCTATAGATTCGAATGCCGCTGGAGCATAGTAAAGATAACCAAAGACAAATCCGATATGTGGATGGGCAGCAATATGCTCGGGGTGTGGGTGGCACATGGCGAGGGATTCTTCACCGTTTCCAAGCCGTGCCTGCTGCAGCAGTTGCAGGACAACGTACATCGTACAAGTCCCTATGCAAAGCATCCCAATAATGGTGCGCCCACCGAACTATGCCGCAAATATGTATATAATGTGGTACTGTTCCACAAACGATGGGGCACTTAAAATCGTGTCCAGCGTGTCATGTTGTTTGTTTACTACAGGAACTGATGGACTCTATCGAAAGCGCCAAATTAGTAGTCAGTTCTGGCCGATATAATTTAGATTGCCATCGATACGCTAAGAAGAAGACCGAATACCCTATGGATCCTCTTGAAATTGTCTTCACAGTAGATAGTACTTTAGAGTTTAGATATAAATATAATTGTTTGTAAGATCTTTAACATTTTCTTTAATATTGACAGTACATTTATGTTTTCATTCTTTTCGCGACGATTACAAAGTACCACAAAAAGTACCACCACAATTACTCAAATTGCATTTCATGTCCAGATCATGTCAGCATTAATTTGTATGTAATCAGGACAGGACGGAAATGAGTGGATTACACAAAGTAATCCTTTCATTATGGACTTCTCAATTAAGCGCTGTCACGTTTTATACACTTTTATCGAAGAACAATAATAAAATTATTAAATTTAAAGGGGAATGATTTTAATAACTATAACGAATTATCCTTTATAAGTGTCCGTGCATTAACGTTTTAATTATACCTATCCATTAATTTTCATACATGAGGAAAATGTTAAGTATGAATCTATACATATAGCTTTAAGAGTAGAGGAAGACCAAAGAAACGATGGATAGACTGTGTGAAGGATGATATGTCTCGAAAGGAGGTGACTGCTGAAAGGACGAGTATTAGAGAAGTATCGAAGAAAAAGACCTGCTGCGCCGACCCCAAATAAATTGGGATGAGGGCAAGAGAATAATGATCGACGACGAGGTTGACGCAGAGGCTGAGCGATTGACTGCTGCGCTGCGTGTCGCGGGTTCGATTCCCGCACGGAACAAAAATTTGTATGGCCTACAGGTAGTTGTTCCGGGTCTGGCTGTTTGTGTATGTGAGTTTAAATGTTTGTAAACTCAACCACGATACAGGAGAAATTCCTAGTGTGGGGCCACGTTTTTTAAATAAAACAAAAAATAATTTTCATACATCATAATTTTGCTTTTACGTTTCCAGCATTACTTTCACAGTTATCATCAAATCTTGTTTATTTACTGAGTTCGATGTTAAATTAATGCCTACTTCAGTGTCAATATAATCAGTGTTCTGAAATGTTGATTTAATCGTATGTTAATATTTACCATTGAAACAGCTGACGATTTCAAATTATCCGATATTACAAATTACATATCGTCGACCTAATTCTAATATTGCGTAAGTCAAAATTTGGCCAACCAGCGATTTTTTGCAATTAGATGGTGATTATAAAAGTGTTATGTATCCAAAAAAAAGGTGAAAATAAATGCAAATTAAATAATATTTATTTAAGAAAAACATTTTTTTCGTAAGTTTTTGGTTGTCAGACTTTTTGGCCCACTGACCTGTAACGACTGTCAAAGATCTACAAATGACAGCCGGGACCAACGGCATTTCGTGCTTTCCGAGACACGGAGAAAATTCAGTATGTAATGGGTGGTCACCCATCCACAGACCAAACCAAGCATGGCTTAACCTAAAGATCGATCCGAGCGGCTGTTATTATTTAGCCACGAGCTCCTCAGTCGCGAGCAACCGCTATCTATAGTACAAATCCATCTGTCAACTTCAATAGAAACTTTACCAGAACCGGAGGTGTTATTGCAAAAACATTTTACGTTGGCTTAAAACCATATAACTCATGTTTACGTGTTTTGAAAGCTAAAGCTAATAAGGCCGTTAAAATTATACGGTGAGCCACAACAGGACGTCCATACAAAGATATTATTACGATTCGGACGTATGTTTTCAAACACCGGGGTCGTATAATTTTATAATACTTGTTGACATACTTTATTGTACCGCTGTAAAAGAATATGCTGTTAAATTTTGGGTCTTACTGCTTTTGACAAAGGGTTTATGTTTGTGGGAATTTGAAGATGTTTACGGCAAATAATAATGTTGTTAACGACAGTATGCAACGGACAGTGGCTTGACCATCTTTGTCCGGCCAATCAGCTAATCCTCACAAAACTCAAACTAAACACGTATGAGTAAAAAAAAAAGATATTTCTATGTTGCCATTGTAAGTGGTCGCATAATAAAATTTTACGATTCATTTTATTTTAATATTGATATCGATAAAATCAAAGAAAGGTCTGGGTTTGGTGTATCCTATTATGAATAAACGTGATTAAATTTAAACGCTCATAAATTCCTGGTTATTTTGATGTTACACATTTAGAAGCTTGTAAAGTCTGATCGATTCGCTGTTTTGTACGTAGTTAGCTTTCAAACGACACATTTATGAGTATTGTAAACTTTTAATACGAAGAGTAATATGTCATATCGTAAATAATGTGCTTAAAATATCTTTTGTTGCATTTATGGTTTAAAGCTTGTTTTTTGTACGAGTTAATTAGCTACAATTTTTGATGGTCCAGGAAGCAATTATTTTTAGAAAAAAAAAGATTTTTCTTATTTTGCATGGAGTTATGTAACTATTTGGAATCGCCTCTGATTGTCATTCTTCACTGGGTCGTCGAGGCATCTGGGTGAGCTGCTTTTAGGGCATTGTTTACCAAAGTCATCCAAGTTAGGATGTTCGTCTGCGAATTTTTGCCCCGAACTTGTCGCCCGATGCTTTGGACTTTTCTTGTCGTGAGATCTTCGCATCTTCTCAACACATCTCGGTCGTACCATGTCAGGCGTGCTAATCTTTTTTTTTTTTCAAATGTTCGCTGTATATAAGACCTACATAATTGCTTGGGGTAGTAGGACATAAGCGCGAACAACGTATCCGCGAATGACACTTGCGCGAATAGAAGTTGGATGACAGACAATGAAAATGGAAGTTATTGGGTAACTTCCATTAACTAGGTCCATATCTGAGCGTCGAAGAACACACAAATACAAAAAGGAAACATGATACCTAATAATCCAGTGAACATAAATACGATGTAAATGTTGTAGAAAGCACTGAATAAAATACGCACAGTCTACTATAAATAAAATAAACAGAATACTTAACATTAATATAAAGAGGTTTACACACACGATGAACGTAACGCAGCGTGTTGCCGCGTGACAAATTCTTAAGCGGCACGCTGACGACTCATACTTATTTACTTAGGAATTTATGAGCGACTCATTATGTCTTTTGGATATTATACACAGAAGGAGATATAAATGTTTTCTCTCGCTTAGGGCAGGATTTACCTATTTTTTTAAACAAAAAAAATTAAAACAATCCAGTATAAAATAAATCAATTTTATTAATGAAAACGTCGTATTAGGTATGTCATCAAGTTAAAAACTAATTTTCTAGAAAGAAATCGTTTAAATATCTATTGATAGTTCTTTAAAAAATCAAAATATGTTCTGCAGTTTGCCTGTAAGTATATAAGTAGACCCATGCTCTATGTAGTAGTATTTGATGTATACTATAAACATTGACTAAAGCTGAACAATCCATTTTTAAATGAATTTGCATAATTTTTATCCTTTTGAACATTACTCTGTGAGCAGTCAAAACATCTCAATTAGTAAGGCATGGTGCACACTTGAGTTTTAAATGCAATTTTTACGACTGCGTTTATGCTCCTTACTGCATTACGACATAATTATTCCCTCTGTTTAGTGTATATTTTAAATATAAGATTAATATTCAAGAATGTTTATTCGCGTAGGTTTGCAAGAGCTCATTAAAAGTTCATATTTTTTAATTTTATTGTAACAGTTTAAGCGATGCCAATGAAAAAGAAATTGATTCTTTGCTTAAGGCGCATTTAAAAGGTTAATTTTTTTACCTTTTTGTGGTTAATGAAGTCGGTTTTTTGCATTATTTGTTGTGGCTTGCGACTCTTGCGAGTCGGCCGACAATATAATCGCAATGCTGTGGGAGTTGATTGGTTTTTTATTGCCATCGAGGTACTTGAGACAACAGTTCCACTGTTTTAATTTTAACTTTATGTTCTCCATCTGCTAATATTGTTTGAGGAGCCGATAAACGAATAATTTTGGCGTGTCATTGATATTTGAAGAGATAATTTTTTACTGCATTTTTGTATTGAATATTCATGGATATTGGGCTAAATATAGTTAACCATGAGTGTTTTATAAATAATAAAATGTACTTTTGTACTTAAATATGTAATTAACTAATGATATAAAAAGACTTGTGCCTTAATTATTAAAGCTGTTTGTCCTCCTTCATTTCTTTCAAGTCACGGTTCTGTGCCACTTCTTTCAAATTCTAAGGAAGACATCTAACTCGTCCCAACCTTTCCGTTGTGGTCTGCCTCGGACCCATCTCACGGTTTCAGGGGACGTCCTGCGTTTTACGGGTCCACCGCCTAGGACTCCTCCGACTACACAGTCATATGAAATAATTTATTAACTCTCCCTTTCTTAAATGATAAAACAGCCTGTATATGTATCATCATCTATCTAACCTTTTCTCAACTATTTTGGGGTCTGGTTGTAGTCTTACGGCGTTGCAGCTGAATACCATTGCTTTACTTGGAGCGACTGCGTATCTGATCTCCACAACCCAGCTTGTGCTGGGTAATACGATACCCCTTGGTAAGACTGGTAACAGCCTTTATATGTATACAGGCTGTTTTATTCATAGCACACACAAAACTTTTTCATAACATCTTTTAATGCTGAAAGCATTATCAAATAAATAGCATTAAGATGTTCTTAATAAACTTATTTCATGTTTCAATATATGCCGCGGGACAATTAATGGATTTATTTCGTACGAGGATTGTGTGAAATTAAATGAAAATGGTTTTATGTTTGAGATGAAGAACAGAAATCTCTTTGTATGTCTTTAGAAGACTTTTGTTAGGTATAGAAAGGATATAACTCCGTATTTAATATATAAGTAAGTAGTTACTGTTTCACAAGTTCGTAGATTGCTTTGAAAATTTTATTGTGTAATAAGACATGTTTCAAGTCGGTTTTTCATAGCCGGTAAGAATAGTAGCGGCCAAATTGTTTTTACCAAAATAAAAATTATTTGCTTCCTCCTGAAATTCAATAGCGCTTTAAATAATTGGTCATTAAATCAATTAGCCATTAATACATCTTTACCAATAATTTTCATTTCCGTATTTTGTACATTCAATGAATTGGCGATTCTGCAAACAAAGAACTAAATGTTAAACAAAAGGAGATTGTTCCTAATTTAAAAACAGCAAATCCAGTTCTCTCAATTTCAACAAAAAGTTCTTGTACCTAATTGAAACTTTGTGGAACTTTGAATACCTAAAAACAAGGAAGTACTTCCATCCACCCACACTCCTTGGTCAGTCAAGCTGCATTACACTGCAACTCAAAGCTATAATTACGATTAATAAAACTACTTACAATATTCAACAAAATTTTCATGCATAGAAAATACATAATCGCTTTTCTATATTAGTAGCATTAGCCTAATGGTTCAGTCATGGCGGTGTTCAAGGATAAGTCATGATCGTGGGTGTTATGAGTGACTAAGCGTTTGATTTAATAGATTATGCAGCTGTATTTACCCATGCACCATAAATAAATACATAATTTCTAATAGATAATTTCAGTCAAAGTCCAAAACAAATGATTAATTACTAACTTTTGCCCGCGGCTTCGCTAGCGTTAATTTAGAATTTGACAATCAATTCAGCTTGTACTCTGCTTGTAATAATATAATTCAATAATGATTCGAAAGACACGTGGCGCCATCTATTATCATAAGAACGTTATTGTTGTTTTCCTTGGGAACAGTACTTTTTTTCGGGATGGAAGGTAACCTATATCCGTTTCAGTACACCTGATAATGTATATGTAAAATTTCAGGATAATCGGTTCAGTGGTTTAGGCGTGAAAAGGTAACAAACAAACAAACTTACTTTCGCACTTATAATATTAGTAAGGATACGCCACAGCGGCATGAAGGCGTGTCCAATGCCCCAGTATTGAACTGTCCACGTGTCCGCTATAGTTTTCAGGATGCTGTTGGGGTTGACGCGTACCCTGCGCATGATGAAGGCGCATCATTTGCGCACGATGGCGTGAAAGCCATCTATAAATGTATCCTTGATGCGGATTGCAATCAGAATTGGAAGATGGACTAACACTAACTGACGTTATATGTTAGCTTCTGTCTGACAAATGGTGACGTATGCTTAGGAGGTATCTTGGCTGTATTCATAGCCCAGAAACAAAGTATTTTAGTATCATGTAGCTGTAAATTAACCAGCACAAACGGCCTTGAAATCGGAAAAGAGCTAAAGCTCCTTTCCAGCAGTGAGCTTGGGCTGGGTGGTACTTCTTTGATGGACGAGTCTTTTTACTTATTTGCTACTGAATTTTCTTCCAGGCCGTTGTTTCTAGCGGAATTTATCTTTAATTAAAAGAACTTTAACAACTGATATAGGTACTGCAGCACGTCTAGTGTACCCTGGAGACTGGCAGTACATACTACCACCTTTGACAATTGAAACCTTCTTTAAATTCAAAAGCACCAGATGCTATTCTCGTTTAGCAAGGCTTGAACTAACACTTGAATACCAGTGTTTACACGCCGATATGATACGTATTATGTGATCTTAATAGTCCATTCAGAACATAGAGAGGCAAAACTTTCAAGTTACTGAAGAGATAACTTGGTACTAATAGTTGAAACCACTTTGTAAGTTCTGAGTTTAATATACTTTGGTACAAGTTGGGGTAATTTTGTAGACATTAATGATGTATGATGTATTATCTTGGTTAGAATGTGAGTAAGTGATTGATACTGTGAAAGTAAGTTTGTGTTAGTTTGGTTGACTTTGATGTGCAAATTGCATTCTTGTGTTTTCGTGAATAATTTGTTGCGATCTTGCATTAATTTATGCTTTTAAAGCGTTGATGGATTATGTAAATTAAGCATAAATTATGAGTTACCGAACCTAAAAGCAAGTTTGACGTGAAAGCTCCTATAAGAGCATAAAAAACACAGATTCAAAGCCTCTTACCCATTCCATTTACAAATAAAAAAGTTTCTTTGCTATTACAACTTGAAAACACATTACTCAATGACAAAATTATGTCAAAATCACTCCGCTAATTGACCACAGATTTAATTTAATTGATTAGTTAAAGAGCTAACAAAAACTGGACGTGTGCCGTCAATACCTACTACTATTGGCTCGAAATTTGTTGTACAACATTCCTTTAACATATACATACGTACGGATGTTTAGCTCAAAGTCATGGACAGTCATGGTCAATGTACGATGGGAGACGTTTAATACTTTAAAAAATTTTTGCTGTAAGTTAGTAGCGGTGAGCGGTTTTGAAATAGAAACTTTTTCTATGTGTTTTTTTTCTTGCGTACGTGCAAATATTGTTGTTTTTATTGATTCAAGAAGTATGTAATATAAGTAATGGGTGGTCACGGACCAACCTAGGCAAGCACGGCTTAACCTAAAGATCGACCCGAGCGGCAGTTTTTATTTAGCGACGAGCTCCTATTTATATTTACTATAATTAAAAAGTAATACTGTAATTATTTTAATACTATTCTTTGCAAGGATCTCTCTGACAACATTTTTTATGTTGTAAGACCTTATGTTTAAGGTCTAGTGAAACCCCACTCAGATAGAAGGAAAGAAACCTCCAATTTGTTTAATTGGAGGTTTCTGTTCCTTTCTTAGAAAATCATTCATAGCTAAAAGAAAAAAAATCTAACGTACTTGGACCGCTTGTACCTAACATTCAAAAGTAAAACTGCAGAACCTAAATTGTCTCCACCAGCAGTTTCAAATTCCCTAAATGAAAAGCTACGGCATTCACTCACTATAAAGCTCACAAGAATCTATGTGTATATTGTGTCCCGCTCATATTGTGTCCCACAAAAAAGAACCACAACCACCAGCTAGCCGTTTAAACCTCGTGCCTCGAGGAAAAGAGAAGCAGTGATACGGCTCTCGCATCATCGCTCAATTACAAAAAGGTAATCCCGGGGAGGCACTTAATGAATCATTATGGCCAGCGGCGCGTCGACCGATGTGATGCGTGCGGGATTTATAGTCGGTCCTTTAACTGTTCATATTTTATTTTTGCTGCGAAAAAGGTGGGGATGTGACCGGATGTGTGACGTTTTCTCTGTCTCTTGGGTGACGGGATGACGAAGGTTTTTTAAGGTTGGTTTGCGATTTTATGTGGATGAATTTACTTGTCATTTAGGTAGCTTTTTGTTTGGATATTTTATTATGAACGAAAAGTAAAATACTCATATGATCAGGGGCGTGCCGTCCATAGAGGCAATTAGGCCTAGCCTACCTTATCAATCCTATCATAAACGCCAACTCAAGTGCAATTATTATACCTTTGTAATAAAAATTATTTTAAAAGTTAAAACTCCTGTTATAACACTTATAGCAACTTGTCGCGCCCGTGTGACGTAACACTAACACAATACTGTGAGCTAACCTCGCGTCGTCAATTGTAAGGCGAAATCGGTTGTAGAGTATTTTTGATTCATAAATTTACGCACACTGGTGCATATTTTCGTGTGTATAAACGGCACACATGTCTAGATAATAGGCGTGTCTCCCGGGAAAGGAGACGGCCTGTGATTGGTTAAATAGATTAACATGAATGAAGATCAGAGTTGCCATTTGTAGAAATTAAACCGAAATTCCGGCGAATTCGAGAAACAGACTACACACAAACACGATAGTTTTCTTAATGACTACTATAACCAGTTAAAAAAATAGGGTGGTATTTTTGAATTTATACCTAAAAAATAGCAAAAGGCCTATAAAAATAATTAAAAACTATATGAATTTTATTTTTCGCTTTGATTTTCGGGGAGTTTTTAAAATAAGTATGACAAGCACGTGCTGTCAGACTCAGTATTATCCGGCAAAATTTTGTTAACAGATTTTACATATGATTTAGGTATGACAATGATGCAATTTAATTTGGAAGTGTTTTTTTTAACAAATTACGAATTAATTTTTTCCTAGTCACGCCATTATTATTTCATGTGACAAGCAAATTTAAATGCGATTTTGAATGTTATCATATCTTACCAAGTTAAACCTTATCAGTTATTCGTTTTGAAACGAACATTAATGTAAATATTATATGTTGTTTAGTATTTGTTTATTTACTTAAAAATGGTGTTCTGTTGTGATACTTGCGCAGAAAATGTGTGTTTGTTAGAAGTTAAAAGCAGTAAGTTTTCGCAATTATCGTTTAATGATAAGATTCTTGTGGTGTCGAAAGGTAGATGTACACCCGAATTACGAGAATTAATCCAAAAATCTGATAATTCAGCTCGTACCCGCCATTTCAAACCTCAAAATTATGCAACATTCAGCTGGCTATGTGGTTGTATACACACAAATAAATTATTTTGTTTTCCGTGCATTTTGTTTAATACTTCCAGTAAGTGGAGTGAGGGGTACATTGATTTGCATAATTTTCATTCCTCGGCAAAAAAGCATGACCTATCAGAAAAACATCTAGAGGCTTGCTTAAAGTTAAATACATTTGGTAAATCACGTATTGAAACTAGTATTAACGGCCAGTTAAGGTTAGATATAGAAAAGCATAATTCTAAAGTAGATAGGAATAGAAATATTTTTCAAAGACTGATCGATGTTGTATGCTTTCTGGGAAAACAAGAATTAGCTTTTCGCGGCCACGATGAATCACCATCATCACTGAATAGAGGTAATTATTTAGAAACAGTAGATTTATTAGCAAAGTATGATGGAGCTTTAGAAACCCACTTACAAAATGCAAGTACCGCATTCACGGGCATGTCGAACAGAACGCAAAATGATTTGATCTCGAGCGTTGCATCTGTGATGACTGATTACGTTAGAGACGAAATTAAAAAGTCCGATTATGTTGCTGTCATGGTGGATGAAACACCGGACATAAGCGGCCGAGAACAATTAGTTCTGATTTTAAGATATTTTCGTGATTCCGAAGTAGTGGATCGATTTATTAAATACGTAGATGTCAGCGCGGATCGCACCGCTGTAGCTTTAAGTTCTCTAATTTTGGAAACTTTAGGAGATTTAGATTGTCATTCTAAATTAATTGCACAAACTTATGACGGGGCAGCAGTATTATCATCTGAAATTAACGGCGTGCAGGCTTTGGTGAGGCAAAAATGTCCGCAAGCTATGTATGTTTGGTGTTCCGCACATGTATTAAATTTAGTTTTATCGAAATCTTTTGAACGGGTTCCTGAAACAAAACGCTTCTTTAGTATAATAAAATCCATTGCGGTTTTTTTTCACACTAGTACGAAACGAATGGCGTACTATAACGACTTTGCCGTTATGAAAAAGCTGCCTCGTGTCGCCGAAACAAGGTGGACATATCACTCGCGCACGTTAAATATAATTAATAACGAGTCCACACACCTCCTTCAGTTGTTTGAGGAAATGAATGAAAATACACAACACTGGGATGGTGATACATTGTCACAAGTCACTTCATTTTTATTTAACATGAAAGAATTTGAATTTAATTTTTTTTTTAAAACATTCGCGGATATTTTTGCTGAAACCGATATTTTATACGATATCATACAGAAAAAAACTTGTGACATCGCGTATTGTGTTAAAAAGATAAAACAATTCGAGTCATTTTTAGCTCGTTACAGAGACAGGTTCGAGATCAATTATGATGCAACTGCCCTCATAACCGGACCACCCAAAAGAAAGCGCAATGTCGATGATGTAAAAATACACTATCGGCGAATTTTTACCGAAATAATTGATAATGTACTCAGCGAATTAAGAAATCGTTATCTGAATATTAAAAATTTGAAATTCTTTGAGTTACTTTCTTGTGAGAATTTTAGTAAATATAGTGAACAATTCCCTGAAAAGGAAATCAGAGAGTTCACTAATACATATCAGGCAAATTTTAATTTTGATAGATTAAAAAACGAATTGCGCTGTATTTATAGATCGCCTGAATTTGCGAATTGTAGCATATACAGTATCATTCAAAATTTGTATAAAAGTAATTTAGATAAAGTTTTTTCAGAAGTTTTACGTTTGGCGAAGTTTATTGTTACTATCCCAGCAAGCAGCGCATCGGCAGAACGTTCATTTTCGTCCTTAAAACGAATCCACACCTATCTAAGAAACACACAAAGTCAGCAACGACTCACAAATCTATCTTTAATTTCTATAGAGAAAGAATTAATGGTCGAACTACGACGCAAGACTAATTTTTATGACGAGGTCTTAAAATCATATTTGAAAAAAAACGGTAGGCGCGCAGATTTAACTTATAAATGAGTTGATTTTTCACTGATTTAAAACCCGTAATTAATTTATTAAATATATTTATACATGCGAATCACATGAAATAGGGCCTTAACAGGCCGCTTCGGATATCTTGCAAGTGACGTGTTCTGTAACTATCACCCACCCACTTGGATTAGATATTTGAGGTGGCCGAATCTTTCTTCTGTTTGCATCGTCAGAAAATAGTGATTTGAACCTTGAATAAAGTGGTGAGTTCTTGTATTTATAACTTTTGTTTTTACAGGCTGATTTTCAATTTTTTTTTTTTTTTTTTCATTTTCAATTTTTTTTTTCTTTTTTTTTTTTGGTTACCGATACCCGCGATATATGTGCGTGGCGGTGGCCTACCCTCCGTGGTGAACCACTGCACGCCACTGCATATGATACTGCATTTTCAGAAGAAATTATTATAGACTCTGTGTTATAATAAACATCGGGTTGATTGTAAAAGCAAAACCAGTAAACCAAAATGATGAACAGTATCTACATTTCAAAAATGTAGATGTAGAAAAATGTAGGTATAGCAATAAATTCTCAAGATTTAACGAACGAATTTACTCATCTTTTTGTCGTAGCATATGACGTCTACTAAACAATTAGACTGGAAGCCTACCCCAATATAGTTGGGAAAAGGCTAGGCAGATGATGAAATGACGTTTACGAAAAGAAATTATTACTTTATAAAGGCAAAAATATTTTTTTTTAAACTTTAGAAAAAAATCTGTTCACTAATCAGCAGCACTATAGATACGAGCGTGCCTCGAGCTAGATCGACGTTTGAGCGACTCGGAGTCAAAGGCGGCTCGCGTCAACATCAGTCATAGAGACCCAATGTGACCTTGCCTTTATGTCGGCGTGATGCGTTATAAGAGGGTCATAGTTCTGCGTCCGTTACACAGTATGGTCAGTTAGACAATGTTCAAGCCGTGATGCGGTGACCGTGTTTGTAACAAGAGGCGAAGTATGGCACCGTATGGCGTGTGTTCGGGCTCTTGCAAGAGTAGACCTACTGAACTGCCAGCTTGATTATTGTGTGACCAGAGTGAGGTATTCCAGAGACTTTTAGTAGTAGCAGCCATGTTTTAAATAGTTAAAAGAGAGGCAATGGAGCGCAGCATACTTAACGTTAAACTTACCGACCGAATAAGGAATACCACACTGCGCTCCAGAACTCAAATTGCCGACGTGGCTCAAAAAGCTGCTAAACTGAAATGGGACTGGGCAGGCCATGTCTGCCGGATGCCGGCAAAGCTGTGGGCCCGCATATCACAAAACTGGAGCCCTGAGACAGTTAGACGGGGTCGCGGTAGACCGAGGAGAAGATGGCGGGACGCCTTGGATGACTTTCTCGTTAATTGGCGAGAAGAGGCGCAACATCGAGAAAAGTGGAAGGAATGGGGGGAGGCCTTTGCCCAGGAGTGGGACGTTCAGGCTGACTAAAAAAAAAAAAAAAAAAAAAAAGAGAGGCTGCGTCCTTTACACAGTATGGACTGTAAGACAATTTTCATACGATGGTGAAGCGGTGACCGTGTTTGTAACAAGAGACAAGAGTATGGCACCGTACTATAGTATGTGCCTAGGCTCTTGTGAGAGGTGGGTTATTGAACTGCTGTGGCCCGATCCATGTGGAACTAGAGTAACGCGTACTACAGCTAAAGCCAAAGATAGAGGGTAAAAGAATCTCTTGTAAGACAGACCAGGTCACTGTTCTGCGTCCGTTAGTTAGACAATGTTCAATGTTGGTGGAGCAGTGACCGTGTTTGTAAGAAGAGACACCGTATGGCGTGTACAAGGGCTTTTGTAAAAGGAAGGATATTGTACTGCTTTATATTGTGAGACTAAAGTTAGTTACTCTGGAGTTCTGGATTGGAGCGGCTTAGATAGCATAGCAGCTGTAATCAACCCACTGCAGGCTGCGATGCCGGTTTCATCGCGTCTTAGATAGCCACACGTAACAAGAGAATCTTTACTGAGTGAACATATCATAGCATAATCAGCCTATAATGTTAGTTCGCTGCTAGGACACAGGCCTCCTCTCTAATAGAGAATGGGCTATAGTCCACCACGCGGGCCCAGTGCGGGTTGGTAGATGTCACTGAGAGAACACAAAAGTAGAAATAAGACAGTAACTTAAAGCATGTTTGAACAAAACAAGCATCTATCATACTTTTCGACCAAACAATACCATAATTTACCAAACAAGGAATGATTTATAAAAAATCTAAGCGCTGAGATAAAGATGAATGAGAATATTTATAATGATCGTGTTGCAATCAAAACGGAAACTGTAATAAAAACGATCCCATCATAATATGTTGTAAAACAAGACGTGATCTGTGACACGCGTCTCAATGACGCAAAGGTTCATTAACGTTTAAACTTCGGTACCAAATTAGTTACAGTTTTACGATTAGCCACGCTCAATCTAGACAAAATGTAGTATTTGATTTCTGTAATCTGGAAACATAAAGTAAATTAATTTCAAATGAAAGAAATGATTTAGTTGAATCTGCAGCTGCGTAGGAGTATATCCTTGATCGACATTTGTTAAAAAAGTAGAATTGGACGCTTAGGCGTCTAAGAAAAGAATTGAACGTTTAATCAAAGCAAATTCATAATCGCATCCGGAACGAGGCGACATAGAGCCAGAGTTGTCGATATAGCTCACAGAATAAAAAGCTGAAGTGGCAATGGGCCGGCCATATTAGCCGTAGAACCGGTGACCGTTGGGGTAGACGTGTTCTTGAGTGGAGACCGCGAATCGGCAAGCGTAAGGTGGGACGCCCTCAGGCTCGGTGGAGCGACGATCTTCGCAGGGTGGCAACTAGATGAGAGTTGCCGAGAATCGAGTTAAGTGGCGTGCGATTGAAGAAGCAGTGGACTGTTGTAAGCTGATGACGATGATGATGATTCATAATCAGCTAAAATTGCTCAAAGGGTAATTAAGTCATTCCTGTTTCGCAGACTACTCGCTTTTTAATGAAAGCTTTTAGATATTACCAAGATCCGTGATTATTACGTCATTTAAAAAAACTTGATTGGTAACTAGAATTTTCACAGAATAAATCGCTACAGTCATGGCAAGATTTGAAGTAAATATTCAGAAATTAAACGAAAGCTTCCTGTCGTCAAGGACTTAAAAGCCCTGTATTTTATATTGAAGCCTGTAGGCCTCTCATAAAATATTCAAACTAAATCTAAATAACATAATTCCTTCCCATTTTGAATATTACTCGGAGAATTTATTTGTAAAACAGCATAGGAAATCACATTATTTCCATGTTTAGCGTTTAGGAGCAAAAGAGTTCGAATCGTCGTCGAATTAATAATTTATAAAGCTTTTAAAGAAACGTAGGATAGAGGTAATGAGCGTTTTTATAACGAGTAAATATAATTGTGACGGTAAAAGCGTGGGTTCTGCAGCATTAAGAAATATTTAATAATTTGTGTAAGATTAAGAAACTGACTGCCTCGTTGGTCTAGTAGACGCAAGCACGACTGCTGAGCATGAGGTCCTGGGTTCAATTCCATGGTCGGGCAAAGTGTTATTGGGTTTTCCATCAGGAATTTCTCAGTAGCAGTCACGGAGTCTGGATATGTGCCCGGTTGACGGCAATAGACTCGCACCCTAAACTACACGGGACTTAAACATAACTGGCGAAATGTAGGTGTACTATTAGGTACACCTCTGCGTAACCCCTCGGGAATTACAGGAGTGATGTTTGTTATGTTATAAAGAAAATATAAATGTAGATTGCGTTAATACAATCGTTAAGACGTAGCTGATTAAAATGGCTATTTAGTAGAATGAAGTTTTGTGTTAACTAATTTTGAGCACGAAAAATACTATATCTTTTAGGTTGAGTAGAAGATCACGTGTGCTTCGAACATTTGGGTCGAAAATATCTACGAAGGAAGGTGAAAAATTCAGGAGAACATTTAAAAGTAGAGCACTGAGAATTGCAGTAGCATGCAGTTTCTAGTAACCAATGCGGACTTGTAAACTTCAAGGTCTAAATTGAAGTTGCCGAAGAAAAGGTTGATTTAAAGAATTTAAATTAAAAGGTAATGCCAACATATTATGTATTTTTCGTATTCGTGTATGGGGTGTACTATGCCAAATCGAATGCCAAATAATCGAATATCAATTGATCGACCACTATACATCGAACGTCTAAATACTCGAATGTTCATAATATCGAATGGTTAATAAATCGAACATTCAATATATCGTACACTCAAAACATCGAATGTTCAAAATATCGAATGTTTGTTTGGTCGAGCGATTAACGCATAGCATATTCAATCTATCGAAATATCACTATACTGAAAACTTTTTAAATAGAATACAAGAAACACACAACATTTACCAATAAATCACATTTTAATCTTTAATTATTATCTTATATAGGTACATTTTAATATTTTGTATGAATTGCAATTGCAATTGGGAGTTATTTATTGTACAAATGCTGTGAGTGACATAATTTCATAATTTATAATATTTATAATTTATATATATAATTTTATAAATGCGAAAGTAAGTTTGTTTGTTTGTTACCTTTTCACGCCTTAACTACTGAACCGATCATCATGAAATTTTGCATGTACGTTTTCGGGTGTACAGACATCGATACAGGGTACCTTTTATCCTAAAAAAATTACTGTTCCCGAGGAAAACAACAATATTTTTTAAGGTAATAGATAGCGCCACGAGTCTTTCGAATCATGATTGAATCATAACATTATTATAGAAACTTTTGTTGTGTTAAGAGTTTAATTGTCAAATTCTAAATTAACGCGAGGCAGCCGCGGACAAAAGCTAGTAATTTATATATTTTGCATATACCATCATCCACCGAGCATTGACCCAACTAAGAGTACGTTGGGGTCGACTTTCGGTCTAAACAGATGCAGCTGAATTCCAGAATTTTACATGGAGCGACTGCCTATCTCACCTCCAGAAAATTAGCTACCTTGGTAAGAAAGGTCGTCAGACTCCCAGCCTTCTGACTACCCGTAACGTATTTAACTGTATATTTTGCAAATATTTGCAAAACAAAATGTTTTTTGCAACTTCTTATACATTTCAAATGCGGAACTCCAATAATATCAAGTCCCGGCTACCTTACATATAAAAGTAGAATCTAGAGCTTCTGTAATTCAGTGTAATCGTTCCGAGAACGCCATTTTGTGAAAATATTTACAACACATACCATTCTTTATTTTCAGGAGATAAAACATTTGCTTTAGGAATCTAAACTTTATGTGATAAGTGATAAGGTTTATGGATAATTTTGTTGGCAGTAGAAATTACTGTCATGTCTTGCCCAGGGGTACAAGAAAGCATTACGACGTATGCTTGAAAGACGTTGTTATAAAACGATTAAAGGAAGCATCTCATATAACGTGCGTTTATTCATAAAACATAATCATTATTAAAATTAGTTACACATAGCTTTTGTATTTCAGTTATGGTAATCGGCTCTTTAAATAATTTCGTGTTGAAAACTTTGCAAATCACCGTGTGCCGGTGAAAATGTAATTTAAATCTTATATTTAGGAGGATAGGCTTCAAATTTCTTCAAGTTTTCGGGTGCGTAAATTTATTGATGGCGTCAATTTAAATTGCAAATGTGCAACTCGTTTACGTGAGCAAAGGTGTCGTCTTAAAGTATCGCCAATTGACGGTAATACTGTTAGTGCTTTCGCGAACCCATTGACCAATTAGTATTTTATTACCAAATTATTATAGCATCACCGTGTCAAAGCGGACAAACGACGTACTTAAGACCTTTCGATTTATTCGAAGAAAGTTAGTACCTAAGTGTATGCAGAGAACAGTTTCAATAATTATGATGCATTTTCTTCCAATCCGATTATATGTTTGAAGGCAGAGTGACGTTACAGGCTTTATTAGTCAGATAGGGTAATTTGTGACTCACCTATTGGTATTGTCAGTGTGATGGCCATTAATTGTATCAGATTAAATAACAATTTAAAAAATCTAGACTGCCTTGTTGGTCTAGTGGTCACAATAGCAACTGCTGAGCATGAGGTCCTGGGTTCGATTCTCGGGTCGGGCAAATTGTTATAGGGTTTTTCCATTAGGATTATCTCAGTAGCAGCAACGGAGCCTTTATTTGTGGCCGAGAGAAAAGTGGGTGTACTATTAGGCACACCTCTGCCTAACCCTTCAGGGATTACAGGCGTGATGTTATGTTTTGTTATGTAAAAAAAACTCTCAAACATGTTTCATAAATATGAAAGAATAACATGCTCTACGATTAAGATTTAGTTGATTATTCACACACTTGTATAGTGTGAAAACAGACACTTTAAATACTAGTTCAAACTTGAGAGTTATGTATTCACATAAATACTGAACTTATATAAAAGTAATCTCCGTTTCCTGATGTTCCACAATCATGGGATATAGCCCCAAGCTACTAAACATATACTACACATAATCCATTATATCAAGACACCTACTTTTCAAACGTTCATTAAAGATTTTATCAGTATCAGAGATCTTAGTTTAATGGTCTTTCATTAGTGATCCCACAAAAAATGTAATGTTCTTTAACAAAAATTATGTCTTTATTAGACCTATTACACACGCACATTATTATACGCTTACTTTATGAGTAAATAATACTAGGAGTATTATATTTGAATTACGTAATCCTAAATGTTTAACTCTAATTTTATCAATAGTTTTGGGTGGAAAACCTGCCCAGTTAATCACGGAGTAATCGGTGTTCATCTTACAGCTGAAAGCCGAAGTAAGGTTACACTAGGTGTAACCTTACTTCGGCTTCTAGCCGGCTATAGCTAGGTGCGGCTGGAAAGGATTACCATATTGCTAGGACATACCGACCAAATGGATTAAATTAGGTTAGATTAGAACTGTGACAAAACGCGCGCGAGTTGAGCGAGCGCTACATCCAAATTGGTTGCATTATAACAAACTGTTACCGGCCGCACCTAGGTATAGCCGGCCAGAACTAGGTGTAACCTTACTTCGACTTTTAGCCGTAACATACATACATGAAAAATAAATATGAAGATGGTCGGTCGAATACATAACCTCCTCCTTTTTAGAATTCGATTGAAAACCAGCAATTATGGCATTACTCATTTACCTACAGTCAAGTGCAAAAGTTTTAGCTAAAAAGCAAAAGAGTAAAAGGTACCTATTTTTTAGATTCGAATTCGAAAATTTGTTCTGCCTCTTAGATGAAGACCCCGTTTGTTTGAGTCCCGCTACGGTTTCTGATTACGGCCCTGTGTGGGACGTCCAAAAATAAAACGCTGGGACCAAACACATGTCATTTGTCAGCATTTCGCTCACATGACGTGAAGTAATTTACGATATCCTTCGATGTTGCTCTTTAGTGGCGAGTGCAGCTGAAAAATAATAAATTGATAGTTTATTTATAAAGGGTGTAAAAAGACCCTTAACGAAGCCGAAAGGTACTTGTTTTCCCCGTCATTGCGATCATTTTTTTGTTCTAGACCATACCTGGGAACCTTCTAGTTTCGGAGATATTGGGGGTCAAAGTTCCAACTTTTTCACATTTTTTTTTTTAAATACATGTTTCTAATGTAAGATTTTTACTTTAAACACCTTCACGACCCTCGTACTATTCAATCCATCTATCAGCACAGTGTTTTGAGTACGTTACATTGAGTTTTACCGTAAAACGTGATTTTTCACCCTAAAAAAAAAAGTCGTTTCCCAGCAATAATTTTTGCGTAAAGTTACTTAGTTTGATGTACAGAATGCCTGGTTGACGGCTTGGTGATGGGTCTGTTTACACCCCGTATGTAAGAAAATAATTAGAGTTTATAATTTAAGTAGTGTGCGCAAATGACTCAAGGCTATTTGAAAAAAAAACATTTATGAAATCACTAACTGCCTACGCATTCTGATTGAAAAGAAAATTCTGAGAATCTTTAAAACAAAAGTTATTACAACTTTTTGTCACATAGCTATTAATTACCTAATTTTTAATTAAATGGGACATCGCTCATTATAAACTAATTAAAAGGTGCTTTTTAATAAGCGAAATAAAATCATCTCTGTAAAATTTATTTAAACGTTAATTTATAATAAATCACTTCAAAGAATGTTTAACGTAGATTTGTAAAATTAAAACTGTTTCTATTTTATTCTGAAAGAGGCGACGGTCGTCAAAATTAAAAGCTTAAGCAGGAGCTTTGAACGATTCGTATTAAGATTCCAAGTTAACCTTCTATAGTCGTTATTCTTATGACGTATAGCGTTCAAAATTAGGTTGGATTAGTGATTTCACGGCGTTTTTGTCGTATTTGTTCACTTTCTGACGCGTATTTGGTTACGTGCCACCGCATCGTTGCCGGAACTCAAAAAATCGAACAATGAAAACCATTTTTAGTACATTTTGAAAATCGATTTTTGTTTATGATTTCAAGAGTTTTGTTATTTTTTCTGGGAGTATACTTTTTTGTGTTGCCAATTAAAGGTTTATGACCATGATCGAGGGTAACTTTTTTTTTTTTAGTGATGGGACATCATCAAATAACAGTAACTCCTCCCGCTCTGGGTGGAGTGGGAGGGAGTGTCAGACTTTTACTGACTAAAACCCACCCATGTTCCTTCTTTGCCCTTTGTGTTCCAGGGCCGCGGTATCTCTTTCGAAAAGTCCCGCAGCCCTGTAGGCATCGGCCCTTGTGGACCCCTTCCTTTTGCTGACATCTCTTTAAGGCGTTCGTGGGTAACTTGATTTAGTCGTTAAGTTTTTTTAAAGAATTTGACACAAACTAAGGGTTCAACGATTTATCGTGCTCACAGCTCCTTTAAACGAGACGAAAGTAGCGGCAATCATCTTTAGTACCGAACAGTTTATTCTGAATCGAAATTCAGATAAAATTTGATTGCCAGAAAACCATCCATTATGTATTACAAACGATAATTCCCCAGACGTAAGTGTAAACGGGTTACGTAATAATAAGTCGTAAAAATACTGAGACGGACCACAACCCGCTATTCATTGGAGCATCGTGCTCTTGGTAGATAACTTGTAATCTTTGTACTATAGTTAACAATCACACTGGACGGTCCGGCCGCGTAAATTGTCCCCTCAAGGTACAACCAAGCACGCATTTAGAAAAATCACTTTTGCCCTTGCGGCTCTGAACGCGGTTGTACCGACCCAGATATCATACTACTCGTAAATGATATTTAATAATTCCGGTTGAGAGTACAAATCGTATATGAAATGTCGTATATTAAAAAGTTTATATGGAATGGAACTTGATATACGTATACTTACTGTAACATTCTGCTATGTACAAAAAGTTGTAGGAGGTATTATTTTCTTGCTGTACCGTGTTTGAATGCTATTAAATAACAGAACTTTTAAGACATGGTACATATTATTAAAAGGTATTTGATTGTGCCTACTATTTTTTTTCCTGAATTAATTCTTACTAATATTATAAATGCGAAAGTGAGTTTGTTTGTTTGTTACTTTTTCACGCCTAAACCACTGAACCGATCATCCTGATATTTTGCATATACGATGTCCGGTGTACAGAAACGTACATAAAGTACTTTTAATCCCGAAAAAAAAGTACTGTTTCCAACAATAACGTTCTTATGATAATAGATGGCGCCACGTGTCTTTACAATCAGAGTATAATAGTAATTCGGGTGAATTGATTGTCAAATTCTAAATTAACGCGAGCGAAGCCTCGGGCAAAAGCTAGTCTGTCATACATCTTTCTTTTATTCACAGACCACGTGACTGCTCATTTAATAAAAATAGTTTCGTGTCATATGAATCTTATCCATACACATTCAGAAGACGGCTGCGGAATCGACCTTTCAAACTGGATCAAACAAAACATATTAAACTAACTGTTGCCCGCGACTTTTTTCGCGTGGCAATGTTGCTAAGTATGTGTGAAAAAATAAATATAGCCGATGTCCTTCCCTAAATTTAATTATGACCCAATCAGCCGTTTAGTTGTGAAAAGGTAACAAACAAACTGAGTAACTTTCGCATTTTATTACCTACTTATTACTTAAAACAACTACTTAAAAAACAAATGAAGCAAGTGCTAAACTACCATCAAATTCAATGAACAAAACAATCCAGATCAGTCTCATAATTGGAACACAAACACATGACAATATGCACATCGTCAATGCCACATGCATGAATACATTTTCATTGCCACTCTGTTGCCATTGCCACTATGCCGCGATCCAGTGGAACACGACAGGTGTGTCCTGAAGTTATGAATTTTTATGTGACATTAAATTCAGAGGATAATAACACCTCTTGCCATGACTAGTCTTTTCTTGAAGCTTACGTGTAGTGTGCTATGAATAAAAATGTGAAGTGTCGAAGGAGAAACAATATTATTTAGTATTTTATTTGCAACTAAACTTTAAAGGATTTTAAATAGATAGTGAAACCCAATACGAAGAAGAATAGAAAATAGAAGTTAATAGTTAGTGGAATAGAAGTTAAGTAAAATTGTTACTAACCCTATGGACTCCGGTCTGAAATAAAAATTTTCTATTTCTATTTCTAATACTATATCGTTTATCTAAAAATGGATGGATTGCTGAACAGGAGGTCCTGGGTTCGATTCCCGGGTCGGGCAAAGTGTTATTGGGTTTTTCCATCAGGAATTTCTCAGTAGGAGCCACGGAGTCTAGATTTGTGCCCGGTTGATGGCAATAGGCGTGCCCCATATTAAATGGGGCTTAAACATAACTGGCGAAATAACGAAATGAGTTAGAGGTACACCTCTACCTCACTCTTCGGGGTTACAAGGCGTGATGTGTCCTAGTATAACTATTGTAGTCATTGGGGCATTTAAGTTCATGTCGTATCCTTTGTGGAATCTAGACAGATTCCACAAAGGATACGACATGAACTACAAGACAAAGACAAAAAACTTACAAACAAAAGACAAAAAACTTACAAAGACTTACAATCACATCTAAAATCTTAGGTTGTGAAAAGTTTTTAAAACCTACAAGTTGTCAACGTCTCTTTCTGAGTTTTACATCCAAAAATCCGGGTCAGATACGTTGTCCTTAATAACAGAGTACAGACGTAACATTGGAGCCAGCCCTATCGCACTTTCAGTAAGTTAGACTATTAAGTTACGAGGTTATCTTCCAGTCTTCAAACCTAAGAACATGTTATCTAACAATTTCCAAGAAAATCTAGAACTTTAAACAAATCTAACATAATATTATTTACTTAAAACTACGAGCTTCAACAAGTATCTCAAGAACTTCCAAGATGTACTTCACATTCTCTTAGTTAGTTAGAAACATAATATCTGTACCACAGCTCAGTTTCCAACCTCTTAGTTTTCAACTTATCTACAAGTCTCATCATCTGCCTAGCCTTTTCCCAACTATATTAGGGTCGGCTTCCAGTCTAACCGGATGCAGCTGAATACCAGTATTTTAGATGGAGCGACTGCCTATCTGACCTCCACAACGCAGTTAGTACTGGATAATACAAAGCAAACTATGGCTCACCTCCAATCCTGCACTATGTGTGGTTCCACGTGCACTTTGAGTGTGCAGTGGCAGAGTTTTGGATTGAACAAATTTATTTATTTTTTAAGGGGAAATCATCGACACGACGAAGAAGAAGGAGAATACGATACCCCTTGGTAAGACTAGTTGTCAGACTTTTTGGGCCACTGACTGCCTAACGACTGCCAAAGATCTACAAATGACACCCGGGACCAACTGCTTAACGTGCTTTCTGAGGCACGGAGGAAACTCGGTATGTAATGGGTGGTCACCCATCTACAGACCAACCTAGGCAAGGCAAGCACGGTTTAACCTAAAGATCGACCCGAGTGGCTGTTATTATTAAGCCCCGAGCTCCTTACACTACTAACTTATCTACAAGTCTATACTACATATTTACGTCATAAAACTAAAACAAAGGGGTATTAGGAACAATAAGCCCAGGTTTTAATGAGTAGTAGTAATAACTTGCGTGGTACGAAGT
Organism: Noctua pronuba; assembly: GCA_905220335.1. Classification (NCBI taxonomy): domain Eukaryota; kingdom Metazoa; phylum Arthropoda; class Insecta; order Lepidoptera; family Noctuidae; genus Noctua; species Noctua pronuba. The sequence goes on from LR999902.1 coordinate 12,616,038, forward strand.
AAAAATACTATATGGTATAAAGAAAGTGTGTTGTAAAGACATAATTGGCCGTTCTCATATACAATGGGTCGGGTGCTAGAGCTTGAAGCGAGGAACAAATGAAGCATGCTCTCACGTATAAAGCAACCAATTTTCCTTGAACCTTCCCTCCTGTTGAAGTACCACTTTGCTCCTGGATTTTCGAAACCTACGGGGGCCGAGGGAGATCAAGCTGTTTTGGTGGCGGCGGTCCTAGAACAACAAAATGCCATGTATGAAACAAACACGTTGGAAATTCTGTTCCGCATTAAAAGTATGTCCGTGGAAGGAAAACGTGGATAATGGTAAAGGCTTAATTTGGTAAGGTGAATAACGTTAAAGGGAGGGTTTATTTTATATAAACTTGTGAAGATAAAATCCTTACACATTTAAGATGAAGAATATAAATGTAAAAAGTCGTAAGACCATTCTGAAAAAACGCTGTATGGGCTGGCTGTTCTTAGAATCTCTATTCTAAAGCCGTCATGCCTTTTAGCCATTTTACAGATTTCACATTCTATAATTTCTTAATTATCGACACCAAATCGAACGTTACAGGACACATACTGGCACATAACAGGCAAAAAATAAACCTGTTTCTGAGTTTTCAAATGTGGTTAACACATAAAAAAGTTATTAATTTCTACAGGCTCAAGCTTTAAACATTTTTTTAAGTTTAAATTATAAAAAAAATTATTTATCTAATCTAAATAATGCCCTCAGCTATAAAAGGGAATATTAAATAAAACCATCACATTCCACAACTAATCTGCATGCTTTCTTACATAAATTTTCATAAATGCGACTAAAGTTTTTGAAACTACCCACAGGGGGATGCATAATTTACAAGTCGCTAACTGTACGTAACATATTGTCCTCGTTACAGACAATACTGTACTTTTTTTAGACACTTTTATGTCATTTCCTCGCTTTACAACGGGATGCAATGAGGCAAAGATTAAGATCTAGGTGGGACACTTTTTTGGTGTGAAACTTGTGATGTTTAAGGTGTGAATGAGATTTTTTGGGCACTTTTTCTTAAATATGTCGGATATGTTAGGATTTATGCCGTTAGGCTCGTACATCAGGTTTTTTTGCTTTTCGTGCTACGAAAACACACTGGGTGCGATATATGTTTTTAGCAAAACTAATGAATTACTTGAGATTACAACTCATCACAATAACACGGGGCACAATGAATCGGGTACAGTTCCAAGACGTCTCAACTCCGCCGCGATCAGACATTGAATGTCGCCCTCACCTCGAGCTGAACATCAGGGCTCCGTAGAAAAACGCTGTGGTGTGGGTAGATTAGTAAGTAGGTCGCGTCACCAGTGCCCACTGGCGTGTTTGCCGATCTATTTTATGTCCGTTCTAACGACCGGATCCCACAAATAAATAGTTTTAAAGGTATTGTTTTCAATTAATTATATAATTTTGTTTAGGAGAGAAATAGGAACGTTTTTTTACTTCGATGGCTTTTCTTACAAGACAATAAGTGGTTCTTAGAAAAGATAGCCGAGTTGAAGTATTTATATTATTTTGTAATCATTGCTCATTACTAAAAGAAACTACATAGGAAATCAGGTGTGCCAATCAACAATTCTTTTATTATGCAAAAATACAATTTAAATAGGTACTAGCTACTTATTTCTGTCACTTGTCTTACAAGAGCTGTTTAGTTTTAGTTAAAACTAATAATTTTGTGAAACGAGTTTTTCCTAATAGAGTAAGTACCATTTTTAATCTAACCTAAGTGGCCTATCTTTGCTGCGGGACTGTTCGAAAGAGATACCGCGGCCCTGGAACGCAAAGGGCAAAGAAGGAACATGGATGGGTTTTAGTCAGTAAAAGTCTGACACTCCCTCCCACTCCACCCAGAGCGGGACGAGTTATTTGATGATTTCCCATACTTAAAAATAAAAGTGGCCTATCTTTCACACTATTCTTCCCTACTCTATGTCCTCACTAAGTTAGTTAAACGCCTCCCTAAGGCCTCATACACAACATCAGTTTAATCTACCGACGTAAAATATCGCACATCATGTATATTAATGTTTGGTATTTATTGCAAGCGTTCTGCCAAATTTATTCATTGCCTGGACGCGTTGAGGGGTTTTTAACAACTTTATTTAAGTGGGAATAAGAGGGATTTTCGCGGGATTAGCACGTGGAATTGGTGGTGGAGCCGGCATTTGTTTTATGAAACAATTATTGTGTTGGGTTTTGTTTTATGGGTTCGAATCTTCTAGCCTATATGTGGACATAGCATGGCTATAATAAACTTTATATCACGCCTCCTTTTTGGTGTAAACGGACCCTTCACGAAGCCTTCAACCAAGCATTCTGTACATCAAACTAAGTAACTCTAGGCAAAAATTATTCCTGGGAAACGCTGCTGATGGATGCAGTGAATGGTACAGGAATTGTGGAGCTGGCGGAACTTAAAGTTTTATAACATTAAAAAGTTGTATTTAAAGAAAACGTTGAAACTTTGACCCCCAATATGTATCCCCAGTATGGCGCAGCCGTGAGGCACACAATATTGTCTCTTTTTTTCTGTTTTATTTACGTTTTATATTGTATAGATTTAAGTTTCTTATTTTAATTTTTTCTTATTTGTTTGTTGTGTGCACTTGTGGCCGTGTGCCAAATAAATATGTTTTCTTTCTTTTTTCTTTCAATATCTCCGTAAGTAGAAGGTTCGCAGGTATGGTCTAAAAAAAAAAGATCGCAATCACGGGGAGAATATGTGCTTTTCGGCTTTGTTTAGGGGAACTTTTACACCCATTATTAAACGTTCTGCCTGAGTATGTGGATCCATAATTTTAGAAGTGACACCCCTATGTCATGATATTTTGATGTTTATAACCGTCTTTGCCCTTTTGACTCGCCCTCAGTTATTGACGCTTATTTTACGACCGCGCATGTCAAGCAGCTTTTTATTCATCTCACAATCTTTTTATTTTCCCAACATAAAACTTTTCATATAAAAAGAAAATAATAAAAATACCACTGAACTAATCAAAAGCTTTTTATTTCACTAATTCAATTTACACAACAAATATTTTTATACCCGTTCAACACTTAAATATTTGAAATTACCGAAACTTTCTAAATTGGCTGGAGTCAATTTAATAAAAAACATCATAAAAACGGTAGTTTCAAAGGGGTTACGCGCAATATTATTAATTCAACACTTAACCATTATTTCGTTGGAAACCGTGGTTAGAAGGTAATAAAACTTAACAGCACCACAATGCTTAATTAAAAAGTATAAAGTCGAATGTTCTAATTAAAAATTAATGAAACGCCCTCTAATATGACGTGGTTATAAAATTGGATTTTATGGCTTCATACTATATTTGACAGCTGAGGTCTGACAGACTTATATGGACATAGTTTTGTCATAGCTAACTCTTTGAATGAAACTTTTTATTATCTAATGTTCTTATGGCAGATACTGGCCTTTTAAGATCTTTAGTGCTGATTAATCCAACGAAGAAGAATAGAACCTCCGTGTGTGGCAAACACAGGAATGCCTGAAATGGAGGAAAAAGGCACGGAAATCAAAAAATGACTTGAAAAATATCTATTTTAGGAAACCATAAATTTCCTGTGTATTGTTTAAGCGTATATAACATAACATCATACCTGTAATCCCCGAAGGCTTAGGCAGAGTTTGTTACGAACATAGTATTTTGGAACTTATATTTTTATGAAAAAGATCCTTTTTCCAAGTTACAATCGTTATTTCTCGCGAAAATTGCTTTTAAAATTAGGAAAGTGTAAACGTATTGGTGCTTGTGATTGTACCCTTTATTCCACCCACATTTCGTTAGTTATGTTTAACTCCCATGTAATAGGGTAGACTGCCTCGCTGGTCTAGTGGTTGAAAGAGGTCCTGGGTTCGATTTCCAGGTCAGACAAAGTGTTCTTGTGTTTTTCTATCAGGAATTTCTCAATAGCAACCACGGAGTCTGGATTTGTGCCCGGTTGATAGCAATAGGCTCGCCGCCTATTACATGGGACTTAAAGGTGACAATCATTAATAATTACTAATTTATGTTTAAAATTGGCAATTATTCATAACTAGCTTCTGCCCGCGACTTCGTACGCGGATCCTGTTGCTTGTACCAGCGACAACGGGGTCGTCAAAATCGAAGATCTGAAACGTCTGATGTCGCATTCTAAGAGCCCGGGGACGGGAAAACAACGGGATGCGCGAGACGATTCGAGACGTTCCATATCTTTCATTTTTGTAAGTCAGAAGTCGATGCGTAGATACGCTTGGAACTCAAGCGCAATTCTTTATCCGTGAACGTCTCCGACTCGCGAGAATGCGTGACGTTCACGATCAGCGGTCAGTCGCGCATCACGTTCCACACTTGTCTCTAGACCTAGAAGTCGATGCGTAGATACGCTTGGAACTCAAGCTTAATTCTCTATCCGTGAACGTCTCCGATTCGCGAGACAATGCATGACTTGCACGATCAGCGGTCAATCGGGCATCACGTTCCGCACTTGTCTCTAGAGACCTCGAAGTCGATGTGTATACACGCTGAGAACTCAAGCGTAATTTTCTTTGCGTGAACGTCTCCGACTCGCGAGACAATGCATGACGTTCACGATCAGCGGTCAGTCGCGCATCATATTTTTCACACTTCTCTAGAGACCTGGATGAAAAGAGGAAGAGGTTTCCACGGAGCGAGTTGCAGCCTGATGTTTTCAAACAGCATCAAGTCTCTCCTGACTTTTTTCGGTAGATTCTTGGGATCTTATGATCCTCAATCTTTTAGCTCCTTTGGAACATTGGGAAAGATTTGACCTCTTTCTAGGCATGGTTATAGTTTTATTGTGAAGATACCTGATCAATTAAAATCTAAGTGACTGCTCCCCTGCGTTACCAGGTAGGCTACCGTGTCACGAAGATAAGTGGAAAAGGAAATTAAACACTCAAATAACATAAGCCCGAAGGCATATTTATTCGATAAAATAAAAAAATAAATGGGAGTTTTGTCCAGTAGAGTCAAATTTTCAATGATATACCGTCGTCATCGAAAATCAGTCCTAAACTGTTACCGCCTTCACCACGTGGAGGTACTCCCACCTTATGTTATTTTATAATTACACAATGAAATTAGTGATAGCTTTGATTTCCACATCAGATATTTCTGATCTTCGATTTTTATAAGTCAACAGGAAATGCCCAGCAGACCGAACAACTTTTCTAAGACGTCATTTCTATATGTGTTATGGTGTAGCTGGGCTCTTGGAGTTCCACAACAGGTGTTTCAGATCTTCGATTTTTATAAGTCAACAGAGAGTGCTCATCAGATTGAACAATTTTTGCTAAGACTTCATTCCTATATGTATTATGGTGTAGCTGGGCTCTTGGAGTTCCACAACAGGTGTTCCAGATCTTCGATTTTTATAAATCAACAGAGAGTGCTCATCAGATTGAACAATTTTTGCTTAGACGTCATTCCTATATGTGTTATGGTGTAGCTGGGCTCTTGGCGTTCCACAACAGGTGTTCCAGATCTTCGATTTATATAAATCAACAGAGAGTGCTCATCAGATTGAACAACTTTTGCTAATACGTCATTCCTATATATGTTATAGTGTAGCTGGGCTCTTGGAGTACCACATCAGTTGTTCCAGATCTTCAAATTTATTCTCTCAGCAGAAAATGCTCATGACGTGGAACAATTTTTGCTATGGTACCATTTTTGTATCTCTTATAGTTTAGCTAGTCTATTGCGGTTCTGCATCAGGTGTTCAAGTCTCCAAGATAAATTATAGCCTATATGTTGACCAGACTTAATATCTATATAACAAAAAAAAATCTTTCAAATCTGTCCAGTAGTTCCGAAGATTAGCGTGTACAAACAAACAGACAAACAGACAAACAGATAAACAGACAAACAGACAGAACTTTTTTTGGATTCGTGCTCTATTACTGCTTCTAAACCCCCTCAATTTTTTTTTTTAAATTTATTCAATGTACAGACACAGTTTTTTTACTGTCTTATTATATGTATAGATATAGATTGCTCCGAAATAGTACTGTAGGTGCAAGGTACTTATGTTTGTGTTACGATGTTCAATTGGCATGATGACAATTAATGCAACAAAGTGTCGTGAACACATTGTCGTCAAAATAATTACTGAAACAATTATGTCGTACTAAGTCATTTTAATTAGTGTACTACAAAGTAAGTGAAAACAAAGCCGCGAAAATTTAGCCGTTTTTAATTAATGGGTACATGGAAGTGCAACCACCACAGCTGTTCCATAGTAGTTATAAATCGTGAAAGATAATGCGATGTAAATAACCAGATCAATTATTATTTGTTTGTTTATTGCACACACCGTGGTGCTGTTTACAACTGCCCTCAAAGTGATAATCTTACCACACTTTGTTGCACATAAACGGTAACCTGCTTAACCGTTTAAGTTTGCATGTTCAATTACGCTTAATTTAAAAAAAAAAAATCATTTTCTCAATATTCTACCAGCGAAATGACAGTTGGTTTCAGTGCGTGTTTTGACAACGACTTCCAGTTATTCGATAGCTTCATCATCAGCCTCATCATAGGACTTTCGCCTCTTCAATCGTACCCCTCTTAACTTGATTCTCGGCAATTCTCAGCCATTTGCTACCAGCCGCCCTGCGGAGATCGTCGCTCTACCGAGCCTGAGGGCGTTACACCTTACGCTTGCCGATTCGCGGTCTCCACTCAAGAACACATCTACCCCAACGGTCATCTGTTTTATGGCTAATACGCATTGCCACTTCAGTTCACTTATTCTGTGAGCCTCTTGGATCACCTCGTTCCGGATTTGATCTCTCAGAGAGACTCCAAGCATTGCCGGTACATCATTTCAATTCAATACATTATTGTCTAGATAGAATAAAACTTTGTCTTTGTCTCTGCACAAATAATTATATCGAAACAAAGCTGACTTTAATTAATTAAAACATATACTAATCAAACGTCCACATCAAAAGTCCAAGGCTTACACATTTGTCAAACGAGCTGACCGGTACACATCCTTGACATAATTATCTTTTCTGTGCCTCCACATACAAGAATAGCCCTTATTACAAAGGTTTAAGGGTGATGTGAATATATAAGGTTTTTCCGACTAACGACGCCACTTCATCTCTTAGCTTTCGAGCCTTTGTTCACCTGACATGGTTCGATAATATTGAAATGCCGTACGTGAATAGAACGTCCATTCATCTATCGTTCTATCGCTTTAACGTGATACACAGACGAACTAAATATACAGCCAACTAAATAATAATATCATATGATAATGATAAGTATGTACTTCTGGACACGGCGCGTATCGTTAGAAGGTTCCCCTCTCAAGAGCCTTGACCACCACGCACCGGTAGCTTGGACCCTGTTCCTGATGCTACTATGTATTTTAAATGTTTTTTATTTATAAAAATATATAATATACAATATTAGAATATTTAAAAATGTACCTAATATGCATAACAATAAAAAAGGACATAATATGATAAATTAATTAAATAATAATATTATAATGATAATATAAAATAATAAAAGTAATATAATTAATACTGACTAATTTTCATGAATAGACTGGTGTATGGAAAACTAATACATAGTCGTCTTTTTCAGGTTGTATGTTTTATTTTTGTATACCTATGTATATTTTGTGTGAATGACAGTAATAAGATAATTTGAAATACCCATGCGGGATCTGAACTAGCAAGGCAAGTACCTAAACTATAAACTGTTGCTGAAATACTTTAAACGAAAATCATATTCAAAACTTGGACTTCAAACTCATATTAAATTATACTAGACTCATCAAAAGTTGATTGGTTGTCCAACAAAAACTTGCACTTGCATGCTTGTCCTGAAAAACAAATAAGCGTTTGTAGCGAAAAATGCTTGCCGAACAATACACCAGTGTGTCCCATACTATTTACAAGAATTTCTTGCAAGCGTATGATTAGCTTATTGTGTTCGGGCTACCGTTTCATACTTTGACAAGGCCGATGTAATAAATACTATAGAGATATAATTACACCGAGTTTCAATGTCTGTCGGTGTTGTAATATTCAATCGAATAGATACTCCATAATGTAACCGATTGGCATTTTCCATTGTAATCGAAGTAAAATATTCAATATTGGAGCTGATTCATAATGGATTTTAATTATGTATTGTGATTTGATTGAAATCAAATAAAATGGAATTATTTATGTGAAGTGATTACGTATGATGAATGAACTTTGAATTTTACTCAATTGTTTGGTTTAGAAATTTCGTGGAAATATGTACGCATTTCTCATGTGAACATTTGTTTTGACCTCTCTATCACTTCTGCGAAATTCTATTTTGGAATAGTTATTAACATAGTTATTATAAAATTGTTTTTTTAAGACTGTTCTTAAGCTAAAATATTGTTTGTCGAAAGCGAGTCTATCCAATACAAAAGAAAATGTTCCAACATTCAAAACGTTACAAGAAAACTGACAATAAATTGTGATTAAAATATAAGTACTATCAAACTCTCGGACGTATGATTTGAATCATGATGTTTTTGACAAAAAGCGTTCCAGCATAATTATGCAAAATAAATTGTGCTTTCGAATAGTAAAAAAATAAATAATAAAAATAATCTAATTATTATATATAAATAATATAACAATATAAATAACAATATACAATATTGTATTTAAATCAATTGTTCTATTTAGTAATAAGTTTATATATATATATATATATTATTTTTTTGACTAAATTTTAATGTTTTGTCTTTTTTGTGTTTGTAGTGTGATTGTATTGTGAAAAATGGCAATGGGTGTAAATTACCTGAATAAATGAATTATTATTAATAGGATTTTTTCACAGTGATGAGACTAGCAGAAGTGCTATTTAAACTCGGACGTATACTTTGACTCGTGAATCTCCCGCAGAATTCATACTAGCAGATGCAACACAGCCTAAATGCACCATCTGCCCAAAAGAACCGCAGCAATCATACCAGGTCCATATTTATCGAGACATTGTCCGAATATCCAGATTTCATAACAATTACTTGGACAACGTACGTAATACGTCCGAGGGACGTATAATAGCTGTTATTGCACACTTGTACAGATGTCGAACTGCTGTACAAAACCGGAATAAGCAAATTACCTTTATAATGGTTGCTAGCCTGTAATTAGTCCGACATTTCTTGAATCACCCAACTGTGGGCAAGTACTGTCGGTGCAAAAATGTTTTCGGAAACTTATTGTTTGCTAAATTTTATTGAACATGAATTTGTGACAGGATAATTTTGTGGTTACTAGTTGCTGGTTATCATTCAACCGTATTAAAAAAGGCCCATTTTTGTCTTGCAAAAGCATGTAAGTGTACTCCTTTGTGTATATAAATAATAAAATAAATAGGTGCAATTAATTAATTCATGATGGCAGCTTGCAAATAATAAAATGTTCCGTTTTTGACAGTTTACATTTAACAATATTAACCACTGAAAGATATCATCTGCTCTTATTAAATGTGTGGATTTTCTTATAAGTTATAAATGACACTCATAACTGGTTTCACCACATACGCACTCAGTCTTAGCATCAATTATTTATACTCCTATCTTTATCTTAAGTGAGATGTAGATGGACTAGATGTTAGATAAACTATAGAAATTAATTAAATTGGCGATAAAATGTGACTCATTAAGAGTGACGTTATCTGAAAAGTATAACGAGTATATCTTCGCACTAATTGCCTTGAAGAAAAAAATGAATGAAAGTCAGTCTTCGCGATTAAAATTATTCTATTAGATAGCTAATTATAACTTTGTGTTTTTATCTTCAAGTTTTTCTATTTATGGAAAGAACTTATCTGTTCCTGTTTTTTATCCCGTCCGTGATATTGAAACATTAAATAAATAATAAATTAAACCTCTTCTTTGTTAACACTGGTTATAAATATGAATACTAAAATAAGGATAAAATAAAACAAACAAATTATGCCAAACATTTCCTCGCCGACTGTACATGTCATATCAGTGCTACGAATTTGTGCATAAAATACAAAACTATGCAATTAAAACTTCCGTTCCTGTAGTACTAAAAGGGCTGAGCAAATTAGGCTTTGGAAAAAATAGCCGCGTGCAAATGATTTGTAGGGTGAAAAGCAATTATATATCAAAATAGAAACAAGTTACGTAGGGAAACGTGTTATTTTGAGCTCGATTATCACAGGTGTTTATTCTAAGTCCAATGACAATAAGTACATGATTATAGAGGGGGGAGCATGTGATGATTTTGTAAATGACATATTAATACCTTGTGAACGGAAATTTAAACGTATTCGCGATTTTATGTGTGTGATTACGAACAGGGACGTAACCCTACGGTCCCTACGCAGTCTACATGACATACTATGACAAAAAATAGAAGATAGTTACGCTTTGATCGAAGTGCAATTTAGGTTCTTTGAGAGGCGGTTTGCGGAACGGCTAGACAGTGTTTATTTTTGTCTGACTTTATTGACGGAAAATGCTTCGGGACAAAAGCGGAAGCTTCTGATTTTGTTCGGTTAAAGTTTTCTTTTTAGGGATTTTAAGTATTTCACTAACAAAAGCTAGCCATGAACCGATGACCGTTGGGATAGACGTGTACTTGAGTAGAAACTGCGAATCGGCATGCTAAAGTTGCGAATGCCGTCAGGCTCGGTGGAGCGAGAATCTTTGAAGGGAGGTTGGTAGCAACTGGATAAGAGTTGCCGAGAAACGAATTAAGTGGCGTGCGATTGAAGAGGCCTATGTCCAGCAGTAGACTGTTGTAGGCTGATGATTATGACTAACTAAGGCCTTTTTAGGTTTTTAGGATGTTCAAAATTAGAGGAAGACTGATTTACAGTTTGATCGTATTTTGGTGAAATAGAGAAAAAGGTAATGTCTAAAAATACGTGAAAAGCTTTTACATTATCTTCCGTGCAGGGATAGACGGTGTGTCTAGTTTCTTCATTTTTAATTACTAGCATTCGTTATAAGCAAAATTCTTCTTACTAACAACCTTGCCTTGCCTATGGACTGTTTTGCTTGAAATAAAATAGTAAATTTTTAGTATTTATTTATTTATTATCTGAGATTGAAGGAACGCACGTAAATATCATAACTTTCTTTCTTCACAGGAGAAAGGTCTTACAAACTATAGCAAGTACATCAAGCTGTCAACTCATCAAAACTTGGCATGACTTGGAGCCAGCGATGGCGGAATTACATTATTGTTGAAAAATCAAGCATGCATTGAGAGGCCGTGGTCTGTCGGTTTGTTTAGCGATCACAATGCCCCACGCTAACGAGTCGCGCGTCTGAATAAAACATCGCATAGATGAGGCTTGAGGGATGAGATGAAGAGTTTTGTGCGTAAGGGCAAGTAAGCTGGTCGATGCGCAGCATTGAAATTGGTTGGCGAAACTTTACAAATGAGTTTTTAAATTCCGCTAAATAACTGTGACTTTGTGTATTGACTATCTGTAATTCTTTTGCGAATTCGTAAGAACGAAGCAACGTCTTAAGTTTTTAGCAGTTATAGAAATAGACGGATGAAATACGATATACAGAAAAGTTTTCACAGAGGCAGATTTGTTACTACTTTAAACCAAAAGACTGTTTGAGATCTACCTGCTTGTCAAAAAAGTTAGGTTAGGGAACCTAAAATTTACTATTAAGTTTTTAAAAAGATGGATGGATTTTGTGATATGAGAAAGAAGGAAGTAAATGACGCCACGACGTCTTACTGGAGAGAATGGAAGAGAAAAATGTGTTGCGGAGACGTCAAGAAGAACGAGACAAGAGCAGGAAGATAATGATTTAAAAAATAAGTATTAAGATTTGAAAAGGCAGAAATAAGGTTTATGTGATCGATGTAAACTAAATAAAAACTTTATTTGGTGACTAGTTTATGCCCTCGGCTTCGCCCGCTTGGAGTTCGGTAATTGTCCCACGGGATCGTACTACCGGGACAAAAAGTATACTACGTGTTAATCCAGGTTCTAAACTATCTGTGTGCTAAATTTCATCCAAATCCGGTCCGTATTTTTTGCGTGAAAAAGTAACAAACATTCAGACATCCATACTTTCGCATTGATAATATTAGTAGCATATTTGGTGATCTCATCTCATATCATATTTGGAAATCTTATAACTTTTTCCATTGCAACTTTCGCACATCCCTTATCATTTGCCCCACACATTAAACGGCAACGTTTCACTTTGCACAATAGACTCGGTTTGGCTGTAACCTAAATATCGGATTGTGGTACTGGCACTACGGAAACGTCGCTGTTTATTCTATTGAATAAAATATGTTTAACTTGTGAACACCTAATAATGTGTCGGGTGTGTGTGCTTATTGGGTTGGTAGACAGATAAATATGGGATTTGGCTTCTATATTAGATAATGACGTTGGTACTTTCTTTGAGGAGCTCGTGGCTAAATAATAACAGCCACTCGGATCGATCTTTAGGTTAAGCCGTGCTTGCCTAGGTTGATCTGTGGGTGGGTGACCACCCATTACATACCGAGTTTCGTCCGTGCCTCGGAAATCACGTTAAGCCGTTGGTCCCGTCTGTCATTTGTAAATCTTTGACATTCGTTACAGGTCAGTCAGTCGCCTAAAAAGTCTGACAATCACTCTTACCAAGGGGTATCTAGTACTAACTGAGTTGTGGAGGTCAGATAGGCAGTCGCTCCATGTGAAATACTGGTATTCAGCTGCATCCGGTTAGACTGGAAGCCGAGGAAGGCTAGGCAGATGATGATGACGTTGGTACCTTTTTTGTGTAGCTCCTCGCTGAAGGCACCCCACAAGATAGTCCGGTTAAGCAGACGACAATCTCTAGGGTTGACTAGAGATGCCTTTACAATAAAAAAAACTTTATGGGGTGGCAGATAGCCGCTGTATGAGATTGGCATTAAGAAGAGTTAGATGGTTTTCGATTGGGGAGGTAGCCAGCTACATTCTCAAGCTGATGATGATGTCAAAGGGTGGATCCTCTAAAAATGCAAAACGAACATAAAGACAGTATTCTTAATTCAAATAGTGGCAACTACTGCAACTGCCAGGTCACATGGCAGGCCGCGTCTAAACGACGAAAAGGCAAAAAAAAAAAACTGGTAGGTGATAGTACTAACTGCCTAGTATTTACTCACATGCGTATAATTGTGTTATTTAATATTTCAGTACAAATTGTCCTAAAAATAGCCTAACAAAGCCTACTGCTAAAAATAGATGACCCGACGCCAGAGTATTAATTACTAATGAAGAAATAATGAATGAAATCAGAGTTACCCTTCACCAACATAGACACAATACCAGTTTCAATCACTAAAAGTACATTGACATTAAACACAGGGACCGTAGTATGAAATATTTTCATAATGACACAAGGCAGGTTGCAGACTAATTGAGGCCAAAGGAAATTAAAGCGCGCTCTTAGAATAGCAATTATGCTCTACATAATAAAGTGCTATTTTTAACAGCACCTGGCTTCATCAAGTGATAACTTGTCAAGCTGGTATTCGATGACTACGCCATCAACGATTATATGACGTTGACGCGAGTAGGGGTCTTTGTAGGTGACGGGGGGTGTACGATGTGGGGACGACTTTTATTGATGACGACTCGGCGACTGATATAATGTGACACAGGAAATAGATATTTTGAGAATTACTGATTACACCTGACTACCTCGTCTAGTGGTTGCAAGCGCGACTGCTGAGTATGAGGTCGTGGGCTCGATTCCCAGGTCGTGCAAAGTGATATTGGGTTTTTCCATCAGAAATTAGTCAGTAGCGGCAACGGAGTCTGGATTTGTATTTGCTTGATGGTAATAGGCTCGCCCCATAATACATGGGACTTAAACATAACTAGCGAAATGTGGTTCTACTAATGGCTAGACCTTTGTCTAACCCTTCGGGGATTACAGGCGTGATGTTATGTTATGTATACACCTTATTTTGCATAACGTGGGAAGCAAGTTCTCTTCGATTTACCCAGCCTTATGACTCTTGAAATTTATTTTGAGTTATTATTGATAAATATAATAATTATGTAATTTCAAAGTATGATTCTAACAATCTCAAGAGAAGATTAGAAGGAGGTCTAAATCCTAGCCTTCAGCCATGATAGCTTACAGCCTAAAAAATAACCAAGTAAAACTAAAAGAAAATTCTGAGAAGACGTAATAATTACTGGTTAGTATTCCGATGCGCACGAATTCTCTTTTGCAACTCAAGAAGGGGTTCGAAAAGTTTTTATTTGATAAAATCCTTTTTGAGTGACATTTAAATTAGTCTGATACGTCATGGTGTCGGATGAAAGCGGCTCAAAACGAGTCAGTCACTCTTCTACAGAGGAATATCACCCTTAATCTCTTCTCCTGGCAGACGATTTGGTGGTGTTATTGCAGTAATCTGCAGTATCCCCTTCGTTTGTTTCCGTAGTTTAGAGTTCGGAACTTACGAATAAAGTTATTAAAATTCCAAAATGGATATCTGTGAAAGGTGTCAGGTGTCACCTATTCAGTAGTAACTTCGAGAGACGTCGGTGTTTTATTATAAATCGTCGTTGAAGTTCCAACACCACCTAAGTAAATTTTTGGCGTTTTTGACATTTTGATGCCGTTTGCTAGTGAATCGGAAGGCGCGTTGTTTGAGTCAATCAGAAACAAGCAACGTCTCATCTAATTTAAAACACCAATTAAAAATAGTTGCACTGTTACCAGGGCATAATTATGCAGTTTTTCATTCTCCCGTAAAATTAATATTTTTGACTTACGTTGTGTTAGAACTTCAGTGTTTTATATCGCAGGCTCCGCACTGAAGTAAATAGAGTCGTCTTTTATTTCATAGTTCCACCCTAGTAAATAAGTAGTGGCCCATATAAAATGCCATATAAGGTTATGATGAGTCCTAAATATACCCATAAACATCAGCGTCATATGCAGAAACCCTACCTACAATATTGAAGGCATAAAACGTACACTTGTCTTTTAACATCCCGTTTTCATGACGTCCCATATAAAACTCTTGCCAAGTCCGTTAAAATGACTAGTAGGCTAGCCTAATAAAAAAGCTTTCGATGTGACTCTTTTAATAGGTGAGCCAGTAATGTCGTTTGCCCATTTAGATCGACGGCAGGTGCATGTTCGGGCAGATTTTTCTACTACAGTTGCATCTGTTAATGTACTACATTTTTTTGCGTATTTAATTAGATTTAAAGACATGCGCTTTACTGAACCTGCTTAATTTTATTAATAGTGGACGACATTCCTTGCATTGTTTGCGGTGAGTGAATCAAGGTGATCGTCTTTTGGTAGGCATTGTTGCAAATGCATAGCGACTAGCAAGTCTAGTTTAAACGTATTTGGGCATCTGTTAGATAGAAACCACCCCCTGAATAAAGACTGTTTTAAGCTTTTACGGTTTAAATCTAAACTTATACTGTCACTGGATATCTTCCGTGATTATTTTGAGCTCCCGATATTTCGACTTGCAAGCGCCAATAATATAATTAATAATCACGGAAGATATCCCGTAAGTGACAGTATAAGATTACCCCCTGATTATTTTGAAATGTAGGAAATCTAAATTATACGAGTACTTTTTTCGTATCCAGACATTTTAGTATTTTTTGGACAACAGTTAAGTTAAAGTAAAATATTTTCATGAAGAGGCATATCCTCAAACACTCTTCTTTAATATTACTCTGTGAACTGAATCTTCGGTAAAACCGATACGGACAAATTTTGAACGTGGCTTAGGACATGGACTGGACACGTCTATCCACATGCTACTGAAGTAGTTGTGAAGGTTCGGTGCTCACATGCAGCTGATCTGCAATTTGTTGGCATCAGTTTGTTCAATCTTTAAGGCAAAACAATCCAATCCACACACTAAATTGTAAGCGCCATTTAGTTAAAAAATTTACCATTGTACCACTAATGAAGTTACCAGTGATGTTTAAAACTTGTACAGTTATGTGCTAAAGTGAAGGCTTTATTTTCAGCTTTCTGTTGTCGACTGTACGTCAAAGTATGACAACAGACTAATAAAATGTCACTAAAAATATGGGTTCGTCTTTTTATTTGCGTCCTCGCGTAATTTAGCAAAATGACGTCATAGCCTGCTTGTTTTTATGGCACTGTCATAATAATTACTACAAACTGAACCAGTTCAACTAGACCTCTTTAGGTCCTTAAATGGAGATGACTTTCTTCTTTTTGTTTTAAAGTCAAGTGTCTAGGTAGCATGGTGCGTCGTATAATTGTTGGTGGCAACATTGTTCAGTATTTACTGTCCTTGATGGCAGCTGACGGACGATGAGTCGTGGTGTGTTCATTGAAAATTGTCATAGAGTAGACAGGAGAAACAGAGGTGCTTTTGGTCTTTAATGATTGATATTTTTTATAGCCTTCGTAATTTTGTCACTGAATTTAGGTTTTAAGCCAAATATCCTTCTACCAATAAATTTTATTTCGGCCATACTCTTTGGCTTTCGTTGGCTCTATAATTTCTACTTTAACCACCAGAAATCAATGGCCTCTAGTGATATGTAGACCACTACCCACACAAATCTTTCTTTATATCCTGCAGTATGGCTTCTATATAAAAACAAATATTTAATGAGATCAGTAAATGCCAATGACTTACACATTCTTTAAAACACATCAGCCCTCGAGCAACACACAGGTAATGGTTCTAAAAACATAACAAAATTAGATCATTGGTCGTACCATGTCATTACTACATACCACAGAAACCCAACTTCAAAATTCTTCGATAAACGCATCATATCACGTTTTTATTCCTTCAAAAGGTGGGCAGAGGTGTAATTACAGGGAAGCAGGAACCAGGAGAGCTGCAGTAGGCCAGTGGCATCAGCCCCGACGATAAAACGACGAACCGAAACACATCATCTGCCTAGCCTTTCCTCAACTATGTTGGGGTCGGCTTCCAGTCAAACCAGATGCAACTAAATACCAGGAGCAACTGCCTATCTGACCTTCACAACCCAGTTAGTACTAGGTAATATACGATATCCCTTGGTAAGATTGGTTGTCAGACTTTCGGTCCACTGACTAATGTAACGACTGTCAAAGATCTACAGGGTGTAAACAGACCCTTCACGAAGCCGTCAACCAAGCATTATGTACATCAAACTAAGTTTTTTTTGGGGTGAAAAATCACGTTTTACGGTAAAACTCAAAGTAACGCACTCAAAACTTGGTGCTGATCGGTGCTTTGAATAGCAAACGGGTCATGGAGGTATTTAAAGTAAAGTTAAAACCTTAAAAAGTAGTATTTTAAAAAAAACTTGTGAAAAAATTGGAACTTTGACCTCCAATATCTCGGTAACCAGAAGGTTCCCAGGTATAGTCCAGAACAAAAAAATGATCGCAATGACGGGGAGAACAAATGCCTTTCGGCTTCGTTAAGGGTCTTTTTACACCCTTTATATTTGACAGTCGGGACACTCTATTCCGAGGCACGGAGGAAACTCGGTATGTAATTGGTGGTTACTCATTTGCGGACCAACCAAGGCAAGCGCGGCTTAACCTGAAAATAGACCCGAGCAGCTGTTATTATTTAGCCACGAGCTCGACGAATAGAAACATCGTGAGAAAATCAACATTTCACTGTAGAACTAAACGTGTTAAGACATGTGTCGTCTACCAACCTACACTGGGCCCACGTGGTTAATTATGACCTCTGACTGCCTCTCACAAGGAGGCCTGTCCTAGAACTACGAACGTAACAAGCAGATTATCCGTAGAAAAAGTACCTCTACAAACATATGTTTTGGTGCCAAAAATATTCTGTTACAAAAACTTGAACTGAGGAGTTGGTAAAAGAGTTATCAACTCCAAAGTTTGTCGCATCTGTACTTATTTACCAATGCAATCAACAAGTTCTATATTGAGACGAACAGCATTTTTTTTGTATCACTTTTTACTGGCTTCTGTCGCGCGCCCTGTTGAGCAATTATTGCAAAACTAGTACCTATTTCAAAAGTTGTTCGTAATTAACAGGTTGTACACAGCATCTGCTTGCTTTGAACATAAACGAGTACCCTTCTGCAAGTTGAAAACCATCTGTAACTCCTCGGAATAAAGTTTAAAATTGAACAACAATGTGTTCGACGATTGAACAAGAATATTAGTTTTCTGTTTTTGGTGATTAACAACTGTGTTCTATCATTTCATGTTCTTTTTTTCTAGTTTTTAACGGCTGCATACTTTAAAAGACTTGTTTTGATATTTTAAGAGCTATATTGTTAGAGGGTGCGTGCCTTTATGAAACTATAAGTATTGTTGGATTGAAGAATTCGATAATTTATGCCATTACCCATTAGTGTAACTAGAAAACAAAATCAGTAAATCTTTATTTTTGTTATTACGAGCAGACACGTTAGATTTCTTTGAAAAATGCTCAATAACTTAACAAAGTCATAAACTATCTTTAGTCAGCTAACCTACTAGTGAATCATATGGCAGTTTTTTAAAGTAAAAAAATAACTGGGTGCTAAAATACTGCCCAGCGACCAAACACATGGCTATCAGGTAGTCAACACATCCGAAAACTAAAAAAAAACCTTCCCGAACCACCATTAAGCCCAACAAAGTGCCATGGACGTCATAAAATATATTTTCCGATAGTCAAATTGCAGCATCGGCGTCGCCCACAAATCTTTTCCGATAAATTTTGCCCAACAGTGGTACTAAGAGTTTTCAGAAGTAACTCGAAACTTAACTGTTCGATAAAAGTATGAGAAAACATACATGAAAAACAGCAGAAGAACAGCAAATAGTCTTTAACCTTTACACTGCCACGAACTTCTATAGAAGTTCTATAGAAGCCCGAAAATTTGGAACTTCTATAGAAGTCCGTGGCGGCGAAAAGGTTAACTAGCTGACAGAGCTAGTGACACTTTTAAAGTACAACGTGACAAAAGTTATGGTAACTTGACATCTAAGTTATGATTAGAACCTCCTTCTAGTTCATCAGGTTAATGTGTTTTCCAGGTGAAGTTTTTTTAAATGCCTGAAGTTTAAAATAAATCGTCAACTACTTTTACAGCACCATGAGGTCAAGGGTCGCGTCTTTACCATAGTTTGAGAAGCTTCAGTAACAATAAATAACTTTTTGAATGTTGTCTCGTGCAACCTATCAAGCCCAATATTTATGCACTAGATTTTTGTTCACCTATACGAAAACAAAAAATGACCAAAAGACTTTGTTTTTGACTTTATTTTTGTTTTTGAAGAGTATGGGTACCTCCATGTTTTAGTTTTAAATGTTTTTGCTGTTTACTATGTTGACTCTTTTTTATGTAGGTATTTTGAATTTAAATGATGATAGAGCCTCTGCCATTTCAATCATTTTGGAAGGAGAACTTACATTTTTTTTTTAGTTAGCCCGTATTGTCCCACTCCTGAGCAAAGGCCTCCCCCATTCCTTCCATTTCTCACGATGGTGTGCCTCTTCTCGCCAACTAACCAAATACAATTAAAACATTTAAAATAGTAGCACACAGTACGGGCCACGGCCGAGTCGAGCCGTAAATGCATTTTGTGAATTATACGAGCTGAATGTGGTGACTGGCCAAATTGTCGGCCCACCAAATGGACGGATCCTTCACACCTGCGCCCCTCGTATACGATTCGTAAATAACACGTACTGATATTAAAATGTTTTGGGACTTTCACCCTTCATGAGATTAAAAGTTACTATATTACCAACTAGATTGAAGTCTTCCACAACTGAAGAAATATTTCCTAGATTCAAGTTTTATAGATTTTTCCAAGATAGATTTTTTCAGCTCTTCTACGACCAGGCTACACCTAAGCTATTTGGATCACCAAACATACTGCATTTCATTTAGTAATCGTCGTTCCAATTTTTTTTTAACTCCTCTTTCATAGAATTACTATGGAAATTTTATTGAAGCAAAAAAAATGCAAAGTGGAATGTTTTCATACTGTTTCCACTTCACTTACTCTATCGCACTTTCATAGTGTGTAATGGGAGCTTTTTAAAAACTGAATGCAACGAATTACAGCACGCATTTAGTTTGAACCAACATGGAAACCGTCCATTCTGTGAAAAATTATTCAAACTTTTGGGTTTCAATTTGAGTGATTTTATCTTTCATACGTACTGTTTTTATAGTGTTTTTCATCTTAACCTAACAATGATAAATGTGCCAACAGTATGCAATAATTTGTGTTTACATTTTTAAAAGGTAGTCAGAGTGGATCGCTCTTTATTCAATTATTAATCGATATACCTAGACATTGCAGTTATTTCTGAGGTTAATATTTCTATGGCAGTAAATGTACGGAACTCAAACAGAGTTGGGTAGGACACCTAGCAAGGCGTGGTGATGGCAGGTGGAGCAAAGTTGTGACCGAGTGGCGTCCAAGGAATGGAAAGAGAAGTGTTGGTCGTCCGGCGGCGAGATGGGCAGACGACATTGTTAACATGGCAGGAATATCCTGGATGAGGCTGGCACAAGACCGTGGGCTTGGCACAAGCAAAGAGAGGCCTACATGATGCAAAATTATCGAAATACGTATGATATAGTTTGAGATTTTGTGTCGTTTTCTAGCGTAGAGGAGGTTACCTAATATCTTGCACAGTAATATGATTCAGATTAGAACTTAATGTCTTAACTTAAACTTTACGCAAATTATTCGCAGATACCCACGGATATAAATGGCTTTCAAAAGAGCAGTTCGGAAATTCTATTTAAAGTCAGACTAAATTGCTTACTATCTAGTCATTACTAGTCATATTAATTATATATAAGGTTTCTCGTATTTCACTCTATGTGTATGTATTATAATACGTAGTAGTTTATTATACCACCATTATTATACCGTAGTAGTATGTATACTAATTCATATATATATACAGATATAATAAAAAGGTACATGTACCTATTTAAGTGTATCAATTTATGTTAACAAAATGGTTTTTTTTATGTGCTCTATCACAATGCTGTCTTATTTGACCCAAAGATTGATTGGTAGAGAATGCCTTGTGTTTGCCTATGTACCACTCGTGTACATGAAGTTTAAATAAATAAATACCCATGCAGCTACCTACTTCAATACCGATAGACTAAACAAAAAATCTAATCCGAAACGACTGTCATTGACATTTCATGTGACAGCCAGAATTAAATACTGATTAAGCGATACTGTTGATATTTTTAATATTTTTTTCACAAATTCATTCTTGCAATACCTATATATTACAGCAATCTAGTAGATATCTCTATACATGTCAAATCACGAATTAATTTATTACTAAACCCACTAGCACTTATTTGGTGTCCAATTTAATCAGGACACCATCAGAACAGATTAACAATGTCAAAGTAAAGACAAATTATCTTGATATTACAAAAAGCAATCACGTTTAGTTCTGCAATAAATTATTATGTTGCACCTTAACAGTAAAACTGATCGATTTATTATGAAAATTTTGAGTTACCCAACATCTGAACACTGTGGGGCTTAGTATGGTGTTTAAGGAGAACCGTGCAGAGAGCTATTCCATGGATACGACACAATAACTTTTCCCAACTATGTGACTCGGATGCAGCTAAACATCAGGTATAGGAACGTACAACGACCATCACAACACTGTTATAACAAATGAACCTTGAATTTACCTTTGATGTGTAAGTATAATGCATTTCCTATTTGTAGGAATATTTATCGTTACCGTTAGCTAGTCAGTGGCCCTAAAAAGTCTGACAACCAGTCTTACCAAGGGGTTATTACCCAGTACTAACTTGATTGTGGAGGTCAGATAGGCAGTCGCTCCATGTAAAATACTGGTATTCGGCTGCATCCGGTTAGACTGGAAGCCGACCCCAATATAGTTGGGATAAGGCTAGGCAGATGATGTTTTCTCATTACCAAATCATTATATCCGATAGCTAATGCATAGGTACATAGCCGTAAGATAGATTGAGGAAGATTGTAGGAAACAACTCCCTAAATACAATTAACACAAGACTCGCTAGATAATTATATGAACGGGCCACTTTTCTTTACTAAATATAATATTTCGTAGAATAAATATATCTTCAAAGAAACTGCTAGAAAATGTAACCATTGGTCATAAACCATAATGTTCCCATTGCAAGTAGGCACAGTTGTACGCCGCTCCTAATATTCAAAAGTGAGAGGTGACCGTACAATAGCACGGTCGCCATTTTATTTGTCACGTCTCGTTTGACACCGCTGGCATTTGTGAACAAACTCATAGGGTTGACGGAGTTCAGGCCTGTTGGCACAGTGGTATAACCTAATAATAATAAAAATAAGCATAAGCCCTGACCACCGGCAACCTGGACCCTGTTCCCGATGTCGGTGGGCTACTATTTTTTATATTTTTAAATGTTTTTTATATTATTTTATATTAGAATATTTAAAAATGTAAATAATATGTATATAAATGAATAAACGGTATAAAAATAATACCAGCCTATTACTGTCCCACTGCTGGGCAAAGGCCTCTTCTCATACAGAGGAGGCACGAGCATTGATCACCACGCTTGCTCAAGACGGGTTGGCGATTTCAGACTTATATTAATTATAAGAACCTAACCTGTGAAACCATAACCAACATAACCTGTGAAATACAAAATGTAAAGTCATTTATCAAATTAGACTACATGACAGTTCCCAAAAAACTTTGCTCCTTTGCCACTTTCTAGTGTCTTGGAAGAAGTACGGGCGGAATAAACTCCCCAGCAACATATACTGCAAGTGTACGCACGGCGGTCAATCAAGCTATGCAAAACCAAATTAAGCTGATCTCTCATCGTACGGGAAGCTCATACAAAGCGAAGTCAGGTTATACTGGTTATGTATAGCTTGATGTGCCGCCGTGTGTACTTGTATTACTTTAAAAATGCTTCAAATTGAGATAGAGACATTTACCATCCACAAGGCAAGTTGCTAAATGAAGATGCTGAGAAGTAAATTCGTTAGTACAAACTCTTTACCAATGATTTCCTAAAAAATATCGAAGTGTTTCCACATTTACATAATAATATCTAGATACAGGGGACCGCAACAGTTTCTAACGCATCGCTCCAGAGAATTCATGCATAATACCATAAAGACAAACTTACAACCTTCAATCAAAACTGCAGACTGACAGATTTGTCTGCTCTTAACAATTTATTTTCCATCTATCCGCATTCTTGAGTCAACCCGCGATCATGGCGCTTGCAACAGCGTCAAAATATCGGGACCTCAAAATAATGAATAATCACGGAAGATATCCCGTAAGTGACAGTATAAGTTTAGTTGTAAACCGTGAAAGCTTAAAACAGTGTTTGGATCTCCAACCAAATTCAACTTTTTCTCATAGTTATGGTTGCAGCAATATTTACGTACTTTCAGACTTATGCCATTTCACTCACGACAAAGTTACGACAATACAAAATTCAATAGATGTCAGATATTCACGCTCCGTGTTGTTCGACGACTTTATCGAAACATCTTAACGTTTTCAAGGAATTGTTCGAAAACCTCTAGATTCTGATCTAAAGGTTAATCATTATCGTTGACAATCGTATTGCTTAATACCACAGTATATTTGATTGGATGTCAAACTAGTTACGGACTGAGATTAGAGTTTGGCCCGAAGTTTCGGCGAACAGTCTGTGTGTTTAGCTGTAGGGGTTCGCCTTGGACTTTAGGTTATCGGTTCGTGTATTACATTGGGCATGTATATAGGAAGCTGATACGGTTCTCATATCTCAATTTTAAGTATGGATCTTGGTAAGAATTTTATGACCAAAGACCACGATCTTTGTCTATAGAACAGTGTGGAAATCCCAGACACTTTCAAGTATTTATTCATACAGAAGAGTATTTGAGCTATACAGGGTCTCAAGGACACCGACGCAAAAACGGTTACTTCGCATTCAGTACATAACTCTGAGAAAAAAAAAACAACTGTTCCATACATTTTGACCGTGTAGGTATTGCGCTTTCGTAGGAAACAGCTGTTTTTTTTAATAACCGATGAAAAATTTCTAAGTGGCTTAGAATGATGTATTGAATACGTGGTAACCGTTTTCGCGGCGGTGTCCCTTCCACCCCCTATAGTACATAAGAATACTAGACACCATCCACGTGACTTTCTCGCTTGGTTTCGACGTTACACACTCAAAGATTGCTGGAACTGTAAGACACGCCGCCGTATTTGTTAAATTATGATTTTTTATCAAATATATAATGCTTATCATTCTGTATGTCCAACGCACCTTCTGGTGCTAGATAACAACCTCTTCATAAAATCTTGTAACCAAGTTCATAGATCACAATATCATAAACCTAAAAGTTTTTATTTAATCTCCAGACTTACACCATATGCAACATCAAGAAAACGCCATGAATATTTACGACATGTAATAATAGATACTTGTTCTTATAATTCAGGATACGCGAGCTGATATAAATTCTCAAAGTAGCGACGCACGCGGTGCAAGACTAGACAATATATGAAGATAATATTTTATAAACTTTAAAGGCAATATTGAAGCACTCTTTGGGTCTTTCAAGAGCCCTGAAGAACTTCGCCAAATGGAGAGTATAGTCTTGTAGTTTATTGTAAGTGCATTATTAAGTCCGTACTTTAACACTAAAGGACTTTGTGAGTTCGAGTCCCTATTAATTGGCTTAGTAATTTAGCTATCGAGACTAGTTTGCTAAGTATGCATTCAGTTATTATTTATTGTTCTGTGGAGACGGTGAATTGTGAAGGGTCTTTAAAGATAGTTACTGAAGATGTTATCTTAGATGAAATAGCATTTAGTTTTCATACAAATTAGTTTCAAATAGCTTTATTACTTAATGGTAATTTTTCAAAGTATGTTCTTATTTTGTTGCAACAAAAACAATGTTTCAAAAACAAAATTTCGTTTTACAGAAACCTATCGTTCACCGTATCATTTTTTAATTTCTCTCCAACGGCCCATAAAGTTGATCGTACCCCGCACCGTACGTTATACCTATGACACAATATTTCTTGGAGTTTCAAACAATATTGAGTCGCTCCGGCGACGTCCCCGGGCGACAAACTTCCATGCTCTATTGTGATAAACGCCAAACAAACTTGGTCAAACTCGACCAACTTGGCAAATTTTGGGCGAAAGGTGCACTCATATACAAACTCTAGTAAAGTTTTAATTGCACTAGATTGCAGCGTTGCCACATATTTGTGAAGTCGCGTAGGTACGTAATCTAGGTGCATTTAAAATATGCAAGTTTTTGACTTATTCGTGTCGCTGTGGGACTGTGTTTAATGTTGAGAATTATAGTCGTAATGTCTTTGTTTTAACGTAGTTTCGACAGATTTATTGTTTCAAAACGACTAATGTGTAGTTTTGTGCGAAATTCTTGTACTATTTTAATGTTTACACAAAATATAGAATTGTCTTGACGTATTTTTTCTAACACCGCAATTAGAACTAGCAAAATTACTACATTATGTACGAGAACAAAAGAACCGCAGACAGTTCTATTAGTCACTTGCAACTGTTGATGTTTCGACTTTGTGTTTTTATTACATGTAATTATTTCGTAATAGCCGACAAACAAGCCAGCAGTATATAAACACGACAATAAACTTCACTGCAAAGCTGCCAACATGTCCCACCACTCTTTTGTTTTTAAACAAGTCACTTAATTTAATGTCTTCCAATCTTGCAACACGGTTCATTTTGACAACTTAACAAATTAACATGGCGGTTACAGCGAGCGTCAATTGTATTAAAGAAAATAATATTCCAAAGGTGCTTGGTATCATTAAATCAATGATTTCCGACCACTCCGCGCCCTCATAATGGAATTATTGAAAAATGTGCATTTTAACGCGCACACTTCATTACGATTCCCGTCATGCAAGCTTCGCATAAATCGAACCGCGAATTCCAATATTGCCGTTAAAGATTTTATAAAATTTAACGCCTCGAGTGCTGTACCTGCCTAAGTGGTGAACGAATATAATAATATTCATGGGATGATGGATTGTTTACTCGCATTCAGCTTTTTCTTTTAATGGAATACCTGTTATTTTACATTCTGAATTCATTGTGCACGGTAATTTTATGTCATGTTGAATTGCATCGCACTTTTTAATGTCACCTACAGCAGTTACCCTTGTATTGTATTTAAATTAGGTACCTATGTCTGTGTCATATCGATAGCTGGTGTCAATATCAATCAATCCATCAACCCAGCCCATCGATACTAGTTCGACAGCAGACCTGCAGTCAGGTTGTTTCACGACGCTCAGCTTTCCGGTTTATCTCAGCTGCAGCTTTGACAGGTTGCTGGTCCATTCGTTGTCAATCTTAGAGCAAGACTTTATATTGATATTTACCTACTGATTTGTAACAATTTGTGGTAAACTAATCATATTTGTAGCAGCCTTAAAATGTTTAAACGTAATTTTCTAAGGAATCTCCCGGAAAAACTTGACCTTAAAAAAATCATATTCATAAATAAAGTTACTTTCACAAAAATTTTCCTCAACATAAAAAGGAAGCATCTAAATTGATAAGAATACAAGATTCTGTTAAGTAACGTGGGAAGTTTATTTATCACGAAGGAAGTAATGGAAAATATTCAATTTTGGCGTCCTTTGACCCTCTGGAGGTAAGCCAGGATCGATTTGAGTGAAGAAAGTGCTATGTCATGTAGAAAGTAACTTATCATACGCCTATTTATAGTGTAAAAGAGCAACAACCCGTGAATTTGAGCCTTATTAAATTGGCTTGTAAGGTTCAGGAGCAATGGTCTGAAGGTTTCGCATGTGTAGTGTAGCACAAAGTGTACAGGTACAGAATATCGTTAGTTAGAAGTAAGCTGTGAAACAGGCTGTGATTTGATAACAGTTGGATGAGAGGAGAGTAGCTGGAGATCGAGTTAAATAGCGTGCGATTACGCCCATAGGCTGATGATGGTTTTATGGGGTGTGAGAGGAGATTCAAAGTGTAGGGACACACAGTTTTTTTTTAAATACATGTTTTTAATGTAAGATTTTTACTTTAAACACCTCCACAACCCCCGTACTATTCAATCCATCCATCAGCACAAAGGTTTGAGTGTGTTACATTGAGTCCTATCGTAAAACGTGATTTTTCACCCCAAAAAAATGTCGATTCCCAGCTATAATTTTTGCGTAAAGTTACTTAGTTTGATGTTCCTAATGCTTGGTTGGTGGCTTCGTGAAGGGTCCGTTAACACCCTGTATTATATGGGAAAATTCGCAATAGTTTGGATCTATGTAAAACGAATATAAGTGCCTTGTTCCAAGTTTAAGCAACTGATCCATTTAACCAGGCTATTATGCAATATCTGTCTAATTATTCATAAGTTGAAACAAAACCACTACCTACGAGTACACTTAAACCAGTTTATTAATACGGTTTAGACTAACTTAATTGGATTCATTGTTTCATTGACGTTTTGAAATATGCTGTTGTAATGCAAGGCTGGTGACAATAATTGGGGTTAATAGAAAAATTTTAGTCTTTTTGGAATGATTGTGTTATGAAGATGAATAAGAGGAGCTCGTGGCTATAATAAATAATAACAGCCGTTCAGATCGATCTTTAGGTTAAGCCGTGCTCGCCCAGGTTGGTCTGTGGATGGGTCACCACCAATTACATACCGAGTTTCCTTCGCGCTTCGGAAAGCTCGCTAAGCCGTCGGTCCCGGCTGTCATTTGTAGATCTTTGACAGTCGTTCAGGTAGTCAGTGGCCCAAAAAGTCTGACAACCAGTCTTACCAAGGGGTATCGTATTACCCATTGGGTTGTGGAGGTCAGATAGGCAGTCGCTCCATGTAAAATATTGGTATTACTACATAGTTGGGAAAAGGCTAGGCAGATGATGTGTTATGAACTCAGGCTATCACTGCTCATCCTCGTGCAAATTTTTGATCAAGACATTGCACACAGGCACTGATGATGAATTTAATTTCTAGATAGGTAGCAAACAGTTATGGATGCGTGAACAATCTGTGTAATTTAGTGATTTTTTAGACAAGGGTTGGAACTTATACACGCACAAAACTACAGTGTAAAGCACCGTTAGCTATGAAAGTTTAGTAACTGTCCAAAATATAACTAACAGAAAAAAAAAACAAATTTCACCAACCTAGAACTCAAATTCTAAACATTTTTCCTCGAAATCCGCAAAAAAACAAGTCTTAACAAAACCGCTGCATCCCGTAAGTTACGCATAAGTGGCAGTACCTCCGTGATCCAGATAGAGTCAAGTCACAAAGGAACTCGACGACAAAGCCTGAGAACTGGGGCGGTTACCGGTACAAGCCTACAAGCCGGTATCTCGCATTTGTCTGGCTGCAATCCGCCAGTACAGCGGGATGCTACTAGATTGCTTTTGGTGTGATACTAACTTAAAACTTGTTAGTTTGGAACTGTTGAATTTGGCTGTGTGGGAGGTGCTTTACTTTATGTAAACGGACCTCAGGTATAGCACAAATAATTGGCTGATCATACAGAATTAAATAGATTTTATAAGATTATAATCCTTAACAGTATAATATATAAGTATAGCTATGTAAGTAAGGTGGTTCATTGTTATGTAAAACAGCGCCTCTCACCATCAAACGTAAACATTTGGCGAGTTTAGAATTAAGCAACACCTCTGTACAATAATTTCATTAAATAAATATTAAAACAAAAAAAATACGGATCATACAATCGAGAAAATTAGAGACAGAGCTGTTTCTATGACAACACGACTGCATTCCTCATAGACAAAGGGATAGGCAGTTTACAGTGCGTCAATATTTTTTCAGAGCCGTTTTGATTTATGCTTCAGATATATCAAAATAACTTCAGTTCGTTTGTTTCGTCCTTTTAAAAGTTTTGATTGTTAGGTTAGTAAATCTATACCTGATGATACTTGTTATGATGATCTTTGTTATGCGTTGTATGTTTATTGTATTTTTTTGTTATTTTGTATGACGCACGTCATGTCCCTGCGACTAATAAATATTTTTTCTTTCTTTCTTTCTATACAAAGGTATTTTGACATGACATAATAATTATATCAAAGCCTTGTGATGAAATTTGCAACAATCCGTACTAAAAGTTCATTTTATCGACATTGCTCCATATCAAAAGCTCCACACAATCGTCGCACTGGCACCAACAAAGCAACGACCTTGCTTTCTAATAAGAACCGATATAATTTTAATGAGCCTATAATATCCAAGGTTTGCATTTGATCGTCAAGATAAAGATGTTGAATTTTGTTCCTAATTACTGGTCGCTACTTGAGGGTGGTTGATAAAATCTTCGGTTCGGCTTTTGTCGTATCTCATTCGGTCTATTTGTTTGTCGCTATCAAGATTGCATTGCGCAACGGATTCCATTGTTGTTATGTAAGTTTGACTCCAATTAAGTTTGGGATTAGCATTTGGTTTTGGTTGTTAGGATAATTGAATGTTTAGGGTGCATTTCTTTTAGTGATTTATGGAAACTTCATGCCAACATTTTTTTTTAGCCTTTATTATCCCATTGCTGGGCAAAGGCCGCCTTCATAGCTTTTCACTCTTTTCTCCGTGCAGTTTTCTCTCACAAACGGCTCTAAGTCATCCCGCCATCGTTTTCTAGGCCTCCCTCGGTGACGACGTCCATCTTCTGGCATCCGCTTCGTGTCGACTCTGGCCCATCGGTCGTGATGCATTTTACATATATACATCTAGTGTTATCAGGCTATAATGTTATGCCTGGGACACAGGTCAGGTCTGGTCAGAACTTGTGACTGATGGATTACCACCAGTACGGTTTAATGGGTGTCACATATCTTTGAATTTTTAACAGAGAGCTGTGGTGATGAGGTTATTTACACAAAAATAAGTGCTTGCTTTGGGTAGAACCTATGACATATAACTATGTAGTCAAGGCCGTTTTCACGTGGTCTTATTTATAGACTATCAGAACAATCAACACAATATCATAGTCACTATGATTTCATTGAGTCACCGGACGCATATAATTGTTTAGTCGACTATTACATGCGTCCGGATCTCAACTAGGTCAACGCACTTGACAATTGCAATATTGTTGTCGTACTGTAATTGTTACCTGCCGTACAAGTAACCTCAAAGGTCTAATAACTGACCTACTTGAAATAACTACATACAGCTTTTGCTTGCAGCCACGCCCGCATGGATTTCGAAAAATCTCACACGGACACATTCTACCGGAATAAAAAGTATTATAATATCCCTTAATCACGTAAACGGTAGACAATGATTTCATAGTCTACTTGTGTGCCAAACATCAAAATCTGTTCAACTTTTAAGGCGCCAATGGGTTATAGACAGACAGACCGAGTCACTTTCGCATTTATTATTATATATTCATATTCTGGCTGCTGATTTGATTTTATGAGAACACTTAAATCTATCATTCGATCAACTAAATCAATCTCAGTTTACTGCAGAATAAACACAAACTTGGATCAATCCACAAGTTCTATTGTTTTCAAAACAACAACAAACGAACGATTTACAATGCAGGCTAACCAAAATAGTTTCCAAGTCCTTACAAGGCAGTTCGTTGTATATTATTGTACCAATTTATGTTTAAGTAACGGCAGGTAACTAGTTACTAGGTACAAGAACACCAGTAACCTGTTTTTCTTCATCAACTCAACCACTTTCGCGGAAAGATAGGTAGCTGATACGTCGCGTGGTTTCAACGTTTATGTTAGTAATGAAAATAATTTAGCTAGAAAACATATTTCTGTGGAAACTTAATCTAGATAATGCTATTGCAAATTCAACTCTAAGGTTGACGTAATATACCATTTTTTTTGTCATCACACTAAGTTGGTGCTAAGTAACGTTCAGTCGCCAAAAAGCTGATGACTTATAAGCAAGAGAATGCTCCTCTAATCTAGCTTACAGAAATGAAGTTCCGCTGTATAAAATTTTTATATATTTTGTCGTTAAACATGTTTCATTGCCATAGAGACACAAAAGAAATCTTACACGCGACGAGCACGGTAATATTTCGCATACCGCGACAGTGAAAGACAATATTGCACCGTTTACGACCAGCATATAACAAGTAACCACCCGTCACACATTCCTTATATAAAAATTATAAATGGGAAAGTCACTCTGTCTATCTGTCTGTCTGATACCTCTTCATGCCTTAATCGGATTCGATGAGTTTCCATAAATGTATTAGTCATTGTTGAATGTTGAGGGTTGGTGGGAGATCTGCGGTATAGTATCTGAGGTCCTGTGGTATATGCTATGGTCATACAGAGGTAGACTATGACTTGGGTTTGGGCATAGGATACTTTTTATCCCGGTGATTCCTGTTTGGTTTGTCCAAACTGAAAGAGCACAAAGTAAGAGCGCGTTCGTCACGTCGATCTTTTTGCTCCTTTTGTATGGACAAACCATCAAACGCCGTCAATCAATGTATCCTAACCCTTATTACTGAACTACGTGTAGGTAAAGCCGCGGGCAAAACCTAGTCTACTATACGGATGTAGGATTTAATCAACGAAAACACTCATCCGATTCCAAAAAAATCTTTCATAGATGAAAGATGCACTATTGCCGATTGCCAAAGTATTAGGATATTATTATGTTTTATGTTAGATGTCAATAAATTCCAAGCAAACGAAGCCACGGTCAAAAGCTAGTCCCATATAAAAATACCAGTATCCAACATCAAAACAATTACTTTGAAACAGACACTTTAGCAACGTGTTTATGTCAGCTTGAACTTACTCCACAACTTGTTCAGAGTATAAAATTCCAGCACAATTTGTCACACCACAATGACAGCAGACCTTAAATTTGAATTTTAATCATACACTATTACATTTCACCTCTAGGCGAAGCAAACCTGTCACAGATATTGTAATTACATTTTTAAGACGGTCGCAATCGAATGCCGACCTTACAAAATAAAACCTACTGACATAATGGTCGGACTTACCGTCCTCGAGTCGTAGGCTGATGAAATAATTACATATTTGGTAGATGCACTGTGTAATTATGGATCTTTACTTTGCCCACCAACTGTGTGAAAAGAAAATGGAAACAATTAAACATCAAAATTGTTGTTGGTCTTCGAGTTTTTTTAGGTGTGGAACTTGGATTTTGTAAACGTGGATAGTCATTTGGTGTATCGTTTAAATAATAAATACAGTGGTGAATTCTTACATAGTTACTCTTCTTACGTCTAATAGTAATTGCATTAATTGTGGAATAAGTAATATCCACTCAATTTTATTCTTCTGGTGCCTCTCCAACTACTGAAGGCTAGCCATTAACTCCGAATATTTCTTAGTTTAGAATTATTGTATCCCAAGTTATTTCAATAAGAACTTGTCTATAAATTGATAACTTTAGCTGACCATTATCCTTGTGGAAACTTAGATTATTCAAATAGTTAGTGGAGTGGGAGGGAGTGTCAGACTTTTACTGACTAAAACCCATCCATGTTCCTTCTTTGTGTTCCAGGGCCGCGGTATCTCTTTCGAACAGTCCCGCAGCCCCGGCAGGCATCGGCCCTTGCGGGCCCCTTCCTGTTGCTGACATCTCTTTGAGGCGCGCGTGGAACACCAAGGCGCCATCGACACGGCCTGTCGTCATAAGACGGTCCGCGCCTACGGTGGCCGGTAGCCACCAGAATAGTTAAACTTTACAAGAATAATATGTATCATTCCCAGATAAGATACTGCCACTGCCAACCAAGTTTATTGTCGACCACTCCTTATCCTGTACAACATGCTCTAAGCAACAAACGGATGTAATTTGCTTGCATTACGGGTAATTAATATAAGTGTTCTTACATCTGTTACGAGGTATTTCCGAATTATATCTTTCAAACACATCTGAATATTAGTCAGAGCGATTTGTGGTTACAATATGTATAATATTTCCTAGAACACTCATAACATCGGGCTTATTACTGGTGAGGCAAAAACTTGATGGTCTAGTTATGAAGGATGTGGGTGATTCATAATAAAATGTGTGTTGAAACAGTTTTAATCGTATTCTTGAGTCTTTGATCGGGCCGAAGCTTGTCAATGGAGACGTATGACTAAACTGGGTGATGTGGGAAATATGGTATAGTTTTTGACAGCTGTTCTGTGGTCGCATCTATGGTACGTTCTGTCAAATTACAAGAACTCAGTAGGTGGCCGCGTTCGTGACGTCAGCGGCGTTTTTTATGTCCTCTAAAGTGCAGGTGAAGGGACACTGCGGTTATTCCACCCCTTTTAGCTATCTAAAACATATCTTCTTCTTGTTCTTCTTCAACCTTTAGCCATCCAAATGCTCAGTTTAGGTCTCTTCAAAAAGCAATCCAAATGAGTATAGGTCTTTTCTAAATCTCTCCACTTTTGGCGGTTGGGTTTTATGAGTATCTAGTTTCTTACAGCGACATTAAACAGATCGTCTATCGACTTAGTCTAAAGCGTATGGGTGCCGTCAACTCTTGTCTCTGGTTTGGTCCCTAGTTACGCAACTGTGTTTTGGAGTTGTAGGTAGGTGTCGAGGCTGCATTTACCACTTTTTATAAGGTGAGGTTGAAGGCTGGCCAATTTGACAATCATGTACAAATTTTAGTCTGCCATTATTATTGCGTTTTACACGAAGTTTCCTATAATCTTGTGACAATACTAAATCAAAGTTAGTGTAAGTATAAACCATTTCACAAAATTCAAACGTATCCCTCTACAATGTAAGTAAATCCAGTACCGAACCCTTTCAATATAATAATCCTAAATCCAATCTATTCAAAGCCATTTCTGTATTGTAAATTGTAATACAAGTATTTAAAGGCTACACCACATAAATTTGAGTAGGTTAAGCTAACAATGCTAAGCGCAGTTCGAGGCATTGCTTCGCGATAACTGTCGTACAAGCTCTTATTCGAGTCGTGGCCAACAATGCTATAAATCGAGGGCTCGCTAGCGGAAGACATTTTAGTTTTGAAAATATCAGATGCTTTGTAAATCCCGGTTGTGTGGGACGTCGGCGTATGCTATGAGCATTCTTGTAATGGTCACACGGTAACGGTTCAGCGCATAATTTTGATACAGAAATAGGACGGAAATTGATTTTTGGTCATTCTCATTTGTTAGGTGTGAAAGATTTGTTGTGTTAGAATGTTTATGTTACGAGCAGGCGGAGGAGATAATGTGTGTAATGATTTTCAATCAGCATTATTATATGGGTGGTTTTTAAATTGGGAACTGCTGCTCGACTAGGTTATAATTTATTTATACGTAAGTGTGTTTTGTAAGATATACAGGTGTTATATTGTAGCAACGATGACACTGTCAGGATTATATGCAGGCGAAAATATTTTAAGGTGTTTCCATGGAGTTTTTGCCCGTTCTTCTCCATACAGATCCACGCTGTGGAATGGACAATAAGTTCATCTTTTTGTATTTACCCGGCGGACTCCTAGACGATTCAAAAGTGCCTGTAATTGGCGTTGCTTTGCGTCTAACTTTTCAGGTTGATTTAAAATATAGTATTATTGCAATCTAACTTATCCAGAAGATGACTCAAGCAGAATTCTGACTCTTCTCACTAGCCTTCAAAGCCAATACCGTACTCTAAACAAACATCAAAGACACAAACGCTCAAGCATTAATTGTTATTGACAGTACCTGAGTCAGATGACCATCCATTACAACCACGCTCTATCTTCAATCGAACGTCAATACATTACGGACAGCCAACAAAGGGACTAATCCATAAATTGCAGGACAACACGACTGACAGACAAAGGAAGTACTTAGTAGATATTATAGTTGATTGTGGGAGTAGTGGGGTGCTCTTAATTTCTAATTATGTGGGAGTATATTTTGGGCAACTCGTGGCTAAATAATAACAGCCGTTTGGATCGATCTTTAGGTTAAGCCGTGTTTTCCTAGGTTGGTCTGTGGATGGGTGACCACCCATTATATAACGAGTTTCCTCCGTGCCTCGGAAAGCACGTTAAGCCGTTGGTCCCGGGTGTCATTTGTAGATCTTTGACAGCCGTTACAGGAAGCCAGTGACCCAAAAAGTCTGATAACAAGTCTTACCAAGGGGTATCGTATTACCTAGTAGTAACTGGGTTGTGGAGGTCAGATAGGCAGTCGCTCCATGTAAAATACTAGTATTCAGCTGCATCCGGTTAGGTTAGCAGCCGTTCCGGTGAAGCCGACCCTAACATAACTGGGAAAAGGCTAGACAGATGATGATATTTTGGGCAACACAATTAAAAATAATATAAACACGGGTCTTTTTTTTTCGGAATACGTTGTGTTAAGTCATCTAGCAATCTTTGACTTGTATTGTTTATAAAAAAAACATTCTTAAGACTGCCTCGTTGGTGTTTTAGTCGCAAGCGCGACTGCTGAGCAAGAGGTCCTGGGTTCGATTCCCAGGCCGGTCAAAGTATTATTGGGTTTTTCCATCAGGAATTTCAATACACGGAAAAAAGCGAAAACCGACTGATTTGTAGAATTCAGTTAGAGAACCATAAAAAATTTGGATGCATTAAATTATACTTAGTAGGTTAGTTTAGATTATTGAAATCCATTGTATTTCCAATATAAAACCTTACTTACATAATTAATACAATTACGTAAGGTTATCATCATCTGCCTAGCCTTTTCCCAACTATATTGGGGTCGGCTTCCAGTCCAACCGGATGCAGCTGAATACCAGTATTCTACAATTATGTAAGGTACTTATGGTAAAACTAGGGCATTCGTGTAACAATCGGTCAATATGGTTAAGTACCGGTACAATATTGAAATGTTAAGGAACGAACTTTTACTTGAGACGAAACGAGAACAAATGAAGAGGAATGCCTCCAATTTTTACAATAAGTCATTGTGAACTTAACAATAAGTGACCTGATTTCCTTCACGGAATATTTAACATATTTTCAGCTGTAAATGCAATAATAACAGCTATAATTGCAAACCGTTTACCGAAACTGCGTCATTAAAAATTGACCAACATTCAAGCTGCATGGCTGGCTTTAAAATAACGAACGCGGATCGAATTAAATTCACTAATAAGATAATTCAATTAACATTCATCAAAAGAAATGTTATAAATAAATACGCGTTATGAAATGAAGCAATGATCAAATAAAAAGCTCATTTATTACCTGCCGGTCCCAACTGAGGTATACATATTATTTGATGTGATTAATTAAAAGTTATAATTAATTAATGAAAGAGCAATATCGTGTGCAAGGCGTGCCGGTACAATAGTGCGTGGAAACAAACATGGTACATAGTATGTAGGTATGAAAGTATGGAGAATATTCCGTAATACTTCACATGCATTCCATCGAGGTAGCGGGATTCTATTGTGAGTTGTGAATTAGTTTTTTTGTTCCTATATTGATTCTGAAGATAGAGAGGTAATGATTATATTAAGAACACGTAACAGTTGGTTCACATTCTCTGCTTCAGATAAACATGCAATGAACAAT
Source organism: Noctua pronuba (assembly GCA_905220335.1). Taxonomy (NCBI): domain Eukaryota; kingdom Metazoa; phylum Arthropoda; class Insecta; order Lepidoptera; family Noctuidae; genus Noctua; species Noctua pronuba. The sequence goes on from LR999902.1 coordinate 12,652,678, forward strand.
GGTAGGGCGAAATGATAGGAGAGAAAAATTGACTGCAATTAAGAAAATTTGTTGGCAAAAGACGATACTTTCTAATACAGCCAGGAATCTATCTATGTACTTATGAAATCGTTTGTCCTGGCTGACCATCAACACACAGCTTAAATCACTTGATGGATCTGGCAAAAAATCTGCATAAAGATAGCTATTATGATGTAGGTATCCGGTAAGAAACGATTAGGAAAATCAACCCCTTAGTGGGTTAAATAGGGGTTGAAAGTTTGCATGAAAACCCAAGCTGGTGCGGCTAGGCTATTTAAATTATAAATCCTTGCCAAGAAATACACAAAACATAATCATAAAAGAAAATTCCTAAAAGTCTAGCGTGAATTATTCTGAAACTAGGAACTCTTTACTCATCATCATCATTATTCATCATCCTCCTGTCCCTATCCCAATTAATTTGGGGTCGGCGCAGCATGTCTTCTTCATCCATACTTCTCTATTACTCGTCATCTCATCAGATATAGGATTTCCTTTCTTTCTTGTCTTGGTCTTCCTCTACTCCTATCCCATCCACATTCATACTCAAAAATTTCCTCACGACATGAGGTATAATAAAAAGAGAGAGAGAGGATAATATTGACAAACATCTTTCTTATCTGTGGAACTGTAACATTTCAGACGTAGCCAACCCTCCAGGAAACTTCAAAACGTTCCTTTTAACACGAAAACAAACAGAGCCCGATACTCCTCTCAAATCCGGAGCGAACGATTCTTCGACAAAGTTGTAACTCAATCTAACTCCTTAAAGATTCGGAAGCTGATTAGAAGACCCCCGGCAACGCAAAACATCATAATATGAAAGGAAGCAACAAGTTATACTATAAATGTGGCCCTTTTGTTATTGCGAATTTTGACTTGCGCTAAATTTTGTTACTTTGACCCGAAATTATTTATTCATTGAAGATGGCTTTGCGTAACTAGTGGATCAAAGCTTTTTGAACTCCAATTTGGGAAGCCGTTTTTAGATTTTATTTAATAATGTCCAAATTTAACTTGGTTTTATTTTGAGGCTTTCAGCTACTCATGGTCTACTAAAAATACTTCTTTATTGTGTAACTCAATAATACTTTCAATCTCGTAAAATCATTTTTTTTTGTGGTAAAATATCGTTTTCATCAACAACTCTACCGATTCTAGTATTACATTTTAAATTATAACTTGTTCGATCATATCGATACCAGAGTTATTTATGTCCATGAACGTTTCATAACTTTATGCTGCATCGATAAGGTGCTCTATATGAACAAACCGACGATAATTGATATACTTGTCAATCAGACCAAGAATTCTATCAATAATTAGTTCAGTTTTATCTATTGCGATCTTATGTCGATATCTGATCCTCAGTGTTGCGCAAATCATGATTGGCTTCGGGACATATATTTTTAGTAGAGCACTATTGCGACATAAAATGCTTTCAAAGGTAGAATGTTACGTTACGGTTGACATTTTGTCACACTCTCTCACATTTGCATAAATAGTCATACGTATTGAAATGTTGTTCCGAAGGCAATCGTGTTGACTGGATTTGTCTATTGTAATAACATGCTTAAAAAGCTTTAATGTTTTTTTGGATGTCAGATTAAAACAAATTAAGTTGTGTTACTCAGCTTAATTCCAACTAAAGACTTAGACGTAGAGGTATGAAATTGTAATAATTTAATACTTGAGGAATTTGGAGTGGAAAATATAGAACACTAGCAACCCACCCGGCTTCGCACGGGTCCAACTTCCTAACAACAGCACCAGCTTCTGGTGGAATCTACCAACACATTCACAAAATTTCATTGAAATCGGTTGGGTGGTTTTGAAGATTAACGTGAACGAACATTGTGACATGTGTTTTCTTATTTAATAAGATTATAGCTTGGTGAATCACTAATAGGTACACTCAGTATCTTATAACACAGGACCATAAATGTTTGAGTGTTACTAAATTACGAAAATGCTAGTCGTAAAAGAAAACCATTTGTTGAACAATATTTGCATTTGCAATCTTTTATACAGCGGAAGTTCAAAGCAATATAAAGTTTTGACAACAATCAGCAATAATCCTATTCAATACAAATTTAATCATAATTAAACCGAAAATCAAAACAAGAACTAAGAAAACTAATAAAAGCAAATGTTATGCAAATCGTTCATAACTTGGATGCCCATTACGCGGAACTTTTCATTGATTACTTAAGCCAAGTTGGGCTTGCTCTAACTTTAAACGAGGTTATATGAATTTGTCAGGCAGCCTAAGTTATGAATTGTAAGCAAATAAGTCTGGTTTATGCTCCGCCGACGTTGTGTTAACGTTGTAGCTAGTAGGACACTTTCTTGTACTTATAATGGGTGTACATTAATAAATTGGAACTATTTGTGACAGACTTACTTTGTCTTTGTTGACTCACTTTCCTTCACCCTGCTTTGGTTTTAAGACTTCACTAACTTAGGTCAAGTTATTGTAACGCCTCTTTATATTATATTTCAAAGATAAAGTTTTTGATGCATTACATGATTTACGACCCAGCAGTATTTTTGTAGTATCGTTTTTTTAAGGCAAAAGTGCTCCCTAGGCTGCATCATCGCTTCACATCAGGCGAGGAGTTGCGGCCAAACGCAAGCCTATTTCGCGAAAAAAAATTGTTACTAAAAATGCTTCCTTCACCGTGATTTGGTAGTAGTTAGTAATTAGTCTCTGTTTTTTTTTTGTACTAAACACTTGGAGCTAGTTATCATCTGCCTAGCCTTTTTCCAACTAGGTATGTTGGGGTCGGCTTCCAGTCTAACCGGATACAGCTGGCTACCAGTATTTTACATCGAGCGACTGCTTCTGACTTCCACAACCCAATAAGTATTGGGTAATACGATACCCTTTCATAAGACTGGTTGTAAGACTTTCGGCTCATTGACTACCTGTAACGAATGATAAAGATCTACAAATGACACATATTGAACCTAGTCAAGAGGAGATTACAAATGCTATAACACAGTGAAACAGTGTGACCATGCGTGAAAAAAACCACTGCAATGTCACCAACATTCAAAAATGAAACATCACTCTAAAACAAAAGTTTTAAGGCAAGACATACATAAACAAAGTTAACGTGGTTAACGGCTGCAATCAAAACACATTCACATGGTGTTCTTATCTCAAGTCTTTATACTTCTCTCTTCGAACCTGTTCCGTGGCCGAGATTAACAATAGCTGCAGGCTGTCCACCTCTTTATTGCCACTTGTATCTAGGAGTAAGGTATGAGAGATGAGCGGGTTAGAGCTAGCGGAGCGAGAAAGCCAGAACCGACAAAGTGAAAAGATTTGGGATCGTTTAGTGAAGTAACAACGTCTTTAATATCGCAAGATGCTTTTAAAGTAAATCTTATTCTTGTTAATTTTTATGCTTCAAAATCTCTAAGTGAAAGTTTTCACACAAGGATAGAAACGACATAATATTCCGGAATACTAAATAAAAATCTTAATTCATTTTATTTACTGGCAGATAATGCACAGCCGAAAACCAAGAATTATGGAACAGGATTTTTTGCAAAAGTGTTCCTTATGCAACGAAAGTGAATACGATGGTAATGGGGATGTTTGTATAAAACTTCATAATTTTTGTCGAGTGACGGATCATAACACCCATTGGGAGCACACCTTGTTAGCTGCATAAAACCAGATTATTATACCTTCATCCCACATAGAACACAAAAAAACAAGTTACCAGTAGCGAAGGTTTCATACAACTCAATTCCTACCGGATTCCCTTTCGAAAATAGCACAGTCAGTATTCTATAGACAAATAATATTATCACATTAAAGATATGTACTCCGGTTTACTTCTTATAAAAATTGACCTGCGCTACTGCAAGATACAGCCCATAACACTCGTAACTCATACCTTGGACCAAACTTTAAAGCCGTCCACAACCATTTGGTAGTGCCTTTATGTCCTCACAAATGTCTTAAGCTTTGTAACGTTGCGGCATGTAATAACGACCGAAAATATCCATGAGACCTCGTCCACTGTCACAAATATGAGGTTTTATAAAATTGTGGGAAAATAACATTACAACGGGACATTTTGATGAATTTTATTGCAAAAATTAAGTTCCCTGACTCAGTGAATGCTGATTCACTTCGTGTAAATGACAAAGGTGAAACTGTTTGGGTTAGTGATACTACCAGCTTTCACTATGATTAATTTAAATTGAACGATTTATAAGCGGCTTGCGGTTTGTATATTGTCATAGGGAATTATGAGTTCGGGGAAACTTTTGATATTTATGTTAAAGATTTAACATCGCTGGGAGGATGACTAATGGAGATTAAGTGATATAGAGAAGCTTGCGGTTAAAGTATTGATTGCACAAAGAGATTTTCGGATTAGGACATCATTGTTGTCTGTTTCTCACAGGTTACATTATGATTACTTTAGATAATATTTGCATGCTCATAAAAGCAAATAATTACATTTTTGAAAGCACTTTTTATTGTTTGTAATTTATAGTACCTTATCTGTACTAGTTTGTGTGTAGTTTATTTACCAGCTATGATGTTATTCCGAAGTAAACGTTTACCATGATCTGCCATGAAAATGAAATTCTTAACTGATTGGACGGCGATCATTCAGCTTGATTAAGATATCTCCTTTACTAAATATAGCGTGGCAATTTCTCTTTTATGTACATACTTCAAGTACTTAGTTCCTTTTAAACATTCAACGTTTTCAGAGGTTCATAAAGTCGTAGATTTAACATCGCCGTTCAAAAGCAATCTCCTCTAAATAATTTTCATGGTTAATAAATGGCTAAATTTTCATATTATCTGGTCATAATACGTAATCACTGTTCATTTTAATAGATTTAAGATTAAATAGCCTAATATTAGCAGTACACAGATCTTTTCATTTCCTGGTACAAACAAAATTACGGAAAACAAACTCATTTATGTTCATACAACTATATTAAATTAAATTTTCCTTTATACGGTTATGTACAATAGCTGTTTGTTGTAGTAAAAGTCACATATTGAAGTAATAAATCATCATCTGCCTAGCCATTTCCCAACTATATTGGGGTCGGCTTCCAGTCTAACCGGATGCAGCTGAATACCAGTATTTTACATGAAGCGACTGCCTTTTTGACCTCCACAACCCAGTTAGTAAGTACTGGGTAATACGATACCCCTTGGTAAGAGTGGTTGTCAGACTTTTTGGGCCACTGACTACCTAACGACTGTCAAAGATCTTCAAATGACACCCGGGACCAACGGCTTAGCGTGCTTTCCGAGGCACGGAGGAAACTCGGTAAGTAATGGGTGGTCACCCATCCACGGACCAACCTAGGTAAGCACGGCTTAACCTAAAGATCGACCCGAGCGGCTGTTATTATTAAGCCACGAGCTCCTCATATTGAAGTAATAAATAGTACGTAGGATATAGAACACGGGAACACCCACGGTTTCACGTTTCGTTTCGAATCAAATATCCTATTAAAGGTAAGGAAATTGCACTTTCTGGAATCCTAAGATGTTTTAGATTTGCGGGTTGCTCGCTCTAGAGATTACAGTTTCAATGTTGGATTATCTAAATACCTAAAAGCTTCGTGATTTCTCTTAAATCATTCAGAATTAAAACCGTTCGTTTGTTCTCACTTTGAGTAGAGTTTAATAAAGTGCTATCTTTATTTATGTTTGAAACTCTAATCGAAAGTATATTAATGTATTTAAACGTAGTTTAATTAATTCAATTTTGATTTGAGTTCTTGTTTGTTGGCAAACTCTTGTTGGAAAATATTGGACTGAATATCGGAGTAAGTTACTTGTTATTGTTTGTCTAATGTAGTTATATTGTAAACGTCGAGTTATTTATCAAAATATTCAGAATCTAATGAAGAAACTCGTTAAACAGACCTTAAGCGCGTTTTGTACTTTCTTCGGGATTATGATTATGATTTTTTCAAGACTGACTGACTATACAGTCAGCATCATTTGCCTAGCCTTTTCCCAACTATATTGAGGTCGACTTTCAGTCTAACCGGATGCAGCTGAATACCAGTTTTTAATATGGAGCGACTGTCTATCTGACCTCCACAACCCAGTTAGTACTGGGTAATACTGACTGACTATACAATACGGTAGTAAAAAACTGGCCAAGTGCGAGTCGGACTCGCTCTTTCGGTCCCGTACCATCGTAGTAGGAGAGCCCCTTTAATTTTTAAACAAAATTCAACTCTTGAAAATTTCAACTACCTATATATCGTAAGATACAGCCCGCTGACGAACGAACAGATAGTGACTTATTAATATTAGACTTATTAATAGGGACCCGTCGGTTACCCTTCGGGTACGGAACCCTAAAAAGGAAGCTTACCCCAACAAGTAACAGATGCAAACAACGTGTCTCCGATATTTTTGTCAATTAACTAGCCAAGCTCGTTGGGTGGACGATATCGTCAAAGTCGTGGGAAACACCTGGATACGGGAGGCACAGAACCGGGAAGTGTGGCAGAAAAAAGGGGAGGCCTATACCCAGCAGTAGGTGATTCCGGGCTGATATGATATACTAGCTAAACAAACCGATTAGTATTTGTTGTCAAGTCTTAACCATCACACCAAAGATGCAAACTAAAGTAACAATAATATTTTCCAGTATGAATACACAAAGCTCTCACAACCAAGTGTCGTTTCATACGAACACATAATTACATGTAGAGTTATTTAATGGCTCAGTAGTTTATAACACTAACTGTAAGTGCACAATAGCGCATTAAACTTTTACTTTCATTACGTAATAGGTTAAATTTAACTACAACTATTACGCATAATTTCGTTCTGACTATTGCAACTTGATGATGACAAAATTATTGGGTCGGTTCTTTTGTACAGTGACGTGCAAAAATGTAGTAATATTCGCCGTGATAATCAACGGAAGTTTTGAAGTATTTTTTATATTGAGCATACAAGGTGGTTTGGTTTGGCCAAAGAAACCAGGGCCGTCCTAAACCTCGTTGGGTTGACGATGTCGTCAAAGTCGTGGGAAACACCTGGATAAGGGACGCACAGAACCGGGAAGTGTGGCAGAAAAAAGGGGAGGCCTATACCCAGCAGTGGGTGATTCTGGGCTGATATTATGATGATGATGAAGGTAGAAGGGACATCGATGCTAAAACGGTTACCACGTTATTCAGTACATCATTCTTTCATTTCATTGAAAAAAATTACCGTTGAAAAATTTCTATGTGGGAGTTCAGAATGATGTACTCACAGATATAGATAGACCTAGATAACGCAAGTATCACGATCTGTATGAAAACCAAGCGTGCCATTTTTTGACTACCTCTTCTGACGTCACAAGCACTATTTCTAAGCCGCAATGTAATACGAATGTTTTGTTTTTCTCAAATTTGTATAGATATACAGTTGTTACAATTTATATCAGCACTATTACCCATTCAACATGTTATACACCGATGCACTGAGCGCGAAAGTGGCCACTTACGATTTTTGTACGTAAGCTAGGCACGCGAAGCAGTTGCTCTTGCGTTATCTAGGTCTATCTATATCTGTGGATGTACTGAATACGTGATAACCCCTTCCCCTGTCCCAGTCTCTTCGACCCTGAACAGTATCTTCGAAAATATGCTTCGATGAATGAAATTCAGGTCTAAAACTATTTTATACTGATGACCTAAGGGCCTAACCATAATGACATCAATGATGAAAAAATCAATAATGTGTTGGATTGACAAAAGCTACCAAAAAGCTTGTTCAGTCCTATTCAAAATCAAAAGGCATGTATTCAAATTAGGCTGATAATCAGCACTTTATGAACGTCAAAAATTACATGAGATAGTTCCCCAAAAACGCCCGTGGGTAATAAAAATCATTGCAAGAAAGCGATGTGCTTTGAAAGCAATTGCCACTTTTCTCCATTACCATCTGGTGAAGATCACGGAATGCCGCTAGATGCGGGAAGCCTATATCCTGTAAATTCTTTCCACTGAATGTCTTGTGAACTGAACTTTTGTCGAAAAACAATAAAATACTATTTCTCTTAATTTGGATTTATTATTGCAATCGAATTACCTATCTTGACTTGAAGTCTAGATCCACCCTTAATTAGAACCTACTTGGAACATATCTTTGCCTTTTCTATTCAGAGTACCCCCCTCCCAACCCTCCCAACAAATTACTGGCTGCACAACCCTGTGCTACCAGCTCCCAAGTCTTTGGCTGCGATCGCGCCTGGTAGGAGTGACAGGAATTCATTCCTGTTGAGACTTAAGTTGTTGCTTCACGCGAAATCTCCTAGGAAATATATATATACACTTCAATCATCGTCTATCTTCATCGTATCATAGGAATGACAAATCGATACAGAACATAATATGGTAAGTGAAAAACACATGAACACACAAAACAAACAGCGTTTGCTTAGTAAATCCATATTTTGCTCACGACTGTACATACCTACGACGATTCATAAAATAATTGCGTACCTGTCAAAGACGCCGAACAAAAGATTACGATGCTACTACAAAGGTATGTCTGATTTGGATCTATAAAATTAATTATCGTTTCTTATTAATTGTTTGAGCAACCTTTCGACGGGAATTCTTTTTGGGTCAATGATGTTCGTAAACATTCGGGCTTCTTAATTCGCTCTTGTCGTTTCAACAGTAATGTCTAACGTTATTAATTGGTTGGTGTTTTAATCATGTTTGATGTGTTCTTGTGTTGCAACATTTGCAATTTGTTTGAAAGTTTGGTTTCTGTTATGTAATGTAAATAATGTTGCATGAAAGTTTGATTAATTAAAAAATATTGAAATTATCAGCCAGTTAATTGCTTCTCCAGTAATTACGAATAAAATGATGAATATTGCTTTTAATTCAATGTACAGCAATTAACCACATTTATACAGATTTTACAGTGAAGAGAAATTCGTATTTTAAAATGAAGTAGGGTCCTCCTTTTTAAATTTAGCAATAAAACTTTCTATCGTAACGAATTTGGTTGCTAAAATTCACTCAATAGTTTCTTTAATCTTGTCAACGTAACAAAGGAAAACCCTTTCCAAGAATTGCGAACAAAACAACTACAATTTATATCTTAAGAGCCCAAAATTGGTGAGGCTCTATTTAGCGGGACACCATCTGTCCTCGGTGTCCCCGTTTCAAGCTCGTATTTCAAAAGCCTGTCAAAATTTCAGTTTCAAGAGAGGACCGTTGAAACAAAGAGCGAACGGCATCTGTTGAACGTCCAGCCTCCGGCGGAGACTCTCTGTAATCATCCGACATTTTGAAGAACGTAATTGGTGGGCTAATGAATGCCGCCTAAGGCAAAGCTCCAGTTTACGCAATGAATCGGCTGTGTCACTCGCGGACTCTTAAACTTGGTACAAGTAAATATGAGATGGGAACTCATAATGATATACAATTTTGTTTTGTTCAATTTTTTTCGGCATTTTTTAATGTTATGGTATAGGTCAGTTGGGGCTAGTGCGGCATATTTGTACATGCTCGTAGGTATATGATTTGTCACAATTATATGGTGTTATTCAGTTCAAGGGAACGGTTAAGATACAATTATGTGAAACCAATAATAATAATGACGACAAAATATGTTGGCATGTGGTACCTACTCGAATACTTTGTTGACGTACTTTATTGACTTCGCAAGTAGGTTGAGTACACGGCAATTAATTTCAACTAACTAAGATGATTTTCTGAACATGAAGGCCTTTACGTGTTTTCATGATTCATTTTTAAAGTGCACTTACAGCAAATTGAACAAACTCAATATCAAAATCGTAAATATTATGTTTCCTTCAAATAACTCAATGTAAAACAACCACCGCTTTATAGCGTAGATGTCTGCTTTGAGTCTAACTATTCAAGACTAACTTAATAAAGCAAGTTCCTCACAACTTAAACACAAAGCACTATAGTTTGGCTCTTAAAATACTTTTAAGTGTATGCTAAAGTTATTTTCAAGTGTTAAACTGTTTTCATAATGTAATAACGTCATATTTTATCTTGCAATGCTGTATTCCGAGACGTTTTAAAGAATTGTTTTACTAAATGGGAAAGACAATTTCGTGCTCCTTGGAGTTGGAGAGAACTCGAGGATTTTGAAGATTTTGTTGATATTGTTGTTCTTACCAAGAATTAATACTCTCATAGTTATGCACAAATTGTTTGAAATCAGTAAATATCTTTTCAATGACACGTGTTAAGCTCTATCTTATGATTACAATATTGGTAATTTTATGTATTATTAACATAACATAACATCACGCCTGTAATCTCCGAAGAATTAAACAGAGGTGTACTTAAATAAATAGTACACCCACATTTCACCAGTAATGTTAAAGTCCCATGTAATAGGGAGCGAGCCTATTAGAATCAACCGGGCACAAATCCAGAGTCCGTGGCTGCTACTGAGAAATTCCTAATGAAAAAAGCAATAACAATTTGACCGACACGGTAATCGAACCCAGGACCTCGTGCTCAGCAGTGGCGATTGCGATCACTACACCGAGAGAGGGAGTCAATGGTAATATTATTGTCTTCAGAAAACTGATTCGCTTCGATCATGTACGGAGATCATACCTTACAGCAGTGTTGATAACCATCTTCATTATTCAACTTAACTACGCATTTCTAAAATCACAATGTTCCTATGATTTCTTCGTTCTGGTAAAATTTTGATGTACCTTAAGAAGTACCAAATCCGACGATCACATACTATCCCTACAATGCATAATTCAAACATTCTCCATGTCACACCTTATAATGATCAAACATGAGATCTTAACACAAAAGTACTTTTAACTATTACACCATCTATATTACTTATGGAATGCAATAAAGATTTGAGTATTGAGTATTGAGTATTGAGTACCAGTTCCGACACGGCCAGCAAAAAAACCATTACTAAAGATAACAACGCATGTTTACACGATGATCGTCCACCAATTGAACACAAATATTATATTGACACCTTTCTGTTTGCCGTACTGCAAGTGACTACTAATAGTTGTGTAAACATGGGGTAATCTTAGTGTGATATCTTGTTTGGGCTTTTTATGTTCGATGTTAGAATTGTTTATTTCTTTATCTTTCTCTATCTTCTTGTCACGTGGATTATTCTTGCTGTCTTTGAAATATTTCCTCTGGTTTCGAATCGTTTTGTCTTTTATCAAAATTATAATTTGTCTTTTAACATTGCATTTTGTTTGTATATTTTATTTTTGCCGAACTGCAAGTGACTACTAATACTTGTGTAAACATGGGGTAATCTTGGTGTGGCATCTAGTTTGGGGTTTTTATGTTCGATGTTAGAATTGTTTACTTCGTTATCTTTGTTATCTGCTGGTAAAAGGTTTGATGTATCGGTTGTTGGTTGAGTATTATCATAATCAGCAGATACTCTTTGAAATATTTCCTCTGGTTTCGAATCATTTTGTTTTTTATCAAAATTATAATTTGTCTTTTTTACATTGCATTTTGTTTGTATATTTTATTTTTGTCGAACTGCAAGTGACTACTAATAGTTGTGTAAACATGGGGTAATCTTAGTGTGATATCTTGTTTGGGCTTTTTATGTTCGATGTTAGTATTGTTTACTTCTTTATCTTGTTATCTGCTGGTAAAAGGTTTGATGTATCGGTTGTTGGTTGAGTATTATCATAATCTGCAGATATTTTGTCACGTGGATTATTGTTGCTGTCTTTGAAATATTTCCTCTGGTTTCGAATCACTTTGTCTTTTATCAAAATTATAGTTTGTCTTTTTTACATTGCATTTTGTTTGTGTACTTTATTTTTGCCGAACTGCAGGTGACTGGGCAAACAGAGGGTAATCTTAGTGTGTCATCTTGTTTGGTCTTTTTATGTTCGGTATTAAAATTGTTTACATGTTAGTACAATAGTAGGTATTTAATTGTTTATATTTTTACTGTTGTTGGTGTTATAAGGATTTATGATCGTAGTCTGCAGTTATTTCATCTAGTGCAGTACAGGTGTCTTCTTCAAATGTTTCTTTATCTTTTCAGGTGCTGCAGGCAATACACAAATATAATTTTAGAGTAATATCTTGTTTAGGTTTTTTATGTTCGGTATTAGGATTGTTTACTTCTTTATTTGCGGGTACGTGTGATGTACTGTATTGTTATTGTTGGATATTCTTTTATTCTGCAGTGTTTTGTCAGGTGCTTTTATTATCAACGTTTTCAAGTATTTCTTTTAGCGTATCTTTTAGCAAGATCTACTTTCTTCAATCTAAGTTATTGTAATATCGCGTTTGGTGGTAATCGCGTCTTTGGGCTAGTTTTTTCTGGATATGTAAATCAAATCATTACAACGGGTGGTCCGCTCCTTAGCGTGTCTGAACTTTTTAAGATAGCACACATCTGTTCTGTAGGCTATCATTATCAATCCCGATCCTTTATTACAATTAGATTAACCTAAATCATTTATAAAAAGTTAATAGCCAAGCTTTTTTATATAAATTAAATGGGTCTACTCTTGACCTCAATCTTGTCCTGAGGACAGAGATTAGGTCGACGATGGAACGAGCTAACCCAATAGAAGCCTATTTGCTCGTGGCTTAAATAGATTCGGGTTATATGAACTCAGAAATACCGACGCAGGCAGGGAATTCCATTCCTTGGTTGTGCGTATAATAAAAGATATTAGCAAACCGCTTCGTGCGAATTAATGGAATATCAACAAGGTATGGTATACCAGCAGTAAGTCTGGACTCCCGATGGAAGAAGGGTGATGGTGGAATAAGCTCGTGGAGCTCTTGGGCACCCTCACCGAAGTACAATCTGTAAATGACCGACAAGCATGTAACTTTGCGGCGGTGGGCCAGGCTATGAAGCTTGGTACCCACCAGCTTATCACATAGCATTTCTACTTTATTTTCTATTTCATCCACTAAACATTCTTAGGTAGTTAGTGGCCTGAAAAGTCTGACAACCAGTCTTACCAAGGGGTATCGCATTACCTAGTACTAACTGGGTTGTGGAGGTCTGATAGGCAGTCGCTCCATGTAAAATACTGGTATTCAGCTGCATCCGGTTAGACTGGAAGCCGACCCCAATATAGTTGGGAAAAGGCTAGGCAGATGACGATCCACTAAACATTCTTCTATTATACAAGAAATCACTTCAGTAACCCCATATCATTTAGTACAACTTTCATTTTCACTTAATTTGCCGAGAAATCGTGAAATATGTGGCCGTTGTGCCATAAAGCAGTTTCAGCGTTGGCAATAAGCGTCTCTTACAATTTATATATACGTATAATGTTCTAATAACTACAGCAGCCTACGCCAGTGAAATCAAATACACTAATAATATAATGCCACTACCAACAAGTTAATTGAATAAGAATTTATTGGTTTACCAGTTGCGTGCTAAACTGTATTTAAATTTATTAAACGCTAGTGTTGGTTACTGGATTTACTTAGGAAGCCGGATTGCAGAAAGCACGTTTGAAATAAATTGAACAAAAAACATATTCTAGTTTGTCTGATTTTGAAGAGCTCGTGGCTAAATAATAACAGCCGCTCGGGTCGATATTTAGGTTAAGCCGTGCTTGCCTAGGTTGGTCTGTGGATGGGTGACCACCCTTTACATACCGAGTTTCCTCCGTGCCTCGGAAAGCACGTTAAGCCGTTGGACCCGGGTGCCATTTGTAAATCTTTGACATTCGTTAGGTAGACAGTGGCCCAAAAAGTCTGACAATCAGTCTTACCAAGGGGTATCGTATTACCCAGTACTAACTGGGTTGTGGAGGTCAGATAGGCAGTCGCTCCATGTAAAATACTGGTATTCAGCTGCATCCGGTTAGACTGGAAGCCGACCCCAATAAAGTTGGGAAAAGGCTAAGCAGGTGATGATGAGTTTGTCTGATTTTGAGATCTCCAAAAAGCTTTAGTTTTTTTTTACCCTAAATAGGCTTGCGTTTGGCTGCAACTCGCATGATGAGAAACGATGATGCGGCCTAGGGTGGAGTAGGCTTGCCTAGAAGAAACCGATTCACACGAAATTTGAAGAGATTATAATGATCGGTAACGAATTACTCTTAGTACTTTGGGCATGGTATCACCACTATAGAATGTTGTCGTAGCATCTTTACCATAGCAATATATAAAAAACTGGCCAAGTGCGAGTCCTACTCACACGCACATAGGGTTCCGTAGCACCGTACAATATAATGTATGTTGTTGTATGTATGTTGTATGTGTATTCATGTGTATTACATTCAAAAGCTAAACTAAATATGTTTTTCAGGGTATGATAATGAAAAACAAAGTTACTGCTGCAGTTTGATGAAAAAGTCGACGATTCGCAATGTCATATTTAAATACCTATCTATAGACACCCCCGAACGTATAGGTTACCTTTTTTTTTTTTTAGTTTCATTTCCATGTTTGGAGTTCCGTGTATCCTTAATCTTTTAATTTTTGAATAAAAATCGTACAACGGTTCACAAAATCCATGTACGTAATATTTTCGGAATAAAATGGCTGTGACATACGAACGGACAGACAGACAGATAATATATGACGAATCTATGTATAAGGGTTCCATTTTTTTGCCATTCGGCATCGAAACCCTAAAAAAGGATTAAACATTTATAAAAAAAACGTAATATTTGTCAGCCCTTTGCCAAGTTACTAACTTTGAAAATACACTTTGTTAAGGAATGTTGAAATTATTAAGGAAAATATTAAAATATAATAAAAAGTTACACACCCATGGACATGGTCATTACACCCAGACATATAATAATGGATACCTAATACTCCTTTTGTTCAAAACCGATAAGTTCGTAGTCTTACAAGAACGTCTTAGACAATAGTACCTAAGGTTTCAAGCGGCTGTAACTTGGAGGCAATATCATAATATATTAGAATTCATTGCGCCTTGCAGCACTGAAATACAATAGACAATGTACGTAAAAGAGAATAATAATATTTTACGTTTTATTTTAGTACTAATCATGCAGACAATCGCATATCATACTGACTCTTATGTTATTGTGATAAGGTATAAATTGGAAAGATTTAAATTTCGTGAAACGCACCGAATAATGGCTAGTTGGTTACGTTGATTATTGAGCAATAAAAGGATGAACTGGACACTAGCTACTTGGGCATAGATGTAGAAAGCGTTTTTAGTGCATAACATTTAAAATAATAATATCGTAAAATGCTAACAAGATCCTAAAAGCAAGCTATGGATGATAGCTAACGATGAAATGGGTGAACTATTAAAACAAGATGGTAATGGTACTCCCACATTTCGCCAGTTACGTTTAAGTCCCATGTAATAGGGGCCGAGAAAATTGCTATCACCCGCGCACAAATCTAGATAGCATGGATTTCTACCTGGAATTTTCCCAAATACTGGAAAAACCAGAAAAAACAAAAACGAATATAATATGGGATACGATTCAAAAATTCGAATTGACATTACTTCTACGTCTTGCCCTAAAGTCCAGAAAGTGTTCTAAAATAGATGCTTTTAATTATTCAAAAAAGAAAACAAAAGAATTGAAAAGAGAACGGCACAAGTTCAATATTTAAGAGGGGTCAGGGCCTTCGAGTTAGGTATTTGACAAAACTATTGCCGTCGCGCTGCGTCAAGCCTGCCCCCGTAGAGTGCGATAGGGACAGCAGCTACATCTCAGACCGATTACATCACAAAAATTTAAACGATATCGACGATTAGTATTTCCCTTTAGTCTCTTCGAAAACTGAGCTGATTCAATTATTTTTGACATTGAAATTTTAAGAAAGAGTATCTAGGCTCCTATCAATTTATTTTATGTTAAAAACTTTTCGAATTCGTTTGGTAGTCCTCAACTACGGGCGTAAAAAAGGGGCATTTTTTGTTATTTTTGGAGGGTCATATTTTCTTTACTTATTAGTTGCTGAATAAAAATGAAATGATATGGACGTGTCTACAGCAGACCTTGATTTTATGAAAAAAATGATTGCTCCTAGAGATATTCAGGATGAAAAAGGGGAATACAACTGAATAGAGAATCGCAGCTCCTGTTCCCTCTTAAGAGTGCACAGCTGAAGCTTGACATGCATCTAAACCTATATCTTATAGCAAAGCACCGTTGAAAACTTGTGCCAAGTATTATATTCTCTCTCGAAGCTAATTACCCACCAACGCACATGTCTTATTACATTATCAGCCAGCCAACTCCACTTCATTACCGACAGAATACACGTACACCGTTACCGGTAACTTGAAGTACTGAATTTACGCTTGTTTAATAGTATAGAAACAGCTTTTGTAGTAATATTCTGAATAGAAAATGTAGTGGAGTTGGTGTTTTAAAAATAATGCTGTGCTTTCACTAGGTATGTTGGTAATTTGTGCTTGGATTTTTATTAAAAGAATATTCAGTTAAGTAATAAAAACATGGGAAATATCTAGCTCATTTGGTAATAAAAGAAGTTTTTCTTTTTCTTTAACAATTACGGAACAGGAGATCAACTTAACTTTTAACAATAATGGTAAGTGAAAACGCTTGGAGCTTAAAAATAAATCAAAAAAGACATAGACGCAAAAAAAATAGAAAACGATAATAAAATAATTATTTCGTTATTCTAGTGAATCATTTGTTTAGCTATCAAAACAACCAAATCTGTACAACTATGTAGGATTTTGTTACAAGTTTTTATTTAACTTGCAATGTATGATTCCACCCGAACAAACATAGTTACATACATGTAACTATGTTTGTTCGGGTGGAATCTTGCAACTCAATTTTGAAGCAGATATCTTCAACCGATTGAGCTGAAATTTTACACGCATTTGTATATCGCGTGACAATGTAATATTATGATGACATGAAGCTGATCTGATGATGGATCTGGAAGGTGGCCATAGGAACTCTGTAATAAAACGACACAACCCCATCAAACTTGAAATCGTTTTATATGTCTTGACAAGTACTCTGTTTCTAAATGGTATTCAGGGTCTGATGATAGAGCTCTAAGGTGTACGCAGGGACTCCGTTATAAAGCGACATAACCCCATCGAGTTTAGGCTTGTATGATTCGTTTTGGGGAGTACTTTATCTCTAGATGGTATCCAGGGTTTGATGATGGAGCTGGAAGGTGGTCATAGGAAGTCCGTAATAAAACCACTTAAACGCATCGAGTTTGGGCTCGTTTAATTAGTCTCGATGAGAATTTTTGGTTCTAGATAATTTCCATATGCAACCCCGTCAGATTCGGGAAAAAATCGTTACATTTAATATGAATGTGAATTCTATTTGATTAGATGGATGGCCCAACGCCAAGGTGAGAACGTGCCGAGGGCTGAATTATATGAGGGTGTATAAACATGTCATATCGCTAATGTTGTGCCTCAGGGCACCCTGTTGTACTGAAGCCCTTATCCCCCTACACTGGACCTCAATGGGGATGGACCGTTTACCCCCTATACTCGTGCGAACAACATGATTTAAAAAAAGAAACTACTACACAAAGAAAAAGACTTTTAGAGAAGGCGAAATTGAAGCGACAAGAGAACATTGCTAATGAAAAAAATGTTCACAAGCGACAACGCTTGGAAAAAACATATTTAGCAGTACCTAAATATAGAAAAACGACGGAAAACCTTTAAATAGATGTAAGTCGTTTAAATAAAATATAAATTATTACAACACTTTTAGTGCTCAAAACATCACATATACTACGAATTACTATGGGCTACGGAAAAACGCCGCGACGCGCTACGTACTACGCCGTAGTAAACCCGAATCTTAAATACTAAAAAGTTAAAAATAAAAATAAAGAATTTTTTTTTTAAACAAGCTTTAAATTTTTAGTTAATTTTATTAACAAGTAATAAAAGATTGTTTTAAAAATAGAATATTTTCTTTTTTTATTGTAATTAAAAGGTGACTCTAGATGTTGTTCTGAACAAAATTACAGGAGGCAAAGTGTCACCCATACTTTTTTTTTTCATTAAAACTAATAAGGCATACTCACACTCTCCGTTACAGGTAAGATGCCTGTGGTATTGAATCGCATTCACGTTTAATAGCCAGCAAACTGCTTTTGCGCTCCAATTCTATGTATAATAATCTCTAGGTGTTTAGAGATACCTTTTATTTGTCTAGAGCTGGTAATACCAATCAATAAGTAATTATTTTTCTAATTACCTTTCTAATGCCTTGAAGACGTTTGGCATCAAGTCAGCAATTTGAACAAATATATTGTCAACAAATCGAAACGATTAGCTACACAAAGTTTCTTTATTGACGATCAAAGAGGACTAGTATTTTAAAGAAATAAAAGATTGTAAAAAAGAATGTAGTTGTTATTTGTTTTTAATTCCTATAATTATTTACTATAACCTTAGCTCATAGGTCTAGTGGTCGCGAACGCGACTGGTGTTATTGGGTCGGACAAAGTGTTATTTGGTTTTCTCGTTAGGAATTTTAAAGTAGCAGCCACGAAATCTAGATTTATGCCCAGTTAATGGCAATAGGCTCGCTCCCTATTACATGGGACTTTAACATAGGTAACTGACGAAACGTGGGTGTACTATTAGGTACATCTTTGCCTAACCCTTCGGGGATTACAGGCGTGATTTATGTATGTATTTACTATAACCAAAGTAGAAAAAACACCTTTACACTTAACTTCCGAATCAACTAGCCCAAAACATTTAGTCACACCACACCTACAAAAAAAATAACAGTTTAACAAACACGACACACCTGTTCCGCAGCTCTATATACATCTCCATCATTAAGCGCGCAGGTTGGAATGCTGCTTGCCTGTCCCGCCACGCTTAACATCTGATATTCGATACCACGCTATCTTTCTATCTGCTACCTAATGTCTTCTACATTGCATAGTTGTTTGTCTTTAATTGTTCGTTTGTTTGTCCTTAATGTCTTTAGAAACTGCTTGGTCGTTTTTGATGGTGTTCATTTTGTTTTTTTTTGTTCATGTTTGTTTCGTACTGGGTAAACTTTTGGTAAAGTCTTAAAGGCGACACACCTGAATTATCAGGTATGTCGTCTGTCTGTCGTCGAACATCAGGCCTAGTCATCTTTCTCCTTCCCTTATCCCAATTTATTTGGGGTAGGCGCAGCATGTCTTCTTTTTCCATACTTCTCTATTACTCGCCATCTCATCAGATACCTCCTTTCTTGCCATATCATCCTTCATACAGTCCATCCACCGATTCTTTGGTCTTCCTTTACTCTTATACCCATTCACATTAATTTAGTAATAACATCACGCCTAGCACATCCAAAAAAACTACTTAGATTTTTTTTAGGTATACCTACTCTCTTATTCGAATACTAGCTTCTGCCCGCGACTTCGTACGCGGATCCTGTTGCTTATGCGAGCGACAACGGGGTCGTCAAAATCGAAGATCTGAAACGTCTGATGTCGAATTCTAAGAGCCCGGGGACGGGAAAACAACGGGATGCGCGAGACGATTCGAGACGTTCCATATCTTTCATTTTTGTAAGTCAGAAGTCGATGCGTAGATACGCTTGGAACTCAAGCGTAATTCTCTATCTGTGAACGTCTCCGATTCGCGAGACAATGCATGACGTTCACGATCAGCGGTCAGTCGCGCATCATATTCTTCACAGTTCTATAGAGACTTGGATGTAGATGCGTAAATACGCTGAGAACGCAGGCGTGCTTCGTTATTCAAGAGGAAGAGAAGAGAAGAGAAGAGAGGAAGAGGTTTCCACGGAGCGAGTTGCAGCCTGATGTTCTCGAACAGCATCAAGTCTCTCCTGACGTTCTTCGGTAGATTCTTGGGATCTTATGATCCTCAATCTTTTAGCTCCTTTGGAACATTGGGAAAGATTTGACCTCTTTCTAGGCATGGTTATAGTTTTATTGTGAAGATACCTGATCAATTAAAATCTAAGTGACTGCTCCCCTGCGTTACCGGGTAGGCTACTGTGTCACGAAGATAAGTGGAAAAAGTCTAAAACACTGAAATAACATAAGCCCGAAGGCATATTTATTCGATAAAATATAAAAATAAATGGGAGTTTTGTCCAGTAGAGTCAAATTTTCAATGATATACCGTCGTCATCGAATATCAGTCCTAAACTGTTACCGCCTTCACCGCGTGGAGATACTCCCAGCTTATGTTATTTTATAATTATACAGTGAAATTAGTGATAGCTTTGGTTTCCACATCAGATGTTTCTGATCTTCGATTTTTATAAGTCAACAGGAAATGCCCATCAGACCGAACAACTTTTGCTAAGACGTCATTCCTATATGTGTTATGGAGTAGCTGGGCTCTTGGAGTTCCACAACAGGTGTTCCAGATCTTCGATTTTTATAAATCAACAGAGAGTGCTCATCAGATTGAACAATGTTTGCTAAGACGTCATTCCTTTATGTGTTATGGTGTAGCTGGGCTCTTGGAGTTCCACAACAGGTGTTCCAGATCTTCGATTTTTATAAATCAACAGAGAGTGGTCATCAGATTGAACAATTTTTGCTAAGACGTCATTCCTATATATGTTATAGTGTAGCTGGACTCTTGGAGTTCCACACCAGGTGTTCCAGATCTTCAAATTTATTCTTTCAGCAGAAAATGCTCATCACGTGGAACAATTTTTGCTATGGTACCATTTTTGTATCTCTTATAGTTTAGCTATTCTATTGCGGTTCTGCATCAGGTGTTCAAGTTTCCAAGATAAATTATAGCCTATATGTTGCCCAGACTTAATACCTATACAACAAAAAAAAATCTTTCAAATCCGTCTAGTAGTTCCGAAGATTAGCGTGTACAAACAAACAGACAAACAGACAAACAGACAAACAGATAAACAGACAAACAGACAGAATTTTTTTTTTGGATTCGTGCTCTATTACTGTTTCTAAAACCCCCTCAATTTTTTTTTTTAAATATATTCAATGTACAGACACAGTTTTTTTTACTGTCTTATTATATGTATAGATGGGCCTTATCAGATGGCTTATAGTGACCCAAATGGCAATGGTTCTCCTTTGCCATTTGGGTGACTTTAAGCCTTTTGATCACATTTTATCACGTGATCAAATCAGTAATGAGGACATCCGCAAGAGAACCAAGGGTACCGACGTAGCCAGAAGATTTGCCAAACTTAAGTGACAGTGGGCAGGGCACATTGCTCGCAGAGATGGGGCCAAAAAGTTCTGGAGTGGCGACCGCGAACCGGAAGACGTTGTTTTGGAAGGCCTGGGAGGCCTTCCAAAACAACGTCTTCCGATGACCTGCTGAAAGTCATCGGTCCACCTAGTGGTGGCGACACTTGGGGGAGGCCTATGTCCAGCAGTGGACGTCATTCGGCTGAAATGATGTTGATGATGACCTAATCTCTATTTAATTTAAACCAAGTTCTATTTTAATAGTAAGAACAGATAAGGTTCCTGTTATAAAAGTTCGTTCCTTTTAAAAGTTTGAAAGGTCAAATGGAAATTTATTAATTACAGACCACCGGAAAATGTTTCACAACTTCAATATCTAGTCTTCTAAGCATTTGATTTTATCTATTTGCTTCTGTTAAAAAGAATTTTGTTTGAATCACAATTCAGACTGCCTCGTTGGTCTAGTGGTCGCAATCGCGACTGTTGATGACATGAGGTCCGGGTTCGATTCCCGGGCCGGTCAAATTGTTATTTGGTTTTTCCATCAGGAAACTCAGTAGCAGCCAAGAAGCCTGGATTTGTGCCCGGTTATCAGTTGTCAAAGTTTTAGGCCACTAACTACCTGTAACGACTGTCAAAGATCTTCAAATGACAGCCAGGACCAACAGCTTAACCTACTTTCCGAATCACGAACGAAACTCGATATATTATGGAAGGTCACCCACCCTCAGACCAAACTAGGTAAGCGCATTTTGACCTGAAGATTGACCCGAGCGGCGGTAATTATCTACCCATGAGTTATTTTTCTATGTCAATATTGTCAATCCTAATGAGAGTCGTAGTTCGAATATGAAACGTAGCAATCTAAAGAAAATTGCTAAAACTATTCTGGGGAAGCCGATGATTTACTCGTATTTGAATTAGGTACCTAACTAACTAGAGGCAACATTAGACTTATTATGAAAAACAATAAATTCCAACTCTAGAAATTGTTTAGTAGTTTTCGAGATAATTAATCTCAAATTAACACACACGTTTGGGAACTTTATTTGAATTATGAACAGAAGTGTTAATATTATAATGAGAAGGTACGCCATTGGAGAAGTATCGTATGACGTCATAAATCACGCCTCACGCCTACACATCAAGACGGGTTTCGTAGAAAGGCCTTTGCCCATACATTTTGTGACTAATTAAGTAAGGTTGACTAACATTAATGACTTATATGTATCAAGTAAGACTTTAAAATTTTGCGGTTATGATAAAACGTTCGTTTTTAAGAATGACTCATTTATAATTCGTTGGAATATCTTTTATGGCAGGTCTTTTCGACCACAATAAAATTAAGTATGTCACTAATCCTGTTTAAAATCCGCAATCAAGTTATCAGTGTGTTAATCTCGGAGACACTTCAATTTGGTTTCTACTATGAGTAATGGGTCTGTTAAGAAACACACATCATCTGCCTAGCCTTTTCCCAACTATATTGGGGTCGGCTTCCAGTCTAACCGGATGCAGCTGAATACCAATATTTTACATGGAGCGACTGCCTATCTGACCTTCACAACCCAGTTCATACTGGGTAATACGATACGCCTCGGTAAGACTGGTTGTCAGACTTTTTGGGCCACTGACTATCTAACGACTGTCAAAGATCTACAAATGACACCCGGGACCAACGGCTTAACGTGCTTGCCGAGGCATGGAGGAAACTCGGTGTATAATGGGTGGTCACCCATCCACAGACCAACCTTGGCAAGCGCGGCTTAACCTAAAGATCGACCCGAGCGGATGTTATTATTTAGCCACGAGCTCCTGTTAAGAAACACACACAGGCCTCAATATTTTTAAAACGAACTCAACATTGTAAAATAGGACTTCATAAGTAAAGTGCGTCCGTCGGGCATACTTACGCAGTTAATCCTGCTACTTTGAAATAAAATAACATGGGTAAAAGAAATGAATGCAACAACATTTAATTTATAAAAAAGTCTTTCATTTACTTAATTGACTACTTTATTTTATTTATCGTGTGTAAACTTTTTTAAACATTACAAAACTAAAACAATTATTGTTGCTTTTGACTAAAAAAATTGTACACTGGGCCCTTTTATGGACATTTTGATAATCCAGAAATTTGAAATTTGACACATAGTAAATTGTCTAAAATATGGCGGACAAAATTAACATAAACAAGCAATTACAATTAAGGTGGCATGTCAATAGATTACATTAAAAATAAAAATTCAATTTAAAATACATATGTCAGTTAGTAGCCGAGTGCAATTAGACAAAAAATACTCAAAAGGTGGAACGAAGTTTATAGTGAGCGTATTTTCATGGGACTTTTTTTATTGGGTTCCTAGAGGAGTGGAGAAGAAAGTTAAAAAAAAAAAATTACGCCGCTCGCGACTTTTTTTTTTTTTTTTGATTTTCCTTTGAAATATTTTTTTTTGTTTATGATTAATTCAAATTCAACGAATTCTTGTTGTACAGTAATAGTGTGACCTACGTGCATCCACTCATCACCAATTTGGTCTGTTTCTTTGTTCATTGTTGTCGATGTAAAGCATACTTCAAGTATTTTTTTTTAATTTTCTATTTTCTGCAATTATTTCTAAAATATCGAATTTTAAGACTAAGATTTCTTTTGAAATTGGTAACTGATGCTTTTTCACAGATAACTGGATGTAAAAATATTCAAGAAAACCACTTTGACGAGTGAAGCGACTAAAAATGTATTCAAAATTTTCAGGAAATCGTCTATGTAAAGTTAAAAAAGGCCCTTTTTCTCAAAATATTTCTATCACGGTCAACGTACATAAAAAAAAATTTTCTTTCTGAAAATATCCTTATTATATCTGCTATCCACAGATAACAAAAACTAAAAAAAAATTTGGTTGTACTCGATAAATTTTGCTTATTGCTGACGGAGGTGGAATTGGGCCACTGGTAAATTTACAAAAAATGTCGTAATTGTAACCTAACCATTTTTCACGATTTCTATCAAAGATTAGTTGCAAACTTAGGTCTTTGCGCGGAATTTCATATCAATACCGATACCGATACCGCTACCAATTCTTAGCGATAGAGGACTTTTGTCATGTTTTACTTTTTCAGCAGTAACTGACGTTTAACAAGTATCCTTAAATATTTTTCTAGTTATTATACCCCATAAGATAGCTAATAAAATGAGAATTTGGACGATAATATGCACATTGAGTTTCATAGAAACATTTTGAAAAAAAATTGCCTTCATTAACATAGACGATTTCCTGGTAATTGCGAATGAATTTAAGTCAGTACACTCATGAAAGTGGTCTTCATGAATATTTTCTGGTCCAGTTATCTGTGGAAAAGCATCAGTTACCAGTTTCAAAAGAAATCTTAGTGTTAAAACTCGATATTTTAGAAATAATTGCAGAAATTGCAGAAATTACTTGAAATATGCATTACATCGACACCAATGAACAAAGAAACAGACGAAATTGATGTTTAGTGGATGTACGCAGGTCACACTATTACTCCACAATATGAATTCGTTGAATTTGAAGTTAATCATAAACGAAAAAAAAATATTCCTAAGGAAACTCAAAAAAAAAAAAAGTCGCGAGCGGCGTAATTTTTTTTTTTAACTTTCTTCTCCACTCCTCTAGTAACCCAATAAAAAGTCCCATGAAAATCCGCCCAATATAAACTTCGTTCCACCTTATTGTCTAATTGCACTCGACTATAGGTAAACATGTCATTACAATTATAGATCAATAGAAACATTCATACTTAGTCTCATAAATAAAATCGTAAGTGTTTTAATTATTTAAATTGGATAAATGAAACCAAAGCAAATAACATTTCATTAAAGTCTTGCATTTACTGAACTATTTTTATTTGTTGTGATCAATCTTTTTAACTATACGAAACTGTTGCTCATTTTTGCCCTGAATGATCGCCTCTATTATGGATATTTTCATTAATAAGATATGAAGGTGTCGCAGCAGACCTAGTAGAAGATGGCAGCATGATCTGGACAAGATCAGCGACCGGCACATTGGCCTTGGATCGAAACAACTGGGAGTCACGGGGAGCGGCCTTTGCACAGCAGTGGGATGATGCAGAATGACAGGGTCCGTAACTTAACTTCGAGAGTCATATGTTCGATTAACGGAAAGTCGACTGAACGATTGTTCGAATGGAATTTTTTGCGAAACAACCTTTTATCGCCAAACGCTACTTCGACTGAACGATTCATCGAATATTTATTAATCGATGGAATGCTCTTTCGAATGAGTTTTAGTTATTATATAGTTTATTAATTGAAATAAAATTATATATAAAAAGATTTTTCGTCACATTTTTTCATACATAATCGAGGAAATCAAACACTTTTAAGATATCGTACTTACGTTCTTCCCGTAGATTTAGAAACGTGAAATTTGGTGAAAAGGAAGATAATAAAGCACAAATGAAGCGAAACATGTTAATATTAAAAAAAAAACCATTTACGTTACGATTTTCGCACAAAATCAAGGTAATCAAAAACCTTTTCAGTTGTTTAGGGTTCTTTAATGCCCTGAGAACTCCACTAATCTGTCAATTCAAAGAATTCCACTTCTGTTCCCACCTGAAACATAGTATATCCATGATGGTAACCCATTTAAAACCATAAAAGAAATGGAAAAAGAACAAAAAATAATAAGTTGATAATTATAGAATATAATAATAAAAACAATAGCTTAACTTCTTTGGCTGCCTGAAAAAAGTATTTAATAGTCTTTTATCAGGCGGAAATAAGGTGCGTGCCTTCAACGGTTGGGTCATGCCGGTTTTGATGTACTCTTTCGGCATACTCAAATGGACTCAAACAGAACTAGACGCCCTGGATATGAGGGTCCGTACACTGTTGACGACATATCGATTGCATTACCCGCGTTCTTCGGTTATGAGACTGTATATCCCGCGGAGGTGTGGGGGTCGAGGCTTTTTAAACGCTAAGACTCTCCACAATCGCGAGATATGCAGTCTTAGGGAATATTTCCTAGAAACCGACGTGGGTATGCAACGAGATGTGGTCGCGGTGGACAAGGGCCTCACCCCGCTCTCCTTGGCTAAAGAGAACTGGCGCAAACCAGTAGTGCTTGATACTAACGACCGCAGGGAGGTATGGCAGAGTAAGGAGCTTCACGGACGCTTTTTCCGGGCCCTGCATGGGCCCGATGTAGACCTATCAGCGTCCGTAGCCTGGCTACGTTCCGGGGATCTCTTCGGGGAAACCGAAGGCTTTGTCTGTGCAATTATGGATGAGGTTATGATGACGAATAACTACCGGAGATTTATTGTGAAGGACGGTACGGTTGACATATGTCGGGCATGCCACCGTCCAGGCGAATCAATCCGTCACATTATCTCCGGGTGTTCTCGTCTGGCTAACGGAGAGTACTTGCATAGACACAACCTTGTAGCCAGGATTATTCATCAGCAACTTGCTCTCAAATACAACCTAGTGGAATCGGAAGTGCCGTACCATAAGTATGTGCCCGACCCAGTTCTCGAAAATGGCTGTGTCACATTGTACTGGGATCGATCCATCATCACTGACAGGACTATTGTAGCCAATAAGCCTGATATAGTGGTGGTGGATCGATCAGAGCGGCGCGCAATGATTGTTGACATAACGGTCCCACATGATGAGAACCTCGTGAAAGCCGAGAAAGATAAGCAAATCAAGTATCTTGATTTGGCTCACGAGGTTGTCGACTTGTGGGATGTGGACTCAGCGATCATTGTGCCGATAGTTGTATCAGCCCATGGCTTAATTGCCAAGAGCTTCGACCAACATCTGAGGAGGCTCTCGTTAGGCAGCTGGATCAAGGGCTTGATTCAGAAAGCGGTACTCCTGGACACGGCTCGTATTGTTAGGAGGTTCCTCTCTCTGGAGCCCTGACCGCCGGTAGCTTGGACCCTGTTCCCGATACCGGTGGGCTACAATTTTTTTTATATTTTTAAATGTTTTTATATTGTTTTTTCTAAGGAATATTTAAAAATGTAATTATATTTGTACAGAAATAAATAAAGGAAAAAACAATAGGTTCCACTTCTTTCTTCCTAGGAGCCCATTCCAGCGGTGATGCCATGATTCGACTGACTTTTGGGAATTAGACGTTTAATTCCAAACGATCATGGATAGACCATTACGATTATGTATGAAATAATGTGACGAAAAATCTTTTTATATATAATTTTATTTCAATTATTAAACTATATAATAACTAAAACTCATTCGAAAGAGCAGTCCATCGATTAATAAATATTCGATGAATCGTTCAGTCGAAGTAGCGTTTGGCGATAAAAGGTTGTTTCGCAATAAATTCCATTCGAACAATCGTTCAGTCGACTTTCCATTAATCGAACATATGACTCTCGAAGTTAAGTTACGGACCCAGAATGACAGTATCAGGTAAGAAATGCTTGTCAAAACTTCTTTCATTTCAAAAATCTTGCCACATAATCGAACTTCCATTCTTCGCTACTGCAATTTACAAGTCCTAAAATAAACAAGAACTATTCAAAACCCACACTAATTCGCAAGCCTCGACGTAACAACAGAGGCGCGGATGCAGCCTATTATTGACCCACTGCTGGGCAAAAGGCCACTCTCATTGATGTTATTATCACAATGGGAGGTAATTGACGTAATCGCAAGCCTTGCTATCTGTCTAACTATCTATCTAAGTATAGGAGGGATCTGAATAACTAGAGGGTTTGAGGGTAAAACTGGAATTGTTATGGAAAGGTATAAATATAGTGTTGTGTATTTATGCACTTACTTGTGTATACAGAATATGGAGCTTAAAATAAAACTTTTTGCAAATCATGTCGCAATGAATGCCACAGAATTTCATAATTATTGGATAAATAGATTTAATTAAATAATTTAGACGCTTTCTTGCAGGCAAAATACAGTGACTTTTAGGACATAAGATCTTTCCTTGTAATTAGTATGTATTTTCTTGCAAATAAACATTTTTGATTTGATTTGATAAGGTTTTCACAACGAAATGTTGGATATTTGATTTTGTTGTTGAACTCTTACATGTTCTGAGACCGATGATATTAACTGAGATCATCACACAAGCTATAAAGGGTGTAAAAAGACCCTTAACGAAGCCGAAAGGTACTTGTTCTCCCCGTCATTGCGATAATTTTTTTGTTCTAGACTATACCTGGGAACCTTCTAGTTTCGGAGATATTGGGAGTCAAAGTTCCAACTTCTTCACAAGTTTTTTTTTAAATACATGTTTCTAATGTAAGATTTTTACTAAACACCTTCACGACCCTCGTACTATTCAATCCATCCATCAGCACAATGTTTTGAGTACGTTACATTGAGTTTTACCGTAAAACGTGATTTTTCACCCTAAAAAAAAAAGTCGTTTCCCAGCAATAATTTTTGCGTAAAGTTACTTAGTTTGATGTACAGAATGCCTGGTTGACGGCTTGGTGAAGGGTCTGTTTACACCCCGTATAAATGCAGTGGCCGTTAACAAACTAAAAATGATGATATTTTTTATTTTTAGAGAATCACATAACATAACATATTACGCCTGTAATCCCTGAAAGATTAGGCAGAGGTGTACCTAATAGTAGACCCACATTTCGCTGGTTATGTTTAAGTCTCATGTAATAGGGGGCGAGAATATTGCCATCAACCGGGCATAAATTCAAACTCCGTAGGTGTTACTAAAAAATTCAAATGGAAAAACCCAACAACACTTTGCCCGACCGGAGAATCGAACCCAGGACCTCATACTGAGCAGTCGTGCTTGCGACCACTCGGTCAACGAGGCACTTTTAGAGATTCAGCCAGATCTTAAACAGCATTTAACATCAAAACATGGCATACATGTCAATGTCAATATCACAATATTTACCGTCATTTCCTACAACCGTGTCCGTTTAAGAGAAAACACACACATTGCAATTACAGCTATTTTCTTGCCTTATATTTAATAGAGAATGTATTCCGGTTGACGTGTTATTACAACTAGAAACTGACTTAGTAAATGGTTCATTTATTTACCTTTTAATTTGAGAAAGCATGCCACGGTAGTTATGTGTTCAGGAAAGTTTGTTAGTAAAGCAACGTTGGTGGACTGGTTGCTACTTTGTGTAGGAATGTCATTTACAAAAGAGATGGATTGGATGAATAACAATGACATGTT
Source organism: Noctua pronuba (assembly GCA_905220335.1). Lineage (NCBI taxonomy): Eukaryota > Metazoa > Arthropoda > Insecta > Lepidoptera > Noctuidae > Noctua > Noctua pronuba. The sequence continues at coordinate 12,682,098 of LR999902.1, forward strand.
GCTGCAAGAAATCAAGTAGTACTGACGCCAGCACATCAAGCTACCCGAAACTGTCAAATTTTCCCAATCAAACTTGAACCTAATGCTTTAGCGATAAGTTTGAAAATCTATTAGAGCAATTTGACAGATTGTAGTCACTTTATGTGCTGGCGTCTGTTCATTAAATAATTCATATTTATGCCTGTTTATTTAGCCGGTAAATCGGCTTGACCGATTTTAATGATTTTCAGGGTCACCTGAATAGTTATTAGCCAGTTATAGTTGTACCTAGTAAGTGGCGCTATGGTCTGGAAAATATTGTGACTCTGTCAGGTAAGCTAGTAACACAATGCAATTCGCTTGCTTGAGAAATTAGAAGTCAAACATTCTAATAAGCATGGTCATTTACTGAGCCCAAACAAGTTGATACGAAAAGAAAAAGATGGACGAAAGAAACTTGCGTCACGTTTTATTCAAAGAATTATTCTTTCCAAAGCCTGGTTAAAAAAGAGTTCATTAAGAAAGTAAAGCCCAACATTAGACCCTAAATAAAACCTCAACATATTTTTCAGCCAGCATTTCAAACCAGCTTGAGCCAATTTTAGCAAAAAGGCCGAGGTCTAAAACTGGCATCGCAACCCTTCACTGGACGGGAAGCTAATAAAGCGTAGAAGTTTAAAGTTTTAATTAAAAAGGCCCGGTAATTAGATACGGTCTGTGGATATGTTAATTAATCCACGGGTTAATTCTTCAAAACAGTGCCATTGTTCCCGGAGTCATAAAAATTGCGTACCTTTGGAGAAACAGACGGCTCGTGATTACGGTTGAGGTTTTGAATTTGGAACGATTTCGGTATTATTCTCAATAGTATTGATTTTCCCACACTATTTTAAGAAAAAAGTGGAAATATTCTGAAAAAATATTTTATTTTTATTTTGGTGGTAGCTTAACCGTCGATGTCCATTATTTGAATCGAGAATTATTACAATACATGCTCAATGAACATTATAATACTTAGGCCTTTTTTGTACCAGCTCTAGTTATGTGGCTTTATAAATACACCTGCTTTCTATAATAAGTTACTGAATGTCAATTTTAATTATTAATTACAACATCTGCGAAATTGCTTTAGATAAAGTTTTTTTTTTTGACAGCAATGCGAGCTCCTAGCAAATTGAAGGATGTATTAATAGCACTTAATCAAGATCTATACCTTTCGGCCACAACATTCTCGCCCAAAACGTATAGGGTGTGCCCAATTCTAGAACATTCCATACTAAGAGAACGGCACATCCACAATTTCTTTCGTAACAACATAAAGCACATACGAGATACGGTTCGAAGCCTGTTATTGAATTTCACATTGTTGTTTGTTATTTTTGGTCGTTCGAAGTGAAATATTAAGGGGGCTTTATGAACTCGATTGATTACTCAGCAAGCTTGGTAATTAAGAACTCTCATATAATGCATTGAGAAGAAGGGAACAATGCATTTGCAAAAGTATTTTATGAACGTTGATTGGGATTTTTTTTGTCCTCATTTATTTCTTGGTCATTTACGGGTTGGGTTCGGAAATTAATCAAGGTTTTAATAAGCTTTGAGTTTTGGATGACTCATTATGCTTTGAAAGGCGTTGGGAGTTAATTATTCTTAGAAGTGGGGCTATTGCATGTGTCACAGATTTTACGTAATCATGAGAATAGGATATGATCAGGATGTGACAGGAGAAAGTGGAATTAACAAAACCGATACATTTTTAGGGTTCGGTTGCCTATTTATTTATAACTAGATGACCCGCGCAACTTCGTCTGCGTCACATAAGAGGGAGAGGGTTAGAGAGAGTGGGTCGTAGGCAACTATAATACAATTCTAAAGGAGCACATCACACACATCATTCCGCATAAAGAAAATGCAAGCGCGGTACCTGATCATTATTTGGCCGCGGAGTTATTTTAAAACTATGATATCTCCTAAGATATTCATTGAAATCATTTATTTATAATAAGTACTTTACAGTTGCTTTATTAATTTTTGCTTACTTTCGCCAACCACTTGTAAAAATAATGTTTACTGAGAAAACCTTATTAACTGAACTAAAGGTCGAAAGATGGAAAATAATGAAGAGAATGAGATCCAAGACGTGCCCAATCGACTAAAAGACGTCTTAAAAGTCTGAAAATATTCTATTTTTAGTGAAAACCAGGCACGAGTAACGCTATATGGAGAAAACATGAAAAGGAATTTAGATCCCTTTTATGTGTACAAATACTTTTTACCCTACATAACACCACGCCTGTAGTCCCCGAAGGGTTAGGCAGAGATGTACCTAATTGTACACCCACATTTCGCCGATTATGTTTTAAGCAATAGGGGCAAGCCTATTGCCATCAACCGGGACCAAATCCAGTATCTGAGGCTGCTAGTATTACTTATTACTGCTAGATATTCGTGGAAAACTCCAATAACACTTTGCACGACCCGGGAATCGAACCCAGAACCTCATGCCCAGCAGTCGTACTTGTGTCACTCGACCAACGAGGCAGTACTTTTTACTCTTAGGGAATTTAATTAATGAATTACAGAACTATTTCCACTACCAGAATGTAGAAACATTAAACACTAATTTGACAGTCCTCACAAGGGAAAACTTAGGTCCACTAATGTGTCTGCCCTAAAGCCTAGACTATTCCCTTGTATAATTTATTCAGGGCCGGCAAAATTAACGTGACATAGTAGAGGCTTCTACTATGTCACGTTAATTTTATTGCTGGACATAGTTTTCTAAACAGAGGAGGTATGAGTCGCAAAATGAGTGGTTGATAGGCCTATTCACATAGTGAAGGTTGGCGCTATCTGCCAGACAAATTCAAGAAGGAATTAGTTTTCAATGATTAAGTCGTTTTTTGCAATTGGCAGGAATTTCATGAAACAGTTATTGAATGGCGTTAAATGAACTTAGAGGGCTATATGAATGATTATAATTCTGTTACTAAATTTATTGTATGTAGTTATTGTATTGTTTTACGTGACACCGTTCTGTCTCATTACTATCTTACCGTGCAACAGTCGGTAGGCAGAGTCACGCGGCTAACAGCTAATAGGTCAAAGGCGCGCGCGCGCGAATTTCATACGGCTGTTGTGTTATTGTGATAACATTAAAAGAGTCTTAAAAAAATGTTTCTTTGGGAAAGTTGTTTGTTATCATGAGTACAATCACGTGTTTAAGTATCGGTCACTAAATACCAGCCACCCTATATACTATCATGATGTTTGAACTAGTTCATAAGTCATAAATAATTATCAGGTAGAACATAATATATTTATTGTAGTCCCACCACGAATACATCTTACGATACCCTCGGGAAGAGTGATGAATATCATATAGCGGCATTCCATAGAATAATACATAATATTGCATTTAACTATTCTAGCAGTTTGCTTGATTCTACCCGTGATTACGGTTGCAAGTCAATCCCTGAAGATATGCCTTTTAACGTCTACTTAAACTTTAACGTCTTGTCCCATGAGCTGTGAGTCAAAATAGCGTCGTGGTAGACCTTGTAGAAGATGGCGGGACGAGGTGGACAAAACCAATCACCAGTGGTGCACATTAGCCCTGGAAGTTATGGGGAGAGGCTTTTGCCAAGCAGTGGGATGACGCAGGGTGCTGATACTTTTTCTCTTTTAGTCGTCATGAGACGGCCGGACGGATCAGTATCATGGCCTCAGGCGTGCGTGTGTCATTAGTTAGCTTCGCGAGAGCACCGTGACCTGGTAAGTCAAATCGTGATGACTGGTGGTATGTTCAAGCACAGGAGAGGAGAAGGCTATGTATTTAGCGCGTAATTTAATTATTGCTTTGTTGGTCTAGTGATCCAAGCGCGACTACTGAAAATGAGGTCCTTCATTCGATTTCCAGGTCGAGCAAAGTTTTGCCATCATGAATTTCTCAGTAGCAGCCTAGTAGCGTGGAGTCTAGATTTGAGTCCAGTTGATGGCAATAGGTGGCGAGCTTATTGCCATCAAACACATCACATGGCAGTTGGATAATTAGGTACACCCATGCTTAACCCTTCGGGGATTACATGCGTTATGATATGTTATGTTTAAATGACCATTCATTTAAAACAAAAAACGTTCACACGCTAAAGTCACACATAAAACTTCAACCACCATCTCTGCTTACCCCAAAATCGACTACAACCTTACTACACATTAAGTAAATCTGTCTCATACCGACATCTAAACAGATAACAATATCGCCGCTATAGTGGGTGTAGCCATATCTGATCTAATTAATGCGACGTTGATTGATACTAATGTAGTTGGTAACGTCGGTCCCGGTGAGTAATTGATTGTCACAACATGATGTATACGGTTATAAAAATCGATATTTAGTTGGTACTGGTTTTTCGAGTTTTTGAGGTCGGGTCATGGTGGTTTGGAGGTTCGTTGTGTCCTTATCTGATAAACCTGGAGTCGATTGACGGGACTCCAAAATTGGTTTTGTTTTGTCTAAAATGTATGTCTGACAAAGCTTTTGCGTGTGCAGTCATTTCAGCTAGTATTAGATGTAGATGTTTTTACTAAATACTAGCATATGCCCTGGAGCTCGTTTGTCCCGGGGGATCTTCCGGGATAAAAGTATCCTATTGTTAATCCAGGTTATAAACTATCTGATTGCAAAATTTCATCCGAATCCGTTTAGTAGTTGTCGTGAAACAGTAACAAACATCCATCCATTAATCCATCCATTCATCCTCACAAACTTTCGCATTTATAATATTAGTAAGAAGTAAGATAAGAGAAAATATTCGAAGAAAAATGAAAATGAAAAGTGTTTGTCTGAAATCGCTGCTGTTTCCAACATAGGAAGCAGTTGCTTTGCAATGTGTTACTGTCGCAATCTTTTTGCATGATTGATTTTTTTAAAGAAAGCCATTGGAGGTTCCAGTAAGTTCCCAGCACGTTAAAATAAGCAAATTCTATAAAAGGTGCATGAAGACTTGCTAATATTATTTAAGTTCATCCAAAGTGCTGAAAGTTGTCGAAAAAGTCTAAAAGAAACAAAGCTTTAATAATTATGAAATCACTTAGCACTTAAAATGACTTGACGCATACATAATACAGTTTACAGGACAACTTCAGCTATGCTCCAAAATTATGATCACAAGTTTTGCATAACATTTTGCACCGTGCACTAAGACGTCTGTTCGTATATAAGAAAGAGCAACAAAAGTTTCACACCGTGCAAACTTGAAGTTAATTGAGAAAAGAGAAGTCTGCTTTCCGAGAAAACTGTAATATTCTTAGTTAGCAAATACTGTTGTTACTAAGTGCCAATAACTAAGCAATCATTGTCACAAGTTGTTACTGCCTCGTTGGTCTAGTGGTCGCAAGCGCGGCTGCGTAGCATGAGGTCCTGGGTTTGATTCCCAGGTCGCGCAAAGTGTTATTGGGTTTTTCCATCAGGAATTTCTCAGTAGCAGCCACGGAGTCTGTATCTGTGCCCGGTTGATGGCCTTAGTCTCGTCCCCTATTACGTGGGACTTTAACAAAACTGACGAAATGTTGGTGTGTTATGTATATGAGGTACCTCTGCCTCACCTTTCGGGGACTACGTTATTTTATATTATTGTCACAAGAAGACCAACAACAGTACCTTCTAAGCTTCTAGCTTAGTTATGTCTCAATCTTGCTCTTAGGTTCTGACATGAGCTAATTAACGTTTGGTCATCTTGGCCTAAGTGTGAACGCGCACACGAGTAGAGATTACCGAATGTTTAACAATAATTTGTCTTTGGGACCCAAATTTCGATTTTCCTATGTTTATCATTCACACAACCATTTCAACTTCAATTAATTAATCAAGTTCATTGGAAAAGCATGTGCTAGAAGACATGTGGTTGCAAATAAGATGATTGTACTTATCTACTACCTAGCTCACGGACAGTCTGCCAATTTTCACCCTTATGCCCTTAGTAATAAGATTGAAAGTGGTAGACCGTCAGTGAACTCGGTAGAACGTTTGTGTTCGTGAGTGAGTGACCCCTTCACTCTCTTGAGTTGTCTCTCTCCACACTATTACACTGTAAGATATCCGAACTCTCCAGTACCTACACCGTCATTGAATTCAAATTCTCTTTTATTATTTAAGTAATCCATTTTCGCTCTTATTAATTTGAATATTTGGTTGTCTGACACTGAATTTCATTATTTTTGGCCGGATCTTCTGCAGTTATCTGCTTAGTGATTAGACCTGCATTATTCACCATCGTCTCAGGTGGAGCAGTTGCAAAATGTCCTGTCCCCTTCTAATTCTTAGCTAAAGCAGCTGTTTTATAACCGGTCCGAACTGAGTTATTATCAGTACCTAATGTAGTAATTGTTTTAGTACTTACTCGTGATCCGTATTTTAGTTTTATACAAGGTGTAAACAGACCCTTCACGAAGCCGTCAACCAAGCTTACAGTACATCAAACTAAGTAACTGTACGCAAAAATTATTGCTGGGAAATTACTTTTTTTTTTGGGTTGAAAAATCACGTTTTACGGTAAAACTAAATGTAACGCACTTAAAACTTGGTGCTGATGGATGCTTTGAATAATAAACGGGTCATCAAGTTAATTAATGTAAAATTAAAACTATTAAAAGTGGTATTTAAAAAAAAAACTGAAAAAATTGGAACTTTGACCTCCAATATCTCCGTAACTAAAAGGTTCCCAGGTATAGTTCAGAACTCAAAAATGATCGCAATGATGGGGAGAACAAGTGTCTTTCGGCTTCGTTACAGTCTTTTTACACCCTTTATAGCTTGTTTTCAATTGAATATTTTTAGATGTGTAAATCTGGCTTCCAAATAAATTTTGATCAAAGTTCTATTTGAAGGAATCTTCAGTGTTTGTATATTATTTACTTTTATACAACATTAACCACAGTAAACATTTTCTGTTTGGAGAATCCTTTAATAAGCTTAAGGCAGATGTGGGCGCAGTATTGAAACGTTATTTCGAATTTTTGGTATTTTGTTAGAAATTTATTTTCGTACCTGCCTTTATTATTTCGGTATTGTGTACTTATTCAACATGTTGCTAAGCCACTGGTTTATATTTAATTTTTCTTAAAGTTTCACAAATCGGTGACTTAGATTTATTCTGAAAAACTAGGAACAGACACACAGACTTCATGTACTTACAGGGTGGAAGTTTTCAACGCCACCTGGAGGGAAAGTACTCTAAATACCGGAGATAGAACATTTTACTCAAAGGAAACATTTCTTTACTTTTAAAAAGAAATAAATCTGCATTCAAAGATTTTAAAGGAATGTTACCACCCTGTATATGTATGTACATAGGTACCAACTATAACGATCAACCTTCTTTTGGGCTCCTCTGCAGTCCAATAATGTACAGTTCCATAAGTAGGTAATTTAAAGTACAGTGCAGGTGCCAAAGGAATTTGAGTATGTAAAATATGAGGATAAGATTTCAGCATGTAAATTATGTATAAAATCTTATAGTAACAACATTCGTACTTACAAAGTACAACCGAAAATTGCCTACGTAGTTGCGCAACATGAAAGTTTTGTGCCGCATTCCAAAGTCGGTTGCATTTGTTCAATTCAAATTATAGTGCAACATTCCGATACTTATTGAGCAAAGATATCGAAACAACATTGTTTAAAGTGATTGTGCGTAACTTTGGAGTAGGAATTTGATAAGGTATAGAGCGAAAATCATCATCTGCCTAGCCTTTTCCCAACTATGTTGGGGTCGGCTTCCAGTCTAACCGGATGCAGCTGAATACCAGTATTTTACATGCAGCGACTGCGTATCTGAACTCCACAACCCAGTTAGTACTGGGTAATACAATACCCCTTGTTAAGACTGGTTGTCAGACTTTTTGGGCCACTGACTACTTGTAACGACTGCCAAAGATATACAAATGACAGCCGGGGCTAACGGCTTAACGTGCTTTCCAAGGCACGGAGAAAACTCGGTATGTAATGGGTGGTCATCCATTCACAGACCAAACTAGGCAAGCACGGCTTAACCTAAAGATCGACCCGAGCGGCTGTTATTATTTAGCCACTATCTCCTCCCTAAAGATCGACCCAAGAAAATGCACCCAAAAAATGAAATGAAATGTCTTCTTCAAGCTTCAGCATTTCTTAAATGTTTACGTTTTCCGTTGAACCGTGAATAGAGAAATTATGATTGTAATAAATAACCACATAACACACAGTTATGTGCTCACAAAGTGTTATTTTTATTTTGAATCCAAAAACATCATGTAGTTTGTCCTCTTGACTTAGGTAACTTACGCAACGTTCACTACTATACTACTGTATTTTTTTTTACTAATATAGACCGACCGCTTTAATGAGTCCTCGCGTAAAGAAAAGATTTAGGAATTGCCTTGTTTACGCAGAATATTTAATAATGAGCAAAACCAAAGCATTGAAGCAAGTCTCAAGACAAATGCTCATTGAAATAAGATAGTAATCGTACTCTACCTATCTGTTTTGTTAACTGATCAATGTAGCTTTTCGCATTTACACTCAGAAGTATGCAATAATATTATAAATTACTGCCGGCTTGTTTATTTTCGTTCAATTATCTGCTCAAGTATTGTCGCTTTTATAAACTGGGACAGAACAAACGACTTAATTTCTAATATTCACTGGCATTTGTTTTAGAACTATTCAAGTTATTGTAGGAAGTAGTAAGTCTTATGTCATTTTAGTTACTGTTATATCTTGTGCAGCCATTTCTTCATTATGATTTCATAATTATTTGTTTTGTTAAACTGACTTATTGGGTTGTGTATGAGGAAAATATATTAATATTTTGCTAACTTAAATACAAGCACAGATCCTTCCAGAGTCTTCAGACAACTAAACTAGTCTTAGAACCGTATTTTACTTATTTTCCAATCCCGGCAGGAAATGAGATGTCTGTTCCTGTTAGATTTGATACTGACCTCTGAAACCAAATTATTAGAAAGCTACTCAATCGTGACTTTAATTAGCTCTTCTTCCAATCACGATCCCCAGATAAAAAGATTAAGCGAGGCTAATTTTCCAAAAAGAGTGCCAACACAATTTCCGTCCAACGACGAAAAATTAAATTTCAGCCCAGAAAACACTAAAAATCTCGGAGGCCTCAGCAAACTCGACTTTAATTTCTTTTTAAAAGATTTCTGGCGAACGAACTTCATCGAATACGACAGACGAGAAGCGAAAATGAAACAATTATGCAAATTGGCAACAAAATAAAACTCATTTTATTAATAATCAAATAACGGGAGTTCGCATTCGCAAATGAAATAAAATTTTCGTAAATGGTGGCATTAATTGTTGGGCCGAGGAGGTGGGGCGTCTGCCCCCAACCTCCTTACTTCTGGTTTCTATCAAACAGAAGTTATCTCAAGGGGAGAAGTTTTAATAAAATTCCGAATGCCTCTGGCAGTTAGATACAGTGAGATTCTTATATGCCATATCTTCTAGTTATAAAAGTGGCAACTTAGCTGTAGAAATCTTTCGGTTGAACGGATGACTTTGAGGGGCTTCAATATTCGAGTTCAGCGATATCCGTGATTGTTCAGTATTCGATCAAATAAAACTGATAGCGTCATTTTGCGACATTTGCGGTTCAGTAAGTTTGTTGAATGAGTCATTGGAATATGGACCTAAACAACAAGGGTTTTAACTAGAGACAAGTCTGGGAATTCTGGGATTTCGTAAATTCTGGTGATAAATTCTTTGAGCAGCTCTCTATAATTCTTTAAATAGAAAACAGAGAGGTAAAGTTATTTACGGATTTCGTAGCACTCAACTGGGAAATTACAGGTTATTTTCCGAATGAATAAAAGACTTTTTGTCTTGTTTTGAAGTAGTTTTGTCTCCTTAATAATCTCATAAGTTGAATCTAAATCAAATTTATAGGATTCGACAATCATAAACAACATAACATCACGTCTATAATCCCTGAAGGGTAAAGCAGAGGTGTACCTCCACCCTGCCTGTTATAGTTAAGTCCCATGTAATAGGGAGCGACCATCAACCGGGCACAAATCACTAACAATTTACCCAACCTGGGAATCGAACCCAAGACCTCAAGCTCAGCAGTCGCGATTTCGACCACTAGACCAACGAGGCAGTGAATCAGAAATAAAGTTCTAATAATTGCATTTGTTATGTAACGTTCTTATTCCAAATCTAATAAGCTACTTAAAAACATATTACGTTCACACCTTTTGTGCTAGTATGTGCTGCTTTTCCAACAAGAGGTAGCGATCTAATTTAAATCGTGTTACAGAGGTCAACGACCAATAATGAAACGAAGACAAGTTTGTTAAAAAACAGCAAGTTCAATTGTGATAAAGGTTGTTCCTCTCATTAATAATGTATTCGTCTGGTCTTCGAGGAATCGTGTGATAAAAAATTAAACGCCTTTCTATTTCTGGATTATGTTTCTGCACCATTTATGTACTTAACGATGTGGAGAGATTTCCGAGAAAAGTTCTTGTGATTATTTTCTTTTTACCTACAAAATTGTGATGGCTTTTCTAAGTTTGTAAATAACATAAGGAATTCATACATAACACGTTTGTGAGTTATCTCCGAAGGGTTAGGCAGAGGTGTACCTAAAAGCACATTCACATTTTGCCAGTTATGTAAGCCTCATGTAATAGGAGGCGAGCCTATTGCCATCAACTGGGCACAAATCCAGACTCCGTAGCTGCTACTGAGAAATTCCTGATTGATAAATCCAATAACACTTTGCCCGCCCCGAGAATCGAACTCAGAACCTCATGCTCAGCAGTCGCGCTTGGGAAAACTCGACCAACGACGCAATCAAAATTTGACAATATAGTATGACACGTGTACTTCACTGACATCGGTTTAGAAAACATCGTGAGGGATAAGAAATCACTCACATCGATGATCATCATCATCAAAATCATCGATCCACATTGAGGAAGCGTGGTGATCAATGCTCTGCCGTCTTTGTATAAAATGAGACCTTTGCCCAGTACTGGCACAATAATGAGCCACGATATATTTTATGACAAGGCGTAAACATTGTTTAAGCTTTATAAAAGCTTTTATACCACTCAAAATAAACGAAGACCACTGAAAATATTTAAAAAACATATTTTTTTAAACACTGTTTTAACCTTTCACGGTTTACAACTAAACTTATACTGTCATTGTCGTGTACTGTTTGTTTGTGCGATCAAGGTGCTTGCAACAGTGTCGAAATATCAGGAGCTCAAAATAATGAACAATCACGGAAGATATGCCGTAAGTGACAGTATAAGTTTATATTTATTTATTTAGTATTCGATATTATTTAGATTTTGTAAATGAGTACATGTTACTAACCTCATATTCGAAGACTTAATCACTCTACAAGTACATTTTCAACATCGTTAATACACTACTAAAATCTAATTTTAATTTCCATTGAAACTCTATCGAAATAACCAATTTCTAGAAATTAAGCCCGTATTAATTACCAAAATCAAGCCGAAATTCGACAAACAATAATTCGTCAAGCGAGCATTAATTAGAGTATCGTATAATTCGCAATATGCTAAATTAATATTCTTTATTAACCGATCTACCTACAGTTAAAGCTACGCTTACATGGGCAATATTTTCGGTGGAATTATCTAGTGGAGCAATATGACGCAACTTAATAATTTAGTAGCTTCATCATTGCTCAATATGATGTTTTTGTTATCTCATAAATTGTTACAAGGGCTGCAATTTTGGTTTCGAGCAATTTGGAGCAATGTTGCTGTGTATTGCTCCACCAATTGGCCAATTGCGACAATTATCGTGTCAATAATTTCCGCCAGATATCTGGCAGATGTGAGTGGCAACGCCGGGAGGGGACGCCCTAGAAGGACATACTCTGACCTTATTTGTGAGGGTCTTCAGAAAGGCTAGGTGCGTAGTACTCGCAACCGGCGTGCGTGTATGACCAGAGATGAGATGTATTAAGGTTGACGAGGCAAAAGGAGTATGTAAGGATCGTAGCAGGTGGCTTTCTATGGTTTCTGCCTACCCGCATGGGATAGAGGTGTGGGTTTATGTAAGTATGTAATTGCCGCCAATAATTGCTCGTGTAAACACAGCTTTACAGTCAAGCTTATCGTCAAAATGTTGAGTTCAAAGCGCCCATAAGAAATTTTGTTATTCTCAATTAAAACGTTAACAGGACTAAGTAAATATTTCAGTGTTACTTTGGACGCTATTTATGGCCCTTCTAAGGCTTAATTAAAGACCCTTTGATGTTCAATCTCTTACGGGAAACTCGGTAATTGCGTACTACGGTAAGTAAATGGAAAATTTTTGCTTATTTACGTACGCATCTTGCGGAATGAGAGGGTGATTAGTCCTTAAAATATTAGTCTTTTGGAAGAGTTGGAGTTCTGAAGTTACATGTAAGCTTGCAGATGGTGATGACTTTAATTAATTAAAGCTACAAAGATACGATACGATACGATACTTAACGAAAAAAGATTTCATCGTTTGAAAGTGTGCACGGGGTTTTATGAAAAGCTAGTTGCTTTTAAAATGTTTCATCATCTTCCTGACCGTGTTATTTAGGGTCAGCGCAACACGTTTTTTCTCCCATTCTCCACTGTCAATTGTCACGCTATCATTTAGTCTTTTTTCCTTCATTTCATTCCTCACACAATTCATCCATAGTTTTTTTCGGTCTTCCTCTCCCTCTCCATCCATCAATATTTATACTTATCACTCTTTTAGTCACATGCTACACTCCTCATCACATGCCCATACCAAGACAGTTGATTGCAAATGAAATAAAAATGTTTGATATTTGAAATCTCTCAGACCATTCTTCATTAATTCTTGTACCATCCTATGTTTAGGTGTCTATTTTCAGGATGTAAAAAGTAATTTATTAGATCAAACAAAAATATACGCAACAAGGGTGCACCTACTAATGACACATAATATTTGTCAGGAAAATCCACCTAATTTTCCACCACGAAATTCGCGGTACAGCGACCATTCCACCACACTACATCACGATTAGTCTTGCCAATTCTCCCCTACCTACCCACTAATCCGCGACCGCACAAAAACTTAATTAACCAAAATATATATGGGAGTGTATAAACAAACATGGGCCACAAAGTCACTCCCTCCCCCCTTGGGACTTTATACGGTGATACTATTTCGTGTAATGACTCCAAAATGAGGATACACCTCCCCGCAATATACGGGGCGTATGTTCGGAGGCTTTAAATCTGGAAGCGGCTAGGTGTGAGTGAAGGCTTATCTTTATAATGAAACATAAAGGTTTGAAATGAAAGCGTGAAAAACTCTTCTAATTTAATATAGAGCTTTTCTTTACACAGACTATTTATTATTTCTTCTTTTTCGTTTGCAAATTTTTATACAGTTTCGGGATTCTTCATCATCATTAGCTTCTCTTTGCTTGTGCCAATGTCCAGGATCCTGTGTCAAGTTATTAAAATGCAAATATTTTATTTCACATGGGCCCAGATGGGTACTTATAAAACGTTGACAAAAAGGTGCACGGTTCGGTTTGGTCGTTTCCTATGGAGAAGAACCGGCAAGAAACTCCATGGTTACTCTTTTTTTCTCGTTTAAGGTGCAACAATGTCAAAAGCTTTTAAAGGTAGGGGGGGGGGGGTAGGTCGTTCGTTCTTAACCGACTAAAAAGGAGGAAGTTTTCAAGCCAACCCGTATTTTTTTCAAACATTTCGAAGGCATGAAGAAAATACAGTTTCTAGATACATGCGCAATCATTTACAATCGCCAAGCGAAACTGCAAACAACTACTCGGAGTTTTCTGTGTATCTATCCAGACCTCTTCCATAAGACGAAGATCTTCGTACTTTTATTCACAGCAGCTCCTTAATTCATACACGTCACGTTCTCATAGGAGGCGTCGAGTCGTTCTCTCGAATCGAGTAACGCGAAATGAACATAGCATTAAAGTATCGTTTTCATCTCTTCATATTAAAACATTGAATTTCGTAAGATTGAGCAATTAGTTTTATTATATGGTTATGTTATAATATGCTTGTTAATTATGTCTTGTTTGTAGGAAGAAAATTATATAGAAGGTGCTATTTTGAAGCGTAAGTAATTAAGCAGTGTTGAATACAGCCTTGTTTTTTTCGGAAATAATTAAAAATAATTTCAGTGCTCTTAGGAATCTACAAGAGGGTAACTTACCTTTACAAAAAGTTGATATCATCATCATCTGCCTAGCCTTTTCCCTACTATATTGGGGTCGGCTTCCAGTCTAACCGGATACAGCTGAATACCAGTATTTTACATGGACCGACTGCCCAGTACTAATTGGGGTGTGGAGGTCAGATACCTCCACAACCCAATTAGTACTGGGTAATACGATACCCCTTGGTAAGACTGGTTGTCAGACTTTTAGGCCACTGACTACCTGCAACGACTGTCAAAGATCTACAAATGGCAGTCGGGACCAACGGCTTAACGTGGTTTCCGAGGCACGGAGGAAACTCGGTATGAAATGGGTGATCACCCATCCACAGACCAACCTAGGCAAGCACGGCTTAACCTAAAGATCGACCCGAGCGGCTGTTATTATTAAGCCACGAGCTCCTCTAATATAAATATAAATGATACCAAAAAGTGCAAGTACTCTCAGGTATGTATTTTCTATACAAAAAAAACCCACAACCTAATAAAATAGTTCATCATCAGCGCCCTTACCTACTTCACATTCATAGCTATAAATGCGAATAAATAAAGACATTCATCTCACGGAAAATCTCCATAATTTAATTCAATATTATCACTAAGTCTGTGCGAGTCACATGCGAAGAACGCACGCACATCTAATATCACGTTTATATGGATATTTGTCTCAATGAAAAAGGAATTATGAGTGAACACACCCCCAGTTATGGGTCACGGGAAAATTTATATTCCGCACCCATTCGAGGAATTTTTCATATCCGCAGTAAATTGTTATAATATTTTAAAATATTGCTGCGGTTATGGCAAGTCTAGTGATGTATTGTTGTAGGAATGTAATGTATTAGACTGTGCGTATACTAGTATGGTATTATACTAGTATAGTAAAGTAAAAATAGTTTTAAAGCCACAATCAGCTTTCGACAAATATATTTACTAGTCATTGACTATTCTACGTCTGGTGTGCCATAGTATGTACAAAAAAATCCCAATCCTTGAACCTAATGCAAGCAATCAAGTTGAAAATTTATTAAAGAAAGGGGAATGCCAATTTAAGGCCCAAGAATGCCCAAGTAATTTGTTTTATTCAAAAATCTTATGTAAATTTTACGTAATTAACTCTGCTATTCACGACATGATAGAATATGGAAACGTATTTGAAAAAATAAAAAATATTGAAACAATGACGAAATTCTGTATCTGTGGCTGTACTTGGCTTACTGAATAAAGTGGTATTACGTTTTTTTTTGTGCAAATAGAAAATCTCAGTTTCATTTAAATAGAATCCTACACCTTAATAGCGAAAACTTAAAGATGTGTTGCAAAAAATTAACCGTATAATTTGGAAACTCCGAGTTTTTTCATTAATTTTCTTTTATCAATAAATTATTCCCGGTGCATATTAGCATTCGGTCTTACATGTGGTCATTCAGGGCCTAAATCACTAGCGCGGCCTGGCATTCCCCTTTGACATATTTTAGTCGCTTGATGTATTGGTATCTGTACCATACAATATACAAGGTGTAAACGGACCCTTCACGAAGCCGTCAATCAAGCATTCTGTACATCAAACTAAGTAACTTTTCGCAAAAAAATTGCTGGGAAACGACTTTTTTTTTGGGGGTGAAAAATCACGTTTTACGGTATGACTCAATGTAACGCACTGACAACATTATGCTGATGGATGGATTGAATAGTACGAGGGTCGTGGAGGTGTTTAAAGTAAAAATCTTTCTTTAAAAAACATGTATTTTTAAAAAAACTTGTGAAAAAGTCGGAATTTTAACTCCCAATATCTCCGTAACTAGGTTCCCAAGTATGGTCTAGAACAAAAAAAATTATCGCATTGACAGGGAGAATAAGTGCCTTTCGGCTTCGTTAAGGGTCTTTTTACACCCCTTTTATTGGTCGGTATTTGCAACTAAAAACAGACTCTATTGTTGTTTGTATTTTCAGCATACAATGTTGATGTGTGTACCTGTATTAGATTAAGTTGATATTTATTCAGGCTGTCCAAATGTTTGTCCGTTTTTTATTGCATGTTACAAGTTAGTATTGTTTGTTTGTTTGAGTTTTGAACTAAATTGGATGCAAAAATGTGATTTAAATCGGTGTGTTTATTAACAAAGTTCTTTTAATAAAATGTTATTTACTTTGGCTAGTTAAATACATTGTAAAGATCAATGGAGCGATTTACATACATTAAAATCAATTTGTTTAAATTTCAATCCCAATTTACTTGGAATGAAAGAATCAGTAAACAAATAATAGATTGTAATTAATACTTACAGAGAGCATTTAAGGGCAACAGCCTAAGGGCTGGACTCCACCGAAGCGGAGCGGCGTGCGGTGAGCGGTGCACATCTCCTGTCTTCTTTGCACATCTCGGCTCGTCTCCGCATTGGTGGAGTTCGGGCCTTAAGGTTATGCAAAGAAGCGTATAGCATTTTCATTGAACCTACACCAGTAGGTACTTTTGATCTGAAATCAATTATCAACATGTAGCTTAGTTAAATTACTCAAAGAGAATAACCATGTGCGAAATTGCTGGCAATCTAAAAAAAAAAACCACTTAATTACACCCATCACTAAAACTCCACAATCTATAAAACAATTAATCAAAGACTCACCAAGGAGATCGCCACACAGATAGCGCGATAACTTCCAGAATTTACTTACAAGACTAATTCACGAATACCTCCCCCATGTTATAAATGGCGGTAATTATTCACTCTGGCATCTGTCATGTTAAAGAATAGTCGCCAGCCTGAGGCCGAGTGCAGCCGACGTAATTGCTATTGTTAAATCAACAGTCAACTGTGGACGTTAGACGTAACTTAGATATTGCAGGGAGACAGGGAGAGACATGTCTCGGAACTTTTTGGCATCAAAATAAAGATATCTAACTTACAATTATTATCTTCTTTAAATACCTGGTGTATGGGACAGCCCTCCACAAACTGACAGGGTGCAGATCCTTATTTTGAATCATATTACACTGGATTTTTTTTCGGATTTGTTTTTTTTTTCTGTTACTATTCCTTTCTTTCAACGTAAAATTACGTTCCCCATACGCAGCATTCCATTTATGTAAATAATATGGATAAAATCAAAAGTACAACAATAGATGTAGAAATACTCTAATGAACGACGCGTGAAATCACCTGTAGTGAAGTAATAATTATATTCTTTATTTTATGCTAACTTACGCACACTGGCTGTTCCTTTAACGACATTTTTAAGGTGTGTCACATGCCTTCGCATACCTTAAGTGAAATCTTGATTCATTAAACAAAAATAAAAGCAAAAGTTCACAAAAACTGCATTACCTACAGAAATAAAGTCATCCAGTCATAACATTAAAGCTACACACATATTCGTATTTAAACGTAGGTATGTACTACGTCGTTTACGCGCACAGATGACCGGAAACACCTGACGATATTTAAAAACTCGTCGATGTAACTTCCATTCCGTGTCGTGCTATCCAAAAATGAAGTCGATTTGTTTGTCACTTTCAAAACGAGTTCAAAAATTTTAATATTTTGTCGGCTAATTAGTTCTGGTAATTGTTTTCGGGCCCCCTTTAACGAACGTCTTTTCTTCGTTAAAATTGAATGTGTTAGTCTGTTTTGGTATTGGAATGTTACACTTCATTACTCTTCTTGCCACTTATGTTATGATTTAACGCTTGTACTTCTTCACAGAAAGCGAATTATATTATTTTTAGAAGACTACTTATTTGAATAAACATAACATAACATTACATCACGCCTGTAATCGCCGCAGGATTAGGCAGAGGTACTTTACAGTAGACCCACATTTCAACAGTTATGTTTAAGTCCTATGTAATATGGGGCCAGCCTATTGCCATCAACCGGGCACAAATTCAGACTCCGTGTCTGCTATTAAGAAATTCCTTTTGTAAAAACCCAATGACAGGTTGCCCGACCCGGAAATCGAATCCAGGACCTCATGCTCAGCAGTCGTGCTTGCGGCCGCGGCAGTACATTTATTTGACTGTGGGCAACAATAATCTTTTAATCAAAGTAATAATATCAACTTTATGAAAAATTACGTCGTGTTAAACAATCAGATGGTTAATTTCATTGTTCAATCCTGAACAAATTTGTGTCGATATAAAGAAGAACTCGCAAAATGCCAAAATTCGTAATTTGTTAAAAAAAAAAACTTGTAACCTTGAAATAAACAGATGTCACACCATCTGCTTGTTCCTCTCAACAAAGAACATTAACTAGGTTATGCTCTTAGGCTATGAGCTAACAACCAGTTATTAAATACCTCATTTACCAGTTGGTACCCTAACTTAAGTGCTCAAGTTCTACAGATGGCTTCTACCGATGTCAATGTATGTAATTTATAAAGTGCCTGAAGTTACGTCCTCGCTATACTCAGGGTTTACGAAAAAAAGGTAATTCTTTGTTCTTTTTATTGCTTCTAGCGTTTTAAATGGCTTATTACCTTTTATTATGGAATTGGATGTGTATTTATAAGCAAGCGCGTTATTAACGATGTTGTAGGTAAGTTTTTATGTAATTAATGCTTGTTCCCAAATGTTTTCCTTCATCACGAGCAAGGCAAGGTCAGGCAAGGAGCAACATCATTGCTTAGCTATAAAATGAGCAACTAACTATAGCACGAATCCTTCAGATGTCTCTCCTGAAAAATGTAACACTGGAATATCGAATAGAAACAGTATATTTGCGGCTTGAAACAGGAATGGGTAATACTGATCACTATATGGGATTGGACATAACTGGCGAAATGTGGGTGTACCATTAGTTACACCTCTGCCTAACCCTTTGGGGACTACAGGCGTGATGTTATGTTATGGTTACTAATAATCTTAATAATGTAATCCTCAGTTTTCTTTTGGAGTGCGACTCCAGTGGTTGGAGATGGTTTTAATCTTTCAGAGAAAAACTTTATACAGTGCTGCAAAATAAATAGTGTGCATCGGCAAACATTTGGAACATTCGTTTTGTTAATTAGAGATACGATTCATTACAGAACGATTGACAAAAGTAATTTGTTCCTAACGACACTTGCAACTTCAAATTTATTACAAACAAATTAATGTTATTATGTGTATGTGTGTTGTGTCAGTCATGTTATGTCCAATATTTATCTTATAGGTAATACTGTACTGAAAGCTAGTTTTTTTATTAGCCTCTTTGAGTATCCCACTGCTGGGCAAAAGCCTCCCATCTCTCTGGGCGCATTGATGCTACGTGTCCAGCCCAATCCCACTTCAGCTTGGCTGTTTTTTCTCCAACATCTGCAATTTGAGTAATGGAACGTAGCTAGGGTAGTGTTTCTTACACTACATCAAAAAGTTAGTAAGTTCACTAGCTTATTACACTAAATAAAAACCATGACACGAAATTACTAGGTGGGTAGTCATTTGTAGAAACAGTGAACCGCAGAGTTCAACGACCAATTTAAACACTAAAACACGTTATAGAAAGCAGAAACACGACACAAGTGCGTAAAACCCTTCATTAAAATAAAAAACTACTATTATTATCGTTTTTTTCATTGACCCAGAAGCTAAATAACGACCAGAACAGTCCTTGAAAATACTGTTTGTAACCGCAATGATAATAAGCGACAACTTGTAATCTTAACTTACATCAACAGATAGAAAATCTTACGAAATCGTAACAGAAACAATAGAACAGCTGTCGAAATAATAGCCTCTATGTTATGATTTGGTAATCGTGACGAAATTGTGTATCAAATTCGTACGTACGATGTAACTGTATGTTGGTGAATTTGGCTATAAATTTGAGAAAGTGAATATTTAGATTGCATCAGTAATGAGACTTGGAACAATAGGATCGTGTTTCTTTTTCAATATATTTTACGTAAATAGTATACCCACATTTCGCCAGCTATGTTAAAGTCCCATGTAAGGGGGGGGCGACTCTATTGCCATCGACCGGGCACAGATCCAGACTCCGCGACTGCTAATAAAGGGTGTAAAAAGACCCTTAACGAAGCCGAAAGGCACTTGTTCTCCTCGTCATTGTGATCATTTTTTTGTTCTGGACCATACCTGGGAACCTTCTAGTTACGGAGATATTGGGGGTCAAAGTTCCAATTTTTTCACAAGTTTTTTTTTAAATACTACTTTTTAAGGTTCTAACTTTACACCAATTACCTCCATGGTCCGATTACTATTCAAAGCATCCATCAGCAATAAGTTTTGAGCGCATTATATTGAGTTTTACCGTAAAATGTGATTTTTGACCCCAAAAAAAAATTTCGTTTCCCAGCAAAAATTTTTGCGTAAAGTTACTTAGGTTGATGTACAGAATGCTTGGTTGACGGCTTCGTGAAGGGTCTGTTTACACCCCGTATATTCCTTCTTGATCCTCTCTAGTCTACTCTTTCTAGTCACTGTCACTAATTTCATCAGTTAGTTATATTTTCCTATCTTCACCTATCTTGACCTTAGCGTAGCATCTCTAAGATCATTACAATCTCATCAATTTCCTAATAGTTACGTACAAAAGTCACTTCTTGCCAGTCACTCTGCCAAAGAATGTCCACTTCACTTTAAATGTCGTCACAGCCCACTTCAAAAAACCTAATTATATCGGAAGAAAGTTGCAAGCAAACCAGTGATTACTCGCTCATGAATTCGATTAAATTACTGTATTTTTCTCCAAACCTTTTCAATTAATCGATACTTGCCGACTCGATTATGGCTATCATTGAACGTTGTACGTAGGTCTCACAATGTGATAGGGGCGATCCGATATCAATTTTTTTGATTGAAAAATACATTTCATTCACCCATTGTGTGTCGTTGATGCCAAATCGTTTATTATCAATGATACATGTAATTTGCTAGTTATGTAAGAATGAACTAAGGTATTATACAATGTAGGAGGAGAATACGTGCAGGTATGGCAGATTGAATTGTCTGCAGAAGATCGAAAGTGGTGATAGATTGCAGCACGTGCAAGTTATGATTGTCATACTGGAGTTCATTAAATTGTGAGTTACTTTCAAGTTTGATATTAAATAACATGTTGCTTTTGCAAGAAAACAAGAGTCAGAAGACTAGTCATGTGCATACGACGTTAGTTGAAAAGTTACCATTTTTAGTTAAACGTTTTATAATTCCAAGACAATCACATGACTAGTAAACGTTGTACGTTGTTCTTTTGGACTTTATTGATCTATACTTAAAGTGAAAAATCAAAATTCATTATTATTCTATTTAGGCTGAGAATAATCATCACTTCTTCAACGTTAAACTAATTTAAGCCAGTCCTCTATCCAAAAGACCTGTCTTTCGCCACTTGCTATTATTAAATCTGGAGACTTGTATGAGCATACTCTCCAGCAAAACAAATCTGTCCGATAGGTCCCGTAGGGTCGACGATATCGTCAAAGTCGCGGGAAACACCTAGATAAGTGACGCACAGAACTGGGAAGTGTGGCAGAAAAAAGGAGAGGCCTACACCCACCATTGGGTGATTTCGGGCTGATATGATGATGATGATGATGATTACATTTTAAATCTTTAAAACACTGAAAATAATTCACAAGATTCCTGAAAGGTCAAACTTAAAATCAATGACCACCAACAAAACGAACCACAAAAGGTCATACATAAACAAGAAAATCACTTCACTGCAGTTAGTACAAAGAAGGTTCACAATAAATTAGGTTCGCAAACTGCTCATGACTACTCGTAAACTTCAGGTCCCAGTACCAACCCTCAGGGAAAGCGTGCGGCAAAGATTAACTTATTCAAAATAATCAAAAGAATTCACATTGTTTTTAACACGTGAATTTCGCTCACGAGTTGGTCGTATCTCTGCACGTTGGCCATTTTACATCCAGCCTTCGATTTATTGGTAGTCAGCTAAATCAGGCGTGGCTTATTGAAAGTCTTTGGCGTTTGAAATATTGTACGGGTTTAGCATTGGTGTCGGACTTTTATAAGGGATAAACTAGAATTTACGCCATGGTGTAACAAAAGTTATAATAATTTAAAAAAAACCAAGCCAATTGCAAGTTGGACTCGCGCGCCGAGAGTTCCGTATAAACTTGTAGATATTTTGTTATTAAACTACATGTTTACAGTTTTCAGATTTTTTCCTTTATATGTTCTGTAAGACATTGCTTCTTGCCAAATTTCATGATTCTTGGTCAACGGGAAGTAGCCTATAGATTTTACTTCCCTTGTGAAATCGCAAAACATGCGACATAAACGGTCATAACTTTTTCTCGCGTCGACTTACAAGTTAGATTTTTTCATTGCTTCAAGGAGTAGTAGATTTGAGTATTTAATATTACTTTCAGCTTTATACCTCCACGCGTTCCTGAGAAAAAGAGGCCTTGACAGATGAACAACGAATTGATCCTATAAGTGTTTTTGTCGACTGAGGTACGGAACCCTGAAAATAGGCAAATTTCCTTATTACATATAACTATATGAGTACCTTCCTGAAAAAAATATATATAATTTCTCCCGGACTTTCTTTCACCACCAACAGGCGAGACCCACTTATAAAATATTCGACTGATATTTTTCATTTATAATAAATTAAGACATGTAACCCATTAGCTCATCCAACAGGAAGCACTTTGTACCTGTTACCTCAACACAGACGTAGACATAATGCAGTGATACGTAACATATACCACTGAGCTTCAATTTGATGAAAGATACATAGAGACCACGTGATTAATTTTAGGTCATATCTGTTCTGAAATTAACCACGGTCAGATTATAAAATGAAAGAGTTTTTTATATTAATTTCAGCTTGATACCTCCACGCGTTCTTAAGAAAAAGGGTCTTGACAGACGGACAACAAGGGGATGATCCTATAAAGGTTTCGTTTTTGTCAACTGAGGTACGGAACTCTAAAGAACTTCATGATTAGTTCAAAATACTTTAATATAGTGAGATTGAAATTGGTGGATTGGTGTTTGACGCCCATCATAAAGAGCCACCTCTCAAAGGTCTTCTTGCCTGATAAGATGAAGTAATGATCTTTGAGGCTCTTGTAGGCTGTTAAAGGCTGATACTGATGATGATTTTGAAGGGGGCGAAGAATTATGATAATGAGACGGATAACAAACTCAAAATGCATATCAACTTAAAGGAGAAGCTTGATAGTAACAAATTATTTTAACGTTTCCAACACCTAAAGACTGAACAAAACGAATCACACAACACCAACACCATACTTAAACACAATATTTATCGCCATTCAATACATTACGCCATTACACAACAAAACGTAATAAAAATCTGCGCACGCTTCGCTTTTGCGGCTAACGTCAGTCTCACGCTTCCACACTAATGTCGGAGAGACGCAGTATTTACGACTCTGCCGTATACTTTGCGCCTTATTCGGTAACACCTTACAGCACCGTTAGGTACAAAGCTTTTATGCATCTTTAGATTTGAAATTGAAATTTATTACGGTGTCATGGGGTTTAGTTTATGTTGTACTGGTTAGGGATATTGTTTATTAGTATTGTTTGGACTACTTGGAACAAGATAAAAAAGGACTGGCACTAAGGGCTGCGGAAAAAAAGGCTAAAATTAAATTATCTAAAAAGCAAAAGGCTAATGTCGATTAAAAGTATTTAAAAAAAAAAGTTTATTTCAAATCATTTTGCCTTGCATTGCATGTCGAGGAGTCTCCATTTAGGCATAGAAAATGGTACTTGAAAGCTCCGCTTTTCTCTTAGTATGTAACATAAAAACGGGATATTTACCATATTATTTACTATTTGTTTACAGTTCCCGATATACGGGGTGGAAGGGACACCAACGCGAAAACGGTTACCACATATTCAGTACATCATTATGAGCCCCCCACATAGAAATTGTTCATCGGTTATCAAAAAAAAACAGCTGTTACATACATTTTGACCGTGTAGGTACTGCACTTTTGTAAGAAACAGCTGTTTTTTGTGTAATAGTAAACATAGTAAATATCCCGTTTTCAGTGTTAATGATAATTTTAGTTACCATATTAGTTCAAAAACTTAATCGTAACTTATAATAAATAATTGTAACTTATCTTTAAAAAAATCATATTGGCAAGACTACTAGGTATTCAAGATGTACCTCAAACAATATTTAATTCAAAAGGAGCCCACATCGGTAGCTCACCTTTCAAGCCTATTGAACAAACCGCTCGTTAGGCCAGTTAAGCTCCAGGTGGCATATATCCGACCAGGTTTCCGTTTGGCATTCGGCGGTCGGCCGATCTGTTAAACGTCAATCATTTCCGGAAGTAACCACAAACACGCAATATCATGGCTGAAGGGACTTGGCGGTGTAGGTTCTGGCTAATGAGAACACGACTCAAGTTGAGGTAAATCACAGCTTGGAAATTAGGTACTTGTAGTTGAGTATTTTGGAGGAGAAGATTTGGGCAGAAATATTGATTAGGGTCATTTTCTAGAGCTTTGAGACGAAACGGAATGATGTAATACCAATTATTGAAATGACTTACTTAAAAGGTAAAGATGAGCTCCTGGTTTAATAATAACAGCCGCTCAGGTCGATCTTTAGGTTACGCCGTGCTTGATTAGGTTGGTCCGTGGATGGGTGACCACCCATTACATACCGAGCTTCCTTCGTGCCTCGGAAATCACGTTAAGCCGTTGGTCCCGGCTGTCATATGGAGATCTTTCACAGTCGTTACAAGTCAGTCAGTGGCCCGAAAGTCTGACAACCAGTCTTATTATCAATAGGTATCGTATTACCTAGTACTAACTGGGTTGTAGAGGTCAGATAGACAGTCGCTCCATGTAAAATACTGTTACTCAGCCGCATCTGGTTAGACTGGAAGTCGATCCCAAACATAGTTGGAAAAAGGCCAGACAGATGATGAGTAGAATATTTTGAAAAGAGAATATTTGGATAGATATATTTATTGAGGTCATTTTGTTGTGCTTTGTGTCGATGCAGAATGATTTACCAATTTTTGAAATTACTTACTTAAAAGGTATTAACAGCAAATTTTATGAGGCAAATCAGTGTCTACTTTTAATAATTGCAGGAAACACCACCGGTGTTCACCAGTGGTCATAAGCGGATGTGTCTGTTCCGGAGCGTCTACGAGTATATAATTATGACACCTGTCACAACACTTCATGTAGTAGTGTTGTATAGTGAATAAAGATGCATATTACCATGACGTTGGATGAACTGGGTGAAGGATGATATAGCTAGTAAGAAGGGGACTGCTGAGGTGACGAGTAATAGGGATATTTGGAAGAAGTCATTCTATGCTGACCCCAAATAAAATGGGATAAGGGCTGGAGAATGATGACTAGCATTTGCATTTACAAAATATTTTCAACACAGCTTCTATGTGAATTTACAAAAGGAATGCTCAACAAGATCGCTTTGTTTCACGAGGCTAAACAACATTTTCTAAAAAGATCCCAATCATTATGTATTCTAATCAATCAGCTTTGAACAAAAGAACTTGACACATAAGACACATCACACACATTGTCATATTAAATCTGTCTTCTCCCTCTTAAATTTTTCGTCAGTAAACATTGTACAGGGAACATTATGCCAATATTGATAAGACGAATCAATATTCCCACCATCGCGGGCTCGGTAACCTTTTTCACAGCTAAAGCTTAAGCCTGCAAACATGCTTACTGATCTCTTTGTATTTTATCCTTTTAGACAACACGAGTAATTTTGGACTTTATGGAAAATGATACATGGTTGAGGTTCTATTGGGTTTTTCTCGACGGAAAAGTCGAATATTCTTAAGCCAATATAAAATAAACCCGCGAACAGAGAGTTATCGGATCCACGATTTTTTGGACGCGTTTCGAACGAAAATTAAGGGAGTATTACGACACTCACTGACCTGCCAATTTAATCAAACTTTTGATGCCTTTTTATGTAATAAAGTGCAAACGATTTTTATAGTGGAAGCTTGTTCTTTGAGCCTGCCTTACTTAACTTTTACCGAGAAATTTTGTAATATTGAAATGAGAACTTATCGGCCATCGATCCTTTTATTTATTTTAAGTTAAGTGGTAGGTATTAAAAGAACATAAAATTTCAATACCTTTGGACATCGGTGTGCATAATTTTACCTTATTATACGAAAGTAAAGCATTTTTCAATGAAGTTTAAAAATAGTTACCACATCGAAAATGTAGTTTATCAATTTATACAGGTTTCTTTTATTGCCTTTTGAAGAAAATTTAATGATAACTAAACAAATAGAATGCATGGCAATAATACATTTTGAGCTGCGGTCAGACAACACATAATTATATTTGTTTATTGTTTATGATCTACTGACTACTCCAATAAAATGGCTGTATATTTACAAACAAACCACAAAAGATATTTTTGGAATCCACCTACCCAAATCACTGACCGGTATTTTTTGGGATGAGTTTTATTGGTCAATCACTTGAATAAGCCAAGCCTAGTAGGAGAAGTACCAATCGCTTTGAAAGTGATGCGGGTTTCTGCAACGGCTTTCAGTTACTTTTTCGGCAGACTGTGACATTAACACCTATACCTACAGTACACTCACATTTCGTCAGTTGTGTGTTGTGTTTCTCATGTAATAGGGGGCGAGCCTATTGCCATAAACTGGGCACAAATCCAAACTCCGTGGCTGACACTGAGAAACACTTGATGGCAAAACTCAATAACACTTTATCCGACCTGGGAATCGAACCTGGGACCTCATGCTCAGCAGTCGTGCTTGCGACCAACGAGGCAGTTAGTTAATATGACAATCCAATTCATTTTTTTAGTATTTTTATCGCTGGTAGAATGTACTGTATTTAGGCCGTCATGTTTGAACTTACAGTCGACAACATCAATCCAACTACTGCAGTATTTTCCCATCAATATAAAAAATCCAAAAGATTAAAGGCCGTAACACACCTGATCCGTACACGTAGACGTGCGCGTACCATGACGTTGTAATATTATGGAACTTTATAGAGACATGTAGCCCACGCACACGTGTACGTCACGTGAGCGGTGTGTCATGGCTCTATAAAGTTCCATAATATTACAACGTCACGTGCACGTGCACATGCACGTCTACGTGTACGGATCCGGTGTGTTTCGGCCTTTAATCAAGAATCACTAATTAAAAATGTATTCAACCCAACTCTTTGCTGGCACAACTTCAGGAAAATTACCACAATAAAGTTTCACTCTCCTCTCGATTTTGAGCCATTGTTTTGATAAAAAAGGAATTAAAAGAGGAATGGAAATCCTTCCTCTTCAGCCTTCGGCCATCCAATTAGACGCACTTTCGAGTGAAACTCAAAAAACGTACAATAGAACCCTCGATATCGCACGTTAAAAATTCATGAGGTGTGGTCTCGGTGCAAGAGTTTTAAGTAAACAACGCTGAGTTGTATAATATTACTTTTATTATCTTCTTCAGTAACCAATTTTTTGTTATTTTTATAAACCTTTTAAAGGAACAGTCGAGTGTGCATCATTTTTAATATAAACCTGAAAAGACCCTTAGTGCCTCTAAAATATTATACCTATATAGAAAAGAGTAGCTTTTTTGGGCCCACTTCCACCATAAATCGCCGAATACGTTTATCACTTATCGTATTTTAAACATCGTTCTGATGAGAGATCGTTTAGATGAGGCTAAACGCATTTAAAGATTTCTACACCTTTTTTCACAATCTTAGTATTCACTTCACTACATAGTATAAAGCAAAGTCGCTTCCCGCTGTCTGTCTGTCCCTATGTATGCTTAGATCTTTAAAACTACGCAACAGATTTTGCTGCGGTTTTTTTTTAATAGATAGAGTGATTCAAGAGAAAGGTTTATATGTATAATACATGCATAATATAGTAGAGAAACACTGATCATTTTAGAGGTTTTTAATGTAAGGTCGTAAATAAACACATTTTTTTGCGCTTACATTGCAAAAGCTGGCTGAACCCTACGAGATCTATCAAAATAATATACTACAGTATTGTACACCTTGAAAAGGTCTACAAAAAAATCCGCGATGGTATATGTCTATCTCTTAGGGATAACCCACAATAATATTTTTTTTTTCCTTTACTTAACATGTTTGTATTGTCTAATGACAAAAAAGCTGTGAACGTTGTATATAAATATAAAGACATTCTGTAATATATTTAGTATCAGCATTGCACCCGTGCAAAGCCGGGGCGGGTCGCTAGTACTATAATAAACTAGCTTTTGCCCGCGGCTTCGCTCGCGTTAATTTAGAATTTGACAATCAATTTGGGTTGTACTCTGCTTGTAATAATATAATTCAATTATGATTCGAAAGACACGTGGCGCTATTATCATAAGAACGTTAATGTTGCTATCCTCGGCAACAGTATTTATTTTCGAGATGAAAGGTACCCTATATCCGTTTATACATCTGACAACGTATATACAAAATTTCAGGATGATCGGTTCAGTGGTTTAGGCGTGAGAAGGTAACAAACATACTTACTTTCGCATTTATAATATTAGTAAAAATAATAATAAGAAGGCAGAACTCCTCGATACAGCTCGCGTTGTGAGATGGTTCCTGTCTTTGGAAGACCACATTTTTTTATATTTTTAAATGTTTTTTATATGGTTTTTTTTAAGAAATATTTAAAAATATAAATAAAATAATAAATAGTATTTTCATTTCCACCTCCATAATTTTTGTTCGTGAAAATATCAACGTGCTACACTTTTCTGCACTTGCCGCTGCTAGTCGGCCGTACCCTGCCCTGGATGCACTGGCACGAACTGTTGCTTGGCTTGAAATACAGTACCAATTAAAGTTGACACTCGACGCCTCCTACGGTTTGCACCTCGAACTTACGATTGGTTCTCACGTGTCCTCCTATTTATTTTGTTTTTATTGGTTGGTTTTTTCTCGATTCCGTGCTGATTGTAACTGAAGTGATTATGTGGATTTTCTAAAATATTCTGAAATTCTACGTCAATTCTAGTGTCAAACGTCAATTCTAATGTCAACATGCATCTGTTAACTAATAAGGGCGATATAATCAGGCGTAAGTCTATTTTCAGGTTGATTAATGAAAAACATCAAAATCAATCAAGAAAATCATCATAGTCATAGTCAGCCTGCAGCAGTCCACAGGTCCATGGGTCACTCTAATCGCGGAAAGATTATAATATTAATAATATTTTATTTTATTTTATTTATTTATTCATTTTACTATTTATGTACACACAGTAGACAACACAGGAAAATAACATTATAATATATGAGTACATTTCTGCCAGCAGATCTGCAATTTTTTATTTTTAAATGTTTTTATTTTATGGAATATTTAAAAATTTTATATAAATAAATAAAAGAATTTAAAATTCTTCACAACTCATAATTAAAATAATTATGTTACAATCTGTTCACAGTGGTACGAGGGCAAGAATCAAAAACACATTTACAACATATTTGCTCGAGAACCCGACAAATACATTAGATGTATTCTAAGCTCGTATAAAACGATACATTACACGAACAATCAACTCCTGAAGCCAGGTAACTTCAGAAGGAAGCCTGTGATATTCACTGCGGTAAAGAGAATTGCAGCCAAAGGTTTAAGACTCTTTATTTCTTTACTAGATTCTACCCGTACACTTGACTGGAGCTGAGAATAGGAAACTACGTCATGTTTTATTTGCTTTCTTTCTTCTACACTAATACTATAAACAGGAAAGATTTGTGTGTGTGTTTGTAATGAATAAACTCAAAAACTACTGTGCCGATTTCAAAAATTTTTTCACCATTAGAAAGCTACATTTACACTGAGTAACATAGGCTATATTTATTACTAGAAAAAATTACGGGGAGTGGGAGGACATAGAGGAGAATAAAGGTCCACCCGTGCGAAGCCGGGACGGGCCGCTAGTCTGTAATGAAGATTTTATCTATTTTGGTAGTGAATGATTTTCGTCATCATCCTGCCCTTATCCCAATTTATTTGGTATCGTCGCAGCATGTCTTAACGTCTTCTTCTTCCATACTTCTCTATTACTCTTCATCTCAGCAGTCACCTCGTTTTTAGCTATATCATCCTCCCTCATCATTATTAAAGTGTTTTGGGAGAACTGTCGTCGTCTCAACATTACACTAATAGATCTCTTTCTAGCACTTCAGGTATTACATACGTGATGTTACGTTATAATATTTACATCATTTTTACACCATGATGTGAATGATACATTCAATTGTTTCCTTATCAGCGAAATTATAACATCACACCTCTAGTCCCCGACGGATTAGGCACAGGTGGCCTCATAGTACACCCACATTTCGCCAGTGATGTGTAAGTCCCATGTTGGCACAAATCTAGATTCCGTGGCTCCTACTGAGAAATTCTGATGAAAAAACCAAATCACACTGCCTGACCCGGGAATAGAAACCAGGACCTCATGCTCAGCAGTCGCGCTTGCGACTATTTGACCAATGAGGCAGTGAAATTATAATTATATAAAATTTATATATTTTCTATTATATTATAGTGTTTAACAACACTATAATACCTTCTTTTATTTATGTTTTCACTTCTTAGTTACTGTAATTGGTTGTAAAGACAACCGTTGTAATTAAATAAATAAATAAATTACAAGGAATTCCGACACGAACCCAATACATAACTTTATTAATATTTTGTAAACCTATCTAACTAGGTACTGACTAAGCACCCCTAAAACCATAAACCGTTTGAAAAAAAAACAATTATTTTCTAAGTCATCGCATGCATTACACATTCGTGTGTAGTTGCAATATTTTAGTGTACGTAAAGCATAAGTTTAGTGACAACCCAAGTAAAAAGATTGTTTTGTTCAGAAAACCTTTTGGAGTTTGGTCTAACAGAAACATGCTGGCAGAGGTCTGACAATGGAAAAGGGTAGGCTGAAAGGAATTGAAACTTTTAGAGTAATGTCAACGAGAATTGTGACATTTGTGTTAGTATATAGAATTGTATGTACTTATACAGAGATGTTGGTTCTATGTTTTCTTTTTATTGGATCTTTTTCTTTATTTACAAAACTAAATAAAAATTCGAGTGAAAACTGGAAGAAATTCGTTAAAGTCAATAAAAAGCCATGTTAGGTATTCTTGTCATCATTTGATACTAATATATTAAAATGACAACTTGATTGAATATTTCGGAGCTCGTGGCTAAATAATAACAGCCTCAAGGGTCGATCTTCAAGGATAAACCGCGCTTGCCAAAGTCGGTCTTAGGATGGGTGACCATCATTACATACCGAGTTTCTTCCATGCCTCTGAAAGCACGCAAAGTGGTCGTTGGTCTCGGCTGTCATTTGTAGATCTTTGACAGTCGTTCCATGTGAAATACTGGTTTTGAGCGGCATCCGGTAAGACTGAAAGCCGACCCTAATACATTTGGGAAAAGGCTAGACAGATGATGATGATTGAATATATATATTATAGAGATACATAATCAAGATTGTTTTTCTAAAAAAACATAGTAATTATTAAATCGAGTATGATAAACATTGAAGTCGACAACTCTAACTAAGACTTTAAAACGTGATTCAACTTTGAGAAATCCAAATTTTCCTAAGTCAATCTTTCTCAATTTCCGATAAAACATTACTAACTAACAAACTGAAACATCTTGATTTCAAGTCCTGAAACGCCCAGCAAAATTGTTATCATAGAACATAGACTCCGCCATGTTAAGAAAATACAACGAAAAGCAATTTCTGTGCTAACCGCGGCAAATAATAAGATGCCTACATCTATGTTTATATTGAAAACTAAGGGTGAAACACCCTTGGGGTGGTGGCGTGTCGTGTCATAAAGAACGCTTTCATGCAAAGTGGATTTGTGAAAGTTTTCGCTTGAAATAATATTTGAATTTGTAATTCTGACGTCACACTGTACGTCGGATGATGGATGTTGTCTGGGTGGGAACATGCTACTGAAATTGATATGACCTGCAAAATGCTGTACTTTGGTTTAATAACTCCGTTTGTTTCTGTTGGTGGGTGTACGTGACAGAGTAATTGGAGGTTTGCTTTCAGTTCAATGATGGTTATCGGATTTAGATTTGGAACTTTAGTACCGTTACTCGGTAGGTAGTATTTTACTGTCATGGAAAATTCATTCATGTTTTTTTATTATAAACGTTTTTACACCCCGTATTGAAGTTTTGCTTCTAAATAGCCGTAAATAAAATCGTCTGTGTAAGAAATTTTGTATCCATGATTTAGAATTATACAATGTAGGCAAAAAGAAAGCACATTACTGACGTTGCTCAAAAAGCCGCTAAGCTGAAGGGAGACCTTTGCCCAGCAGTGGGATGACTCAGGCTAACAGTAAAAGTACACAATGCAAAGAATTATGTTCTTTGGCTTGTGATGGTAAAGCTATTACCATTACACATAATGCACACTGGACTACTACAAAAAAACACAAAATAACTTCAACAAAAAAATCAAATACAACTTTCATTATTTTCCCATCAGCTCCATACATCATGCCATATACAATTTCAAATAAACCATATACGAGCACGTAAACACACGTAGCTATACATGTACTGTCACAACATGTTTCATGAAAGTTTTCCCATAAGTTGCACGGGGTTAGTGCCCCTTCCTATAATTCACCGTAGAACCACCCCTTTTCGTGGTATGCTTCTAATATGATACAAGCACATGCATATTTATAAAAGAACACTGTATTAACAAGCAAGTTTTTGGTTGAAGAATTATGGGGGGTTTGAAGGAAGACATTATTATGATGGTTAGGTAGTGCGTGATAATTGGTATGTTAAACCAGGAGTAATTAATTACGTAACTAACAACTTCACATTTTCAAGCTTTGTCTATACACGTTTTTATATCTATCAAGGAATAAACTAAAAACATAAAGATCTTCAGGAAAAACTACACAACAAAGTTGCTGTCACAATTTTTTATTGATTGTCTTTATTTAGTGATTTTTTATTTATCAAGAAGAAAGAAAGAAAGAAAATACATTTATTTGGCACAAGCCACAAGTGCACACAATATAAAACAAAAATAATACAAGACAAAAAAAAACTTAAAACTAAACAAAAAATTTTACACTGTGTGCCTCAAGGCTGCGCCAAATAGGCTCAGTTCTGTAAAATGCCAAACGCTGGCAAATGTAAGTCTGCAGTGCCAGTTTCCCTTTATCAGCTATAATCGACATCTCGGGTGAAACCTGTAAACAGACATAATTACGATATAATTACGTAATTTTAATCAAAGAGAAAATATTTAAGAATCGTTGTTCAAAAGTCTCCCAAAAAATTTCTCCAAAATATTTTAGTCTTCATATCTGAAGTAAATACAAAAGTATATTTCCACCATAACCACACGATGAACTATAAAAGCGCCATCTCCAAGATATCGTCTAACGTGGGCCGCTTACAAAAACGCGCTTGAATTTTATGTGCGCTTTAATGGCACATACACACATATATATTTAGTTTCCCCATATCAGTTTCCCTTATATACTTGTGTTTGATAGCCTAATCTATGAGTGATCTTGGCAATAAAATGGATAAGAATAAAAGATTGTTAGACGTATATGTCGGGGCACAACAACGAGAGAAGTGGAAGGGATGCGGGGAGGCCTTTGCCCTGGAGTGGGATAGTTTTAAAAAAACAGGTAAATGTAGGTAATATTTGAACAAATTATTGACCTTTGTTTATTTCTACAGGATGTAAACGGACCCTTCACGGAGCCGTCAACCAAGCATTATGTACTACACATCAAACTAAGTAACTCTACGCAAAAATTATTGCTGGGAAACGACTTTTTTTTTGGGGTGAAAAATCACGTTTTACGGTAGGACTCAAGGTAACGCACTCAAAACATTGTGCTGATGGATGGATTGAATAGTACGGGGGTCTTGGAGGTGTTTAAAGTAAAAATCTTACAATAAAAACAAGAAATAAAAAAAAACTTGTGAAAAAGTTAGACCCCCAATATCTCCGTAACTAGAAGGTATGTCCCAGGTATGGTCTTAAACGTTCCTTTCAGCGTTGTGTCTAGGAGTACCACTTTCTCAATCAAGTTGTAACTAACGAGAGGCTCCTCAGGTATGGATCGAGTTGAGCGAATTATTATGATTTTCTATTATTAGCCTTTTGTGTCCCAATGCAGGACAAGGGCCTACCCTTTCCTCCATCAGCATCATCATCATTCTCCTGCCTATACCGATCTATTGTTGACTCTCAAACATTAAGGAAAAGAGTTGACTGCATCCCGACATCTCCTCCTGAGCCTGACTGGCCCGCATGACACCGCAAAGGTGAATTTTCTTAAAATAACTTCCATATATTTTTCATGTTTTCGCTCGTATGGACACGAGTAACATCGAAGCCAAGGTCCCTCATGTTTCATATCATAGTTATTTGAACCCAGTCAGAATAAAAATAAAAATACGCCATATAAAACAAAATAAAAATGCCTCAAAGCTCTAGGCTTCTTTTTTGCTGAATAACCATTTCATAGCCTGCTATTTCAAATATGATTTTTACGGTAGGCCACATTCTCGTGTGAACGGTTTTGTAGCAAAAGTAATATTTTTGTACGAGCATGACGTAATAAAAAGAAAACCCGTCGATGTTCATTTGAAATTGGGAATTGGCATGAAAATTTTGAAACCATATTATCGTCTATAGATATCACAAAACATAATATTATTCTCATTTTAATAATGTATGAGATTTTGAATCAAGCTACAGAAAAGAGATTTCATTGAAATGAAGACAAACCTATGAATAAAACTGTATGGTAGGCACTTCTCTCAGAGATAAGTACTAAGTGAATATGTGCACACATATTTGGACCTGATTTAGCCCAGACCGGGTCAATATAAATAGATGTATCTGGAAAAGCTGCTCGGGTTAGCTCAGATGGTGCCGAGCCGACAAAAACCCAATTTAGTGATAGTTACTAGAAAACGGAGTTTGCCGATCGACCTGAGCCGATAATAAGTAGTAATTGCTTCGGATCAGCTTTATTGTTTAAAAATACAGCTGCATCAAATGTGCCAACACGTATAAGACTTAGCACCCCTTAAATTTTACTCAACAAACTTCGTTCAAAGCAAAGTATGAGTGCTGTGTTCACTATACATTTGCTGCAGAATGAAAAGTGTTTTATAGCCAAAGAAAACAGAAGTAGTAAAGCTGGAATTGAAATATACGCAGACGCAACCGCTAGCAAAAGTGCTATAAAATCTAGCTACTGACTTGAGGTGAAAGAGCCTATAAAAATGTCTAACATAGAGTTTGTCCTTTGAAAGCTGTTATTTCAATTCTTTTACTTGAAAAGTAAAATGTTTTACAGCTTTATTTTTATGGTAAGTAGTGTGGAACTACTTGTGTCATGCTATCGTTTGATTGGCTTCAAGAATTTTTATTTCACATGCAGCGAAAAATGTAGACAAAATAACTTAGTTTTTGTGTGTTTAGTGCCTAACCTGGTGTCAGAGTTTTTATCCCGCATATGGACCTCTGACTTGGCTTTACAAGCCGTCGAGAAATATCTCTCAGACATGGTTTGGTTTCCTCACGATGGTGTTCTTCACCGAATACACAATACACAAAATAACTAAAGCTGTATTTTTCATTCTTTGTCATAATGATTAAACAGTCCCTATGCATGGGCAATCATTAGTTATCTTACGGTGCGGTGCCCTAGCAACCATGTTTAAAACTTATTAGTATTTTGAAAATGAGATACAGGAATATGTACAGTCACGAACACCAATATGTAAACACTTAACATTTTAAAAAAGTGTTTTTCTCCTACAGTTCTTATTAAAATTTCATGTTGTTACGAATATAGTATTTTGGAACTTATATTTTTATGAAAAAGATACTATCTCCAAGTTACAATCGTTATTTCTCGCAAAATGACTGTACTACCTAATAAATGCTCCTTTGTTTATTTCATAGCGATAATTTCACGGCGAAATGGGCAGACGACATTGTTGCCATTGCGGTAATATCCTGGATGAGGCTGGCACAAAAAAGTGGAGCTTGCCACAAGCAAAGAGAGGCCTATACCCAGCAGCGGGTGAAGTCGGACTGTGGATGATGATGGATGACCTATCTTAAGTTACCGAACAACTGACAACCTTTTCTCATGCATTATAATTCTAATTATGACGTGAGTTAGTTCTTTTCTACGGCATGTAAAGCCAAGTCAGAGGCCCATGGGCGGCATAAAAACTCTGACACCAGGTTACGAACTAACCAAACGATAAAAAAAAAAAAAAAAAGTTCTTTTCTTTACAATTCCTGTGAGTCTTCACAGTCAAGTAATTGTAGGTAGATATATACTTAAAACAAGCTGCAAAAACGTATCTTATACTATTATTTCTTCTCGATCAGCAATACAAACTAACACAACGCTTTTTTTACTAGCCCTGGCCATTTATAATTCGGAAACAAGATTCAACGGTATAATCACGGGCTTTTTAAATCGATCCAAGTCGTAACCTAATATAAAATTAAATACGCAATTTGCTTGCAAACTAGCCGATAACGACCAATCAGCATTGTTAGGGTTAATAAGCAATCTATTGGATTCGATAATAATTGGAACCTTCTTGTCTATTTTAGAAAAGCAATTTTGGAATTGCTCAGATTTTTATTAGAAGATTGGAGTTTAGTAGCGAAATTTTCGGCAACAATGTTAAAAGCTACTGGTATTTTATTTAAAGAGCAAATCGTAAGAAAATTGGATAAATAATTGTTTGATTTTATTCAGTAAGATATTTATTTATTCAAATAAACCAACAGTAGGGAAAACACTAGAATCTGTTAGATCAAGGATCTGCCGACCATTCTCTAGTACATGATTTAATCAAAATTTCGAGTATCAATCTTGTTTCATATCATCAATTGTAGTAATGTTTATAAAATAATTGTTTCATCTTACATTGCTGCATCCTGCAACATGTTTTATTAATTAAATTACAGCTCATAGCTTAAAAACACTCAGGTATATGTATTTTATTCGACATAAACACATACCATTGCAAAAAGTTGTCGCACATCGATGAACGGAAACTCCTAATAGGGCCACGTATAGTAATTAAAACTTGAAGACGCACCACAGATGTTATAGAATAATCTAGTTCATTCATCTCATAGTTTCTGTAACTTCAACGTATCGTAAATATCGGTACAAGTGTAGATTTATTGTTTTTTTTTTTGTTTTTTAGAAATGGCATTTGGATGGCGACTGCTTAACCGGACAATCCTGTGGATGCCTTGAGTGTAAGGCCTCCAGCCATGGCAAATAAAACTTACAAACTAAGCGACCACACGCTAAGGGCACCCCCTGAGGGGTACCAGCCTCGGCTTAGGGCGTCGCCGGGGGAGGACAGCAAAGGGAAAGCTGGATCTGAGTGGTAGGTTTATTGATAGAGTCGAGCAAATATTTATAGCAAGGATTAGAGAAAAGAGAGGGAAGTAGAGCTCGTGGCTAAATAATACCAGCCGCTCGGGTCGATCTCCAGGTTATGCCGTGTTTGCCTAGGTTAGTCCGTATATGGGTGACCGCCCATTACATACCGAGTTTACTCCGTGCCTCGGAAAGCACGTTAAACCGTTGGTCCCGGCTGCCATTTGTATATCTCTGAGATGGGCAGACGACATAGTTGCCATCGGGGGAAAAACTTGGAGGAGACTGGCACAAGACCGTAGAGATTGGCACAAGAAAAGAGAGGCCTACACCCAGCAGGGGTGAGTTCAGGGTTCGTTACAGGTAGTCAGTAGCCCGAAAGTCTGACAACCATTCTTACTAGGGGGTACTACTAAGGGGTATCGTATTACCCAGTACTAACTGCTGGGTTGTGGGGGTCAGACTGACTGTCACTCCGTGTAAAATACTGGTATTCAGCTGCATCTGGTTAGACTGAAAGCCGACCCCAACATAGTTGGGAAATGGCTAGGCAGAATTGAAGAGAAAAGAGAGGGAAAGGAACAAGACTTCAAAAGATGACAGTTCTAATCAGCTGAATCAGCCTAATTTTGATTACGCCTGAGGTATTCTGGGTCCTGCTGGGCAGTCTAGTACATTATGATAGCTACCAAAATTAACGACCAAGTAATTTCTATGCAGCGAATGCCTATCTGACCTCCACAACCCCGTTAGTACTGGGTTATACGATACCCCTTGGTAAGACTGGTTGTCAGACTCTTCTATCTATTTATCGTGCTAAAATGAAATCATCATCTTCCTGCCTGCCATGCTATTTGGGGTCTGTGCAACACGTTTTTTTCTTTTTTTATCGTACTAAAATGAAATAAGATGAATAAACTAACATTATTCTATCAAAAGCCCCTTTGTGTAATAAATTACCAGAATCAGATGAGTATCAGTTATGGGTTACGATTGCGAGCAAAGAGCACAGATTAGAATACAATCATACGGAACTCAGATTTAACTCTCAAATCAACAGTTAAATTAAATTATAAATAGCCTTTATTCCATATAATTTACAATTTGAAAAAAAATGCATTTAAAAGTTAACCTATTAAGGGGTCACCCATCTTTGGATGAAGGCCTCCTCCATCTGCTTCCATCTATACCTATCTTGGGCCGTTCTGGTCCACTCTATCCCTGCCAGTGCGACATCGCCATCGTTGCAATAGTCTGCCCCGTCTGTTTCCGTTTCGTGGATACCCGAGCAGGACGCCCTCGCTCCACCTGTTGTCTGTGGCCTGCCCAATTCCACTTAAGTTTCTCAAATCAACAGCTAGATACTCATAAAGCATCTGTAAAATACCCAAACATCCTTTAAGCCAAACGAGCCCTACCAAAATCGATCACTTAAAAATTCACGTCACGAAGCATCATTAATCCATTACCTTAACAGATTGGCCAATAGTCCTTACTCCGGCCACTACATGAGGGGACGGAAATGCGCACTAATTAAAACTGGAGGTCATACAGTACGTACAGATGTGACAAGATACAATCGACGGTGGTTCGGTACGTGACGGTGGGTATCTCGCCACTGGTTTAATTGAACACGGCCCGGGCGGTTGACCGGTGTTGTGAGGGGCTATGGAAACAGCGGGCTAGAAGGGATGGCGGGAAGTAGGAGACTGAGTACACGGATGGTAAGTGTTTTCGGGTGAGGTTTTGCTCTATTTGTATTTGATATATAACATCTTGGCCAGAGTTAAACCGGTGACTTAGAAACAAAAAGAAAACTGAATTTAATTTACGCTACACAGAGCAGAAGTGTTTTTATGACTGAACTAGCTGTTGCCCGCGACTTCGTTCGCGTGGAAATTTTAGTGTGTATTGTGAGAAGGTGTGTATGTGTCAGAAAAAAGTAAAAAGTAGCCTATGTGCTATTGCAGACTATAATCTATTTCTGTGCCAAATTGTATGCAGATCCAAACTTTTGCATTTATGATATTAGTGTACTAAACAAAAATCTAGTATGGGAAAGAGACTTTTAAGCTCACCCCGAACAGACTTATCACAAGGGATTATACAGTGTATGAAATATTTAAATACTTAAAAATTCTGTCTTAAAAGTGCATTTTGAGTAACAGTATTATTCTTATTAAATCGTTAAATTACGTACACCATAGCCATTACTTGGAATTACTCTCAAAATCGCTCATTTCAAAGCTCCACAATAAACCGAGCAGTCGACTACGAGTCTATAGTTCTGCTGGTTGTTATCAAAACAACCTTTTATAAGGAGTAAGCCGTTTCGTTACGTAATAAATAGGAACACGTATTAGGTTAATAGAGCTTTGTATGGTTGTAGATTACTGATTGTATACTAGTGAGTAGATTTAGCGATAGTGTAGATATTGCGGGGATTAGGATAATGTTTTTGATTTATAATTTTATTATAGACATATGCATACAAAAACAGTAGGTATGCAGGAGCTCGTGGCTTAATAATAACAGCCGCGTGGTTCGATCTTTAGGTTAAGCCGTGCTTGCCTAGGTTGGTCTGTGGATGGGTGACCTACCGAGTTTCCTCCGTGCCTCGGATAGCACGTTAAGCCGTTAGTCCCGGGTGTCATTTGTAGATCTTTGACAGTCGTTAGGTAGTCAGTGGCCCAAAAAGTCTGACAACCAGTCTTACCAAGGGGTATCGTATTACCCAGTACTAACTGGGTTCGTACTGAGTTCACAGTCGCACCATGTAAAATACTATTATTCAGCTGCATCCGGTTATACGGGAAGCCGACCCCAATATAGTTGGGAAAAGGCTAGGTAGATGATGATGACATACATACATAAACTTACGCCATTTTCTCAATGGTAAGCAGAAACTACATAACGCCACCTGCTTACGATTTACTTACTCCTTTGGCTTTCTCCACGTTCATACATGTGGAGAATACACGCGCGATGTCTTATTATATTTGCTTGCAATTGATGTTTGTTTGATTTTTTTTAATGTTACAGCACGATGCTGAGCCGAGCTGAAAACGGCCTTTTGGCCTCGTACAATACCAATTTAGTTTAACGAACGTCTTATTTTTAATTGATTTCATTTTACTTAAGTTTTTTTTATTGTATTGTCCTTTGCGAGTCCAATAATACATTACTTTGTTTGAAAGTGTCTTAGACAAAGAAAAATTAGCCTTATTAGTTGTGCCTTTTTATTAAGTAAGGCTTACTTTTCTTTACATTTTAACGACATAAACTTAAATGGATTTCAGATCAATAATAACATAAAATTATCTGGCTGATTGAATGCTGAAAGAATTTGTCATAAAGTAAACTAAAGTAGAAAGTTAGTACCAAATGTTAAGTCAAGATAACTATAATTTTTATTTCTTATTGACAAGCAATCAAAAACTATTTCTAACCCATCATATATCTCACCAACTTCTATAAATTATGAATTTCAAAACTTTTAACACCTGTCATAAATATAATTTAACTTTGAATGTCGCTTGTCCATTAAAAAATCTTTAAAAGTTAGATTATTATGTCTGAAAAGTTAGACGATTCAAGTAAATTATAACGATACTTTTATATTTTAAAAAGGAATAAAAAGCAAAGACACTTCTTTTTTATTCGCAAACTTTTTAAAATCTGATTGTCATGATTTCAATTGCTTTCGTCGATTAAATTAGGCTGAAGAAAATTTATTTACTACTGTAACGATATAAGTGGGTTGGTCCTTTCTGTCTAAGTAGAGAATGTAAGTTTTTAATAAGATTTTTTTTTTAACAAAAAGAAAAAAAAACTAAAGCGACTTCTTTTCAAGGGTTACCAGAAAAATAAAACATGTAAACGTGGAATGGAGAAATGCAATAATGTGGATGGTTTTGTTACGAGCAACAGCATTATATTTATAGAGATTTTTTAATGTGCCGTTTTCTAAATAGGTAAGTACACGACATGAAAACCAGTAAACTTAAATTGATATAAACGATGAAAGGCGGGGCCAGCAATTTCCATTTACAAATTACTCCGATATAACGCTATTGGCAATATTAATTTAATATTCCATAATACGGATACAAGCAGGCTCGCGGCTACACCTAAGTTTGACCGGTTACACTACGTTCTACCCGGTAGCGAATAAAACAAGGCGCACTTTATTTCTTAACACCAAAGCTGTGCAATACAGTGTTGGCGTAATATCGAGTAACACTACAAAAACATTATTGATTTCTATAAAATAGGATATGTCGTAACAAACATTAGGGCAGAGGAAGACTCTCTGCAATCTCACTCGACCTTAACCGACATCACATTGTGTATTCCGTTCAAAATAAATAACCTGTCATCGCAAAATGACGCAGACAACATTCAAGTTATTCGATTGTACACTTGATAGTAAAATAATTTGACTCCAACGACGTATGCCTCACCAGTTCAAATTGACCTCTCACTCTACCAAAATCTTAACATTAGCTGATGTACACCGAACAAAACCCTAAAGCACTGCCCCAGGTCATTTTAAACCAGACATAAAAAATATATCATTAAACGAAGATATGCTGTGCACGTAGTTTTTTTAATTACTTTCCGTCAATGGGACGTGCAATCATCAATCAATAAGTCGAAAAGATTGATGAATGAGCCTGTAAAATCAATTCACTAGTGATGATGTGTTTTGCCGCTTAATTTGACACTAAATATATTCGATGAGGACAGCTAAACGATGTTTCGTAAACGCTTAAACGGATCGTAAATTGATTTTTTTTCGTTCGTTATTTGAATAAGCTTTTTAAAGAGATAATGTGACAGTCCATCAGTCGAAACAATCCGCGCTTATCAACAGTCAAATCGCGACTGTCGGTCTGAATGGCCAATGGCACAATGAAGCCCTAAATAACGTCTGTGGACGTCGGTGCGGCGCCTCAGACGACGTCCGAGACCGCGCCGTTCGTATTCCCGCGGAGTGACGGACAATGCCACCGCCCTGACTGGCCTGCCACCGGCATTCATTCAAGCGGAGTGCGGCGGGTAGAAGCGACCGCATCCGCATTTAAGGGTTATTCGAGTGAGAAAAGATAAAGCTTTTTATGGTGAATTGAAATGTTTCTCTATTAGAATATTTCGCTGAGCTGGATTTTCAACGTGTTTGTTAGAGCGTATTCGGGATTTATTTAGTACGATGATTTCAATCAGCTTTGTACGCGGAGAGTTGAGTAACGTACATGACAGATAATTCTGAAAGTCTGACATGATACATGATGAAAAAACTTTTTACTTGATGTTTAGATTTCTACACGAAAATTTCTGAGGAGCTCGTGGCTAAATAATAACAGCCGCTCGGGTCGATCTTTAGGTTAAGCCGTTTTTGCCTAGGTTGGTCTGTGGATGGGTGACCACCCATTACATACCGAGTTTCCTCCATGCCTCGGAAAGCACGCTAAGCAATTGGTCCCGGGGGTCATTTGTAGATCTTTGACAGTCTTTAGGTAGTCAGTGGCCCAAAAAGTCTGACAACTATTACGTATTACCCAGTACTAACTGGGTTGTGGAGGTCAGATTGGCAGTCGCTCCATGTAAAATACTGGTATTCAGCTGCATCAGGTTAGACTG
Source organism: Noctua pronuba (assembly GCA_905220335.1). Classification (NCBI taxonomy): domain Eukaryota; kingdom Metazoa; phylum Arthropoda; class Insecta; order Lepidoptera; family Noctuidae; genus Noctua; species Noctua pronuba. Next base: position 12,725,420 of record LR999902.1, read on the forward strand.
GAAGCCGACCCCAATATAATGGGAAAAGGCTAAACAGAAACTGATGATGTTAAGATTTCTACACGAGTGAGCTTTCACAACAAATCTCATGACACGACTTAAAATTTGGGGCAAGGCTAAATGATATTCAATAATTAAGCTTATTCCATATGGAGAACGTAATTCGGTAAATAACGAGGGATTTGTTATGTTATGACGTCATTGTACACGTTTTAACGTCACTTTAATTGACATGGCTGACACGGGAAATGCCGTATTACGATATCACAACACGTTATTAAATGGGCCGCGGTTTTATGATAGAAAATGAGGTAGTATAATAAGACTCGGTTGAATAACAAGCTGAGGTTCGTATTTTTATACTGTATGTTTGTTGCCCTGAGGACTTGCTTGGAGGTTTCTGTCGTTGTATGTTTTTTTTCCTTACGAAAATGATTGAAGTAAATAGGTAACTATTATGTACGTTTGGAGAATTTAATACTAAGTTGATTTGTTGAAAACTGTTGTAAAGTGTGCCTCAGCACTCCTGTTGAGTTATATCGTACGATTTTATTTTTTAAATCTTAATATATAAACTTTATTTGCAAATATATTATTATTTACCTTATAATAAAGCTGACATCATAATAATCCAACGTATGGCGTATTTAATAATCAATATAATATTTATTGCATCCTATAACGTGAACTTCTTTTATTTATTAATTTTTTACAAATTAATTAATGTAAATATTAATTATTGTTATTTAAATATTGATTATTGTTGTCTTTAACAGTTATTATTGATTCGATTGAATTATTTATTTATTGCTGATGTTAATTGTCAACTAGTGTTTATTTTTATTAATTGTTAATGTTACTTGTATGGAATTAAATAAAGCTTATTCATTCATTCATTCATAACATGAACTTGAATATGTTTATAAGAACATGGTCATAATTATCCCGCATTTCGCCAGTTTTGTTTAAGTCTCATGTAATAGGGGGCGAGCCTATTGCCGTAAACTGGGCGCAAATCCAGACTGCCTGGCTGCTACCGAGAAATGGCTGATAGAAACACCCAATTATACTATAATATTAACTGTTGCCCGCGACTTTGTTCGCGTGGTAATTTTTATGTGTATGAGTGAGGAAAAAAAGATAGCCTATGTCCTTTCCCAGGATATAATCTATCTCCTCACCAAATTTTATAATGATCCGATTAGCTGTTTAGTCGTGAAACGGTAACAAACAAACAGAGTTACTTTCGCATTTATAATATTAGTATGGATTTGGTTTTACATTACATTTTCTATAACACCAATTACAAAACACAACTGACAAAAATAGTTGTAAAGCATAACTGGAAGGCGCAGTAAGCGAAGTGCTGTTAACAAGAAAATGTCAGGCAACAAAGCAACTCGGCCTGACACGTCAGGGACGCGGCGTGATTGCACCGCGCTGTCTCGACGCCCTGAGATATTAGACTTGCACTGTCTCTGCGCAGTTGCTTGTAAACATTGAGTTAGATGGCTGGAAATGGCGACTAATTTAGTCAGGGATTTCGTGGTGGGCTGTGGTGTCAACGGTAATGGCTAATGACTATTTAGTCAGAGTGTCGCCTTATTGTTGTTGCGTGTTTATGTGTCTATTATATACATATTATATCGCTCATTTGCGACAAGGATAACTTAACTCAAAAATTTAGATTTTTCGATGTTGTTTGTAGTTCATATAAAATTAAAGAAAGTAAGTATTAAATTAGGTAGGTAATAAAATCCGTAAAATAAACCTTTCATCTTTTGATAAGAGGTTCCTATGCCAAAAAAATATTGGCAATACAGGTATTGAAAATATATTTAGTCTAACTTAAAAAACGCTTCCTGTATATCTTATTTTTCGAGTTATGTCATTATTCTCTCAAACAAGCGATATATATAACCTAAGATGATTTAATATTGCCCTGTTTCTGTTAAATTATAAAATAATTAATTGGGTGCATTCTGAAAGTTGGCAACAAAGTTAATTCATTATTTCGTTGATTTAGAAATTAAACATTGATTTGATTACTAAATAAAATAACGAAGTGTATGGACATCTCTATGTTTTGAGTTTATTTGCTTTTTACACAAGATATAATGCTTTGTTTCAATTTGATACTAATTTTTTACGTAGACTTAACCTGAAGGATTTAGAGAATATATCAACGCAAGTTGAGCTTAAAAGGAATCCAATGTGTTAGTTCAAATTGATCACAGACTAGATTTTCAGAATTTCCAAAATTTCCGTAGCAGGGTATATGCAATTAAAATCAAATAACACTAAACGTGTATATTTACCATGTTTACTATTTATTTTGAGTTCATCTGTGATAATGGTGCAAACAAAACAAATAGTAATTATGGTAAATATCCCGTTTTCAATGTTAATGATAGTATTAGTGTCCAAATCAGTTTAAAAACTTATAAAATCAAACGATATGAATTAATAACAAATTATGAGCCAAATCAATTCATAACTGGCGAAATGTGAGTGTACTATTAGGTACACCTCTGTCTAACCCTTTGGGGATTACAGGCGTGATGTTATGTTATGTTACGAATTCAATTAATTTATTTATTTGTTTATTTAAGGGAAAAAAAACAGTAGCACAATAAAAATAAGTCACAATGTCTTAAATATTACATTTTAAAACAATTGTGCTAGCTAGTAACAACACAAATACAATTAAGTAGTACATCTAGTCAGTTTAAACATCCTGGTCAAAACTTTTGAGTTCGAGATTGTTTCCCGTCTCCTTCTAGCAGGTTATTAATGTAGTTTTAAAATGTGCACTCCAAATGACTTTATCTAAGTTAAAACCGTGGTTAAAGCTTGTCTTTGTGCTTCTGACGGACCCATTTAACTCAATTCATGAAGAATTAAAAGATTCTTGAATGTGTCATGATTTTGTGCAAGAACTTTGTTGGTAGACTTGGAGATTTACATTCGTATTTAGTATAGTTAGTTTTGTTTGTTGAGGAGCTCGCGACTAAATAGTAACAGCCGCTTGGGTCGTCCGTGGATGGGTGACCACCCATTACATACCGAGTTTACTCCGTGCCTGGGAAAGCGTGTTAAGCCGTTGGTCTCGGGTGTCATTTGTAGATCTTTGACAGTCGTTATAAGTAGTCAGTGACCCGAATGTCATTGACGACCAGTCTTACCAAGGGGTATCGTATTACCCGGTACTAACTTGGCTGTGGAGATCATATAAGCAGTCGCTCCATGTAAAATACTGGTATTCAGCTACATGCGGTTAGACTGGAAGCCAGCATTGTTGGGAAAAGGCTAAGCAGATGACTATGATGAGTTTTGTTTGGTTATGTATGTTTTTTTTTATCGTTACTTCTACTCACACATTACATTACGACAGTATATCCCCGAAGGGTTAGGCAGATGTGTACTTATATTTGTAGTTAAGCCACATTTCACCAGTTATATTTAATCTCGAGGAATAGGGGTGAACCGATCGCATGGGTCATTAAAACATAATTATGTAAATAAGTAAAAAGAGTCTAATTCAGGTAGGTAAAGTACAGCTTTATCAGCCTTTAATTTTAAGCATATAATCTTGTGGAAAATTAAAGCGATATAATTACTCACTGAAATTGTGATTTTAAAATAAAGCACAATTTTGGTCACGCTAGTGCACGTTGATTAGCAACATGGTTGAGCATGAAAAAATTACGGACATGACTCCAGTAAATAGAACTTTACAGATAACGTACTGAAATATCTCTCAACGTCCGGTGACGAAGTCGGTCGGAAATCTCTCTACCAATTTTGTTAAAACCTTTGGATTCATCATCTTCCTGTCCTCATCCCTATTTGGGGTTGGCGCAACACATTTTCTTCTTCCCCTGTCCGACGTCACGGCATCATTTACTCCTTTCTTTTTCATATCATTCATCCATACATCTATACTAAAAAGTATAGATATATCGATACTAAAAAAATAGAAGTCCAATCTTTTCTTTTTGATAAAACATTTAGATTGTAATTGAATAAATGTGTCTTAAAGCATTTTCAAAGCAAAGATATAAAAATGAAATTCTTCAAATTATGATGCAGTATTTATCAACAAATTAATCTACGAAACTTCTATTTGCTTATGATTTTCCCAGAAAGTTTAGGAAATTGTACTTCCTACAAATACTAGAAGAACTTACTTTGAATTTATAATGTGTTTTAGTAACTACCGGAAAGCTGCGTTAGAAATTCGTGCATGTTAAATCTCATAACTAAAACTAAGTACTTTTAAATAATTAATTTGTTGGGTATTCAAGTAAGTGCAACAATATGCACCTGATAACTTTTCCCTATAATCTAACAACTGATGTAATCTACGAAGGGATAAGCAGAAGTGTACCTAATAGTACACCTACATTTCGCCAGTTATGTTTAAGTCCCATGTAATAGGGGACGAGCCTATTGTCTATGACAGTAACTTACCTTATAAATATTAAAAAATGACTTTCAAATTGCCGTAATGGCCATTAAAATAATCCAACAAGGCTTTAAGTTAAAATGGATGCAAAAAAAATATGTAAAAATAAACCATCCTTTATACACTCGACATTCTCCGCCAAATTTTCCCTTCCCTTAAGCAAAATTTATGAGCAAATATTTTGAAAGTCTATACATTAGTTAATGAATGCAGCTCCTGGCAATGTGTACGCAACGTCTTCTGTGTCCCTATTCTGTATACTGCCATCTTAGTTTGTAATTTTAATATTTATTAATAATTATAGCAATTCAACAACTTACTCTCTAAAACATTAAAACATACATAAACGTAAATCACAAAAAAATTGTGTGGTGTACTTGGTATATTAAATTAAGTTCTTTCTTTGTTTAATATTTTTTTTAGATTTTCGCTAAGTATATCATGTCTTAATTAAAACCTCATCACGTGTTGCTCTGAGTCTGTAGTTCATTATCTCTAAAAAAACATCTTGTTATGTTTAATTTTATTTTAGTGACTTAGATACTCTCACCAATTTTTTTTTTCAGCAAAGTGATTTCAGTAATGGTATTTCATTTTTTTACTTCTAGTATCTCATTAAATTCTCAGAAAATAATCGTTTTCGTCGGCCACAAGACCTACTTTATCAAGAATTGTTGTTTAAGAAAACCACTTAGATAGGTACTCCTTGTACGGTACGTTAAAATAATATCATAATAATTTATTTACCTTGAAACGCTGAACACAAATGTTTCGTAAAAGATTTTTTTTAGTACTCGAATTACGTTGTCCACAAAACATTTTCTTATAATAATATCACAACAACTTTACCTTGAAATACGTAGTAAGTACGTAAGTACTCTGAGTACGCAGTCTGTCACAGAATAAGGACACTGTTATAATGGATGGCATCAAGACAGTCACTTGACGCACCCCTGCAATACCATTATAGAGCCTTCTTTCCGTCGCCCTCTTTGGAATAACGATAATTCGTTTATATAATACCTATCTCTTGTATTATAAACGACTATAAATTTTTACTTCATTTATAATATTAACCTTTTAGACAAAATAAATTTGCACAGAGCTTAAATTAGCGGGGTATTTTAGCGCAGTATGATTAAGTTAAAAGAGGGGTATTCTTTTTTGAAGTATGCATCCCTGATTTATGGAGTTTTTCAATTAGTTTTTGTATGCATCGTTAGGCTAATTTCCTGTAAAAAAGAGATAAATTATCTTAGTCTTATTTATAAGGGTGTAGAGATTTATTGCTTACCTAATACTGCATTTTTTTTTATAATGTTAGTAACACAAAACGAATTTGATACCCAATTAAGACGCTACGGAAAGTACATTAAACATAGTTTTTTTTATATTTTATAGAAAGGCATATTATACTAATCTTCTAATAACATAGTTATATTATAAACTTATAATATAACTATATTATAATTTGGTTATACTTTGTTTTATTTTGTTTTTTTTTTTTAAATTTTTTATCGGGAGCTCAAAATAATGAACAACCACGAAAGATACCCCGTAAGTGACAGTATAAGTGTAGGTGTAAACCGTGAAAGCTTAAAACAGTGTTTGAATTATACCATAATCTAAAAATAAAAAGCACAGAAAATTGCTTTGAAATATCATACAATAACGTCCAAACAAAGAAAAACAATTAAGAAATTAAAAACAAAAGAAAAGAAAAATTTCAAATACGAAGGAATCCCATAAACAGTCGTGTTGTGCTGCAATCATATTTTTATTTTTTTACCGTATGTTTTAACGAGGCTCGCATGTTAATGAATGTATTTAACGCAGTTATGTATTTATTTACTCGCATTTTCTTCAGTACTTTCAGTATGGTGGTGACCTAAAATGTTGAATACGAGCGAGTGCAGCAGGGAATTCTGCCGCTAGAATAACTACTGTTTTGTAGACGAGCGTTTTTTTTTTGAAACTTTTCTTAATAAGGTTAAACTCAAAAATCAAAATACAACATTTATTTCAAATAGACCTGTGACAGGCACTTTTGTTTAGTCAAAAATAAGCTACCTACAGTCCAGCCACAAGCATAATAACTGTGAACGGACTGTAGTTGCCCATTCCAAAATCGTAGATCTCATGGAGAAGAATGGAAAAAGTCCATGGACATTTTTTCAAATCAAGTTGGATATTACATAGTCCGTTAGTATTCACATTTTATGTTGATTTCTCTGTACACTTTTAATTGTTTTTCTTTGCCTCTACCAGTAAAATTTATTTATTTATGTACACAAAAAACACAGAAAAATAACATATACAATTTGATTAAAAAGATCAGCTGTACACTTCCTGTCTAGCCACAGAGTTCATAGAACACGTCGTCGCGCTTTCCGTTCGATACATCGGTTTTGCCACGGTAACGCTACATTGCGTATTAGGAAATAAAAGAAATCAAATTTATTGGATTCCCATAACATTCCTAATAATTTCTTGTACCGGTCATCTTAGTATGGTATACTGAATTCACCCCATCAGTTTGGGAAGGCTGTCCCTAACACCCTGTATATCTTTTATAAAGCCAATCCAAATAATTTGAATCCGTTGATGACCATTAATGTATTCAAAAACACTGAAGTAATCAGAACGCCTCACTAACCAAACAAGGTAGATTCTGCCGAAAGGCAATCACCATAATTTGATATTAAGTGTACTATTATTTTAAATACAACTGCGAACGCAATTTCGCCATCAGTTTAAGCCCATAAAAGAAACATAAACCTTAATAATAACTGGGTGTACTAAGCATGGTGGTAGATCAGATAGGTAGCTAACCTATCAGTTTACTTTGGTACGTGAGAACACCGCTCTAGGGTGTGATTATCCAGCAATTAACGTATGTGGGTATATTTTAAAATTGTCATTACCTGCATTATATCCTCGGCCTACGATTTTCCCAGCATTGTGAGAGCGTTGTTCGATGAACATGTTACAGGCTTCCTTATAACCGTGGGTTCCATGGTTTCTGTTCATAAAATATGGAAGAGAAAAGGTAATTAGTGTTCAGGCAGTGAAGAAAGAAAGATAATAACTTTATCTATGCCTAGGCGCAACATAAATTAAACTAGATTATCTCGGATATTATGTATGATGCATTAAAATAAAACTACACAAAAAAAAAAACAAACATAATGGAAAGAAAGTAGTAAGTGTCATAATATCCGAGAAAAATTGATTTCGTTCAGCATAATGCTGCGACTCATGTGAGAAACTCGACGTTGCGTTGACTTGATGACTTTTCGTAGGACATTGAGGCACCGCCATTGACTGAAAGAAAAATAGCTGCCGAGATTTATTTTCATTATTATTGGGTTTAAATCAAACAAAATCCAAATAATCCATAGATCCCTCATCCATTTTCAGTTCAAGACAATAAACAATTAAACAAACATAAGATAAAAGATAAAGATTTATTTTCTCACCGCAATGTACAGTACAATGTACAGTACATTATTAGGGTTCGTGAACAATAAAAAGTTTTATTATACTTGGGAGATTATTGCCTAAGCTAGATGAAATTCCTGTTTTTCAGGACACCAGGTCTCCACCCCTTCGGAAGCACATTTAAACAGAATTATTTATTTATTTATTAAAACTTTATGCGCAAGTATAAAACTCTACAAAGGCGGACTTAATGCCTTGGGCAATTATGCACTCACTAAAAACGTCACCATAATTATAACAGTAACAAAACGCATTTTCCAATAAAAATAATAAAAAGTCTAATAATCCAACGTGGCAATGCTGCCAGCCTTCTGGGCACTTTTCCTGTTGATAGCGTGGACGAATTTTTAGACGCCCTCTAACAGTTTTGATACTTTTGCATATTAATTTTTTCTTACTATTATAGATTTGTAGTTTGCATATAATGTAAATATTCACTTGTTTTCATTAAATAAATGCACTATTTGGACGACATTAATAAATTCCAATAAATTTTCCAATTTCAAATCGTCTTAAACGCCCGTTTACACAGTGCTGTAAGCGTCAAGACATGTTTTTTGTAATCCAGATTAGGTTGAGGAAGAATAACGGCAGAGCCCGGTCAAAAGGAAACGTAAACAAGGACTTAACTGGTAAATGCGCCGTTTACAGATGATATATTTTAGCTTTTTACTGGGCCTTTAAAATAGCCTTAATTAACGCCGCCGTTTTAAATTTTGTTGCTGACTGTATTTTTGGTTGTTTACAGATTTTGTTGTATCTATGGTAATTAGTGATGTTTAGATTTTGTGTTGTGGATTTTGGGTCATGTTATTCGTGAATTATTTTGTTATAAAATAATTTTATTAATTAATTACACGTAACTCTTTATAACTCCTGACACAGTTTGAAAATTTCAGCTTGTCGTGCATTTGTCACGTTTTCAATTTGAGTTCTCATTTGGGACGAATTCACAACTCATTAGATTGCCTTTTTTGTTAGTTTCTGCAGCAACATGTGTTTCACTAATTGTTTAGAAAAACCACGAAATCAAAATAAACAAAAAATATTTGAAGAGCATCAATAAAACGCTAAGTTACACAGCAGAATACATTCAATTTTTTACGACCACATAGAACTAAATACATTTGATTTTTACATGCATCCGATCCGACAAACAAACCGATCAATGTCAAAAAATCGCGTGATAACTACCCTAACCCTGCAAACGCTACCGAATATTTTGGATACACAAGTAACGTTACAAAAAAAAAAAATGTCAGTCGTTGAACTCGATCCTATAAATTTTGTCACCTCGTTACAAATAACTATGCACTCGCATGATCAAGCGACATTATTGAGCCTGCACAGAAATCGTAGTGGTTTATGAATGTTATATTCACATTACTTAGTGTTATTGTGGATTCTAACACGCGATGCCAACTTGCCCTTTGATTAAGTATTTTGAGTTTTGCAACTAATAATGTAAGGAAGTTTCTGTTTTTTGAGTTATATGGACGATGTACGAAGTGTTCAGTAGTGCATAAATCTCAGTCTCAAGACATAAAGTTGTTGGAAAACATATAACAACTGTGTGTTTTCTTGTTTGACTATAAGTTGCACAAAACATTCCCAACTATGTAAGAGTCGAGTTCCAATGTCACCTGATGCAGCTGAATACCAGTATTTTACATGGAGCGACTGCCTATCTAACCAACCCAGTTAGTACTGGGTAATACGATACCGCTTGGTAAGACTGGTTGTCAGAATTTTGGGCCCCTGACTGACCGTATAACACCTGTCAAAGATCTACAAATGACGGCCGGGACCAACGGCTTAACGTGCTTTCCGAGGCACGGAGGAAACCTAGTATGTAATGGGTGGTCACTCATCCACGGACCAACCTAGACAAGCGCGACTTAACTTGAAGATCAACCTCAGCAGCTGTGAATATTTAGCCACAAGCTCCTTTAGTTGCACAAAACATTATGCCAAGTTAATAAAAAACTTGCATCAGCTTTGTAGATATTCTTTCAGTAAGCAAATTCACACCTCCACATTTCCTCAGACTTTCTCATCACCATGACAAACAAAAAACTTCAACACAAAACAGCAACAGCAGTTTTCCTTTTAAAATCAACCCTCTAAATACGACAGCCGTTTTCCATCATACCACGTAACGCATATAATCACGTTACAGCAAATAATGCGGTATCCTTTCACATTCTGACGGGGCTAATGACGTTGAAAAATAAGCCTGGCTTAGCCGATGCAAGCGGTACACGGGTTAATATAGTGGGGTGCCGTACTGATATATCGTACGTCATATTTTTGACGTTATTACAGTATGTAACGTAAAAGTAACGATGACTTTTTATTTTGTACGAGTTGTTTTTGGATTATCGCTGAAGGTAAATGGAAAGTGCTGAACATGCATAGCGAGGTGATTTATTGATACATCGGTTTGGTGCATATTATGAAATGAGGGGAAATTCGTGAAAAATATTGTTGGTAGACACCATTATTTCTACAGTAATAACATAACATAACATCTCGCCTGCAATCCCCGATAGGTTAGACAGAGGTGCACCTAATAGTATACCCACATGTCGCCAGTTATATTTAAGTCCCACTTAGTAGAGGGCGCGATTCCAGACTCAGTGGCTGCTACTGAGAAATTCCTGATGTAAAAACCCAATATCTCTTTGCCCGACTCGGGAATCGAACTCAGGACCTCTTGCTCAGCAGTCGTGCTTGCGACCACTAGACCAACGAGGCATATTTTGAAATGAGGGAAAAAGTGCGAATAATGGTGTCTCATTATTTCTACAGTAACATACTAGTAGATATAAAGGAAGCACTATTCGAAGCGAACCCGACAACACTAAAAAACGAATTTTATGATGCTTTTGGTCATCTACACGAAAAAATATCATGAAAATTCAACAACCTTTTAATTTAATAAAAAGGCTCTTTAAATATGGTAACTTATTACGTCATTCTTTTTTAATCCATTACTTTATTCACTGTTCCCTACAAAAATAAATGAGTATGAGACAATATTGGCACTATGCGAAAAATCCCAATTAATTTAAAGCTTTCCTGCCACTTCAGCCACGAGAAACTGGCAATTTCCATCACTAAAGTGACATATTCAATCACTAACTATGAAATTTTACTTCACTGAACTGCGTATAAAAAAATATTAATAGTTTAAAAACCGTTCGGGCACGTATCAGTGTTTATATACAGCAGTAAATATTTTGTATTTTAAGCCCAATTCCGATATGGAACTCACGAGCGCGAGCGTTCGCACACACTTTGTATGTATAACAGAAAGATACAGAAGGTTGGCTATATCATAAATGTAGAATGAGCGAAAACAGGCTCGCACATATTGACGCTGGGAATTAGAAATGTCGTAAGAGTCATCGGCCGTGCTGGATTTTCAAATTTGCGCAATGAGCCAAACTTTGCATTTTATCTAACAGCGCACTCAATGACCCCCTATCCCGACATTGACTACGGATACAGACATGCGATGCATAGCAACCGTACGTTGATCACTTTTGGATCTTACAGCATTCATTTCGATGGTTAGGTACTTCATATACTTGAAGAGCTCGAGGTTCGGGCTTAAAGTTTTGATCGATTGAGGAACGGTTTCAAGCCAGCGATCACAACCGATTGCCAGTCACGAGACGCGAGAGCACTTGCTTTGCGTGAAGCACGACCGTACTGTACGAGTATACTTCGTTTTCTCTCTTTGTACAGAGTTTACCTTCTGTTCCTGTCTATTTTGTATTGAATATATGAAAAGCTCTTGCACGCGATTGTACTTCGTTAGAGGATTCATCTGTTAATATAAATCTGTTAGAGATTATGTCCATGTGAGATGTTTATCACAAATTATGAAGCAGAGTGGGCGTTTTTGCTAGTTAGGATTTTAGTGCTTGCTGGCTGTGGGAATTATAAGGGGTGGGTTGGGTACCTACCTAAGATGATGATTATCATTCTACAACAAGAATTTAAAAAAAACCTTTTGAAAAAAATTACTTTTTTGCAACATTTTCAGAATAAAATAAAGATAATATGAAATCCAATTCAAGCCAGAAAAAAACAAAGCAATGAGTAGACTTTGTCTACGTTATTTTATTAGAAATACACTTTTGCTTAAAAAATATTGTTAAAACCAAAATATATTTTGGATTTACACAATGTGACACTGAAAGAACCTACTTATGTAGATAATACGGGTGCAATGTCTTATCATTGTCTGCCCACTGAATTCAAATACAATTTCTCTGAGCACTAACAAAACCCTCTCTTATTGTTATTCTTAACAACGCGATACAAAACGAAATTACTTTATACACTCCAATAATAATAGAAAATCACAACTTTGTAGGAGTAAATAAAAAAGCTTTGTAAAGAAGTGCACTCACGAGTTAGATGCATTATCAGCATTTGTTCTCGTTGTTTCGATCTTCACTCAGAGCAGATAAGTGATCCAGTGGCTGTATTCTGTAAAACGTTTCGAAAATGCTGTAGTATCGCGAAATTTTTGGATTAAAAATACTAATTGCTTGATTGATTTATCAGCGCTTTAGGATGTTATCAGCGTGAAGGAAAGTCTATATTTTTTTACTTATTTAGGGTGACTGGTAATTAGTGACCGATAATTAAACACGTGACTGTACTCATGATAACAAACAACTTTTATCTTTTATCACAATAACACAACAGCTGTATGAAATTCGGCGCGCATGTGACCTATCAGCTCTGTAATGCTCCGCTGTTGTGTTATTGTGAGAAAAGTGAATGAGTATTAAAAAAAATTTTTCTTTGCGAAAGTTGTTTGTTATCCTGAGTACAACCACGTTTTCAAGTATCGGTCACTAATTACCAGTCACCCTATATAATACAACTTTATGATTGTGTGAGTGTGAATGTGGATGGATGTGATGGTAGAGGAAGACCAAAGAAGATAAGTGCAGGAGGATGATGAATGATAATATAATACTCTTTTACTGGAACAGACTACAAAATTCTACTACTGCCAAAGCAAGTAGGTATACCCAAGTTTAGATTCATCAAATTCATATGATTTTTAAGCCTGGTGCATGTGCGTGTGCAATGTTGATAAAGAAAGATTCGTGACATGAATTTTAAGATACCTACACGTATTAAATTATTTGATAGTGAAAAGAAAACAAAAATATCTCGCGAACAGAATACAGACACAGATGTAACGCGATTTTGCGGATTTCGCTACTTGCTGTCCTAAAGGACACTCGAAAACTGCCAAGTTTAGTCTGAAACTAAAAGAAACAGCTACATACATAAAATATACAGTTAGAGGCTAAAGGTTGGATTGAAACAAGAACGGTTCCTGTTACATATAGCCTAAGTTACCTCTGTGTGAGTTTGTTCAACATTATTACCTTTTACGATCCACGTGTATGTTGATACTTTATTTTAATACCGTACCGTAGATAAGTGAAAACATGAAATAGGTCATGAACGTAAAACATACGTGATGAGAAATAAATGACGGTTGCCCAAGAGAGGTTATTGTGTCAATAAGCATTTGACAGACAGCGATATAAACAAATATATTTACGTCAAAAAAACCTTTATTAGGAGTTTTCATGATCAAATGGTTGGTAGGTGCATTCATAGATTCCATTCACATTGTCAATCGCCCAGATCCGGATCAACAATTTGTAAACGGCGTAAACAATTGCAACAATGTAAACATTTGCAGTGTGGGAAACTCGGTTGCAACGAGTGCGCCAATTGAGCAATAAAACACAATAACCACCGAAGTGTTTCATAGAAAAAAAATGAACTTCTTTTTTCAAACAAAATTTGGCCACTAACAAAAAGAGAGCTTGATATCAATGTTGCGTCCAACAGTTCGGACGCGACGAAAGCGTAGGAATTAATGACGCTAATAAAATAAATGTGCGACATTCGTTTACACGTCCCAGTGTTTATGTCTCATTTAAGACGACATATACTTTTACAGCCACGTCGTAAAAAGTCCCATGTGGCGTGCTTTATCAAGCGGGACTTAAGAAGCCAATTCTTACCCAGAGGCCTCTAATGACTCGGAAATGACCGACAAAGTGAATTCTGTTGTGTTTTATTTTAAGTTACGATTTCATTTTATGTCGTATCGGTGCAGTACGAGTTTCAAAATCGATTCGAAAGATTTGAGCTCTATATTTTTGGGGTAATAGGTTGAACCACTCTGGATTTGAATATTTCTCCAGTTGTTTGGGAGTTTATGTCTTAATAAACCTTTATTTTGAGCTGTGGGTGTAGAAAGAAATATTGTAGGAGTGAGTAAATTAGAAGAAAACCGGTAGTATCGAGATTTGAAAGATTCTATTGAGATTAAACTATGATAACTGAAGTTCGAATAACTTTTAATTTTAATCAGCCACTCTTTGTATATAGATAAATGTTTCATCACGTCAATATAAAAAATCTTCTTATATTACTATCTTCCACGATAGATAGCTTCGGTATTGGAGAAAAAACTACATATTCATAGGTGAGACCACACACCCAATCAAAAAGAGAATGCCCAAAGATTCTGTCCCAATGCTCTCTTACCAAATCTGAGTCCTACATCTAACGCTGTCAACGTCCCCACAAATCAAGAGTTTCCAAACGTGCCACAATAAATACATTCAGCGATAAAAAAAGAACCGACCAATGATTTATTTCATACAATTAGTGCGATTTAAGAGAATCACAGTTGTATTAACGAGCGAAATCATCTATTATAATAGTCGTAAATACATCGTCGGACTATGGACGAATGTTGTAAGTGAAAGAAGAAGAAAAAGACCGCCCTCTGGCGTCCAAGGAATTAAATTATGAGTCGGTATTCTGCTCTTTGTATAATGAGTCACTAGGATGGGTCTCGAATTAATAATCTTTAGAGTTGGCAAATCTTTTTTGCAAGCATTGAAAATAAATGCACTTTTCTGGAACTTAGGGTATTCCTCAAAGCGCAACTATTTTTAAGCGCAACCAACTAAGCGCAACTAAATTATTCCTCAAAGCGCAACCATGATGAAAAATATCGTTAATGAATCCATAATACCCACCTCTATTTTTCTAATAGTTGCGCTTTGAGGATTACCCCGGAACATGGGTTATTTCGAAATAGGGTGTTGAGGTTCATTCCTTTTAGGAAAAAGCTTATTCCAAACTGTTTGTTACTAGGAGTCTATTGCGATTGTTTGTTTGGAAACTAAAAGTTTAATCCAATAATTTATACAAGGTGTAAACGCATCCTTCACGAAGCCTTTTTTGAGGTGAAAAATCACGGTTTACGGTAAGACTCAATGTAACGCACTAAACATTGTGCTGATGATTGCATTGAATGGTACATGGGCCATGGAGGATTAAAGGTTAAAGTAAAGTTACAACATGAAGAAAGTGTATTTTAAAAAAAACGTGTGAAAAAGTTGGAACTTTGACCTTCAATATCTCCGTAACCAGAAGGTTTCCCAGGTATGGTCGAGAACAAAAAAGTGATTGGAATGACAGGAAAAACAATCGCCTTTCGCTTTTGTTAAGGGTCTTTTCACACCCTTTATAACATAAATAGGCTTAATTATTTTGTGTGTTTGAGAAGTATAGTGTACCGTAGAGAAACCAAACCACTTGCGCACATTCATCAACAAAGTAAATCATAATACAAATTACAGTTTCAGCCTATGTTCAAGAAAACGTTCTCCACTGATTACACCTCCCTCATTTCATATGCCCAAGACTTAGCGCAGGCAGCTAACACAAAACATTATGCAAAAGGAAACAAATTAGAACAGAAAAAAAAACAAAACGAAACTTTGAATTTATGGAGGTTGAATGTGAAACGACAAACGATGCAATAAATAACGTTGGTATACTTTACGTGATTTCGTAACCAAGTGAAATTTTTAACAGAACAGAAAAGCCAACTAATGGCACTTAATTCGAGCCCTAATGTCGCGTTTATTGTGATGAGTAGAAAGGGAGAGCGAATGAACAGCAAGTACGTAACTGTTATTGACATTATTTTTGATGTTACCGTCACGAGCCAGAGAATGGCTCCTTTTGCAGATTAGTGCTCAGTGGCGCGAAAATGTTGAAATGAGTTTGCGAGTTTAAATCGGGTTTATGGACGCTTACCGTCTTGATAAATTAGGTGCTTGGATCATAAAATTTTTATTCGTTTTCATATTATGTTTTAATTATGATGGCGGAAGAAAGATGTTTTGTTTCTGTTCCCTAAAAAATTTCTTAATGACTTCAGTGTCGTTTTTTCTATAAAATATCGAACTAGAAAAAAGGCAAATATGAATAAAAATGTTGAAGTTCTCATTTCCCATAAACAAAGTACCAGAAAGTTAGGCTGAACACAAATAGTAAGAGGAAATAATTGACAAAGGGCTAAACATAAAGTACATGTGCCAGATAGTACTCTGTGTCAAACACGTTGCACAACCGGCTCATTGTGCGTGTTCTCAACTTGTTACCACACGAGTGTAGTAATAGGTTCCACACAAAAAGCGCGTGCCACAAAAAATCACATTACACGGAACAAACGATACTAATTCGAAACAGATACACATCACATCCAATTTCACTACTACCACTTATCACCATATTACGAAACAGGTAGCACCAATAAAAGACCCTTGAATTATGCAACAAAGCATTACGAAAGGGTGGAAGTAAGCAAGGAAAACAATGAACTAAACACACACTGGATCGTGCCGTGTGAAACTTAGTGCAAAATGTTGGTTTATCGAAGCATCTAATCGGATTCATGGCGTGCACCGCATTGATATTGCACGATGTTACTTGTAAGAAACTATTGCGAAATTTACTATTGTTTCCATACGATTTTGTTGCGTGATAATATTGAATGTTCCTTTTTTTGTTTACTCAAGTATTTTGCATACAATTATGCGGGTTCTGGTATCATGGAATCGTTTTAATTTTTTGATAGTCATCTTGGGTGCGTAGTATCTGGGTCTCTCACATTACAATTGTATAATGCTTTTCATTTGGATTTTCACACTCCGATTCTTCATTTTTGTAAGTAATCTATGTAATCAATCATTGTGATTTAGTATCATCGTTTTCTCTTTCATCATCGTTATATATAACTCATGTGGAAAAATCATTTAGATGTTCGAAATTCGTATTTTTTTTTGTAATGTTTTTTAGTTCTATCTGCAGTAGAACCTGTTTTTGTAATAAAAACATGTAATATTTAATTAAAAGTTTCGAAAAAACCGACTACAAATTGTATTATGTACATATACATATATATTTGTAATCTCCTTTTAATTTCCTTAATTTTGATACCCTACTCGATGCATGAAAACCATCCAGCCGTTTGAAAGATACAAGGTTATAAATAAATTTACAAACATACAAGATACGCGCGAAAAACATAACCCTTCCTTGGCAGTCGGGTAAAAAGTAAAAATAACTGGGCAGCATCTGTACTATCTTCTTTTGACCACTTAACATTATTAGACGTAGACTGTCTTACTAGCCTATACTGTACAGTAAACAAAACCCTTAATACCAGTCCCAATTTCGTATTTTTTGTAACACAAAAACTGTGGATCAATACAGGGAGCTGAACAAAACAAAACACTACAATACCCACATTCGGCGTTGGCTAAAATAAACACTTATAATGACAGACCATTAACACTTACTGATGCATGTTTACTGGGGGGAATAAGTTCCTGTATGACAAACTAAATTATATTATGGGACACAGTGTTGTTTGAGATGGGGAATGTGTCAGGAACAAGATGTTGGTTCAGTTGTAAAATAAAATGAAAATAGAAAAAGCCTTTAATTCTATCATAAATACATAGTACTTATCATAAACTTGATTCATCGTAATTTTAATAAAAACATTATTAACATTACATTTTTAACAGTACATTCTTAACATTACAATCAATATTACATTATTAACATTATTTATTGGTTCAGTTACTAGGACCATAATGTAATTTGACAACCCAAATTCTCATTGTTAGAACACCTATTTAAAGGCTGGTCCT
The DNA here is from genome assembly GCA_905220335.1 of Noctua pronuba. Taxonomy (NCBI): domain Eukaryota; kingdom Metazoa; phylum Arthropoda; class Insecta; order Lepidoptera; family Noctuidae; genus Noctua; species Noctua pronuba. The sequence goes on from LR999902.1 coordinate 12,743,465, forward strand.
ATCAGTCAATCGAATGATAGCCCAAAGACAATGTTTGTAAGTCTCGCGTTGCATTGGCAGTCAAAGCAGTAGAGTTGGCATTATAGCTGACGTTTTTGCTTGGCTTTACCTTTGATTTTGCTGGGCCAACTCTTAAGTCAAAGGCAATCGCATCTATTCAAATACATACATACAAATAAATAAAATTGAAATGTATGTTTGTAATTTCAAAATATCAGTTTTTTACTGAGTGCTTTTGCAAGTATATATATGTATACGGTACTTATAATCAAAAATCAGTTTTAAAATTGTTTGTCTGTCTGTTTGTTCCGGCTTATCTCGAAAACGACTGGATCGATTTTGACGGCAGATAGCTGATGTTGCAAGGAGTAAATAAGACTACTTTTTTTAGTGTTCCTTCAAAAAAAAAACCCATTTAATTGTTGACAAAATCCGATTCAAATACGGAAGTAATATTTTTACAATTTCACGCGGATGAAGGTGGCGGGCAACAGCACCAAATACGATAAGAGCAATCAAGAACAATTTAAAACATCTCATAATATAACGTTTGTGGAAATTATACCATTCACTATAAGATTATACCGCTTTCTCATCAAAGAAATAGGCCTAATAGAGACGGTACGTAACGATCTTAACACGTATGTTGAATACATCAATTTATTTAATCGTGTATACTTTGCACTACTTGTATAAATGTACGCTGTATTGCGTGACTGTATGTATTAAGTTATTAGTCCACCACAGCAAATATCCCGCTAACCTCCAGTTTCCTAAAAATACAAAATTGGAGTACTCTATTTTTTAAAACATAAGGTTTAAATTTCAATGTTTTTGTGTTTACCAAGTTACTAATACATTCGGCAATGCACACACGTGTTGTTCCTGTTAATGAGATAATTCCTCCGGGGAAACGCTAGAAAATGGAATAAATATGGCGACCGAATTGCAAATGTAGTTATTTGTGTTATGGTGACTATTTCCTTGGCATGTTTGGGGTTTTAAGTAACCCTTTTATTTCCATTTTCATGTTCTATAGACTAAAAAATTCATTTATTGTTGGTTATAGATTTTTTTGGCGCTTGAATGTGATTAAAAGAGAAACAATGTTTACCAACATCACCAACTCACCACCTCGTGAGTTGGCGATGATGGTAAACATTGTTTCTCAATTTTTCAATCGTTGTTTTTTTACACAATGTTGTGAAGATAGTTCTAATTTTGGTCTCTCTCCTAAAGATTTTTCTTTATAATGATTTAATGAGAATAATAGTATATTATTTCTTGAATAGATATAAAGTATTAACATAAACAGAAACAAAAATATCAAAAATATTCTAAATATTCCGACGAGAAAAATAACCTAGTTAACAACAACACAACATCAACAACTTACCTAATAAATACGAGAAACTTTCCGTAATTAAAGAAAATAAGGAAAGGTTACTCTTAAAACATTCTTAACCTTTTCACCGCCATTGTCACATATACGCGACAAGCAAACGCGTGCCCTGTACGTCAAACGACACAAATATGTGAAAAAATTTGACATTGTTGCTTGGCGTGGAGGGCACGCGCGTGCGTTGCTGCTCTGGCGTTCAAAATGTTAATAAAAGCCCTAGTTAGTGTGTTTACAAATCTAGTATAAGCTGGCCTCGTATTCTGTTGAAACTCCGTACTAAGTAAGGCTAGCTCAAGGTCAAAGTTTTATGGCTTACTGTACCTATAACCATCTGTACCTTTCTTACTGTGTCTGGCATAATATCCCGCATAATGTGCATGCACGCATGCTTCCAAAAAGGCCAGAGCTCAGGGCTTACTGCACATCCAAGAAAAATGAAAATTACTAAGAATTTGTGAAGATGACAAAAAATAGCGTACGAAGCACGAAGAATATCCGCGGGAACTGTGTTTGTTATCAAACAAAAGGGATATCAGATACTTTTGTTTGGGCCAAACAAACCGGCATTGTAGACGTGGGAAAAAATAGCATGACGGAAAATCATGTAGTGACATTGTAACATGGACGATTTTCTCATGCCATAGACATAACAATTTTGTAATGGTTTGGATGAAATGCTGTAGATATTATGCAGAGATATCCAGGATCAGGTTAGATGATCTGAGAATAAAAAGGCCTGCATCTAGCATTAGTTTCGTTAATCTAGTGGTCACAAAAGTGACTGTTGTGCATGAGGTCCTGGGTTCAATTCCCAGGTCTGGCAAAGTGTTAATGGGGTTTTCCATCAGGAAAATCGCAGCAGCAGCCACGGAGCCTTTGTGCCCGGTTGATGGAAATACGCTCGCCCCTAATGAATGGGACTTAACATAACTGGCTAAATGTGCGTGTACTTACTATGCCTAACCCTTACAGGCGTGATGTTATGTTATGTAACGCAAATAAGGGAGAAAATGTAATCCTATTCAGCCAATCCTTGCCTTCACATCTTGGTCCAGTACAATTGTTGATTATCAAATTGTTTCACCTCAACGTTAAGGGCCGGAATCCACCGAAGCGGAGACGAGACGACAAGAGAGGAGATGTGTTTTAAACAACCAATATAATTTTGTTATTTACACTTCTCGTCTCCACTCACACAGCTTTAGTGGAAACGGTTGGGCAGAGAGGAGAGGAGATGTCTTGCCATTGTTTAGGCCAGCGGAGACGAGAAGAGACGAGAGCGGCGTACGGTGAGCGGTGTGCTGTGAGCGGCGTGCGGTGAGCGGTGTGCGGTGTGCTGTGAGCGGCGTGCCTCTGAGCGTACATCTCTTTTCCCCTCCGCTTTACACATCTACGCACAGCTTCGGTGGAAATATCCTAGCTCTTACGCATCAATTCTCCTCTCTGCTTCGCACATCTCAGCTCGTCTCATTTGGTAGAGTCTGGGCCTAAGGCCCGGACTCCATCAAAGCGGAGACGAGCGGAGCGGAGAGGAGACGTGCGGACACCGACCAATCACATTAATTTATATCTACATCGTGTTTCTCGCCTCTTCTGTGATTGGTTGAATCTTGCACATCTCCTCTCCGCTCCGCTCGTCTCCGCTTTGGTGGAAACCGGGCCTAACGCGACGCAAGGGAAGCTGTAACAGGTACTACGCAACATCTACGTGAGATCTACGAAGCGGCGCGGCATCTACGAAAGATCGATGTGGCGTCTACTAAGGGTCCACTCGGCGTCTTCGTTGGGTCCATGCGGCTTCTACGTGGGATTCATACGGCGTCTACATATTATTCACGCGTTGGCATCAGGCTGCATGTAATCTTACTAGTTTTAAAGAGAATATAAACTCAGTCAATCAGTGAAAAGGTAAATAGAAAGTAAAGAGCTCATACTATGTTGAGAGAGCTTTTAGTTGCAAAGTACTCAAGTGATTAACTGAATCGAGGGAGCTAGACTGGCTAAAAGTCGTAAATTGAATGATGAAGACGTTATGTAGACTTACCGTTATGTTTTATGAGTCTAGGCAATCAAGTTGAGATAAGTATTTTGCGTTACTTTGCTTACTTTTTTCGTATTATTAGGATTTTTTTAGGTGCATGTGGTCGATGTTGCCTTAAAAGTAAAAAGAAGACTTTACAATTTTCCTTTTTATGTTTTAATGATTGTAGTATTAATTGTGTGTTGTTTATTAAAACCGACCATAGTGACAAACTGTGGAGTATATAGGGTGACTGGTAATTAGAGACCTATACTTAAACACGTGATTATACTCATGATAACAAAAAACTTTCTCAAAAAACATTTTTTTATATCTACTCGTTCACTTTTATCCCAATAACACAACAGCCGTATGAAATTATCTCTACCTATCAACTGTTAGGCGCGTGATGCCGTTCTGTCTCATAGAACGGCGTCACGCGGCTAACAGCTGATAGGTCAAAGGCGCGAGCGCGCGGGAATTTCATACGTCTTTTGATTGGGATAAAAGTGAATGATTATTAAAAAAATCATTGGGAAAGTTGTTTGTTATCATGAGTACAATCACGTGTTTAAGTATCGGTCACTAATTGCCAGTCACCCTATATACATGAGCGCAAATACTTATTATTTAACTGCGTTTTAAGTTCCCGACGAAAATAGACGTAAACCTCCCAAACATTCTTACCGCACCAAAAATGAAAAACATAATAAAAAACCTTGTAATGTATTCGCTCAATGCTATCGTATTTCACACTTCCATTAGTACCCCCCATTTCGTCTGCTTATTTATTTGCTTTTCTTGCGTCCTTATTGCGATGGTTTAAGGTTTATTTTTGTTTGTTTTTATGCCGTGTATCAAATTATCAGTTAGGTGTTGGAGAGCTATTAGGCTGTCTGCAGTATTTGCTCCGAAATGCAGTTGATCCGCGGTTTAGGGTTGATTAGGGAGGTGGTGTTCGATAGAGGAAGCAAATTAGATTTGTCATCATATTGGTTATGAAATTGCTATAGGAAATGACAATGTTATTTGGTTAGGGGTATTAATGGCAGTCTGCAGTATAAAGGTATAGAATCAATGTAAACGGACACTGTGACGTTCAGGAAAGGGTAAATTTACAAGTTTGTTTTTAGGAATAATCTAATTCCCGTAAATATTGGCTGTAAGTATATGCTTTCATTATTAAATTTTATAAGCTTTTCGATGATCTTGGCGGATAGTTACAATTTACAAAATATAATTAAAATTGTATTATAATATTCATATTAGGGGTTAAAATATGAAATTGCCGATTTTTATGGACGATTTCGTGAAAAGTGTTATTTCCATACTAACATTTTTTTTTTCTTGGAAACTTCTGAACCGATTGCGTACCTATGATGCAATTGGAAACTATAGAGTGAAAAAAGATGCGCTGCACTGCGTATCTTAAATTCTCAAAACACAGTCTATGACAAAAATATACCTACTACATAGAAGTAGTGAAACCGAAGACACATTGAAACAGGTGTTTTGACACTAGTGTGTCAATGTACAATATACTAGTACGGTTTTTAAACTCTAAAAGGTACGTAATTTTACAATTAAAATGGAATTTGGAAAAAATATAACCATACGTCAAAGTTACAAACAGAACAAAATGTGAGAAAAAAACCGCAATTTCATAGTTAAAGACCAATTATTATGTTCTTGTGCTTTACCTTTTAAGAAGTTTTCTCTGATGAAAACATTACTTTTACGAGAAAAACAATCCCAAAATAGATTCTTGAGAAACCTGTCTAACCCAAGACTTTATTCTTGTAACACTCAAAAAAAGATCCCTAAAAACCTAGAAAATATGACGTAAGTACATTTACATACATCAGGTACTCAAAAAAATATTTCCCGTAACTCACTTACAGCAAAAAATGTCCTAACAATAATGGAACTAGAAAGAGACCCGAATTCGGGTCCCAAGATGCTTACCGAGGCATATGACGTCACGACATCACAATTAATTCCCAACCCTTTTCATATTCCCTTTCACGGCTAATGGTGCGTGGAAAAACTTCTCAAGTCATCGGGCTATGAGTTTATCATATCGCTGTGTTATTCGCGCGGTATTTTGGATATGATACTGTTGTATTTGATGTTAAGTTGTTTTGGGAGCTTTGACTTTTCTTTGCAATGTTTTTTTTCGTGTGTGTGATTTATTACTTTTAAGGAAACATATTTCAAGTATTTGCTGTTTTAGAATGAAGTGAAGCCCTAATTGTAAGTTAGTAATTCTGTTGGTCTTACGCCCAGTGTTCATAGAAAAATGCCCATTCTCCTTTTTGGAATGTGCGTTCTACCAAGGTTATTAAAAAGACTTGCTCAAAGAGTAATTCAAAGATTCTTTTTGAATGATTAAAAACTACTCTCAGCAGAAATAATTTTCACAATTAATTCCCAACCCTTTTCATAAAATATTCCTTTCAAGGTAAATGATGCGTGGAAAAACTTCTCAAGCCATCGGGCTATAAGTTTATCATATCGCTGTGTTATTCGCTCGGTATTTTGGATATGATACTGTTGTAGTTGATGTTAAGTTGTTTTGGGAGCTTTGGTTTTTCTTTGCGATGTTTTTTTTCGTGTGTATGATTTATTACTTTTAAGGAAACATATTTCAAGTATTTGCTGTTTTAGAATGAAGTGAAGCCCTAATTGTAAGTTAGTAATTATGTTGGTCTTATGCCCAGTGTTCATAGAAAAATGCCCATGCTCCTTTTTGGAAAGTGCGTCCTACCAAGGTTATTAAAAAGGCTTGCTAAAAAGGTAATCGAAAAGTTTTTTTTTGAATGATTAAAAACTACTCTCAGCTGAAATAATTTTCACAATTAATTCCCAACACTTTTCATATTCCTTTCAATGTAAATGGTGCGTGGAAAAACTTCTCAAGTCATCGGGCTATGAGTTTATCATATCGCTGTGTTATTCGCTCGGTATTTTGGATATGATACTGTTGTATTAGATGTTAAGTTGTTTTGGGAGCCTTGACTTTTCTTTGCGATGTTCTTTTTCGTGTGTGTGATTTATTACTTTTAAGGAAACATATTTCAAGTATTTGCTGTTTTAGAATGAAGTGAAGCCCTAATTTTAAGTTACTATTTGGCATAATATTACAATAATTCTGTTGGTCTTACGCCCAGTGTTCATAGAAAACTGCCTATGCTCCTTTTTGGAAAGTGCGTCCTATCAAGGTTATTAAAAAGACTTGCTCAAAGAGTAATTGAAAGATTTTTTTGAATAATTAAAAACTACTCTCAGCTGAAATAATTTTCATAATTAATTCCTAACCCTTTTCATATTCCTTTCAAGGTAAATGGTGCGTGGAAAAACTTCTCAAGTCATCGGGCTATGAGTTTATCATATCGCTGTGTTATTCGCTCGGTATTTTGGACATGATACTGTTGTATTTGATGTTAAGTTGTTTTGGGAGCTTTGACTTTTCTTTGCGATGATTTTTTTGTGTTATGATGTATTACTTTATTTTTAGTGAGCTGAAGAGAGTGTCTCTGGAATTATCGGAAATTGTTTCATAGATTCTGACACCTTTGATCCTGGGTCTCCTCTACATATTAACCTCTGTATTTTGGACATCATCATCATTCACAACCAGACTCCACCATTCACCCTGCTGGGTATAGGCCTCTCTTTGCTTGTGTTAATATCCACGTTCCTGTTCCAACATCATCTGTCTGCCCATCTCGCCGCCGGACATAGCCTACTACCTAACCTAACAGAATTCAATCACACACTTCGATGCACAAAACAGCTTACAAGTGTTGCATCGTGTCGACACAGTGTCTTCTGCTGCACTAACAACAAACACACAACGACACAACACAACCTAATTGGTAACCATCGACGCGACGGCGTTTGCATAAGCCGGGAGGGTGCTAGCCAGCATTATTTTTGCACGTACTCAATTTCTCGCCTCACTGGGTGTCCCAGAGAATAGATATTAATTTACATGAATAAATAAAATTTGCATTAAGAGCGTCCGAGACGGGGAAGGCGCAAAGGAAACTGTTACTTGAGTCGCAAAGAGATAGATACAGAAGTTCTTCTCCACGCTATGAGCAAAATGACACATAGAAGAGCATACATTTATATCACGCCTGTAGTCCTCGAGAGATTACGCAGAGGTTTGCTTATATGTAGAACTCTAATATTTCGTCAGTTAAGTGCCATTTAATATGGGTCGAACCTGTTACCGCCAATCTAGACTTCGGTCTAGTATTTGGAAATTTTTGATAAAAAACCTCAGAATACTGTGCCCGCCAAACCACTGATCATGCTTAGAATGTCAAAAAAATCGCAAATGCAGTCACTCTTTAGGTACTACCGATGTCACTGTAGGTGGACCACTTTTGAATCTTATAACTTAAGGCTAAGGGTGAAAAGTAGCAAACCGTCAGTGAACTCGGTAGTACGTGAACCGTATTCATGTGTGCGTGCGTTTTCGCTCGTTGTGTGGAACAAACCTTCTGTGACTATCTATTTTGGGTTTGAGTGCAGCAAGCTTTTTCTCGCTTCATATTCTTATGGCATGCGTAAACATTCCGTGTGGGGTTACTGTTTACTTTACCGTGTTTGCTCGAACGTACGAAAATGGTGTTGCAGAAAGTTTTTTTTTGACATGTTTGCGCTAGTCAAATATTATTTTGAAGCGTAGATCTATTTCAGTATCTATTTCGAGTGAAACAATTCATGCAAAATGTTTTGATCCCTTATTGTCCCACTCCTGAGCAAAGACCTCCCCCCATTCCTTCCACTTATCACGATGGTGTGCTTCTTCTCGCTATTTCGCGAGGAAGCCATCCAAGATGTCCCGCCATCTTCTCTTCGGTCTACCGCGACTCCGTCTAGCTGTTTCAGGGCTCCAGCTTTTGCTCCTTTTTAGTGGTTATTTCTACGAATTAAAAAGCAATGCTTTCCTATTTCTAGCAATATAATAGTGGAATTAAATTCACTCCCCCTTTTCTATTAAGGCTAATTCAGTCTACTTGAGTATTTTTATAATAAAAGCATTCCAAAAACTGCACCCCACCGAAAGAATTTGGTGCAGTCCCGTGTACCAAAATTGAAATCTCTCTTGTTTCCTTATCCCCTGTGGGTCCCACTCTAATGTATTTCATTTATGCTAATTCTATTTTTTTATATTATTTTCTTCGACGCCTTGGTGTCCTTAATGGAGTTTCGTGTTTTTGTTTTTTAAAATTGGTAGGTAATTTTAATACGCTTTCTTAATAAAAATTGATTATATTTCTATTAAAATTCAATGCTTATTTTACCTTTCGGATAAAATATTATGGGATTTTTATCTATTTCAATTATGAAGTTTAAGGTAATTGGAGTCTGTTACCGTCAAAAACTGGGAGCTTAATTGCATTTAATACGTTTATTTTTACTTTTTAGATGATTGATTTATCTACTTATTTATTTAAATTATATTAACTTTGTACGTATATAATATATTGTAACCTATATTTACCGATTTCCGTGGGGTTTTGTATACCTGTTAGGATTTTTTTTTGTATTTTGAATTTGTGAGCAAAAATATGTAGATAAATAACCTACTTTCTTAGTTACACGTGGTCGTACTAAATGAAAATCTCATATCAAATAATAATTTGCAAATTGTCGAAATAGAAGCAAAATTATGTCCCAGCTACATTATTTAACACGAACGAATTGGTTCACTAAACCAGAAATATATTTCTCTGTCTGCCATTTGGTTCCAAGAACACAGATCGTCTTATAACCTTCATAAAAGTTAATTAAAGATAGACTAAGACCTGAGGCATAAAGCCTATGTCTCAGAATTCTTTTTATCATTAATTAAATGCCTAAATGATTCTAGTATTCAATGAGCTCATGCTGTTAAGGATTCATTGAAAATCCTACGCCTAAAGGGTCTTGGTCATAGTGGGCCAACATAATTTAAATATACCAAATCATAGCCCAACATAAAGTGCTCTAATTCATACTATCACGATCAGTACCAAAGTCACCGGAAACCAGAGCTATGGCCAACTGAAAATGTTGCAATTTCCTGTATTTTGTTAAAGATTTGACAACAACAGTCATTTGTTTTTAAACTAAGACATATTGAAAACGTTGTACTACTAAAGCTCAGCACACAGTATGTATTAATCCGAGCTAGCCCAGTGAAGTCCTAGAAGCGACTGGGGACTGTAGAGACTGTGATAAGGAACCTCCTTGTTAAACTAGATTATTTCCTTTATTTATTTCTATACAAATCAATTTTTTTTTTTAATATTCTTAAGAAAAAAAAAACAATATAAAAAAAATTAAAAAATTGAAAAAGTGTAGCCCACCGGTATCGGGAACAGGGTCGAAGCTACCGGCAGTCAGGGCTACAGAGAGAGGAACCTCCTAACAATACGAGCCGTGTCCAGGAGTACTGCTTTCTGAATCAAGCCCTAGGTTTATTATTAGTTTGAATAAGTCAAATCTTTAGCAAAATACAGAAAAAGGCAACATATTTCAAGTGACTCTATTTCTGTTCTCCGATGATTTAAGTATTTGCTGTTTTAGAATGAAGTGAAGACCAAATTGAAAGTTTCTATTTGACATTATATTACAATTCTGTTAGTCTTACGCCCAGTGTTAATAGAAAAATGCCCATGGTCCTTTTTGGAATGTGAGTCCTACCAAGATTATTAAAAAGACTTGCTCAGAGAGTAATTGAAAGATTTCTTTTGAATTATTAAAAACTACTCTCAGCAGAAATAATTTTGCATTTGAAAGCAACCATCGCTGCATAATCAAGTTTACTCGACATTAAAAATAATGATTGAGTCTCATTCATTATGAATCATAAACTTTGAAAGCCTTTTAGTATCTCTTCAAATCGTAGTGACCGGCTGTAGTAATAACTTATTGTTGCAATTCCTACAGATAAATCTTCTTTCACGTGCAAAACGAAACGTGTTTAATATTATTTCTGAAAATATTATCGACGGACAGTGAAAGAAAACCTTTCAAATGGAATCGTTCAAGCAACGAATAAATAAAATATATTATTTTCGTTTAACGGATGAAAAACACGTTTAGAAACACGCACGGGTGCCAATGTTAGTTGAGGTCCAAGTCACAAGCGGTAAAGGAGAATGGTTTGAGCTTTATCAAAAATCTTTGCAAATTACTATTTAGACTCTTGTTATTTCATATTTTAGCTACTTCTCTAGACAGTGTATAGTGGCAATGGAAATAAATAAATACTTCATTTATAAGCTAAACTTGTGTTCCAAAAATTTAATATCGCATAATTTCCAAGCCTATCACGTGAGGGCGTATAAAACGCCCAAATTGCCAACCCCACTTAGAATTTACTTTTTCCACGTTACCTTCTCTCCAGCCGCTTCTAACTTAACTAAAGTCGTAATCTGACACAGTCGAAGGGTTTCAATTTGTCATAAAATTTATCGTCGAGCCTCCGTTGCCCGCACAAAGAGATTGGAAAAATTGTTTCCAGCAATTCTCTTATTAGATGTCCGGCGACCCAGGCCGGCCGCCATCCGCCTTTGACCTCAAGCCAGATAGGATACGGGTGTATTGAATGTAAAGATGCGACTACAGTTGGATACAACAAAAGTATTTAAAATTAGCTGAAATTATTCTGATGAGGTACGTTTCTGAAGTAATGTTTTGCTCTTTATGATTTTATTGTTCAGAACGGAATTTGGCGTCAGCGGAATATATATTTCCTATTATTCAAAACCTGATTTTCTCTTAACATTCAACGAACTAGTCTCAGCCAGCCATCTTTAGAAAATTATTATCAATTTCAAAAACAAAAAAGCTTATACAAAATGTGACTTTAAAACCTTTTACACAAACATTGACCCAATACTGGTAAAATGTTCCAAAAATAAAACACTTAAAAAAATTAAAAGTTCTCCACTGAACTCCAGCGTTACGAAAACGTTTACCTGCTACGAAATCCTTACTTGGCCGGTCGTTCCATGTTTTACAGTGGCAATAAAAGTGCCCAGGATATCCGAAGGGAATGAGGGTCGATGGAAGCCTGCGGAGCCCTGATACGTAACCACTACACCGTATAAGGTAATCTCCTCTATGTCCGCGGATTGCTTTCCCGAATGACACCACTACCATGTAATGGAGATTGATTCTTAGTCTCAAAATTGTGGACGGCGGTCGGGATTTTTTATGGATTTAGACTTGAAGTATAGTGTATGTAGTTAAGCTGGGCTAGGTTAGGTAATGGACCAAGTGGTTTTGTATTAAGGGCAAGTTAAGATGACCTTAAAATAGACGCTTGCTCGAAAGATAAGTTTTTTTTTCACGTCTACAATTTTCAAATAAGTTATTGAGTACCAAATACAAACGTATGTATTTTCAGAACATGCATCAAGTATTGGATTATATGTAAGGCGTTCCCGATCGCATCTTTTAATATTTTTACTGGTTTTTTTTTTTTACAAATAGTAACCAACGAAAGACCATGTCTGAAAATAATACCTAGTTAATAATATCTAGTTATCCCTGAATGATAACTAGATATTATTTTCAGACATCGGTAGTAGACACACAAGTATGTCTCAAGTATTTTACTAAAGACGTAAATCATACTGATATTTCTTGTGTTTTGTACAGACGCCAGCAAATCAAGCTACTACATACAATCTGTCAAATTTATTTAATAGATTTTCAACTTTATCGCTTAAACACTAGGTTCAAGGTTGATTGGGAAAAGTTAACAGTTTCTGGTAGCTTGATGTGTTTGCGTCTGTACTTAATTAAGTAAGTATAAAGCATTTTTAATGACTTTATAAAATTCTAAAAAAGACTTTTCTTTGCTGTAGCTGAGTCGGATTAAAAATGCAATGCATCTCCATAAAAACTGTACACTTTTTGTAATTCAGTTCCGCTATGCTAAGAATTTCTAGTTTTACGTTGCTCTTATCACATTACTTCTACGTGAAGGAAGGTTTTAAAATGTTAATTTAAAGAGTAAAGTAATACAGAATTTTATAGAGACTGAACATAAAATTGTTATGAATGCTTTGCTTTGAGATCCATTTACAAACTGCACCTTGGCGTTTCCACACCAAGATTTAAATTCTTAGATTCCCCTACCGCGTCAAAAAATATTCACGTTTTTGTGTCGTCTCACTCACATATACTGAGAATCTTAGTACTAATAATAAATGCGAAAGTTCATGAGGATGAATGTATGATTATTACTCTTTCACGCAAAAAATACTGAACGATTTAGATGAAATTTCGCACACATATAGGATAGATTTATCATCCTGGTAGTACCTTGGGACAGTTACCAAACTCTACGCGGGCGAAGCCGTGGGCATGAGCTAGTCATATCTATTGTTGTGTATGCGGGATCTGCAAGCCCACTCTTTTCAATGTAAACACTTTTTTACTCCAACTAAGTGAGGTATATTCAACGATTTAAATCTTGTTACCCAACCTGAGAAATGCTTTTCTCAATTTCCTTTAGATTTTCACTTTTAACGTCCATTCGTTACTCACAAGCCCCTTCAGTATTTCCCTTTACCTCATAAGTTATATCAACCTTACGTAATCCAAAAACATACGAACGAATAAAACCAATTTTTAAAGGTCCAACTTCTAAAGGATTTGTGACCCACTTATTCGGGTCGAGTTTTCTTTACAGGGTTTCGTATTCCTCCTATCCCTGTGATAGATCGCCCTCTCTGACGTCCAATGTTCAATAAGCTTGAATAATTTGTGCAAAAAATACAAGAATAAATACCCTTAAAGCCGTAGAACAAAGAGTGCCGATCCAATTTCGTTCAACGGCCTTTTAATTAAAAAAAGAATTTGATAATCATTCGAGATAAGACCCTGTTTACATTAACATTGACGATGCTTTGGCATGAAGAGATAACGATAGCGGAGGATATTGAAAATTATGCGATTATCAGTGCTAATTACATTGTATCGCTTCCGTCGTATCGGTCAGTTGCACTGATTTCCGTAGTGACAAATTAATTATACATACTTGAATAGACAATATATTTTATATTTTTAGTTTTATACATTGCTCAAAAATATTGCTCTTCATCATTTAGCTAGATTACGTTTAATTAGTTAAATCATAATTAATGTTAAACGATTTAATCACATAAATAAATCTTATTACAGTCAGAACTAAAACATGAATTCAGAAACAATACCAATATGATACATCTCATAAAACTCACAAACACGATCACTAAGCAGCACGCCCTCACAATGAACAAACAAAAAAAATACATCAAGAGAACGAACGCCACCAAAATATGGTAATGCAATACTCCAGACAAATCCTCGCATAACATCAACGCCCAAATAATAGCATCGGCTAGAAATAACCAGGTTTTCCACCTCGTATTTTCCGTATTAAGTATTTTGTTGAAAGCCCTTTCCTTGTCCGACCCCTCTTTGTACTGTATCCGATATCATCCCCTCAAAATTATGAAAGTGTATAAACATTTTCACGCCCCAGTGTTCGCCCCCCGATTTCCACATTTCCCGGCTGCAAGTTATTATTATCAAATCAAGCTATAGATACCTGCCTTGATAACAGTTGCATGACTACTCACTCCCCCAACTTAATGGAAATATAAGACCGATATCGAGATTTTCAATCATTGTTTTACGATACCGTAATTTTGAGGGGACTGAATTGGTTTTTCAGGAAAGTCTGTTCATAAATTTGTTTTCATTTATATTTGGCAGGAGATGGTGGTTTGATAGTCCTCTGTTTGTTATTCAAATGTTTACTTGATGCAGAAGCAAATCAAGTCTCAATTCAGCTGATTCATGCGGTTTTGGTATTCTCTGATCTAAGACTAGTTTGGCCATTGCAATTTCTGGCTATCAAAGGCCTTACCTGTATGAGAAGAGGCCTTTGACTTGAGACAGTTGCAGGCTGGTATTATGGATGGGTACACTGTATCACTGAAGTAAAGTGACGCATCTGTAACGTCAATTTGGACATTTCTTGGTTGACTGGCTGGATTAAAAAAGTACATTTTGACACCATATTCCAAACTCCAGACGGTTTGACCAACGGTTGCGCAACAACTATATTTTTCTTTTCTTTTTAAATTTATTTATGAACTAACTGTTGCCCGCGACCTTCGTTCGCGTAAAATTATTATTATTATAAATAAAATATGAATTCCCTTTTTCAATCGGATTTTGTTACCAATTTCAATGGTTCGATTTTTTTTGCACGGAACCCTAACTATTTATCTAAAATAAAAGTAACCCATGTTAGACCTTATAACATCAGCTATCTGCCGGTAAAATCCCGTCATAATCTGTTTAGCCGTTTCGGAGATTAGCTGGAACAAACATTCAGAAAGACACACAGACAACAATTGAAAAAAATCTTTCATAATATGCATTCAGTAAAAAGCTGTTATTTTGATATTACAAACAGACACTTAAATTTTATTTATTTGTATAGATTTAAACGAAAACTACTTTAAATTGCCTTTATAATTTAAAAAAAAAAAAAATCTCATAGCTAATTCGACAAATAAAATATTAAATCGAAAATTTGCAACGTTCGCCAATTTTTTGCGATCTTTTTAACTAAAAACGGTTTTTTTTGGTTGCAATACTTTCCGATAAAATTCTTATTTTCAGCAAAAATGTTGCGACAACCGAACAAAATGTGTAAAAAGTATCTCGTTGAGCGCGAAAGTCGCAAGTTGGTAAGCGTTAATGCGCTAACAGCGTAATGATTTCACTCCAAGAACAGTAAACTCCGCAAATCCTGAAAACCCGCTCTAAAATTAATTAACGCACAGAAAAAAGTAGTGCAAGAAACACAAATTGTCTAGGACATTACCATCAAAACTCATTTTGTGTACGTGATAACAAAGAACGTTGGCGGATATGCTTCGATTTGCATAATCCGTGCATCAAATTCCGTTAATTTTCTTTTAATGCGACGGCAGCTGCAGGCTATGCAAACAAGCGTTACCCGTTAATCGTGTTAGGTTTTTAGAGTGAGTTTTGGAAACGTGGTTTGGGATTAAAACTGGTTTTAGTTTATTGCAGCTTTGGATCCTTAGAAATATTACGTATTTGATAAGTTTTTGTTATTTTTAAAAGTTGCTCCAACACTATTTGAAATAAAATGGGTAGGCACCATTTGCTTCAAATAGTGTGTATATTCAAAGAATATATATTAAAGAAGTCGTCGATATTTAGGCTAAGCCGTGCTTGCCTAGGTTGGTCTGTGGATGGGTGACCCATTACATACCGAGTTTCCTCCGTGCCTCGGAAAGCACGTTAAGCCATTGGTCCCGGGTGTCATTTGTAGATCTTTGACAGTCGTTAGATAGTCAGTGGACCAAAAAGTCTGACAACCAGTCTTAACTAGAGTTATCGTATTACTCAGTTCTAACTGGGTTGTGGAGGTCAGATAGGCAGTCGCTCCATGTAAAATACTGGTATTCAGCTGCATCCAGTAAGACTGGAAGCCGACCCCAATACCTATAGTTGGGAAAAGGCTAGGCAGATACATTAAAAGAATATTATTAGTCTTTAGGTCGATTTAAATATTTACTGCACTAACCGTTTCAGGTTTAATACACTACATTAAATAATATAAAAAACTGCAACTCTCATTCTGCGAATCAATACATTTAAAACCCTTACCAACTTCATACCATTACACAGCCACCTTTTAGCTTTTATCAAAACTCTTTTCAATAAAATCTCTTTGACAGTCTCAGAAAGAAAGATTTCTTGCCTTTGACTGTTCCTAGCATCCGACTAGTTGGCCGATAAGTCGGCCGACTTTGTTTGAATCAGAGGTAAGCAAGACCTTTCCCAGTTGTCGAGGTATCAATAGACATAACTTCAAATAGAGGGGAATAGCATCCAGTGGTACGCAACCTTCTGGTAGATACGTTTGGATGTTAATATTCATTACGTTGCATCTCTAGGGAGCTGGGTTCAGACAAACGCGTGCGGCGTTGTCGCAAACTCGTCAGACGACGATGACGTGAGAATGGTTTAGAGTACCTGCTTTAATTATTTTGATGGTGTGATTTAGATGGATTTTAATGATATCCTAACTAATATTGTAAATGCGAAAGTAAGTTTGTTTGTAACCTTTTCACGCCTAAACCACTGAACCGATCATCCTAAAATTTTGCATATACGTTTTCAGGTATACAGGAACGGACATAGGGTACCTTTCATCCCGAAAAAAGAACTGTTCCCGAGGAAAACAACAATAACGTTCTTATGGTAATAGATGGCGCCACGTGTCTTTCGGATCATGATTGAATTATATTATTATAGCTACTTTTGTAGTGTGTTAAGAGTTTAATTGTCAAATTCTAAATAAACGCGAGCGAAGCCGTGGGCAATAGTTAGTAAGTTTATAAAAATCTGACTGCCTCGTTGGTCGAGTGGTCGCAAGCGCGACTGCTGAGCATGTCCTGGGTTCGATTCACGGGTCGGGCAAAGTGTTATTGAGTTTTTCAATTAGAAATTTCTCAGTAGCAGCCAAGGAGTCTGGATTTGTGCTCGGTTGAGTGCAATAATCGCCTTCTATTACAGGGGTCTTGAAACATAACTGCCGAAATGTGGGTGTACTGTTAGGTACACCTCTGCCTAACCCTTCGAGGACTGCAAGCGTGATGCTATGTATGTATGTAGTTTATAACGTTTTGTTGCCGATGATGGGCTTATAAAAATATCGAAAAAGACCACCAAGCTGCACTACAGTTTGTTGAAGATACCAAAAAAATACGCACAGTTTTAGTAATAATAAAATCTCTGATCGGGTTGTAACAATATTAAGCATATTATTCCTATAAGAGCCATTATTATACCACATCTTTCGCAATAAGAGGAAAATTCCTGAAAAAACATGAATACAGCGAGTGTTATTAAATATTTTTGAAAATAATTTTTGTCGGTTCAAGGAAATTTTCATCATAAGTGTTCACTTTTGTAAAAAAAACGAACTATACAATTATGAAAATGTTATTTGTTCAGTAGAAAAAAAATATTCTTCTGCTTCTTAGGGTGTCGATGGCAATCTAAATAGTGTCAGCCCAGAACTGAGCTACTAGTTTGGCGCTTTCGGTAGCGTCCATCAGTTCCTGTAGTGAACAAACAACAGGGCACGCAGGACACGAAATTAAGTGCCCCATCCTTTGTAGAACAGCACCACATTTACACTCCAGGGCAGACTCATTAATGAATCTCCACCTGAGCAGGTTTTCCTTGGGTCCGGAGTCTATTATTTTAAAGACTTCCAGGTCAGCCATGGCAACTCATTGCTTAATCAAAAAAATATTAATTAAATGAGATCTTTTAAGAGTTACTTAGGGTGAACACAGTTTAGTTAATTTTTATCTGTACAATAGGGTATTTGCCTGAAAAAATCTATTTAGTCCGTCAGTTAGATTATCAAAAAATATTGGATACGTATTTTGTCTTTTGTCATGTAAACGAAAAATTACCACGATACAGCGTGTTGAAATCTAGCGTGATGTCACAATTTCTTTTACTTTTTACTGTCCTGTGACATCACAAAGTCTCTTGAACTCTGATGCGCTGTATCGTCGTCATTTTTTGATTATGTTACAAAGAAAAAATACGTGTCCATCATTTTTTAGTGATCTAACTGACGGAGTAAATATTTTTTTTCTATGTTGTCAAATAGCCTATTCCTGATCACTATCTACTATACAAAACAACAGAGCAGAGCCTACCTATACATATGACGCTACCTACATTTACACCAGTACTTACAGGTCACTTTGAGCCCGTTGTATTGACGTCAAGTGAAGTTCTCAATGAGGAAGAAAAAAGGCTTCGTTCCAATAAAGAGCCTTCGAAGTCAACCCACACTGTGTTAAAATTGAGATTATGACGTGTTTCATGAAAGAATACTCATAAAAATATAGATAGAACATAAATAATTATGGGTCTTTAACTATGAAATTATCGTTTTTTTCACACATTTTGTTCCGTTTGTAACTTTAACGTATAGTAATTATATTTATTCCTAATTTTATTTTTATTGGATTAATTGTTTAATTACGTACCTTTTAGAGTTTAAAAACCGTACTAGTAGTTGAATATTACCTTATAGGGTGGTGTGTCAAAACACCTGTTTCAATGTGCCGTTGGTTTCACTACTTCACTGCTACTTATATCTAATCACATTCTACTACATATCAGTGGCGAAGGTTGCATACAACTCAATTCCTACCGGATTCCCTTTGAAAAATGGCACTGTCAGCATTCTAAAGACAAATGACATAATCACATTAAAAATATGTACACCGGTTTACCTCTTACAAAAATTGACCCTTCGCTACTGCTACATATGATATTGACCTGATACATAATATTTTAACAACTTTGTGCCTAGTGGCTACTGTATCCTACGAATAATTTTCTTCGTCTTCTTGGTGTCTCTACATTAATTTCGAAAAAAAAACGTAAACCTAAACATACGACTCAAAATGACCTCCATCTATCAAAGAAGCTCTCTACATTTCCACTAATACTTACAGGTCGCTTTGAGCACGTTGTACTGACGACATTCATCGCAGACGACTAGTTTGCTAACTACAGTTTCTCATCAGTAACCACAGAAGGATTTGTAGTGATCCGTGGTGATAAATGTAGGTACTGGAACTAGAAATTCTGAGATATACAGTCTGTTCTTCGAAATTTGTTGTAGATGAGTGAGGGTTTTGAAAATGGAACTTGTAACTTGCCTGTATTCAAGCTATATTAAGGATGTCTATGTAAGATAAGATAAGATAATTTCTAAAGATATATAAGGTCTATCTTTTCATTCATGAAATATTTTAAGAGTAACTTCAATAAGTCGTGAAGTCGCCATAGTAACGTTTTTACGAAATTATTATAATTCTAAAATTTCTTGAGACATTTTGCATAAAACCTTTACTCCCTATTCTAACAATGATAGTAGGTCATACGACGTAGTAAACTAGCTATTTTTTTTAGATGATTGGCAGCGTCTTTTAGATTAAACGTTAGGTCTATAAATAAAATTAAAATTATATTATATACTAGCACTTTGCCCGCGACTTCGTCCGCGTGGGTTACGTACTTTCCTCTAAAAAATTCTAAGGCTGATTTTTCAATCGATAGATAATTTTTATTGACATTGACAGTTTTTGTATGGAAGAATTGGCTACGTGAAAGAGCTATAATGACATCTAAAAATAGGAAATAGTATGTATATCTTTTGATTGGAAAACCAAATGTTACATTGTGTTTTATTATGACTGTAATTTTATGTAGATATGTATTCGTTAGTACCATTCTGGCCCAATAGATGTCGTTGCATGTATCTAAATTCTTCTATACAAATTTTCACACCCCCTCAAACCCTCTCAGGAGGTCATTTGGAAAAACAAAAAATGCCAAACTTCATAATTTACTTAGATAGATGTTCGTGCCAAGTTTCATGTTTATTAACACAAGTAATAAGATTTTCCATACAAACAAAATTCCCCCTTTTCACCCCCTTAAAGGTTAAATTTCCAAAAACCCCTTCTTAGTGCTCCCCTACATTATAATAGGAAGCCGTGTATAAAATTTCACATTCCTAGCCCCAGTAGTTTCGGCTGTACGTTGATATGTCAGTCAGTCAGTTCTCCTTTTATATATATAGAAGATTATTATTGCATTTCAATGTCCCCCAGAGATCAGTTAGATTTAATCCACCTATCTCCATTCCTTTTTCCTCATTTAACTACAGGCAAAACTCATACATAGTGCGAGTGAGTAAGGACTTCAATATTCTTTGTAAAGAGTTCTCATTTGACCCGTTTACCACCAAAACCTATTCAGCACGCACTCGGCTGAATGCTAACTTTTTTTAAAGCGCGTATTTTTTTTTTCTTTTTTCCCCGTGTCATTAATGCTTAACCTGGTGTCAGAGTGTTTATAGTGCTTATTGTATCTATTTTAATTCCTTTTATTTTATTTTTATCGTGCTTGTTATCTAGTGATCCTAAGATTTCTACTAACTTTTCTGTGTTTACTCGTGAGAACCTGTAATTGGCTCTGTGTTGCCTATACAATTGTTATTAATTTGTCATAGCTGTTGGTTCTCCTATCTATAAATAAATAAAATCCTGTGTTAGTGTGTGTTATGACAAAAATAGGTAGAACAACGTTTCAATTAGTTTATTATATTAGGTCTGAACTTCTATCCATGTAAAAAAAGACTGACTTTCCTATTCTGATTTCTTGACTATAAAATAGACCTCCGGGGTATCCAATAGTTAATTCAATAGCACACACTGTTAGGTTTGTAGTTCTGAATTAATATTCATTACTGTCTTGGATAAACCTTCGCGTTGGTGCGAGGTAAGCCCCGCGTCTCGGCGGCTGCTGTCAGTAAGAACGCAGTACGTGATGTTTTAATTGACATTGCTAATTGATTTTCTGTTTTGGGTAAACTATTTTTGGTTGATTGTTTTGTTTAGTTATCGTTTTTTCGAGGTTTTTAGCGTTCCGTACCTCAGTCGGCAAAAACGGAACCCTTTTAGGATCACTTTGTTGTCCGTCTGACTGTCTGCCTGTCTGTCAAGACCCTTTTTCTCAGGAACGCGTGGAGGTATCAAGATGAAATTAATATTAAATACCTAAGTCTGCTACCCCTTACAGCCGTGAAAAAAATCATATTATTATATTTTGCAATTTCAGAAGGGAATCAAAACCTATAGGGTACTTCCCGTTGACCTAGAAGCATAAAATTTGGAAAGAAGCAATGTCTTACAGCACACGTATAGGAAAAAATCTGAAAACCGTAAATATGTAGTTTATTAACATAATACCTACAAGTTTATACGGAACCCTCGGTGCGCGAGTCCAATTCGCACTTGGCCTCTATTTTTGTTTATTTCATGATACACTTTCTATTTCTATTTAAAATGAACCTTGTCGGAAAAACTGTGATGCACCTACATGATAAATAAAATCCACGAATCACAAATTCGATCTTTTATTCCGTTTTCGAAGATAAACAACACGTGTATTGAACACACGTGCAGCTACTTAATTCTATTATTGAGTTGAAGTTCAAGGATTCAGTATCCCTTTCATACTACATAAACTGCTTTACTTGTGATTTCGGATCTTTATTTTTTGTTACATCATATACCTTGTCATGCATGACGTCACTGTGAGGGCCCTCAACGTTTTGTCAAAGATTTGTGTCAGGATGCTCTCGAACCCAATTGACATTGAAGAGACTCTGTTGCTATATAGGTATTTATAAAGTCAGGATATGAGTAGTATTTTTATGATATTATTGGATACACGTTTGACCTCCTGAAATAGGTCAGATTTGTTTACGAAAAAGTTATTTTGGACATTTCATTCCATATTTTGCTTGAAGCTGGATTTTTATTCGGTTCACAGCTGTTTGGTTAAAAACTATTTTATAGTTATGAGATTCCATGTTGCATCATAAAATAAAATCACGCCTGTGATAACTGAAGGGTTAGGCAGGGGTGTACCTAAAAGTACACGGTACACCCACGTTTCAAAATTGTTCGTTTTCAAGTTAAATATCTCCACTCATAGACATCCTTGTGTATATTTTCTCGGCGGCGTAAACGAAGACGCTTGTAACATTTAACAGTTACTGCTTCGCAAAGTGAAAACTTTTTAATGGCGTTAATTTGGTAAAATTTTTAACGACATGAATTTTAATGGGAATTGCAAAAAAATAATGATAGACAAAAGTCGACAGGTTCAATGCCTGAAAGTAAAAACTTCATTAAAAAACAACTTTGTACATAAAATAATAATTTTATGAAAATGGCCGGCTGGATCGTAAAAACAATTTGATTGGTTTGTATAAAACTGCATAGTTTTTTCAGTTCTGAAAAAATCAAATATTTTTTCGGATTCTATTTGTACGTTTCCGTTTTCAGCAAAGATTTATCTAACTGAAAAAATATTGAGTTAACATAGCTTGCTCTTCGAGTTCACGGTTTTATTTACACTGCATTTTAGTAACCGTTTCATACGTTTAGGTATATGCAACAATTTAATAAATAGTTTTGGTAAGCAATACATGTAAAACGAACTTCAAACTTAATTATATCTGTAAGTGTTGTTATATGTGTGAAGTGTGTCAACCCACTGACTGACGAGCGGTCCACGGAAAGACTGGAGCTGTGGCGAGGTAGAGCATCCTTACCTAACCCATTCGTACCACCTGCTGAAAATCTCCCGCCTGGACATGAGTTGCCATGGCTGACCTGGAAGTCTTTAAATAGACTCTGAACCCAGGTTAGCCGCAGCAAGAAAAACCTGCTCAGGTGGAGATTCATTAATTACTCTGCCCTGAAGTGTAAATGTGGTGCTGTTCCATAAACGATGGGACACTTAATATCGTGTCCTGTGTTTTGTTCAGTACAGCAACTGACGGATACTACCGAAAGCGCCAAACTAGTAGCTCAGTCCTGGACCGATAATTTAGATTGCCATCGACACGCTAAGAAGAAGAAGAAAGGGTTTCATAATTTTAATTAATTTTAAAGCTAATAATGAAGAATAATTAAAACTAAATATCTAATTATGTATTTCACAGCTATTCAGTGTGATTCACCCGACACACACAACTAGAACTGTTTTCCTGTTTATTTTTCACTTCCACAATTTTTAAAAGCCACATACAGCGTTCTTGTCCACTACAAACGCGATGAGCACTCAGCACTTGTAATAACACGATATGGGGACGTATAATATGAGATCTCTTTTTGCTCAGGCTTATCTGCGGCACGCCCGCGGTTCCCTAGATCTGTTTTATTTTAATTTTCTCCTTTATTTTGTCTGTGGATAGCTTATGCGATGTTCTGATTGTTTTTCGGCGTATTTTTTTTACGGCAGTGTGATATTTTTCGTATGTTTGGTTACTGAGAACGTACTTTTTTGGTATAAATAGCTTGAATACTCACGAGGTTCTGACGAAAGTTTGATAAGTATGTTATTATAGTAGCGTGTTGTATTGAAATTAATTCATGAAAACACCTTTATTTGTGTTTCGGGTTTGGCAAAACATACAGGTTAATTGAGCTATTACTGTAAATATTACAGAGTTTGTTGTCCTACATTACTGAGAAATTAAGCTTTAGTGATATCATTATTAAAATAACTAAACTCAGGTTATTCAACTATCTAGACTGGCAGACTAATTTCGACGTATTCGATATTATATATTTGGGATAAAATCGAATTTTAAAAAAATACTAGGGCCACTATTTGACCCAATTTTCAAGGAATAAACATAAAAATTCAGCCCAAAAAATCCTATTCGAAAACTATTGCAACCAATTCGGAAAAAGTGCATTCACTGGCCGAAAGAGTAGGCAATTCCGCTATTCAAACTCATAAAACTTCAGCGGAACAATATTCACTACTCCAATTACGGCTATAGCATTCGAGTGGTCTGAAAAGAATATTGCAAAAAAAAGCTGGGCACGTGGAAACCTGACTTGTATACTACGGGTTCCCTACAAACACGTGTCTGAAAATCATTTCAAAGGATTTGGACTGCTTTTTTTCTTTCTATTTTTTTATCACTTGACATTGTATCACAGCGGCCATATAGTTACATGTGAAAAAATTAACTGACTGGCACTTACACTTTTAAAGATGTAGCCCTGAGCGTTTGTGTCATCCGGGGCTGCGGGACTGTTCGAAAGAGATACCGCGGCCCTGGAACACAAAGGACAAAGAAGGAACATGGGTTTTCAGTTCGAGTCAGTACGAGTCAGACACTCCCTTCCACTCCGCCCAGAGCGGTAGGGGTCATTTGATGATTTCCCATCTGAAAAAAAAAAAGGTGCTGTGTCATACTGGTAAGACAAGAAGAGAAAAAAAAAACAATTTGTTGACACTTGAGCTGCCCTTATGGCAGGAAAATGATGTTATTTACACTTATATGAAACGCTGAAGAGCCTTAGTAGGTTACAGGATCCCATTTGCCCCCTTTTCGATACGGTACCCTAAAAAGCTCGGTAGCGCCGAGGGAAGAGCGTGACGTCACGAGCCGTTGCAACAGAACCTAATAGGAAACGCGATCGTTGTCTTTAATCGAATCGGTGTACGGAGGCCGTCGAGTTGAGAAAGCTTAGAACTGGAGTAATACTGAATTCAGGAAATTAAGAGTTTCAGCTATTCAGAGGAATTTTATTTTTTGCTTTTTAATGAAAATTCGGGGAGAGGTTTTAGGTAAGGGGATCATTGTCGCTTAAAGGAAGTTTTTTTTCTTTCTCTACTGGATACCTTTAAAAAAAACAACACCTTATTGCCGAAAATAAAACTGACTGGCAACGCTATAAAATCATTATTAGATTTTTTTTTAATTAGTCCTGAAAAACTTGTCAAGAACGTGGAGCTTGGCATAAGCAAAGACAGGCCTAAACCCAACCGTGGGTAAAGTCGGGTTGTGGATGATGATGAGGTCCTGAAAATAGCCTCAATCTCCTTCTTAGCGTATCGATGGCAAAATGTTCCAATGTTATGTTTAGCCCAAAACCCCACTCACTGAAAGCAGATCATCAAGTGCGCAGGTGATAGGGCATGCGGTGCAAGATGGAAGGTGGGCCATTGTCTGTGGGGAGACGCCGCATACGCACTTGAGGTCTCAGCCGTCCATGACCCCCATCTGCAGAGATTGTCTTTGGTCCGGTCAACTTGGGTTCGAAGTCTGTTTAAGGATTTCCAGGTCGGCCATGGCAACGCGTGCCCAGGTAGAAGGTTTTCTGAGGCAAATATAATTAGCCTCAATATGATGGTAGTACAAGAAAAGTAGGTAACTTCTAATGAAGTCGAACTCTTATGTAAGTCTTGAAGCAGCTCCTTACGAAGATACAGGCCTAACTTCTTTTTTCCATTACATTGTCCATGTAAAATCCCATGCTGAGTCCAAAAATATAAAAAAGCAACACAGAAAAACAGAGGGGAGCCTCTGCGATTGATGGATTAGACTGGACCCTGTTGACAGACTACATGGTAATCAAATTAAGAGAACGAGAATATTGTTGCATAAATCAGTTTAGTGTCAGCTTTTAAGCCCTGTCAATACTTTTACGAATGTTTTTCATGCGTATATATGCGCCTGTTCTCAAATCAGTTTGATGAATTAGGTAGGTACTGGTTCAGTGAAACGAAAATTATTGCCAATATTTTTGTTTTGTGTTTGTGTCTATTTGGTTTGTAGTAGAATGATTTAATTTGTAAAACAGAACTGAAGTAACACGAATACTTCGTTGGTCTAGTGGTCGCTGGGCGCCTACCCAGCGACCACTACATTGTTAAGCATGTTGGTCGCAAAGGCTACTGTTAAGCAGAAGGTCCTAGATTCGTTTCCCAGGTCGGGCAAGAAGTTATTGGATTTTTTCTGTAACAGACCGGAAACAGGATCGATTGATGGCAATAAGCTAACCTCAGGCCTAACTACCCCGGGACGTGAGAGGGGATAATCTCACGTCCCAGCCACCGCGGGGGACGCCCCGGGCGTCGAGGGCCACGTGGTGGCTCCCGGCCACCGTAGGCGCGGGCCTGTGGACGGTGAGTAATGGGTTAGCTCACCGTCCGTCCGTCTTATAACGGCGCGTTCGTGTTCCACGCGCGCCTCAAAGAGATGTCAGCAACCAGGAAGGGGCCCGCAAAGGCCGATGCCTGCCGGGGCTGCGGGACTGTTCGAAAGAGATACCGCGGCCCTGGAACACAAAGGGCAAAGAAGGAACATGGATGGGTTTTAGTCAGAAAAAGTCTGACACTCCCTCCCACTCCACACAGAGTGGGAGGAGTTATTTGATGATTTCCCATCCTTAAAAAAAAGACCTAACTACCCAAATATGGGTGTACTACATGGGCACCTCTGCCTAACTCTTCGAGGATTAAAGGCGGATGGCTATTTTCAATAAGTAACTATTTAAAAAGGACGCTATCGCAATCTTTGTCACCTGTATGAGCAAGCTAAGTCTACGGTCATTAACCCGCATAGTGAGTGTGGTGACAAGAGGAAATAATACCCTTATTTGGTACCTAAGCGTGTGGTTTTTACGTCTAGAACCTTTCGCATCTGAGAAACCCGGCTTGTGCACTGTTATAATGTCGTTGAGTAGTGGTCGCTTGGTTAATGGCTTGCTACGACTATGGGCTGTCTATCTATCAACTAGCCAAAATCATTGGCGGAACACCTGTCGAATATTCGCAAAACAAAATAAACAGTAGTAAATCTTTTTATATACTAACTAGCATTTCCGCGGAACTTCGTCTGCGTCACTTAAGGGTATGAAAAATAGATAGTAGCCGATTCTCAGACCTACTGAATATGCATATAAAATTTCATAAAAATCGGTCAAGCCGTTTCGGAGGAGTATGGTAACTAACATTGTGACACGAATGATAATGTATCTATACTCCATCGGCATTTAATGTAATAAAAAAATAAACAGATTGAAAGATTTTTATAACTTGAAAATACAAGTGCTACCAACCGTTAACATGATTTCAGTGCAGAGTGTGAAAAAAATTCAACAGCTTTTTTCTTAATAAACGAATTTACGTATATTTTTCAACGGGACTGTTTACTGTTTGTGAATACATTTTTTGTGCTCCAGTGATTTTTTTTTTATAGACCTACGTTTCGATCATTGAACAACACCTGGGTTCATGCACCACATATCACTCACTTAGGTATACAGGGTGTACGGGACAGCCCTCCGCAAACTGATGGGGTGAATTCAGTATATCATACTAAGATGACCAGTACAAGAAATTATTTCAGGAATGTTATGGGAATCCAATAAATTTGATTTGTTTTATTTTCTCATACGCAATGTATCGTTACCGTGGCAAAATGCACGTAGCAAACGGCAAGCGCGACGACGAGTTCGATGAACTCTGTAACTAGGCAGGAAGTGAACAGCTGATTTCACGCGTCGTAGTATTTCAACAGCCATAGTTGTAGGTTTTTTTTTATTTTAGCCGTATTATTTACATAAATGGAGTGCTGCGTACAGGGAATGTAAATTTACATAGAAATAAAGGAATAGCAAAAAAAAACCGGTGGAATATGATTCAAAATAGGGAGTTGGATGCACTCTGTCAGTTTATGGAGGGCTGTCCCTTACACCCTGTATTTTGTGCAGTGTGGGTTAGAAAAGGAGGAACTTTTTTCTTCGTATTATCGCATATATCTAATAGTTTTTATTTAGTATATAAAGCATTTAATTACTTCGCTTAACACCATCTTTTAAATATCGTGTCCTCAACATGACGCTTTCAAAACTCAAAATAATTGACAAAAGACAAATATTTGCTTATATTAAACTATTTCTAACTCCACGGTCACTACAAGCGGCTAAAAAAAAGTCTACAAGATAAAAAGGTTGCGACTCGATTCAAATTAAATCACCATGTAAATTGTACTCAAGTTTATTTCAGTTATAGATCTATTTACTATTGTACTTAAGCTGAATATAAAAAGTTGAATAACACAATGTTCAGATTACCACCTTGCTGATTTTTAGCAACTAATTATTTAAGAAGATCCTGCGAAATTCAATTTTCTTACGTTTTTTGAAATTTGCAGGTCAATTTCAGGTTGTATGTTGATTAAAATTTGATTCGCGACCATAACAAATATGGTTTAACAGATTTATAATCACTAAAATCATCAATACAACCCTCTAAATTCATTTAATCCCATTGAATGACTTTGAAAAAGTAAAAAACGTAAAGCCAAAAAAGTAAGTAAATTTGAATTTCGCTGGCTAAATAAGCGTATGCTCCTTAAACTCAAGGTTTGCCAAAGGGCGATGGAGCGTAGAATATTGGGTATTAAGCGAAAGAATTCGCAATACCACAATACACTCAAAAACTGGAATCGCTGATGTGGGCAATAAGACTGCTGGGTTGAAGTGAGATTGGGCGGGCCATGTCTGTAAAATGCATCACGGCCGATGGGCCAGAGTCATCACGCAGTGGGTACCGGAAGTCATTGCCGAGGTAGGACTAGACAACGCTGGCGTGACGACTTAGAGGCGTTTGTAAGAGATTGGCCAGAGAAAACCGCACGGAGAGAAGAGTGGAAGGCTATGGGGGAAGCCTATGCCCAGCAGTGAGACAATATAGGCTAAGGCAATTTATAGGTGCAAGGTATAATAACTAAAATGTGTTTCAACTTTCTAATGTATGCGTTAATTGGTCAATCAAAGGAAACAAACGCAACACGCCACTGCAATCAAATCACTAAATGACTCACCGCAACATTTTGTATCAAATAATTAGAAACAAATATCTCCACAAACAAGAAAAACTAAAAGCATCGAAACAAAATAACACACAAAAATAATTAAAATTTCGTCTCATCAAAAGTGATAAAAACTTATCAAGACATAACATCAAGGCATATAATTTATCGGACATAAGTTGCTGATGTCTGCGCGAACGCAGCCTAATTGTACTTAATTTTCACTGAATCATTTCCTCCCATATAATCAAGTATCACTCACAAAACTAATTCCTGACACTCGCAGACACCATGAGCTTAGTGGATGGTCTAAGTTGAAAGAACTGGGCAACTGACGCGAAAACGGTTACCACATAATTATTCATTACATCATTCTGGGCCCCCGACATAGAAATGTTTGATCGGTTATTAAAAAAAAAATTTGCTGTTCCATACATTTGCACCGTGTAGGTTTTTTGCAGTTTTCGCCGCGCTTGCCTGGTCGATCCACAGGCGGGTGGACCATCCATTACATACTGAATTACCTCCATGCCTCGGAAAGCACGATAAACCTTTGGTACCGGCTGTCATTTGTAGATCTTTGACAGTCGTTACAGGTAGTCAGTGGCCCGAAAGTCTGACTACCAGTCTTACCAAAGGGTATCGTATTATCTAATACTAACTGGGTTATGGAGGCCCGATAGGCAGTCGCTCCTTGTAATAAAAATTGTATTCAGGTGCATCCGGTTAGCTTATAGTTGGGAAAGGCTAGGCAGATGATGTGTCACTAAAACTAAAACGCAAATGGTTAGGATTTGTTTGTCTCGTAAATGCAAAATAATCACCCATTAGCCTGAATTACTTGCATGGTCTGATTTTACATGCCAGCATCCAGCATACCCATTGTTTTAATCAAACCCTTTCTTGATAGCAATTACTTCTGCTCCTATTTAAACAAAAAAAATCATTCATTTTTGAGAATAGTAAAGGGTTTTTTCTCTTGGATATTTATTCTTACTTCCTTACTTATATTATAAATGCGAAAGTAAGTTTGTTTGTTTGTTTCTTACCTTTTCACGCCTAAACCACTGAACCGATCATCCTGAAATTTTGCATATAAGTTGTCAGGTGTACAGAAACGGACATAGGGTACCCCACCCCGAAAAAAAGTACTGTTCCTGAAAACAACAATAACGTTCTTATGATAATAGATGGTGCCACGTGTCCTTCGAATCATGATGACGAATTATATTATTACAAGCAGAGTACAACCCGAATAGATTGTAAAATTCTAAATTAACGCGAGCAAAGCCGCGGCAATATCTAGTATTTAATAAGAGTCAATTACAACAGCTGCAGCCATCGCTAATCGCTCCTCTTATAACTTGGGCCTAAACCGTAATGAGATTTTCCGTCGCCACTGTTATCCCTGCATTTGATACACCTGCTATAAGCCGCTATAAAAGTGTAATAACACTAATGGCATTCGCATGTCTTTATTATATAGCTTCTCGTAAACTCGTTATTTATTAAGGAGTGGTGCATTGTTTTAATTTTAATGTATAGTAAAAACTTTTGCTTTACTATTTGTAGGAGTTATAACTCCACGTGGTTTTTATGTACCTATTTGAACGATCGTTGCTTCGTTGGTCTAGTGGTCGCATGCGCAGTCGCAGCAGTTGCTGAGCATGAGGTCCTGGGTTCGGATCCCAGGTCGGGCAAGGTATTATTGGGTTTTTCTATGAGGAATTTCTCAGTAGCGGCCACGGAGTCTGGATTTGTGCCCGGTTGATGTCAATAGACTCGCCCCCTATTGCATGGAATTTAAACATAACTGGCGAAATGTGGGTGTACTATGTAGATACACCTCTGCCTTTCAGGGATTATAGGCGTGATGTTATGTCATGTATGTTGTGTTGAACGATCGTTTCGTGTCAATATAGTATATGTATGTACTTGAATAGACGTCACGTTTGACGTGAATGACGTCCGCGTTATCTATTTTTGTCTTGTAAAAGTTCAGTTTAAACGTCACTCGAGTTAATTGTGTGAAAAAGCGTTTATTTTTAGTTTTAGGTGCAGTTTCATACACTCTATTTTAGGAACGGCATATTTTTAAACGAACTGGTAATAATAATCAGTAATTTATCAGTTATGCTGAACGTGTTCATCTTTGCCCAAACCAAGTGAAAATAAAAAGATTTCAATAATATTTCTAAACATTTTTCATGGCAAAACATGATTGAATTTATAATATGAACAAATCTTTTACATGTACTGTTGAGAGTCCTATATCAAATATACGGCTAGACCGACATTTTATGAAGACAGCCATAAAACATTGCGCTCCTGTCGTTACTCTATGTCATATTCAAATTGCTTCCAACAGAGTATAGAATTTCTATTAAAAATACCACATCTATAGCCCTAACTATTTCTGATCGTAAGAGTTGCTCACAGAAACGGTTAGACCTTTAGTAAGTACAGCGCACCATAATCGTAAAATTTATATTTCTTCTTATTAATACTCTTTTGAAGCGAACGTGTAAACACATAATACAAAAACTATAATTCTAATAAATATTTATGTGCCTTCCTATGTAAACGATCCCGCGAAACATCAAAATTCAATCCAAGCCTGAATTACGCATAAAGCCCATTTCGTCTACATCGTAAAGTATAGCCATAAAATGTTGAATCTTTTCAGTGCGTCGTATTCAGTGACACGCAATCAATCAGACATATTAGCAAGCTTCGGTGGCGGTAGCTGCAGAAACTTGGTGAAATTTATTCAAGGTTGTCAGGCCTTATAACACTTATTGGCATTCATAAGCGCTTCTAGTCCCATAAACTGTAGATCAATATTCTGGAGCCGGTAAGCTGCCGTACGACGGCAGTCGAATCCTTTGTGCTCTAGATTACGTTATTTAGGCAACCATTGACATGTAAATTCCTCTAGGCTATTAAATTTGCATTCTAATTAAAACAAGACACCCGGTATTGGCTTATTTTGTAAATACTGGCTGCTTCTTGTAAGTACTTCAGTTTGTTTACGTAAAGTTTCTGTGTAGTATGGAGGCTGGCGAAGGTACTTTAGCTTTTATGGAGCATAGTTAGAGCTTGCCTAAATTAAATTATGAAAAAAATCTTTTTGATAAGAACTTTTGGTTATATAGTAAATAGGTGAGCATAAACTTAAATAAGGTAAGTTTTATCGCGATAATGTAAAACTATTCTGTATTTTTCTAAGATGTTAATAGACGGTGCAATCTGGCCCCGATGTACTGGTAATATGAGTCTCATTCACAAGCTACTCGCACTTACAAATTTTAGTTTGAAAAAAGAAATCATAGTGTGAAGAGTGGAGTTGAAAGACTGCCAATCTGTTTCTATAATTATTATTAAATTAATTACTTTAATTATTAAAATAATCGAATGATGATAACGGTGAATCATAAACGCCTTTTTACATATATTTATTAACTAGCTTTTGCTTCGTATACGTTCAGACATCTGCTCATACTTGCACGCCGGATGCTTACTACGCACCTGACCTTCGTATTCGTTGTTCAATTTTCAAGATCCACTATCAAGGTCGTTCTTTTGATCTACCCTAAGCACATCAAAAGATCGGCCTACCCCACAGAGCATCCTCCAACATTCTACCAGGAACACAAAGCCACAAGAGTACATGAACTTGAAAGAAATAACAACCAATAAGAAGCTAACGACGCTCTTCACGAAGCGTCGCCATTAGACGGTTCTGAATTGAAAGCGATGTTTTCACAATATGCTGTGAAGCTTTGTGGCTTCCCGACTTTGGAAGGTGTCGTGAGAATCGACTTTAGTATTGTATAAGGACCACGATGAGTGTTTGTAAGTATAGTCAATCGCATTTCACACTATGAAAACCATCCTTACTGCTACGACAATAAGGCCCATGTCAATGTTAAATTGTTATCTCTGATATGTGTCAGTGTATGACTGTACTATAATTATAATGATATTATAATAATTGTTGAACAGTGATAATCTGAAGTATGGTTTCGTTCCTTCTATGTGGAATTACACTGTGATCAGGCTGCAGCAAAGCATTTTACATATAGTTAGAAAAAAAAGAGTATATTAACATATTGTTTACTTTCTAATATTGTTACTATTTTTATTTTATTTTTAATTCCAATTTTATGTAGTTTTACTTGATTTTTATGTTCAACCAATAACTTGTATGTGTGGTGTAAACTGTCAGTATAAGTTGGTTATAAATAAATAAAAATAAGTATATTTAGCATTCCGCTAGGTTTTATATTAAAGCGAAAAATAATAGCTATAAGTGCTGCTTACTGACCTAAATCTTCCTCGCAGAATCTACACCAAAGTTGCTGTTTCTTAAGATTTCCTTCTCGGAAGAGATTACCCAAGACTTTCAAGTCCGGTGCAGCTTAAGAATTTATTTTTCAAAGCTCAATAAAATAATTTTATACAACGTGCGACAGTGAATTGTTTTGTTGTATAAGTGCTAAGCCACAACAAATAATTTTATTCCCGCTGACCGGTCCCATGGCGAGACCCAACGCGTGATAATGCATTATTTATACGCCCTAAGACGACCAAAACGAATGCAGATACTAACGAAAAATAAGATACGGAGGCACAGTCGCCTTTTGTCTCAACGACAAACGTGCCTTGTGAATAAATAACACAAATAAAAATCCTATAAATATTGAACAACAGTATATTTCACACTTAACCGCGAGCCACGGTAACTGAGATATATTATGACACGGTTATATCGATGCTGGTTTTTTGGGTGGTTGCTGTTTCACGAATCTTTGTTTGTAAACGAAACGGAACAATGCGCATAATTTTTATTGTTATTTTCACTGTGTAGGTCTGTATCTGTATACATACTTTATTTCGTCCAAGTTTGGTCGTAGTCGCAAAAAGCGCAGAGACTCAAAATCACGTTACGTTTTATCGGCCTTTTTACAATTGTTTGTTTTTTAGTTCGACATTTTAAATCGAATATTTTTCCGGTGTTCAAAAAGTTGTTGTTGAATTTTGACCATTAAAAAAACTTGGAGTGAAATGAAATAAAAAGTTACGGCATAGTTAAAGGCAGAGTCGTGTAGATTTGTTTAGTTTTCGATCAATATTTCATCGTCACAGGCAGCCGGTCACCACCTAACGTCAGCGCTCTGCCAAACATGGACACAGAAAGGAATGGGGACAGTTTTGATTAGATTTTTTTTATGTCATCTACACATGTCACATTTTTTCAGTGAATGTTACGTAGACTTTTTCTAAATGTTTATGTATCTTGGTTCGGGTTGCGTGAAGCTACTCTGGCCACATGCCCGACATCATATTCAAACATAAATAGTGTAAGATTATTTGTCAAATAAAAACAATTTAATGGATATTTAAAACATTTTTTTATGTTTTATTTCAAACTAGCTTTTGCCCGCGGCTTCGCTCGCGTTAATTTAGAATTTGACAATCAATTCGGGTTGAACTCTGCTTGTAATAATATAATTCAATCATGATTCACACGGAAGACATCATAAGAACGTTATTGTTGTTTTCCTCGAGAACAGTACTTTTTTTCGGGATAAAAGGTACCCTATGTCCGTTTCTGAATACCTGGCAAGTTATAGATCAGTTCAGTGGTTTAGGCGTGAAGAGGTAACAAACAAACAAACAAACTTACTTTCGCATTTATAACATTAGTATGGATTTCTCCTCCTCTAAGAAAAACATCCTTTATAAAGTAAGTATTTTGCTTCCTGAAGTAAGGGAAAGATCGTATGTCAGCATTGCATTTACGTAATATATTATTACAGCAAAGGAGAACATATTATCTCTGTCTGTTATCTCAATACAGATCTCATTTCCTTGACGTACTTTTTTGTCACTACGAACTACAGTTGCTTAGCAATTTAAACACAATTTCAATAATATTCATAAAAATAATACAGTCCTATTCCCGATACCGGTAGGCTACAATTTTTTATATTTTTAAATGTTTTTTATATTGTTTTTTCTAAGGAATATTTAAAAATGTAATTGTATTTGTATAGGAATAAATAAAGGAATAAAACTACAGTCATAATATAAAATCAGCAACTTGTCTCTGTGTTTGACCCGTGGTTTGACTGTGTTCAGTAACCCAGAAACATTTTTCAGCAACAATATTACTAAAACAATGTTATTGATAACAGTTAAATAAAACGAACCAACTTCTTAAATTAGTCAATAATTTGAGAGTACTTACTATAGTGTTAGATTTTTGTTTTTAAATATATTATTTAGCAAGTTATGCAATAAGGAACTAATATTTTTTGTATTTATCTGTGGAGGCTTGTCATTAGCAGTTTAGGTATATATTTTGTTATTATAATGTTACTAGTCTGTAACTTTCCTAAAATGTAAAAAAGAAAATAAATAAACACTTGTCTACTAGGCATGTAATGTAAACAATATACAGAACAAAAAATCCATAGAGCACACTTAACAAAAAAAAACGTTATGTGCCAAACACTTCGACATTACCAAAGGTTACGTTTCAAAAACTACAGCGAGTCTCCAAAGTTTTTCTATTACGTACGTGTGAGCGTATGAATAGTGAATATGTATCGCACAAAACTGCCAGAGCGCAATAGCGTTTATAAAGCGTTAATATATAAATCAAAACGTTGTTCGGTCTCGCCGATATGAAAGAACGTTCACATTTTGTACAGTTTTGTATGTTTCGTGTTTAAAGCTTGAAAAGGATGCTTTTCGTAACATATTGGTGTAAATATTTGAAATATTGTAGCGGTCCGTGTTAGTTTGTGCCTATTCGCAGAAAATTAATTGCAGCAATTTTTGAGGTTTACAACATGAGGTGCGGTTTTTATGAGGACAGATTATTTTATTCATAAATAAGTACGGAACGATTGTTTGTAGCGCTAACCATTACACTTACGCTAACACGAGAATATATTCTACAGCCGTGTAACAATGGCTGTCTGATATTTAGACATTAGCTTCACTATCAACACTACTAAAGAATCTTTACGTATCCTAATCAAATTGATTGGTGGCGCGAATACCCAATCGTCGCCTTCATAATATTTCGTATATTTGTTTGGAAAACCAGAAAGAACCAGCTGGCGACGCGATAATGCCGAATTCGCCGGACCAACGGGCTGCGACGATCACTTTAGTTAGGAGTAGGCCACAAAGGTCTATTTATACAATTGCAACTCCAAACGAGTAGGTACCTAAATAATACACTTAACTAGGTAATAAACAAACAACAATAGTAATAACATATGCAGATGCTATAATAATAATCAAATAGAACATATTATTGGCCAATCCATTTATCATAATAACCAAATTAACTTTGCATTTCCATACATTGCTATTCAGTATATTAGTTCCTCTAATATAATATTACGCAGTGGGAATATTAGATATCGATTTACCAAATGCAAATATCAATTTGTTTTTATCATAAATATTGAAGTTTGTGAACGTTAATTAAGTTCGTTTAGTAGGGTCATTTTAGAATATTTGTTACTGAACTAATTTTATACCTACTGTTAAAACATTACGTTTACAAAACAGTGACTTAGTAATTAAT
This sequence comes from Noctua pronuba, assembly GCA_905220335.1. Classification (NCBI taxonomy): domain Eukaryota; kingdom Metazoa; phylum Arthropoda; class Insecta; order Lepidoptera; family Noctuidae; genus Noctua; species Noctua pronuba. The sequence continues at coordinate 12,779,838 of LR999902.1, forward strand.
TTTAAACTTACATGAAATCAAAATTTTGTTTAGGTTTTTATTTTGCAACGTAACTAAACACATACCTACCTATTATACAGGGTGGAAGGGACACTGACGCGAAAACGGTTACCACGTATTCAGTACATCTTTTGGAGCTCCCCCAAATATAAATATTTCGTCGGGTTTTTTTTTTATCTGCTTTTCCATACATTTTGAACGTGCAACAATACCTACGTATTGTTGCACTTTGTAGGAAAAAGCTGTTTTCTTTTTAAAAACCGATGACAAATTTCTATGTGCTCCAAATGATGTATTAAATACGTGATAACCGTTTTCGCGTCGGTGTCCCTTCTACCCTCTATTATAGTGTGATACGTAAAAAAGTAGGTTTTATCAAACCTTCCCCAAAAAGGTAAAAAAGCCGTACCTAATTGACTTAAGCTCACAAGTTATTTGATCGAGCTGAATTACGTTTACCATTACAAAACATTACATTTTCTTTCTAGCATTTTCCCCAGGCTTTCACGATCTTTTCGTTAATATATGAAAATATAACAGATTTACGGAGTTATCTTCGTTTTTACCCGACTGCCAAGCAAGTTATGTTATGTCTTTCGCGCATATCTTGTATGTTTGTTTTTTGTAAATTTCTTTATTACCTCAATATGTTCCAAATGGGTGGATGACGATTAAGGTATCAATCATAGATTCGTCACAAAAACCCTCCTCCGTGTCCTTAGATAGTAGTATTAAAAAAAAAAATGCCGGATTTTTGGCGCTAAATTGTAAGTCGTTAATTTTTTTTTTCAACCATACCTATCGAGTAGGGCATCAACATGAAGAACATTAAAAGGAGATTACAAATATAAATATAGGTACATAATACAATTTGTATTCGCTTTTTTTGATACTTTTAATTAAATGTTACTATTTCCTTTATTTACATCTTTACAAACCAATTACATTTTTAAATATTTCTATGAAATAATCAAATAAATAAATAAATGTTACTTGTTATTATAATATTAGTATGAAGTGTTTCACCTTTAGCTCGATCTGAACTATGATATTTGCGTAGCCCTAATGCAGACCGGTAAGTGGCGCTAAAACAACGTTATCTCTAGACCCTAACTAAACCATATCTAGACAGTACTCCCCACAGATATGATATACCTAGATGTCGCAAGAATCCATATGAAAACCAAGCGTGTAATTTTTTTACTGCATACTACGACGTCATAAGCACTATTTAGCTACTATACAAATAAGACTAGGTATATTTTTGTTCTTTAAATGTCTAAAATTATAGACCGACCGCTTTAATGAGTCCTCCGCCTTGCCCCATCAAAGGCACATTAAGCGCCAACAAAGTCCTAACAATATGCCATAGGTTATTTGCTTTAAAATAACCATAATCCACGCAGGTATTACGATACTAATTGAACCAATACGTGATCATCTTCAGAATATTTCATTTAAATTAAAACCTTCGCGAGGACTCATTAAAGCGGTCGGTCTATAAGTACTTGAGTTGTAATGTTATTGTTTTAAATAAATTAGCGTGCTGCGACAGTAGCCACGTTAAGCATAAAATGCTTAGGCACGCGAAGTAGGTGACCTAGCGTTATCTAGGTATGTCTATATCTATGGCACGCCCTCATAACAGGCAAATAACACCAAACTCATTTGCACGACTTACGGCATTACCCAACTACGTCTGTTACCGACAAATAAACTTAAATCCCCCAAAATTGAGCTTAACCCTCTACATACCCACGAATTTACAAGTTAACCCAAATTCCTGATATCGCTGGTACTGTGAACCCGTGTTTGTGAATTACTGGAATAATCTACGCACGATTGGCCATTATCTGGGTATCCAGGTCTTCGTACAATTGAACTTTTTGATCCTGCTAATGTTTGGGTATGGACCGAGTTGTTAATAAAGGGCCTAGAATTAGGAGCTTACTTTGTTAGGTATGTGAACCGATAGTACTTTGTTAGGTAGCTACGTTGTTTGTATTGTGGTGTGTTTTGTTTTTTCGGATTGTCGTAAAGTTGGTATTGGGTGGAATTTGTGAAAGATGTAATTACTAGACTGCTTCGTTGGGCGAGTGGTCGCAAGCGCGACTGCTGATAGGTCCTGGGTTCGATTCCCGGGTCGGTCAAAGTGTTAATGGGTTTTTTCCTTCAGAAATTTCTCAGTAGTAGCCACGGAGTCTGGATTTGTGCCCAGTTGATGGCAATAGGTGACGACTGATGGCGAAGGCGACATGATTACAGGCATGGTGTTATGTACTTACTAGAAAGGAGGTGACTACAGATTTGATGACTAGTATATAGAGAAGCACGGTTTAAAATACACGCTGCACCGACCCCAAATAATTTGGTATATTTGGATAAGGGCAGAAAAATGATGATAATGAACGATGGTTGTTCCAAACTATAAGTCGGTTTGTAGATATGGTTAGAGAGGATTAAGGATGTGTTTATGGAACACAAAAAAAAACTATACTAATATTATAAAGCTGAAGAGTTTGTGTGATTAAACGCGCAAATCTCAGTAACTACTGGTTCGAATTGAAAAAATATTTTATTGTTGGTCAAGGCCATTTATCGAGGAAGGTTGTAGGCTATATAACATCACGCTACGACCAATATAAGCGGAGCATCAATAAGAAATGTTGCAAATACGGGGAAAAATAGTATTTTTATAATAATTTCACGCGGACGGAGGTCGCGGGCAACACCGAGTATATCATATTTTTTCTTCTAATGAATGCAAATGTCCAATAACGGAGTCACCTAGTTACACATTTTTCCCGTCTTCGCTCTGACATTTCATCAAGTTAAAACGCCAGCAAAATTCACTTTAAACTCATGCAAATACCTAACTAAGTTAGGATAAACCTCAGTCGACATTCAACAGTCAGATTCTATTCGCAACACTAAAACGTTGCATTCGGCAAACGCCAAAACTCAAATACCGAGACCACGGTAGGGTTGGGTACCCCGTTCCTAGACCTGTTTGCGTTGCAGTCCATTACCATAATTAACTCCAAACACTACGCTGTAGCGGTGACAAGTCAAACATTCGGGGTATCGGTGAAAATTGTAAGCAAATAATATCTATCAGATAGGTACACCGTCTGCTTAAGGGGAACCGAACTGAATTATTGAGCGGGCCTGTAAAATGGTGCTTAAGAGTTTTTGCAAGCCATATTATTTTGGGCTGAGGGACTGTTCGAAAGAGATACCGCGGCCATGGAACACAAAGGGCAAAGAAGGAACATGGATGGGTTTTAGTCAGTAAAAGTCTGACACTCCCTCCCACTCCGCCCAGGGCGTGGTCATTTGATGATTTCCCATCCAAAAAAAAAGCTATATTAATTTCGGAAATTGTTCAACCTAAAATAAGTTGGTTAAATTACACACTTTTATTTCCATAAAAAAGATTTAAAAAATATCGAGTTATCTAATACAAATCACTTTCACCCATAGATATAACATTCCCTACATCGATGCTTTCAGCATGTTTGCTCTATCAGTCTGTAAAACAAATTTATTTTTATTAAATTGTTTAGGGTTAAAATTGGAATACCACTGCGGTTAGTAAAGCTAGGAATAATGAAGTCAGACATTTTTCATCTCACTCCCTAATGCCATTTTCATGTACTCACTAGTCTTAATTAGATTTTCCAGTTCCTAGTTATGAATACCAACTGTAGGGTTAAATTATTAAGGGGGAATATGCGATGTCATATATTTTAATTGCCTTTAACTTAGTGTTTAATTTTTTTAACTATGGCCAGCTACCTTGAATTAATTTGAAAGAGGTCTTTATTTAAAAGTGTAAGTGCATTATTTTTCAGTGATATTTATCATAATCACTTTGCAGCATTTTAGTCGTCTATGATCTTAATGAGGAAATATTTTCTTCAGTAAATAAATGTGATGCAACGGCATCACATTTGATATCGTCGAAGGTAAGTTAACGAACTTACCTACAAAGTTTTAATGATGTTTCATCTCGAATGAGTTAAGTAACCTCAGTGTAAATATTTAATGTCGATTTATCCATGTCAGAACTCAGAACTTTGCTGAAAGGGAAGTATTTAATGACATACTTGTTTGTGTTATTTAGTCAAATACCTATTAGTGTAGTCTGTAAGTAAACGATGCCAAGTATGTATTAATAGTTTCTTCGTTTCCCGAGTTTCGGAATAAATAATTATGGTAACTACGTAAGGTACTGGCAGTACCTAGAATACTTCAAAATAATCAATGACAAAAATATAAAATACGCACTTGTAGGCAAACTTTATAAAGGAAGTGACTCATGATAAGACTAATAGAGAAATACGGAAGAATAAGACATGGTGCGCCAACCCAAATTAATTCCGATACGGATACGAAAATATTACTAAGGGGTAAGGGGTTATGGAGGTCAGATAGGCAGATCTCAATGTAACTTAAAATTACTTGTTTCCTCACGATGTTTCTCTTCACCATGCCTGAGAGATAATTCTTGATGACATGTAAAGCCTAGTCAGAGACCCTTGGGCGGCATACCTAAAAACTCTGACAGGCACTAATCACACGATAAAGAGGAAAGAACTAAAATTACTATACAAATATTACATACAAAACACCAGCCGATAAAACATAAAAAACGTCATTCACCATTTCTAATTAAAAGTCCCAAGTTAACCGAACAAATCCGCACAGGTAAGTACGTAAAGGTATATCGATTGACACACCAAGCTGTGTCCCACTGAACCGATTCTGTTTAATCAACGCCCCGGATTGGAACTATTGGAACTATTCGAAGTGATTGAAGCGAGAACCCCGGTTGACGAGCAATCTTCAACTAATATCCTTCGCGAGAACTCAATTACAATACGGCAGTGCCTTTAATTTCCTCATGTAAGGCTGTTCGAAGCTTACTGGTTTAACAATGCATGTTACTATTTGTTGTCGATGCTATCTCGTGTGGTAATCTCGAGTGGTGTACGTGGTGAGAATACAGTGAGTTGGGAAAAATAATCTTGTTTTGCTCGGTGCAATAGAAGTGGATCGAAGCTCGGTTTTAGTAAATTTTCATTAGTCATTAACTAATACTTGGTATTATAATCAACTTATAACGTTCCTTAATCTGGAAGTCAGTCAGTTGTACTCCACCAGGCGAGCCCAGTGCGGGTTGGTCCATGTCACATTTTGGTCTCATCTTTGGTCTTTAAGTGTCCCTAAACCTGCACATTAGAGGACTTGAAGAATGCTACAGGCGCCGCGATTGGCGAAGTCACCTAATGGACCCAAGAAATCTAATAAATCGTACCATCGATACGACAGAAGAAGAGAAGAAATCTTTACTTCTGAGACATTCTAATTCGCTCACAATTTTTTCTTCGACGATGGGACATTAAAATTAAATCTAGCGAAAAAATCGAAATAGCCACCTGTTTCTCAAAAAAAAAACAAAGAAACTCAGATTCACTCTAAAAGTGACTATTGTTAAAATACCTAGGTCGTGTAAACAGTATTTGTGCCACAAAAAATATAATGTAGCCCACACAAAGCAGTAGTATCTACGTCAAGTCTGAAACCTATTAACAATAGAACATTTATAGTTATCTGTGAGATCTCCATTCGAATAGATTTGGTTCTAAATTTCACTGCTTTGTCTGTTTTAGTGTCGAGCTCCATATCTATGTGGTATTGTGTTGCTTTTGGCGAAATTGGGTTTATGTAGCTGAATTTTAGTTTTTATTTTTTGCGTGAATGTTTTGCAAATTTAATTTTTAGTGTTTAGAGAACACGTTTTGTTGTTCTATCTCTCTTTTTGACCTTTGATTCATCATCATCATCTGCCTTTTCCCAAAGTTGGGGTCGGCTGCCAGTCTTACCGGGTGCAGCTGAATACTAATGTTTCACATGAAGCGACTGCCTATCTGACCTCCACAACCCAGTTAGTACTAGGTAATACATTACCCCTTGGTAAGACTGGTTGTCAGAATTTCGGGCCACTGACTACCTGTTACGACTGTCAAAGATCTACAAATGACAGCCGGAACCAACGGCTTAACGTGCTTTCCGAGGAACGGAAGAAACTCGTTATGTAATGTGTGGTCAGCCATGCACAGACCAACCTAGACAAGCACGGCTTAACCTAAACATCGATTCGAGCAGCTGCTATTATTTAGCCACGAGCTCTTTGCCATAAAATGATTAAGAAGTAGAAATACACAAAGGCATCTCCTTCTCATATTATTTTGTTGCATAATGTAATATTCCTAGCCTTCTACATCAATATCTAGGAACGAAGAATTTACAGATAACTATAAATACAGATGCAAGAGATGTGCTCCAACTTCCAATCATCTCTTTGATTTCCGGATTGTTGTGGAAACTAGGACAGGTTTAGAAATGTATGACGAACAAACAGCAGTTGAATGAAATTTTCAACAATGTGAAGTAAAATATATATAAACATAACGCCTGTATTCCCCGAAGGGTTAGGCAGAGGTGTACCTAATAGTACCTACACTCACATTTCGCCAGTTATGTTAAAGTTCCATAATGGGGGGCGAGCCTATTGCCTATTGTATTTATATTGCAAAATTCCTGATGGAAAAACCCAATAAAAAATTGCCCGACCCGGCAATCGAACCCAGGACCTTATGCTCAACAGTCGAGGCAGCGATGCTACGAGGCAGTAAAATATAGTTGAAACCAAATCTAATAAGACCTCTGGCAGATATGATTCCAATTTCAGTTTAAAGCCTAGAACAAAAATAAACTAAACTTTGCAAGAATTTGCTCAGAAAAATCTCGTACATAATCTACAAAAAAAGAAGATAAACGGAAAGATTTCAAAGATTCCTGAATAATAAATTCGTAAAGTCTTCCTTCCTTGGCGACTACTTAGGCTACAATTCTTTAATAAGAGATAGAAACCAAACATAAATAAGAAAGTAATCTGGATAGGCTTTTATTTTATAAAGCGTAAAATGTTTTATTTTTCAATGGCTTTATATCTCAAATTATGACAAATCTGTCCTAATCAGACTTTCGTATTGATATAATTATGTTAAAAGGTGATTGTCTACCATGAAACATTTTTCGAATCTTCAAAAACTCTATAATGTGTGTGTGTGTGTTTAAAGTTAATGTTTTATTTATTGTATATGTTAGTGATATTTCTGAATGAAAATTGTATGTGAATTTTATATCTGGAAATAAAGATTTCATCTCTACATACATACATACATACTCTCTACATACATAAATAAAGAAATAAAAAGTATATGTCATATCAAAATAACAGCTTTTTACTAAATGCATATGAAAGTGTATACGGTACTATTTTTTTCAATTTTTCTTTGTCTGTCTGTCGGTTTGTTCCGGCTAATCTCCGAAACAGCTGGACCGATTTTAACGGGACTTATACGGGCAGATAGCTTATACATAGGCTACTTTTATTTTAGAAAAGTTATTAGGGTTCCGTGCAAAAAAATTAAAACCCTTGAAATTGGTAACAAAATTCGTTTAAAAAAGGGAAGTAGGTAATATTTTTTATAATAATTTCACGCGAACGAAGGTCAAGGGCAACAACTAGTTACATACTAAAAATCTTTTTTAATCTCTCAGGAGCGCTGGTTTCCTCGCAATGTTTTCCTTCACCGAAGCAAGTTTAGTGACAATTATACAATACGCACATGAATCCGAAAAATCAAAGTTGCGTTCTGGATTCGAACTAGAAAACTATGACTTGGCAGTCCTATGAATTTTCGAATAAACTTACTCAACGACTCCAACAAGAAACCATTCTAATACTTATTAGAATCTGCAAACATAAAACCAGTTCTATTTTTTCCCCTTATCTAGTCTTCATCAACACCATTTAACTACCAAAACAGTATATTGAATAAACTGACTACAGTCCTCGTACAAAGCCGGTTGGCGATTTGAATAGAACACGCTATCGGCCGTTGTCACGGCACCGAATGGGATACTATCGCCAATAGGCCTCAGGTGGCGATTAGAGTAGATCTCTGAATAGATAGGGACACGCAACTCCATACACAAGTCTACAATACTATTTAACTCTGGATTGTGTTGGATGCTAGTTGGATTGGTGTATGCAGCTATGTATCTTGGAGAACGTTGACCACTGTGGTTTGGGAGGAATTGAAAGCAAAAGAAATAGGTTTGTAAGCTATTGGATTTACGGTAGCGTTTAGCAGTGATCAGTATCAGACTGACATTCATTTGTTTTTTTAAAGTTCCTTTATACGACGAAGTTTACTGAATTGTTCGTCGTGACTGCCTCGTCTGCTGCAGTAGAGTGGTTGCAATCGCAACCGCTGAGTAGCCGGTCCTGGGTTCAATTCCCGGGTCGGGGAAAATGTTATTGGGTTTTACCATCAGGAATTTCTCAGTAGCAGCCTCGGAGTCTGGATTTGTGCCATGGCAATAGGTTCGCCCCCTATTATATGGCACTTAAAAGATAACCGGCGAAATGTGGGTGCACTACTAGGTACACCTCTGCCTTTGGGAATTACAGGCGTTATGTCATGTTCGTCGTAAGCATTATAGTAGTCCACTGTTGGGTATATGCCTCTCCAATCACACTTCATTAAACTCGATTCTCGGCGATCTATTGTCGTCATGACATTTACAAGGCCTGTCATGCTTACCCTGTTCAATATCTACTAGCGCAAGAGTTGACAGATGTTTGAAAAGTCAATGATGGTTGCAATTTATTTATGTATGTCTCACTCCCACCGTTGTCATTCCCAAATAGTTCTACGACACTAATTCCAATCTTAATGAACATGTTAAAGATATAAGTGTAATATTATGTATGAAAACTTCCGTAGACCATAATCTTTTGACGCATTTGACACTTTTCTTTCACACTTAAATAAGAATTTCCATAATTATTATTTACATTTCTAACTTCGATAGTGCCCTAGATATTTCGACATGTCTAGAGAAAATTAGATTGTCGCTTTATAATATTTCAAACGGATTTTAATCGGTACCGATTCAGGTGTTCGGTATCATAGAATAATATAGATGCAGAAGATCTGCTCCATATCATCATCTGCCTAGTCTTTTCCCAACTATTTTGGGGTCGGCTTCCAGTCTAACCGGATACAGCTGAATACCAGTATTTTACATGAAGCGACTGCCTATCTGACATCCACAACCCAGTTAGTCTGGGTAAAAGATCTGCTCCATATAATGAGTGAAAAAGCACGCACACTTAGCCATTTCGTACCCAAAAAATAGCCAACGGGACCCTATAATTAAGGCTCAGCTGTCCGTTTGTCTGTCAGCAGGCTGTATCTTACGATCCTTAATAGGTAGACAGTTGAAATTTTCACAGAATGTGTATTTCTGTTGCCGCTATTACAACAAATTATAAAAATAAATTAAAAACTTATCCAGTTTTTTTTAAACGCCGTATTTACTCACGCTCTATCTATGATGCGTGCGCCTGTTTTCGCTCGTTCTACGAAGTTGACATTCTGTAGTTTTCTCTACTATGTACAAAAAGTCGATCTCTACTTAGATAGGTAGTTACCCGTAGCTTTGTAAACAACATGCTCTAGATTATTATGTAACGTTGTAATGTAATATCGGGTTTAGAGTAGATACTTTATAGGTGTTTCGATATTATTTCGTATTTCGAATATTTTAGTTATGGAGCGGTGCGATTGATCTAAATGCCGACTAGAATATTGTAGAGGAATTTAATACGTTTTTTGGTGTAGCTAGTTGTGTTCGGGTTTAGTTTTAGATTAATAATTGTAAGTTATTTTATTTTATCTGGCACAATTAGATATTGAAAATCCTTGAAGGGAACAAAGTAAAAAAGTTATATGCTTTGTTGGGCGTCTTTGAGGCTTGAACTCTATACTTACTAGGGAAAAAATAAAACATAACCCAGTAGGGTTAGGCAGAGGTGTATCTAACACACCCACATTTCGCCAGTTATATTTAAGTCCCATGTAATAGGCTGCGAGCCATTTGCCAATTAGGGGGGTTTAGTCAATTGGAGGGAGGGACTACAGCCATCAACGGGGTATAAATCCAGACTCCATAGCTGCTACTGAGAAAAGCAAAACCTAATAACAATTTGCCAGCCCCGGGAATCAAACCTAGAAAATCATGCTCGGCAGTCGCGATTGAGACCACTAAACCAACGAAGCAGTTTGAAAAAATAAATTACATATAATATTATGGTGTCACTACACTTGGCAGGTCTGAGCAAATATTCGACTTCTATCATTAAAACAAAGTGAACTTTATCATAATAGGCGTAAAAAACATTTTGTTTTGATCAAATATCGCGAAAATTTTGACAAAATACGCCAAGTGCCATTACGTAAAATCTAACATTCTCCTTGATAACAAGATTTCAAACATTTGACCCCAGAACAAAAGAAGCAACTTCTTCGTAAGCCTCGAATAATGTGCATTTTAATTACATTTTCTTGCTTCTGAATTATGCAAGGAGCAGTCGTTATTCTTAATGGTTCGGATAAAATCCTAAACGATTACTTTGCTATTGTGCGTCTTAAGATGAAGATAGCACAGTAAAGTTGTTCAGCTTTATTTAATTGATCGCGTTAAGTGAGTTCTTACTGTTATTGTAGTTCACTATACAACCAAGAGTGTAGATAGGATGAATCTGGTGAAAGATTTGATAAATTTGTCTAAGGTTATTCAAATGATGCACCCAAGCAACATTACAATAATCGACTTTGAAATTCAAAAGAATACACAAAACTTCTTGATACAATAAGCAGTCGAGACAACAATCCAAATCGCGCGAACATCAAAACAAATCTTCAGCAAGAACTCAAAATATTTCGCGAGAAAGAAAACAAAAGAAAAGTTTAAAAAACGACACCGATCCAAATAACAGGACGAGATAATACGCGGGTCGCGTTAGTGAAACGTCATCGGCAGTCATGGCACGTCCTACACCAGCCTGCGACACAGCCTCCAGATATACAGAAAAAATAATACACGAACAACTTTCACAAAAGTGGGCGAAGTCATTTATCAAGCTAGCGCTAAGAACTCTCGACAGGGAGAACTTTTGATACAGGATACGCTGGCGCTAGACATTAATAATAAGGATATCGTAGTACCCGGAGTGTTTTTAGGATGTCTTCAACGTGTTTTATCACTTAAGCTCGAACAACTTTCCTCTTAACGTCACGGAGTTTTTGCTCGCGGCTGTCGTGTCAACCGCGACCTAGATAAAGGAGCTTGTAGTTTTTCTTTTATGCATCTGGAATTCTTGTTCTTTAAAATGCTTTTAGTGTTGTATCATGGCTCTGCTTTTTAATATTCAGAACCGCTATTTGTAAAAGTTTCTCCATTAAACTACCCCAAGATTTAACATTCTCACCCGGAGGTTGTAACTTGTAACTTCATAATAGTATCAAAGCTAATATATCGAGAACAAACAACTTCGGTATCTTTATTCCCGGCGCCTGCCTCCAAACTCGGGCCGTATTCTGTTCGTAACTAACTTCCAGTTAGACCCGTAAACGACTTTACGTGTCGAACAAGGAAATCAAATTATCAACTCCTACCAACTTCGCACCACTTCCAGTCCGTACGAGATACCGGAATTTGTTGCCCGAAAACGGTCGCCCTTCACTATTTGAAAATTCTGTACGTTTCTTTAGACAAAAATATGTGTAGGGGCACGCGACGCCAAACAAGCTTTATTGGGTATCTTCGCCAAAGTATGCGAGTTGGGAATTCAATAAGTGACAGTGAAACGAATTAAGGGTTACCCGCGATAACGTAACCTGCACTTTGGGTCCGATTGTCACTTTGATGTTTAGTTTCGTCGCTGTTTCAAAAACTTTTACAACCAATTTATTTCATTCAGAAGCTAAAATAAATTAGGTCATTACTCAAATAGATTCATCGTCATAATAAAAACCACATTACGCATTGGAACGAAGTCGGTAGATTTCTTTCATAAACTATTCAATAACTCATCGGTCATTCAAAGAAAGACACGACCATGCATCTATTACCATAATTTCTCAGACGGTGCGCAGGTTTCCTTTTTTAACCCGATGCGGTGGCTCGATTAAGAAAACATTACATAATTGTGCGAGAGCTGTCGGGCGCGCAAGTGGCGCCATGCGAGGGAACGTGTAACTATGTGGGGGTGGTGAGGGTGCGGGGGGGTTCGCAGAGGGGCGGCTAGAACGCCACCACTCTCGCCGAACTGACGGACCGATCGCTTCGACAGTCGCACACGAACCACGATGAGGATGGCACGCGTCCGCGTCGCCTCCGACAACGAACGTACGTGCGCCGCGACGTAAACATTAACCTGTGAAGTGACACATTAATAATGTCTGTATAATACAATATTGACTCAAACTCAGTGACCGTTTCCAGTTACCGTTTTTATCAAATCAGTATAGACAAATGTGTTTAGAAAATGTTTCAATTGCTGACTCTTTTGTTAGTGACTTTGGGTGTTAATGCGGCTTATGCTCCAAGAGGTGTGGATAACTGCAGTCGCCTGTCGAAAGGTGACGCGGGCACGCTGTGCCGGGTGCGAACCTTAAACGCCGATGGATCCAGTTTAACATCTGCATCTTCCGAGAACACGAAGCGACTCTCGGTAGAATGCAACCAGCTGCTTCTCTTCGAAAGTTATCTGGAAGCGAACTATTTCCAAAGATTTTCAACGCTTGCTGAACTATCACTTGAGAACTGCAAACTTTTGAGAATACCCGGCAACGCGTTCGAAGGCTTACGAGAACTGAAAAAGTTGTCGGTTCGATCTAAAAACTATGATTGGAGCCCGAATAAAAACTTGGAACTCTCACTCGGAACTTTCAACGGTTTGCGGGAATTGCAAACACTGGATCTGGGTGAAAATAACTTGAAGGCGATACCACAGGATGTCTTCTGCCCGTTGGACAATTTACAAGTGCTAAACGTAACTCACAATAGGATCAAAAGTGTGGATCGACTCGGCTTTGGGAAAAGCTGTGGTTCCGGTCTGCGAAGCCTAGACTTAAGCCACAATGAACTCAAGACGCTCTCCGAGGAATCGGAAATTACAGGATTAAAACGGCTTCAGGAGTTAAGACTCCAACACAATAATATCACAGATATTTCAGGTGAAACATTTAATGGGCTTATTTCACTCCGAATACTAAATATTTCTTATAATAACCTTCAGTATATACCAGAGGGTACGTTCGCGAGCACGAAGGAGTTGCGAGAGGTATATTTGAATAATAACTTGTTATTTGAACTAGCCAGAGGCGTGTTCCACCGATTAGAACAGTTGCTTGTCTTAGATTTATCGAATAATCAGCTCTCGAGCGCTCACATAGACGGTGGTACATTTATTGGCCTTATACGCTTAGTCATTCTGAACTTATCTAACAACGCGTTGACGAGGATAGATGGCAAGACTTTCAAGGACTTGTTTTTCTTGCAAATATTAGATTTAAGAAATAATTCTATAGGTTATATTGAAGAGAATACTTTCTTACCTTTGTATAATTTGCATACATTGAATTTAGCCGAAAACCGCTTACATACGATAGACGAGTTCCTATTTAACGGATTGTTTGTACTTAGTAAATTAAACTTGAACAATAACTTACTAATCAATATTGATCTGAAGGCATTTAAGAACTGTTCCGACCTTAAAGAATTAGATTTAAGTTCAAACCAGTTAACTGACGTCCCGTCAGCCATTTGGGAGTTATCTCTATTAAAAACTTTGGATCTCGGCGAGAATCAAATATTAGATATCAAAAACGGCTCCTTCAAAAACTTAGACCAATTAACTGGTTTAAGATTAATCGACAATCAAATCGGAAACCTTACAGTCGGTATGTTTTCTGATTTGCCAAGCCTACAAGTGCTCAATTTGGCTAAGAATAAAGTCCAAGCCGTAGAAAGAGGCACTTTTGTTAATAACAAACAGTTAGAGGCGATCAGATTAGACGGCAATTTCATATCAGATATCAACGGAGTTTTTTCGACCTTACTCAGTTTACTTTGGCTCAATCTATCGGAGAATCATTTAGTTTGGTTTGACTACGCTTTTATACCGCTTAATCTGAAATGGCTCGACGTGCACGGTAACTTTATTGAACATCTAGGAAATTATTACAAACTCCAAGATGAAATTCACATAAAAACATTAGACGTGAGCCATAATCGTATAGCAGAAATTTCGCCTATGGCGATTCCTAACAGCGTGGAGTTACTGTTCATCAACAATAACAACATAAACAGTATTCAAGTGAACACGTTTATGGAGAAGCGTAATCTCACCCGAGTTGATATTTACGCAAATGCGATATCTCATTTAGATATCAACAGCCTCCGGTTGTCTCCGGTCCCCTTGAACAAGTCGTTGCCTGAGTTCTATATCGGAGGAAATCCGTTTAACTGTGATTGCTCCATGGAATGGCTGCCTTTGATAAACAATATGACTGCGATGAGACAGCACCCAAGAATAATGGATCTTGAGAATATAATGTGCAAAATGACACACACTAGAGGCGTTACACACGTTCCATTGAGCAATTTGAAGTCAACCGATTTCTTGTGTACATACGAAACTCATTGTTTCACTCTATGCCGCTGCTGTGATTACGTAGCATGCGATTGCCAAATGACGTGCCCGAATAATTGTTCTTGTTATCACGATCCGACTTGGAATAAAAACGTGGTCGATTGTTCTAGCCAACGTGCAATCGAAATACCAGAGAAAATTCCAATGGACGCAACAGAGGTATACTTAGACGGCAACGACTTTAAAGAACTACAAAATTATGCATTCATCGGTCGCAAAAATATGAGATCTCTGTATGTTAATTCAAGCGAAGTTGAGAACATACAGAATAGAACGTTCGCTGGTTTATCTTCCCTCATTACGCTGCATCTTGGTAACAATAAACTAAAGCATTTAAACGGCTACGAGTTCGAACATCTGACGCAGCTTAACGAGCTTTACTTACAAGACAATTTTATCAGCCATATAGCGAACTCAACGTTTCTAACTTTGAATTCCTTGAAAATCTTAAGAATAGATGGTAACAGACTAGTCGATTTCAACGTATGGAGTTTGAATATCAACAGAAACTTGAACGCTCTCACGTTAGGCAACAACATGTGGTCGTGCAAATGTAGATATTTACAAAAGTTCACATCGTACATATCTGATAATGTCCCTAAAATAGTTGATATAACAGATGTTTGGTGTTGGAACACTGACCCGAAATCCACACAAAAGAAGGAGCTGAATCTGAATGGCACAATTTGTAGCGACTATTACGCCGGAGATTCTGTTATAGATAACATGTTGGTCTCAAATTACATGCCCATGATGGTGACTACGCTCTCCGGATTCATGTTGATTATGCTAGTCATCCTTGTGATTTTCTTATTCAGAGACACGATTCGCATATGGCTTTATACAAGTTGCGGCATAAGATTGTTCCCATTCACTGGAGCGTACGACGACACTGATAAATTATACGATGCTTATGTTTGCTACAGCCCTAAAGATGATGATTTTGTTATTCAAACGTTGGCTGCTGAGTTGGAAAATGGAAGCCCTTCGTATCATCTTTGTTTACACTACAGAGATATACCCCAGCACAATGTAGCTTACATGCAATGCACGTTGCCACTCCCTGAGGCTGCGGAAGCATCTAAACGCATTATAATCGTCCTCACGAGAAACTTCATCGAAACAGAATGGTCGCGTTTCGAATTTCGCCAAGCATTGTACGAAATACTAAAGCCTCGAATTTATACCTTAGTAATAATAGAAGAAAGCTCCGTATTGCCCGAAGCCGAATGCGATCCCGATTTGAGGCCATATTTGAAAACGAGTTCAAGGATAAGATGGGGCCAAAACAAATTCTGGGAAAAGTTGCGTTATGCGATGCCGGATCAGAAATATAAATCTAAATCGACTACTTACAGAAACAATATCAACTCTTATACGATGAGAAGTGGTATGCAGAACGGTACAATGAGGTCATTTTCCTTCACGGAGAAAATGAGAGGGTCTGCGGACGGTGTGAGTACAACACCGGAATTCGTAGAAAATCGTCCGCAGCAAGTTCAGACGGGGTCATATGGGCCTGACGGTAGACCGCCTTCAGATCATATATATTCTTCTATAGATTCTGATTATTCATCGTTAGAGCTAGGTGCAAACAATCCTAATAGAAGACGAGAGTTTAGGCATTGGCCACCTCCACCGCCACTAATCGACACTCAGTCTTCAGGTCAGGCCTACCTTGTCTAGTCTACGCTTCTCATAAAACTCATGTAAAATCATTTAGTCAAAGCTTCATTGTGAATATTTGTATTAATCGCAACGCGCGCTTTACCAAATAATTAAGATTTTAATCTATTTTTGTAATTTCTCGCCGTTACAAAGGGCGTTTCATAATGTTGGTGTAAATACATTCTATAAGACTGCTGTAGAAATATTATGTGAATTTGTATATAGATTGTAAATAAATGTCCATATAAGTCACGAGTATACTATTTATGTATTTTAATAAAGCCATTGTGATAATTTTTGCTATAAACTATTTTTTATTTTAACCCTTTACACGATAACTTAAAAACAAAGTTTTCACAAACAGTACAGTAACTAATTTGCAAACAAAATGATTTTAAAGCTTTCTTAAAAAGCATTTGATAATACTCATAAAAGTTCATTAAATGACTCACTCATCTCTAGTGGCAATACAAAATACAACATACATAGATACGCAGTTTACGCAACACCATAAAATTGTGTTTCATCATTTTTACTAAAAATCATCATTTAACACAAATGAAAGCGAACTCAGTCAGCACATCTAGAATGCGTTCATGAACTGTCAGAGTCCATAAATCAATAAAATGGTGACACTGATAGCTTTTAAACGCAGTTTAAATGTGCTGAGGTCCTAGCACTAGCGCGCGGTGTAGGTTCAACGGTGCAGTCTGCCCTTAGGTCTACCAAACTATGAAGCCAATGTGACACACACATAAAACACTTCTTTCTACACTTGCTGCAAGTACACGACATTCACACATTATCGCGTGTATGAAAACAAAGAAATGTAAACAACGTTTATAATCACGCCAAGAAGGGGGATTGTGTAAGCAGATATAATGGTAATGTCTAAGCTTTGGTAAGTATGACTAGTGCCAGTAATATTTTGATTGATTAAAATAGTTATGAGTTGTTGAAAAATATACAAACATACATGACTTAGGTGTGCCCGTTTTCACGAACCTAATATTAGTGAAAATAGATACCTAAGTGATTGCCTATAAAAGAGCACTGTTCGATGTTCACTCACGAGCACGAATATGTAAACATTTATCAACTTTTAAACTTATTTTTATTTATTTATTTATTAAAACTTTATGCACATAATGTACAAAGGCGGACTTAATGCCTTAGGCATTTTCTACCAATCTACCTTAGGGTGATGTTGAGACAAAAACAGTAGGTGCAATAGTACTGAACATTTCCAAAAGTAAAATATAATAATAAATACATATATACATGAATACAAAAAATATATATATACAAAGTTTTTCTTCTACTGTTCTGATTAAAATTTCATGTTGTTACGAACATAGTATTTTGGAACTCGTATTTTTATGAAAAAGATCCTGTCTCCAAGTTAAAATCATTATTTCTAGCGAAACTTGCTTTTAAATTTAGAAAAATGTTTACATATTTGGTGCTCATGACTGTTCATCGCTTAGCTCAGTACCGAAAGTTGACATTCCAACAACGCAATAATATTTAGGCAATTCTTCAGGTATTGCTTAGTGTCAGTGTAAACGAATGACAATAATATCTAGTACCCGTTATAGAGTTCATGCGGAAAGTCAGCCCTAAGGGTCATTAATTAAGGTTTAATTTAGATCGCTTTTCTGTATCAAATAAATGTATTTTCATCCGAATAGAACTAGTTTAGAAAGCTTCAACTTGATAGATCAAGAGCAAGATTTCCAAAACTAACTTGCAAGAATTTATTTATTTATTAATATAGGTTCACCAACAGCATGCATTGCATGTGGTGTTTGCCTGTAATTGGTTGTGCAGTTAGATTTAAAATACTTATATGTTCCTATCTGTTTAATATCTGTAACAACTGTTGGTGAACCTTAATTAATTTTTTTTTAAAAACAGTCTCTGCGTACAACATTTTTAAAGTAAAGGTTTTACAGTCGCCAATTACTGGTTAACCAGCAATGCAATGCTTATTCATCAATCATAACAGTCATAAGAAAACAATAATAAAATAACATAAGAAAAAATAAAATTAAAACAAGAATCCACACAAATTCACACAACCAAGTAAAATAAAAACTTATAATCTGAAGTATTTAGTTTACATTCCGTACAGAAGTACAAACAAAAGTGCGTGTTAATTTGGATTAGACTTCGCACTATTTTGTATACAAACTTTTGTAGCTCACGCACTAGTGTAACCTTATTAGACACGAAAAGGTTTCGTGCTGGTTTGAAGGTTTTCCAACGAAGGAATGCAAGTTTTTCATGTACTAGGGCGTTGACTGCGGCACAGTCTGTAAATTATTAGTAAGTACATTTTACATAGTTATTGATGTACTTAATCTGTATAATATACAGGGTGAAAGTGACACCAACGCACAAACGCTTACCACGTATTTAGCACTCATGCCAAACCCCCGACATGACGAGTTTTTCATCGGTAATTTTAAAATAGATCAACATGCAAGAGATCAGCTGTATGTGTGTAGTCAGCTGTTTGTAAGCCGTATGTATGTAAGATTAGCTGTGTTGAGGTGGCGAAGGTTCCATACAACTCGATTCCTACCGGCTTCCCTTTGAAAAATGGCACAGTTAATATTCTATAGACAAATAATAAAATCACATTTAAGATATTGTACTCCGGCTTACCTCGAACAAAAATTGAGCCTTCGCTACTGCTGTGTTGTACGCTGTATTTGTGCTGTGTGTACAAAAGTGTAATACCTGCAGTCACTGTAAGTATTGCACTTTTGTAGGATGCAGCAGTTTTTTTTTTTTTGATCGTGTGTGTCCTACTCGATCAAAATGTATGGAAAGGCAGTTTTTTTTTTAATTACTGATGAAAAGTTTCTATGTGGTGGGGGTTCAGAATGTTGTACTGGCCCTTTTATCCTAATCTGCATGTGGCGGTGTCCTTCCAAACTCAGGTAAAATAATCTACCATTGTGAAGTATTTTGATAGAATCATAACAAACGTTACACAAGAGTCATTAAAAATCTTGACACGTTTCTAATTTCGTAACTTTTCAAGAAGTAGCCAATACACCCTGCCTTATCTAACACAATCTTAAGAGAAAAAAGATAAGCTCCCAAAATGTTTGCATTAAATCTCACGAAATTAAAAAAAAACAATGGACTTAGAGGCACAGGTAAGCTACCTGCAGCCAAATCTGACAAAGCTTGGCAAACGTGACCAGAATAAGGCGGTCATCTCTTCCATATCATAATCGTAGGGACTCGTCCACAGAATTTTAAAATCGGAACCTCCCTTGTATAACCTCAAAAGGAGCTTGCGCATAATCCGATTAATTATGCCTTTTTCTTTTTGGACATTATTTTGAAAAACAAAGATGAAAGAGAAGCAGTGGATGAATTTTATGGTTTTGAGATTTAAAAACTTTAAAAGTATCATCATAACAACATCACGCCTGTAATCCCCGAAGGGTTATGCAGAGGTGTATCTAATAGGAGGCGAGCCTATTGCCACTAAACGGACACAAATCCAGACTCCATGGCTGCTACTGAGAAATTCCTGATGGAAAAACCCAATAACACTTTGCCCGACCCGGGAATCAAACCCAAAACCTCATGCTCAGCAAGTTCTATGGAAAATATGGGTGCCATACCGAATTTAATTGATTCATCAGAAAGAAGGCTTAGCAATTCCAGTTTAAATCACAGTTCTCTATACATATCAGTCCAAAAGCGAATAGTTACCCGTTTCTTCCAACTTACTCCGTCCGAACAATAAGCCGCCATCTTAGAAACGTTTATCTTTCTCATCATACCATAAAAAATTAAAACAATAGACATTTGACCAACACACATCCCGACCTGCTAACGAGTTTATAGCTGAACCAAGCAAACAAACCTCCTTTGACCTGCCCGACATCCGTGGCCGAATTAACTTCATAACTCTTTTCCCGTTCACGTCCCTTATATCCTAATTCACATGCTCCCGTAAATGTCTGTACTCCTGGTACATAATTTCCGTTTGCCAAGACGTTGGGGGCTAGTCGGTCAAGGCCAATTTTATTGATATGCAACGCTTTAAATAGCGCTAGCCTGGTCGGTCATCTGCTCCTAGTACATTAGCCCATTTAGATCCATTAAATTTTATTGGCTGGGAAGATTGTCATGGTGATAATGATGTGTGGTCTTAGTGAGTAAATTAGCATGACAAATTGATTTTACTCATGGAAGCGAGTGGTCTATTTTGTTTGGTAATTGTTATTTTATCAGGCAATCAAATGATTGGCTTCGTGATTGTTGATAGAGTGGTCATTAAAAAGAAAAAGTATGCGTATGGAAATGTTTGTGTCGAACGAGTCAGGATTAGTGACAAAATAAAAGTAATTTTAGTTTAAAAAAATGTGTTTATTTATCAAACGTGTACTGAAATAAATGATGCAAAATACCTATTGTATCTAACTGTTTTTATTTTATATTTAATAAACACTCATCAAAAAATAAATCTGAACAATAAACATGACAGCACAATGAAAAATGTTTAAAATATACAAAAGGTACATTAAATCACTGATTGTAATCTTAACCACATAAATGAATTATGAATTTGCAATATATTCACTATTAAATTCAATACATTTGAAAATGAATTTACAATTCATAATGAAGTCAATAATAGAGAATAGAATATAAATTCACTTAAAACAACACAACAGACATTAATGCAATAACAATTCTATTACAATTTCAATTAAATGGCGCTATGCAGACAATAATTTATTATAATTTTCTATCTATCGAACATATTCAATTACATTGATATGAAACAATATTGTTTGCGCAGTAAAAGTTACGCATCACATCATTTACACATTAATGAATAAATCATTCCTTTGTTTCGAGAGATAACTAGGAAGTAGCCTAGAAACTCGTTAGCGTGAGTTCCGAATGTTGCGACAGAATTAAGTCGTCCTGTTCAAAATGTCGTATGTTTAAATGGATGTGCAAGGAAGAATGCCTTCATACATTTGGAGGCAGTGTAAGAATACTATTCGAAGAGGCTGCAACGATCAGAACGGTCGCTAGGAGAAAGGAAATTCTTACCTCCAAGTTACTTGCGTCTTGTCCAGTCCAGCTTGTCCAATGGGCCATAAATATAAACCGTCACAACACTCACAGATAATAATTAAACAGTTCCTTGATTTTATACTCGTAAAACGTAACGTTCGGTTCGGAGATGAGATTGTACTTCTTTTTTTTCTTTTATCAGGCCGTATGAAGGTTTGCTTGACGTTCGATTCAAAGTTCGAACTTTCAATTCTGAAAATGGCCTTCAGAGGCCTTCAGTAATTCGAAAAGGAAGAAAGGAGGTTCTAATGAAACAATGGATTTGAGAGCATAGACAAGTGCCAATAGTTTTTAAGGTGTTTTGTATTTCTACAAAGAGTTTCAAAAGGTTTAACATAAACCTTTCAGTAGCTTATATTAGTCTCATTCATTTTTGACTCTTCATCGTCTATATCGCTGATAAAATTTCACTTTGTCTAGTCTCCACAGCACGATAACACTTCAACCATGTTATCTTTGCAGGCGTTAAAACACAGAACTAAAATAAATGTACCAAAGACATATCGATGCAAATTTTCTTGACAAGCAACGCCACCTTGAACTACACACTTAAAGTGGTCATACTATAACTGTCGTTCACAATAATTTAACAGTGCAATAGTCATTTTTGAAATTATGTACTTCCTAAAATAATGAAAACAAGGCCTTATTACTATAAGCTTAAGTAGCCTGTCAAATGTCTATAACCGTAATAAGAAGCCAAACGAAATTTAACATAAAAAGTACGCATTACTATGGCCTCTATCATGGCAAAAAATAAGTGCTTATCATTTGGTGTCGTCACAGCCCAGCGGGAACACTTAAGTGTCTATGAAAATGGTATCAGGCGATGATTCATTCTCATAGACAAATGTTATAATCTCACGCTGTCGTGCATCCGGTACCATAGGATTAATTCAAATAGATCTAATTGAACTCAGTCCTGCCAGTGATCAGGTTATGGGGGCAGACAATTGAATCTAAGGAATTAACCTGTGAGGTCTAGATACTCTAGACTAGTTAATCTTGCCTTCATAGTCGTGTGTGAAACAATCACATTGAGTCCGTGGTATCTAGGGTTGGCTGCATACAGGGTGAATTTTTCAAGTGAGCGTGGATGGCCAAATCCGAAACTATGAAGTATAGCTAAAAATAGTCAAAGGAGTCTCGAGCCCGATTTTGATGAAAACCAAAATTGCAGCATAATTTTTTTGAAAAATCAAGTTTGCCGTATGTCACTATTTCTTATTGTGTGTTTATTTTTCCAAAATCAATAGGTTCGATTCATGGCTAGGTACATAGAGTTAAAAAAAATAAAATGATTCCGTTTTAGTTTTCATAAGGATCAGGCTCGAGACTCTTTTGAGTATGTTTCGCTATTCCTATTGGTTTCGGATTTGGCCATCCACGACCACTTAAAAAAAAACATCCTGTATACTGTACGTGCGACAAAAAGATAATATTCAAAGGTCACACAAGTTCATTTTAATCAAAATTAAATTAACTTATTTACATATTGCTTTGTAATTTTAATCGAAAATATTTTTAAACTTAAAGCAATTCAGCATCGTGCAAGTTGTGCAACTTTGGCATTCACTTTGTATCACATTGACATAAAATATCTTAAAACCACGTTTATTTTCCCCGAAGAGATATGTGGAGCTGTACATAATAGTACACCCACATTTTGTCAGTTATGTTATAAGGCAAAGGGAATATTTTTCCCACCAAATTTTTCAGCTCATTAATTAAATAATGTGTTCCTGGTAGTTATTCTATTGTTGTACAAAGTTTATTTAAAAACTTATCACTCATTAAATATTCAAAAATCATAAAAAAGTGAAATTTATTTTCTACCGATAATACCTAAGCGTATTTGGCATTATTTTGCGATTCCCAGATCGTTATGCCTGTTAAAAGGGTAAGTCCCATGAAAACAGACTACGAAACTGCTGCTAGAAATTCTTCAAGGATAACCCAATGACAATCTGCCCGACCTGAGATTCGACCCAAGAACCTCATTCTCCACCATTAGACCAACGAGGCAGGTACCAGATTGAGTGAACTATCAACTTTTCTTATCACAGCTACTTGGCGCGTATGTGAACCGGTTTATTCTGAAAGCTACACATAGGCATGGCGTGGTTGGCATAAAATAGCCATAACATTTTCACGACAAACACCATCATGATTCACTCTCCTTTACTCACACTCTTCCCTCCCTTTCTGTCTTCTACTCATAATATAATTTAGTATGCAATGAAAGTGACTCATATCAGAAAGACCATAGGTGACACATAATTATGTGACGAGTCCCATAAAAACTCCGCCACGATCTAGTTCTCACAAGACCTATGACATCTAGCAATTACTATGAAATTATAAGGTGATTCAAGTTTCGCAGTCGGTAAGGAAATGCTAGTTACTGATACTGATAACAAACATGATGTAACGACAGCTGTTTGCTTAACTGATCCAGGGTTTCAAGTATCGTTGCTCACTCGGATTGATTTGTCATAAGTTGTAGTGGTTCGGTATTGATACTAAGAATTGGTATTTTTTATATTGGTCTTATCAATATAATTCTGGTAAAATCTGTACAAAACATTGACGCATCGATACGAAGAATTTCAAATATTTAGGAATAATGGAATAAAATCTCTAGCGTGATACATGATTACGTACGATATAGGTAACTCCCAAATAAAACTTTGATTAGAACATTAGATATAATATAAGGAAACATCTTTGTCTTGCTCCTAGATTGAGATCAACTCCATTAATTACAAATATAATTATCTCAACGTCGAATTTATATTCAAATGCTTAGTCATCCACCTTACACAAGTGTTATTGTGCCCTATTTCCACTCCCAAACACATTGCGGACGTCGTCATTAACAATTACTGTGGGAGACTGGTCGAAAGCTGGACAATTTTATGTGACATTTGTCATACAATGATACTGGCCATTAACACCCACTCCGACACTTATTTCATCAATTAGAGTATCACACCCACGGAGACTGATAGTTATTATAGTATTGTTTATTTCTCGACCCCTTAAGCGAATAATTGCTTAATATCATTTATTTCATTTTTATGCTTTTGGTTTCATATGTTGTTTCGTTGTAATTGGGCCCATGTATCATGTTTCAAGAGTTGTTTCAAACTTTTTATTGTTTTTTTATTTGAATTTACATCACTTTTGTTTTGGATTTAGAAACTAATGTTGCGTAAGTGCCTAGTATGTTTTTCAAAAGAATATAGAATTTACTTAACGACAATTTGGTTTATCTTGAAATCTCCACTTTTATTACAGATTGTTTATTCCTTTGAAGCCTTTTATTACCTAATTTACTTTAGAATTATTACGAATAGCGAAAGTACTCTAACTTCTATTGCAAATTCATTTTATTTTACCAAGTTAAAGATTAAAATTGGGGGAGGCCTTTGCCCAGCAGTGGGACAGTACAGGCAACTAAAAAAAAAAAAAAGTTAAATATTTTTTCATTCGTTTATTTTTTCAATTGCGTTACTGATGACATCGCCAGACCCGCAATCAGCTAGCACAAAAAGTCAACAGAACGGATATCGAATTCCATTGTCTTCAATATTCACAGTAGCAACATTCCCAAGAGACATAAAAGTAAAAAAAGTTTCCAAATACCCATAAAACACATGGAAAGGTTATGACTCATTGTTGACTCCCTATTGACATAAATACGGTAGTCGTAATAAAACGGTCTTAGACCCATGACATAAATTCTCCTAAGTATCTCTCTGTACCTTTTGTTATATTTTTTGTACCATAAATATCACGCAAAATGTTTACTTTGTCTTATTCTTAGTTTTTATTATCCTCTTTGTTTTTAACAATGGGCTTATGTTGATTGACATTCTTGAAAAGCTTTTCTTGTCCGCTTGATACTGCTGTCAGCAGGTTTTTATTGTTGGGTAGTTTCGTTATGTTACTTAAGTAAGACCTTTGTCTTTTTATGAGCAATGTCATGGTCCATACATGGGGAAATCGACAAAAGGGACTATATATAGGGCATTTTAGTTAAGGAGATGTACGAAATCATATGAATCGTTACATTATTTTTTTATTAGTATTCCGTTTCTTCATTTGTAAACATATTAATTATATTTTTAAATATTTGAGTATAAAAACAAACATTTAAAATTAGCTCACTGGTATAGCAACAGTATGCAAGCTCCGGTCGTGGCTCCAGAGTGAGGAACCTCCTCACAATGTGCGCCTTGTCAAAAAGTACCGCTTTCCAAATCAGTATTATATACATATATGTATTATATAAATGTGTCTCGCCGTCTTCGCTAGGAAATCTTTTTCTTCTTTGGCACCCATTTGAAAGTTAGTTTTGCCCAGCCATTATCTAACGTTCGTAATACACAGCCTTTCAGCCTGGCAGTTTTTTCATCCACATCGGCAATACAACATTACATTACTTACAAGATCTTTTTCCTTTCTTTCAAATAATTAGTTTCGCCAATCTTACGATGGTGTACGAGTGTAATAAATGTAAAGTTAGTGCCTGTCGTCGTTAGTTACGGTCTGAACCAGACATGTATGATGCCCATTAAATCGTACCATCCTACACACTACAACATCAATCGATTTAACATCAGCCTCATAAACTATCAACTAGCTTGACATCACATTTTATAGCTCATCCATTTCAGGTGCTATAAACAATGTACTTAATGACCACATTATTTGTAATCAATCCGCAAAACATCCTGACCTTTATAGTTACATTAACTTAAGATACAATTTCGCATTACACTGTAATCAATCAAGTCGAACTTAATCCGCATTTAAACGTACAATGTAACCGCTAACGATGTCTCTATGATATCATCGTGCTATGTCGAAATAATTACCTTTATGGGTGTTTGATTATATGCGAATAACGTGCCTCCTTCAATTATATCATTCCTACGCGCGAGATTACAGAGGCTGCGCAAATAAATGTGGATGACGGAAATAGAATAGATGTGGTAAGTGGAGATTGTGGCTGTGGTAGATTATACAGCGACCATGTAAATGTTAATGTCTCTTACGAGTACTTATAAGTCTGAAAATACCTTTTTCAGCCACAAGATATTTGTGTCTCTTATTTGAAGGCCAATAAACAAATATCTAGAGGTTTAATGAGCGTGTTTTTAGGCAATAACAATGCCTGTTTAGAAGGAAAAATAATGCCGCCATAGTGCCTTGCCACCATTTGGCATTCTTAATAGAGCAGTGGTCTGCACTTTGTCTAAATGAATACAGATGATTTAAAAGTATAATACCTAAGTAAAGAGTTATTCTTAGAAATTAATGGTCTTTAGCCACGAACAAATACGTAGATAACAGCTACACAATCAGGAGAAACGATAATAATAAAATAATTATTGAACAATTAGGTAGCTACACAATCAGAAAAATATATAGTTATAAAATAATTATGGTACAATCAGAGAAATAGAAAAAAAAAGAAATATCATCTATGATTTACTACTAGTCCACCACTTAACATTAATTCTAGACACTAACTAAAACTATCACAAACGATTTAGCAACTAAAACATAGCCACAACCAGCTGAACTTTAAGCACACAAACTTCAAATTGAATAATATCTCGAATTAATCAAATAATTGTGGCAAAGACATTGAAGGACGTTTGTAATTCAACGATTACATCACAATAGAACATTTCGTAGTCCTGATTGATAACACTTAGTTAATGGGTATTTCAGAATGAACAATCCGACTAAACGTTACGACTATCTGTTTGTAATTGGCGCACAAACAGAGATCTCTGTGTTCGCGGCATTAATTTCACTTTTGAGAGACGTCGTAATCATAACATGAATTCGTGTTTCGGTAATGCATTCGGATAGGAATTTGACTAGGCATCCTTGTTTGCTGATGATAATTTGTGTCTTTAGTTAGAATTGTAAGCTAAGTTTAGTATTATGTTATCCTCGGTTTTAGTTTTGCCGACTAAACGTTACGACTATCTGTTTGTAATTGGCGCGCAAACAGAGATCTCTGTGTTCGCGGCATTAATTTCACGTTTGAGAGACGTCGTAATCATAACATGAATTCGTGTTTCGGTAATGCAGTCGGATAGGAATTTGACTAGGCATCCTTGTTTGCTGATCATAATTTGTGTCTTTAGCTTGAATTGTTAGCTAGCTTTAGTATTATGTTATCCTCGGTTTTAGCGTTGCTTCGTGTGTTTGTATGTTTCTATTGTATAGCACGAATGTTACGTTCATATGAAATGTAACGGCCTTTAAATGTAATGTTGGTAGTTAGTGAAATAAAGAGAGATTAGAGTCAGTATACCGCCTATAAACGTAGTGATAGTTACTAATAATAGTAAGCTTCTTTTAAAATGATTAGAAAGATTAACTTCAAGGTAAATTCATTCTTAATTCTATCGTGGGCGGAAGCTGAGATGAGCTAAAAAAACCGTCCAAGTGCGTGTCGAACCCGCGCATGAAAGGTTCCGTACCATCAAAGTAGGGGAGCCCTCTTTAATTTTTTATGAGTTGTTGTTATAGCAGCAACAGATATACACAGATTGTGAAAAGTTCAACTGTCTACCTATTACGGATCATGAGATACAGCCCGCTTACAGACAGACGGACATGGGGGGCTTAGTAATAGGGTCCCGTTGGTTACCGTTCGGGTACGAAACCCAAGAAAAAGAATACACTCATACTATTCAAATTGTTTTGTAATTGATATTGCGTAACATATTTTCATTTGCGATATACCTACTGAACATTACGTATTACTACTTCCGTACATGTCAGTAACAATCACTACCTCACAAATCTCACAATGAGTTACTGCTGCAACCGCACAAACTCAATTTCGACCACTTCAATATCTTCATTTTCGCTTACGAAATTCCCATCTGATTTGCCATCATCAGTTCATCACGCATTAGTGATGCACTATACGATCTGATACTCTATAGTATCGATACAACATGATTTGATACTCCAATATTTTGGATAGATATAAAAGTACCGGTATCGGAAAGAATGGATTGTATTGTACTAAATTGAAAATCAAAAGAATACAAAAGTAGAACACATGAAGTACAAAAGAATTTCTGGAATGTGGCCTAGAGTCTAACACTCGTATCGATAGTCAAGTTAAAGTAATAACTTGAGTTTATGTTATTACTTATGTAAACATTTTTATGCAATAGACAAGAATTTAAATGAAGTTAGAACCGCCAAATAAAACAAAGTTCTAACTTCAAGCAATTACTAAACTACAGAATAAAAATCGTATCTTAAATTATGACTTTTACTCAAGTAATCACTTAGATTTTTTTATATTATTTTTTTTCACTTAGATACGGGTGTTAGAGAAATTAATAAGTACGATACGAAACTTGCATTCGTATCGATTCAAAATATCGATACAAATGCAAGTATCACGCATCCCTACCACGCATCCATTCATTAGTTGTAAGTTGAACTTTAATGACGTTGATTTTAATTACACAATGGGCCAACACTTCATTAAATTGTCACTCACGATGGTTCTTTTCGTAATAATCTCTAACGTCTGACGTAATAACGTTCCTGCTGACTTTTGACATCGACAATGTGAGTTATTGACTTTTGAAGACGCGTTCATTTGAATTGGATGGCCTGTTTGAGGCTTCTATGGTTTCATTGTATTTCGAGTGTTCTATTTTTAGTATTAGGTAAGTGTAGTCATTTCTTAGGTATTACGTGTAACGTTTGTTTTGGAACTGATTACTAAAGTGTTGCTTGAATGGGCCATGTCTACATAAACAAACTTCACGCCTATAATCCCTGAAGAGTTAGGCAGAGATGTACCTAATAGTGCACCCACAGCTGGCCAGTCATGTTTAGTTGAAGTCCCATGTAATAGGGGGCGAGCCTTCTGCCATAAACCGGGCACAAATCCAGACTTCGTTGCTGCTGCTGAGAAATTGCCCATGGAAAAACCCAATAACACTTTGCCCGACCTGGGAATAGAACCCAGGACCTCATGTTCAACAGACGTGCTTGACACCACTAGAACAACGAGGCAGTATTAAAGCAAATATGTTTAGCATACAAAAATGCTTAAAGTTTTGAATTTTCTTAAACCCCAAAATAATCTAGACTACCATGGAACCCCCAAGCAAAATAATCACGAACTAAACCATTAAGAACTATCAACAAAATAGACCAACAGTAATAAACGTAACTTTTATAGCCGTAGATAGTACAGCACATGTAAGCGCACGTAAACACAACGGCACCGTATTTTTCTTCCCCATGACGTCACTCGACGCTCCACAATTTCCATAATCGACTCACGGAGCCCATTCTAACCTAAAACATACCTACCAGTACCAAGCAGTACTTAGTCGTAAACAACGCGTCCTGTTTTTATTAAAATTCCTTTAATAATTTCGCCTCGTTTGCTAGCAAATGGGTCATGGGACTTCTACATAGTTGTCGGTAGTGCCACAGGCTCGCCGGCCACTAGCCGCAAAAGGGGGTATGTGGAGAGATAGAAAATAGTTTTAAAGAGGACTCCATCGGTATTCACTACGGACGGCAACCGGGGAGCCTGCCCCAGTTCGGATTTCAATTATCCACCTCAACCATTTGTTTGTTGAACGCAAAACGAAACAAACATCGAAGCTCTGTATGTGTTACCGGAAAAAGCGCATATTTTCAGAGGGTTTTATTCGACTGGAGATAACACTTTGTTATTTTTTTTTGTAGCGTTTTGTAATCCATTAAACAACGGTGTTTAGATATTGGCTTATTGTAGGTCATGGTTTAAGTTAAGTTTCAAAAAATCTTTGTAGTTAAGTTTGTAATCGATTTTATTGAAGACTCTCAACTCTCTCTATCTCTCTCTATCTCTGTATGGTACTTTCGGGTCCTCTTTTAATTTTTTAGTCGTCTTCTCATTTACTGATAAGTAGCACGATTTCAACTTCGATTCATACTGTTTTTAAATTGAATGAAAATGAATTTCAAAGTACTGAAAGTTCAGTTTTCTTGTCATTTATAATAGCGAAATATTAGCTCATAATGATGATGATAAAAGATTTCCACTGAATGCTTCTTGTTGATTTTTTTTAAAACACCTACATTCTACAACAATTTTGTTTTTTTTACCTTAGATAGGTTAGAGTAGCCTTGTATGTCCCACTGCTGGGCAAAGGCCTCTCCCATATCCTTCAAGGTACGCTTCTCCTGCACCACCTCGAACCAGCCTTCGTGATGCGCGTCCAGATCATCTGGCCACCTCTTTCTAAGCCGGCCTCGCCGGCGCCGTCCATCCTCAAGTACAACTTAAACCTTTAAAACACACATTATGTCCCAATACAATGTTTCAGTTCTACCTGATTAAGACCACCTCAACGTAACTGGGAAAAGGCTTGGCAGATGCTGACGATAAGCAACGTTTAAAAATACGAATTTTTTCACACTCCCAAAAAATTGGCAACCGTCAAATCCTCTGTCCAAAACCCATCGTCACTATTATACTTCATCCTCCTTTTTCTTCTGATAAGATTTTCAAAGCAGTCCTCGTCGAAGCAGAGCGCACGCTCGACGCTCAATTGTCAAACTTGTTTATATAACTTTGAACACACTTGAAATAACAATCCTTTGTTGATGGTTCTTTTGAGCCTGTCCGTGACAAACTCAAAGGATTTGCTGGCAAGCGTGTCCACTCGAGATGGGAACATCTGTTATATTAAATTAAATGTCTTCCGTTGGCCGTCTATATATAGATGTATAATGTCAGAAGTAAAGGTGTGCAGTGAGGGTGGGCGATAATTTGCAATGTGATGCGATATTGTTTGATGGAGTTTCTTGATGCAGTTAATATGTGATTACACACATGTATGCATAATATCACGCGTTTTTGCTTTGGACGTATGCAGAAACTACTGAACGCCACAAATTGATGTAGCTAATAATTGCATAATAACTGTCGGAACGAACAGTTACCCATTAGGCAGTATTGTTCCTGAGGTGTTTACTTTAATACGTAAACATAGTTGTGCATGTGGTTCTGGGTTCGATTCCCAAGTTGGGCAAAGTGTTATTGGGTTTGTCTATCAGGAATTTCTCAGTAGCAGACACGGAGTCTGGATTTGTGCTGTTTTAACGGCAGTAGGCCCTATTACATGGGGCTTAAACATAACTGGCAAAATGTGGGTGAACTGTTAGGTACACCTCTGCCTTACCCTTCGGGGATTACAGGCGTGCTGTTATGTAATGTAAAAATAGTTTTGGGTATCCAGGAACAGCTCCTGTGAAAGTAAAAACTGAAACCGTTTGTAACCTAGTTACTTCAATTACTAAGAAAACTCTCCAGGTAAACAGGATACATGAAAATATTCCACACTCCTTACAATTATGAACTCAGCTAAGTTACACGAAATGTGGTTACATATTAAATTCGTTCCAAAATAAAATATATTCCTCCAAGCAGCGACTAATTAAACAAAACAAACACAAACACTGCGAAAATTAGATTCTAATTAAAGGAAATGTTCAAGTTTTCCATTGGTACGACACAAGCGTTCATTAGTAAGTAAAGCGTGTCATTTTGTTCGCAGACTCTGAATACTCGAAAACGGCTAATATGTGGTAAGAAAAGGTACCACGCACGCCGTATCACAACCAGACAAATGAAATTTCGCACAAATGAAAATTAGACGGTGAAATAATGTACCCATTTAATGTGTTCAACAAACCGTGAACGAAAATAATAGTAGCTCCCAAGCAAAAGCACCCAGAATGATATTATAGTAATTAAGAGCAAACTACCAGAAAATTTTGTCGTCGAACCATGTTTTTGGTACAACAATGTCATTAAATAAATACTGGAGTTTGCAACCAAAAGACGTCGTGCTATTAACCAAATAAAACTGTTCATTAAATTCGTGATTTATGCTTTCGCGGCTTTTATTCATTGCGTTATAAATTCGCCCTCGTTCCAGATTTTACAGCTGAGTCCGGGAGATTTACTGGGGAAATACGTCGATTCCATTTCAGATCATCCCCCGAACGCATTTGACTTAAAAATACAAATTGAATTTTTACGTTTTTCCTCTATTGTGTGATTATTGTATCGGGGAAAAATAACATCACTTAAGAATCAATTATTTAAATAAAGTTTAAAAATCACGAAATCACCCTGATGACAAAGACTGGGGTTCCACCTCATCTAGCAGCACGGAATCGCATTTTCCATACTCCTATCCTTTTCTGTCGCTCATAGCCGTCATTGGCCAGTGCGAGAAACAGTAGGGCAACATCGGTGATGCGCTCGGCAGCACGAGACACAAAAGAATAGGAACATGAAAAAATGGGATTCCGTGCTCCAAGATGAGGCGCAATCTTTAAGCTCCCCGCATACGGGGAATAAACAAGGCATTATATAAGGCCATCACTTACGCATGACTTTAAAATGCCTTCAAAGCGTAAATTCTTAATTTTTTGCGTGGTAGTAACACTAGTACTTTCAAACAAATGAAGCGTGGTGATCCAAATTGAAACGTTTGACATTCAATGAGCATTAATATAATTTGTTCTGTTCCCTTGAACTTTAAAGGTTAAATAAATAGATGACTTATGTTACCACAATACAGTTTAAATTGCCTAGGAACTTTCTGTATTAACACAGCACACTATTTTTCTTAAAACTCTTGATAATGTCTTGTAGACTGAACGTAATTTTGAGAAACAATTCTTTGGAGGTTGGTCAAGCCCGATATGGAAAGGGTGTTAGGACTTCTGTGCTTTTGAATTTCTCAAATTAGCTTAAAATCAAAACGCTTCGATTCGATTTCGATTCCACAAGTCCTATGTCTATCTTTTTTTGGCATTACGAATGCGAGCGAGATAGACATACGACGTTCCGAATCGAAACGCTTGTGAATAGCTATGCTGGTGCTGTTTCAGAAACGATGGGGCACTTAATATCGTGTCCTGGATATTGAATCACGTTAAACTTCCCGAAATGGCCACAGACCCAGTTAATATTATGAATTGTCACTTGTTTACTCATTGCAGGAACTGATAGTCGTTATTGAAGGCATCAGATTCGAAGTCAAGTTCCAGGACGACTCAAATAAGACTACCAACGACACGCTAAGAGGAAGAAGCCTAATGACAAACATTATAATGACCCAAACTTATACTGTCACTTACGGGATAAATTCCGTGATTGTTCATAATTTTGAGCTCCCGATATTTCGCATTCTTCAGTCAACCTGCGATCATGGCGCTTGCAACAACGTCGAAATATCGGGAGCTCAAAATAATTAACAATCACGGAATATATTCCATAAATGTCAGTATAAGTTTAGTTGTAAACCGTGAAAGCTTAAAACAGTGATTATAATGACCCAACTACATAGGCCAAGGCTGCTTCATTTACTTGCTAGCCTCCTCAATCTCAGACCACAGAGAATTTCCCACCTTGCCACGTTCGTGTCCCTCAATGAAGACATACTTTTATGCAAATATGATAAGAGTCCAGACGTGCCTCAATATATTTGACTTTCCATCTCATCTCATTAACATGGCCATCGTCGAAGCATTCCATTCATTATGACAGAGCAAACATTACTTTAACAGGTGTGTTAAATGATATCACAAAGGCGAAAGCACACAAACGACGATAGTTCTCTATACGATTATGTGTTCCTGGTACAAATAGAACCAGTAAAAAAACCAGGTTGATTTGTAGGGATTTTCATGGCAAATGGCAGCTATCGTTATAACAGGAGGAAATATAAGAAGCGCATTGAGTTTTAGACCTATTTGCTCCACCATAATAATATTATAAATAGGTAAGTATGTAGGTTTGTAAAGGTATAGGGGTAATCTCCGGAACTACTGACTCGATTCCAAACATTATTTTACATATTTCCGACCATAACGCAAGCTAAGCTGCGGGAAACAGCTAGTCACTAGATATATTAAACGCTAAACCTATTTAAAACATCACTGTGTCTGTCATGTTCAAATGATTATATTATCTGAAATACAACGATGTTTTAAATTCGTTCAGAGTACAATAGCGATTGTCGTGCAAATGGGCCCTAAAACGCTACCGATATTTGGCACTAAGCAGTCTTTTCATGAACGTAGGAATATGTTGAGAGAATTATTTAAGTTAGGTACGCATGACGGCGAATCAAGCCATACAAAAACAGTATACGCTGATCTCTCTTTGAACAAAAGCTGATACAAAGCGAGGTCAGGTTATACTGGATATGTAAAGGTCGTTGTCTCACCGTGTGAACTAATTACATTTAGTTATGAATAAAAATAAAGACGTCATTGCTTTATTCCCTTTGTATTTTTAATTCTAAATCCTCCTCCTCAAGTCGTATTCTTCATTACTGAGGGTCGTGATCCTCCCTTGAAAATATCTTTTCCCTGAAGATTTTCGCCATCTCTGAAATTCTAAACAAGCAATAGTTTATGTAAATCGCGTTCCGCTACCGTTTCGTCACGATGCTCTCGGCCTGTCATCTAATTCATAGCATCGTCAATGTCTTGCCGTGTGGCGACGTCCTAAAATAATCGTATGAACACCGTCGACTTGTCCACACCTCATAATTTATTACCATCTTCCTCATTTCCAGGTAGTGAAAGTCTCAAACAAAATGGTTGACAATGGGCAAATAAAGCTCTCATCTCATTCTGTGATATGCCCCATTTTTTCCCAGGTTTGCTCTTATCGTCGGCCAATATTTGTTTTTATAACAGGTTGGACTTTGATGACTTAAGTTTGGAGTTGTTTCATGTTAGAGCTATGTTGGTTGATTTTGAAATGATAACTTTAAAGAGTGTAACTATAGTTGCTGCCAGTTAAGATGGCAATAGCGGTCATTGCTCTTTCCATAATATCTCTTCGTACGAACCAAAACAAATGAACCATGTATCGTTTTTCATTAGAAAAGATGTTGAAGATCACGATAGATGACGATTCAAGACATGAACAGGCTTATTTGTGGATATCAAAGTTAAGAACTTTAAAAATGTAAGTGGGTCAATGACCGCCATTGCCATCTTAACTGGCAGCAACTATAGACCCTTAACGAAGCCGAACGATATTTTTTTGTTGTAGACCATGCCTAGGAACCTTCTAGTTACGGAGATATTGGGTATTGGGTATTCAAAGTTCTCTTTTTCAACTTCTCAATTTTTTCACAAGTTTATTTTTTAATACAAGGTTTTAATGTTGTAACTTTACTTTAAATACCTCCACGACCCCCGTACTATTCAATGCAATCAGCACAATGTTTTGAGTTTTACTGTAAAACGTGATTTTACACCCAAAACAAAGGCGATTCTCAGCAATATTTTTTTCTTAATTTGATGTTTACAGAATGTTTTGTTGACGGCTTCGTGAAGGGTCTGTTTACACCTTGTATATTCAAATTTTATTTTTGTTCTTTGGTAACTAAGTTTAAATTATAGCTAGCCCGTATTGTCCCACTGCTGGGCAAAGGCCACCCTCCATTCCATCCAACGGTCACGATTCTCTACTATATCTTTACAATTCTCAAGGATGATATCCAATTCTTCCCGCCATCTCCTACGAAGTCTACCGCAACCCCGTGTCACTATTTCAGGGCACCGATCCTGAGATTTACGGGCCCACAGTTCGCAAGTTTAAATAGTTATTTTTAATAACTGAAGCATCAAACGTTTCTCAGTTCTTTATAAAAAATGTGGGTTGACTTTGACAGAACTAACAGAACTGAATCGCAAGATAACATCTAAAACCCGCATGAAAGCAAATATCAAACCCACATCTGACGCAATTTCAGTCATATTATTTCTATAAACGCAATAATAAAACATAAAGAACTAAAGGCAGAGAGAACCATAAACGTTTTTACTTTTGTCTCTCTCGAATAACATTGTACATTACTTCAATATTCACTGTCGCTAAAAAAATAAACCGACTCCGAACGATGTTGGCTCTCAAAACAATCGAGTACCACAGAGTTAGTTTTTTAATGAATAAATTAACTAGAACAATATTAGAGTTTATGTTTTTATTGTGTTTTGTATTTAAAAGCTGTTCTGAAAACAGTAAATAGATTCATCAGGGTTCATACTTGTTTTTGAAATATGTATTTTTAAGTAGCTGTTGCCCGCGGCTTCGCCCGCGTGGATTTCTATAATTGTCCCATGGGATCTTACTACCGGGATAAAAAGTATCCTATGTGTTAATCCAGGTCATAAACTATTTGTGTGCAAAATTTCATCCAAATTCGTTTTGCAGTTTTTGCGGGAAAGAGTAACAAACTCCATACTTCCAGACATGCAGACATCCATCCATCCTCACAAACTTTGAGAAGGAGAATATATACGATAAAGTACCTAGTAGCAAGTAATAATTATTATTTAGGTATTTTTATTTTACACATTATCATACACTTTTATTCAGTTCGTTTCATATTCATAACGATCTACTAACATCAAAAAGAACCATCCAGTGACTAAAACTAAAACAAAACCTTTCCAAAAAAAAATAATGTCTTCACCAAAACTTTTCTAACCAAAACAATAAAGACGTTAGTCATTAAAAAAAAGCAGTTATCGTGTGAAAAATCGTTCCAAAGCTTCTATCTTCGTAGAGCCCAAAGCATGTAATTTAATACTTTCTACTTACTTAAATGGTACATTCGGAGAAATAATTACACGCTTACTGCTCATCTGACGAGACTTTGACAGCTCAATGTGAGTTTGGCAAAACATTACAATGTACTACGGACAGAAACAAAAGCTACCGATGAGAAGGAAACAAACGTTTATGTGTG
Source organism: Noctua pronuba (assembly GCA_905220335.1). NCBI lineage: Eukaryota > Metazoa > Arthropoda > Insecta > Lepidoptera > Noctuidae > Noctua > Noctua pronuba. The sequence goes on from LR999902.1 coordinate 12,817,116, forward strand.
ACTGTTAATGTCTGATATGAGTTGGAATCTGTGTCAGGAATCTACATAATGTATGAATGTTTGTATTCGTCATGCAAGTTGTGAAGGGTTAGCAGATGTGGCAATGTGTTCCTTGTTTTAAAGGTTTGTACTCTATTCTACTGCGTATGTGCAACAAAGTTGAGGGACAGAGAAGTATGGAAGAAGACATAGCCTCTTCCCAACTATATTGGGGTCGGCTTCCAGTCTAACCGAATGCAGCTGAATACCAGTATTTTACATGGAGCGACTGCCCATCTGACCTCCACAACCCAGTTAGTACTAGATAATAAAAGTCAGACTTTTTGGGCCACTGACTACCTGCAGCGACTGTCAGAGATCTAAAAATGACAGCCGGCACCAACTCCAACGGGAAACTCAGTAAGTAATGGGTGGTCACCCATCCACAGACCAACCTAGGCAAGCACAGCTTAACCTAAAAATCGACCCGAGCGGATGTTATTATTTAGCCGCGAGCTCCTAAAGAAGAAGACATGCTGCGCCGGCACCAAATAAATTTGGATAAGGACAGAATAAAATTACCTCAAAACTTCCAAATCCGTAGCCGTTCTTGAATATAAATGTGACCCAATACTTAAACCTCGTCAGCAAAAATCTTTTTTTAAAGAAATAACACTTTTTTCACAAATTATAACATACGTAAACAATTCTTTTAAACACATAGCAAGCGTGAACAACCGTAAGCTGTAATAATAACGCCATTAAAACAGTCGGCAAGAACAAACTCGGAACAGTTGCTAGTATACCTCAAACATGCATATTTCCTACTACTTATGTAAATTGATTCATAATAAATATTTTGATTCTACCTTAACGAGTAGTTGAAGTCGGATCGCTCGTTCGAATCTCGTTAAAGCGGAATATAAACTTGTATTAACATAATATTGTTATTTATTGCACAACCCTTTATTATTCTATGTTAAGTTGCTAAATAAGTTGCTTGATTTCCATGTTGAGATGAAGTAGATGGAGTGCAAGTTATAAGGTTTTAAAATAAAATAACTTATAGTAGAAAAACATAGAAAAAGCACATTCTAAACCCAAATATTCCTAAGCACCCAGACGAATTTAAAAAAAAACTACTTTTTATTTCTAAGTCTTGTACAAATAACAATCAAATGATAAGAAGGACCTTTTAAGCAAAAAAATCTTGTATTAGGTACTTCCGCTCTTCCGGTTTATATTAACAATGCAAAAGTGAGCAATTAAACAATAAAATCAAAAACAAAATTTTTGATAAAATTAAATTAAAATAAAATAAAAATTAATTTCAAGAAGTAACATTTTATCAGCGACGATGATGAAAAAAAAAACAAAATTGTATTGAATTAACAAAAGCTACCGACAAGCTTAAATACTAGAAATTCAAAACTTTTGAAAACAATATACACTTGTCTCCGTCAAAGCCTCTAGGCCCTCGGGTCTAGTGTGCAGAAGATAGTTGTTAAATGTGGTTTTGTCTAAATGATTTAGTTTAATATTCCCCGATAGTCCCTACGTTTATAATAAACATACGTCGCACTGTGAAAGTAGTCTCGAAGCTTCGAAGCTACGGGAAGTGAAGAAGCAAGTTTTATAAGATTATACAAACCCATTAATACCGCTGCTAATTCGTACATTGCCTTCCATCATCATCCATTATCACACTGTCGACGATAGATAAAAATACAGATACTATGATTCAAACCTTTCACACGCTCCACGACCATTCTTTAAGACACACTTTTATAAACAAATCAAAAATCTCAAAGAAACAATGACTTCTAAAGTAGTCACAGATACGCAAAGCAAAAATGTAGTCATATTTTATTTTATATGCAAAGTCTACATAAAAATACAGCTCATGATATATTCGCATCCTTTTGAATAAAAACTTGAATTCAAAATATAGCATAAGCCTCGAAATAAAAGTAACGAGTCCTTTGATTGACAGAAGAGCTTGTTATTTCTCTAATTCTCTGCAAAATGCACTTTTATTTTGACAAGTGTGTGAATAAAAACAGTGTCACTTTATTTTTCTTTTGTGGGATAAACAGCCCCTTAAATGGATTTAGCATATGTTTTGGATCGGCTATTGTGGAGGTGTTTTGTGTTTTTGCCTTCACTTAGTAAGAAATTGGTGGAGTTGTTGTTGAAACTGTCAGCAAAAGAATACAATAGGCAGCTTACCTGTTCTAAATCTTTAGCAAATCTTCAAAGTGGACTGAGCCAGTATTAAATGTTGTTTTAGCAGAGAAACGAATCCCGAAATACGTATGTAAATAAGCGATTACGATAGTATGCGATGGAATGGTAACAGTCGATCTTACAGATTAAACTTACGTTTTAACAATCCGGCTCGAAGGACGAAGAACCACTCTTAAGAAATAGTTTATGAACACAATAAGGAGCTTTCTTATCAATTATAACAACAACAACATTCATTTATGTCGAGGCAACTTTGGCCCATAGATATATTCGAGACGCAGACGAGGTGCAGATAACACGTTGGCATTCGCACCACAAACACCTTAAAGTTGACGACTTCAACAGCTGCGCTCTCTCCACGTACTTGGTCTTCTGACGCACGTACTCCACGATGACCTCCGCCGTAGTGGTGTAGTGTAACACACCACGTGGTGGTCGTGGTGTGGTGTGGTGTGTGTGTGTGTGAGTGATGTGGTGTAGTGATGATTGTATACCCCTTGTCATTAGCAGCTTATGTATCACATTTAACTCTAAACAATGTGATATTCAACTATCAAAACATTAAGAAAATTTTAATTCATGTAAGTGCAGCATCAGTGTTTAATTTCAACTGTCATGAATCCTGCTCACCTCCTAAATAAAAGCAGGCGTCATGATAAATCAATACAAACTTACATCTGTCAATTATCTCAGCACTTTAACGACCATCATTTAAATTGCTCCTCTACATGAAAACCATTTTGTCCAATTAAATGAGTTAGCGAATTTTAATGAATAGAGTTGAGAATTGATTCGATGTTGTATCGACTTCTCTGCGACTCGAATAAGAGTAAAAGCAATTTAGTAAAGAAACAAATCAATGCTGAGTCAACGAAGTTTAAAATGTTGATGTTCATTTTGCTTTGATCGAAAATTTTCCACGTTACTGTGAAAGGAATTTCTCTGGAAGCATTTAATTTTACTTTGGACAAATATGTTTTGTGTAAACAAACAGATATTTGAAAGTGTTTTATTAGTGTTTGTTTAATTTTATAGTTGGATTTCCATGAATTTGAACGTATGTTTAGTTTGATTTATTAATTCACTTACATTTTTTTCAGTAGCAGCCACGGAATTTGGATCTGTGCCCGGTTGATGGCAATAGGCTCGCCCCCTATTACGTATGGAACTTAAACATAACTGGTGAAATTTGGGTGTTGAGTTTGGGTGGTGGTGAGATACAACTCTGCCTAACCCTTCGGGGATTACAGGCGTGATGTTATGTTGTAACATTTTTTTTTAGAATACCCGAGAAACGGCTTTTATTGGGCTTCTCTGAATCAGACGTTACCACTATTTTGATCTGACAACCAACACTAAACTACAACCAACATGCCAACAAAACTCAACCTTAAAACAACATCCATAAAGATAAAGCACATTTCTAAAGAAAATAAACCCATCAAGGTCCTAGATTTTGTACGAACAATCAATCACCAATGACTAGCCCTCGTTAGCACATACGCCACCGATCGGGGTGAAGCCGAACACACAGAAACAACCAAGGACCCACGAAGGATAACTCGGACGGATATCGATCCATTAACCGGGTCGGCATCAATCACCCACGGCAAACATTTGGGCCATTATATTGGACAAACACCGCCTCCCGTCGACTTCTGGGCTTATATTTGTTTCTTATGAAGTCACTAGCGGTTTGACCGTGGCTTCACTTGCTTTACGGTATCAAATTATCTCACGGATTGTGTTAAACATTTAAGCCGTTGGTCCCGGCTGTCATTTATAGATCTATGACAGTCGTTACAGGTGACAACCAGTCTTACCAAGGTGTATCGTATTACCTAGTACTAACTGGGTTGTGGAGGTCAGATAGGCAGTCGTTCCATGTGAAATACTGGTATTCAGCTGCTTCCGGTTAGACTGGAAGCCGACCCTAACATAGTCGGGAAAAGGCTAGGCAGATGATGGGTTTTTTTAAACATAGCTTTTAACGATAAAACTACCCATATTGCGTCACACAATGTGTAATATCTTCTTTTATTTTCTAGCCTTCTCTGTTCCACTCCTTTATCTTCTATTATGTAAATATTATTTTTATGGTGTACATAATAGAGAATAATCTACCTCTTTGTCTTCTTGGGCAGGAGCACCGCCTGGATGTTCGGCAGCACACCACCTTGAGCGATCGTCACACCGGAGAGAAACTTGTTCAACTCCTCGTATATCTCTCTATAACATACGAGGATAACGTCGCTATCCAATAGTGCAAAATTTTCGAAATCGGATTAGTAGTTTCGAAGATTATCTCCTACATACAAACATACAAACTTTACCTCTTTATAATATTAATAATGTGAGCAAACACCGCCGCCCTTCGACTTCTAGCTTTATGTTTGTTTCTTATAAAGTCATTTGAAATAGTGAGGCTTTGTTTTGATAGTACTGACCGATGTTTGGAAGTTGCTTAGTTGGGCTTTTTGATTTGAATTGTTCAGAGTTATGGGTCGATTTGGATGTGATTAATGTTTAAATATAGTTAATAACTATAGAGTGTAGTGGATGAGCGGTAGTTAATCAAAGTAATAATACAGTAGATAACAAGAAAAATGAGTTTGGATTTGAATTCCCCCGGAAACCACTGAGTTGTGAAATAATTGAGATTAGTGCATTGGACTTTGCATCTAATGACGTCTATCTCAATGTCATGAGGAGCTCATGGCTAAGTAATAACAGCTGCTTGGATCGATCTTTAGGTTAGGCGTTCTTACCAGGGTTGGGCCTTGGATGGGTGACCACGTATTACATACCGAGTTTCTTCCGTGCCTCGGAAAAAACGTTAAACCGTGGATCCCGGCTGTAATTTGTAGATCTATGACAGTCGTTACAGGCAGTCTGGCAACTCAGGAAGAGTTGCCAGACTAAGGGGTATCGTATTACCCAGTACTAACTGGATTGTGGAGGTCAGATAGGCAGTCGCTCCATGTAAAATACTATTTACCTGCATCCGGTTAGACTGGAAGGCGACCCCAACATAGTTGGGAAAAGGCTAAGCAGATGATGTTGACGTCCATCTCAATGTAAATATCACTTAAAATATTCTGTTTATATTTTTATTCAAAACTCAAGAAAATAAATTTCAAAAGCCCACTTATCAGAAAAGCCCTTTTTGGGTAAGATCCTAAAGTACCTGCCTAGACTAAGTAGGTACTAATATTGCAGAAAACCTCAATAAATAATTCACAAAAGCAATTCAAAACTAATGGAACCACATTATTCTTTGGTCTATTAATATAGCACTTTATAACGCCAACTTTAAGATTTATCATCGTAATATCGTGTGTTAAAAATTGAAGTTTCGTATTAGTGAAAATCTGTAGTGTTAGCAATATCTTGAAAGTTACTTTATCTTGGTAAGGTTTCGAGCTTAAAAATAAAAGAAATATCGTATGACATTGGCCAGACCAGACTGATAATATTGTTTTATATTTTCTTTGCATCAAGTTGTTGTATTTCAAAGTGCAAGGTAAAGACTTGTTTTCAAACTAAACTAAAACAACAAAATATTTCATTATTTTTAATAATTTTCAAATGATTACTATTATTATTGTTCATTAGAGTATTTCATCCATTGTTGCTTTTTTTTTATTTTAGCCGTATTATTTACATAAATGGAGTGCTGCTTACAAATAATGTAAAATAAAGGAATAATAATTGAAAAAAACGAAACAAAAAATCGGTGGAATATGATTTAAAATAAGAAACTGAATGACTGTCAGTGGGGCTGACCCTTAGACCCTGAATGTAATTATATGAAATATTGCTCATGCCAATTGAATCAGGACTAAAAACCAGCTCATATCTAAATATAAATGTCTTCATTCAGTCTTCATTTGTATTTCACCAAACATTTCGCATTACAACACGTAATTAGAATAAAAATCACAGCCAACATTATACCAATCAGTATGCCGCCTTACATAGTCGTTATCAGACGATAGCCAATGCCTACGCATAAGACGGCAATGGAGACGTCTGGATAGCCGTAATGACGGCTAGACTTTTATCTATTATCTCGGACAGTTTCTTATACGATACTGGGTTCAGAGATATGCTCCAATATTAAACAGCGACTTTAGCTTTACCTTTTCAAACTTACATAGAGCTTTCTCTGATGTTGTGTTTAGGGTATTTAAAGACTGAAAAAAAAACAAATTAAAATTGCATTTTAACTACAAGATTCAGGCTTGGATAAACTTACAAAAACAGGCAGAAGGTGCCGAATTTTGCGGTCTTTTTTTTTTACGGATGGGAAATCATCAAATAACTTCTCCCGCTCTGGGTGGAGTGGGAGGGAGTGTCAGACTCTTACTGACTAAAACCCATCCATGTTCCTTCTTTGCCCTTTGTGTTCCAGGGCCACGGTATCTCTTTCGAACAGTCCCGCAGCCCAAGCCTTCTCAGCGTCGTTGACACTTTATTATGAGTCGCTCCCCTCATCTCCATAGCACCGCCTTCACTGAACCGGCAACGGGCCGCGGCGGTTTCGTGGTTTTGAGAGCGGTTCTGTATTCTGCATCCAAGGCTATAAACAATATTTCTTGGAATAGGAAATTATTTAGAGAACTTATCATTGTAGGTTCCACTATTTGGAAATATCCTAATCAAATTGTCTTTTATGACTACTTTGCACATTGATTTTAATAATGAAAGGCCCCTTTCTTAAATCATTTGCTTACATAATGATTATTTTAATTGCTGGTCTCATAAACCTCTTCACTAACGTCTTGATAAGCACAGAAATGTCATTTTCCAAGCATCCAGTAACAACATTCTTACCCAGAAACAAAACAAAATTTTATTTTACGTCCTCCCAACGACATAATTTAAAGTGAAGGCGAGAGATATAAACGGGAGGACGTCCAAATTTCAGTTTTATAGTTTTAATTTAGGAGCCTCTGAAGTACAGGTGAAGAGATTGGATGACGTAATAAACGTCGTGGCGAATTTTCATTTACTTAGAAGGTAAGTGAATGTGTTTGAAGTTGTAGGTAGGTACAGTGCTTTTTGTCAGGCAAAGCTTTATAATGTACGTAGACACATTATTGTCCTACAAGTTTTAAACATCGAAACATCTATTTTGGTCAAGAAAAATTTATATTAGGTCTTGCAAAGAGAAACCATTCTCCAAACGCAAGATTTCCACCCGGGTAGAAGCGTTTACGACTTATGGCATTTCATAAAAACTTTCAAGTACTTGTTTTTCGAAAGGACTGAACCGATTTTAATGAAACTTAAACTATATGCATAACATTTTCGAAATGTCTTTAAAAAAAAAGATAATTGTAAATTTCTGCTTCTATGGAAAATTTAAAATCGGTCTAATTTAGCTGTAACACTATTTTTCTTAAATGTCCTCTGATAACTTTTTAGACCTATGTATGTATCCTGCTTATGCGTATGAACTTTAATTGAATTCGGTTCACTCATTTCGAAAAAAAGTCGTAAACGCTCTTAACAGAACACCATTCATTATTTAAATTTTAGCCCACAACTTGGTACTGGATAGTGCAATGCTGGGATTTTCATGATCTTGGTGGAGATGACAAATTACTAGAGCATTCAAACTATTTGTTCACAGACACTTAAATCCATAGTAATTGTCACAGAACTATGTTCTTACATAACTTTTAAGAATTTATTGAATCCGATTCAAACCTGAAATCAGCTTTCAACATCTTATCCGAAACTGCATTTTGTATAAAATAGTGTCGCAATGTACGAAGATAAGATTGTTAATGGTGTTACAAATTGTTTCAAGCATTTACATTTAAATCTGGTTCGGCCAGAACATGCCCATTCTAGCAGGTTTGTTACATTATCAAGGCATTAATCTTTACGAAAATGTTTTTGTGTTACGTGTTTTTGAAATTCCTGTTGTTTGGACCTCATTTCAGCTAGAGTTTTTGGATCATTTCGGTGGCACTTTAGTTTTTTATATACTGTGAACCTAAAACGCCTTGAGAGTTTTCAGGAAATAATGTCGGACCACTTAGGAGTAACTAAGTTCTCTGCATCAAGAGAAAGAACCAATAAATCAAAGACTCTTATAAACAACTAGCGTTTGCCCGCGACCTTCTTACGCGTGAAATTATTATAAAAAAAGATTACTTCCTTTTTTCAATCGGATTTTGTTACCAATTTCAAGGGTTTAATTTTCTTGTAAAGGTCCCAAATTATTTTTCATAAAGAAAAGTAGCCTAAGTTACTCTTTAAAACATCAGTTTTCTGTCAGTAAAAGTCACGTCAAAATTGATTTTGTTATAAGTGCCGTATATATTTTTTATATGCATTCAGTAAAAAGCTATTTTGATATTACAAATAGACACTTCAATTTTATTTGTAGAACAATTACCTTAAATGAAAAAGAATCACCAACAACATAATTCGCAATCAGAAGTTACCCTCACAAAGAACCTGCAAAAATAATTCAGATAATTATACGGCTTACTCCAAAACAATAATTTACTCGGCTACACGCTGAGATTAAGCCAAAATAAATAGCAATAAGACTTTAGCAATACCTTAACATTATGATAAACTTTATTAATGAGATTTGTTATACAGACAGGTAAAGCCCAAAGCCTCATATTTTATTTATGTATTTATTTAAACTTCATGTCCAAGAGTGGTACATAGGCGGGCTTAATGCCACAAGGCATTCTCTACCAGTCAACCTTTGGATCAAATAGGACAGCATTGTGATAGAGTACAAAAAAAAATACCATTTAAACAGACCCTTCACCAAGCCGTCAACCAAGCATTCTGTACATCAAACTAAGTAACTTTACGCAAAAATTATTGCTGGGAAACGACTTTTTTTTTTAGGGTGAAAAATCACATTTTACGGTAAAACTAAATGTAACGCACTCAAAACATTGTGCTGATGGATGGTTTGTATAGTACGAGGGTCGTGAAGGTGTTTAAAGTAAAAATCTTACATTAGAAACACGTATTTTAAAAAAAACTTTTGAAAAAGTTGAAACTTTGACCCCCAATACCTCCGAAACTAGAAGGTTCCCAGGTATGGTCTACGTATTACACATATATTTACAAAAAAAAAAATGAAATTAACTAATATATATTATAATATATAATAGAAATTCCTTCCATTTGAAACTAAAATTACTCTTGCTCAATCTCTTCTTCTTCCTCTTCTAGACTATGCTGATGTCTGTTTTCTTGATGCGACTGAGGAACTTCTTAATAAACTCGATCGTCTGCAGAATTTGTGTATCCGCTTCATTTTCGGGCTTCGTAAGTACGACCATGTGTCGGAATTTCGGAAGCAGCTGAAGTGGTTACCTATTCGGCAGCGTCGAGATTGTCACACTCTTTCTTTTCTCTTCTCCATTCTTCACAATTCTAAAGCTCCTTCATATCTTCGGGAACGCTTTGAGTACCTTGTTCCAAGAGGTAAACCTTGTCGCTCATCATCATCACTTCTCCTTCGTTTCCCTCCTCACTCCTCAAGTCGGTATGATGGATCATTTACTGTTCGTGCTGTGCGCCTTTGGAATTCACTTCCACACTCCTTGCGGGATAGCCCGTCGTTAGAAGTGTTCAGGAAAGGAATAAGGGAACATTTCCTGTCGAAATGATCAATATGTAGGTAAATAGGATTCTACATAACATAGACATTGTATTGTATATATATTGTATGTATTACGTAAATTATACTGTATGTATGTAGTTTAGTTTATAAAATTTATTAATTTAAGTAATAAGATGTTCTGTTAATGCACATAGGTATATCCTCTTACGCAAATTTCGCAATCAAAATTTGGTTTGCTGTAAGAAAACCCAATTCTGGGTTAAGCTCGCCATTGTACATAAGCTATATTATTGCAATTTGTATGTGTATTTTTTCGTTATTTTGTGTGCAATAAAGAATAAGAATAAGAAATAATACATACAAATAGTCCAAAATACGAGAAACCTTATAATAATTACTATGACTAGGTTGTGAGCAATATGTATATTTTCAGTAGATCCCACGCAATCCTAAGGGCAATCTAGTACAAGTAGCGCTATTGTGCTCCCAGAACATGACAAATAACATGATTTGTTCAAATTCCGTTGATATGATGTCTATTCCTCGTGCAGACGTAACAACTACGTGGTTAGGAAACTTGGTCACTATTTGTTGTAATAAGAGTCTTGTACTCATTTCTATATTTCGTAATTACGTCTTGAAGTAGTTAGAAGGAGAAAGTTTCCCTGTTAAATATAATGTTAGACATTGAATGTGATTGTGGTTTTATACTAATATTACTTGCTCTTCGTACTTTCTAGTTTTTGATAGAAGTTTCTTAGACCTTTAGAGGTTCAAAAGCTTCACAGTCACACATTGTGTTAATTGAGACCAATCAACAATCACTATTTTAGCCCTCTGTCAGACCCTGCCGGGGCTGCGGGACTGTTCGAGAGAGATACCGAGGCCCTGGAACACAAAGAGCAAAGAAGGAACATGGATGGGTTTTAGTCAGTAAAAATCTGACACTCTCCTCCACTCTGCCCAGAAGGGGGGGGGAGTTATTTGATGATGATTTGATGACAAATAGAACATTAGTAATGGAATATCAGTAATGCAACAAATACATTCCTGATTTTAGTTTAAACACTTTGGTAATAATAACAACAAAAGTTCTATCTTAAAGTTTTTCACTTTCCAAAAAAACGAACTTGAGGAGGCGTAGACACAGCCCAACATTAAGTTTTGAAGAAACAAAACTTTTTATGTAAACAATCACAGACGAACAAAAGTAAAAAACTACACTTAATTTGTATCTGCTATGAAGCATTAAAATTAAAGAGTCAACGTCAACAGTACATTGATCCCAAACGGAGCGGCGTCGGACCACATCCGGCAAATAATTAAAACTTTTACAAGAGCCAGTGAAATGTGGAAGAAAGAAATAAATTTTCTACCCGAACGCACACTTTCGTTTTTATCCTTCAAGCTTGTGATTTATACCCAAAACTTATTTACTGCTGTCCAAACAAACGTTCTTCGATATTTCACTTTGTACCTCCAATAATAATCACCAATTTTCCTTAAAAGCTTCTTATCTATCGCAAATTAAAGTGGTTCAGCTTTCGTATTGTAATGTTCAATTTTGCTATATTTTTAAGGGTTAAAGTAAGAAATTGCCGATTGGTATGGACGATTTCGTGAAGTGATATTACCATACATATTTTTTTTTTTCTTGGAAATGTCTGAACCGATTATGATGCAATTGCAAACTATAGTTAGAGTAAAAAAAGCTGCGCTGCACTGCGTATCTTAAATTTTCAAAATACAGCCTATGACAAAAATATACCTACTTGAAGTAGTGAAACCGACGGCACATTGAAACAGGTGTTTTTGACACACTACCCTATGAGGTAATATGCAACTACTAGTACGGTTTTTAAATTCTAAAAGGTAGGTAATTTAACAATATTAATCCAATGAAAATAAACGTCAAAGTTATAAATAGAACAAAATGTGAGAAAAAAACGGCAATTTCATAGTTAAAGACCTATTACTAGTACGTGTAATCTATCTTTTCTGCCTCGATTCCTCCTCATTTGAATCGCATTTCCAGATTTCCGCTGTCCTTATTTTTTTCTCTTAAATCCGTTCTCTAAGATCGATTAGTAGATTTCAGTTACGATCGTTTTTTAACAATTTAACCTCATTAAATTAAAGTCAGGAACTAAAAGAGTACTTATTTATTAGGGCGTGAATTTTCCGAGCAAACTCATAGGCGAGATTAGAACCCAGAGGAAATTACTGAGGAATTACGGTGGCTGGCCTGAGCTGGGGTTAGTCAAAGAGAAGTCGGGATTCGAATAGAAATAGAAATCCTTTGATCTATAAAATATCACTGGCCAGCAATATTGATGAATCGTGAAATGCCGGTGCACCATTACTTGATATTAAAATAATATGCTAGCGTTTAGACCTTTTAAATGGATTTGTATTGAATGAAGGTATCTTTTGTTCATGGATATTAATTGTTTCGATTAACTGTTGAAGCGAAGTTTAGGATATTTGTTGTTTCTTACGAATTAAAAGTCATCATCAGCCTAGCCTTTTCCCAACTATGTTAGGGTCGGCTTCCAGTCTAACCGGACGCAGCTGAATACCAGTATTTTACATGGAGCGACTGCCTACCTGACCTCCACAACCCAGTTAGTACTAGGCAATACGATACCCCTTGGTAAGACTGGTTGTCAGACTTTTTGGGCCAGTGACTACCTGTAACGACTGTCAAAGTTCTACAAATGACAGCCGGGACCAACGCAACGGCTTAATGTGCTTTATGAGGCACGGAGGAAACTCGGTATGTAATTTGTGGTCACCCATCCACAGACCAACCTAAGTAAGCACGGTTTAACCTAAAGATCGGTTACGGATTAAAAGTACAACTATAAAATGATTGGATAGAATTTATAAGCTTTTACGAACAATGCTTGTGGTGGTTGTCGTTTATTATATTGTAAGCTTTGGCACCATCTTTTCCAAATGTAGGTATATCATCAAAATGTTCTTTTCTTTGCTATCAAATTTAATGACCAATTTACTATTGAACTATAAAGTTTAGTTCATAGTTCTTTTTGAAAAAATAAGCATAATTTCTCATTATGTTGCCCAATATTTGTTATTCCTATGTCTATTAACATAACGAAATTATATACAAAATCTATTTAAGAGCCAACAAAACGCTCAATCAAGCCAAATCCCTTCAATCATAAACATTTAACTTATTTGTGGCCAGTAAATTTTATTTTAGTGGTGCAATAAACCTCTTCTGTGATTGCCATCATGGACCATGGTGGACGTGGGAATACCAATGGTTCAAATAATCCGATTGGTGTCCAATCTTTTTAATATCGTTTGTATACCAATGAGTTTTTATGGACTTAATATTTTTGCTTGATTGAGCTGTCCGTCAGTCAGTTGACACTTTTCTTTTCTATACTGTTGATAATCTCTTTAAAGTTTTTTGTATCTGCATTGTACCTGTCATCATTCAAGAAGTAACGACTAGACTTTATTTATTGTGCCTTAAAATCTTGAATGTTTTTTTATTAAATTTATTCACGGGTTTTTATATAATACTAGCTTTTGCCTGCGACTTCGCTCGCGTTAGTTTGGAATTTGAAAATCAATTCGGGTTGTACTCTGTTGGAAAGACACGTGGCGCCAACTATTATCATAAGACCGTTATTCTTGTTTTCCTCGGGAACAGTACTCTTTTCGGGATGAAAGGCACCCTATGTCCGTTTCTGTGCACCTGACAACCTAGATGCAAAATTTCAAGATGATTGGTTCAGTGGTTTAGGCGTGAAAAGGTAACAAACAAACTTACTTTCGCATTTATAATATTAACTAGCTTATGCCCGCGGCTTCGCCCGCGTGGAGTTCGGGAATTGCCCACGGGATCTTACTTCTGGGATAATAAGTAATCTATGTATGTATATACATGGTTTTTATATAGTTGCTTATAACTTGCAAATATTAGTTCATAGTAATATCAATTAGGTACTTTACATATTGTTATGTGAATATTGATACCTTGGTTTGAGATTGGACACCGGTGACGAAAATCAAATGATTAATTAGGAATCTATTTATAGACATAAAACTTTTACATAATATTTAATATCAATGTCGCGTATCACGAGCCAACGCGAAAATCGGTGGAATAAACCATATTTACAGACCTCTACCTCAGAAAAATCCTACCTACTTACTTAATAGGTAAATACTCCCGCGCCCCGCACGCCCCGCGCAACACTGCGCGCCATGCGCCGGTCTACGTGAGCTTCGAAGCCCTATTTGACTCTGTTGGGGGATGATTTTGATTTTTGAAAAAACTGTGATACACATATCTCATAATTTTAATTGAAAAGTATGTATACAAATTTTCAAGTCAATCGAGTCAGAGAATAAAAAGTTTCACAGAATATTAAACACCCCATTTCACCCTCTTAGGGGTGGAATTAAAAAAAACTGTTTCTTAGCGGATACTTACTCTTCACAAAGAACGCACCCTCCAAATTTTATGTCTCTAGAACCAGCCGATTGGGCTGTGCGTTGATGTATCAGTCAGCCAGTCGACAATGAATTCTTAAATTGGGGGATGATTTTGGAAAAACTGTGATACATGTATCTCATAATTTTATCTGAAGAGTATGTACACAAAATGTCAAGTCAATCGACTGCGAGAATAAAAAATTTCATAGAAAATTCAACACCCAATTTCACCCTTTTAGGGGTGGAATTTCGAAAAACCCTTTCTTAGTGAATACCTACTCTTTACAAAGAATACACGCTCCAAATTTCATGTCTCTAGAACCAGCGGATTGGGCTTTGCGTTGATATATCAGTCAGCCAATCACGACATTGAATTTTTAAATTGGGGGATGATTTTGGAAAAACTGTCATACACGTATCTCATAATTTTATTTGAATAGTATGTACACTTATTTTCAAGTCAATCGACTGCGAGAATAAAAAGTTTCATAGAAAATTCAACACCCCATTTCACCCTCTTAGGGGTGGAATTTCGAAAAACCCTTTCTTAGTGGATACCTACCCTTCACAAAGAATACACCCTCCAAATTTCATGTCTCTAGGACCAGCGGTTTGGGCTGTGCGTTGATATCTCAGTCAGTCAGTCAGTCAGTCAGTCAGTCAGGACTTTGAATTTTATATGTATAGATAACGATAATCAAAATCCACTTGATTTATTTCGATTTTAACACACAATCGAATGGTTATCATAACTAAATGTATCCAGAAACTGTATCAATTCTGTAAGCTGTAAATAACCCAGATTGCACAGTTTCAGATAGTCATTTTCCCCGTTAATGAACACGAAACTCACTCTAATTGGACTACAGATTGACTGACGTAGGTGCGCTGAACATGGAATTAGCTACACAGCCTAGATTACCTGCCCTATTTCAGACTCAAAATTAGATCATAAACACCTCTACGGTTTGCAATAAATGTCGATTTACATAGTTTATTTCATCTTAATTATTGAGTGTTATTACAATAAAGGATGATGCAAATTTTGGTCCCACCCCCCAATACTTACATGTCGTCCCAATAATACGTCGTTTGACAGGTATTTTGAGCTGTACAATAGTTATTAAGCACCAAGCAAATACAATTTTTAAAGAATGTTAGGTACATGAAACTCTGAAAAATGTCATCATCATTATTCGCGTACTCTTATCCCAATGGCCGTTCTTACTCGGTGGCCTCGTGGTCGCAGGCGCGACTGCTGAGCATGACGTCCTGGGGTCGATAACCGGGTCGAGCAAAGTGTTATTGGGTTTGTCCATCAGGAATTTATCAGAGGCGAGGAGTCTGGATGTGTGCCCGGTTGATTGCAATAGGTCGCCCCCTATTTCATGGGACTTAAACATAAATGGCGAAATGTGGGTGTACTATGTATTTAGGTACATCTCTGCCTTATCCTTCGGGCATTACAGGCGTGATGTTATGTTTTTTGTTATGTTATGTGATATCACAATTTATTTAGGGTCAGAGCAGCATGTTATCTTCTTCTATACTTCTCTGTAGTCAGCCCCTTTCAAGCCATATCAACATTACTTTAGTTTTCTTGAAGTTAACATTTGTTCCACAAACAACGAACCATACGAGTACTCTTGTTTGCAAAAGAACATAATATTAGCTCGTTTATTTACATAAAATGAAACGGATCACCATTTTTAAAACAACCTGTACAAGGAAATATGAACTTTATTCCAAAATGAAATTGAGATACAGTTAGGTTGGATATTGATCAGTGTTTTGACAGTATCAATTTTGTCTATTTCCTAGAGCTTCCCGCGTTGTCTACATATTTTATTTCGTTCATAACAGAACAAATATCTGTGATTTCAATATTCAAGTCTAAGTCAATGTTTTCTTCCGCTGTTTCCTCTCGACATATGCAATGATCAAGTCAGTCACGTAATCTCATATGTCGAGTTGGCTTAGCATAAATCTATATAAAACGAGGCATAATACGACAAGACTAGAGAAACGATGGATGGACTGTGTAAAAGATGATATGGCCCAAAAGGGGGCGACTAATAGAGAAATATGGGAAGAAGAAGTCATGCTGCGCAAATCCTTACTTCCTTACTAATATTATAAACGCGAAAGTAAGTTTGTTTGTTTGTTTGTTATCTTTTAACGCCTTAACCACTGAACCGATAATCCTGAACTTTTGCATATATGTTGTCAGGTGTACAGAAACGGGCATAGGGTACCTTTCATCCCGAAAAAAAGTACTGTTGCCGAGGAAAACCACAATAACGTTATTATGCTCATAGATGGCGCCACGTACCTTTCGAATCATAATTGAATTACAAGCAGAGTACAACCCAAATTGACTGTCAAATTCTAAATTAACGCGAGCGAAGCCGCGGTCAAAAGTAAGTGCAAAATAAACTAAGATACAGGCAAGAGAATGTTGAGGTGGGAGGGGATAAATTAAATGAATAAAGCAGCTTTTTAAGCTTGCGTTACCTAATATATGCTGCATCTAATGTTACCTCCAAAACGTGTAGTTATTTTCACGAAACATTTATTTTCTTTACTAACAATAATAAATTCCCGTGTTCTACTCTTTAACAACTAAAAACAATCCCTGCACACAATATACAAATTCACGGTACATTAACATTACAAACAACATAAAGGTGCGTACATAACATCGGATTACGTTGGCGCGCGGTATCGAATTACCACCATAATTGGTCGAACCTTCACTGTTGAACGTATGGCTAATGCAACAATTTACGCATCAGCTAATCTGCAAATTGGTGCTGCTTTGTCGGCCGGAGGCCGGCCGTGTCGTCGGCTGGGTCTGTCTGCAACCGGCTTTATATGGCCGATGATTTATTGATGGACGCAGCGGACTTCAATCGCTGCTATTATGGCCGTAAGTGGATTACGTTAAGGATGTTACTTGATAACTGCCGTTCTTTATTAGTAAATTGTAACGTGTCAAGAGACTTCGTATCATGATGGTATACACTTAGGTGAGAGCGATCTTATTTTTTAACAAAATTGTTAACGACCTTTTTATGCTACGTACATTTAGGATTACAACTACTCATTTTTGCAACTTGCTTACCTATTTATCTGCTCGTGTTCGAGCTCGTGGATAAATAATAACAGCCGCTCGGGTCGATCTTCAGGTTAAGCCGCGCTTTCCTGGATTGGTGGATGGTGACCACCCATTACATACCGAATTTCCTCCGTGCCTCGGAAAGCAAGTAGTCAGTGGCCCGAAAGTCTGACACCAAGTCATACCAAGGGGTGTCTTATTACCCAGTACTAACTGGGTTGTGTAGATCAGATACGCTCCATGTAAAATACTGGTATTCAGTTGCATCCGGTTAGACTGGAAGCCAACCCCAACAAAGTTGGGAAATGGCCAGGTAGATGATGCTTACCTATTTATCTGACTGGGCTTCATGCATTTTTGGAGAATCACCTTTCCTGATCCTCATGGTCTCAAAATGCACCTAGTTAAAGTTATTTCAGAAAAAAAAACACTAAGGAATCTATAATTATTACTTATTGCAAGATTACCGTGAATATGCGTGACCCTGCTACAATGATTCTTATAATGACGGTTACCTGTCAATACTAAAATTACTGTTACTTTCAATCTTTTGAGTGAACGAGCACGTGCTGTGAGGCTTTCAATGATTCTTCTGCTGCGTGGGAGGGCTTATTATTTTAAAAGTAACTGTTTCTCTTTCTTTTTGCTTTTCTTTATAATATAAAATGAAACAATATGACCCATTGAAAAACTTGAACGTGAATTCTGGCTATGAGATATTACCATAGGATCTAGAAGTGTCAGTTTTTAACATTAGCCGATATGATGATGAAATCAACATCAGCTGCGTTCACATATTACGTTACTTTTCATATAGTTATATTATTGGAGGAAGAGTCAAGAATCAACACCAGTCACTTTTACTCGGGGCTCTATTCAATCCATTCAACAAAATTGCCAACTTCGGTCACCTTTCCGTGTGACCAGTTCAGTCTGGAAATACTTGATCAATCCAGATTAATCGCACATAAGCATCAGCGTCTGAAATACAGTGGCCAGCGCATCAAGTTACCCCAAACTGTCAAATTTTGTCATTCGATTTTGAACTTAACGATCTAGGCACATTGGTTTACAATCATTTGGACAAAATTTGACAGTTTGTGGTAAATTGATGTGCTGGCAACTGTATTTCTAAATATGAACCAACTTTTTGATACAATATACGATGATCAATTACTCTAGCCTGCTCATTTTTTTCTTTTTTTTCGTATTTAAATCATCAAATGACCCCTCCCGCTCTGGGCGGAGTGGAAGGGAGTGTCAAACTCGTACTGACTAAAACCCATCTATGTTCCTTCTTTGCCCTTTGTGTTCCAGGGCTGCGGTATCTCTCTCGAACAGTCCCGCAGCCCAAGCCTTCTCAGCTTCGTTGACACTTTATGAGTCGCTCCTCTCATCTCCATAGCACCGCCTTCACCGAACCGGCCACGGGCCGCGGCGGTTTCATTTGGTCCACTTCCACTGATAATTAATTTAACGCCATGTCTGTACGTCTGTGTATACCAGTTCTTGTACGCAAATAGACCCAAATTATCTTATTAAGGGGAGAGGAAAATATTTTGCGTAATATTTTTGTTTAATAATTTGCAGAAGTTGTGAGCGGTGAAGCGGGTTGTAAATGTTGTGAAATGTTGTTTTTTTTAATAAATATTTTATTTATAACAGAAATCAGTTTGTTGCGAAAATATCCCAGTTAAAACCAAAGAGGTTGTCACAAAGCAAGAAATAATTATTTACGGAGAAAATGATCTTGTTAGTAATACAAAATAGTATTCTCTTCTATTACAGCAAGTACAAAAATGAAACATAAAAGAATTGTTCTAACAGAATTAATTTCATTAAAACATTTTTGGTCAGATTATACAAGTTTTAAACGGCTTAGCGCATCAAAGTTGACAACTAAAATAGCTTTGAGAACCTTTCTCATTTTGTCAACTAATCCGTGGTTTGGACAAAATTTGATGTATTTTTGTCTAATAATAAGTTGCTTGAAAGAATTTTAGACACAAGAGACCACAATCCGCGGTTTATGGTATAAGCAGTAACCAGACAGATGGTTTTACAATTTTATGAATATTTTTGTGGTCAAGTAGGTATTTAAATTATTTGAATCCCTTTGGGCGATTTTAAGCCTTCTGATGAGGCCCATTGTGAGCGACCACGTTTCGGTACCGCATGTAATCACACTGGCCATAGACTTTCGTCTTGAGACACTACGGTAAGTCGGAGAGGATTCGACGATTAACCTCTTTCTTAAATAAAAAAAAATACAATTAAAAACATGCCTAGAAGTAACTAAGAACACACTACCTAATAACAACAAACAAAGGACAATAACAAGATCTTAAATTCTAAAACGTTTGTTACTTGAAAGTGTTGAAAAACCTAAAAAATAGAACAAAATCACAGTACAAATAGGATTAAGAATACACTCTATTGACACATGACACGTGAAATCAGGGTTTATTTTCTTAGTCCTAAGGCATTTTTTAGCAAAAAGGGTACTCTATAACAAAAATAATGCCCAAAAAATAACACCTTTTCAGTCTTCATATTCCTTGCAGTTGGGCAAGATAATCTTCCGTTATACTCAATTAAAATACGTTTAGAACAGCACCTGGCGAGATAAACATCGCAACTATAGAAACTCGAGAATTTCAAACCTCAATTTTGACAACAAAAAGGCCATAATCGATTTTTGGGTATACAAAAGGAGCATTATATTTGACAAGTCGACTGTACAAGCGTTGTTTGTGGTGGAGATTATTTCGGTTGAAATGAATGAAAGCAAAACACGATCCTGTGAATATGTTGGTCCGTAATTGAAATACGAACAACGCCCTCAAGGGTGGTTTTTTAATTCTTTTTTAGTCCATGCACTCGATAGGTTCGGGTGTCGCCGTTGTCTCGAGAAATCGATTTGATAGAAAATATTTTTAGCTTAAAATTGTGAGAGATTATTTTTCTTCAAATTGTAGAACGTCAGTTTTGTGTATTGACATTTGAAATCCTTCGTAGGATTGGTTATTACTTCGTATTTATGTTTCACAAATTTTAGTTTTAGATTGGCTTTTCAAACTTCTTTACATTCTATTCTGAAAATTAGTTTGTTTTTTAATATTTAAGTAACATCATTTTGATCAAAAACTTGTCCAAAATTGAAATCACACCCCAATAATGTTAATTTCGAATACAATACGAGTTTCTCTTTTATTACTATAAAAGGATGAACATAAAAAACAATCCTTTCTTCAAAGCATCATAAAACATGTTACCCTCTCATTGTGGTTTATTGATTAATAGATGAAACTTTCAACGCAAGACAGGAAACGTATGGTAATAGAAAAACCCACCCGCAGGCACTCGTCATTACGCCTGTTGTTCGAAGGGTCCAGTATAAAATAATGATTAATTATTATAATTTAGTCCATGTCATCGGACATCCACATGCAAGCCCCACCCGACAGTTTAATCTTAGTCCAGGTGCTGTTTATCTGATTGTAGCGTGAAAGGGTTTAAATTCGTAGTTAGTAGCCAACGATTGTACTTCGGTAGTAAGTGAAAACATAATTGTGATTATGAATGACTTGGTGAAACCCTGATTGAGTTTCATGGGTGGTAATTGGACAAATAAATATGAGTCGGATTAAGGTGGTCGATCCATTAGGCTGACACAATAAGATAATTTGATTGGACGGTCATAGTTAAAACACTGGAATTTCCTCTTTTGAAGCTCAGTGTTCCATAATATCAGATGATACATGCTGGCTCAAAGAATAGGCCACACAATATGACAAGCAACATTATGAATGAAGAAAATTATACAGTATGGAATCTAGCAATGAAAGAACATTCAGAGCAACTGCCTGTTCTCGTTCTAGACAATACTAAGCAACTAACACATTGCAATCATAATGGCGACACATTGTAAGCTTTGAGCGGAGCCGGCAGATCTAATAGTAACATAAAGTTACCGTTCGAAGCCCTACTCACCGTAAAGAGGGGACTAACTTTTAAAATGGATGCCTCAGTGACAACGGTAACCTGACAGCGCAGTGGAGCGACACAAAAACTGTGCAACCTAATCCCGGACAATAGAACATGGATGCAACAAAGCGCAGACATATATCAAACAACAAAAACACTGCTCTCGACGGCTGTACGAGCGAACGAACACTATCATTTACGCAACGATTTGTCATCGAGATTCGGGGCTAGAGGGGCGGGACATTTTAGCTGAGTCCTACTACTGGTTCTCAGATTTTTTGTTGATAATCCCAGTTCTTTGAAAACTAAACCACAATGGTGAAACTTCTATGGCAACAAAACTTTACTCCAAGTTGCTTCGTTTCATATCGTAATTCCGTTCATTTCCTAGATCCACTTTAGGATCTGTGTAAGATATAAAATACCTCCTAACATAATCATGGAGTTTCGGATCTTAGAAGATAACTCAGAAATATTTGGCCCGATTGCACATTTTCAACCACAAGTCCCCGATCAACAATGCCGAAAATTCGTAACCATCCGAATTCGACATCCAAACCGCTAGTAATATCCCGGAAACTGGATTAACGGTTGTCAACTTGATGAACGATGTGCGTAAGTTACACGACAATGGAATGTGGGCATCCGTCCCATTTGGCCCGAACGTCCGATACGCATCGCGAACATTAATTAATTATGAATCGCTTTTGAGTTTTTCAAAATACAGCGTTTTTGTTCAGAGGATTTGATCAGCGGGCGGTATTCTAGCACTGTGGCCCGATTCTACTATTGTTGGCTCTGAAGAGATGCATTTAATGCCCTTTTTGTTGTGTTGTTATATTTTTACACGGTTGTCCATCACAATTCGGTGCTTGCGCTTCGTTTAGAGAATTCATTGTTTTCTTAATCATTCTTTCATAGTAATAAATACAAAAGATGTGCTCCCTATTCTGAGCGATCATTTAAATCTCTATAATTTTATCATCCCATATAAAAGGTTGGCTTAAAATGAATTCCTTTGTAACATTTTATTTATTAATTCTTGGTTCTAGAATGGACAGAGAGCCTCACTAGCTTGGCTGATATCTGTTGCAGTAGTAATCTTAATAAAATCTTCTGTTTCTATTTATCTCCTAGTTTAGTAATATTCAAAGCAACCTTATGCACCAGATTTTAAGCACTTACAACAAAAATTGTGTGGAATTGCATACGATTTTTTAACCACTTTAAAAAGCACGACAAAACAAACGTAAAACTATTCTTACTCAAATCTTCACATACTTAAGACACTGGCTTGGCGCATACACATCGATATAATATATTACAACAACATTGCCCAAAGCTAATATGCCGGAATATTCTTAAGGCCCGGCTCGCCACGCTGCTCCCTTCTACGATTTATTGTTTAATCACAAGCACTCAGCCACCGTAGTATTGCGTCGGTAAATTGTGGCAAGCACCGAACGTCAGAGATGTTTAATCTCGACTGGAAAGGTCAAGTGAGATGTAATTTTTTGAAATAGATCAAATAATTAACCTTGGGAACAAATCACGAGATTATTTGTCCAAACAAATTAGAAGATTTAAATATTTTGTCAAATGGATGTCGTATATGTAAATTTTGGGCGTTAAGTTGTTTGTTATTCATGAAGAAAATATGCCTTAGCTTGAAAGGACAGAAATATACGATAGGACAACCACATTTTGACAGATATGATTAAGTCCAGTGTAATGCTGTCCTATTTGACGCAAAAGTTGACTGGTAGAGAATGCCTTGTGGCATTAAGTCCGCCTATGTACCACTCTTGTACATCATCATCTGCTTTGCCACTCTTGTACATGAAGTTTAAATAAATAATGAAAATGAAAAAGGGCAAAACGAAAGTAGCTACCTAATTAACAAAAGCTGCAGTCTCTTCTTGTACCCTAATTCTGCGTGTGTATAAACGTCGCTCGCTATATTGCAGTTCGATGTGACGTAATAAACGCTCCATGTGTGTTAACCCAAGTCGTCAATAACTCTCCGGAACAACTTCATAGTACACCAGCAATCACAAAACACGAAACATACTACTTTAACACTACCTTCTCACTTCATCATCTTCTTAGCCTTTTCCCAACTATGTTGGGGTCGGCTTCCAGTCTAACCGGATGCAGCTGAATACCAGTATTTCACATGGAGCGACTGCCTATCTGACCTCCATAACCCAGTTAGTAATGGGTAAAACGATACCTCTTGGTAAGACTGGTTGTCAGACTTTTTGAGCCAGTGACTACCTGTAACGACTGTCAAAGATCTACAAATGACAGCCGGGATCAACGGCTTAACGTGCTTTCCGAGGCACAGAGGAAACTCGGTATATAATGGGCAGTCACCCATCCACAGACCAACCTAGGCAAGCAGGGCTTAAGCTAAAGATCGACCCGAGCGGCTGTTATTATTTAGCCAAGAGATCTTTACCTTCTCACTTCCATTTTTAAAATTGTTTTTTTTCCCTTAATTTATCGGAATGCATTACACTGTGTGGTCTTTAACTTTTTATTGATCGTATCTGCGCTACCATTGTTGCCTAGTGGGGTAACTTCAAATTCCTGTGGGCAAAAAAAAAACAGGCACCTGAAATTGGAATTCTACGCGTTCTCGTCACATTAATCCTATTACCATGACATATGACGTAGGTTAAGACAGACGTCTAAAATGATGCGTCTTATACTAATCGCCTTTATTTGTTTGACATTGGCTTATAATTTACATATGAAGTTAAAAACGTATGCTTAAAAAAAGAACTTTCGAAGGGCGGCTGTTACTAGCGGTTAGAAAAATGTGCCTACCTAATAGACTTGTAATGAATGGTAATTACGTAATACGTATTATTTCAATTGAACGCAGTAAAAGCCCTTCAGATGTATTATTTGTAAAAAATAGGTATGTGATTCATCAGATTACATTGCCTTTTCAATGGAAAGGTCAATTTTTTTCACGAAGTTATAGAAGCTTTAAAAGATTTTTACTGACAATGTTTTTTTCCAAATTTTTATAACACGCTGTATTTATGTAGGCATGTTACAAAGGAAGCCATAAAGCCTCAGTTAATAAAACAATTGTCTATAATCCGTAGGAAATTCCCAATAAAAACATTTACACGACAAATAAACGACAATGAAGTGAAAATGGAACAATAAAACCGTGTAAAGCTCACACACATTCACAGCAAATTCAACCGAAAATTGGCGTGAAAATTGTCTCTATTTGCGTCACTGTGCACTGTCAAAAACGTATTGTAACATACTACAAACGGACTTTACTTTTGTCTTTTTATCTTCCAAGAAGTAAAATGAGATCCCACTGGGCGAAACAATTGCTAGTTGCATTTAATACACCGCCTTTGAGATTTGGAAGCGTGCCACATTTTGTCGCTCTAGTGTCGAAAACAGTAGCAACTTTTATATTGTTACGGTATTGAGACGTTTTTGGCACGCTCCTTTACCTGGGTGGCTTAACTCTGAAGGGTCTATTGCCCTAATGACCCATAAATTGACGCGTGACGACCGATTCATTTGTCCATATTGTCCAGTTTGAAGTTGCTGAAGATTGATGGTGGTATTGTCATTAAGCCATTATGTTATTTCTCATAAATGGGAGGACGATGTAGAATTGGCCTATTGTGTGCTGATTTAGAAGTTATTATGCTTTTGAAATTAAATGGTTCATTAAAAAATTTGTGTGAAATAAACCTCAAACATGCATTCATAAACGAGTGTATTAAGACTAATTCGTATGAGAAACACTGTCGTTAAATTCTTTAAACAAACAAAATATTGACAATGATAATAAAATAAGGATTTAATTATTTGAAATGAAGGAAATAACAATATAATTAAGACGCCATAATAATTAAGTCTCTAAATGAGCATACGTCGAGAGAATACGACATAAACAAACTCAACATCTCAATATAAGGAGTTGGAGCAACGTATTAACATAAACATCGATTCGATAGCGTTCCGAACATCTCTCCGGTCACAGTTTGAATACATTACGGCCGAGTTGTTTTTTATTACGTCAATAATTTAAGAATTAAACTGTTCTTGCCCTGTTTATTGGTCCTTTTCTGCTTGTTCTGAGACTTTTCTAGTCGCTCCCCGCGGATGCTCATTCGGAACGGACACGCACGCAATCGCCCGTTGGTCCTTCGGTCGTAAAAATCGATTACTTTATTTTCTTACAAGCTCATCATTAAAGAATAAAATGAAATGTTCAAGGTTTTATTGGACCACATACAGCTTCATGGTGATACTAGAAATTTTCGATTACAAATATAAAAAAAATATTTCGTTTATTCATTTATTTACATTTTTTTAACATTTTTAAATATTTCTTAAAAAAAAAACATATAAAAAAACATTTAAAAATATAAAAAATAGTGGTCCGCCGGTGTCGGGAGCAGGGTCCAAGCTACCGGTGGTTAGGGCTCCAGAGACATGAACCTCGTCACAATGCGAGCCGTATCGAGGAGTACTGCCTTCTGAATCAGGTCCTTGATCCAACCGCCTAAGGAGAGCCTCGAAAGATGAAATATTTTATTTATTGTTGCCAGCGCTAAAATGTTTTAAGTACGTTGTCGAACTCGAGTTTAAAACGTAACATTTTGTTAAGGGCTAATTTAAAAGCCCATTGTCTTCGTCGGTTCACGGTCACACAGGACGACAGTCGTTAATGACCCATTAACATTTTGTTTCACACCATCCATTAATACTAAAAGACCTGCAATTAAAAAGGAAACGCCGCCGCCACTAATTCCGAAGCACTCTCACTTAAAACGTTACAACTTTACTGCATTCAAACATCTGATAAGGGACTTGCCAACCGAAAAATAAAAGGAAAAAAGTTGCCATATCACAACGGTAGCTTTTAGAATTTATTGACAGAATATCTCTATTTCGTTTCGGTGGTATCGGTATCGGTATATTTATCAGCGGCATCTAATGATCGGTCAGTTTATAATAGGCTGTGAGTGTCAAGTTAATGAGAATATATTCCGACCTGGTACACAATAAATTAGAGAGGTTTCGAATAAAACGGCATATTAATTGGACATTAGTATACGTCAACACCTCCGAAGCAAAGTGTGGCCGATAGGAACGATTAAAGTACGTGAAAGTATCTAAGAAGTAACTCAGGGACTATAAAATTAGGTGGGTGTAAATTTTTAACGTTGGCCGGGGGCTATTTCTGTAAATGCGATGTGAATTTAAATTTGTTTTTTAAAAGCTTTTGAAGCAGTTCCGTTTGTTTCGAGTAAGGAAGTAATGTTGGAGGGGTCTGCGTATTACGGAGAGAGAATGAGGGTTTTTTGTTTAGATTAAGGTGGTTATTGTCTGTGTGAACTGTTTATACTTGTATTTATTTATGTACAAACAATACTTATCAGGAAATTACATAAAGAAAACAAAGGTACTACTTATTTCAAGAGCAGCCTCTTGCAGCAGGCTTCTTCCAGCAGACCTCCAAGAGGAAAGATGGATTAGAAATGTAGACACAGTGTCACACACACACTTACAGTGTGTTATATTATTGTTGTTTTACCGAAAAAAAAGAGGTTACCAATTCAAATACCAAATCATCAACAAAAAATCATAGGTGCTTCTTCTTCTTAGCGTGTCGATGGCAATCTAAATTGTGTCAGCCCAGAACTGAGCTACTAACTAGTTTGGCGCTTTCGGTAGCGTCCATCTGTTCCTGTAGTGAACAAACAACATGACACGCAGCTCAAGACATATCATAGGTGCTAAGCTTGATGAATAAAACTCCCAAAAATAAATTAAATAAACCTGTATTCGAAGGTAAATAATTAAGAATTTAACTCCTTAAACTCACAGAGAACTTAACAGCTTCTAGCTCCGAAATGTTGGTACGAAGCAATAATTCAATGGTGCTTTAGAGGAAGACATTACTTTTGTCTAAGCAAATTGAATTCCACAAAATCTCCTCGAGAAGATTGACTGACCACAAATTGGGGATTCGTTGTCAAGCGAGATAACATCGGAGGAATCTCATTACAGTTGAACATTCGTCCCACAGTTCGGAGCTGCCTTTACATGTTGCGTCCAACTTTGGTAAAGGAATCTTCAGAGATTCTAGATTGTTTCAAGTTTCTGGTGGTAAACACTGTCTACTTGGAACGTGGTATTTTGCCATTACTATTTACGGGCTGTCTGGGTCTTTGATTTGAAAATGGAAGTAGTAAGGCTGGCCAGACTAGGTCCTTTATTTATTTATCTACACATTTTTAACATTTTTAAATATTTCTATAAAAAAAAACATAAAAAAAAATAAAAATATAAAGAATAGTGGTCCGCCGGTTTCGGGAGCACGCTCCAAACTACCGACGGTTAAGGCTTCAGAGACAGGAACTTCCTCGAGGAGTAGTGCCTTCTGAATCAGGCCCTGGATCCAACCGCCTAAGTAGAGCCTCGAAAGATTGTCGTGGAAGCTCTTGGCCATAAGGCCATTGGCCGTCACGACAATCGGCACAACGATAGCCGAGTTCAAATTCCACATGTCGACAACCTCGTGTGCCAAGTCGAGATATTTTATTTGTTTCTCTTTCTCAGCTTTCACGAGGTTCCCGTTTAGGTTATTATTAGAGTTATTGTCAGCTTGTGTTAACCCACAGAGAGTTAAGGGTTGATGAAGTCTGTAGGGCTAAGGGTTTTCTCCTTTCTTAAAAGGATGTTTTAAAATAAGAATCGATGTTAGTTTAATATTTCTAATAAGAGTTCATGTCGCCGCAAGATTGAATCGACCGCAAACTGTTAAAATCCCGGCAGCCGGCGGCGAACGGAAAATTAAAAAGCAAAGCGGGGACCCCTTTCTAGCCATTCTTTTTAATTCTCGACGTAGCAATGGACGGTGTGGAATCATTAAAATTTCCTCCGTGCCCGCCATCCTTACAGATTTATTTGATATGGAATGATAAAGTAAGCAGTCCTATAGAATTCACAATGAGTGCGCATTAATCAAGTCGACAAGTTTTAACACTTTTTCTGACGTTAATTGCTATAAATATTTGCACACTCATTTGTTTTTTATTAGCTTCATTAGCCTTTATGATTGTAAGAAAATTAATCTTAAGAAGAATGATGGATGGGCTGATGAGTGATGTTGTGCTCAAAGATTTTTTCGAACAAGCATCTTGTAGGCATATTATAAAGCGAGACTTTCCTATGGTTTTTGCTAGCTCGCGTGTGTCAAGAATAGCACAAAATTTATTACTGGAAATATAAAACCGCCTTTTATAACAAAATAATGTTCCTAACAGATTGCTCTAGTCTGGATTAGTAAACTTAATATTCAAATCCGTCCAAACTTTAGTCGAGCCGAAATTAGATTGTCAACTTAGTGACTCTATTAAAGTAAAAAACGACGTTATACCCATAATCACTTAGTAAAAACTAGTGTGACAAATCCTTATTTGCGAGCCAGTTAATAAAATGAAACGAAATATTTTTTCCACGCTGGACAAAATTATGACATTATATCGTAACAAAAAAGCAGCATTACTCCCCATAAATAACAATTAATCCTCTTAGCATAATATTAACGCTAAGGATTTGGGCGTATACGACTATACGCAGCTAATAAGACTAAATGGTAATAAATTGTGTGCTATTAGCAGAGTAAATGATATTACTAAACGAGTCTTGCTGACGACTTTTTCAACCGGTCGAGTGCTTACCGGTACAGTGAAGTACACACGCAATCGTATCCGCTCTTCCGAGACATTCCACATTTAAATATTAAAATGGTGTGTGGAAAAGAATTTTTCGTTTTAATTCTAAATTCTTAGCGTTAATTTCAGTCATTGAACCGTGTGTACTCGTCTTTTCTCGTTGGGATGGAGCTGAATTTCGTACGGTATATGACGTTCCGCCTACGACAGTATTACTAACCCGTTTCCCACACAGTTGAGTCATAACTTATGTGGGGTGATAAGCAGCCCGGTATTGCATGGTTTTATTATGACAGTCTGATTAGGAGACCTACTTGGTTTCGTCCTATTTTTATATAACCTTCTTGCCGGGTAATATTTGGTGGCCAGAGACGTGATGGATAAGAATTCTGGGCTATCAATAATATACCTAGGTTATTTTTTTTTTTTTTTATCAACTGCTTTTTGATAACCATCAACATCTGCCTAGCCATTTTTTCCAACTATATTGGAGTCAGCTTCCAATCTAACCGGATCCAGCCAAATACAAGTATTTTACATAGAGCGACTGCTGACTGTATAATACGATAACTCTTGTTAAGACTGGTTGTTAGACTTTCGGGCCACTGACTACCTATAAAGATTGTCAAAGATCTACAAATGACAGCCGGGACCAACGGCTTAACGTGCTCCGAGGCACGGAGGAAACTCTGTGTGTAATGGGTACCTAGGCAAGCATAGCTTAACCTAAAGATCGACCCGAGCGGCTGTTATTATTTAGCCACGAGCTCCTTTGCTTTTTAAAAATAGAAATAATTCTAAAATATTATGAAGGCATCTACAGCTGCTTGGCATGCTCGACGGATCAAATAAATCATTATAATTAAATGATACTTTACAAAAACGCGAGAAAATACACAATAACCTGCTATGTATAAAAAACGAAATAAAAATTTACATAAACGAAATAAAGTAGCGAAGTCAATATAAAACGGTCGATTTACAAATCATCAATATGTGTAATGTCCTTGTTAGTCAAGACGAGAATCGAGACGATCGATAGAACGGAGTGTCCATACAAAGCTTTCGTTATTAACTATCATTAGCGAACCACGAATGGCTCGCGCGTAGGTGAGGCGAACAAATGCGTTGAATTCTTCTAATTTATTGTTCATTCAACGTATATAATTGCCAATTATGTACGACTAGTTTTAGTTATCTTTCTAGCGAATCCACACTGGATATTTGTGCGAATTATGTCGTCTATCTCGGAAACAACTGTACCTAATTTCACGGAATAAAGCTTGGAATACGCTTAGATAAAATAAATTGTTTTTAGACCAATAATTCACAAATAATTGCCGTGCTAAACACTATTTTTCAATATTTTTTCGTGTGAGGGATTATGTCAATAAAAATATATAAAACTGGTTATAGACATTTTAGATCTAGATAAAACATTCTTAATAGGACTTATATTGGTATTAATTTATTTATCTATGTATAAAGAATGCTTAGGATGTCAAAGGCCGGGGAACGCCCCACACAATCGTTCTTTGTGTGAATCTCTTAATGATAAAATATGGCTCTAAAACTAATAAACCCAAGTTTTTGTTTAAGCTTAAAATTTCTTGACAACAGCCAAAGGAATTCGTAAATGTTTAAAAGGTATAAGTACTGGATTAAGTAAAGTGAATAACAAGTAATTTGGAACAAACTTTTGAACAGACTGACTTGGTACTTGACTAAACGGTTCTTATTGATTAGGTATTCTATTTTTAAAGCTTTCGAATGGTTACGTCGTGGAAATCAATACCTAATGACCAGACTTAACAGTCATACTATAGACTATCTACATTTTTCTTTCTTGAGCTGCAAGGACGTAGTGTTAACGATATAACCTACTTGGATCTCTTCAAAAGAGGCCAAAATGCAAGTAAAATGAAACTGTTTTCGCAATATCAAGTCTGTGGCCTTATTAAAAACAGTTAGCACATAAGCAGCACATAATATTCCAGACAAACGAATAGAATATCTGCAGTTTTGTTCCAAAAACGTTTCAAAACAGTACATTTGGGCGCTATCCAGGACATTCATACGACACCAATGTTTGGCATTAGCGGTTAATATTTTGCTATTATAACCCCAGTGGCATCTGTTTGGCAGCTGTACGAGTACTGTGGCCCAGTTTGACAAAACACGTGTTAATATGAGAACTGTTTGTAAAAATATGGTTTTAATGGTTAACAGTGATATCAGTAGAATGTGGTAATGAGGGCAGGGTAATGTTTCTCGTTTAGATAGCTGAGAAACAAAAGAGCATCGTTGTTCGTTTGATGTGAATTTTAATATTGACATGGAATTGGCGTTTAGTCCACTCTCGGCCTCTCGACCCCCAAAAAATAATGTGTCCACTGGACCCCTAACATAGTTTATTTTGGACCCTTGGGGATCAAGAGTGGATTTTATTTTCGCCAAGTTTTAGTTTCCTCTCGACTCCCAAAGTACGATGATAAATCATCAGTCTACCATTTAGTTGCATACTATTTAACTGTAATACCCTCAATATCATTTTTATAATACTTAATTAAATCATTTGCGTTTAAGTGATAATTGATATGTTATGTAGCGGTAGGTAGTGGATTTAAATGTTCTATTAAAATTTTTGCGCAGGCTTTAGTAAAGTCTACTTATGTGCTTATGTAATCAACATCGTGGCTTGTATCTTCATAAATACTTGCCACCAATTTAGCTCTGTTACATACAGAGATAAATAAACGCCTTTATCCCAAGGGGGTCGGCAGAAACTATGGAACACCACTTGCCAGGATCCTTTCATAGGCTCTCCTTTTGCTGCGTCCACGCACGCCGGTTGTGAGCTAATTTCTCGCAAAAACCTCTGCAACAGAAATAATTTTTAAATAACATTATAAATGAGAATCAAGTAGAGGTTGATGCCTCCAGTCTCCTTCATCACCCCTCTCCACAAACAATCCATTAATTGTAGCTCCTCAAGAATTCAGTGATTGATGTAGGCAAATCTACGATGCAGAATAAATGAATAACTTTAAATCCATTCGTGATTAAGAGTTAAAATATTTATAAGAGTTATATTACTGCTACAACTTAAACACAAATTAACTCGAAAGCTATATTCACCACCAAATCATTAGACGATTCATAGTTCATTCCACGCAGTCATTTTACCCAACAATTCTAAATAAATCATGCTTGCAAACACTACAACTTGTCCTTAAGATTTATTCTTCTAGTTCTCACATCTTTGAAGTGAACACCGAAGGGATTTAATAACATAAATGCTGACACATTTTTCTCAATAATTTATGTGAATAAGCTCACACGCGACGAAGTCGGCTCATAATTTATACCGATGTTCGCCAGCCGACAAACTTCGGGACAATAAAGCACTATGCAGCGACATTAATTACAAGTTATCGTAAAACATGGAGTGCGCTGGCACACTGCATGTTTCCCGTAACAAACACGGCGCGACACAGTGTTTAGGAACCGGTGCCAAATGTATCAAATTAGACACACTGTGTCATTATGATGGACACGGTTTTTTGTGTTTTTTGGGATGATTTACTGTGTGTGGCTCTTGTTAGGATTGTGTGCTGCTTCCTGAGCATGACGCAATTTGATGCACAACACAGTGGCTCCGGCCAAAATTAAAAGCAGGTAGTCATTTTATATGTAGCCTCCAGTTAGCGAAGGGTCAATTTTGTAAGAGGTAAGCCGGAGTACGTATCTTTAATGTCCTTTTATTATTTGTCTATAAAATACTGACTGTGCCAGTTTGCCAGTGACCAGTTTTCAAAGGGAAGCCGGTAGGAATCGAGTTTTATGGAACCTTCGCCACTGGCAGCCTCGCCTCTGCTACATGGAACTATGGCGTTACGTAATATGCAGTAGTAGAAAGTCTTTCACTTCCGCTCGTCATCAATAACCTCCTCTTCACGAGACAGGTAGTATATCTTCTTCCTGGGTCTCCAAACGACTTAAACATAGCTGGTGTAAAGTGGGTGTACTATTAGTAAACCTCTGCTTACTCCTTCAGGGATTACAGGCGTGATGTTGTTATAAATATGACATATTTACTTAATCTTGGTCGATGAGTATACTGGCAGTTGTAAAACCTGGTATTTGATCGTGCTGTTAACCGCGTTGAAAAATAAATACAGCACGTGTTTAACGGCAATTACTGTCTATTCATTCAAAATCGAATCAGTGAGATAGCTGGCTGAAATACACGTTCATTTTATTACGGTTATTTATTTTTCCATTCCTGGCCACTTATTAATTGCGATGCTAAATGTATTTATTTATTCAGTGTATTTTTGAATAAAGAAATACATTTAGCATCGCAAAAATTATAAGCTTACAGTTTTCACGTGTTTCACGCGCGCCTCAAAGAGATGTCAGCAACCAGGAAGAGGTCTGCAAGGGCCGATGCCTGCCGGGGCTGCGGGACAGTTCGAAAGAGATACCGCGGCCCTGGAACACAAAGGGCAAAGAAGGAACATGGATGGGTTTTAGTCAGTAAAAGTCTGAGACTTCCTCCCACTCCACCCAGAGCGGAAGGAGTTATTCGATGATTTCCCATAATAAAAAAATAAAAAAAAAGCTTACAGTTTTTTACCAAAACGCTTAAATGCTAACAATTTTCATATTATGGCCAAAAGCCTCGACGACCATCTTTCGAGGCTCTCCTTAGGCGGTTGGATCAGGGGCCTGATTCAGAAGGCTGTACTCCTCGATACGACTCGCATTGTGAGGAGGTTCCTGGCTCTGGAGCCCTAACTACCGGTGGTTTGGATCCTGCTCCCGACACCGGCGGACCACTATTTTTTATATTTTTAAATGTTTTATATGGTTTTTTTTAAGAAATATTTTAAAATGTTAAAAATATGTATGTAAATGAATAAACACAATCATATTACAAAGTCAAATAGCATCTGGTAATCCCAATAATTCAGAATCAAAATAAAAATTATATGTCAAGTGGTGTCATATATAAAAATAGAAATAAGTCCTTATATGAAAGCACTCCACTTTGCATTTGGATGGTTATATAGAACATCAGGCAGTCAAAATTGAAAATGGCACACACGATTATAAACAATTTTGAAAACTATAAAAGTTTTCAGTCCATCCTCGTTTCCTAAATCAAAATGACGTAATTCCAAACAGCCAATAGGACACACACACTTCACATTTTACCACACCACCGAGCACAACAATAAATAAATCCTTGATACATTTGCATGGTAGAGGAGCGCAAAGAAGTCGATATCGGTAATTATGAATAGTTGTAACTACGATACGGACTGAGTTATAGTGCGTTATGGGTTGTTCGGTAAATCTTTGATGCAGCTCTTCTTGTTGTGAACTTAGGTAGCGCATTGGGTTCGCTAAGAGCGAATAAGTATTAGATGATTTAGTCTTGTTAGCTTTTACGAGATCCTTTTAGTGCTCCATCTTGTAATTGGGCAAAAATGATTTAGCTTGACTACACATAGCTCACGACAACTTAGAGGCGTTTGTGAGAGATTGGCCCGAGAAAGCCGCAGAGAGAGGGAAGAGTGGAAGGCTATGCGGGGAGATCTTTGCCCAGCAGTGGGACAATATAGTTTTAACACAAAAAAATAAATGACGTTACCAAAAGGTAAACATACTATCCTATTCTTGGGATTGTATCAATCGGAAACTTTCCGTAATCAATGTAAGAATTAAAAAAATGCAATAAACTTATACTTTAAAAGCTCTTAGAGATTTTTTTAAATAAAATCGTTCCATAAGTTTATAATTATTGATTATTAACATTATTACGGTCGAAAGACATCCACTGATGGACGTAGACCTCCTTTTTTACACGGTCATCCATACTTCCATACCAATATTATAAATGCGAAAGTAAGTTTGTTACCTTTTCACGAAAAAAATTCCATTTTCATTTTTTCCTGAAATCTTGCATTTCCGTTGTCAGGTGTACGGAAACGGATACAGGGTACCTTTCATCCCGAAAAAAAGTACTATTCTCGAGGAAAACAACAATAACGTTCTTATAATAATAAATGGCGCCACGTGTCTTTCGGGTCATGATGGAATTATATTTATAAGGAGAGTACAACCCGAATTGACTGACAAATACTAAATTAACGCGAGCGAAGTTGCGGGCTAAAACTAGTCGTTCCATATGTTTAACGCTGTTAAGATACTATAACCACAGACGACGAATATCCGCATCAAAAGATTCACCGGAATATCTACAATCTCCTACCGTACGATAAAACATAAATAGCACTAATTTCAAACGCCTGCAGCTAGATGTCGCCTCCTTTGATTAATAGACTATTAATCCCGGATTATGTGCCGTGTTGTTTCGGTTTTAATGCTTGATTTACGCGGGTTATCTTCGGATGTATATCAACACGGTTGTATGGAAATGTGTGACTAACTCATTTTGTATGGCTCTCGTCGTTGATTTGGTTTTTAGTGTGTTTTGATTTATTTCAGCTTCCTTCCTAGCTACGCTATACTAGTAAAAATAACATGGCTTGTCATTCAAAGGTGTGCCTGATAGTACACCCACATTTTGCCAGTTATGTTTAAGTCCGATGTAATTGGGGGCGAGCTTATCGCCATTAACCGCCCTCAAATTCAGACTCTGTGACAGTTACTGAGAAAAGCCTGTCAATTACAATTTGCTAGACCAGGGAATCGAGCCCAGAACCTCATGTTCAGCAGTCACGCTTGCGAGCACTTATAAGACCAACGAGGCAGTACAGTAGATAAACAAAGCTGCACCAGTACTATAATAAAAATAGACTCAAACTTTACCTTAAAATATTCTATTATATTTTCTTATTTTTCGTTTCGTCCTTAAACTCCTACTTACCCCATCTACTTTTTTGGGACAAGTCCGCCACACTATCCCCAAACCACTGTTACTCCTGAAAGCCACAATCAACAGTGGCGACCACCAGAAAAGCGCCGAGACATTGAAGCTCAACGAAGTCCCAGATAAACAATTTAACTGTCTTGGATCCCGCAACGAAATTAATCAGAAAAGTATAACGGAGGCGTAGGATAACCATAATTTCCACTTCCCTCCATATCAGCAGGAGACAGAGCGGAACAAGGCCAATAGGCACAAAGGGACGTTTACATCTGGGATAACCCCAGTTGCCTAGCACCGCGGCTAAATATTATCATTAATGGGTCCTAACTTGTGAGCTGATATATAGGGTGACCGGTAATTAGTGACCGTTACTTAAACACGTAATTGTCCTCATGATAACAAACAACTTTCCCAAAAGTTTTTTTTTTAATACTTAATCACTTTTATCACAACGACCGAACAGCCGCTTGAAACTCGCGCGCGCGCGCCTTTGACCTATCAGCTGTTAGCCGCGTGACGCCGTTCTGTGTGCAACAGTGGGTAGGCAGAGCACGCGCGCGGCTCGCAAGCCCGCTCCGTAAGTTTTATTGTGATAAAAGTGAATCAGTATAAAAAAATATTTCTTTGGGTTTGTTTGTTATCATGAGTACAATCACGTGTTTAAGTATCGGTCACTAATTGCCAATCACCCTATATTTGATTCCAATAAAAGGTATGGCTAAAACGCTTGAACGCACGGAAAGTTCTAGTTTCCGTATATTAAATAACTCCGGATGTAGTCAGTACACTATCCAATATAATATTGCATTTTTCATTAATTTCCCCAACTATTAACAAATCCTCATTGCGTTCATATGAATCAATGTTTAGCCGTCACCTGATTTTGAAAATCAATTTTGCAATAATGAGTTACCACCCGATGAATTATGACTAGCAATTAATTATGCTATCGAATCAAATCTATCAAATATTTGATTTTAATTATACGGATGAGGGTTAGTGTTTATCATAGCATTTTACGCGGTTTGTATTATTTGATTTATTATTTGTATGGGTTCGTGGCTAAATAACAATAGCCGCTCGGTTCGATTTCCAAGGTTAAGCAGTGCTTGCCTAGGTCGGTCCGTGGATGGGTGACTATCACACTGCATATCGCGTTTCCTCCGTGCCTCGGAAAGCACGTTAAGCCCTTGGTCCCGGCTGTCATTTGTACATCTTTGATAGTCGTTACGAGTAATCAGAAGCCCGCAAGTCTGACAACCAGTCTAACGAAAGGGTATACGTATTACCTAGTACTAACTGAGTTGTGGAGGTCAGAAAGGTAGTCGCTCCATGTAAATTACTAGTTCAGCTGCATCCAGTTAGACTGGAAGCCGACCCCGACGTAGCTTGGAAAGTCTAGGCAGATGATGAGTCATTATAAAATGATAGATAACTAATTGGAATATATTTAGTTCAATGGTCATGAGTATAAGAATAATCAGCCCATAATGTTCCCACAGCTGGGTCACAGCTGGGTCCTCTCTGTGAGAGGTAATGGGCTATAATCCACCACGCAGACCCGGCGCGGGTTGGTAGTAGGGCATGAATCTCGGAATCTCGAAATATCGCAATATCGGAATCTCGGAGCGCAAGTTCCGATATTACAATTCCGATACTGAGTGATCCAATATCGAAATCAGACAATTTTTTCTATTTGAGTTCTATTCTTCACAGATGTGGAAATTAAAACATTAACCGATATCCATCGTAGTTTGAAAGTGATAAAAATTACTGTATTATCTATTTGCCGACGTGATGCTACAGCAGACACAGCATTAAAATTTATGCTGAATAAACTTGACCAGCAAAACTCATACCTGAGTTCAAGTCTCGCTGTGAGCTTACGAAGTTGAATAAAAGAACGACAACTATTAATAGCAAGAGTATAACACTACCTCCATGATTCCGAAAGCCGAATATTTTTGCAATAAAATACGAAGTTCACTATCCGACAAAATGCTTGACGCTTTGCTGTTCTTGAGAACACATTACCAAGAAAAACGAGATTTTAAAATATAAACATACCTAGTCCTTTATTTCTGTTGATTTTGCTTGCACATTTTATATTACTTACTTATAAGTAACTAGCTGTTCCCCGCGACCTTCGTCCGCGTAAAATCCCGTCCCGTTTTTGCAACATTTTTCATTGCTGCTCCGCTCCTTTTAGTCGTAGCGTGATGTAGTATAGCCTATAGCCTTCCTCGATAAATGGACTACCCAACACTGAAAGAATCATTCAAATCGGACCAGTAGTTCCAGAGATTAGCGCGTTCAAACAAACAAACAAACAAACAAACAAACCCTAAGCTTTATAATATTAGTATAGATTTAAACTAGCGATTTCGCTAGTTTAATTAGTAATAAGTTGTTATTCCTAATTGTCGACTTTGTTTTAGTTTTTTTGATTCTGAGTCAGGTAGTTTAATAAAGGATAGGAAAATTTTGAGAAATATGAGACTTGGACATACTTAGTTAAAAAAACAACCAAGTTTTGAACCAAATTAAAGAATCCGATTTAAAAATGATTTTTTATTGTACTCAATCCAACCTCCTACCGAAATTGTGCAATTCATAAATAAAATGTGCAATTTATAATGAAAATCCGATATAAATATCGGAATTCCGATATTGAGATCTAATATCGGAAATCAGTATCGGAATTGAAAACCTTCCGATATTACATGCCCTAGTTGGTAGATGTCACATGTCTTCGAATTTTTGGTCCTAGGGGTTTCCTCACGATGTTTTCCTTCACCGTTTTGAGAGCATTGACGATGAAATAAATTACACAAAGTAATGCGCCTGCCTGGGTTTGAACCCACGACTTACTGCTCGTAAGTCGAGGCCGCCACCACTGGGCCACTGCTGCTCGCAATGGACATACATTTTATTTATTATTGTCATTGGTAGTATTTACTACCAATAAAAAAAGGGTAAAAGCCTCCGCTTCTCCTTTCCAGTCCTGTACCTCTGGAGCACGTGTTTCTCAATCCTGCCTGAAGACAAGGTTGAATGCTTCGCCTGTATCGCTACCCGTCTTCTGGGATCAGCATTGAGATTAATAATTTGCCCATTCTGCTCGACATGCGGCAGAATTGTCCGGTCCAGTCCCACTTTAACTTGTTTTTTTTTTTGTTTGTTGGCGATTTTCTTTGAAACGCAGCGCTGATTTTACAAAGATCTTTTATTTCTTTATCGTGTGGTTAGTGCCTAACCTGGTGTTAGAGTTTTTATGCCGCCCATGGGCCTCTGACTTGGCTTGACATGCCGTCGAGACATATCTCTCAGGCATTCTGGTTTCCTCACGGTGTTTTCCATCACCGAAGTAAGTGATAATTATACAATACACACATAAATCCGAAAAATCAGAGATGCTTGTCTTGGGTTCGACCTGGCAGTCCAACGGTCACACTACATAAAGTAAAGTAAATGGTAACTACTAGTTTTTAATAACGTTGATGCACTCATCTTGATATTTTTACACGGTGTTGAAAAAAATACATGTAGGTAAGGGTCGTTAAAATGTTTAATAAAGGGAGTAACAAGACCCTTAATGAAGCCGATCTCCCCGTCATTGCGATATTTTTTTTGTTCTAAACTATACTTATCTACTACTATCACTATACCTTCTAGTTACGGAGATATTATTGGTGTTTTTTACACAAGTTTATTTTTTTAATTTATTGTAAGATTTTGAGTTTAACACCTTCAGTCTTCACGAACCCCGTACTATTCAATCCATCCATCAGCACAATGTTTGTGCGTTACATTGAGTTCTATAGTAAAACGTGAGTTTTCCAGCAATACATTTTTCGTAAAGTTACTTATGTTGATGTACGTAATACTTGGTTGATAGCTTCGTGAAGGGTCCGTTTACATCCTGTGTAGTAAGTTCATTAATTATCGCGATGTAAATTGAATCACAAATCGATGCTACCGGAGAGCGTATAAAAATATCTTCTCTGTGGTGGGTAACGTAAGCGAACCAGTAACGTCATTCGTTAATCCTAGACCTTATATGATAAAACTATCAAAACCAAGTAACTTATTTACTCATATTCCATTTACGCAGAATGTATTATTGAAATGGAATAAATTGTTAATTTCCTTTATGCATTACAGATCACCACATAAATAGTAATACAGATATCTCTATCCATTATTCCCTGCACGATATTACGCATAATGACACAAAGAGACCAAAAACTAAAGAAATTAAACCTCGTAAGACCGCTACACGTTTAACGGAGGCAAAAGAAAATAAAACATCAAAATTACAAGTTACGGGTAAATAAATGAAAATCTGATTGCATTCGCGGTGGCTGAGTATAATTGAAAAAATGTCTCTTGAATTGTTTGCAACGGCTCTGAAGCTGTGTAATAAGATGGCATTATATTCCCTCTTATTTCTTCTGAGTAAGTTCCTTCGAGGATAATTTCGAAGATTACTTTTTTAGATTTTGAGACTGTATTTTTATGGGAACCGTGGAATGATTGTAATGACTTGTAATGTAGGTTTCGTTGGAGATTGGCATGTGATATTAATATTCAAACATATTTTGTTTTCTTGTGTTTCTCCCAGCACTCGTAGCATGACCACCGTAGAAACGGATTTTGTCGACGGAAGAATCGACAAAATGACATTTCAACAAAAGAAACCTGTCATTTTGTCGATTCTTCCGTCGACAAAACCCGTATTTACGGTGGATAAATAGAGAATTCAACATGTTTTATGTAAATGATTCACCAAGAATCGCACAGCTAAAATTATACTTAAAATTATACCAGATCCTGATCTTTGAATAAATAATAATTTTGTAATAAATCTTCTAAAACTATGTATTTACATTAATTCGCGTTTGATATTGATGTTGTCAAGTTAATTGCTGTTTGGAACTTCAATGGTACTTTCCTTTAATCTTAAAGGCCCTACAATATTTTGGAGTAAAATGTTTCAAGCGTTTTCGGCTTAACTTAATAGATAGGAAAAGTTATTATTAATTATAATTTCGGAGTTTAGACGTTTGGTACAAATAATGTTTCCTCAAACATTAATGTTTCCATTACGAGTTGAATCGAGATAATAAAACAATTTGCTTCAGGAAGATAACGTTACGAAATATTTCCTAAAGAAATAGAATCTTTACTTTTTTTTTACAGCAAAATCGAATTATACAATACTAATATTGTATAATTCGATTTGTGAAGTGGGTCGCAGTGATACCAATGGTTATCGTGTCATACTCATTCAGCTGCAACCAGCAGACAGATCCTCTCTCTCCTACATAGCTGGGAAAGGGAAGGCAGATAAGAAGAATGTGTGGGTCGATTTAATTTGAACAGATAAGTAATTACATATTATGACGCTATATTAAGATTACTATAAAATAAATATTACCATATTGTACAATTATCACTTGCTTCGGTGAAGGAAAACATCGTGAGGAAACCAGCATGCTTGAGAGATATTTCTTTACGGCATGTAAAGCCAAATCAGAGCCAAGTCAGGGCGGCTTAAAAAAATTGTCACCAGGTTAGGCACTAACCACACGAAAAGAAAGAAGAATGAACACTTTTGTGATGGAGAGTTGCATTATACTTGCTAGCTCCGATAGATAGACCTTCTAACCGTACCAAGGCAAGAATACAAAAGAAATACTTTCACTACAACAGTAAATAAAAATACCAAACCAAACTGAACATCAGTACGACACAATACAGCCAACAAACCAGCAGCAATTGCAAATAACGATGCCCCAGTTACAACAAGTGCATTCGTATCGGCGATAGTAACCGTCTTCTATTGTCATTCTAACTGGCGGCCATTTGCAACAATTAGCGATCGTCAGGCGAAGTTAACGAGCCAATTGTACGGAACGAGTACTAATAATGAATATTGTTGATCATCTAAATGTTTATCTGTTGGATCTAACGGCTTCTGATTGTTGGGGAGATAAAATTAGTTTTCATTATTGTTTGTGTCGTGTCTGTGTTTGGCCTTTGTCTACGTTTTTTTTGTGTTATCTGAATTGGTTTGAAGTCTGCTTGGCTAGTTAGTTTGCTTAACTTCAAGATTACATATTTGGTTTCGTTTTGCATTTATAGAGGGAAGAGTAACAGGGTGGAAAGTTCTTCGTCCTCCATAGTATTTGGGGTTGTAGATTAATGAAAGTGTGCGTATATACTGGATTCAGACCCAGATATTATAAGAAGCCCCGCTGCGGTCACCATAAACGCCATATCCATTAATTAATCCATCTACCAAGCTTGATGATTATGCCAATATCCCATTATAGCGATCATTAGAAGGTCCTTCTATAGCAACTGACATGTATGGGTTAATTTAATAATAACTTCATTGGCTGCAAACCAAGTTTGGTGACAAGTCCATTTGTATAGAAGTCACTGGTTACCTTATAAATCAGATTAACATAGTTGAAGATTGGGGTATTTTGCTATCTCCACCTCACTTTTTTTTTCGGATGGGAAATCATCAAATGACCCCTCCCGCTCTGGGCGGAGTGAAAGGGAGTGTCAGATTCATACTGACTAAAACGCATCCATGTTCCTTCTTTGCCCTTTGTGTTCCAGGGCTGCGGTATCTCTTTCGAACAGTCCCGCAGCCCCAGCAAAATCTCCATCTCACTTGATAAGCTTTTGCTGATGTCTTTTGACTAGACTCAAAAGGAAAGAAAGGTGGTGAAATGATCTTTTTCGAAGCCTGAATGTAACTGATTTTCATACAAATGGTGTCACCACAATGGTGTGTGGTGGG
This sequence comes from Noctua pronuba, assembly GCA_905220335.1. Lineage (NCBI taxonomy): Eukaryota > Metazoa > Arthropoda > Insecta > Lepidoptera > Noctuidae > Noctua > Noctua pronuba. The sequence continues at coordinate 12,859,983 of LR999902.1, forward strand.
TCCTAGGTTCTAGGTCCCGGGTTGGGGAAAGTGTTATTGGCTTTTTCAGCCAGGCATTTCTCATCAGCAGCCGGTTGAAGGAAACAGGCTCGCTCCCTGTTACATGGAACCTAAACATAACTAGCGGAATGTGGGTGTATTAAGTAAAGTACACTTCTGCTTAACCCTTCGGGGATTACAGGCATGAAGTTATGTTATGTTATGGTGCCACTTAAAAGTAAGTACATTTAAGTTTACTCAATGGCACAAGCGGAACCGATAACCACCGAAAGTTTATCTCACGAATCTCGTTTCTCGATCGCCGTGACGATAAAATTAGTTTTCATTACGTTAATTAGAAAGAGTTATAAGATATCGCCACAACCTTGGTGCCAAACGGAGTATTAATTTTGTCACTTTCATCTGTCAGATTTGATAAATATTGTGGAACTGAATGATTAATAGATAAATGATTTACTTAATTATGATTAATCGAGTGAAGCTTGACATTTGTGTTAGGTATTATGATCGATTCAAAGCTTAGGATTGTGCCCAATTATTCTTTTATCTTTTTTTTTTGTGGAGTTCTATAGGCTGATAATGATGATGATTTATTTGATCATAATTAGTTAACGTAGGTATACGATTACCATTTGTAATCACGTTTGTACTGGTGGTATACAGTCAAAAGCACCAATATGTTTACACTTTCCTAGATTTAAAAGCAATTTTCGCGAGAAATAACGATTGTAACTTGAAGATAGGATCTTTTTCATAAAAATTGAGTTCCAGAATACTATGTTCGTAACAACATGAAATTTTAATCAAAACAGTAGGAGAAAGACACTTTTAAAAGTTGATAAGTGTTTACATATCGGTGCTCGTGACTGTACATGTCACAGTAAGATAGTTATAGCCGTGACATAGCTATATCCCGGAAGATAGTAATATGAAAGCGGTTTATGATTACTATATTACTAGGGATATAACTATGATATGAGCACGACCTAGAAATATAACTATCTTATTAGACTAGTCTTATGAAATAATTAAAAGTATTATATTATTTTCTTTGATTTGCACAACTGGTTACTCATTACAAGTTTTTAATCTGTCATGGTCACTAACATTATCATTAACTTTAGAAACGGGATATTTACCATGTTTACTTTTTGGTTTGAGTTTCCAATATTTCAGCGCTGTGGCAAGCACCATGATCACGGATAAAAAAGTAAACTTGGTAAATATCCCGTTTCTAAAGTTAATGAATTATGGTTACTAATTTTTTTAAATAAAACGGTCCAATCAAATAACGTTTTTGTAATACTCAATCGTCACAACAAAACAAACAATGTTATAAGTAGTAATTTAGATAATACACTTGAATGAAAACGCATCGTAGTTACAATTCTAGTAATATATTAGCTTTGAACCGTTTTCTTATAAACTATCTCACTGCGACATACAAACAACTACACAGATCGAAGATATTAGCAGATGGCAGGGCTGTACTGCCCACCCCGTACTTATATAACCCGAATTTTTTTTTTGTACCGTACACGTCCAAAATATTGAATTGACATTCAAAGCGAATTGTTTGTCTCAAATCTAACTTTGAAACTTGTTTCTTTCCTAAATTGCGTTTGAAAGTTTTAAGTTCATGAAAAATAATATTCTAACATCATTATTAAATTGTATTCTATTTTTTTTTTTTGATTAGACACTTTTCTAAGACCCCAATATTATTAATTTTATATTAAGAGAAAAGGTTTTGAAGGTCGTGAAGGTCAGATAGGCAATCGCTCCATTTAAAATACTGGTATTCAGCTGCATCCGGCTTTCGCAAAAACGTTGACAAAACATATTTACATAGAAGCCAAGTAAACATAACATAAATCCAACATTCCTTTGCTTTATTAAAAGCCAAATCAAGAACACATGTATAACCATAACTCTTCAACATCAGATTAGTTTATAGCATTTTCACCTCTATTTATAGCTCTATTAGAAACGGCAATTGTGTAATGTTGATGACATTAATTAGGACCATTTTAATCGTTAACCCATTTTTGCTAAGACGGAAGGGCGAAGATCCAATCATTATTCTCTTTAGTCAACTCAATTCGAATTTTAAACATTTTCTTTGATTCTTTTGGAATCGAATCGTTTCTTCGTTTAGAGTTGTCTTTTGTTACTTAGTTATATGTTTATGTTTTTTAACTGAATCATTACCATGGTCCGAGTTCATAATTGAGTTATTACATTTATGTGAGATTATTGCTAAGGACTAAAATGCACGAAGATGAAAATAGTTACGACAAGGCAGTAGGCACTTTTCTCTGTTATTTAGGCAGTTGCCCCACCGCAGGCGAGGAAGCGACTAACTATTTTTTCGCTCAAAAAACACACAAATCTTATTAAATATCTGTCAGCGATACTTGCTTAGCGATGCTCGCTTGGCGGTCAGAACTCACGCCAAGAGACCAACCAGCGGTCATTTTTACCTAGAGTGCGGATATTTTGCATTCAGAACAATTACTAGAACTATCATTGTTGTCGGGACGGGAACACGCGCGTAGCACGCAGTTTTGCGCAGGAGTAGCCGCCCCGAGCGAGTGGTGCGAGTAATCGCTCGTCGCACTCGCATACTTGCTTATAGCCCAGAGACAAAACTATCGGAACTACACACTCGCTTCTCGCTCATCGTTGGCGGTGGGACAACTGCCATAGCATGTCTTTTGTTGAGGTGGCGAATCGGGAAAGTTGTGACACGGGATGTAGCGTGTAAAAAGTACCTATGACACAAATATTTATAATTCAAGTTACAATTTACATTACATTACAACAGGCATTCAAACAATGTAAAGGTTAAAATTTTCCAAATGACTCCATTAATTTGTCCTTGTCTCCTTTTCACTCCCAGTAGTTATAACGATGAAGACTTTCACTATACACGTGGTCCGAACAATTAACAGCTTATCATTATGTCCTTGTTAATACACACTTAATTACCTTTAACTTAACAACATGGTCAAGTACCCACCTATCTACACCGTGACTTTTTAGTCATTTATGAATGCTTAGTGAATGACTACTAAGCATTCATAAAAAAAATAGGTATTTATGAGATTTTAATAATTTAAAAATTAAAACATTATTGAATATTATGACGCATGACGTAGTTAAAACACCCTGTTGTGAGCGTAATCTACTGGACTCGAGCGCTGGGTAGGTATATTCTCCCGTTTGACACGTAAACATCATTAACAGGATGTTTCATATTTTTATCTATTGTTTATTTATTTTTCTTTGTACCTATTACGGTCGGTACAAAAAAAAATTGCGCCTAGAACTATTTTATGTCGGGCACATTGAGTGGACCACCTTTGTAAGACGACTAAAAAGTCACGGTGTATAATTCTACATATTGTGTCCTTCTTATCTTGGCCACCATTAAGGGGCTATTATTTGTTGTGTAAGACGTATAGTGTGCAAAGAAAACAATTTAATGGTAGTCGGTGGTCGGTCACTTAACCGTAACCTGAGAGTTGCCGAGTTAAACTGATGGGTTATGTTGTGTTTGGTGTAACTGAATATTCTCGGCAGAAGCTTCTGCGTTCCATTTTGTTATTTGCTCAGCGTCCGCAAATAGGTTCCTTATTTATTATTATTTTTGTGTGGATGAAAATGGGTTTTTTGAAAGGGAATATTTTGGTTTTACCAATTACCTACCAGTTTTAATAATTTAACAGAAACATACCGCACTGAGGAAGATGGCATAAAACGAGGCAGATTATCTTTACATAGTATAAAACAAAGTCGCTCCCGCTGTGTTTGGACGTTTAGATCTTTTAAACTACGCAACAGATTTTAATGCAATTTTCAGCAATAGATAGAGTGATTCAAGAGGAAGGATTGTATGTAGGTATAAGATATTATCTGCACCCTCTTATTGCATCCGTGTGAAGCCGGGGCGAGTCGCTAGTATAAAATAAAATAAAAGTTAGTCTATTATAATTTCTTCAATAACAAAATTAACTATGTGTTTTTTTATAAAAATTCTCTACTATTTCTGAAACCAATGAACGAAAAAAAATTCCAGTCTTCATCCATTCTTTAAAATTTAATTTATAAAAATTTAATAAAAATTAAATTGCTGGCTGTATTGTGCTCACAGTCAGCTGTTACAAAACCAAAATACAAAAGTAAATTTTAAAAGAAAGTAATTTATTTTATAACCCAGACTAAAAAAAACTATTGAATTTGCGTAGGTATTCAATTCTCAATGGACAAAAACTCCGCGAAACAACTTGAATGGGATAAAAATAAAAAAATACTATGAACTGTTTGATATTAATTAAATTTAGGATTATTGAAAACCCTTTGCATATTCTAAATCTAATTTATTTTTCATTACTAAAACCACTAAATTGTGTTTTGGAAATAGGGTTGTGACAATTTAGAGACCTTAATTCTATTGCAGACTCTAATATAGGGATATTAGAGTATAAAATAGAATTAAGGTCTCTAATCAAATTTAAATAGTCTATGTGTTCTATGAGCCACGCGACTTCTCACATTAGAGATAAGGAACCGCACATTAATTTAATATTCTATTAGATAATCTAATCGTTAATCTGGTTGGCTTATACTCTGTATCTACGAAGGCATAAATTATTTAACATAAAATAAGCCATCCTTTATAATAATTTTATGCTTATTCGGATTATATTATGTATTTTTATCGGCCGCCCCCAAAGCCGGGGTCAGAAATCACAACGGTATTGAATTATCATTTGAATATGATATATGGGGTGGTACTCAAATCCGGGGTGCAGACAATCGCTGTGAAATTGTTTCGGGGAACGTTTGATTAGATAAAGTGAATTATTGCTTTTGATGTTGAAGAATACGAATGTTCGCTGGCTTGATTGTTTGTTTGAATATTTCTCATGAATAAATAATAAAAAAAGTCCGGAGATTGTATGCGACACGATAACTCATTTCAATCTAAATTGGTGCATTGGGTTCGACTTTTGCAAATTGTAAAATAACAACACATGTCATGAGAAACTTTTATAAAAAAATGGCCCATTTCTGACGAAAATAATGAAATGACCCGTGTTTTAGCGAGAGCTTTTCTAGGAACTTTAACTGCATGCTGAAAGTAGAAATGTTCAATAATAAAATCTGTCACAGTATTGTTCTTTTATTTAGAATGCATTTTCCTCTCAAACTTGTCCAACACGTGCGGTATCATTTCAAAACTACATTTCTTTCAATCCTTAATAACCATGAAATGACTTCTATTAATACGAACACAACTATGAATAGACGAATGGTACGCCTTGATCGGCGCCATATCACCAATTTACATTCACCAAACAAATACATCTTTGAAAGCATACGACAATAAAACAGCAGCAAAAACTAAACTTTCCTAATACATTTTAAATTTAGGATATTAGGGAAACAGTGAAGCAACTTAAAAGCAATTTGTCTCGAAATAGCTCGACGCGGTAGGCGGATAACAGCTGCGAAGTCTCCAACGAGACCAACAAACAATTAAAATATCCGACTAATGGACTCCGAGGAATCCTGAATATGTTAATGAACATGTCTGCTTGTCCTCTATTAGTTCACACCGCAAAGATTTTGGAAAAAGGTGTCATTAATTAAAAAGTTCGACAGGCGTCAGTCGCGGCGGGACATCTTTGTCGGTTTTTTTTTGTCAATTACCTCTTTGTCAAGTCGCTGACTTCCATTTTGGACGTTTTAATGATCTGATGAAAGTCTCATAAACTTCCATACCGAAGTTTTTATTTGCTCTAATAATAAGCAGTAAAATTATGAAACCCTATCTTTATCCTGGTCCAGCACAATTTAGGTTCAGAATGATTAATAAATAACAATCACCAAAACCCACTGCCAGAAAAAAATACAAACATTACAAACACAAATAAAGAAAAAACCCGAAACACGCCAAAAAGCCACGCAAAAAATGCCCTTAATCCTCGGCAAATTCACGCCACATAGCATTGCAACAATATCATTATACAATATGCTCCCACAACAACCTATCTGGCGGTTCCCCACGTGTTGATTTTGGAGCAAACGAGGGTCCTATAGACCTCAATGACAATAATAGAAATATGCAAATAACAGCGGCCAGCACAGATGATATTCAAACAAGATTACGTGTGTAAACGTTCGCACACGAAATGTGAATGTTCATATAAATCTGAGGAACCCTGGGTAATGCAAATATTAGGAAAGGGCTCCGAGATTTTATGAAATTTAAGCACTCAGGATTTATAATGATTTAGGTTGTTTTAAGATTTGATTTATGGAGGACGTGTTTTAAGATTAGGTTGGTACTTAAATATTTAGTACGCAAAATTAATTTGTCCATTAGGTCGGTTTTCTATTTGCTGGAGGATTAACGTGTAGGTGTTAGTTAGACGTGCCAACTGAGAACGTTCATCAACTCACTATCCTCATTCATAAATTACTGTCATCATCACCTGCTCGGCCTTTTCCCAACTATGTTGGGGTCGGCTTTCAGTCTAAACGGACGCAGCGGAATACCAGTATTTTACATGGAGCGACTGCCTATCTGACCTCCACAATCCAGTTAGTACTGGGTAATACCAGTCTTATCAAGGGGTATCCCTTGATAAGACTGGTTCTCACACTTTCGGACCACTGACTACCTCTAACGACTGTCAAAGATCCTCAAATGACAGCCGAAACCAACGGCTTAACGTGTTTTCCGAGACACAGCAGAAAGTCGGTATGTAATGGATGGTCATCCATCCACGGAAAGATCGATCCGAGCGGCTGTTATTATTTAACCACGTATTACTGTGTCGACATTTAATCTTATATCACACAATCCAATTTTGCATGATTGGATTGAATCGATCGCCAAAGTATTTATTTGTCCTAACTTTATCTTAATGGCGGTAACCAAAATTCAATCCTTTTGCAAATTAATTTGAAAGTGACTTTAATTCAACGTCAAAGAATTTTCGGTAATCGCATTAAGTTAAGGACACGCCTGTTTACGCCCCAATTTTAAAAGTTCATGTGTCGTTTTAAATTAAAAACAAAAATTTCATAGCCGGTCAAACGTAAAATCCCGGACATTACGCCGATGCACGCAAACTGCAAGGAACGGATTATTTATTATAGGCCCGTTAATACTTTAACCTACATTAAAATTGATTACATGCTCATATGAAAATATTGAGTAAATTCCTTTACAAAATGCAATATTATGGCTTCTGCACCCAAATTTTTGTTCATCATCATTATCCACATCCTAAATTCACCCACTGCTGGGCATAGGCCTCTCTTTTCTTGTGCCAATCTCCACGTTCCTTTGCCAGTCTCATCAAGGTTTTGATGCACTCCCGATGGCAGCTATTTCGTCTGCCCATCTCGCCCCCGGACGTAATTTTTGCTCACCAGAAATAAATCCAAAGGTTCCACCGTCAACTTTTGTAACGAAGTTCTCAGTTACACAAGGCATCCATCAAACAACGCTAAATCATTGAAATCAATTGCAAATGATTTGCAATTGAGGCCAATTACTAACTACGCAGGTATAATTAAACGACCTACGTAACAAGAACTAAACAAGATAGGTTCTTGAACTCATCAAATCATTAAACGAAACTGTGCGTCATCTTATTGCTGGTACAGCTCAAAGGATTAAACCAACAGACCAAACCAAAAACAAAGACGAGATCATTGACTTCAAATCAAATCAAAACCCAAATGTATGTACAACACGTCAAAAATATGGAAATAAATAATTTTCGGACTTAATACCCGTAACAGGGGCATGCAAATACAGGACAAATAGGAACAAATAACGTGGATGTTTGTGTCCTCCACGAGCTTTAACACAAATGTATCCATAAGCCGTCCGGAGAGCTGAATCTCTTAATTTACGCCCCAAAGGGATTTGCTAAAGCCAAACATTGTACGCTAATTATAACGAGACGCATGTGCTTCGCGTCCCACGAGGATCTTACCAACTTAACGAGTAGCGTTGTTGTCCGTGTGTGCAATTTTCAATCGGATTTTAAATTATTTTTAGTTCTTTTGTTTTATTGGTAGTGTTTTGTTAGTTTTTGCTCTCTCTCTCTCTCTTCTTATCATTTCAATCGATGTTATTAACCTTTCTCTTATTTCGATTTGAATTATTCTGTATGCAGATAGATGTATTAACATTAGCAGATACTAATGCTGTCTACTATATTCTGCTAAGAAGTTGTTTTCAATTTGGTTCTTGTAAATACTACAACACTCAAAGAACATTTATTCATACCATCTACATACTTTGTATATCTATTAAAAGATTCTAAATAAATTGCTTCGTTTGACGTTGTCTATCAACTAAGTTTCTGAGTAGACAAACTTCCATCTTTATAGAAAATCCTCTCTCATTTTGTGAAATAAACTCTCCGGAATATAAATTCCAATCAAAGTAACATCAGTTTGCGATTAAAATAAAAGCATCAAACTTATGAATCACATTAGCACGTGGCTGTATCACACCCCTCTGTCGCCTCAAAAATTCTATAACTACCTATCAGACAAACCCATCTGCATACAACACCAACTTCTTACAAGCACTGCATAATTTAAACAAAACTGACTCTTAATGCAAATACATAAAGAGTTTCAAGTGTCGTTATGAGCAGCAGTTATAAATTTGCTAATAGGGTGAGCTAATCTGTCAGCTGAGCCGCTGGAGATCGTTTAAAAGCTGTGCCCCCTTCCAGCTATTGTTTATTTAGGATAGCGATTCGCGGTGAAAGCCCGTTTTTGAGGCGTACTCTAATGCGATTGTCCGTTAGCCACGAAGTGGCATGAAGAGCGGAATGATATGCTGATAGCACTCAGAAGTGGTCATTGCGGTAATGACAGGGGCGATTGAGATATTAATCCGATAAAACGACAGAAAGGGTTTAAAACGAAGGTATAAAATTAAACGGAAACGTTGACTACACATGATTTTGTTTCGGGTACAACTTTAAACACTGTTTGAAGTTGAGAGTTAACAATGAGTAAATTATTAAGCTTCTTATAAGATTTAGTCCCCTTTTGTATTTTAATTAGCTCACATGAAATAATTTCAAGTAGAAGTAAACTGGTTCGATGTTATGAAGGATCTTAGGTAAACTAATGAGAATGTTAAATCAGTCTAACTACAAGACGAAGTAGAAATTCGAAACAAGGAACTGTTTGGGCGGAGGGTGGATTCGGACAAAATCCAGTAACTTTACAAAGTTAAGAAGATTCAAATGAAAGGTGGATTACCTTTCAGTTGAATCTTTCAAATCAGGGAATAATCACAGCAGGTCAAATGTTATTTACAAATATTATAGAAGTATTTCTTATCTTCAGGAAAAATAAAAGTAAAGACAAATGCATAATTGTAATAGGTACACCAATGTTCACATACATCGTTAAAATGTAGCGAACAGCTTAATTTTAATTGGCGATTTCTTAACTCGTCTCATAATAGGTACAAGTTGTCTTTAATGATGAGTATGATGACCCCATAAGAGGTTTTGGTTTAACAAAACTAAGGTTGTAGATGGAATTGAAAGAACAATGGTTTAATATCACTCGCTATACTCAATGCGTTCAGCTGTTATTTAAAGGTGTCTTACACAACTTAAATATCAGGTGCGATAATATACAATTTTCAAATGACAGTATGCACAAAGTAATTTCATTCGACCTTTTGTGGGTGTTAACATCTCGTAGCTATTAGAGTGTAGGCTTAGCTCTAATTCGTATGGACGCTTATGCTAATATGGTACCGTGGCTTATGCAAAAACTGGTCTCAATTAGGCTGACAGTTAATTACTTGGCAAAATGTTTGCACATAGTTTGTTGCAATAAATTGTTATAAAAGCATTTTGTACGTAGATAATGTCAGAAGACTTTTAAACAAAAGATCACAGTAAGTCTTAAGGAGAGGAGCTCGTGGCACAGTCACTCGAGTCTATATTTAGGTTACACCGTGCTTGCCTAGGTTGGTCTGTGGATAGTTGGCCACCCATTACATACCGAGTTTCCTCCGTGCCTCAGAAAGCACGTTAAGCCGTTGGTCCCGGGTGTCTTTTGTAGATCTTTGACAGTCGTTAGGTAGTCAGTGGCCAAAAAAGTATGACAACCAGTCCTACCAAGGGGTATCGTATTACCCAGTACTAACTGGGTTGTGGAGGTTAGATAGGCAGTCGCTCCATGTAAAATACTGGTATTCAGCTGCATCCGGTTAGACTGGAAGCCGACCCCAGTATAGTTGGGAACTGGCTAGCCAGATGATGATCACAGTAAGTCTTAAATATACACTTTGATACTACAAAAAAAAGTATAATTTAATCTTTGGCGCCTAAAAAGAGTAACAGGTATAATTTTCTAGGATAATAACGAAAGCAGATCGGCGGCAAATGTTAGGGGAAATAAAAATGATGAACACCAATTATTCTAATATTAAACATGTGTTGAAAGTTCTCGAACATGTGGTTAAACTTTAAGGTGGAGACAGCGAACAGACCGAACAGTGCCACATTTCTGTTGTAATAGTATAAACACGCAATAGCGTTATTGATACTATCAAATTATCTATTTTCGATAGTCTCTACTTGCACGCAAAGATCTGCAGATGATACGGCCTTTTGCGTAATTATTTCATAGAAATGAATTAGTTCAATGACATAAGTTTTAAGTTACTTTGTCGCATTAGATTTATCATCGTAGTGGCAAAGGAAATATGTCATATGAATAAATAAATAAATAAAATAGATAATAAATGAAACATTTTATCGTTGACGCTTTTTAATGTCCTGGCCCTAGTCAAGTCTGTTTTTAAAATAATTATTTTTGATAGCATACCTCATCATACTGTCCGTCTGTGGTTTGTGTTACAAAAAATATTTTCTATACCATCATTCAAACTTCAGGTTCGCTAACTTAAAATTAAAAAAAAAAACAGACCAAAAGTCTATAGACAAGCAGGGCACTTTGACTTAATAGCTAACGGCAAATAAACTATGTAAGGACTATAGTTGTGATCTTGAGGGCACAGCTGATGGTCAATTTTAAATTCAACATTCAATTGTTTTATTCGAATGAATACCTTACCTCAACGAAGTAGCCTTTGCTTATTCATTTTACAATATTGCCATACCTCGTAGTACACGACCACCTAGGAAGTGCCCTATTCATTTGTCTTATTGCAGTTCGCTCGTGACCCCATTTACTTCGATAAATGTTAAATATCCTGTCTAATGTCAAGTAACGCACACAGAGTAAGTATCGAGCTTTTTCATAAAAGCAGAAACCAATATGTCAAACCTTTAATATGAGAACATTCAAATATAAGAAAATTACTGAAGCCAAATATGAATGAAATTGGAACGGAGACGAAATCAATTACGTACCATTTCGCATGTATATTATTTTAGTCCCGGTTCAAATTCGGTGGAAGTTGGCCAATCACGGGACGGTCCCTAACAACGGACAAAAGCACAATTAAGTACAGCAGGGACCGATAACAAAAGGCCGGAGAGCACACAATTTGTTGCAGCCCATCTTTATCTGGCCCACTATTGACCCTTTACCCTAATTCATAGAGTGTTCAACCCCCTTTATGTTGCCCTAGTACAATTAATCCCATACACAGGCCTTAACATGCTGATGTTTGGTGCAAAATTTTGTTTGGACCATTTTTAGTCTGTGGCGCTAGGGTAGAGGAAGCGACAACGGCAGCCGGCAAAAATTTATTATTATTCTTCGATGTGAACAAAACATGTGGTCTGAGTTTGCGTATTATCACGCTTTAGCGACATTTTGAGAGTGATTCGCGTATCTTTATTCTGTGGGGCGCCCCTCACTGCTAATGATACGTCGTTAGTTTCAGCGCGCACGTGTATTAACGGACTTAATGTTATTAAATTACATTTACATTTAAATTGGCTCCTTTTGCTAATCCCCCGTAGAAGTAAATACAAATGGAGCCCTTTTATGAGAGTTTGGTAAAGTTATCTAGACTGTGTTATGAATGTAAGGTTATGTTATTATAATGTTAAAATTTTATCATTAGGATTTGAAATGCTACAATATAACAAAAATATTCTGCTTCATCAAAAGAATAATTAATACCTCTTTGCAAGCTATTCGTACATGTATGTACAACGGCCGTGTACCTCGATCCAACGTTATTTCAACACGTCTTTTTTTTCCAAAAAACGAGCCATCCGCGCTGTCACCGTAGCGTTTCACTCCGCACCTTTGCATTCGTTCCATCACCACTCATTCCACGTCAACGCATGCACTAATTAGCTGACACCCGACACCGTCGCACGAAACACGTTTCTAGCTCCCATAGGAAACTTTGGACGCAGAGGGAGCAAACCAGGTGTGAAATTGAGTCACTCTCTCGTTTATTTTTAAGAATTCTTTCATTTTTATACCTGTGTTGGAAAACTAAAGTGTGAGATCAAAAGTTGTAGGTAACCAAGTTATTAAACGATATCAAAACATCATTTTAATTAAAAGATTTGCTTTCTTTAAGAAAGAATATTCTTTCTCAACTTGGACACTTTAATGAATTCTAATTTAAAAAAAAATACAAAGGAAACGTGACAACAGAGAAAAAGTGCGACTAACTTTTATCGGTTCCAATTAGAGAAACTTGTGTAGCATACAAATTAATAAAAAGTTTAAACATTGCCAACAAAAGGAGACACACAGAGTTTCCCAGTGTAAAATAGAATAGGACAGAGCACAAAGCATGCTCGTTATAGTGTCGCAATCGCAAACTTGGCCCTTTTGTCGGGTACTGTTCGGTTTCACCGAATGTACTAATTAGTCCCCCCGACTTATTTGCTGAGTGCAATAGAAAGTTCTCGAACGGGCCCGGTTGACCTGCGGTGGCAGACGGCGTGTTGAATCGTTCACCTTGCCACTGTCTGGAGTTCGGACGGTGGTTTTCCTTTGTTTTGCTTCCTATGGCATGTTTAGTTACTTGTGCTTGACAACATACTCGTAGATCCTCTTAGAAAGTTCAGTTAAGATAGCTTTATGTGGGAGATGTAGTCGTTTGCTCGGTGAAACTGGCATCTGAGACTGTTTACGTAATTATTTCCGATGTTTACTTGAATATTGATCGTGAAAGTTGGATAAATTGTTAAGGGGTACTTGAACGTCGGATCTGGATACGGATATAGGAATAATATTATACCGGTTTCAGATACGGTTAGAGATTTGCAATTATTTCGGATTATCCGTTGTTTCGGTTACGGATATTAGATTTGAAAGAATTGGCGCCATCTATTATCATAAAAACGTCATTGTAGTTTTCCCTAGGAACAGTATTTTTTTTATGAAAGGTACCCTATATCCGATTCTGTACCCCTGACAACGTTTAGGTATATGAAAATTTCAGGATGATCGGTTCAGTGGTTTAGGCGTGAAAAGGTCACAAACATACAAACTTATTTTCGCATTTTATAATATTAGTTAGGAAGTTAGGATATCCTATAGATTCGGTTACAATTACGGAGCTCCATAACATCCCTGCTTCTAAGAACTAGGACGGTTGATGGACTGAAAGTTGTCATTAGATTATTTAAATGTCGAGTGAGTTTAAAGTTGGTTAATGACTGGGACCATTCCCAAATTGGCCTCAATTATTAGTCCTTATTGGCTTAATTAACAAAACTACTTGACCCGTTTAAGATTAAGCACATTACTCGTATGAATATAATATTTAGATGTGATCTAAAAGACACGTATTTGTACCTAGTTCGTCTACGAAGAAATACAGAGGTCTGGTGCGATTGTAACAAATAAAGGTATGTCGGATAATTATGACAGAATTTATTTCGTTAGGCTCGTACATCATGTGGGCAGCAGATATTTTGTGCTATGAAAACACACTGGGTGCGATACACTGTTTCTAGCCAAGCTAAGGAATTACTTGAGATAACAACTTAACACAATAACACGGGGCACAATGAATCGGATACAGTTCCAAGATGTCTCAACTCCGCCGCGATCAGACATTGACTGTCGCCTTCCCTCGAGTTGAACATCAGGGCTCTGTAGAACCACGCTGTGGTTACAGACCTCTAAGTAGGTAGCGTGATGTCACCACTGGCGCACTTCCGATTTATTTCATGTCCATACTAACGATCGGATCCGACAGGTATAATAGTACTTTCATTCATGCAATCACATTGTATTTCACAGTTCATACAAAGTCCTGTCCGCAAAATGAATAAATAGAACAAACTAATCGTCAGTATCGATCAATATCACTTTAAAATAAACCCAGCTTGCAAACTTTCTTTACTACTACCGGCGACCTATTATTCCTTATCGTTGATAGTCACCGATAGATTATAGTATGAAGATCGATGCAGCGTGAAATTGTCAGCACTTTGCATACATTACGCGTTTCCCACGGTGTAATGTGAAAAATGAGTTCTGTGACGCAGCATTCTATAATGGATTTAGAAATTGTTGATGGAATCATGTGTGGAGAATTTTATGTAAAGTAGGTAGTTAAATGTGTCACTTTCTTTTAAAGGGTATTGCAAAATTGGATTTCTGAAAGATTACGTCACTTTTTTATATTCATTTTGCCTGTTCCTTCCTCTGCCAGCCTATAAAGTCAAAATCATCATCTGCCTAGCCTTTTCTCAAATTTATTGGGATCGGGTTCTATTCTTATTTTACCGGATGCAGCTGAATACCCAGTATTTTACATGGAGCGACTGCCTATCTGAATCCACAACCCAGTTAGTACTGGGTAATACGGTACTTAGTAAGACTGGTTGTCAGAATTTTGGGCCTCTGACTACCTGTAACGAAAGTGTGTGTCAAAGATCTACAAATGACGGCCGAAACCAAAGGCTTTACGTGCTTTCCGAGACACAGAGGAAACTCGATATGTAATGATGGTCACCCATTCACAGACCGACCTTGGCAAGCGCGGCTTAATCTTGAAGATCGGCCAATGCGGCTGTTATTATTTAGCCACGAGCTCCTAAAAAGTCACCAGTGGCCATCTAAACATGTTTATGTGTGTTCTTGTTGGAAAAAAACAGGCTCCACGAATGGGCTCTTATAACTAAGATATTTTTCTACATACAGAGAAGTAGGCAAAATATTAAATTTTCCTGAAGAGAACCAACTATTTACTGGCCATAATACGCGTTACCTTAAACAAAAAACTACTAAAAATAATGTACATAGCACTTTCGGATGTTTAACGAGTACTTAAATGGTCTAGACAATTTTTTACTACTTACCCCAGTCTTTAAAACCACAAGAAGCGACACTTGGGTTACTAAAGGTACGTAAACGAAACCTAAACACACCCTGAGTTGAGTGGCCGTTATTTTTAATGAGAAATAAACTCCAGGCTCTGGTTAGAACCGTTCTCCTAACGAAGTCTGCAGCCAAATATCCCACGTCGCCGTTCCCGCAAGTGTGTAATAAAAACCCTCTAATTAAGGACCTTATAGCAAAGAGTTTCTATATTTTTTGGCTCGGTTTTTCGATGGCTGGTTATTATTTTTTGTTTGGGTTTTGTGACAGGGTAGGGACTGATTTTGAAGGAAATACCTCAAATCATTTTCTAAGGTCAACGTAAAATCATGAAAACCTCACATGAGATTTTTTATTTTTTTTCATTTTTCAATGTTTCGTTAGCAGATTTACTTTATAGGAACTATCAATTCACTTAAACAGAGCCCTGAAACGTCAACAGAAGAGATGCAAAATAAAGATTGTCTTAAAGACATCATACCAACCCGATAAATAATACGTAATTCTGGTTCTACACCCAAAGCATATTATTTTGACAGTTAATTCTTATTCTATTCTTTATTGCAGAAAAAAAATATAAAGATTTACACACAAATTGCAATAAATAGCTTATGTACAACGGCGAGCTTAACCCAGAATTGGGCTTTGAGTTTCTTTGTATTTCTTCACTAAAACCTAATTTTATACATGGATAGAGATACACCCATTCGGATCACTGAATCAACGCCCATTTTAAAATGAACATCTAGGTAATAGAAAAAAGTTCAAGCCCTTCGTTAGCACGATAATTACTAGTAACTTAGTACGCGACCTGGTCACAGTTCCACCGTAGTTCCTAATTAGAGGTTGTCCTACGCAGCGCCGGGCGGTTTGCAGTTTTCAATAGAAAACTTTTAGTTGCAATCCAGTTTGTCTATAGTATGGTTGGAGGTCTGATTTAGGGGTAGACTTTGTTTTGATAGTATTTGTTCTGCTTATTACCAAAAGTTTAACTTACATGACATAAATTTGATGAAAATGTTATTAGTAAACAAACATGATACAAAAATTACGAAAATTTGCGTAGTCTTATTTGTATCGTCGTGGTTCTTGATGCATACGGTAAAAAATCTTGAATACCATAACTGACAAATAATACACACTCACCAGCTGGGTCATTCAATATCACGATGTCATGTTTTGCACAAGACTTCCTTATATTATAACAAAGGTGAGCAATAAGGAATGATTAAAAAGAAATATCTCCTGATGGTTTCTAACTAGATGTTATACGTTAGTAGTTTTTGCCATTTTCTTCTTCTTCTTTCGTATCGATGGTTCTTGAAAGCAGTTTGTGGCCACCTTAATTGTGTCGTCTGTGGCGTTCCTTAAGTCCTCTATAGTGCAGGTGTACGGACAGTTTGTACACCGCAGCAGCAAGAACACCATCAGGCACATATCTTGTAACATCAATAAATGCTGCGAATTAAAAATGTCACATTTTTAATTCTTATCAAACTTAAAATGTCAAATCAAATCAAACAATTTCTTTGCATAATATGGATAGATAGATGGTACATAAATGTTACATTACATAATATAACAGTAAAAATCCTCATATTAACCATTTCTGATATACGAAACATAAAATAAAAGCTTATACTTAACAAAGAAACGCAATGGGTGACATAACTATACATACTATACATAGGTACTCTTTTTCATTTTATACTAACTTAACAAATGATTGCACTAGAATAGGAAGATAGTGAGGTGTTACAATAATTTTCGATTCTTATAACTAAGGTATTCCTGGGTCGTGTAGAAACATTTATTGATTAAACAGGCATACAATTTTTTCGGAATAAAGTAATGGGTAGGTCCTACAGTTCACTAGGTACTTTGTTAAATAATTTAATTGACATGGGGTACCAGTTTCGTCTGTACAGATCAGTTTTTATGTTTGGCAAGGGAAAGCTATTGGGATAACGGGTATTAAAATCACAATAGTCACCAATGGATTTGTATAGGTTCTGAGTGGTTTTAATGAAAATACTAGCTTAGGCCATATTTGTTTACCAAATATGACAAGTAAAGACAAACACATTTTATAAGTTAACCTGTAGATTACTTGCGTATATCAACCATAAGCTCGGCTTAATAAAGATTATGTAAATACGTACAAAATTAAGCAATAAAATCCTATTGATCTATCGCGGTACAAGCAACAAATATTTTACTTTGCTTAATCATTATTAATACTGAGATTATATTATAATAATATTATTAACACTGGCAAGGAATATGTTCATACAACAGCTATTTAATCATAAGGAACATAGAAGCATTTTTCTGATTGTGTATTTTTTTAGACCGTAGATCTGGTTTTATGACTAAAAATATAAGCCCAGCCCAGAACTGAGCAACTTGGCGCTTTCGGTAGCGTCCATCAGTTCCTGTCGTGAACACGATATTAAGTGTCCCATCGTTTGTAGAACAGCACCACATTTACACTCTAGGGCAGAGTCATTAATGAATCTCCACCTGAGCAGGTTTTCTTTGCTGCGACCAACCTGGGTCTTGAATATATTTAAAGACTTCCAGGTTAGCCATGGCAACTCATGTACAGGTGGGAGATTTTCAGCAGGTGGAAGGAATGGGTTAGGTAAGGATGCACTACCTCGCCACAGCTTTAGTCTTTCCGTAGACCGCTCGCCAGTGAGTGGGGTGATATACAGTGATGTGTGCGAAACCAAGGCCGAATAGTAAGCAATCAAATCTAATTTTCTCTAAGTCAAACAAATCTCAGGATCTTACAATGTAAACTCTTTGGACTGATGAGCAAAATCTTCACATATTATTAAAATTTTA
The DNA here is from genome assembly GCA_905220335.1 of Noctua pronuba. Classification (NCBI taxonomy): domain Eukaryota; kingdom Metazoa; phylum Arthropoda; class Insecta; order Lepidoptera; family Noctuidae; genus Noctua; species Noctua pronuba. Next base: position 12,878,175 of record LR999902.1, read on the forward strand.
AATTTTTCAGGACTGGTGTCTAGATTCGTGCCCGTTTTGTAGCAATAGGCTTGTCCCCTTTTAGATGGGACTAAAACATAACTGGCAAAATTTGGATTTAGCTCGGTACGCCTGTGCCAAATCCTTCAGGGAGTACAGACGTGATGTTATGTGTAACTTAAATTAAAATAAGTACAGTAACTTTGACTATGTTACTTTTGTTAGAACAACTAGATACTTTTGTTTCTGACCAAAAATATAAGTAACCTCAATGGTCCTCGAGATCCTTAAATGTAAACTCTGTAAACGTCATCCTCAGCCTAGCGTTGTTCCAACTATGTTGGGGTCAGCTTCCAGTCTAACCAGATGCAGCTGAATATAAGTATTATACATGAAACGACTACCTATCTGACCTCCACAACCTAGTTAGTACCGGATACCCCTTGGTAAGACTGGTTGTCTGACTTTCGGGCCACTGACTACGTTTAACGACTATCAAAGATCTACCAATGACAGTCGGGACCAATGGCTTAACGTGCTTTCCGAGGCACGGAGTATATGTAATGGGTGGTCACCCATCCATGGACCAACCTAGGCAACGACCCGAGCGGCTGTTATTATTTAGCCACTCACCTTTTTTTTGACCAATTGCATAATAATATTGTAGTAGACATTTTTAACTCTACATACAAATGCAGACTCATTTTGTTAAAATACGAACGATGTAGATAATATTTCCAAATGTAACACAATATCATGTGAGAGGTATTACTGGAGCAATTAATATTGCATTAATGAAGCAGATAGTCGTTTGTATAAACGCTCTAAAGTAGTATTTAATTGACGATTCAACATTCAACACGCAACAATTGAGAAATATAGGTTAGTGCTCTTGCTCTGTCCGCTTAATTGAAGTTATGTCTACGGAATATTTAAAAGGTCCTATTTATAAAGGAAAAATGTTTTTTCTAGTTCTAAGTTCAACCTATAGCCGTTGGTCCCGGCTGTAATTTGTAGATCTTTGACAGTCGTTACAGGTAGTCAGTGGCCCGAAAATCTGACAACCAGTCTTACCAAGGGGTATCGTATTACCCAGTACTTACTGGCTTGTGGAGGTCAGATAGGCAGTCGTTCCATGTAAAATACTGGTAGCTGCATCCGGTTAGACTGGAAGCTGACCCTAACATAGTTGGGAAAAGGCTAGGCAGATGATGAAGTTCAACCTAAAGTTTTAATAGATACTTACTTACTTTGTATGCAAAGGGTGAACCTAAGTCCATTTAGTTTTCCTCTCTTTTTTTAATGAAGATGTATAAATTGTTGTATTATAGGGCCAAAATACGCAAAAATAGAATGCATTAGAACAGGCACAGCTTGAAAGGTAAGATACGTGAAACTAGCAAAAAAAATCTAGTTTTTAAACTGTCTATCTATACAAAATGAAATCCCATAATAAAAGTTGATCAAAAACCCTTATCAGATTTACACCTATTTCAATCACGAATTGTACGTAGTTAAGCAAAAGCCTGAAAAAGGACAGACTTAGTCTGCCTCGTTGGTCTAGTGGGCGCAATCGCGACTGCCGACCATGAGGTGCTGGGTTCGGTTCCCGGGTCGGGCATATCGTTATTGGGTTTTACTATCAGAAATTTCTCGGTACAGCCACGGAGTCTGAATCTATGCCTATTACATGGGACTTAAACATAACCAGCGAAATGTCGGTGTACTACTAGGTACACCTCTGCCTAACCCTTCGGGGATTACAGGCGTGATGTTATGTATGTAGACAGACTTAACAAAAAACGAGCGAGATTTCCACAATTCACAGATTCTCACAATTCCCAACAAGTGCAATTTCACCCTTTGATATCTTAACAAGCCGTTAGCATCGATTATCTAAAAATATCAAAAGAAACATCGTATGAAGACACGTCACGACTGATAAAAAATATTACTCCAAACCGATTTGATTACACGATGGAACTCTTTCGCCCCCTCAACGAATGTCAAAACATATATACGTATATAATCCGATTCAATTATTGTCTAGGCCTCGTCATTATAATTGTACGCAGCGTACTGCGAAACTAGATATTTAAATGTCAACTTGTAAGACATAAGAATACAATTTGCTACTTTAAAACCAGATTTGAAAGGCTTTGGGATATTAAACCTTAACCTCAGCACTCACAGTTCAGGTTATATTGATACTGAAATTAAGTTACGACCTTTAAAGCACTTTGTGTCTTTCAGAAATCAACTTTAATTCAAATGTCATTAAAGTTGACATTTGTATAAGTTGCATTACAGTCCGTAATTTTACATTTATACACGTTCAGCCGTCGTGGATTCGTGTAATTTTTTTCATGGCACTTGACTACGAAATTAGTCACGTGAAAGCCTTTTTATGTCTGTAATGAAAGCATTAAGTGTTTTGTGTCGAGCTTAAGCGTAAGTGAAGGGTAGAGATTATTTTGTTGGATAGGTTGTAAATTGCTATTATTTTGACATTAGTGTTTTAAAGTTTGATATGTAAATATCAGACGTTAATGGAGAAAAGAAAAAAAAACCTTCTATGCAATAAAAACGTTGTTTTATCTTGATTCACGATGTGTAGAATTCAGAAATAATTTGAGTTAACTTATCTTTGGCACTTGACTGACATCTGACATTTTCAAGTGGAAAAAGTAATGAAAAACTAAGATGGCGGCGTTAGTTCCGACTATGTGTCCTCATCACAGTATATTGAAAAATATAGTAACTCGATACCTAGTGATTGTCCTGTGAGTGTCCATTTTGTATTTTGTGGCTTTGTATTCCACGATATAGTGGAATAAAAAAACATTCTGTTGTGACAATATGATCAGAGTTACCTAGATTTTTTTGTAAACTAAGTATGAATATAAATTATGAAAGTTATCAATTGAAAATACACAGCAAATTCAAAAATGTATCTAAAAAATACAGCCGCAATTAATTTCACGTCAGTCATAGTGATTCATAAAATTTTGCAAAGTTTTGCGATATGATATGTTATATTAATTGAGTAAATGAGAGTATTAAATAAATTTATACCAATATATTATTATAATGTATTTTTACTCGCCAAAAAAAGAACTATCAACTTATCAAACATAAAGGTAACTTAAACATACTTAAACGCTACTTAACACTAGCACATCAAACATCATTAGATCATAAATTACGACTAACAACCGAATAATGTCGTCAACGTTCGTGTTAAGCAATTTGATCTGACATTTAAAGAAATGTCAACTATACGAAAATACTTTCCTAGCGTATTTACTCTTAGTTGAAATTGGTCTAGACTATTCAGTATAATCTTTATACGATTACCTATTCATGAATTGACTGCCTCGTTGGTCTAGTGGTCACAAGCACGGGGTATATATCCTCAAAGCGCAACTATTTTTAAGCGCAACTAAATTATTCCTCAAAGCGCAACTATGATGAAAAATATCGTTAATGAATCCATTATACCATCTCTATTTTTCACCATGGTTGCGCTTGTAGTTGCGCTTAAAAATAGTTGCGCTTTGAGGAATACCCCACAAACACGTCTGCTGAGCATTGAGGTCCTGGGTTTCCCAGGTCGGGCAAAGTGGCTTTTTCTTTGAGTCATTTCTCAGCAGCAGCCATGGAGTCTTGCCCGGTTGTTGGCAATAAGCTCACCCCCTATAACAAAGGTTGTGTGGGTACACCTCTGCCTGAGCCTTCGGAGATTACAAGCGTAACGTTATGTCTATTCATGAAATTATTTAAACAAGCATCATTTTGTCAAAAATACTAAAATGAAATACGGATTAAACCCACAGTTTTCAAAACGTTTGAATAAAACATTGTGATTATATGCAACTATGTCGAAAAACAACTTACATTTGGGTATATTACAATTCAGTATTATGTGAAACTGCTTTAATCCAGTCTATTTTATCAATAAATGTCTAATAATATAGAATTTAAAAACGTATTATCATTCTTTTGTCGAAATATGATCTATGTATCGACAGTGCATCGAGCCAAGTCTTTATGATGTTAATAGTCTGTTATCTTGGTATGATAAACGTCGGCTTAAGAATCTTGAAGCTGTAGGAAGTTTGTGGGCGTAAACCCTTTTGAATTGACTGTTTGTCGACAGTCTTGTTGACATTTCCGCCATGAAAGAAAAATGTATTACGGACAGTTTTAAGCGAGTTTAGACCTTAACAACCACTAAGGCTTGTTTCAGAGTGTAACCGGCGCCGGTTGCGTGCGCCGCCGCCGGTCGCGCGGTATATATCGAACAGAATATAGTAGTAGTATCGAACAATGAACGCTATCATACAAGTCCATGGTTAGCAACATAATTTCATTCATAGGTAAATACCTTATTAACTAATGTATGTATTACTACATGTATTTAAAAAAAACTTGTGAAATGTTGGAAAGACCCCCAATATCTCCGTCCCAGGTATGGTCTAGAACAAAAAAATTATCGCATTGACGGGGAGAACAAGTACCTTTCGGCTTCGTTAAGGGTCTTTTTACACCCTTTATAAAGTAAATACAAAAATTGTACTTGTACTTGTCTTGTCTTGTAGTTGTGTGTGTCGTTGCTTGTTATCGAAAATCGCGACCGGCGCGAGCAACCGGCGCCAGTCTCAAAAATCTATAAATCTTTTTCAAAATGCCGTAACAATTTCGCTTGAAATTTTAGGTGCCTTGTAAACGCGAATTCTCTATTATTTTACGTAAAATTCTACTGTTTTTAGCACCTGAAATAACAGATGATATTATCCTATGCAAATCTTGAAGTTCTTTGGCCCGTCTGTCATTTTTAGCTGAAGTTACTTAAATGACAATGCTTATCTTACTTGAAAACAAAGGAAAGTTTTCGTTGAGTGAATGTTATCTTTTGAATAACTATGAACTTGCAAGAATCTGAATCTGTGAGTGATAACAATTAATAACATAATCTAATCGTTTATTCTGCTTTAATATGTGTATAATCGGTCGTCGTCACTGAGGCAGGCCCAAGAAACACTGGCGTGACGATTTGGACTCGTTCCTGACTGATTGACCAGAGGAGGCAAAACACCGGGATAGTTGGAAAGGAATGGGGGAGGCCTTTGCCCAGCAGTGGGACAGATAGGAAAAAAAAAAGATATCATAAAGAAGTACTTCTGGACACGGCGCGCATCGTTAGGAGGTTCCTCTCTCAAGAGCCCTGACCACCGGTAGCTATTTTTTATATTTTTAAATGTTTTTTAGGTTACTTTGTATAGGAATATTTAAAAATGTAAACTATATGTTTAAAAATGAATAAAGGAAATAATATTGTCATAATGAATATTAGTTAATTTTTTAAATTAAATCATATTCGATTGATACATCAATCAATGTCTCTTGAAAGAACTTGCGAAGTAATTTCTTACTTCACATAATGTAAGGTTTGAATGAAACAAGATTTATTTTGTAGTTCCTAAAACTTCACAAAAGTCTTTAAGAAAACGTCTAATATTTTAAGTTTCAAAGCGCTTACGGTGAAAACAAAAAGGTTGTAATTTGTAAGCCTTGAGTCTCGACCAGAGTAATGCGTAAACTAGAGCGGTAGCAGGTGCGGTGGCGGGCGCGAGTGACCACTGTTCATCGCGACTTGTAGCGGGCAGTAGACGGTAGATCCGGTAGATGACTGTCTTTTCCCAGGGGTAAAACAATAGACTGTAGTGGCACTATAAAAAGTACTACTGCAATATAGTACAAAAAGGTACTAAGGCGCCATCTATGACACAAACGAAGCGTTACTGAAATTCTGAATCACCGCTATTTATGTTATCTGTGACTTAAGTCTATAGAAAAACTCTTGAGAAAAACTTTTGAGTAGTAGCTAGAGATTGCAAACCGGGCCCGGTCGGGTCCGGCCCGGCCGGGCCCGGTGCCCTTTTCGACATCCACCGGGCCCGGTATGAATGGCCGGGCCCGGTGGATGTCTAAAAGGGTACCGGGCCGACAGTCGTTACAAGTAGAGATTGCAAACCGGGCCCGGGCCCTTTTCTACATCCACCGGGCCCGGTTTGCAATCTCTAGTAGTAGCCCACCAGATACAATACCCGTCTGGTCGGGGGATCCTCCCTTTTCAACTAGGGAAGAAGAACTTGACACCCTGTTCTTCATACCCTACAAGACGATCACTAGTTAGCTAGTTCAGTCAATCCCCAGCCCTAAGGCGCCTAGTGACGCTTAAAGTATTTCCATTTTTACGTCCATGGAGTTTCTTGCCCATTCTTCTCCATGAGATCTACTATTTTCGAATGGGCAACTACAGTCCATTCACAGTTATTTTGCCTGTGGCGGGACTGTAGGTAGCTTATTTTTGACTATGCAAAAGTGCCTGTCACGGGTCTATTTGAAATAAATGCTTTGAGTTTGAGTTTCAGTTTGAGTTACGACTTGGAGTGGGATTGGCATAGTTTTCTCGGTAGTTTGATCAATCCAATTAATTTTTAAATTCTGCATCATTGTTATCGCTGATTTTGAATGTCACTTGGAATGTTCAATGGAGTTAAACAAAGACTGACAAAGAAACTACACTACGGACGCAGGCGATGGGTTCATGAATAATTTGATAGTTTGCGCTCGCCTTACCCGCGCTATCTCCTCACCCAGCAAAAGCCTTAAAGGCGCACAGTAAACTGTATGAGAAGTTGTGTGAGATGTGACGTCAAATGAACTGCCTGCCAGTGCTGTGATTGACTGCGCATTGCTGGTAATTGGAAACAGCGCGTTATTGGCAGCGCGGCTCGATTTGAGGATGCGGTTTTAAGTTTAAGTTTAAAAAGTGTGAGTGGTGGCTTTCTGAGTCATGGAGTGAAAGGAATGTTTCGGTGTTTAAATTACTTTTAGGTAGTGTCAGACCATGCTGATGCGTAATATTTGCGCTATCTAATAACTAAGAAAAGTTGTCAAAAAATAGAAAACTCGGTAATCATGAAAGTAGTACAACATCGACTGACGAAATTAGACAATTGGACTAGTCATAGCGCTAGGCTCATGGGACTTAAATATATTTGGCGAAATACGGATGTAAGTCTTCATCTGCCTAGCCTTTTCCCAACTTTGTTGGGGTCAGCTTCCAGTCTAACCGATGCAGCGGAATACCAGTATTTTACATGGAGCGACTGCCTATCTGACCTCCACAACCCAGTTAGTACTGGGTAATACGATACCCCTTGGTAAGACTGGTTGTCAGACTTTCGGGCCACTGACTACCTGTAACGACTGTCAAAGATCGACAAATGACAGCCGGAACCAACAGCTTAGCGTGCTTTCCGAGGCACGGAGGAAACTCGGTATGTAATGGGTGGTCACCCATCCACGGACCAACCTAGGCAAGCGCGGCTTAACCTGAAGATCGACCCGAGCGGCTGTTATTGTTTAGCAGAGCCAGTACTATACGTAAAACTCCGCCAAAGCCTTGGAAAAGCAGGCATAAGTTTATTTTTATTTATGCACCTACCTACTAAGAACACACTTTAAATCTGACAAGGCATTATTAAAAAAGAAGCCCTTTAAAAAAATTAAAAGTTTTCTTAGAAAGCGAACTTCAAAGCCCAGCACTCTATAATTTGAAGCATAATTTCTACAGCAATTTCAACAGTTTTCAATAGCCTGAAGTGAATTTTCTCGGCAAACATTGTTGGGTAAGGCGTTACTCAATGTGCCGTACAAGTGTCCTTATTGGCATCTAACGCTCCATTGTCTAGACTTCGGGGACAAACGTCTGGCTGTCCTTGGACAGGAGACACTTCAGGATGTTCAACAGACGTTATAGTTACTTCTATTATTGTTATAAAGTTACTTGTAACTAGTTTTTACTGTAGAAGACTGTAGTCAGAATTTCGTGCATTGTTGATGGCACAACTTTTTTTTTACTTTTTTCGAATTAGGCTGATAATTATCCTTTTGCACTTGGAAATTAGATAAGGCACCTGACTCAGCTGGGAAGAAGAAATAGCGTAAGAGATTCTATCAATACATTAGTCTGTTAAGTATTACATGGTTTGATGGGATACACCTTTACTAGCCCTTTTTAGAGATGCGAACGTGATGTTGTATATACGTGTTTTATTTGACTTAAAAACTTAGTATATATTAATATTTACTTCTATGTGTATTTATATACAATATTTTAGGTTAAGTTAGGTAAGGCACATAATCTCATTATTCTCTTCCTTTTCTCACACACTATTGTCTACATTTCTTTTTCATTTCTCCTTTTGCAGGTCTGCTGGCAGAAATTTCTTAAGAAATAAGCAGTACCTATGTACTCATATATTATAATGTTATTTTCCTGTGTTGTCTACTGCGTGTACATAAAAAAGCCATCCAAGGCGTCCCGCCATCTTCTCCTCGGTCTACCGCGACCCCGTGTAAGATACAGATAAAAATCATTATTCTGTGTATAAAAGTATCTAAAATAAAGTTCACATAAAAACACCAAAGACAATTTCGAATTTATTTTCAAACATACCTGCGATGTTTACTTCAAACAAGCAAGATGAGTGAGTGTGTAAATGTTTTTCCAATTTGGCGAACTAATCATGATACTCTTATCTCTCTTTTATATTTATTTGTCTAGCTATTTCAAGCCAGACCTTAAGACTATTATTTCAGATTGACAAAGGCCAATGATAAGGTGTTTGCTCTTTCTATCCTTTGTCTAGTCGCTAATGAATACTATCTCTAACGCAACATTCGTTCGAAACTTGCGATCTTGTGAATACATGTATAAAATTATACCGGTTGTATTTTTGGCGAATTTCAGCGGCAAAAACTGTGTTCGTTTATCGGTGAAAACAAAACTTTCAAAAAAGGTTTTGTTCGAATTCTGAATAAACCTTTTCAAACAAAAATTATACTTTAACTTTTCTCGAATATCCGAGATTATGGTGCCTTTGAGATCATACTCCATTTATTGTGAAGTCCCATCTTAGTCATTCACCCTGTATATCATTTTCTTGCCTTCGAATCCAATACTAAAACCTAAATATAGAATTCTGATATTACTCATTTTTAGTACAATAAATTGCGTCGGTCCATCTCATTACTGGGGGCCCATCCATAATAAAAAACCGGCTTATTTGCAATTTTTACGGCAGAACCGCCATTGTTGGACCTATATAACGAGATACGGAGCCCTTTTGTATGATAAAGGCAATACTTCAATTTTATAGTTCATAGTTCATACGGGCCCATATCGAAATCCAGCGGAAAGGCTAAGTATTAGATGATTTACAATGGTCATATAATCTGGATAATCGGCGGTTAGCACTTAAGGATTTGCTTTTAAATGCTGCGAGGTGCTGTGTGGTAAGTTATAGGAGCTTACTTTGAATGAAATAATAAAAACTTTAATTTAAATCCAGCTGTTGTGTCTGCTTCTGACGTTTCATATCAAATAAACTGTAGACGGAATAAACTCGGCTTTTAATTTTAAATTACGAATGGTTTAAGCTAATCATAGATTCACCACCTAAAGAACTGCATTGGCTATCATAACGATATTGACTTGTGGTAGATGGAGAAAAATTGGCACAAAATTCAATAAACTTGATATGAGCAATTTCTCTCTTTTCTAAAATCAATTCTAATCAGATAATTTCAACTGGCCAATGGTGCCCTGACTATCAACCAAAGCTCGAAAAACTATAATAAAATAAAGTCTGACCATGATTGTATACCTAAACTTTTTTTTTGCTTTTTTTGGGATTTGAAATCATCAAATAACTCCTCCCGCTCTGGGTGGAGTGGGAGGGAGTGTCAGACTTTTACTGACTAAAACCCATCCATGTTCCTTCTTCGCCCTTTGTGTTCCAGGGCCGCGGTATCTCTTTCGAACAGTCCCGCAGCCCTTTATACCTCTACTAGAATATTGATTAATTTTCGAGACCATTGGTCGCCTTAAAGTCGCCTTCATGAAAAGTCTGAACGGCCATTTCTTCCTAACCACCCCCAAATCATGCAACTTGCAAACAAAAATTTGCTAAGTCTTCCATAAAAGCAGGCTTTAACAAAAAACACCATCCAATCCAACCACTACTTACAGTCCAGCGTCCCCGCCTTCATTCAAGTCAGAGAATATTTATGCTCCTACGACGTCACCTGAAAGGAGCCCTGTTCGAATATTTATGCTAGGGATTTCTTTTTTCACTTTTATTATGTCATGTCCTGATTAGTAGTCGTTAAGTTATAGGCTCAAACTTGTTCATGTGATGATGTAAATCATTTCTTTATGTTTTGTTCCTTCATTTGCTTTTAAGTTGTATTCTTTGGTACGCCAATCTTCGTCTATAGTTGCTGCCAGTTAAGATGGCAATAGCGGTCATTGCTCTTTCCATAATATCTCTTCGTACGAACCAAAACAAATGAACCATGTATCGTTTTTCATTAGAAAAGATGTTGAAGATCACGATAGATGACGATTCAAGACATGAACTGGCTTATTTGTGGATTTCAAAGTTAAGAACTTTAATAAATGTAGGTGGGTCAATGACCGCCATTGCCATCTTAACTGGCAGCAATTATAGAATTAGTTAAGTGTCAATCTCCACAGCTTTATCTCACGATATACAATTGGATGGCCAGTCTACACCAATTTGCTCCAAACAATTGGCCCTATTTCGAACAGAGACTTCACGCGTTCAGGGACATCATACAGGATTATAGCTGAAACCATCTGAAGCTACCCCTTTAACACTTCGTCTTACCTCAATTCAGACTAGTCAACACTCGATCTAAATCAATATAGGCACAATGGCACGTCTCTAACCATCTCGCCTTGTGTCAAAGATCGTTCTACGACCTAAGCCTCCTCCAATTCGCTCGGTCTTGTGTATCTTCGATATTGGATTGCTGTATGTTATGACAGACTCCGGCCGCATATTGGTAAGCATATAACCTTATAGCTACATAACCTTACACTGTCCTCAGAATATGTAAATATTGAAGAGCTTCTTACGGTTTTGAGATTGCGTCATTTACAGATTTGATGTGGTAAGGCATCAGGGGTAAATAAGTGTATCTGGCATATGTTTGAAAGGGTTGAATGAGATGTTTGGACTCAATTCTTGATATGTTTCTAGCAAGGAGTTTTTTCCTTGTTTCATAAACACAATTTTGCTGTACAATAACGTATTCTCTATCAATCGTTCGTAAATGAGTTCCGATTTTTGTAGAAATTAACTTTGAGGTCTTGGCGTCAATGATGAAGTATGTGTGCTATCTAATCTTTGTATCAAAATCATCACTATCGTATTTCTTCTTCTTCGTGGCGCTGGGATCACAACTAATACTTAATGTTGACCCAAAGCTTTGTTTCCTCCACGGCGTCGACAGTAACGCAGCAGCACAGAGGTCCCTTTGACAACACGTTTTGGGAACAGAGGGCAGAGCAGGAGGTGGATGGAGTATAGAACAAAGTTCCATATCCACACCCTGCTATCCCTACTGCTGTTCCGTCAAGTTAGCGTCCCATTCCGAAGTTGCAGTTACATCTTTCCACAAGGCTTCGGAGAGGGTAGTTGACTGAATTCCACCTTAATAATAACATTTGAGCCGCACAAGCTACCCTCTACTGCTTAATATAATAACACAGCTTGAGAAACCACATGTCTGTGTATAATGTGGTTTCAAGCTGGCTTGTACAAGCACATAGACGGACCTAGTACATTAAATTGATGCTGCTCTCAAGCTAACTGGGGAAAATGGAGTTCTATAGCACTTACAGGCGATGGGCTAACAAGTTGTTCTACTCAGGGTCTGATATAGCCTTTACACAGTACAAGAGTATGGGTACTTAGCGGGCATGTGGCTTCAAGAGGCGTATCGGTTCTTCGTTTAATGTTATAGCATCTCTTTGTCTACGAGAAAAAAAGTACGGGTTTTTTTTAAGCAGAGTTAATCTATTTAAGTATGTTCTAAGTTGCGGAGAATCGAGTTAAATGGCGTGCCATTGAAGAGACCTATGTCCAGCAGTGGACTGTTGTAAGCTGATTATGATGATTTTTTTATTTTGAAAACAGAATCTGATGAAGTACACTTCCATCCTTTTTAACATTTCTGACTGTCCAATATTTGTGCAATTTTCTTTTTTTTTAACGACTTCAAAGAAAGGAGGGGGTTCTCAATTCGGTTGTATTTTTTTTATGTTTCTTACCTCATAACTCCGTCATTTATGAACCGATTAGAAAAATTATTTTTTGTGTGAAAGGATAAATACTTTCTGATTGATCCCATAGACATTTCATCAAAATCTGTTCTGTAAATTGCTTTTTTTTCCACCGACTTCCGAAAGTGTCGTTCTTTGGAACGACCAGGGTTTAATTAAACTTGATTTCAAACTCAAAAAAGCCTGAAAAAGCGACAGTAAAATAATGAAAATTATCGTTTTTCCAATCCTTTTCCAACTAAACATAATTAGTTGAAAACTATACCTAATTAGTTAAAACGTCTGTCGCACACAATGTATTACCGTGAGCTAAGTATTCATTAAAACTTTCCCCTTTCGATTAAACACGTTTTCTCTTCGTTTAGAATTTCTTAAGTAATACAGCATATCTATTTAATACTACTTAGTTCTTAATTAGGTTTAGAAGATTCTTCAAAATCGAGTAAAGTGTTCTAAACGAGTTTTATTGAGTGTTCATTGTCTGTGTTTTCTTCCACAAGTTGGTGTAATTTAATTCACAAAGAATAATTTATTATGTAGATAGAATAAATTTGATAGTACTTACACCAAAATTGCAACGTTCCTTTTAATAATATTGCTTATTCTGTGGTTACAATGGCGGTACTATCGCTGATAGCGATATCTTTCAGACAACCTTTTTATGGACTGACGACTAAGAACTTTAAATAAAAAGAGGGTAGTCAGATCCAGAACGACGTTCAGTTAAGAAATTAAAATGTGCTTATTTACGCGTGACTCTGAAAGTACTACTTTTATACTTTGTTTTGTCAAATACAGTCGAATTAATTGATCCTTGTCGTGTTAGATTCCTATTCAACCTTATACGTCTGCAAATTGGCCTCCCGGAGAGCATTAATGTTATCATTTTACTAAAGATCACAATAACGAGGCAAAATAACAAAGCAACGGAAAACCCTCAAACACCCAAATTATGTTCTGTTCAACTTGAAACAATTATCCGTATAAATAACAAGACATCAGCACCCGCGATACAAAATAAACAACACAAAAGGCCGCCACGATAATTATTAATATTTTCACGGTGTGATAATCAAGCTTTCAATACCTTCGTAATTAAAACAAAACATCAAAAAGGCGGTTTATTTACTGACTGTACGTTTCTAAATTACATACGTTGCGAGTTCCGTGTACAAAATTGGGTACAATGAGCAAAAAAAATATCGAGATCTATTCACGAATTACTTAAATTAGTCATCGCTACGAGCGATCTCATTTCCCGAGGTCTCTTATTATAATGTTGTTAGGCACATTCTAGTTTGAATATAATCATTTGTATTAGCATTTAATTTTACGGGCCAACGATCGCTGTCGAACTTGATGGGTTCCCAAACGTTTGACTTTAAAATTACTATCTTTTGTTTCACCGTTAAGTTTGGAAACAATTTCGAGTGTATATTCTAACCCTTTTATACCGTGTGACGTTGTATTTTTTACAAAATTGCTTTTTAATTGAAAGTGATATTGCTTAACGACGGGACGGTGAGAATTTGATCCAATAAGACTGTTATTAAATTCTAGTTTGAAGTTTCGCAATCATTAAATTACATTTACATAGTTTTATTAAAAGAAGACCTTCTGTTTGTAATTCAAAGTATACAAATTGCTCTATGAGCAAATGTTAGCATTAAAAAGATATTAGTGCAAATAAGCTTAAAAGAGTAAAAAGCAATTTTGCTAAAAATGCTTCAAAGTCATGCAATTTATCTCAATTGTTCGTATGTTTTCGATATTTATTATTTTACTTTATATTTTTATGATAAAATCCTAATAATATTTAATCATTAAACATAATTTATTTTTTCCTCCGTGCCTCGGAAAAGCTCGGTTAAGCCGTTGGTCCCGGCTGTCATTTGTAGATCTTTGACAATCGTTAGGTAGTCAGTGGCCCAAAAATTCTGACAACCAGTCGTACTGGGTAATACGATACCAAGGGGTATCGTATTACCCAGTACTAACTGGGTTGTGGAGGTCAGATAGGCAGTCGCTCCATGTAGAAGTCTGGAAGCCGACCCCATATAGTTGGGAAAAGGCTAGGCAGATGATGAACCATACTTTATGAATGGTTACATTATACCGAATAAACAGACAATAGTAGCTTCCATACCTTCATCTTAATGCCACTGCACGTCAACTCAAGAGTCATTAATAAATCATATGATTTTAATCCTCGTGACTACCAACAATTACGTTTTTGTCTCTTAGGACTCCCCAAATTCCATACCCTAATTATAAAAATTTGCCCGAGTAAATGATCCTAATTAGCATTATCATGACCACGTTGTGATTCATATCAATTCTGGAAATCGCGCATTAAAATAATAAAACAAAATTATTTTGCTAAATACATCCTTCAATATGATTACCATAATCAAAATGCGCTTAGGTGATGCTCGTTCAAGGAATCGACCTCCACCATTATTGACCTAAACTTAATAAAGTATGACTAAGAATAAAGAAACTACATACTCAGTTGTACGGATTGTTAAACGGTTATTACACTTAATCGAGGGTGTAAGCAACCAAGGTCCATTATAAAAAGATACTTAATTCGTATCATAAAGAATTTAGATTCATAAAACGGTTGATGACATAATGGGATAAGTAATTTCGGGGCTCGGTGCAAACGCTCGATCGCATGTGAAGATCGGCGATGCTCGGCGATGTTCGGCTCATGAATAAATAATATGGAATCACAATTTAGGGTTGCCATTAAGCAATTATGCTGTTGTTACCATTATGATGTTTTCGAAATGCTTTTAATTTTTTATTAGATCAAATTATCTTGGAGGCCAAGGTGTCCGCACGACGACGCCAAACGGTCGCCTATTAAATATCAATCAGGGAAGTTTTTCATTTTAAAAGACGTTAGGGAATACTGAGTCAATAAATGTTGGAATGATCCAAGAAATCATTAAGTATTATTAATTTTTTGATCTGATAATGTTGAACGTTTAATTATTTTTATTTATTTTACAGCTGTTTACGAGATAAAAACGAACGTTTTGTTCTAGCATAGTTTGTAAAGCAGAACTTTATAAGTATACTAGCACTAGCTTAAGCCGTGCGTGGAGTTCGATAATTGTCCCACAAGATCATATTACCGGAATAAAAAGTATTCTATGTGTTTATCCAGGTTATAAACTATCTGTGCGCTAAATTTCATCCAAATCTGTTCGGTAGTTTTTTCGTAGAAGAGTAACTAACATCTATCCATCCTCACAAACTTTCGCATTTATAATATTACTAGCTGTTGCCCGCGACTTCGTTCGAGTGGTAATTTGTGTGAGTATGAGTGAGGAAAAAAAAAGTCCGTGTCCTTCCCCATGATATAATCTATCTCCTCGCCAAATTTCATTACGATCCGATCAACTGTTTAGTCGTGAAAAGGTAGCAAACAAACAAACAAACAGTTACTTTCGCATTTATAATATTAGTATCGATTAGTAAGAAGTAAGACTTGACACCTAGTGTACTTATCAGACCCTTCAGTCCTCGTAGAACGGAACATTGTTTTAAGCAAATTACCCTGTAATTGTAAGTAACCCAAAACAAAAGAACGTAACAAGATTAAAGTATACCTACCTACGTAATCTTAGACCGTAAAATAATAAAGGATCTTCTCAAGACCCGAAATATTCTGTAATAAAAATAATTAAACGGCATTAACATATATATTTTGGACGGTTCACGAACATCTTAGGGTATAATGATAGTATTTTCGCTCCATATACCTGGTGGATGTCCCAAATGAGTATTTTTTCCCGGCCACGAAGAAATGGGCATCGAAATAACCGCTTTCCGGCCAAATCGATGACCGTTTTGGACCATTTACTTGATCACAGTTTTTAACGTTCGATCGTTTAGTAAATCGCGTCGTAAGTAAGGGTTTCCTTGGTTCTATTAATATGGTTTATTTTCGTCATTGTTTTGTTTATTATTTTCCTTTTCGACTTTTATAGCTTCAAAATTAATGATTGGTTTTTGTCGTGGTTGTTAAAGATAAATACCGAAGCAATGTTGACACATAAAACGATTTGGGGTACATTAAAAATCAAAGTTATGTATTTTGATTACAGGCGTATGATTCAAGAATTTCTCAGTATGGCAATAGGCTCGCCCCTATTACATGGGGCTTAAACATGACTTGCGAAATGTAGGTGTACTTTTAGGTAAACTTCTGCCTAACCCTTCGGGGTTTACAGGGTGATGTTATGTTATGTATCTCACTGTGTGATACCATTTCCATATAATTTCTTGTAAAGAATTCAATATTTTCACAAAACAGATTTTTCGGATGGTACGTACTACGACTACAGTCTCTTTCCATAATCAGAATGTTTATTTAAGACAAGTACCTATACATTATTCAAGCAGGTATTGCGAATATTTACAAATGAAAAAACCTATTTGATTTCCACTGAATTCTCAAAAGGATCCACAGAATACCAAATAAATATATCGAGCCTTCATTTTAGTATCAAATAAATCTGTCACTCGTTCACAATTCACAGGAGACAACAAAAAATATTGAATTCTGAATCTCAGCGATAAACTTGTATGTGGAATATTCTTTTTTTTTCTATTCAGTCCTATGTAGTGTATTGTTGAGTATACAATATCATCTAAATATCGTATACTGTAGGAACGATAATGATGTCCATGGATCGCCGAATTTGTCCCCTCGTATGCCTAACCTCGCGTTGACCCATGCAGAAATTTTAACGACCACCTTTTCCTGTTTTTTGGGGGGACACGTGTCTCTAACGATGTAGGTACTAGCGTTTTCTTTACAATATCAAATTAAAATGTCTTTAGGTACTTCCCGAGTCGCGTGTACACGGCTTCTCGGTAATCTTGAAGCAAACTATGTTTAAAGATGATTACTGTCCGCCGATATAATAAAACGCTGTGGAAGCGGAGTTTGTACAAAATATTGAATATTTTTCAAGCAATTTCCGGCCACGTGATTGACGAAGCGATGATTTTTATACGTTTTATGGTAACGGTAATTTTGCTGAAATATTTTTGCACCTGGTGAATTTTTGAAGCAAAGAACGAAATTGATATGGAAAATTATGAGTGACTAAGAAGTTTAATCAAAGATTGCTAATGGAAGGCAAAGCATGATCGATGAAATGCCGCTTATGTATTTAAAAAAAAAAACAAGTTTTTCATACACCGAATAGAAAATGCAAAAGACTTAAATAAGGGAAAAAGAGGACCCATGTCAAATGCGCTCATTAATTACATTAAAGTAAATCCGCAACGCATCAATCATTACGTAGGGCCTAAAGGAGAGGAGATCAAGTAACGCAGCCGATAGTCCGGACCTCACACAGGATAAAACTGTAATCCTTTTAAGTAATGAGAAGGTACAGGACGTAGAGCGATGAAATTTTAGATGGTTTATAAGAGGAATTTAAATTCAGGGACATTTTTAAAATTTTGCTGTAATAACCGTGGTCTTTAGTAACTGGGGAGTTTTAAAGAAAATTAATTTTCCTAGAATTTGTTTTAAAGTCCCTTGATGATATTTCGTTGATATTTGAAGGTTTCAAAAGTATAGATAGAAATATTTATCAACATCATAGATACACTAGACGAAAAGGGAAAGTCAAGATGTGAAATAGTATTGTTCTGATATGTAAATACAAAACATAGAAAGAAAGAAAGAAGAGCACAAAACTACTGCTTTGATAATGCTATCAAAAATCTTCCCACAAAACATCTTACAAACAAAAATAAACTACAAAGACTTGAGACTATTGATATTAGTGACACTAGTAACTCGATATTTTCGGCATCGTCGCCTATCTACGGCTTCCTATAACAACCTTGCATTCCATTAATTCTTTCTTGTCCTACTTTCGTGACAGACGTATAAGATATTATGTTTATGTTATTTATGCTGTTTTCATTCTCTTTTCCACTTTCTAGGACCGTTGCTAACAGTTGGTTGTCAAAATATACATGAGCAAAAAGCTCATGTATATTTAAAAAGGCTGTGCTAGGTAAATTATGTGCACTTTATTATTGATAGCTTCTCTTATACCTTCTTGTTCATCTGTTTCTTTAATTTGTGTCTTTTTGTAAGTGGTCTCCAATTCATTCAAATTTAGGTCCTAAAACTTCATGTTATTGATTAGATCTTCATCATCGCTAAAAGGAACTTCGTTTACTTGAGTTTGGCTATCTACTATCTCTAGTAAACAAACAGATAATATAAATTCCTCTTCCTGCCAAAAAAACCCTTAAATCATTTCTACCGGGCCCATCTACGGAATTAAGCCCTCTACATGTCGGCCCAAGGGTTCGCTTATCAATCTACATCATGATCCTTCATTATTAAGAGTGATGGGACTCGGACCGAGTGTAGATTTGTCTGAGGTTTAGCCTTTAACGATAGATGGCCTGCAGGGAAGTCGAAGGGTGTCGAAACTGAATATTTACTCTGTACAGCACTCGATCAATGTTGTCTGCATCTAATGTGTTGGTGTTTGGGGTGTCTCCAAACATCTGCATGTCGTTACTCTGAGTCTTGCTTGGATATGTCGTGGATGAGGCAATGTTGGTGTTAAAAATGGCAGAGATATTACTAGGTTGTTGGTAAACTCATAGCAGCAATAAATCAAAAATATGCACTGTTTCAGTTTTATATCTGTCTTACTAGGGGGAATTGTATTGTCCAGTTACTGGGTTGTGCTGATAAGAACCATGATGATGGGATTGATGGTTGTCACTTCTTGTAATATACGAGTATTAGATTGGAAGAGATAATTAAATCTATGCAAATATATTTTTTTCGTACCTATGGGTATTTTATAATTTATACTTTACGTTCACAAGACAGTTACTGGGAAAGTAATTTATTATCAGTAAAATTAATATTAATCCTGTCTGTCGGCCTCCTGTAAGCGGAATGGCCGTAATTCATTCCTCGCACTAATACCACGGTCAAGGCCATGGTATTCACGGACAAGTCAGTCTTATATTTTTTTTTTGTTAATAACAGATTTTGATGTGATTATAATATAAGTAACTATTAGCACTTCGCTCGCGACTTCATCCGCAAAAATTGTGATAGCTATATAAATATAATTAGATAGCTAATATAAATATAATTGATAGCCTGTAGCACCCACGAATAATGTAGCTTTCTGCCACTGAAAGAATTTTATAGAATTGAATTAAGTATTAGTTCCAGATATTACTTCCTACATACAAACTTAAATACAAATTTTACCTCTTCATAATATTAGTATAGATGAAACGAAAATGTATGTAACAGATACAGTGTTTTTATTTCAGATTTTGCCACACAATCTTGAGACTTGTCTCCCAGTTTCAATACCAAGACAGTGTTCAAATAAACATCCACAGAAACGACTCTTCCAAGTAACACTCACAGAAACTCTACAAAATAGTTTCATAAAGACTTTACCTATCTTAATGTCTCGATTCCCGAGCAAACTTAAGCCGTTTACAGACAGTCGATGCATAAACAATGCGCTGCGATTGGTAACACTTCCTACTCGAACCAGATTGTCTGCATTACACTTTACACCACAAAGGTCTTACACGATTCTTTATGAGCATTCCGTGTTAGAATCTTACGGGCATTTAAAGTGACAATTTATGTGACAATGTCCTACAATATATTAGAGTCTTCGCCAAAGCCCCGGTTAAAATACAAGAAGCAAGCTAACGAGACCGTATAGAAATGGCTTATATAAAACTTTACGAGGTCGATCGGGGAATCAGTGGTGGTGCTTGTAATCTGTTCAGTTTATTGTCATTTTCTTTGATTGTGTTGGTGTATTGAATAAATTATATTATCTTCTTTCTTTAATTATATTATAAAGGGAGGGAACTAAGCTGCTAGTGTGAATACTTCGTGCTCTTGTGGATTAGACATCTGACTTAAGGGTAAACAAGGATATTATTAGGTATACTCTGAGTGCCTTTGTATGTTGTCCTAGTAAGTTCGTTTGGCCAGTTTTCAACGTAAACTTAACTTTTAACAACCTATAAATTAAAACGTTTAGACGAATAATTTAGGTTTTTTTTTATGTACAATGTTAGGAACTGTATTAATTTTAATTAAAGCATAACTTAAACTTTACATTAAGACAGCAGAGGCCACGTTCCGTTGGAAACAAACACCCTAGAGGCCAAGAAACAAATGTGCCTCTCAGACAAAACAAATTAAGACAATTTCAAATTAACAGAGACTGCAAAGTCTGAAATATGTGAGCGGAGCATTGTAGCCGCACAACGTTCTGCTATTGCGAGAAAATCGCGACCTAACTGCCATGAGGACAGGTGCTATTATTGCACAGTACACTCACATCTCCATTCTTTATTCTACAGAATGATATAAGCTGCAAGAAAAATTGGTTGAATAATCCAGCACATCAATTTCGGGGAGCAACAATTGTTAGTCTGTGACGTATAGTGACGTAGTAGTTACACGCGCACACGGATGGCTCTCGAGAGCTGAAGAACCCCTTTTGCTTGGGCTGAGTCCCCTCAGGCCCCTTCCTCGCAAGCGGGGTCCCTAATGAGTCGCCAGAGCACTAGAGCTGTAGGTCGTCTCGTGTTAAAACTTAGTCCCCCCTGCACTACACGGTTACTTCGTGCGGAAAGCGCGCCCGGATTTTTCTTTCGCTTTGTTTTCCAGCCAGCATTACACCGAGTGGGATTATTTATTAAAATGGAGACGATGATATCTGCTTACTTATTAGGGATTCTGCTTTTCGGTAAATATTGTTTCTTGTAATGAGTTTTTGAGATACTTGATAGCTGAGCGTTGTTAGAAAGCTAAGGATTTTGTGTTATCAAAGGAAAACAGTTCGTTTTCTTCTAAAAATAAAACGCATCTACGCATTGTTATTTTGATTACTACTACTCATGGGCGTACCCACGGTGGGGCAGGATGGGGCACTTGCCCTACCCTACTCTCTGACCCGAAGCTAAGAATTTTTAGGCAAAATTAATATAATAACAAAATTAAATATTCATTTGGGTACTTTAACATTTTTCATATAAAATAAAAACTAAGGTCAACAATGACAGAAAACCGTCTTGTCGGCTTCTGTATGATGAGTGTGCATAGACAGAGGGTTCTGGAAGCACAACATACATTTGAAAAGGGAATTTTAGCTAGATTTAGCCAGAACCCTCGCAGGTTATTATTAAAATGATGTAGTGCAGTCAATAAGACGTATCAGTCAGTAAATAAAAAGCATTTTTATTTGCCTATTTTTATTTTATTTACTTCTGCCCCACCCCTTTAAAAAATGCTGGGTACGCCCATACTACTTGATAAATATGACCAAGTATAGCAACTATTCATCAAGGCTATCTATAAATATCTTGACCTCATAAAACAAAATCATCGTCCGCAATAAAATGAAGACCAGAAACAAATGAGGCTCAATCCGCAAAGGCTCCAACAGTAATAAGAGTACTAAATAAGTAACACGAATAACTTACTGAGGCCATGAGCGCCCTCATTAGGCCCTTTATTTTGACCCTACGTGGGAGGGCGGAGACCGAGGGGCCTCACTTTTATTTATTCACAGATTTATTACTCCGATTTGCGTCCGTTGAAATGTTTTTTAATAATTATGTGTCATTTTTTACGTGTAACTTATTAAGAAATATTAAGGTATGTTATGTATTAGGCTATGTTAGGGTTGGCTGCCAGTCTAACTGGATGCAGCTGAATACCAGTATTCTACACGGAGCGACAGCCTATCTTACCTCCTCCTTAGAGCTCGTGGCTTAATATAACAGCCGCTCCGGTCGATCTTTAGGTTAAGCCGTGCTTGGCTAGGTTGGTCTGTGGATGTGTGACCACCCATTACATACCGAGTTTCCTCCGTGCCTCGGAAAGCACGTTGAGGCGTTGGTCCCGGGTGTCATTTGTAGATCTTTGACAGTCGTTAGGTAGAGTATCGTATTACCCAGTACTAACTGGGTATTGGAGGCCAGATAGGCAGTCGCTTCATGTAAAATACTGGTATTCAGCTGCATCCGGTAGACTTTAAGCCGACCCCAATATAATTGGGAAAAAGCTAGGCAGATGATGACAGCCTATCTTACCTCCTCAACCCGGTTATTGGAGAAGATAACACCTTGTTGGTGTAAATATTAAGATCTTCAATATTAAGTTATTTCAGTTTTTCTTCCCACATTAATATTGGATTCAAAAAATAACTGCCCATAATGTATTTATCATACCCATATTTACGACATCCAGTACAAATTCATATTCCTAAATAAATAACGAACTTATCACGTTGGCAGTCTAAGTCCAGTAAACAACTTACTCCGCTCTCACGAACCAAACTTCGATGATAATAATAACATTATGAATAATCTAATTCCGTTTTGAATTCATGAATACCCTAAAAGTTCAATAAACTACACTCGATCGAAAATTACAAATACCTGATGTACAATCAAACACAGAATCTTCATGACAATATTCATTTTAAGTTATTTATATTCATATCGGATTTCATTATACATTCATTAGATCTACAAAGCACGTAGGTGTCGATAGATTTGATACAGATCAATGCGGGGGCGAAATAACTTCATTGTTGCAGTGTATTACGGGTAAATGAACTGTGTGCGACTGTACTAGTATTTGGAGTTTTTGTTTGTGATCGATGTGGGACACTTGTATGTTCGAATTTGAATAGGTAGTAGGTTATTCACAATTCATCATCTGCCTAGCCTTTTCCCAACTGTATTAGGGTCGGCTTCCAGTCTGACCGGATGCAGCTGAATACCAGTATTTTACATGGAGCGACTGTCTATCTGACCTTCACAACCCAGTTAGTACTGGGTAATACGATACTCCTTGGTAAGACTGATTGTCAGACTTTTTGGGCTACTGACTACCTAACGACTGCCAAAGATCTACAAATGACACCCGGGACCAACGGCTTAACATGCTTTCCGAGGCACGGAGGAAACTCGGTATGTAATGGGTGGTCACCCATCCACAGACTAACCTAGGCATGCATGGCTTAACCTAATGATCGACCCGAGTGGCTGTTATTATTAAGCCACGAGCTCCTCGGGTTATTCAAAATTCACAAAATAAAAATTCTAAAAAATAACGAACTGAAAGTCATAGTTTGTTCGCTGATCTGATTACTTCATAAGTCGGTATGAAATCATTTCCTTTCCGCATATTATCTTGACCAACACTGGTGGCAAACTCATTAACAATTCAACACCCCAAACATTGGCCACACATTGGCGACAAATGAAAGCGCGAACAAAGCGATAACACTCTCATCGCAGTCACCAATCGGGCGCGACCATCAAAAGCGTCATATTCAAAAGTCGTTAAATCCAACCGTGTCCACACATCCTCCCGTACCTAATTGAGACATTTTAACACGAAAGGATGTGATTATGGCCGAACATAAAAGTCCGTATTATTTCGGTGTGTGTCGACCCTAAAGCGGAACTTTAAAAATAGAGATTTGAGGGTTAGGAATTTCGCGGTTGGTTGTGCGCGCGCACGATTCCAATGATCATGTTCTTGTGTCGTACCCGTGTTTTATTTGCATATGACCCATAAAAGAGCCGTTGCAAAGGAACTT
This sequence comes from Noctua pronuba, assembly GCA_905220335.1. Taxonomy (NCBI): domain Eukaryota; kingdom Metazoa; phylum Arthropoda; class Insecta; order Lepidoptera; family Noctuidae; genus Noctua; species Noctua pronuba. The sequence goes on from LR999902.1 coordinate 12,902,049, forward strand.
TAATATTGACAACTCAATACAATATTTTCTTTGGGAAACGAAAATAAGTTGCAACTTAAAAATAATTAATAGTATCGATCTTAGATCAACTGCTTTATTTTTAAACGCCTCATTAGACCGTGATGACCATTACGGATACAAATAACCCATACCTTTATAATGACCACTACGACAATGACATACGTAACAAAACAGCCTGACTCCTGTCCTAGTTTCGATTAGTTAACCCTTCCGAACACAATGTCTGTACATCGAGTAGACTCAGTGTCACCGAATAGGTAGCAGTTACGAGAACAAATGGTAGAAGATCGTAATCTGTGTGTGATTGATTCCGTTGTCTGTGAGGGACGTTTTAGAAGTAATTTTGAGAACAATCAGACCGTTCTATCTTTGTTGAAAACTGTTTTGTTACGGCAAATGATACGTTGAAATTCTTTGTCCAGTATTGGTATAAAGTAGGTAACCAAGGCTAATTTGTAGTGATGGAAATAGAACAGCCTATTTTTGTCAACAACTAATGTGAGTATATTTTTAGAAACGTTTTGATTAATTAATCGATTAACCTTTTCAGAAATAACTTAATCTGAAGACTTGCCTGCCTTTGCCCAGGTGAGTGTACGATTTTTCAAACTAGCAAACGGCCCTGAGGCAAAACATCAGATAATAATTCTATGCAGTGGCCATGGGGAGATTAGTTCACAAATTAACTTCTATTTCGCTAGACTAGAATCTATTTTTGGTATAAAAAGCCTCAAATTTTATTTTCGCCAAAGTAATTAAGAACCTTATTAAGACTGTAAAATAAAACCAAACTTTACCTTTAAATATAAAATGGATAGGACCAAAATATAATTTATATTTGAAGCCGTGAATCTTTTATCTTCCACTTAAATTTAATCTGGAGAATGTCACAGTGGAACGCCTTGGAGACATTCTCGAAATGATCAAACGGTATGATATGACACCGCTAAGGTATAACTTCGGCCTAATTCACACCGGGGTGAGCGACTTTGGCGCTTTGAAACACGAGACCTTGCTCCAAACCAAGTTTAATGAGAAACTATCTGTGAAACGGGAGTCGGACCACTTTTTTATTTTTAATTAAACGTTTATTGCCAGTCCCGGAGCTCATCCTCTTGACGTATGCCTGTGTAATTGCGGCTTTCATTAGTGGCAGTTTGCAACTCATATTCGCACGTTTTCGCGTGGAAATTCTGTTAAATTTTAAACCTGTTTTTGCGTATTTCCGTAGCAAACATGGTTGAATTTTACAGTAGAGCTCCCACTAAACGGATATGTTGAGAATGCTTTATTTTATACAAACAAGGAAATAAAGAGTTAATTACATGACTGGCTTTGTAAACATCACTCCCAGTCCATGTTTGAACTAAAATTATCTCGTGTTTTCTGTTAAATAAATTCAAAACAATCAACGTCAAAGTCAAAAAGGTAGAAAACACAAATAAGTTGTATAATGAAGGGGTGAATATCACCGATGTTAATCTTGAAATGAAATGAAATGCCTTTCTCTCTGTCCATATTTTTTGTCTACAACTGTCTATTAAGACCCCAAAACTACTCATTAATAAGCAAGGATGAATCAGTTTCCCTTATAAACATCAAATACACCACCAAAATAATTTACCCCAGTCCTCGTAATCCAATTAATCGCAAAGCCGCGTGTCCGCATGACTGAAATCCGCAAATGAATACGGCCGCAGCGGCGAGCGGCCAGCAATTTTCACCTGTCCTCGAAAAAAGTAAAACCACGGCACGAGTACCCTACAGGACAATATCGGGCTCGGATACTGAAGAGCCTTGATTGGACAGTTCCACTCATACAAATGTACAGCCGCTCTGTCCTTTTTCAACGAACATTGTTAGCGCATTAACTAGTTAATGGAGGGTTTATTTTTAGTTTTATTTTTGGGCACGCGTTTGGGGTTGTCATATTTTTTTTTTCTGTTACACCGGAGTGTAACTTGGTTATGTTCTGTTACGGTTAAGTGCATTTTTCGCTAATAGGGATGACATATTGAGAATTTTTAAAACATAAATTATAATTAATTAATGCCTTTTTGAATCACTTTTTAATAACGGAATAGAATTATTCTTGATTAACCGCAATAACATACCTTGCTATTTGCGTCTTTCTGTAATAGATGTGTTCATGAGTGTCTTTCTTTTCGTGTGTTTACACAACGCATCCTATAATCTATTTTTGTTACGTAATTTGGTTATAACCAGCTAAATCAATAACACGCCAATCTGGAACCAATCAAGGCGGTGCCGGTGTGACGGACACCCCAACTCAAGGGGCCGGGATGTTTTTGCACCCATTTGGTAGCATATTGGTGAAGCACGCGCTCGCCACGTGCGCCGATGTGTCCGTGCCTTTATCTCGACTTGAAATGCGCGTTCACGACTCGACGCGCTCCTGATGAGTTTCTGATTGGATTACTACTGAGATCAACACCGACAAACTTAGGTTTACCGTTGAAAACTACGCAACTGTGAGGCTTATGTAGAATTAAACGGAAGACTTGAAGATGCGGCGCAGTCTGTCATAAAAAGCTATTTAGAAATGGTTTACTCTGAGGCTTTTGAGCAGCTTAAACTAACATAATAGTGCTGCCTGTGCAACATACTTACAGCTTATCATTTGGAATCCCGAATAACATCGTTAAGGTTGCTAGTTAAAGCTTAGGATCTAGTATATGTTATCGGTCCTATTCGATACCACGTTTTGCAAATACTTAGGAGTAATGCTAGGAGCTATATTCAGCCCCATACAGAAAATGAAAGTGCAAATATGATTAAAGATTTTAAGGAAGTGAGCTTTATTTGTATTTTGTGTTAGAAACATGCAACGATGCGATGGAGCCGGCAAAATTAAATTTGTAAAACTAGGGGAGAGTTCCCTCTGTCAGCGCTTAGATTTTTGTGTATCCGCACTTTAAGGATTTATAATGTCAACGTAAGAGCATTTAGAGGAATGTAATTACTCGAATGAGGATTAGTGTGATTGATTTAAAAGCGCTGAGTTGTCCAAAGATAAAACTTAATGTTCAATTTAAATATCAAATATCCTTGTTATGAAGGCAACGGTACATAAAAATCACAAAGTCTCACACCAAATGTATCAAAAACTGTTTAAATGAATTAAAAATCCAATCAAATCATGATTTAAAGTCGAACACCGGCCGTTAAATATAACAAAAAATGTCTTAATTTGTTTTTTGTGTTATTAGTGTGATCGCATATGATTGGGTTAGAAATTAATAAGCGTCTATTGGCTAATGTCTTGGTTATTTGGTCGTGATTGTGATTGGTATAGACGGGCGGCTGCGGCGCGTTTTTTTTTAACAGATGCTTTTTGCATGAGATTAGGTTTAGATTAGATTATAGGCTTCTAATTTATAGAATCACTTTTGTTGGCTAATTTATATCGCCAATTCTTATTCCCAGCTAAAACATTAGGAAGTGGCGAAAAACGGGCGTTATGGGGGACTGTCTCATCTCATTTTTGGACGTTCAAAAGTGCTGATTTAATAATCAGAAAAAAACTAAAACTATTACAACTCAGTCACAAAGTTTTTATTCAAATTAGGCTAATCCCTAATTTGAATAAAGACTTTTGACTTTGATTTGTGACTGAGTTGCAATAGTTTTAGTTTTTGTAGATGTAATAGATCCACATCAAGTAACTTGTCCATACTGTGATTAATGCAATACCATTACTACACAGTACAAAAGAATGAACGTCTGTCAGATTTTTGTTAATAATGATGTTTTAGGGCTTGGCAGGGGTGAGAGTTGAAACACATGCCATTTCTCCCAAAAAATAACATGCCGTGTCAAAAACACGCACGCCATATTTCATAATCGGATTAGCGACTTTGCGACACTGCCCTTGGTTTATTAAGGCATTTATTTTTTGTACATTTTAGGAAACATTGAATAGTGAGACCCTTTAAAAAAAAAAAAAAAAGTATTTATTTCAGGTAACCAAAAAGCACCCATACAGCAACCAGAATACATAAAAGACACATACACATACACATAAAAAAATACAAATAGACATATTATCGAACACAGCGAGCAACATGCCTGCTAAAGCAGTGTCCGATATACGGGCAGTCAAATCTCCCGGCGATCATCGCCAGCACTGTATTGGAGCTGCCCCGCACCCTGCACACCAAGGACGCGCACCGCTTGCGCATGGTGGTGTGGAACTTTATCATAGAAGAAATCCGTTTAAACGCCCGTCTGTTCGAACCGACCCACAAATTAGACAGTTTGTCGTAGGCGTGTGTGTCCGCGACTTATTAGCATAAATTCAAAATTACGACCAATTAAACTGAATTGTTTTCTCGAATAGATAGTTAAGTTTAATTTACGTCAACTTTTTTTACATTCGATTCCGACAAGATTAAAAACTTACTTAATAGCTTTGTCGTCCATTAATGTGTGATAGCTAACAAATAGCTCTATTATTCATTGTGAAATATGAATTGGAACAATAAACCTTTGATTTAGAATGTGACAATACAAAATTGGAAAGGCAATGTGTCTGTATACAGGAAGACGTTCGGCAATTAAATGACCATAAATTTATTAATTCTGGTCATGTCTGACTTGAATATCTTTGAAGACCTTAGTGTTGTTATGCATGCCGTACTTTTATTTAACGTTTTTCTAGAACCGATAAAAGCTTTTAAAGGGTACTTGACAGAATCAATAATCGTTATTTAGTAGTAAGTTAAGTAAGTTCACGCAAGGGACTGTTCGAAAGAGATACCGTGGCTCTGGAACACAAAGGGCAATGAAGGAACATGGATGGGTTTTAGTCAGTAAGAGTCTGACACTCCCTCCCACTCCACCCAGAGCGGGAGAAGTCATTTGATGATTTCCCATCCGTAAAAAAAAAAAAAAAAGGGTGCATGTAAATGCGTTTTTAAAACAGATGTATGCAGTTTAAATGTTTTATCATTCTCTTTAAACTGTGACACATACTCATACGTAAATAATAAATTTTAAACGAGTATTAAGTTGGGACAGGTTGAGCCAGATGTCAGAATACGGGTACACTATAAATTAAAATGGAAGAAATAATTATTTACAGAATCCCTCAGTTCACACGAAAATCGAATGACTTTCAATAAACTCGGGCATTTTTTCAGCAAACTTTCATTGTTTTTTTTTAATCCAATATTCAGAATAACTTTTCAGCACATTCAAGTTTTGATGAATTTACTTTGTTTTGTCCCTGTTCATTTTCAATTTATCATTTTACTATATTCAATTCTTATTCTCTTCTCTGACTTTAAAATTTTATCATTTTGCATCCATGTCGCCCAATCTCCTTTTTTTCTTCTCGCTTCGTAATATAAATTGTCTACCTATTCATCTTCATACAATCCCGATTGATCCTTTGAAATTCCTTAACGCCTTTCCAACGTCACGATGTCTGCAAAGCATTGTGCAAGGTGTAATGGCCGTTGCTATCACTTAACCTTTCATAATTTACATCACCAACAATGTAAGGTTCGCTGTCATAATAGTTAAGTGAAATACACGATCGACCTTAGGGAAAGCACATTCGATGTTAGAAGATGCTGTGTAAGATATATTGAGGATGATTTTTAGGGGTATTCCTCGAAGCGCAACCATTAGTTGCGCTCACAAATTCAAATTTTGATGAAAAATATCGTTAATGAATCTATCATACCTATCTCTGTTTTTCATCATGGTTGCGCTTTGAGGAATAATTTAGTTGCGCTAAGTTGGCTGCGCTTTGAGGAATACCCCGATTTTTAAGCATTGGGATGTCCCTCCATGTAAAATACTGGAGTTCAGCTTCATCTCAATATAGTTGGGACAAAGTTAGGTTATGTAACGATATTCATAGATCTTCTTTTCTTCTTTATCTATTACCACTTTTTCCTATAAAAAAGCTATATTTTCCACACAGTCTTTTCATGGATATCCTATCTATCTCGTATAGAAGCCGCCATCTTTAGGTGTTTAATAAACCCAACACGTCATTATAATCAGCGCTTCATCCTTGTTACACGAACAAGTATAATATCCTGGCAGATGGATGCGTTTGTCCATTGTTTCGTAGTGTATGATAAAAAGAATAGTTAAATAATACCATGCTAAAGCACTATCCGGGATTTAACCTATTTTTGCTTGACCTTCTAGTAACTGCTGATATAACTTTTAAGCAGTATTTTTCTCAGTGGCAGTAATTGCAATTGGTAATAGGCTCACCACTTTGTACGGGCATGGGACTTAAACATAACTAGAGAAATGTGGTCACCTCTGCGTACGCCTTCGGGGAAAACAGACGTAGTGGTTCAGGCACAACACAAAGTATTCATGTTTTTTGAACATGTAAAAGTATCAAAAATGAAACTAAATTCATCAACATCATAATCATATCAGCGCGGAATCACCCACTGCTGGGAATAGGCCTCTCCTTTTTTCCGCCACACTTTCCGGTTCTGTGCGTCCCTCATCCAGGTGTTACCCGCGACTTTGACGATATCAAACAAAACCGGACAAATAACAAAACCGGAACTGAAAACGCACCTCAGTTACTCTAGATATATGCAAAAAAAGTCACGAATAAAAGTTATGTAAACATATACAAAACGTTAAAACGTTAACAAACAAAGTCTCATGACAAATAGCAAGAAACTTTGTTTGTAGAAGTAGTTTAGTACAAACAATGTTTTGACGTGCCAACATTGACGTGTCGTAAAGAACAATGGGCGCGAGAGTGAGTGGCACAATATTCGCGAGCTAGTAAACAATAGTGGCGCATCTCACCCGCGTCTCACGTTTGATGCACCGATACACTATCCATAGTCGTGAAGATTGTCTTTTTATTGATTTATTTTAAGATGTATTCAGGCACTTTACCTTTACGTTATTTAGGTTATATAATCACTGCTCTCAAAATGGAGAAGGAAAACATCGTGAGGAAACCGGCATATCCTAGAAACAGTCGAAGACATAAATGTAACTTAGCCCGCATAGGGCCTGCATGGCGGATTTCGGCCCACACTCTCTCATTTAGAGCAGGCCCGTATCCAAATATTGGTCATATAGCCTTATCATGTTTGTTTACACGTCTAACTCAAAAAAGAATTTGGAAGTTTGAATAAACGCCACATTTGTATTTGTATTAACTGTAAAATACAAAAGTAGCACAACAGCTGTAGTTCACACTTTCGTTTGGTTTGGCTCATTCGTTTTTAAATTACAAATTCAAAATTAAGAAATACTAAAGAAACCAATAAAAGGATTCATTATCTCCATAATTTAGTTGAGCTACCATTCCTCACATAAACCAGCCGTAAAAGACAAAAACTTATTACTTCAATATAAATCTCATTACAAACTGATTAATGATAATTAGAAAAAATATTTTTAACCAGGACTATGAATAACTATCATCGGAGCGGACTGGTACAGTCGATCGCACGATGCCGAGAGTCAGAGGCTACGTACGTCACATCACTCATCGCTCTTTTGCTCTTATATGTACCGTGCCCTTTGCACTATTACACCTTCGACCATCGTTCTTAATTTCAACCCTATAACGCACCGAGTAAGGTTAACTTCAGAGTGACACGTTGTCCTTAATAGCTTGTTAGGGATCATTGAAAATTGTGCTGTATCAGTGATGTTTAGGGTTGATTTTCAAATGTTTTAGCTATAAAGGTGGCTACACGAAAACCAGCCGCGGTAACGTGTCGGTCTGTAATTCAATAAGGACTACCTAAATTGACTCAGATGCGTTCAGAGTTTGTGGGCCTGCTAATTTGCTGGCAAACATATTGTTTGACGGACCGCCGGTGTCTGGATACTGCGAACGAATGGCTATTTAATTGAGTTGAAAAAGGTTTAGACATCATCATTTTAGAGTGTAAAATAGTTTTATAGGTTTTGGTTTTGATGCTTTTTGATTTCTAGAGAAATTCGATTTGGATATAACAGATTAAGCCTGGACAGCTTGACTGAATATATCTTCCGTCAAAGGATCAATTGTTATAAAACTTCATGCGGTACAAAGAGTTCCATTTTACTCTGAGAAGATAGATAGCAGAATACATGTGCCGACTTCCGTTGGGGGTTCAAAATTTGACAATAATACCTATCTACTTAATTGAGTCATCATTAGCCTACTGCCGCCTTATGCTGGACATAGGCCTCCCCGGCGCTTGCCTAGAAGAATCCGATTTACTCGAACTTAGAAGAGATCCAGATTATATTGATCGGGAAACATAGAAGCCGGCAGTGAACTCCAGTGTGGCAGTGAACAATTTAAATGAATGTATTTTTCAGTAGCGAAGGGTCAATTTTTGTAAGAGGTAAGCCGGAGTACATATCTTTAATGTGATATTATTATTTTTTGTCTACAGAATACTGACTATGCCATTTTTCAAAGGGAATCCGGTAGGAATCGTGTTTTATGGACCCTTCGCCACTGGTATTTTTAAACCTGTAGATAGAATATTTCTGTACTGGTCGAAACTCAGGAAAATAATAAACCATAATTACAACAAACAACTTGGCATATGCAATTAAAAAACCCTATGGACACAAATGGCAGATTTTCTGCTCATTCTTTAAACCTAACCAAATTGCCCATTCTTCTTGGAAAGTACCATCAATCACCTTTTAGTTTTAACCGTTTTAGGATACAAAATGACGTTAATGTAAATTAGTTTTTGTATAATTACGAGTTTTACAGACCATGATTTATTGTTAGATTTTGAGATATGAGGTTTGAACTTCTTTTTAATTTATGCACAGATTTCGTAGGATATTTCTTTTCGTTAATGAACTTTACCTTCAGACGAGATGAGGTCATAAGTCATTAGTGTCTGAAACTTAAATTCTTAAAGGATAATGAATGGTCCTCTAATTTTTTTTTAACCAGACGACCTTGTTTTTTCCAACCTATTTTTTTATTTGGCGCTGTTCCCTTATTCTTCTTCATCGACGTATAGATGATCCCTTTTTGTTGATGATTGGGGTATTCCGATCATCTTCGTCGTGTCGATGATTTGCCTTTTTTTAAATTAAACTTGTTTTGTACAGAACTCTGCCACCTCAACGGCATTGGTAGTGGCCTGATGGCCTCGGACAGGTCCCTCAAAGTGCACGTGGAATCACACATAGTGCAGGATAGGAGGTGAGCCATAGTTTGCTTTGAGGCATCTCAGCGGCCCACCTGGCTTCGCAATCGGTTTAGGGTCTTCCAGGTGGGCCATGGCAGCAGGTTTCCCGGTGGGAGTCTTTCTGCAACTTCGACATCGTATTCCGATGAAATAAAATGTGACTGCGGACCCACATCGCAGGCGATAAACCACCTCTTGTTCACTTTTTTATATTTGAACTACTTTTATATATTTGAAGATGACCTACGAGATTGCTGTTCATACTCAAGCCGACTTACAACAAAAAAATTAAAAGTGTACGGTTGGGCATACAATTTATTTTTTGGTTGTAAATATGCTTGCCCGAACTGAATATTTAAAATTGGAACAGACACTTGAAAGGTTATGACTGTTTCATGTTATAACTATTTTTTGAGACACAAAAAGCATGAGGCGTCTCATAAAAATCAAATGCGTAAAGATTTACGACCAAAAACTTTTGAAATATAATCACATGTCAGTTAAAATTACTGACCAAGTGTCATAAATTCATTTTTATAAGTTCATCCTTTGAAGGAAGGACTTTTGAGTACCTGAAACCTTAATATTATTTGATATTTTTCTCCTTAATTGGTGAGTGTCTGAACCAGTATTTGAGTTATGCATTCTTCAAGAAATAATACCAATAAGGATTATTCATGCTCCATTCCTTTATGTGTGTTTTCGGTGAACTAATAAAATGCCTTTTGTTGTAATGCCGATATAATTTGGGATATTCTTTCACACAAACATAAAAATCCCTAGTAAACTTTAATACTCTCCACGTCAATTTTAGAATGGAACCATTTCGAATTTGGGAACGTCAATCATTTAAAGTCGACCATTTTTTGTTTAACTCTCTAAAACACATGGCAAAGATGGACACGAGTCCCGGAAACCGGGATCTCATCTACCCGTCCTTGATAAATAGCGTCGAATATTTTTGTTTACAAACACTTTTTACCGGCCGAAAAATTTTCGGCCGTAGACCAAACTCAATTTCACTGCGAAATGAACGAAACGACAAAAAATGCCCGAACAACCGAACCGGTGATTTGTGGGGCACATTCATTGCAGTGACAAGCTTGTTCGGGTAGGGCCGGACCACACGACTCGCTTTCCGAATTACGTTACGTTACGGGAGTATACGCAAACACGGAACGAGTACGAACAGTGACGTTACTTGTTAAATCCATGTCGAATCCGATTCGGATTGATGTTGATTGAGTTATGCGTCCAGTTGGCGGCGAATGGCGATTTTAAATTAAAACTGATACCGACGACACGTTTAGTTTGCACGGTCCAATGTCGGATTGTGTGTTTTGGGAAGAATACACTGTCAATAATTGATGAGGAAACAATAGCAGGGTGAATCAAACAACTTTTTTCATAACTTAAAAACCAAACAGTTTCTTTGACGGCTTTTAAAATATTTTCATAAATTTAATTCATGACTTTGACACAAATATCAAAATGTAAGCCTTTATAATAAAAAGACCGAATTACAAAGCCGAAAAATAACATTATTTTATTCTGTTACAAAATAAATTTCACGAAAATTAAACTTTTGGCAAGCTCTTAAATTCTGGTTACCCTTATTAAGTTCGCACTACAGTGGCTTCTACATTGCTGTTAAAATAAAATTTACATTTTAACAGTAACAATTCTACAATAACGCCCAACATAAAATGAAATCCCGGGCAACGTTATCTTTTTCTCATTACAATAAATTCCGTTACCCGATTTCCACATTTACTCTTCACAAGGTCGAATCAAAACAAACTCGCTAATTTGTTTACAATTAATTAATTCCAATAAAAGGTCGTTGGGTAAGGAAAGGGCGAAAAAATACGCCTAATATGTACCAGGCTTACAATTTATTTTGGCTCGACGCTGTGCCGGCCGGCGAGTGCTTAGTTAAAAGTATAATAGGTTTCAAGTGCCGCTTTTAAGTGGGACATGAAGCAACGTTTTTATAGCATCCTCTTGCCTTTAAACAATGGACACTCGTGTAGCAAAAAAGTACGCAGCAGCAGGAGGGTTAATTAGTACTAAATCAAAGCTTCGATATGAATACTGGATAGGCTTTTTGAAAAGCTCGGGGATACTGAAAAGGGAATAGGTTTCCCGTTTCTTTTGTTCATTTTGGATGACTTTCTGGTTAAAAATTCAATAGTTCTTACTTAAAAAATCATTTTGTATTCAACCGAATAGAGAATGTATGATTTTGTGATGTTATCATCAACGGAAGCAGGGAATTCTCTTTGAAAAAAAAAAACCAGCTCGTGTGGTGTATCCGTTTCCACAGCTAAGTAATAAGTGCATAGATTAAAATGCATTAATCAACTTTAGCGGGATTCTGCCGCAAACCGCAGCTGTAATATCACCCCGTCTTCACATTAAAATGGGGTTCAGTTGAAACAAAAAACTATCTACCCTCGACTCATCATCGCTAAGTACTTTTAAAAGGTGTTTTTACACTGCTAAAACACTGATAGCACATTTTTTTCGTAAAAAAATCCAGTTACAGTTGAAATGCCGACATCCGCGGCTCACGGGTTGTATTCAATCATAGCAACCGCCCCGGGGAGTAATAAAAAAATCTCGTGTGAAAATTAAGAACACATTCTTGCTTGTTCAAAATATGAGGTCGGTCGAAACTTTGGAAGCTGGATTGAAGTATAGGAGGAGCGATAGCGGGTAACCTTTTGAACGCCATTGTCACATATACGTGACAAGCTAGCGCGTGCACTGTACGCCAAACGACACAAATATGTGACAAAATGATAGGTGACTTGGCGTGGAGGGCACGCGTTTGCGTTTATGGTCTAGCGTCCAAAAGTTTTAAGCCAATTCGTACTACTCTAAAAAAAAATGTTGATACAATTTTGTGTTTATTAGGAACCACGGCGAACGAGACATCCAAACTAACCGTTTTCATAAAGCAAGCAAAAAGAAACTCTGTTAGTCATCATCATACATCTCTCTACAGACTATTTTGTAGTCTTGGGGCAACTAAGCCAGCAATTTTATATTCACTTGACCACGATCTTGTACCAAAGAGTTTCTACGTAACTGAGTACTAAGAACGTTTTCGTTTAATCATCATCTGTCTAGCCTTTTCCCAACTATATTGGGGTCGACTTCCAGTCTAAGGGGATGCGGCCGAATACCAGTATTCTACATGAAGCGACTGCCTATCTGACCTCCACAACCCAGTTAGTACTGGGTAAGAAGAAAGAAAGAAAACATGTTTATTTGATACATGCCACAAAAACACAATATGCAATAAAAGAAAAAAACAAAATAAAATCTAAACAACAACAACAAAAAAAAAAGTAGATAATATTGTGTGCCTCACGGCTGCGCCAAATAGGCCCAGTTCAGCAAACTGCCGGGCAACTAGTGCCCGATGCTGGTTTTCAACTAATGCGATACCCTTTGGTAAGACTGGTTGTCAGACGTTTTCGTCTTTAATACATTCACGAAAACTAATAAAAAGCCTAGCTTATCGAAATTTCAAACCAGCTCTTTTCCAAAAATATCCCTAAACAGTACCCCAAACCATTCCATACGCAATAAAAACTCGTTCCAACAAGATTACGGTAGCGGGTGCAAGTTTATCTAATCTCCCCTGTTTCCTCCCTTGCTGGTAATGGAAGTAGCTTCATTAAGACGAGCCTAACTATGATAGACGATAATGAGAGGAGGATGTAGCTTATGACGTTGTTTAAGTTACATAGGGGTGATTATAGGTTGATGGCCGTTATGACCTTTTTGTCCTGTGTTATTATGGGTGTTTTTAAATTGGTTTTATTGGCGAGGAAGTTGAGAGTTATAGGAAACCTTAACTAGTGGTACCCCAGAAGATGTTGCAATTTTACTCTAAGGTCTAATATTATAATCTACTACGGTACTTAGCACGTGCTTTGGACTTACTAATGCTCTATCTTTTTCTTGCACTTGAAGTTTGACAGTTGTGTGACAGTGACAGTTATAACGCTTAGCCAAAGTACACGTACGTTGGCTAAGTTATGTTTATAGATCTCAGTCTTAGACCAAAAGTGTGTCTTGGTACTTCAGTAGGTAGGTATTTAAACATAGCTTACATTAAAACTTAATTTTAATTATTAAAAGATAAACAATGCTATTTGAAGATAATTATTTAAATTATTAATACAATCGCTAAACATGGTTTAAATTCGATTGAAATTTTCCTGTGAATCTTTGGATTAGACTAGAGCAATTCTAGAATACCTAAAGTAAATAACTAATTAGATAATTCTCGTGTTTCTGTTTTCTCAACGGGAATATTCCGTGTAGTCTAGTGTTTACCAGACTATGTTCAAATATGCTTGCTTTGTATTAAGTTAATTTGTATCTCAACAAGTAAGAGAATATACATTACGTATTAATTTCTACTCAAATATACATAAAAATGAAAATGTAGGTTACATTTTTTTTTTTTTCCTCCAACACTAGGAATAATTTCTCTTGTATTGTGGATGCGCCAACATTTAAACTCACATACACAAACAGTCAGACCCAACAACTACCTGTAGGCTATACAAATATTTGTTCCGTGCGGGGATCAAACCCGCGACACGCTGCGTAGCAGCCAACCGCTTAGCCACTGCGCCAACCATGCAGTCGTAATTAGTTTAACACATTAGTTAAATCCTTTAAAAATATATAAGAGCAGCGGAAGACCGAAGCAACAATAGATTGACTGCGTGAAATATGATATGGCTAGAAAGGGACTTTTAAGATGACACCTAATTAGAGAAAAAGACATTCTGCGTCGACCCCGAAGAAATTTTGATAAGGGCAGAAGTATGATGGTGATGTTATCTCTTTTTTTACCAGACTGCGGCGAAGCCCAAAAGGAGGGTTATGTGTTTGACCTGTATGTATGTATGTCTGTTTCTAAGTTTCCTCGTAAATCCTAAACGGATGAACGTATTTGGATAAATTTACGATATGTCGTTCGATTCGTCTTGGTGGTAGAGTGTCACTGGTTTTCTTCCAATACCATGGATAGGGTATCGAAATAAAGGGTTTTAAATAGTGATTACAAAAATGTATTCAACTTATAAGTTTAAAAGTAATTCAAAGTGACAAATCGTATAATGAAAAAGTTAAATGGTCTACGAATTCTTTCACGTTACTAAACAAAAAAGCTGGAAATAAAAAAAGTAGTTGAAAAAACTAAAAAACCCGACTGGGGGCCTACCATTTTCATAATTTTATATTCAAATGGGCCCCGCCTGCTTCCAACTTTTGTTTAATTTAAAATATGCTTGTTTTATACTTTTCAGTTTTTTCAGTCGGGTATTTTAGTTTTTGCAACTGCTTTTATTGACGTGACAGTAAAAAGCTTAAGTAGAAGAATTCAACTGATGAATAGTATATTCTGATCCAGAAAATTCTAAAACAAACATCTTACAACACAAAAGTCACCAAGAACTCTTCACAAGCATAACCTCCGCACTCTCAATCAATAAACTACAAAACGAAACAAAAAACACTTGTAATTTAAGACAGTCACCACCAAAATCCTTGTGACACGTCATGTCATAAATCGCGAAGAATCCTGTCTCCATGATATTAAAATAAATGTTTCCGTTCGTAAAAGGGCACGAACGGTGTCGCGTCTGAAAACAGGTGGTCCTATTTAGGATAATCCCTGGTAATACTGCATCTGTCTCCTCGATATATCTCTCCCTTTTAGTGCAGTTTTGAAATATGCTACCGACTCAGACATATGTTAAAAGTTTAAAACTCGTAAGTCGAACTGGCGACGAACCGTGCATTTTTTTTTTTGCTTTGTTTTTTATTGTAAGTGGTTGAGTTAGCTGAGGGTAAGGAGGTAAGGAAATTAAATGAAATAAACCATGAAATCATGACATTTTTCACGAAGGAAGTAACAGGGCCCAAGTCTGCTATTTTTTTATAAATTCGTCATTCCATCACGATCCCATTGTCATTTTGCTAAGAGTTCGTAATCTACTAAATTCATAATGGTCGATTATTGGCCGTTCATTGTTATAATGATAACACGATACTCGTAACGAATTAATACCAATAACTGCACAATGAATCTAATGGTAGGTCACTGATCAAAGGAACTGTCAAAATTTTAGCAGATTACCGCCTAAGTCAGTCATTCATTTGTCATTATGTACGAGATTACCATTCTATGCCATTTCCTTCAATGAAGTGTCAGTGGTTGACCATTGGAAAGTCATAATGACGCCATTATATTAGTAGATTACCAAACTTATCAAAATCAATTATGAAATCAATGATAGACCATTCTGACACTATTGTTGTAGCAGACTTGAGGCCCAGGTCTTCGGTACCTGGTGAAATAGACGTGTCGTCTGCTCCACTTTTGATGATTTTAAAAGGTCCATAGTAAAGTAATTCAGTTTTAAAACTTAACAAAATTACCATTTCTGAATAACTAGAACCTCCTTCTTTCGAGTTTCTAACTTAATATTTCTAATTTACGAAGTCACTACCTCGAAAACGAAACTCAATTTGTAATTTAAAACTTTAATCCAAAACGTGGAATAGGTAACATCATCTATTAGTTGATCAAATAAATAATCTGATTCGATTTCTTTTTTATGCAAAACCTGTTTTTTTGTAGCGTTAATTTTGTATTGGAATCCGCAAAGTGGCTTATTACGGATAACTTTTTTTATCTCATAATAACATCTCGTTTAAGGTGTTTAAGCCGTATCACATTAGCATTTTCACGGCTGTCATTCAAGTCCATCGCGAGATATCCATCTCAAATAAGAACCTTTCCTTGTGTTTCGAGGAATCGTGTGTAAGAATTCTTGCATCTCGAAATATGTATCAGGCTGGCCACACAACGACCGGCATCCCATTTGCACTGAATCATGCATGTGCCAATAGTAGGTGACTTTGGATATTGGTATGCTTTTTCGGATTCTGAAAATATAGACAATACAGACGCGTCTACTGTGGATGACACGGTAAAATATACACAGAGCTAGATTTGATTTCAGAAATGTTGTAACTTAACCTAAAGTTTTGATGTCGCAAGTTAAAAACGCCATCGTAGCAATGGGCTTCTAACGATCAATCTACTTCCCTGTATTTATAGATTTTGTTTTCTTGATCATTTTAATACAAAAAAAAAAGCCTTCAATTGTAGTCTTGCATTCTTTAGGTAGTTTAATAGCTACTAACATAACATCTTAACGTAACATCCTGTAATCGCCGGAAAGTTAGGCAGAGGCGTACCTACACCCACATTTCGCCAGTTATGCTTAAGTCCTATGTACTAGGGCGCGAGCCTATTGCCATCAACCGGGCACTCCAGACTACGCGTTTGTTACTGAGAAATTCCTGATGTAAAAACCTAATAACACTTTGCCCGACCTGGGAATCGAACCCAGGACCTCATGCTCAGCAGTCACTTAATCAACGAGGCAGCCACTACAAATATGAATACCAAAATAATATATGAAAGATAATCAAAACTCAAAAATATTTCTCCCAAATAAAAATCTTGGCCTTGACAGTGTATGAGCCCAAGTCGTATCCCAAGATTCTCGGCAGCGTGGTCGTTAAACAGTGACATATGGCTGTCAGAATTAGTCGGATTAGTGATTTCACGGAGCTGCACGGCACGTATCCAATTACATACGGCGGAACTCGAAAATTAACGGAAAAAAAACAAACATGACAATTGGGTTTTAAAAACGGAATGGAATCCGTTTATGGGTGTCAACTTTGTTTGAATTACGAATGCGATGCTGAATGAATTTAATGTTGCAACAATGTTAAAATACCTACGTGTTATTGGTGTTTGTTTTTAATATATAACATACCCAAATTTTATCTACTATTGCACCTACTGTTTTGTCGCTGCATCACCCTAAGGTAGACTGGTAGAAAATGCCCAAGGCATTAAGTCCGCCTTTGTACATTATGTGCATAAAGTTTAATAAATAAATAAATAAAAAAATACCCAATCATCCTGCCTGTAATCCCCGAAGGGTTAAGCAGAGGCGCACCTAATGCTCACCCATATTTCGCCAGCTATGTTTAAGTCCCATGTAATAGAGAGCGAGCCTATCATCATCAACCGAACACAAATCCAGACACCGTGGCTGCTACTGAGAAACTCCTGATGGAAAAATCCAATAACAATTTGCCCGACCCGGGAATCGAACCCAGGACCATATGATCAGCAGTCAGCAGCGATTACGACTAATGGACCAACAAGGCAATTATTATTTTAATAGAAGTTGTTACTCAAACTAAGAACTGTTAGCTAATACAATGGCTAAATTGGGATAACGACAGGCTAACATTGTTACCTACCTTAATAAAGAGCTCTCATTGTTTTATTATTTAGAAGTTCTTTAGTACAAAAAGAAAAGTTTTTAAAGGTCAAGAACAAAAACAGTTTACTTTGAATAAATAACTTGCTATTGTTTCTATTTATAAAGACTTTCTTTTACGGTAAGTCTTGGAAATAGTAAAACATTTACTAGACACTTAATTATTGTAGATAGATAATTAAATAGGCCTCTTTGAACCTAATTTTTTTGAGTATTTTTAGCTGAAATGTACCTACGACATTTGAGAAGTTATTCAATTTGAATGATTTGAATCTCATCGCTCTTTTTGATTTTACCTTCACCATGCGCCCGCGCATGACACAACTAACGCCATCTACTAACGGAACACCGAACTATCAGCGTTTGCGCTACTCGCCGCAAGATGGCACTATCACACAAAGTTACTATCCCTAATGAAAACCAATATAACCCATCCTGCCCATTGCAAAATTAATTATTTAAGTGTTTTAAGATAATTCACTAATGGCCATCCATCTTCCAAATCCCTTGTCAACGAAACGCTTTTCCTTCACCCCCGTTATTAATTCAAAACTTTAATTAAAACAATTCAAAATTATAACTGGAAAATTATGAAATAATTTCGCCCTTTAAGCCGCCTGTCAACTAAACAATTCTGTACAGTCCATCAAAATTAATCTAACCTAATCCGGAGGCTGTCTCAAGTTTAAACAAAGATATTGCAAACTGAATATCAAGTGTAGGGGGGAAACACACGGGCCGGTAACTGTAGACAGCTAATCGATTTGGGGCAGGAAACGAATCGCAATTTTCGACGACCAAATCTTGTGAAAGACGTGGAGCAAAAATGAAAAGCGCATTCCACCAAACATTGAATTATATCGCCCATCAAAAATTTGAATTTGGAACGAAATAATGCAGAAGTACCGCGACCCAAAAGGATCAACGACCATTTTATTTTAAATGGCATTTAATTTCCTATTCAAACCTACAAAGTATCAAACAATCAACACACATCACGAACAATCGCAGCGTGCCATCTCAAATTTTCAACCCCTATATTTGTAACAGCTAAAATGTACCGTATCTGGTGAGCCCCCTTTATAATCATCGCTTATTATTAAGCTTTCGCCCTTCTGTAACACAGTTTATACGAGTAACGATCGAGTTTCGACGAGTAAACAATTTGGCGATTCGATTCGGTAGGTTTGCAAGCTTGTTCCAAATTTGTGTAGATCAGTTTAATACAACTACCCCCGCTAGTAGTTGTATTTTAACTCATCATCATCTGCCTAGCCTTTTCCCAACTATGTTGGGGTCGGCTTCCAGTCTAACCGGATGCAGCTGAATACCAGTATTTTACATGGAGCGACTGCCTATCTGACCTCAACAACCCAGTTAGTAATGGGTAATACGATACCCCTTGGTAAGACTGGATGTCAGACTTTTTGGGCCACTGACTACCCGTAACGACTGTCAAAGAACAACAAAACTGTGTCAAATGTCTACAAATGACAGCCGGGACCAAGGGCTTTTCGTGCTTTCCGAGGCACGGATGAAACTCGGTATGTAATAGGTGGTCACCCATTCACAGATCAACCTAGACAAGCACGGCTTAACCTAAAGATCGACCCGAGCGGCTGTTATTATTTAGCCACGAGCTTCTCAACTCAGTATTTAACTGATCTACACAAATTATTAATAAATACTTTTTCTTTCTTTCTTTTCTTTCAAATTGGAATTGTAATGGTATCAGAAAGGTAATTGCGGGTTTTAAGTTAAGGATAGTTATTTAAATTGTTAGTTAGCAATTTAAATTAAACTAGCTGTGCCCCGTGTGTGTGACTGCCTCATTGGTCTAGTGGTCTCAAACGCGACTGTTGAGCATGTGGTCCTGGGTTCGATTCCCGGGTCGGGTAAAGTATTATTGGGTTTGGTCCCGGTTGATGGTAGTAGGTTCGCCCCCCTATTACATGGGACTTAAACATAACTGGCGAACTATGGGTGTACCTAATAGTACAGGTACACCACCTCTGCCTAACCGATGTTATGTTATTACATGTAGCTGTGCCCCGCGGTTTCACCCGCCACACATAGGAGTATTTCACATAAAAAACCGGACAAAATTATTTTATATTTTATTTTACTATTTTATGAAATAAAAGCAGCGGCTGAGCGATCGGCTGCTGCCCTGCGTGTCGCGGGTTCGATCCCCGCACGGAACAAATATTTGTATGATCTACAGGTATTTGTTCCGGGTCTGGCTGTTTGTGTATGTGAGATTAAATGTTTGTAAACGCACCCACGATACTGGAGAAATTCCTAGTGTGGGGTAACGTTTTTTTTTTTTTTTAATTAAAGAAAAAGTCAATAATTCATCATAATTAGGCAATTATTAAAAAAAAATAAGTTACAAATATAAGAGAGTATTTACTCTTAAAACAGGATTTGTTTTCAAGAGGATAACCATGAGACCGAATCAATCAGAATCACTGTCTCTTGAGTTCACAGGTGAGTGGTCCTCATCATCTTCGTCGTAGGAACTGTCACAATTCAGTGTTTCCGGTAGAAGCATACTAATAGCTTCCTGGGAAAAAGACTTGCTTTTCTTCTTCCATTTTATTCTGTTGCAGCTGATGAAGGGATCAGATGTCAGCGACAACCTATTTAAAATATCTCTGTTGCAGTCCACTCTTGAAAATTTTCTTGCAAAGTCTACGCGATATTTACGGAAATGTTTGTTCCGGGCTTCAGCAGCCTCCTCTGATAGCTGTCCGATAGGTACAATGTGACTTGATATTACTTGAGCGCCATGCATCAGAATCTTGTGAACTGTAGGTGACATGGGATGCCAACCATACAGTTCCACGTACAGTTTGGCAGTTTTGTGAGCAAAGTCATCGAATTTCGCTGGATCAATATCATATCCGCTTGATATCACTTCAAGAATGATTTGGAACCTTTTTATCAAATCTATATTTATTCCAGTAATTCGAGATGAGCATTCAGGATTGTCAAAAAATCTTCTCGACGTATTTCCGTCGTTACTATTACCGTAACCGACTTTGGGTATGTCAACAAGAAGGCCCATCTCTTCTTTGAAGCTTTTTTGTATTTTCTGTTTTGTTTCTTTCAAAACATTTTTGTCTTCTGCCGTTCGGGCTTGCCACTTCTGTAAGGGCGCTTTGTACGCCAGGTGCAACAATAGCTCGAAAAAACGAATTCTCGCGTGCAGAATGGAGAGTCCGAATTTCAGAGACTCTTCACAAACATTACTTCTTTCAAGTTTGTTGAAGTCCTTAGATGTCTGTCCACATATATAGCATCTCATTGTTAAGTGTGGAAGTTGGTGTGGAAGTTGGTGTGGAAGTTGATAGTTCCAGTGATACATTTAGCCATTCCATATTGTTTTCTTCGAATCTCTTATCAGTATTACGGGCAGCCGACCATCTTTCTTTGAAACTGGTCTTGAAATATTTCAAAGAACGGGTAAGAACACCTGTACCTTCAGGTGGACATGAAGTTAGTTGCGCAAGTCTTTCTTCCAACAACAAAAATTTTTCTTCAATCTTCTTTCCTTTGAACTCTTTAATAATAGTATAAAGCTCCATTCTGGTGATTTTTTTCACTCTTTCCGAAGGACCTATGACAAAAGAAAACAAAAAAATAAGCTTTGTAAATATAATTATAATCTTCCCCATATAGTTTGAAGTACTATAAAAAAATATGGGGTACGTTGGGGGGACTTTTTATTCATGTTTCTACTTCTTTAGAGTCTAAATTTTATGCACACATAAAAATTTTGAGGCGACAAGCCGCGACACATAAACAAAAACACTAATGTATTTCAAATTTCTTTAAAAAACGAGTCAAAAAGTGCCGCTGTTTATTGATGGCTATACAAGTAGAAATTTTGGAAGAAACATAATAAAATATACTTCAGTATATAGTACTAACCTTCTATATCCATGTCCGAATAGTTAATCTCCTGTTGTTTGCTACACGAAGCCATGTCAGCACAGAAAACTGATAACACAAACGAGAGCGCCGGGAACAAAGACACGCGTACAATACGATGACTGGGTTCCGACTGACGTTGTATGGCACATGCGCAGGAGTTGAGGGTTGGGGGTCTGCCTTTTGATAAACCGGTTATCGTAGATAGAGAAAAATGTATTTTGGGTGCGGTTGGATTAACATCACTATTTTCGATTTTGTCCGGTTTTTTACGTGCAATACTCCTATGTGCGCCAGCCGGCTCAAAAATTGGGCTATCAAATGCAAAAAGATTTTTTTAACTCCGACGTAGTTCCAGAGATTATTGCTTTCGAACAAAGACCCATTATTAAAACTTATATGTTTGTTAAATACCTTTAGGTACAGAGTAAGTCGTCATTCTGCCATTGTTCTTTATTTCGAATCGATCACTTTCAAACCTCACGGTGTCAAGTTTAATTGAATATGAAAGTTGAAATAGGTATCTAATTCTTCTCTGTCTAATTTTGTAGTAGATGAAGCCCGTTACCACTACTTTCATAAATCTCCAATATATAAATATAATACTTTAATACCAAAACAGTCACATTTTTATAAGAAACTTATATCACAACACTTGCACTACCCCACCCTTATTTTCATTTCCGTTAAAACAGAAGAAAAATGGCCCCAATTCCTCAAATAGTAATAATACTTGTTACCTATTTGACCGTTAAATGTCCCGTAGTTCTTCCACCAACCCTCGCAAAGGGCAGAAAGCGACATGCAATGCCTCAGCTTCGAAATTGCATCGCGTGTCCGTAAATTGGACATTATTTAAACGTATATGTTTGTTAAATACCTTTAGGTACAGAGGTAAGTTGAAATTCTGCCATTGTTCTTTATTAGTAAACGATCACTTTCAATTATCATGCTGTCAAGTTTAATTGAATATGAAAGTTGAAACAGGTAATTCTTCTCTTTCTAATTTTGTATTAAATAAAGGCAGTTATCACTACTTTCATAAATCTCCACTATAAAACAAACAACAAGTTACAAGTTTGTCACCTTTTTCCTAACTATAATACCAAAACAGTCACATTTTTATAAGAAACGTACATCACTACCCCACCCTTATTTTCATTTCCGTCAAAACAGAAGAAAAATGGCTCCAATTCCTCAAATAGTAATAATACTTGGTACCTATTTGACCGTTAAATGTCCCGTAGTTCTTCCACCAACCCTCGCAAAGGGCAGAAAGCGACATGCAATGCCTCAGCTTCGAAATTGCATCGCGTGTCCGTAAATTGGTCCAAGGCATCGGCAAATTATTTGAAAATCCCTACCGTTTATTTGTTACGGTCCTTTACCGTGATTTATTGACGTTTCCTAGCGACTTCAATTGATACCAATGAGTGTGAAAATAGACATAGACCTTTTATAATGCTTCTGAGAAATGAACGTTCGATTTGTTGTTTTCTTCGTCGCCCATAAAGCTTACCTTTATAAGTGTTTGATCACATGTATATTAGGAATTGTCGCGAATATCTTTAAAATAACTAAGAATTGGGCTTTATCTTATTCCTGTTTTCTCTGTACAAATAGTTGCTAGTTCGAGCCATGGTGTTTCGAAATCGCCAATTTTGCCGACTTCGATCCGTTTTTCCCGTATTTAACCTTTACTTTTGAAGTATACTTTTCTTTGCACCAAGTTTTTGGTTTTATTGATTTTTATCGAACATTCAATAGGCAGTGTTTTTTCCAATGTAAACCAAAAGCTTCTTAAGATCAAAATGTAATTACAATATTTATCGCATAAAACAAGACCATCCCATTAATTTAAGACAATGTTTTGTCGACCTCAATTCCGATCCCAATTTTCACGAAAAAAAGTCGACACCTCATAAAAATCCCATATTTATGCTCAATTTAGTATACAGCAAACTGTCCACAATAGGAACAAAGGGCCCAACTAAATTCTAACGAGAAAAGAAACCACAAAACCTATTATTTATCGCCGAAAACCGATCTCATTATTTTTAACGAGGCTAGCCAACACGTGGCAAAAATCTTCCCAATTTATCGAAAAAATAAAAATAGCCTGGTGATTACAACACCGATGGCATTGTCCTTTGAAAATACTCCTTATGGTGCATGGGTTTATGGGCTGACTATTATTTCACAATAACCAATCAGTGCCATACATGTCACTTGCCTGACGCACCCCGGCCACTGTGTCGGGGTAACGGTGTTAGCGGTAATGTTGGTCCATTCAATACCGTTTTTTTTTGGAGGTGTAACTTCGTTGTGATTAATCGTTTTTGTTGAATTCAATTTTTTTTTCTATTGCATCTGCGTTGTTTTATCATCAAATATTTTCCTACTAATAACGTGTTTGAGGCCTTTGCCCAGAAGTGGGACAATTTAGGTTGATAAAAAAAAAAAAAACTTGTTTTGACTAGACTCTAAATACAATTACGTACCTAAACGATTGAATTCAAAATATAGATACCATTAACGAACTGAATTTTTCAGCGATTTTTATTTTAATCCGACCAATACCGCCACACATTTCGGCTCCAAAGCTAATCCTGCTTAATATTTTAAAATGGCATCGAATACGAACACAAGAACGGGGGCAGCCATTGTTCACTGGTGTTTGCAATATAAAAAATGTGACTTTTCATAGCAATTTTTGAGGGAGAAAACAATTACCTACCCTTTGAAAGTTTAATATTAAAAATCGGTGTGATGTGTAGGTGTGTGTGATTTCAGCACATTGGTGATAGGGTACGGTTTTCAGTTGGGAATTTAACGAAAGTTTTAAGTATTTTAGGCAAGTATATCTTTATAAGTGGCTAGAATATTTTTTAACTTTTGACTGCCTCGTTGGTTTAGTGGTCCCAAGCGCGACTGGTGAGCATGAGGTCCTGGGTTCGATTCCCGGATCGGACAGAGTCCACCAGAAATTTCTCAGTAGCAGTCACGAAGTCTGGATTTGTGCCCGGTTGATGGCTGTAGGCTCGCCCCCTATAACATGGGGCTTAAACATAACTGGCGTAATTTGGGTGTACTATTAGTCACACCAATGCATAGTCCTTCGGGGATTAAAGGCGTGATGTTATGTATTTTTTTTAATTCGAAAATTAAGAAAAGAGTCTAGCCTAGAAATCAATAAAATGTTAATAATTCCATCATTCTCTTGCCCTTGTCCCAATCCATTTGGGGTCGGCGCAGCATGTCTTCTTCTTCCATTCTTCACTATTACTTGTCATCTCATCAGACACCTCCTTTCGTGGCATTTCATTCTCCACACAGTCCATCCATCGTTTCTTTGGTCTTCCTCTACTCTTATAACCATCCACAATCATACTCAAAACTTTCCTCACGACATTTTCCTCATTCCTCCATTAATTGAGCAACTTAAATACGCAGTAAAGATCAATGCACTCACAAATTAAGGAACACACCTAACAGAAATACTCTAAGAAACAAACCTATCCTAACACACCACATCTTTAAATAAATAAACACTAACAAATTAAACTACAAACCCAGAACAAATGGAACATCCAATCCAATACGGTGAACACAAAACTATTCCCCACGAAAGCGTTAAACAATAAAATCAGAGTACCACAACTTCGTTCCCTGCAATTATACAAATTGAATGTCGCTGAACTATTCATTATGGGAAAGCTTACGTGAACCACTGTGTTTTAAAACTATTAAAATAGCTTCGTAGCAATTCTGTTACAGTTCGTGCAATAAAATAATGGCGGCCATTGGCTAGTTGGGGCGCATTTATGTCGCTGTAAGGATCAAATTATGACTAATGCTATGATTGGCTACAATTTCATGGTGTTATTATATTGAAACCTTAATTTAACTATGTGTTACCATCGTTAGACCTAGCGTATTCTAGTCTAAGTGATATTTGACGATGTATTCCCTCCCACTTGATCAGTAAACCGCTCAAAGTAATTCTATTTAGAAAAGGAAAAGTTTTCATTTTCTCTTCAGAAAATGTATGTTACAATATGCAATGCTTCCATCGTTGTTTAAAGGAAAAAGATACTATTCTTATACCATTTATTTCAAACTAGCACTTCGCCCGCGTCTCCGTTCGCAAAAATGGTGATAGCTCGGCTAAAATGCATGATATAAATAATTTATAGCTTATAACACCCTCGAATAATATAGCTTTCTGCCAGTGAAAGAATTTTCAGAATTGTATTATTATTTCGGAGATTAATCCCTCCATACAAACTTACAAACAAATACCTCTTTATAATATTAGTATAGATAAACAATTGTAGAGTAACTAATAAATTATGTTTATAACAAAAAAAATCCCCTGCAACCTGTAAAAAGTAAAGCCCACTAACGGTCTTTGACCTATGTATTTTTATTTATATCTATCTGAAAACTATCACCAAACCTTTTAAAATCCCAATACCTACGTAGAATAAAAGGCTAACCAAAAAACCCACGCTCAACGACCTATGATCAAAAATTATCTCCGGCCAAAATCTTCTCAAACAACGTGGGCACTGAAATAAATCAGAACATCAAAGCCCACCTGAAATACGATAAAGGGATTCATTCACTCAATAGACGGAGAAAACGATAACCTCGGCCGGATATCCGGTTACGCACTCCAATCAAAGATGGTTGCCAAATTGTACGAAGCTGAGAAAGATCAGTCGGAAAAAAGGGTGACAAAATTCCAATTTTCCGGAACGCTCGGATATAGGAACTGGATGATTGAGTTGTCCGCCTTTAGGAGCGCTGCGAACGAGCAAATGTGAACGAGAATGCTGTGGGAAAACAATTTCTGCGGTACATTGGATCTGGTTTTGTGTTCACACAAACCATTATTGTAGTTTCTATGATTTGATTGATGGCTACTATATATATTTGAAAGGGGTTTTGGGACTCCAAAATGTAGCAGTTCTCAGTATTTATCTAACCATCGAACTTGCCATTGATTTTACTGACTTTTACTGAAGAAAAATGAATAAAATTGAGTTGATTTTCAGAGTTCTTCAGTACTATTACGCTTATTCTGGACTACTAAAATAACCCGTGACCTGAAAGCTTGACCCCATGGATTGAAAAAAACCTCTTAAATGACGAAAAGGTACGTGTTCTGGAGTTCGCTTTACAACTTTGAAACCATTAAAAGTACCACCTCATAAAAATAAATGTTACACATCCATTATCGCATCCTTTCATCCAACAATCCCTTCACCAAATCCATAAACACCATTTAAATCACGTGCAATAAATGTCATTAACAACGACATCAGTACCAACCTCCCTACGTAGGTATAAATAGGTTTTTCAGTGCACCGTTCGACTGGCGACCACTAACTGCGGCCGGCACCGAAATCGCCCCTCACCATTACTTCCCTCGCCTGTTCATTACCGGAAACCTGGCCGAAAACCCAACTGTTCTATACCTGGATTGTAGAAACGAGGATAGTGTAGAATAGGTACGTCTATTTTCGTTGCAAGAAATTCATTTAGTCAAATTAGGCTGATAATCACGAGGAGCTCGTGGCTAATTAATAACAGCCACTCAGGTTGATCTTTAGGTTAAGCCGTGTTTGCCTAGGTTGGTCTGTGGATGGGTGACCACCCGTTACATACAGAGTTTCTTCCTTGCCTCGGAAAGCACGTCAAGCTGTTGGTCCCGGGTGTCATTTGTAGATTTTTGACAGTCGTTACAGGTAGTCAGAGGCCCAAAAAGTCTGACAACCAGTCTTACTAAGGAGTATCGTATTATCCAGTAAGTACTAACTGGGTTGTGAAGGTCAGATAGGCAGTCGCTCCATGTAAAATAATGGTTTTCAGCTGCATCCAGTTAGAGTGGTAGCCGACCCCAATATAGTTGGGAAAAGGCTTGGCAAATGATGCGGCTGATAATCAGCACCTTTTGAACATCAAAGTTTACAAGAGACAGTTCTCTTAAACGCCTTCGCGCGTTCGTAATCGATTGGAATGAACAGCATTTCAAAATCCAAATACCTCATCAACACGCTGACTCAGAGAAATAAATGTAGGCAACTTAAATCCTCAACAATCGCCATTTCCTGGCGGGCCACAGAAGACAATCTGTTATTTATAAGCACAAGAACCAACACATGAATGAACAGTTAAAAATAAATAAATCAAATAAATCATTTAATCAGTACCAAACATTTTGTAAATTTTATGCGCCCACCAAACTGCGTAACAGTTTGTCGGAGGGATTAGCGCTTGTCTAATACATAACCACATTGTTTCAATATTACATTGTTTAAAGTCGGATCTGAAGAATTGATGTTGCTTCTGAATACGTTCAGATTTCAGCATCAAGTATGAATCATTTCGTTGCAATACCTTATCTAGATGGACTATAAAGGAGTTTACTGCTTGTTTATCCCACATAGTTCACTGCAACGATACACGATACGACCCAATAAATCTAAAGACTACGGCTGAGTTTCGAACAATAGACGCAGGTGCCTATATCGTACTACACTTTTATCCGCATTTAACTTCTGAAGAATTTTAAAACCAAATCCTTTATCCTGCTGGGAACTAGCAGCTTCCCAGCACATCTTTCCTGTAAGATAAAAATAAGAACATTTTTTATTGTGACTGAGATGAAAAAAAAGCTAATATATACATTTTTTATCTGTATACCTTTATCTTGGGAACCTAAAATGTGATTAAGAAATTATGAATACGTATAAAACTATGTTTAAATTTTTGAACGCCATTGTCACATATACGTGACAAGTAAGCGCATGCCCTGTACGCCAAACGACACAAATATGTGCCAAATTGTAGCTTGGCGTGTAGGGCACGCACGTGCCTTTATGCTCTGGCATTCAAAAGACTTGAAACTTCAACCTGCTAACGATATGCAATTGCTTTGATAAGCAGGTTTACATTTCTTTTACCTAAGGACTTTCGTTCTTACCATACCATAGTAACAACAAATTCTATTCCAGTCACAGCATAATCTTAGTCTTGATACAAATTCCGTTCGTTTTGCTGGAAAAACTGACCATTGTGCGCGCACCCCGCTGTTTGCTCGACCCCTGCGAATGAAAGCGTTAATGAAATCGATTATTATACGATTGCCGGTGATAAATCGTTACGGTGAATCCGTGTCTGTGGTTTTATATAAATTAATCGTTACGTCGGAAATTATTCGATTACTAATGTTTTTTGACAACCGTGATCGCCACATTGGTTAAAACAGAGAAATTAAATTGCCAAGCAAAAAGACTACTT
Organism: Noctua pronuba; assembly: GCA_905220335.1. Taxonomy (NCBI): domain Eukaryota; kingdom Metazoa; phylum Arthropoda; class Insecta; order Lepidoptera; family Noctuidae; genus Noctua; species Noctua pronuba. The sequence continues at coordinate 12,930,892 of LR999902.1, forward strand.
ACTGTACTATATTATCTAAGGTACTACATACCTTATTCTACTTAATTTTAAAAAGGCAAATTAACGAGGTGTGTCAACTGCATCAATCTCTTGCCTTTACCCCATTTTATTTGGAGTCGGCGCAGCATGTCTTCTTCTTCCATACTTCTCTATTACTCGTCATCTCATAAGACACCTCCTTTCTTGCCATATAATCCTAACACAGTCCATCCATCGTTTCTTTGGCCTTCCTCTGCTCTTATACCCACCCATTCATGAGGTGAGTCAACTTATAAACTATTAATTTCTTAGACTGTACCGACGCGTAAAGTTGTTGACTTTAAATGAGTTTAGCTAAAATTTCAATAAACATGTGCAAGCAACGTTGACTATATCTCCAACTAACTATAGCAGCTTTAACCACGTAAAGTTCAGTATGGAAAACTCCCCTATTTAACTTTACGGCTTGCGCGGCGAGATGACGAATAAACAAAGGGTAAAATAATCGCAACAACACTTTTTGTTTTTAATTAAATCTCCAACAAAAGTTGAAACATCTGAGTAACTGCGAGTTCTTCGAAATCAAATTTCCCTCTCCATAAATTTTGATAGGGATAAAAATGTCACTGTTTTTAAAAGTTCTCTAGAAAACCAATTAAAACGTACTCGTGGCTTCATCCTTGTTAACTTGTATCTCTATAAAACTAAGATTTATGACAACCGCAAAACGTTAAAACTTTAAGTAAAGTGGAAAGGTAAAGTGTTTACAGAATTAGTCACTACAGGACATAAGTCACTGAAAGTTGCGTGTATCTCAGAAAAATCGTTGTCAATAAAATTTATGGGATTTCATACGACGGTGTCGTAAATTTTAAATTCTGTGCGGTCGTTGATATATTTGTAAATTTATTATGAACCCGGGAGCGTTTCGTTTCCGAATTTATTTGGCATTCGCAATGGTCGACCGCAGGAGTTGCAGTTCACAAAATGACACACAAATAGCCACCTTATTGCTTGAGTAAACGGTACTTTTTTCAAATATTAGTATAGGGGTACTTCAGTACTCTTTAATATTTCGTTATGGAAAATCAGTGAAGTGTAAACTTAACAATGCGACAATAAAGCAGTTATCAGACCACCACCACATAAGCGTTAAAGTTGGACACATTCACTTGCGGTATAAGCTCTTGTAGGATCAAGATACAAGAATTTACAAGTTCTTGATTTGGTTATTCGGTGTAACTAAATAAAAAAGAAGGCAATTGTAACAGGAAAATTGCCGGTTAGTATTATGAGTGTGACAAGTTCAATTTTCTTAAGGCACCTTACCTTCTTTTGTTTTATTCTACTATAATTATTTAGCAAACACATCATGTTGTGCAATAATTTTAGATTTAGAGATTATTTGTTTAAATTTTAATTTGCATGCCTAATGGTAAAATGTGGTGATACCCAATAGTATACCGTTGTAAATAATAATTATCTTATCTGACTTTGATGTATAAAACTACCAGAAAAGCCTTCGTTCTCATAGATCACACAAGGTAATAATATTGGAATGTTACAAAACAAACGCCCGATTCGCATTCCCCTAATCTGAAACGGATCTTACACTATCACATAACAACGTCCGTAAATCTCAAACTTACGTAAATACCTTCAACATTCAATGAATCACACGAATGACTCAATGGACCATTAAATGACCATAATTTATGACTTTGATTAAGTATCTACGTTTGTGACCATTTTTACGATCATTCGCCTTTTAAGCTTTATCTAGATTCGGTTTTAGTAATTAATTTTTGGTATACATTACACTGATGACGGCCGATTTGGATGAAACATCTGATAGGGCTTTTATTTTATTTTTTAACTTGTAAATTGATATTTGATCTGATTGTTAGAAGTGAAAGTGAAAATATTGTGAAATGAAAGAAGAATGTGTTATTTGATACTCTGTTTACGGCCTTCATGGCGTAACAATGAGACATCTGTCTCTTGATGATCAAGATTATAAGTTAAGATTCCAGCTTGGGAAAGTGATTTGAAAAAAAATTGTCTTTGCCTTCAACTGAAGTATTGTTTCATAGGATGATGTTAATAGCTTTGAACTAGTATAGCTGCAAAGTCTATTCATTTAGTAAAATGTGTGGAGTCAGATACCCGCTCCAATAACACATATCATTAGAAATGTATCAACATTTAGAACAAAATATCCAAAAATTCTTCTCCTGATTCCTTGTCCGATCTTAGTAATATAGCCTCGTAGTAGTACAGTCAGAGCACTGCCTTTCCTGATCACTTTTCCCCTTGATGGTGTGTAATTGTACGGGGTGTAAAAAGACCCATCACGAAGCCGTCAACCAAGCATTCTGTACATCAAACTAAGTAACTTTACGCAAAAATTATTGCTGGGAAATGACTTTTTATTTTGGGGTGAAAAATTACGTTTTACGGTAAAACTCAATGTAACGCACTCAAAACATTGTGCTGATGGATGGATTGAATAATACGGGGGTCGTGAAAATGTTTAAAGTAAAAAAAATACATTAGAAACATGGATTTAAAAAAAAACTTGTAAAAAAGTTGGAACTTTGACCCCCAAAATCTCCGTAACTAGAAGGTTCCCAGGTATGGTCTAGAACAAAAAAATAATCGCAATAACGGGGAGAACAAGTACCCTTCGGTTTCGTTAAGGGTCTTTTTACACCCTTTATATGAAAGACAGGAAGTTACGAAGACCTCTGTTGTTCCAGTATAGATGGTGGATGGGAAATCGATAATTAAAAAAAAACAGCTGTTCCATACGTTTTGACCGTGTAGGTACCTATTGTATTTTTGTAGAAAACGGCAGATTTTTTTTACATTACTGCCCCCGGCACATAGATTTATATATTTGTCATCAAGTAGGTTTTTGAGTTTTCGTTGGTCGTCCGGCGGCGAGATGGGCAGATGACATTTTTGTCACGGCGGGAATATTCTGGATGAGGCTGGCACAAGACCGTGGAGCTTGGCATAAGCAAAGAGAGGCCTATACCCAGCAGTGGGTGAAGTCGGGCTGGGGACGATGATGATGATGAAGTAGGTTTTGGAATGATGTATAGAAAATCACGTTAATCGTTTGTGCGTCAATGTCTTTTCCACCCTGTATATATTAGTTTCTAACTGATATAATTGCTTAAAAAGGACATTAAGAAAGCTATGTCCATGTCCATTTAATCCATGGTACATATTTCAGATATAATTTGCATTAATTAGGCAAAAGGCAACGTCCCGCTAAAGGTAATCAAAATTTTCCTCGCAACTATTTTCCACAGAAAATCACGGCACACCTTATGTGAGGGTGCTTATCAACCCGCTACAGAGGCAAAAGTCAACGGAGGGGAGAGGGTTATTACGGTGCTTATAAGCAATGGACTTACTACACATCCCTGTGTAGGTAGGTAGGTTGGATGTCTACACTAGCGACGCACCTTGGGTGTGCTCAGTAACCCCTAGTACGACTTTTGCACGAAGACTGTTGCTCTGGACGGTTAACGTGGGGCTGTTTTCAATTCCCAAAGATAAGCTGTAGGTACGGTATACAAGGTATAAACGGACCCTTTAGGAAGCCATCAACCAAGTATTCTGTACATCAAGCTAAGTAACTCTACGCGAAAATTATTGCTGAGAAACGACGTTTGTTTTGGGGTGATCACGTAAATCACGTTTTACGGTATAACTCAATGTAACGCACTCAAAACTTCGTTCTGATGGATGCATTGAATAGTACAGGTTTCGTGCAGGTTTTTAAAGGAAAGTTATAACATTAACGTTGTATTTTAAAAAAGGGAGGAAAGGAGTAATTTTTCCCCAATTTGGGGCTATTATTGTCAAAAACAAAATAAACTCTTGCATGTTGTTACACATGTAAAATAATGAACCTATAAAGTTGACTTTATCAATTTGCGCCGTATATATTTTTTCTAAAAATAGTCCAAAATGGCGGGCAATTTTAACGCTAAACATATCCCTATTTAGTCCGTTCTCATTAAGTGTTCATCAAGTGTCGTAGGCGTCGCTTTGACGACAAGCGTCCACGCTACATCAACACCTACGCTAAATAAACGCTCAGTTCGAAACCCTGCAAATACGTATGTAACAATGCAGATAAATATAGTTCATAATGTTGTTGATTGTGGGGGTCGAACTTGACCCAGAGTCAATCTTGAGCAGTGTAATATCGCCTTGGGCAAGGCAAACAAACCCCACTATATAAATACAAAGCAAACACAATGTATCATCTGCCTAGCCTTTTCCCAACTATATTGGGGTCGGCTTCCAGTCTAACCGGGTGCAACTGAATACCAGTATTTTACATGGAGCGACTGCCTACCTGACCTCCACAACCTAGTTAGTACTGGGTAATACGACACCCCTTGGTAAGACTGGTTGTCAGACTTTTTGGGCCACTGACTACCTAAAGACTTTCAAATATCTACAAATGACACCCGGGACCAACGGCTTAGCGTGCTTTCTGAGGCACGGAGAAAACTCGGTATGTAATGGGTGGTCACCCATCCACAGACCAACCTAAGCAACCACGGCTTAATCTAAAGATCGACCAGAGCGGATGTTATTATTTAGCCACGAGCTCCTCAAACAATGTATAGCAAACACAATGTATCGGGTATATTAATTCGGAACTAGACGGTATACACTGATGTCACAAATTCAGGAAATTGGTTCCATTGGCTGAGCAAACTTTCTGTATTCCCTCCCGGAGTACGTTTGAAGTAATGTAAGTTCGCAGACAGGCTACGTTGCTGTCGTTTTTAGCCAATTTCAGTACTAGTGAATAATTTATTTAAGTTTCGAACGTTAATATAACTTTTTTAATACATCACCTAGTTGCTGGAAGGCCTGAGCTGCCTGAGTTTTTAAAGTCGTTACACAACATCCTCCTATATGCGAATCGTGCGAGCTCTGAAATGTTTTACTCTATCGGGCGCAAGTAGTCTTTGATCTTTTGTGTCTAAGAAGTATGGAAACTAATGTACCTAGCTTTTAGGAAAATAATAATTAAAGTAAAAATAAAATGAAAAAAGCCTTTTACTACTTACTTTCAAACAGATGATTTACATTAAATATTTGTTTACACTTACATCAATTATGTTTTTTTTTGTTAATTTAGGAAAATAAGTAAGAAAAAATTAAAGCCGCGATTAGTAACTATACCTTTTCTTGCCTTTACAAACGATATAACTGATTATGTACTATGATTTGTTGACTGAATCAGAAAAAAAAATACGATCATTTTGATTTTATTTCATTGGCTTTAATTGGGCACCGGCTCAAGTCTCAATTTTTTTTTAAATATTTTGCTTTGTTCACACTAGGAATTTTGCCACCTGTATCCGGGGGGCGTTTACATGCATTTAAACTCACATACACAAACAGCTAGACCCAACTACCTGTAGGCCATACAAACATTTGTTCCGTGGGAGAATCGAACCCGCGACACGCAGCGCAGCAGCCAAACGCTCAGCCACTGCGCCAACCTTGCCGACGAACATCGTCGCCTCAACAAAGCTTGTAATTAAACGATGAAACACAAAACAAATGACAATCATCAATAAAAAACCCGCATCCATATTGTATGCAAAACACCAACAATATCAAGTCACCCAACAAATGCGTACGTCAAGCTAGTGTTAATTTATATTCGCGTCTTCTAAATGCGTATGCAAAAAGTTAATTAAAGGGAAAAGGCACAGACATTGAATGACGAGCCGCCCCGCCCTTTGCGTATCGCAATTTATATGGTTCGCATTACTCCAACCTCTCGCATGCTTCTGCATCAATTACTGTTCAAGTGTGCTCGCAGTTGATCCCGTTTTGTTGGGTAAGGAAGGCTGATTCGAGATTAATCGGCGAACGTAGCATGTGGGTAATTTACTTTGTGTTGTGGTTCAACTTTGTCGTTTATGAGAACGAAATGGTAAAAAAACTATTCATTTTAACATGCATCATCTCATCTGCCCCAATGGAGTCGGCCTCCAGTCTAACCGGATGCAGGTGAAAACCAGTATTTTACATGGAGCGACTGCCTATCTGACCTCCACAACCCAGTTTGTACTGGGTGATACGATTCCCCTTGGTAAGATTGGTTGTCAGACTTTTTGGGCCACTGACTACCTAACGACTGTGAAAGATCTATAAATGACACCCGGGACCAACGGCTTAACGTGCTTTCCGAGGCACGGAGGAAACTCGGTATCTAATGGATGGTCACCCATCCAGACCAACCTAGGCAAGCACGGCTTAACCTAAAGATCAACCCGAGTGGCTGTTATTATTTAGCCACGAGCTCCTCATGTACCTTTTCAGGTACTCTAGTACCAGATAATACAAATTCATAAGAATTTTGAGCATGATTCCCCGCGTCTTTAATCATTTATACTTTAATTATTAATCCAGATCTTCGGTTCCCAGCAAGTCTTAGCTAATTAACGATCAGGGTTTCTTCTTTACCCATTTTAGGCTAAGCACTCTGTATTGTTTCGAAGATATTTCCCTTTCTAAGTGTAAACTTATCTTAATAGACTCACAAGTAACCTCATTACACGAACACGGGTATCGAGACGATAACAAGTAACACGTTTCACATTACCCTTCAGTTTTGTATCTAAACATCGAACATGTTGTCTTTAACTTAATTACTATCGAAGGGTTTACAAAGTTTTCCTAATAATATTGCTTTTGCCTCAAACTTGTATACATGCTATACATGGTGTATGCTATACATGCTATACATATATATTTTTTAATCATCCTTCTTGTAAATTAATGTTTCTTTTAACTGTGCAATAGCTTAGATTTACGTCTGTAATGTGTTACATGTTTTCTCAAATAAATAAATAAATATCTACCAGAACAGATAGCCTGATGATAGCACTATAGTCCAAAAAAGAAAATCTTTTAGGGAAAATTTCAGATTTATCAGTCACGAACGTCTCCTGAAGATTCATTAAAGATAATAGATAACCAGAACCAATTTCATTCTAGATTGTATAAAATGCGACACACGGCTTAGGTCTTTCTAGACTTTTGTCTTGCAACTACTCTGACCCACCAAAACAAAGAACACAACCGGATTTTAAATACACAGTCTACATAGGCATAATCGGTCTCTTCTAAGTATTCCCACTGCTGGGAAACAATCTGTGTGGGAATGAGAGGGCCGTTATCCACCATGCGAGCCCAGTGCGGGTTGGTAGATGTCAGATGTCTTAGAATTTTTGGTCCTAGGACATGTCAATTTCCCCACGAGGATGTTGTTACACACCCTGTTTATTTCATAAATAACATAATTACGTTTCGTAAACAAGACAAAATACAATCTGCGATCCCTTAACTTAGAACACTATTAAGTTATCCCTTCCAATCAATATCATAATTGGTTCGCTATAATTTTCTTTGAACTTACGAAACTTAGGTAATTATCTTTGAAATAATTTAATTATGGAAAGGCAAGATTTTCGCTAATACATTAATTTCCTTTACGCTGATTCATTGGGACCCTTTCGCCTTTCGTGAGTTAATTTTATTTTGATATTGATTTGATTAAAATTAATACTTTCCTTTGTCTTGTCTCGCATCGCTAATACGTGTAGGTTAACTGAATGATTGGATTAAAAACCTTCTGAAGTGTCGACACATTTCACTGCTCTCAAACGGTGAATTGAAAACATCGTGAGAACCGTCATGTCCACCACAAAATCGAAAACATTAGGTTAGGGTATTGTAAGGTTTGTTTCAATAATGCTCAGTAAGTCTAACCTATTCGACTTGAAATAAATAGAGAACCCTGGGACAGAATTTGATGCGCTTTGGCACAGAGAAACATGGCTGTGATACCTTCCAAACAAAAGTAGTCTAAGCTGTGGCGGACGTGGTTGTGCCGCCCATATATTTTTGCCCACTATCCTTTCTAGCTTAACCCGCACTGGGCCTACACAGTGAATTACAATCCACTCCCCCTCATAGAGAGGGAGCCTGTGTCACAGCAGGAAGGAGTGATAGCCTAGTGTTATGACCGCCGGGACTGTCAAGTCATGGGTCTCTAGTTCGAACCCAACCTCTGATTTTTCGAATTCATGTGCGTATTGTACAATTATCTCTTGCTTCAATGAAGGAAACCAAACCAGCACGCGTGAGAGATATTTCTCGACGGCATGCAAAGCCAAGTCAGAGGCCCATGGACGGCATAAAAACTCTGACACCAGGTTAAGCATTAACCACACGAAAAAGAAGAAGCAGCGGCAACGTAAAAGGCTGTCTATTCTTTCTTGTCGAAACTAATTTATTTGTATTGTATTGTATTGTATAACGGGCTGGTTTCCGCAACTCCACGTCAAAGCGCGTATTTTGCGTGCGGTAAAACTAATTTATTTATTTAAACTTCATGTACAAAAGTTGTACATAGGCGGACTTAATGCCACAAGGCATTCTCTACCAGTCAACCTTTGGGTCAAATAGTAATCTAATGTAGTATCTCGTTGTGGTAATAATCTATTTATGACTGCATCAAACTATAAATAAATAGTAAACAAAAGCATGATCTACGAAGAATCTAATATAAAACTCCACGACTAGTTTATTAAAATATTAAAACAAACGCAATTTCTTTGTAGTGGCGTTTCTGTATTAAAATTTATAAGAACGCCGTCTGGCCCGGGTTTAATTAAGACTCTCATATCCAGTCACATCTGACGCTTGTGATAATAAATAGCTGGTTTTTATGCAGTTTCGTATACTATCGATAGCTATGATGTTGGTAGTATTTTCGTTTTAAGGTAATTGATCTGTATGCACTTTATAAATAACATAACATCACGCCTGGAATCCCCGAAGGTACACCCACATTTCGCCAGTTATGTTTAAGTCCCATGTAATAGGGGCGAGCCTATTGCCCTCAACCGTGCACAATCTAGACTCCGTGGTTTCTACTGAGAAACTCCTGATGGAAAAACCCAATAACACTTAGCCCGACCTGGAAATCGAATTTTTAAACTAGTTAGCGTTACTATTTTTTGTCAGATTAAATGCATGTGCTATTTTTTTTTAATCGACTGTTACTATAATCATCAGTTTTATGGTTTTATCATTTTGAACAAAATTGGCTTCCTTTTTGGCGCACTATTTAACTACCGACACTTTAAACACACACAAAGTATAAGTCTCTTTCTCATCGTGTCAATTTTTTTTTTTTTCTATTTTATTTTGAGATTTAATAGTATTGTGTGATATGATTTGTCTTTGATTATTTAATTATTAACATTATTTTTAAGTGTACCTACTAACAAAATGATGAATCGTTGTGTCTGAAATAAATAAATTGAATTGAATTGAATTTTTCAAAAGACGGGAAAAAAACTTCAGAATTTTAGTTCTTCTTAAATCTAAGCATCAAACTATAAATTCTATACTTTCAACGACCATATTATATTAAAACAAGTTGAAACACTCCGACACTTTTATAAATTACGAAGGAGTATCGCAGAGCTATAAAACTTGTCACAGTTGACTGTGCAATAAAAAGTAAGCATTTCTTGAACTCTTATTAAATTTTTCAGGCGTCTCCTCCGCGAGTTGTTCTACTGAAATGTTAGAATATTAAATGGGAAACGGTCTTTCTGTCGCCATATCGTATGGGGCCCCTTGGGTTTCACTGTACGTTTCCAATAACCCGTCCTCTTATTTATGTGTCGAGTTAACAGCGACAAATTGTTGGAGAAAATGTTTGGACAAACGATTGGGATGGGGTGCTGTTTGTGATTATATAGTGGTCAAGTTGAGTTATAAGTCCTCTGGGATCAAAAAACCAATTTTGCATAATGTTTTTTATTATTTATTTATTTATTAAAACTTTATGCACAAGTAAAAACTGTACAAAGGCGGACTTGCCTTGGGCATTTTCTACCAGTCTACCTTAGGGTGATGCAGAGACAATACACAGTAGATGCAATAACAGAAAACAAATTAGAAAATATTTATAACTAAAATATAAGAATTAATACAAAATAATATAACAAAATATAAAAAAAATATGAGAGATGAAGATGAAAAACTACAAAAAGTTAGTTCTGAGATGAATCCGCAACTTCTTGTGTATGTGTTCATAAGTATCGATACCTAAGTTTATTATTTACTTCTTAATTTAATATTGAAATCTACTCACAATCATAAATAATTAAAATGAGGTCTGTACGGTGAGATGCCTTTGAGACTAAGTCTCTTCAGAGGTCGAATTAAATTAATGTCTGACACCTGAATCTAACATCAAACCACTTTCTTGACTGAAATGGTAAATTAATTCTGTCTTACCACCTTTTATTTTAAGCTCAAAAACGGCGCGGTTGGCGCAGTGGCTGAGCGATTGTCTGCTGCGCTGCCTGTCGCGGGTTCGATTCCCGCACGGATCAAATATTTTATAGCCTACAGGTAGTTGTTCCGGGTCTGGCTGTTTGTGTATGTGATTTTAAATGTTTTTTAACGCGCCCACGACAAGCCGTGCTTGCCTAGATTGGTCTGTGGATGGGTGACCACCCATTACATACCGAGTTTCCTCCATGCCTCGGAAAGCACGTTAAGCCGTTGGTCCCGGGTGTCATTTGTAGATCTTTGACAGTCGTTAGGTAGTCAATGGTCCAAAAACTCTGACAACCAGTCTTACCAAGGGATATCGTATTAACCAGTACTAACTGGGTTGTGGAGGTCAGATAGGCAGTCGCTCCATGTAAAATATTGGTATTCAGCTGCATCCGGTTATACTGGAAGCCGACCCCAATATAGTTGGGAAAAGGCTAAGCAGATGATGAACGCACCCACGATACAGAAGAAATTCCTAGTGTGCAGCAAAGTTAAAAAAAAAATGCCTTACCAAGCAATCTTTCAAAGTAAGAAAAATCATACTAAAGTCTTACATCATTCGTTCCTCAGTAATGCACTTTTCCGTTCCGTTGTTCCTCGACTTGATGATATTGAAAAATTGCCGTGAAATATTGCAATCGGCGCTTTGATTTTGCAACTAAATTCACCTGGGAATGCCCACCGTAAGACTACTCACTGAGATTGCTTTGCCCGCTTTGATATTGTGTTCGGGGGTGAAAATTCTACAGCGCAATTCAGATATGGCAAGAGAGTAAAGAAATTAGAACAAAAATGCAAGAAGTGCTTGGAAAGGAAACTTATTGCGCTTTTCTGGGACTTAAAGAATATGGAATGTTTTGGCAGTCGCGTTGCAGAGTTGAAGGATCAACTAGGGAAATAATGTAGACAGCAATGTTGGTTTTCAGTGGACTGCTAGTAACTAAACTGTAAAAAAGAAAGACTAGTACTGTGTTGAATTCTTTTTAGGTAAGTCGCGACTAAAAATAAAGAAACTGTACAATGCACTTACTTGTGCAGTACTGTACTTTTAACTATTTCACTCAAACACGACTTTTAATATTTGTGTTTTAGCTGTTCACAGTCTTTCATAATTTTACACATTTAGATTATTTGCCAAAACGCCAGTCTAGCAAACGGATTTACAGGTTGAATTTTCCAAGTGGGCGTGGGTGGCCAAATCCGAAATTATAAGGGATAGCTAAAAATGCTCAAAGGAGTCTCGAGCCCGATTTTGATGAAAGCTAAAACTACATCTTTAGATTTTTTTAAAAAAAGCTAATGATGCAGTTTTAGTTCCGGATTTGGCCATCCACGCCCACTTGAAAAATTCACTCTCTATACGGGTATAAATGGTTCCCATAGTTTCTGTATAACACTTTCAGTGATTAGTTTAGTAACAAAAACCTTTTAGTTTGTCTCTCACTTTGAAGTAAAGAAAACCGAGCTAGGCAATTTAGTAGTTATTCTAGTAAAATAGTTTGTCGACAATGAAGAACAATACCCAAACGTAGAGAAACAGTCAAGGGCCATAGGCCTAACTATTCATACTAAGACCTCTCGAACTTGTGAACTTTAGACATAGCTACAAAACGGATACTGTTTGTACGCACTTAGTTATAAATGTAGCAATTTAATTTTCAAAATAGTGTCATAACAGAAATTTTAATTTGCTTGTAACACTGGTGTTCAACAATAATTTATTTTTTTGGTGTGTCAGCCATAAATAGTATTATTTATTAATATTAAAAACAAGTCCTTGAAAATGTGACTGAATCACACACTTTTATCAATAACTTGCTATTTTAGAAACCTACCTACTTAGTTCTACATATACCGACACTAAATAATTGTTTCTTATAGCAGTCTTCGCACATAGGAGTTCACTCATAAACGCTGATTAAAGCCATGCAATTAACATTTACTTAAACATATTTTATCTGTGCGTTTCATCATCATCATTCGTTATGTTATGTGTTTAAATATCTCCCAACTTTAAACACCATCATCTGCCTAGCCTTTTCCCAACTACATTGGGATCGGCTTCCAGTCTAACCAGATGCAGCTGAATACCAATATTTTGCATGGAGCGACTGCCTATCTGACCTCCACAAACCAGTTAGTACTGGGTAATACGATACCTCAACTGTAAACAACGCTTAAGAATAAACTCCATAGTGAATTAAAATGGTATTTTTCTTATTTATTTTTTTGTACTCTGTCACTATGCTGTCCTATTTGACCCTAAGGTTGACTGGTAGAGAATGCCTTGTGGCATCAAGTCCGCCTATGTACCACTTTTGTACATGAAGTTTAAATAAATAAATTACATGCTGCATTTGAACGCCGTAATAACGTTCAAACGCAGCATATAACACTCCAAGTACGAAACACAGACATAGCTCTCTAGGTTGTCCAGTAGCATCTGCGACCGTCTGGATATGATGTCTTTAATTAAGTCCTCTCGCTTCAACGACTTTACTCAAGCCTTACGTCTATGTGGGCTCATAAGTATGTCTGGGGATCGTAACTTGCAAAACTGCTATGTAAATGCTTGGTTTGGTTTCTACTATTGACTTATTTTAGGAAACTGCTGTTTTGTCTAAGAAAAGATTACAAAAATATTTTTTGGACTAAAGACTTCTAACTTGCCGAGATTTGTCTAGAGGGCACAAATCATAATTGAGAGAGGTGTGCAACTGTAAACTTGTCATGTTCAATTAATTTAGTTATTATTATTTTTACTGGGTGTAACCTTACTTGTTTTATATTGTATGTTTTATCTGTATGTTTTATAGCATCCTATTGGACGAGTCTGTAATGATTGGTGGTAAATAAATAAATAAATAATAAATAAATACACTTTTGAGAGTATTTTTATGAATGTACGCATTCCCAGATTGCATGGCGAAACACCTATATTCTTCATGGTGCTATCTGTTCGAAAAATCTAAAATGAACATCAGTTGCCAGATACTCTAATAAACATAACATTAATTTATACGCTTCAGTATTTATTTCGTTAAATATTTGTGAAATTCCCAGTTCCCAGTTTTCCCAGAATCTTCAGCGTTTTAGTAAAATAGTAATATGTCAATATGTACATAGCTCTAATTTTCTCGTTTAGTATTTAACATTATGACTGAATATTATCTCTATAAATTCGATCCTAGATTTCCAAGAATCGTTCTAGTTAGTTAAAGGTACGTACACATTTGTGTGGTTTTTCGTTGAAATAACATGTTGAACAAGAAAATAACTTAAAGACCATGCCAGTAATCCCCGATGGGTTAGGCAGAGGTGTATCTTATAGTACACCTACATTTCGCTAGTTATGTTTAATTTCCATAATACTAAATAGATCAACCTATTGCCATCAACTGGCCTACTTCGTGGCTGCTTTAGAAAAAATACTTATCCATGACAGCTTTCTTCGACAGCTATGTTTTATAGGTTTAAAGATATTTATTTGTCATAAGGACTTGTAAATAACAGTTCACTTATAATGAGATACAGAGTTATTTCTAAATAATCCTTACTTCCTTACTAATATTATAAATGCGAAAGTAAGTTTATTTGTTTGTTTGTTACCTTTTCACGCCTAAACCACTGAACCGATCAGCTGGCTGAAAATGTGGGTGTCATCAGGTGCTGCTTAAACAAAGCTAAAAAAGCATGATGCCAGTTTTCACTATCGCTGGTTGTTTTTTTTTTCCATCAGAGTACATGGCCCCAAATTGAGAAAAAAAAAAAAAACAAAAAAAAAATCACTCCAGTCCTCATAAAAAGAGCATTTATTAAACAAGTCGTACGCGAAAAAAAAGGACAAAAACGAAACGACCATCAAGGTTTTAATTAAAACATCAATATTGAAATGTTTGAGATCGATAAACGCAGAAGTTATTCATAGCAATTAAGTTGGCAGTATGTGTACGAATGCATGTAACGGAGGTTTTTTTGGATCGTTATAATTAAGTTAAAGTGCCTTGAATTTTGTCGAATCATTCAGATGGAGTTTTAATTCCTGAACATTTTAATGACTCGCTTGTTATGTAGTTTCGTAAAATATTTTGGTCCATGTTAAAGACTAATTGAGATAATGTAGCCAGTTGTTTGAAGGAGGAATGTTGGGAATGATTTATAATCAGAATGTTTAGTAGTAGTATCTAATGCTGGCACTTCACTTGGCGTATTTGTCAAAATTTTCGCGATTAAAACAAAATGTTTTTTATGCCTATTGCGATATAGTTCACTTTTTTTTAATGATACAAGGCGAATATTTGCCCAGATCTGCCAAGTGTAATGCCACCATAAGGGTTTTAAGTTAAGCACACTATGATGCATGTTATTATTTCATAAAATTGCGTCATCTAACTATTGCAGTTAAGACCGAAAGCTTCATCTTTGGCTTAGATAAGCAATTCTTTAAGCAATAACTTTGATGGAAGAATCAAAAATGTACGTAACTGACAAAAGCTACCGGAAAGTCTATGTCGATCCGGTTGCCAATGATGTGTAATATTTAATTATTATATTATATTATTGTAGAAATATGAAACGCTTTTAAAGAAAGCGAATCTCTAGACCTACGGCCCTAGTTTTGATAAGTAGACAATAATTCACTATACTACTTTTTATACGAATTAGTCTTGCGTTTGGCGGCAACTCGCCCGTTGTGTAGCGATAATGCGACCTAGGGTGGAACACTCTTGTCTAGAATTAACTCAAACCTTGAAGATATCCAGATTATAATGATCGGGGAACAGACCGACAGTGAATTTCACTGACTACTTTTACAATTATGTAACTTATACTACCGAGCACACTGACGGTCTGCTACTTGTCACACAAAGGCGCGATTTATACAGAAACCGCGTAAGGTGAAGGCGCGGCGCAGGTGCAGCCCCATGCCGCTTCAATACTTCTTCATTGAAAATGTACGTAGACAACGACGTGTTGTGAATTACACTCAAGCGGCACGGCGCAGGCACGCCGTTTCTTCGTTTCGATATAAATCCACGCCTGCGCCGCACCTTCACCTTACGCCGTTTCTGTATAATTCGTGCCTTATGCCTTAAGTAATAAGGTTGAAAAGTGGCCGACCGTCAGTAAAGCCGGTAGTAACTACTGTAGCCATTTAACCACGAGCCCCTCTTACTGTTGAGCTGAGACTGAGAAAACACTCCTATCTCATTAAAAATCACCTTTTGCCGATTAAAGATATCTTTAATGCCAAAGGACCATCTTAAAGATAACGTCTGCTTAATTTTTTATTTAAATTAAAAGCAATAACTTAATTATTTCATTCAATAGCATTCCTGGTTAAGTTGTAAATCAGTACTATCACTTCAGATCTCTATTAAGGGCTTATAAAAGACCATAAGTTGTGTCGTATCTTCGGATTTAACATACAGTAAATGAATAAATTGGGCTTAATTAAGACTGCATTTTATAGAGGATTTTTTGGTACCTGCTTGTATTTAGACAAATATAACGTAGGTATTTTCAGGCTTGTGTAGGTACTTCTTGAATGATACAAATCAGATTAGGTAGTTATTTTCTGAAAACGTCCCAACGAGCTGCCTCGTTGGTCTAGTGGTTGCAAGCGCGACTGCTGAGGAAGAGGTCCTGGGTTCCATTCCCGGGTCAGGCAAAGTGTTATTGGGTTTTTTCATCAGGAATTTCACAGTAGCAGCCACAGAGTCTGGATCTGTGCGCGGTTGATGGCAATAGGCTTGCCTCCTATAACAAGGGACTTCAACATAACTGGCGAAATGTGTATTAGGTACACCTCTGCCCAACCCTTCAGGCGTGATGTTATGCTATATCCCAATGAGATTGTTTTTGCATAGTAATATAAAATATTTATATTGCAGTGCACAAAATAATAAACCACTCTGTCATTATTTCGATGTCTCATTATTTTGAAAAAGAAACCTGCAGATTCATTATAATTAATTGACCCATCCGATTTGCTACCGAACCGTTTAACTCACCTTCCTTAGAAGACACATTACAAACGAGCATTAAACATCATTAAGAACCGTAACAGTATTAAAACCGTAATTTGTTGTGTACTAAAATGATCCCTATAAAACCGAAATTAATGCGTTTCGAAGGACCAATTGCAGTATTTAACCGTATACCGCCCTATAATAACCTGAATTTTTCAATCTCTTTACTGACGTTATCTGTCCATTGATTAAGGCAGGCATACATCAGCGGCTATTCCCGGCGCAGGCTCTTTGACGTCGCCTACCGCGCGCTTATTAAACTTATCGATAAGGCCGATTTACACTGATGAGAACCGTGGCCTTGCATATTAATAGTAGGTGCCAATCATTTGCTCTGAGTAAATCTTTGGTGGAGATGTAATCGAAAAAATTGTTGACATGTTACTGTGGGTACCTTGCCCATCTATACTAATATTATAAAGCTGAAGAGGTTGTTTGGTTGAACGAGCTAATCTCAGGAACTACTGGTTCGAATTAAAAAAATATTTTAGTGTTGGATAGTCAATTTATCGAGGAAGGCTATAGGCTACAACATATCATGCTACGACCAATAGAAGCCGAGCAAAAAGAAAACAAGTCAAAAGCGGCGGGTGAAACCGCGGGACACAGCTAGTAATCAATATTACTGAGGGTTTTTTTAAGTAACTGTACATTATATTTTTTCAAACACAGTTTTAAGCTTATACTGTCAATAATAGGACAGCCCGCTTGTCAATCCGCGATCATGGCGCTTGCAACAGCGTCGAAATATCAGGAGCTCAAAATTACGAACAGTCACGGAAGATATCCAGTAAGTGACAGTATAAGTTTAAATTTTTTCAATTTACAAAATTATTTTTAACCAACTTAAAATAATAATAAAAATATGTTCAAAAAGAAGAAAAGCATAAAAGGGCGCCAAAACATTATTCCACAGCGCTGTCAACAGGAATAGTGCCCAGAAGGCTGGCAGCATTGCCACTTATTCTTATTCTTATTCTTTATTGCACACAAAACAACAAAAATATACATAAAATTGCAATAACATAGCTTATGTACAATGGCGAGCTTAACCCAGAATTGGGTTTTCTTACAGCAAACCAAATTTCGATAGCGAAATTTGCATAAGAGGACTTTGGATGGTAGTGCTGATTATTTGACCAAAAAATAGGCTAGCCCTCTGGTCTGAAGCAGAAAGTACTACAGTTCCATCCGGTTTTCAATAGAAATAAAAGGTAGTGGTCTGTTGATGTCGGTTCTAATCTAGTTCTATATATAGATTACTAAATTACATTTATAAGGGCCCTCAGAGAAGCTATTACATTGCCGTATCAAGTCAAAATTTCAGAAAAAGAACCCGTTTTATTTACCTAACACACGTGCTCTAACTTCTACAAATTCGTAGCATAAACAAATATTTTTCCCTCACAAAAATATTCCGAAGCTTTTGTCAAAATATTTTTTCAACAAAAAAAACACACGCTGTTATTTTTCAACTTTGATGAACAGCGATATTCTAAACTGCGACAGATTCAGGCATTTCACAAAATCGCCCCATACATCCAGTAGCGATTGTGCAATACGATATATGATCAAAGTAATTGATAGTTCTACTGTATAGTGCACACGGCCCAATAGACAGAATGAAAACATGTCCAGAATTTGAAAGCGAGCCGGTTGAATACGACCTAGATTCTATTCGTTTACAAATATTGACTGGATATTTTAGGAAATGTGGGTTCATTCTAAAAGAGTTTGTTGATTACAGTGACAATCGGGATATTATCCAATGTTTTCTATACAAAAGTAAATGCAATGAAAAGGATTCATCCTCTAAATTAATTTAATCAGAACACGTTACACATATCAGAGGACATCACATGAATGGTAGGCAGAGCTGTTTTTAGTCATCTATATTTCGCCAGTTACCTCCATTAAAAGTGTTTTTTGATATATCAATGTTAACGTACCATACAAAAAGGGGCGAACCAATTGTCACTTTGGCCACAAATCCAGACTCGCTGACTAAAAGATTATAATGGGTGTAAATAGACCCTTAACGAAGCCGAAAGGCACTTGTTCTCCTCGTCAATGCCATCATTTTTTTTGTTCTAGAGCATACCTGGGAACCTCCTAGTTACGGAGATATTGGAGGTCAAAGTTCCAACTTTTTCACAATTTTCTTTTTAAATACATAATTTTAATGTACGATTTTTACTTAAAACACCTCTACGACCCCCGTACTTTTCAATCCATCAATCAGCACAATGTTTTGAGTGCGTTACATTGAGTCCTACCGTAAAACGTGATTTTTCACCCCAAAAAAAAAAGTCGTTTCCCAGCAATAATTTTTGCGTAAAGTTACTTAGTTTGATGTACACTATGCTTGGTTAACGGCTTGTTGAAGGGTCTGTTTACACCCTGTATATCTTTTTTTCAGTTAAGTTACACGTACCGTAACCATAGTTTCATTTATTAAAGGATCCAGAATTCTAATCACCTCACTGCCCTTAGTTACATTTCTGTTTACAAACAAAAATCCGATCAACATAAAACACATTCGCAGAAATTCCCATTTACCAGATGACTGGGTTCGCAGAACCTACTTAATCCAGACATTGACACTACACTCGTTAGTACAGTTTTCTCCACAGGGAAAAGAACATATAACTTTAGTAACTACGAACAAATCATAGGAGAATTAGATGGCTGTAAAATTATGTACAGACGCTAGCACATCAAGCTACAACAAGATATCGCGGCCCTGGAACACAAAGGGCAAAGAAGGAATATGGATGGGTTTTATTCAGTAAAAGTCTGACACTCCCTCCCACTCCGCCTAGAGCGGGAGCGGTCATTTGATGATTCGCATTCCGAAAAAAAAAAACAAAAAAAGGCCTCGATCATGAGCTTTGTTTTTGACTTCTAATGTCATATTCTTATACTGTAAGAACATGTCCATGACATCACGCCTATAATCCCCGAAGGGTTAGGTAGAGGTGAACCTTAGAGTACACTCACATTTCACCAGTTATGTTTAACTCCCATGTAATAGGGGGCTAGCATATTTTCATCACACAATTCCAAACCCCGTGACTAATTCCGTGAGAAATTCCTGATAGAAAAACCCAATAACACTTCGCTCGACCTGGGAATCGAACCCACTCCAGCAGTTATGCTTTGCGGCCAACTAGTCAGTGCAAGTGTTTTTGAATAAATTCGCAGTAATTAATTCGTGGAAACAGGTCAAAGCTAAATAATGTAAATCCATTTTATTATTCAGTCAAATATTATTGATATAGAACTTTACACGAATAAATTAAATTAGAGTTAGGATATGTTTTGTGGCTTGCAGTTTAGTTTTGCGGTTTGATTAATAGTTCATGAAAATCAACCACTCTCGTGTTTTATTTACGAATAAATTAATTTCAATATTTTAGGCACGTCAAACAGGAAATGGATTTTTATGATATTGTATTTTGACATCAGAATTATCATTCCAATGTAAAAAAAACCAGAACCAATAATCCTACACCAGCAAATGCCTAGTTTTTGCGATAACCGTCTGAACTGATCTTGCATTTGTACATTATTTAAAGCTCATTGAAAACAAAAGCATTTAGTCAAATGTCTGTCAACCTCGACATTCCAGTATAGCTATTCACAAACGCTTCGATTCGACTTTGATTCGACAGTCGTATGTCTATCTTTTTTGGCATTACGAAAGCGAGCGAGAAAGACATACGACTTTCCGAATTGAAATCCAATCGAATCGAAGCTGGTCTTCTTGCAGGAACTTCTCAATAGTACAGACACCTCTGCCTAATCCTAATGGAAATAATGGCATGATGTTATATAAAGAGATCGTGCGAAATATTAACACTCAAATATAGAATTAGAACATTAAAATAGCGAAAAAACATTATATAATGATATCACTCATACAAATAAGAAAGTATTCCACAACGGAATAAAACACGAAGAAAATTACTATTTTCTTCAAACTACACACCCGAGATTGCTTCAAAGGAGCACCATAATAAGGAGTCTGTCTCCACACCGGCCAACGTTCCGGACAAGTGTATTGTTAGCTTATACCCCTAAAAATAATGATCAGCAGGTCTACTTAGCACAAAAAGCATAATATAAGAATTTTAACGAAAACTACTGATGCAGCTTTTATAATTTAGCTGGGTGATTGTTTTGTTTTTCTCACTGTACTTAGGTATTCCACGTTACTTAAAAAACGAAACGAATCCTGAATTGTTAATAAAGTAAGTGTTATTCTTATTACCTAGACATGTAATAATGTTAATATTTACACTAATTGATGTTGTATTAAAATTGTATGTTTAAAATGTTCCAATATTTGTATGCCATTTTATAGCGAAAAATGTAAGTTCACAACCCAATTTATAAGACCTTAATGTACCATGTTTTACACAAATAAACATTATTCTTATTCTTACATTACACGTTTATTTCGTAATTTATGGAATTGATATTGTGTGGTTCCTGACAAATACGCATGGGCAGTTCTCGCTTCCAATTAGAGCCGTAAAAACAACTAAGACAGTAGCGTCTTTATCTTTTCTAATTTCGTTAGTCAATCTGTCAAAAATAACTATTAAGTTCCCTTCCATCGTTCATGACAGAGGTTTTTGTAAGGCCTGAG
Organism: Noctua pronuba; assembly: GCA_905220335.1. NCBI lineage: Eukaryota > Metazoa > Arthropoda > Insecta > Lepidoptera > Noctuidae > Noctua > Noctua pronuba. The sequence continues at coordinate 12,951,973 of LR999902.1, forward strand.
GATCACTACTACTACACGTACTGCATGTAGATCTTCTGTGGTTTTCCACCCATTATGATGTCACACTGCAAACACTTACGTATCTGTCGTAGACTCGGGGTACAAAACACCAGGCGTTTGGACCTTCCGCTTTGAACTTGCATTAGCTGATGAAAGTCCAAAACTTTGCCTAGGCTGGACCCATTCAATTTTGGTATGCCTAAGAAAATTATTGAGCAAACAGTTTGGTCATATTGGTAGCCTCGTCAGAGTAAAGGGAAAATTGACCTGTGTTGTTATAAGAGGCATTGTGCTGTGTAGATTTTGCGATAGGTAGTGGCTAGCTAAGGCCCGCTTGCAACACAAATATTTAAATATATTTAGTGCTAAACGAACATAAAATGGCGTCCAATTTCCATCAATTGTTTGAAGTTTAGGAGGCTCGTAGCAAAATAATAACAGCTGCTCGAGTCGGTATTTTGGAAAAGCCGCGCTTGGTCCGTGGATGGGTCATCACCCATTACATACCGAGTTCCCTCCGTGCCTCGGAAAGCACATTTAGCCGTTGGTCCCGACTGTTATTAGTAAATCTTTGATAGTCGTTACAGGTAGCCAGTGCTGGTATTCAGTTGCATCTGGTTTGACTGGAAACCAACCCCAATATAGTTGGAAAAAGGCAAGGCAGATAATGATGTTTGAAGTTAACAGAGACAGAATTACATTTTAAATAGTGTATGTCTAGCGATAAGCCTGTTTAGTAGTTTGTGGTGCAAGCAAGCCTATATAGTAAGTTTAGTTATTGCATGGATCGTCTTGATTATTCTTTATATTTATGTATGTTAGCTGATTTAGAGTATTTGCTGCCAAAATTACACAAAACTCAAAATCAATACAACACGCTTAATTTTTCCTTGTACAACACGCTTAATTTTTCTCCAGTTTTCACTCATATTTTCTTAACTAACTTGCAAGACAGCTCAAAACCAGTGACCTTTGTTTGGAAACTACTTACAAAAGATGTTTAATACCATACCGTGTCGGTCGCCCGCATAATCAGGTCTCAGTAACGAGGTCCCACCAAAATAGAAGAATAATTCTTTTGCCAACACCCTTTGTATATTTCAAGCTTTCTCGACGATCCGAAAGAAAAGTTTATTTGAGTGCCGCGAAGAAAATCTAGGAAGTATTCAAGCTAAAGTACAGTCACAAACAACGGTACTTTGCACGATTTTGTGTACCTATTTGCAAGAGCAAGAGTCGGAATTTCGTTGTCGCTTGTTGCTTTTCTTAAAATGCCACGGCAAAATTAATTCAGATACACAAAATTTTAATTCCAGCTTAAAGTTTCGTAAAAGTGAAACCTGGAGTCATCCGGCAATCTTTCGTACCTACCATGCAAACACTATTAAGAAGAGCATCTGTTTAAGGTACGCAGCCAAATGATCACCTATTAAGACATCCCACGTTTTCCATTCACTTCCATTTCAGTAGGCAGACATAGGTTTTACATGTTGTAAAATGTTACAGCCAATACTTATTGCGTTTTACCTTTATCGCAGTGTACAACACGGTTTACCCCATATAAACAGTACCCAATACGAATAAACCTAAAAAAAACTCAACCCGGCTTTTGAATTCACTTTTCGTAAAAGCAATTTCGTTTACGGTGACATTACAGCGCTCACAAAGGTACACGAACTCGTAAACCTTATCATGAAGATAATAAATAACACTTTTCTTTAACAAATTTCAGTTTCGGAAGTTCGTGCAGATACTGGCGGTGTATCTAAGGAAGTATAACTAAAGTACTGAGTCAGGGTTCCTTATCGTAAGTATTGCCGCCTCACTGACAGGGGTCTTCATAAAAATTTAATGTCCTTAATCTTTAAAGCCCTCCAAAGTTTGGGCCGATGATGATAGCCCTAAGTTTACGAGGAACGCGTAAACTTCCGTGATGGTTACTATGTACTACTTTGTTGCAGAAATTTATGTTCCATATTAAGGTTTGGAATGACAAGATGGCTGCCGAGATAAGTGGTGAACAAATTCGGGATATTATAATAAAATGGGGGGTGAATATTTTTGTTGGGGACTGTACAAGCGGAACCAAAACAATAAAAACGTTTTTATTGATGACTAAGCTTGACGATGCGTTATCTATTTTATTGCTTTGAGCGATGGACACTTGATAACGAAACGAATGAATTATCAGATCAGAACCCCATAACGTCAGTTTCTCAACGGATTTAGACTGCTGTCGCGACGAAGGAATACAAAAATTACAATAATATTTTGCAGACTCGTCCGAAGGACCAACCCAACTGCAACCTTATTGCATCAAGGTCAAAGATCACTATGATATTGACAGAGATACAAGGTCAAAGGTAACATACATACATACACACATAACCTCACGCCTTTTTCCCATGAGGTTAGGCACAAACCACAGACCTGCCATGATCCTTTCATACTCCTTTTGCCTCGTGCACAGTCATATACGCACGCCGGTTGCGAGTACTACGCACCAGACCTTTCTGAAGAACCTCACCAGTTAGGTCAGTGTATGTCCTTCTAGGGCTTCCCCTCCCGGCGTTGCCAGTCGCATCTGCCTTGTAAATACCTTTTGTCAGACGCCTTTCACTCATCCTCTCCACATGACTAAATCACAAAACAACTGTACTGCTGTCAGACGCGCAAAGTTCGCAAACATTTTAAAATAAGAATAGAACTTCGCGACCACAGCACCTAATCGCTAGTTCATTCAGCCTAGTCCTGTAATAAGCATGGTTGCGTGTTTCCCAAGCATAAAGTATCGCGTAGAAATGAAAGCGTGCTTATTGTTTTAAATTACCACCCGCCCTCAGTGTGACAGTGGGTGGAATGCGTTACTCTACCGTTATTATGACTAAAAAATCTACTTATGTACAAGGCTTTTTGTACTGAACCATTTTGTAAAATTAAATGTTGCTTGTGACTTTGTTAACGCATAATAATGGCGTGTTATCGAGTTTTTTTTTAATAAAAAGCACGTTCGTTGCTATTGTTTTATTACATGGCTGTGAGAGAGCTTTTTTAAAGATGCTAATTATAACCGGTGCAATGATTTAAAATGCCGTGTATTTTATCAAGGATTTTTGTGCCGCGGAACACTAAAATATTGTTAGTTGTAATCATAAGATATTCTAATTCAAGATCAACAAAAGCATTTTGATTATCAGATGAAAATAATTTTCAACCATAATTCTTCCTCCAAAGCCTAATCTAGGTTTCCATTCAGATAACACGACACAATTAATAAAAAGAATCCAAAGCAGCCCTTAATCTATAACATTTATCCGTTAATTTGTTCTAGTCACGCAATATTGAGCATTATATACAGAGCATTAAAAATCAACCACCAAAACGTAATGTCGTCGTTAAAATATCAAAAGTACAATCGCCGACTAAAGTGGGAGCGAAGGTACAAAAAGTTTAAAACCGTACAAGTAACATTTTTACATTTGCATACGGTTTCGTGTTGTCTGGCTGACAAAGAATGTGGCGTGCCATCTATTGTGTCCGCGACAGCCAAGTTATTATTTCAACGGTATTTTTTTTATTAGAAAAAGGAGGCGTTTACTGGAAAATAAACAAAGCTATTGACATATCGCTCTGGGCTTTGTGTCTGACCTTTACGCGTGAATATATCGTTGGGCCAAAATCAAGAATTTCCATATCCATTGCGTGTTTATTTCAATCTCAGACAACCATCCTCTAAGCAGAGCACGCAATGTATAAAACACAGTGTAGTATACGACGGTTTTAATTGATTTTTTTAATGTTCGCAGTACGGAACAGCTCGCGTGCACGTCTAGCGTGATTTGTGCGCCTCGGAATCGCGCGTGACGTCGCTCGGGGAACTTCTCCCCACAAAAGGGGGAGGTCAACTGTTACCCCGCATACCAGCGGGTACAGTAACATGTCCGACCCCGTTTTACTATGAAACGACAGTTTTATTTCTCCCTAAGTCGAGACAAGAGCAAGAAATCAGATTTTGTTCGTGCCTTTTTAATGGACTTGAATGTTGGAACTGGTTTTAAAACTGGATCTTTTTTTGGTAAACTGTATTTGAAGCTTATGAGAAACAGTTTTGTGATACTTTTGAAAACTAAACGTAATATAGTTTGAATTTGATTAACATGAAGAGCGATTTTCTTCTCAAAAATATAAATCGACTCAGCCTATTGCATTTAGGACATGCACTCGGTTTTCAAATTCCTTGAAAGAGTCACCTAGAACCGGAAATCCTGTCCACGGCCTTCCGCATCGATCCGTCAAGCTGGGGGTTGTCCCTCGCTATGATTGCGGAAAAGTCAGGTCTCCACTCTAGGACTTGTTCTCGTTCGTTCTCCAAAAGAATGCCAACATTCAATTGTTTTACTGAACTTTCACAAATTTTGAAAGTTTCATCTAATTTTATCAAAAGGCACATCAGACTGAAACATTAATAAAAGATACTTAGAAACGGATTATTTCCCCCCAGCTCTTCCAGCAATGTGACGTCGCGGATTTCTGAAGACAGTTGATTATCGAAACGAGTCCCATAAAGGAGCAACGCTTGGTTTTATGCCGATGTACAATTTTTTTTTTCTAGAAGTGACACCACCAGCTACGACTAGGAAATATTTTTCAGTGACGTTATGGTAAAAGCCTAGTCAAAGCAATTTTACTCTTCATTATAGTGGTCTCTTTGTACTGACAGTGTTTTGACGCGACATGGATGATACATGTTCATTCAGCACTAAGCTGAAGACAGAGTTGATGTTGTGACATTGAATGATGGAAACACAAAAGCTGCAACATCTATGTTGACAACAAGTTCTGTGAGAAATATTACACAGTACCTTAAGAGATGGTGGGACGACTTGGATGGCTTCCTGGTTAATTGGCAAGAAGAGGCGCAACATAGAGAAAAGTGGAAGGAATGGGGGAGGCCTATGCCCAGCACGCGTAGCATGACCACCGTAGAAATGGGTTTTGTCGACGGAAGAATCGACAAAATGACAGATCAACAAAATAAATGTGTCTGCTGGAGTGGAAAAGTTAAAAAAAAACTTAAGAGTTAATGAAGGACCTAAAGACCTATTCACGTTATCGGAATTTGGTACGACCATGCACCAAGATGCACCCGCTTACATCTACCTATTCGTAGTCCATTCGCAACGCTTCCATTCCATGCACATCGTTGTAACTTTTATAAAGCGTCCGCAGAAGCAAGAGTAAAAAAGAATGAATATTACAAATGATTCAATTTGGTGAGACATTATTTTTTGTTGCTCCTTTTGATACTCACGATTTCTTTGGACGATATCACTTATTCGTCTTTTGTGTAACGAGGGAAATCTTATTCTGCGGTATTTTAATAAGATGCCTTAAAATGTAATGGTGTGACCTTGCTCACCTTACCGTATGGTAAATTAAGTAGATGGTTTTTCCTTTACATAAGTTTTAAGAATCGTCGATTAAAATCTGCAGGCGTATCCGTTAATGTCACATCACATCACTTACATAGGTGCCTTCTTATTTTAACAAAATTGTGCTTTTTAATAATAAATCAATACGAATAATCACACAAAGATTCTGTACAATTTTGGGGTCCATGATGACCTAGAAATATTTCGTAAAATTGTCATAATATATTTGAAATATTTTTATTGATCAACACTTATTTTCGTTTTTTTTTTGAGAGACTTAAAAACCATAACCGAGAAAAACCATAACCGAAATCGAAATACTAAACTCTTTTTACAAAGGTAATAAAATTATCCATTACTCTAAGATAAGCTAGCAAGGAATACCAATTAATGAAATTAGTGTCCCTCTCATTAGCAGATAGCTACCTAGTTTCATAAAACAACGTAATACCTTTAAGATGTTCCTGACAAAAATTGCAAACAGCAAAGAATTTCTATTTCTTTAAGGCAGACCAGATAAAACTTTAAGGATATTTTTAAATTCTCCGACGCGAGGCGATGGAAACTGAATACAGAATTTGCTAGCACTTTCGGAAATCAAGTGTTTTAGAAATGTTGCTGTTTGAAGGGGTTCAAAGATTTTATAAATAAATGCGACACTTAATGTGTGGTACCTGCTTGGAATAAAAGAAGAGGCAAAACAACAACCCTACTTCCTCTGAAGGGCAATAGTCTGACAACCAGACTTACCAAGGGGAGGGGTATTGTATTACCCAGTACTAACTGGGTTGTTGAGGTCAGATAGGCAGTCGCTCCTTGTAAAATACTGGTATTCAGCTGCATCCAGTTAGGCTGGAAGCCGACCCCAACATAGTTGGGAAAAGCTAGGCAGATGACTTCTTCTGAAGGGCTCTGCCCTTGTCCAAGGCTTGTGTTCCTAATATAAAAATAAATAAAACTACATACGAAGATTTAAATCCAGTGGTTTAACTCAATCTCCGTGATTCGATTTTTTGAATATTAATAGTAGAGATGACCTGCTCATTTTTTATTCAATATTCAAAAAAATAGGAAAGCTTAAAAAATATATACCTAAAATGCTAATAACAAGCCTCCACAGACAAATACAAAAAAAAAAATTACAATAATTATTGCATAAATTATTCCTAAATTCTAAATTAAAAAACAAAAATCTAACACTATAGTAGGTGCTCTCAAATTATTGACTAATTAAATAAGTTGGTTCGCTTTATTTACTATCACAATAATACTCTGTAAAATCGTTCAAAAATACCGTAACTATGAAAGCATCTGTGATTAGAAATCTTACCAAACTTCCCCCAGGTAGAAAGTTACAAAAGTGTCATTACTAGAACCGATGCCTACGAACTTTGCCTATGCCAAACTTTATTACGGAGAAATCGAATTTACCTCATTGGTCTTATGGTGTTCTGGTCCAAGGAATCAGCCAGTTCCTGGCCCGCAGCCAACATTGAAAACTACTGGGGCCCTACTCTTCTTACATTTTATACTCTTAAGTTTGATGTAGTGTACCGCCCAACTTATAAGGAACCTAAGATTAATACCGTTTATTTTGCTAAGAGGTTTAGCTCAAATTGGTTTCTGAGAAAATTGGGTAACATGATTTTTTAGTTTTTCTTGTAAGATGTTTGGAGGAAACGCGTTGTAACTTGTACGCTTCTATCACAAAAAAGGCGTAAGTATATTTTGTTGTAAAAACTTTGATCAATGTTCAACAAGACCTACATTATCTAATCAAATTGCTAGATTGTCTACGTCATTATTCATAGTAAAATTGAGCTCATATTCACCGTTTTATTCCCCGTTTTAAACTGAAAAAATCTATCATGCAAAACGAAAATAAACAACAAAAAACATTAATGTGACAGTCGTTTGACAACTCCTGCAATTCACAGCCATTGTGTTTCGCTTCCGTGTAAATAATTTTTAATTTCCTCTTATAATTTTCATTCTGTCCCTGTAGCCCTGTAAATGTCAGTGAATATAGCTTTATTTTCAACTCGGAGCATTCATGAGCAAGTTTTTATTATGCCCGTGTCGTTTGTCACTCGGAGACAGAGGGAAGCGTTAATTTGACAAGGGATCTCATGCCATACTGACCCAGTTGCGTACTAGATTACTTTATTCTACGTGTTGGCTTGTCACAATTTTTCGAATCGTTATAAATTGTGTTGGAACCTTGTCCTTGTGTCAGTCGTTTGAGAGATAAATGCTTGAGAATTTTCTTTTTCATACAGTCTTTTGCTCCGTCACTTTTATGTGTCGAGCTCATCATATTTGTAGAGGAAAGATGATAAGATTTTTACATTTATAAGGTTTTTCCTCCGGGAATTTTAGTAGCAGCTTGGAGATCTGATTTGTGCCCGGTTGATAGCAATAGGCTCACCCCTTATTACTACTAAGTTTTATTATTATTATTATAAGCCTATATTGTCCCACTGCAGGGCAAAGGCCTCCCTTCCCTCCTTCCACATTTCGCGATCTAGTGCGATTGTAGGCCAATCCTTTGCGAAAGAGTCCAGCTCATCCCGCCATCTCCTTCTGGGCCTGCCGCGTCGTCGTTTCCTGCTATTTGGTATCCACTGAGTGGTAATTTTTGCCCATTGCACCTCCGACATGCGGCAGATGTGACCAGCCCAGTTCCACTTCAACCTAGCAGCTGTAAGGCCAGCATCAGCTATTTGAGTTTTGGAGCGAAGTATGGAGTTTCTGATGCGGTCCGTAAGTTTGACACCCAGTATACTTCGCTCCATAGCTCGTTGGCAGACCCCAAGTGCGGACTTCTGACGTTTCGTAAGCGACCACGTTTGCGCTCCATAGGTGAGGGTGGGGAGAATGCACATGTCCATGAGCTTTCGCTTAAGTGCGAGAGGGAGAGATCCCTTCATCAATTGTTTCATCGACCAGTAGCTTTTCCAGGCATTCTCGGTGCGTCGGGCAACTTCTTTATCTTGTCTTGCCTGGAAAGAGACTATCTGGCCGAGGTAGATGTATTCATGGACATATTCAATCACCACACCCCCAATTTCTATGTTACGCTCAGTGCTGTTCGTCATCAGCTTTTTGTTTTAGTCATGTTCATTGAAAGCCCGACTTGGAGACTGGCATGGCTCAGTTGATCGAGCATTAGGCCTAGCTCAGCTGCTGAGGAAGAAAAAAGGACAATGTCGTCGGCGAAACGAAGATTAGTCAACCTCTTTCCGCCGACGACTACTAAGGATTTAAACATAACTACTACATTACTACTAACATTACTACTAAGGATTTAAACATAACTGGCGCGGTGTCGGTGTAGGGTAGGTACGCCCCTGCCTTACCCTTTTTTTTTCGGATGGGAAATCATCAAATAACCTCCCCCGCTCTGGACGAAGTGGGAGGGAGTGTCAGACTTTTACTGACTAAAACCCATCTATGTTCCTTCTTTGCCCTTTGTGTTCCAGGACCGCGGTATCTCTTTTGAACAGCCCCGCAGCCTCTCCCTTACTCTTGTGGGATTGTAACAGGCGTGATGTTATGTTAGCATAACATTTATTCTTAGAGAGCATTTACTACAATTGCAAACACTCCTAATAAAACCGAGGATCCTATATTACAAGTTATTCTGAACATTATCGCACAGAAACAAAGTTCAAAAATAAACACCATCAAAGGACAGTGACCTGGCTCTGGTAGTTTTAAATGTCGTAAATATTTGAGCAAGCAATTCCCAATTCCGGGGGTGTATAAATCTGACAGATGAAAAGTTCATAACTAGGAAACTAATTGGTCCCAAATGGCCCGATAGTCATAGTGGATGACTCCTACGGGACGAAATAAACCTGCGAATATGTAGGAATAACTGGTATTTTGTTTAAGGTAAACAAAAGTGTCATGAGTGTTGTGTTTACTGTCTTTGTTCTTCTTTTTAGGGTTCCGTACAGTGCCAACGGGACCCTGATACTAAGGCTTCTCTGTCTGCCCTTCTGCCACAAATTAAGACCGTTGGACCCGGCTGTCAATTGTAGATCTTTGACTTTGTTTTAGGTAGTCCGAAAGTCTCACAACCAGTTAAGACTGGTTGTCAGACTTTCGGGGTATCGTAATACCCAGTAGATTCTAACTGGGTTATAGAAGTCAGATAGGCAGGTCCTTTAAAAATACTGGTGACTGGAAGTCGTACCCAAGATAGTTGGGAAAAAACTGAACAGATGATGGTATCCACACGAAGGGTGGACTCCAACTCGCATCAGGTTTCCGTTTGAGTTTCTTCATGCTACTTATTATTTACTTAAAAACAACCTTTTTAAAGGGCATCATAACTTTGACATTTTAGATATAATTTCGCGAGGATTACTTTGCTGACTTTGTGTTGTTATTCATAGTTCTGTTTACTGGTGAACTTAGTGACATTAAATTTGAAATTAAATTGTAAGCAGTAGAGACTTTGTCTGAAATAATAGAAATGTTATTCTTGTATTTTACTTGTTGAATGAGAGAAAGGGTTTACTTATTGTAGAAAATAATTTACATTTACCAGATTTCTTTGTGTACTGCGTGTGTATGTTTAATGACTAAAGTGATTTTTTTTGTTAAAGTGTGAATTTACATCACTAGGACTTGGACTAACTTTACTGTTTTATTACCATGATAATATTGTAATACCAAATGATTTGAAAAGAGTAACCATGGAATTTCTTGTCGGTTCTTCTCTATAGGAAACGACCAACCCGAACCGTGCACCTTTTTGTCGACGTTTTATAAGTGCCCATCTAGGCCTATGTGAAATAAAATATTTTGATTTTGATTATTACAAGTTTTCTACTCTTGTTTCAAATAAGCGTTTTGGCTCTGTCGCAAATGAGTGACCCAAATTCACATCCTAGATTAAAACATTCCATTTACAAACGGTCTCAACAATGATTTAAGAACGAATTAAAAATTGATTCAGAAGCAACTACTCTCACACACGATTCCACTAAATTGAATACAGCTGCCGTCAGGCCCATAAAATAGCATCGTCCAAACATAAGCGACAACGACCACTTTCGGATATGAAAACCAGAATCTAATGACACGTCTTCCCTTACCCTAATTGGTGGAAGGCAAGCACCGGCAGTGAGATTACAGGGGTCAAATTAAATCAGTCGTGTTGTATTCAAAGAGCGAGCACGATTTTATGATCCGTGAATATCGCGCAGGCATTTCTAGATGTTCGGATCACATTTTTATTGTTATGGAAATACGAGTTTCCCGTTAGTTGGAAATTTCAAAAGGGTCGATTAGGATGTCTGGTTTTGAAGGTTCTGCACAATACGGGTCCCCCTCCTTATTTGTAAGATGTACCCCTCGGGTGAGTTGGGCTGCATTCCTTTTAAGGGTTTCCAGAATTTTTAGCCAGAAGATTTCTTTGTGATGGTGGAGTGACTTTTAAAGTTCGCGGTATTGAATTATGGTTTGTACGCTCGATTGAATTTTTACTACGCCGTGAAAATTTTCTTTTAAACTCGCAGATTTTTTATTTATGGAGGATTTATGAATACGTGTTGATTTATTTAGTTACGAAAGTTAATAAATTGTCCCTTTTCAGAATTTAAATATGAAAACGTACACATTTTTGGGGTGGACCATGCAGAGTGCACTAAATGGGGTTAAGCACATTTATAAATTTTAGTTGATTTATTAACTTTACGCAAAAAAAAAACGGTGGATGAAATTTTTGATTTTCTCACTAAATCGTCTACTACATACAAACATAAACACCAGTATTTTCTCCATGGGTGTAGTCAGAAGCTACAGAACGCCACCTGCTACAATCCTTCACTCCCTTTCACCTCGTCCACGTTCTTACACCGACTACTAACATAACACAACACCACGCTTGTAATCCCCGAAGGGTTAGGCCAGAGGTGTACCTTATAGTACACCTACATTTCGCCAGTTATGTTTAAGTCCCTTGTAATAGCCTATTGCCATCAACCGTCCACAAATGTAGACTTCGCGGATCCAGATCTGCCTACTAATTAGTACAATTACTCCTCAAAAGTGAACTGGTCACGGTAAAAATAAAAGATAACTCAAATATAAATCGGTATTTCAAGGGTTAGAAAAAGACTGTTTAAAATCGAACTCAGCAAAGATTTTTTCTGACCATTACACAAATGCTGACTTAAAACAACATTACGAGCACGTGTTACAGCCATTCAAAGTCTAGGCTGCAACAAATGAAGCCGAGTTCTGGTCGTACAAACTATGGAATCGACTGACGAAATTTTATTGAATTTTCCGTCCAATATAAGAGCCAAGTCGTTATTGATGGACGTGCCGTGACACGGCATCAGCGCCAAAATGGCGCTTTTTGCCGAAAAGCTACGTCAAATATGAAATAAGTAAAATTCTGGATACCTATTCAAGATTTTTACGATGGATACTAAAAATATTGCTAAGGTTGGCTCAAAATGAAGTTTTGTTTATTTTGGTTTAGGACAGGATAAAATTCAGCATTGCAAAGACACCTTTCTTTTTATCCAAGATAGAGTTTTTGACTAAGGTAGAAAGTTTAAACTGTTTCAAAATAAGGATAAATTCATATGACAAGGATGATTATTTTTAGGGTTCCGTTGCTAAATGGCAAAAAACGAAACCCTTATAGATTCTTACCTTACTGATCCCTTATAGGTTATTGTATCGTTTGGTGCTATGGAACCCTTTGTGCGCGAGTCTGACTCGCACTTAGCCGGGTTTCAGGGATCTTCGACATTTATCCATTTTAGAACTTTGTAAACGGTTTAAAATGTTTTGGCTTTAATTTTTCTGTCCCAAAATCATCGAACTTTTCGGCCCTCCAATATAATGAAGCAAACATTTTAGCTACCCAATTGGTGATGGAATACGGAACAATGTTTCATATCAAATTTGGGACAACTTTGTATCTTTTTCGGAAGGCATATCGATCACCAGCGCTGGAGATATGAGAAAATGGCATAACTGCTGTAACATGGATTATTTGATAGATCGCCGGCGCCGATCGGCTGTAGTAGTAGGTACTACATGGTACACGGTACCATACGCTTCTATAACGTATCTTTCAGAGAACAGATTGATTGATCGGCTGTTAAAGATTTTTGTATGGAATAAATAGGCTGATTAGTTTGAGTGAGCCTTGAGAATTTTCTCATAACATCTTCGAAGACGGGACGAGGAAAATATGCATGGAGTGGGTCAAGTAACTATACCGGCAGAAGTTCGGTCACAGAGGCCAATCGTAACGGAGACTAACCAAGTACACAGGAGATATTGTAGTGCGCAAACACAGGTGTTCCTTTACTCTCATACTCCAATGGGACCAAAATTCAACACGACCAAGGAGAGATTAGGCGCAAGACCTGCTTTTCGAGGTACGAGCCACTTAACTCAACCAAGGAATCCAATCCAGGATCTTACCGAGATTATATACCTATGAACACGAGACCAACTGGGCAGTTGCAGGGCAACCAATAATTGACTACAGTTGTCCTTCAATAAATGTTCAATGTCTCATCAGCGTTTCCAGTTCCAGTCCTTTATAACGCCCAAAGGTCGTTCACCAACAAGATGGACCGACCAAATTAAAGACTCGGCATCTAAACTCTACACGGTTGTAAGAGACGCCCAGGACAGAAACCGGTGTAGGCAGATCAACCGCTCCAGATGCAACTCTAATGCTGACCACGATCCTCAGACATGAGGGACCGACCCCAGAGAGATAACGCCCAAAGTTATAAAAGCGATAAACAGCTCCACATTACTCGCACACCATTTACTGCATAACAAACTAGCAGCACATAACGTGCACCAACCGCACGTTGATTTGATCCGGAACAAATAAATCATGGTCCTAAACGAACCTTCACTGTTTAAATATTCCGTTCCCGAGGGGCGGGACTGCAAAACAACGCACTCATGCATTTTTAGTCAGCATTGCACTAGCGAGCGAACAAATATGATGGCGAATTACAGTTTAATTTGATAGGGAAGTGACTGGATTTAATCATGCAGGCCTTTGTAGCATTCTGTGAATATCTTTTGTTTCAAAATGTAGTTAGTTTTTTAATATGAAATCTCTCGCCGACTGGTCGACACTTCGCGTGACCAAAGGGCTGGCTCTTTCTTTGGCCAAAGAATCTTTCTTCTGCCAGTCTTCTGGGCACGTTTCCAGATGACAGCGATGCGGAAGAGTACTTTGACGCCTAAGGAGCGTCGCTCACACGATTAACAGTCGAGGTGCAGTTGAGGCGCGGGCGGTTAAGAGGCACGCCGCAACAAAGTTTTATTTACAAATGAATGGCAGTGCGCTCATATACAAGAGTTGCGGCGCGGGCGAGGTGAAGGCAGGGCGGAGGCGAGGTGAAGGCGGGGCGGAGGCGAGGTGCAGGCGCAGGAGGGGCGCTCAAGTGTGCCCAAGCCACGACTCCACCGCCATTTTGTCATTTGGTTTCGTGCGTAGCTGCGTTTAGACGTTTTAAAATAAAAAATAAAAAACAAAATCTTCTTCTATTTAAATTAAGAACTTGTATCAGTGCGAGTACGTCTTCGTCTTCTGACGACGACATGGTGAATGAATTACGTAAAATGTGAAGGAAGCATAGCCGCCTGCGCCTCGACTCTACGCAGAGACCTATCTTCGCCCGTGGTGCGATGCCGCACCGCCGCTGACGCGACGTCGCCTCGACTTACCAGTGAGCGACGCGCCTAAGTGTCCTATTGTCGCCGTTGTTTATATGTATATAATGATTATTTATCGTTTACCTGAGGAAAATGTTGAGAATGAATGAAGATATATGTAGATAAGAGATATAGATCTATAAGAGTAGAGGAAGACCAAAGAAGCGATGGATGGATTGTGAGAAGGATTATATGGCTAGAAAGGAGGTGGCTGCTGAAATAACAAGTTACAGCGAAGTATGGAAGAAGAAGACATGCTGGGCCAACCCCAGATAGATTGGGATAGTGACAGGAGAAAGATAATGAAACCTGATGAGCCACCTTAAACCTCCTGTTACTTATGGCTAAGTGAAGCTGCTAAATATTGGTAGTTTCTTCTTTTAAATATGAAACAAAGCCCCTCAATCCATACGGACATAATATTATTAACCGTCCATCATAGTACTTAAGTATTTATTTCTTAAAGTCACCTGGTACAGTCTGACACACTAACAAGCAGTAAATACTTGACTCAATATTATCCAGACTTTTACGTACAAACGCTAAATATGTGATTTATGAAAGAGACTTGTTGAAACACTCAAGTGACGGTTCAAATCTCGCAGAAAAGCAAGATGAATGTGTGCTGCACATTTGATGCCTGAAAATGTGAGACGGTGACTGCAGATTGTTTTTGGGGTTCCGTAAATACAATTTGTGGACAAAATCTTATAAAATAAGATTAAACCCTGGTGTATTATAAAATACTTGTAAATGGAGTAGATTACAGAATAATCTTAAAGATTTAAATTAACCAACAACTTATTCTTTTAAACGTATTACCACCATTAAATTAAATTACTTACCGAATAAAGGACGTTAAAGTCAACAAGTCCATAAAACAAAATAAGTAAACTACAAAATATACAAAACAGCAACGTGATATTAATCTTCTTAGAAGACGAGTCATAAAATTATGAGGCTGACAAGTTGATTCATAGGGTATTAAAAACATATCAATCTAAATAAAAACCACAAAAAAAACGACGTCTAAATTTGGTATCTTTTCCCAGAATATACCTATTGAGATATTCGAAATGAATATATCAACAAGCTTATGCCCGCGGCTTCACCCGCGTGGAGTTCGATAATTGTCCCACGAAATCGTACTATCGGGATAAAAAAGATATTATGTGTTAATCCAGGTTATAAACTATCTGTGTACTAAATTTCATCCAAATCCGTTGAGTCGTTTTTGCGTAAAAAAGTAACAAACATCCATACATCCAGACATCCAAACATCGCATTTATAATATTTTTGGATTATTTTGGTGTAAGACAAGGTTATGTTATAAGTGACAAGTTACTTGTTACTACCATATAACAGCTAGTAGGGGCCATAGGTCAGAAAATCAAGATACGGAACCCACAAAACAGTTGCAACATAATTTCGACAGTTTTTAAACTTCGCAAGTTCTCAGGCATGCAAATTACGAGAACATACTTCAGAAACGGTATTTTCGAAATGAAAAACGAACTAAGTTGTGCTTTCTTTTGCTCCAAAGTAAGCGTATCGCTACACTTAAAATGCATCAAATAGGATTGACTGTAGGAACTCGGGAGAGAGGAAAATTGTTAGTAATTTTAAAAGCAAAAGCAAGTAAGGACTTTTTCAAAAGGTTGTAGCGCACATTGCATAGATCGGTGTGACTTTTACAATAATTTGCATTTGGTATTGATGTCAAAACGACGATTTTCAGAGGTTGTTCAGTCTCACCACAATATTAAAGATTGCTATTTAGAAAACCCTTTAAAATCCTCATCATCGGAATCACTCACTTCTCGGTTTAAGGCCTCCTTTATTTTCTGACATTGTCCACGGTTTTGTGCATCTCAACTCTAAAGTCCAAGTGTTTCCTGACACTCTAGTGGTTTTTTAAGTCTTTTCACTCTTTGTTCTTTAACCGGAGTGCAACTCTATTTTTTTCCTTTTCTTACTTTAGAGTGGGAAAGAGATGAAGTTATAAGTCTTGTATAGATATATCACTTTCCCACGGTGAAGTAACATTTAAATTATAATCTGTAGAGACGGGATATTTACCATGTTTACTGTTAGGTTTGAGTTCCCGATATATCCTGTCTCTACATATAATAATAATGTTAGTGACCATGACAGTTTGCTTGCTATAACAGGATGTGGTACAATTCCCGGACTAGGCCAAGCCAACATTAGGCATTCCCTTGAACCATCCACTACCCGCCGTCTAGCCAGCTGCCATACAATATGTTAAAAAAGACACCGATCCGTGAGGGTATTATTAGGTACCGAGATTATATTCTACTTATGTAAGTAATCCTTTTGGATAACGAGTAGAAAAATATACTCCGATGAAAATTAAATGAAATGTACTAACAATGAGGAAACTTACATGGTAACACATGGGCGTTTATTTAGTAACGTCATGGGTATTTCTATATGTCCCTTTCGGATTGGACAGGATTTTTCTTCCACATATTGTATTATTATATAATAGTATTATATTAACTTTATATTACAGTAGATGAACTACTGTTATATAAAAGTTAGTGTTACTTACAAAACCGAGACTGAACACCAAATTCGTGGAATCCCGAGATTAAAGTATTAACTTTAATACAAACAAACTGCTACAACTATATTAGTATGTATCCTATTATCATTCGTTACATTCAGATTACGAGTGCTATGAACTACGGTATATAATACAAACAGCCATTAGGAGAGACTAACCCTCAAGTAACGGCCCATTTGTATGTAAATTTAGCAGTACAAAGATAATTTAAGGGATTTTAGTTCTTAAGATCTATTTAAGGTCATATGTAAGGCTAAGAAGGGTAGGATATAAATTATATAAGTTTGAAATGTCAGCTATTTTGAAGAGGCGATTAATGAAGGAAGAAGCAGTAAGATTAATATTGGTTGTTTGTTCAGGTTTACCCACCGCCGTATGTACTTTGGTCATGTGATATTGGTATAATTTTATGTGAGTCGTTTTTAATGCGGAATGTTCAGACACCAGCACGTCAAGCTACCCAAAACTGTCAAATTTTCCCAATCAACCTTGAACCTATTTCTTTAGCGATAAAGTTGAAAATCTATTAAAGAAATTTGACGTATTTTAGTGCCTTGATGTGCTGGCGTCTGTGCTTCGAAATAATCGAAACACACGGGTCCCACATTTTAAAGTTTATTATTATGTCGTATGATTCACACCGTATAAAATATCAAGCAATTATTTCCCTTAAAAAAATCTGCAAACGCACCAATTTTGAAGACTTATTTGACTTTTTAACGAGGTCACTTTGTGCTCAACGTTAAGATGATTTGCAAAAAAAGCTATAATCAAATTCAAGACCGCTGATTAAATAGATCAACCAAGAAAAAACTAATAACACTAGACTCGATATTCCATACAACAAAAACCTTACATGTGCAACCGATGAACATTAAAGCACAAAATAGATAATTACAGAAGACCAACTCCATATACCTAACGAGTGAAAACAGGCCACACAACTTGAGACATGAGGGTGGTTCTGCTTGCTTAGAAAAACGTCATCCAGCTTTAAAATCCAGTACACATAAATGTCGTTAGTACATATAAAAACATTTTGGGTAAGTATTTTGGCCATGTCAAATAAATGACACTCACGAGTGTGCTTGCTCTCGCTGTGTACATGAGACGTATAAAGGGTGTAAAAGTACCCTTAATGAAGCCGCAAGGCACTTGTTCTCATCTCTTTCACGTTACATTCACAGTCTTACCGTAAAACGTAATTTTTTACCCCAAAAAAATATTGTTTCCCAGCAATATTTTTTGCGCAGAGTTTACTTAGTTTTATGTTCAGATTGCTTGGCTGACGGCTTCGTGAAGGATCCGTTTACACCTTGTATAAACGGAGTTCCAAATTCCACCGCATCTCAAGTCATTTTGGTCAAGTAGTAGGTACGGCGATGTCAAATAAATGACAGTCGCGAGTGCGCTTGCTCTCGCTGTACATGAGATGTATCTATGTGTGCGTGCGTTTACTCTATTTGTATGAAACCGACCTTCTATACCAATCTTCATTGTGATAAAAGTCAATAACAAAACAAGCCCTAACAACAAAAAATACAACCAATCAAAACATAATGAGCTCAACTCAGATATAATCAAGGGAAAAAATCCAATGTTTAACAAACAGGCATTTAGAGCTAAACAAGTTTCAACATGTCATCAATCATAAAGCGGATTGACGGACGGTGTCAAGTATGACAGTAATGAAATTTTACGCCCGCATCATTGCATTTGCTTCGGTAATTATGTGTTAAACTGGACGGGTTATATGCCAGGTTTTTTTATTGATACTGTTTGTGGAATGTCGTTAAGAAAATTGGTTGGCGCCTTGTTTTATTTTGTTAGTGTTGTATGTTATATTTTTTTCTGTTGCCCTATAAAATATGGTCTTTTTCTACTGGTTTCTTGACCTCACATGACAGTAACAATCATCTAATTTGAATAATCGTATTAAGGTCTCGTTTGCGCCAGTCAATTTATGTGATTATGAGATTAAGTCAGACCATGAGACATGACCAAGGTCCGCCAAAAACCTCATCAAAAATAAAACCCTCAAAAATTATGCAGGCTTCTCATACAGTCACGCCATTCTTAAAAGGAATCTCATATACCTTTAACCGTAATCCAATCGTCAATCACAATTGTCAAATTATAATTTACACCAGCCAACCCTTTAAATGCAGGCTCCATTTCTTTTGACTGAAACCAGGCCGAGCTAATAAGACACGTATTAAAAAGCTCTTAAATCGAAACGGCATAACACAGAAGCAACAAAAACTGACATCGAAATGTGGATACGAATAAAGAAGACGCTCTGTGACAGTCGGAGATTCCAAGATATCAAAATACAAAGATAAATCTGCAGTCGACAAACTAACTGACGAAGAGAATGTAAGTCTTGGAGCTCTTGGAATAAAGATGGATGTTGTAGATGATTTGGTAGTTGCAGATGAAATGTGATCTCGATGTCTTTAGGTGTAAATTATTCAAACGCGGCTCATCCAACGACGCTTGGCTGATTCTACTTTTTTACCGCCGTAAGCCCGTCTTTAAACATAAACGAAGGAATTATTTAGAGAGCCTGGATCAAGAATTAAACCACAAGGTGTCACTGTTGAATGCTGATTACGACCCAAATCAAGGGTCTGGGAGAATTTTTAAGTGACAGTATCGGGGAGTTCGGTCTTTGTTGTGAATTATAAAACGCACACGAAATGAAGAATTTGGAGTATTTTTTAATTATTTCCCCTATGACGTCATACACTTAATTCCCTGAGGAAACCATTCGAATTACCGAGTATGACAATATAGGGTGTAAACGGACCCTTCACGAAGCCGTCAACCAAGCATTCTGTACATCAAACTAAGTAACTATACGCAAAAATTATTGCTGGGAAACGACTTTTTTTTGGGGTGAAAAATCACGTTTTAACGCACTCAAAACATGTATTTAAAAAAAACTTGTCAAAACTTTGAACCCCATATATCCGTAACTAAAAGGTTCCCAGGTATGGTCTTAGAACAAAAAAATGATCGCAATGACGCGGTGAACAAGTGCCTTTCGGCTTCGTTAAGGGTCTTGTTACATTCTTCATACAAAACAAAGAGCAAAAAACAACAAAATGATAAACTAATCTAGCTTATTACTGGGCCACTGCAGGGCAAACACATCTTCTCATATAGAGAAACGGCGAAAACACTAGTAATTTCAACAATAGTTTCTATGTTTTTACTCTACATTTACTGTTAAATTCTCGCTTTGAAAGATACTATTTGTCGACTGCAAATTCTAACCCGCATGAGCCAAGAAACATAGTTTTAGCTCGAATTGAGATTGGAATTGTTGCGAACTTCATGAGCATGCCAAATGCTTTAAAGCTTTATCACCCGCTGTTCTAATTTAGTTACCTACTCGTATTTTGTTACTCTGAGAACGTGTGTTTATTTACACCTACCTACCTAGTTTATAATAGAGAAGATATTTTTTTTTTTCGGTTCTGAAATCATCAAATGATCCCCCCCACTCTGGGGGGAGTGGAAGGGAGTGTCAGAATTTTACTGACTAAAACCCATCCATGTTCCTTCTTTGCTCTTTGTGTTCCAGGACCGCAGTATCTCTTTCGAACAGTCCCGCAGCCCCGGTAGGCATCGGCCCTTGCGGGCCCGCTTTTTTTGCTAAAATCTCTTTGAGGCGCGCGTGGTACACGGACGCGCCGTCGACATGGCATAGAGAAGATACTTCAGAAATTTCCTTTTTTAAGACGACTCAATTTTTCATTTGAATTTTTTCGAAGTTTTATTGGTATAGTGTTTGTAAACTTTGCATATTTTTACAGAACTTTTCAACAGGACTGACATATGCTGTTCAGCCCCAAACGTTTTTGATTTTTCCGTCATCTTTGGTAGAAAGTCTCTTATCTAAGCCACAAAACGTGAATTTAGTTGACCAAATTATAACTGATAACAAGATTTTTATAAGCAACGCTTATGTAATTAAAGTACCTATTGTAACTTAATTAAAAAATCTGAAAAGAAAACTACCTTTGGAAATGTTTTTGTTAGAATTGTTATTGAAATAATATCCATTAATAAATTCAAAAAGAGAAGATGGCGAGACGTCTTGGATGGCTTCCTCGCGAGTTGGCGAGAAGAGGCACACCATCGTGAGAAGAGGAAGGAATGGGGGGAGGCCTTTGCTCAGGAGTGGGACAATACGGGATTTCTAAAAAAAAAAAAAACAACATCTTTATGACTCCACGTTTTAAAGCAATAGGAATCTACCTATTTCTTGAAAAAAGACAGTACATTGCTATCCATATTGCTGTAATGGTCATTAAGGAAAATAATTCCCAAAACAATCAAAGTCCTTAATCACAACATTCAGCGACAAATAACTGAAAACTATTCTTGTAGCTGTCGTAAACTCACATCGGGGTTAAAATGGCGTCGGTAATTATACGAAACGTCAATAATAGTATACAATTAAAGCGCCAGTGTCCGGAAATAGCGAAATTGATTAGAGGAATTATGTATAATGTGTCGACGATTGTGAGGTCCACTTTGTTCTAGTAAATCACTGTTATTCAATGTTTGTTTGTGCGTTACGTAACTGGGGAAAAAAATCAAGGAAATGGGTGACCCTGTTTACATTAAATGTTTGTCTGCATGTCAAAAGTAACGACTTTGTGTATATAAACAAACTTATTATGCATGTTTTAAAGGGTGTAACAAGACCCTTAACGAAGCCGAAAGGCACTTGTTCTCCCCGTCATTGCGATATTTTTTTTTGTTCTAGACGATACCTTCTAGTTACGGAGATATTGGGGGTCATAGTTCCAAGTTTTTCACAAGTTTTTTTTAAAGACATGTTTTTAATGTAAGCTTTTTACTTTAAATACCTCCACGACCCCCGTACTATTCAATCCATCAGCACAATATTTTGAGTGCGTTACATTGAGTCCTACTGTAAAACGTGATTTTTCACCCCAAAAAAAAAAACAAGTCGTTTCCCAGCAATAATTTTTGCGTAAAGTTACTTAGTTTGATGTACATCACTTGGTTGACGGCTTCGTGAAGGGTCCGTTTACACCTTGTATCATCTACATAATCTTAGGAATTATGTGTCAAAAATAAATCTAGACCATAGACGGTAGAAGTTGTTTAAGGAACACTTTGATAAGAATTCTTAGTATTATTTTGAAACCAGAAAATTCCTGACTTTAATATTCACAAAATAGTGGATAAACTTTATTATCGATATACCGTTTCATAGCCACCTCAGGTTGCAACATTATCAAACGGAGCACACCGTATGGGGATCAGAAACCATGTAGGGACTAACATGTATGGCGACATTACACTGCAAGCGTAGCAAGTGAGCTAAGGGAAAATAAAATATTCTTAACTCATTCATAGGTCAATTTACACTCACAGTTGCAAACGTAGAATTTTATTTTTTCAGTCTTCAGTTCGTGACTTCGCATCACTTTTGTGTAGCGGTTTATACAAGGTGTAAACAGATCCTTCACGAAGCCGTCAACCAAGCATTCTGTACATCAAACTAAGTAACCTTACGCAAAAAAATTGTGTTGGGAAACGGTTTTTTTTTTTGGGGTTGGTAAAATCACGTTTTACGGTAAAACTCAAAGTTAACGCAGTCAAAACATAGTGCTGATGGATGGATTGAATAGAACGGGGGTCGTGGAGGTGTTTAAAGTAAAGTTACAACATTAAAACCTTGTATTTATAAAAAAAACTTGTGAAAAAGTTGGAACTTTGACCCCCAATATCTCCGTAACTAGAAGGTTCCCAGGTATAGTCTTGAAACAAAAAAATGATCGCTATGACGGGGAGAATAAGTGCCTTTCGGCTTCGTTAAGGGTCTTTTTACACCCTTTATAATACTTCGGAGTAAAATGGCTGTGAAATACGCGATGGACGGACAGACAGATGGACAGGACGAATCTATAAGGGTTCCGTTTTGAAAACAGAACGAACGGTCTTTCAAATCCGTCATTGTTGAAAAATACATTGTGTTGAAATTCTTTTTTGTTTAATTTCCATTTGTTTATTATTATACCGTCGTTATTTTTGGACAGTGGTAAATGGATATTTGTCAGCAATCTGCCAATCCTTTATGCCGCATATTTTTTAATTTTGTAATTGATGATGGACTTTATTTCTTTAGCAGACCCAGAATCGTCATTTACGTTAATTATAATTACTGTAAATGAAGATTCTGGGTAACAATTCCATTATTAATTTAGTCACACATGGTAGAGACCCACCCAATTTTAGACTTTTCCACACACACTTTTTTTGATGGAAAGACTCCTTGAAATCTGTCGCCAAGATCCCTGTGGCAGAATGTGCTCGCCATGCGGCCAATAGACACCGGTGGAAAAGGATCACGAAGGCAGCGACCGCAGTTGTGGGTGACCCCCATGACCACGACCCCTCTGTCAAGAGTGAATGACTAAGAAGAGAGCCTCTCATTTTACCTGCATCACTGATTCGGATATAATCGAAGATTAAGGCATTGTAATTCACTTCGTTAATTTACACACACACACAGATTTATTTTGAAATAGCGACCCACCCTTGCTTCGCACAGCGCTACCTATCGGGTTCAAAACTATATCTAATGTAGCCTATTTTTAGTTAAGCGTTTAGCAGTAGAGCGGTGAAAACTGCGTTCAAATCCATGCAGTATTTTTTGCGTGATGCGCGTACAAACATACAAAAAGAAAGACAGACAGATAAAAATTCTAAAAACTGTAGTTTTGGCTTCTGTTGCTCTAATAAAGTCCCCCGTATTTTTTTTTCAATATCTTCAATCACATCATTTACAGGATGTTTCATATTTTTTTCTAATGTTTATTTATTTTTCTTTGTACACACGGCGGCACATAAAGCTGTACATTTCCAGTATAACTTGGTCTCGCTTTGTATAAATTTTCAATACAATAAGAGATCCGCGTAAACTGGTTTTGTATAGCTTGATTGGCCGTCGTGCGTACCTATTACGGTAGGTAAAAAAAAATCGCGCCTTGAACTATTTTATGTCGGGCACATTGAGTGGACCACCTTTGTAAGACGACTAAAATAGTAGTCGAAAATCGTAGTATTTTTCTCAAATAAATAAATATCTACCAGAACAGATAGCCTGATGTATCCAAAATGTATGTAATGTATGCACTGTAATCCAAAAAAGAAAATCTTAAATACAGACATCGGGCCGTTACAATTTTATAATAAAAAAAGCCAAAACATTTACCACCGTAGATATACAATGAAACTGGCTTTACACCTTACAAATTGACACAAGCAATGAATTAATAAGCACTGGCCAGATAGAAACAAATTTACGAGACACCTCGCCATTAATCGCCTCGCTTCCAATGTAGGACGAGCCTCTAGGTGCACATCGTGACCGCTTGGCCATTCGCTGTGCACAAATCGCGGGCATGTCGCGAGTAGTTTATAGTACTGCCGGCGGCATCTCACCATGCCCCTGTACATACACGCCTTCCTCCGTGGACACCATTTTCGGTATTAAGGTTACATACAGACTGATATAAAGCGTCACTTTCTTGTTATAGAGCGAAGATTTCTGCGCTGATAGCTGTGACGTGTGTGTGGTCGTCGATCGATGGTTGTACCTGAAATGGTACGATGAACGGTGCTAATAATTTGTTAGTATTCTTTGGAATCAATGGTATCTACACAGTCTCTATTTTCATTGCATAAAAGACGATGTTTTGGAGGGAGACCCGTTTTTGATCATTGTATGTTTGAACGTCCTCGTTGGTCCGAGGTTTTGGGTTCCATTCCCGGGTCGGGCGAAGTGTTATTAGGTTTTTCCATCAGGAATTTCTCAGTAGCAGCCACGGAATCGGGATTTGTGCCCTATTGATGGCAATAGACTCGCCCCCTATTACGTGGGACTTAAACATAACTGGCGAAATGTGGGTGTACTATTAGGTACACCTCTGCCTAACATTTCGGGGATGTTTGATCACGTGAAAAACGCAGTTCAAAAAAATTACACCGTCTCTGTTTTCCATTCGTTCTCGTAGAAATAAACTCTACCGTAAATAGCAATTTGAAAATTCCCCGCGTTGTGCATATTAAAACATTTCATTCCCCGTTTCAGTAGTTGCTCCGCGGGGCGTGCACAACTCCACGGGAGATCGGTTGAGTGCGCACTACAAAGGTCGAATGTGATGTGTTTTCCTTTTATTTATGTGAACCTGGTGCACTGGGCCACGTCACTAATACATGACGTTCGCACGTTCAAACTTAAACCTTGATGTTATGTGGTAGAGTTTATTTTTCAGAGGCGCGAGAAAAATATAATTGTGGGGTTGTGATTAGCTAAGTGTGATGGAAATTGCGTGTTGTGTTTATGAGTGAATGTTACCTATTAAAGGTGGTATCAATTTATGAGCTCATTTAATCTAGTGTTTATATCGTAATGAAATTAAAATAGCCTTAGTTATTAGAATTAAAAAGAAAGAAAAAGTATTCGCACAATCTTGCCCAATAAACTCTCTCACAAAACAAAAAAAAATGGTTAAATTATCAATAAATCAAAATTGTATAAAAAATAAACTTAAACTTTCCAAATTAAAAATTAAATTTCCTAAAATAACATTATCTATTTCACTTGCTAAGTGAAACTTCACAAGAATTCACATCAAACTATCATCAAGAGGAAATTCCAACAAAAACTCCTAAACAAACAAAACGAGTTAACACTTCCCATCTACCCTCGCAATATTTCTCCCATTCTCTATCTAAAAAATCCAATTTCGCATCCGTCGACAACACGTGACGCCGAAAAAACGCCGAGTCTGACGAAGCCGTCATAAAGTCCCCAAGTAATTCATAAAGTGGGAAAGTGCCATTCCTCTTTCATCCAGACGATTCGTCGCACGGCTCACGACAGAGACCTATTAATTTTTACGATCCATTTAATTCTTTAACCTGGCGGAATCAATTTATAACAGTTTTATCGCCAGAGATTTAACGTGTGTTGTAAAGCTTCTGTCGGTCTCCCGATTCAGTATTGCATTGCAAGCACGCTATTGAAAACCGAGTGAGAACTACTAATTGGATTTTCTGCTTCATTTTGTATAGATAAAATGTGTGGCCATTGTAGGGTTAGCATCTGGTATTTGCTAGTGAAAGATTGCGCTACGCAATGTTTCAATTCATTAAGGGGAAATTAATGATGAAAGCTTCTCAATATTTATTCGATTTGCATCTCAGAATGAACACAAAGTATCTACCGACTGTTTATGTTTTCAAATTGAGAGACATCAGCTGAAAATGACTCTTATAAACAAACAATAGAATGATCCTTTTGGTATACCAATACAGGCCGAAACACACCGGATCCGTACACGTAGACGTGCGCGTGCACGTGCACGTACCATGACGTTGTAATATATGGAACTTTATAGAAACATGGCACACCGTTTGCGTGACGTACACATGTGCGTAGACTATTATGTGGCACATGTACGTGCACGTGCACGTCTACGTGTACGGATCCGGTGTGTTTTGGCCTTAATGGAGCCTTGACAACAAGATTATCTTCGTGCACAACTCCTAACCTACATCATTTTAATGAAAACATTTTCGTATTATGTTTTCCTACAACAGACAAGATAAAATCCTCAGTGAACAAACACAGAGGAACTCTTAAACATTGGATGTGAACACAAGGTCAAATAACAAAGAAAAGTTACCTCATTTATGTCACAACCCCTTTCAACATCTATACGCTGATTAAATTACATACAAAGAAGAACTTGAGCGACGTTGCGACCTCAAAAGAGCCTTGAAATTTCGCAACGAGATTAAAATACAGGGAAAAACTGGGAGAAATAATAGTGCATAGTTGTAGTAAATGTTGAAAGGATAAAAATAAAATAGTTGAATGAAAATCGAGAAGAGACAAAAAGGACATTGGGTCCACTTATATGGCGGATTATATACTTTCCTAATATTAACATTATACGATAATTTATAGTCAGTTATGATGTTAACATGTACATAACTGGATCATTATAAATATAGTGAGTTGCGAATAGTTCGATTGTTGTTGTTGTAATAGTTTTCATCGTGTGGTTGTGTAGTTTAGGCTATTTTTAAGGTGAATATAAGTTTCATTATGGACGCTTGAATGATAGGAGATGGACTGGAGACTGGAATTGGATTGGTTGGAGAGAGATCTCTCTCCCTCTCCTTCAACCTTTGGCCACCCAATGCTGAGTGTAAGTCTCTTCCAAACCTCTCCACTTTTGGCGGTTTTCTGTCATGGCTATGCAGTTTCTTCCGGCCACTTTAATGAAATCGTCTGTCCACCTAGTTGTCCAAATCATAAACAACCAAATATGACTTTTATGTTATTTTAACTTGTATTTAACGACATTATATTATTATTTTATACACCGTGACTTTTAATCGTCTTACAACGGCAGGCCACTTCATGTATCCAAATGTCGTGTGTTAGTAACTCGAGTGTACAAATATTACCCCTTCCCTAAACTGGCGAAGTTCTTAATACCCTTGAGACATAACAAAATACCGCTAACCACCCAGTTATCGACGTTTCAGTAAACGCAACGATGGGCAAGCGTGCGTTCCAATCGTAAATCAATGAGACTGCAGCCGCTTTGCATACTCAGCCATTAGCACAAACCACTGCGCGCGGGCCGCTGTTTTATAAGCGGATTACTGCGGTAAATAAAAAATATAAAATAAAAGCAGAATCTGTATTTTCTTACTAAAAAGATTTATCACAAATCAGATTAAAAGGGCGAATGTCACCAACAAATCTGAACGCGATCAGTACATCTGCAGTAGGGTTTTTGTTGGCGAGTGTCCATAGTCAGATCTAAAGCTGCCATCTTGCTTTTTCAATACGAAATTGTCAGGCGGGAAAACTCAGAACTAACCTCAATGTACGCCGTTTGACATAATGATGCATTTTTTTACTTGACAAGCAGCGCCACTTAAGCTGCACACTTAACGTGGTCATACTGTACCAAAAGTGACCTCCTGATAATGTCAAAGCGCTTAAAGAACTATGGCGCACTATAACCTGGCTAGGCTGTCTGTGTTTGCGAGTTTCCATTTTTGTAAATGCACCCACGATACAGTAGAAATTTCTAGTAAGGGGCAACGTATTAAAAAAACTGCGTCGAAAGCTGTTAGCATCATCACTATGGAAATATGACAGTGACACCTCTTGAACGCGGTTCAGATATACTGATCATTTTCAGTTTCTTTGATAAAATTCTTAGCAGTCTGGCATTACCTACTTCGGAACCAATATGGTTGTGTTTATTTCAACGATTTTATGGACTATGGCGTTCGGTGGTGTAAATATTATGAAGCCATGTCATGATGGTGATTTTTAGGTCCCATTTGGATGTTGTTATTGGCATTAAATTGGAGAGACATTTTGTTGACAGTTGATGTCCTTTTTTTTTTACGGATGGGACATCATCAAATGACTTCTCCCGCTCAGGGTGGAGTGGGAGGGAGTGTCAGACTCTTACTGACTAAAACCCATCCATGTTCCTTCATTGCCCTTTGTGTTCCAGGGCCACGGTATCTCTTTCGAACAGTCCCGCAGCCCCGGTAGGCATCGGCCCTTGCGGGCCCCTTCCTGGTTGCTGACATCTCTTTGAGGCGCGCGTGGAACATGAACGCGCCGTCGATGCCTTATAGTCATTTCAGTCGTGTAGCGTGAAACTAGCTATAGTTAATAATATTGTTGTAGTAGCCGTACAGAAGAAACAGATAGACGATTAAATTTTTAATCCAAACGATTTTAATTTAAAATTCCAAGTGTAAAACATTTCGTTTTATATTTATTTAAAGTGGTAATTGCAACCATTATCATTTTTATTCACTTTAAATCGACCTCCAAATAACATTCCGGGAGGTCCATTTGAAACAAATTAAAATTTCTGTTAACCAATGATTCGAATTATACAAAAAGTAATGGTCTAAAATACTACAAATGCAATTGAAATATTCGATTCAATTTCTTTTTGAATTGAATTAAAAAACACTTACAAATTTTCGAATAATCATTGATATTAAAATAGGCAAAGTAATGTTGTAATTCTCGCACTTTGATTACATCAGAGGTAGACTTACACAAATGACCAGCTATTAGATTTACTTGGTAAACTCGAACCCCTTTCCGTGTAAGCTGGATGAAGGTTCTTGACTTAAAACCTGATAGACCCTGAAACAGGCATTTCAGCGTAGCACAAGCATAGCATAATCAGTCTATAATGTTCCCACAGTTGGGACACCAGGCCTCCTCACTATTAAAGGAAATGGGCTATAATCCACCACGCGGACCCAGTGCGGGTTGGTAGATTGACATCTAGCAACCCGCACTGGGTCCGCGTGTATACGAGTTTTTTTTTTTTTTAAACGTTGCCCCACACTAGGAATTTCTCCTGTATCATGGGTGCGTTTACAAACATTTAAATTCACATACACAAACAGCCAGACCAGGACCAGGTGTTCCAGGACATGTCGGTTTCCTCAAGATGTTTTTCTTCACTGTTTTGAGAGCAGGTGCTGAAATGAATTATTCAAAGTAATGTCTGCCTGGGTTCGAATATACGACTTACTCCTCGTAAGTCGGGGCCAACACCACTTTGCCACCGCTGCTACCTAACCAGCCTCCAAAAATCACATACACTTACACCAAACTGGCCAGTCTAGCTGATTGGATTGATGTATGAGCCTGTTACGAACAAAAATACAAAGCGACACGTTTCAACATGTGATTTTCATGTCGATCGTGTAACTCTGTAAATTGGTGTCATTCGCCCGTGACAGCTATTTTGATACAAACTAGATTTTAACAACCGTTCCGTGTTTTGTTTTGCGGGACCTTTTTTCAATGAGTTCGGTTAACATTTTTAACCATTTTTTTAAATTAAACACTGGGCAATCCTGGAATAGAATGTTCATAATTTTAAATTCGTATCTAATTATATTTTTGCTGGTTCTTATTATGCAATGTAACATCAGTAATCGTAGAAAACTCAAGCAAAAGTGTATTTATGGTACTTTTACTATGGTTACTTAGGTAGGTATAACTCTCTTGTTTGTTTAAATACTGATATCTGAGGTATTCCGCTTACTTCACCAATATGATCTCTGTGGTTTTTGGCCTCGTACAGGAATTTAGTCTAATGTATGTCTTATTTTCAAATTATTTTTTTCCTTATGTTTACTTTTACATGATACTGATATTGATACTGCTAGCCTGCTTCATCCCACTTTTACATGATTTTGTTTTATTGTTAAGTTAATACTTTTGTTTTATTCTATGCGAGACAAATAAATACATTTTCCTTGTTTCGGTCGGCTTCCAGTCTAACCGGATGCAGCTAAATACCAGTACTTTACATGGAGCGACTGCCTATCTGACCTCCACAACCCAGTTAGTTCTGGGTAATACGATACCCCTTGGTAAGACTGGTTGTCAGACATTCGGGCCACTGAATACCTGTAACGACTGTCAAAGATGTACAGCCGGGACCAACGGCTTAACGTGCTTTCCGAAGCATGGAGGAAACTCGCCATGTAATGGGCGGTCACCCATCCACGGACCAACCTAGGCAAGCGCGGCTTAACCTTAAGATCGACCCGAGCGGCTGTTATTATTTAGCCACGAGCTCCTTTCTTTATTTCTATGAAAAAAAATTTTTGTGTCGATTGACACCAAACAAAATTTTCAAACTTAAATAAGTTAATTCATGTTTGACAATTAATTAAGTTCTAAAGCAATACCTTCATCCTGCTTAAACCGGTTAGAGAAACCTAACGATACTTCGCGCGTCGCGTACAAAGATAAAACATTATACCTGCCAGATAAAAAATACGGCTTCATTTTGAGCCGTTTCCAAGATCATAGATAGCAGTGAATTAATACTGACCATTTCTCAACAGTGTCCTACAGCCTGAATGTTAAATCGAATAGAAAATTTAGAATCAGTTAGATCTTACTGCACTAGACGTGAAATATATAGGCTTAAGACGTTTGAAATCTTATACATATTTACTTGTAGATTCCAACGTAATTATTCATTGAACCTGGTCGTAGATTGGTATGTCTTCTAAGAAAATACAATTAAAGATTTCTTTGAATTTTAGATTGCTACATAAATTGCGAACTCTGGATCTCTGTTGCATTTATACCAAAGAGATTTAAAAGACTTATAGAACGGACATTGGTAATATTTTCATACAACAATTTTGATGCCGAACATTTTCGATTTTGACACACGAATGCTACCTGTCAAGTGGGCGAATGACACTAGGCAGAACGATTTGTTACTAAGTAGTAACAAGTATTGGATTATATTTTTTTTCGTTTTGTCCCGTCTATCGCTCGTTAATATTTGAATGTCTTTGATATTGATATATACGCCTTTTAAAATCTATGAAAGAGGACTTAGCAAATATTTTCGCCTGCGTTTGTTCAACTTGACGTAAATCACGCATAGGCATAGCATAATCATCCTATAACGTTACCACTGCTGGGACAAATGACTCCTCTGTTTGAGAGAGAGTGAGCTGTAATTCACCACGCGGGTCCTGCACGAGTTTGTAAAGCATGCATACTTTCTTTGTCTTTCTTTCTTTCTTCTTATGCATCTTCTTCTTAATGTTTGTTATGCGTTGTATGTTTATTGTTTATTTAATTTTTTTCTAAGTTTTTATGCACGTCATGTCCCTGGGTGGACCAGACAAAAAATATGAAAAGAAATATGTTTTTGTGTCTTTCTTTCTTTACATTGGGTGTAAAAATGCCCTTAACGAAGCCGAAAAGATTTCGTATTCTTTTATATAATTTTTTTTTGTTCTGGAACATACCTAGTTACGAAGATATTGGGGTCAAAGTTCCAACTTTGACCCTCAATGTCTCCGTTTTTTTTAATACATTTTTTATGTTATAACTTTACTTTAAATAACTCCTTGACTCCCGTACTTTTGAATCCATCCATCAGTACAACGTGTTGAGTGTGTTACATTGATTCTTACCGCAAAACGTGATTTTCACCCCAAAAAATAATTCTGAAATTCCAAAATTCCAGCAATATTTTTTTCATAGAGTTACTTAATTTGATGTACAGAATGCTTGGTTGACGGCTTCTTGAACACGCTTCCGTTGACACCTTGTATAGTAACTGTAGACAACCAATTAAAGTCCTCATTAAATCCAAAACACCAAAACAATTTACGCACCGAAATCAACGTCATTAACAGAAACACTTACCTACTTGTTCATCAAATAAAGCAACCCCATAACACGCGCACTAATCAAAACTGATCGCTTGAATCAGCGAGTTTGCAGTGCATGCATTGAAATCATAAATCAATTGGATAGCCTATTACTTTGTGTGTTCAGCCATTAGCTAGCTTCCATGTCGATGTAAGTGCAGCCCCTAACTTGGAAACTGTCGATATTGTAAACTAAGCCGGGATAGTGCTGCGAAATTGAGCGTTGCAATTAGTTATTATTTGAAGCATGGTGATTATTACTCGAAGCGAAGACAAAACTCGGTAAAATAACAATAATCTCATTTTTTTGTCGCATTTATTAGGATTCGTCTTCTAATTAGTATTCGTTCGTATATTATATGTTACGGCTAAAAGCCGAAGTAAGGTTACACCTAGTTCTAGCCGGCTAAGAAAGGTTACACCTAGTTCTAGCCGGCTATACCTAGGTGCTATACCTAGGTGCGGACGAATAAACAGAAAAAGATTATTTCTACTTCTGCATTTAGAATGGGAAAAAAACATAACATTACATCACGCCTGTAATCCCAGAATGATTAGGTAGAGGAGTACCTGATTACAACACCCACATTTCGCCGGTAATAGGGGGCGAGCCTATTGCCATCAACCGGGCACAAATTCAGACTCCCTGGCTGCTACTGAGAAATTCCTGATAGAAAAACCCAATAACACTTTGCCCGACCTGGGAATCGTAGCCAGAACCTCTTGCTCAGCAGTCGCGCTTGCTACCAACGAGGCCAACGAGGCTCTTGTATTCGACAAGAAAATAATATCCCTCCACATCGCTATTCCTCCTATGACATTTTTATGAGCAATGAGCTATAAGCAGAATTGTTATGCCTTCATTATAGACTGCTTATACTTCTTTACTTGACTGCAAATGATATGTAAAGTAGGAGCCCATTATTTTGTATTAGGGTAATTGAGATGAGTTGTTACTTTGTTAGAATATTCAAGCTAAAACTGCGGTGCATTTTTCTAACATAAATAATGTTCTTTAATAAATATAAGCGTGTTTAATGGCTAATTTAAAGTTAGTTGTAAACATTAAGGTGATTTGTAGCTATAATAATTACATTATAAACTTGGTAATACACCCAAACAAAAACTATTTAACATCAATATCACTTTTGAAAAAATATAAATAATTTCGATTTTTAATTTAGTATACGGGGTGGAAGTTAGTAGCCTACATCATTCTGAGCCGGACATAGAAATTTTTCATCGATTATTAAAAAAAACAGCTGTTTCCTACACAAGTGCAATAAGATTACACACAAGTGAAAACAAAAAGTAGGTTTAATGGCCTGGGCGTTTTCTACTAGTTAACCTTGGGGTGATGCAGAGACAAAATACCACATAAAAACCTACTCTTATTTTTCAATATAAAGATTTCTACCAAATTGCTCCAACCCCTTAAAAATATCCACACAGACTTTATCCAACAGTTCTATCCAACTTCCTTTGTTCAAAGTAAAGTATGAAAAGTCACAAAGGTCCCTCACTGTACACACATACAACTTATGACTGATGGCGGAAAATCAATTTCCATCGACCCCTGACGTCCCCGACGACTCACTTACCACGCACCCTCCCCTTCGACTGATCTAGCTGTTTTTCACCTTCGTTACACACGTCAAAATAAACAAAAAATGATGAATAGACTGGCTAAGGAAATCGCCTAATGTGTATTTTAATGATTCGTGGTAAGGGTCGTGTAATAGATGTTGGTTTCTTTTGAGGGGTTCTTTGCTAAATGGTATTGAAGATCAGTTGATGGTTACTTCTTGCTATTCGATCAGGTTCATTGGAAGACATTCGTCATAAAAAAACAAAGGAATGCATGACCAGCTAATTACATAATGATCCTAACTAATTTATACATTTTCATTTGTTTGTTTGTCGCTCTTTCACGCCTAATTGGATTTGGATGAAATGTCGCTCCGGGATAGATTTATTTATTTATTTTACTATTTATGTACACACAGTAGACAAGATAGGAAAATAACATTATAATAATTATATGAGTACATAGGTACTGCTTATTTCTTAAGAAATTTCTGCCAGCAGACCTGCAAAAGGAGAAATGAAAAAGAAATGTAGACAATAGTCTGTGAGAAAAGGAAGAGAATAATGAGTTTATGAGGCTTACCTAACCAAGTATATCCAAGTGTATCTTATCCTAGCTAAGATATTTTTAATCCCTATAGTACGTTGGCGTCGGATAGTTTTCGACTGACGGTATTTTACTTTTTGCTGGGGAAAGCAAAACGTAATATACTTATTTAAAAAAAGGAAAAAATTGATTGTGCATCGAGCACAACTTCGTGTCATTGCGTCATGACGCTTCAGTTAGTCTCGTTGCTAAAGGAACACGACAGTCGCCCGGACAGTCGGATGTCCGAAAGCTTGACAGTCCCCAACCTCAATAGAATTGGTAAAAGCCTTAGCGAGAGGAAATCTCCTAATGTGTTCCACCATGTCATGGTAGGGTCGCAAAATTAAAGTGCGTGACTTTTTATTACGATTTAATCGTCTATAAAATTCTCTTGGTTACAATCACTTCACTAGGGTTAGTCAAAGACTGGTTAATAACCCAACAATAACTTTTAATCGTTCAACGGTTATCGCTGTTTTGTTACGACTATATGATTGTAATCGCTATTTCGTGGGGAAATGTTGTCAACGAAGTAAACTTTCATAGATTTATGTAAATAAATGCGATGAGGAATGTTGTGTTACTTCGTATTCCGTCGAGTTCCTTTAGTGGTGGTTGGCACGATAGTTTTATAAACTAGTAAAATGCACATATGAGGTGTTGACTGTCTAAAGAAACAAAGTTAGACTTCGCATGTTCGATGATAGTTTATGTCGCCTACATGTTTGTGAACGACAATTCGTCGTCGAAGTTCTAACACCACGTAAGTCAAAAATAGCAACTTTACAGGAGAGTGAAAAAACTAGATAATTATACCTAGATAATGGCAAATTAGACAGAGACGTTGCTTATTTCTGATTGGCTGACACAACGCATCTCCCGATTCTCTAGCAAGCGGCATCAAAATTTCAAAATCACCAAAAATTTACTTACGTGGTGTTAGAACTTCAACGATGAATTGCGTATCATTCGATGACCTAACCGGATATGCCCCTTATTTGCCTGGTGCAAATCAAATTGTGATAGAGTACCGTAAGAAGTAGTAAGTATGTAGGTATCCGAATGGCCGTCAATACACTAAGCTCTTACGACCCAAGCTCGAGTGTATCTATTAAAACTTTAGTTTTTAAGCATAGTCAGATAAAAAATGTTGCTTTGTGTTTATTGAACAAAAACAGAACGGTAAGTTCCACTGACGCATCACTTCACTCACGTCGTAGATAATGTGCAAATGATACGTAGTGCCGACCTGTCCGAGCTCAGTGTGGGGGAAGCTTCGCACTTCGCGTGACTCCCCTTCGCTTCCGGGGTGAGTCGGCGTGCAACACTGACGTTATAAAACTGTATATATTTTAATACTGATCAAAGTAAATCTATGCGTTTGTTGACTTCATTTTGTGGTGAAAAAATCTTCATTTGTATTTGATTTTATTTGTTTACGCATTTAGATATTTGTCCGGTTAGAAAGAGCTTCATGTGTATACATACATACATCAACTCAGGCTTTTTTTAAGGGTATGAAGAAACCACAAAAGGCCACCTGCTACGATCCTTTTTTTTTCGGATGGGAAATCATCAAATGACTCCCCCCCCCCCGCTCTGGGCGGACTGAAAGGGAGTGCCAGACTTTTACTGACTAAAACCCATCCATGTTCCTTCTTTGCCCTTTGTGTTCCAGGGTCGCGGTATCTCTTTCGAACAGTCCCGCAGCATGCTACGACCCTTAAATACTCCTTTTACCGTCCACGTTCGTGGAGTACTACGCACCTGACCTTTCTGAAGAATAAGGTCAGCTTTCAGTCCACACAATAAAAGCGAAAAACACTTTATTCACATTGTTTCGGTTTGGACGACACGACTCGACACCGCTTCGAACATTTCGCTTCCAGTTCATGACCGGCTCAAGTCGATAGTGTGGACATTCCCTTAGGCAGCAGCAATGATTATTAAGGGCTATTCATTTGTTTATAAACAATCGAAGTTCAACCACTTATTTTAAAAGTGGAATGATGTTGGCATGGCTCCACAAAGGTTGACACACTGATACAATTGAATACCCTGTCCGTATCTATTTTCCATTACCGTCGCAATTTACAAAACCCCAAACAGGATTAAACGACAACGTACAAAAAAATACCAAAGACGAAAAACTACAAACAACTACACGCCCATTGAAATGTTTATCCGTTAACAAAGCATCGCGCATTCCCTGCCCGTTGCCGCCATTTGTCGTCCTAAGTTTGACACGAAACTTGCTCGTCGAAGGGAAAGGAGAGAAAAAAGTAAATATTTCACGGCCCTACTGCACCCTTGTTGGTGGAATCACGCGTCGCTTGCGCGTGTTTTCACGAAGATGGATCATTGGTACGCGCGACAAGTTCAGGTGGAGACGGGCGGTTCAAACGCTGCGTTTTGAACGCCGACTCGGTTTTGAATAACGTAAGAAAGAAAAATAAGCAATACATCAGCGGTTCGGACGCTGCGTTTGGAAAATTATAATACAATCGTTTATTTATTAAAAAAAAGGGCACATTTAAAATAAAATATCTTAACAATTTAAACAGAGCACAGTTGCCTATCTACCTGAACTAGGTTGAACCTGTGTTTCAGGCTAGTATAGACACACTTTATTTAATATATCCATTAAATTATATAGAGGTACCTACATTAATTACGGCTATGGGCTAAATAATGTGTGCATCGTTAATCTGTGTATGTGTTACGGCTAAAAGCCGAAGTAAGGTTACAACTAGTTGTAGTTAGCTATACCTAGGTGCGGCCGCCCAAGTAGCACAGAAGCGCTGAATAGTAGCTGAATCACTGTTCACAATGAAATCTTCAGCTGAATAAACCTGCTGAATAAGAGCGTTAGAGGCGCCTACTCAGCTGATATAACTCTGATTTGGGCACAAATTAATCAGCTGTTAGCTGAATAATGTAGCTGGTTGCACTATATCAGCGTTATTCGAGCATTTTTAAAGGTAACAGTCGCCTCAAGAGCTGAATAATGACTGATTATCAGGATATGTGTTACCTTTTATACACCACAAGGGCTGAATAATAGAGTACTTGTTACCTATTTTTTAGCACAAAATACACTCCAGGATATTAGTAACTTTTTTATGGAGCTGACAATTCACAAGTGACAAAATTCTGAATAATTTTCACCCTACTACTTAATATTATTTTGATATGTTTTGTGTGAACCATTTTGTAAAGTGTTTGTGGGAAATAGGCAAATGTTTATCGGTAAGGTAAACTTTGTATTTCCTCCATGTGCATGAAATTCGAATGGGAAAGAGAGTTTATTGTCGAATACTATATAATTATAGACGAATATTTTAACGCGCTCTCAAAATATCACTGTTTACTTGAAAATTATAGTATAAATAGGTTGATGATATTATTATAAAAAAATAAGTCTTTTTATTTTTCCTTTGTAATTTGACAATAAGCTGTTTACGTATAAAATCATTACATTTTCTATTCAAATTCTGTTGTTATTTTCGTTGACTAAACAAAAACAAATTGTTATTATATTGTATACATAGGTTAGAATCTAAAAATGGCAGACAAGCAATGTGTACCGTATTAACCACAATCAAACGGCATGAGCTGTTTAAGTGTCCACTCGTGGTACATGAATCAGTAACGAGCTGTTACGAGTGGTTCTTGTGTTACACAAGTCAGCTACAGATTCATGTAAAGCTTGATAGTGGGTAACATGTACGCAAATAACTGTAGGTAATCATCAGTGAACCGATAAACTCTGCAGGAATTTTAGGGATCCGCGGATTAAGCCTCATAATCATCATCCTATATTTTTTGGATTAGTGTATGTTAATCATATACCTAGGAAGTATCAAAGTTTTCTCGACCAAAGTAGACATAATTAGGTAAAACTTTTTAAAAGCTCAGGCTTTTAAACAGTGTGGTCATTGTGAAATGAAAAACTTAGGTAAGGTACCTAAGTACCTACAGTATGCGCGCGATCTAAGTGCAGTCAGAGTATGAGTCTATGGCGAACATTACACCATAAGTTTTGCTGTCAGTTTTGCCACAGACAAAATTTTGATTGACGAAAAACCTACCGTCTAATGCAATGATTGACGAAAATTGTAGGCGATAAAATTCCGTCATTCAACCATCATTCATGATTGATGGAAATGATTGACGCTTGCATTAGTGATGGGTAGCTATAGCCATAACTAGCTAAATAACGGCTATTAACAAAATAGCCACGGTTACGATATCCGTCAACACTATAACTAGCTATTGGCTACTGGCTAGCTAGAATACGGCATAGCGGATAGTAGCCACAGAGTATAATATAACTACTTCGTTTTGCAGCCGTCCCGGTTTTCGGTAGCCGGCTAGCCGGAGTAGCCGAGTAGCCGATAGCTGATTTAACTGTGTGCACTGTTGATTTCCGTTTTCTTACAATAATAATACGTACGACCTACGAGGGGTAGTCATTTCTTTTCAAAAGATTATAAAATAAAATAAAAAGTAAATGAAAAACGAAATCAAGACATTACCTAACTTACGTTGCCGCGGCGAGGATCGAACTTGAATCGCAGGACAGTTGATCGTTATTCATTCAATTCCCTAGTTCACCTAGCTACGCCGCTGCCCCGCTAGCGAGCGCTAGTCGTTATTGTTCAATAGCCAAGTAGCCAAAATAGCTGGCTAGCTAGCTGGCTATTCCACCACAAATAACCGGCTAGCTAAGCTATTGGAATTTCGGCTAGTTACCCATCTCTAGCTTGCATGACCGTGTAATGTTCGCCTGTGAGGTGAGGCGCGGGAGCACCCCCCCTCCTCGCCTTTGACACACCTCGCCTCGCTATTCTATCAGTTGACGTGCGACGGACCGCAGTCGGGTGTGTATCGCGGATTGGACTTATTTTTACTTTCATTCGTGCACAGACGTATTATTTCAATCGTAAACTAATTACAGTTGGTACATCTTATTTAGTTTTATGCATGGAGCGTTGGGATGGGATAGTCTATACACAGTAGATAGGTAAAAAAGAAATTACGTACATTATACCTATTTAATTGTCAATTGTTTTTCTTTTCAGAATTTTTGTGTTTTCATTTGGACGTGATATTTTCTTATGTGGAAAGGATGTAAATAATAAATAAAAGTACAAAATACTCAGTACCTCAAGTATTTTATTTTCTTACATTGTATGTATTAATGGAATAAAATACTTAAATGTACCTAATGCTATTATATGATCCAATTGGTGATTGAAATAAAGGAATTAAATTGAATTGAAATGGCCTGAAGCAAGGATTCTCGAAAACGTTGCAAAGTATAGGCCAAAACTCTTTTTTGGAACTTTTGAAGATTGGTAAACCATCCATGTTTATATTCAACGAAATTGTTTCTGGAGCTTCTTCCCAACAAAGCAATATTTTTTGCAAAGGTATTATTATTCCATTGTGCCAGTATTCACCTCCATCGATAATTTTTAAGGTGATTTGTCTGGGTGTACCTAAAATAGTCCTGGGGTCATAAGGTAATGTGTTTGGAATAAATTCATTGATAATTTTTGACAGATCTCTTAAAGCTGTGTGTGCAATATTTTTTTCAATGGCCCATTTTCTTATATTTTCTCGAAATTTTTCTTTTTTATCATAATTACTACATACACTGTCACTGTCTGAACTTGCAGAAAAGTTAGATCTATCTGCCCATCTATATTCATTGTCATTACTGCACAATACGTTACCACTATCTTTTACCATTCGCTGTATACTTGAAGAGTTTTGTCCATCTAAATCTGCACATGCTTTTACACCAACATTTTCGAATACGGAACCCTCCCGTTCTAAAATTTCATTCACACTTGGACCATTATTTACAAAACGTGTAGCCTGTTCAATGATCACTGTATCATCTGTATTTCTGTTCAGAATCCTCAAATATTCTACATGAATTTTTCGGCGTATTCCGCCAGTCCTTTTTCTATATTTCCACATATCACAATATCTTAAACGACGCGATTAGCTACTTACCTACGAAGCGCTGAATAAAGAAGTCTTCAAGGTCTTATTTAACGGCACTAGTAGATTAATTGTCAACGATAGTACAAGTATTCAGCTCTCACTGAGATTATGGATAACATGTGAGCTAATATAGAGCAGTTTGCTTTAACTTAGCATCATATAATGTTCACCCATAGTAATCATGTATCCTTTATAAGAGCTATTATACGATTGCGTGTAACAAGCTGATTAACATTACACAATTTCCACTGTGTGCAGCAAAAGGCATTATATCTTTGTTATTTGAAGCCACAGAATAACTGATTACATTATAGTAGCTCACGTGATCTTTCTTAAAATGCAAGTGGTCTAAGGGTACAGTTGTGGTCTTCAATTCAGAATATAGCTTAGTTAAAGTCCACAAAAATCCTTTAAATTGCTTAAAGCTGTATTATACTGAACTTGTTACCTATATTAACGCTGCAAGCGTTACAGTGTGGTCTCCGTGACGCATAATAACGTTCTTATTCAGGTGAAAGCTCACTTTTCACTTATTGCAGGTCGAGTGTACTGTTTGCCAAACTTCTTGGCAGTATATGATTAGGTATAAATGAGACAAAAGATGTAGTATAGTCTGGTTATAATTATCCAAAGGTGCATCTTATATACTAACGACTTCGTGACGATAACAGACAGTAGAAACATTTAATAGATATTGAACGTGCGATAAAGAACATAAGATTGCGATGTAGATTGTAGATACAGCACAAAGATATTGTACTGTAACAGTACACCCCCCTTTAAAAGAAAAAAAAAAAAAAAAAAAATATTATGGTAATAGTGTTTATAATATAAATTTGATCTAGACCTTACTAGTCATTTGCTGATGTATATAAATAATAATGCTACTGTACGCGGCGGAATTTGATGACGCCTGTTGTGGTGTTATTTGCTGACGTCTGTAATTTTGACTTAGCTGTTGCACGAGTGTTTATTATTTTTTTCCGTTAAACTCTTCGTTCTTCTGTCCAGTGTTTTCATTATGCCGTAAATTAGGATCGCACCGATTGTTAAAATAATCTGTCCCATTGCAACATTTCTTGTCCACCGTAAGTCCTCCTGGATCAGGTTGCGGAGTTTGTCCGCTTCGTTTTGATTGAGGCAACTGTCCGTATTGTATGTTATCTGGTCCTTAGAACTTTGATTTCCCATTTTAGATGTCTTGTTGTTACGAGTAGTTGTGAATTAATGGTATATGTTAAGATCTATGTTAATATATATACGAATAACTTGCTTCTATCAGCGATTTTTATAGACGTACTACTGGCTTTACTTTACGTCCCGATCGTGTAGTGTACGTGTGTGAATGTCTGTCGTAATCCTTTGAATCTGGCACGTAGTTTGATTCGTCATTGATCATGAATGCTGGTTTCAATCTATCAATTGATATCACTGTCTCTTTATCCCTAATTCTAATGCAAAATGTTTTATCTGTTTTACTAATTACTGGGTAGGGTCCCTCATACGGCGGTGTCAGGGCTTTCTTCATTCTATCACACCGAACAAATACGTGTGAGCATTCTTTGAGTTCGGGATGCACAAATATAGCTTGGTTATGGTTTTTTCTTTTCGGAATTGATGTCATTTGTGTGATGTCCTTTTGAATTTGTTTTACAAATTCTTCGTACGTTGATAACTGTGCTGCTGATGACTCAAAAAATCCTCCAGGGAGTCGTATTGGCGTTCCATATGTCATCTCTGCTGAACTATAACCTGTGTCTTCTCGCAAGCTACTCCGCAACCCGAGTAAAACTGTTGGGATTTCTTTTAACCAATTTTCGTTGGATTCTCTTGTCATTAACGCTACCTTTAAAGTTCTATGAAATCTCTCTATCATTCCATTGGATTGCGGATGATAAGGTGTTGTCCTAATTTTATGTATTCCCAAAAATTGTGAGAGTGACTCAAATATTCTTGATTCAAACTGTCGGCCTTGATCCGTAGTAATGCGCAATGGACATCCAAAACGAGTAATCCATCCTTCAAAAAGTGTCTTGGCTACTGTTTCTGAAGTTATATCTTCTACCGGAAATATTTCGGGCCATGACGTACAACGATCTATGATTGTGATTAAATATCTCTTCCCTTGTGAAATCGGAAGTGGTCCGACGATGTCAATATGTAAATGTTCAAAACGTTGCGCTGTCATAAATGTACCAGGAGGTGATATCGTATGTCGTTGTATTTTTGATTTTTGGCAGGCTATACATGATCTACACCAATTATTGATATCTTTGTTCATATACGGCCATAAATACCTTTGGGTTATCATTTTTCTCGTAGTTCTTTTTCCTGGATGGCTCATACCATGAATGGTATCGAAAATTTG
The DNA here is from genome assembly GCA_905220335.1 of Noctua pronuba. Classification (NCBI taxonomy): domain Eukaryota; kingdom Metazoa; phylum Arthropoda; class Insecta; order Lepidoptera; family Noctuidae; genus Noctua; species Noctua pronuba. The sequence goes on from LR999902.1 coordinate 12,994,597, forward strand.
TTTGCGAAAATGCTTTGGTAAGTAGGGGCGGCTTTTTCCAGTAGACGTGTCGCAGGTGATGTTTATTGTGGAACCCGGAAGCGTAATGTTTTTGAATTTAATTGTTTCGTCACTGATTTTTCCTCTCCCGAGGACTCGCATTTGACGTAATAACTGCGAAGGTTTTTGATCACCGAGTTCTGTCTCTGATATTAATTTTTGAAACTGTCGCTGTTCTGTTTCTTCGTAACAATCAATTAAACGTTCCTTGATGTTTTTGTATTTATCTGTAGTCGGTGGTGAAGTGATTAGGTCACTAACCTGTAGTATTTCTTCCTTGGATAACTTTGCTATTACTGTACAGTATTTGTATTCGTCTCCTTGCTTCTGTGGTGCTAATATGGCTTCTAGTTGCGTGAACCATAATCTTGGTTGGTCTTTCCAAAATTCCGGAATGCGGGATAAAACCGAGGTGCCAGCAGCTACTTCAAGTGTTCCTTGCTGATTTATGTTCGCCTTGCACGGTGATTGTGCCATGTTTCTTGCTGCGTATTCGTTCGTCGGGGTCACCAATTTGCCAAACTTCTTGGCAGTATATGATTAGGTATAAATGAGACAAAAGATGTAGTATAGTCTGGTTATAATTATCCAAAGGTGCATCTTATATACTAACGACTTCGTGACGATAACAGACAGTAGAAACATTTAATAGATATTGAACGTGCGATAAAGAACATAAGATTGCGATGTAGATTGTAGATACAGCACAAAGATATTGTACTGTAACATACTGTAATAACTCTTCATAAGTGCTAAAGTTACCGATGTTACCTCTTGTGACATCTTATAATGCAGTTTTGTGCTACTTGGGCGGTAACAGTTTGTTATAATGCAACTAATTTGGATGTACTCGCTCGGCTCGCGCGCGTTTGGTCACAGTTCCAACCTAACCTAACCTAATCCATTTGGTTGGTGTGTCCTAGGAAAAAGGAAAGATACCGGCAGCACCTAGGTATAGCCGGCTAGAACTAGGTGTAACCTTACTTCGGCTTTTAGCCGTAACATATGTACCAAAATAAAATAATTGTTATACGTTAAAGAGAAAATACAGGAGTATGTTATTCGTCTAATAAATTGTTAGTTTGAGAGGCAAACATTTCATATGATATCAGTAGATCTATCAGGTAGGACTCATTGACTGTGAAACAATTTATTCCTCTTTTTGCATTAAACAAAAAAAGGGAAACCACTTCAACCGCAGCGTAAACAATACTATAAATCAACACGTAACCAATAAATAATCGTATTGTAGATCAATAATACAGCGAGAGAGATTTGTATACAGTATTCACATAGCAAAGCCGTAACGCACTAGTAAATAATAATAAATTTTGTTTTTAGTTTATTGCTGTTAGTAACCGAGGCCTATAATTGGTTTCATAAACTATGTAGTTTATGAAACCATTTATAGGCCTGGTTATTTGATAAATGTTTTAAACATACTCGTAGTTAATACTCAGCGAATTAATGTCGCGAAAAATGTAAATCCCAACACCATTTCCACTAGTGAATTTGAATGGAATGTGTGAATTTATCAGTAAAAAAGAAAAAACGTGGCATTTTTTCCCGTGTCATCATCATCAGCCTAAGCTTTTCACGATTCCGTTTTTTACTTCCTATGCAGAATTTTGAATGTTGAAATCAGTTTTTAGCAACTTCTGAATATTCCATGAAAATACAAAAATACTTACAAATTCATGATAAAGTGTTGGCTTGAAAGACTTGAGACTCAATTATTATAAACCTATCAAATCTTAACTTGAACTGAAGACTTCTAATAATTCTTGCTCTTTGCGTATCGATGAAAGTCAAATTGTTTTAGACCAGTATATAGCCACCTGCACAGCTCTAACATTGTCAAATATCACATAAGTCATCCAACAAAATATCCAATTCCCAGCGTTTGAACCGCCCGTCTACGATCCCGAGCTCCCTCGAAGATGGATCATCGAGACGGCGGGGGGCGAGCGATCGCGATAAACCGACGCGATATGGAAAACTGCGGAATGTGAGCACCGAGCACCTAGACACCTCACGAATGCAACTACTCACACGTATGGTTTGTGTTGGTCGCGTTGAATGTTCACACCTTTGTGTGTTTAGTTTCATTTTGTTTGGGTACTTTTTTTTTGTCATTTGTATATCTTTGACAGTCGTTACAGGTAGACAGTGCCCCGAAAGTCTGACAACCAGTCTTATCATATCGTATTACCCAGTGCTAACTGGGTTGTGGAGGTCAGATAGGCAGTTGCTCTATATAAAATAGCAGTATTCAGCTGTATCCGGTTAGACTAGAAACCGACCCCAACTTAGTTGGGAAAAGGCTAGGCAGATGATGATAAATATATTTTTAGCTAAAAGTTTTTATCAATGGATTGTTTTCGTTGATGAAAAAACATTTATGTGCTCATCACAACGCTTTCCACACGGTCGATGAAAGCAGTACGTCCAACGTCGTTAGCCCTGACAGGTCTAGCTAGACAAGCGGCAATTACTTTCAAAGTGATTTATAGACTTTTCCATCAACATGATCACCGATAGAATGTTATTTTGTCTATGCTCTAAGGATGCTACTTACTTGCCGCACTCCGTTACGGAAAACACTCTGCTATCTAATATAAGGTCTAACTTTTTAAACACGAAATATTTCAAGAGTAACTTCTATAGGTCGTAAAGTCACCATAGCAACAATTTTTTTTTTTTATCTAAGTGTATTTTTATAAAAAATAAATTAATTAAAATTACTTGACCCACAAAATAAATACTGGCTAAAGGTTTAAAAAGTAAAAAAAGTTTAAAAAAGTAAAAGTAAGTAAGTTTAAAGTTTGTAAAGGTTTTATGCAAAATGTCGCAATAATATTTAGAACTATAATAATTTCGTAAAAATAAAAACATTCAGAAAAAATATTTTTTTTCGTTGCTATGGCGACTTTATGACTAGTAGAAGTTACTCTTGAAATATTTCGTGTTTAAAAAGTTAGACCCTATATAGGTCCCGTTACGTAAATAGAACGCTGACCGCTAAAATAAAATTTCTCATTTTTTTTATTCCAGCCATTTCCAAAGTACTAAGTAGCTAATAAAGTTCCTATCACGATTCTACAATGAAACAATTATACTTATTTTATAAAACAATAGCTTAGGACTTTAGGATGCGTCTGCATAACTTGCGCAAACACATCCTCTCCGCTGTCGCTCAGCGTTCTTTTTACGTGACGGGACTTATACAAGTCGTTTAAATAGGTAGTAAGTAACAAATCCGTTTACTAAAATGTACAAACTCAACTAAATGATTGGAAGAACTCATTTTTTGCCATAATTATTAAAAAAGAAACCCTTAGACAATACCAAAATTGATTAAGTTAAGAAAAAACTTAAAATAGAATCTAAGTTCCTGAAAATAGAACTAATCGTATTTATTCATCATAAAGTCTCGAAAATTCTCGAAAGTCTCGAAAATTCTTCTTCAAAACATGAAAACAACATCAAAGAAAAGTATACTTACTTTAAAATTTCAAGTAAACCAAGTTACAAACCAAGGTTCACTGCGGGACTAAGTAAAGAGACTTGTTAACATAACTCAACAATCTAGGCCGCCTGTCCGGACGTAAAACAAAGAAATAATAGCCTATTAAAGTTTGTGGTTTTATTCCTAAGAATTCTAGTACCTAGGGAGTGTAAAAATGTACTTAGGTTCTACTTTATAACTTGTTTGTTGTTGTCGTAACAATTATGTGTGCGATGGGCCGCACGTCACTCGTAATAAAACTTGTAACAGCTGCTGGCCTTTTTATTCTTTTGAAACTCCCTACAATAGGCCAAAAAAGGCTAACTCAACGTGAAAGTGTTAACGCTAACGTGCGCTCTATTGTACATAAGTCAGACTCTAGCTATTGATTCTTGCATTTGTGTCTATTTTCCAGGAGTGTTCTGCATATAACATAACATCAATCCCCGAAGGGTAAGGCAGATGTGTACCTTCTGGCCGTTACGTGCACCCACATTTTGCCAGTTTTGTTTAAGGGGGCGAGCCTATTGCCATAAACTGGGCAAAAATTCAAACTTCGTGGCTGCTACTAAGAAATTCCTGATGGAAAAAACCAATTACAGTTTGCCTGACTTGGGAATCGAACCCAGGACCTCACGCTCAGCAGTCTGCTTTCCGACATATCATCATTACTTCTGTGCAAGTTTGACAGTAGTGACAAATTACCCACCAGACTAGACTACAGACAGACAGTAGTTAGGCTATTAGGCTTCCTAAGTCCAAAAGTTTTGACACACTCTATTTTCCATTAAAACTTTCAAAGCCAGTTCAATCCTGTATTACAAGAATCAAGAAAAATACTTCCAAATATATTTTTTCAAATATAAACAACAGTTGAACTTAAGTGCCAAGTTTGTGTCAGACTGTCAGTCACATGCGTTTTCTATGCCACCATACTTGTGCAGTAAGGCTTAACCAAATATTAACATTTACTTTTAGCATTTTCTTTTCCCCTCTGCCTTTGTAACGCCCCTCGTTTAGTATGTGGCAAGGAAGTTTGTATAGTATCCGAAAATATCCGTAAAAATGTGTCAAAAAATCTTATTTAAATGGTAAAATAACATTAACTAATTATGTTGTTTTATTTTAAAATATGGTTTCCTGTATGTAATTAAAAAATAACTGTTTAAAAAAAATCTGTTACAATATTTGATCCATAATACTAACTAACAAATATAATATATCTATATTAAAAAACTTATTTTTTTACATACGGAATTTTGTACATGGAAGTCTGACAGCAAAAACATCAACCGGAAACCATATCCGCGGCAAAGATACCGCGCGGATAAAATTTTCAATAACGCGGCACGTCCCTGCGTTCGAACAAAGTTCCAAAATGGCGCTGCTGTACCAAAAGAACACACACTTAAAATGGCATTATCTTCTTATTTTTATATTAAACTTGAACTGGGAGGAAGTCTTGTAATCGCCTTAAGCTTTTCATCATTCAGAGACAGCTGACGCCCCTGCGACATGTTCTCCGGATTTTTTGCCCAAGTTCCTTTAAATTTTATTGCGTTATTGTTTAGAAGTCTCATAAAGTCTTTTTAGGCAAGTTTCATCTGATTTAGGGCCAATTTTTCAATTATTAGATGACTTTTACCTGAAAGTAAAAGTGATATTTTAACAGAATGTCCATACAAAATCTGTCAAAATGACAAACTTATTCGTAGAGTAGAAGTTAACTGGCGATTGAAAAATTAGCCCTTGGTCAAGTACTGAAAAGTGATTGAGTATTTTAAGTAGGCATTTATATATTTATGTTCACCGACGGATTTCTATGGGCTGATTATGATTAAATGTTACTATTGTAAGATTTTAGATAGGAATTTGAAAATAAAATGATAAAGATTTGCAGTTAAATGTTATACACAGCTAAAGCGCCTATAAGGCATAAGGTCTTAACTTAGGAATATGAGACTTTGAAGATGAAAAGCGGTAGATAAACTCGGAGAGGAAATTGATCGCACATGAGATCTAAATACCGTACTGCCACACACAATATGTCTTATTAAAGATTGTTGTCTGAACAGATCATCATCTGCCTAGCCTTTTCCCAACTAATTTAGGGTCAGCTTCCAGTCTAACCGGATGCAGCTGAATACCAGTATTTTACATGGAGCGACTGCCTATCTGACCTCCACAACCCAATTAGTACTGGGTAATACGATACCCCTTGGTAAGACTGGTTGTAGACTTTTTGGGCCAATGACTACCTAACGACTGCCAAAGATCTACAAATGACACCCGGGACCAACGGCTTAACGTGCTTTCCGAGGCACGGAGGAAACTAGGTATGTAATGGGTGGTCACCCATCCACAGACCAACCTAGGCAAGCACGGCTTAACCTAAAGATCGACCCGAGCGGCTGTTATTATTAAGCTACGAGCTCCTCTGTTGTCTGAACAGATATACAAAACATAACAAAGACAAAAGTTTTTCGTATATAAATCCATTATAACTTCACTATAAGACCTAAATAAAATTACAGCATACCCGAATGATCCCATTCGATTCTCAACTATCGATATTATAGCTTTACCCTTTTACTATCGAATAAAGCTTTCATCTTTCGGACATTCGGTACGGCCATTTCGCATAATGATATTGGCCACTCTTTTACATACTCTGCGCATTCGCTCTTTATTACTGTTTGAGAAATTCAATTCAGAGTTGAAATTTAATCAAATAGTGAAAGAAATGTTTTAACTGCTGGTCGTTCGCCATGTTGTTTCGTTAAAAAATGTCGAGTGAATTGTAGTTGCTAAATTAAAATTCATTTCCTGCTGCAGTATACTGTTATAGTGAGTTTTTTGCGCAAATGAATATAGCACAAGGTTTTTTAGCTTTCAGAGTTGTTATATCAGACTTGCTCTCATGTTTTATTTTGAGAATAGTTCTGATTTAATTTGAACTACTTTATTAATAACTACAGTACACTCAGCGACACATTAAGCTATACATGTCCAGTCTAACCTGACCGCAATACTGCTTCCCGTATAATGAGAGATCAGCTTAACTTGGTTTTGTATAGCTTGATTGGTCGTCGTGCGTGCAATCGATCATTCACACACAGGCACAAGAGCCTTCTTTTTCGTCTAAGAGCGTTGCACTTGTCGAATATATTCATCCTATGAATTAATCAGTCTTGATTTAGCTTATTAATTTTATTGATTCATTGCATTCATTTGGGTGCCTGAAGACGGTCGTAATCTCCGAGGTAGGCCCAAGAAACGCTGGGGTGACGATTTGGACTCGTTCCTGTCTGATTGGCCAGAGGAGGCAAAATACCGGGATAGTTGGAAAGGAATGGAGGAGGCATTTGCCCAGCAGTGGGACAGAATAGGCTGATAAAAAAAAAATTGCATTCATTTAATTTCAAAAATGTACAAGTAAGCCGCATGAAAATTTCAGTACTGTCCGCAAATCATTTAGGTCAACAAAACAAAAGATAGCGTTATCTTCAGACAGACCCTTATCGCAGAGTCAGCTCCAAAAATAATGACGGACAAATTGGCATCGGTAGCCGTTGATACCATTTTTTTTACAACATAACCTGACTATCTATATTCCGTTAGTAGCTGATAACTTATCTAGCAACAAATTGCCCTGTATAATTCATAGAGGTTGCCAGGTGACAGGGGTAGGCAATTCTGCCTTAAATTATGTGCATACATTCATATATAAATGTTCTTATATCTATTGTTAGAGTAGAGAAAAACCCTCCATGTTTGTTTGTATTCATTATTTTGAAAGCATTATGTTGTCCCTTTGGACGTAAAGGGATATTTTTGTTGCATGATGGTAATGAAATGGTATCGATTGTTTGTTATTATTATTTTGTCTTTGTTAGATTGTATCTCATTTTCAGGAATAATGAATTTAAGACATCTTTTTCGATAAAACTTTCTTAATCTAAAACGTATGCATTGGGTATCTTAGACTGGAAACCTACTTATAATTACATTGCTTTAAAACCAAGGAGTCTTTGAAAACCTATGTAAACACTTTTAAAAGAGACGTAAGACCAAATTCACCATATTAGTTAGCTTAAAAAGAGAGAAAAACTGTGATGTTTACACAGTTTCCGAACCCAAGCTCGCGCACGGAAAATAAGATAACAAAAATGAGGGAAACTTCATTAACTAACCCATTTCCTTAATTAAAACGTACAAACTATGAAACTGTTAGGAGAAAAAACTTAAAATGTAAAGCCCAACATATCCGCAGTGTAAGGTGCGCAACAAAAATTTAATTTCGCTACAAAACTTTCTATGGGCTCTCTTAAATTACTGACGTGGTTTCGACGAACTTTTCTTATTAGAGATCGCAGACATTTTTGAACAACTCTTGCCGGACATAGGTTGTTATTTTATGTCACAAATTTAATTATCTTGAACTTTGTCGCTGTCGATATCGAAAATGAATGTTAGTTGACATCACCTATCCATGGTGAAGGCAGGTTAAAGCTGTTTATAGATGGCGCGTCCATAGCGTAGTCCCAATCTGATTAATGAGGTCAAACTATTTGGAAATTTAAAATGACAGTGGTCTCCTCAACCACTGATTAAACTTAAGACCATAAATAATGTACCATATTCTAACAAATAAATGAATTTGAATTTTGAATTTGATTTTGTGTGGCAATAGCAACCTGTGACGTCAGTAATTTACCAATTCAATGACTCAACTATTTATTAATTTCACAGCAATTGAAAATCATATTTTAAAGTAAATTTAAAATTAATAAGATTTACAGGCCTACAATAAAGTGGTTTAAGAAAAGTTGTATCTTGAATCAACTACCCAATAAAGGACGAGATTCATAATTAACTTAATTTGTCCTAATTTTTTTTTGCTGATGCTACCTACTAAGGTATCTGAAATTAGTCATACATATTATACGGAGAGATTTTCTTGCACATTTATCTCCATACGAAATTACTTTTCGAATAAGCAACTAGAAATAATTATATTTTCTTGTGAGTTACATTCAAGAGTGTAATTTAATGGCCTAACTGAAATAAATGGTATGAATTCGAGCGAGTTACTTGAATAATCTGAACCCATTATTCTATCAACCCAAAATTGCCTCTGCAAAATGAAATCTTCAAACGGCCAAATAGCATTAAAGTCACTATTTTTTCTTTCATTACCTCCGGGCAGTTCTATCGCAGTTGGCAATAAAGTCGTAGGCTCCACGATTTATGACTGGTTGGCTGGCCCTGATAATAGGAAAAAACTTAATATCTCCGACGACGATAGCTCGACCTTCAGAAACTTTATTTAGTTCTTACAGATCTGTCGTAGAGAGTTTTGGATGTCTCAATTTCCTTTTTTCTTGAAGGTCGTAAAGTTGAAGGAGCTTGTGAGAAGTTTTGACATTATTGGAGTATTATAGACTATAGAGAAATTGTTGCTTGTGCAATAGAGGTGACTGATGGTTCTTCTTTATCGTGTGGTTTGTGCCTAACCTGGTGTCGGAGTTTTTATGCCGCCCATGGGCCTCTGACTTGGCTTTACATGCCGTCTAGAAATATCTCTCAGGTTTTTATGGATGATCACGATGTTTTCCTTCACCGAAGAAAGTGATATAATAATTATATGCACTGGGTGCGTGTCTTGGGTTCGAACTATGACTTGGCAGTCCGACGGTCACATCACTAGTCTATGACTGCTTTGCTCTGTAAGTAGTACAACTATTTTTCTAAATAAAAATATGGTGGGATGGTAAGAAAATAGATCATAATAATTTAAATATCTGTATTTATTTTACTGAGGACCTTTTTTATAAAAAACCAACGACTTGTCATAAAACTAAAATAATATTATCTTATCTTATCTTATGAATCCAACTTAACATTCTTACACGAAAACTTATGACCAACATAACAACATGCAAATCCCCTCAACTCACATAACTAAAGGAAATCACAAGAGAAAGTTGCAAAGATACATCTTTAACGGTCGATAGAGTTTTGAAAGATGCCGGAAAAGAACTTTAGTCATGGATAATAAATACTTTTCAGGAGGAAACTATGTAGGGAGATGAGCAAAGTTGGACGGCTCCCGGACTAACGGCGTGTTTTAAATATACGGCGACTGGACGGCTAATAATGCGCATTTTTGAATATGGATAAGGTCTCATGTGCAGGTGATTGGTCTTTTTGGGGGGAAATATAAGTTTTAAACATTATTATGAGATAAATAGGTGTGAGCAGCAGTATGAGAAGTTCATGGGTTCGAACCCAGGCAAGCGTATTACTTTATGTAATTTATTTCATCACCTCTGCTCTCAAAACGGTGAAGGAAAACATCGTGAAGAAACCGGCATGACCTAGAACCAAAAATTCGGAGACATGTGACATCTACCAACCCGCACTGGGCCCGCGTGGTGGATTATATATAGCCCATTCCCTCTCATAGAGTGGAGGTCTGAGTCCCAGCAATGGGAACATGGCCCAAGAAACCAGAACTTTGACGGGATAAAACCTTATGTCATAGTCAAGAAATATATACTTGAAAATACTTAGTGAGAAAATATGTGTTATGTAAAAGATAGTAAAAATACGAAAAAGGAAATTAGATAAGAACAGAATCTAGTTTTATATATATACAGAATATAGTTTTATAACAAACATTTCTTTTTCACAATATTTCCATCTAACATAGTTCCCGCATATCACCAAAGCCATAAGCAATGTTCAACCTGAAGTTCAGTGAAGCATACCCAGAACCGTTATACGAACGAAAACGATTTGATTTATACTTTCAAGACCGCTTTCCGTGTGACGGGACATGAGAAAAGCATTTTAACATTATCTTCGTACGTAGAAAACAACGAAAAATCCCCGTTTCCTACAGGAAAACGTTACTTCATATCCCCAGAATAATAAATCTTAAAGGGGGACGCATCTGTCAAAACTGTAAAATATGTATTTCTTGTAACGCCTTGCCTTGTCTTTTATACTTAAGAATAAGATGCATTACAAAGGAGCCAGTTTTAAAATGTATTTTTGACGATAATGTATGTATTCTGCAATGTATATTTTCAGGAATCCTTTTGCTGTGGATTTCCTCAGGATATAATTCCAGCTTGCTAAGCAACTTTTCATGGTATTGAAGTAAATAAAAACATTTATATAATTTTAAGTAATCTAATTGTTAAATGATACCAGAAAAAAGTTATGACTTCTGTGAAAACATGAAGAGTTAAAAAAAAATTACTTCCAATTTACCGTTTTTGTGAAGTAAACAAATCATCATCTGCCTAGCCTTTTCCCAACTATGTTGGGGTCGACTTCCAGTCTAACCGGATGCAGCTGAATACCAGTTACTGGTACTCCATGTAAATAAAAAATACTGTATTTTTTATTTACATGGAGCGACTGCCTATCTGACCTCCCAACCCAGTTAGTACTAGGTAATACGATACCTCTTGGTAAGACTGGTTGTCAGACTTTTTGGGCCACTGACTACCAAACGACTGTCAAAGATCTAAAAATGACAGCCGGGACCAACGGCTTAACGTGCTTTCCGAGGCACGGAGGAAACTCAGTAACCACAGACCAACCTAGGCAAGCACGGCTTAACCTAAAAGTCTACCCGAGCGGCTGTTATTATTAAGCCACGAGCTCCTAAGTAACCAAATGCATTATAAGATCTTTGCACTTATATAACAGAATACCTACTTTTCTAGTTTCGGTTTCCTAGATATTTATATACATTCTCAGTCTGACGTCAGCGGTACAATAGTTTTATACGATTTCCTCGAATCCCTCACTAAGTTTATAGCTCTGTCCTAAGTTTGTAGCCTATCCTTGCACGGATCTACAAACCAGTTGTAAAACCCAAGTGGATTTTTATTGGTTTCATTTCGTGGAATCCAATTCTATTTGCTCATATTTTGTGTAACTCTGTAATTTCACTATGTATTACATATAAAGTAACCCATAATACTTCCACTGCTGGGACAGTCCTTTATGTAAAAGAGAATTGGCTTTCATCCACCACGCGACCCAGTGCAGGTTGATAGATCTCACATGTCTTCTATTTTTTAATTCTTTGTTTTACTCACGATGTTCCACACGATTTCGAGAGCATTAAAATACTGGTATTCAGCTGCATCCGGTTAGATTGGAAGCCGACCCCAACATAGTTGGGAAAAGGCTAGGCAGATGATGATGATGGGTGATAGCAATAGGCTCGCATACTATTACATAACTGGCGAAATGTGGGTGTACTATTAAGTACACCTCTGCCAAACCCTTCAGGGATTCCAGGCGTGATGTTATGGTAATGAAATATATTACACACTTCGAATGTACGACCCACGGGCCACGTAACGTAAGACAAGGTCGTAACCAAGCATAAAAAATGATGATTAGATGATTTAGTTACTTCACAAGAACGGTAAATTGGAAGTAATTTTTTTTTAACTCTTCATGTTTTACAGAAGTCATAATTTTTTTCTGGTATCATTTAACAATTAGATTAGGTACATAAAATTTAAATGTTTTCATTTACTTCAATATCAGCAAAAGTTGCATTGTCTTTTAAATATTCGGAGTATTTCCTGAGCTCGCATTTGAAATCAATGGGAAGATAATCTGTCAATAAACTCCGTTTATTTGTCCACATATAACCATAGTCCCGGTATCAATTCCATTCAGTTACTTGACGTAACGTAATGGAATATGCAGAGCCCCACACATTAAACAGAATTAGGTCATATAATCAGGGTAGTAGATTCAAATCCGCAACAAGTACAGTTCTGAACGGATCTGGGAATTCCGCTTTGATCAGTGGCATCCGCAAATGCTCCCACTGAAGGATGGCTGGCCGGTCATGCAGAAGTTATCGCTTATTGAAATCGATCCCGCGACCGTACCGGTATTTGAGATTTTTCACAGCACTATTATGAAGTGACGTCACGTTTGCTGGGATTGTGTTATCGTAAGGGTGTGGCAAAATTTTGATTGGTTAAAAACTAGCTGAGAACCAAACAAGGAAGGATTTTTTAAGCCACATAACTGAAGCTCCACCACTACGAAGATTTGAGAACAGAACCTGCTACTTACCAACGTAACCTACCAACCTTTATCTTGATTTTCTGAGACAACGGTAGGTCTTAGGCTGCGCTACCACGAAAGACGTGCGAGGATGCATTGCGAGTGTAGATGTGTTTGTTAAGAACCAACAGAATCACTTCATTTTCCTAGCCTCGCTCAGCGTAGCTCTAGTGCAAATGGCTCAGCGGAGCGAGATTTTTGTACATATAAAACAAGGGAAAGCTGTATGCAAGGAATATGTTGCGAGGGATGTCTGCGAGCGCAAAAATAGCAGTCACTAAACGGTGTGGTTACCGCTCGCATCTTAAACGAGCTCGCTACACATCCTCGCACCGCTCATCTGCGCACCGTTTCATAGCGTAGCTACGCATTCTTGCACCGCTCAGCGGCCTAGCACATCTCTGGCGGAAACGCTCACACCGTTCCACAGCCTCGCTCGGCCTCGCCTCACCTCGCACATCTCGATCTGTAACTACGATAATCATGTCCTCCATTCAGGTTCTCTAAGTATACGGACACACTCTGGCCAGTCCATAGACTAGCAATTGCAATAAACAAGAAAAACAATAAATACTTGGAATGTAATCACAATAAAAAAACTTAATTAACTAGTTATTTTCCTGAAACAAAAAACAACATGTTATACCTCGTCTAAACTTATTTCGCAACAATTCTGAACTTCATCGCGACCTCACGCTCGGTTGACTCGCGTCGTTGTCACCTTTTCAGTTTCGCATCAAAGGCTCCCTTTTGATCGGTTTCCATGGCCCTAATTAGCAGTACCTCGTTCAACATTCGTTCGACTGGAAGATATTGTTTATTGGCAGTAGATCCGCCGCGCCGGAGCTCCAAGGGGCCTATTGGCACGGAAAATTGAGGCAAAATCGCGCACTAAACGCCTGCCCCGGTTCCCTATGAATCTTGAATTATTTCGATATCGCGCTCAAAATGTGAAGTTTGCCGATTAATTAGGACCTTCGATTAATTACACGTATGACGTAACGGTAATTAAATTAGTAGTAGTGTTGATTGGTGTGTAATTTGAAAACTGTAAGCTCACTTTCGGTGTTTGTTTTGTTGAAATTATACGTATTGATTATAAATAATTAGAATCGAGTGAAGCTTATGTGAATGTTAACATATTTATGTAGGTATAATAACATAACATCACACCTGTAATCCCCGAAGGGTTGGGCAGAGGTGTACCTAATAGTACACCCACATTTCGCCAGTTTTGTTTTATCCGTTATATAATTTTCGCCTATCGTAAGATAGATCCCATAACTCCATATATTTTTCAAAGTTTCATCATAAATCAACTACCAACTCATTGATAGATCAATTTAATAACTCAAAATATTTGGTACAATGTTTGTCAAGCTTGCGTCTTATGCTGGCGCATCACTTGGCGTATTTGTCAACAATTTCGCGATATAAGATCAAAACAAAAGGTTTTTTATGCCTATTGCGATATAGTTCACTTTGTTTTAATGATAGAAGGTAAATATTTGCTCACATCTGCCAAGTGTAGTACCACCAATACATAGACTTCCGAATCTCTATTACCAACCTACATCAGACCCAGAGTCCGAGCAGGCAGCGTTGGAATTAGGCCACGGCCGTTGTCATAACGCTTGACAACTCCAGAGCCAGTCTTCTCGCTCCGATGAACTACTACTGCTTGTCACCAACAGACCAAGTAAGGGCAAGTTTTGGTAGTTATGTCATTTGGTACTGGTCAAAGACTGGCTGGTAATGGCGGGGTGTAAATGAACTATGTACAAATAAAGGGTGTAAAAAGACCCTTAACGAAGCCGAAAGGCACTTGTTTTCCCCGTCACTCTTTTTTGTTCTGAACCATACCTGGGAATCTTTTATTACGAAGATATTGAAGGTCAAAGTGCCAATTTTTTATCAAGTTTTTTTTAAATACCACTTTTAAAGGTTTTATCTTTACTTTAATTAACTCCATGACCCGTTTACTATTCAAAGCATCAGCACTAAGTTTTGAGTGCGTTACATTGAGTTTTACCGTAAAACGTGATTTTTCACCCCAAAAAAAAAGTCGTTTCCCAGCAATAACTTTTGCGTAGAGTTACTTAGTTTGATGTACATAATGCTTGGTTGACGGCTTCGTGAAGGGTCAGTTTACTTCTTGTAGATGAAAAATCTTTAAAAGTTCTGTTCAGATATTATTTTAGATCTGGCTGAGCAGACTCTGACCAACACAGTACGCAACAATCACCAGTACAGAAATCCCCTTATACTAAATTCTAAGAAAATCTGTTTGGTCTTACGAAACCGTATAAAAAGGTAACTTTCCAGGCAGACTTTTGTCTACATTTATTTTCAACTTCTACCTAAATCTTAAATACGTAATCCTCATACTCACTCAAATAACACGAAACCTTGTTGCTTCATATTATTTTAACAAATTCTCCCAAGCAATATTAAACTAAAAAAAAAATACCCTTGTCTCAAATATTCTCGCAATACTTGTAAGTAAATTAGCTAGGCTAAAGTTCGCTTGTTCGGAAGATATTGCTTATTGGAAACTATTACTACCCAGTTATTGTGGATATGGGCATTCATCCGTATAATATTCCATACAGCAACATAATTTTTGATGTTCCTTTCGGTTCGTGTAATAAACATGAAATTGCTGTCGTTTCGGTATATTGTTGATAGAACGAATAAGTTTGGTTATTTCGCTATTATTTCCCTCTGTTATATTATTCTTATCCGTAATCAAAGTGGACTACAAACATGAAATGCGATCTTGGTCCACGGAAATGATATAATCTTTTGATGGAATAAAGTTAACTCGAACTGAAGAGGAAAATGATAATGGTCGTGAGAAATTACGATAAAGCAATTTGAAAACTTGAGTTGCCGACTTTTGCTGAAAGGCTGAAATCTCTTGTTCTCATTATAAAATAAAATTATTTTACTTTTTATTAAAATTCGTGACTTTTTTTATTAATGTAATACTGGTATCGTCACGTTTGAAATATTCTGTATTGCCACACCTCGAAAAAAAAACAAAAAAAACAATATCAACCTATTTAAAATAAACCTTCCCAAAAGCAGCGCCGTAAAATTGTAAATACAAATTAAAACTTATAAAGTTTCAAAAATAGAAGCGGAAACCAGTGTCAGACCTTTTTAATTGCAAAACATGACGGGGCCGGGAACTTCCTCCGATAAGAATCTATGAACCAAGTTGAAATTTAGTTTTGCGGACTGTCAGTATTGATATTCGAACAAGTTTTATCTTTCAGAACTTCGCTCTTTTTATTATCACTTCTACGAGTATTTTTTTCATCGCTTCAGCGAAGACTCGGCAAATGAAAATGTCTTTAACAATTTCACCGAGACGAATTTTGTTAAATTCAAATATAATTTTGATTTTTATAGGTAGCCATTTGATTGGCGGCTGAAATTCAGGGAAAAATGGAAAAATACGGTATTAACAAGGTCTCGTGACGTGCCAATTTTAATGCAAAATGTGACATGATTTAGCGATTTTTCTTATCTTACTTCGTGTCACAAAAATACTTCTTAATCAATTATTTAAAACATGTCATTGAGTAGATGTCTGTATTACATACCTATTTGGAGTTTATTATCAAGAAGACGCAAAAGACCAATGCAGATCGTTAGAAATGTAAGAAGAATTTAAATTCAAAAACCTGTAAACGTTAATAGGATCCTTCATCATTTCAATTTTTCATAACGCTCATAAAAAAATCCAACGTATTTGATAATTCACAGATAGCAATAAATTGTGATCAAGTCCCAAAATGTAGCAATAAAATGCCACGTGGTGAGCGGTTTATTGCTTCAAACGGAAATTTAATTAGACAGTTTCTATCTTCAAGACTAGGGTGAACATTTTAGTGGCCAATATTTTTCAATTAAGTATCATACTGGATCGTAACGATTGTATTAAAACTGGCGTTTCTTAGCCGAGGATGTGGTTGGAGGATATGGTGGCGGTGAAAATTGCTAAGACAAATGTCGATACTCCCTGGGATTGGATAGGTTGAATCTTAAGGACCGTTACATGCGTGAATTGGAATGTGTGAACAGCCGCCTAGCTGGATGAATCGACGTCAGGCGTGGATGGTGCAAACTCGATACGTGAGGCAAACTGATGTGCTGTGATGAAATAAAATTTGGTTAAGTTCACCTATTCACTTATATTAATTTCATTTCTATAGGTAACACAACATACTAGTAGCTCGTGGCTAAATCATAACAACCGCTCGGGACGATCTTTAATTTAAGGTTAAGCCGTGCTTGCCTAGGTTGATCTGTGGATGGGCGACCACCCATTACGTACCGAGTTCCCTCCGTGCCTCGGAAAGCACGCTAAGCCGTTGGTCCTGGCTGTCATTTGTAGATCTTTGACTGTCGTTACAGGTAGTCAGGGGCCTACAAAGTCTGACAACCAGTCTTACCAAGGGGTATCGTATTACCAACCAGTACTAACTGGGTTGTGGAGGTCAGATAGGCAGTCGCTCCATGTAAAATACTGGTATTCAGCTGCATCCGGTTAGACTGGAAGCCGACCCCAATGTAGTTGGGAAAAGACTAGGCAGATGATGAGATAACACAACATACTCAGGTGCGTAACAAAGTTATATGATTAGCTTTTTTATATCCACAAAATAAACAATTGGAAGGCAAATGGGAACACAAAAGGATCTATTGATAAGATTTTTCCTAGAAACATCTGATAAACACAAAAAAATACAGCATTTATTAAAAAGCGCCGATGCTACATAATAATAATAATAATTGTCTCCACCAGCGGTAGCTTGGACCCTGCTCCCGATGCCGGTGGACAGCTATTTTAAAATATATTTTTTTAAAGAAATATTTAAAAATGTTATGTGTAGAAAAATTAATAAAAGAAAATAATAATATTTTTTTATTTCAGAAAAACACATTTAACCTTGACAAAAACAATTTTCAAATAAATATGAGCATACAAAAGTGAATCGTTGGACTTACCATATATAACTGTAAGTTTATAAAGCTCTGCGCTATCAGATGCCTAGCCCAATCACTTATACAACGTGTCTTCCTCCTGCATAAAAAAAACCTTATTGTATACAGCTCGCATTTCGGCCAGTATCGATCGGACGGCTAGACGATCCGACACGCCCGGGGACCATACTTCTTCAATTATTCAGCTGCCTACATCCACGGCAAAACTCGTTTGTTACATCTTGAGTATATTGCTATTCCTCTTTTATGGTTTGAGGAAATCATCTGTCCTTGTCGTGCAGGTCCGAAGACCGAACCGTCTCCGCGGGAATGTTAATAAAAATGTATTTTGCTTCCCAAATTCGGACTGTTTTATTGCTGTTGCGACATGAGTGAGGATGTGAGGGAGGAATTTGAATTTTTCGGGGTAGTGTAAATTTAGTTCTTTGGGACAGGTTTTTTTAAGGTGTATTTATTGTGTTTTTTTACTGTTTACCGAAACAAACAAAAGGCAAGCGATTAGGTGATCAAAAAATTCTTGGAAGCCAATATAAGTTTTATCAGAACCATTTTAGACATAGCAGTATAATGTTCGTTGACTCAGGATTGCTCATTAATTTATTAAAATGTTACACGACACACGCAGAATTTCTCAAATTCAGAAAGAATAACGCCATTGTGTTTAATGTGTAGCCCGAAACTTTGACGATATCGTCGAAAACATAAAACCTCTTAAAAAAAACCAGCCAAGTGCGACTCGTACTCGCGCATAAAGGTTCCATACCATCATAGTGGGGAGCCATCTTTAATATCATTTTTTATGATTTGTTGTTATAGCGGCAACAGAAATACATATTCTGTGAAAATTTGTCTATCTATTACGGATCATGAGATACAGCTCGCTGACAGACAAACGGACGGATGGACAGCGGAGGGTTAGTAATAGAGGACCGATGGTTTCCCTTCGGGTACGGAATCTACAAATAATTAAATTAAATAAAAATACTTTAACGAAAAGGGCCTCAACTCAGCATATTGGCAGATAGCAACACCACCTGACGCTGCAAAGTCTGCAACAAACCTTATTCCTAAACGCCCTTAAACAGGGTAAATTTTGTCACCGACGCAGCACTTACAGGGCCCGGTAAACGTTTAACAATAACGTAAGCGATTACAGCGCCAATAACGATAGTAACTGCATGGACAAGTCGATAACCGTTACAACTACCGACCCGCTCTGCATAATACGGGTAATAGCAGTGCTTATGGTGTAATATGCAGTGTTGTGTATGGGAACAGGCTTGTAAGTACTTTTGTAGCAGGAGTACTGTGGCTTTTATTGTTAACAGTGGTATCCATACTAATTACACAATGATATAATAATCCATGAGGTCCTTGGTTTGATTCCCAGGTCGGGCAAAGTGTTATTGGGTTTTTCCGTCAAGACTTTGTAAGTAGTAGCCATGGAGTCTGGATTTGTGCCCGTTTGATGGCAATAGGCTCGCCTTACATGGGAATTAAACATAACTGGCGAAATGTGGGTGTATCATCAGGTACAGCTCTGCCTTACACTTCGGGGATTACAGGCGTGATGGTATGTTATGTAATAATCCGAAATTAACTCTGACTGACCAGATTTTTTTTTGGTTCAGAATGATGTACTGAATACGTGGTAACCGTTTTAGCGTTGGAGTCCCTTCCATCCTTTATAATGTCAATTGTAGACGCACTTTGACAAAGAATCAAGAAAAAACACTTCAGCAGAAAAATGTTATTAGAAAACTTGCCAGGTTTCACTTAGTCCTTGTATCTATACAAATCCCAAACTTTAGCACGTTTAGAATCTCATTCTCTATTGCCGGTGTGAATTCAATAAGGTAACTAGGTTTTTGGAATTGACTTCTTTCTTTTTCGAGTGGTTAGTGCGTAACCTGGTCAGAGTTTTATGCCGCCCAAGGGCCTCCGACATAGCTTTACATGCCGTCGAGAAATATCTCTCAGGCATGCTGGTTTCCTCACGATGTTTTCCCTCACCGAATCAAGTGATAATTATGCAATACGTCTTCGGTTTGAACTTAAGACCTATGACTTGACAGTCCGTAGGTCACACCACTAGACTATCCCTGCTTACTTTGGTATTCAATGAATAACGTAACATCTCGCCTGTAACGTTTCTTTCGAAGCAAGTGATAATTATGTAATACACACATACATCACAAAAATCAGAGGTCTTGGGTTCAAACTCAAGACCTATGACTTGACAGTCCGACAGTCACACCACTAGGCTATCACTGCTTACTTTGGTATTCACTGAATAACGTAACATCTCGCCTGTAACGTTTCTTTCGGCGTACAAGAAGCTCATTATACCTAACCAGGGCTAAAAGAACACGACACTGTTTCCCAGTAACGTATGGTGTAGTTCCTACATTAAGTTAATAGAGTGATTTTCGAAAATTACTAGGAAAATAGTCCACTTATGTAGCTATCATATCGAACATGTCAAAAGTTCTATGAACTTGTCGTTTCGTAGCTTAGTCTTATCATCCAATCTAAGTCACAACAAAATTACTTTATGTAGGGACTTCTAAAATGATCTGCCTCGTGTTCGCAAGCATTACTGTTGAGCTTGAGGTCCTTGGTTCGATTTCTAGATGGGGTAAAGTGTAATTTATAGAATCGGCGTTACTTTGAGGAAATCTATGACATTAAAATGTTGAGGAAAATATTTAGTTTTAATTCCGCGAAAAAGATCCAAGCCAGAATGCAGCCTGCAAAAATTATGATGCCATAATTAGCATGCCATACACCCCAACCTGTACTCCGCATTATTGCTTTTCCTACATGAGTATATTTCAATTGTTATACAACACTAAACAACTGAATGAAGCTATGCCTAAATGTCAGGGTTCGAAGTGATAATTATCTTGAAATCAAAAAGCATTATCAATGTCAAATTCTCAAATCATAAACACCTCTTCACCACCTCAAGTTTGTCCTTTAAATCTAGGGCATCAAACATCATTTCCATTTTATGAGCAAAATAATCCAACAATAAAAAATTCTCCCTCAAAAATATAGCACCGTCTATTGTACTGCACTAGGTTAAAAAGACATAATTCTAAAGCATTTCCATCAAAAGGCAGCGGTTTTAATACAATATGCGCCCTTTCCAAACCGAAGGTAATGTAGCGCATCGGCGCTGCAAAGTGGTGTATGACATTTTTCAATCGCTTAATGGTGCAGCATTATTGGCTCATGAGACCGTCCATGGCGGAATAATGTGGTAGGGTGACTCAAAATTCCTGCATGTTAAGAATCGTCCTGTTTTTTTTTTCAATTTTTAATTAATTATTAGGAAGGAATGCGGAGGTATGCCTTTTCCAAGAGCGGGACAGCGAAAAATAAAATTATTGTCCTTGATGTTTTTAAGTAAAAATGCAAAAAGATACTTTTTACAACGGTGAAATATGATCGATATACTTTTATTATTTAATTAAATTTTTAAACGGTTTTTCAAAAAAAATTGTAACGCAAAACCAGATTAGTTCTTTCAATAATTGATAGATAATAAGTTTATAAACAACCGAAAATCGAAATCATAATTTAGTCTTCATTACTCGTATCATAATATTGTCTTATCATATCACTAATTTATTTAATCACCGCTAATCGACTTGGGCAACGCTCAGTAATCAGCTATTACAGTTTATCAATGCGTGGTATGTAATCCGAAAGCCAAACCAGATTAATTAAGATTACACCATACGTCGACATTGTCTGATTAAATGTAGGTACACGTCTATGGTAAACTAGCTCATTTCCGATATTATCGAAGCAGAATATTAAGGGATTCATCTCTTATGTATAAATATACAACAAGTAACAACAGCTGTAGTAGATATAGATGAACTGATGGACATTTTGTCCGCGCATTATTTGCGACAACCAATGGATGCCATCTAACCATTGGAGCCACTGGCCGGCCAATGGTTGTTCCGTTGTGACAATATTTGATAGGTTTTCAAATTGTCTATCGTCTGCTCAGATCTAGAAAGAACCTACCATCAAAACTATTTCTCCCGCCAAATGCAAGGCCTAGGATCAGTTTGAAAGTAATGCCGGTGTCATCTTAGTATTAGTTGCCTTTGGACCTTCAGGTATTACAAATATTTATGAAGATGAATTGGCACTTAGCACCGATCAAAGCTGCTACTGGTCTACCTTAGGCGCGAATTACACAGAAACGGCGTAAGGCGTAAGGTGCGGCGCAGGCGTGGAATTTATAAGGAAATGAAAAAACGGCGAGCCTGCGCCGCACCGCTTGAGTGTAATTCACGACACGTCGCCTACGTACATTTTGTATGAAAACGTTTTGAAGCGGCATCATGCCTGCACCGCGCCTTCACCTTACGCCGTTTCTGTGTAATTCGCGCCTTAAACTGTTTTCTAATAGCAAATCGACAAGTACCTAATTTCAAAGCTTCGGATTGAAAAATAAATATCCTGTTTATCTTTGCCTAGAGCATGGTAGCTGTAATAATGTCCACTGCACAATGCACTGACAAGCAGTTAGTGCCATCGTTTGCAAACCATTTACAACAGTAGGACAAAACAAAATGGCGAATTATACAATATAAAGCTGAAATTAACATTAAATTACCAATTTATTGTTACACTAGCCCATTTTCATTTCTATTATTAATGCTAGCGAAAATAATTTGAATTCAAATGCGGGCTTTGATAATTAGCTCATTATTTGGTAAATAAATATGAGCCTAATATAGGCGAGGTTAATGATGATTTTTGACTTGTTTATGTAACAGTCCAGGTAGATGCTAAATAGTGCATTATTTTAGTTAGATAAAGCTTTTAATTGTGTTTGTATTGTTTAGCCAAACAATGCATAAAATTGAACATTACTAACTATGTGGGTGATTTACGTTAATATTTCATAAATACAAATTTTACATTGCATTCGTATTACTGTTAATAGAAATTGCTATGTAATATACAGGGTGGCGCCGACAATACGACAGTAAATAAAACTTCTTATACCTCACGTCAGCCACACGCACGATTACCGCTGGGCAAAATTTGCCGGAAGACGTCCGGCGATGTAGTGCCGGCTCAGAAAGAGGTGGTGAGACGATCTGGACGTGTACCGCGAAGGCTGGTTCGAGTAGGCACGGGAGTATTATCAGTGTTTTCGGCGCTACCCTGTAATGTATATGCCAATTTATAGTTCCTATAGATATATATATATATTATCAGTGTTTTTATTTATTGTCGGCGCCACCCTGTATATGCCAATTTACACAGAGTTTAATTTAATATACTCATGTACTGACCACAAAGCGTAAACTTTAACCTTATTTACATATCCTATTGAGGTATCAGTGTTTAAAGGATCGGTGAAACTGGTACAAACAAATAGGGCTCCAGACATTGACACCGACAGATAAGTTAGTAAAACAAGTTGTTCAGTAAGAATTTGACACAAAGTATGAAACTTTCACATCACTATCTCAGGCCACCTATAGACCGACCGCTTTAATGTGTCCTCGCGAAGGTATCAATTTAAATGGAATATTCTGAAGGTTGATCACGTATTGGTTCAATTAGCATCGTAATACCTATGTGGATTATGATATTTATGGGATATTATTAGGACTTTGTGGACGCTTAATCTGCTTTTGCAAAGCAGAGGACTCATTAAAGCGGTCGGTCTATAGTTGTTGAACTGGGCCTATTTGGCGCAGCCATGAGACACACAATAATGAAGAATGTTAACTAATTTTGATTATTAGCACTCCATATTCTGAATTGAATTTGAATTTCAAGCGATTTGGCATACCTAGTAACATTCTTCATTGTCTTTTTTTGTGTTTAGATTCAAGTTTTTTTTGTTATTTTTGTTTAATATTGTGTGCACATGTGGGAAGTGCCAAATAAAACTATTTTCTTTTCCTCTATTTGTAGCAGTTGTCGGTACCGGTTTGACGAATTCTTTACTCGAATATGGATGAAGAGGAGAGGAAGGCCAAGTCGAAGATGGGTAAATTGTGTGAGGAATATTGAC
This sequence comes from Noctua pronuba, assembly GCA_905220335.1. Taxonomy (NCBI): domain Eukaryota; kingdom Metazoa; phylum Arthropoda; class Insecta; order Lepidoptera; family Noctuidae; genus Noctua; species Noctua pronuba. The sequence goes on from LR999902.1 coordinate 13,018,335, forward strand.
TGATGTAAACTCAAAAATATACCATAGAATTTTTCCTTTGACGACAATTTTATTGTTTTCATCAATGCTCTACTTATTAATGATCTTTAAATGTGTCCAAATTTTTTGAAACAGAAAAAAAACATAGACAGACTCGGTGTATATAGGCATTATTTGGTATCTACTCGATAAAATTATTGAAATAAAACTTCTAATCATTTGAATTATATTTAATCAATGTACAAAATACGACTGTAAAACAATTATCATTTATTGTAAAGATACGAAAAACATGATAATATAACGAGACCTATTGAGAAGCGGATCACAACCATAACATTTAGCTTATCTTCAAAAATTCCGCGGCTATTAGACCATATCTCGCTCAGCGATTGTCCAATTGCGCAAGTTTGTCGATTAAAACGCCGGCGAAAGTTGGACATTTAGTACAAAACTGGCACCAGTAGAGGCAAACTAAGATAAAACTTCTCAATTCGACGATCGGGGACTTGAACTTATAGTACACTTGAACTCGTCATTAAATCTGACAGCTAGTTACTCCTGTACTCGGATCAGCTGCTAACGCGAAACAAATCATGCTCGTGAGCATCGCCCTCGCTTGGTTACTAACATCTCGATCTGCGACGTCATTAAACATGACGTATGGAACGAAATTAATTATCTGTATTGGCTCAACGGCTAAATCTTGGGTTTGCTTGTCTAAATCGTCACCTGGATGTGCCACACAGTAGTCAACGTCAATCAGATTGACGCCAACGGCTTGAGCGCAGAGATAAGACGATTGCGTGAAAGCAGGACCAAATGCTCCATGGAATTCACAAGACATGAAGTGGAACTGAGCTTCTTGATCGTCTTTTAACATGTTCAAGACACATCTATGTAGGCGGTTTGCCCAACAGTCAGGACTGCCAAACTGACACCAAAACACTCCTTCGTCACTTAACGTTGTTCTTCCCCAGGGCACAAATTCAATCTCCAGAAATTCTCCGTATAAACGGTTTGCTTCCACTAAATGTTCGAAAAATCTCACTGTGTCACTACATCCCGATGCAGTTCCTACCGTTATCTTAATCTTTCCATTGATGACTTGCAGCCCTTGCCCACTAACTTGTGTGCAAGCTAGCACTAAGCACGTGGCGATGAAAACCAAGTATTTCGCGGCCATAACGACTATCGTACACTGAACATATGGTAAAACTGAAGTGTTTGGAGCAAAGATTGGTTTTATGTGTTTCAATGCCGTTACCTACACAAATCGAGATAATATGATTAATGTATGTTAATGAATGCGACAGTTTTAATTTATCGCATCTAAGCAGGCGATAAGACGAATAAAGAAAAGGAGAATGGGCAACTTTATATATATGTAGAAATTCTCACAAATGACGTACCTTTCAAGTGCATAACCGCTCAAAGTTATTGATTGACCGGTTTAAAATGTCTAACTATTTGATTGTCATAAACTTAATAATTGATCGATGCTTGAGACTATTGTACGTATAATAAGTACATAAAGTGGACATAAGGCCCTTCGTACACAACTTTTCGCAAATCTCCGAAACTAATGTAGTATAGCACCATGCCTGTAATCTTCAAAGGGTTAGGCAGAGGTGTCCCTAATAGTACACCCACATTTCGGCAGTTATGTTTAAATCCCATGTAGTAGAGGGCGAGCCCATTGCCATCAACCGGGCTCAAATCCAGACTTCGTGGCTGTTACTGAGAAATTTTTGACGGAAAAACCCAATAATACTTTGTCTTATTATTCAATTATTGCTGCCAATCCGAGCGAGCCGAGATTTTCACTCGGCAAAATTAGTAGCGATGATTTCGTCCAGCGCACAGTTGACGTCGGTGACGAATTGAAGATATGTCGGCGACGCGTGCCTGTGCACAAACCTCTGTGAATTTGTACTACGGTAGTCGCCTAGATACCAAAGTCGTCGGGTATTGGAGATTTGCGTAGCGTGGCAAACGAAGGGGATAACATCAGTTGCATAATTATCGCAGTGTCATCATCGGTGTGTATGCCACACACTTTCCTCAATGTTCAAGTGTCAAAAAAAACAAAATAATAGAAAAATAGTAAATAGTATCAAAATAATTTAAATAAATACTGGATCAGTTTTAAATCTCAGGTAATTTGTTCATATTGTTGAAATTTAGGTAGTTAAAATTATCGTAACAATATTTTTAATAAGTTTACTGTTTTTAATATAGCAGGAATTATTAAAATGGAAATAATAAGGTTTAAATAAGAAAAATCTCTTTCAATGCGCCGTCTTTTTTTGGACAAATACTGATGTACTAAAAACAAGATCAATTCAAAGTAATTTGTGTCGAACGACTGATAACGCATTAAGTTGATTTATTAATTTTATTGTTAATCATGAGTCAATTCAAACTGCAAATTATGCTACCGTAACTACCTAATTTTCGAATAGATATCCTATTAAATAAACTTGCAAAATTGACGGCATTTTGCATTTGTCATCTGTTATTTTTAACTTTTCTATAAAATGTTGTTGTGCGTAAAAAAACTTTTCATTAGATTGACTTTCTAGCTTTTACGGTTTAATAATAAGACAATTGTGGGTTTAGACAGATAAATATAAGAATATAATATTAATTCATTATATTAAGAAGACAGATCAATAACAAAACACATGGCTGTAAAAATATGTAATTTATTGCAAGGATGCAAAAAAAAAGACACTTAATGAGGACGAAACACAATAACTCCGAGTAAACCTATTCTAGAATTATCTGTTCTAGAATGCTAAAACTTTAAAACTCTTCATTATATCTGACAACTAGTTACACCAGTGGTTGGGTCTGCAGCTAACGCGAAACAAATCATGCTGGTTAGTGTTGCCCTCGCTTCAACTGCCATGGAGCGATCAACGACGTCATTAAAAACGATATATGGAATGCCATTAATAATTTCCATAGGCTCAGCGGCTGCTGTTTGAGCTGCCCTGTCTAAATCGTCTCCTGGATGTGCCACACAGTAGTCAACGTCGATCAGATTGACACCAACGGCTTGAGCGCAGAGATAAGTTCCCTGCCAGAAAGCAGGACGGGTTCCGGTGAATTCACAAACCATGTATTGGACTTGAGCATCCTGATTGTCTTTCAACATGTTCAAAACGCATCTGTGAAGACGGTTAGCCCAACAGTCAGCTGCGCCAAACTGACACCAAAAAACTCCATCGTCACTCAGAGTAGTTCTTCCCCATGGCACGAATTCAATCTCCAGAAAGTCTCCGTATAAACGGTATGCTTCATCTAAACGATCGCGAATAAAATTCACTGTATGAATACACCCTGATGCCGTTCCTATGGTTATCTTAATCTTTCCATCGATGACTTGCAATCCTTGTCCACTGACTTGTGTACAGACTAGCACAAAGCACGCGGCGATGAAAACCAAATATTTCGCTGTCATGACGACTATCGTGCACCGCGCGTGTGTAATAACTGAAGTGTTTGAAATAGCGTCTTGATACATTCATATTGTGATATGATTTTATTTTAATGTAACACTTTCAACTAATCCTAGCAATTATTGCTATAAAACATGAGAATGCGATAAAACTAGTACGGAAAAGGAGTATGGGCAACTTTGTAAAGGCTCCGTCTACAATTCTGTATTAAGATTACTCTATTAATATTTTTAATCATTTGACTCGAACATCATAGATAATTCAGGTTGTATTTACCTATTCTAAATACATATTAGTTTTTTTCATAAAAATACTTAATCTTTTATCAGCCCACAATTTATTTGTAGCCTGTGACTGTCTGAACAACACATTATGTTTCATAATTGGTTTTCAAAGCAATGGAATAAATAAGCTATACTGACCTTTAAAATAACATACTCAGGCCTTAAAATACGCGGGCCTGTGGACGGTGAGTAATGGCGTGAGTAGTGACGTGTTCCACGCGCGCCTCAAAGAGATGTCAGCAAAAAGGAATGCCTGCCGGGGCTGCGGGACTGTTCGAAAGAGATACCGCAGCCCTAGAACACAAAGGGCAAAGAAGAAACATGGATGGGTTTTAGTCAGTACAAGTCTGACACTCCCTCCCACTCCGCCCAGAGCGGGTTATTTGATGACTTCCCACCCAAAAAAAAAATTGGCCTTAAAATACGGGTATCTTTGTAAATCGGTACCAATGGCCTTTGTGTGATACCGGTAGCAGACGTCTTAACTGTACTATTGGTATCGGTACCAGACTTAGTACCCGTACTATTATTTTCTGATCAGTATCGGTATTAAACTGGTACCAAAAAAATATTTACTTGAGTTAGCTACTAATCCGAATACGTTTTGTGCGCTCGGCCAAGGTTTCCAGGAATAGTTAAGGGGTCCATTTTTGAGTTTTTTTTAAATGTACGTATATCATTCGAAAGAACATTTTTAATAATGTATAAATGTAAAGGAATGTAAATTTTTTGTAAATAATATCGGCAAAAGTCAATAAATTTCTACTTATCACAACACGTCATGAGACTTTTACTTTAAAGTTTTTATTCAAACGCGGTTGGTATAGGTTCCTGACTTGTTAGGCATAGTACCGGTACCTGTATGAACCGGTACCCAGGTACTGAAATAGCAAGTACCGCTACGTACCGATACAGAAAAAAATAGGGGATACACTACACTAGAACCTTACCCGCGGGACCTACCACCCATTTCCCACAACGTTATGACAGGCAGTCAGGTTTATTTAGACAGATAGATCTTTATTATGTACACCATAAAAAAATCAATTTAGTGTCCCTAAATTATAATTATTGATTCTTGTTTGCTTTTTAAGGAAGACATTATTAAGAAGAAATTAATATCCCGCGCAGAGGTCTGAAATTATTCCATAGAACTTATACAACCAGATCCAGGTCGTATTCTACATATGAGCCAAAGGAGATTGCCCATGGACAGTACTCTTGATAAATGACTTGTGTCTCAAAACCTTAAACAGCATGAAATATCTAAAATAAAAATATGTTTTTTAAATAAGACTTAATGATTATTTATAATGGGATAGTTTTTTGAACAATAATTAGTACTTTTAAGTTTCCGACTATAAACTACGCCATTTTTTACTATCACCTGTCATTTTAGGGATGTCAATTTATTCTATTACGGGTAAAGTGCCTACCTACCCCCATAAAATAAAATGATAACAATTTTGTATTGATTGTTATTATTGTAAAGTAATAACAGAGTTCTCAATCATAAGTACTTGCCGGTATTTCTAATACCAGTGGTCGTCAATACGGCATGGGCGCCAAGTGGTTTTGTTTATTACTAAAAACAGCACTTTTTGTGTTGTGATCATGGCGAGTGTGACTGTGGTGCGATGTATCAACTCATGTTGCCGGAGATTCCCAATAACATCATGAACATTTTACGAGTCTGGATCTCACCAACGGCGTAAGAATAAACATTGTCTTTTTAACGTAGTTAGTAAGATTTTTTTACTTAGGAACTGCGCTTTTATATTTGTGTACCATTAACAAATCTTAGAGGACAAAAGTACAATCCACGTCTGTGTGTTAGTTCCTCACCTCAACCATTTGGGTTACCGAATTTTATAATAATTACTTAAATAGGTAGGAACCTCCTACTTGTGTTGTGTTGGTAATAAACAAATTATAAACTAGGATGGTTGATTTCAATCAGTTAAGTGTATTCTGAGATACATCTCAATATTAATTGCATGTTGTTTCATTTAAGACTAGAGTTGCACAGAATTATAATTATTTAAATATGTAATGAATTACACAATCTATGATTTAAGTAGGATCTAGATATAACACTGAGCGATTATCTATCTTAGCAATGATTTCTTTCATGCTTTGCAATTTCATGAAACGCGCGAATAAGATTTTGAGGCACGAAGATGCTCAAAATCTATATCAGTAAGACTTGGTGAGGTAGTCACAGGTGGTCACCAGTAACTGGCCACATGACATAGCTACCGTTACATACTAACCGTTACAGATTTTACATAAATGTGCTTCAAAGGCACAAAGCTCAACCGTAAACCAATTCAGACCGTTTCAAATAGCTTTTTCCAACAAATTTTTGGTCGAATATAACCTCAAAATAGTGATTTCATTTTTATAAATATCTCGGAAATGCCATTGTGGTTTGTGTTTAATCTTTTGAGGTAGTATTTAGACATGCCATCGAGTATTTTAATGATGATTTGATGAAGACACAACAATGTTGAATTGAGTACATTTGTCCATAGCGCCGTGGGCATTGTCCTTTCATAAAATCTATTCAGCCAAAAATGCGTGAAAGTGTGACAACATACAAACTCACTTTTTCATTTATAATGTTAGCAGGGATCTATTCTAGATCAATAATAAAACACGTGGATGTAGCATAAATATTACAAGTGTAGTATAAATATAATTTATTGTAAAAATACCAAAATCATAAATTTACACCATCTATGAGTAACGAAAAACAACCATTCAAAGTAAACTTATCGTAAAACTTCCCAATTCAACGATTCACTTAGCTTTTGCTATTTTAGTAGGCATGGTAACACTTGAGACCTCATAGATCTAACAACTGGTTACTCCGGTGCTTGAGTCTGCTGCTAAAGCGAAACAGATCATGCTTGTGAGCCTGACCAACGCATCATCATGAAGAGATTGATCTACTACGTCATTAAAGACGATGTTCGGAACGAAATCAAGTGCTGCGATTGGCCCAGCAGCTGCATCTTGAGCTTTCCTGTCTAATTCGTCTCCAGGATGTGTCACACAGTAGTCAAGGTCAATCAGATTGACGCCAACGGCTTGAGCGCAGAGATAAGATCCTTGCAAGAAAGAAGGATAGGGGCTGGAGAATTCACAAGTCATGTAGTGGATCTGAGCATCCTGATTGTCCTTCAACATGTTCAAAACACATCTGTGAAGACGGTTAGCCCAACAGTCAGCTGCGCCAAACTGACACCAAAAAACTCCGTCGTCACTTAATGTAGTTCTTCCCCATGGCACAAATTCAATGTCCAGAAAGTCTCCGTATAAACGGTATGCTTCAACTAAATGATCGCGAATAAAATTCACTGTGTCACCACACCCTGATGTCGTGCCTAAAGTTATCTTAATCTTTCCATCGATGAGTTGCAACCCTTGTCCACTGACTTGTGTACAGGCTAGCACAAAGCACGTGGCGATGAAGACCAAATATTTCGCGGCCATGACGACTATTGTGCACCGCGCGTGTGAACAAAACTGAAATATTTGGGCCAATGCCGAAATCCACTTATGTCCTGATATGATTTCCTTAATGTTTTTTAACTAATCTAATCATGTGATAAAAGTAATCGGAATAAGGAGAATGGGCACTTATGATAAGTTATGTCTATGACACCAACTCCAACAGCCATGAAAAAAAAAATCTTAATTATGATAAAATTCAACTTAGATAAAATTTAAGTAACCTGAGATTAGTAGACTATCCACAATTGGGTTGGGGAGGTCAATCAGGCAGTTTTTTTTTTCAGGCAGTTACTACAAGTAAAATAACGGCTTTTTTTACGGATGGGAAATCATCAAATAACTCCTCCCGCTCTGGGTGGAGTGGGAGGGAGTGTCAGACTTTTACTGACTAAAACCCATCCATGTTCCATGTGACAATGTATGGCAAAAGAGCTTCCTTTGATACATCATTGGGACAGAGATCGTTTGAAATTGCCCATACTCCTTTTCCCGATTCTCTTATCGCATGATAAAATTAGATAAAAAAAATCGCATTAAATAAATCATATCTCGATATTTATTTATTTATACAGATACTATACAGATATGAGTGGGTAACGACATAATTCCAAATTTTTCATAGTTGCGGTTCTCAAAGTAGTCATGGCGGCGAAATCTTTGATTTTTATAGCCGCGTATTTTGTACTAGCCTTTACACAAGTTAGTGAACAAGGATTACAAAATCAACGGAATGATAAAGTTGGTACCATTGTTGGTATCCTGAACAAATTATATTTTTACACTTGGAGATAGATCAATAAAAAACATGTGAGTTTTAGTATAAAATACCATTTATTTAGGATACCTCCGTAAACGATGTGTTTCCGCTAATTGATCTGTGAATGAATTGCACACACTCAAAAAGGCACCCTGATGTTGTGACTATTGTTATCTTATTCTTTCCATCGATGACTTGTAATCCTTGTCCACTAACTTGTGTACAGTCACGAGCACCAATATGTCTACACTTTCCTCAATTTAAAAGCAATTTTCATGAGAAATAACGATTGTAACTTGGAGATAGGATAATTTACATAAAAATATGAGTTCCAGAATACTATGTTCGTAACAACATGAAATTTTAATCAGAACAGTAGGACTTTTACATATTGGCGGTGATGAAAACCAAATATTTCGCTGTCATGGCGACTATCGTGCACCATGCGTGTGAAAGTACTGAAGTGTTTGGAGCAAAGATTTGTTTTATTTAAATGTCACATTTTTCAGCAATCTCAGCACGCGATAAGACCGATAAGGAAAATGTTAAGTTCTAGTATCAAAATAATTCGATTGGATGAAGAGTAGGTCGGTAACTAACTGTATGAAACACGAAAGAAACTCCTGAAACATTTGTTTGATAATAAACTTTGGCAAATAAAAACAACTGTAAAACAATTTTCTTGTTCGCCCTCTCCCCTTCGAAAGTATTTCAAGGTAATCTCTTAAGATTACAACACAAAAAAAAAACTCGAACTCTTTAAGCCTCCATATTTTCTTTATGCGAAAAATATGTTTTTGTGGCAGCAAGTGGCCCGCCTAGAATAATAAACAGAAGAAACTTATTAACTTTCCTAAGAAGAAATATGTACATGCAGCCTTATTGGGGATCCCAAGGTACAAAGTAAAATGCCTCCCCTAATTTATTCTAGTTATACTTTTAAACCTTTTAAAAGAATGTCTGCTTATAAATTTTGTCTCAATTACTTTCTGGGTTAAAAATACAAGGTTTAAAAATACGTGTGTTTATGAGTCACACAGAGAGTCATTGATGGAACTTATAAGCACGTTTACTCGTGAACAGATGCGTTATCTAAGTTATAACTTATGCCAAATATTGCTTGGATAGTGCAAAACAATCTGCATTACTTATTTTAAAAAAAATCTTGTTTTGATGTTATGCACTTAACCTGTGTATACCCGCGCCAGATTGTATAATACACCCGCGTATGATGAAGCCCAATTTCAGTACATTTTTTTCAAAAAACTAATAAAGGGATATTATGTTTTCTGCAAATATACTACGGATAAGATAATTTAGATTGATTTTTGTAAGGGATAATATATATATTTTTTTATAGCCTATATGTCTCACTGCTGGGCAAAGACCCCATATCCTTCAAGGTACACTTCCCCCGCCCAACCTCAAAATGTTAGCTAAGATATATTTTTTCTTTTAATACACTTACAAATCTTAAAGATACATTATGAGCTATAGTAAACACACAAATAATTTTAGACATAGGTAATACATGGGTCGGAAAAACAAACATTTATGATATGCGGTGTGTTTTCTGTTTTTGTGCTCACACCATAAAAAAAAATTATATTATAAGTCTATACGTGAGGATTTGTAATTGGCTTTCTGGTGACTAAGGTTTCCTTTTTTTGTTTGTTTTTATTAGCTGTAAGTCCTCCATGTACTAAAATAAATAAATAAGAAAAAATCGTGAAGGGTGTTTTGTCGGACCAATGCGCGAGTACAGGAAGGTTAAACAAAATACAGCCCCAACAAAATCCTTAAAAGCCCAACAAAAAACCGGAACCAAGACACCTTAATCTTAATTCATTGCCCAGAGAGCAGGTATTCAATTACACTTAATATGTTTAAAAATGTACGCCCCCCTAGAAGGGTACCAACCACAGTATTAATGAAATTGACTTCCCCTGGGATAGAACTGAGGGGCCTGGAAACGTGTTCCCCCTGGTAGTTGAGGTCGCAGCGTTCCGGGACAGAGACAAAGATATCGATGCCGTATTAAATTAACGAGTTGCTGTCAAATTCCAAGTTTCTAAACTTGATATTGATGATGCTTTGTAAATAGAAGGGTATACGACAACAGAGCGAACAATGATTGAAGTTAGAGGAGTCTATGGCAGCGATCGTTTTACTGTAGACAGTATAAATGTAACTAAATCTGGTGAAGTTCTTTCGGAATATCTGATGAAATCGTATAGAACTAAAATAGACAAAATAAGGTGATACCAAAATTATTATTTAAAGCAAATAATAATTTAGAGGTTATTTTTTTGTGAGCAAACAATACCAAAACAAAAAATTTAACTAAATTAACAAATCACTTTGTGGCGGGCTCATCAGGCAGCGCAGAGGCGCATTCACAGCTATAAGTTAATATACGGCTTATGAAAACTTTTCCCGGCACTCTCACACAATCTGATTTAAACTTTTTACGAGCGACCACGCAATCTCATCAGCTGTGTCGCGCACAAGGGAAATGTGTAACACCCACGAAATTTCGCTAATTTTAATTAATTCAAACTGCACAGTGCGAGTCAACTCTTAAACACCCTCCTCGACCATAAAGCTGAATCCTGTCTACAAACGACTGTTAGAACTTAACGAGTTCATACATCCCCGTCTACGGTTACAATGGGGCTCGTAAAATTAATACCTTACCTCTGAATCGTCGGGCTGCCTCTCTAGATGGTAATTCCCCCTTAAATATTTAAGTTTTCTGTGCACCCTCCACCCGCAACAAGATTCAATTTCACGCCCTAAAAAGGGGTCCGCTTTGGGCGATTCTCGGCTTCTCAAATGTCAAGAGACATGAAAGCACCCAACTGAACAAGAACTCTATCAATTACTAGATGCCAGTTTTCGAATGTTGTGTTTGTTTGTGCTGTAATAGACGTAGGAGATCACGTTATGATGGTGGGAACATCGAGGAGAAACTCTTCAGGTATTATCCGGTTGCATACAAAATGGGAATGGTGGAACTCAATTGAATCAATCTTGCGTCAAATTGGCGAAGATTTGAAGAGAAGTTCACATTTTAAGTTCGTTTTCTGTTTGAGATACACAGTTTACGTCTGTACTTGTTATTTTCCTCTTAAATTGTTGTTGAGAAATATTCAAAATACATTTCTGGTTTCATGAAGTTCCTTACTAAATTATGTTATGTATGTAAAGGATGATTTCAAAGGCGTACTAATTGTGATCGAGAACTCGGCTCACGTATCGTTCGATATGACCCCTTAAATCACATATAACGCTATCAAACCGCATGATTAATTTGATTAGCTACGTGTCTAGCCTTAATGATATCTAGTGTGGCTACATTATTCACCAAGACGTACAAAATTAATCAGTTAACTAGTTTATAGTTAGATGAATTGAATTTCATTAAAGAAACGTGGGCTTTTGATTAATGACATTAATTGTATTTATTTGTTATTGTTTCTTCTATCACTTTAATGGTCCATCCAGCATCCTTGCAATTCATTCATTTCTTTCGATTTTTGTGTCATGTGTATTTCTCTTTATAATTTCATCATTGACTAGCTTATGCCCGCAGCTTCGCCCGTGTGGAGTTCGGGAATTGCCCAAGGGATCTTACTTCTGGGACAATAAGTAATCTATGTGCTATACCAGACTATAATCTATATCTGTGCCAAGTTCATCCAGATCCGTTTAGCCGTTCTGACGTTGACGTTGTTACTCACAAACATCCCCCATTTCACCCTTTTAGGGGTGGAATTTCGTAAAACCCTTTCTTAATGGATACGTACTCTTTACAAAGAATACACCCTCTAAATTTCATGTCTCTAAGATCAGCGGTTTGGGCTGTGCGTTGATATATCAGTCAGTCAGTCAGGACTTTGAATTTTATATGTATAGATTTACTCATTAGCTTCTACTGCAGACCTTGAAATTTTTAGTTCGTTGATCAGTTTGTTGAAAAATTTAATCTAATTTAAGAAAACCAAGCCATGAAATAAAGTGTGTCTTTTGTAGCCACATTATTGTATTCGGGATCCTATCATATTCATTTTCTTTACCTTGTACAAGCTGAAGATCTTCCACAGGAGTGACAGTAACTTTAAAATCTACCGTTCCTAACTTATTCCTCTGCATGTTCATTGCAAACTTAAACCTAAGACTGTACCTAAGATGGCTAGAAGCCATAAATACCCCAGCATTTCGTGTACAGAATACGTAAAGCACAGGAATACGTGATCTATATTCCTTGGGTATTAGTTACTTGTGCTATATAACCTTGGTTTGGTATCGGTAACGTACTGGTATTTAGTGGTAATAGTTTATTTATGTTGCTTGAGTATTTTATAAGGAAAAGACTATTTTATGATTATACAAATAAGTATGAAAAACTATTGTAGAAAACATGAAAACTAATAGAGAAGAATGGAAAAACTACTGAGAAATCCTAGTTGGAAAAACTCAATAATACCCGACCTGGAATCGAACCCAGGATCTCATGCTCAGCAGTCGCACTTGCGACCACTACACCAACGAGGCAGTTGATATTGTTCTTATTTATAAACTCAAAAATAACGAGTATTCATAGGTAACCAATCCGAACTGTCGGCATAAAAGGAGGTACAATATGCAGGGCTGGTACGCTGACTGCATGAATAAAAAACAATAATTTGAATAATCGAATGAATTCGAAAACAAAAGCAGTCGAATACATTACCGTTTGATCTACATGTGTTTATTATTACTTCGTTCCAAAGTTTATATTTTTTTGTATTAAACCTTAAAAAAGTACCTACTGTATTTTCTAAAAACCGAATTTTCAAAATATTATTCCAATCTCCATCATGTAAATTTCATCTACCATCTTACAACTTTATCATTATCATAAGCTTTGCTATATAATTATCTACACACCGCATTCAGTTTCGTCTTAATACTACTAATCAAGTCATAATAATTAGTCTTGTGCTGTTCTCACTTAAGACGCCCCTCCCCTTTAGGCAGTGATTGTTATAGTTATAGCTAACCACAACTAATAATGCTACCAAGAAATGTTCTGATAATAAATTAACCCCCTTTGAGAGTGAATGTGACCGAAACAGACAAATCGATATGGGATCACAGCTAAGTGCATAGAAATGGCTATTATTTTCATGTTTTTTTTTGCCAATTAGAACAGCTTAGCTGTGAATGTGCTACATAAACTTAACCACTATTTAATTTTAAGTTCGTAAGCACTATTTGAGTCAGACGAAAAAGCTCTCAATTAGAAGTCTAGTCATAGTTTTTTTTTTTTTGGTTTTTTTTTTTATTTTAGTATTAAGATATTTATTAGTTTTATATAATTGTATTAGTATCTATATAAGTATATTCATTTTCAAAAACAAGTATTTCTTTCTTATATATAACTGTCCTGTAACCTATGTTGTCCTATTTAACACAAAAGGTTGACTAAAAAGAATGAACATTTACATGAAGTTTAAATAAATAAACTGTCCAGTGGCAAATGGTTGTCAAAACCATATTTTGTGGTTAGTCGTTACTGTACTGTAAACTATTTAGTTTAGTATCAACCTTACACACTTGAATCCCTGGTCGGTAATCATAATTCAACACAGAATAATAATAAAAAAAAAACAAAAAAGGAAACAATAATTATTAAAGACATGTAAAAAGACAATCAGGGACATAAAGTTTAGTGACCGTGTAGTATTTATGAGGCAGCCCTATTGTGCTAAAACACAGACTATTAGCATACAAAGAGGGCCCATGCGTCGCCCTGCAGTTGTCGCTGCAACGAGCCCGCTTTGTATTGGGACAGCCCTAATAAAATTATTTAAATTGCTCTATTAATTTCTTTGGGACTGTTTATTTTTCATGTGTTATTGTGTGTTATTTGTCTCTAATTAAGAGTCCCGCGAAGTTTTAATTGGACTTTAAAGGTAGCTCTTTGACATTCATTATCTACGTGGGAGTTTATTTAATTTTGCGACAATTTTAACTGTTTTCTGTGATGCTATACACGGTGTAAACGAGCCGTTCACGAAGCCGTCAACCAAGCATTATGTACATCAAACTAAGTAAATTGCTGACAAAACGACGTTTTTTTTGGGGTGAAAAATTACGTTTTACGATAGGACTCAAGGTAAAGCAATCAAAACACTGTGGTGATGGATGGATTGAATAGTACAGGGGTCATGGAGGTGTTTATAGTAAAACTCTTACATTAAAAACATGTATTTAAAAAAAAACTTGTGAAAAAGTTGGAACTTTGACCCCCAATATCTCCGTAACTAGAAGGTTCCCAGGTATGGTCTAGAACAAAAAAACGATCGCAATGACGGGGAAAACAAGTGCCTTTCGGCTTCGTTAAGGGCCATGGTACACCCTTTATTTTCAAATAGCCACAAATAAACCCCTCACCTCTACAACGAAATGCGACAAACAAACAAAAGGCTCCCCGATATCACCTGTAGCAATTAACCCTAAAAACGTCACTGGAAATAATCCCGCACCTTTCCCTCGAAGAATTTAGTGGCGGACAAGTTTAAGCTTCGGGATAGAACGCACGAACTATCTCGAACCTCGCGTGATCCTAGCAGGGAAGCCATAATGGCCACCCGACTATTAGGCACACGGCCAGCCCAACTTAAGGCCGACTCACTAGAGCCAGTTTAATCTGGGATTGAAGGAGACTTGAGAACTTATTCTCAGGATGCTTGAGTGTCGTAACATATGGTAGGATAATAACGTGATAATTTTAGGGTTGGAGGCTTTTGGTAGTCTGATATGGATAACTTCGTAGTTAGGTGAGAGTGAAAATGATAGATACCGGCTGGGGAATATTATTATTTTCGACTGAATATTACAAAATGGTGCCGATGTGCATTTTTTCTGGCACAATGCTTTGCTTTATATTTACAAACTTTATTTCAGAATCGGTTGTTCAAGTCGAGAGTTTTGCGCAGCTGAAAGTAGACTATGTCCCCCACTGTGCCGGCTGGAACCCACTTTCGAAAGAACAACAATGAACAGAGAAAGGGTAGAACTGTTTGATTGTTCGCTCAACTACAAATTGTATAGACTTTTCCTTTACCAGCGGTAGAATAACGATAATACAAATTCTTTACAAAAATACGGTAACATTATTATTGTACCGCAGGTAAAAAACATCGAGTTTCACTTGCCTCGTGTAAATCCCACACACCTTCATAATATAAACCACATGTTAAAGGAAATTCATTTGAAGTGTATTCTTAAATCTAAGCCTCTTTGTTAAAACAGATTAATATTATGATTCTAAGAAGGCCAAGTGCCATATTGCGGATACATAAGAATCGCGTGGGTTTTCTCGCACAATCATGTGTACACCATTTGAAATCAGTAGTGGGCAGACTAGCGTGGTGAAACGTATGCGTCACGTCACAAAGGTTTCTGCCAATCTCTTGTATGAAAAACCCCCACAACAAATGCCTCTACCAACTTCCTTTATACCTCTGAAATCAATATACGTCTTCTTGCCATTGCGCCAACATGCAATACCTTTACTCCGTTCAAGATTATCCTGTCCCAAGTTAATACAATTGATAGGTGCGTAGACACTAAACATAAATCTTAGTTCAATTAACACCAGAACATGGAACTAACACACTAGTAAATTCACTTCAAAGACGACTGCTGTACGTAAATCTGAGATTAAGCGCTAGACTACCGATTAGCTGGGCCATGCCGGCCCGGTATCGGTCCATTGCCTCTAAGCTGTGCCAACGGTCCCTATAATCCTGGGATTGTTAATATTATAACTGAACTAGTGCCGATAATTGGGTGTTAAGAGATTTACGCAGTTAGGCTGCTTGGGTTTAACTTCATTTTATAGAGATAAACAACGGGGTTTCATGATGGTGAAAACAGTAACTCTACGGGCGTTTAGACCATTGCACTAAACATTTTTCTACATAGGTTCAAAGAAAAAAAATCAGCTTTCCCGTACAAAATTTCAATAGGTACCCACTATCCCGCTTTTTAGCACACTCTGAGCAGTTAACCTCGCTGTCCCCTTGTTGTCTGGCAACTATTTATTTTACCACAGCATCTCTGTGAGAGGGACTGTATAATTATCCAACATGCGGGGCCAGTGAGGGTTGGTCTTCGAAGTTTTGGATCTAGGACTTACATAATCTTTTCTTATTTAGTTCGACCTGTACGAGAAAAGAAGTCTATAGTATGTCAGTGGCGAAGGTTCCATACAACTCGGGTCCTACCGGCTTCCCTTTGAAAAATGGCACAGTCAGTATTCTATAGACAAATAAAATAATCACATTAAAGATATGTATTCCGGCTTATCTCTTGCAAATTTGACCCTTCGCTACTGGTATCTGTGAATAGTATGTGTTGTTTTTGTGTAACTTTTAATGCTGCAAGTGACAAAATAGGTAGACACAAATTAGTTTTATGCTCCTGTGAAGTGATAACAGAATCCACTCGACGCAAAGCACTCAGATTTCCAAACGAGTTACCCAACACTTCATCACTCCGGTAACGTCTTTTGTCAACTTAGCAGAAAACATCAAAACACAAACTTTGAACAATTTGAAACATTTTACGACTTCCAAGTGACAACACAGTGACATTGAATCCACCAATGAGAAGGCAAGAAAGCCTTCCTACCCCTCTCCGTCAAAAAGTCTTTATAGCAAACGTAATAATAATTTCGAGCTCGTCTCAACATACTCAAATTAATTGAATTATGTTGACATTGCTAACAACTCGACATAATTACTTGTGCATTAAACACGCATTGCTTCTGTATTTTAGTGAAAAGAGTAGGTAGTTCATGGAGTGCTGAAGTAGATGAATTACGAAGATAAAAATATATCGCAATCACTTGATTGCTGAAACTGCCATTATCTTAGGTAACTACGTCTCCGTAATCAATCTTATTACAATAATAATCAGTTTTCCATGTAAATCTATTATTGATTAAAAACCGTACGTACAACGTCACACAATCTATTCTTGAAATTCTGATTGGTTCAAAGATTGTTCGTACCTTCTGCTTTCACATATTCTCCTGCCACGACTTATCACTCCATTTCCTCGTTGCTCTTCTTTACCTAAAATCATTCCTTATTCATTAACAGAGCCCGGGAAGAGGCGAACCAATTAAAGTGATCAAATATGAGGGGCTCCATATTTGCACACAGACGGGTATGGCTTCTCCCTGCTAGGGTGCTGTAATGGTGTGTGCAGACATTCGGATGTTAATACCCGATAAATATGCATTGTTTAATCGTCGGGAAATGTAGGGCATAAGTGTTTGTAATACGGTCATAGTGTCGAAATTGTTTTGGCTAGGTAGAAGATTTAAATCTAAGTTATTTTTTTTTAATGTGAACTGATCCACCTGTTTTTCTATTTTTAGTAAGATTCCATGGAGTTTCTTTCCCATTCTTCTCCATAGAGATCTACGCCTTGGAATGGGCAACTACTGTACTTTCACAAGTTATTATGCCTTGTGTCTGTGACTGTAGCTTCGCTTTTTTGTTTTTTGTGACATTCAAAAGTGCCTGTAATGGTCTAATTGAAATAAATGCTTTGAGTTTGAGATTGAGCTTCAGTTAGTTTCTCGCCTTCTTACACGCAGGTGCATATTAATTATTTGCAACGAATTCTATCTGACTAGCATAAACCATTTGTTGGATATACACAGATTTGATTGGATTAGACTGGTTTTCGGACTTTTCTTATTATTTCATCGACTGTTATAGATACCATATTAACTTCTATAGACCGACCGCTTTAATGAGTTCTTGCGAAAGTATCAATTTAAATGGAATATTCTGAAGGTTGGTCTCGTTTTGGTTCAATTAGTATCGTAATACCTACGTGGATTATGGTTATTTTAAAGCAAATGTTTGGGATATTGTTAGGACTTTGTGGACGCTTAATGTGCCTTTGCTGGGGCAAAGCAGAGGACTCATTAAAGCGGTCGGTCTATAATCAGTAAGTATTTTTAATATTCAACACTAACTAACTACCTGTACTTGCCAGTCCGATAGCTACGGTCGCATTTTTACAACATAAAATTATTATCTGAAAAAACCTCGATCGTTTAGATAACAAAATATCTTTATTACGAACTTCGATAAGCACGAATAACAAAGATTTGCCAAAAAACAATTATTTTGACGTAACATCCAACTAAAAACAATAACATTTTGACTGCAAAAATCAGTGAAAACTACTTTCGACCAATTAAAATTATTAAGGCGTCGTAAAACAGATTTTAAAAGAGAAAACGGGTTTTTAACTCAATAAAAATTTTGATTCAAACCAGTCAAAAATGCTTTTGACATAATACCAGTTTTAACCGATTTTCAAAAGGAAGAGCTTATCAATTTTTCTGAATTTTTACCCGACTAAAAGAAAGGGTTAAGATTTTAGCAGTCGATGTATGTTTGTATTAACGTATATTCATCCGTAGCGCCGAAACTATTCATCCGATTTTGATGAATAATATGTCAATCGATTCGTTAATATGCCCCGGGTAACACAGGCTACGTTTTAACCGACTTCAACAAAAAAGGAGTGTCGATTTTACCTTGTAAACCCCGAATTTAATTATAGAGTAATTTTTCAGTAGTCGGGTTTTTTAGTTGTAGTATACCACACGCAAAATACGCGCTTGGACGTGGAGTCGCGGACACCAGCCCGTTATACAATATAATACAACACAATACCAACCAAATTCTAGTTTATTATCTGTAAGAAATATGACCTACTTCTCACTTTTCTTTAAATTCTGGTCCTATTAAAACAGCAACAATGTACTGTACCGCTCATCGGCTCAGAGTCCAAGAACTTTGCAACAAAGTTAACATAAGCGGATCATCGTCCAGACGTAGCTCAGTATTCCGTAACCCAGTCAGTAACGGCACATATTAAATTAAACCGTTCTTGCTAGATAAAGATAACATGGAACGAGCAAATGGGTATTGTCACAGAGAAATGTGTAGATACGCTTTGACATAACAAGAGTTCTTGATTATGGTTCCGTTTTTTTTCTATAGAAATTACAGAAATCGAAGAGAAGAAAGGATGACCTTTTAAAATTAGAAGGAGGTTCCTTACAGTTTTGATGTTAGTGTTTTTTTTTGTATGTCACAAATTTAGTAGCTACGACGACTTTCCAAAACACATTCATGAGTAAGGTACAAATCAGAATATTGATAAACGTATTAAAAGATTCACAATCTGCCAATCATTCAATTTTGATAACATCTAGTCTCTATAGTTCAGATGTTATCACAATATCAATTTACTAGAAAATAGTAAGGTAGGCTTAGTAGGGTACTTTACTTTACTTTACCGGCTAAAGACATACTATAAATTGACAGCTTTTTTCATTACCAATTTTTCTTTAAATTACAACGACTCCATAAAACTCTGTTCCAGAAGTTCCGTAACGAAAAAGCGTATTGTCGACTCCAAACATAAAGTCGCTAAGCGGACACCACTAAGTAGCTCACGAGAAAATATCGATACGGAACCAAAAAATAATAATCCCGTAACACGACGTATAATCCTCTGCAGACTCTATTATATAAAGAACACGAACAATATTTCAAGGAGGAACTTATGTTGAATGGAATCTGATTTTTAATTAAATTCCTCATTCAACATACTTGTTCATTTAGAAATCTGAGCTCCTCTGAATAGGGTTTCATGCTTTATTTTATACTTTTCTTCCCTTGAACTTTTTACAGAGCTTTTCCCGGATACTCCTTCAATGTTATCTTTGTTGGTTATTCTTTGTGAGTTGAGTTTTATACTGGAAGTATTACTTACGTCAACCACTACGCCGGGAAACTGTTTAAAGTTAAACACTTTGTTTGTTAATCCTGTACCCTTACTCTTTCATCTACAATGTTGGTAAAGTTTTACTGGATTTATAGTACTGGACACTTTGTTTTAAAGGTGGCCCCACCTTTAAAACAAAGTGTCCAATAGTTTCGTAACTTTGCGGCCTCCCTTTCTATCTACACGGGCATTTATTCGGCAAAAGGAGAACCAAGTCAGCATTCACATTACGCACGCTGTTCCTATTACAAAATTTAATAGGACCGTATCAGCCGCGCGCGCCGCCGCCGAGCTAACAAATGCGCACGGGTTTTCCATTCGCAATATGATTTCATACAGATGGATACCCACAATGACTGAGTAGCAATTAGATTGAGCAAACACATGAAACCACTCGTGTGGAACAATACGAGAAAGGGTGCACAGCCTAACAAACAAAAGCTTTATTGAAGCTTATGGTTGTATTGTAACCTGTGATATTGTGAATCGAATTCCTGTGCAATTAACGACCTTATTGCCTGTAATTAGAGGTCAAAGTGGCAAACAAACAGACGATTACACGCACTGTTCTGCTGAATCGAAAAATAATAAGTTGATCGTTTCCGCGTTCAGTGGGCTGAGAGCAAAATTTGTGCGATTATTGTGTCGGTAATTATTTTGCATACACAAGATAAAAGGTTCTGTTATTTTTTTGACGTGAGTTCAGTGTGAAATTCATTCAGATTGTGGTGATTGTGGTGGACTCAGAGAGTGAATAATAGTTTAATTTACAACCAAGTGAAAAGAGATACTAAACATAAGGGAAAACAGTGTTGTTTAATTACGTCTCATGATATACTGTAATTAAGAAATTACATACATTGTGTCACCTAATCCCTTTCTATACAAGGTGTAACATAATAAACGCAAGACCTCCCGTGTGGTCTCTCGGACCATGAAACTGAACAACTTTTGTTCTACGAGTTCTTCGAAATTCGAAAAAAAAAAAAGTACTTTCTATAGGAATTGACGCGATCAGCTGATCAACATGTATGGTAAAACAAAAAAATAAGTTACGAATTTCCAAAAGCCATAGAACAAAAGTTGTTCATTTTCATAGTCTGAAAGACCACACGAGAGGTCTTGCGTTTATTATGTTACACCTTGTATAAGGTGACTGGTTATTAGTGACCGATACTTAATCACGTGATTGTACTCATGATAACAAACAACTTTCCGAAAGAAACATTTTTTTAAACGGCTAACAGCTGATAAGGCACAGGCGCGCGCGTGCGAATTTCATACGGCTGCTGTTGTGTTATTGTAATAAAAAAAATGTTTCTTTGGGAAAGTTGTTTGTTATCATAACTACAATCACGTGTTAAGTATCGGTCACTAATTACCAGTCACCCTATATTATGTAGGTCTCTATCCGTCTTCAAAACATTATATACAATACCTATGTCTTATTTTACTCCACTCTTACCAAGCCAAGATTACCGCAAAATCCAACAGAAATTGTACCAACAATTACACAATTGTATTCCCAAAGCGTTGCAGTCGAGACAACCGGGTTACAATTACAGTCTAACACAATATAAAATCCAAATCCTATTAGGAACAGAAAAGGGTCCAATTTGTATCGCGCCCGCATCTCTGCTGCAGATGAAGCCTCCACAATGAAAGCAACTGTTAAGAACGTATAAAGGCAGCGGTTAGAATGGAACTCTGTGAAATGTAGAATTATGGTTGTCTACTATGATAGTTTTAGTTGGATTTGTGAGAACTACTTTTGAGTGTATTTTGATTTTTGACTGTCTTCTTTATAGGAATGGTTTTTGATACGTGGAGTCAAGGTGCAAACCAGGCAACTCACTACCCAGTTAAAGTCATACATAGCTAGTGAGATTTTTAAACCTTTCTCTCCAAATCCAAACAAACAGTGTCAATTTTTGTTTTTCATTTTGTTATCAACAAATTAATAATTCGTCAATTGTTTGGAACCAATCACAATTGTAACCAAAGCCACTAAATTTCGACACCCCAATATCTTCATTCTCAAAATAATATAATATTTCCTAAGTCCGTACGCCCTTCCTACCATTCATCGGCCGTACACAAGCAAGACAAAACTGGCTTTTGTTGCGTCCATCCAACGTAATACGTTCTATGACAAATTGGAATTTCAACTTGTAGGGACAGCAGTGCCATTCTTGAAAGGCTCGATAATTAGTCTCGAGGACCATTTCTACCGTCTTCGCAGCTTCGAAATGCTCTGTTGTATTCTGTGCGCCTGGTACAACGTATTGATTGATATTGCTTGCAGTTGGGCTATTGTTTGGGAAGATTACTGTTTTAAACGGTATTTTGTTGGTTGTTTATGTATCTGTTATGTTACCTATGTTTTGAGTGATGCAATAGGTGGTTTTAAAGTACCTACAGCTTCAAAAAATGGCACCAAGAGCCATTAACGCTGTGTGTTCTAACTTTAACTAAAACTAATTCACATTTCTTGTGTAATGAAGCAAGCTAGGTACTGTATCCTGCAAACGAAAATGATATAGCATTGGATTAGTGTCTCCAAAATTTGAAGACAGTTTAGAAAGTACTAAGACTAGACGCAGGTGTATTTCTAAAGTCCTTTCAACTAAAGTGCTTCTGTTTACTACATTTCAGATAGTCCTTAATACCTTTAATAATTAACAAAACTAAAGTTCTTAGACTTTAAACATCCACTATGAACTGAGTATGTTATTTTTTTGTAGGGATTTACGGAAAACTATCCGAATTGCACCGGCTTTGCTTGGTGACGGATGTTCATAAAAATTTTCAACCCGTATTTCATCCGCGGGTTGAATTTTCCAAAATCCTTTCTTATGATGCCTATGTCATATCTGTATGCCTGTTCCGTTCAATTGTTTGAGCTGTAAGGTGATAGTCAGTCAGGACAACCGATTTCATAAGTATTAAAAAAGAATTGTAATAGTACATAGAGAAGTAATAACTTTTGAATAAAAGTTTTGTAAGTCTTTCAGTTTAGCAAAATGAATATTTCCGAGATCTTTTTGAGAGTAGATATAAATCATCTTAGTGCGTCTAGGGTGCGTGCACCACAGGACAAACGCTCTTGTCATATGCTGACTTTTGCCTTAACTTTATTACTATAGCAACAGGTGATTTCTTTTTTTTTAAACGATAATCCACACTAAGAATTTCTCCTGTAGTGTGGGTGCGTTTAAAAACTCGCACACAGACTAATAGCCAGCCCAGGAAAACCTACCTGTAGATCATACAAATATTTGTTCCGTGCGGGGATCGAACACCCCCGCGGCACGTAGCACAACAGCCAATCGCTCAGCCACTGCGCCAACCATGCCGTCGATCTCAAGGTACAGTTAGGCATAATTCACTTAGTAAATAGTTTTAATATTTCATGACCTTTCACCCGACCTATTTGTCCAAAGTATATAAAATTAACCCACTCACATGTCAGCATATTACGAATTTCTGATAAATTCAACATAGGTACAGACGAAATTAATTTAAATAATGAATAACGAATCTCAGTTAATTAAAATGTATTTCGAATTACGTAGAACACGTGTAATCTCGTAAATGTGGCTTGTCTTTGAGTTACTGCGAAATGAGGTTTTATACAAGGCTATGGATTATGGTATATACAAGTAATTAATAAACAAGTTAAGTTAGCTAGCGAAACTCGATGTCTAAAAATGATAAAATAAAAAAAAACATGATTTTATTCTATATTTTAAGTACGTAGGTACGTGTAGTGTTTTAGTGTTGTAGTCTGGATTTGTGC
Source organism: Noctua pronuba (assembly GCA_905220335.1). NCBI lineage: Eukaryota > Metazoa > Arthropoda > Insecta > Lepidoptera > Noctuidae > Noctua > Noctua pronuba. Next base: position 13,042,017 of record LR999902.1, read on the forward strand.
CCGATTAATGGCAATAGGCTCGCCCTCTATTATATGGGACTTAAACATAACCGGCGTAATGTGGGTGTACTATTAGGTACGCCACTGCCTAACCCTTCGGGGATTACAGGCGTGATGTTATGTTAATTTCAAAGTCAGCAGGTAGTGTACTCAGTAGAAAACTATAAGCACTTTTTTTAACTTTACGAACGTAATGTATATTAATTAACACGTCAAACTAAAAAATAACTAAACTTAAACTGTCAATTACGAGATATCTTCCGTGATTGTTCATTGAAAGTTCAGTTGTGCTCAGTTCAGTTATTCAGTATGAGCTTAGTTGTAAATCGTGAAAGCTTAAAAAATAAGTGTTTTTCTTAACTAATACTTTAAGCAACTACACTACCTGTGGTCGTTAAAACGAATTATAAAAAACAACATATATTTTGTATCTTAAATCATATTTACATTTCGATACCCATCACTACGTGAAGTTTCGATAGCTAATTTAATCTAACCTTAATTTAAAGCTACATTATTGCCACTACACTATAATAGCCACATGCTGCATAGTGACACAGATTTCCCGGTAGTGTATTGTTAACAGGAGTTTCACTTACACGCCAGTCTCAGACAAAATAAGCTCCAATGCAATTTCAATGGTCAACCCAAACATGATTAGAAATCTGACCCACGTATACATGCACCTATACATAAATAATACTCCAGTCTGAACGGTATAATCCTGAATAAGCTGCGCTCGAGTGTATCTACCTATGTAATACGACTTGTATGTAAGTAATGCACACATTTATATGAAAACCACAGTGCAGCCCTTATCGTACTTTATCGAAATCCGTTTTGATGCGATTTTTGAGTGTGTCCCTTGTTTTTTCAGGCACGGTAATTTTGGTCGGAAATGGACAAAACGATGAAATATGTACCATAATATATTGATTATTAAAACAATTAGTTTGTTATTGATATTGCTCGAACATTGTTTAAAAAATCTCGCGATCTCAGTTATTCTCGCGCAAGATTTACATACCCGCCCTACCTCACCTACCCGCTAATGAACACCGCATCATCGCGGTCTAGTCCGGCGGAGCTTGTTTTATTTAAATTTAGAGGTCACTTTGCATTTATTTTGTCCCGCTACGGTTACAAAAATACTGAACTTAACCCTTCATAAAATTATGTTGGACACCCCTGATCTGCACCATTTAAATTTAACGAAAAGCAGTGAAATACGAAGGCAAACGAAAGCACTAATTTATGCTTTCTCCGTTTATGAGACAACGTTCCACCTAAGGACCTTCCTAATTCCTAAAAGTACCCGTCCTTAAATGAGACTCGGACACTAACGCCACTAATGCAAAATCAGCCATTAGCAGCAAACATTTTTAGTAAGGTGAACGAAATTAACAAAAGATAAGATAACATAATATCACGTCTGTAATCCCAAGTGTACCTAATACCACATTTCCCCAATTATATTCAAGTTCCATGTATTAGGGGGCGAGCCTATTACCATCAACCGGGCACAAATCCGTAAAATAAAACAAATCTGTATAATTCCTATTGGAAAAACTCAATAACACTTTGCCCATTCCGGAAATCCTCTTTGCGAACCTAAGACCTCATGCACAGCACTCGACGTACGAGGCATACAACGTAATTGCAACAAAAAATTGTGCCCAAAACTTAGTTTCGTCTCCACAACAGCTGATTCACGTGAACGTCGCACCCGTTCAGGGGGAAAAGAGGTACAAGAAATGCATCTGCGCAGTGAGAACAGACACTAAGCGCATCTCGATAAGTGCTGAGGCCGGCATCGGTTTCTGTTACTCAGACGAAATCTAATTTGCTCTTCAAAGTTTTACAAGTCTAGACACTTCGACGCACGATAACACAACTCTTGGTGTTTGGTTTCCATTTGCGAGCAGACTTGCTAATTGTTTTGACTGGCTGGGTATTGTGCGTGTCATAATATTTGTGAAGGCTAGTTAGAGTGTAGTTTGTTTTTATAGTAGTTGGGAAAATATGTATAGGTAAAGTATGAATGTACTAGAGAAGTTGGATAGAGGGATTGTTAAAACTTTTTGATGAAACTTAATAGACACAAACAGTCAGTCAAACACATCATTACACTACACTACTACATACTTTAAATGTGCAGTTCAAGGTGACGCTGTTTGTAAAAAAAATTCATCGATATGTCAAACTCATCAAACTGTCAAAATCGTATCTAATTGCGAGAGCAAACAGCTGTCCCATACATTTGGGTAGTAGGCATTGAAGTTTTGTACATGACAGCTGTTTTTTTCCGCGATTACGATGGTAGTCCCATGGATAAAGTTGTTCAGTTTGATGGTCTGAAACACACCCTGAAATATGACTACATTTTTCTGGTACACTCTGTATACCTAACACTAAGTTCAGTATTAGGGCATTCAGGGCCATACTTCTTGAATGTCTTGGCAACTGACTTGGCGTACCCACTGTTTACTTTATACACTTGCATTACAAAAGAAAAGCCTTCCACCACAGTACACTACACAAACATAGTACTACGTCACCAAGCGCATACACAGATCAATATTCAAAGTGTGTACAACTTATTTATTCCGCCCCCGCGCTCGTGGCACGCCTTCGACAGGCCTCCGTCGGCTCCTCGTCAAAATAACCAACGTTTACACTATCATTTACGTGTTGTGCCATTGTTTTATGTGCACACGTTATGTAAGGGGGAAATAAACGAGAGCTTACCTTGATCTTTTTGTTTTGAAAAGGTTTTCTCTTATCATGTGATTAAGGGAGGAAAAGATCTCCAAAAGAATATTCACTACGTCTATCTTTCTTTGTAATCTAGATAAGATATTGGCGATGCTATCACTTTTGTCTTGCAGTTTAATGTTAAACGCATTGGTAGCAGGAACTCCTCCTCCTCCTTTTGAAGCTTTAAAAGACTTCAAAACAAAACCTTTTTTTATAAATCAAGCTAGCTCATCTGTGGTAACAAAATCATTTTCCAGATATTTCTTAACATTTCCTAGTAAGTTATTACGGTAGTGCTACAAACTTACAATTCAACTTCGAAATCTACATTCTTTATTCCCAACTTCCCTTCCATAAACTTCCGTAAAAGTTTATAAATAGCCCACAAAATAGTCGACAAGTCGACGACAATTTTGTTTGGTATAAACATTTTCAAGGATCGATGCATCTGCGACATGCAATATTGATTTGCGAGACGAAGGCAGTAAATAGCGAACGGTATGGAAGTGGACTCCTTGGGGGACAGGGGGTCTATTCTCGGAGCTTTCATTAGTTTTGTGCCGCTATTCGATAATGTATTTCTGAGTTTGGATATTTTCAGGTTTGAAAATTTGCTTTTTTCTTACTTTAAAGTAGACTAACGTGATACCTTAAAAAGTATAGATCTAACTTATTGATAATTACGTTTAGAAGTATGTATTACAGTGGCGAAGGTTCCATATCACTCGATTCCTACCGGATTCACTTTGAAAAATGGCATAGTCAGTATTCTATTGGCAAATAATATAATCAGATTAAAGCTATGTACTCCGGCTTACCTGTTACAAAAATTGATCATTCGCTACTGACGAATTAAGAAGCATGTTTTCAGTTACAGCTAGGACATCAGACTGGCTGTTGTATCTTTCACGTTCATCCACTATTTTCATTAGTTGGAGCCGTGGAGCGGTGTACTGTACACAGGAGTAAACTAAGTTTATAAAAAAAAAAACATTCAAACATTATTTTCGCAGATCTACAAACAAAACCAAAAAAACCTCCCAAAAATGTATCGATCGCTACCAAAATCCGTCACTCTAAAAGGGGAAGTTTCGACTAAGCTATCACACACTCCCGACTATTTCGCCAACACCAGTTCGCTACAAGGATTTGCAAGCTCTTTTTACGGATCTACTAAGAATGGAACCTAATATAGGATACGAGTTTTAGAAGTTTAAGTGAAAATAACCAGCTGACGGTACTCCAGCGGATATTGTTTCTTGAACGAAACATTTCGTTTGATAGTTTATGAAGCTGTCTTTAAGTGAATGTTGTTTTTAGTAGGTAATGCTGTGGAGTTGGGATGGTTTAGAATGATTTCTGAACTGGTTTGCTGGATAAAGTTTTGAATCTTTAGACAGACTTTAGTATCAATTGTGTAGATCTCCGTTTTAAGCTTCCACGGTTTGTAACTACACTTTTACTGTCACTTACGGGATATCTTCCGTTTACGCTGCTGCAAGCGCCATGATCGCGGGCTGTCATCTTGCGATCACGGCGCTTGCAACAGCGTCGAAATATCGGGAGCTCACAATAATGGATTATCACGAATGATATCACGTAAGTTACAGTATAAGTGTAATCATGTAGATCTGTTTTGCAAAACCAGTGAACCAATAATTTTAGAGGTAAGTACACATATTTGGATTGGTCTGATTCGACATTATGATGCACGGCGGACGGTAAAATCGAATGTAGATTTAGCCGCTATTATTTTGTTTTTGGATCCACCATTATTTTAATGAATCAGTCAACACAGTTCATTGCATGACTCTCCCATGTTTCAGTATAATTATTTGTTCTTCAACTTTCGCAGTCCTCAGTCCCGCATTCTGTTCACATAGAACAAAACTCACAATACTGCAGAAGTCATTAACCGCCCTACATTACACCAACCGTTAATTTATAACCTGTATAATGTTCGCATCGTAACACGCACCTTCCATATCTACTGTTGGACCCACCTTCACGATTCTACAAACAAAATGGCCGCCATTCGTCAGCAAGAATTAACTTATCACGTTGACATACGGCACTGCCCTCAGAATTGGACATAATCTGCATTAATTAATTAAGACCTCGTTTGTACCGCAGTATATGGAAAAATGGAAGGTTTTTATTTTATTTTCTTTATGTCTTTATTGTACTCCAGATTGTTTTATGCCATTTAGTTGAGTGCTGTATGAAAATAGAAATGTCGTTGTGTAAATGCGTCCTTGCTTTGACCTGCAAGTAATGTTGTTTTTATTATTTACTAGCTTTTGTCCGCAGCTTCGCTCGCGTTAATTTAAAATTTGACAATCAATTTGGGTTATACTCTGCTTGTAATAATATAATTCAATCATGATTCGAAAGATACGTGGCGCCGTCTATTTTCATGAAGACGTTATTGTTATTTTCCTCGAGAACAGTACTTTTTTTCGGGATGAAAGGTACCCTATGTCCGTTTCTGTACACCCTACAACGTATATGCAATATTTCAGGCTGATCAGTTCAGTGGTTTAGGCGTGAAATGTAACAAATAAACTTACTTTCGCATTTATAATATTAGTAAGGAAGTAATGATTACCCTTGTCAACTCATGGTCTACTAGTATTTCCAAGTTAGATGTTATGGTCAGCACACAAACAACCCTGTCAAAAAAAATTTTTTTTGGTCCTCTGTCTGGTCAAAGACTTCTTCTAACACAGACATGACTCTAACACTGATCGCTGCGCATTTTCAATGCAAGTTGGCAATTTCATATATACCTACCACAGTAATACAGCTTTATTTGTAGAACAAGATTTAACACCTGAATGTCAAACGTGATTACGTCTCACGCCTCTGCGGTCACTAACACGGTCAACCGAGGTGTCGACGGACAAACACTCTCCGACCGGTCTTAACAAATATATAACAGCGAGCTGTGATTGATTGATCAGAACATTAGCAATTCCTATACCCTAATCCTACTAATATTATAAATCCTACTATTCTTACTAATATTACAAATCCTACTAATCCTACTAATATTATAAATGCGAAAGTTTGTGAGCATGGATGGATGTTTGTTACTCTTTTACGCAAAAACCACTGAACGGATTTGGATGAAATTTAGTACACAGGTAGTTTTTAACTTGGATTAACACATAGCATACTTTTCATCCCGGTAGTAAGATCCCGTGGGACAATTACCGAAATCCACGCAGACGAAGTCGCGGGCAAAAGCTAGTAATATTATAAATGCGAAAGTTTGTGATGATGGACGGATGGATGAATGTTTGTTACTCTTTCACGCAAAAACTACTGAGCTGATTTGGATGAAATTTGGCACATAGATAGTTTATAACTTGGATTAACACATAGGATACTTTTTATCCCGGTAGTATGATCCCGTAGGACAATTATCGAAATCCACGTGGGCGAAGCCGCAGGCATAAGCTAGTACCCTATAAAAGCAAAACATCATCCGCTAAAACTGGAAAAATCCAATACAAAACTCAATAAAAGCTAAAGTAATTTAAACTTAAATCAAACATCGGTAACACAAGTCGACGAGGTTGGACATCGTCAGAGCAACTACTGTCGCGGAATACTGATGACCCCCCCGTGGTCGTATGCATTATGTATCCGCCTAAGCCCGCCCAAATGAATGCAACAGCCAAGAAAAACAGCGCACATGAGATATTCGAAGGGATACTGGAAGAGAATGTGGATTCGGATAAAAAGAAGGCTGTTTATGGAAGACTTATCGCTTTTAATCTGTGATGGTCATGTGAAGCTTGTGGATGAGTACCAGCTTGTAGCTCCATGTGGTAATCAAAAGATCAGTTACTGGTCGGTAGGCTTTCTTTAGTTTGCTTTTCTTGCCCGTTCTTCTCCATAGAGATCTACGCTAGGGAATGGGCAACTACAGCACTTTCACAGTTTGTGTATGCCTTGTGACTGGGACTGTAGCTACATTTCATTGTTGTCTTTGTTTCGACAATTCAAAAGTACCTGTAACTGGCCTACTTGAAATGAATGCTTTGATTTTGATTTTAAGGTCTAACTCTCTCTCTCATCAATACAGTTTGTACTCTAGGCTGCTCTAGATCACTGAACCTACAAGTAAGAAGACTCGATCGATAATATTCAATCATTTGTAGTATTCAATGATCCAACTGCTAAATAACATGTTTCCGGCTAAAATCGCAATGTAGGCAAAAAAACAGTATAGAGAAAATCGCATTTATCTTGTCGACATTTCGTTTACAATCGTATACCACAGTTCTACCAAAAGGTCAATAAACTCTGGTCCTTCACCCCTGACCCACAGTCATGCGACTCCCAAGAAAAGCCCAAGTCCACACGCCAAAACATTCCAGACACGCCACCATACCACATCCAGTAGTGCTAATTCCTCACACATTGTCCCCTACCTCCGTCTGCCGACGTGTATCTGAGGCTAAACGACGGAAATAAAAATCCTATAAATATTGAACAACCATATTTTTCTCACTTTGTCGCGAGAACCCGCCGTGTCGTCCGTTTGTCGCCTTATATGGCCGTTGTAGACCGTGGTTAGAGTGTTTACACATGCCCGACCGGTCGCTGAATGGTGCAGGATGTGCTTTACGATGTTTAGACGATCCGTTTAAAAATAACGGACTATCAAAGTGTAATAGAGTTATGAATTTCATGAATTGATACTTCAAAAATAAAGTACACAAATAACTACAGTAATAAAAAGTACGGACATAATACAATCGCTTTATTGCAAACCTATTGGGAAGGCACTTAATAAACTTTTCATATAAAAAATTGAAATTGGTCATAAAACTGTACGACATTCTCTTCAGTGTAATGCAACGGAAACTTTTCAAATCTGAAATTTTATTTGAAATTTCATCGTTGCCTGAAATCGCAGCGATTTGCTTTCAGTATGTTCGGTTCTTTAGTTATACTTAGCGTATGCACTGCGCACAATGTGGCTCCGAATTCGATTTTTTAGGGTTCCTCAGGGGACTGACTGCGTTTGGTTTTATAGGGGATCATTTACAGGGGATCAGTAGAAAATTAGTTGCCTTTGTAACATGCAACGGATTTCACAATCGAATGGGAATATATGTCACAATATACCTGATCCTGCTGGGGTCGAGGTATTGACGGATGTTTATTGCTAGCTTCTATGAAAACTACAATATGTGTGTGTATGACAATGCCTTTATGTCATAGCAGTAAGGGTGAATATCGCAGTGTTGATTTGCGGTTCCTCTAAAAATATAGCTTTTTGAAGTTCAATCACATTTAAAATAGTAATGCTACGTACAGTACGTTTAGGTACCTAAATGTTTTCATAATGTTATTTTGTTCTCAAGTAGCCATTGTATTTTTCATCCAAGGTATTTTTATAAGCTCTAAACATTATCATTCAATTCATTTAGGTACACACTATATACTTAATTTCACAGATATGAAAATATCAAAACAAACCCGCAAACTTGAACCTCATGAAACTTAAGGAACTATATTTAATATGTACCGTCTGCCGTACGGAGATATCTGAAGAATAAAGAATAAATAGTACCTATCTCTGCAGACCTAGCTTCTTGAAGCAATGATATTAAACAGTCTGGCGGCTCAACACTGAACATTAATCATTTAACATAATTCTATTTTTTCATTTTGTTTTCAAGTTGGCTACTATGGCCTCTAAAAACACAAACAAGCACTAAATAGAAAAGCTTAATAATAAAAAAAAATATCGTATCGTTAGGAGGTTCCTCTCTCAAGAGCCCTGACCACCGGTAGCTCGGACCCTGTTCCCGATGCTGGTGGGCTACTATTTTTTATAATTATTATTTTTTTAATCTTATTTTGTATAGGAATATTTAAAAATGTAAATTATATGTATAGAAAATATAAAAAAATTAATAAAAACCTTAATACAATCACTTTTAAACTACTAACTAACACTGACTTATAAATATATATAATAACACACGCGTGAGAAAATTAAGTATACAAAACAAAATAAACACTAGAAACATTCAGTCGCGCAAGTTTGCAACCTCATCAAACTTAAGGAAGTGTATTCAATATGTACCGTCTACCGTACAAAGTTATCCGAAGAATAATAAATAGTGCAGCACAAATAGTGCACACCGGTGGTCGTAAATGATATACTCGTCCTGTGGATTATACAGTAAATTGGAAGTTAGATTGTGCACCAGTGTGGCCAGGTGCTGCGGTGGAGCAGGATAAAAAGTTTTAAGTTTATTGGCGCACAGATTTTGGAGGGGCAATATTTTTGGGGAAGGGTGGAAATGTTTTCAAAAAGTAGGCTGTCGATGTAGGTATGTTATTTTTTGGTAGAAATTTAACCGTTTTAAACTTAAAAATAAGAAAGGGGCTTGCTTTTGAGGCAAATATTATGTGAATTGACTTTAGAAAACTCTTAGGTGTGTTCTTAAATAAACAGATTTTAGCAGAAATAGTTCGTGTTTTTTTTTTTAATTTTGAAGGCCTTTACTTATTCAAAAAAAAAACATTGACGTTTAAAAAGGTAGCCATACATACACACTAGGGTGTACTTGACAGGTAAACCGATAACAGGTACAGATAAACCGGAGCGTGTATGTCCTCTGACGGGTGTACATTAAAAAAAACCTGGCAGGTACACTCTAGAGTGTTTGACTACGTTTAGGTGGAATTCAAATATTCTCATCAAATTCAAAACAAAATTGCACATTAGGTAAACAAAACATGACAAAAAAAAACTTTTAAAATTTAAAAAACACTATCTTGCAGAACAAAACCAAAATCACTAATCCGCAATCTTACCTCCTCCTGGTCACCGTAACCACGGCGGTAGTCCAGTAAACATTACGACATAATCTCGGCTAAATTGCCAGTTATCTGTTCTGGGGCAGGCAGGCTTGCATAATTGCAACTTTTTACTCCGCACAGCCGGTTTAATTAAAAGACATTTGCCTTATAAATAAGATAAGTGTGACGTAATCGCTGGATGTTAGATTAATTACTTAATTATGGTAGGGTTCGGTTTGTTGGGTTAAGTGGAAGATTGAAATGTTTATTGCGAGAATTTGTATGTGGAAAGGAATAGTGGTTGTGATTTATGAAGAATTTAGCGGTCTGGTACATTTTATTTGTTTTAACTAATTTACCGATAAAAACTGATGAGCTATCTTGTCGGCAATGGACACTTTTGCACATCTTGCTACATCGTTCTCACATAATGCACCATCTCAACATGAATGATGTAACCAAGGTTTTGTAAAAATATTGATTTAAAAGATTGTCCATGGAGGTTCTTGCCCGTTCTTCTCCATAGAGATCTACTGTACGTTCAGTTTTTATGCCTTGTGACTGTAGCTACATTTCATTGTTGTCTTTGTATCGACAATTCAAAAGTGCCTGTAACTGGCCTACTTGAAATAAATCCTTTGATTTTGATTTTGAATGCCGGGAGTAGAGGCATATCAAATTAAGGAAACACGGTTGGCACAGTGGCTGAGCGATTGGCTGCTGCCGTGCATGTCGCGGATTAGATCACCCCATCATCATCATCATTCTCCTGCCCTTATCCCAATTTATTTGAGGTCGGCGCAGTATGTCTTCTTCTTCCATACGTCTCTATTGATTGGGATTCGATCACCCCACGGAACAAATATTAATATGGCTTACAGATGAATGTTTGTAAACGCACTTACGATACAAGAGAAATTCCTAACGTGGGGCAAGGTTTTTAAACAAACGAAGCTTCCTTAATGAGCTATGTATGCTTCTATTCCTTCGAGGCATGCTTAATAATTACATGAAGATAAAAAACAGCCGTGTCTCGAAAACATTCTTCACTTTAGATTCGAGTTCTTAAGTAAAACTCTTTAAAGAAATAAAATATGTATCAAAAAGGGAAGGCACCTAATACTCCTGATTGCATTCATTTTAAAATATACTTACATTCCGCCAAAGGAGGAAAGCGATGTCTAATCAAGCGTACGACAGCACGGAGAAGGCTTTTTACACTAATGGAAGAACTCGCGCGATATGATAACACTCTAGACAATTTTGCAGCAATTCAAAAATCTACTCGCGGCGCCGAGCGTAAAATGGGTTTTTCTGTTTCCACATTATGTTAAATGTGTCAACGGAAAAAGTTAGAAACTCTTGTGCTGGAAAAGATTTCGTGGTAACGTTTTGTTTTTCTTTTTTTTGTGTTCGAGAATTAAATGTCGCCTGTCAGATTCGACGAGTTCTTGGAATCAAATGTCGTAAATGGCATATCGGATTACGAAAAATACTTTGTGTTGAATTAAAGACTTTTCAACAAGAAAATAAGCTTTGAGATGACCTATTTTTTTTCTTTAGAAGGGAGCTCTCAAAACAGTCCGGGGTTCCAGTTACTATGAATACTGGATTTAATGTCATAAGTTGAACAATTACTATTCTAGATCAAGTAATGAAGATAACCTTATTTGTTAAACAAGATAAAAATCTTATTAAAGCTCAAAACGTTAACACTGATAAAAACACTGTAACGTGTAAACATGACAAGATTTACAAGAAACTATTGAATACGCTCTTTAGAAAGCAATTGCCATAAAAACTAATTGCAAAAGTGAGTGATTGTATTCAATGATAGCGATGGTGATGATCTCGGCCACAGCGACTGCGCATTCGATGGGTTTCGAGGGTGGTTGTCGAGAGCTTTGGTGTGCTGCTCTTTCATGTGCTCTCAAGAGACTAGCATATCCAACTTTGGTGGAAGAACTCTGTGCACAAAGCGGACATGTCAGAACATCATTGACGACATTGCATCGTGATGATAGTATGAATACAGTTAATGTATTCATTTTAATAATTGGATTTCCCAAATCCTTTCAATTTACTAAACACTTACGATCCGGCAAGAGTTATGGGCATAGGACTGGAGAGACCGCCGAAATCACAGAATAAGTAGTTAAGTTCTGTTTTGGTCCTACTTAATTTCAGGCCAACATGCTCCAGGCTTTACCACCACACCTCCAATCTGCTCTCGACCTCTAGGCCACTCTCGGCAACCAAAGACATTCAAATATAACTAGCTATAGACGGCACAAGACCAAGAAACTGACAATTCCAAGACCTGTTACAAATTAGTAACAAGTCGATCAGTCCAGTGCGATACGTCGCCTTGTCAGGTCGCATTCGTATGACACAAAGACATTTAAATATTTCCAAGCTACAGACGGGTCATGACAAAGAACATCGTAATCCAAAACTTGTTACTACTTAGTAACAATTCGTTCTGTCTAGTGTCATCTGTGTCATACGCCCGCTTGTCAGGTAGCATTCAGGTGTCAAAATCGAAAATATTCAAGATGAAAATTACTGTATGACAATATTCCCAATGTCCTCTCTATATGTGTGTTAAATCTCTTTGTCGGCAACCAACACAATATCGTCGGCAAACAGCATACACCAGGGAGCCTCTTCCTGAATGTCCGACGTAAGTGTGTCCATAATCACCAGGAAGAGTTGTTTGACTAAATGATGAGTGTAATAAATAAAAGGCGTTTAGACGATTAAATTCAGATAATTATTGAAAAGAAGTCATATTTATACATGTCACACTTTTGAGCCCTAGCTGACTTACTTTTTTTTATTCTAATTTCAACTCATTCCACACTCAAACCACAGAGGTTAAGGTCTCTACAGTACAAAAGTATATTATATTGTTTCTTAGAAATAATAAAACATCACCTTTAATATTGAAGAAAAGGAATCCGTCACGTAAAGGGATATCATTAGTACTGTAGGATTATTTTCATTAAATGCATAGTTGTCTCGGGCATTCGTACGTGTGCTGAATGGGACATGTTGTGACTTGCTTCGTCGTTCGCTGTTTTAATTGTTATGTCTCTATGGTCCGTGTCTTTTTTTTTTCTTTTTCCCTACTTAAAGTTTTGAAATTGGAAAGAATTGGGACTTGTTGTTATGATGCAAAGAGATTTAAAAGACTTGTAGAGCGGACATTGGGAATATTTTCATCCAACAATTTTGATCCCGAACATTTTTGATTTTGACACACGAATGCTGCCTACCAAGCGGGCGAATGACACTAGACAGAACGATTTGTTACTAAGTAGTAACAAGTATTGGATTACGATTTGTTTTCGTCTTGTCTTGTGTGTAATTATTTTAATGTCTTTGTTATGATGCGATATCACACAGAATGTCCGATAACCAGTCTAACCAAAGGGTATCGTATTAGCCAGTACTAATTGGGTTGTGGTGGTCAGATAGGCAGTCGCTCCATGTAAAATACTGGTATTTAGCTGCGTCCAGCTAGACTGGAAGTCGATCCCAACACTGTTGGGAAACGGTTAGGCAATTTTGATGATGCATTATTGTCATCGTCAACGTTCGCAAACCATTTCGCTGTTCTAAATAAATTATGGAAAGCTGCAGTCATTCATGTGAACTTAACCGAAATTTTTAATATTCAGTGCGAAACTATTCAAGCAAAACAGTTGAACTTAGAAATACTTTCTGCATTTTAAAATACCGAACCTTTTTAATATTTAAAAACTACCGACTGGTCATTGTGACGCACTCATACTTGACAAGACAGTTCATATCAATGCATTTCATAATCTGACAAAAACCACAAAAAAGGAAGACCAAAAAAATACCATACAACAAATATTACAACATCAAAACCTTAACAAGACAAACACTAATATGACAGAGCAACACAACACACAAAAAGATTGGTTGGAATTTCACCGCAATATATTCTACTGAAATTAGGTGGGACGGTCTTGGTCGGTGACACAGCCCCGTGACATGGGTCAGCCTCGTTAAATTTATCCGGTAACAACCAGGTACGCTGCAAAAATGTGGATACGAGATTTATGTAGGGGAATGCTGCACTTGAAAAAGATATGTGGGGAGATGAGGATGCTAAGCTAACTTTTAGATTTAGGTTTGGTTCAACTGTTTTTTGTAGGTAAGTAAGGTAGAAAGAAAGATGGACTACATAGCTTATTTAGAAAGAACAACACGTTTAACTTAATGTTCATTGTCATCATCAACATCTTGTTCCTGTTCTTGTTCCATGTTTTTTGGGGTCAGCGCAACACGTTATTTTCTTCCATTCTCCCCTGTCAATCGTCACGCTATCATTTACTCATTTTTCCTTCATATCATTCCTCACACAATCCAATACTTAATGTTATGTTTTAAATAATTATTTACTTACTAGCCGTGCCCGGCATGCGTTGCAATGTTTTTTTTCCCTACCCTACCCTGCCTACCTACTCCCTAACCACCTAGTGTTGTGAAATATAGTTTACGACGTATTCTCATACCTACCAAATTTTCATAAAAATGGGTCGAGCCGTTTCAGAGGAGTGCGACCACAAACACCGTGACTATTATAATTACCTATATATATAGGTAATTCCAACAAAACTAGAACGTTTGTACGCAGAATGCAACACACCCTTCTGTCTTCTAAAATATGCAAATGCGGAAGGTGCGATAATTAAAATGCAATCCAACAAACTCCAACATCACTACTATAACGTAAACTTAATTTAAATATTCGATAGAAATAAAGCTTTAATCAGACAATCAACAATACACCACAATAGCCAACCAGACGTAGGAACTAAACAAAATTCAATTCGTACAATATTCATACCATATTCCAGTCCAGTGCGAGTCAAGTCCAGCGCTCTTGTATTTCTTTCTCCCTTTGAAGCAGTCCGCTTTGTGACCACCGAAGTCGTATAAATCTATTAAAAGAACAAAAAAGGATTTCTCTTTAATTTCTTTGTAGTAAGAGCTCATGGATTTGAAGTGTGTTTTAATAAAATTTCTGTGGGAGCTTTTCATTCATCGACAAAAATACATTGTAAGAAATTTATTTAAACGCTTTTCGTTGTGAATTATTGGAATGTTTCTATAATACAATCTCGTCAAACAATGCTATGTTAAAACTGAAGAAACTCAAGATTTATTTTATTTATTTATTTATTTATTAAAACTTTATGCACATAATGTACAAAGGCGGACTTAACGCCTTGGGCATTTTCTACCAGTCTACCTTAGGGTGATGCAGAGACAAAACAGTAGGTGCAATAGTACAGAAAATTTCCAAAAATAAAATATAATAATAAATACATATATACATACATACAAAAAAATATACAAAGTAAATACATACTATATTCGTAAATATTATTTGAATCCAGAAATAGACGAAACCTTGCTCTTTAATCCCAATTTAGCATAACTCTCATCGTTGTTCGGTAAATAACACCAAGAGGATGCCAATTAGCTATTTTTGTCGGCATAACAAATAAAAATTGTATTTATAGCTATCCGTTTACGTTTATGGAAAAGTTTTTCAGCTTTTCGCATACTTACTTAGAAAATTTTCCATGCAGACTTACGTCAGTTCTATTCCTTATTCAAAACAACATCTTAGATATACGAAATACTAAACCTTTTAACATTTTCCATATTCACTAAAGTCACGATGCTTTTATTTAACTTTTACCATTTTAATGGTCGTTTAAAATCTTTCATATTCCATTCGTTAGTCGAAAATTGAAATTCGTGTAACATTTTTTTAACAGGTCCGTTCTGACGCGGCAGGGACATGTCATTCGTGCCGTGGATAATGACGTGACATTTTAACACTGGCAACTCTGCTAATTGCGTGTCAGACCTATAATAACATGGATTTCGAACGCCATCGTCCCGGATTTCTGTACTCCTGGTAATCGTAGGCTGATCGCTGTCATATTTAAACCGTTTGTTTTAGTTTAAAATCTGCTGTGAAAATTTATAAATGCAAAAGAAAGTTTGATGGATGTTTGTAACTCAATCATGGCTGAACGGATCTGAATGAAATTTTACGCAGAGATAGATTATAATCTGGAATAGCGCATTGGATACTTCTTTTTCTCACACTAACACATCAAAATTTCCACGCGAACGAAGTCGCCGGCAACAGCTAGTGATTAACAAAATGAAATTGAAATGGTTGAGAAAATCCAGATCTACATACTTTATAACGATTATGAACAGATTTTAGGATACAAATTAAATTCCCAAACTTACTCGTATCAGCTTTTAACAGACGAGTTTATAAAATTATCCGTACTAAACTCACAAACGCTTCGGCTGGCACGGCTTCACGAAATCTGAATAAGGTAACACAATATTTGTTTTAAACCCATCCTCCCGTAATCTGTGAGAGCGTTTGCATTACAACTTCCAACGAAAATTAAACACCAACTACACTAGTATTGTCAGACGTACTACAATGCAATTTAATTCCCCACTTCAAATAAGTCTATGCGGAGTTACCATTTGTCTCTCTCTACGTCCCTCAATAGGTATATTCGATTAGACTGTACTGTGAAGTTAGACCAACTTCACAGTACAAATAAATCCGAATGCATTATTCGCTTTGGGGCGAGTATTGCAAGGGAATCAGGGTTTAATCCGGACTAAATTGCTTACCGTCTGCTTGAGGCTCGGCCGATTATCTCTAGGATGAGTCTTTAACACCCCGACGAATATTTAACTTGTTCGTTTCCATTGTTGGGTCTGTATTTAACGTTATTGTGATATTTTATGTAGTTAGAATAATGCTTTATTGTTCATCGTAGGAGTGAGATTTCAGATACAATACAGTGCATTTTAGAAACAAAACAAGCTATAGTTTTTTCTCGTACCTTCCAACATTTTTTTAGTTAGTCTTGTATGTCTCACTGCTGGGCAAAAGCGTCCCGCATATCCTTCCAGGTACCCTACTCCTCCGCCCCCTCGAGCCAGCCTTCGTGATGCGCGTCCAGATCATCTCGCCACCTCTTTCTAGGCCGGTCTCAGCGGCGCCGCCACCCATCCACAGGCACCCATCGTGTTGAGAAAGCAAGAAATTAAACACCAGCTAAAAAAAGAATAGAAAAACTTTTCTTAATTTCCGTTACGCATTTTTAATATCAATTGCTTAGCTACTAATGCTTCCTTTGTCTCAATCCTTGTTCCACAAAGAAGATTTCCGTTTTGTTTGTTAATTTTCCGCGCGGGCGCACACGCTCGTGCCTACTTAAACGCCGAGATTGTAGCCCCACAAGTTGCGGCTTTGTTGACGATGGAGGCGAAATAAAAAAACGCGTATTGCTGTATTCCAGGTTTGTTTTGATAAAAAAATACCTGCTTTTGGAACAGTTACTGTAACAGAAGGCTGGTTCGAGCTGGCTGGCGCAGGAGAAGAGTAACTGGAAGTATATGGGGGAGGCCTTTGCCCACCAGTGGGACATACAAAGCTATTAAAAAAAATCTGTAACTGATAACTTGCACCATCTCACTGCTGGGCAAAGGCCTCCCTCCCCTCAACCTCCCCAGGGCTACTGTGGAAAACTGGTCGTCAGTTTTGTCCAGCTCGTCTAACCATCCACATTATCACTTAGTACCGTTTGGCCCACAGCTCATTGGACATAGGCAGACGTGGCCAGCGCATTACCACTTCAGCTTCAGCGGCCAGTGAAATAGCTGAATCTATGTCCTAACAGATGAATTTCTACAAGACTCTAAGATGGGAGAATGAGCCTATTCTCGCAAAAATACTTCTGCAATATTTTACTATAAAGGCAGTTTCAATGATAACTTGTATCCTTTGGCAATGTTTGCTGTTTCATCTAAGCTACCAACAGAAAAAGCCGTAGTCGTTCATTCACCACGGATATATTTTTTACCATTTTCCTCTTTCACCTCTTCACACGACTGTTTAAAAACCAGTACACAAAGAAGACCATGACACCATGTTCCCGGGTGTCATATCGCGTCACTGTCACGTCACATTCGATTACAAAGGACAATGCCTGTAACCATAAGTTTATCCGTGACCTTTATCTGCTTTTGTCTTTGTTTTGTTTACGTCGACGTGTTAAAGTAAGACGTATGGTGTTACGTCAGTTCTTTGGGCGCATATTGAAAACAAGTTTATTTATTTGTTCGTTATTGAATTAGTGACTAACCAGTCTTACTAGAGAGCAGTCGTGGGTTCGAACCCAGGCAGGCACATTAATTTGTGAAATTTATTTCAGCACCACTGCACTCAAAACGGTGAAGGAAAAACGTCGTGAGAAACCGGCATGTCCTAGAACCAAAAATTCGAAGACATGTGATATCTATCAACCCGCACTGGGCAGGCGTGATTTTGTGTTTATATGGTTATTTTACTTTTACTTCAATATATCATATTAAATCATTTGTATAAGTACTATCCCAAAATACAAATTCAAACTAAAATACATGAACGATATTCTATATTACTTATTGATAGCACAGAATTCATCAATTCCGATTGAATATGAAACAATGCCAAAAAATACAGAGACAATTGTACGACTATTGATACTAATCTCTTTGAATACCTTTTTCATCTATCATTCGATTCTATTGTTCATTTCAAATTAATAATTCCCAAAATTCTTTGTATTGTAATCCTATCGAGTTTCTTTAGAAGACTTCTGTCTAGTAGACTGGAAAATGACCTTCAATTTCGTTTTGTTTTCATTTTATCTAATCTGTTCTTTGGATTTCAAACGTTGATTGATTTCAACCACAGTTATTACTTTCTTAAGTTTGACTTTAATAACTTTTCAATTCGCTTGAGAATAACTTATCTGCAGCATTAATTATTTCACTATGACTTTGAGACTCTTTTTTTTTCTCTCTTTTTTTTTAATTTTCTTGTACACCTACTTTTTTTTTAATTTCATATTACAATAATACTTTATTAAGAAATAACTAAGTTTCTATTTTCGGGTTTTTCGGTTTTAGTCAGTAAAAGTCTGATCCCTTCCACTCCGCGCAGAGCAGGGGGAGGTCATTTGATGATTTCCCATCCGAAAAAAAAAGCATTAATTATTTCACTATGATTTTGAGAAACTATATAATTTTCTTGTACACCTACTTCTTTTTAAAAATTTTAATATTACAATAATACTTTATTAAGAAATAACTACGTTTCCATTTTCGAAATTAATATCGCAGGTCTCGCAAAAAACATGAAAGTCAGTCACTAAGTAAATTTCCTTTTACATCTTTTTATTCGGATCTTTAGTTATCGGAGGGAAGTATTGCTTTTTAATGTAATTTCCGAAACGGAACGCCATGTTGCCGGTGCCCTCCTACGGGATTCGACTAATGGATTTTGTTTATACTTCCCTCGGAACTCAATCTATCAGTTAGACTTCACATTTTAAGTAGTTTTCATTTTTTACCTGCTCTTTTTTTTGTTTTCATAATCTTATGCTTTTTGCTCTCTGAAATTCCGCTATTTGTTTTCGTAAGCTTTTCTTAAGATTTCATGATAAGTGCCCTACTTTAAGTAGTTTTATAAAATCACTTCGATTCCCATCACTGTAATATTAATAACTTTTTATTAATTAAAATTCTGCCAGACATAACAAAGATAATATTTTCTTTTATTATTTTTATCTGAAATTAATTAGGTTACTTCATGTTTTATTCCATAAATTCTACGGTATTCGAGTGATACCGTGAGATAAAACTTTAATTGAAAATGAGGAATCTCATTTCCCAAATACACCCTAAAAAAACCAGTCATACGTTTCATTTTCGAGCTATTCTTATTATTGTGAGGACTTTAAACCGGGACCTAATTTGATCTCACAATTTTCTTCCCGTCGGGCGCTTGGGGCTCAGTGTCAACGTTTCATTTGGATTACATATTACCAACAAACACTTCATTCTTTAGCACTTCTATTGTCCAGAGAATAAGGTTTAATTTCTATTGTTTGAGATAAAATTGTATTGTTGCGGTAAGTCGGGGTGCAGTGCAGCGGTCATTCTGTTACAGCCGGGACCAACTTGAACATCTTCCAAGGCTTTGTGTTGTCATTATTAAAGGAGAATGAGTATTGTTATGGCTGCTTTTCTGTTTTTATTAAATCTTGGTATTTTTAATATAACGTAGACGTATTTGGGTATGTTCGTGTGTGCTATTTAATGAGCATACGCATTAATGGATCGTAGGAGCTTTGAGAAAAAACGGTTTAAATTCTTAGTTTTTCACGATACGGTCACATCTGTAAAATCTTAAAACATATTTTTGTAAGCAGAGATTTTGATGAGATAAGATAAGATAACTATAACTTTCTGCTTATTTTAAAAGGCTTCTTGTTTTCTATACCTTTCTACCACTCAGCTTTCATAAGAAATAAACTAACTGACTTTTACAAGCGCAAAGGTCAGCCATCACACTTTTTAATCAAAATCGAAAAATAATCTCAAATCCCAAGAGATAGTTTCAAATATTGATGACAGCTTACACGAGCAACTATCTCAAACAAAATCAAAGACGCGAAAGGATCTTAAAGGGAAGTTAAAGGAACGGTTTTAAGACATAATCCCTTTGGGAACAAAGGAGACATGAGCATGTTTGTTTCCCAATTTTACGCTTTGCCGGCTACGCCGAAAAGAATCTACTAGCAAAATGAATTCTCGTTCCTCCTGAAGTTATGTTCCTAGTGGAAGATTTAATTGAAACAATGTTTAGTCGTTCTCGTTGTGTTGGACTATTCCTTTGTCGTCTGTTACGTGATCATTATTTGTTTCGTTTCCGATGGGATCTTCTAACATTATTGTTTTCTAAATCTTTTTATTTTGTTTACTCGGAACTATTATTTGCCATGTTTAGGGCGAGGTCTTTATGTGCCAGTAACTTTAAAGCTTGCGTTAGAATTATATCAGTTAGGTACTTAGTCATCGTCATCTTCATTTTCGAGTTCGAACCCAAGGCACCTTTGATTTTTCGGATTCATGTGCACATTGTATAATTATGGAGGAATTGTGAAGGAAAACATCGTGAGGAAACCAGCATGTCTGAGAGTGATATTTCTTGACAGCATGTAAAGCAATGTCAGAGGCTCATGGGCGACATAAAAACTCTGACACCAGGTTAGGCACCAACCACACTATAAAGAAAGAAGAATCTTCATTTGAGTTCTTTAAAATGGTGAACAGAATTCTAGTTTTGTATAGACACGTTATGATTCTTAAATTTCCATTAAATTAGTTACGACCCGAACTCCGCCACATCGACAGTGTTAGCAGCGGCTTTGAAAAGGCTCTTCAATCTGCATCTGAAGTTACACAAAGAGCAGTACAGGCGGTGGGCCATCGTGTGTGATGAGGCTCCATCACACCAAACAAACAAGACATCATCTGCACTACTAATATCCACTTCACCCCCACCACACCAGCTTTCAAGCCTTCATTAACTTACACATCACTACAAAAATATTCCCTGCGCGCATCGGTGTCTCAAGAAAGCCTTCCACAACGATTACCATATAGAGTGACATTTACACCGCGTCTACTCTCAAAGACGCGACGCTTTGTGGTCGCTTGCTTTGAAGCACACATTGATTTTATTCCCAGAAGGATTGGATTAGTTAGTGAATTAATTGTTAGTAGATGCGCATTTGTTTACTTGCTTCTAGTTAATTCGTTGGCACTGCGTAGTTTCTTACAGAGCGTGTTGGATACAGTAAGCCGCACGAAGTGGTAAAACAACTGAAAGATGTCCTGTCATTCGATTCCTCTATTACAGGAAGTGGGACGTAATCCACCCCGTGGCGCAATATATGGTAGTATGTCACATGTCCTTCTAGAATATACCGGTGTCCATTTCGAGAGCAGAGGTGATGAAATAAATATGTACCACTACGTAAAGTGCGTGACTTGGGTTTGAAGCCACTACCTAAGTACTCGTAAGTTGAGGTAGTCACCACTGTGTCATCCTTGCTACTTATTTGTCGTGATAATCTAATATTTTTGCAACAATCATCTTTGAGTCTTGACGCGCTTTGTAAATTAGTTGATTAAGGTCTATCTTAGAATTAGGGGAGCCATTCCTCTGTCAAAATATTCTTTGCCAGATGTTTATTATTAGCTTAAATAAAATTTGGACTATATTGTTATTTTCTGAGAGATTATATTTATTTATCATAGCTCATTACTACTACAAAGCCACAAAGAAACAGAACATCATGAAACATTAAAAGGAAAATATCAATAAAATTGTTCACAAGAAAAAACCGTCCCCAAGCGAGCTCAAATCAAAAGGGCTATTACGGCTTGTTAGCTGAATTGTAAGAAGAATTATTAATGAAATGAATCCAGGCAAAACCCAGCTCTATTTCTAAGCAGTTACACATTATTTTGTATACTGCGTTCGCGATAAACTTTCCATAAGTGCAAACTTATATCGTTCTTTTGGTAAAAAAATTTTAGTTTAACATCTACATACAGGATTGGGTCGCTCTAGTGCAAGACAGAGAGAATTGGAAAGGAGAAAGGAAGGCCTTTTCTGCAGTGGGACGACTAATGCTGAAGATAAATAAATAACTAAAAACTTAAAATTATCACACAAAAAAATTATTTGCGCGACATATTGATTTATTAAATGGCTTTTTCAATAGTTGATTAAACACTTTAATAAAGTTGACATTCGTTCAAATGGAAGTCACACCGATTGGAAACAAGGACTTGATGAGACTTTACATATATCGCTCGTTTACGACAAGAATGACATAAGTCGAAAAAAAAACAAATCAGAACAGCTTTTTTTTTAAATTAGACTACAAATATTTTCACTATAGATATTGCATATATTTTTTTACACAGGAACCTTTTATCAAAAGATGTAAGGTATTTCGTTACTTAATTTCATACTTACTTTCGTTATTCATTTTATATTCAACTAAAATGAACATCGAAAAATCTAAATTTTTGAGTTATGCCATCCTTGTGGCAAACGAGCGATATGTAAGTTTATAATTAGTTATATCCGCAATGGGCCCGAAGCGATCGCTTCATACAGTGGCTGCTGCAATTAACTTCGTTCAGGGCTGCACTGTCAGTTGAACACGCACTGCGGAGTCTAATACGTTTGTACTGAATACTTCGTAATTAGTTGCAAATAACGGAGGTTTGGAATGTAATTGGATCACCCCATTGAGATCTGATTGAGATTTTGTTTGAAGTTAGAATTTAATGTTGCGATAGAACTAACTCCAAATTACACAATATTTCTTTACACAGTATAAAACAAGTCAGTTTTCGTGTCTGCCTCTATGACAGCTTAGTCCTTCCACAATGGTTTTCAACACGTTTTTATTAGTTTCACCTGCAACTAACTCTGTAA
This sequence comes from Noctua pronuba, assembly GCA_905220335.1. Classification (NCBI taxonomy): domain Eukaryota; kingdom Metazoa; phylum Arthropoda; class Insecta; order Lepidoptera; family Noctuidae; genus Noctua; species Noctua pronuba. The sequence goes on from LR999902.1 coordinate 13,065,040, forward strand.
AAAAATCTAAGAAGTTAAAGACCAACTTTTTGGTTGGATTGAGCTGAAATTTTGCATACATGTTTAGTATGGATGACAGTGCATGATTAGCTAAGTGACGTCATCTTAAATTCAATATGGCGGACTCCCAAAGATTCGGACGTGGAACGTGAAGAAGCACACCAGTTTTTTTTATACATTCCCATATCAAATGAAAGGGTTTAAAAGCGTGTTTTTTTTTAGTTTTTTTAACTATAATATTTTATTTATGGTATAACAGTACGATCATCAGTGGCGAAGTTTTGGTCCAACAAAAAAATTATATCGTGCCAGCAACACGAAGAAGAAGACCATAATTTAGAGAATTTTTTCCAGAAGATTTATGTGTTTAAAACCGTAATATTTAACTTACAAATCACGATGTTTTAAAATTTCAATGTCAATTTCAATCAGAGGTGGGACGCAAGTTTATAATAATCAAGAGCAATTAACAATTCTGAGAATAAGAATAAGGCCCTTGGACAAACTAGTGGAAAATCTTTTTCAAATAAACTTCAGCATTGCTTGAAATCGGTCCATGAATAATAAATCTGAAAAACATAAAAAATGCTTCTATTGACATCAAATATTTAAAGCCTATTGAAGTTCTACTTGTAAGCACTAAAACTCTAACTCAATATTTATGAAATCAGTTATTTACAGTTTCGTTCAAAAGAATTGCAAAGAAAGTTTTAGATTGCGATGTTATTCCTCACACTTGCAATAAAATTATATATAACTAGCGGCCCGTCCCGGCTTCGCACAGGTTTAACATGCACGACGCGACAGCGTTTATTTTTTCTATTTCTATGACTTATTAAATTCGTAATATCTATTGATTGGAATAGCCGATTTGAACAATACAAAAAGTAATCTACATGAATTGAAACAGTCTTGAAAACAATATGATTTATTTGGATAAGGATTTAAATAGAAGTATGAATAACATAGTTTAATTTTGGTCGGTATTTCAACTTTAAAAATGTAAAAAGTGGTTATTGTGACATAACGATAATAGTTGGACATATAGTAGTGCGAAGTTTTTTGTAGTTATTGATATGTTCTTTAATATTGTACAGCATACTTTTGTTCTATCATCAATACTTTCCGCAGCGCATGCGACGTAAGATGTTTAATGGCATTTTTTTTACACCTCGGGTTACGTTACTAAAGTTTTAGAAAGGATTCCTTATCTTTTCTAGCAATAAATATAGCCTATGTTACTTAAGGTGTGTGTAGCTTTGTAATGGTGAAAAAAAAATTGAAATCGGCACAGTAGTTTTTGATTTTATTCATTACAAACATACACACTCACACACACACAAAAATACAAATCTTTCCTCTTTATAATATCTTGCGTGTCCCGTTGCTTGTTCATAATAGGAACATATGGATGCTACTAAAGGCGTCAAACTAGCGGCTCAGTTCTGGGTGACACAATTTAGATCGCCATCGACACGCTAAGAAGAAGAATAAAATTATCTCGATTTTCAAAAGATTAGAAATTAAATAAGGAGGACTGAATAAATTCCACGACAACTAAGTTATCTGAAACTATATTATGTTAACGTAAGAACTCATTACAAAATCGTTAAAAATACAAACTGAAATGAACTAGACCCATATTTTAATTTCATGTAACACCGCGGTACTAGAGATTTTATGGTGATTTTCAAGTTATACGAGTAAGCGGACTATAGGAGCAATCATATGGCATAATCCATTTTGATATAAATAATGAACGACACGCAAATAATAACATTGACAATTTAGTGGATCTTAAACATTCTCTTCGATCTTTTAGCAATATTTTTCACTATTCCAAAGAGCTGCTGAAAAGACATGTTTTGTTCCAGTGGAACAAGCCATACGAGAATTGGTCATTTAGGTACCTAAGTTGGGTCACAAAGCTTAAGTTCTGGTACTTTTGATACCGTAACATCGCACATCAAAAAAGAGACATTAGGTCTCTCTTTTTAGAGGTTTTTCACTAGACTTATAGGTTCTAGGTAAATAAAATTGTACCGGGATGTTGCTAGCACCATTCATAATAATATGGGGTGAATTGATTACTGCTTCGTTGGTCTAGTGGTCGCGACTGCTGAGCATGAGGTCCTGGATTCAATTCCCGGGTTGGGCAAATTTTCATTGGTTTTTCCAGGAATTTCGCAGTAGCAGCCACGGAGACTACATTTGTGCCCGGTTGATTACAAAGGCTTGCCCCCTATTACATGGGACTTAAACATAACTGGCGAAATGTGGGTGTATTATTAAGCGCAAGCCACACAGAAAAGACGTAAGACGCGGGCGGGGCTCAGACATATGTCTCATCCGCGTCCCTTTCAAACAAAATGTATAGAAGAGTCGTGACGCAAAACATATAGAAAAGACAGGGCGCAGACAGGGCGCGGACATGACGCTTCTATACATTTTGTATGAAAGGGACGCGGAAGAGACATATGTCTGCGCCCCGTCCGCGTCTTACGTCTTTTCTGTGTGGCTTGCGCTTTAGGTACACCTATGTCTAACCTAACCCTTCGGGGATCACATGCGTGATGTTATGTTATAATTACTGAGGAACGCCCGCTCTCACTCCTGACATGCACAATACAAGGAGTGGCAAGCTGCAAGCCACTACGCAACTTCATAATTACCTATTTCCCATTTCGCCCCGGGCCCGCCGGCTTTACTGTGAGCCTTAATTAACTGCACTATGTTGTAATATTCCAAGCTCCAGTTATATTCCAAGGAATATAACAAAACAAACTCGAGCTGCTCATACGGATGTTTTCAAGCTGGAAGTTTTGGTGAAGGAAATTAATTTGGCGAAAAAATTATGAAGTTAGCTGGAAACTTGTGATGGCGGAATTTCTGTTCGTGATTGGTCTTTGGTGAGCATGGTAGTATGTTATGATTACCTAGTATATAGGTTAAAGCTTAAAGTGAAATATGTTGAGAAAAATATCGGATTTTATTAAACGTAAATTTAGATGACTATCTGCAAGATTCAAAATCGTTTCCTTCGTGTTACTTCCTGGTCGTCAATTTAATTTTCAGGTAGGTAATTAATGAGAGATGGCAGAAAGCAATAAGGAGTTAAGGATAGAGAGATTGACTGGGGAGAATGGAAGGAAAGGATGTCTTGCGTCGACTCCAGATAACAGAGGACAAGGGTGGGAAGATAATATGTTTGTGGTTTGTTTTTGTTGCATATGGAACCTTATGCAAAAATATAAAAAGCCACGAGTGTGACATACACTGCATTTTGAACCTAGTACTAGTGAGTGAAGACCAAGTTTTCGAGGAAGTCTATTGCAGCATATTTTTTTATAACAAAAATACTTTTCGGTCTATTATTTTATTTCCTCGTAAGTGTGTTCCTTTGATACGCGTGGTCATTTTTCACTGCAGTTTTCGACTCCATAACACTTTACAATTCCGCCTCGGCTGCGGCTGCAATGACAACTACCCTTGTCATTCACTGGAAACACAGTTTACCGAATGTATTTGTGCATCTACATCAATAACTTTAATCCTCGTAAATCGCTTACCTAATTCGGTCATACTAAAGTAACTATATTTGTGACAGTTTAATAACACAAATAATCGTCAAGCAGCTGACAAGCTGTAATTATTTCAGTAGTTACATGTGCAATTACATCGAACTCCGGTTGCTCGCAATAATTGATAGTAAGTTGTACTTAATTTGAACTATTTATCACAACAAAGTTGCTAAAAGAAAAGAATAAAGTGAAGTGCCGTGTGGTAGTAAAATGACGTTCATAAGGAGGGATTTGAAAAAACAAGATGGCTGTTAGCTCCGATTTTGGCAAAACACCAAAACATCCTTAAACAGCTACCCAGTTGAAGATTGTGCATCTGGCTCTTTTGTAAAAGATAAGATAGAAAATGGCCAGGCAAACTGAAATAATAAAAAGCTTTGTGCAAAAAAACAATTTATTGAACCGATTTTGATGAAATTTCTATAAGACCAATCAGGAAGTATATCCTTTCAAATAAAAAAAGAAATTTTGAAAACGCTTCATAAATGACGGAGTTATGAGGTAACAAACATAAAAAAAATAGAACCGAACTGAGAACTTCCGCCTTTTTTTGAAGTCGGTTAAAAAGTTTTTGTAGAGCGTGTGGTAGAGCGTTCTTAGATAACAAGAAACTCTAGTCACCAATACGTGTGCCAAGCTTGCTTATCAGCCTGGTTGAAAATGTCTAGACAGTGATACCGACTGTCTACTGATTATAACGTAAAGATATGGGCGAGAGATGCTACTAACGAGGCAATCGTAGGGCTAGTGGCCACCTGCCGGGGCTGCGGGACTGTTCGAAAGAGATACCGCGGCCCTGGAACACAAAGGGCAAAGAAGGAACATGGGTTTTAGTCAGTAAAAGTCTGACACTCCCTTCCACTCCGCCCAGAGCGGAGGGAGTTATTTCATGATTTCCAATACGAAAAAAAAGAAGACTAGTGGTCACAAGCATTATTGCTGAGCATGAGATCATAAGTTCCATTTTCAGGGCGGGCAAAGTGTTCTTGGGCTTGTCCATCAGGAATTTCTAAATAGCAACCAGGATTTATGGCATTGGGCTCACTCCCTTTTACTTGGGTCTTAAACACACCATAAGAACCCGTCTGCGTAACCCTTCGGGCATCAAAACGTGAGGTCTTGTGTAAAAGGTATATAAAACTTTGAAATTTTCCTCATTATGTTAGGTAACTGCCAACTCTCAAGGACTTTTTCCTGGAAAAAATCGTCAATATTGCTCACATGAAAACCTACTTTGTATTCGCTTTGGAAACATGCGTAGTAAAAGGAAAGTACTAAGTTTTCAGTCCCTAATGTACAAGTGGTCTTAGTGGTAAGTTTTTACTCAAGTTTAGCTCACAGGAAGAACCTTATTCCCCACTCCTTTTAAAGTTATATTCGGAGAGAGAGAAAGTACCTACGACATATATGGAGACTTGGCAAATGTGTTTTTTTTATTAAGTAAAATTTTTGACACACTCACTTGTTAGGTAGCATTCAAACATCATCTGCCTAGCCTTTTCCCAACTATGTGGGGTCGGCTTCCAGTTTAACCGGATGCAGCTGAATACCAGTATTCTATATCGAGCGACTGCCTATCTGACCTCCACAACCCAGTTAGTACTGGGTAATACGATACCCCTTGGTAAGACTGGTAGTCAGACTTTTAGGGCCACTGACTACCTCGACTGGTAAAGATCTACAAATGACAGCCGGGACCAACGGCTTAGCGGGCATTCCGAGGCACGGAAGAAACTCAGTATGTAATGGGCGGTCACCCATCCACAGACCAAGAAAAGATCGACCCGAGCGGCTGTTATTATTTAGCCACGAGCTTCTCCGTTAGGTAATATGCAAACATAACAAAATTACAATGAGCAAAGTTAAAAGAATACAAAAGTAGAAGTAGCCGTGGGCTAGGATGGACAGATGGACGGCCGCGAGTCATATTTTAATCAACATACAACTGGACACTGACTTGCAAATGGCGAAAAAACGGAAGAAAATTTGAATTCTGCGGGCTACTTGGGGCTGGCATCTTACACCAAAAATTTGAAGACATTTGCCATTAATTAAATTATACACACATATTTAATTAAATTGATCTTCCATCCAAAATCAAACACATCAGCTGTTTACACCCAAAACAACTTCCCAACCTAGTGAATAGTGACCTACACAACAGTACATCGTTGCCCTCAGTACACAAAACCCGACTTACAAAACAAGGCATTCTTGTTAACAAGTTAAAACAGTCGAGGCCAAAACTTTAATTTAGGGGCACGATATTTGCGAACACCCCTTTCGCCCGCCAACCCTTCCGCACCGCCCAACTGTCAACTGCAAAGGCTTTCGTGTAAGGAAATTTAAGGTCGGTCACGCGGACCGACGACGCCAGTCTAGGGTTTACAACGGATCTATATTAGACACTGGATTTGCTTGAAGCGTTTGTAAGTACGATTGTGGAGGGTAGTGTTAGTTTCTGTTTGTGTTTTAGCGTTCTGTTGGTGAGACTTGCAAGTAACGAGAGCAGCATTAGTGATGAAAATGGTAAAGTTAGGGCGTTATTCATTTAAAAGATCTATGAAAAGAGACCAAGGGGTGGGTCGCCTTAGGGGCGCAGTTTTAGGAGTTAAAGTATACGCTTATGGCCACTGTGAGCAGCATAGAAAACCAAAACAAACATTTTTGACCAAGGAAACAATCAAAGTTTAAAAACCCAACCTGCCTCCGTCTGTCTCGCTCGCTTCGTAATGCCAAAAAAAGATAGACATTCGGCTTGTCGAATCGAAATTGATTCGAAAGCGTTTGTGCGTTCGGAGGCTGAGGAAAAGAGTCCGCTCGAATGTCCTAAGGGCCTAGAGAAAGAGACAAGAAACATGTTTTCGAAAACTTTTTATGTCATTGCACTATGAAACATTTTAAAAGCGATTGCTACTTATCTAGGATCTCAAGCCTTTATCAGGATTGATAAAGCTACATAATCGACATCGCAGTTAATTATAGACCGACCGCTTTAAAGAGTCCTCCGCCTTGTCGCATCAAAGGCACATTAAGCGTCCACAAGTCCTAATAATATCGAACAGGTTATTTGCTTTAAAATAACCATAATCCACGCAGGTATTACGATACTAATTGAACCAATACGTGATCAAGCCTTCAGAATATTCCATTTAAATTTATACCTTCGCGAGGACTCATTAAAGCGATCGGTCTATAATAGTCCCACTACAACTATAACCCCTTCAAAAAAAAAATTTCCTCCAAACATGCTCTTTGTACATAGGGTGACTGGTAATTAGTGACCAATACTTAAACACGTGATTAACAAACCACTTTCCCAAAGAAACATTTTTTATCACAATAACAACAACCGTATGAAATTCCTGTGACCTATCAGCTGTTAGCCGTTTAAAAAAATGTTTCTTTCGGAAAGTTGTTTGTTATCATGAGTAAAATCACGTGTTTAAGTATCGGTCACTAATTGCCAGTCACCCTATAAAAGTATGGAAGAAGAAGACGACATGCCGCGCCGACTACAAATTAATTGAGACAAGGAAAAGAGAATGATGATGATTGTATACCAAAATCTATTCAAACAAAACACACTTCATTCTCAATGCACAACATAGCCGCAAGCAACATCTACTTATGACGTTTCCATTAAAACTGCAGATCTTGAATACTGTACGTTAGGACAAACACGCTACGTTCACGTCAACCTGTCTCGACTTTGAGATCCAGGTTTTAAATTAGCGCAGACTACACGGAAAACAAGGAGGAAACCGACCTTAATCTGTTTAGGTCACGCTATTGTAACGTAACGCGAAACGTTACGTTAGGGAGTTACAGTGTTTGAATTACTGGATTTGCAGCAAGACGACCGTTGTTTGGATGGGGTTTCCGTTTTAATGGTTGAAAGCGAATCAGACTTGACACAAGGGTTTGTTATTAGCATATAACACGCGCGAACACCCTTCTTGTTGAGTTTTCGTAATTGTATTTATTAAGTTGGAGTCTATTAATTACGGTGAATCTAAATGGAAAAATAAACAACAGAGCGAATGAAAAATGTTTTAGTATTTAACATAACAAATAAACCCCGAAGGGCTAGGCAGAGGTGTACCTAACAAGTACACCCACATTTCGCCAGTTATGTTTAAGTCCTATGTAATCGGGGGCGAGCCAATTGCCATCAACCGGGCACAAATCCAAGCTCCGTGGCTGTTACTGAGAAACCAGAAACACTTTCCCCGACCCGATAATTGAACCTAGAACGGCTGCAGCAGTCGCTCTTGCGACCACTAGACCAACGAGGCAGTCTGTATTAACTAATATAAAAAGAAAATGATGAAACATTATTTTTTTCCAAGATAAAAACCAACATAACTAGAATCCAGGCAAATATTAAAATTAATGAGCTACTCTTTATGAAAAGAAAAACCAACACACAAGAACTGTTTTCTTTCACGAGCTTATTATCATGGACCGTATTAAAAAAAAAAAAACTAATAACAATTAGGTAAAAATTTGTAGGCTTGAATCAAGGGCTTGATTCAGAAAGCGGTACTCCTGGACATGGCGCGTATTGTTAGGAGGTTCCTCTCTCAAGAGCCCTGACCACCGGCAGCTCGGACCCTGTTCCCAGTGCTGGTGGCCTACTATTTTTTTATATTTTTAAATGTTTTTTTATAGTACCTTGTATAGGAATATTTAAAAATGTAAAAAATATGTGTAAAAATAGTAAAAATTCAGGTCAAACAATAAAGTGAGAAATTAATCATTCAAGCGTCGGACGTATTAAAAAGAATAGAAAAGCTGTCCCCCCATACTTAAGTACAAATGCTGTAACCATGATAATATTGTAATACCAAATGATTTGAAAGCAGTAACCATGGAGTTTCTTGCAGGTTCTTATCGATAGGAAACGACCAACCCGAACCGTGCACCTTTTTGTCGATATTTTATAAGTGCCCATCTAGGCCTATGCGAAATAAAATATTTTGATTTTGATTTTTTGAATTCAAAATAACTGACAATGAGACTGAAATATTATTCAAATATTGTCAAAATTCACCAATTTATCACGACAGGTGCTGTTTAATAAAACAGATGATTTACAAAAAAAACTATTGAAATTGTCCAAATATCAGATTGTTGATTGATGTGCCGGTCACCTTTCATCCGTCGGTTTTAAATGGATCCCTGAATGTGGTTATTCCAAAAGAATGAACACTACAGGATAGTTATATTCACGCCAATTAATTACCCGGTATAATATGCTACAATGGATACCCAGAAGTGACGCGCGCACGCTTCACGGACATTTGCAGGCTTGAGGACTGTTCTTCATGCTTGGACTCGACTAAGGCGGATAGCCAGGAGGATGCTGAGGAGAAATATAATTATAAATATTGAGTGCACAGAAATGCCACTGGCATTCGATTTCCTGTCATGTTTGATGTCATGAGATTGCTTGATGTGGAATTACTTAAAATCGACACTAACTCAAACTAGTAAAGTTAGATCATTGAGTTTGAAGAAATACTTTGCATATATGCAACCAGCGTGCGCATATGATCCGTGGACGAGGCAAAAAGAGTATATATAGGGAACGTCGCAGGTCGCGTCCTGTGGTTTCTGCCTACGTCAGTGAAAAAAAGGCGTAAGATTATGCAAGTGTATACATAGTAGTTTTCTTAAGAGGATAAACAGTCCATACCACACTGAATAATCGTTTCCGAAATGATTAAAGGACCTCTCTACCAATATCTAAACAAAGCCCATTTTCCAAATTAATTCATAATCAGCCATTGACTATCCAACACTTCCGATCCGTGTCCTCAAGTCGGTCTCAGTTATTGTCGCCAGAGTGGCGACTACAATCGAGCAGTTAATTACGGCTCCCGTAGGAAGGGCTACGTATCGGAGGGTATAGCCAATTATAAAGTTTGAACCTCCACGACCATTTCATATAGACCCTCAGCCACCATAGACACGGAACAGAACATTTAAACACGGGAAAAAATGAACAGACCAAGTTATACTGGCAAAATATTTCCCTCTGTTTGCGTTTAGGTGAAAACCAGATCTGAAAGTTTGTCCTAAACAGTGTTTCGTGTTTGCATTTTGTCGTGGGGTGCGAAAAGTGTAGTTTCGTAATTTGTGAGAATTTGAGCGTACAGTTCGCGAGTGGAAGTCAGTTTGTAACATGTTTTTGTTATGATAATAATTTCGGGAGGGAATGAAATGAGGTCCCGTATTACGGTGAATATGGGTGAATATTTTGAGGTGGAACTTTAGATTTAGTTTCCGTGTTTCGTTGCTTGTTAAGGAGATTTTCATACATAGGTAAACAGATTTGTTCAAATTATTCTCTGTCCCAAACCTAAAGCTGAAAATCTCATCATCATTATAACAGCTATCGTGTATCAATCTCAAATTGCACTGCTGGGTAATATTTCTACATCATCATCTGCCTAGCCTTTTCCCAACTATGTTGGGGTCGGCTTCCAGTCTAACCGGATGCAGCAGAATACCAGTATTTTACAAGGAGCGACTGCCTATCGAACCTCCACAACCCAGTTAGTACTGGGTAATACGATACCCCTAGGTGAGACTGGTTGTCAGACTTTTTGGGCCGCTGACTGACCTGTAACGACTGTCAAAGATCTACAAATGACAGTCGGGACCAACGGTTTAATGTGCTTTCCGAGGCACGGAGGAAACTCGGTATGTAATGGGTGGTCACCCATCCACAGACCAACCTAGGCAAGCACGGCTTAACCTAAAGATCGACCCCGAGCGGCTGTTATTATTTAGCCACGAGCTCCTCACATAGCCCAATAAACCCCGCAATCGTCACTTATACAGAAAGTAATAAGCATTATAATAAACTTCAATTTCTAAGTAAAGAGAGGAACGTTCAGTAACTATATTAGCACCTGTAAGCGAAACCAAACACTCAGCCTAATTAAAGCTTCGTTACAAGAAAATAACCGGCGAAGTATATCTGAAGACACCCCAATTAATATCGGAGCTCGTTAATCAAGTGCTATTAAAGACTCGGGGCCGATAATTACATTTTGCTTCCCAGAGCGGTGACAAAATAAACAGATTATACCTTACATGTAAACATCTTTTGACGTATGCCCCTAAATTGGTGTCGTATGCTTGTTCACGTTTAATGACACCTCAAGCTGAACTCATTAGAACGGGCTTTGATGTTCATGACTGAAGGATGGTGGTGTAGATATTTTGTAGTGGGTAAGATAGTAGTGGCCGGCCTTTGGGTCTAGCACGAACGAACGAACGCTACGTAAACGCAACGTATATTCGAACAATTTTAATGTCGAAAATGTTCGTTTCTTACATTATCATCATTTGCTTAGCCTTTTCCCAACTATGTTGGGGTCAGCTTACAGTCTAACCGGATGCAGCTGAGTATCAGTATTTTACATGGAGCGACCTATCTGGCCTCCACAACACAGTTAGTACTGGTTAATACGATACCCCTTTGTAAGACTGATTGCCACACTTTCGGGCCGCTGGTAACCTGTAATGACTGTCAAAGATCTACAAGTGACAGCCGGGACCAACCGTTTCCGTTTCTTGCATAATAATATATCTTTATCTAGTTTTAACTTGATTCAAATCTTTGAGTAACATTAATTTTGTTGTGCTTGTTGAAAAAAAAAACTAAATCGAGGATACTTGTATTTCGCGGGCCTGTGGACGGTTAGTAATGGGCTAGCTCGCCGTCCTTCCGTCTTATGACGACAGGCCGTGTCGACCACGCGGGGTCCGCAAGGGCCGATGCCTGCCGGGGCTGCGGGACTGTTCGAATGAGATACCGCAGCCCTGGAACACAAAGGGCAAAGAAGGAACATGGATGGGTTTTAGTCTGCACAAGTATGACACTCCCTTCCGTTCCTGTACATGAACGTGGACGAATCAAAAGGAGTATTCTATCATTTCTAGCTACCCCCATGGGGAAAACGCGTTTATGCAAGAATGTGACCCCGCACGTTCGTGTTAGGGCCTCTTATCGTCTGACGTGTATACACGTGGGAGGCTATGAGGTGTGAAACAGATATTGTTGACAGGTGATTATTGAACAAGGTGATGGTCGTCATAATTATTCGACCTTTAATTTGAGTTGCGAACACTACATGTGTACCAACAAGTGCTTCTTGTAATGGTTCGTAGGAGTCTCCATATCGCAAATCACGCAGATCATCTGCTGAAATCTGTTTATCCAAGCATGTTATACTATCAGCTTTTCGCCATCTTAAACATAATAATTGGAAAAGATCTTACGTACCACTACCACAATAGATATCTGTGAAGATTACGTAACATCAGCTAGGTTATTGTAATATTAACTGTACACTCTCACCGAGACAGGCAGGCAGGGCGGTTTTTTGATAACTCTTAAAATAAGGAAGCTCCCTCTCACCGTAGGCATAATATTCTATGTTTTATTACTCTTTCCGACAACAGAAAAAAAAACGAAACAAAAACAGTCAAAACTAAACAACGAAATCCGAAACTATACCAACTTACATAGAAGTCATTACACCGCATAGTACGCACGACGTCCAATCAAGCTATACAAAACCAGTTTATGAGGATCTCTAATTGTACAAAAAATCTATACAAAGCGAGGCCATGTTATACTAGAACCGTATACTTGATGTGTCGCCGTGTGTAAATGATATAACACTCGTATAGTGAGCGAATGCGAGCTCCGGAAACGCATTATTTTAATTAAACTTGTATAAGACGGCATTAGTTGTGAGTCGCTGTTTCATTAAAGCTGTGTGCTTATGTTTTGTTGACGGAGAAAGCAAAGACTTAAGAAACTGAATTTAACGTTAGTACTTAATTACGTGAAGGAAAACATCGCATCGTGAGGAAACCAACATGTCCTAGAACCAAAAATACCAAACCGCACTGGGCCCGCGTAATAGAAGCGCGGCTTAACCTGAAGATCGGCCCAAGCGGCTGTTATTATTTAACTACGAACTCCTGATTATGCTGAAAGTATGCCACGTAATCGTTCGCTGTCATTTGTAGATCTTTCACAGACGTTACGGGTCGTCAGAAGTCTGAAATTCTGCCAAAACTTGTCTAATCAAGGAGTATCGCGTAACCCAGTGACCGGGTTTGAAATTAAATAGTCAGTCATCATCATCATCATTTCAGCCGAACGGCGTCCACTGCTGCATATAAGCCTACCCCAAGTGTCGCCACATTAACCGCTCCATGTTAAATACTGGTATTCAGTTCCATCCGGTATGACTGAAAGCCGACCCCAACAAAATTCGGAAAAAGCTTGGCCGATAATGACGTAATTCCGTAGGACTTATTTGCTAGGACAGTGTGGCTAAATTAGTAAAATTCTACCGTAGGGGTCAATCTACATGTAAAGTAAAGGTTCGCTTTTTCCGGTCAGTGAAGTGGCATAAAAATCGATTCTTATAATGATAATGACTATCTATGATACCGTACCCTAAACATACATAACATCACGCCTGTAATCCCTGAAGGGATAGGCAGAGGTGTACCCGATAGTAAACCCACATTTCGGCAGTTATGTTTAAGTGCCATGTAATAGGCGTCGAGCCTATTGCCACCATCCAGACTCTGTGACTGCTACTGAGAAATTCCTGATGGGGAAAACCCAATAAAACTTTGCCCGACCCGTGAATCCAACCCAGGGCTTTATGCTCAGCAGTCGCGATTGCGATCACTAGACCAACGACCAGCATATCCTAAAGTGTCTATAAAATTATCTTCATGAAATAAAAATAACGTCAAAGACCTAGCTGTTCCCAAATATCCGTCAAAACAATGAAGAACTGGAGGAAACTATCAAAACCCAAGTGTTTATTATTAAATGCTTTTCGATCAAAGAAGCTGAGCTGTATGTAGAGCAAACTTTATTAATATAGTCGTTATTAGTTTTAGCAATATCGGTTAATATGGAGCGCTTGAGCGTATATCTAAAATTATGTTTAATATCTTGCAGAATGGGTTTATGTTGTAAGGAAGTAATTTTCTCCTAGTAGAAACTAATATACCAATCTAGTGTTACATAAACATTGTCATTCTTTAAGTATTCGTTTTACTTTCTATTTTCATAATCTCTTTCTCCGAGCTCCGAGTAGAATCTCTATATGATAAACTTGGCAAAAGTCTATTTTAGACTTCAATTCTTCAGCTTATTTTAAAATACAAAAATAATTCTTTCACTCGGACATCTCCAGCTATGGTAAAACAAAGCGCATTCTGTTTTTCTTTTTCCAGATCAGCGTAAGAAATACAATACTACCTTGCAAAACCTGTGTCGGTTTTTACTTTCCACTCCGCCGCATACCTAAAGGCGTACCTAACAGAACAAACACACAAGGCTAACATAAAACTGAATACATACAATATTTCTGTCTGTGAGTGGAAACAAAACACGCGCTGCAGTGTAGAAATAAATTCAACATGGCCGACGCAGCTTACAGTTGATGTAATGTTGGTTCAAATCAATTCATTGCTGGTTCTCTCTGATGTATTACGATTCAGTAGACTGTGTTTGATAGTTCAAGCAAAAAAAGAGAGGAATAATTATGTTTTAATGATTTCGAGGAATTTTGTCTAGGCTTGAATTTGATAAACAAATGATCGGTCTTTTACATTTGAAAATTATTATGTTGATTTATAAATAAGAGGAGCTCGTGGCTAAATAATAACAGCCGCTCGGGTCGATCTTAAGATTAAGCCGCGCTTGCCTAGGTTGGTCCGTGGATGGGTGACCGTCCATTACATACATATTCATCCGAGTTTCATCCGTGTCTCGGAAAACACGTTAAGCCGTTGGTCCCGGATGTCATTTGTAGGTCTTTGACAGTCGTTACAGGTAGTCAGTGGCCCAGAAGTCTGACAACCAGTCTTACCAAGGGGTATCGTATTATCCAGTACTAACTGGGTTGTGGAGGTCTGGTTAGACTCCACAGCCGAACCCAACATAGTTGGGAAAAGGCTAGGCAGATGATGATGTTAATTTATAAATATGTATTTTATTCTTATTCATATTACAATTTATTGGCCTTTCGAACTTTTCAAAATACTTACTAATGAATTGGTTTTTACACGATGACCCCTAGAGGTATTACTTTTATTACTTTTGAGTATCACTTTTTTTTATTTTAAGACACTTATGTGTCTTAAAATAAAAAATAAATAAAAAAAGTAATAACAAAACTTCACCGCAAGAGACAACTTCTAGAAAATATTAAAGTTCAAATAAAAGAACAGTACCTACAATGAAGCACAACTAAACGAGGCTTAGGAAGTTAGTGAAATAAGATCAATTAGAGTAAAGTACAATCGGGATCAGAAGGACCGGTGTAACCGATCATCTCTCGGGAAATACCGATATTGTTGAGCTAACTTCGAGAGAACGGTCTTTGCTTTTATCATTAGGTTGATTAGAGACATGGATATTAATGTTCGTATTTAATAGGATGTTAATTCAGAATTTAAAACCTGGATGGCAAAAAGAGGTAACGTATTACCCAGTACTAACTGGGTTGTGGAGGTCAGATAGGCAGTCGCACCATGTAAAATAATGGTATTCAGATGCATCCGGTTAGACTGGAACCCGACCCCAACATAGTTGGGAAAAGGCTAGGCATATGATGGTGCAATGGCAAAACTTTTAATGGTATATTATTTTACTACTATTACAAATGCGAAAGTTACTTAGGATGGATGGATGGATGATTGTTACTCTTTTACGCAAAAACTAATGAACGGATTTGGATGATTTTTTCAACGCAGATAGTTTATAACCTGGATTTATACGGAGGATACTTTTGATCCCTGTAGTGCGATCCCGTGAGACAGTTACCGAATTTCACGCGGGTGAAGCCGCAGGCATAAGTTAGTTTAGTAGATTTTTCAGTGAGACAAAATCAGGGTGAATAAATCTTAAAAGGTACTACGTAGTCTATTTAGACCTGTTTTTAATATTAAATCTATAAAACTTTATTATTTAGCCCAACTCTAATGGTTCACAAATATTAAGTTTCAAATTGTCCCTAATTTGATTCGATTGAACCCTATCGATAATAACGGAATAATTTGATGAAGCAAACTTCGTAAAGGATCGATTGACCGAGGTCTCAGATTGTTACGAACTATTCCGATTATTGGTAATCGAAAACCAATCGAAAGGGCTTCATTTCGATAGGGATTTAAGGGAAATTAATACTAGAGATTTTATGGGATTCCGTAAGATATCATCAAAATGGTCTGATCAAGTCAAATTATCAGTGTTAAACTATTTTTTGGGAAGAATAAAACTACTTTTCCATCAAAAGGTGATGAAGGTAAACTCATTAGACGTTGGCTTCACAAGTAAAGTATTTATTGAGTTAAATACTGATGGAGCTTACCTTTTCCTTACAAACAAAACACTAACAAATCGTTATCCAGTAGAAACTTTTTTTATTTTCTTTTTTTTTATTAGGGACTTTTATGCAGATGTACATGCCAGTCCCATCGGACCTTATAATGTAAAACGTAACAACACAAATCTAATTAAACTATAAGCAGCTCCGGAGTTAGGTGTCGAAAAATATGATACATCGTTTATATTTATCTCAAGCTCTCTAAGTAAATCCTCTCTTGTAAACTGAAATCTGACAGACTCCATCAATAAATGTATAACATCCTCCTAGTAGAAACTTAAGATCAAAAAGAGTTTTAAAAAGCGGTAATTAAACAAACCTAAGCAGGAAATCATGAGCTAACTGAAAGACTCACTTGCATTCCTGCAAAAAAGTCTTGCAAAACGAAGTCACTATTCTAAACACGATTGAACCGGCTTAAGAAATGAAAACTTCAGACGTTTTAGTCATTTAAGAGGCAGTACTCAGTCATTATACAAAGTCAAAGGAATTAAAAAGCCGACGGTCTTTCTGAGGCGGACTGGCATAAGTTACGGCGTGAATGTGCATTCTCTTTATTTCTCCATGATGGTGGAGTCGAAGGCTTTCAAACGGACGAATGGAAGCTTCTTAAATGCCTTCTTTCATATAATTTCTATGTGATCGGGTAGGGAAGGTTTTCATTCAGCTTCTTGGCTGTTTTGTTACGTGGTTAGTAGTTTAAATGGCAATGAATAAGCAAGTTATTGGTAGTATTAAGACAGATAGTTAGAAAATTCTTTATTATGTAACATAACATATCGTGTCACCTGTAATCCTCGAAGAGTTAGACAGACGTGAACCTAATAATGCATTCACATTTCACCAGTTATGTTTAAGTCCTATGTAATAGGGGGTGAGGCTTTTTCCATCAACCGGGCGCAAATCCAGACTCCGTGGCTGCAACTGAGAAATTCTGGATGGAAAAAATAATTCTTTGCCTGACCTGGGAATCGAGCCCAGGACCTCATGCTCAGACCAACGAGGCAGTTTTTATTATGTACACCATACAAATTATAATCTACATAAAAGAAAATATTTCACATAGGGTGTCACTATGCGCGATCTTGTCGCTAAAAGCAATCTTTTCAAGACAACCTTTGGATGTATCAGAAGAAGAGAGAGTAACTACAATACTGCAGGCAGTTATATAATAATATTCACATACACACATAAAGCATATACTAATCTATGTAAATATATAAACTTCGCCCGTGACTTCTTACGCAAAAATTGTGATAGCTCGGCTAATAAATAAAATTTAAAAAAAAAACCGTTTATTCCTTATCTCTATCTATCAAATAATACAAATGTTTGTATTATAGCTGGGCTAATATGCATGATATAAATTTAATTTATAGCACCCACGCATAATGTACCTATCTTTCTATTAGTGATTTTTTTTCTCATATCTCATATCTCAGATCATTCGTTCCGGAGATTATCCCCTACATACAAACTTACAAACAAAATTTACCTCATTATAATATTAGTATAGATAATCATGGAACGAGAACAAATGATCATGGCTCATAGAAGATGTGGATACTGAAGAGAAAATGTTTCATTTTATAACAATGCATGTTATAAATTGTAACCTACTTTCTACAATAAGTAATCCTCACGTAAACTACTAAAACCTGATACTATAACGGCTTTATATACATGAGATTGGCAGAATCCCTGAAAATAAATAGGTACGTAAAACATAATGTTATATTACTTAACTTAATAATAAAATGGTTTTTTTTATATAACTTTAGATTGAAATATTTAAAAATGTAATTAATGTAAGTTTTTAAACTGTCATGGTCACTGACATTAACACTAGAAACGGGATATTTACCATGTTTACTGTTTGTTTATCCGTGATCAAGGTGCTTGCAACAGCGCTGAAATATCGGGAACTCAAAACAAACAGTAAACATGGTAAATATCCCGTTTCTAGTGTTAATGATAATGTACCTAATTAATGTGTACAAAAATAAATAAAGGAAATAATAAAAAACAAGAAAATACACAGACTACTATAATCAACAGTTCAACAAAAAGAAGTCAAAAAGTTAATTCCACGGCTGCACAATAAAACAACATTGGACTTAGCCACACACTTCAACCCATCTTCAGGAATGTAAACAGCTCAGGTATTTACATTCCGCTGCGTCTTTAGAGTCCCTGAATGAAGAGTTCTTTCAGAAGTCTCGTCTCCCCAGTAATGGGCCCTCACGCAGCCTTTGAAACTAAATATTCCTCAAGCAGAGTTTAGTACACAATTTCCCCTTTGCTAAGGATCGGTCGCCCTATGTAAGGCTATCGATGTTTAGTGACAACCATGACGATATACATAAAGGGTGTAAAAAGACCCTTAACGAAGCCGAAAGGTACTTGTTCTCCCCGTCATTGCGATCATTTTTTTGTTCTAGACCATACCTGGGATCCTTCTAGTTAAGGAGATATTGGGGGTCAAAGTTCCAACTTTTTCACAAGTTTATTTTAAAATACATGTTTCTAATGTAATTTTTTTTACTTTAAACACCGGCACGACCCCCAAACTATTCAATCCATCCATCAGCATAATGTTTTGAGTGCGTTACATTGAGTTTTACCGTAAAACGTGATTTTTCACCCCAAAAAAAAAAGTCGTTTCCCAGCAATAATTTTTGCGAAAAGTTACTTAGTTTGATGTACAGAATACTTGGTTGGCGGCTTCGTGATGGGTCTGTTTACACCCTGTATAATAAGTACGGTTACAACGGTAAAAAGTAGCTTTGAGAAGAACACCCGTTAAATTTTTACTAAAAGTATTTCCAGTATGAAAATAAATGACGCAATAAAAACATTAATAGACTTCTAGTACTGAGACTCTTTGAGCTAAGCTGCGACCAGACGGACATGGCAAAACTATAAGGGTTCCTTTCCTTGTTGACTACGGAACCCTAAACATATCCATCTAATAATGTAATGTGAAAATAACGATACGAATAGACCAGGAACTGATTTAGCACAATAAATGAGACTGTCCTGTTGCGGCGATGGTAAGTTTTGTGAGATAATTTCGGGTATTCACGCAAATGCAACCTTCCAATAGACCGTGTCGGGAGCTGTTATAATTCGAATCATCACAAAAATGATTATTATAGACTTTAAATTATCATTGTTAAAAACGGTTTTTACATGAACTCCAGAATGAAATCTTAGGCCATACCGTACCCTTTTATTTACGCTTTGACGCTCTTATTTTTCATAAATCTTATCATTACCTGTTTCTGTTGTAATTACACACCTCATTTTAAAAGAACCTTCCACGTTTATTAATAAAGATCTTACTTTCAAGATTTTTAATGTATATCAAGACAACGCATAGCTTGAACTGCTGGGTTAAATTAGGGAAGAATGTTTGTATGGAAGTTTTTTTCATTTTTTCCCACGGCCAGTTTGTTCAGAAATCATACTTTTTAATCAGGACTTCAGAACAACCTCAAGATATATTAATCACATAAATAATGAGAAAACAAGAAGTGTGGGCGTCTTCCATTTACTTGGTGCTTAAGCAAATCATTATTAGCCCACAATTCAGTTAGGCACACGTTCCTAGCCAGGGACATCACCGCCGGCGACACTCGTTATATTGTGCCGACGGGGAGGTGTGAAGATTGTTTTGAGGAATTACTTAGAATTATAAAGGATAGAGCCTTACCATTTAATTTTGATTATGTAGTGTTCCTATCACGTGTAATGATTAACAACTAGGAGCTCCGTGGATGGGTGACCACCCATTAAATAGCGAGATTCCTCCATGCTTCGGAAAGCACGTTAAGCCGTTGGTCCCGGCTGCCATTTGTAGATCTTTGACAGTCGTTACAGGTAGTCGATGGGCCGAAAGTCTGTCAACCAGTCTTATCAGTTTTACCCAGTACTAAATGTTTTGTGGAGGTCAGATTGGCATTCGCTCCGTGTAAAATACTGGTATTCAGCTGCATCCGGCTAGACTGAAAGTCGACACAACATAGCTGGGAAAAGGCTAGGCAGATGATGACTGATTAACAACTATCAGATAAGACCAAAGGTTTCTTTCCCTACCCTTAAGTATCTTCTGAAATCTATAGCGCCTTCCGTATAATAACATAATAGTAGCACTCGTTCTTTGAAACCTCATTAACATACGGAGGAGTTACATGGTATTTACCCACTATTACATACTAACATCGCCTTATAAACTACTAGGCCTCATAAAAGCTAACACGTTCCCACTTAATCAAAACGCTACGCTAAAGACAACATTATCTCGAGTGTTTTCATAAATTAAGTAAAACACGGGCCTGTCCTAGTTTCGTAGCTCGTAGCTCGTGCTACGCCGTAGACGGGCTACGATGTGCTACGTAGCCGTAAGGCGTTGTTATACTGTTACTAAATTAGTGAGGACGCGGCATCTTGACCTATTTCAAGGCTTGACACGTTGCCACTTGTTAGTTCCGACACTAACGACCTTAGGGCTTAGGTGTACACTGTAGAAGCGGAGAAAATACAACGTGGCTACAGGGAATTTTATGATTTTTCGTAGCACGAGGTGCTCATCGATTAGGTACGTTTATTTTATTTGAGTTTTTAACCACCATTTTCTTTATTGTGAACAAGCTTTTGCCCGCGGCTTCGCTTGCGTTAATTTAGAATTTGACAATCAATTCGGGTTGTACTCTGCTAGTAATAATATAATTCAATCATGATTCGAAAGACACGTGGCGGCATCTGTTATCATAAGAAAGTTATTGTTGTTTTCCTCGGGAATAGTACTTATTTTCGGGATGAAAGGTACCCTATGTCCGTTTCTGTACACCTGACAACGTATATGCAAAATTTCAGGATGATCGGTGCAGTGGTTTAGGCGTGAAAAGGTAACAAACAAACAAACTTTTTTTTTGTCGTTCCCAATTACATATTATGTCACGATATAGTCAGTCCGAATGGTAAGAAAGGTAATCTGACGGTAAGGTATCTTAAAACCGATTATACTACAGACTCTAGTGACTTTAGAAACAGCTCAACACCTGTTAAATAATAATAAAAATATATAATTATATCGTCGACGTCGTCAAAACAACGCCTGCAAAGCATAGGACACCATCCGACATACGGTAGAAGAATTAAAAAGTAATTTGCAAATTGCAGCAGCTAAAAATAACACATGTGTGCCATAAGCCTAAACCCTACTACATCTATACACGTGAGCTAAATAAATAGACGCCATATTTAATTTGTTGCCGGCTCGCTCCCGTCACCTAATGAGATGACGCCGTAAGCTAAGGATTATGATGGAGATGCCTTCAGGAATTCAGTGGAGGCATTTTGTATGAGAGCTCCTTTGTGCTCGTAATGGTTTGGGTAGTGAAACTTTAATATGAGTATTAGTTTGAGGGGATTCTTGGTTGTAAGTTTTATGTTGTAGAAGTCGATAGGAGACTGCTTCATTGGTCTAGTGGTAGTGGTGGCAAGCGCGACTGCTGATCATGGGGTCCTGGGTTCGATTCCCAGGTCGGACAAAGTGTTTTTGGCATTTTCCATCAGGAATTTCTCAGTAGCAGCCACGGAGTCTAGATTTGTGCCCGGTGATGGCAATAGGCTCGCCCCCTATTACATGGGACTTAAACATAACTGGCGAAATATGGGTGTACAATTAGGTACACCTCTGACCAACCCTTAAGGGGCTACAATCGTGATGATTTTTATGATGTATGAAGTCGATAGGAAATGGCGAGCTTTCCAAAAACAGTAACGAAAAGAGAATGTGATTATTTGTCAAAAGTTTTGCATAACATTTTTATTTCCTACAAAACTAAAATGTGGTTTTAAAAGCTCACATAAAAAGCCTCAATGAGTGACTTTATGTGACTTGAAAGGCAGCCTAATCTTGCTGGATGCTGCATCTACTCGTATTCTACCAAGACAATCTTCTTCTCATATCGAAAGAGAAAAAATAAGTTCCCATTAGCAACGACGTTTCTGTATCCTCAATTCTTCGTGACGTACTGACCATTCACTCAAATAATTATAAAATAAAATCAGAATTTTACATTCAAACGTACATAAACAGCAGAGAACAATAAAAAATATTCAATTCCCCATAAGTAGGCAGCACGTACAAGTCGTACAAGGCCTAATTGTTGGTTATATGGCGTTCGTGGCCAGCCCCCAGTTCTGGTCGAAACGAGGCCTTAATTAAAACAATCCTCCAACAATTACGACCCACGGAACCGTGTGTCTACCACAATAACTATGAATGAGGTTTAGGAAAATATGGCCGATATTTTTGGTGGAATGTTTCTTTTTTCCTGGTTTGTGATTGTTGTTTGTCGCAGAATTGTTGTTCTGAAGATCCAGTTCGAACCTCATTCAAATGACCGCCCATAATTTGTTTTTTTTTTTCGGGGCGTCAAACCACGACACTATTCTAATTTTAAAATGCTGATCAACACGCGTTGCAAGACCACCGTAGAAACGGGTTTCTCTGACTGAAGAATCGACAAAATGACAGATTGTGTCGACGAAATGACAGATTTCCTTTCACAATCTGTCATTTTGTCGATTCTTCCGTCAAAAAAACTCGTTTCTACGGTGGTCATGCTACGTGTGCTAGTAGTGTAAAGAAGTGAATACCGCTTTGTATTATAACCTATTTTAACACAATCGATTTTATTGGCTTCACCTGTAATTTTTTTTTTTAAATAATTAAATTTGGCCCACTTCCCGCTATCCGATTGAGCTGACATTTTGCATAAATATTTAGTTTGGAAGACAATTCATGGTTAGCTAAGTGACGTCATTCTAAATTCAATATTTTGGACTAGTTACTTTTTAAGCATTCCAATGATAAATGGGTCTCAAATGAAAAGCGTGTATTTTAATATTATTTAATCGTGCTGAAAATGATCACCGTGTGGTGTAAGTACAAGGGTTTTTTAATACTTTGCAAACGTAGACAGAGGTGCACTCTCGGTAAATATTAGTGATTTCTTCAATGAATTGTACTGAAAAAAAACAACAATCGAGGCGTTATTTCTTATCTTAGCCACGCGCAAAAGGATCCATAAACAACTATAAATAGTACCTACTTAAGAATAACTATGTTATACCTCCGCAACTTGGACAGCACCACACCCCTTCGTCTACAGAAGGCGGCGCATTCTCCAGACGAAGGGTTTCCTTGTTTATTAAACCGCACTATGTTGTTATTAGGTAGGAAGTAGAGAAGGCTGGAGGCTATCGTCTTAACTTATGACCAATAAGTGCATTTTCAGCCTAATTGTGAGGCACACATGGTTTCTTTTCCTCTATACAATATGTTAAAAAAAAACCTGTCCAATCCGAAAGGGGCATATCGGTATACCAATTGCATTAACAAATAAAATAAGGAACATTAAATAATTTTAAAATGCATTATTTTTGTCCCAAATTACCACCATTTCCCTAAATTGTAAGAAATTTTTGGAACATGATCTTCAACACCATCTTCGGCATAATTATGTTCGACCGTCAATTGATTGTTTATGACGTCACTATCCAAGAAGCGACCAAGCGACCTAAATGTCGCCGCCCTGGCCCCTATGTTGCCATGTAAGTTTCCACATTTTAGTAAGTATTTTTTTTTACTTGTTTTCCAAAAGGATAAATACAATCTAATCTCGTTACTTAATAATAACCTCACGGATCGGATACATCATTGTAGCCAGAGAAAGAAAGAAAACAGCCATTATTTTCCAGTATTTCATGAAACCATGTAGTTATTAGCCATTCCCTACGCATAGATGAGTTATATTGTCGATGCTACAATGTTGGTAAACATTACTCTTGCGTTATTGCGCTTATGCACTTTATTGCGATATTTAAGCGAGCCATTAAGCACGGCTTGTTTTATTACGTAACTTAGCAGTAACTTGGTATGCCCGTGTGGTCCATTTCTAAGAATAGATTGCGTCATTTATACTAGTAATAATGCGATAGTAACTCTATCTGTCCGTCTGGAAACTCTTAACGCCATAACTGCAAAACAGATTTCGATCAAATTTGGCACAGATGTAGACCATAATGTGGGTATATAAGATCTTCTCTCTTTTTATAGTGTGTTTTCGTAGTACGTTTCTGTGATATAATCCCCAACCTCCACGGGAGCGAAGCTACGGGCAAACGAGGAAAAGGTACCGTAATTCCGAGATAAAGCAGCCTATGTGTTATTCCTGGTCATACTCTATCCATCCATCCATCCATCTCTATCTATGTACTTAATTTGATCCAAATCTATTCTGTTGCTGCTGTGCCAGCTGTTTCAATGTGAAGGAGTAACATTAGAAACATACACACAAACTTTCGCATTTATAATAGTAGTGTGTTATTTACACTACATAATATAGAAAACTAAATATCGTCCAAAAAGTGTTGCTGTATTTCAAAGGGCAGTGAAACACAATAAAAATAAAGAACAGATGTTATCGAGATCTGAAACCCGCCAGTGTACTAAAAGGTTAAATAGAATTGGCATTTCTATTTAATTATTTAGTTCAGTATCTTTCATAAAGTAGGTCGATCCAGGGATCCACGCAAATACCAAAATAGATTAGTAGACAAAAGCTAATTCGAAGTATTTCTGAAAACTCTTTACCAACAACTGGCGACGCTTCAAACAACCTAATTTCCAGACCAAACAAAAACAGAACAAATTGAATTTCACTTTTTTGCGTACAGAAAAGGCTTTAATCGTGTTTGTTTATTTTTACGAGTAATTAGTAGCACAGAGGGAATTTTCGTGGAGCTGCTTGGGCAAAGTAGACAGGTGCAGAAGTACAACTTTTAACAATGAGCGAAAACGCACGCACACATTGTAGTGCAGTCATTGCAGTCCTTGTACATACCTATTTTAGAAGTGACTGCCTCGTTAGTCTAGTGGTCGCAAGCGCGACTGCTGAGCAAAGAGGTCCTGGGTTCGATTCCCAGGTCGGGCAAAGTGTTATTGGGTTTTTCCAACAGAAATATCTCAGTAGCAGCCATGGTGTTTGGATCTGTGCCCGGTTGATGGCAATAGGCTCGCACCCTATGTGTGTGTACTATTAGGTACACCTCTGCCTAACCCTTCCGGGATTACAGGCGTGATGTTATCTTAGGTTTTAAATGTGACTTTGCGCAACTATCAAATATTAAGTGGACTTTATTGTAGTTACAATCAAGTTGTCGTTGAATTTCTGCCACTGATAAGTCCGTGTAAATATCTTGTCAAAGTGATCCTCATTTTCTTGTCTTGTGAAATGTTACTTGGGGTCGGCACAACACGTTTTTTTCATAAATTTTCCCCTGTCAGCCGTCACGCTATTACCTGTATATGTACATACATACACACATAAACTCACAGCTTTTTCCCATGGGGGTAGGCAGAAACCACAGAACGCCAACTGTTACGATCCATACATACTCCTTTTGCCTCGTCCACGTTCACACACCTGGTCATATACGCGCACCGGTTGCGAGTACTCCGCACCTGACCTTTCTGAAGAACCTCACCAATGAGGTCAGTGTATGTCCTTCTAAGGCGTCGCCTCCATACTGGTAATCCAGAAAGGGAAAATGTATTACACGTCTGCATGCGCCTATTTCCACTCGTTGCATAGAACAGCCCTGTTCTATGCAACGAGAGGAAATAGGCGCGTCTGACCTTCTGATCTCTTGGTTTTGTAATTGCTAGTTGCTCAAAGTTAACGGAGGGCTGAAGTTACACGGACCGTGCAATATGCGGCTCAACGGATTTTTTGTGCCTATACTATAATGTTGTAGGAAGATTGTGGTTTATTTTGCACTATTTTTTGTGAGTTTTAAATTAATTTATATGTACCTAAGTGAAGGTGTCAACTCAAGTTATAACCTGTATATTGTAATAATTTATTTAGCCTGTATTGGGCCAGGTCAATTTCTCATATTAATTGCATAATACTTGCATAAATTGTATTTGGAATAGGTTAGACCATAATCTTTTGAAAGAAAAGCGGAATATTACAAGATTTTTGTTCGCTTAATGTGTATTATTTTAATATCAGAATCCGAATGTAGGCTGGCTCGTGTTATAAAATAAAAGTAAATGAAAACGGCCTGGACAAAGTAAGGAAACAATGATACTTCTGTGCTGACATAATTTCCTTTTGTGAGAATCTAAAAAGTAATGGATATTTTCTTTTTTAAATAAACATTTTTTTTCATGAAGTTGGTATTAACTAGAAAACGACATACCATTAATTTATGTTTTAACAACGATTTTATCAACTAGCGCAATATGTATCTTATACAATAAGTACAATATAAACGATATGTACATTCGAGTAAATTATTTCACTTTAGTATCCTCGGTGAGCAGACAACACTGGGCTTTTTTATTGCGTAAATAAATATTCTTTAACAAACTTATCAATCATAATATTATTCGGATAGTATAACTAGAACTGAAATTAAGAGTGAAATAAATATCGGTAAAGTAGATGTGATGTATGAGTACATAATATCAATGTTCTTCGTTGAATTAATCAGAGGAACAGCCAACCGTGATTTTGATAGTCTACTATGAAAAACAAACTTACTGTTAAAACAAAGGCACCGTCAATATCAATTTTTAATTTCGCGAGAAATAACGATTATGACTTAGAGATACGATTTTTTTCATAAAACATAAGTTCCAGAATACTATGTTCGTAAGAACATGAAATTTTAATAAGAACAGTAGGAGAAAAACACTTTTAAAAGTTGTTAAGTGTTTACATATTGGTGCTCGTGGCTGTACCTACCACCCAACACTTTCAAAATTAGGCGCAAAAATCAGCACTATAACTTGTTTCTGCAGCATGTATCAGAAAGGAGTGGTCATATTTAAGTTTGTGAAGCATGACCTGGGTTTGAACATAGAATACATTTTATCCCGGTAGTATGTTTCCATGGGATAATTTACGATCTTACGCCGAGGAAGCCACAGGCAAAAGCTAGTTTTTACTAGGAATAGTACATTAGCGATAACAAAACGTCTCGCCTTGTAATCCTCGAAGTGTTTTTTTACCAGGAGTGGTAATCCCCTTGGACACTCAGCTGCCTCACAGACGAGCCAGTCTGAGTAGTGCCGGACCCCAACCGGTTAAAACCACCTCCTGCCTTACAATTATATCCACAGACATGAACGCCCTTATTTTATTACATATATCTTTCAGGAGATATCAGTTTTAAAATAACTCCGCAGTAAAATAATGATCAAGTACCGCTCGCGCATTTTCATTATCTGTGATGTGTTGTGTGAATTGTATTATAGGTGCCTGCGACCCACTCTCTCTAACCCTATCTCTCTCTTATGAGACGAAGTCGCGCGGGTCAGCTAGTTGCATATATCTTTATAAAATAAAAATAATAATAATCCATTTATTTCAGGTAACAAAAGACCCTTAGATAAATACCTTAACCTAAATATAAATACTAATAACATTTTTGTTAGTTTAAGCAACTTAAAACTATGTTAGTAACAGTTCACCCCACCCCACTTCTTCTTTATGTCTCTGAGCTCCATGTACAAGTGATGTTTCGGGAGTACACCCGAAGGGTTAGGCAGAGGTGTACCTAACAAGTACACCCATATTTCACCAGTTATGTTTAAGTGGGTTATGGGTTCGATTCCTCAGTCGGGCAAAGTGTAATTCGGTTTTTTCATCAGGAACTTCTCAGCAGCAGGTACGGAGTCTGGATTTGTGCCCGGTTGATGGCAATAGGCTCGCCCCCTGTTACAAAAATAACCGGCGAAATGTGGGTGTACATTAGCGATATCAGTCCAAAAATACTCTATCACGACAACAACGCAAAACTAATATAAATTTCATTGCGCACCCCGCTTAACCGCGACCACGTAACTAATATCAAACGTTACATTGTAAATATAATTTCCCAGAGGCATCTAATAAACCGTAACTACTGGCAAATATTAACGTGTTTCATAAAGTTTCGTCTTATCAGCAACAGTTGCCAATGGCGCCAACATAATTAAACTGAGTCAAACGTGTCTCTTATTAAACTTTGGCTTACAACGAAATATTAAGTGGGTGGTTGAAATAGATGGTGGTACTTGAACGTGAGGAGCTCGTGGCTAAATAATAACAGCCGCTCGGATTGATTTTTGGTTTAGCCGTGCTTGCCTAGGCTCGTCTGTCGATGGGTGACCACCCATAACATACCGAGTTTCCTTTGTGCCTCGGAAAGCACGTTAAGCCTTTGGTCCCGGCTGTCGTTTGTAGATCTTTGACAGTCGTTACAGGTGACCCAAAGTCAGCAAGGGGTATCGTATTACCCAGTACTAACTGGGTTGTGGAGGTCTGATAGGCAGTCGCTCTACGTAAAATACTGGTATTCAGCTGCATCCGGTTAGGTTGGAAGCCGACTCCATAGTTGGGAAAGGGCTAGGCAGATGATGATGACTTGAACGTAGTGATATTGGAAGTTGTCTTAATTCGGTATATTGGAGATCACTGCCTTCCGATATACGTGTTTGTGCCCCTAATTACCATGATTGCAGCAAACAAGGATTGGTGAGCAACTGATCACAAAGCAACAGTCTCGTTGCGAGACACTATTATGATGAATGAATAAATGAATGATATTTATTTCGGAAAACAATGGAGATCGACAGAGTGTTAGTAACTAAATGAATATAACTTATTATCTAAAAAAATGCCGATTATTTTAACAACATAACATATCATCACGCCTGTAATCTCCGAAAGGTTAAGCACAGATGTAGGTATCCATTATTACACTCACATTTTGCCAGTTATGTTTAAGTCCCATGTAATAGGGGGCGAGTCTATTGCCATCAACCGGGCATAAATACAGACTCCTTGGCTGCTACAGAAAAAATCCTGATGGAAAAACCCAATAACACTTTAGCCGACCGCACTTACAACCACAAGACCAACAAATTATTACTATTTATAGTTTGTAACTAATATTCAATAATATTCATTGTTTAATACTTTAACATCAGAGAAGCATCTTCCACCGTTAGGTGTTTCTTTTACATCGCGTCTATGAATGTAGTCCGTCTTTTTCTTGAAGTATTTTCTTTCATAATTTTATTAATAATACGACTTGCTTTTGTTACCCATATTACTATCTAAAAGTACTTGACTTATGCTTCTATTCCGTTTATCTCTGGGTATACAAAAGCATAGAAATGTCTACTGGTTCTCTAAAACTCGTCGTTCAGTCCGAGACCGCGATTCGTCTCCAGCTGTAACCGCAGCTGGTCTTCACACAGACAGAACAATTGTCTTGTATTGTTGCTGGCTGTAATACTGCCTCTAGGAAATTTATTAATTTCCAAATTAAGACCAGATATCTGTAAGTTCTTTTAGGGTTTTTAGCCCAAAGTCGATCGAAGTTAATCAGAGCCAATCGAATTTATAATGTTCTCAGGCATTATAAGTTTCATGTTGCGTCCAGCAGAGTACATCATTGGGTAGGTAATTAGTCTCATATAAGAATCATTATCCACAAAATTACTGTAGCTGTCTCGCTTCTACCCCTTGAAACAAAAAGTCCACGATGTTATGAAACTTTATCCAAAATAAACCGAAATCAGTCGCAATCATAACCACACACCCAAACTTTAGCTTCTAAAATACAGATTTTGTGGAATATTCGGGCTTTATAACAAGCGTCCGGCAACTTAGTTCATCTGCAACTAACCGCATAACGCTGTCACTTGCACTCTGACCAACCGACGTTTGTTGCCGCAAACATTTTGAAACTAACAAAATTTTTGCGGCGACAAACGTCGGAAACGTCGTTCAACATTTGACCAACGAGTTATGCAGAAGTTCCTTAGAAATCGCAACCATCAATCTTCGATTTAATATCTTATTCCGTTTAATCTTTCTTACAAATACCGAAAATGCAAGCAATGCTTTTCATGAGATCTTGTCAAAATATCTGCCCGTTTGAGTTCTTAAAATTCAAGCACCACTTATCTTAACTTTTGGACTACGCAGTCATACTCTTGTAGAAGAAACTTATGAAACTACTCTTGTAACACTTCTAGGCCAAGAATTTATCGGGTCTGTCTCCGTTTGACTCCTCGTAATTTAGCTGTAGGTCAAGTTCTTTTGGAAAGACTTTTAAAGGTGATGTTCTCAAGACGTGGGAAGAATTCATAAGTTTAAGTAACTAGGTAAAAAAATTAAGTGTGCGATGTGTCTTATAAATATTAAATTACGAGTCTCAGAAGTTTCAGCGATAATAATTTCAATTTAGCTCACCAATTTTGACCTCTAAGAGTTATTCGAATTCTGGCTAAAATATTCACGAGATCTATGAATGTTAGTGCAACATTCATAACTAGCTAATAGTGTTAGTAACAGATACATGTTAGTGTCAAAACGTGTTGTGCATTAAGGGTTCGTAGGCAAACTTAATTAATTAATTAAATTATACTGCATCGGCGCCTAATAATATTTACAACATGTCAATGTCAAATGTCTGAGGCGCCCGTTTGGAGTTACCCTACTAGTTACAATTCTCAGAATAATATCGTTCCAATTTGTCTCTATCAATAAATATTGAACTTTAAGCAATAAAAAAGAAGCTTTTTCTGAATGCCTGACGTCAAAGAATTTTAATTACAGACAGAGAGTACAGTATTTTCTTGAAACTGAACCTTTACAAGCTCCCACTTGGGCTACTTACTCCTATAATGGGTGTAAACATACCCTTAACGAAGCCGAAGGTTCTTCCCGTCATTGCGAGCATTATTTTTGTTCTAGACCGTACCTGAGAACCTTCTAGTTACGGAGATATTGGGGTTCAAAGTTTGCTAAATACTAGTTATTAATGTTATAACTTTATTTTAAATATCTCCTGTACGTCGCCCGTGCTATTTCAACGCATCCTTCAGTACAAAGTTTTGAGTCCGTTACATTGAGTCCTACAGTAAAACGTGATTTTTCACCCCCAAAAAAAAGTTGTTTCCCAGCAATAATTTTTGCGTAGAGTTACTTTGTTTGATGTACAGAATGCTTGGTTTACGGTTTCGTGAAGAGTCCGTTTACACCTTGTATATTGTAACACAGTTATGAAGAACCTTCGATGATAAGGTCAGAGCGGTTTATAATCCTGATCCACTTTAATTCTTCTTAAAAGTACGATTAGGAAAATCTTCCATTATCTTTCCGATCCAACATTCATCAAAACTACCCAAAGATTATGCGACTGCTACAAAAGACTCAACCGACTTCCGAAGCTTTATCCCATTTTCAATCTCGTCATATAATTCTAGAGCGTGTAGCAAAAACTCTAATCTGTGCGAGCGACATGGCCGCCGTGACGTCACTGGTCTCAGCGTCTGTGACCGCAATATCCTGTCCGATGCAGCTCTGGTATACAAATTAAACCGACGTTAGGGAATCATGTACGGTGACGTCGTTTGTATGTGTGTGTGTGTGTCGTCGCGGTTTTTAATTTGATGGCTGTGTTTAGATTGTTTTGGATCGAATTAAGTTCGTAATCAGAACAGAAAAAGGCGATGCAAAAAATGTATACGGCTTTATTAAACACTATATGACTGTTACTGGTTTACGGATTTAACTATAAAAATTACACACAAATCTTGTAAAAATACAGGGTGTAAACGTACCCTTCACGAAGCCGTCAACCAAGAATTATGTACATCATACTAAGTCAAGCTACGCAAAAATTATTGCTTTGCTGGGAAACGACTTTTTTTTTTTGGGTCAAAAATCACGTTTTACGGTAATACTCAATGTAACGCACTCAAAACTTGGTGCTGATGGATGCTTTGAATAGTAAACGGGTCATGTAGGTAATTAAAGTAAAGTTAAAACCTTAAAAAGTAGTATTTAAAAAAAGATTGGAACTTTGACCTCCAATATCTCCGTAACTAGAAGGTTCCCAGGTATGGTCCAGAACAAAAAAATGATCGCAATGACGGGGAGAACAAGTGACTTTCCACTTCGTTAAGGATCTTTTTACACCCTTTATAAAATTTACTGATGAAATTGAATGAGATAAGTAGTAGGTACTTAACTAAACTTAAAACAACGCAATCAAAAAACTTTGCAAATTAATCATTTCTATTTCAACAGTTAAGTCGTAAAACGTGACTTTCAAGTTACTTTTAAAATGATTACGTAAATATTCTTAATCTTTGTAGATTTACTTAGTTTCCATCTTGCTAGTTATCAAAAGGCAGTCTTGAAACACGAAAGGAAACTCTTTCATTCAAACGAGACTAAAGGTATCTACACATTGACGACCGCGCGGTCGACGCATGCCGATCGCACATGTATTTGAATTTCATAAAATGAAACGAGCTTCTCACACTACGTGAACAGTTTGAACCATTCAGCATTCAACGACCGTCCTTCTGTACGCAACGTAACAGTCTATTTACACCGAAATAATCGCTAACGCAGATGACTAATTTTGCATGTTCACACTCAAACACATTGCCGTGTGTATAGGACACATGATAACGTTGAAGCTGCGATAGCAACACGTTGAATTTCCACATAAAACGAGGCCTCTGCGTTACCGCAACCACTTGTGTGAAGCCTCTTAGCCAGACACAAAGACCGAGACTGTTTTCAAAGACAAGGCTTCTAATTAAACTTACTCGTAAGAATGTTCTTTATACTTGACGTCTTTGTTTCTTTTTAAAATCTTTTCTCATAATTTGCATGCCACTTCTAAGTGTTATACAAGTTTTGTAGCGTTATAATCGCGACCTTATTTCAAGGAAAAATACTTGACTTTACTGTTCAAGTTTCTTGTTATAAATTTGTGCTCTGTAAGCTTTTTTCTAGGTCTTAGGATCTGGAAAAACTGTCTGATCTTATGGAGGAACCTTTTAGTTTTTGTCGAATAAAATAAGTCTACGGTCCGACGTCGAATCTTTTATTTACGGTATACATTGGAAACCACTAAAGGTGAAACCACTAAAAAGACCAAAATTATATTTATTTGATCTAAAAATGGAAAACACCTACGTAATTTCAAATACCAAGCTAGCATAATACAACTTCTCAACAGCTACCTATTTACAATAACTCATATTTCATTGAATACAATTTCTAGTATTATTTCGAGTAACACTCTGAATATTTACTCAAGAAATATTACGTGAAGAACAAGTCATAACCTCAGGAATGCGCGAGTATAACCTAATTTCCCTGGAGCGAATGTGTCGAGGCATCACTTTGCGTTCCTCTGTCTAATTGATCGTATTTCAGGCGACACCCTCGAGGGTTTTGCGTCAGTAACTCTAATTATTATGTGTTTTACCCAGAACCCCGTGAACTGAAGGCAAATAACTTTGACAGCTCTGTTTTATGTTAGGATGGAGTTACACTGTGGTGGATGGAATGTGTGAGGAATGATATGAACGAAAAAGGAGGGGACGAGAGTGTGACGGTTGACAGGAGAGAATGGAAGAAGAAAAGGTGTGTTACATCAAAGTAACATGGGGCAGGAAGATGCTGATTATGATGATAATAAGGTTGCGCTTGGTGTTAAAGAAGTATTTTCAAATACATGACTGGTAGTCCTTTTAGAAATGACAATGATAAGATGAATAGGTAGTTACAGGAGCCATGTTGTAGCGGTAACTGTATTCTGAGTATCCAAAAATGGCATATTTCTCTTAAATATAATGAACAGTTCAAAAGCGAATTTGAAGAAACTATTCCAACAACGGAAGTCTTCCCTCAGAACTTTTGTCTGCAGAAAATAGAAAGCCTGTTATGTCCCAAAATAAATTTCAACAAGAAAAGTCAAATATAAATTCTTCGCCATTACCTTTTGTTACGAAGACGACATTTTGTTATTTTGTTACATACTTATTGTGCCTACAATTTTGTGTAGAGCAGTAAATCCATTAAAAGTGGAACAAAATAACATCGTAAAAGTTCCTAAAGAAAGGTAATAAGACAGTTCGCGTCTCGGAACAGCCAAGAACCATTCCAGAAGTTTTTCGCATTCGTCCTTCCTTCATTTTATATTCTTAATGGAGTCACCTGCGGGTTTACGTAATATTATAGAAATTACGAGCACCAGCTTCCTTTTATTTTAACGTTATTATCGTATATAAGGCGTGAAAGGATTTGAGTTTATATTCAGGTAGCTTGCAAGTGTTTTAGATGCTGGTGTAAGTAGCTTGGAGAATAATAAGTAAAAGGGTTTATAAACAAAGTTTAATAAAGCTCATTTTTAATCATTTACGACATGTTGTCAGACTTTTGGAAAGTGCAATGACGTTGCTGTGCTGTAACATCATAAACATGTGAGTGTACAATTTTTGATTCTTACAATATTTAGAAATGTAACAGCTACCGAATACGCGCCTTGATTATCTCAAAACCATTAGGTACGCAAATAAACATTATGTACCGGCAAAAAATAATAAAACAAAAGCTAACGACCGTCACAAAATCTTAGTCCTTACATCAAAATGAAGCCCATCACAAAAGGCGACCTAAAATCTCTCACGAAAGCAATAACAAGATATCTTAGGCAACATATCGTTTATTCTTTAGCTAAAACCATCCTGCGGGCTGGCTGTGGGAATTTTCATGAGCACTTAGAAGTAACGAGTTCCGTAAATAAGACTCCAGTTTGGTAATAAGAGTATGTTTGCACGAGTAACGCGGTTTTAGTCGAGTACCTATTTTATTGTTCGCGGCCGTAGGATTTTTAAAGGGTGTTCTAATTTATGCCAGCCTGGTACTTTTTGGCGAGGAAAATGGTAATTTAATTAGACGTTGAGGCAAAATGCGTGTGCAGAAAGCATAATTAACTGTGTGTATAACATAAGTACAAAAGTATAATAAAGAAAAATGTTTTAAGTTTTTAATGATTAAATTTTTTGGGAAAAAGAAAACCAAATATACCTACAAGATCTACCCTTTATACTTTAATTTTGCACAGATATTTCATTTTAAAGCTTTTGATGATTGGACGGTCTCACTATTATTTTCTACATGATTTAAGTTTTTCGCAGTAAAGAATATACCTAATTAGCTAAAACAATGACAACAATCAACAACACTCATCGACCTCTCCTAAAACTGATGATGACTACATCATACAAGAAGTAAATCTATGAAACATCAGCCCTGAAACTCGCCACGTTACAAGACTTTGCATACATTGTTGACTGCATGAACTTACTCCAAAATAGCCCAAAGATAAACTGGCAACTGTACATCGGCCTTATCTATTGTGTGTAACAGGCCGTTTACGAGACAAAGTTTCGAGTTTAGATTAAGCGTAACAGAGTCGTAACGAGAAACAACAGACGCAATTATACAACTAACTCACTCAAGTCTCCTTCGAAATAAGACTTTGGAGTATGAATAAGACAACGCCGTAAAGTAATATAGTCACTCTTCACTTCGGACAACTTCGGACAGATTGTCGCGTCAGCGTCGTTGCAGTTGCCGATCGTAAAGGGATACTATAGCCACCGTCTTCAGTTTTCTTTACAATGTCGGATGAAGCAAAATCGTATCAGCATTTATGTTACTTGTGCCGTGTTAAATATTTAAATACGTCATAATCTTAACCAGTAAGCGAAAACTAGCATTTCTTTTGAAAAAAAAATAGGCTGCTGTTGTTCATACTCAGAAACACACTTCCTTAAAAACTCCTCAATTAAATAGGATCGTTAAATGAAAGGAACAAAAACAATACTTAATTAAGTTTCGTATTGAAGAAACTTTTCAAGTGGAATTCAATGAGACTTGTTTCTTAAATACAGTTTTAAACGCAGTTTTATTGGACTCTAGTTTCTTGTTGTATCATGGTACGTTTTTTTGAGGGGAGGACATCTGACGCCCGACGATCGCGAATCTTTTCAAGAGAAACTTCTTTTAGACAAAAATATCTGAGGCTATACAGCATTGTATGTATAATATCTTAGGCTATGTGCATTCAGCTCCTTATTTTGAATCATATTCCACCGGAATATACCTCCGGGTTTTCTTTTTTCAGCTATTATTCCTTTATCTCAATGTAAAATTATATTCCTTGTACGCAGCTCTCCATTTTTGTAAATAATACGGCTAAAAAAGATCCAACTATGGATGTTGAAATACTCTAACGAACGACGCGTGAACTCAGCTTTTCACTTTCTGTCGACGACGAGTTCTATTAACTCTGTAGCTAACAGAGTTAATAAACTCGTCGTCGCGCTTGCCGTTCGCTACGTGTGTTTTGCCACGCACAACCCATAACATTCCTGAACTAATTCCTTGTACCGGTCCTCTTAGTATACTGAATTCACCCCATCAGTTGTGGAGGGCTATCCCTTACACCACACACATATCTTATACTACTAGTGTTTTTACATAATTGATTTATGAGTGAACATTGCAAATAGAAGTCCTTGATATTTTAAATGGCTTTGTTTAAAAAAACATATCCGTATTAAATTAACAAAGTAAGCTCACAGAATTTCTTCAACATTGACAAGCTTCGCCTATAATGACGTCAATATTAACCGTATCCTTTCCAAGTTCTCAAAGTACATACCAAAAAACTCTCTAAACACTACCTAAAACAGCTTATTTTTATTTTTTCCCCAGAAATATGGCGTCGCATTTTAAGATATTAAACTTGTTCACATAATATATGCGTCCCCCTGCGCCTATTTCCTCCGAGAGAAGGCTATTTGTATTCACAAGGGAAGAACAGTGAATGCATTCGCTGCAACCCAGAGATTCGTGACGAATTTTTCATATGAAATTTCATATACGAAAATATTTATATTATTTTTGTTTTGAGCTTGGAAATACGTCGCGTAAATACTTGTCTGAATGTTACATTTCTGCAAGTTTGTGCTATCTAATATGAATGTGTGTTGAAAGGGGAAAAGGCGTGTTCACTAATATGAAAGTAAGAGAATGGTTGGGAATATGACTGGAGAAAAAGATGATTCTTACCTGTTCTTCTTAGTTACGTTTCATGTCTACTATTTACCATTATACTGTTTACGGAGCTCGTGCCTAATAAAAACAGCCGCTCAGGTCGATCTTTAGGTTAAGCCGTGGTTGCATAGGTTAGTCTGTCGATGGGTGACCACCCATTACATACCGAGTTTCCTCCGTGCCTCGGTAAGTACGTTAACCCGTTGGTCCAGGGTGTCATTTATTGACAGTCGTTAGGTAGTCAGTGGCCCAAAAAGTCAGACAACCAGTCTTACCAAGGGGTATCGTATTACTCAGTACTAACTGGGTTGTGGAGATCAGATAGGCAGTCGCTCCATGTAAAATACTAGTATTCAGCTGCATCCGGTTAGACTGGAAGCCGACCCCAATATTGTTGGAAAAAGGCTAGGCAGATGACTGTGATCATATTTATTAAGATTTATTCAAGTAAAAAACGTTAGTTTTTATTGACAGGTAGTTGTGTAATTATCATGGTCCCAATATATTTTTTAAGGTAGTTTAAAACAAAACAGTCTAAACCTCAGATAATTTCAAATCGTATTTCAGTAACAATCTGGCTCAGTAAAAAACCAAAATATTTTATCATCATAAATCAGGGGTGGCCAACTTGATTGGACCCAAGATCTCTTGTTCACTAACGAGACCCTGTGCGATCTACCAATTACATACTTCTAGAAATCTTAAATGAAACAGCATGTTTGATGTTCCTTCAGCGCTTCTTTTCAACCACTTATCCATAATGTACGTAAAAAATTATGAGGCGTGCCTAATACAAAGTCCAATCGTGATTTACATCGATAATCGTTGAAACGTCGTAACCCTGGTAGTCTCTGTCGTCAACTGTCGACTGACTGACTGAGACCCTCCCGTCCCTCCCCCGCGTCCCACACGCTTCCCGCTTATTGGTCATCGCGCACCGAAAACAAAAGACTATACTGCGTAAAAGAGAGGATGAATACCGTGACGGAACAGCGATTGAAAAATTATACAAGATGATGCGTCTAGCAGTAGGTGATGACGTTGGGCAGTCTGGTCTACGTATTTATATTTTTTGCCTTGCCACGATCGACTGGACTAACAGTCGCGATCGACCGGTCGATCGCGATCGACCTGTTGGCCATCCCTGTCATAAATCATACGAACCGAGGGCCCCTGCAGACCACTACAGTAAACGATCCAAGGGGATATATAGCTGTAACAACGATGTTTGGCATGTGGATTGATGACCTTCGTGAGATGTTATCAGTATAAACCTACAACAAGTTACAGTCGCCATTGCATGAAGTTACCATAAACTGTCAAATTGTCTCATTCGATTTTGAACGTAACCATCAACATTTTATGGTTTAATATCATTTGGAGAAATTTGTCAATTTGTGATAACTTGATGTGCTAGCCGACTGTACATGCCAAGTTTTTTTCTTCTTTAAAAGCAAAGTTTCCGGAAAAACGGGCTGATGTTTTATCATCATCATCATCTGCCAAGCCTTTTCCCAACTATATTGGGGTTGGCTTCCAGTCTAACCGGATGCAGCTGAATACCAGTATTTTACATGGAGCGACTGCCTATCTGACCTCCACAACCCAGTTAGTACTGGGTAATACGATACCCCTTGGTAAGACTGGTTTTATTTTGTTCGTAATAAACCTTTCCTAACACTAACATTTCTTCAGTAGCTTTGGTAAGTGGAGACACAAATCTGAAACAAACAAACAGATCAAAGTGACCTGAAACCACGATGGTAGCTAGGCCATACAAATATTTGTTCCAATCACTCGGCCACTGCGCCAACAGAGCCGTCAACGCGGTCAACATTAATCTTTATCGGATTTAAGATTTAGGTACACCCTTCAAAAAATATATCTATAGACCGACCGCTTTAATGAGTCCTCGCGAAGGTATCAATTTAAATGGAATATTGTGAAGGTTGGTCACGTATTGGTTCAATTAGTATCGTAATAACTACTCGGATTATGGTTATTTTAAAGCAAATAACCTGTGGGATATTGTTCGGACTTCGTGGACGCTTAATGTGTTGATGGAGCAAGGCGGAGGACTCATTAAAGCGGTCGGTCTCATACATTGGCTTATTTGTTTTTGATGATTTTTTTCGTCTTCTTGTAAAGCTACCTTAAAACGAGTTTCGTATTTTATGTAATTATATGAGTGTATTCTTGTGCTCTTTTCACAATCTATTTGGGATCAGCGCAGCATATCTTCTCCTTTCATACTTCTCTATTCGTCATCTCATGAGTCGCTCCAAGCGATCATCTTTCACACAGACTACCCATCCTTATAACTAATTATATTTTGCTTGAGTAGGTACCTACATCATCTGCCTTGCCTTTTCCCAACTATATTAGGCTCGGCTTCCAGTCTAACCGGATGCAGTTGAATACCAGTATTTTACATGGAGCGACTGCCTATCTGATCTCCACAACCCAGTTAATACTGGGTAATACGATACCCCTTGGTAAGACTGGTTGTCAGACTTTTTGGGCCACTGACTACCTAACGACTGTCAAAGATCTACAAATGACACCTGGGATCAACTGTTTAACGTGCTTTCCGAGGCACGGAGGAAACTCGGTATGTAATGAGTGGTCACCCATCCACAGACCGACCTAGGCAAGCACGGCTTAACCTAAAGATCGACCCGAGCGGCTGTTATTATTTAGCCACGAGCTCCTCTGAGTAGGTACCTACCAACAGTCTTATTTGTGTTATATGTAAGTACAAAGTTCAAAGACTGCAAAAGCCAAGCACTCTACCAGATGACCCTCACACATTATACAAATGTACAAGAATGCTTAAATAGCATCTGAACTCAGAACTTCCCTATTTTTTCTGTGCACCCCAAACCGCTAATAATGCTTACCACGGTCCATTGCGTCCGGCTTGCCGTGGAGCAGAAACTTATTCCGAGAGCTTCACGATATCTCGATGCAAGATCGCAGCTGCTTTAACTTGGCATGTAAATTATTTTACACGGTCGATGGGATAGTCTGTGTTTTGAAAATGTGCTGGCTTTAAGATATTTTGTTAGCGTCTCCAAGGCGGTTCATGATAACTACTCTTAAGTTTGCAAGGGTTCAAAAGCTGTTATGCATTTCTTTAGTAAGGTTCAATCAAACGGAACATAGTTGGGAAAAGTCTACACAAATAATGGACTGGCACCCGTATCTATAAACAAATAAAAGTGATAACTTGACTTTGACTTGAGTTTTTTTTTTTTTTTTTTAAACTTTGCCCCACACTAGGAATTTCTCCTGTATCGTGGGTGCGTTTACAAACATTCAAACTCACATACACAAACAGCCAGACCCGGAACAACTACCTGTAGGCCATACAAATATTTGTTCCGTGCGGGAATCGAACCCGCGACACGCAGCGCAGCAGTCAATCGCTCAGCCACTGCGCCTACCGCGCCGTCAAGTTTGAACATGAGTAAAAGTATTTTTTTAAATACGATTTTTATTCCGTACTTTAGTAATTGCTTGAAGTTGTTATAACTTGATGTCAAAGGTTAAATTCTTAGCTTTCCTTTTTTTGACGGTTCTTACTTCGTTCTTGTCTATCGCAAATGTTTGAATAAGTTATTACTTAAACTCAATTAATTACTCTAACTTGCCTATAGTTGCAGGTATTAGTCATCACAATTTGTGTAGCCTTTTCCCAACTATGTTCAGTTTGATTTCCAGTTTAACCGGATGAACAGGTGAGTATATTTTCCATTTAACTACACTAGAATCTAACTCTTTTTGATATATAAAAGTAAACCCCTAAGTAACTATTTATAAGAATTTCATTTAATCACGATCGACTACGTCTGATTCTTGTGTTTTATTCACTCCATGAGAATTCAGCATCACATTATTTTCTGAAATTCTTTCCTCAAACATTCTTCCAACATGTCCGAACGAGCGAAGAGCTCTCTCCCTCATTTTTACGTTCCTCTTTTTCAAATGTACCCAAGCTTTCACCTCTTCATTGCTTATGGCGTTCGCATGGTGTCGGGGTTTTATAACCTTATGCGTATGGAGTTCGGTAATAACTATGGAAATAATAATAAAGTGCTCGGTTTGTTTACCCAATTTCGTTATAAACTGGATCAGATTCGAATCATGAATCTAATCTCGTTTTATGAGGGGGATGAAACTGTAGTAATCTTTGCCTTTTGGCCAAATATTTCTATTCAGTTCATTGAGTACTTGCGGCGGTGAATGGTAGTACGTATGTTGCTTTTTTTATGAAAACTAATAAGCAAACACTGCAGTGCCTAGGGAATGCTAATTAAAGAAACGCGTACGTGAGAAAGTACAAACTCAAACTCAAAGCATTTATTTCAATTAGACCATTACAGGCACTTTTGAAAGTCACCGAAAAAAGAAAGAGCAAAGCTACAGTCACAGACACAAGGCATAATAACTTGTGAAAGTACTGTAGTTGCCCATTCCAAGGCGTAGATCTCTATGGAGAAGAATGGGCAAGAAACTCCATGGACACTCTTTTCAATCAAAATATGTGGATACTATACATTTATGTGAGAACGATGTATAAAGAAGTGCAAGCTAAGAGCGTCCAGAGTAAAAAGATCATAATACAGTTCAAAAATAAAAATAAACCGTGGCAGCTGAGAGATGACCAGTCCCTACTGACAGCGCCCGTTCACGAACATGACGCATGGATCAGCACCATTCAACTCAACCATTTTGAAGGGAACTAAATGATCCGACACCCCCGCCACCATCAGCACACAGATAAAGTGAATTCTTCTTTATAGTGTGGTTAGTGCCTAACCTGGTGGCAGAGTTTTTATGCTGCCCATGGGCTTCTGACTTGGCTTCACATGCCGTCAATAAATATCTCTCAGGCATGCTGGTTTCTTCACGATGTTTTCCTTCAACGAAGAAAGTGATAATTATACAATACGCACATGAATCCGAAAAATCAAAGGTGCATGCCTTGGGTTCGAACTCGAGACCTATGACTAGGTAGTCCAACGGTCACACCACTAGGCTATCACTGCTATAGTTTAGTTAATGTTTTCTTGATACTCAAAACCTTAAAAGTAGATGCCAATTTGGCTTCGCTTTTACTAACTACAACAACAAGGAAGGGTAATGATTACCTGCGGGCCTGTGGACGGCGAGTAATGGCCTAGCTCGCCGTCCAGCCGTCTTATGACGACAGGCCGTGTCGACGGCGCGTTCGTGTTCCACGTGCGCCTCAAAGAGATGTCAGCAAACAGGAAGGGTTGCGCAAGGGCCGATGCCTGCCGGGGCTGCGGGACTGTTCGAAAGAGATACCGCGGCGCCGGAACACAAAGGGCAAAGAAAGAACATGGATGGGTTTTAGTCAGTACAAGTCTGACACTCTCTTCCACTACGCCCAGAGCAGGAGGGGTCATTTGATGAAAAAAAAGGGGAATGATTACCTCTTTCCAATCGACAGTCCCATAAAAATGTAAATGCTCTCCATCATCATTCACCCGTAACAAAATCCCATACATGATCTCGTTAGCTCCAGAATACGTTCCCCGTACTAATGAGTTTTAGCCCTTTCAATCAGCGCCCCCTCATGTAAAAAAGATCAACCCTTGTAAACGCACTTCGCTGATTAATTACTGACTTGCTTTATCCAGTCGGATGTAGGGTACTGGAGGTACTGACCCTTATTCAACGAGTCGGTTTTATTAGGTAAGTGTAATAAAATGTGGGTGGAAGTGAAAAAAATGTACAGACGCCAGCACATCCAGCTACTACAATCGGTCAAATTTCTTTAATAGATTTTCAACTT
Organism: Noctua pronuba; assembly: GCA_905220335.1. Lineage (NCBI taxonomy): Eukaryota > Metazoa > Arthropoda > Insecta > Lepidoptera > Noctuidae > Noctua > Noctua pronuba. The sequence goes on from LR999902.1 coordinate 13,107,899, forward strand.
TATCGCTTAAGTATTAAGTTCAAGGTTGATTGGGAAAATTTGACAGTTTCGGGTAATGTTCTAGCGTCAGTGCAGTCGGACGATCGAAAATACTGAAGCAGAAATGACATGTTTTTTATTACAGTATCTTTACCCCCATGTACCCCCTTACTATTCAATGCATCCATCAACACACTGTTACGAGTGCGTTACGTTGAGTCCTACCGTAAGATTTTTCACCCCACCGAGTACCAAAGTTTTTAAGGCATACCAGCGTTCGTTTTTGTAAAATATTATGAGTGCGATGGAGTTGGCCCAAACCCATTCACACAAAGATAAATGTTGTATCAATCAAGTATGAAAATATCGCATTTGCAGGACATACATAAATCTCATTCTCAAAACACACCCCTTACATTATTAAACGCTGACCAACAAATATTGATATCAACAGCAAACATTATCAAAAGAAAATCAAAGAAAAACAATTCACTCCGGCGCCGCTGAGCAAACTTCGGTGCGTTTCCTAATCTCCTACTTATTGGGGTTAAACCGATGAAGTCATCAATTTGAATGAAATCTACTCCGGCCCGCCCTCTTCCCTTCGACTAATCAAAGAGTGCAGAGGTTAATACCAGAGGTACTTTCGCTTTTTTTTTTTCAATTTCTCTTTGACAAATAGGGTTTGGCTTCTTTGATTACAGAATAGAATTGAGAGTTGGGATTTGGAACTGGTAGGTTAACGTACAGATCGATAATGTTGTGTTATTGAATGTGTGTTTGGCCAGCAACGCTTTACCATAGGAACTTGTATGTTCTTTCGCGATTCTCACATACCTGCGTGCTTTGCCATCTTATTTTTTTCATAACATAACACATAACACAACACCTGTAACCCCCGAAGGATTAGGCAGAGGTGTACCTAATAGTACACCCACATTTCGCAGTTATGTCGAGCCTAATGCCACCAATCGAGAAATTCCTGATGGAAAAACAACCCAACAATTTTCCGGACCCGGGAATCGAACCCAGGACCTCAGCGATTGCGACCACCACCAGTGAGGCTTTTATATGATAAATATTTGCCAAGCCTGTGATTTACGGCCCTCATAGGTGTGAGTGGCTGTATGGTCACCAACCCACTCGTTTGTTGGTAGTTGTGGACAATAAACACCCTTATAGAAATCGCCTATAGTAAGGTAATATAAAAGCTTATCCAATAACAAAACAATAAACTTCTACAATCAAACAACACATGTTGACGAAGAATTTGACCCTTAGTCAAAGTCAAATTGAAAGTTCGAATTTCGTCACAGAATTAATACACAGTTCTGTCAACCCACACGTATTAAGGGCGTTCACACCCTCTGTCAAACTTAGTTCCCCGCACTCATTGATACACTGTATTTATTTCCACACTATAAGCGACGTTGTCTATCCACTTCGCACTTGTGATTTCCCCCGGGTAGCCTTGTTTAATAATTCAAGTCGTCCCATGTTCGGACCTTACCTTAGTTACAACGATGCCGAATAATTAATTTACAAGTGCCAGAACAACTTCGGGCTTGACCCACTTGGACTGTGACGTGCTGCGGCCCTATTGTTTGCTTAAATTGTTATTTTATTCTGCTAGGTTTCTAAGAAATAAGGTATTTGTTACTAGACAAACTTCAGTCAGCAGCTAGTCACACGTATTGTCCGTAATTAAGACACGATCGAAAAGCTCCCCGATTTGATTCAGTTATATGAAACAAATAAATACTACCTACAACTGAAACTCATACGAAATAACTTCTTGTCGACGCTGGTCAAAATATATTGAGTCGTAAACTTGCGTGCAATGGTAGTGGTAGGTCTATGGAGGATCTTGGAGACCTCAGCCAGAAACCGCTGGAACCTTAATACAAATCAATTTTGCACGATCATAACTAACTCGTTCCGCAATACAGATTTGTCGCAGCACAATGTACCTCAAAACACTACAAAAATAATAAAAATAAAAAAGAAAAATACATTTTCAATAACAATAATATCGGCATTTGTGGACCCTCATATTATTATAATAATTCAAATAAATTTAACAAGGTCCCTTTCGTAGCGTGTTTCATACATCAATAACCCGAAGCATTACATACAAATGTAGCGAATATGTCATGAGATAGGGTTACCATCCATAAGAAATGCGTTGGGACAGGTGTGCCGACGAACGGACCTTTTAGATTGGACTCGGAATAAGAATTGATCGAATTTGTGTCACATCAGTGTGGAGTAGGAATAAAGAATGAAAATATTGTTACCTGTGTTGTAGGTGGCAAGATTTGAAATAAATATGATGTGTTATTTGATATGCGCACCCGTCGCAAAAGTGTTGCTAAAGGAGACTAGAATTCATTTGAAAAGGACGAAAAAAACACATTTTGCTGAACTGGTCAGACAAAATCTGAGTCATCGGTTTGATAAGAAGAAGAAAGATAATAGAATCACTATTTAAAACAGCAGATATGAACAGGCTTGGGTCATAATAAAAAATATAAGCAGAAGACGTAAATTGTTAAATCATTGCTATTCTAATTACGCTACATTCTTTATTTGTATGAGGAATGTATTCGAACGTAGACTTGTTAAAGTTTATTTATAGCCAAAGACCTCAAGCTGCACTTTTACTTTTTTTGGATCGTGAGGTCCAAATCAAAATATCCAAATAGTATATAAGACATCCGAAATCATGGCCATACTCCTAGTACATGGTGCTACACGTGTCATCCCCGAATGAGACCTCAGGTGCAATATTGCACGCTCGTGCCGTGCGTTCCATGGCGACAAAGAAATACGCGCCATCTTTAAATTTAGACCTGCTCCAAAATGTCACCTTTATTACAACGTCTATGAATATGAATTTTATTTAAAGTAAAGTAGAGATTTTTTCCGGTTATTTATGGATTCCATGCGTGTGCAGGTATCGGTTTCGTTATTTTCCCCTACGCTGTGTATAAATCTTTCAAAACAAATACCAGTAACGGAAAAATACTCTGTTTTTGCAACAATTTGGCCATTTTTCTGAAACAAATTCAAATTTTCCTTCTGAAAAACAGATAGCAAAAATAGGAAGGTCTATTTGTTGCCGAAAATTGACCTTACCTGAACCTGAAACTCCCTTCGTCTTACAGGTTCATGTAAAGTTCATTCACCCCACTAACTAAGTCTATTCCACCCTTGGGACGTCACTTCACCGATGTGTTGTAAACAATAGCAATATAATACACAGTTGCCGTAGAATAATGAAGTTCTAAGTTTCGATCTTACTTCGTACATTCATAAATTATCCTACGAACATTATTGGCTACTAGTTTATGCCCGCGGCTACGCCGGGGAGTTCGGTAATGTCCCGTCGTATGTGTTAATCCAGGTTATAAACTATCTATGTGCCAAATTTCATCCAAATTCGTTCAGTAGTTTTAGCGTGAAAGAGTAACAAACATTCATCCATCCACCCTCACAAATCTTCGCATTTTTAATATTAGTAAGCCAGGAATCGTTCGTAGCGTTAGGATTACGTTACGCGTTACAAGTAAAACGTGAACTGTCAAAAATTCCACAAAGTTCAACAATCCGTGTATCAATAAAAATCATTCGGGGCTCCGGTCGCTCACAGACCATTGATTTTCACGATAAATGTCGTACTACGAATAGTTTTTGCATCAACAGATGTTGTTCTAATCCATACGATTTGGATTATTCCTTTGTTTCAGAGCATGTTAAATTATTCGTGAAATTAAAGTAACCTAGCGGCAAAGAAAATATTTTATTTATTTTGTGCATCAGACCTGAAAACTGTTTTCATTAATACTAGCTCTTGGACTCGCTTCTCTGTCGATTGGCATTTTCACTTATGCATGACTGACGAATCCTGAGCAGACTCGACTGCTGTCTTTTGCCAAGATATTCTCCAATGGTTTAGGCAGGAAGTATTTGCTTGTGAGCAACGCTGGCCCAGTGGTGGCGGTCCCGACTTACGAGCAGTAATTCGTGGGTTCGAACCCAGGCAGGCGCATTACTTTGTACAATTTATTTAATCACCACTGCTCTCCAAACAGTAAAGGAAAACAACTTGAGGAAACTGGCATATCCTAAAAACTAAAATTCAAAGACATGTGACATCTACCAACCCGCAAAGGTCCCGCGTGGTGGATTGTTATAGCCCATTCCCTTTCATAGAGAGGAGGCCTATGTCCCAGCAGTGAGAACATTATAAGATGCTTATGTTATTTGCTTGTTTAGAATAAAAATCAGTTTCAACCTTATCGGGCAGTTCAAAGACCCATAATAGGGCCATTAACCGGCTCGTACAAAAAACATGCCATAAATAAGCAGACCACAGCTATGTGTCTTGCTCCCCCTAGTAAATTTCATTGCGAGCGATACCCCGTATTTAGTGCTAACCCATCGGCCCTATACGACGCCCATTATGGGATTGATGAACCCATAATAGTAGGGATTTATCTGTCTCATTGTATCCGGGACGGAGAGAGGGTACGTAGATAACAGTGTATGTCACTGGTGAGATATACATATTCGTTTGCCTGGGGTTTGGTAGCATTAAAAACAGTAAATCAGTGTGTGTTATTCCTTAGTTTAACGGGATACAACCTACATTTTACTTTACTTACTTAGTGCATAGTTATTTGCGTATTGTATAATGATCACTTGCTTCGATGAAGGAAAACGTCGTGAGGAAACCAGCATGCCTGAGAGATATTTCTTGATGACATGTAAACTCAATTCAGAGGCCCAGACGAGCCGCTGGGAGGCATAAAAACTCTAACCTACCTATATAATTTGCTATGTTAGTAAATAATTGTTTAAATTTTAAGTGTGATACAATATCGCATTGGGTCTAGCCTGTAAAGATATTTGTATGTTTGGAGTAAATAAATAAATAAATAAATAAATAACACCAGGTTAGGCACTATTAAAGACGAAGAAGAAAGTGCAAATAGCGTTTCAGCAATAAGAAAATTAAGTATTTATGCAACCTTCTTGATGGCGAGAGTTCGAACGTGTTCTACTAATCATCTAATGAAACCTCTACAGTTACGACTCGCTACACTCTTTCATGTTACAATTGACCTTGAACACAGTAAGCTTAAAAATATGTACTCAACACATTTGTGTATACAAAACCGTAATTTCAAAACTATTACTAAATTAATTCAAAACGAGAAAACCTTCATGACAAAAAAGGAAACCTTAAAACCCTATAAATCCGGGTCCCCAATAAAACAGGCAACAATATATAGAGAAACTCAATTCGTTATATTTACTTTATATAGGGATCAGTTGGTAGCCATTGAATAAATTTCCTGTATGTCAGGGCCGTAGAGGCCCACTCTATAAATCTCGCAAATTATATTCATAGACTGACAAACCGAATTCTGATGCTATCGGGTCATACAATGTTACTTTACCTTCGACCTTGAATGCTAGATTCACGAAGATAGCTACCTTGATCTGATAAGCTAAATTATTCGCTGTGTCTTCAAAAAATATTCACTTCCCTTAAAGTACAACAAAGGAAGTCCTTGTGCTAGCATTTAAGGCCATAACTTAGACATGTCGTTGTCGGAAAATCTTTAGTCATATATTTTGATGGTCTCTTTGTTCTGCAAAGGTTTTCATTGTACTGCTGTCATGTAAACTTCAATAGTTTCTTTGTGATTTAAGACACTGAAATAATTTTGTGAAACTTTTGTTCGAAGTATCCTAAGAGAATGTACGATTTTACATACAAGCTTTTTTTCGGCAATTTGTCCTGAAATTATTTGAAGGCTTCTCCTATATAGTCTATCTAATGCATTCATCATATGCTCCTGTGATATACACCAACTTAGCTGGCTAATGATGTGCGTATTTATTTTTTAATTTGCTAAACATATCATAGACCATTATTTTTCTTAGTTCTAGTGATGTAAATAATAATCAATGATTAATTAAAAACTGTAAAATAAACTAACAACAAACTATAAAAGGGCATCAAAAAACTCCTCCTCAACGCTGTCATCTGGTAATGTGCCCAAGAGACTGGCGGCGTTGCCCCGTTGTATGGCAACACTTGGCCTCTGGCCAAAGCAAAAGCCAGCCCTTGGGTCACGGGAAGCGTCAAATAGGCGTTTCGAAATATCCTTAAACAGGCTATGAGCACTCGGACCCCACGGCGCCAGAGTTTCAACCCCAAAGGGTTGAAACTCTGGCTCGGCTCGAAAATATAGTTTCCACAGATGTATATAGTTAGTTTACTTTAAAAAAATAAATATTCCTATAATCAATTTAATAAAATACTAAATGAACTGCTCCGTTCCTCTTTAGGCCCTTAATTCAGAAGCTGATTGTACGTTTTTGATCACCAACATCGTCTGCCAAAACGGAAATAATTTCATGGACGCTTTTAAATTTTATAGGATCGAAACCGCATTAAGCAGATTACTGAATTTAAACCGTTTCAGATAAACGATCGTAGTGAATTATTTAGTGGTAGTCAAATTAACGGATTGGGAGTGTATTGACAATTTGATGCTGTTTTGTTTGCTTTGATACAATAATAATTTAGGAAATTGACAAATTAAAATTTGCCAATATTAATTTAAAATCCAGCATAATGGCTCCTTTATTTATTTATTGAAACTTTATGCACAAATAATAACTTTACAAAGGCAGACTCATAATATACAAGGTGTAGTTTTGCATCCTCGTCAAAATTCAGGAGGTTGTCATAAAATAATTAATTTAAATTACGGGATCGGTCAATAATTAATAAACGCTACTTTTTTAAATATGACAGTATTTCAGAATAATCGCCTTCAAAACAGAAGAAAAATCAGAATAGTCCCCCCTATTCTGATTTTTTTCTGGGGGGAAGTGGTTTAGGGTATAAGAAATTATCGAATAAACGTTTGAGTTTGTTTATGTGTGTGAAAGTGCGGTTATAGGGCGGGGATCAGACACTGGTGGTTTAAACTTACCGATTTCTGTAAACAAACAAAAAAAAAATATTGATTCGGGTCGAGAATCATTAGCATAGTTAAACATCCTGAAACAATCCAAAATACTGATGAAAGCAGAAGCAAATTCTAAAGCGAGTTTATAAACGGATATGACTATACATATCCGTTTATAAACTCGCTTCAGAATGACACAGACTATATACACACAGAAATAACTAGAATACCAGATCATACCCATTCAAAGCGATCCACTACAGCACGAGAAACGCTGGATTCAAACTAGGGGTCCTATTATCAAAATAACTAGTACGCTAGAAAGTCCAGTTACCATGTGACACCAGTGTAAGTTCCCCCTCCATTGTACAAGGATTTCTAAGCCCCCTTTGAAAGTGTTTAGAATAGGTGCCTAGCAACAGTTGATGGACTTCGGCTTTGAGTAAGATAGAGTTGTGCGTTTGCGTCTCTTTTGATTGTCAATCAGCTACCGTGCAGTGCGAAATAATTATGCAAAGAGCGGCCACACTTTAACTTTAATTAATGAACAAAAGCAAATTGGACTTATGTATGTATACGGTGTGTATTAAAAAAAATCTGCTATTCCATACATTTTGACCGTGTAGGTAATGCACTTTTGTAGGAAACAATTGTTTTTTTTTTTAAATAACCGATGAAAAATTTCGATGCGGGGGGCTCAGAATGACGTACTGAATACGTGGTATCCGTTTTCGCGTTGGTGTCCCTTCCACTCTGTATAGTGCTAACTTCCACGTATAGGGAATACATAAAATTCATCAATCAGAGGTGTACCTAATGGTACACCCACATTTCGCCAGTTATGTTTAAGTCTCATGTAATAGGGGGGGCAGCCTATTGCCATCAACCGGGTACAAATCCAGACTCCACGGCTGCTACTGAAGAAATTCCTGATGGAAAACTCAATAACACTATGCCCGACCTGAGAATCGAACCCAGAGCCATGCTCAGTAGTCCAACGAGGCATAACATTTAAATTCCCCTCAAAAACAATCGACTGTTGATTAGAAAGTTATCAACGTCATAATTTATCTTCACCAAATCGATACTGTAACTAAAATTACATTTGTTATCTAGAACATTCAAAAGTACTCAAAGAAACTTTCATCGCGTCTCCACTCCAATAGTTCGCCTGTGACGTCAAAAATCAAACAAGCAAAGTCAAACATTGGCTACAAACGTTGGTAAACAAGGTGTTCTGAAAGTTACGGCACGTGACGAGAACTTCTTATCGGGAGGTACTCGTTAGTATAGTGACGGATACGGGTAGGTTCCTTGTTGTGTACACACGGGTGTTAGGTATCTCCTGATGTACGCACAGGTCGAAAACGTAGGTGTATCTTGAAGGTGAATGGCCTTCAATTTTCTTTGAAAGTTTTTTTTACGTTCCATTATCCTAAATTTTTTCAGAATTTTTAAAGTAAAAACTTTAAAAAAATAGAGGGAGAGGGACTTATTCTTATTCTTTATTGCACACAAAAAACAAAAAATATACATACAAATTGCGATAACATAGCTTATGTACAATGGCGAGCTTAACCCAGAATTGGAAGATTTGGAGTTTTTATCACTTTGGAAGTATATTTCAAACGATTGACTTTGAGAAAAAAAGATTTTAGGCACCTCAATGTCATTTTTAAAAACCTATCTTTAAACACCCCGCACCTATAGGTTCAATGTTTTTTTTTACATACAGACGGACAGACAGACTGACACACATGAAGAATCTATAAGAGTTCCGTTTTTTGCCATTTGGCTATGAAACCCTAAAAACGTACCTTACGAAAAACAGGATCATTTCAATACGTTGATACAAAACTCAATTTACCCCTGATCAAAAGCAGAGACATAAACAACGACTGAAGTATCTCTTATAAAAGTATCAGTTACTTCAGTAACTACATTTTGGTCGGAAAATAAAATTATAGAGTACCTTTTCAACGAAGGAGAGCGTAACACACTCAGATCGCGATCCGCATACTAAATGTAAGGAAGCACCCACGTGAAAGGTTCCCGTATCGATTTCTTAAAATTTCTACCCTAAACACACTTTCTTGGAAAAAATATAAATAGGATACTCAGTATTTCCACATTTTGAGTTCTTCTTGAAATAATTTTGGCTTCTTCTAAATCAAGCGTTCATTTATAAACTTAAAGTAAGACCTGACAATAGTCTCTCAATACACGATCATTACTTCACAAAATACATACAGGGTGTAAACGGACCCTTCACGAAGCCTCATAAAGTACATCAAACTAAGGAACTTTACGCAAAAATTATTACTGGGAAACGACTTTTTTTTGGGGTGCAAAATCACGTTTTACGATAGGACTCAATGTAACGCACTCAAAACATTGTACTGATCTTTCATTAAAAACATGCATTTAAAAAAAAAACTTGTGAAAAAGTTGGAACTTTGACCCCCCAAATATCCGTAACTAGAAGGTTCCCAGGTATGGTCTAGAACAGAAAAATGATCGCAATGACGGAGAGAACAAGTACTTTTTGGCTTCGTTAAGGGTATTTTTACACCCTTTAGAATTATTACTTTACATATTTTATTAGAACTAAATTGTGAACAATTTTGTCACGTACAAAAAATACTAACACTTCAAAGAGTCCCTTAAATAATGTTCTATCTTATATATAAGCCCACATAAGGAGTCCAAATCGGTTCCAAAGCTGTAAGATTTTATCCTTACTGACCTGAAAACAGTTGATCAGCTGCGGGTCTTCCCACGGTGCAAGAGTCATTCCGGGTAAATGGGTTAGTAGATATTATCCTTATGAGCTAACAAACATATCGGGTTTACGATAAGAGTTCTTACTGACTACAGTAAAAGAAGAAAAATAAAACTGCCTTACAAAAAAAGGTAGTTGGGTAGCCATAAATAGTAAACCAATAAAAGACAATAAGTTTGTTTACATAACATCATTTATTTCAGGCTACAATGGCCCATAGAGCTATACCTTATAAACTAACGTATAAAGTTATTACAAAACTTGTGATAATAAATAAAACAAAAATACTTAACTTTAAAAACGACACCGGGTTCTAAATCTAACTACAACTTGTAAATAATTCTCATACTTATTCCAAAATGGCGACTTCAAAAATATTTGAAGCAAAATAAAACATTTAGATGCATGAACGCACCAGGCAACTCCCGACGAATACATAACAAATTTTTCAGTCGTTCTAAATAACGTAAGCCTCTATGCGGGGGTCCGGCACAAACTTCCTTTACACAAACAAAAAACTGTCGCAGTAGCAACATTCACGAACTATGAGGGAAAAAATAAAGGAGTAAAGTGAAGTCCCATGTCCACGGAACGTGCTGTACCTGAATACAAACGACAAATAACAAAATGGCTGCGGTCGGAACACTTGGGCCTTAGAAGGGGTCAACCCTTTGAAAAGCTTGAAATATACCCGACAATATCTTGCGACTTAATTTGATGGTTTTGGTAAATTACAGAAGAAAGCGCGCCATTCATTCTTAAGAATGATGTTTCTTGGAATACCAATTACATGAGCTTGTCAAAGGCTTAGTTGATCAAAGTAACTCGTATAACTATCTTAAAAGATAGTCCCAATTTCCCCCACCAATTCTTATAATCATCCAACGTTTTCCTATAATTTCCCAGTCACAGATATACAACAACAAAAGGAAAATAAGCGACGAAAAATTACAAAGCAAAAACGTTTTAAGAGTTAAGCCTCGCTCCTGATTGAGTGGGATAAGGTTGAAGGAAAAAGAGCAAAGGTAAATCTCTCCTGACCAAACAGCACTTAAGTATGTCCACTTAACGTTGAGAGTACGAATGAAAGCGGCCTGGACCCAATACGACCGGCCAAAGTAAATAGATGAAATTTCTTTTCACTCGACTAAAGCTAAGTGAATGCCGACTGTGTTAATAAAATAATAGTGCCGTCTTATCGGGCATTTCGTCTAATGCTCGCCTATATCTGCAAAGGATTGCGCGTGCCCAAAGAAACAAAGTTCTACAAATGACTTTTCTAAATGGGACCAGACTTTACTTAACCTGAACTTTGGACTTTTAAACTGAGAATTAAATCCAATTGTTTAACTTGGACTTTTTTACCTAATTTGTACCTCGTATACAGCTAAAAAAGTCAGCAATTCGTCGAGCTCTAGATGGCCGACATTTGCAAAACGAAAATTAGCTCCGTTAACTCTAAAACGTTAAGACGCGGAATAAAAAGGTTGTTATCGGGAAATTACAGCAGAACGTACCCAAAATACTGCACCCAATTATAGCCTTTTCGTTCTTAACAATAAGACCCGTAATCGCGTAATCAAATTAATTAACAGTTACATGAACCTTACAACATTCTGTGGTTTCCTTTTCCTTTAATTACACTTTGATTAGAATCATGAATCTTATACGTTTGACCTCCGAATAAATAAGTACCTGCGTAAGGATGGTGTCCTTTTTTTCTTAATTAAGGTTCGTAACTGAATTTACGTAAAGTAAGCGGGAAGCTGAAGGTAGAATAAATGAACTTAGATAGGTAGGTAATAGGTGCAATCACCTAAATTTGTTCTGTGGAAACGATATTTTATTCCAGGGTATATAAACCTGAAACGTTTGCATATAGATCTCACTTTAAAAAGCTTTCGAATTTTTATTTTGGAACGTGTTCGTGTAAATCGCGTCTTTCGGAATTTTCGATAAATACTGTATACCGTTCTGCTATAAATATCTTATCTTCGACATAATATTAGACTTTGAAGTTTAAATCCAGAAAATCCGATATGTTATCTGTGGTGCCACTATTTGCTTGCTTAAATTTCGTAAGGAGAGGTCGGAACCAAATATTTTTAACCATTATTATTATGGCTGTACCTTAAAGGCTTAGGTTGTTTATTAATCCGCCGATAAAATAAATCTAAGAGCTAAAAAGCTAGATAGTTACTCCTACACAAGGCACAAAATGAATCTCTAAACGTTAACAACCAAACAATTTTGAACCATAATTCAACCTACAAAACAACTAAATAATTTAGTCTCATTCTAACCTCCCCAGAGAAACAACAACAACTCTGAATCTGAGATAAAATTGAGATTGCAACAGTCGATGGCCCATCACGTCCCAAATCTTAACCTGTGAGAGTTAGGGCGTTTGTTTAACAAGCCTCTATTTACAGTAACCGTGGTGAAAGCCCGGCTTGCAGGTACGCCAAGTAAATCTTTAGGGAACAACAGACAAACGAGAGATTTTTAAAAATGGAACGGACTTAAACCTGGATCGGAGATATCGGAATAGAATCTGGTGTGTTTTTGTTTTATTACTGTGTTGGTGTAGCTGCGTAGTTCTTTTGGCGCTAACACCGCCATCTTGTTTTTTGACACGCTTTTATTAGCTTCACCTGTAACTAACTATGTAAAAAGTCTTAGAAGTTAAATTTGATAAGATTGAGCTTATATTTTGCATACATGTTTACTTTGGATGACAATGCATGATTAGTTAAGTGGCGTTGTTCTAAATCCAATATGGCTGATTCTCAAAGATGGCGGACTAGTTATTTTGTATGTATTCCCATGATAAGGGTATCAAATGAAAGGTTTTGCTGAGAGGAATACCAGAAATAAACACCGCCGTCCTGCTGCTCGTGGCTAAATAGTAACAGCCGCACGGGTCAATCTTCAAGGTTCAACGTGATTGCCAATGTCGGTCCGACGATGGGTGGCAATCCTCATATCGAGATTCGAGAGAAAGCATATTAAGCCGTTGGTCCTGGCTGTCATTTGTGAATCTTTGGCAGTCATTACAGGTAGGCAGTCACCCAAATGTCGGACAACCAGTCTTACCAAAGTGTATCGTATAGCCCAGAACTACCTGGGCTGTGGAGGTCCAGTCGGTCTATCTAAAATGCTGGTATTCAGCTGCATCCAGTTCTAGACAGATGATGATGATGACTGCCATTTTGAAAATGTCATTAAAGGTCCCAAAGAAGATATGCTGCACTATATTGGAATGGACTCTGATGTGTTTTTATTTTCTTTTTTATTTAGCTTTGCTTTTGCTTATTGGGTCGTGTAATTCGCAGTAATTTGACAAACATGATATAATTTCCCTCGTGTTTTCGTGGCGATGTTTATCTGTAATTTTCCCTGAAGTTTATGTAATATAAATTGAGCTTAGCGTTCCTTGTTAGTCTGCAGTTAGGTTTTGTACGATGATTATTTCGTATATTTTTAAATAAAAATTTTACTAACCAACTTGATTTTTTGTAAATGAAAGTTACTACATCACCAGACACTTAACCCAACTTGGAGATAAAAAAAGGGTGTAACAAGATCTTTAACGAAGCCGAAAGGCACTTGTTCACCACGTGATTGCGACCATTTTTTTGTTGTAGACCATACCTGGTAATGTTCTAGTTACGGAGATATTGGGGGATTAACTTCTTCACAAGTTTTTTTTTTTAATACTTGTTTTTAATGGAAGACGTTTACTTTAAACACCTCCACGACCCCCGACATTCAATCCATCCATCAGCACAACGTTTTAAGGACGTTACATTGAGCACTTCCGTAAAACCTGATTTTTCACTCCAAAAAAAAAGTTGTTTCCAGCAATTATTTTTGGGTAAAGTTACTTAGTTTGACGTTCATAATGCTTGGTTGATGGCTTCGTGAAGGGTCCGTTTACACCCTGTATATCAAGACCCCTTAAGATTTCCACAGCCAGATTTAGCACGATTAGACTAGTTTCTGTGATGAAGTATTCTAATTTGAGAATAGTAGTTAAAATTTAGATTAGCACAAACTGCATAGGTAAACACGAAATTACGTAAACTAAATCATTATTTAGCTCACATAATGTTGTGTTCATGTAAGTAATTTGTGCTGTAAACTAAAATGTACCAAATAATTTAGTTTATACAGCAAATTATACAAACATGGTGTGTACGAACGACCAAAGCTTGGTCATTACATTTAATTATACAAGTACATTTGCGTAATGTTGTTACTTAATTAAGAACATTACGGTACCTAATAATAACAATTAGTGGGTGATCATTGCGGATGCTGGTTGGTTTTTGGCTGAAGGAAGAGGGAAACCTGCTTTTGAACGCTTTAAAAGATAAAAAAGGGGTTTTCTTAAATGACAACCTGCATGTTTTGAAATCTAATAGTAGTACAAAATTATGTACAATTTTTTCAGAGATGGCATACATTTTGTGAGTCACTCTAAATATTAATTTTGTACTTAAAGCCTGCAAGAGAGAGTAGTATTGAATAGGTAGAAACTTATCACAATGAACATTCCTACCAACCAATATTTTTGACTAAGCCATTTTCTCGAAAGTTGCAAGCTTCAAAATTTCATACACAACCTCCTTAACCAGCCTCATACAAAGCAGAAACCGGAAACATATTCCGACACAGCTTCTAAACCCAATTCAAATCTCGAAAATGATATAAAATAAAATACATACTAGATTCAATTTAAAAATTCGCCGGCGTGTTTCAGCTCATACATAGTAGTACCTAACGGAAATAAGGCCTGAACCGTGTCCAAAGCGGAACATTGGCAGACACATGTCGGTGTTTAGTGGTGGGACGTGTCAACCTGTGTCCTCCATGTTAAATCAGGTGGCCATAGGACCAGCGAGTTGTGTTTTAGGCGATTGTCACACTGCCACGCATCACGCTGCATGTTGCGTGTCAACGCGCCTTTTATTATCAGAATGAACGCGCGTGGATGCATTTTCTGTGTGTTGGACTGTGCGTGTTTTCTATACAAACATAGATACTTACAAGCAACGTTAAAACGTTAAAACACGCATTGACGCACTACGCTGCGTGGTGCGTGGCAGTGTGTTAATCGCCTTAGGGAGCTGTTGTGAAGGTGCGCTTGAACGTCGTTTGAAGAAGGAACATGGATAGGTTTTAGTAAGTAAAAGTCTGACACTCCCTTCCACTCCGCTCACAGCGGGGGGCGGGGGGGGCATTTGATGATTTTCCATCAGAAAAAAAAAAAGTGCCGTGTAACCATATGGTGGCTTTTATTATACTTGTAACTATGCAAGCCAAAATAAACACTGAAAATTAAAAAAGGTCCTCTCATTCGTTTTCAGTGTTAATTTTGGATTTACTTCGTTATTCCTCGTGTTTTGAAACTAATAGGAAAGTTAACGATGTAAGCTTTTACATACTTAGTAAGTTTACTGAAAACACACACTTATTCAATAAATTTGAATTGGAACAGTCTTTTGAATCTTCTTTCTTTATCGTGTGGTTAGTGTCTAACCTAGTCAGTCCAAGTCCGGTGGGTCAGTCTTTTGAACGAATAATTGGCTCAACCTCTATCGTTCCAATTTCACAGTCGAAACTAAAGTCATTCTTACTAATCCTAACTCTGAAACCGCTAACTTTATGGCCTAACAAACATACAGACAGAAAGACAGACAAAAAATCTAAAAACTGTTGTTTTGGCTTCTGTTGCTCTAATAAAGACCCCCCCTTATAATTTTTTTATCGGCCTGTTACAATTTTATTATAACTATGTATAGATTCAATAAACTTGATTTGGAACAGTCTTTTAAGCGAATAATTGGCTAAATCTCTTTAGTTTCAATTTCACAGTCAAAACAAGTCATGCTTAGTAATCCTAACTCTTAAACCGCTAACTTTATGGCCTTAAACTTATTGCTAGCAATTGTCGGCATTCGGCAACAATCTCATATAAATATAAAACTTTCACATTCACTGCTGTACGATTTCATACACATACATACAAAGGCATATATTGTAAGTCTGTCAGACGAATAATAACAAAAGGAAAACGTACTTTAGTACATTACTCACCGTCCACAGGCCCGCGCCTACGGTGGCCGGGAGCCACCACGTGGCCCCCGACGCCCGGTGCGTCGCCCGCGGCGGCTGGGACGAGAGATTCTCTCCCTCTCACGTCCCGCCACCTCCTTCGCTAGCATGACTGCTTCGCAGAAGGAGGTGACGGCTTCCCATTCCCTCTCGCTCCGGACCATGGCCTGAACCAGGGCCGGGCGCGAGAGGTCGCCGCCGCCTATCGCCGTTACGAGGACACGGCGGAACACTCTTAAGGCTCTGTTTTTTACTATGTGTACAGTCACGAGCACATAAATGTAAACACTTTCAAAAATTTTAAAGCAATTTTCGCGAAAAATAACGGTCGTAACTTGGAGATAGGATCTTTTTCATAAAAAAATGAGTTCCAAAATGTTCTTAATAACATGAAATTTTAATCAGAACAGTAGGAGAAAAACACTTTAAAAAGTTGTTAAGTTACATATTAGTGCTCGTGACTGTACCATATATTCCGTATTTTCATGACCACATGCGCCAGACCACTTTCTTTGACAGTTCTGTCTCGTCTGTATTGCCACCCTTCATATTTTAAAAATAGAACGCTAAAAATTCTCATAATCTCCACGTCATTTAGTCAACGTCAATAAAAAGTCGTGTTAAAAATTCAAAACTCTTTTGAAGACATTTAATTTAAAGTTTCAAAGTCTTCGCCTCTAGTCATAAACTTAAATAGTTGGAAAAGGATCTCAGTATTTTCAGTTCATTTTATTCGTTCTTAGTGATGTGAGATCGATATCTTTCAGGAGCATAGAACGAGTGTAGTGAAGTTAATCGATATCTTTCAGAAGTTAAGGGTGTTTCATTTAACGTGACTTTAGTAGACTAGTGAGCGATTAGTTAGCTCGTTCAGTGTCCGTCCGAAGCTCGATGTTTATTTTCGTAGAATTTTAAAATAAGTGCTAAGTGGTTTCGCGAAACAAAATTGACGTTAGTTTAATTTAAACGCGAACTGTAGTGAACTTGCTAACACGATAGCGTGCACTGCAAGAGTTGTTGTGTTATTTTAAATAGGTACTTTCTTTTTAGCGGAGCCTTTTTGTTTTAAATTTTTTGTCCTATCTGTAATCAGCAATTACCATGTGTTCTTAAACATCTTGACTATTCATTTCTTGTCAACAATTGAGAATATAGAACACACATAGGTAGATTACTTGAGTAGGTAGAGGGTACTTACAAAGAACTTGTGCATCCACCTCACGTAGGTATAAATTAACTTACCCACTTCATTATTCACACGCACAATTACAAGCTCAGATTGTTGAAACTGTAAAGAAACATACTGTGCACATCCAGACTTAATTCTCGTGTACGTAGGCGAAATAAACGTAGGAATTCACTGCTATACCCGTACCGCTTCAATATTTCGTTCATACGCGTACATACACTGTGGGTACTTATGTAATTATTTCCTAAATATTTAGACGGGCGGCGAACCTACCCCATAAACTTGGGTAAGTTATGGCTGCCCCGGCTCGTAACGAGAACGCCGTGCCAACCATATTGCGTACGCCCCAGTGTATTTTTTAAACCTTCATGCTTCTCCCTAATAACCGAAGTCACTTTAATACCGAAGCGGATTTATGTTTGCCTAGTACTTGGAAAATTTTCCGGTGGTACTTGTATGACGTTTGTCTTAAAGTTTGATGTTTTTTTGTGAAAATGAGTGCAAGCGAATCTACCGCTTGCACTCATTTTCAGATCTAATGAAAAGGTAGATTGAAAAGATTTTGAAATATGTAAAAGCAAGCTGTTTCCCTGAAGAGACAAAACAGAATTCCTGAATTTTCCATTTTTAAAATCGATGACTAAATAGAGTAACAAAAACACAAATCACTAATAATCACTTCACGCCGTCAATAAGCTACCTTTTTCACATATGTTTTGTTACTCTACTAACTGCTACGCTATTCTCCGGAGTATAGCTAAACCGTTAGTAGAGTAACAAAGTGGTGATGAACGAAGTGCAAACTTTTAACTATACTATATTCTCACATATACTCTCACACAGGCACACAAACACACTCGCAAGCATACAACACACACATACACACACACACACTCAGTTTTTATTTGACGTCACTTTTCAAAATCAATTCACAATTTTTCATAGGGCTCGTTGACTAACTTGCAAAATAAATATTACGTATAGAAAATGACATAATCCACCAATTTGAAATGTATTTTCTCTTTATTTGAATTGATTTTCCTCTACATTTTCAGCAGCAGTTTTTCATATTAAGCAAATTGACTGTTTCAACATTCACGGAGGTTACGTAAACCAGATATTCAGTTTCATAATATCATCAATGTGCAAATATACGTTGGCACACAAAATCCGCAGGCCTATCTCCACATCATAACTTCGTATATAAACCGTGATCATTAAACTTTATATCACAAGTATTACGATACTATAAAGCCGTTCATAAATTAGCCTATTTACTTCACGCAAATATTCCCTACGTGTTGGTAGACCTTGGAAGGTCGGTAAGGCATGCGATATTTTGCTAGTCGACAGTACCACCTCGTAACACGATCTCAGTTATGCATGGTCACACGTTCCCGTGGCCAGCAGCCCATTTCATATGTTTACTTTAACATGCAACTGCCGGAATTTCAACTTCGACCAACATTACGCCAAAGTGTCGGTTTGTGTACCGACATAACTTGTTATTTACCACCCGATACCTAGGGCCTGTTGTTTTAGTGTTCGATTATTAGTTTAAGTACGTTTTCTGTGTGTTACGTAAATGAGGTTTGAATTATTTGAGTACGTATTTTAAAACGTATTCGAAACATAAAGAACGTTCAGTTCTGAAGCTTGTAATGGGGTGCATTTCTCGACCAATCGATACTCAAAGAACTGCTTCTGACGACTGCCCCGGGAAAGTTTCAAGGGTTCTAAAAATCCACCCTGCATCGCCCCAGGCTTAACCGGAACATGGGGTAACACAGAAATATTACCTGATTGCCTGATTGATCCAATTCGGTATGAAATCCTAACATGGTTATACGAATTTATTTTAAGAAGGGTGAATGGTTACGCGAACATAATGTGGGTAACTTTAGACAAGGGTTAGTAATTACGTTAGTTAGTATTTAGTAGAAAACACACAACAACAGATATACAGTATTTTTGTCTCTCTTTTTAGTACAAATTTAGCAAAATTGCTCGGAAAAAGCACATGTAAATCGTCCTAATTTACACATGTTTCACTTCAGTACAACAATGTGAGTGTAATGTTCCCAACGCCGCGCTTAATGCCGCTTAAACAAAAATAACTTTCCACTGACCACAGCATAAAAAACAAAAACGTACGTCCCCAGTTTAGAATATAGTTAACCTAAAAACTGCAAACGAAAAAAGCTTATCACGACTGAGGCGAGATTAAAACAATCTACAACACAATTCCGGGGAAAACTCCGGTTTTATATAGTGTAGGGTTTTATGTGTGTGTGACGTAGGCAACGTAGACAAGGGGTTGTGTTGCACTAACTTAGGCAACTTTACGATTTGCGGCGGTCGCGGTGTCTCCGAAATTAGGGCCGTGGCTGTGTTTCAAAAATAGTAGCTACTCTCTGGAGCGTCGCGGTGTACTGTGCCCGGAATTTGTAAGTTGAGGTGAGAATGAAAAAGTAATGTTGTGTGGTCACTTTATAGTTTGTTTCACGTCGAATTATGCGGAATGGTGCGGTGGATTTATGGCGAGCGTTATGGGAGTTTAGCTCTGTTTTGTATGTGGGTAAATGTCGAATGGTAACGCTTTGATGTGGCGACGTTTGAAATAAATGATTAGTAAAAAAAAGAAGATAAAATAAACATATTTACAAAGAAACTAAAACAATTTTTAACAAAAAAATGTTATTACTTATAGTATAAGCGAATATTTAAACGATAAAATATAAAGAATCCGTACTATGGTATTATTGGATTTAGTTTGGATATAAGTTTAGCTATTGAAAGCTTCCTCTCTCCTACTATATTTGCTTTTTGCTGTGCCCGACAGGGTCCATAATGATCAATTTTTTTTAAAGATACCACCTAAGGCACATTGTGGAATGCAAATAAAGTATTGAGTAAATGACTATTTCAATTTTTATTATTTCAGCAAAAGATGTCGAGAAAATCACAGTCTCACAGAGTTTAACTGTTAACTGCCAAGAAAATTACTTAATCCGTATTAATTTATAACGAACAATAAAGTTGGAAAAGAATTGTGTACCTTGTTAATTGTAAAGGTTACCAACCTACCGCCAAATCTACAAAGAAAATTAGAATTTCAATTATTTGACAAAATAGTTATCTGACGACGACGTGCCTGTTATCAGTGACAAAACTCTGTCACGCCAACTGCCGTGTCAATTACACTTTATTCTAATTGAAAATAAGGGAGTCCACAGTCCACCATCACACCAGAACACTTAATTGGATTAGAGGTTATTGATCTCGCGACACTTAACGAAATTAGCATTTTTATAAAATAAATACTGTTTAATGTCATTGTGTGTTTGAGGAGCTCGTGGCTAAATAATAACAGCCGCTCGAATCGATCTTTAGGTTAAGCCGTGCTTGCCTAGGTTAGTCTGTGGATGGGTGACCACCCATTACATACCGAGTTTTCTCCGTGCCTCGGAAAGCACGTCAAGCCGTTGGTCCCGGGTTTCACTTGTAGATCTTTGACAGTCGTTAGGTAGTCAGTGGCCAAAAAGTCTGACAACCAGTCTTACCAAGGGGTATCGTATTACCCAGTACTAACTGGGTTGTGGAGGTCAGATAGGCAGTCGCTCCATGTAAAATACTAGTTTTCAGCTGCATCCGGTTAGACTGGAAGCCGACCCCAATATAGTTGAAAAAGGCTAGGCAGATGATGATGCCTTTGTGTGGTTTATCAAATTGGGTGCCTATCTTTTCTAAAACAGAGCAATACTTAAGGCATGTTGAAAGAAGACAATTCAAGGTAAACCCAAGTTTCACCCAAGTTAAATAAAACACAAATAAAAATAGACCTGTTTATTCAAAAGAGATTCCTTCGGAATAAGCTGTACCTATAAAATTCCGTCTGCGAAAATCTGCATGTGTAAAAAGATAACCGAAAACAGCTGATTGTACACAAAAGTGTTTTTATTTTGGTTCTTTATTGCTGGTTTTATTCCTTGTAAAGGCAAAATTCAAAAAGTGTAAATGGATTCTCCAAGGTTGCTGAGCACTGCATATTTCGCACTCACAGCGAATTACAGAGTAGCGAAATATATTCACACTAGTGCGAAAATAAAACAATCACTCCACCAGTTCGTGTGGAAACGCTGATTTTTCTCATAAAATTCACAAACAAAATCATAAGTTGTGAAACTATAAAATGTTTTACCGAGAAAATGTTTCCATGGATATTTTATTATTATTCTTGTTTTTCCGAGGAGATAAATTCACATGGCGACAACTACTAATTTAATTATTTACTTTCGTTAATTTTATATTCAACTACAAACAAAATCGAAAAATCAAATTTTTGAGTTATGTAATCCTTGTCATGGAACGATATCCTAAAGAGTTTTAGCCCAGCCCAATTTTACAGTTGCCAGCGCATCAAATTACTACAAACTGTAAAATTTTGTCGTTCGATTTTGAACTTAACCACCACATTTTATGGTTTAAAATCATTTGGAGAAATTTGACAGTTTCTGGTAACTTGATGTGCTGGCGAATGTACCTAGAATCTATTTATCCCTTACTTCCTAAATGAATATCAAAATTATGTTAATATAATTTGTGTTAATTATAGAATGACTAGTACATATATTTTTTTTTTAAATTATTGCAATTGCTTTTCCAAAATAATATTTGATTTTATGTGACTAAATAGCGAACGCAGTTTATGTACAGACGCCAGCACATCAAGCTATCCGAAATTGTCAAATTTTCCCAATCAACCTTGAACCTAATGCTTAAGAGATAAAGTTGAAAATCTATAAAAGAAATTTGACAGACTGTAGTGCTAGCGTCTGTACCGATAATAAAAAAGATGGATATTTTCAATATTTTGAAACAGAACGTTGCGCAAAGGCTACAAAAGGAAATGGGTCACTGCATTTCAGAAGTACCTGCACCTGCCAGAAAGCGCACAATGACTCGCTTATTCGAACCGGTAATACGACGCACCTGGTAGTCATAAAAAAGTAACATATTGTGGTACAAGGATTTTTTTGCTCTCGAATAACTTTGACATGGTAAACATTTTGTGGAAATGTCAAATGAAATTGTACCAAATTATTAAAAAAAAACCTATCAAGTTTAATTTTTAATTTATTTTTATTCTTTTTGTTATAGCGGCAACAGAAATACACATTCTGTGAAAATTATTTCAACTGTCTACGTATTACAGATCATGAGATACAGCCCGCTGACAGACAGACGGACAGACAGCGGACACTTAGTAATAGCCCGTTGGTTACCCTTCGGGTAAGGATCCCTAAAAATAGCAAAGTTAGTTCCAATTTTGGCCACATACCAGGAAATCCATGTACAGAGCACATCAAACTACTACAAACTGTCTTTCTTTTATAGATTTTCAACTTTATAACTGAAGCATTAGGTTCAAGGTTGATTGGGAAAGTTTATCAGTTTCGGATAGCTTGTTGTACTGGCGTCTGTACAGCTTACTGTTTAAGTATTATGCATATAGGTAACCAGGTCACGTTTTCATTAGGTGACTTTGTTCGACAGCATGAAACTGCTGCAAAACTTGACAGCCATAATATATAGAGAACGCTGCAGTTTTGAGATATTTAGAAAAACAAACTGCTTGTTGTGTTGTAAATATTGTCACCTTGATTAGATGACAAAGTCGACGTCGCTAGCTACTGACGAGAACGTGGACAGCAATATTTTTTTAATGGAACACTGACTTATTCCAATACAAAGCTATCCCACTGAAAGGCAAACACGCCAATGGGCACTGGTGACAAGACGCGACCTACAAGTCTACCCACACCACACCGCGTGTTTCTACAGAGTCCTGATGTTCAGGTCGAGGCGAGGGTGACAGTCAATGAAAAACAACTAAAATACTACTTAAATAATGTAGACTTTCGAACTTTTGTTGGTCAGTTTCAACTGTTTTTGCAACAATCAAACAAGAATTCATTCTGCTATTTCTTTATCCGCTTCTGTTGTGACAAGACATCACTCACTGAAAACATTTCCTTTATTGTACCTATATACCTATCTACATAAGTTCTTTGTACTCACCCGGCACAATCTCGTCAGCCATCATCGATTCTTCTCAGAGCTATTTGTAAGCAATAAAGAATGCAAATTGAAGAATCCAATTTGTAGTACAAAACGGTGTGTTTAAATATGCAACGGGGGCTTTGAAAAAATGCTGCACTGTCCTGGAGGGTAACACAGGGGTCATTCTGTAGGGGTCGGAAAAATGGATTTATAGGGTCATTCCCGTTTATGTGTTATGGGCTATTGATATGCAAATTATATTGGTAAATGTCGCTTGGCTGTTACCCGTTACTGTTTAATACCTGTTGATAAAAATCGTAATAAAAAATAAAAGGTTTTTGTGTTAAGTATGAAACCTATATTGAAATACATATCCCACAAGATCCTACAGGATATGCTATATTATACCTATTTATGCCAACAGGCATTAAAAAACTTTGTTACATTCTTTGCCATGTACCTAGACCTAATATTACAATTTTTAGCGCCAAATAGTGCCACATGTAAAATAACTCGGCCATCCTAACTTATCTTCAAACGGTCGCCACATACATTTTCACATATATTTCCATCATATCGAGTGTAAAAAGATTCTCGTCATTTCAAGCTCATTTTAAAATCTGCAGAATATTCCACATACGCTATCTCAACTGGGCCATAAAGTCTGCACGTTACACATCATACATCACATAAATATATAGCTAGCATGCATTTGATAGACGTGTGACGGACGGGTATCACTGCTCACCAGAATTGTGTCGACTCGCAAATCGATCGCGATTGACACAAGGTGAACGACATGCAAACAGACCTCCCCTTTTAAGTTGAACTAGTCTTTGTTTGTCATGTGGATGGGTATTGCCTTGAACTGTATGTAAATTGTGATGTACTGGATCGAAAGTCATCTGGCTTGTGTTTAGATAGTTCTGTAAAGATCCTTGTGAAATGGAAGACTATTTCGTTAAGTCTTTTTCTGCCAGCGTTGGTAGACAGAACAGTTGGAATATCTCATTTCCGTGAGTGAAATGAAAGTTTCTAACTGTGCCTTTGGCATCGTCAACGTATTGAGTGTCTATTTGGTCCGTAAGGATCGAACAACGTTCTATCAGGGAGTGCAATAAGGAGTTGTTTGCCAAGGTATAAAATCATACCTACTTTTAAGGTAAGATGAACCGTTCTGGACGCATGGTGGTTCCGGCTAAGGACGCCAACAGACTCCGGACTCAGGCAGATGATGTACCTGAAAGTGTCCGGTGTCCGCAATCTGTCTGTATCGTTTTCACCGAACCTTTAATTCCAATAACAACAATACGCGTCTGACTGTCTGCTGAATTTCGTTTCCAACAAAAAATACGGCACAGTTGGCGCAGTGGCTGAGCGATTGACTGCTACGCAGCGTGACGCGGGTTCGATTAACGCACGGAATAAATACATGTATGACCTACAGGTAGTTGTGCCGGGTCTGGCTGTTTGTGTCCGTGAGTTTAAATGTTTGTAAGTGCACGCACGATACCACGGTAACGGTAAAGTTTAAAAAAAAAACCAGCATTCATAGTCACGCATTACCAAATCCACATAAGCAACAAATATGACAATACGGTATTGAATCCCCTCGGATCCTAACACACGGCTTTGAGCTGCTAGAAAATAGGAAAAACGAGCATCTGGCGACCTATAACTAAATACAAAGCATCCTTAGTGGACCGAAACTAGTAATTACAAAATAATACACGCCACACCTTTGAGAATAGGAGGAAAAGACGAGAGTGTTTTGTTTCTGATAATTGCGGGTAAGTACCTACAGGGAGCGTTGTTATTTAGACCTGTTCATTAGGATTTATCCCAACGATTTCTGCTGAAGTGGATACCCGATAAATCCGAATGGAGCTAGCGAATTATCACATATTTATAAGTCAGTTGGTGAAGATTAAGATATACTCGTAGTAGAGTAGAATTCTTGATTATCTTAAGAGTTACCTACTCTTTGTCGCTCCCTCCATTTCTCCAAAATAACTAATTGATGAAAATTTCTTTATCAGTTGAACATGCCATTTGTATCATGTTCTTTTTGTCCTATTATCATTTTTTTTTCTTTGGAATTTTGACGACATTGCCATTACTTGAATTCTTATTAGAGGCGTTGATATCGAACAGAAATCTGTTTTTTTCTTTCCCGTCTTACTCTACAGAGCCACGTTTTTCCCTAAAAACACTACTCGCGCATCATATATTCAGCATCGCATGACCCGAAACATTTGACACACGATCTGGTCAAACAACGATCCGCTCGTATATCACAAAACAAATAATAAGATCCGAAGACTCGGACCCGAACATCATTCTTCAGACGTACTACTGAAGTGAAAGATAAAACAAAAAGAAATAGGTTTATTGTCCCACTGAGATCGGAAATACGGAATCCTTTTAAGGCACGGGAGCCGAAACGACACCGTTTTGTCAAAACCTTTTCCCACTTTTTCCGTGCCAAGCTTCTGAAAATTTGATGTGGTCCGTGCGTTACCACTTAAACCCGCTTCTTGCATATTGTATACTAATCTTGCATTCAGGTGTTGTTTTAAAAGTCTCTTTATATGACCCCTGACTTATTTATTTGCGCTAAGATCCTTTTCCTGTTGAGACTGCGCAATTTTCCATTTGAGGCTACATATAGAACGATTTGCCTCGGGACCAAAATCTGTTCTAAATCGGTTCATGATTTGGGACAGAATTTTTAGGTATTCGCCAACTCTGCCCATTAGGTCTGTCGGTCTTTGTCTGTAAAGACATACCTACTTTGTATACAATCTCTTTGTGTTTCTCATCACCCATTCCCAAATCTTAGTACGGTTTCCAAGGACTATTGAACTAAACAAAGCGAGGGAAGCGACCGAAACCATTCAGTGTATCGTTATTAGGAAGGCCCATTTCAGTATATAGGACATTTCCAACATTCTGGTATCTAATCAAAATTCATGATCCACTAGCCAATCTCCTATACAAATGTTATCCATTGAACAACCTATCAGACCGTCTATATTCAGAATTTCAGATACGTAGCTAATACAAATCAGGGTCTGAGATATTTTTTCGTTTTTCTTTAAAATCGAATCTTCTACAAGAAAAACTGGGCCGTTCAGCAATTTTCCGAATTCGAGGTCACGAATAGTCAGTTTCTTAGAGTAAAACGTCCCAAAGTAAAGTTCTACCTAAATTCAATATACAAACAAGAGCTCGTTTACTTGAAAGCCTACATAAAGAACCTTTCTCCATCGATAAGGTAACCTAAGAACCCTAAGATACAAAGTATTTGTACTTATCTGATACCCAGAGCTGGTCCCTCGGCCGTTAGGACAAACAAATCACGATTAAAGGGCAAGTTCACTTTCATCTCATTAATGTCCGTAGACGCATTTAATTAAAATTCACCCTCCGAAGGCCTGACTTTATCTTGGCAGGGTTTTTCGATCTCGTTATTAGCACATTCCGTTGCTGAGATAGCGTCTTTCACCCTTAAGAAGCAAATTGTCGGATAAAATATTAACGTTGTTTGATTTGATAATAGTTTTGTAAACGAGGGATTATTTTGTTACGAACTCATTTTAGTCATTTATGAACAATGCTACTTGGTAATGGGTCGATATATCGTCCACACACAATGTTTCAAAATCAGACACTCGTTTACAATTTCTTTTGTGATTGAAAGTTGATATTATAATTGAAAAAAAAACAGTTTCAGGACATACAAATGTACTGTTTTGAGAAGTCTTCAAACTTTCATAGATACGTGCCAAACGTGTGTGACGTTTGGCACGTCACCATCTATGAAAGTTTAGTTAGTTTTTGGAACGTACTTTCGGGTACGTTCCAAAAACTGCTCACTACCATCCACGAAAACCTCGATCAGAAAAACAAATATTCTAATTTATAAGACCGAGGAAGGATTGTGATTAATAGCGCCGTCCCGTCCGTTTTCAGACCCGCTATAGAGCCTCGTATAAGACATATGGCATCGCTTAAAAATTGAGGTCGGCATATAATCCACGGTTACGTTTTCTGTGATTATGCGGGTCTGAGCAAGATTGATGACGCCGACCAACCAACGGATGGCTGGACGGACTTAACCCGCCAAATCCCGTGGATTATGACCCATAAATAGCTATTCGTGCTTGTCCTTCGAATAGTTGCTTGTTTATGTGTTCAAAAACTCTGTTGTTTGGACTTTTTGGACAATTCACTCGAGGCGAATCTTGTGCGGAAACAATAAGTTAGATTTTGATCTTGGAAAAACCTTGGTAGAGAAACTGTATCAAGTTTCAGACAGACAGAGAAACTGTTCGACACCAAAAAGCAATATTCAATTCACAATACGAGTCTGCGTTTGAAGTAAGCTAATAAGGCTGCTAATTTTCTTTTCGACATCAGTTGTACGTGCAATACGTCACTGGCAGACTGGTAGGGTAGGGGAGGGATTACACAAGCCGACTCTTAAGCCTTACAAACGTTGCTCCAAATCGGTGTTATTTAGCAACGCGCCGCCGAGCCTCCCTAATTAAGCAGTACCCTAACTTTTCTTGACATCTCTACTGGAGCATACGTGTCGGTTCTGAGCAGATAGATTGTTTGGACAGACGGAGGCAGAAACGGAATTAGAAGGATTTGTGTAGTAGGTACTCAGACCCATACCTATTTACCTACTACTTTGATCGAATAGCCATTTAACGTAAACAGGTTTCCTTCATCGAAGTAGTTTGCAACGAAAGGATTTATTTTTATTTATGGTAGTTAAAAATGCTGGCTGCATAGGATTGAAAGGCGTTTGATATTTTTTTTCATAATGCATTTATAAATAACATACTTCTAATTTTTAGAATCTTAGTAACTACAAGTAACAATACTTGCTACCTAATTAACCACTATACAACAAGCTAACTGTTAGGGGAGGAAATAATGTTGTGTCTTCCTTCTTATACCTATACCTATGTTGAGGAAAACTGAGCACCAAAGCTTTCTCTAGCTATATAAGCTCAACTGTGCATTACATAAAGCCTATTGGAACCTGCATACAAAGCCTTTTCAATAAGTTCGCGACTTGTTTATTACTTTTACTACTCAAACGATCTCTTATTTTTCTCTTTTTCTTTGTCAAAGGCGTCTGGATGCTCTTTGCGTCTTTGGGGACATTTCCAATGGCGTGTCTAGAGCCATCGCGATCACATTTTACTTTTTTTAATACTGTAGGAACTGCTTGAGTTTGAAAAGTAGAGAGAAATGGTTTGTTCTGGTGAACTATTAGACTGCCTGTAAGTCTAAATAAAGCTCATTTTTAAGATATAACCTTTCACTCTGCATACTGAACTCCAACGTTTCGTTAAACGAAAATTCATGGACACAATCACGTAAAAAATAGAACAATCAATACGTGACTGGCCAAATAGTTTCAATTGAGTGCGTTGCTAAATTTTTATTAGGGAGCAGAGTTGCCTCGTTGATACAAAAACCTATATCAGGGGCCTCTTGCCCCGAGGGCGCTCTTAACCTATTTTCGTTTGGTTCGTGTTTTTATTCCCTCAAAGCGATGCGGGGTCTATGCGGCCCCGCTGTGGTTTTCAATTTACTAGCTTCAAACTTTGTGAAGTTTCTTCTACTTACGAGGTTCGCTACAATTACTGCAGTGGTTTTTGTTTGTTTAATTAGTTTCGAAGGAAATTGTCGGATGTGAGCTTGCTTGAAATCGTAAACAGTGTTATGAGGGAATTCGTTTTTATTTCTTTTCTTGTTTTGTTTTGGAAACTCTTGTTTTGTTTTACCCTCGTCGTCGTTACGATGAGGGAGCTAGTAAAGTAAGATGTTTATTGTCTCTGGGAATCCTGGGACCCTGGATTCGGTATGAGCGATTCACGTCACTCAAAGTGTAAGTTATTGTACTTTGTGATCGTAGACCGTTGTGGACAATCCAATAGTTCAACTATCATGCAGAAACACGTTCGTGAAGTAGAAATTCCAAGTGTCCAACCGTTTGCGGCTCAGATAACACGATCGAATACTAAGCAATACCAACAAGAACACTAATAGGTACAAGTCGGTATAATCTCCATCGAATTTCTATTATCCCGATGTAAACACAAAGCTGTAATCTAGGTACACAGGTCCCTACAGAACCTCAATAGGCTCGACCAATCGATCCAGTGTTTGATGAGCTCTTGTGTGCGCAGGCCTTTATATTGGGAAAATCTATCCCAGTAATTACATTACAATCATGAATGCCCGTCTAAATGATATCTGATGGTTCTTGAAGGAGAAAGGTTTTAAATTATTGGATTCGGAGAATTTTATCTTTGAAAAAGGACTTGTGAGGCGTAGGTAGGTAAGGGTATTAATTAAGGAAAATTCTTAGGGGCTGAAGATGTTTTAGGCCCTTTAAACAACGTGAAATATAATAAACTAGATATATATATATGATGGGCTCTATAAAATCGTGGGCCTATGGGAAGAGTTTTTTCACAAATTGGTGAGATTTTTTTCTGCACCTAGGTTTTACCTACTAGAAAATCAAAGCCAACTTTTGCCCCGAAATCAAGAAAAGGCATTAATTATAACATAAAACAAAACAATAGCAACCAAGGATTCCAATTACGCCAAAGAGCACAACCCACAAAGTACAATCCCAAGCACAAAATTACGAAACCGCATTATCACCAAATTTTTCATTACTCAAAGCAATTCCACGACCGAAGGGCCGCTCCAGTAACTCAATAACAGACGACAAAAGGCATCTGAGTATAAAATTCGCCAATTATACTCAACCCACTCACGAAAACACCAATATTCCGAACGGATCACAATTAAATACCCTCCCGACCGATTCTTCAAAGTAAAGGGATGATTTTAATTTAACTCTAGCCCTCCTCTAAACCGTTCCATATCTGGTCGCCGTTATTAGCACATTCTAGTGAAGCGATGTACTCCCCGCGACCGCTTTTGAGAACCACATTAACGATTTGTCCTTTTTGCAGTATAATCGTATTCAGTTTTGGGAGGGCAAAGGGACTGACGTAAATCAAAGAGTGGGGACTCTGCACAGTTGCCCTGGCTACAGGAATCTCGCTCGGCCGATTAGCAACGGCTACCCTGTTATAAATTGAATCAAACGGAACGCTGGTTTCGAAATTTAAAGGAACTTGCAAGCAGAAGGATATCTATTATCGGTTAATCCCTTTACCGGCACGTGCGTAATGGTTTTATGAGATGAAAGTGAGCTGCGCAATGATGCATTATCAAATCACGCGAGGTACATACATCATAGGTAACTATGTGCCCAAAGCTTTACTCCGTAACTGGCGTTTCAAATGGCGTTACTGCTTCTATGCTCACGGTAATATTTTCTGGATTAAACTTTAAATTGGGATAACTTTGGTAACTAGCCAGCTAGTTCGGTAACATTTGCTAACCATAGATAGGTAAAATAAAACATTCCTATTATTGTTATAATCTAGACCCGGAACTAATTAATTCATTTCCTAACAAATATGAATTGAACCCACACACTTCGTGCGAGGTGATACCAATCTGACCTTTCCTCTTAGATTACCCTTTGATCTTCCATACCAATTCAACCTAAGCAAAACACGGATATCAACCTACAGAAGATGAAAGTAATGAATACGATCTCTCGTAACAACTGTCCCCTAAACATATTCTACAAAAAAACACAATAGGCATCTCGAAATACTTATACGTTGTCATATCAATCATAACAAAGGCAGGATCACGTGCCACCCTTCCTACGCGGAGTGCCGACACCTCTACATGCCAAACACCGCCAAAGGTCAGAATTCGACAGGCAAACAGAATTGGGAAAACAAACAATTCGCTCGGGAAACATTCTAAAGCACTTTAACGTTATTATCCCAAGACATCAAGTCACATTAAATTCTTTATTCATTTTATTTTTGCGGGGTCACGGGCTCAAGCCGGAATTCCTGCAATGTCTTTGATCTAAGTCAGACGAGCAAAAAAAAAACATGAACGAAAATGCACTTCAACTGTCTTCATAAAGGGGGGAAAATATAATTTATTCACGAGATAATTTTCTCCTCCCTTTTAAGGATAGACGCCGTTTGAAGTGGGGTGGGCGAATGAATGTTTGCACTGAGCCGGGCTTAGGCTGCACTATGCTCTCTCGGGAAGAGTTTGTCTTGTATTCAACGCTATTTCTTTTTTTGTGTATCGCCATTTTAATATTCAACATCGTAAAACAGTGGCGGTGTTCTGGCCTTTTCGTATAATTGTGCTGGGTCAACTTTGGAGGGGAACACTTGTTGTGTTTTCGCAGTAAAATTTTATTTGAATAACTCCCATTCGTTTGGAATGTTATTCAATTTCCTAAACGAATAAGGAGAATACTTTAAAATCATTTGTAAGTATTGTGACTGGCAACATTGGAGTCTTTAATTTAATGGTCCTATGCTTATTATGTCACTGACATAAGAATATTGAACCAATCATGATCAATTCAGGAAGTGATCCCTCAAATAAGTCCTTCACATCCAGTTACAGACTCATAACAAACAACATCTCTTGAACAACTACTCAGAATAATTCAGTCAATTAACAAACCCACAACAAACGAACTGTGTACCACTCAATAAATTATAAGTAACTGTAGCAGCACTTACTTCACTCAAGTGACCCAACAAGGACTCTTGGATAATTAAAGACTGCTCTCAACCATTTAATTAATCAAGATTCATGAATAAGATGTTTATTAATACCACAGTAATCAATTTAGATACATAGCAACTATATACCTACTGGTATTCAATTTAGGTCACCGCAAATTAAACTCCTTAACATTATAGGACGTCCAAAATTGATCTTGTTACATCGCCTACGCGTTTACGTAGGTGTTTGAAACATTATTTGTTTGTCGTGGGTAGGTGTGTATGTTACTAAGCTGTGTCCATAGTCCATACTATCATTAACACCAAAAACGGGATATTTACTATGTTAACTATTACATGGCGGGACGAGCTGGACAGAACCAACGACCAGTGACCCACTGGTCCACATTAGCCCTAGATCGAAAGATTTGGAAGTCATGGGGAGAGGCCTTTGCCCAGAAGTGGGATGACACAGGCTAACAGTAACAATTTATTTTAGAAGAAGAATTCCCCTTTTTTTTAATATTGACAGTGGTGATGGTGCTTGAAACACTGTTGAAATATCGGGAACTCAAAATAAATAGTAAACAAATGATAAACATCCCGTTTTTGGTGTTAATGACCATATCAGTTTAAAAACTTGTGTCCATACTATCGGAAAACCAACCTGGAAAACACTTCGAGTAGGTACACAA
Organism: Noctua pronuba; assembly: GCA_905220335.1. NCBI lineage: Eukaryota > Metazoa > Arthropoda > Insecta > Lepidoptera > Noctuidae > Noctua > Noctua pronuba. The sequence goes on from LR999902.1 coordinate 13,140,379, forward strand.
TGCGTTCATAGAGGTGTAATCTTGGACCTTTGTGAATGCAAACCTTAAACACCGTGTAATCCTACTAAGTGAAATTGTTTTATGGACTTCGCGCACTACACGGCCACGACCAAGTCTTTTGGCCGCAGAAACTTCGACCAGGAAAAAAGTTTGGTCGCACAACCGGGCGTCCGACCAGTTTTGTTCAAGACAGCGGCCGGTCATGCGACAACTTGTGGTGTCTCTTGTGACTGCCATGGAGCAATAAGACAAGATAGTTCTAACAGTTTTCTGTAGAATACACAGCACTAATTCTGGCGTAAGACGTTATTTCGGTGATTCAAGCAGAGCGGATGTAACTACTGCATCTCTTTCTCGCGTATTCGACTCGCGGCTAGTCTGAACGTGACTTTCTAGGTGGAAGCGAATGTGAATTTTCTTACGTTTTCTCATCAAAAATCAAATAGCTGATGCTGGCTTTACAGCTGCTAGACTGAAGTGGAACCGGGCTGGTCACGTCTGCCGCATGTCGGAGGAGCAATGGGCAAAAATGACCACTAAGTGGATACCAAATAGCAGAAAGAGACAACGCGGCAGGCCCAGGAGATGGTGGGATGAGCTGGAATCTTTCGCAAAGATTGGCCTACAATCGCGCTAGATCGCGAAATGTGGAAGGAGCGAAGGGTGGTCTTTGCCCTGCAGTGGGTCAATATAGACTTATCATAATATTAATTTCTCATCATGAAATCATCATCAAATAGTCGTAGGTACTATTTCATGAAAAAGTCATTTAATGCGATTAAATCAATTTAGAGGGTTGTTTCGATGATTTTAATGATTATTATTCTGTAAATACATATGTGTTACGCTATCATACAGCCTGACACTGATCGGCAAATTACAAAAAAACGTAAGTAAGAAAATTTCAATTTAGCAGGCTACCCTGGCGCTTCCACCATAAACCAATTTAATCTCGTCTTTTTTTTATTTCTGTAAATTAAACGGAAGTTTTAATATAAACGGAATTAAGGTTTCGCCCAAGCCCACAGAAAACATTGTTTTTGTACATAAGTTAAAAATCATTTAAATATGGACAAATAGTTTATTTTAAAAATATAAGCTGGATAACATACTCCATATAAAAGCAACATTTACAATAAATTCTGTGATTCCCGAAAACAATCTCTATTCTTGCGCTATAATTTTTTTACTTGTGTTACTTTTGCTTACAAAAGCAACTCTGGAATAAAAAGTAACAAACGGTATTTATTTATATTGCATAGATTTTGAATGCGTGAATGTAATTATTTGACAATCATAGACGACAAGCGCTTTACAGGCCTACAATCTAAATAAGATTTGTTTTTGATGGACACAAACCATCGACTGCCCTTTTAGCCCAAAAACATGCAGTCGACTGTCGAAGTGACTTCTGCGCCGCCGCCGACGTTGCCGAGGAAGTGGCGAAGTTCTGGGCTAACAAAATATAAATACTGTCGTGCCAGCGACACGGAGAAGAAGAATAATTCGTCTGCTCGAAATCGTAAATAACACAACGTTGCTGAATTTTCAAAATGAAAGACATTGTGTGAACAACATCGGCTTTATGATGGATTTTATTGAACATTGTCTTTTCGTTGATGATAAGTATGTTGTCAGGCAGCTGTCATGGAGTTACTTTGGTTAATACACTTTTGATCGCGGGTTACGTTACTGTATCGCCAACTATAAGCGCGCTTAAAGCGCTTGCCATCTGTACTTCAGCTTATAGTCTAATTCTATTCCAGAACAATCTACTCTATGTCTATTTGGCACAATTTAGTACCCTGATATTATAACACCTAACATTCTTAGACCGATTGATAACATTAATGTGTTTACAATAGTAAAAGTTATAAATCTAGTGATTTTAAATGGGTGTCTGTCATTCATCGTCATAATTATAGTAATTGGAAGCTAAACACACTATTTAATCAATAATAAAAAACATTCTGCCATGTGTAAATAAATCTAAAGCGCCTCTATTAATTTCGAAGAGTTTCCCATTATTTTTTTGTGTTCGACAGTCAGGGAAATTAATTGTTAAACAACTTGACGGCCTCCTCAAATAGTCCGTACATGCAAATAACAACTGTCATTTTTTTATAGTAGGATGTCAATTTGTTTAGCAATGAATTTCTCAGGCGGTACAAGTGTTAAAAACTCGCGCAAAAAATGCGAAAAAGACCAATGCATTGTTCACATAAAAATCCATAGTACTTGTATGTATTTTAGTGCTCATGTTCTGATATAAAAAAATGTACACTAAGCCGCCAATGGTAACAAAACCAGTATAAGCTAGGCTGTTATTCCATTAAAACTCAGTACTAACCTAGTTCAGCTCAAGACGGTACTCTGTAAGCGACACTCTCTATGCCGTTTTGTGCTGTCAACATCTAGTAATTTTCTAAGCCACCAACTTTCTCATACTATTATACTACCAAATGGTATTGCCATACTACATTAAGCTACCAACATTTTGCCTAATAAAATTGTGCATCGTTGCAATAATTTGACATAAGAATACAACACATTGAACTACATCAAAATACCTTAATATTATTTCCTTTTAGGCCGACACTTAGACCTCGTTATGTTACAAAATTCGATTGCTTACTCCAATACCTCTTTTTTGGACCATTTTCATTCAAAACTATCAGTGCTAAATTAACCAAATTGTAGGGAATTCTGCCAGTCGGGCAGTAAACGGTCAGTGAGCCTTTCTGAAATCAAAAAGGGAATGATCTGCATATTTTTTTTTTCTTATACCACCAATGGCTTAAGAAAAAAAACTTAAAATCCCATGTTTTTACTGATATTAAAGATTAGGCTAATTGAGCACTGATAGTAGTATTACATCCCTGCTATACAAATCCATTACAATACATTAGGAACCAAAAATGCTACACCAACATTAAATTTTCAACTCTACACCAACGACAACGAGTTTGTTTTCGACCAACCATTTTACCTTATATATTATGAATTAGACACATTCTTATTGCGCATTCTTATTGACACATGCTTATTGCATAATACAATATTTTCTTTTGCCTTAAGTTTATTTTATTAGTGCCATTGCGAAACTACTATAGGAAATTATTTGCTCATTATGTCATACTTATGTATGTACGGTAAGCCGCCCGACAGTGTTAACAAAACCAGTATTAAGCTGGCCTCTCATTCTATTGAATATTCGTACTACGCTAGGTCAGCTCAAGGTGCTAACAATGACATGTGGCCTACTGTACCTACATTACATATCGATGATAAACAAGTCAACGAGCTGTATATACTCTAAGAAAATAACAAGTACATAGATATTTACATAGAGTAAGTATTGCAATTAATCACAAGTAAGTCATGTAATCTTTATGTCATTGACATAAGGTTTAAATAACAATGACTTATGTGCGCTCGTGAAATTCTACAACTATGTAACGTGCAATGTACTAAATTGTGCTAACTTTAATCTAACAATCACACGTAATGGAAGTTTTTAATATTTTAATCGTAAATTTTACTAATAATAAGATTTCGCTATTAACTTCTATATAAATGTGTAATAGAAATCTTTATTATAAGTTTAACATTAATATTTTATTTTACTGTTATGTCTTGAATGACAGAGAGCAAACGGAAAGTTTAGCATAACAACTCTTGCGCACATATTATGTACGTTCAATTACGTCCGTATTTTATATTTGTTTTGGATAACATAACACACTAACGTATTTAAAACCAACTGTACAAATTACAATCAGTTAAAACCAAATAATTTGTCTTAATTTATTGACTTTTCTATACATAAACAATAAGAGCTATTTCTGTACGTTTTTGTAAGTATAACCTGAATAAACACATGACCTAAAAGTCATAGACAAATAAATGTTCCGTTTTGTTTACTCAAATGATGCCTTTTCATATTTATTTAACCAAAAAAAATAACCGAATCAATTAGTGCTAGCTATGAGTAAGTCAATAAAATAAAAACGTTACTATTATAAGTATTCACATACAAGTCTTAACAGATCAAAGTGATTAACTGAGAATTCGATCTTCGACTTATATTAATTTCTACACAAGTAGATTCACACTTAGCCTAAAAACACGAAAGTACTTCATTTACACTCTGAAATAAAGTCACTAAGCACTTCAATAGTCACTCTTCAACACGTTCTAAAATCAAATCAACATACAAAAAAAGAACGTCCTTACCGAACGAAAAAATAAAAAAAAGAACTGTCAAAAATAATAGAGTAAGGAACCGATTTTTTGTAAGGAGTCTTTTACCTTTCCTGTACTTTCTGCCTCTCTTACATCATAAGCCGAGGAGGCAGAAAGCCAGAAGGTTGGAACATCAGTCATCCGCGTCTATGTCATCATCGCTCATTTCCTCCTCGCTGGTGCAATCTGGTTGCGAAGCTTCAGAGCTGCAGCGGTCGCACCAGCATACGAATAGGTAGTTTTGAGCTAGTTCCTGTGAACAGAGATGAAATTAGTCTTTACCAGTGATATACTTATATGAGACGACGAGAGTAGATATTAAATGGTTGTAAAAGTTCAAGAGGAGACATTTGTGGGAGATTGTCACACACAAAGAGAGCTTTGAGGAGACCTTTGCTTTACCCAGCAGTGAGACAATGCAGGGTGTAAGGGACAGCCTTCCACAAACTAACAAGGTGCATTCAACTCCTTATTTTGAATCGGAATTTTTCTCCGGTTTTTTTTTTGTTTTTTCAGTTACTATTCCTTTATTTCAATGTAAAATTAAATTCTCTGCAGCAGCCCTCTATTTATGTAAATAATACTGCTAAAATAAAAAAATCCAACAATGGATGTTGAAATGCTTTAACGAACGACGCGTGAAATCAGCAGTTCACTTCCTGCCTAGCTACAGAGTTTATCGAACTCGTCGTCGCGTTTGCCGTTCGCTACGTGCGTTTTGCCACGATAAAGATACATTGCGTATGAGGAAATAAAACAAATTAAATTGATTGGATTCCCATAACATTCCTGAAATAATTTCTTGTACCGGTCATCTTAGTATAAACACATCAGTTTGTGGAGGGCTGTCCCTTGCACCCTGTATAGTTTACTTAAACAAAAGATCAATAAACTTACTTTCTGCCGTGAATGCCGGGACCGTTGCAAGGTGCACTCATCTAGATAGCTGATGCAAATCTCGTCTCCCGGCACGATAGGTTTCAGTGCCTTCAGTTGTACCCGATGGTTGCCGTAAGGGAACGTTGATTCTGCATTGGGGGCGCAACTGTGGTTGCAGGAGCTTTGCAACTGGAAGAGGCCCGAACCTTCCGTGTTTAGGAATGAGCCGGATTCTGAAAGAGGAATCAAAATCAAAATATTTTATTTCACATAGGCCTACATGGGCATTTAAAAAAATCGAGAAAAAGGTGCACTTACATTGAATTGTGGAGTTATGATAAGCTAATAAAACAGATTTTTTCTCACTATTGACATCTAATCAATACTACCTACAGTGGCATTTCTTGGGTGTTTGTGTATTGATTAATCGAACTCTCTTTGACTGCCTCGTTGGTCTAGTGGTCGCAAGCGCGACTGCTGAACTTGAGGTCCTGGGTTCGATTCCCAAGTCGGGCAGTATTATTGGGTTTTGCTATCAGGAATTTCTCAGTAGCAGTCATGGCACTAATACATTGGATTTAAGTATAACTGGCGAAATATGAGTTACACTTCTGCCTAACCCTTCTGGGATTAAAAGCGTGATGTTATGTTATGATAATTCTCTTTGCTGTCGAAAATTTGTATTCCAATCAGCAATTTCTTCGTCAGATTGAAACAAACTTCTTTAAAACCTTTCAATATTAATTGATGTATAATATATATAACATACCTTCTTCCACATACTGATAAAGTTTATCAATGAACAGATCCAGCTGTTGTTTCTCATCATCAGACATGGTGACCTCCAAAACAGAGTTCACCCACATGGCCAGAGGACTGGTGCCAATGCCTTGCCCATTTGTGCCAACTAACGCCATTAGAGTGCAAAAACCTTCAGGTGATAGAAACTGAAAAATAATTGATACAAGTTAATATTATTATACTATGACATCATAAAGCAGGAGTCATTCCAGTGTGGGAAAGAGATGGCGCTAGACGATAGCTCTGTCTCTTTCCCACGCTGAATAACTCCTGTTTTAAGATTTCATAGTAACCCCTCTGGTCAAATTTACTCGCCCCCTATTACATGAGCCCCAAAATAATAACTGGAGAAATCTTGGTGTACTATTAGGTACACCTCTGCCTAAACCTACGGGGATTACAGGCGTGATGTTATGGTGAAACGTAAGTGTACACTATTTTACTCCTCTGCCTAGCCCTTCGTTATACTGGCATTATGTTTTTTTTTTACTGGGTTCTACATACTACATAATGTAAACACTGATGTCTCATCAGTCATCACAAAAAATGTCAAGAACCTGCTTGAAGGTAAAAAAAAAAGAGAATGGAATGATGTTTTAAATAATGTCAGACACTAATTAGTAAATAGTCTGTGGTCATTGGTAATGTAAGCAAGGATAAATAAATATCTAACAATTTTTTTTTATACAATAAAAAAGTTAAAACACCAAAGAGCTATTGTCAGTATTCAAAATCAATATTGGAATATTGATGTTGAACTTAAATATAGAGTCGAACCTCTCTCTTTATAAATATAATGTACCAGAGACCAAACTTGCATTAAACCTACAAAAATACATGAAAATGTATGGCTATGAGTGCAACGGTGCAGCCCTTAGACGCGAGGCTGTCCACTCATTGAGCAAAGTTGTTGAATACCAACGCACATAAATAATATCCATGCGTTATACTCCCAACGTCAGTCTCTGATGACTTATCTACTCATGTGAAGATTGCATTCTACACAAAGTTGAGCCTCTAAAAGGCGCAATAATGGTCATGTGATTACCAACTATGTGCACACAATGGATTTCCGCCTTATAGCAAATATTTAAATGGAATAATAATATTTGTTTTAAGTCTGAACCAATTCTTGATTTCAATATTTTGGCACTTCAAACAGAGATAAAAACTGTGGAAATTAAATAAATAAAGTTAAAATAATAAAATAGTCTATGAAATCTGGGTGTGGTCTTGGTCAACATCAGTCACCTGAATTGTAATACAATTATTAAAGCCATTACAAAGTGATAACTTTTTAATAAAATGTATAGTAACTCAGTGACGTTGGTCTATAAAGAAAATACAAACGAATTGAGAACCTCCTCCTATTTTTGAAGTTGGTTAAAAATACAGTCACAACCATGCAAAGCAAGTTAATATATGTATGATTACCTCCTGAACTTCATCTCCACTAACAACATGAGAGGTCATCTCTCTCAAGGTATTCATCTGATGTGTGAATTGTTCTCCCAATAACTTGTGTACTAGTTCAGCATCTTCATTCTCAGTGCGGTGACAGAACTGTTTCACTTTAGCCACTGCTGCGGAGGGGTCTGAACTCTGCTGGATGTAAGCCAGTATTCTTACGAGAAGCATTATGCTTGTTGTTTCTGGTGGGTAGTGCATTTGTCTGGAAAGATGATAGGTTTACCTTCATCAATTTAAAAAAATTGGTTGTCTGTAAAGTTGATTTATGGTATATATGGTGATAGTTTAACGTGACAACGTCATAACAAAACACAACGCATAGGCCAATCGAGTGGAAGAGAGATAGATGCGACGCAAGCGTACAATTAACGTAACGGGACAATGAGCCTAACGGGACAATGAGTCATCCTTTTTCGTGCATGCAGCCGGCGTTCATCGATTTATTAGATGTTGTCATGTCAAAAGTTTTGCATAATGTTATTGTGGTAATTTGAAATATTAACAGCTACTGGAGTAACTGGTGTATGTTGTAGAAGCCATAATAACAATATTTGTTTTAGTTACTTCCATACAAGGAAATAAATATGCTAGTTACTGATACGATGACCAAGATATGCCTCTGTGCATCATTGTTGTATTCGGGGGATGTAATCAAACATTCTGAAATAATTTCAACTTGAGCAGAACATATTTTCTACTGTAGTTTTGTTGTTGTGCTGTAGATTTTAGCAAGTTTTTATTAACTTTGAGAATTTATTAAGTGGCATCCACAAATCTATAACACTGCACCTGCTGTGAGATGAAGTGGACTATAATCCATCATGAGAGCCAAGTATGTGTTGGTGGGTGTCAAATGAGTTGAAATAAAAAAATTGTAAATTATAGTTTAAACTTACTTCCAAGTCTCCATAAGAACAACAATAGGATGTTGGGCATCACTGGAATCATGACACAATACCCTGTGATACTTCACGTAAGCACTCTGTCTACACCCCTCTGAGCAGTACAGAGCACCGCATTGATCACAGTTTGTTATACTGTCAATATTTATCTCAAATATATCAGAGTGTGGAAGAACAATGTCTGGTTTGCAAGATAGGCGCCTTACATTTTGTTCTGGAGTTTCTAATGGCCTGAAATCAAGTATTAGAGATATTTAGGATGTATTTATTAATTATTAAGTTATTATGGAGTGCTTGATAACTTTGGGTACAACAATAAGACAGGAGCCAATGTCACAATTCCATTCAAGATAGCACAGTTACTATAATTGTTTATTTTGTATGATAAATTATATTTTAGATTGTAGCCTACAGAGGCTGATTTGGGTTTGATATAATCTAGCTTGTTCTTTCATTTTTTTTTTTGTATAAGAATCATATTAGCAATTAAAGCGGCATTACACATTTATTTTAAAATTGATTTGAGTTATCCACATTGTGGTTCTGTTGCATAATAAATATTACGATTAGGAAAGTAACATCGAACATTAATACAGAAAGTAACCTTCTTCTATCTTGAACAATCTTATAATGATGTATTGTGGATTAACTGTAAAAGAATTACCCTATGTAGTGCACAAAAGAGCGAGTGATGAAAACATACCTCATACAATAGTCGCATGCTAAATATCTGTAAGCCGCATTCCAAGCAAACTGGCACGAAACTAAAGGGTCCTCTTCTAATATTACATCACCTTGAGCGTACTTCTTGGTAGCAAAGAGCCCTTTACCCTGAGAAAACAAAGCCTATTAGAAAAAACAACACTTCACATTCGAGACGCAGCGAGGAATTTCGCTTACCTTCTTGCTATTAGACGTTCTTATTTCAAATCCTTCCATATTTATAATTTAACACTACCTTTAATAGAACTTAATAAAGAAACTGTATGGTTTTATAGATAAAAACAATGGAAATTAGTAAATCACAATGCTAAAACAGCGGAAGATTTTAGGTTAGATTTGTCTGTCAAAACTGTCAAATCGAGTTGCTGTTGCAAGATGAAAAAATATATTGATTTTGTTCGGATACACTTTATAAGCTGCATCTGGTTATACTGGAAGCCGTCCCCAACATAGTTGGGAAAAGGCTAGGCAGATGATGATGACACTTTATCAGCTTTCCTTTTTTAACGAGAGCTGCTAATGAAATAGTTCTTCTCATTCCTCGTTTATGTTTTGGATACCCTGCGACTTGAAACGACAGTCTTTGAATTTGTGGCCAGTAACCTTTTCAATTGTAGGTTGGAACAAAGTTGGAACCTTTGATTGACTAGCTGTTCTGTTAGAGCATTTTAGTAGAGGCAGTAATAAAACCAAATTAATCTTTAAATATTATTTTATTTTATAGTCAATTTTTACGTATAGATTTTAAGGCTAAAATATCACACTTTTCTTGTAGTACTTAGTTATTTATTTGAAATCAACCAATACTGGAAACATACTTTTAATTTCTATAATTTTGTAGATTGGGTAGTTGTGTTAAGAACTGGAGTAACTGGAGTAACTGGTGTTTCGATACATTCGTTTGCTTTAAATTGTGATGCTTTATAGGAGTCCACTTGGGCGATGGTGTCGAACATAGGCAGCGTTTTCGTTTCAGGCGTGAATGTTAACAACAGCGCGGCTACCACAGCAGTTCCCGAAAACAGGAATGACGGGAGTGCTGCTACTTCAGTAATCTGTAATAAAAAAAATATGCTAGTCAGTCCTGTTTTTTTTTATCTGAGATATACTATAAGTCGATAAGTATAATAGGTATGTGGTAGAGTACATAAGTAGTTATAGTAGATACAGAAAGTCCCTAAATAGTACTAAAAATAATATTCTACCAAACCACCTGTGACAATAACATAATTTAGGTACCTATAGAGGTGTTGGTTAAAATCAATACATCGAAGGTTAATAAAGCCTTTGATATTATAATATATAAAAAAGCTAAGTATATCATAGGTTCCTAATAATTCCTGACAAAAATACTTTCCGTTCTAATATTTTATTACTTCGAAAGTGTAAAACGTCGTTTGAAACGCGTGGGAATTTGTTACTGCAGTTCTCGGCTCAACAACACCCTCGTCTGCGGCTCGGATATTAATTCCGCCTTGAATGCAATACCAAAGTTTCCCACTTAAATCAAAATGTATTATTTTTAACCCTCGTTTACACATATGGAGGGGTTCCACTACATTTTTTTTTAAATTTTTTCTTCAGATTTGTGTTGCGGTTCATAGCAGACACCTACTCTCCAAATTTCAACTGTGTGCTATCAACAGTCTCGGAGTAAAATGGCTGTGACATACGGATGGACAGACAGACAAAAATCGACAGACGGACAGGAAGAATCTCTAATAAAGTAAAATTTTAATAGCAAAATAGCGAATATAGTTCTAAAGAGTTCAATGAAAGTTAACAGTTATCTGCTTTATTTTAATAGAAGCTTAAATAATATGCTTATTTCTCGACGGTCTGGACAGAAAACTTTCATCAAGAAAGCTGTTACTGCCTACGCTCGTAATGATAGATGCCTCATTGCGTAACAAACGCTTTCAAGGCTCATTGCGTAACAAACGCTTTGTAAGGTAGTTTTACGTCCCAGGAGTGGTAGCCACCCCCACGTCTCTGCCTTTGGAGCCCCACTTTGACCACCAACTTGCTGTTTGGCTATTATTTTTACCACGACACAAGCATGTTTCACTAATTAGACATAAGATATGAATATGCGTACCATGAGTGCCGGTTGATTAGTGATTTAAAAAAAGGCCACAGTGATCAGCACATAAATAGATCGCTTGTTTGACAAGAATGTTAATTTAAGATGCTTATGCGATGCCATACTTAAAACTATCGCAAAGTATTTGTATGGTTCTCTAATAATTAATCTATTTGCCCGATATTTAAATGAAGACCCATGTTTTTTACTCAAATAGTCGTTTGAGGTATTTTAATAGTATAAAGGAGATCATGTTATTGACCAAACAACTACTTTAGGCACTCCGAGCAAGAGCTCAGGGCCCCACGATCCAAGTGGGCCTCGAGTTCCTGTAAGTGTCATACCTAGTGGCTGTCAAAAGAAACTTAACAAATCCGATGCGGGATATTAAAATATTCGAGCTAGCTTCGCTCGTCTTTGCATCCTACATTCTTATGATTGTCAAGCTTTTCAGCATAAATCAAACGTGTTTTTTTAAGAGGTGGAAAATTTTCGCATTATTGCCGAAATACAGCCTGATTTACTGCTAAGAAAGTGTGCAAATTGGACTTCCAGTTTCCGCCATTCATATTATATATATTCATAATCAAATATTAAAATTTGAGCTCGCTTCACTCGCTCTTGCACCTAACATCCTACAAGAGAACCATTATTCTCAAGTGCTTAAGGTCTCTAATTGGTTAAAGACGGCCCTGTCTAAGTAGGTGCGTATACCTGTTTTGCTTAGTTGTGTTGATGACTATCGGTTACTTATTTAAAAAACCTGTATGTTTTTTCACATACCAGTTTTCGTGGTAGGTACCTACATATTTTGCTCACCTGTTGTTATGTTTGTAGATTTGATACCTCTACTAAAATGGCTAGCATAAAAGCTTATAATTAAGAATATATCAACATTAAGGAAATGTCTGCCCTTTCCCTTCCTGGTGGATACAGCTATACGTTTTATTTTTGTTCAGTTGTTGCCGTCATTTTACAAAGCACACGAAAGTCAAGACGTAAGCACACCAATCAGCCTTATGATCGGGCCGGTCTTACGTACAGAACTTTTCAGCCGCATTGATTCTTACACAAATACAGTTTCAAAAATTCTTACCAATAACGGTGTTAAGGGCGCCAGCATACTGCCCACTCTTGCTGCCGTGTTGCCCCATCCTAGTAAAGTCCCTCTCACACTGGTCGGGAATAATTCCAGACTGTACGTGTAAATACCAGTGAAGCAGATCACTACTCCAAGTTTACCAACCAAGAATAAAACCACTTTCAACCAGGATATAGCTGAAAAATAAAAAAGTTATTTAATCTAAAAGGTCTTTATTATGTAGGTACCTATTTACTAAGCTAAGAGCTTGACATTTAGGATTGGATCAGAATACTAAAAAGTTATTAGGTATACTAATTAGTATAATAACGTTTTTTTTTCTTTTTAAATTTGGAATTAGTCGCCATGTGGGATGTTATTTTTAGACCTAACATTGAGTTTAGAATTAGTACTTACATTCTGGGCAGTAGTTCTGAGCAATTAGGAAAACGGCAGAAACGAAGTAGCCGCATTGCAGAGTGATTCTCCTTCCATACTTATTAAACGTGTAGTAAGCAATCACTTCACCAGGGAACGAAGTGAACGCAGACAGAATAAAGTTCGTGTATTTATTTCCTGGTAGTAGCACAGCGTGGACCAATGATCCATAGTAAAGGAAGCTGGAGGTGAAGAAACAGAATGACGTCACAGACAGTCGAGTCATTATTTCCTTTGATCCTATTATGACTTTCATATTTTCCCTCTCCTTCTGTTCCACCACATCAAACATTAACCGCATCTGGTCATCACTTGCATCTGTTATTTCTTTCTCAGCAATATCTATCTTATTCATTCTAGCCATAACCTTCAAGGTTTCCTTCGCCTCATCCATTTTTCCACGAAGCATTTGCCATCTTGTACTTTCTCTTAGAACGAATATGTAGAAAATAAACAGTATCATGGGCGAGTAGACAACCAGAATCAACCATTTCCAATATTGAAAACTCATTGCGAAGAATGCGAAAGCGATTTCTCCTACGTAAACTGCATACGAGAAGATTATGCCAGCCAGCACCCTTTTGGAACTCCCTCCCACCTCAATCACTAAAAAAAAATTATTGTAAGAGCACAGATAACAATTATTTGGTTACTTTGAAACAGGTACCTGATTTGCAATACTTACATAAAACTACCCCAACTGTGTAAAGACCCGATCCCATTACAGATTCCAAAAATTCTAGAGCTAGATACCAATAGTAGCTTGTGATGAATATTTTGAATATCCCAATGCATGCACCGACAGAACAAACGATTACGGTTGGTTTTCTTCCAATTCTGAAACAAGATAGGTAGTTAATAGGTACGTTCAGGTCCGTGTCTGTGATGAGGTTAAGGTATACAGGTTTTGGTCATTGGCCAACTAATCATATGCGCAAAATGGTTGTTCTTGTGTGGCTAGGTCCTAGATAAAGCCACGAAAATTAATACAAGATTGATTTTTACCGTTGCTATAGCAAAATTAATACCTAATGTAGGTGTAGATATGCCACAGTTTGTGTAATTTTTATAATGTAGGTACTTATATAAGGATAATTATTAGACTAGTATAGAATAGTACACTATAAGTAGGGCTTAAACCCGGTACCTATCCTCCATCCTTTTTGTGGGCGGTGGACTGGGTAAGGCAGTCACCACAGACTACCAATGTTCCATGACTGGCAGTAATTTACTGCCTTACAAGAAACAGCAGAGTAACAGAACCGGAATATTTGTTAGGCCCAAAATACTGAGGATGCGGATAAAGTCGTAAAAGCTTCCACATCCGAAACAGTTGGAAGAACACCGTGTGTGGTTGTCAATTAACTGTTATAGACTAACACACCCCTCCTCCCACTGTCCATGAGCATGGCTCTCGGACACAGGTGGACCACTTGGACTTAGTATAAGTATTAGTAAGTTTTCTGTAGATATTTTTATTTCCGCACGTGTGCGGAAAAATCGCAATCGTAGGGCGTAAGAACCAGTTTTCGAGAAAGTGTATGGAAAAAATATTTTCGAATGGATTTGCTAAGTTTTCTAACTCTTAAGCTTTGAAAAGTCGTTGAGGCGGTTACACCTACTGAGAAGTAATAGTTATCTCATATGTTTTAAATATTGAACTATTTAAATACCCGTGCATTTTTAGGCAGGTGCCGATCCTTGATTTTGAGTAAAAAGAGAATAAGGACTCATCATTCTTACTTGTCAGCAATCCATCCAGTGAAGACCATAGAAAATATCATCCCCGCATTGTGAATTCCACCAACTAAATTAATTTTCCACGGCTGGCATGCAAGATTCAGCTGTAAACAAAAAAATGAAGGTGTAAAAACATTTCAACTAGTTCTATTAGGTGTCGCAAATTTTAGACACGAAGTGTTAATAAATTAGACGAAATCCAATATAAATAGTGATGTAATAACGAAGTATTTCCTCGAATAACATCTCCTATATAAGATTCCGGATGTCTAGTCTTTCAAATTATCGTGGCGCGCGGCGTTGCGTTTCTCATATTTGGCGCCGTGATCAAACTATTGTTGCATCAGCAACAATTTAATTTATTCTGTTCCATGTCGTTACTTTTGTTTTTAGGTTTGTTTTTTCCTTATGTGCAAAACCGGCATTAAATTATTTGTTGAACTATCATCCGACCAATAAGTACCTAGCATTTTAACAGTTACTTTCCGTCTTTGGTCTGAGTTTCCGTCAATCAAACTGTTACTCGGCGAGATAAGAGTGATTTTATGCTCACATCACTTGATATCATATACACTAACTTAGACATGCTTAGATATAGCTGCTGCAACATACTCCAGATTTAATTTTAGGGAACCCGGTAGAAATCGATTTGTATGGGCCCTGCGCCTCTGGGCTTACTTCCTCTTACCTACCTGCTACTGCCAGAAATATTCTGGTATCTCAAACCAAATACCATAAAAATATGTCAACAAAAGTCTAAAAATACGTTTTATGACATTTTTTCGAGTAAATAGATCTCTTTGAATTGAATATCACGCTGACAATATAAGAGAAAGGTCGTTGCAGAGGCACACACAATTCTATGTAAATACCCATGCACTCTTGAGGTAGGTAAGACAATTACACCCGTATCTTCCTATATAAATATTTAAGCATTTTATAGCTACTGTATATTAAGTACTTTAATATACGACTTCACGTAAATCTTGTAAACTATTTGTGTAGACAGGGATAAAAGGAGCTTCTTTTGAATTACCTTTGAAATAATATTGACATTCTGATAACGTCAATTATTTGGTTTAGGTGACTGACCTAGTCAATTAAATTCACCTTTCTCTATCACGCGGTAAGTGCGTCGATTCCGAGAACAAATAATCTAGAGCGACTGATAGAACCTTTCTAGAAGGTATCACGTGAATGACTTACATTGATTATATGATAGAGGATAGAAGACTGGAGAGAGCTACAACCATCTAAGTAGGTACATGATACACGACAGAGGGATGATTTAGAGAAAAAACGTCCGAGAGATGACGGAGAGAAAAATAGGAGAAAAGAGATGGTCGGCAGAAAAATACGACAAGAAGTTGTTCGAGAGAATAAATAGGAAAAAGAGATGAATTATCGAGAAAATAAATAGATACAACAGTTGGATGATAAAAAACAAAATGAATAGGTAAAGAGCGAAAAATCTAACCGAGAAAAGAATATAGAAATAGACAACATTATCTCCTCTACGTCATTGGGCGTCACGGCGTCTTGTTTTTATTTTCCACTACGAACTTGATATTTCAGTACCTAAGTAACGACTTTTTGAATTAGAAATTTTGGTGGCGAGAATTAGAAAAAGTGAATCTAAATTGAAAGAATATTAGGTAAAATTATATCGAAACTATTGAATTTTGATGTTCGTTTCTGTGCGTCATACGTAACATCAACTACGCAACAAATTCACTAGGTATACAATTTTTCTTTTTCTCGGTGGAATTCCACTACGGAACGAACAATTTTTTGGAAAAACGCCCGTGTTCGAGAGAAATGTACAGAACATAATTG
This sequence comes from Noctua pronuba, assembly GCA_905220335.1. Lineage (NCBI taxonomy): Eukaryota > Metazoa > Arthropoda > Insecta > Lepidoptera > Noctuidae > Noctua > Noctua pronuba. The sequence goes on from LR999902.1 coordinate 13,156,577, forward strand.
CAGTTGCATTCGTGCGCCCGCCGGAAAGGGCGGGTGGGCGCCAATGCGGGGCCAGTCTAGAAAGTGATCGTCATTGGCACTACTCACTTGATTTGTCGCTGACATCACCCTCCTCTTGTTTATTTTGAATTAGTGATTATTTTTTTAGTCCAAATGCATGCCTTTAAAACGTTAACCTTCTACTAAATGTACCAACAACCTCGTTTCCTATAGGTGGACGTACGGTAGTGACATAACATACCTTTTCGGTCCAGTCGAGTGCAAACTTCTCTAGCAGCTTTTTAATTATTTCTAGGTAACTAATACAAAATGGATAAGTTGCAAAAGTAGGTACCTCAGCCACAATAGAATTGTTATTTTCGTAGATCCAATGATGGCATTCTTCTATAACTCCACTGAACGATGAATTTGAACACGTTTGATTTGTAGAGGAAAAGTTGTCATCTCTCAGGATCGGTTTGTAACATTTGGAGTCTACATCTTCGGGCCACCATGAAGGGATATTCATGTCATGGACATCATGGTTAATATTTTCACATTCTGGCACACGACATCTGTTTTGGAAGTAAATAAAGTGAATATTAAAATTATTTTTTTGGAACTAGCTACTTTCCGTTACTCACAAATTAAGGCAAAATTGTGGCAATGTATTCGTACAATGAGCTCAATTGATGCCAACAACAACAAGAGACATTGAACTTCTTATAAGGCTAATCAATTGGATCATTTATCAAAAGTGCCTATGCTTCCTTTGCTTTTGTTATGTATGTTCCTTATTTATTCGTTTTTAGGACCAATTAATTAAAGTGCTCGTTTAGTTTCATTCGCTGGGCTAAAGCAATGAAGCCCACTACAAAAAAGACTAATACTTAGAAGACATGAAATTAGGCTCACGAAAAGTTATAGAAACGCCAATTTTTAACATCTAAAATTTCACTAGATACCTGGCTATTCAATATTCTATGAATAAAAACTGGTAAAACTTGTCTTTCCAGATCATTTTAAAATTATTCCAGTTTCATAAACATTACTGGCAGAAAAATAACCATTGATTTAGCTTTTTTTTATTTTTATTAAAATTAAATGAAATGATAAATTATTTTTCATATTTTTAAATGTTTTTTTATCTAAGTAAGTATACTTTTGTTTTTAAAATATTTAAAAATGTAATTAATAAGAGAAAAGATGAATCAAAATAAAATATTTGCTTACCTGTAATTAATATTTTCAGCAACAAAAACATAGTTAACATGTGTCATAGAAATCATGAACAAAGTTAAACAAATTAAAACATATTGTATCGTTTGAAATTTTCCGAACCGTTCAATTTGCGTAAAAAGATCACCTTTTCCACTTTCATTTTTCGATTCACTATTTATCGCGGTCATATTTTTAATTTTTTATCTAATTAAAATGTTCAGTCCACGAACGTATAAAGTTCTGGGACCGATACGCCAATATCAGACGCCGGGATCGCACTAATACAGAATTGTTGAAACAAATACAACTGCTCACTATACAGTTATGCCTAAATAAATATTTATGAAGAAGGCTATGTCATTAGAAACGAATTTAAAAAAATCCGGTCAAGCGCGAGTTCTGTCTAGTGCAGAAAATTCTGTAGTAACGAATAATGATAAAACTTGACGCCTCACTGTAAGCGTCAGTAGCAAGATCTAATTGTTAGAACTTGGGCGAGACTCTTTTATCCGGTAATATTATCACGTCACTGTGGGGTAATAGTGCGGCGGGAGGAGGGTTAAATTCTACATCCCAACCCCCTAAGTCCCCTTTATGTATGATAAGGACAATCTCGGAACCACAGTTCCATGACGGACAGAGGCAGGCCTTGGTCCAAAACAAAGGGTGTATAACATAATGAAAAATTAATAGACCCCGGGAAAAGGGCATTGAAAATACATGAAACTTAAATTTACCTACCGTGCATTAAATTTGAAGATATGGATTTAACACACGTTTTGATACACTTTTTAATAAAGATTTAATTATTATTATTAATTAACTCGAAGAGAGCATCGTATAACATAATTTTATTCAGAAATAAACCATGTACTAAATAATAATAATGTAATGTAACAGGTAATAGAAATTCTTACAAGACCTCAATGCATAGATAAAATTGTTTCCATACAACTGAAAGTATACCTAGACTACCAACCTAATATTGAAGTTTATTTAAAACTGATAGTTAAATAGGAACATATTTTAAAATATCTAGACATTTTTAAGTTAGAGGTGGATGACTTCTAGTGATAGCCTTTTGGGAAAAAATATCGGCTTGCTTTCATTCTACCCTTCGCGAAAATAAAAATGGTCCTGACCAGCCAGTATCTTCAGTCATCTGCTGGATACACACATTAATTAAGGAGACGTTTTTTAACAAAACAATAACCAGCTAACGAAAAACTTCAGTACCAAAGCCCTAATCAATTAAAAAATGAACTTTGATAGTTAAGAATCCTGTTTCTGTCCTTGAAATTAAATTGTCGGTGACGTATTTGACTACGATTTTAATCCGACAAGTAAGTACATAATATACTCAGTACTCAGTTTTTAGATGAACATTTTTTTTTGAAGAACGCTGAGAATAAAACATTAGCGTTGATTTGAATTAATTTATTCGTGATACCGCGAACTGCGCAGGATTGTGAAGCAAATATCGCTCTTCGTAGAATCCTGCGCAGAATTATTAGCAATCGATTAGGAATAGAATAGCTATTGGTCAGTCGAGTAAATAGTTCAGTAACCTCATTATTTCGTATTCATTATAATTATTGCGTCATAGATTTTCTAAGCCTACGAAGGGGCCTCTGAATTCATAACGAACTTGTTGGAATCCTAAAAGATATTATCTATACCTACATCTATACAAATAAAAAAATTAATGTTGTTTGTGATGTCAAAATAACAGCTTATAATTGAACGCATATGAAAATACATACGGCACATATAATAAAACATTTTTTTTTCAATTTTCCAGCTAATCTCCGAAACGGCTGGACCGATTTTGACGGGACTTTAGCTGGCATGTAGCAGATGTTATAAGGTCTAACATAGGCTACTTTTAGTTTAGAAAAATAGTTATTAGGGTTCCGTGCAAAAAAATTAAAACCCTTGAAATTGTTAACAAAATCCGATTCAAACGGCTAATCTCCGAAACGGCAGAATCGATTTTGACGGGACTTTTACTGGCAGATAGCAGATATCATAAGGAGTAACTAAAGCTACTTTTATTTTAGAATAAGAATTAGGGTTGTAAAAAAACCCTTGAAATTGGGAACAAAATTCGATTAAAAAATGGAAGTAATGTTATTTTAGAATAATTTCACGCGAACGAAGGTCGCGGCCAACAGCTAGTTGTTAATATATTTATTATCGCGAAATCTGTTTATTTCAAAGAATATAAAAAAACCAAGTAGGCTTCTTCAATCTCAGACAATTGTCTTATTTTTGTCAATTAGTATTATCAATTGAGTTCCGAGAACATCATCATCTTCCTGCCCTTGCCCCATGTTACTTGGGGTCGGCGCAACACATTTATTCCACCATTCCTCTCTGTCAACCGTCGCGCTCGCTATATTTTACTCTTTTTTCTTTCATATCATTTATCACACAATCTACCCATCGAGGAGGAGTTCCAGGAACTACTAGTAATATAAAATCCCTATTTTCATGCATAGGTGGCCAAGGTCACATACATGGGTGGGGTAAGATTCAACCCATAATGTTTTACTCATGAGGGGGTTTCCCGTTCACCCAACTAAGCTTTCTGATATTATTATTCTTACATCTGGGCTTTTACGTCTATTAACATACTTAAGAGACGGCGTCAATATTGATCTTGCATGGGCCAGGCGAGGCCGATGGCTCAACTAGCGCGTAGTCTACAATGATCTTTCATACTTTAGAGGACACTGAAAAAGATTCACCAATAAATCCTTGTTTCCGTTCGGGAGACGTTAAATAGCGGACCGTTAGTGCAATTGCTCGACGATCCACTGCACTTAATCATAGTGAAACGTTGACACACACTTGGAAAAAAAATACTGCCTGCTATAGTTGTACCCGATCGCTCTTGATGTACCTGGTGAAGATTAGTATTAATTTGAGAAACCTACTATGGGGCAATTTATAGGTAACTGCTGGGCTGCATGTGGGTTATTGTTAAGGGTAGGATTTATTTTGCAGAGCTGGTTACGACTTAGTTATCATTTTAGAACATTGTTTACAAAAAGGGACGTAACTAGTTACCAAATCCCAAGTTTTGTAACAAAACACTGAGGCTGTAATGTTCAAAATGAATGAATCAAAATTTCGTACTCAGTACTCGGCTACTCCATACAAAATTTTAATACCTAGGTACTCGATCCAAATATATAGGACAGCACATTATTTTTTCGCGATTACGATGTTGGTCTCATCGAGGAAATTGTTCAGTTTGAAGTTCTGCATAAGTTATACGTAAGGGTGTGCCTCTTACGTATAACTTTACTCTTAGTATATAGTCCTCCTTACCGATTTCAGTAACGGCAATCCTTTGAAGCTATTTTCTTGTATGTATGTACCATACCTAAATACTAAAGGCGTGGCTGTGACGACATAATATGAGGCCAGTGCTTATTTAAGTTTTTAACACGTGACTTCGATGGAAAGAAAACAACAAGTTAAACGATCATAATTTATTATTCACACATTCCTGAGGTGATAGCGCATAGTGTCCTCGTTAAGTTTTAAATGATAGAATCATCAATTTATTATTGCATATCGAGATTAAAGTAAATCAATCAAATATTAACTTCTTGTTGTCTCGTAATAATATCAAAATATTTAAGCAAATTAATAAAACCTTAATTTTACAACCTGTCGACAAATTGCAAAAACACACTCGTGTATCCGATCGCGTGTATAATCTGTGCATCATGGCCGCCGCGTAGCCGATAGCCGTAGTAGGCGCGAAACGTCAACGTCAAGTTTTGGCGTTTTGAAATGGCGGTCTGGGTCAACGTTTCCCTAAAATAAACAATAATTGTAGTTTTTATACTAACTATCTGTTAAAATGCATATTAAACAGGTGAATTATATATCTTTTAGTGATTTGGAGATTATAAAGTCTTAAAATGTTTTCGTGCTTCTTCAGTTTATCGTAAATAAAAAATGACGCAATTGTATTGTACCTCTGTTTACAGGTGATAATCCAGGGTTTCAAGAGTTATCGCGAGCAAATTGTTGTGGAACCGTTCGACAAACGACACAATGTGGTTGTCGGGCGTAATGGTTCCGGGAAAAGTAACTTTTTCCATGGTTAGTATTGACACCTTGGTAAATCAGTTTACAATCTTTTTCCTGAAATATAAATATACATAAAATCTACACATTCTATGCTGCACAACATCAATATTAGCACTATCATCAAAATCTATACAGCACCACTGAAACAACTTTATTAAAATATCCGAACTTATTGTATCTCATTTGTTGATAATTTTCAGCCATACAATTTGTGCTAAGCGATGAGTTCTCTCATCTGCGACCAGAGCAACGTCTCGCCCTGTTACACGAAGGTACTGGTCCGAGGGTAATCTCTGCCTTCGTTGAAATCATCTTTGACAATTCTGACAACAGGATACCAGTAAGTAACATTTCAGTTAGATATTTCTGATAAATGGTAATTTCTTATACACTCATTTGAATGCGACTGCTTTCATTTACTGTTACTGTAAAACTCACAAAACTTTTCTCTGTAGTTAAATCATCTTTTTATTTTGTTAGTAGCTGAAATTAAAAACTTGTGATGAATCACATATTTATTTGTATAAGGATTAATACCATGTTTATAACTACACCATCACAAATAATACAGAATTTAAGAACAATAAAAAAGGTTATAGTGTGTCAACCTTAAAAGAGATTTTTTCTAACTTTTTAAGAGGAATTATTCTGTCATACACAATTGTTATGTAATTTTAACTTTTTACACAGTGCAGGCAAGGAAAGCTCTCAAAAGGAGTTAATAGTCCCCATTTTTGCAACATTTTACATTGATGCTCCACTCTTATTGGTCATAGCGTAATGTTATGTAGGCTATAGCCTTCCTTGATAAATGGGCTATCCAACAATAAAAGAAATTTTTAGTTCGAACCAGTAGTTCCTGAGATTAGCGCATTCAACCAAACAAACAAACTCTTCAGCTTTGTAATATTAGCATAGTATAGTACAATGTTCATGTCAGATATTATATTAGTTTTCTTTACTTTTAGAATTCTTCCTTTACCTATCTAGAACTGGTTCTAACTTTTCTGTTTAATAATTAAAGCACATTAAACCAATAATAAATTAACAGTAGTGCAAACACAAATAGAGCAACTTTCTATTCTACCTGATAAGAATATCTTGAGAATGTTGAATTTTCTAACATACAAAATGTTAGAAAATTCATCATTCTCAAGAGTTATTGTGCATTTACTGTGTATAATATTATTATTTCCTTTATTTATTCTTCTTACATTTATAATTACATTTTTATGTATTTCTCAAAAAAATACTTTTAAAGACAATACGAATAGTCTTCCACCAGTATTGGGAACAGGGCCCAAGGTACCAGCGGTCAGGGCTCCAGAGAAAGCAATCTCAGCCATGTCCAGGAGTACTGCTTTCTGAATCAGCTGCCTAACTAGGTTTAATTTAGTTACCTTTTAATTTATTCATTATGGGTCTTAATAAAATCATCATTTAGTTATTTTTATCTTTCACCCCTATATTGATCATTGATTCGAAAACGAAACAGGAAGTAGTATAAAAGCATCGTAAATCAACATAAACTATCTGAAAATAACCAAAATCGGAATCCTAAAATAGTTCTGGGAGTATTATGGATTAATAAATGATGAACTCTTAGAATTACTTAAAGAAAGATTTTCGTTGTTTCAAATATAATAACTTAATGATTTTAGATTGAAAAAGATGAAATCTTCCTCCGCCGAGTCATTGGATCCAAGAAGGATCAGTTCTTCCTCAACAAGAAAGTGGTGCCTCGCTCAGAGGTACTCAATCTACTTGAGAGTGCTGGCTTGTCGAACTCCAACCCTTACTACATTGTCAAACAGGGAAAGGTATGGAACAAAATCTATTTTCTACACCAAAGATCTAAATTGTGCGTAAAAATAGCAAATTACACCGTGAAGTACTAATCTTCCAATAAACCAATCAAAATTAGACATCGATAAAGTTTCCCATACTATGATGGCTATGTTTGTCAAATACCTTTGATCTCTCAAGAATCTACCAGTAGTAAAAATGTAAAGAGATCCTGTATTATGCTGAAAGTTAACATCTCTTATTACAGATCAATCAAATGGCCATAGCGCCTGACTCACACAGATTGAAGCTCCTAAGAGAAGTGGCTGGTACCAGAGTTTATGATGAACGCAGAGAAGAATCTGTCACTATTCTCAAAGAAACTGTTGGAAAGGTAACACTTCCGCTAAGACCCATTCCCATTAGCTTTTACCCTCTTTGCTCCATTGACTTAGCTTCCATAACTAACAAAACTGATGAATGGCTGTCTTACCAATTTTATCTACCAATTTGATATCTGGCAATTTTTTTGTTGGCACAATTTATTCCTATAAAATAAAATGCGTGCTATTACTAGAGCAGAAGAAGACAATGAAAAGCAGAGACTAAATTGTTAATAAAAACAGTTTCTAGGCAAGTTTCTTTCAAAGTACTAATTGGTTTGTTGTCAATACAGGTGGAGAAAATCAATGAATTCTTACAAACTATTGAGGAGCGTCTCAAGACTTTGGAGGAAGAGAAAGAAGAATTGAAGGAGTATCAGAAGTGGGATAGAGCCAGGCGTGTGCTAGAGTTCATCATTCACGATACTGAACATAGAGAGAACAAGAGGAAGCTTGAAGAAGTAAGAGAAATATTTGATGAAGGATGGACACATAATATTAATAATGATGATTTTTCTTGCACATTATACTCTTACCAACTGGAATTCAGCCAATTTAGGTCCTATATAGCTATTATCCATTGAATTTGCTGGTTCCGCTACTTCTTCTGTCCACCTAAAACACTAGAAAGTGGCGAAAGTGTGTCTCCATCATAAAATTAATCTTTGAAGAGTGCTGATTATCAGCCTAATTTGAATTAATGACTTGATTTTGACGGCGCGGTTGGCGCAGTGACTGAGCGATTGACTGCTGCACTGCGTGTCGCGGGTTCGATTCCCGCACGGAACAAATATTTGTATGGCCTACAGGTAGTTGTTCCGGGTCTAGCTGTTTGTGTATGTGAGTTTAAATGTTTGTAAACGCACCCACGATACAGGATAAATTCCTAGTGTCCTGGAAGATACGCTTTTTTTAACATTTCCCACATAAAAAAATTAAAAAAATCTTCCAGAAAAAAGTTATATACAGTACTGATGAAACTCAGTGTGTAATTGGCTGTGTTATCTTTGCCATGCAAGTATTTGCTAAATGTGAAATAATATTTTTTTGTATTTTTTTAAAATGCAATGATTGGTGCTCGTGAGTATCAATCATTGCATTTCGCTTGATTTTGAAGTCACTATAACATTGTTTTATTTTTTAGTTGGAGAAGATGCGCTCAAACAGTGGTAAAGAGCAGCAACATTACGCTGATATGGTTAGAGAGGCGCAGGAACATGTCAGAGAAGCTAATAGGTAATGCTAGTTCTTATTAATCGCCTGATAAAGTTTTTTTATGAAAAGTGGGTAGTGGTTTAATAAAGGATGAAGTTAAATTAGCTAGCGAAACTCCACACACATGATGGGTATCAATATATTGGTGATTGTTTTTTGGGAACAATGACTGCCAAGGTGTCTGAGTATCTTTACATTTTTGTTGCCCACTCATTTCCATTAAAAGTCTAAAGTTTCAGTTTGCAAGGGACAAGTAGCTTCTCCCATTTATACCCAAGACTAAAGTAGCCTCAGGAAAAATTAATAACTTCTATTATTCGATGGAGACTGGACTTGGATGGAGTTTGAAAATAAAACAAAATATAAATAGTTTTTTTATTTAGTTAGCACGTTAGACAGGCTAATATTTGATATAAAACGTTAGACCAATAATAGCCTGGACAATAACGTAAATAAACTAAACTTGTTATGTTAATAAAAAAAACTTCAGGGTAGATTTGAAGATGGCCCAATCAAGGACAGCAGGCGAATGTTAGTTAGTTACCCATTTAGGTTAACTACCATACCGACTTATTTAGTTGAAATACATAATTTTAAAATTATGAATATACTTAGTTCTATACCTAATGTGTTTCAAATATTACAGAAAGTTAAAAGAGGCTCGCAAGGACGTGGCGGCGGCTCGCGAAGAGAAAGACATCTTATCTACAGAACAACAACAACTGTTGAGAGAAAAGACGAAGCTGGAGCTTGGTATTAAAGACTTGTCGGATGACGTCGATGGAGATAATAAGTCTAAGGTAAGCAAATGTTTAGTAGTCCACGATACTGACTGGGACTGAGTGGTGGATTACGGTCACTCTCTCTCACAGCTCTAACTATGTCCCAGTTGTGGGAATAGTGCAGGCTGATTGCATTATTATAATGAGAAGTTAATGTCTTGCTTTCAATTAATTAGTTTTCCAAATCTCTGTTTAAATCTAATGTGGATGGTGGTCCACATTAGATTTTGGATCACAGTAACTGAACTGCAAGTTAACATGGGGGCTTTTGCCTACCAATGGGATGATGAAGGTCTTAGATTTAAGACAAAATTTGTTATCTGACATTCAGGTATAGGGATTCAGGGCTGTAATCAATTCTGTGTTGCTATCTATTTACACTTTTTACCTAGATTGCTGGGTCTCCAAATTATCTGCTTGTTAAATAAAGAACATTTAGATCATAAGACCAATTGAGCACATACACACACACAAAACACATACACACATTGACATTAGACCATTCTGTGAAGATTGAGATGGACATTTAGATCCGACATAACACTATGAATAAAAATCCTTAGGAAAGAGCCGAAGGCGAGCTCGAGCGTCTGCGCCAACAGATATCAGAAAAAGAACGCGAACTCGAAGAACTAAAGCCTAAATATGAAGAGATGAAGGCGCGCGAGGAGGAATGTACCAGAGCGTTAGCACTGAACCAGCAGAAACGACAGGAACTGTATGCTAAGCAGGGCAGAGGCACGCAGTTCACTTCCAAGCAAGACAGGGACAGATGGATCGAAAAGGAACTCAAGTATGTAATATAATATGTATGACTTCTTTGCGTTTTGACAAGTAAGATAATGGCTTCTTAGATAGACGGAAGGTGTTTACAGTGCCCGTTCGTATATAGGGTGACTGGTAATTAGTGACCGATACTACCGATACAAAGAAGCATTTTTTTTAAATAGTAATCCACTTTTATCACAATAACACAACAGCTGTATGAAATTCGCGCGCGCGCGCCTGTGACTTATCAGCTGTGCTGCGTGACGCCGTTTTGTCTGATTTCCATCGTACCGTGCAACAGTGGGTAAATGAAAAAATGTTTCTGTGGGAAAGTGATTTATTATCATGAGTACAATCACGTTTTTAAGTATCGGCGAAAATACGATTAACTCCTTTCAGCAGGCCATAGTTGGATATTGAAGTTATATAAAAATGTTGTTCGCGTAAAATTATTATAAAAAAGTACTTCTTCTACTATATGAGTACAATCACGTGTTTAAGTATCGGCCACTAATTACCAGTCACCCTATATACGACACTGAATTTTAAAACGAGTTCGGCTACATTTTCCACTCGACTTCAAACAACTAGTGTACCATGGTGCTCTTGCCATTTTTTGTTTCTGCAACCCCCGTTTAGTCCGTCTTCATACCTTTTTTTCGTGTACATAAAGTTTTGCTCATTTTTCATGATCAATATTTCCATATGGATTTCTCTTTTCCTCCCAATTTATGTTCTCTAGCTAGAACATCCATTTTACTTCTAACACACATCTCCCATTCCAGGTCACTAAACAAACAAATAAAAGATAAGAAGGACCACGAGACGAAGCTCCGTGATGATCTTCGCCGCGACGCCAACAAGTTGACGGAACTCGAGAAGAGAATAGAAGAGACTACGAAAGAGATGGAGAGACAACGCGTGGCTATCGATGAGCACAATAAGCAGTACTATGAGTGTAAGAAGAGGAAGGACCAGGAACAGAGTGCGAGGAAGTATGTATTCTATGTTATTTCTTATTTAAGTTAAGGTCCCTTTAAAAGTAACCCGTTAATAGTTTTAACTCCTTTCAGCAGGTCATATTTGGATATTGAAGTTATATAAAAGATTGGCTGTTGCCCACGATTTTCGTTCGCGTGAAATTATTATTAAAAAAATATTACTTCCCTTTTTGAATCGAATTTTGTTAACATTTTCAAGGGTTTTAATTTTATTGCATGGAAGCCTAATTATTTAAAAATAAGTAAAAGTAGCCTATGTTGTAACATCAGTTATCTGCCAGTAAAAGTCCCGTCAAAATCGGTCCAGCCGTTTCGAAGATTAGCCGGAACAAACAGACTGACAAAAAATGAAAAAATGTGCTTTTGTTATAAGTGCCATATTATATTTTCTTATGTATTCAGTAAAAAGCTGTTTATTATATTTGGATATTACAAACAGACACTTCATTTTTATTTATTTGTACCCTCATTTTCTGTAAGTTTAAGATTAAGTCTGATCAGCAAATCGCTGTTGAACCGTCTCAAGAAACTTCTTTTATTTTCAGTGAATTGTGGCGCAAAGAAACGTCACTGACACAGAATCTATCGTCTCTAAAGGAAGATTTGGCAAAGGCTGATCAAGCACTGCGATCTATGGCGGGAAAGGTATTTAAATATCGATTTAATATAACTCGTTAGTCTAGTGGTCGCTAGCACTACTGCTGAGCATGAGGTCCTGGGTTCGATTCCCAGGTCGGGTAAAGTGATGTTGGGTTTTTCCATCAGGAATTTCTCAGCAGCAGCTACGGAGTCTGGAATTGTAACCGGTTGATGGCAATAGGTTCGCCCCCTATTACATGCTACCTAACCCTTCGGGGATTACAGGCATATTATTTACGTGTTTAAGTGTCACCCCTATCGGCAGCATCACCAAGAAAACGCCGGATAGACGACTTATTTAAGTCAGAGACAAAACCTTTCCCCATTATTACTATTGCAAACATTTGTTGTTTGCATAGTAACCTGTCTAGATAAAAACAATGGTACAATAATGGACCTTTAAACTTAATGTTTTAAAGACAATATTCCTTTGCAGCCCATCCTCAACGGTAGGGACAGTGTGCGCAAAGTACTGGAGACATTCCAAGAGAGGGGAGGAGAATGGGCTAAGATAGCCACACAGTACTACGGACCCGTTATTGAGAACTTCACATGTGACAAGACTATTTATACAGCTGTTGAGGTAAGTTATTTTTGTATAACGCTAGAAGGTCTTTTAAGCTAAATGCGTTTAAAGTGCAACGAATTCCGAATCAAAACCAGTTGCAGTCTCATCTGCATCTGCAATTTTCGCAACTGCACTTTTCCTAAATTGTATACTGCATTAGTATGTTTAATTAAAAAAAAATACCAATGCCTTAGTATGAAATTTAGTTTGCGCTGCAACTTCAAAAAAATCTATGATTGTTCCAATGGTCATTCTCTAATCAACTGAATTAACACTAGCCAAAAATTTTGGGGATAACTTTGACAGCTAAGAATGGCAAAGCACGTCAGTTAAGGGTGAAATCTTTAAGCTGCGTCTATGCTAGGCGAGCAGAACACAAGAGCAGCACAAATTCCCTTGGCAGGAGTGCTCGGTCCAGGCTTCTAAGTCCGTCTACGCTATTCGAATTCGTGCTCCGATCGTCTTCGGCTCGCATAGCGTGGACGCGGCTTAAGATTTCGTAGTCGGTTGTTAAAGTATACTTTTATTCTCTCAGTCTAAAGTACGCGTCATCTGGCTTTTATGGCCATGTATATTTTTCGTACACGAAATTATTATAATTCAAAAATTTCTTGAGACTTTTTGCATAAAACCTTTACTCCCTATTCTAACAATGACAGTAGGTAAACTAGCGGAATGGACGTTAAAAAATAAGGAGCCAGTATTTATTTTGGGGGTCAAATAATTTTAAATTATTTATTTTTTATAAAAATATACTATTTCACTTGAAATGGCTTCGCTATAGCCGTTAGATGATTCTCTGAAAATATTTCATGTATGAATAGTTAGACCTTATATACAAATGTACATGGTTTAAATTACAATGAACGATGCCCGCTGAGAAATACAACCAATAACTAAACCTTGTTATAATTCTAGGTAACAGCGGGTAACAGATTGTTCCACCACATCGTAGAATCAGACACAGTGGGTACCAAGATCCTGAAAGAGATGAACCGACAGAGCTTACCCGGCGAGGTTACATTCATGCCACTTAACAGACTGCAAGTCAGGGATATGGTGTATCCTAATGATAATGTAAGTTTTGACTATATTATTGTGCACAGGGTTCATATTAGCGGAGTCTCCTAATTGAGGTATTTTTTACTTAAAAGGAGGCTCCAATCATCAACTTGATATCTTGATTTGGTTAAGAAATAAACAATTTTTTTTTTAAGCTGTAAAATTAAGTACAGGTGTAATCTTAGAAGTCAACATCATTCTACATTCAATTCATTTTAATCCTTATTGTAGCTTTCCAGTTCCTTTACTTGAATTTATAATCTCAGTTTTTTTATCTCGTAACTTTCTACTTAGCCCAAAAGTTGATTTTTCAGTGTCAATTTGTAACGAAAAGTTCCCAAAATGATGACCCATTTCAATGGAATTTGAACTTTGTCAGTTATGACATTGAGAATTCGTTCCAAATCTTTACATGATCCCAGATTCTTATTCAAATATAGTTAATATATTATATCAAAACTCTCTTTCTAGGAATTAATTTAGATGTCCATTGAATAAGTACTTAAACCAAAACGAATACCATAAAGAAACACCTTATGAAAATTTTCTTCCCTATGAACATCCTTTCAGAACGCCATAGCCATGGTACAAAAGCTAAAGTACGACCCTAAATATGCGAAGGCGATGAAGTACATCTTCGGCAAGACGCTTATCTGCAGGAACTTGGAGTGTGCCACCGAGCTCGGCAAGCAGTTCCATCTGGATTGTGTCACTTTGGAAGGAGATCAGGTAATTTAGCGTGTTCTTTGCACTCAAGTCTTCAGTAAAAATAAAACAATGTAAATATCCCCATCAATTTTACGGAGTCTCGCTAGCTAATTGGAATTGACCCTATTTATGCTAGGATGCACGAACACACAGGGATCCATAAGAGAGCGTTTGGCATCCTATTTTAGATTATATTTTAGTTGTAGTTGTATTTTAGTTGAAATTATCAATTTATCAGCAAAAAACTGCCCGAGATTTGATGCACAATTTATGCTGGCCCTTACCACTCCTACGGTCAGCACCAACTGACCACTAAAACGCTCTAGCATTTTTGTAGCAAAGTTTTGGGTTGAAAATTACTCATACAACACCCACAGGGAATTATCATAATTCGCAAGCCAATTTCAACTCTATTTAAGTTGTCAAGTTGTGATTTATTTCTTTACAAGGCGTGAGCCCGATACCCTATCGTCAGTAATTACTAACTTAACCCTATTTAAGCCTTTTAGGGGCAGAATTTTCAAAAATCCTTCCTAAAGGTTCATTTTCGTTATATTTAAGGAACTCATGTGCGAAATGACCCAGCTCTCTGAGCTATTCGTTATCTGCCTGCACGACATCTCTTAACACTCACTTTATCCTACAGGTATCATCAAAAGGCTCCCTAACCGGCGGCTACTTCAACCAGTCCCGCTCCCGCCTGGAGATGCAGAAGACTCGCTCCGAGCTCATGGAACAGATCACCACGCTGGAGCTCGAGCTGAGCACGCTCAGGCAGGAGCTCAACAAGACTGAGACCAGCATCAACTCCATAGTGTCTGAGATGCAGCGGACTGAGACTAAGCAGGGGAAGGCTAAGTGAGTATAATCAAAGTAAAAAGCTGAAAGCAAAATGGCTATCAAAAGAACAGTTCGGAAGTACTATTTGAACTCAGACTAAATTGCTCACAAGCTAGTCATTAGTAGTCATAGTAGTTACTATAAGGTTTCTCGTTTTTTGGACTATTTGTATGTATTATAATATATATTAGTTAATTTCATTTTATTTGTAAGTATGTGTATTATTATGTACCTATTTATGTATATCGATTTATATTAACAAAATGGTATTTTTCTTATGTTTTTTTTTTTACTCTATCACAATGCTGTCCTATTTGACCCAAAGGTTGACTGGTAGAGAATGCCTTGTGGCGTTAAGGCCGCCTATGTACCACTTTTGTACATGAAGTTTAAATAAATAAAGTCTGTTCAATTTTTCGTTAAAAAATATGCTTTATGGTCTCCAAAATGCATCTTAATGTCGGCCGGCAAGTCTGTCGATTTCCATAGACACTTAAATTCTTTTCAAGGTACATAATGCGTAGAGTTTCTGAATTTGTGTAGTCATAAGTATACAAGCAGTATTCTCAATTAAATATGTTAAGTTCTATCTAAAAAATCGTGTAATATTGTTGCTGTTAAATCTTTTTGTTCGAATGTGCTTTATTCTTCATATTTAAACTTGATATTAATACAAACTTCTCTCCAGGGACATATTCGACAAAGTGAAGGCAGATATCCGTCTAATGAAAGAAGAACTGGCTTCGATCGAAAGATTCCGCGGCCCCAAAGAGCGTTCCCTAGCTCAGTGTCGCTCCAGTCTAGAGGCCATGCAGGCCACTAAGGAGGGACTTGAGTCTGAACTGCATCAGGTAACATCAATCTACATTATGATACACTGGCTGTGATTGGACTTTAAAATGTATTGAACAATGACTTCTATTTTATACATTAAAGGACAATCAAGATAAGAATAAAACATACTTTATCATACGAATGTAAGCAGACCCTTCACAAAGCCATCATCCAAACATTCTGGTGACTAAGGCATTTTTGCTGGGATACGACTTTTTTTTGGCGGAAATCATTTTATTATATACTGACTGTATTCAGAACCCGATAGCAACGCCGCAACGTCCGTGTGCCACCAATACGCGAAATATTGCCACGCCTCCGCCGCAACGCACCGTGTGCTTAGGCTGTCAGGGTTCTTTACACCCATTATTTGGTTGACTCAGAAGAATCTACTTATAAAAAATGTGCATCATTCTTGTATCCAAATTGAGAGGTTCGAAGTAAATAGTGGTAGTTATAGCTTGCGGTTCGACCTCACGGAGACGCGTTACTCTGTATTACTTCTTTAATCACTAATGCTCTCCAAACGGTGAAGGAAAACATCGTGAGGAAACCGCAAAGTATAAGGAGAACAATATCATTTTCACAATACCAATGAATATTTATCCAACAGGAGTTAATGGAGCAACTATCAACGGCCGACCAAGGCAAGGTGGACGAACTGAACGACGCGATCCGACGTCTGACGCAAGAGAACAAGGAAGCCTTCAGCGCTAGGATGAACTTGGAAGCCACTAAGAATAAGCTCGAGAATTTGCTTACTAATAACTTGATTAGGTGAGTATTCAGTTAAATGAGGTATACAGGGTGTAAACGGACTCTTCACGAAGCCGTCAACTAAGAATTCTGTACATCAAACTAAGTAACTTTACGCAAAATTGTTTGCTGGGTAACGATATTTTTTTTTTTGGTGAAAAATCACGTTTTACGGTAGGACTCAATGTAACGCACTCAGAACATTGTGCTGATGGATGAATTGAATAGTACGGGGGTCATGGAGATGTTTAAAGTAAAGCTATAACATTAAAAACTTGCATTAAAAAAAAAATGAAAAAGATGAAACTTTGACCTCCATAACTTAACGGTATCCCAGGCATGGTCCAGGACTAAAAAAATATCGCAATGACGGGGAGAACAAGTGCCTTTCGGCTTCGTGAAAGGTCTCTTTACATCCATTATGCTTCAAAATAAATAGAATAGCCTTTTATGTCAGGCATTAATGTGTTAATAGCCTATTGTTCTTCTTCTTCACCAATAAAAAAATGACAAGCACAAATTCCAAACATCTTTTTCGTCCAACAGACGTAAAGACGAATTAGTACAAGCGCTCCAAGAGATCTCAGTGGAGGATCGCAAGCGTCGCCTCGCGAACAGTAAGTCGGACCTAGCGGCCACTGAGAAACGTATCAAACAGATCAACAAGGAGCTGGAAGAGGTCGAGAGGAAGGTACAGGCCGCTGTGAAGAATGAGAAGGCGCTCAAATTGGAGCTTGATAAGTGGAGGAATAAGGTATGTTTTTGATAGATTTGTTATTATTGGTTTATTTGTTTACGATCTCCAACAAAGGAAGTACACAAACACACGAAATAAAAAATGGACGACCAAAGTATCACGTATGTGTAAGCTCTTTTTTTGTGATAGCCTGGATTGTCCCACTCCTGGGCAAAGGCCTCCTCCTATTCTGTCCACTTTTCTCGATGTTGCGCCTCTTCTCACCAATTGACGAGAAAGCCATCCAAGGCGTCCCGCCGTCTTCTCCTCGGTCTACCGCGACCACGTCTAACTGTCTCAAGGCTCCTGTTTTGTGATATACGGGCCCACAGCTTTGAATAAACTCTTAAAATTAAAAAAAAAACGATTGCCCATTTAACTTTTCAATAATCAAACAAAGTTATAATAAACGGTAAAAAAAAAACAATAATATGAAAGTGTACTTATATCTCTCTCTTATATCTCTTACTTTCTCACACCCTATTGTCTACAATTCTCCTTTAGCAGGTCTGTTGGTAAAAATTTCTTAAGAAATAAGCAGTACCTTTACTTTCCAGTTATTTTCCAGTGCTATTTATTGTTTCTACATAAAATACATAATAATATACATAAATAATTATCGAACAGGAAAAAGAAGCACAAGATAAAATGGAAGAAGACGCTAAAGGATTAGAAAAGATGGCGTCCAAAGAAGTGTTGCTACAGGAGAAAATACAAGAATCTCTGGACAAGATCGCCGCGTTGGGCACACTGCCCAATGCGCCTGAATTACACGCCAAATATCAGAAGATGTCATTGAAACAGGTAACGGCATTTATGTGATCAACTTATCACTTCCCACTTCTGGGACACCTCGTGCGTGTCCCGGGCGAGTTGGTGTATGTCATGTCTTCGAATTGTTACGACACTTCTCTCAGTGTTCAAGAGCGACATCACGCCTTCCCGAAGGAGTATAGGTTGTTATCTATACTTCTGTATAGATGCACAACCAATATACGCCACACACTTGCAACTACAAGTAATGAAGCAGTCAACATTTTTAAATTGTTACTACTTTTTCTTTAGCCTATATTGTTCCACTGCTGGACAAAAGCCTCCCCATAGCCTTCCACTCTTCTCTTCGTGCAATTTTCTCCGGCCAATCTCACACAAACGACTCTAAATCGTCACACCAGCGTTTTCTAGGCCTCCCTCGGCGTCGGCCACTGCGTGACGCCTCTGGCCTATCGGTCCTGATGCATTCTACAGCCATGGCTAGCATAATTACTATACAGACAATGTGTAAACAGACCCTTCACGAAACCGTCAACCAAGCATTCTGTACATCAAACTAAATAACTCTACGCAAAATGTATGGTAAAACTCATTGTAACGCACTCAAAACTTAGTGCTGATGGATGCTTTGAATAGTAAACGAGTCATGGAGTTAATTAAAGTAAAGTTAAAAAGTTGTAAAACCTTAATTAAAAAGTTGTAAATTTGAACCCCAATATCTCACTAACTAGACGGTTCCCAGGTATGGTCCAGAACAAAAAAATGATCGCAATGACGGGGAAAACGTGCCTTTTGGCTTCGTTAAGGGTATTTTTACACCCTTTATATTTAATTATTTGCAGCTTTTCAAAGAGCTTGAAAAGGCGAATCAGCATCTAAAGAAGTACAACCACGTGAACAAGAAAGCGTTGGATCAGTTCATCAGTTTCTCCGAGCAGAAGGAGAAGTTGTACAAGAGGAAGGAAGAACTGGATATTGGGTAAATATACGTTTTTTCCCCTTAAGCACGTTAAGCCGTTGGTCCCGGGTGTCATTTGTAGATCTTTGACAGTCGTTAGGTAGTCAATGACCCAAAAAGTCTGACCACCAGTCTTACCAAGGGGTATCGTATTACTCAGTACTAACTGGGTTGTGGAGGTCAGATAGGCAGTCGCTCCATTTAAAATATTCAGCTGCATCCGGTTAGACTGGAAGCCGACCCCAATATAGTTGGGAAAAGGCTAGGCAGATGATGATACGTTTTTTCACCTTCTGCTCAACAATTAGGATATTTGACTCTCCCAACCTAAGGTCGTAAGCTATTTCTACGTAATCTGCAGCGGCATGGCCTTCATGTCATTGCAACAGTTGATCGTATGCTTTTGCGCGTAACTGCGCAGTAGAATGTTTGTGCGGGCTGCAATATTTACGATATTATTTAATGTGTTTTGATAAAATTGCATGAGTTTCTATAAAAAAGTGTATAAAACTACACATAACTAAATATTTCCCGGTTATTTCATCATCATCATACCAGCCCGGAATCACCCACTGCTGGGTATAGGCCTCCCCTTTTTTCCACCACATTTCCATGTTCTGTGCGCCACTCATCCAGGTGTTTCCCGCGACTTTGACGATATCGTCGACCCTTTAGGACGGCCCTGGTTTCTTTGGCCTAACCTTAGCCACCACTCGGACAAAGCCTTGCTCCATCGGCCATCTCCGCGTCTAGCCAGATGTCCTGCCCAGGTCCACTTGACGCGCACCGCCCGGTCCCCGACGTCCTAAACTTTCGTCCGACGGCGGATTTCGGTGTTACGCACTCGATCTAAGAGGGTTATTTAAGACAAGGAATTGAATTGGTTCTTTTATTAGCTCGCCGTAGGTATGTTCTACGTGGATAAAGATGTCTTCGACTTGGGCAAGCTTGAAACCCTCGCTGCGATCAGGATTCTAACTCACGTATTAAAACAAAATTCGAGTGTATAATGAATGATTATCAAAGACCGCTTGCTGATTCCAGCTAATAACAACATCCATTTATTAGCTAAGCACGTGCTTAACAGAAAAATCATAAACAGAAATTAAAAAAACATATTTATCAACATTTATTTGATACTCACTCATACAAAACAATCTAGTACACCATCTAATTAGTTGGAAGTCTTATCTACAATTCACTGGCTCAAATTTTGAAATTTGTTTCAGAATTTTCGATACGTTTGATAATTTTACTGTAAATAAAATCAACAGCATCTGACGCGTAAACATAGTCTATATGAGTGAAATCTTCTAAATAGTATAACCCATTCACGTTGGCAAGACGTTGTTTTAGCGTTAAAACGTCTTTTGTGTCCGACAGCCAATCCTTTGAACTGTAGAATAACATTACAGGCACTGTCACTAAGCTTAAATCATAGTCAGGCGGCTCACTCTGTCCATACGTGATCATATTGTTTTCTTGACCAAAGTCGTACCGACAGAATCTCTGCGACTCCACCAACTGTCCGTAATGAACAAACTGCAACGTCGACGAACCACTAGGCCAGTGCCCTAATATAACAGACAAAAACGTTTTATTCACTTTGTTTTCATACCCCGATAACGAGAAAAAAATATTATCACATTTTCCTGGAAAAACACTACACACGAAAGATGATATTTTCTTAAATCCATCCATTCCTGTTGCATAAGTGTTAAAACTTGATAACATAAATCCAAGTAAATTGTGAGCGGGTGAAAACATTCTCACTATCGGACTTTTGACGTGGCCCATCCAGGCTATTGGCGCTAGCGAAAACATTGTTCTAATTTTGTTGTTATATTCAGGCTTCATCGAGCATAGAACGTATCCGATTGTAGTGCCTTGTGAATGTCCCACGTAGTACAGGCTCTGTTGTCCTGTCAGTGGGAGGATGTAGTCGATCATGGCGGGAAGGTCGTAGAGCGCGATCTCTTCCCACGTGTAATCCCAGTACTCTGTCATGGTGTAGCTCAGCGTGACGTGCGTGTGAGCGTGTTTGTTTCCTCGACAGTTGCCCATCCAAACATCATATCCTCTGTCCGCCAGCACGAACCCAAGAGCTATATTAGGCCCCATTAACAACCAACTGATTGAGCTTTCTAGAATACCATGCATTAGTAACACAACCGGCTTGTCTCCTCTTTTACGGCTTGGAATTCTATGAAGGTTTAAGATGTATCCGTCCTTCGTAGTCACCGTGTGTTCTTCTAGAGGATATTGATACTTTCGCGCCAGCTGTGTGATATTCAGACGAGCGTCTTCAGGAACGTGCGACTCATGCGTCATATCGACGACATTCTCCAAGAGGCTCCAAAAACTGCTATCGTCGAAGGCTGCAGATAAACTGCAGATCAATAGTAGTACGTATAGGTACATTTTATCAATTCTCTGGCGAGTGCGGCGCGTCTGTTCGTGAAACAATGCGACCTGCGATATATATACGCATCGCTCTAAACTCCTTGTTGTTGAACTTCACCCCATTGTTAATTGCTATTACACTTGACACAGTTTTTATTTAGATTTAGGGTTCGTGTCAGCTGCTTAATTAACTCAAGGTGTTCGCTCCACGCGTACTTTTCAAAATCTAGCGAGTATTTATACTATTCCTTTCCTTTTAATAGAAAATTAATTACTTTTTTAAGTTGTATGTTGTAATTAGAGAGATGATACAAGGGATTAGAAACGGCAATCCAAAGACATGAGAGTAATTCTCACACTCAAAGAAATTCGCGTTGAAAACTCCATGAAGTTCACTTTATTTTTAACGAGTTGTTTAGTTTTGTAACGGAGCGTGCTCCAAAGAATAAAAAGTGGTAAAGGTACGGCAAAACTAACGCGACGAACATGCGACACGATGCGTGGCGTGCAAATGTGTTCATTCAATTTCGTTATGATCGCGGCGATCACAGGAGGTGTCGGTGTGAATCAGAACCTACAAGTTCACGCCATCGCGGACGTATATTGAACGCGTTAATATAGCCGTACCCTTAAACGCAAGTACGTGCTTATCTGAACATTTCAATAGTATTGTATACTCAAATTTTTACACGTACTGCAAAAATAGGTAACAATCTCATTAGGACGGCGCCTTGCCTTGGTTCTTTTTCTTATAAAAGCTCAGATAACATTGTTTTGTCCGGTCATCCCATTGTATTTGTCAATAGCATGTCCCAATCATAGTTATGACATGTTTTGATTTATGAGATGTTTTATTGGGGTTATTATATGATTTATAGTAGTCTTCTTAACTCTAACAAAATTATTTAATGCCCCTTTACTCCCCATAAATATCATACCGGATGCAGCTGAATACCAGTATTTTACATAGTATATTTACTCCCATAAATATACTAACTCAATCAAATTTTGTACAGCATTATATTTTATATTTCTACTTTTTTATCCACAGAGGTGAGAAAATTCGCGAGCTCATCGAGACGCTAGAACACAGAAAGCTAGAGGCTATACAGTTTACTTTCAAACAAGTGTGCAAGAACTTCACTGAAGTATTCAAGAAACTGGTGCCGCAGGGTAGAGGGAGTCTCATCATGAGGGTCAACACTGATGATGGACAGGAACCCACTACCGAAGTAAGTCTGACATGCATACCTACTGTATTTGTTGAGCAAGACCGGCCAGAAGGATTCTTTACACATATGAACATGCCGATCGGGAAACTCGGTTCGGTATCCACCATCACTGATGGCGTGTTCAGGTTGGCTTGGCATAATTTTTCGAACGCATATCATAGTCGATATTGCCGCGCGGCAGTGCCGAACTGAATATGTGTGTAGCACCCCTAATTATTTAATAAACCCTACCTCGTATATCACCAAATGATCGTCTACTACCACAAAGTTTCTGCCGCCAAATTTTAGTTTAATGGTGTGTAGCGTGTATTTAGAGGAGCTCGTGGCTAAATAATAACAGCCGCTCGGGTCGATCTTTAGGTTAAGCCGTGCTTGCATAGGTTGGTCTGTGGATGGGTGACCACCCATTACATACCGAGTTTCCTCCGTGCCTCGGAAAGCACGTTAAGCCGTTGGTCCCGGGTGTCATTTTTAGATCTTTGACAGTCGTTAGGTAGGCAGTGGCCCAAAAAGTCTGACAACCAGTCTTACCAAGGGGTATCGTATTACCCAGTACTAACTGGGTTGTGGACGTCAGATAGGCAGTCGCTCCATGTAAAATACTGCTATTTAGCTGCATCCGGTTAGACTGCAAGTTATCCCAATTGGGAAAATGATGAATGGTTAGGCAGATGATGAGCGTGTATGTAAGTACATGCGACATTTCATCTTTGACTCTCTGTGGACAACTGGAGATATTTTGCAATAGCCGAGTATGGCGCAAAATACCTTGTAAGAGGGCGAGTATTACTAAAAGTTTGTCTTAGCGATTAGATTTTATTGAACTTGCTCCTGTTAAGAAACCAAGAATTCACTATGAAAAATTTATACCTCGTAAAATTTTAGATCGTTACGAAACCGATAAAAATTCTTTCCTACGTTCCTACATATATACATATTATTATGTATCATGTATTCGCATTATAACAACAAACCTATTATTTGTCGAACGCAAATGAATAAACATAAACATAACGATTGTTTTACACAACGAAGATGTGAAGTATTAAATGTTCAATTACGTTACATATTTGTGTTATGATTGTTATGAATTATACACATAACACACATAACATCACGCCTGTAATCCCCGAAGGGTTAGGTGCTGGTGTATCTGATAGTACACCTACATTTCGCTAGTTATGTTTAAGTCCCATGTCCAAAACTGACCCGAAGCATTCTCTACACTTATTTGATGTTTATTCGGCCTGTGCTGATGGCAATAGGGCACTGCTCTGAGAGATTTCTGACGGAAAAACCCTTGTTATGAATTTAGATGTCTCATGTTCTTTACAGAAACAGTATTCCTTCAGTTGAATACTGTAGCTACTAGTATAAGCTACAGTTATTGTTAGAGCTGTGATGTTTTCAGTTTTTTCGTAAAATAAGCGATAAAGGTGTAAATAATAAAAATATTAGAATGTATTCTAAGGTGTAAGGGGACGTAAACACTACAGGGGGGGCGGGGGGTTCTTTGCTTTGCTTATTTTTGATGACATGGGGTATTGGGGGGGTCTGGATGGTGATTACGTCAGCAGTATTTATTTTTCTCCTTTTTCGAATTTTCTACAAAATGTTGTCGATTTCGGTTTGAACACATATGGCAACCCTACTTCAAAGCCTATTTGTTATAATTTATTTCTAGACTTATAACTCGGGTCGGCGCAGCATGTCTTCTTCTTCTATTACTCTAAACAAAAAATTAAAATTCCACCCAATCAAGCAATATTATAAAAATAATTTGTAAAATGATACATACAAAACAACTAATATACGCGTCTTATTTCGGGCGAAAATTATTCTAGAGGAAAATACGACCGGGTAAAAGTTGCCTATCCAACCTTGGTCATAAATTTTTAATTTTATTCAAGGTATAACACACATAAACAGTGCAAATACTTTTGCATTTAGAATTTTTTTTTGTTTAGGCTGTTCTGTCCCAGTGCTGGGCAAAGGCCTCCCCTATTCCTTTCCAACTCTCTCGGTGTTTTGTCTTGTCTGGCCAATCAATCGGAAACGAGTCTATAGTATGGATTAATTGTACAATCAGGTAATTGGTAAAAACAAACCGTACAAAAGATATCTACCTAAATTTGTGTCTACTGTAATCGGTTTGATACGCTGCCCCACACCAGGAATTTCTCCTGTATCGTGGGTGCGTTTACAAACATTTAAACTTACATACACAAACAGCCAGACCCGCAACAAGTACCTGTTGGTACAAATA
Source organism: Noctua pronuba (assembly GCA_905220335.1). NCBI lineage: Eukaryota > Metazoa > Arthropoda > Insecta > Lepidoptera > Noctuidae > Noctua > Noctua pronuba. Next base: position 13,181,597 of record LR999902.1, read on the forward strand.
TTTGTTCCGTAAGAGGAATCGAACCCGCAACACGCAGCGCAGCAGCCAATCGCTCAGCCACTGCGACAAAAGTGTCGTCACAACTAAACGTTTTACGTGTCTAAATATAAATACATTTTTATTTCCAGCGTGCAAAAGCAGACCCTTTCACGGGCGTCGGTATTAAAGTATCGTTTACTGGCGGCGAGGGCGACATGAGAGAGATGAACCAGCTGTCTGGAGGACAGAAGTCGCTCGTCGCTCTGGCGCTGATCTTCGCCATACAGAAGTGCGACCCCGCTCCCTTCTACTTGTTTGATGAAATCGATCAGGTGAGTTGCACTTACTCTTTAATTTGAGGATGTACAGTCGCTAGCACATCAAGTTACCACAAACTTTCAAATTTCTCCAAATGATTTTAAACCATAAAATGTTAATGGTTAAGTTCAAAATCGAATAAGAAAATTTGACAGTTGGTAGTAACTTGATGCGCTGGCGACTGTAGTAAAACAGGTACCTGTTTATGATAAAATAATTAAAAGCTAATAAGTTGTGAAGACATTTCAGAAATGGTTAAATACTCCCATAATTTAGTTATGGTATTACTTTGTTAATCTACATAATAGAATGCCTTGTTGGTTTAGTAAACAATATCAGTACCTGGTTGTTATTTACAAAAATAAGCCAAATAATCATTCCCAGGGTTACAATTGAGTATCAATTTCACACAGCTCATACTATCATCAACAGGCTATGATTAACAATAATATTTATTTAAATAAATATTCAATATAACAATATGATTCCCACAGGCCCTAGACGCACAGCATCGTAAAGCGATCGCGAACATGATCCATGAGTTGTCAACGTCAGCTCAGTTCATCACCACGACGTTCAGACCAGAGCTACTGGAGCACGCTCACAAATTCTACGGCGTCAAGTTCAGGAACAAAGTATCCCACGTCGAATGCGTCACTCAAGAAGAAGCCAGAGATTTCGTCGAAGATAGCGCCACTCATGCTTAGAGGACTAAGTCCAAGAGATATTGCTGGAAGTAGACTGGGGGAAGATACATTAGTGAATTACTGTTGGTGTGCATGTGTCAGAGTTTATTATGGTACCATATGTGACATTGATGCCATATGATATCATGTCCTGATTCCTGCACACGGGAATTGATGGACGCAAGTGATAGCCAGGTTCATAGCTCAGTACTGGGCCGACTCGGTATACATTGTCATCGACACTTTAAAAGTAGATGTGACATTTTGATGATCACATTCCACAATGAAATGGTACACCTGAAGCCGGTTTTACAAACGCAGGCATTTTAAAGTTTTGATTAAGTAAAGATTTACCTACCGTGCCTAATGTTTCACCTGCACTCCGCCTCAGAAAATGTTGTATTTGCTAAGATAGATTAATATAAACGGATGTTAGGTGATACCCCATTTTTATGACATGTTTTATAATCACTGGTCTGTTCCTACGCTACCGACAAGAGTGAAATATGGCCTTATAAAACAGTAAGTTGTTTCATTTGATTAAAATGCAATTTTGTAGATTAAGTAAAAAAAACACGTGCTCCATCGGAATAAGATGTAAGGAATTTAATTGATTAATTTTGTATTTACTTTACATTCCTACAACACGATTCTGTTCATCAGTGGAATGATAGTAACTTAGTAAAAACACTATTTTGTATGGTACTGACATGTCAGGAACGCGTTCTCTCGGCGGAAGCACGTTAGCTTTTTCAGATATTTGACCTTTGATTTTGCAACAATGTCAAATCTCATGGATCCTTTATTCTGCGATATGGTCTGTTGTTACAGATAAAATATTTCTGCAAGGAGCGTAATTTATTGTTATATCCAGATTATTTTTTGATTATTTTCTTAATTACTTAATTGATTTGTAAGGATAAGTTTGATTTATTATTTTAAACACATTGTTCTATTTTGCTAAAAACTGACATAACTTCATTTAATTTTAGGCTTTCGCTTGCTTGTCTGATAAAACAGGAAAGAGACTGAAACAAACCCATATTTTAGGCAGAGAACATGGTTGACTAAAAACAAGATAATAAAATTTAAAGCATAGATGTCCTTTTCTCGTTATATCTGTTTATTTGAATGAATGCACCTTATTTTTACTTCGACATTAGGTTCAAGCAAATTAATATTTAAGTATTTTTTTAGCATCGCTATAAACTGTTTCATGTTAATGTTTTACGATGTGTTGAGTGATTTGAAGAATATTCTATAGTAAGTATATAACTAGTTTAAAGAACATGACTAGTGTAAAATATTATTTGATTAAATTAATCTTTTTTGACATACAATTCTAATGGTGTTTTTTTTTATTCCTACATTGCTACCTCTTGACTCACATCATCCTTGTATAAGTGAAACTATGTAGGTTTATTTAATGTAGAGCGGGGACTTAATATGTTATTATATTAAACCATCTTCCTTGTTTATCTGAATTTATTTAAAGGCGCTCCCTCATCGGAGCAATCGCCTGCAATGTAACAATTCCAGATTCGATTTTGAGCATTACGTTATGTCAACGTTTATTTAATTTCAGGCAACTTTGGCTCATAGATATAAAACACAATAGATGCTCTCGGTTTGCGAGCATTCGCCTGTAATACCTATAACATGCCAAGATTCGATTTTTTACAAAAGTAAGTGATTGTTACAAATTGAGGACTGTAATGCTCGGTCCTCCTCACTCATTGATATAATGCTCGAATCTGAATTGTTGATCACAGACAAGCTGAGTGCACTAGCTATGCCTATACTGGGCACCCCGTGGCGGTGCTCGTAGTTAATGATACTATCCATAACCCGCCAGCCGCGTTCCCTTATGGGGGAAGCAGCGAACGGTCGAGCAGTAGTAGCCCACACGACAAACTGTCGGGCAGTAGCTCACACAACGACCTATCGGGCAGTAGCCCACACGAGGAACTGTCTGGCACTAAACCACACGACGATTTGTCGGGCAATAGCCCGCACAAAGAACTGTCGGACAGTAGCCCACACGACGTATTGTCGGGCAATAGCCCGCACAACGAACTGTCGGGCATTAGCCCACACAACGACCCTTCGGGTAGTAGCCCACACGACGATCTGTCGGGCAGTAGCCCACCAGACAACACCCATCTGCTCGGACGATCCTCCCTTTTGTATAGGGGATGAAGAACTGCACCCCGTTCCTCATACCCCTGGAACAGCATGTGAAGTCCGCCACGTACTTATGAATAAATAAGTAGGTATGTAATTTCTATATTTTCGCTATAGGTTTTAGACAACTGAAAATAAAAAGCAGTCTTCAGTAATTAATTTTTTTATTTCAAAACTTTACACCATCGATTATGCGTATTGTCTTCGAAAATAAACTATTGCTTCATGCTTTACACTAAATATGTTTGTTAATTGAGTAATGCTTCTATAATTTGGTATAAACGAGTTGCACAGCAGTAGTAAATTCATATTTTATTTGAATACAACAAACAGATCGTCAGTAAATTTGAAATAAAATTTTATAATAATTGAAGTGAACAATAATTTGTTTCAGCTACATAATTGATATGTATCATAGATTAAGATGTATTGCAAACTACTTTAATCTACTGAAATATACGCCTCATGAAAAATTAAGTACATTTGTAAACGGAGTAGTCATTATAATTAATTAAATCTTAACATTATTTGGCGACATCTCTCGATCTCATAACGCCGAAAGTCGTACATAGCCTGTATATTATATAATATCGTATATTTACGGGAACCACAATGGCTTAAAGATCAAGTTTTAGTGAATCCTTTCTAGAAGACTATAGTCTTATAATAAGAATAAAGGAATCACTCCAGAGTTTCGAAAGTTAACGCTTGAAGCGTATACATTTTAACGAGTTATTTTGTTGTCCATTGAAGACAGCCGTAATTTTATAATTAAGATTATACTCGTACATGACAATGTTAGTCGATAAGGGGATACGAAGCCGACAAAGTGTTCAATTCATTTTTGACATATTTTTCGTGATGGTTTCTAGATGAACGGGCCCAGCTAGACCAAGCTGAAAGGGCATACCAATCTAGCATAGCAGCGCGACATGCTATCATAACCGAGCTAAGGTTGGTTGATTGTAGCTATAGTTCACACAGGTGCAATCAGTAGATTGAGTGGGATACCACGCATGTGCGGTTCTCTAGTTATTTATACTTCATTGTAACTTTTCGACTAAGTATCCCGTTCTGTTTATTATTGGTACATACCCATTCTTATAAGAAATACATTTCTTAGAGTAATTGTAAATCTAAAAAGATATAAAAATCTACTTTGTCATACACACGAAGAATTCATAATACTCGTCTCTCGAACTAAGAAGGCACAGTCACACACAAATTGTCATTAATTTTATTAATACTCGATGTCTTATATTTATTTTTTCATATAATTATTTACATTCTGCATACTTCAGTGGTAACTTAATTTTCCTTACGGCAGTCTGGCTGAGTGATCAGGCCGTATCATACAATCGGACCGTGACTGACTGCCTAATACTTTCAAAAGCGTGTTGTCTTTACTTTGATCCTAAGTTTAATTACAATCCTTCAAAACACAAACAACATCATACGTAAAATTGATCAGTAAAACCGCTTATCTAGCTATGTTACCTCGAATCAAAATCTCAAGACAAAACTCGATAACACACATTCAGGGAAACACGTTAAACTTTAAACAAGAAGGAAGATATTTTTGACATAAGACTTAACAAACTACACAATGCGCTATAACCGTCTGAGAGGAACCGCGTACGGAGAGTTCCAGTCTCTCTCGAAGACTTCCTGTAGATCTTTCCGGATGTCTCTGGTGTAGTTCTGGAAGCTTCCGTCGTCGCTCTGGTCTTGGAACACGAAGGCGACGCCGGCGGTAGTGGTGAAGTAGTCGCCGGACCAGTTGGACGTGCCGATGTACGCCGTGCGGTCCGTTACCATGTACTTGTTGTGGTTCACTCGCGCGTACGGAATCTTGTCTTGTTCTGGCGTTGCGGGGACTACGAAGCGTTTCTGTAATCAAAGTCTACATTCAAACATCTCGCTTATATTTGTTTTAATATTTTGTTATCGAACGTAGCTCAAGCAAATAACGTTCGTACCATGGGTGTACTATAGGTAAATTTTGCCAGTTATGCTAAAGTCTTATGTGATAGTGGGACGCACTTATAACACTGAACAAATCGAGCCCAGAGAGACTTATAATATTTTCATAATTTTACGAATGTATTCCTATCGATGGATATATAAACACACACTCTCATCTGCCTAGCCTTTTCCCAACTATGTTAGGGTCGGCTTCCAGGCTAACCGGATACACACACACACATACACATAAAACATACATACATTCTTAAAATTGGATTGGATTGGATGTATATATCAATCTAAATAAAATGCTATTGGACAATTGTATTTTCGATTCAGATATCGATTGGATTTACGGGACGTTTTCACCGCGGCCTCGCGCGCGACCTAGGGCCTCAGGTCAAAATTGTCTGTCACCAAAATATTACTAGAAATCATTTACACATCAACAGAAGAGATACTAACCACCTGTAAGTCGACCTTCGGGTAAGCCTGTGACAAGTCAGTGAGTGACCTCAAGAAGTAGTCTTCGGACGGCGATGAGTGCTTCCACCAGCTGATGAGCAGCTTCACCTTCACTTTGTTCTCGAGCGCCGCCTTGCGGATCGCGTCGTCTATATTAGGCCAGAACCTGGGTTGGAAAGGAAGTTGATCAGATATTTATTTAGGGACTTTTCTTGCGAACTTACGTCTCTCTTACTATTGCATACAAAAATATTAATTACTAGCTTTTGCCCGCGGCTTCGCTCCCGTTAAGTAGGAATTTGACAATCAATTCGGATTGTACTCTGCTTGTAATAATATAACATTATCATAAGAACGTTATTGTTGTTTTCCTCGGGAACAGTACTTTTTTTCGGGATGAAGGGTATCCTATGACCCTTTCTGTACACCTGACAACGTAGGTATACGCAAAATTTCAGGATGACCTGTTCAGTGGTTTAGGCGTGAAAAGGTAACAAACAAACAAACTTACTTTCGCATTTATAATATTAGTAAGGATTCATCTGGACGTCCTCCGGAGAGTTGAGTGAGAGTGGGGTAAGACGGGGAATAGATTGAGTGAACGATGGTATTACTATAACTAGAAAGATAATATCCATCTAGGAGAACACTAGTAAAATGCGATAAGAAATAAGAGGAGGATGATGATGATGATCCTCCAGGGCAGTACTATGGTCCACAGCGACAAACTTGACAGATGAACTTCAACCAGAAAAATAAACAATCTTGGTAGGTAGGCACTTACGACATTTTATGCGTAAAGGTACACATGGGCTCGTACTCCATGACGGAGATATACACGAACTGCTCAGCTGACTCGATGATAGACACGATGGCGCTGCCGTCGTCTGTGCGGCCGACAGGGCTGAACGGCGGCGGTGAACTCTGCAGGCAAGAAATGATTTATGTTAAGAAGTCGAAGTCTTGGAAGTCTAAAATTACAACAGACAGTCGCCAAAAAAACAATTTACCTCTTTCTGGACTGTAGGTAACTCTAGAAAAATCCCCCGTCAATAAATTTTATGTCCAGACTGTAACACTACAGACCGACCGCTTTAATGAGTCCTCGCGAAGGTATATAGGTTCAATTAGTATCGTAATACCTACGTGGATTATGGTTATTTTAAAGCAAATAACCTGTGGGATATTGTAAAGACTTTTTTTTTTTTTTACTGATGGGAAATCATCAAATGACTTCTCCCGCTCTGGGCGGAGTGGGAGGGAGTGTCAGACTCTTACTGACTAAAACCCATCCATGTTCCTTCATTGCCCTTTGTGTTCCAGGGCCACGGTATCTCTTTCGAACAGTCCCGCAGCCCCGGCAGGCATCGGCCCTTGCGGGCCCCTTCCTGGTTGCTGACATCTCTTTGAGGCGCGCGTGGAACACGAACGCGCCGTCGACACGGCCTGTCGTCATAAGACGGACGGACGGTGAGCTAACCCATTACTCACCGTCCACAGGCCCGCGCCTACGGTGGCCGGGAGCCACCACGTGGCCCCCGACGCCCGGTGCGTCGCCCGCGGCGGCTGGGACGTGAGATTCTCTCCCTCTCACGTCCCGCCACCTCCTTCGCTAGCATGACTGCTTCGCAGAAGGAGGTGACGGCTTCCCATTCCCTCTCGCTCCGGACCATGGCCTGAACCAGGGCCGGGCGCGAGAGGTCGCCGCCGCCTATCGCCGTTACGAGGACACGGCGGAGCTCCGCCCAAGCGGGGCAGACCTCCACGGTGTGCGCCACCGTGTCCTCCGGACGATCCTCGCAATGATAGCACCCGGGCGTTTCCTCCCGCCCGATTCGGTGCAGGAACCTCCCGAAACAACCGTGTCCGGTGAGGACCTGCGTCAGGCGGAAGGTGAGGGCGCCGTGGCGCCTCTCTAGCCACTCCTCAAAGAGGGGACTTATCGCCACTATTGTGGCGTGCCCTGCACTGGGAAGACTTTGTGGACGCTTAATGGGCAAGGCGGAGGACTCATTAAAGCGGTCGGTCTATAGTTTTCGATTTTTCTATTGTTACTCCTATCATGTTTTAGGGAAACAGAACTGCCTATCTAACACCAACATGATATTTACCCCTTAAAATACCGGTACTCAATATCGATCCACTATACAGTGCCAAACAACACAGGGCGACACGCCTACCGTGATAAACATCGATCATTGGCAGCCCTATTATACACACGCGCTGTTAAGCTATCATACTAATTATACAGCACGCATTCCGATGCTGGTGGACTTATTATAGGTGGGTGTTATGTTCCGTTTACTGCCATAGGTAATTAATTCACTACAGAAATACACTACACTAGTAGTTTCCAACACCACTTCCGTACTCTTATAACTTTATTTCAGCAGAACATTATTGATTGTCAATGATGTTTGAAGCACATGCTGGTGTTAATTCTGAAAGGGTCATGGTGAGTTTTATCATTTGACGAAGAAATGTGGGATGAGAATATTTAGATCAACCGTTCATAGCTATCATCAATGAGTCCTCTCTAATATTCCTGGCCCTGCAGTCTCGACATTAGATAACGACAAAAATCGGTCGCTAAGTGTAATCGATGTCAAATTTCTTTAATACATTTTCAACCTTATGCTTTGGAAATAAAGTCGAAAATCTATTAAAGGAATTTGACAACGATACGACTTAGCGACCGATTTTTGTAGCTATCTAATGTCGAGACTGCAGGGCCTGGTTTGGTACACATGTGTATCTACCATAAGTCTACTACACCGAACTGTTTAGAACGCTATACCTACTAATAATTTGCGGTCGAAATTATCTTTTATTAAATTATCAATTATATTTTATCATTAGTGTTTCAAAGTAAAATAAACAAGGTTTTATTATGCACTAGCACTTTTATTTGCAGCCTTATCGCTTAAAATGAACATAACATTTTGTCCAAATATTTCAAATACCTTATTACAATTGATGGTACCTGTCATCTTTCGATTTAATTTACACAACGACGTTCATACGTCTTCGTCTACTGAAATACCATTTCCAGTGCGCGCGGGACGAGGGGTTGAACAAAACGAACGCCGCTTGTGGTATCATTCTGTTCCAGAAAAACACGTCCATCACATCATCATGAAGAAACAACATCAAGAAGAGCCACAGCATCGTACCAGCGTCACATAATAAAGCTGCCCCCACCAACGCCACCACGTGACCAAACTTTCTTTGAGACATACTTTTCTTGCAACACGACATTACAGATGTAACAACACTTATAAACAAAGCAATCTTAAGTATTAGGATTAAGAATAAGGGATATAATTCTAATAATACCATTTCTCTTTGTTCTAAACGGTAGACTTTTTCGATAACCGTTATTTGAATGTGAATGGCGAATGTGAATCCATAGACGAACAAAGTGATCAGAAGCTTCTCATTGCTCAGCTTTACGTTGTGAAGCAGCACTAGCTTAAAATACGCGAGGAGTGAAGACGCTAAGGACCAACTCATGGCTGCTAAAAACATAATACCACTGGTAACCGTTATCAAAACACTGTTCTCTTCGTAAAACGAGAAAGCTAAACCCATCAAATGCAGTGCTGCCATCGTGATGTGCTGCACACTGACGTAGTTGTGAACAGTCCGCCAACGTGGTAAAATACACCATGTTGTCCACAGTGCTATTACACACACAATTGACATGGTGAATCCCACTAGATGTAATATTGCATCTGCTAACGAAAAATGTTCGTCGTACATTTTAATTGTATGATGAATAATGCTCTACACGTTGTTCTGGTATGCGCCCAGTATGATGTGCTGATTATAATTAGTTAGAGGTACTACATAATTATTATATATTTACTATTCATTATATCTGTGTACCTATACATTAATGAAGATAAAATAAAATAATATGATAAGCTTTAAAAATAGTTAATTGAATACCGTTTGATAACAATGCTAATGAAGTTATTAAATAAATATTTTTGAATTAGACAGAAGAATTTTGCCTATTCAAGGAACTGACCACGTAACAGGTTGATCCCTTAACGTATTCGGTTCGTGGATCTACATATAGACACAATAGTAGCGATTGATACAAATAAAACTATTACTAAATACCTCAGTAAAAATTATATTTTAACTGCACTTTCCGACCTATTATGAGCAGCCATATTCATTACACTTGCTGACTTCAGACTTGCCAACTTCAAGGCCCTTCTCCAGAAATCACCGCAATCAAGACGTTTGCTTCTAGCGAGTAGGTAGCAACGACGGTATCATTCTAGTCCTTAGTGTTGACTACACAACCATGTTCATTCTTCTTCGTCTATTGAAGTACCATTTCCAGTGGGCGCGGGAGGATGCGTTGAACAGCAAGAATAATGTTTGAGGTATCAAACGAAGCCAATACCATAAATCCATAAACATGTTGTCAAAAAAGGGGGAGAGAGTTGAAATTATTCAGAGCACGGTGCCTATGTCACATATTAAAGCTACTCCTACTAAAGACACCACATGTCCAGCCGTTCTCGTCGAAATTGCCGTCTTACAGCACGACATTACTGATATAATTATTCTTATGAACAAAACTATCATAAGCGTTATTATTATTAAAACAACAAATAATACAAATTTCTCTCGCTTTAAGTAGTCAACATTGTATATATTTTTTGTCACAAGGGTTGTTATTTCTATGCTAAAAGTTAATCCGTACACGAAAATTGTCACTTTTAATTTGTCTTGACTTAATTTGATATTATGAAGGAGCACCAATTTGAAGTACGCAAGAAGTGATGATGAGAATGACCAAATTATGGATACCAGTAACAAAATGTCAGATATTATCAATGTGAATGTAAACGTATCATATTCTGTTCGGAGAAGAAAAGGGCTATACATCTGTAGAGCCCCCGTCGTAATCTGGTTAATACTGATGTAATTTTGAAGAGTTCGCCACCGTGGCAGTATACACCATGTAGTCCACAACACTATGACACACAATATAGCAAGCGGAGGTAGTATTAGTAAAAGATCCATGACTATTCTGTCAAAACTCAAAAAGCACTAACCATAATGAGTGATTATTTTAATTAATAAGTTGTTGTAATCAAATGAACATTCAGTAGGTAGGTATTAAAAGTTTTAAATACTATTAAATCTATACACAGGATGAGGTTTAGAGAGTGCATGATGACATTTTCATTAAAAGTATTAGGCTTATTTCGGAAGACGATACTTTTGAGTAGCGTCGTGGACGATGGACGACATAGGGTCCATCGTCCACGGCACTTTCCAATTTATTTATTTTAATCAGACTTTGGTTTTAGGGCTTTTTTTTTGGCAGTGGGCAGGGCACATTGCTCACAGAACAGATGGCCGATGGGGCCGAAAAGTTCTGGAGTGGCGACCGCAAACCGGAAGACGTTGCGTTGGAAGGCCTCCCACTAGGTGGACCGATAACCTGATGAAGGTTGCGGGGATTCGCTAGATGCGCACGGCACGAGGACGTTTTTCGGCTGAAATGATGATGATGATGATGAATCAGACTTTTCTGTAAAAAGTTAAGTGTGGTCAACTGTTCATACATAAATAAATAAATAAAAAATATACGTGGGTCTCTTTTGTCGGTTTAAAAAAAATCTAGCTGAAGTCGTTTTTAGAATTAACAAGAAGATAGTAAGTATATAATTATAGTAGTTTTTAGTTTTATTACGAGTAAAAATCACGTACCTACCCCTCTATAATAATGGCTATGGTTATCTTTACTTTTTAATTAAAACAATCATTCATTAACAGTCTATAATAAACAGACGATAATTAGGTTTCAAAAACACAAATGTAATTAACGGCAGACTGAGTGCGGTACGCTAAAAATGTTGAACTATAAACGACTCAATGAAATATACATTAACAATGAAAAAGAAGTAATTCTTATAATTGGAGCTTCATTCTCTGCACTATGCTGCGTGGTTCTGTGGCTGACATGGTGGTTGTTGTCCCATTGGAGAACTCTTCACAACTACATGGCCGTGAACCAAACTATGTCAGGAGCCTTGCATTTGATCAGTTTACTTCTCATTAAGTTAAGTAAAAAAAAATATCGATACCTTTTCGAGTTCGCAACCGACTACTTTTTTATGGCGACTTTGGCTTGGTCTCTGTCGTCTTCACTACTGGCCTACATTAAACTAGTGTTGGTGCATAAACTGAAATTAAATGGTGAGAAATTGCAAGTTACTGTTTTCGTGTACGGCTTAACTCTAGTGAACCAAATGATAACTATATTTGTAAACAAGATGTTTTATAGCAATGTTGATGGACGAGAGTTAACGGTTTTACAATTCTATCCACTAGTTATTATAATAACGCTTATTTTAGTGTTGTTTACTAGCGTAGTTGTGTCTGTGTTGTCGTGCTTCAAAAAAAGAATGTCCAAGAGAAACGTGAGACATGTATTGTCTTTGATTGGAGTTGCCATCTTATGTGATACTGGAACTGTGTTATTTTTGTTACTATACCTAATTCCTAAGGCTGCAAAAGGTCATTACAGAAGCATTTCATATATTATATTTCATTTGAAGTATAATAAAATAGAAACAGCAAAAGTATGGTTTACTTTGAGACTGATCCCGCAATCACTATTTGTAATTCTAAATGCATCATCAAGAAGTAAATGGAGATCATATTTTAGGCGGCAGGAACGTATTAGGGCTGTTGTCTAAGGTTTTTTTCAATAAACAGAAAAAAAACAATAATAGAAGAAAAGAGGGCAGAGGCTTTTACTAGAACATCGTCTCGGTGATTTTTTCTGACGGATTATATTTGGTGTGATGTGGTGCTGGTAGAAAATTTTGGCAATACCAAATTATGGGGTCTATGTTGCACCGATTTATCGCGGTAGGGACAAATTGCTAGAAAGACAGCCCACAGATTGATCCCTGGAAATGTCACAACCCCCAGAATTGAGGGAAACGACGAAAAGAGGAACAGGATATTGTCTAAGCAGTAACACTAAGGCGCGAATTACACAGAAACGGCGTAAGGCGTAAGTTGCGGCGCAGGCGTGGAATTTATAAGGAATCGAAAGAACGGCGTGCCTGCGCCGCGCCGCTTGAGTGTAATTTACGACACGTCGCCTACGTACATTTTGTATGAAAATGTTTTGAAGCTGCATCATGCCTGCGCCGCGCCTTCACCTTTCGCCGTTTCAGTGTAATTCGCGCCTTACATGGCGATTGATTAAAAAAAAGAGTTGTAAAGTTTTTCAATCTTGCCAATAGTAAGTCTTCAGTCACGTAGGTAGATAAATCAAGCGTTAGATTCTATTAATATTTATTATAACTGTTTGCATTAAGTATGTCCTAACATCAACTAACAATAAGCCTGTTTGTTGTTCATACTTAAGTATGTTTGTAAACTGATTTGTGTTGTAAATGCATACCTACTTATTTTAAATAAATATGTTGTAACACATTATGTACCTACCTTATAACAATACCTACTAAGTCATACAATATTTTTTTATATCTAAGAATTTCATGTTATATTTGTGGTTTAAACTAAAATATAATATTACGATGGTGTAAGTCTAATCAATGAATATTATAACTATTTATAGTAACTGAATTTTAATCTACTCAAACAAGAAACTATGCCATCCCGATCTGCGCCTGTTGGGTGTAGCTGACACAATGACGGAACGTTTGGCGCAGTGGGTGAGCGATTGGCTCCTGCACTGCGTGTCACGTGTTCGATCCCAGCACTGAACAAATATTTGTATGACCTACAGGTAGTTGTTACGGGTCTAGCTGTTTGTGTATGTGAGTTTAAATGTTTTTAACGCACCCACGATACATGCAGGAGAAATTCCTAGGGTGAGGCAACGTTGAAAAAAAAATAAGTCACAAAATAAAGCGGTAAGAGATAAACTTTGTATAGTGATAAAGCTAATAGTAGCTCAGCACATTAATTGAGTCGCAATTAGAATCTGTGCGCACACCGGGTGAGGATAAAATTATCTGGGTTACTAAAAAGTTCAACTATAATTGCTGTTTTTTTTTTCGGATGGGAAATCGTCAGATGACCCCTCCTGCTCTGGGCGGAGTGGAAGGGAGTGTCAGACTCGTACTGACTAAAACCCATCCATGTTCCTCTTTGCCCTTTGAGTTCCAGGGCCGCGGTATCTCTTTCGAACAGTCCCGTAGCCCCGGCATAATTAATTGCTGTTTGCGTATGTTTCTATGCAAATAACTGTCTTCGATTTAACAAGTGTGTAGACAACCACTACTCTAAGGCCCCGACTCTACTAAAGCGGAGACAATACGAGACGAGCGGAGATTTGATGTAAATCACCAATAGTATTTCGTTATACAACAATACAATTCTCGGTTTACAATTCTCGTCTCCTCGCGTGGCTTTAGTGAAAACGGTCGAGCAAAAGAGCAACAGCGCACAGTGAGTAGCCTGTACACACACATCTCTGCTCCGGTCTAGCACGTACGCATCTCCGCACAGCTTAGGTGATACACTCTAGATCCTAAGCATCTCCTCTCCCCTCCGCTTCGCACATCTCCGCACGTCTGCGGTTTTGTACAGTACGGGCCTTACTTGATGAACTTTTGTAAATAGAAAGGTAGATCTAGATATATTCAACTGTTGATGATAGTGCCACGCTTAGATAATACCAAGAGGTAACAGCGACGTTAAATCTCAAACGCTAGGTCACGTAAACATCCATTAAACAAGTCCTACAGTCTAATTCAACCTGCCTAGGGACCTCAGCATCTACCTATTATAATGTACCTAGGTACAAAGAAAAGTTCCGCTTTCCACCGACACCCCTGACGCTGAGTCAGCTCGTCCAAGGTTACCGGATGGCAGCCATAGTTCAATGGAGGTGACTTTCAACTTGGGGCTTTCATTATCAAGTATTACGCTACACGTAGGTACCTAATTAATGTCGGACAAAATTGGCTGACGTACAAACAAAATTTCGCAAGCCCTCGTAACATAATTACACTTGCGTGCAAGAAGAGCCAAGCCAGGTAAGGTATACTTGTTTATGTGTGAATAATACAGCAATAATCCCCACAGACAATGGCCCACCTTCCATCTTGCACCGCATGGCTATCACCTATGCACTCGATGAGCTGCTTACTGCATCAGTGAGTGGGGTTCGCGTGGCTGAGTTTTGGGCTAAACATAACATCTGAACTTTTTGCCATCGACATGCTAAGAAGAAGAATACAGCAAACAAACGTCTAAAGTCGATAATAGTCGCAAGAGAAAAATCATGACTATTTTACGAATACGATAAGTTTCACACCGAGGTTACCGATTCGTCACCATTACTAAGACACGATATGCCAAGTGTGAACCATCTGACCTTTTCCATTTGCAAACATTAAGCGCAGCTAATAGTGATGGAGCTAGGTCGAACCGTATAAACAAAAGATCCATTTACCGAACCCTTTCAGTCAGTTCCGACCTGAACACAGGAGGAAGCAGCGATTTCCACCACTATACTTAAGCAACCCATGAAGGTTACCGGATGGTTGCTATAAAAGCCTTAAATGGGATGGCCACAGCACTCGCCATATTGCCAATTTAAACGATCCGACGCCATTGTGTCTAGCTGTAACGACAGATAAAATGATACGACCTTTTTTAACTTATACTACAACTTTATTGGTCATCATACGTGACGTCCTAAAAGTTGCCTAAAGGCAGTATTGGCATTACTACGACATGGAACGCTGATAATAGCGTTAATTTAGAAGGTACTAATGTACGCACGACGGCCAATCAAGCTTTACAAAACTAGTTTATGTGGATCTCTCATTGTGTAGGAAATATTATATATACAAAGCGAGGCCAAGTTATACTGGAAATGTACAGCTCCGTGTGCCGCTGTGTGTACCTAATTGGATCAACGTGTCGAGTTACAAAATTTTTAGTAGCGTATTTTTTTAAATATTCAAATTACTTAGGCAGAATTTCACCACCGTGTGTATTCAATAGCTGTTGAGGACACGCGACACCTTAATTATGTTTATAATTATGTTTTACAAACAATGAACCTACACATCTACAAATAAGGAGCAGAGGAAAACTATGAAATAAGAGTATCTATATAAATGAGAACGGTAATATATAAGATAACTTGGCTGCAGTTTGACTGTTTAATGTCTCTCATCTTTGAAAAAACTATTACTTTCATGCAGATTCGAGCTCACGAATAACCAAAATGTTTTCTTAATCCACGTCAATTTATAAGAAAATGTGAAGTACTTTCGCACGCGATGAACCGTACGTAATAGCGCTGACACTGGAGAAAATTGAAAATCCCTGTACCTAAGCTTTGAACGCCGAGTGCGTCAATCAGAATATCACTTGTGTACCTATCGAATAAATTATTTGACTAGGTACTCGTTAAATGATGATGGATGTTTCGAAGACTTTGAACAAAATGATAAACTAGACCAAAATGTTTACTCGATAAATTATCCAATTATTTGAAAAACCAGGGATGGGCTACGGCGTTTACAAATTGCTCGTAGCAGCTACATATACATAAAAGAGACCACAACACCAAGATTAAACCCCTAAAGATGCGGTCAAACCGCTACGGACTGATCGCGGACCAGACTCCAAACACTTGCCAGATGATGTACTTAACTGCGCAGCCAGTAGCATCGTCTAGTTCTGTTAAGAAGTAACTAGGAACTACCGAAGAGGTTGAATAAGAATGACAATGGCTGATGATCGCCAGTCTAGCGGTGCGTCGTATCTACGGTTGAAGTCCGAATCACTAATACGATGACCACTTCTGGTAAAGGCCACCCTACGCCGATATACTGAAGTATCTGTCCAAGTCCGGTGTCCACTTTTTGACCGCAGACCAGTCCGGTCGGTTTGACAGTATAAAGGGTGTAAATATACCCTTAACGAAGCCGAAAGGCACTTGTTCTCCCCGCTATTGCGATAATTTTTTTGTTCTAGACCATACCTGGGAACCTTCTAGTTACGGAGTTATTGGGGGTCAAAGTTCCTAAACTTTTTCACAAGTTTTTTTTAAGGTTATAACTTTAAAATACCTCCATGACCCGTTTACTATTAAATGCATCCATAAGAACAATGTTTTGAATGCGTTACATTGAGTTTTACCGTAAAAGGTTATTTTTCACCCCAAAAAAAAGTCGTTTCCCAGCAATAATTTTTGTGTAGGGTTAGGTACTTAGTTTGATGTACAGAATGCTTGGTTAACGGCTTCGTGAAGGGTCTGTTTACACCCGTATTGAAAAAATAAATTTATCAATGTTATGATCTCATAATTATTGTGCGATGTTTATGAATCAGGTGTTAAAATAATCCTTATGATGAGCAAAGTATTTTACTTACAGTGATGTAGGCGCCGTAGCTATGTAGCGCATCAGATATGTTCACAGGATGCTCCATGTTGATGTCCGTGTTCAGCTCCGCAGGCCAGCTGTCTGGTACCACCGCGTCTGGAGTGCCCAGGCTCCAGTATACCTGCGTATAGTAAGTTGAGATTTGAGATGAGATGTCGAACATACGACGGAGTGTAAACTAAGTGGGTACCAGTAGCGAAGGGTAAATTTTTGTAAGAGGTAAGCCGGAGTACATATCTTTAATGTGATTATATTATTTGTCTAAAAAATACTGACTGTGCCATTTTTCAAAGGGAATTCGGTAGGAATCGAGTTGTATGGAACCTTCGCCACAGGTGGGTACCTAAATTGGATATTTCAAGGGTAAGTATACACTGTTAAATTTTGATCGTTTTAATCCCGCGGAGAATCGATCCGGTCCATGAAACACTATCGATTTGTGAAGATAAAATTAAAAAATAAAATACTTTTTTTTTTAAACTCGAATTAATTCTCGCATGAGTGAAAAAACGATGCGAAACGTAAGTAGGCAGCATTCGGTACTAACAGCTATTATGCGTAAACGCAGTCAACGTGGACTCACAAAAATTAGCCAATCCTAGACCAAGCCCCGCCCCCAAACCACATTTGATTGGCAATGCAAAAGCCGCGCGCCCCGCGACCCCGCGCGCTAAGGGCATCACAGGACTACGTCATGTAAACAATTCAGTTTCTCTAAGGCGTCATTGGTGTGTTGTTGTTACGATAATCCTTGTCGCGCGAAAGTAATGGCGTCTCGTAATTACGTGTACTCCAACCTGTAGTTCGTTGCCATGGTGCAATTTTACGCGGGTTTTGATGCGCAAGCGGCTCGTCGTCTCTACAGCGAACCAAACCACTTGCAATCATGCCAGTGGATATTAAACAATCGCGAAGTTAATATTCTGTGGACGGACGAATCGACTTTTACGCGTGTAGGACTATTTAATCAACGAAATGAACATTTTTGACACACGTGATTAGTGGGTGTAGTCATCAAGTGCGCGAACAATTATTACGTACCGCGAAGTGTCCCTTAGTATTAAATAAATCAAAGGTGATTTAGGTATGTAACAGAACTTATTTTAAATCATTATAAATAATTTTGATTCCACATTTTTAAATTCGCCATAACGGCACGATTACACAGGAAAATTTGGAATCATTTAATTTGTTAACGCGAACATCAGCTGAGCGAGTATAACCTAACTTGTAGGTAGGTACGCAGTACGACGACCAGACGCACGCGTAGGCAACTAGCTCGTGGGGCTACTACTGAATTCATTCATTTTGCGAGTATTACGTTATCACTTAATTTTTTTTTTTTTAAGGGATACAGTGCTGTGCACGCTTTTGATGAATAGTATTTTGTAAGTTAAACCACCGGTCCAAGGGATTAAAACGATCAAAATTTAAGCGTGTATTGAGTATCTCAAAATTCCGTAAAAAAAAAAAAACGTAACATGACTTCACGCCAGTAATCCAGGTAGGGTTAGTTCGTTAGGCAGAGGTATTTAAATAGCACACCCACATTTCGCCAGTTAAGTACATTTTTAAGTACCATGTAATAAGGGGCGAGCCTTCGGCGGGCGAATAACTAGACGAGTGCTACTGTTCTCAGTTTCCTAAACAACACTTAAAACCTTTTGAACGCCGGAGCATAAACACACGCGTTTGCCCTCCGCGCCAAACCACAATTTAAAAGCAAATACCTAGAGAAAGGATAGGGATTCCAAAACTATTTAATTGTTTATTTCGTTTTTTAGTGCTGGGTTGTGGAGGTCAGATAGGCAGTCGCTCCATGTAAAATACTGGTATTCAGCTGCATCCGGTTAGACTGGAATCCGACCCCAACATAGTTGGAAAAAGGCTAGGCAGATGATGATTTCGTTTTATAGTTCATCTGCATTTTTTGTCACATATTTGTGTAGTGCCGTACAGGGCACGCGCTTGCTTGTCACGTATATTTGATAATGGCGTTCAAAAGTTTAAATAGTATAACCTCAATACGTACTGATAGGCAAAACATTTAAATTTGAAGCGACAGATGGCGTCGTTCGAGTACAGAGCCAATTAAATTAAAAAGAAATCCGAATCAACTTGTAACTTTTTACCAGACAAAGCAACAATGGCGTCTCTTTATTAGCTTCTCAAGTTAAAGACATGACTTTCCCGCGAACTCACAAACTTGAACCGTCCATTAATAGTTCAGCTTCGACCTACAACGTAAGTTTGTGACGACAACCGGGCGTGCTACCCCGTGCCAGGCGGTATTTAACGGACAACTTTGATAATTACAAGATTGCAACTTTCTGACATTATGCCGCGGAACGGTCTGTCAGTTTATCAAGTCTTGATTTAGGTCGATACCTTCTGTTTAAGAACTACTGCTGAAGGTATCTTTGTCGTCTCCTTTTGCAAGATACTTTAAATTATCAAAACTTTAGATTCTAAAGGGTGTAAACAGACCCTTAACGAAGCCGTCAACCAAGCATTCAGTACATCAAACTAAGTAATTCTCAATGTAATTTGTTAACACCTTGTGTAAACATATTACATTAAGATTTATCAAGACTATATGGCTGACACCAAGACAACAGACCGAGACAACAAAAAAATTATCTATTCAAAAAATTTGTATATAAATAATTTTTTTATGGTTTAAAATTTTTTATTTTAAATTTATTTTATACATAAATTTTAGTTTAAGTACATATATTTTTTTATAAACGAAAAACCTGAACTCTTTCTAAATCTCGGTGTGAACGAAATTAAAGCTAGGTAATGTATCTCTTTTGGCTTTTTCACTGTTTCTACAGTCCCTTCACGCTTTTGCAGTACTTTTTCAAGCTTTTTGAGCATTATTTTTGCTTCTTTCTTTGTTGTTTGCTTTTCAGGGATAGTCGGGACTTTGAAGATGCGCGGAGGTTTAGCAGGCGGTAGGCCTGGAGGCAGGGGTTGTTTTAAAGCCTTTTATTATTTTTTACGAAAATATTTATTTTATGGAAGCATCCACAAATTATCACAAGAATCAAGGAATATAAACCGGTGGTACCAATTACCAGGCTATTATTGCCTTATAAACCCAGTACGAACAGGTGCCTGTCACCGATAACTCAATAAGGAAGCAGTTAGTTACCACAAACTATAGCGTTAAATTACATTGGAAATAAAGTCGATTTTCATAGAATATCGGTTTTACAAATCAAGGCAAGCCGTCTTTATCCATACTAATATTATAAATGCGAAAGTAACTCTGCTTGTTTGTTTGCTACCTTTTCACGACTAAATAGCTGATCAGATCGTAATGAATTTATATTTTTCGGTTTGACATTATTGATAACATTTTTAATATTTTATTACTTTGACCATGTTGACATTTTATTTTTTATTTTATGTAATTCCAATGACATGCCACTAATTTTAAATTCATAATAATTGTTAACAAACTAATTTGCATGCCCATGCGACGGCAAAATGTGGAGAACCTTATTATAAAAAACATCTATGTTCTTATTACCCATGTTTGCAAAGAAATAAATGATTTGATTTGATGAAATTTGGCGAGGAGATAAATTATATCCTGGGGAAGGACATAGACTATCTTTTTTTTTTCTCACTCATACCCATCAAAATTACCACGCGAACGAAGTCGTGGGCAAAAGCTAGTTTAATTCTATGGCATGCATTAGGTGCACTAAATATACCGTGGCGGACCAAGGTCTGTCCCCGCGCTTGGCAGTGACACCCTGATGTGGTGGGTTACATGGAACCTTCACGGTCGAACACGTTAATGGCTTTATTCATTTCCGTATTTAAATTTATGGCGCATGAAAAGAAAGTTGAAGGAAATAAACGTGACATTGAAAAGCTTGTCCACATATTCGTATGCTATTTTCATAGTCTAAGGTTGTTCGTACATTGTTTAGCACAAAAACTGACCTTTGAGGTGACAAGGATTGTTTACTCGTTGGGTGCCTACTTGTTGATTAAATTCGTATTTATATATAAATTCATTTATTCAAGTAATTTACACCCATCGCCATTTATCACAATATAATCACACTACACACAAATGTAATATTACAATTTAGATAAATAAAATTAATTACAATACGCATACAATCTTAATAAACTCTTAACGATATTCAGACTTTTTAATTTACGCCGTTAAATGGGATTAAATTAACTTAGAGGGTTTTATTGATGATTTTAATGATCATGATTTTGTAACTACGTTTTTTTGTTTCACATAGGTATAACCTGAAACTGAGCTGCAAATTGCAAAAAACCTTAGAAAATTTGAATTTTTCCATCTTAATGTAATGTCCTTTTAAGTATTTTGTGTGTACATAAATAAATAAAAATACTTTAAAAAGCTATACAAAACCAGCAAAATTTTCTGCTAAAAATAGGTGCTGCTTAGTAAGAAAAATACTGAATATTTAAAGAGCGAGAAACAGTATTTAGCTATGAAATATTAACACGACAAGCTGGCGAGTGGGCCGCTAATTAAAAGCTCTCGCCTTACGGTCTCACGGATGAATGCTGTGCACTTCGTTAAGCGGAATTGTTGTAATATTTCTTGGACGAAAATAGCTGATGAATATCAAAACTGTAATTAATGTTTTCATTCATTTAACCTTGTTAGGTAGTAAGTTTTACTGTTTTTTTCTTAATTAAAAAAAACTGGTAATTAACTGCTCATTTCCGTCACAAAAAAAGACTTCGCACTGTCAAATAATTACGGTTTTGATACCTGTTATTACATCTCTATCGCAATCTTAAGGAACGCCCAGACTGCAAGTGCAGTGTAAAAACGCCAGACATTTATTTGTTCCAATCCGTACCATGTTTGGCGACACTTTGCAACACATGTCTTGTGCAGTCTAGACGTAATATAACTAAAGAAATAAAAAGTTAATAAAAGGTTAATAAAAAACTTACATCAAAGACTTTTCCTAAGTCAGCTCCGAGGCAGGAACAGTTGAATGCAACTATACCCATCTCTTTCACCTGAGGACAATAATTTATTTTTATATCAAAGAATTCTGGTCTTATATACTTTGGGGAGTAGGTATAGACTAAGGTGTGCAAGGCAGTAAGTCGACGTTCACACGGATGTAAAAGATCGCGGCGATTTTGTTTCGCGCACTTGACTTTCAACGCTCTGTTTAGTGAGTTGAAAATCCAACAGTGTGTTTTTTCGACGCGCTAGAATGTTAAGTTGGATTTTCAATGCTCGGTTCAAGAACGAGAGTTGAAAATCCAGAACCGATAAAAGTCCGCCGCGATGTTTTTACGTCCGTGCGAACGTCGGCTAAGACACTTGTAAGGGTCGAAAAGATTCGGCACATTCGGGCGGGAAAATCGAATACATATGGGGAGTAGATGTGTTAGTAGTAAAATCATATCAATCGGCTATTACGGATTCGTACAAAATATTTAGTCACCTGTGTTAACGCCCGCCAGTCCATGTTGGCACTGCCGATGTAAAAGTGTTTTCTATCTATAATCCAAAACTTTGTGTGCAAAATCCCATTGCCTAATAACTTCGAAAAGTTTAAACTCCGCACCTGGTGAAATAAATTATAATAAAAAGTTAAACATTATACATTAAAAAAAAACTAAAAAAATTATACGAGGCGAATTCAGAACCTCCTCCTTTTTTTCGTCGGTTAATAAACAGGTAGAAATTAATCGTTTTAAGTAAATATATGAACATGAATATCATTTTTTTCAAATAAAAACAAAGTATAGGCTTACCTGTGCAGCTTTCTTCTTAACTAAATATTCAGTATCTACATTAGGATATTGTTTAGTGGGCCAATTTTGAGCAATTTTTAAATCTATATTTCGTTTTGACCCGGCAGCATATAAAGCTTGGAACACTTGCTCACCCTAAAAGAAACAAAATAAGATCAAGTGAGTATAATAATTCAGCTTTAGGTACAAATCAAAGCTAGGTCAATAAATAAAGGGTGTAACAGAACCCTTAACGAAGCTGAAAGGCACTTGTTCTCCCCGTCATTGCGATCATACCTGAGAGTCTTCTAGTTACGGAGATATTGGGGGTCAAAGTTCCAATTTTTTCACAAGTTTTATTTAAATACATGTTTTTAATGTACGATTTTTAACACCTCCACGACCCCGTACTATTCAATCCATCTATCAGCCCAATGTTTTGAGTACGTTACATTGAGTCCTACCGTAAAACGTGATTTTCACCCAAAAACAAAATCGTTTCCCAGCAATAATTTTTGCGTAAATTTACTTAGTTTGATGTACATAATGCTTGGTTGACGGCTTCGTGAAGGGTCACGTTGACACCCTGTATAATGTGAAAAATAAAACAATACAAACCTCTATAGAGGAATTATAAGGATATTCTTCATTATATCTAAGAGACCAATAAAACGACGCTATTTCTATACTCGTTTGAGCTTCATCTATCAAGTCTAACCACACATTTTTCGTAGGTAAATGCGTCACGTTTGGAGGGTACATATGTCCCTCCGGTATACTCTCAACTAATGATAACCTGGAACAAAAAAAAAGTCATAAATCACAGTATTAAGAGTCATTCTTGTTTAATCTATCATTATTGTGGGAAAACCTGTATTACTACTGACTTTATGCTAACCAAGTGTACACAAATGGACGAATTTGAACTGTAATGCTTGGAAGTTAAGGTAGTATTTGTTAGTGTATCTATATTTTTTCTAAATAAATGGCTTTTACTATGGTGTCCAAATAAATGGTTTCAAGGGTAGATTTATGTTGATGTTCCACCGTAAAAACGTATGGGTAAAGTTATTCAACGGAAGAAGTTCCACTGAATTTAGGCCACCCTATCCGTGTAGTTAATGGAAACTTTGGAAGGTTACAAGGTCAAAACAGTAATAACTCAGGTTTAACCTAGATGAAGATTTGCTAATAAGTCTGCCCTATTCCATTAACCTTTTTATAAGTTCGATTCCCAGGTTCGGCAAATTGTTTTTGGGCTTTTCCATCAGGAATTTCTCAGTAGCACCCACGGAAGCGGGATTTATGCGCAGTTTATGGCAATAGGCTCGCCCCTATTACATGGGACTTAAACATAATGGCGAAATGTGGGTGTAGGTACACCTCTGCCTAACCCTTCGTGGAATACAGGCGTGACGTTTTTTGGAATTATTAAGTATGGCATTTATTCTTGGACTTCACATCCCAATAATTATGTCTATAATTACAGTAAACAAAAGGTACAATGAAAAATTTACTTCAAAAATTATAGAAATAAGCAGACAAATAATCATGTATCCCTCCTCACTGGTACTAGTTTCTACTAAACACCTTATTAGCAAATCGCAAATAATAAAAAAAAAGAAAAGAGTTTGTTGTCCTACTTAGGCACAGCTAAAACAGGAAGTGGCAGTGACCCCTCTTACACCACAATATACATCATTTTGCCCCTGACTGAGTTTTTTTTTCTTTTTTTCCTGTCCTTCTTTGCCATTTGTGTTCCAAGGCTGCGGTAGAACATAATGTGCAGGCCTCAAAGTCCTGTTTTTGAACTTTGAAAAAAATATTTCTACTGCATATCAGCAGTGGGACAATAATAGACTGATATTATTGTATTATTAGAATCAGTAGAATAATTTATAGAGCAGAGCACTTACCTACACTCATCTGAGCAATGTAACGATACGGCAGCAATAGTAGCGTTCATATGAACTATGTTCGGTTGGTCGAGCAGCGGGACCAACACTACCAAAACTATTAGAACTATAACTATGGAAACTGGGATGCATGATGGCCGACACCATATGCTGCTTTTTTTTCTTCTGAAAACAAAATAATATATTTTTTATACAATTATGGCAAGGGCTCTCCATATATTGGGTCCAATATGTCTTTTCTTACAAGTTTTGATTCAAGGAGCTGTAGCTTTTTTACTTCAAATGTGGTTATTTAAATGGCTGTGGCATAAAGCTTAGCTTAAAAACAAGAATTTAGCAGTAAAGTCTAATTAAGTAACAGTAAGCAAACCATTATTAGACATTGAATTATTAAGTCAATCGAGGCCACATCACACAGTCTTAAATTGTTTGCAAACATTGAGTTAACCACAGCAATGTAGATAAGAGTGTAGAATTAAACAAGAGAACCACCAGGAAACAAGAAGGAAAACTGTGTAGTTATAAATTAATTTAAACAATATAATTATAAATAAAGGCATAATTACCTAATGCAATTAAGTAAACAGTGAAGTAGTTACTGTACTAGAATAGAAACCAATGAATAATGTCTGCTTACTTGTCATTATAACTATTTCCATTTTCGTCTCGCATCATAAATATTTGTTCCCACTGCTCCAGCTCCTCATCAGATGACGATGCGTTCCCCACACTCCCAGTTTCAAGCACAGTCTATGAAAATAAACAATGAAATTTTTTTTAACAAAATTATGACGATCGCATTCGCAACGACAGAAGAAATCGTGATACAAAACACAGGGAAGGCTATTTCCAGCCAGTATCCAGCGCTATAATAATCACGCAATACCCATTACACTGTAATTTGAACATAATTTGGCACTTAAATTATTACGAAACACTGCGAATATTTTATATTAAGTAATAAACCGACTAACCTTAAAATATTCCAACAAGTATTTAGCAAAAGAAATTAAGTAGCCCATGCTTATTAATTAATCGGATATCTCTTAATCATAACAAAATAATATATGCACAGTATCGAATTACTTAAACAATGAATTGAGGCTAAGTTTTAAACAAAGAGTTTTGTTTATGTTTTAACTTTTGACGTAGGACACTGTAGGCACTTTTTTGACATTGTTGACAATTAAATAAGACACCGACGCGTGACGTATCAAGTTACAGTAGCACGTTTAATTCAATCGATCGATTTAAAAGCGCGTAAGTCGATTATTTCATCATATTTTTAAATCTTTAATCATATTTATTTTATCTCATTTAAGAGCACTAAACACATACTGACCATATTCTTAAATCTTCACTAAGTGATCAAAGCAAATAAATGAATAAATAATAAACTATTAAGTTCACTGAACAAAGAATTTATAACGCAATCACGAAAGCAACACGTATTAAACTGCATTTTTGTGTATCCTGGCGTTCTTTTACAAACCGTGCAGGCGCATTAGTAGCAAAAATATTACTGCAAAGTAGATGACGTCGGCAACCACTGCATTGTACATGTGCATTTTAAATACTGGGTTAGTGTACACCGTAAAACTATTCAGGCCAGAACTGTTTCGAACATTGCTATTACCACGATAGCAGCAGTAGATAAACGTTTGTGTTGAGTAATATTGTTCAATTTTGTTAAGTTCGGTTGACATTCTATTTCTTTCAGTTACTTACTAAATTTTTGCAGTATATTTACCGGTGTAACATTTTTTTTTTAGTTTTACCTCCAGCTGTTTCCAAATCTGGTATTCCCTGTGTAACTCCACACTGACACCACATGAAACACACTTTAAATTACAAAACTCAGTGACCGAGTATTTTAATAAAAATAATGATGTATGGAAAACATTCAAATATTTTTACAGCCCTGTCGTGTGGCCACGGCAGCTCACTAAATTATACTGTGACAAAATATTTTGACCGTGATATAACACAAAATACACATTATACGCGACATTAAGCCCGGCTGTACTGAACTAAATTGCAAGAAAATAACAAAGCTTTTACCCTACCTAGCCTAAACGGATAGGTACACTGGCAATAAATTTGATAATAGGTAGTTGTACGAGGTTGTAATATGATTGAAAGCTTTTGGCGGCACAAGTAGTGACTAGATTGTATAGTATGTGATTTCAACCCTCGTATTTACACCAATAATAAAAGTAATTACTTTTATCGATTGTGAAGTCTTTTTAATCGATGTTTTCATAGCACTATTAATCCAGTTTCAACGTCCGATTTATTTATGACGAGTATGACGAGTTACTAGGTCTGCAGTGTTTATCAATTGAATTTTCATTAAAATATTTAGGTATTTTTTGAGAAGATTGCTTACTTGGTGTCTTTCAAATGTATGTAGTTGGGAATATTTGTTTTTGCTTGGTTATCATTGTCATGGAATCGGAAATTCCGGTATGATTTTAAGTTTGGCGACCAAGAGGACTTTTTTCGATTGTTTTCAGTAAGGCTGAGGATTTGGGACGAAGAGCTTTGTTTTTTTTTATTTGATCCTACTTAAATAAGCCGCTTCTTACCATCAAATCAAATTGTTTAGTGAAGACTTGCAAAATAAATGAACACTTAGGAAAACTGGTCTGTACCCTATTCTGTTTCTTGCATGAATTAAATAAGTATTAGTTTAGTCACGGTTGGTATTTCAGCCCTCCGTGCTTTGTTTCATTATGAAAATTGGTTGCTAACTACAATTTACAAGAACTAACTTTTTGCTGAGGGTTGCACGAAAACGGTACATTAAAATAGAAAAAAAAAAACTGGCAAATAGGTTGCATAACAAAAGTCATACTAGCTAGATAATAATAATGTACAGAACTGTTGTATGACTTTTTGTGCTGTCTGATGAAATACAATATTGTTGAAATACAAGGAATGATAATAATTACCTATTGTTATTCCTTGTATTTCATCAGGTAGTACAAAATTTTTAACGTAAGCTCCTACTTAGTGCAGTTGTTATCTGCTTTATACTTTGTGTTTAAGTAGATACGTTACCTACCCACGAAATATACCTAGTATTAAAATCAAGTTTTTATTTTTATTCCGTGCTATCCACAAAATGAAAAAAAAAAACATCATCCTATTTTCGGGCTTCGCCACAGTCGCCATGTCGGGTCAGAAGTATAGCTGTTATCACACTAAAGCAGGGTTTGATTATGTATCCAAAGTTGCTCTAGCTAGGAGTTCATTTTTATTGCGATTATGCGTACACACGGCGGCACATGAAGCTGTACATTTCCAGTACAACTTGGCCTCACTTTGTATAGATTTCCTATACAATGAGAGATCCGCATAAACTGGTTTTGTAAAGCTTGATTGGCCGTCGTGAGTACATGTGCTACAAATATTATGAGGTGGATAGGTTCTTAAATTCCAACCTTTCACTTAATCTGGCAGTGAGATCTGTACCTATCGCTCGATAGGTATCGCTACTCTGTACCTACCTTACTATAAAATAGGTACTAGGTAGGACGGACCGATTTCATGCATTTTATAGATCCTAATCTTTTAGAGTAGGTAGGTAAATGCTAGCGCTTGTTACCAGTGGGAAATGTGATAGAAAATTGCTAGACCACTCCAATCCGACTCCCGCCAGACCAGAACGGTTACAGGACAATAAAATGTCGAGTAAACTGCTTCATCATTTAGCCGAAGAGTCCTACTTTGTCCGATGAAAGGTTGAGAGGTGAGACTTTTATTTTCAGATAAGTTGGGTACTTTTTCTAGTAGTCTAGATCCTCCTGGGTTCTTACATCCGTCTACTGTCTAGTTTAGATCACAGGTACATGAACTCATGATTTGTCTCTTGGGGGCACGCAGAAACTACTGAACATCGCGTGCTACGATCCTGGTACACATTGGTGAACCGTAACGTGAAATGTAACATGAATGAGCCGTCCAGACTTATGCAATGCAACATCAAATGTAACCCAACAACAGGCGAATTTGTTTCAGCGTGTGTTACATTACATGTTACGTTTCACCAATGTGTACCCGGCATTAGATACCTACCTGCTCCTTTTACTTTGTCCACGTTCATTCTTTTGTCTCTGTCTCTTCTGGAGAAGATTTGGCCCCCCAACGCTGAGTGTAGGAGTTTCCCAAATCTCTCCGCTTTTGGCGGTTTTGTGTCCTGGCTATCCAGTTTCTTCCGGCCACTTTACTTATGTCTAGTCTTCATCAATGCAAGTCTCGATGCCTGAATCGGGTATTAGATAGCTCTCCACTTTTACCGGAAACTACAAAGATGAAGGTTTCCCTCCTTCATTTCCAATTTCGTAAAATTACAAAATTCCTGACCCAAAGTTCGAAACCGAATGTTGTCTGTGATGTCTGTCTCTGATATGAGAGCCCACATAAACCGTTATAATGCCCCGACGTGCCGCACCTCTGACCTGCGGGGTATTTAATCCCGTGAGCAAACAAAATTCGTGTTCGTTTACCAGCTTAGGAAAATCCGGTCAAAACAGGTAAATGAAAACTATCATTACCGTAAATGAAACTTAGGCACATTATAATAAAAAGTAATGTGTAGACATTTTATGAAAATTGAGGCACATTATGCCACATTGCTGCATTTATAATTGTAAAGTCCCGCTCTCTGAAAATGTACTCTGTGGTCTCTCATATCATATCTCATTCACTCATCATTGGTCTCTCATATCTCATTGTTGTGATTGGTTGACTCAAATATCCTCCACCAATTGGACCTTTCCATAAGATTTTAACGACAAATCAATATTCAAATTTGAAATGAGTTTTCTACAAGAACTATATTGTTCAAAAGTATAATAAAAATATAGAGCAGGTAGGTAACCTGTAGATAGATTTGAACATGAACTCATAAAACGATAAAAAGCACGCCTTACAACCTTGACCGAAGCTTTTTGTTTATGTTGGTCAAGGTAGAAAAGCTTTCCAAAATTGCTGAAAGGTGGGTAGTTTGTAGTTTTCCCCACAACTTTTCTGAGAGTTAATTAAAAGTTTCCGAGTCCTGATGGATTTGAGATTGAATCTATCTACCTAGATGTTTTAACGTAAGTATATAAGTAATAAAAGGTCGGCTATGTTTGAAGAATACAGGAGTTTTGTTCAATAATACAATTAAGGCGTGCGTTGAGTACAAAATAAACCACATAAATATAAAGTAGAAACCGACCTACAGGTGGATGTTACAGCCAAACAAAGGGACGACATTCCTTTGGACAGAGCCATAACGAGTCTACCGAATAGTCTCGTACCACGTACGGTCTACAAAATACGAGTTGCCTTCTGAGCGAAATATTTTTCCAAGTCGTCTAGAAAAGAAAACGAAGTTTGTCCATAATGTTGTTTAAGAATTCATGTACCTAAGTAGGTCGACGACCTGTGCTGCCTGACGGCTTACTGTAGGTAGGTATTATGAATATTCATAAGGTTTATGTAAATAACTAGATATATGAATTAATTTATCTTACGGAATCAAAAAGTTACTGAGACAAGAATTTGGACTGACCATAGGTAGGTGGTAGGTACAAGGTGGAAACGGACCCGTCACGAAGCCGTCAATCAAGCATTCTGTACATCAAACTTTACTTAGTTTCTCTAAGCAAAAATTATTGCTGGGAAACGACTTTTTTTTGGTCGAAAAATCACGTTTTGCGGTAGGACAATGTTTTGAGTGCGTTACATTGAGTAACGTACTCAAAACATTGCGCTGATGGATGCATTGAAGAGTACGGCCAGTACAGGCGTCGTGGAGGTATTTAAAGTTTTAACATTAAAAACTTGTTAAATTTCTTCCTGGTATGGTCCAGAACAAAAAAAAAAATCGCAATGACGGGGGAAAACAAGTACCTTTCGGCTTCGTTAAGGGTACTCTTGTACCCATTAGACATCGATAAAACCGGCCAAGTGCGAATCGTACTCACACGCACACAGGGTTCCGTAGCACCAAACAATATAATAAAAATGTTTTGAAGGCTCATTCATATGTTGTATTGTATAACATTCTACAGCAAAACTAAAATGTTTTTCATGGTATCTTAACGAAAAACAAAGTTACTGCTGCACTTCGATGAAAAAGTCCCATATCTCAAAAACTAAACATCAAATCTTATTCAAACCAATTTCCGTCAAAAATTTTTTTTAAGTTCTACAATCCTACATTTTTTCAGATAACAAGAAAGCATAAAGTAAAACGATAATGCTGTTAAAAGATAAAAGCAACTTAATCAAAAAGAAATTAGCAATTTAGTACAATATTAAAAAGGTATCCAAACAGTTACCTTAATCCTTTCGATTACGATGCCTATTGACGTGACTGGTACGTGCGTACAAATGGTACGTCTACCCTCTACCGAGGAAATGGTCCCTAATGACAACAGTGCTAGAAGACAAATGGGTGGGACGGCGAAAGGTCATCAACATTGCGTGCGGCCAGGAACTTCGTATATAAACATTTCTCGGTAAATAAACATTTCACTACTAACGGTCTATTTTATCGGTTTTACTTTCCAATCCTTTGTAGAATAGAATGATTTATTTAACTATCTTTTTGGAATTCATGAAAACATTGTTTCATCATCTGCCTAGCCTTTTCCCAACTATATTGGGGTCGGCTTCCAGTCTTAACCGGATGCAGCTGAATACCAGTATTTTACATGGAGCGACTGCCTATCAGACCTCCACAACCCAGTTAGTACTGGGTAATACGATACCCCTTGGTAAGACTGATTGTCAGACTTTTTTAAAAACAAAAAACATTGTTTGCAAAATAATTATTGAAAATCACCTACATTACGGCCGCGTACTAACCAAACTAAATAACTGGTGATCGTCACGAACACGAGTCGCTTTTTTTTGGCGAACTATGGACGCGTGGTCGCACCGACCACAACAGAGGGCTCAAATAAATTAGTGATATATGTACGCGACTATCGCTTTGTTTAGGAAAGGTTACGGCTGTAATTAAATTTTCTTTGTTTTTTTTAAATTTATTTAATTATTCAAACAATTGTTTATACTTGACTGCCTCGTTGGTCCCGTGGTCGCAAGCGCGACTGCTCATGAGGTCCTGGGTTCGATTCCCAGGTCGAGCAAAGTGTTAATCCGTTTTCCATCAGGAATGTCTGAGTAGCAGCCACGAAGTCTGGAATTCTTTTTTGCCCGGTTGATGGCAATTGGCTCGCCCCCTATTACATGGGACTTAAAACATATCTGGCGAAATGTGGGAGAACTATTAAGTACACCCCTAGCTAACCCTCCGGGGATAATACTTTTTTATATGAATAAAGTTTAAGTAGTTTCACTCTCTTTTACAATGGCTATATTGCAAAGTCAATACCTAAGCTATTAAAAAGAGTCATCGACATCAATCAAAGTATCAGTATTGGTATTCCAAAGGTCCTGAACAAAATTTTATTTATTTAAGAATCTATTTCGTTTAATTCCTCAGTTATATTAAAAACTGGTAAGTGCGAGCCGGACTCGCGCATAAATGGTTCCGTACCATCGTAGTAGTAGGGGAGCTCCCTTTAATATTTAATTTATTATTTGTTGTTATAGCGGCAAAAGAAATACACATTCTGTGGAAATTTCAACTGTCTACCTATTACGGATCATGAGATACAGCCCGCAGACAGACATACGGACGGACGGGCCGCGGAGGTAATAGGGTCCCGTTGGTTACCCTTCGGGTACGGAACCCTAAAAAGTAATTTGTAAAGTATGTTGTACCTACCTACCCATTTCTTTCAGTAAGAATCAGATAAGTACAAAAGAAAATACCTTTATTTAATAATCCCATTCTTTGAACTCGTTTAATAAAATGCCCGCAAAAACGAGAAACCTTTAAGAAATATATTTTTATTTCGTTGTAATAAAATTTAAAGAGGTCAAGACGGGAGATAGCATGTTTGTAGAAACTCAAAGAAAACGTTTGACGTAAACTTGGACCGCCCGAGGGAAATGGCAAACAATAATGTGGATCTTCAAGAAAAATTTTAGCTCTATCCTCTTCGAAACCTTCACAGTAATATTCACAGACTTTTGCAAATGTCATGAATTTATTTCTATGCAATTGTGTAGAAGAAATATAAAATACTTGGTGACCTCTTTGGATTCACGCTGGTGCCTACAATCTTCTTCTTAACCTTATTTTACAAAAATCCTGTGCACTATACAGGGTGCAAGGGACACCGACGCTAAAATGGTTACCGCGTAGAAAGGGCTTAGAAGATTTTTGTATGAAGCCGTGCCGGCCTAACATCCGCCATTTTTTTTTTCAAATTTCTGGTCACGCATAATCCCTCTATTAATCAATAGCTGGTATTTATTAAGTTTTGAATTAGATAAAATGTTCTAAAGTGTCACGAGCTATCAAAGTTTAAGTCCATTCACTGATGGCATCTTCAGTACAATTTTGATAGCTTATATCTCGAAACGTGACACTTTAGATTATTTTGTCTCTTATGAAACTTGTTTGTATTGATGCCAGCTATCGATTGATATAGGATTTATGCGTGGCCGAAACTTAAAAAAAAATAAAATGGCGGAAGTTAGGTCGGTCATTAACAGTGATCGGAGTAGGTAGATTGATTTTTGGTACTTGTATCATAAATGCACACAGAAAGAATAACATGGATAAGCCATTTTTCCGGAAAGTAATTCCGGTATTTCCGGATTCAATTAAATATTGTTAATTTTGTTAGTGATATTATTACTACTCAATTCAAAATTTAAAGTAAGGTATCAAAACTAAATTAATTCATTATTTATCTGTTGAATAATAAAAACAATCACACCAATAATCCACCAATTCCGGAGGAATGTCCATAGTAATATATACGTTTCGGATCAATGACCCCAGTTCAATCTACCTACTCCGATCACTGGTCATTAAACTCAAACCTCTTTTCGTCAGTTATTAAAAAAAAAAAACGTTTCCTACAAAACGGCAACAAGTACTTACTTATACGGTCATATGTATGGAACAGCTGTTTAAAAAAAAATTACCGATGGAAAACTTTCCATCTGGGGGGTTCAGATTGATGTACTGAATACGTGGTAACCGTTTTAGCGTCGGCCTTTCACCTTGTATTCGTACACGCTAATCTCTGAAACTACCAAACCGATTTCAATGATTGGGAATGTGTAATGTTGGATGCAGCTTGAAAGATAGGATGCTGGCTTACTATCAACGAAAATCATCTAAGTCTTTAGGCAGACAGAAGATCTTATGAGGATACTAGCTGTTGGCTACGACTTCGTTCGCAAAATTGACCAAGGTGCAGACAAACTTTCAACTCTCGTTTTAACCCCTCAAAGGATGAATTTCCAAAAATCCCTTCTTAGTGCACACTCACTTTAAGGAAGGTTTGTGCAAAATTTCATGCTTCTCGACTCAGGGTTTCAGCTGTGCGTTGATCGATCAGTCAGTGAATTAGTCAACCAGTTATTTTCTTACTTTACATGTATACAGGGTGTAACAAGACCCTTAACGACGCCGTCAACCAAGTATTATGTACATCAAACTAAGTACCTTTACGCAAAAAAATATTAATGGGAAATGACTTTTTTTTGCGGTGAAAAATCACGTTTTACGGTAGGAGTCGATGTAACGTACTAAACAAAACAAAACATTGTGCTGATGGATGGATTAAATAGTACGGGGCCGTGGAGGTGTTTAAAGTAAAAATATTACATGAAAATCATGTTTTCAAAAAAAAACTTGTGAAAAAGCTGGAACTTTGACACCCAATATCTCCGTAACTAGAAGTTTCCCAGGTATGTTTTAGAACACAAAAATGATCGCGATGACGGGGAAAACAAGTGCTTTTCGGCTTCGTTAAGGGTCTTGCTACACACTTTAGATTAATAATGAAGTTAACAAACGATTAGCTAAAGTTTACAACTCAATCTTCGTCAGTCACAAAGGTTAGGAACAAATTGGTATATTTAGCGAACTACGAAAGTTATATTATTATGCAAAGTTACCAGAATTTACATAAGTTCCGTACTTGTACTGTTATTCTTGTTGCCATAACAACGTATGTAATAACAAAATTAGGGAAATATTCAAGCCCTCGACTGCGTAATTCACTGATAATGAGCTGTGACCTCGGTTGGTGGTACAAATGTTTAAAATATTCGCTTTGTAAGCGATGCATATGAAAATGGAGATAGTTTGGTAAGCAAATATCATGTTCCGGTCCACCGTACAATGTTACTTATTGAGGATGTGTAAACAAAGCTTCCATAAATAAACAAAATGCTTTTACAAAACGAAAACAGCTGTTTTCGAGGCTTCAGTATTGTACAAAGTTCTGAGAAAGCAGTAAATTGAAATTGATTTCAGGAACAGAGACTAACACATTGCTGTTGATGTAGTAGTCTTCTAATAAATTACCCATTAACGTTCCTACACAATAGAGATGCATGTCCATTTATACTAACACATCAGGTATGTGACATTTAAATGTAAAGTCAAAACAAAAGCGCACTACTGATTTTCAACTCTCAGTTCAGCATCGAGAGTCGAAAATCGACCATGCAATAAATATTGGAATTATATGTACGTTTCACGTAGAATTCCATAGGTAAATTCGGACATAAGAATGCAGTTTCTGCATTCTTATGTCCGAATTTGGCCTCATGCTCATGAGGCCACAGACTACTGTATATATACCTACCATAAGGCTGAATGAGGGCGTTGACAGACACACGTTTACGATTGCAGCTATTATTATTTCTAATAATATCAAACGCTTTTATTATAGAGATACTGAAACCTGTCGGCGACCACAAAGCAAATAAAATGTATCAGTAATATAAATGAAAAGTTTATTAAAGCTATCCATCGAGTTATATGATGTCTATGGAATAGAGATAAAAATGAAAAATGGCGGCTTTCGGAAAATTTATTACTTTCATTATGTTAGAGGTTTCATCAATAATTCATTACGGACATGGAACCTTTATTTCATTTTTGCAAAATGTGTTAAGTATGTAGTTCAAGCGAGTTGCATCTCTAGAATAACTTCTCGTAACCTTCAAAAACCATTAGAAAACTTCCTACTTCAACTTGTGGACATAATATACAGGGTGGAACGGACACCGACGCTAAAAGAGCTATAGTTGCTGCCAGTTAAGATCGCAATGGCGGTCATTGACCCACCTACATTTATTAAAGTTCTTAACTTTGAAATCCAAAAATAAGCTTGTTCATGTCTTTTTTTTTTTTTTTTTTCTCTTTATTTAAGGGGCTTGTTCATTTTGAAGATGTCGCCCCTGTAATACAAAATTAAATGACAAAATCCAACTTACTTAAAAAACAACTTATTTAAAAACACTAAACTATTTGTTCATGTCTTGAATCGTCATCTATCGTGACCTTCAACATTTTCTCTAATGAAAAACGATACATGGTTCATTTGTTTTGGTTCGTACGAAGAGATATTATGGAAAGAGGAATGACAGCTATTGCGATCTTAATTGGCAGCAACTATTAGTACCGCGTATTCACACGTGTGAGGCGGCTTAAAATGATGTACTGAATACGTGGTATTATACTCAATTTACAACACAAGAACAAAACCTAAAGAACAGAGAAGCACTTTGTCTCACTGACCTTTAGATAAATACTAAAATACAACACATTAGCAGAATCTACTTTGTAAGTAAGTAGAACTAGTGTCTCCCTCGTTTACGCCTCCACATTCCACTGTCCACTACAGACTACAACCGCGTGACCAGTTCAATTGGTATCGCGAAACTTTTCCTCCCTACTAAACTTTTTTCTCAAGACATAGTGCAGATAGAATAAAAACCACAGTCTTTGAGTGCAAAGAACTAGTAGGTACTTTTGACTCTTTTTCGATCAAAAGCCCTCATGATCCTAATTTAATATAAATGTGAAAGTAAGTTTGTATGTTACCCTTTCACACCTAAACCACTGAACATCCTGAAATTTTGCATATTATACGTTGTTAGGTGTACAAAAACGGACATAGGGTACCTTCCATCCCGAAACAAAGTGAAAAAAACAATAATAATGTTCTTATGATTATCATAGTAGATGGCACCACGTGTCTTTCGAATCATGTTTGAGTTATATTATTACAAGCAAGTACAACCCGAATTGATTGTCAATTTCTAAATGAACGAGAGCGAAGCCGCAGGCTAAAGCTAGTTTGTATATAAAAAGTAGAAAGAAACTCAGACCAATAATTTATTGGTCTGAAGCAAGAAATTACTTATTGCTTACTACTACTTATTATACTACGGAAATTACTAGGCATGAAGTAGAAAGGCTCATTGCCTATGTAGACCATAAAGAAGAAACGTATAATATGGGAACAAAAGAATAAACCTTTAGCTATTGTGCGCATTGAGGGGTGTGCTGTGGTATGATCGATTGCCATTTAACATCATTACCAAACTTCCGGCTCACTCACGCCTAAGCTTTTAGCCAGCAAAGCACAAAGAAACGAACTACCTAGCACCTACCGACCGCATTATAACCACGCTGCGCTGCCATGAAAATAGAAAATGTTGAAAGATAGGTATGTCTATAACAATAGTAAAAGAGTTGTTCAATAGACAGCGCTGACTGCGATAAGATCGCCTTTTGTGCCGTCTTTTGCAAAATGCATTTATTTGTCCTACATATATTTCTGGTGTAGGTAGGTTTTACAGCAAGTACTTGTTCTTGTTGAACGAGGCACAACGTTAAACTACTTACATTATACTGTACTTCGGTCAAAAAAACCGAATTTATGGCTATGAACGTAGACGAACAGCTGTTAGTTCCTGACATCCTAATCGGCAGTGGCAAGCTGAAACAAGTAGAAAGCTTCAAATATTTAGGCAGCATAATTACCAGTAAAGGGGATCTCGACGCAGAGGTTAATCAGAGGATATGTGCAGCAGCAGCTTTTGGCAAATTGCAGCCATCATTATTTCAGTTCGCACGATCTGAAGCTGACTACCAAGATATCTGTGTACGTGGCAATAGTTCTTCCCAATCTTCTGTACTCGTCGGAAACGTGGTGTATATCGTAGCCATATACGGGCCTTGGACAAATTCCATCTTAAATGCGTCCGAAACATCATGAACATCAGATGGTCGGATCGTATTAGAAATACGAACGTCTTAAGGCAAGCCAAGGTCCTTGGCATAGAGGCCTACTTGATGTCAGCTAAGGTGGTGTGGGCATGTCTCTAATGTACAAAGAGAGACTGGCGAAGCGCATCTTCTATTCTGAACTCCAGGAAGGAAAACGGAAACGTGGTGGTCAGTTTTTACGTTTCAGGGATGTTCAGAATAGACACTTCAAAAGATGCGAAACTGACCCCTTAGTGTGGGAAAAGCAGGCACAAAATCGGCCCGGGAGATATCGTGTGCATCGGCAGGTCAACGCCTTCGAAAAGAGAAGAAGGTCGCAGCTAGACTTGAAGTCTTTAAACTAGGGCAGCTATGCCCTACAATTTCGTTAATGGTGTGCTGACGTGTCCGCTTTGTGCTCGGAGTTTTCGGCCAAAGTTGGGTATGCTAGCCACTTGAGAGCACATGATAGAGCAGCACACCAAAGCTTTAGACAACCTCTCTAGAAAGCCATCGAATGCTGTCGCTCTGGCCGAAATCGGGTAGATGGCATCATAATCATACTGTACCTCGGTACTTTTACATTTAAATTGAATCAAACCAGAGTTGTATCGCATAAAATGGCTCTCAATCAAAATGTTAGGAGTAAAAGAGGTCTTTGAACCCATCAATTACTGCACGCAAAGTTATTGAACCTAACAAATTGTATCCGAACATTGCTACACAAACTTACGTGTATTAAAGCGATAAAACAAAAGCCCAAATCGTCGAAGACAACGTTTATTGGAAAATGTTCTGTAGACATACCACAACATTTGTTATCTGACAAAACTTTGTTGTTTGCCAAAAGTAAATCATAAGTCAACGAACCCTTCGAAATAGTAACAAAACATACATCAGGAGTTTTCGAGACGTGAGAGTAATTTACTTAGCCGAAAGTCGGTTAACATAGAATAATGTAGGAACTTGATCATTTGCTAGAAGGCTTTGTTCTTTAAGACAACTTTTATTGTTATACCTAACACGTACCGTTTATTAAAATTATACAGCAATGTTTCATGCAGCAGAAAATGGAAACAGAATGTTGTTCATGTTTGTTATTAATTAATTTATCTAACCAAGAGTTATCGTTTCTCGTTAGAATATAAATGTACCGTTGTTTTATGTTAGACGGAGTTCTTAGAGACGTACAGCTTATATTGAAAATATGATAAGGTTAAGTTAAATTACAAACACAACGTCATGCTGTTTAAAATTAAGGGAAACAGACGGTTGTTCATGTTTGTTATTAATTAATTTATCTATCCAAGAGATACGTTTCTCGTTAGAATATAAATGTACCGTTGTGTTATGTTAGACGGAGTTCTTAGAGACGTACAGCTTATATTGAAAATATGATAAGGTTAAGTTAAATTACAAACACAACGTCATGCTGTTTAAAATTAAGGGAAACAGACGGTTGTTCATGTTTGTTATTAATTCATTTATCTAACCAAGAGATACGTTTCTCGTTAGAATATAAATGTACCGTTGTGTTATGTTAGACGGAGTTCTTAGAGACGTACAGCTTACATTGAGAACATGATATGGTTAAGTTAAGTTACAAACACAACGTCATGCTGTTTAAAACTTAAGATACATACTGTATTGAAACTTGGTTCATCTAAGTCTAGATTCTTACCAAGTATTACGGGATCCGCAAGTAAAATCAAATAAATTATATTATGTGTTTGTGAATTCCAGCATTTTTTTTTAATTAGCTAATATGAATGAATGATACCTACATTAAGTAATAACAGATAGGACTGGTTGTCTTTGCCCAGAGATGGGTCCTGATCTTAATCATCGACTTATTTAATTACAGAAGTAACTAAAAAGTCCCGGGAAAGTATCTCGATAGCTATCTTTAGCAGATAAATACTCTGTTACAGAAATAGAAACTGCGAAATGACGTATAATTCCAGAATTTCGTGTAAACTAGATTAAAGTGTCATATCAATCTTCATTGCTACCATAGAGCACAGAATTGCCGCACTGGCCAGTCTGGAGACCGCAGTATGTACCTAAGTACCTACTAATTAAATCCGCGTCGCCAGAAGAGTGTTAAATACACAACTTCCTTTATCTTCGCCATTCAAAGTCGTTAGTTCCTACGTCATAAGTATCGTAATGCGAGTAAACTGTACAAAACTTTTTATTTTTGGTTTACATGGAGAGTGTAGTTGTCTATGCCGGTACCTCTAGCACCGCTGAGATGTCCCTTGCTCTGTGGTCGCCACAAACATTTCAGTCACCCAACTTAGAAACTATCTAAAACTGGGTCAAAATATAAACAAGTCAAGAACCCTTATTTTCTGAGTAAACTGAATTTCTTTTTATGTTTTCACGTGTCTGTTAGCGTAATGTGAATAACAAAGTTGTTTGAGAGGATGGTTTATGGCCGAGATGGTGGCCACCATCTTTGTTATAAAGGTTAGTGAACTGTGACCTGCAGCGTTTAATAGGAGAGAATGTGAGACGGGTAATATTTGCGGCTTGATGATGATTCTAATAAAGAGAACAAACGTGTGCGGAAATAAAAAAATTCACAGAAAACTATACATATACTAAGTCCAAATTGGTTCAATGCTTATAGTCGGCGGTGATTGTTTTTTTTTTAATTTCGGCAAAGAGATATGCGTCTTTACGGCGTAAATATTTTTTGGATAGTTAAATTGTGTTTATAAATAGAATATCATAGATTAACATGATTATTTAAAACCAATATTTACTTTTATGAACAAATTCACATTTATTTGTGTTCTAAATTCAAAAATATTAAAATTTTCTATTTTTAGGCTGTTTAGCGGCTTCATACCTTTGCTTCTCCTTCAACCTGGTGAAAGCGGTGAATGCAAAGCGCGGCAAAAAAAGGAAATTAAATTAAAATCATAGTTTCCTAATAATTCATGACAAAAATACTTTTCGTTCTATTATTTTATTTCTTCGAAAGTGTATTGAAAAACTTCGTTTGATATACATGGGCATTTGTTACTGAGTTTCGCCACTTATATTAAAATGTACTATTTTACCATCGGCTTCGTCCGCGTAGAGCTCCAAAACATTATCAAGTTTTGGTATGGCTATCTATGGCCTGCCATATGAATGGCACGGGTACCAAGGGTTACGGGTTGAAGTCCCGCTTTGCATATTTTTGCCAACATAACATCACACCTTGTAATCCCCGCAGGGTTAGGCAGAGGTGTACCTAACAGTACACCCACATATCGCCACTGGTCACAAATCCAAACTCCTTGGCTGGTACTAAGAAATTTCTGATGGAGAAACCAAATAACGCCACCCAGGATCCCATGCTCAGCAGTCGCGCTTGCGATCACTAGACCAAGGAGAGACTAGACTAGATTTATATTCGAACCAAATTAGTACAGTCGCGTTATGGCCGTCATTATGATCATTTCCAAACATACATTGGCAATGAGCATAATAATTATAGTTATCGCGTAAATAAGTGACAGGACTATAAGTATATTATACCAAGTAAGTCAGCATCTTAGATCTAGCCTAGCCTTTTTCTAACATGTTGGGAACGGCTGCCTGTCTATCTGGACGCTGACTCCTAGCATTTTCCATGGAGTCTATCTATCTCAACCGATTCTGGAGTAACTGCTGGGTTGTGGACGCCAGAAGGGCGTTCATCCATAACACGATACCTATTGTTAAGACTGGTG
This sequence comes from Noctua pronuba, assembly GCA_905220335.1. Taxonomy (NCBI): domain Eukaryota; kingdom Metazoa; phylum Arthropoda; class Insecta; order Lepidoptera; family Noctuidae; genus Noctua; species Noctua pronuba. The sequence goes on from LR999902.1 coordinate 13,223,174, forward strand.
GTCAGATTGATATACCTACCAAGTTAGTACAGTCCCGTAATGGCCGTCTTATGTAACTTTTAACGCTAGCTTAGCGCTGACGATCACCGTAAATGTTATCCCATTTTATACGACTTCCGCAACATAAAGCATTACATCTTTTATTTTCTTAACGTCATACTTTTATGGCTATGACCATAAATTATAGCACGAAGATCTATTTAATGAGTATTTGTTCCCTTTCTCAGAGACGAGGCCGGCCCAAGCAGTGGGAACATTATTAGTTGATTATGCTTTGGAACAAAAATATTATACAGGGTGTAAACAGACACTTCACGAAGCCATCAACCAAGCATTCTGTACATCAACATAAGTAACTTTACGCAAAAATTTTTGCTGGGAAACAACTTTTTTTTTTGGGGTGAAAAATCACCTTTTACGGTAAATAACAATGTAACGCACTCAAAACATTGTGCTGATGGATGAATTTAATAGTGCGGGGGTCGTGAAGGTGTTTAAAGTAAAAATCCTACATTAAAAACATGTATTTTTAAAAAACTTGTGAAAAAGTTGGAACTTTGACCCCCAATATCTCCGTAACTAGAAGGTTCCCAGGTATGGTCTAGAACAAAAAAATGATCGCAATGACGGGGAGAACAAGTACCTTTCGGCTTCGTTAAGGGTCTTTTTACACCCTTTATATTCCATTTAGAATTTATAATCGTAAACTATGATGAAGAACGATGTTACGTTAATATTCGAAAGCAGCCTTTTCTTACAGCAGTGCGGCCGATGGCATTTGCTATCGGCAAAAATAACTATTATTTAACACCTAGTGGCTTAGGCTGGGCGTTGAATAATATATTAGTAAGTACGAGTCGATTGATACGTAACTCAAGGCATGGCTCAAATAATATTTTTCTTTTTTTATAATCAGCCATTAACTCACGTTCCGTTTGATCTCGGTAGGCATTGGCTAGGTTCTCACAATGGCACGACCAAAACGTGATCGAAGGCGGCCAGGTCGCAAGAACAAGAAAATAGCATTGTTTTATTATTTTCTCATTAATATCGCTTTGTCACGTATAATAATTGTCAAATCATTATTGCTTACACAAAAAGGTTTCCTTTTAAAATTTTCCGTTCCTATAACATCAAAATGAAATCGAGTATGAAAATCCGTTCCATTTAATTAAGTATTCAACAAAAGCTCCTTTGTATGCTCCCATAGAAATTATTCTCGCGTTATAATACAGCGTTAAAATTTTGTAGGCACTAGGTATATAATCTTTAACAAAAGAAAGAAGAAAGGAAAACGAATTAAAGTAAGTAAAATGTTCGCTTACAAAAGATTTGTAATCATTATGAGTGATGGATATATGGAACACGGATACTAAAAGACCTTGAAAGGTACCTACTTTCTTTGGCAGACGAGTTAGTGTAGATCTAAAAATCATCATTCATTTTCAGACTGATAATGTCAAAAGTCCCAGTCTTGCGGATTGTAAGAACATTCTTTATGACACTGTACTAGCTAGTTAACTCAAGAAAGACGAAAACGAAGTACTAGGAAAACGAAAATAACATTACAAAGTTTCGTAGCTGCTTCGTAGCTCGTCTTCGAGCGTAGCGCGTCGTAGTGTATCTACGGGGTGTAAACAGACCCTTCACGAAGCCGTCAACCAAGCATTCTGTACATCAAACTAAGTAACTTTACGCAAAAATTATGGCTGGGAAACGACTTTTTTTTTTGGGGTGAAAAATCACGTTTTACGGTAAAACTCAATGTAACGCACTCAAAACATTGTGCTGATGGATGGATTGAATAGTACGGGGATCGTGAAGGTATTTAAAGTAAAAATCTTACATTAAAAACATGAATTAAAAAAAAAAACTTGTGAAAAAGTTGGAACTTTGACCCCCAATATCTCCGGAACTAGAAGGTTCCCAGGTATGGTCTAGAACAAAAAAATTATCGTAATGACGGGGAGAACAAGTACCTTTCGGCTTCGTTAAGGGTCTTTTTACACCCTTTATAAGCGTGGCAAGGCGCAGCGCACCTGCGAGCATACCGCGGCGTAGTACATCTACGATCATAGTACTGCATAGCGTACCTAGACCTACGAGTGGCTACGAGTGTAGCGCTCATTAAGTGAAAAATTTCAAAACGACCTCGAAGCGAAATTAGCGTTGTGGCCGTTTTGATTTTTGACCACAACGCGTTCTGGCAATGAGGAAATACTACAACGCGTTCTGAGCATTTTTCTAACAGCCACGACACGATGTAGAGGTAAGTAGATAAAACTAGTCGACGATGACGGATGTACTCGAGGGTGAAATCCAAGATCTCGGATGGGAAAATACTCTGACAAAATTTTGAGAATTTACACGTCCTCCATCTTAGATTTTCATTTCGACCTCAAAATCGTCATAAGCACCCAAGGAAACCCCGAAAACGACACCCATGGCGAAATAATGATTAAATGTCACATCCGCCATCTTGGATTTTCTTTTAGGCATCATCACCCTCGACCACATCCAAGTTCCATTTACTTACCTCTACATCGTGTCCTGGCTGTTTGAAAAATGCTCAGAATTCGTTGTGACATTTCCTAATTGCCAGAACGCGTTGTGGTCAAAAATGTGATGCGAAAATTGCTTCGCGGTCGTTTTGTGTTTTCCAGAACGCGTTGTGGTCATTTTTAAAAGAGCCTCGACGCGAATTTTGCTTAGTGGTCGTTTTCAAAATGCCACAAGGCGTTATGGTCGGTTTGTCGCTCAATGAGCGTTTTCGGTCTTTGCGCCTAACATATCTATAAGAATATAGTTCTGTTCAAACTTTATGGCGGCTCGGAAGTTAGCTGCGAGTGACGGTCTGCGCAGGTACTACGGTTCAAACTTTATGGTGGCTCGGAATATCTGACGTAATGCAGCGCAGAACACAATTTTAGGTATCAGAAAGGCCCTGAGGACGCATCGTCTTGACTGGAAAATGCGCAGAAAGTCATTCGCAGCTAACTTCCGAGCCGCCACAAAGTTTGAACAGAACTTTAGCACTGCGTTATGCAACTGGGAGTGTACAGACGCCAGCACATCAAGCTACCCGAAACTGTCAAATTTTCCCAATCAACCTTGAATCTAATGCTTTAGCGATAAGGTTGAAAATCTATTAAAGAAATTTGACAGATTGTAACAGCCTCATGCGCTGACGTCTGTACCTACGAGCGTAAAGCTGCGTATTGAATCAATATTGTGAACCAATGATAACCATTAGATAACAAATTGTGGTCACAATATCTTGAGTGAACCGTCATAACTGCAGCAAGGCGATGATCAGTGACTGCTTAGTATATATCTATGAAAAAACCTTGGACTTAATAAACCGTTCCCATAAAAATACAAAAAATAAATATATACCTTTATTTCGTAGCAACTACGAACGCTACGCCGTAGCTCCGTAGCACAACTGCTACAATTCATAACTGAAATCGTTAGGAATTTTAGTAGTACTATTAACGTTCGGTAATCACTATATAGCGTGAGTTTACACCCTTATGTTACGAAGCCCGATATAGGTACAATCAAACGAAATTCTGATAAATGAATTTAATTTGAAAGTTGAAAATAATAAAATGCCACGCAACCAGTTAATCGACGATCGTCAAGGGGTTTGATGTGATCGTTATTATGTGTAAGTAAGTCTTTTATGTAAATCTTATAATAAATTTCTGGTAGGTATGCGCTTTATCATTTGTGTTAAACACGCTTCCAGGCTAGAGAGTTTTATAGAGGATACAAAATTGTTAAAGATTCGCCAAATCTGGTGCAAAAACACAAAGGTCAAAGAAGGAACATGAATGGGTTTTAGTCAGTAAAAGTCTGACACTCCCTTCCACTCCGCCCAGAGCGAGGGAGGTCATTTGATGATTTGCCATCCGTAAAAAAAAAAAGTTAAAGTAAATAAAAAAATAAATAAAAGTAAATGTGTTATAAAATTAATGTAAAGTAAAATAGTTAAAGATTCGCGAAATCTGGTGCAAAAAATGCTATATTTTTTTTCAAATGAATACGTTATCTTCTAAAACGCCTACAAGTACTGTAAAGTTGTATTATATTTACTTGTTAAACTGATCAATTCTTCCCTGTAATTATAATTTTATATACCTACGGTCTCTAATCATGCAATCGGCCACTTTCAAGGTTGAAATGTTAAAATGGAAGACTCGTAGTTATGACTGACGTTCAAAAAGAATATATGGTGCTGATTCTCTTTTGTTTTGCCTGATTAAGTACCGGACTGACAGCTGTTTTATTTTGTGAATTGTTTGGGAATATCGTGATAAGCTGGTTTTATTCATTGTTTGACTGAAGGATTTATACCGATTTCGATGAACCTGAAAGGATCTAGGATCTTAACCCATCAAGCGATTGCCTACAATCTGTCTACAATGCCTACAAATAAGAGAGACCTGCCTCGTAAGAGATCCACGGTTTTAACGATTATATTTATTGTCGTTTCGAGTACGTTTTTTAAAAGCCATTTGTCGGGTTAATCTTGAACTTTGTTGAACTTTAACCTCATGTAAATTGTAATGAGATCCGAGGCCCTAGCGTGCAATGTAAACGTAACGAAAATACGTAATTTTTTTATCGAAAATAAAATTACCCCACTACTACATTATATAGTATATATATATACTGTTTGCAACAAATGCAATCAGTATCATCCATAGATATGAATAAATTGTCAAAATTATGAAAATAATATACAGGGTGTAAGGCCCCGCAAACTGACAAGGTGAATTCAGCTCATTATTCTGAATTATATTCCACCGGAATTTTTCTCAGGAAAATATTTTTTTAAATCGGTTTTTCAGTTACTATGCCTTTATTTCAATGTAAAATTACATTCCCTATACGCAGCACTCAATTTATGTAAACAATACGCCTAAATTAAAAAAAAAAACAAAAATGGATGTAAAAATACTCTAACGAACGACGCGTGAAATCAGCTGTTCACTTCCTGCCTAGCTACAGAGTTCATCGAACTCGTCCTTGCGCTTGCCGTTCGCTTCGTGCGTTTTGCCACGTTTTGCCGATACATTCGTATGAGGAAATAAATCAAATTTACTAGATTCCCATAATGTTCCTGAAATAATTTCTTGTGCCGGTTATTTTAGTATGATATACTGAATTCACCCTATCAGTCTGCAGAGGGCTGTCCCTTACACCCTATATGTGAAACGAGTATTTTTTATTTTAAAATCGATGTATTTTCGTAACGTTTACACCGCGCGCTCGTGCTATGGCCTCCGATCTTATTTATTTATTTAACAATTTATGTACACACTAAATACAGAAAAGAAGAAAGGAACAGAAAATAGTACAAAGGTGATGCTTATTTCTAAAGAAATCTCTTCCAGCATACCTGCGAAAGGAGATAATAACAAAGAGATGTAGACATAGTGTGTAAAAGAAGCAGAGAAAATTGAATACATAAAACAAAACTTTTAAAAATAATATACCTTATTACATAACATATTCTTAAAACAATAAACTAACAAACTTATAAATACAAAGAAAAAACATATCACAAAATAAATAATAATCTATAAATACATTAAAATAAATAATGATAAATACTTATGCAACTATGACGAAATGGAAAGATAATGTTCTTTCACTCTTCTTTTGAAAACTGCAACAGTTTGGCAGTCCCTAATGTCAGGCGGAAGTGAATTCCACAGCCGCACGGCGTGAACAGTGAAGGAATAGGAGTAGAAGTCGGTAGAGTGTGGAGGGGATTTAAGGAGGTTCCTAAGATGCGACCTGCAAGGTGCATCGGAGGGACGGGAGTAGGAAAAGCGTTCCCGCAGATAGGATGGAGTTTTAGGTCTATGGAGGATGTTAAATAGCAAACACAATATCCGAGAGTTCTTGCGAAGTCGAATTGGGAGCCACTTGAGTATTTTGCGAAAGTTAGAGACATGATCGTACTTTTCTTAGTAACTTTGAAACAGTTTTCTTGTCCCAAACCAAATCAAATATTTTCTTATATTGTTCGCTGATATCACTTAACCTTCCTATACTCGCGCGTTGGTCTGTCAGACCGATAAAACAGTCTTTCGTATTTTTTTCTGCTATAATCATTGATGGCATTTTGACCTTCCTGTTAACTGCATGATTAGTTGCTACGATAATTTCAGGACTAGAAATGTATTAGGCGAATATCGAAATATATACAAGGTGTAAACAGACCCTTCACGAAGCCGTCAACCAAGTATTCTGTACATGAAACTAAGTAACTTTACGCAAAAATTTTTGCTGGGAAACGACTTTTTTTTTTGGGGTGAAAAAGCACGTTTTACGGTAGGACTCAATGTAACGCACTCAAAACATTGTGCTGATGGATGGATTGAATAGAAAGGGGGTCGTGGAGGTGTTTAAAGTAAAAATATTACATTAAAATCATGTATTTAAAAAGAAACTTGTGAAAAAGTTGGAACTTTGACCCCCAATATCTCCGTAAGTAGTTGGTTCCCAGGTATGGTCTAGAACAAAAAAATGATCGCAATGACGGGTAGAACAAGTGCCTTTCGGCTTCGTTAAGGGTCTTTTTACACCCTTTATATGGCGAAATTTGGCGCGAGTATAATGGCGCATCCACACATGCCGAGCGGCACGGCCGGCGGCCAACCCGGCGGCCGCCGGAACTATATTAGGTATAGTCCAACATCTTCCAATCCTACGTACACGACTAACTTCGACGATAGTCACAACACTACTGCGAAAATTGCAACCGCATCTGCAGGCCGCCTGTAAAGCCGGCGGCAAATGCAGCGGCAAGGCAGCCTGAAAGCCGGCGGCAAACCCGGCGGCATGTGTGGATGCACCATAAGAAGTTCAAGAACATAATCTTAGTAGGTAATCTTAGAAAATAATTTGCTACCGACAAACAGTCACGTTTTATAATTAATACCAGTATTGATGTCAAAACAATATACAAACTCAGTTGATCACTTTCAAGCCCTACGACGAATGGAAAAGTTTGGAAAACAACATCAATAAAACGAGGTTATTTTCCAAACTTTGCGTAATTATAACTATTACGTAATTTAACAAATACGTGAGCTACAGATCACGTTGCAACCTTTTAATTGGTTTTCAGCAACTTTTGCACTGAAGTCAAATTGTACTTTAGTTACGTACGGTGTTCGTGAAACCTGAGAACTTTTAGCGTGGGTGGACCTGCGAGCGTAATATCTAGATTGGTATATTAATTACAGTACAACGTGGAATATAAATGATTTTCTTACTGTAAACAAGTTATGATTGTTATTTCTTTTGAATTTTTAGAACAGCAATGATGTTTATTTTAGGTAAAATGAGGGAAGAAATAATTTTTAGAGATCAGTACCTACGTATAGCATGACCACCGTAGAAACGGGTTTCTTTGACGGAAGCATCGACAAAATGACAGATTGTGTCGACAAATGACAGATTTTTGTTCACAATCTGTCATTTTGTCGATTCTTCCATCAAAGAAACCCGTTTCTACTGTGGTCATGCTATACGTGCTGAGGGTAACAGACAAACACACACTATCTCATGCAAATAAATCACAATGTGTACAGTATGTCCCTCTAGAGTAATTTTCTTATTTTTTATTTACAATATCCTGTACCTAATATTTAAGTAAAATAATCACGGATGAGTTGTTAAATTTTATTAATCCAAATTATTTTTGTTCCTGTAAGTCTTGGGGGGCCTGGTATTGTATGCCTATTTCGGGCACCAGTCTCTCACAAATGTTTACCCTGTGCATTAGATTTAATAATTCGTTTCTGATGAGAAAATAAACATATTATTTTATTATGCAGAAAGATTTGTTTCTTTAGCATTAAAGGACCGTTTAACCTCGTTAGTTCAGTTCGTTGAATTCTCTGAGAAAATTAAAATCATCTAGAAACTATGTAGATGACCTAAATAACACTATAAATATTTAATGTTTTCTCATCATACTTTTCCAAGAAACATTAAAAAGAAATGCAAGTTTTATTAAGTAGTATCATTTTTATGAACGTTACGGAGAAGCGGACAGTCTTTTGTTTTTAAGACAACAGACTATTAAAAGGCGTGCTTTATCTAATGCCGGGTACACATTGGTGTAACGTAACATAAAATGTAACAACGATGAGCCGTCCAGACTTATGCAATGCAACATGAAATGTAACTCAACAACAGGCGAATTTGTTTCAGCGTGTGTTACATTACATGTTACGCTTCACGAATGTGTGCCCGGACTACCCGGCTTAAGAGCTCGTCTTGTGTAACCGTCGCGCGACGGGTAAAGCAAGCTCATAAATATTAAAAGATCGTAAATGAGAGGAGCTGCCGTGAAAGAAAGACACACGGTGGGACGGAACGGTGAAATTATTTAAAGGCTTGTCAGTCGGCACAACTTGCGATACATTGTGTTTCGTCACTTATTAATTTTTTCTTCTCTCTGTTTCTAATCTAACTGTACGGGGTGGAAGGGACACCGACGCGAAACGGTTACCACGTATTCAGTACATCATTCTGAGCCTTCACATAGAAATTTTTCATCGGCAATAAAAAAAAATCTGTTGTTTTATACATTTTGACCGTGTAGGTATTTCACTTTTGTAGAAAACAACTTTTTTTTTTTAAATGAAATTTCTACATTTATGTGGGGGACTGGGGGGGGGCTCAGAATGATGTACTGAATAAGTGGTAACCGTAATACTGAATTTTGTAGCTTAGTCTTGAAACTATTATGTGAAATCATAAGGAGGATTTATGAGGAAAATATTATAAAAACAAGCCGAGTATAAATCCCGTCACGTAAAAAAAACGCTGAGCGACAGTGGAGGGGATGTGTTTGCGCACGTTATACAGCCACGTCTAATATACTAAGCTATTGTTTTATAATATAAAGGGTGTAAAAAGACCCTTAACGAAGCCGAAAAGTACTTGTTCTCCCCGTCATTGCGATCTTTTTTTTGTTCTAGACCATACCTGGGAACCTTCTAGTTTCGGAGATATTGGGGGTCAAAGTTCCAACTTTTTCACAAGTTTTTTTTTAAATACATGTTTCTAATGCAAGATTTTTACTTTAAACACCTTCATGATCCTCGTACTATTCAATCCATCCATCAGCACAATGTTTTGAGTATGTCACAATGAGTTTTACCGTAAAACGTGATTTTTCACCCTAAAAAAAAAGTCGTTTCCCAGCAATAATTTTTGCGTAAAGTTACTTAGTTTGATGTACAGAATGCCTGGTTGACGGCTTGGTGAAGGGTCTGTTTACACCCCGTATGGATAATTGTTTAATTGTAGAATCGTAACATGTACTTTACTAGCTACTTAGTACTTTGGAAAAGGCTGGAATAAAAAAAATGAGAAAGTTTATTTGAGCTGACAGCGTTCTTTTTACGTGACGGGACCTATATAAGTAATTGTGGAAACATTAGTGCCCACTGCACTTAAATATCATAATGAAGAATTATTTTATTGGATTGAGAAACCAAAAGTGCCTACATAATATTAGGTGTCACCGCTACATCGGTTATGTTTTTAGTGATTCGAAGGCTATGAAGAACCTCTTTGTTAAATAAAGGTTAATTATAAATAATGTTTTCGTAACTAAGTGTTCCTTAACATTAAAATGACGTCAAACAAAGTGACGTCGAAAAATATTGATAACATCATACCACCATATTTTCATGCGAATTCACGCAAACTGCTAACTTAATACTCGGTAACTGTGACACATAATTTTATGCTTTACTAACTCGTGCAATAACGTCATCACAACTCGGTACTTACGTACTTAGTTATATATTCACTAGTAAATGGAGCAGCCATTTTTTTAACTGCAGCTGTTGACCGATCTTATCTAGCCCTTACATAGTATGTAATCAGCTGGCCATTATGCAACGTTTTGTACAAGCATTACGATAAAGAGTTTGTCCATTTGACCCATGGAAACAAATGACAATCGTTTTTGCTGCGGCAACGACCGACCTTTTGATTATTTTGTTTAAGGCTTCATTGATCAGGATTCATGATACTAAACGAAACTTTTAGCAGAGCTTTTTAATAATCACTGTTGCTACAAAATGTACAAAATTTCCGAGCATAATGTATATATTTATACATATTTAAATGCATTAGCTATTTAATTATGTGTATGTTTGTACGTTATGCTAAATAATATCGCTTACTCTTATGTGCCAGTAACTTTGCGTGTTTGTAAAATTTCCACGTCTTAACAGATTTGTATGAAATTTCGTATCCGTGGATATGATATACCATTAGATGATAATTTCCTGTCTCTAACCTCTTGTCCATGGGTAAAACCAAGCCATTTACAAGTTTTGTGTATTGGATTTTTTCAATATTTTACTGGGGAATCGTGTTTTCGTTTGAATAAAATATAAAAATAAAGTAAACATACGTATGTTCCTACTTCTCATATTATATTAATTAATCATTCGACATCATAACCTAAACGAGCCCCCATTGACAAACATTTCATAACAACAATACATCATAATGACACCCAAGGAAACCCTGTAACCTTGAGCACATCAAAATACGTTTATTCAACCATTTCAGCGTATATTATATTCGATCGCAGCTCAACGGAAAATGTCCCTTGAAATGTGGTGAAACATGGAACTAAATGGTAACGTATTGACACATCGTTTCAAGTCCTCTTGACAAAATTTCTGTCACGGTGGAAAATCTCAGCGGAGATTAACCAACCAACCACCTACAGGCGTGTGTGCGCAGGCACAGGTGCACTCTCTCTTCCCTCAATCTCATAGTCCGATTTTGGCCTGTGTTCCAGCAGTGCAGTGTGAGCACTAAGACCGGACCAGACTCCATCGAAGAGGAGACCAGACTAGAAGATAGGAGATGTGTTTTAAACTACCAATAGAATTTCGTGATTTACACTTCTCGTCTACGCTTAGCTGTGCTGTGTCACGCTGAACAGTCAATAACTCAATCTGCCTTTTTTGTCTATACTGGGCATATACTGGGCCACCAAGATACACGCTGTGCCTAGTTTGGGGCCCACGGCTACTTCTACATAGTACTCTTTTAACTATCATTGTTTTTGTTTTCTTGTTTGTATGTTTCCTAACTTGTGTGTGTCAATAAATTGATTTATTATTATTATTTATTAAGTGGATACGGTTGAGCAGAGAGAAGAGGAGTTGTCTCGTAATTGTGGAGACGAGAAGAGACGTGAGCAGTGTGCTGTGAGCGACGTAATACAGAATCAACAAATCACAGCGAACGTTCCAAATACGACGAGAAAGTTTTGTTTGTTAGAACTTTGACGATGTTTGTTAGAGTTGAAGGTCTGATATCAAATAGATGAGTTTATACGGAATCTACATCGGAATTCACCAATAGCACCGACCATTATTTTGCATTTCATCGATTCTATCAGTAAGCGCATCTTTCAGTAAGTTGTATGAATGTGCGTATTAACAAAACAAAAATAAACAAAAGGCGCCACATTAGATTTACGGGGTTAGGAATTTGATAAGATTTCATTGATGTAAGTGGATCATCATCATCTGCCTAGCCTTTTCCTAATTGTGTTGGGGTCGGCTTCCAGTCTAACCGGATGCAGATGAATATTTTACACGGTGTAACTGCCTATCTGCCCTTCACAACCTAGTAAGTACTGGGTAATACAATACCCCTTGGTTATACTGGTTGTCAGACTTTCGGGCCACTATGACTACCTGTAACGACTGTAAAAGATCTACAAATGACAGCCGAGACCAACGGCTTTCCGAGGCACGGACGAAACTCGGCAAGTAATGGGCGGTCACCTATTCACAGATATCGAAAAGATTTTAGTGCAACAGACATCTGTTTGCCCGATTTGGTTTTCTATCAGCAAAAATGTCATACTTCTACACAAACTCGAATTTAATATTAAATTATTTTCGGGAAGAAATTTTCAAAAACCCATATACGAAATTTTAAGCTTCTAGAACCAGAGGTTTAGGTAATACATGGTGCATTGTCTGTCAGTGAATTTAAGAAATAAAGGTAACAGAACTCGGCCTTATATACAGTCTACCTACGAACGTAAAGTTTCCTTACAGGCACATAAAGCATTAATAATACATTTACAAGACACCTGTTCTGGAGTTACCTTCCAAGTAAAAAGGCAAAATATGACCGTCGTAAAAGTTAACGAAAATATGATCTTGAGTGAATTATTAAGAAGGCATGACGAGAACGTACAATGTGTATAAATAATGTACCTCTCTTACAGAGTCCCGAGACATTTACCGACTTAAATTATAATGATAAGAAGATCTCTAAATGGGTTCACATCAACCTGTATCACGTTGATCCAACTCACTAACGAAAGTTTGCGAGTAATTAATATTAACAAAGGTAACCTTTAATCCCTTTCCTTTTACTTGGGGTCGGCGCAACACGGTTTCTTCTTCCATTCTCCCCTGTCAGACGTCACGGTATCATTTACTCCTTTCTCTTTCATATTATTCCTCACACAATCCATCTATCTTTTCTTTGGCCCTTTTCGAAATTATGCTGCAACATATTGTGTTAGTTAAAAACTAAAACTCACTGAATCATAATCTGTGACAGTTTAAAAATGTCTGGTCCAACATACTTGCTTTTAAAAGTGCAAATAGGTACATTGCCTTTTAAATATTCCTCACATAAACATTTCTCACGAAACTAGTCGCACTTTACAATAAATAAAGGTGCATTAGAGAACGTGCATTGTGTAAGGAAATATACATTTTCACAAGCTTGGGTAAATATACTGCTTGGTGCTGATACTAATTATGTAAGCATCCTTGCGAAGACCTGCGAAATTCACGAACCCACACGAGGCCCGCGTGGATTACCTACTTCCCACTCCTTCTTACAGAAAGAAGGCAATTCAGCATACATGTTCCCACCCATGTGACTCCTACGTCATGACCTATTAATTATACAAAAACTTTAGTTCCCACACCCTTTTTTTTTTGGACATCATCAAATAACCCCCCCCCCCCCCCGCTCTGAGCGGAGTGGGAGGGAGTGAGAAGAGTTCCCACACCCTTCAACACTCATTTAAAAATATGGCTTTTACGCAGATATTTTCAATAAAGCGTCGAAGAGTAGAATATCCACTCAATAAAGCTCAGTGCATTGAATTCAATAAAAACTCCAATGCCTTTTGGTGACAAAAAATATATAAAGCAGAGCTATATATCTTGTTCTTTTCGAAGATTCGTTGAACTATAAAGCCCAATAGAGTGCATAGAATAGTAAAGTGCTTAGCTCAACGACACATAGGTTTGCATTGTTTTCTTTACTCTCAAGCGTTCACTTAACATGTCAAAGTTATTGAAGCGAAAACTAAAAACTACTTCAGAAATGAAATGTGATGCCTCCACCTACAGACGAATAAGCATTAAAATTTACTTCTCAATACACAGATTACACAGAGCAGGTGGTGCGAGTTTCATATATTTGCAATTCCAATATATTTAGGCTAAAACCACACAGGTTGGAGCTTTGTTTGATTCCAGCTTGATGAGTAGCGTAGCTCGAACAAGTGATAAATTAGTAGTGCCCGACAGAATCTTCGGCCTCGGCCACCTTTGGCCAAAAATATCACCTTTCGGCATTTCTTCGGCTTCAGCCAAAATGGGCCGAAGTTTTGGCCGAAGCCGAAGGTTTCTCGCAAGCGCCGAATTGAACAGACATTGATTGAATTGTTACGAATGCGCGTGAGTGCGATGGAAAGGGGGGGTCAGGGTTCACACAAGTGTTATTATTATGTTTATCTCGATAGTATGTTTATATTTTAGTCAACATAAACTTTCAATTTAAAAGTTTTAAAAATAATTACATTTTTTACATTTAGTCAATTTTGAACAGAATTTCTTAGAGCGATGAAACCTTTGGCTTCGGCTTTGATCAGAAATCGACCTTCGGTCAGACACTACAATTTAGGCTATTGCAATTATAAAACTATGCGATGCTTTGCTAGTAGTGTGTCAAAGTCGGCACGCAGCGTAACTCGAAGCACCTACAGTCTACAGTGCTGCATGGAACTTAAGGTGCTTCAAAGACATGTTAAAATTGTAGAGATAAAAACAAAATTGTGTTAGTTCAGACGGGTTTGACGCAGAATGTGCACTTCGCAAAATGTGCACTTGACGCAAAATGTGCACTTCTCAAAATAGCACTTCTCAAAATGAGTAATTATCAAAATGAGCACTTTTGCGTCAAGCGCACATATTACGAAGTGCACATTCTGCGTCAAACTCGTTCCGACACTCGCCAATAGATCCTTGTATAACTTTACCTACGTGGCTTCGGCTTTAGATAAAAATAACACAGTCTGCAATACTTCGATAGTGTTGCATCGCAGTGTTATAAACTTGAGTGAACTTTGTTGCCATATGTTTGAAACAAGAATACATTATAAGCTGGATTTTGCAGATATTTGTTTTGAAAACATTTTAAGTCTCAAAAGCTTTCGAAGCAAAGCTAAACAGATTGTTTTTCAAATGTAGCAGGTCGTTAAACTTGTTTCTGTTTTTTCTTATAATATATAGGGTGACTAGTAATTAGTGAGCGATACTTAAACACGTGATTGTACTCATGATAAAAAACAACTTTCCCAAAGACACTTTTTTTATACTCGTTTTATCCCAATTACATAACAGCCGTCAACGGCGTCACGCGGCTATCAGTTGATAGGTCACAGGAGCTCGCGCGTCAATTACATATTATATGATAAAAGTGAAAGGCTATAAAAAAAATGTTATCTTTGGGAAAGTTGTTTGTTATCATGAGTATGTGTAATCACGCGTTTAAGTATCGGTAACTCATTACCAGTCACCCTATAAAGGGTGTAAAAAGACCCTTAACGAAGCTGAAAGGCACTTGTTCTCCTCGTCATTGTGATAATTTTTTTGTTCTGGACCATACCTGGGAACCTCCTAGTTACGGAGATATTGGGGGTCAAAGTTCCAATTTTTTAACAAGTTTTTTTTTAAATACTACTTTTTAAGGTTCTAACTTTACTCCAATTACCTCCATGGTCCGTTTACTATTCAAAGCATCCATCAGCAATAAGTTTTGAGTGCATTATATTGAGTTTTACCGTAAAATGTGATTTTTGACCCCAAAAAAAAAATTCGTTTCCCAGCAAAATTTTTTGCGTAAAGTTACTTAGTTTGATGTACAGAATGCTTAGTTGACGGCTTGGTCAAGGGTCTGTTTACACCCCGTATAGTTCAAACAATAGAACCATATCATCAACACTTTAAATAAGATCACCATGTGCAAATGTGTGGTCTGCATATAACATGGAATCGCCCTCTTGGTTGATGCGATGCTGCAAGTACGAACCAAGAAAGTGTCAATTTGAGATGTTATTTATGACAGACATCACTGAGAGTTCTTTATACAAATCTTTAGGACTTATCTAGGTCTGATACCTAAATAAAAGTGGTGATTAACGCAGCTTGTTTTTACTTGCCCGAGGAGCTCGTGGCTAAATAATAACTGCCGCTCGGATCGATCTTTAGGTTAAGCTGCGTCTGCCTAGTTTGGTCTGTGGATGGGTGATCACCCATTATATACCGAGTTTCCTCCGTGCCTCGGAAAGTACGTTAAGCCGTTGGTACCGGTTGTCATTTGTAGATCTTTGACAGTCGTTACAGGTAGTTGCCGTTGCAGTTGCCCAAAAAGTCTGACAACCAGTACTAACTGGGTTGTGGAGGTCAGATAGGTAGTCGGTCCATGTAAAATACTGGTATTCAGCTGCGACCAGTTAGACTGGAAGCCGACCCTAACATAATTAGGAAAAGGCTGGGCAGCTGATGTTCATATATAGAAGCAACAATATTGTACCCAGGACTATGTATTATATAACTTGATTTGAAAAGAGTGTCCATGGAGTTTCTTGCCCATTCTTCTCCATGAGATCTACTATTTTCGAATTTTTTCGGGTCTATTTGAAATAAATGCTTTGAGTTTGAGTTCTTACTTACCCGTTGCCCAGCAGTGGACAATAACAGGCTAGTAAATAAATAAACAATGATTAACGATACTTTAAATAACGAAGGACAAGTGAAAACACAGGTTGTATCGACGAGCTATCTGTTAAAATTTAAGGTCAACGTTGTTTTTTTACCTAATGGCAGTATAGCGTGAACATCGAGTGTTCTACTAGAATTGTTTAGACACTGAATAGTAGATAAATGTATCTTTCTTTTATAGTTTATGTGTACTTATTGTGTTATTTTGTTTGAACGATGGTTTGTGAATAAAAAGTACGAAACGTTCATTAACCTCTGTGTTGATTACTTTAGAACTCGACTAGCATGAACATCAAGCAAATATATATTTTTATAATAATATATTAGGTATGTAGGTACATCGTGCCGCCATTGTAGACTGAAGCTGAAATTGCAAAAGCATTAAATGAACTACACAAGGATCTTGACAAAATGCTTGTGGATCGCTAGCGAGAATCACGTTAATATAAATTACGTAATCCTAGAAATTCCAGCTTTTGCCAGGATTTGTGTGGGTTATTGTATGATAATCAACAGAGTGTGGACGTGCATAGTGCATGAAAGCTGTTGCAATAACGAATACCCCTCTCTACAGAACACGCCATCTCTGCCTCTAAGCTCTTGATAATGTTTTATTGGGTGGGTTTGTTTTAATCCTATATCGTGGTTATTCATAGTTTTAAGTACACATGCAATCAGAAATACTATGGAAACTTTAATAATTTAATAATTAAAATTTTAATCTCATTATATTCTTATTATATTTGGCTGTATGTTATCGCCTGCTAACCTTGCCCAGTAGTTAACCATCAAGATTATTCATCTCCATTACTTAAACTCTAAGTTTAATTGTAAAAGTTAACCCTCTGATCCTGTGAAAGCCTTTAGGAGCACGTTAAGTTCCGAGCTGTCAAGAGTTGACATAGGGTAGGCCTTTAACATGACTTGAGTAAACACGGGAAGCTCAAGAATTTATGTCAAGTGTCATCTTGTTATTTAAACCCTTGTCTCTTTGAAAAGCCTCAGACATAATACAGGGTGCAAACGGACACCCTGCACGAAGCCGTCAACCAAGCATTATGTAGGTACATCGAATTAAGTAACTTTACGGTAAAATTATTGCTGGGAAACGCCTTTTTTTTTGGGGTGAAAAATCATGTTTTACGGTAGCACTAAAGTCTTACATTAAAAACCCTGAATTTCAAAAAAAAACTTGCGAAAAAGTTGGAACTTTGACCCTCAATATCTTCGTAACTGGAAGGTTCCCAGGTGTGGTCTAGAACAAAAAAAATATTGCAATGACGGGGAGAACAAGTGCCTTTCGTCTTCGTTAGTGTCTTATTACACGCTATGAGAGGAGGTTTCAGGGAACTTAAACAATTGTCTGATTATCGTAAATATGTATAATAGTAAATATGATTTCACACAACAGTACATGAAAATTCGGAAATTAAGTATTCGCGGACAATATGGGCGCGTGGCGTCACGACCGACTTGCGCGGGAAGTTTAGAAATGCACGCACAAGCGCGTTGCGCGTAAGCAAAAAGCGGACTAAGGGACGCCACGCCGCGCGCCGAGCGCATCGGTCACCCGCTTGCAACGGCCACGCGGGAAAGAGATAGCGATATCTTATTCTGAATATCGCAGAGGCACGTGACCGCGGGACGCTCTTATTGGTCGACCTGGTGGACAAAATCATTTTCCTGTCCTGCCATCTGCGCCCAGGGCGCTGCCGCGCTGCCACCGAAGACGCCGTGAAAGTAGCGAATTTTTCAGCTGACAAATATAAAATTCTGTCGTGCCAACGACACATGGAAGAAGTATAATATCTAAAGATACCTTATTCATTTTGTTTTTGTATTCAACAGCGTGATCCTGAAATTGGCAAATTGTAGACGCGTTTATATAGAATATCGAATTCCACGCTCTATTAAACTCTCCAGTCAATTGTGTATACCAAGATACATCATATACTATGTATTTAGATATATTTTCGTATGGACAACCGACCGCATGAAACATATACACCACTACACCTATTATGAATATATGGATCTAGAGAAGGAGAAAACTGTATGCGACGAAACTAAATTCCACAAATCGGACCGCCACCAGACATTCGTCGCCAGCCAGTAACGAGGATTTAGTTCGAAATGTCATGCTCTCAAATGCACGTGTGGAGCGAACATTACCCGCAGTGCTTTCACGAAGAACATTTTTATCTCGACTCACGTTTTAAATGTAGTAATGTCTGAAAAATAGTTTTGAGTTTAGTAAATCCAATTTTAGCCCAGGTAAATAAAGGTAAATTGAGTCACTGCGACATCCGAAAACTAAGTTACTGGAATTACGTTGAATAAAATAAAATGGGCAGATAAAATATTAAAGCCAGAAACACTAAGCAGTTAATGTAATTTAGCAGCATTCAGTCAAGTTTGAAGGTTCGAAGATAAAACGAGATGACGTAGAACTTTACTGATACGTAGGTAGAACATTAGATGTATCATGCATGTACGTCGGAGACAGACGACACTAAAATAACAAATATAACGACCCAACTCGTAACAGACTAGCTAGACGCCCAATGTTAATATTTGTTTCTGCTCATCATATTTTATTACTTACAAGACAAGTTTGGAGACTGCGAAGTGTTAATAATAACGGATAATAACTTAAACATCGACATCATGTCCGTCAATAATATCCATCTTATGGTTCCTAAACAGTTATGGGTAACTTAAAAATTGTGTGGTAATCGGTTGTCGTGGTAGGGGCATGTGATGCGGAGGAATGAGGAAAATGTAGTGAGGAAAGGTTTTAGTATGAATGTGGATGGCTATAAGAGTAGAGGAAGACCAAAGAAACGATGGATGGACTGTGTGAAGGATGACATGGCAAGAAATGAGATGTCTCTGTCTGATAAGATGACGAGTAATAGAGAAGTATGGAAGAAGACATGCTGCGCCGACCCCAAATGAATTGGGATAAGGGCAAAAGAATGATGATGAGTACCTAAGCAGTTATTTCGGCTTGTTATCTGTAACACTATATTATGTAGTATGTAGGTGTTATAGCATCGACCAATCAGCGTCATCCACAAACTAAGGATATTCGAATGAGACACTTGTTAAAGTTAGGCACAGGTTTATGTAGCAGATAACACCTCCCGGATTACGTTTTTCAAAAAGGTCCATTTAATTGAATCTATAAGAAGTACGTGTAACGACAATCCCATGGTTGTCCCAACCCTATGCATATCAGGCGGGCAGCACTATCGATTGGCACGACAGCGACCGATAGAACACTATATTCGGGAGTGCGCGGGAGAGTGATGTGTGTTTCAATTTCTTAAAATATAATATGTGATGTTATAAGTATCCATGGTTTGATTTCAAAACCTAACAGAATTCAGAATGTTTTCGTAACTGAACTATCTTAAGGGAATATAGGCTAAACTAAGCCTAACTACTGCCTCGTCGGTCTAGTGGTCTCTATCGCGACTTCTGAGCATGATGTCCTGGGTTCGATTCCTGGGTCGGGCAAATTGTTATTGGGTTTAGTCCGTTTAGTAGCCAGTTGGGTGTAGTAGACGGCGTTTGGATTCGTGCCCGGTTGATGGTAATAGACTCGCCCCCTATTACATGGGACTTAAACATAACTGGCGAAATGTGGGTGTACAGCAAGGTACACTTCTGACCCTTCGGGGACTACAGCCGTGATGTTACGTTATGTAACCCTAATTAAAATCTTGAACTTATAACTTCCACAAATTACATGGATTTATTTCACTATATTTTTGAGAAACTCTGAATGTCACGCGACGCGATTGATTAAAACTTTATGATTCGTTATAAGTTCACGACTAACTATGTTATTTCATGGCCTTGGCGTTATTTGAACTTTTAGTTTTATTTGTGCGTTGAATTTATTGCCCAGTTTACTTTTTCCATTAATTAGGCAAGTTATATTAGGTATATGAAGCTTTAAATTCTTAGTTACTTATTCGCATAAAAATTGTTGCGTTCGCGTTTTGGCTAATTTATAAGAAACGAGAATATGCAGAGCATCTGCGGAGCCTTTTCCCAACTATGTTACGGTCGACTTCCAATCTAACCGGATGCAGCTGAATACCAGTATTTTACATAGAGCGACTGTCTATCTGACCTCCACAACCCAGTTAGTACTAAATAATACGATACCCCTTGGTAAAACTGGTTGTCATACTTTTTGGGCCACTGACCTATTACGACTGTCAAAGATCTAGAGAAGCGTATAGCGTATCTAGTATCTAGCGTCGGCCACAGGTGCCTCGACCACTGGGGGCCTAAGCCACGGACCCGAAATGACAGCCGGGACCAACGGCTTAACGTGACACGGAGGAAACTCGGTATGTAATGGGTAGTCACCCAACCACAGACCAACCTAGGCAAGCACGGCTTAACCTAAAGGTCTATCCGAGCGACTGTTATTATTTAGCCACGAGGTGTTAAACGAGAATATACAGAGCGTTAAGTGCAAATTCCTACTATTAAGGTCTCTCACGATCATATTAATACTATTAATAGCTTTCATAAAGGGACGTACATGCCTACTTATCATAGTGGCATGCTCGGCAACGAATCGATAGTCACACATTTCTCTTCCTTATTACTTCTAATGAATTCCCGCATTTTCTAATAAAATAGAAGGTTTATGACTGCTAAGCTAACGGCTCTTCACATTTCACGAACAACTCGTAAAAAAACCAATCATGCAAATGCATGAACCTTTGATGGTATAAGTAATGAACTTTAAAGTAGATAGGTATGACACTGAATATTCATAGGAGTTTATTTTTTATGTGCTTAAGTGGAAGGACTTGAATTGTTTGCACACGTCAGGTGTATCGCACCCTTGTCAACGAATTTCAAAGTTATAGAGGTAAACAATGCTTTAAAGGCGCTTTTTTCAATTTTTGGTAGTATGCTGACTCGTCTCGTGCGAAAAAGGTTTTTGGGCCTAATAAAATAAGGCTCTATGCTCTAGTAGCACAGGGTTAATTTTTGTAAGAGGTAAACCGGAGTACATATTTTTACTGTGAAATTATTATTTGTCTATGGAATCCTGACTTGACCATTTTTCAAAGGGAAGCCGGTAGGTATGTGCCCGACAGGGTCCATAATTGATTCAATGTTTTAACACACCAACTGTTTTATTTTAACATTATGGAATGCAATAAAGTTTTGAGTATTGAGTATTGAATCGAATTGTATGGAACCTTCGCCACTGCTATGCTCGATGTATTACAACACATCAATGAATTAAGGTATCTAACTGCTATAGTTTATCTATATATAGCTATAGTCTTTCTAAGTTTATCTTGGACATCACTGACATCGGTGAAGGAAAACATCGTGAGGAAACCTGGACTTATAATTAATATAAGTCTGAAATCGCCAACCCGTCTTGAGCAAGCGTGGTGATCAATGCTCGTGCCTTCTCTGTATGAGAAGAGGCCTTTGCCCAGCAGTGGGACAGTAACAGGCTGGTATTATTATTATAACTGCTATAGGCGTGGTTGGACTCACTGTGTGTAACTTAATTAGTTGTTGTTTTAGGGAAATAAAGAAAACTATGACTTGATAACACAGATATTAAAAAATCTTACTTTCTTAAAAATGTGGCTGAGTTGAGTCAAAAATTCATATCACAGCACTAACAATTAATATCTACTTGAATACCTAGAGATGGCCGATATAAAGCGTACGCATTTTGTTAACAAGACCGCTAATATGCACCTACCTACCCCTAGTTAATGTATTAAAATGAATAAATTTCAAATTAAATTATTCAATGACGTCATCTCAGTTAATCAAGAAAATGAAAAAGCTTTTAAAACATAGTACACGTCATAACTACGTCTGTTAGTAATGTAAAACAAATTGTTCCAATGAAACTGTGTAGCTCTTAGAAAACTCACTGAATTAACGTTATTAGCTTACGTTTCTCGTAAATAAAAGTGTAGGCAATAGGTAATACTTTCAAGAAAACAAAAGAGTTTTATTTTCTAGTTACTGACTATAGATAACCCACTTTGTCCAAAGAGTTCCAGAGACATACAATTTTTAACGTAACACCCTGCACGCGTAGCATGACCACCGTGAAATGACAGATTGTGAAAAGAAATCTGTCATTTTGTCGACACAGTCTGTCATTTTGCCGACACAATCTGTCATTTTGTCGATTCTCCCGTCAAAGAAACCCGTTTCTACGGTGGTCATGTTACGCATGCTGGACATTACCTACTTTGTTTCCTTATAATAAAGTTCTCTCGAGATCATTTCCAAAGCTTTTTCACATACCTGCGTTTACAAAAAACTAGAAAAATCATACTTAGTATCAGACTTAGTTATTTAGTAGCAAGTAGAGCAACATTCCAACAATACTATTCCCTGGTTGATTACACACCCTATATAAGCCTAAGCTAGCTTAAGCTCTGTAACACCCTGTCTATCCATGCGTTTGACAAGCGCTAACAAACAGCCGAACGGTTAAAAAAAACAGAAAGGTTGTGCGCCACTGCCCTTTGAACTATAGAGTTTAAGCCGTGAACTACTAGTTGATTTAACTTACGTAGGGGTCAAAAAGGAGTACAAAGAAACGGGTAACACGTTTTGTTTGTAATGTTTTGAAATTAAAGTAATATAAGTAAATTATTTACTATAAACAAGTTTCGAAATGGTAGGCCTTTCTAAAACTTGTTGATAATAAACAATTTACTGCCAATTATTACACTTTTATACCACTAGTTTTCAATGTACTGTACAACGCCACCTGAGCTGCGGTGAGCGTTTAAAAACCAACACAGCGTTTTTATTCAGGTATTCATTTAAGTATTGCTTAGTGTTAGTGAAAACAGGCATTAAATTATAACGCTTGGCAGAAATGCACATTTTATATGTTGCGCACCCGCACAAATAGGTCCATCTCCAGTCCTCTTGTATTTAAGTATCATCGACCATAGACATCTTTGATATTCGGAAAAGAATTTGAATGCGGGTTTCTTTTACAACAAGTCAGACCCAAGTTGATATCCAGCTAAGGAGTATTTCCTCCTGTCTAAGTTTAGTTCTAGCAGTAGGAAGGTAGACCTTCACCTGCCCTGCGACTTAGGCCTTATCCAACTGGATATATACGAGCGTTGACGTTTGTCCAACGTCTGTGCAGCGATAAAATTGCGCAGACGCGAAGTTAACGTCGCGAGTCTCTAGTAGCAAGCGTTCGCGCTGCGCTGCTGTGTGTTTTTTGGCAACAGGTATAATCACGCCGTCAGTTATAATAAGCCTCTGTTCTCTGAGATTAGTGTCTAAATATTGTATGTCATTTTGAATCACTTCTGATAGTTCGTCAAAATATGTAGTCCCAAATATTTGTAAAATACCGATTCATTATTTTTAATATTATTAGTGTACAGTGCGAAATATTCACTTTCTTGTAATCGATTGGACCATAAAGGATTTCCTCAAAATTGACGACGAGACTTTTTTTAATTTAGGTAATTGACGTCGAAATAGCACAGCCAACAGTTGTGTTTCCTCGTCAGAATCCAACGCTTGCCACTAGAGACTCGCGACGTCAACGTCGCGTTTGCGCAGCGTTCTAGCTGCGCAGACGTTGGATAAACGCCAACGCTCGTAAAACGTCAGTGGGATAGCTTACACGCTTACAGTGACAATCCCCGAGGAAATAAGCATTCATTCAAATGAACTTCCGTAGATGCATAAACTGTACCTGATAACCTGACCATTTACAAAATTGATCTTTCGAAAAGCAATTTACATAGTGGGTTAATAGTTAATGGTTCCAAGCCACACGCAAGGGATAATACGATTAATATTCATTAGTTGTAACAATTTCTAGGACGAATCGATTCTCAACTTAATTGTTTTAGTCAATATTAAGTGCTTGACAATGACCTCAAACTTGGTTTGTCATTATTTGTGTGCGTGTGAATTAATGTTATGTCAGTAGGCTTATTGTTTATTTATCTTTTATACGCATTTTTAACATGTTTCAATATTTCATAAAATAACAAAAAAAAAATATTAAAAAAATAGTAGTCCGGTGTCTGAAGCAGGGTCAAAGTCAGTAGGCTTTATTATTATGGATTGTTTTGAGCACAACTTTAAAAGAAATAGTGATACTTCAGTAGCTGTTATTAAAGAAGTTAAAATACAGAAGCATTGCGTTTAAATATTGCGTAAAGCAGCGCCAATGCCCAATTGCAATGTCAAGACCACAGCGTCACCGTCTAAAAATCTATGAAAACGCTTCACCTTCGAAATTGTACCTTTAAATAAATAGGTAGGTTAACGTGGTTATATCTTGAATTGCGATAACGAACTTAGTTACACTACAAGAAAGTTTGCACCTTTTTTAAACGTTTGGCAAAGTGCCAGAGAACTTGTACATACCAAATACTTTTGTTATAATTTTATTGTATGGCTGATCCATGTTAAAGTACAATCAATTTGCCAGCACTATTGAGTCAAAAACGCTACCTTCTCAATTTTATTTAGGTTATTTAATTACCCTCCTTTTGGGCTTCGCCGCAGTCGGGTAAAAGGGTAATAAATGATGCAACGGTACCCGGTACCAATAGAAAGTGTGTTTCTTTGTAAAAACCTCATTAATATTCAATTATTCATACACCGGGCAATTAATCTTGTACTACGTTGTGTATGTTATGTTTTAATTTTTCAGAGTATATGTGACCTTCGTTGTTCGACCCTGACCCCGGTACAGCGGTGAGTCGACCCGACCTTGGCTGATTAACTAGATAAGAGTATGGCACCCGTAAAGTGAAGGTACCTAAGTTAATGTAACACGATAGTGGATTCTTAGAAGTTGCATGTTTTACTGTAACCCCTTTACCTGATAATACCGCCTAAATATCCACAATACAAAGTTAGAAATAGCTGTGATGCACTCAAGATTAGGAGAGTTAGAAATCTAAGCTGTTGGTCTAATGAAACCATTTAACAATATTTTGCAGAGTTTCCACAAATCAACATCAGTGACTTTCGATGAATTTGAGAAGGAACACGATATGTTTATGTGACTTCTGGTTTTTTCTTCTTGACGTCGAGGAACAAACTTGGCGAACAATTTTCATAAAGTAACTAAACTGTGTTCCGTCACCCTAATATATACGAGATTATTCTGGCTTGCAACCAACACTAAAGTCTGTTTTTTAATCTCGGAGACTAAATTGACAAGTACAAATGGCAAACTGACATAGATTTCAATAGCATTTAAGTTAGTTTTGACATTTTCACTTGTCAATTTAGTCTCCGAGATTAAAAAACAGACTATAGACTACCCAATATCCATATACAAGCGGATACTAAAACAAAATTCTAACAAACCTAACTTCTTACAGTTCCAAGTAACGTAATCATACCGCCAAATCTCTAAACACAACAGCCTTTATCGGTAACACGCCAACGAAGGCCACTTTTACCCAGAACGCCAATCTAAGGCAACCGTACGAGTATATTTTGCATAATGCAGTCTATGTTGGTTCTAAGCGAGTGCCTGTAAGTATCGACAGAGACAAAGGCTTTAAAAGAAACTAAGAAGCAGTTTAGGGTGAACTAGGCCAGGGGCGAGATGCTTGAATCGATAGGCACCTTTCTAATGCATCATGAATTATATACCTATATCTGCCAATATCTGGTCAGGGTCTACCAGGGAATAAGTAGGTCTAATATGTGAGGACACGTTACAGGAAACGGTACCTAGATGATAAACAGGGTCGTCTCAATCACTGCCCATGTCACTTGAATAAAAATGTAGACGTCCACAAGGTAAACATTAGTATCTAGTTTAGTAGAAATAATTTGAAATTGGGTGTAAAGACCCTTAACGAAGCCGAAATGCACTTGTTCTCCATGTCATTGCGATTTTTTTTTGTTCTATAGCATACCAGGGAAACTTCTATTTACATTGGATTGGAGTTCAAAGTTCTAACTTTTTCACAAGTTTTTCGTGGTGTAACTTGACTTTAAATACCTCCATGACCCCAGTACTATTCAATGCATCCATCAGCGCAATGTTTTGAGTGCTTTACATCGAGTCGAAATGTAAAGCATGATTTTTCATCTTAAAGAAAAAGTCGTTTTCCAGCAATATTTTTTACGTAGAGCTACTTAGTTTGATGTACAGAATGCTTGGTTGACGGCTTCGTGAAGGGTTCGTTTACACCTTGTATTTGTTAAAAGTTAGTAGGTACAATTTTAACACATACCTAGCAAACGTATAAGTCATATCGTATCATCTGGCCTCTTCTTAATTGAGTTTGGTTTCTAGTACAATAAGATGCATTTGAATTGAATATTAAACTAAGTTTTCAACCAGGTACCAACTATTTTTAATAGAATATCATAGTTAGCTTCAAGCAATTTGAGAGTAGGTTCATCAAAGGGGGTAAAATATAAAATAAACCACCCAGCTAGTTATATTTCCACAACTACTTTCAAGTCTATCATTTTACTGTCAAGACTAAGACAACGCGGGTTAAAGCCATATCTTGACATGACTTGTAATAATAGTGGTTGAACTGAATGCATTGTTGTTGCTTTGCAATTTGCTGCACACGTACTTAAAGTAGGTAGTTATGGTCCCTACATGTAAGGGAAAACGTGATGCATATCAGCGTATAAACACACGCAGCTATATTTAGGTGTGTCATATATATAAAGATGTTCCGTTAGTCTCGTGGTCGCAAGCGAGACTGCCTAGCAAGGGGTCCTGGGTTCGATTCCCGGATCTGGCAAAGAGTGTTATTGGGTTTTTCCATTAAAAATTTCTCTGTAGCTGCCCGGAGTTTGTAAGTTGGCATTATGATACCCCCGTGCCTCGGAAAGCACGTTAAGCAGTTGGTCCTGCGCCTGATCTCTCTTCGGTCGTATCGGATTGCCATCCCATCGCACTATGAGAGTGAGAGAAAAGAGGGTGCACCTGCGCCTGCGCACACGCTTGTGCACTATAATATCTCGCGTGCCGATGGCTAATCTCCACTGAGATCGGCCGCCGAGACCGAAATTGGTCAGGAGGGCCGTTATCCTGCTTATTCCTACTTAATATTATAAATGCGAAAGTTTGTGACCATGGATGTTTGTTACTTTTTCACGCAAAAACTACTGACCGGATTTGAATGAAATTTTGCACACAGATAGTTAATAACCTGAATTAATACATAGAATACTTTTTATCCCGGTAGTACAATCCGTGGGGCATTACCAAACTCCACGCGGGCTTAGCGGCGAGCATAAGCTGGTTGTACATAAATATATGAAGCGTTTATTGAATTAAAATGTTTAGTGCAGCAACTTCATCCAAGTAACTTGTTGTATTAACGCTACGTCTAAAGTATTGAATCCAAGACATCGCGAAAACTTTGAAGAAAGTTGCTTTTGTCAGTAGGACCTTGGAAAAACGAGTAAGCAAACCATTTAAAAAATATATATACGTATTTTGAACAACGATGTGTCAAAGGTCACAAACGACCCAATGAAGGTTTTATTGCTAAGTCAACCGCAACCTTCGGATGGAGGGCAGAGGGCAGACTTTGTTTAGGACCTCAATGCAAATAAAATACCCATGTCTACTCTGTAACATTTCAAATCATCGGTCGCTAATCCATTTACTATTGATATTTACTTTATTTATCCTGATGGATGCCCAAAATAACACTTTCGGATTCGGGTATTATTTACATAAACACGTGAAAACATCTATCAATCCACACCCCTGAAGTGTTAGCAAATAAAACGTGCGTTCACAATCTCGGAACCCTTAAATAACTTAAAAGCTTCGAATGGCTCGGCCGACTGTTACATAAGCACAGCATTTTCTCGGTAAAATAAATCACACCCTTACAGCGGAATAATTACAAGTATAAAATATTTTACGACAGCGACAAGGAACCACGCTTGTCATAACTTGCGTGCAAGACTCCGGTTGTATTAAAGGCATCAGTCAGGAAACTATTAAATACTGTAATACATTTCCGAGTTTGTCATGCGACATTTCATTTTAATGCGAATCGTAAAGTGTATGGATGTTTTGAAAACTGATTCGCTATTGATTTTATAAATAGAATCGTGATTTTCAAAGACAACAGGAGGAGGTTCTCAATTTGACTCGTGTTGTTTTTTTAAAGCCGCGTTGACACGACCAGAGTATGCTCGTGTTGTGGCAACCCGTACAAACCCATTCGAGTGCGCTCGAATTATAGGTTGCCACAAAACGAGTTGCGTCCGAGTAGTATCTGAGTCCACTCGGTCCGAGCACACTCTGATCATGTCAACGTGGCTTTATGTTTGACCACGCATAACTTTTTACAGAGAAGTCCTATTTCAATTATTCTTTTTTTATCATTTATAGATGTATCGATTTAAATCACACAAATCCAATTTCCAATCCCTATTCCAAATAAGGCTTTGTAACTCCACAATCATTAAAACTCCACGTAATAGCTACATGTGCCACCAATCGAATTTAAAAACAAAATTGATGTATGAAACTCCTACTAAGCCTTCAAATCAAAAGGTGGATATACCGCACAAAGTGATATGCAAATGTGTTGAGGGCGGCACGCGACATTAGCATGTCAATTGCGGTTCACCAGTACACAGCGATTTGTGTATTACTAATACATACTTATATGTTTCGTTATAGGTGTAATATAATGTATGTACATACGATCTAGTGGCATAGATAATAATCGCATAGATGACAGAGAGAGAAAGACGTTCACTTACCTCTGTAAGTGGACATCTTTTTCTCGTCAAAATACGTGTCTCATGCACATAACGGTAAATATAACCAGCCGTCAGGCACATTATAAGAATAAAAATAATTTATTAAAAAAAGTCTTACAAAAAGTGTACATTTAGGCGCTTAGGCGCAGTAGTATTATGTCTCATACAATGATATAATTAATAAAAACTATAACTAAAATAAATTAAACAGTTGCAAGTAATGATAGTTCAATTCAGATGTTTGGTAGCGACCTGCCCGATGTTACCTTTCAAGTTAAGTTTTGTTTTATTATGCTGTTTTATATTGTGTGTACTTGTGGCATGTGCCAAATAAATGTTTCTTTCTTTCTTATTAGGTATCTTTTGCAGAACAAGGATTTTGACTTTACCTACTTTAAACGTCTGTGTTGGAATTTAGTTTTATCAAGATTAAGAGATATTCCACTCTCCAATACTCGTATGATTCTGATGATTTTCCAACAGCTACCGTTACAAGGTCTTGTTAAAACTACACTACTATAACTAAGTATAAAGTATTGTAGTATCTACCTATACTCAAGATTCTAAGATATTACGTAGGAATATTACGTGCTATTGTCCCGGCTTCTCAAGGCGATCTAATTTTCAACTATTAAAGTTCACTAACCTAGATTCTAGAGATCTAGTTAGCGTAATATGTGACCCACTCCATGTATGAAAGAAAGGCTATATGCTATGAAACCTTATTTCTTATCTCATCTTTACGAACAAAGTAGCACCCGCTGTTTGTACGCTTAGATCTTTAAAACTACGCAACGGATTTTAATGCAGTTTTCAGCAATAGTTAGAGTGATTCCAGAGGAAGGTTTATATAAATATGTATACTATCTACATTGCACCCGTGCGAAGCCAGGACGGGTCGCTAGTCTCTAATAGATTTCAAAGTTGGAATTTGAATTAAGAGCTGGTTATAGTAACAGAAAATCAATGTTGCAAAAATGATTCACATCTAAATCTAAAAATAAATATTACCTATGTAACTGTGCATGCATCCATTTCATTTTCCATTTATAGGTTCAGTATAACACGAACAGCTAATACTAAAAAAGGTTGGAAATAATTGCGAACAATCTCGTTCGTGGAATCAATATTATCGCGGCGTGATTACAGGTAATTCTAGCCAGCAATTGATCGCATAAACTTTTTACAATACAAATTCTAAGGGTTCGCCTTTACGATGCTTTTTTAGAGCTCCATAAAACCAGATGGGGTTAGCCAAAGGTTGTTAAACACCACAGAGTACTCCGATGACATTATCAGGTGTCATTTTGAGCTTATTGCTTTTTTTTAGTGGGTGTGTATTTTTATGGCTATTGTTTTTCATTGATTTAAGGATGATGTCTACAGAATATGATCGTCTAAACTGACCATTACATTAAACCTTTTTTTTTCTTAATAAGTACTTACATGAATATATTATGAAACATAATACCACATTTAAAATTGCTCAATCTCAAACTACGTCTAGGAATTGAACGGTAATTGGTAGTAGCTACGAGCTCGTAGCCGTGCGCTACGGACATCGTAGGCGGCTACGACTTTCGTAGACCGTGGGTTGTAACACTCAATTATAATTGGTTAACTTTGCAATTATGCTACATTTGAATAAATAAATAAACCATAAAAATTCTAAAGGTTCAGTTGTTACTAAAATTAATTTCCTATTTTTACGGCGTGCTTTTTTATCAAGATTAGATTTTTTGCCAGGATTACACCTACAGTGAAGTAAATTGAGTCTACTGACTAAACACAGCGGTGAACTAACTGACCTTTGCCGTTGATACAAACTGAAAGGTTTTTGTGTTATGCTAATGCGAAGCTAGCCTAGTTCCAAATATCAGTTGGCCAATCTAACTAACGACATGAAGGAGAATATGTACCTACTCATGTTTTTTTTAAACCAGTAGCATAATGACTTAAGTAAAAGGTAAATAGTTATTGTTGGTATAGAAAACCACTTTATTTTCAAGATCTTTTGTATCCTGAAAATACCTGTTTGTAGGTTAAGACTGAATGAAATTAATTATTAAGAATATAAGAATGCGTGGTGAATGACACGAGTCATCATGTATGACACATGTATTTTTTTTTCTGTGCTGGTTTGCAATCAGTAGTCTACAATAAGCAGATATTTGAGAGGTATGTATAAAAAGAGTAAACTTTAATTAACTAAAAGTTTGATACAATTATCTTTTAAATAACCTCAAATATGACGAACGGGTGAATTCAAATTGTAATGAGTCGAGCGATTCTAGTAAAACCGACACCTACACAAGCAATTACTAATGAATGTTTTGATTGATCGTTTTAACTTTCATACTAAATTGCACAGCTTTCGTGAAAATAAATGTTAACATTAAATATTATAGAATGAGAAAAACCCTTTTTTATGAATCGCTACCTAACATTTGAATTCATCATTATCATTACTTGCAACAGTTAAATATATTTTAGTTATAGTTTACTGATAAGCACTAATTATAGGTACCATCGTATGAGAAATTACACTACTGCGCCTGTATGTAATGCACTTTTGTAATACTTTTTAAAATAAATTATTCTTATTAATGGCTAGTTGAGTAGCTACATAAATAATAGTACAGGAACCTTGTTTGCCCAATATTATGAATAAATGAACTTATATCCCAAATATAGTAAACATATCAAATAAAACCTCATTAACCGACTTCTATTTGAAGTGAATAATTGGAACAAGGTCAAACGGACGGCCGACGGCGTCTGCTGCGACCGATGTCTTCCTTCACATAAAATCGATATAGTAGCAACGGTCGCATCGCGGCACGCCGCCATAAAAAACAATATAAACACCACGTTATCGACACTAGTTAGCAAGTTCGCCCACCTCTAGTGAAAACAGCTTGTGAACGTTTAAGTCACGACGACACAATTCACTCGCGCAACACGTACTCCCGATGTTGTAGCACCGTTATTTATTGGATATCGTTTATCACCAATGAACTATGCTCGTGGACTGCACATGCCTTGCGCGCCTATGCATCTTTTACACTGAAGGCAAGGACGTAAGTTATACGTTCAAAAAGTTTACGCGCGCGCCCGGTCAAGCGCACTTACAGCTTTCATTTATGTATACTTTATTATTTTCATTGTATTTAACACACTGACGTCAATTTACTATATTATCGCGAATGGGAATGCAACTTTTCTTTTATTACGATTACAAATACGGTCGGTGATGACCCAGTTTCAGTGCGCTAGTAAAAAAGGGTTGCTGCAGAACTTTTTATTTTATTAAATTAAAATGTTGGTATATTTGTACTATATAATTATGGGTAAAACCTCAGGTATTGCATGATTATAATTCACTTTAAAAAGTTTTTAATAAAGTCAGAGCGTACTCACCGATAGTCCAGGGTTGCAGCCAGACGTGATGGAGTTCTTCCTGAACTTGGGCACGCAGATCTGCATCGAGCTTTTATTTTTGGGGGGCCCAGCACAACCGTACTCATCACTCCGATTATTCCTCGTAAGATTAATGTTGTTGGTGTTATTAACTTTCACCAAAATATTGCAAGTTTGCGAAGCAATTTGGAAAAGACCTTCCTCTAAGTTTCTTTTGTTCTGGTACTGTCTATTGAAGTGGAGATAGTCCCACCAGGAAGGCATTTTTTTTGATGAAACGTGTTGAGTTGAGCGCGGGCCGGCGAGCTAGCCGCGTGCGTTCGACAGGGCCGCTCAAACGAAGTGACGAGTTCTGCCTTTATGTAAGTCTCGACGTAGACTTGCGCGTTCAACTTTAGTTTTTTTGGACAATGTACTGGTACAGTCGCGGTGTGAGGTTATTATGGATGTTTAAGTTAAATGAAGAGGTTTACATTATTGCTCCTGCCTTAAAGTCTCGCGGATAAACTTTTCTTCAAAGCTATGAGGGGTAGAGAAACAGCTGATAATAGTGATAATCCCCACACACACCAGATGCCACACGTTCTAGTGCAAATCGGTAAGTATTTTATAACTCAAGCAGTAGGTATCTACGTGTAGCTGATGTTATAATTTACTTTACAAAGAAACTAGGTAGGTATCGTAAAAATGTAATGTTCTACACGAAAGCTTGGGCCAACTGAAAGCTGTCATAAAAGAGTTTTATTTATTTAACAATTTATGTCTATCTAGTGTGTGTAGAAACAAAGAAAGGCACAGAAAATAGTACAAAGATGACGCTTATAAATGTTTTTCGCGGAGCAAAACTATTCTTATTTAAGCTATAACTTACTTGTCCTTGTTAAAAATTTTGTGTTTTCATGACGACTGTACGTTCCGCAAGTGGATTATTAATTAATTTGGTCTTATTGACTTTTCGACGGTACATTTGATGGTTACATTAGGGAATTCCACGTGCATTTCATATAAGGTCATACAACACAAAAAAAAAATGTTGAATAAGTAATTGTGGTTTTCTTTATTATCTAGTACGGTCTACATTCAGCTAAATTACTTACAGTGCCGTCTGCTGTAAGTACAGTTAGTGTCGAAACCTATGAAATACTGTTCCAGATTGGCTAAAAGTTAATCTTTTTTTTTTAGTTTGCTTTTTAAACTTTAAAATTAAAAGGTTATGTTGACTGGATATAAACAACTTAATGAGATTAATACAATTACCTTGAACTTGTCAAAAATAATAGCACTTCGAAATGTGTGACCCCTGCCTCCCATGCGTCGCCTCTTACATCGCACTCTCACGCATTCGTAATGGTTCGCCCAATTTCGGCGCTTGGCCGAAGCCGACGGTTTGGCCAGAGGTGGTTTTTCTAGCCGAAGCCGAAGCTTCGGTCGGGCACTATTCAGTACATATGAATTACTTAAAGTAAACTTTAAGTCAATCGCTTAGTGGTTTGGTTACCGAACTTTTGTTAAAGTTTCAGAAACTTTTGGGCAAGTCAGTATCCGCCTACTTAGTTCATTAATTAGCATACATCACGATATTATTTGTGGATTATAGAACTCTTAACTACTTGTTTAAACTAAAAATCGACCTAAAGTAATATACTTAATGGCATAAGCGATAAGTAGTAGTAATAAATTGGCAAGTTTACTTCAGCTTTAGATTACCCACCAGTCTGGCACGTAGGAATTATAGACCGACTGCTTTAATGGGTCCTCCGCCTTGTCCCATTAAAGGCACATTAAGCGTCCCCAAAGTCCTAACAATATCCCGCAGGTTATTTGCTTTAAAATAACCATAATTCACGTAGGTATTACGATACTAATTGAACCAATACGTGATCAACCTTCAGAATATTCCATTTAAATTGATACCTTCGCGAGGACTCATTAAAGCGGTCGGTATATACTTACATATGTCGCCAAGAAAAATAGATCAGCCAGCGTGAATTAGCAAACGTAAGATAGCCTAACTGATATTCGGCATACCCTTGCCTGCCTGATTATAGGCAACATTTCTGACATTAGCACTACTGTTGAACAAAACAATTTACTAAACTTCATGATTTGCTACGTGGGCTACGCGCTACGGTGCTACGGCGTAGCAGAAATACTGTGTTTAGTGTTGAGATATTTCATGTTTTGTATTTTGTTCAAACACGTTACATAGATATTATTCCATAGGTGCGATCAGAGCAGGTCCTTTATTTTTCTTTTCTTTTTAGGTCTTTCTTAACCGACATCAAAGAAAGGAGGATAGGCGTAATACAAATAATTGATTTTCTCCTCTAGTAAATAGCTTAGCTTGAATGGAACCGAAACCGAAGTCGATATTAATTCAGAAAATATAAAGTGACGTTAAGTGCAAGCCTCAGCTTGCGTAATTAAATTAGTCTTGGAATATAAAAGCACTTAATGATAATTATTAAGAAGGCATTAAAATATTAATTCAATGAATGTCGTTAAATTATTTAAAGTGTCAAATATCAATGTGTACGCGCCGTTTTAATTAAATGAAATCCACAATTCGGACTATTTAACAGTGCTTAGAAAGAAAATATACAGGATGATTGGTAATTAGGTGCATTCCTTGAAATGGGTGATCCTAGACCTAATTTGCAACAATTTTAACCCCGATAACCCCAAACTGGATTGTTTTGGAGAAATCGAACTTTAAAGTTTTTTTGGAAATTTTCCACCTCTCCGCCATAAACTTCAGATTGTGAGAAACTCAGGACTTTTAACTGATATCTACTTTTCTGATCTTCTATTTATTTATTTATTAAAACTTTATGCACTTGATGTACAAAGGCGGACTTAATGCCTTAGGCTTTTTCTACCAGTCTACCTTAGGGTGATTTTTTCATGTATGTTCACCGATTACTCGAAGACGCCTGAACCGATTTGGAACATTATTTTTTTGTTTGAAAGAGTGTATATACTCCCAAGTTAGTTGCATAGAAATGGTGTCATGATCTGATCATGGACTTCGGAGATATGGAACGGAACTCTTCAATAATAGACAGCAAATCTGTCGTGATTGCTGCAATCGCTTGGATGTTTATTTGTTTACACTACATCATAACATAACATCACGCCTGTGTGCTCTGAGGGGGTACACAGATGTGTACAGTACACCCACATTTTGACAGTTAGGTCTGTTAAGTTCCGTTTTACTGAGGATAAGCCTATTACCATGAAATGTATTGTTAACAATGTAAAATAAATGCATAGCAAATATTTGTATAGGAAATTACAACGAAAAATGGCAAAATAAAAAACTTTTTTGCAAAAAATAAAACCGACTTCTAAAACACAAAAAAAGTGAAAAATAACTTTAGCTTCAGAAGTCGGAGACAACAAAAACAAATCAAACAAACAAGTCACAGTTTTTAGGAAGCAGCAGAAAACAGAGTGGTGGTTGGTCGCAAGCGCAACTGCTGAGCATCAAGTCCTGGGTTCGATTCTCAGGTCGGCGGGCAGTGCTATTGGGTTCTTTCATCAGGAATTTTTTTGTAGCAGCCACGGAGTCTGGATTTGTGCCCGGTTGATGGCAATAGGCCCTTTATTATATGGGACTTAAACATAACTGGCGAAATGTGGGTGTACTATTAGGTACACCTCTGTCTGCCTTGTGCTTGCCTGTTACTGTACTTTTATTACTCTTTGTGTAAACAAACGCTGAAAACTAAAATAACTTCAAAGGCGACCTCGCTAATTCCCATGGCAGCTTCTGTGACACGGCCAGTTATTACATCACTTAGCTCAGTAATAATATAGCAAAACAAACAAAATATTTACCATTCGTACACAACACGTGAAAATAGACATTTTGTTTGTCTATGGTAAAGGATACCAACTAAAACATTAATGGGTGAATAGTGTTGAATTAACAATTTCTGGTTTCTGGAAAAACAGTACTCATATGTTGTTCTGGGAACCAAGCTGTTTTTGGGCTTGGTTGTTTTGTATCAATTACCTACATTATGAGGCCACTATTCTGGCTAGGCTTTGGTATAAATAATAAAACAAATACCCAACTTCAGAAAAACTTATTAGTTGTTTTTTTTATGAATAGTTAAACCATTCCTTTCAAGTACGAAAATGATTCAAAACTATAAACCTAAAACCTACTTTTGACATAAAAACCTCGGATTTTTTAAAAGAAGGGTAGTTAGAAGTTTACATCTGTGAAGGTGTCATTCACAATATCATGGGTCAGGTCATCTGACCAATCCGTACTGAGGGCGCCCTATTGCTCTCTCTTTCATATTCTGATTTTTTAAAGGAAGGGTAGTTAGAAGTTTACAGCTTTGAATGTGTCATTCACCATATCATGGGTCAGGTCACCTGACCAATCCGTACTGATGGCGCCCTATAGTATAGCTATCTCTTTCATATTCAGATATTGCTTAAAATAATTAATTCAATTAATTAGTAAACCAATGCATGAATTATTTAATTTTTTAATTGTCTTTTTTATATCTTCACTATGGACGCTTTTAGCATGCATGTCTTGCTACATCATTCTCACATAATGTACAATCTTAAACATGAATGATGAATCCTAGGTTTTGTAACAATAATTTGATTTAAAAGTGTCCATGGAGTTAGTCCGTTCTTCTCCATAGAGATCTACACTTCGAATAGTCAACAACAGTAATTTCACAGCTATGATGCCTTGTGACTGGCATTGTTGCTTAATCTTTTTGTTTTTGACAATTCTAAAGTGCCTATAACAGACCTACTTGAGATAAATGCTTTTGATTTTGACCTCATGGTTTATGGTAAGAAAAGTGTTTTTGGTTATTAAATCCATAAAGCAAAATAAGTTGCCACATGTGACGGTTCCTAATACCTATACGTAAGGCTGATCAAAATATTATTTTTTCCTAAATTGTTAAAAAAAAACTAGAATATGTACCAATAAACTAGGGGTGGCTATGAAACAAAAGTAAAAACTTAATTAATTTTAAACACCATCACAAAATATGATGATGTAATATATTCATCAGCATTGGTCTTGATACAGTAGAAAGATTTTACTTATCAGTTTTAGTGGGTCTACTCTCAATAGAGCACACAGGCCCATAACAAAACTACTCTCATTATTTTGAATTGAACATTATCTAGAACATATCATAACTAAAGGGTCTTGGTCAAAATGGGCATAAGTCCAACACAATTAAAATATATGTCAAATCATAGCTCATAAAAAGATCTTCAATTCATAGTTTAGCAACAAGGACCGAAGTCGTCAGTGAAATTAAAAATGTTGTTTTCTTCTGTATTTTGTTATCATTTGTTTTTAAAGTAGATCATCTCGAAAATTCTTTTCTAAAGCTATGCACACAGTAATTAATCCAACCTAGGCCAGTGAGGTCCTAGAATCGACTAAGGACTCTGGAGGCTGTGTTGAAGAACCCTCTTGAAAACTCGGAATCATTTTTAGTCTGAATAATAGGTCAAAATACAGGTAAAGGCAACATAATTTCAAGTGTGTTTTCTCTGCTGACTTAGGTACTTGTTGTTTTAAAATGAACTGAAGTTCTAATTTTAAGCTACTATTTAAGATATATGTATTTCAATTCTGTTGGTCTTACGCCCAGAGTTCATAGATAAATGACCATGGTCCTTTAGTTATGGTTCATATGAGTGTTTTATTAAGATAGGCCTTGATTCATACATGAGAGTAGATTCACATTTCTAACTTACAATTAAAACTAAAACTAAGGTTCATTCAAAATATCCTTCATATCAACATCATCAGATACTGACTCGGTATCATCTGGTTCATCCAATAGTGCTTGCAACTGGTGTATTGAAGTTACCAAAACATGGAACTGTTTCTTTCTCAAAGCCAAACGGCTTTCCAGTTGCTGCTTTGTAGATTCTAAATTGGCCAGTTCTGTTTTCAAAGTTCCAAGACGTTCCAAAGTCTCCTTTCTGTCCGGCTGTTCACTTATTACCTTTGCCAGTACATCATACTCGATGCGATTCTTTCGCACTGTCTTTGCTTGAGCAAGATCTGCCTTACTTTTTTCTATGTGGCTCTTAGCTACTTCAATGGATTTCTCTAGCACTTTGGACATGGCCTCGTAACTTTTTAATTCTGCCGCCATCATTTCTGAGCCTAGTTGTGATTTTGTCACAGCAAATTCGCATTGTGCTAGTTGAGCCAGCATTCTATCGTGGGTAGACTTACTGTGAACAAAAGTGTGTTTGAGTGTTAGTGCATGAAGGAATAAACAATATTTACTTTTAAAAATCAAAGTTAATCAATTATTTTGTGTTGATTCTAACCTCTCATCAGGTTTCTCGTCCGTGCTATTACACCATTTTATCAATGTTTTCAATAGTACATTCAATCTCCTATCGTCTCCAGTTCCATCTCCATCTATCAAAAGTCTTCTACGAATAACGTCCTCTGGAAAATAATGAAAAAAAAAAATTAAACGATTGAAACTTCCAACCTTAACCATCATAAATTTGTGGATTCTTATTGTAACTCACCATCGCCCATATTTACTAGAGGGTTGTTTTTAAGATTCCTAAGCGTATAGGTCGTGGTTTTAAAAAATAGTACAATCAATAATGTCGAAAATTGATAAATAAACACAACGCTGACCGCGGCAAACAATGACAGATTTCTTTTTTTTTTTTGTTGCCGACTTCATATTGTGGTCGGAAACTTAGAATCCATTTTATTGTTTATTTTATGGGTTACTGTTGAACTTTGAATTTACTTTATAATATAATGTAAAAAACATTTTAATAATGGAAAAGTAACAGCATTATTTTATTTCACTACCTTGATTTATATTACTAATATATTTTTCTATGATTTTAT
The DNA here is from genome assembly GCA_905220335.1 of Noctua pronuba. NCBI lineage: Eukaryota > Metazoa > Arthropoda > Insecta > Lepidoptera > Noctuidae > Noctua > Noctua pronuba. Next base: position 13,262,381 of record LR999902.1, read on the forward strand.
TTCAACATGATTTGTCTATGTATTGTGTTGAGCGTAGGTTTTGCCGTTTTGGAACGAAAAATTCAATTGTCAAATTTTGTTTTGCCTTTCAGTCCGTGTTAAGAAAATTATGGCTATTTATTGTAATACCTTGATTATCCTCGAGGATTATATCCTAAACAATACAGTATTTAGTTAAATACTCTGTCTAAATTCAGGAGGAGAATGGAAGACCTAACTTTTAGTGATAAAATTGAAGAGTACTTTTCGGAGCTCGGGCGATGGCTAGTATTTCGAATTGATTCAATTGTTGCTTGTTTTATAAACAATAAGTATAAAAGTCTTTTCTTTTGCTTTTAGGAGGGTGTGGCGGAGTATTATTTTGGGACAAGTCTTGTCATTGCTACTCAGTGGTAAATGTATATTGACCACATTGTTACAAAGTGCTACTTGGCAGTTTCCCACTACTGGACAACTAGTGGTGCCATATTTAGCGCTCTTTATATTATTCACTCCATCCCTGCTCTGTAATGGGCTCAAGAATTTATCCAAGTAAGTTCATATATATTTAAGGTATTTTTTAAGCTCTGTTATTGTCTGTAAACAAGTTTTCGTATTTCTAAAATAGAAGTGTTTAATATGTAGAACATAAATAAAATTTAAAAAAATCCGTTTAAATTACCTAATGAAAAAAAAATCTAGATAATAAAAATTGTTTCATTTTCTCATTTCCAGAAAATGGTGGGTCATAATAATAGCATGTACCCTAGATGTAACAGCAAGTTGGCTCTTGGTCATGTCACAGCGGTTCACCTCCGTGCTGAGCTGACAGCTGCTATCCTGCAGCGGTGTGGGGGCCGCACTGGTGGGCGGTGCATGGCGAGGCCAGAGACTTGGTGTGGTCCATGTAGCAGGAGCTACAATGGGCTTGATGGCAGTGGTCTGCGTTGTGTGGGCTGATGTCGAGGGAGCTCCCACAGATGGTATATTTTATTACATTTATGTTACATACAAAAAAACAAAAAGATATGAAGATGTTTCTACATTATAAATCTCTTCTTTCAGGCAAAAACCAGCTAGTTGGAGACATGCTCTGCCTTGCAGGCTCCCTTCTCTACGCCATTGTCACTGTGCTCCAAGAAATGATGCTGGATACCTTATCTTGCTCAGATTACCTGGCATTCCTTGGCTTAATCGGCAGCATAGTATCATGCTCCCAAACATTTTTCCTAGAATTCAGTGAGCTAATGGCATTTAACTGGTATGATTTAGACACAATCATCCAATTGGGTAGCTACTGCTCTGTGCAGACAATATTCCAGATATTACAGTGTTTCATGTTGAGAGATGCTGGGGCGATAATATTACATTTGTCATTCCTGTCGGCGGATTATTTTACGCTTATTGCTGGGATGTACATTTTTCAGTTTAAGGTGAGTTTTAGTCCATTCCTGTGGGCTTACCATGAGTTTGAAATGGATTATTCGTTATCGAATACTATCGCCCTGTCTCTTTCATATTCATCGACTGCTTTACGACACGAGAAGTATATCCGATAGTTTTCGATATCGAGGACAGTTTTTTACAAATTCATGGTAAGGGCACTGCTTCTTTTATTTTGTTTAGAAGCAGATAAAATAATGTTTTTCTATTTATTGCAGTTTCACGCCCTGTATTTCCTATCGTATATGCTGGCGATGGTCGGCGTGTTTCTATTCAGCTCGCGACCGACACGCCAGCCGGTGCCTCAGCCTGACAGACTGCCGCAGTTAGTCAATGACTCTGTGCAGTCACAGGATAATGTTTCTATGTAAGTCATTCTCTATTATTTTCCATCAAACTTTTTGATTTTCTCTTAGAAAAATTCTAATTATATTTTATAGATTAGTTCTCGAGTCAATAACTATAAGAATCTGAATCCAGACAATTCTGCTCATACTTGTATTTTCTTCACAGGGAATACACAGTCCCAACTCTGGACTGCATACCTATCGAAGGCTTGGAGCCTCCAATGAGTAGGGACACGACATTCACTTCGTTTTTAGGAGGCCCACAGACTGTTCCTAACGGCACCGTTACATTCGCGCAGAGCAATGGCGCGCAGGTCGCGTCGGAGGCTTGTTAATGTCAGTTTGTATGTTTTAGGGACCTTAGAACTGTAGGCTGGAGATGAAATACCTTTGTCTTCATAAAATCAAGACTTTTTCGTCGAAAGTTGTTTGTGGATGGCCACATTTTCATATGTCATCCATGCGAGCTTATTTCATACATGAAAAGACCAGACCCAGATTCATAATATTTTCTAACAAATCATAGTAACTACCTACTTAAAAGAAAAACAAAGGACTTCCAATGGCCAATGCCGCCACATCTCCACCTACATTCTAAGTTAAGGACTGTATGTTAAAGTGTCATGAAATTATATTTAAAAGAATCATTTAAACAGATTTATACCTATACAATGAAGTCATTATTTGTTAAAATACCGCGTTCGTATTATTGATACTCCAAGTATTAGAATACTCGTTCGTATGTAAGGTCTAAATATCGTCCTAAGAATCCATTGTCATGATATGGCTAGTCATTTCCATGTAGAATTAAGACGTTCCGCCTTTTTTGTATGTTTCATTAAGCCGTTTTAAGAATTGACTGTATTTTCTAATTAATCATGTCTGCAGTCGCGGTTTGAGCAAGCATTATGATACTAAGGTCCCATTAAAATAGATAGACAAAATTTTCAATAATTCAGACTAGAACACTAAAATAAGGACAATAGTAAAAAAAATAAGAAAAACGCATTAGAAACGTACAAAAAAAAATCTGCTAACAAAAATACACAAAATGTTGGTTACCCAATGATTTTAGGTCGAAATAAAATCACTTTAATCAGTGTTTTTGCTTGGATATCTTTGGTTAGACGTGCTGAACGCTGTGTTAAAATTTATCCATCTATTTTAATGGGACCTTATATACTATACTTGTTGCTTTAGCAATATAGCAGTACTGATAATGTTAGATGAAATATCCCACCAAGAATTTAATCTAACTCTTGGTGCCACTGCAACTTTCAAGATTATTGTTGAATTACACAAAATAAATATTATTTATTGGTAAACAAAATTTAAAAAAAAAGACTAAGTACAATATACAAGGTGGAAACATCCGACGCACCAACGGTTACCATGTATTCAGTACATCATTTTTAAAGGCCACTCAGAATTATTTCATCGGGAATTAAACTAAAAATCGGCTGTTCAATACATTTTGTCCGTGTCGGTATTGCACTATTGTTTTTTTTTTTTTTAATAATTATATTGTCGATGTGTAATTTCTATGTAGTAACCATTTTTTGTGTCGATGGCTCTTCCACCCTGTATACAAATGTGATGCAGTGCAGTGCAAACTGCAAAATCAGAAAGATAGCAATCGCGCCATGAATAATTGTTATACCTACCTACATGTTATGCCTGTCATGTTAATTCTCGCATTATTACAACTAAAGTAGGAAAATATAATTTTAAGATCTAAAACATTCGACTGGAAGATTATAGCGTATCTAAATACCTAATAATGTAATCATTTCAATATAATAATGTTTAATCTCACCAAATATTAGCGATAGAAACACCGACTACCTAGAATACTAGTCATTAATAGTTTAGTATAAATATATTAGCGCACATTAAAGTTAAATAGTTTTAGTAATTTATATCTAAATGCTCCATTTTATTATACCTAGCATAACTGAATAATCTCGAGTTAAACGAAACGAAAACTGCCACATATTCGAATTTCGACTCAATTTTTTATTCTCAATATTAAAATAGAAATCTTTATAAAACATTTTGAAATCTAGTTTCTATAAATTGTGAGAAATTGTACCTATCGAGATTTTGTAAGATTTTAGAACATTTAAATTTAGCTAAGGCTGACCGCGGAATTTTGATATAATTCAATCAAATTGAGGATACTAATGTTCTCAGTTATTTATTAGAATACATTTCCTGATTGAGCTTTATAATTTAAATAATAAAAATATATAGAAGCACTGCGACAGAATGTGACACAATTTATGAAAGTTTGTAACTGCCGGATCCACGATTTTAATTGTTAAACAGATTCCGTTCCGATATTATGTACTTTTAGCAAAATATATTTCATTGTTGATATTATTTTATCTAAAATTCTAGCAACGTTATGACGCTCAATTATTAAACGTAAGTATTAAGATTTTAATAGTGAAAATTTAGTCCATTAGATAAATCTATCAGTAAATTGGGATTGTCACTTTGGAATTGACTATCACTTTTCATTGTGTATAATTGAATCTAAAAAGATTGAAAAATGGTATTGAATAACACTGATTCCATGTTCAAATTGTTGAAAGAGGATACCTTTTCACCCGACTGCCAAGAATAGTTATGTTTTTAGGCTGTGCCCTCATTACGTAAACAGCGAGTGACTGTTTGCCTTCCTTTATCATGTTCTAAAAGTGTCCATACAGCGGATGCTGATACTGTACGCAGATTGCGGTGTATTGCTTGCCGACTCATTCAGTAAGCGGCCGTTTCGCATCGTAATTAGCTCCAGTCGGCAAAGTGCGCTCGCTAAGCAACTGAGTTTACCTTTTTCGCCATAACTTTACGACCGATTCGCCACTCAGTCAGTCACAAGACAGTCAACCCACTGTTCGCTTAATGAGGATACAGCCTAACATACCCTATCTCAACTTAGCATTATTATTATTTACGTGGATGTTGACAATATAATATTATTCCCATAGACCACATTATAACCCCGTTCATAATATTCAAAGAAATGGTTACACACTCTTCAATCTTTTCAGTGTACAGTTATACAACTTGTATTATATTATGTAATACTTATTGTTTCATAAGAGTTTTTAACAAAATGAAGTTATTTCACCAATATGATGGTTGTGTTATGTTAATTGTAAAATATTTAAGCTATTTATTAAACTGTTGCAAGTTATTTAAACGCTAAACACAATAAAACTATGTATAAACATTGAGTTTCTTGAATGTAAACTGCGAATAATTTAAAAATGTACTCTAAATTGGGACTTAAATATACAATGTTTTCATGATATTGTGTTCATTACTTTTCCTTATTTTACCGTGATACCATACTCTAACTTCACTTGCAGTCTCAAATCAATCTGTCTCTCACTAGATGCTTTTATAAAAAGAACAAATGAAACACAATATTGGTATTTTCTCTTTTTAATCGTTCATATAATCATCGCTCTTTAAAAAATCAGAACATAATACAATTGTTTCAATCAAAACAAAGCTCATAACTTGAAGTCTAAAACAGTTGAAGGAAACGTTAACAGTACTAAGTTACGGTTACAACCCGTTCACACTTGCCGGGTGTCCGATCCGGTTTTACTTGGATCGCCAACGACATGATTTGCAATCAAATCCAGATTCTGGGTCGTTCGACAATCTTTCTAAGTTAATTTCACCAAAAAATAATTTCGTAGGCGACATTCGATTAAAAAACGGATTCGACACCCGACATGCGAGAACAGGCTGTTAGGGTCAGCGCAGAGCTTCGGCAGGTACGAACCTCGACAACCAAGGCCTTACAAACAATAGTACAGTACCACGGCTTTTGAAAAGGAACCATTACAAAGTCATGAGTGACAGAGACAATGCTCTATAAGGCCGAACTTCTAATTTCAACCCAATGCTTCTAAAGCCGAGGTTCATTTTGTTCTTGAAAATTTCGCTTCACCGCCTCCGGTGGTCTGCGCTGACCTAAGAATTAAGCTAGACAAGTTAATTTGATTACATTGGAAGATTATGGTTGGAAGGGTCAAAGTATAGTTGTAAAAATATTTTCTAGTGTAAATAATGACAGGAAACTATAATATAAATACATATTTATAGAGACATCTTACAAGGTCAAGAGTATCTCACTGAAGACAACCAATTTCTGCCTAATTTTATTCTTTCTAATCAGATATTGTATTAGTCAACGTGAATAGGACGATACAGAATTTCAAAAATTTGTAGTATAGCGACGGCGATCATTATGTTGGCGGTCGCCCATTGGTCGTGGTTGTAACAAGCCACGCATGTCAGGCAAACACGACCAACTGCCGGCCGCAATCAATCGCAACTATTGCTAATCATTTACCAATATTTTATTTTCTGGTCTCATAAATAAGGCGTCATCGTTTCTTTTACCTGTCTATTAGCTTAAAACAACAAAAGTACATATTGCTAATATTAACTAGTAACAAAGTGAAAATGAAGACTGCTCTTACCGTGTAGGTAAAGAAAATTAAAAGCAAAACCAAAAGTGAAATATTTACAACTTAGTCTAAGCTTCGTCTTCACTAGCGGATACGGATTTCCTGGATACCGGTGTGTCTGGTCTGGAATTTCTGGAACCGGATCTCGACCTTGATCCGGAACGCGACCTAGATCTGGATGCACGAGATCCGGCCCGAGAACCGGATCTACTTCGGGAACCACTTTTAGATCTGGAACGAGATCTCGACCTTGATACGCTTTTGGATTTTGAACGGGATTTGCTCTTTGACCTGTGGAACAAAATGTATAATTAGAACCTTCACCCAAAAAATGTGGGTAGTTTAACCCCAAAACAATGTATTTAGCAAAATAAAGGAGTTTTATTATACCTGGACCTCGATCTGGAAACACTCTTAGATCTTGAACGGCTCTTTGAACGAGATCTGCTTTTTGACCTGCTCTTAGATCTTGAACGGCTTTTTGACCTCGACGCACTCTTGGACCTAAAAGTATTTAAATAAATAAGCTTGGAAGGAAAAAGAGGGGACTAGCTAAGGTGCAAAATTCAGATCGAGAAAAAAATACGGACAAAACCGCAGCCGGAATTAATTGAATTGAATGATGCAAAGAACTAAGCTGAAAAACTGACTTATCTTAAAACTGTTCGATTCTTACCTATTTCTGCCTTTAGATTTGGACCTTGAACGGCTTTTCGAACGAGATTTGCTTTTGGACCTCGACCGACTCTTGGCTGAGCCTGACCGACTGCGAGATTTGGACTTGGACCTCGATCTTGATCTGAAAAATAAAAGCATTATTATTTTTTGCTTTTTGCACTTCTTTGTTTCTTCATAGTAAATTGCTATCTTGCGAAGCCGGGACGGGTCGCTAGCAGGGTTGATAGAAATAATGTTTTGTTTTTACATTCTGATCTTTTTTAATTTGGAAGTCAGTTGTTAATTAAATAAAAACACAACATAATTATATTACCGCCGCGGCGGTGCCGCCGCGCAGCCGTCGTCTGCGTCTATGTTACGATTGCGATCGATTTCTGTCACACATGTTTCTAAATGTTTTTTCATTCTCGCTACTAAGCCCATTAATTCCTTCTTACAACGTTTACACACCGCTTTGTTAAACTTGCCGCAAGCGGACTTTTTTTCATGGAAATAAATCCATACAGCATCTTTTTTCCTTCCAGACATCTTGTTGTATTCACTAATCAATCACGAATGACCGCGCCAAAGACTAAACGGACGGATTCAGTCGCGAGTATAAATTCCGGGGAATTCCCGAACGGTGTAGATAAACAGCATTGGACAAATGTGTGCACCCCACAGTTTATGTCGGGGGAAGTCCCTTGACACATTTTGGCTGATTAGGTCGCAGTAAAAAAGTATTGATTTAAATCATTAATTTTTATAAAAAAAATCACTTGATTTTAATCGCGATTTAAATCAAGAGATTTAATTAAATTCTAGCAGTCACCAGTCGCCAGTTTTCTATAATTATTAAAAAAACAATCTCACCTATCACTATCGGACGCAGACATAATCCTCTTGCGCCCTTTATTAGCGGGCGGACTTCGACTTCCGCCACTGCGGCTTCCACTTCCACTGCGACTTCTACTGCGTGACTTCCTTGAGTTGTTGTCAGATTCCGACTCGGACGTCGATATCGTTTCCTTGGATACGATTTTCGCGCGTTGTTTCGCGCCCAGTTTGTCGTCGGCGGCTTTCGCGGCTCGTGCCTTTTCGCGCTTTCCGATACCTTTTTCACCCTGTTAAGAAATATTTGAAAAGTATGAATAAAAAAAACGACAATGCGGGTGGGTCAATCTAAAACTGGTTGAATGAAAAATATCGGATCGTACAGATTGTTCAAAATGTTCTGAACATCTAAGAAAATTATATTAAATCCAGTTAGATAATATAGTACCTTGTGTTATTTATGGGACACAAGTTTTGTTTCAGAACACAGAACTATACAAATGTTTAACGTTTTTTTAAACTGATTTTACTATTTCATCACATAACATATCACCAGCCTGTAATCCCCGAAGGGATCGGCAGAGGCGTCTTTAGTAGTACACCCACTTTTCGCCAGTTATGTTAAAGTTCCATGTAATAGGGGGGCGAGCCTATTGCCATTAACAGGGCACAGATTCAGACTCCGTGGCTGCTAATGAGAAATTCTTGAAAGAAAAACCCAATAACATTTCCCGACCCGGGAATCGAACCCAGGACCTCATGCTCCGCAATCGCGCTTGCGGCCCCTAGACCAACGACTATTTTATTTTTTACTATTTCAAATTATCTGACTTTATTTGGAGATGTCAAAAAAGGAAAGTGTAAATAATGAGTTCCTCACCTTCTTCCGCCCTCGTTTCTTGGGCGGATCGCTGTCACTGCCGGAGCCGCGCGTTCTGTTCTTGCGCGACTTGCCCTTGCGGCCCTCGCCCGGCTCACGCTTGCGCTTGCGTTGCTTCGGCTCGCGGCTGGAAACATATTGTTAGTTATGTAATGTATACACATAATAAGTGAGATTTAAAACCTTAAATGTGGGAAAATTCAAACATAATCTTGAGTGCTTATGGGGAATGTAGCTGAGAAACGAATGGCGTTTTTAATTATTATCAAACTTGACCTCATCGCTCAGATTAGAAACTTGAATATTAGCTTCATATGTGACATTTTGACATTTCCAGTTACAGGCTTTGCCGACGTGTCGTCTTTCTGTATGTACTCGTATGTAATATTATTTAAATCTCACATTTCAATGCTTTAGTGCGAGTTTAAATCCTGCACCTTTGAGCGACTAATAAACGTCACTGACGCTGCTATTAATTTGGCCACATACTGGACTCTACTAATTCAAAAATTACCATCGTCTCGAACAGAAGAAAAAGTTCTTTTTTTTAAGCTTTCAAGGGTATTAGAGACTGATTTTTTGTTCCCACTCACCCATCTTCCCTAGGTCTGTCACTCCCGCTGCCCGGTGAATCCGACACATACTCGTCTCGCCTCCTGCCGCGCCCGCCTTTCGACTTGTTCTCAGACGGCATGTCGGCGAATAATAGCGCGTTCTTTGTCTTCTCCATGTATTCTTGACGTTTTTGTGACGCCACCACTGTATTCTTTGCCATTTCTTCCTCGCGACGTTTGCGTTCGTCTTCCTGTTACAGAAATATAATGTAAATGAAATGTGTTGTTCAGACAAGGTTAGCAGTGGTGATTAAATATGTTGGGTATTTTGGTGAAATGGGACATCGTTGGCATACACGCTACGACGCTGCTGCTGCGGCTGTTTTAACTCCAACATCAGCTACTTGAGTTATGGAGCGAACACAGCACGGGGTGATGTTTTAACGCGATCTGTTCGCTTTGTACCTATTATGCTGCGCTCTATCTCTCGCTGGCAAATCTTGAGTTTACTAGAATGTCTTTCGACGTAAATAATGTATACCTGTTGCCTGCGGAAGGCTTCTCTCTGCTCCCTCTGGCGGTCCCTGAGCGTGACCTCTTCGTCATGTTGCCTGCGCGCGCGCGCCACGTGCCACTGCGCCTGCGACAGCAGGTCGGCGCACGTGCGCGCTTCCGCCGCCGCCGCGCCCGCAGCTCCCGCCTCCGGTCTAGCTGCTCCCTCGCCCGCCTGGAAGATAGAGACAAGCATTTTATGGCACTGTTGTGGTAAAAGTTGGTACTTGTAATGGATCAGCAATATTCACATTAAAATTATAAAATATTAAAAGAGAGCGAAATCTATCGGCTATGTATCAACTCTTACCTCGACCCCACCCAGACGGGTAAAGTGGCGATGCGACACGTGCAGCTCGTGCACCGCTCGCAACACCAATCTCAGGTCCGAGCGGTCGTCCTTGAGCACGAGCGCGGCCCGGCGGCGCAGCGTGAGCGCCGTGTTGTAGGCCAGCGCCGCGTCGTGCGGGGCCACGCGGCGCGCGCGCAGCAGCGACGAGCGGGCGGCGCCCGCGCGCCCGGCCAGCGTCTGTGCGCGCGCTACCCATGTCAGCCATTCTACGTCGTGGTGCATACGGAATTTGCGGACGCAGTTTTCGTACTGTAGAAATTAAGATTGCAATTACTTTTATTATATTTTATTATACCTATATTAACAACAAAGAGCAAAATGTAAAACCCCGCCATTGAAAGGAAATAAACTTAATCATTAGGATAACACGTTTATATGGTATGAGTACTAAATACTTAATACAAAACTATTGCTCTGTCAAATATTACAAATCGACGAACCAACCAACATTATCAGAAAATAATTATAAGCAATCAGACAGTCATACGCATTGTGAATATTAATTTATTTTTATTTAATTAAAAAAGGAAAAAGATTCGTATCGATAAAAGATAAAATAAAAATGTAGCCCACTCACCATTTGTATAGCATTGATATACTGTTTCTGTTCAACATAAATGTGTGCTATGTTCATCCATACATCGGGGAAGTCAGCCGTCGCTTCACGCACTTGTGCGAATATGTCGCGAGCTTCGTTTACACATCCCTGCGAAAAACTATACTTTAAGTATATTTTAACAGAGTTATAGCTTCAACAAAATATCGCTCTAATTACAAACACATAAAGGTCATAATACCACCACAACTATTTTTGCTGCAGTAGCATTGCTATGTTCTGGTTTGGCAGTTACAAGTGGTACAGTACATTTTAGGCTTTTCCGTGGCGTTAATGCACCAGCGATACCTCGGATATTACGACTACCATCAGGAACCCATAATACCTAACTAAAAAAGTTAATAATCTAATCGAAATCTCATCTCAGGGACAATCAATGTCAAAACCTTGTCAAAAATGTAAATAAATACTTTTTGACAGATTGAAATTAAAATTAGATACGGGAATTAGCGGCCGTTCACAAGTCGATGTCCTGTCCTATATTTTAAGGCGATCCCTCAGCGGGAGCATTCACCTGTACATTACATCAGTAAGTGCAGAAGAACCGAGTATTACAGTACGCAACCTGTAAAGGTACAATCTGTAACAATCACTTGTTTCAGTACAAAATCCAATCATGGATTGTTATGTTACATTACAGCGATTATTCCGGTGAGGTAGCGCCTTTACGGTAAAAGTTGGGATCACACGATTCACACGTCCACTTCTCAATGTTCATACGGTTAAAACCAAATGCGGTATGATGCTGACATGTGATCCCAAAATATAAAGTACAATATCGTATAGATCAATGCTGATGTGAAGGGGTCCCACGGCTGGACAAAAGCTGTCTCCAATTCCTACCAAGATCTCTTTTCTCGCGCCTCTTCGAACCTGCCCTCACGGTACGCATCTAGGTCGTCTGACCACCGCTTACTATAAAATAATTCAATATTATTTACTATACCTTGTGAGCCAGTACGCATCCAATGCCGTTGGCGGCCCAAATGTTCTTCGGGTCGTTCTTCAGTACTTGTTTGTACATGGTAAGCGCTCGCTCTTGATGCCTCTTCTCTCTGTCTTTCTCGCGACAAGGTTGGTGAAGGGTTTGAAGCCAAACATTACCTGTATAATATAGATAAAATTAATTAACCGTAAAATTGGACACCCTGAATACCTACGGAACAAATGAACTTTTGACTCGGTATAAATGAAACCAGCAAATAGTAAATGAGACCAGCTAGATCTGACTGAACAGCGTCTGTCAGCTGACCGACCGCAACCACGTCAGCCTAAGGGACCTTACGCACTAGCGGTTGGCCGCTAGGCGGTTAGATTTGAGCGGTCCAACCACCTAACGCGGTTTCTTCGCGGTTGGCCGCCATAGCGGTCAGCCGCGATGAAACCGCATTAAGCGGTTGGACCGCTCGTAGGCGCGTGGCCCATAAACAAAATGGACGCCGTCGAGATAGCTTGTGTTATTTGTTTTTACTCCCGAAAACAACGAAAGAAAAATAAAAAAAGATACTGGATTCATCCTTTACTAGAAACACGCAACGAATTTGGCCAGTTCGCAACTTGTTTTCAAGAACTGAAGAAGCACCAAGATAAATTTTTGTTGTAAGTTGTCATCTCCTCTTTTCCAAAAATATCTACAAATTCTTCCCATTGTTTCCGTTTTAAATCTCTATTCTTATAAACTGCTCCTTCATAATTCCAAATAGCTTCTCGTTGTTGAATTTCAACAATCGATTTCTCTGTGTCGAAGTTCATGGCTGCGCAACTGAAAACACGTGCATACTTCACCGGCGGCTCGCCGCAAACTAACCGCCAGTGCGTATACACAAGATGGCGGCTAGCCGCGAAGCGGGCCGCGGCCCTCCATTCAACCGCCGCGGTTGAAATTTTGTGGCGGTTTAGTGCGTACAATCATAAGCGGTTGCATATTAAACTGGAAAAGCGGCTAGCCGCGCGGATAGCCGCCCCCGCGGTTAGCCGCTAGTGCGTAAGGGACCTAAAAGTCGTTGCTTGGACCATTGACATAAGATTCAAATTGCCATGACTGACGTGGAACGCAACAACCTTTATATGACTTACATATAAAGGGTGTAAAAAGACCCTTAACGAAGCTGAAAGGCACCTATTCTCCCCGTCAATGCGATCATTTTTTTGTTCTAGCCCATACCTGGGACCTTCTAGTTACGGAGATATTGGGGGTCAAAGATCCGACTTTTTCACAAGTTTTTTTTTTAAATACATTTTTTTAAAGTAAGACTTTTACTTTAAACACCTCCACGACCCTCGTACTATTCAATCCATCCATCAGCACAATGTTCTGAGTGCGTTACGTTGAGTCCTACCGTAAAACGTGATTTTTCACCCCAAAAAAAAAAGTCGTTTCCCAGCAAAAATTTTTGCATAAAGTTACTTTGATGTACAGAATGCTTGGTTGACGGCTTCGTGAAGGGTCCGTTTACACCCTGTATGATATCTTTAAATTTTCTATTTTACTCCAAAACAACTTACCAAGAGCGATCAGCGAGTAAGCATCATTCGACGTGCTAGAATTCTGCAGGATCCTCTCAAACTTCTTCTGTCCGGGCCCCCACTCCTGCTGCGCTAAATGTAGGTTGCCTAGCAACGACCACGTGTCGGGGTGCTCCGTGTTCACTTTGAGGGCTTCCTTGAACCAGTCTGATGCCTCGTAGATCTGGCCTTTGTCGCGAGCCATGCAACCTAACCTGTAATCGAGATATGTTTTAATTTGTTGATATTATTTTTATTGCATTTATTCTTCTTCACTCTTTTTACTATAATTACTGCGCTATGTGCATATATGTTTGACGACCAATTTAGGCGTTGCGGAACATGCAAGTAGTGTTGCATTAGCGTCGCAACGTCGACTAAGATAGAATAGTAAATTAAAGTAATCAAGTCCGATAAGGCACTAGGCCATTTTTTTTAAGGTTTTGTTGTTCAATTTTTAAAATTTTATACTAACGATCAAATTTTTATTCTAGCTCGAACGAAACTGAGCTATTACAGCCAATACATAAAGAATTTGAGTCTGGCTCTAAATATCGTTACAAAAGCAATATTCACATCGATCTTACTGCAAAAAAACATTGACATTCTTCACATAACATTAACAAACCGTGATAAGCAGTAACTCTGTGATCGTCTTCTTACCTCAAATAACAGTCAATATAGTTGGGATGTTCCTTCAATATGTCCTTGTATAGTTTCTCTGCCTTGTTATACATACATAACGCTTCGTTCAGTCGTGCTAGATTATACATAGTTGTCACCGCTATAGAGTTGTAGTACTGAGCGTCCAATGTTTCCGCATCCGCTTTTTCTCTAGAAAAATTTAAAGGAAATTGAAATAATCGGGCCTTATGGACTGACGTGAAGGGGTCATGGATATTAAATGGGTCTGTACCTTTCAAGTGCTTCTTCTAAATAATTCTTGGCTTCGTTCAAGTTTCCAAGTCTGTAATGTAGGGCTGCAACGTTGTTTAGTATTTCAGCTGGTATATCTGCATTTACTTTCTCTTTTAGAATCTTCATTGCAGTACTGTACGCGTTTAGAGAACCCTAGAACGAGAATAAATGTTGGAGATAGTAGGCCAATTTGAGATCAAAGTCATCACACTTGGCCAAATTTTTGTTGGGACTTAAAAATTTTGGCTCTTCTTTCGTGAAGTTGTTACTTTTTTTTTTCCAAATGGCATCTCGCAGTTCAACCTAAGAGGTTGTCGTCTGCGTAACCGGACTATCCCGTGGGTGCCTTGAGAGTAAGGCCTCCTGCTAGGGCAAAAAAACTTACAAACTAAGTGACTACACGTTAAGGGCACCCCCTGTGGGGTCAAAGGGACAGGCTGGATCTGAGTGGTGAAGTTGTTACCTGTAAATCGTTTTGTTCTAATATTTGAGCCAACTCTATCCAAGCTTCCACATCATCCGGGAATTGTTCAGTGACTTTCTTTAGATGCTGCCGGGCGATATCTCTCTTTGATTGTGAAGGTGAGTTGGCGTAAAGAGAACCTAAGATCTTCATCGTTTCATAGTTCCCTGGTTGGACTTTCAGTACTTTTTCGAAGCACTGGGCTGCCTAAAAACAGAATGAGAGTTAATATTTATATGGAAAAATAGTTTTAACTCAGGATAAAATGAGATTATTTTATATCCAGGTCCAGTTGAAAACCAGCGTTAGGCACTAGTTGCCCAGCATTTTGCTGAACTGGGCCTATTTGGCGCAACCGTGGGGCACTCAGTGTTACATTTTTTGTTTAGTTTTAAGTTTTTTTTCTTGTATTATTTTTGTTTTATATTGTGTGCACTTTTGGCATGTGCCAAATAAATGTGTTTTCTTTCTTTCTTTATATAAATGCATTCCGTTGATTCCTCCTTGGCCATTTTAATGACACTATAGCCAATCAAACTTAATCCGTAAGTTAAAGTTAAGTCCCGGTAGTTCAAGTTTAGTTTTAAACTGTGAAAGCTTAAAGCAGGGTTTGACTGTAGCCAATATTTACAAGTCTCAAAAAAGTTTATCAATAATAATAAATGATGTAACGCAACTGCAAAATTTAGACAAGCCTAAGGATCTGAACATATATTACTGAATCAAAATGCTTACATTCTCTGTGTCCCCTCTATAGATATACATCTGTCCTAACCCGTAATGCGGCAACACAAAGTTAGGCGGCGCAAACTGGGTCGCTTGATAGTAATACTGGAAGGCCTGATCGCAGTCGCCTTGTGCGTGGAACGCTCGCGCGAGGTGGTGGCAACTTTCGGCTCGCATCGCTTCGTTCTCCGTATTGTGAAACGCGTGTAAGGCTAAGTGCTGGACCTTGCTGTAGTCCTAGAAGAAATAAGATTATTTAGTTATGTTTAAAATCTGAATGAGAAAAGCTTGCAACACATCTGCTAAAAGTGAATGCACTGATCGCAGATGCAATATAGAAAAAAAAGTTATGTTTAAAGCCAAAAAAAGATCTTTTTTTAAGTTTCATGCTCCAAAGGTGACATTAAGACAATATTACTAAGTCTATGTCACACCAACTGTCTATCACAGGGTGAAAAGACGAAAATAGGCTTTCATGATTTAAAAGTAACAGGGCAAAAAAGTCATAGTAGCATGAATTAAAGTAAAAACCCATATTGCTCATAATCTTATAATGTATTACCGATCTTAAATATGGTAAGAAATGGAATGGTTCATTACTGTAATTGGGAGGTAATTCAGTTATACAATTATAATCTTCCCTGTAAAACTTACCTTTTTGAAAAAGAAATGGTTGGCCAAATGGTTCAAGACCATGGGGTTCTTGGGGTCTATAGCATATGCTTTTGATAACATAATCACAGCCATTTTGTTTGATTCATTCTCCTGTAGATTCAGTTTGAGTATAGATAAACCGACTAGTGCGCCAACACATTGTGGGTCTAGTTGTAACGCTCTTTCAAACGCCATTCTAAAATCAAAAGAATTAATGAAATATGTGGTTGGTAACTAAGGATGATTTTTCTTGCTATGCTAAGGCATCAATGTATACTGATGTAGTCATCTAAAGTCTATTTAAATCCCTGTTTCCAATAGATATTATCGACACCTGCAAGGAATAACATCGTAACTCAGTTTTAGGCAAAGATATTTAGCGTAAATATATTTAGCCGCCAAAATATCTTTACGTAAAGCAATTTAGCCACAGGGGTGAGTGCAAAAAAAATCTGCATTTTTTGTTCAGCAAGAATATGATTGTAACTCAAAATTGCCTAAACTGAGTTACAATGTTATTCCTTGCAGGTGGATACACAGTTTTATTTTTCCAAAAGCAAATATTAGTTTATGTGTAATGCAGATGCAGTATAGGTAGTCAAATCTCTTGGACTTTAATTTATGCTGTAAACGCATCAAATGTTCTCATTGAAATCCATATTCAAATAAAAGATACCAAATTCTTACCTAGCCTTTTCCTGATTGTTCAGCTTCATGAAACAGTGTCCCATTCCCAACCTTAAAGCAGCCGGGCTATCCGGATTGGTTCTCAAGGCTTTCTTATAAAAAGCCAATGCTCCTCTGTAATCCTTTCTGTTGAATGCAATACAAGCTTTGCCAAGCAACGAGGGAACATTGTTGGGTGACTGGTTGAGTACGAAGTTGAATTGGGCATCTGCCTGCTCCATTTTATCCCCTTCGAGGAGACAGAAGTAGGCTCGGCCAAGGAGATGGTTCTACAAGTAAACAACAATATCTTTACTGGTATAGTAAAAATTTCTTAACCCATTCAATGCTAATGGTTTACAGCAGACTGTTTATGGGAGCCACCATACAAATGGTATACTATGTTACATTATATATATGGAAAACTATGTTTTTTGCACCAAACTTTTTTTTTTCAATTTAATTTTTATTTCATTTGAACTGAAGTTCAGATATTATGTAGTCGCCACCCAAGCCAAATGTGTGGTATTATGTAGGCATTCAATGGTTTAGGGTTGCATTTCTAAGTGTTTTTTTAACCTGTTAAAACACTTATTTCTAAACTAATATTATAAAGCTGAAGAGTTTGTTTGGTTGAACACGCTAATCTCAGGAACTATTTGTCCGAATTGAAAAATTCTTTAGTGTTGGATAGCCCATTTATCGAGGAAGGCTAAAGGCTAGACCATAGACCAATAGGAGCAGATCATCAATGAAAAATGTTGTAAAAACGGGGAAAATTGTATTTTTATAACAATTTCATACAGACGAAGGTCGCGGGCAACAGCTAGTTAGTTATAAAACCATAACTCACTTGATCATACATGATGATTTTGTCAGCCATAGTGTAAAGAAGAGTTGCTTTAGTGAACAGCTCTTTTTTCTTGTCCTTCAACTTTTCTTTGTTGGCCTCCTGTACATAGTATGCAGCCAACATATCGAGGGCTCGCATCTGGTCTCTTTCAAAGTCCCTATAGTCAATGTTGGCATCCGTACGGGATGCCTCCAGTATTTTGAGGAAGTCATCGATCTTCTTTTGTTTATAGTATGCAAGCTGAAATAAAGGACTGATTAGTACTAAAAGTGACACGGGTTAAACTCAGGCTATTCTGTTCAAAATGCTGGATATGGGGGATGTTTGTTTTCTTATTTGTCGACGACAGCACTGTTATTTATGATTCTGGCACTACAAAAGAAATAGAAGGCCATGTAAACAATAGCCTCATTCCTATTATCAACCTATTATTCCTATTAGACCTATTATTCCTATTAGACCTAAGATTCCTATTAGACACAAAAAATAATCACAGTTTCAAATAACGGGAAGTGTTACAAAATTTCTTGGACTATATATTGACAATGACATGACATGGAGGACTCAAATTGAAAGTGTTTGTGGAAAGCTCAGTAGATTTTCGTATGCTCTTTAAATGCTAGGTAAAGTTGTGAATAAGACCGCCCTACTAGCAGCCTATCATGGTTATGTCGCCTCGGAGCCCTTAAGATTCAAGAAGTATTTATAGCACAGAAAAAATGTATCCAAGCTATTTGTAAAATAAAACAAACAGAATCATGCAAGCCACATTTTCATAAGCTAAAAATATTAACTTTACCATCACTCTATATTAATGAAGCCTGTATTTTTATAAAACACAACATGAATTTATTTAGATCTGTAGAAAGTAAATGCGCTCATAGAAGTTGCAGGTGTTAGCAATAAAAACAAAATTTCATAGCAAAAGCTTTTATGCAATGGCTCAAAAACTATATAATAAGTTACCAGGACAAGTTATCTCAAGTATTAACAGTAACGAAGTTAAAAGAAATCTGTTGAAATTGTTAAATAACAAGGTGTATTATTCTGTTGACAAATATTCAAATGACAAATTTGAATTCCCTTATAACTAAATCGAATATGTTTTTATGTTATGTGAAATACTAAATGATTTTGTTGTATTTGATTATTGAGTATTAATGAATTAGTGGAATTATTATTTTTAATTTTGTGTTTTGGTTCTTTTTACTTTATTTTATTTGACATTTAATCGATAATTTAATCTAATTTTAGACATGATTTATAATTATTATTGTAACTTTGAATTTCTAAAATGTAATTATTTAAAAAAAATCTTTGATATATTGTATGCCTTTTGCAGCTTGGTTCTTATTTATTATTACATCTTCTGTGTACATACACATGTGTTCACGAAATAAATTAATTTGAATTCATATTTCTCCCAGCTCCATTTAATGCCAGGTAATTTTGCCTTTTCTGTCTACTTACTACACTTACTTTTTTTAACTTGCGTTCATAAACGCAACAGGTTAAGATATGCAATCGTAACTAAAATAATAGCTATTTAATAGATCAACTCAAACTAGACATTATTCAATTAATATTTTAACTAAAAAGGCATTGGTCCCTTCGTTAATGATCTTTTAGAGGTGTTATTCCCAAGGCTAAGCGTCGTATCGATTGCGGTGTATTTTGTGTTATAAGTTTTACGGGCTACGTGTTCTAAGCTACAGGCTACGTATAAAAACAATAATTTTTGAGGTTAAGTTTACTTACACCAACATTGATCCAGACATTAAGCTGAGATCTTTCCTGTTGTAATATACTAAGCACTTCATCGCCAGAGGGTAACTGATCCGGATCTAATTCAATCACCTAAATAAACCAAAATAAAATATGATTACGACACTGACACTTTCAAACGAATTAATCGTAACTTCATATCAATTATTTTACACATTCACCTCATCGGTGCTCATCAACGGGATTTCGAGCGACATTTTGCTGCTTTTTAGTACAAACCACTACATCACAAGAATTATTGAAAATGTACTTTAAAATTAAACCAAAATACACCACTCTCACAGAGCATCACAAATAATACTACAACCAACTACGACGCTTGGACGCTGCTTTAACTATGAAAGTTATAGCAGCAGCAGCAAGCAGCCAGACCTCTATAGTTACTTTACTCTTTGAGCCAGACGGCAGTGTTGGGTGGTGTTGCCAACATTTTCTCCCAATATATTACTTTTCTCTATGGTTTTCTTCACTAAACAATGCAACGGAATATTGTTTTTTTTACCAATTCCAATTATTAAGCCAATTATTTTTATAGCAATTTAAAATATGACTTTCTCACAATATAATTATTTAGTCTAAAGAGTATAATAATAGAGAGTCAGTGTTGGCAAAAAATTAGTTTAATTGACGATTAGTAACTAAAACTAACGTAATTAGTTTAACTGACGATTGAATTAGTTTTAGTCGTATAAAAAATTGAAATAATGATTGAATCCATTTTATTTTTCAATGTTGATTAATAATTTGATTGACATACTAATGTCGAGGAAACTGTATAGTAAACGAATCATTCAATTAGAAAATGGTTTATTCTTTTATTAATCATTCATACATGGCATGCAAATAACAATATTTTCATATTTTTTTTACTAGTACGTACAACACATAATCAAACGGATGATTTTCTGTTGTAAATATTGGTTTTGTACGTCAATGTTTTCGATTAAAATGCTTTTCATGACGACCCTTTTCTCAAACATCCCATCAGATAGTTTGTGTGATTTCGGGGAGTTGGTCATAGTAGCATAGGAAAACATTCTTTCAACTGGTCCCGAAGACGGCATATGTGTATTGCACTCAAAGAGTATAATAATAATAAGGGAGATTGTACTTCACAAACACAGTTTTCAAAAGAGGGTATCGATTCAAGAGTTCTATTTCACGGCTATCTTCAGCATAATATTTTGTAACTATCAGGTCTGCTCTTTCTTGGACTGATCGAGTCGGTTTCACTTCCAGAATCTGAACTAAAGTAAAAAAAACTTGTCTTTTTTAGATTTAAAAAATTTCTTCTTTCTGATCAAGAAATTTCCCAAAATTCACTACTTAAGGAAGTAACAGCTTCCGTATGTAGTAAATTTTGGGATATTTCTTGCTGAAACGCTAATTCTAGCAGCCGTGTGCACTTTTTGTATTGATTTGGTTGTAAGCATACATGAATACCACTTATTTTTTAATTTTGGATGAGTCAAAGCTGTAATTGCAGCTTTCTCTGCATTAGTGCTTGAAACCCATTGCCTGTAACTGTTGTCATGATCTTTTTATGGATAATGTGCTCATCTTATCTATCTTTATTACTCTTTAGAACAGTGTCTACCCAACTTCTTTTATTCTGGATCTGTAGCTAACAATGCTTTGTATCAATACAATAGATCCTTTCCAGGTAGTAACACAAACAGTAGTAATAAACAGATAAGTACCTTAATACCTGATAAGCCTTATTTTGAATTGAAAGAAAGTAAATTTTACGAGTTGTAAAATTTTATTGCTTTGTGTCAGTAGTTACTAGAAGGTATATATTTTATTGCCTCTTTTTCAAATACGAAAAAGTAATTAGGTACTTTTCTGTTTATTACCTGGAAATGGTCTATTGTATTGATAAAAAGCATTGTTAACTGAGCCACAATAAAAGAAGTTGGGAAGTCACTGTTCTAAAGAGTAATAAAGATAGATAAGATGAGCAAATTACCCATAGAAGAAAATATAGTAAAAAAACACACGTGTCTTATCTGTGTGGAATATTTATTTTAATATTTTGTACTTCATGCTTTGTCAGTTTTAAACTATCCATCATCTGTAACTGTAACACGTAAATTAGTTTTGGAATATTTTTCAAACATTTGCTTAAAAAAATGTATCGAAACTAAAACTAATAACTAATTATTACTCGATTTTAGTAGTTACTAAAACTAAATTATTAATCGTGACTGATTTAGTCATAATTATAATAATCACCAACTTTTTAGTTTGAGTCGTCAATCGATTGAAATATTAATGACTAAGCCCAACTCTGGTCAATGTCTCGCTAGAGTATATATATTCTGTGGTCAATATTGTCAAAATGTCTAACAGTCGAGCTGTGAATAAAATTATTTTGTTAAAATTTTACCAAATTTTTTAACTGAATGATGATGTATATTTTGGAATTTCATTTAAATTGAAATAGTAAAGGCTTACAAAATGTATAAGACTGACTCCATATTCTTCGCGCAGCGAGTCTATTAGTGGAATGTTTTATTTACACCAAAATTTATTTATATTTTGATAAAACGCTCGCGTTAGTAGACAGTTTCCAAGATGAATAATAAAGTAACCTGTACTCGGGTCAGACCAAATCCTATTTTTGAAGAGTGGGTATCAAAAATGTATGAAGATGCTAAAAACTCCAAAAGCCATCTTGAGAATATGCTTAAGGAGTCATTGGAATCCCTGACGAAATACCCTTTGCCGTTAAAATCAGGTGCCGAATGTATAATACTGAAAGGGTTTGATAGAAAGTTGTGTGTTTATCTCGATAAGTTGTTAATTGATTACAAAAACAATGAATCTAAAAATTGCAGTGCATTAATAGCAACTGGTTCTGACAATTCTATATCAAAAACATCACTAGTATCTTCCAAGCAGGACGAAGGCAGCAGCCATTATTTAGCTTCAGACAAATACCTGAGGGTAGATCTCATTAGGCTGCCAGAATTGCCATCAAAACTAGATACTGAATGTCAAGTTACATCACAGCATGAGGAAGTTGACAACTTTCTGGCCTCAAATGGTACATCACCTGCCAGTACTGAAAGAACTGGCAAAGGCAAGGGGAAGGGGCAAAGTAAAAAGGGGGGAAAAAAGAGTGTAAAGTATAAGCCCGCTTACAGATCTGGAGGTTACGCAATACTAGTTGCGCTACTAGACCACAGCCTCGAAAACCCAGATAAACCTGTACTTACCAAGGAAGAATTGATAGAAAAAGCCCAAAAACATGCAGAAGAATCATTACTGCAACGTGCACCTAATTCACACTATAATGGCTGGTCTAATATGTCGACACTTCAGAAAAAGGGATTAGTCAAATCTGTAAGACAGAAAAAGGCTGAATACTCATTGACTGAAGAGGGTAAATCACTGGCCATAGAGATTTTAGAAGATGCCAAAAACATACCGACTATGAACAATATTATTTTTAAGGACATACAACCATCAACTAATAGTGCTACTGTTGAACAAAATAGCAATATTTTTCCAGATGAGCAATTTCAAATTCCTTCTACATCTGGGAATATAGATGTGAAAAATGTTATTGAATTCTCACCGGAGTCATTTGAAATAATATTATTGATTGATAAGAATGAAACTGGGGGGTATGTGTCTTGCCTTTTTATTAAAGATGAAATGGATATCCGGTAACTATCTGTTATCCGGCGTATCTGGTCAATTTTAACTATCTGGCCAGATACTGGATAGTAACCCACTATCCGGCCGGATACCAAATATGAAAAGAAAGTCAAAAATTTCTCATCAACATAAGATAAATTATGCCACAATAGCTTACAAACACCATTTATTTATAATTAAAGATGCAAAATTTTATCAGTGACAATATCACTGATCAAAAATATTATTATCTTACTACTATTATAAATGCGAAAGTTTCTGAGGATGGATGGATGGATGGATGTTTGCTACTCTTTCACTCAAAAACTACTGAACGTAACATAGATAGTTTATTGCCTGGATTAACACATAGGATACTTTTAATCTCAGTAGCACAATCCCGTGGGACGATTACCGAACTCCACGTGGGCAAAACCGCGGGCATAAGCTAGTTATTAATAATTTAGTTCTCAAAATTAACGAGTGATAAATTATGGTGAATAAATACTAAATTTTCAGCATTTGATGGTGAAAAGTGCCTCCACTTAGCTTCGTAAACACTGCACTTCTGTGTTGCATTAAGTCAAATCAAACTCGTCATAGCAAGTAAAATGACAAAGGGCCGAATATTCTGGCCATTCGGCCTCCAAGCTAGCCGAATATCCGTTATTCGGTATCCGGCCAAACTACTATCCGTTTCATCTCTACTTTTATCGTAATGAGTGTATTTGCATCCTATTTTTTTAATTTTTATCATGTATGCAGAACATTGAACTTCTATTTTGAAATAATGTGGAGTGTACCAATTATAAGGGATTTCACTTAAGGTAGAAGTGTGAGGGTAACCCGCGAAGTGAAATATGAATCGTGCAAGTAACACGTATGTAGTTACAGAATTATACTGATACTGTTAGCCTGCGTTATGCCACTGCTGAGCAAAGGCCTCTCCCCAGGACTTCCAGTTGTTTCGATCCAGGGGTAACGTGGGCCACTGGTCGTTGGTTTTGTCCAGCTCGTCCTGCCATCTTCTACGAATTATAATTATTAAAATCATTTTAGTACATTTAACCCCATTGAATGACTTTTTATGAAATAGTTATTGAATGGAGTTGCAAATTGCAAAAAACCTAAGAAAATTTGATTTTCGCGAGCTACCCTGGCGCTTCCACCTTTACTTTTCATCAAATAGCTCTATTGCTTCTTATTGGCCAATCATAAATAGTCCCTTAGATACGTGTACTACCTACCCTGCCTGTTTTTACTAACACTAACTTGAGTAGTCCAATAAATTATTTTCCAAATTTTACAGGCTTAGAAAGAAGAATGATCCCACAGTAGCTCAGTTCAACAAGTATCCAGACTTGAAGCATGAGTATAGGAGCCTGAAAGTTGGTGACTTCACTTGGATAGCAAAACATAAAGTACACCAAGACCAGGAACTAGTTCTACCTTATATTGTAGAACGGAAAAGAATGGATGATCTTGGCGCAAGTTTAAAAGATGGAAGATTTCATGAGCAGAAATTCAGACTTCGTAAATGTGGAATCAACAATGTAATTTACTTGGTGGAAAGTTATGGGCAGAATACGAATGTGGGTCTGCCGATACAGAATCTGATGCAAGCGATAGCTAATACTAGAGTCCAAGAAGGATTTAAAGTTCAAATGACTGATTCTCTTACACATTCTGCTCGATTTTTAGCAATGCTGACTAGCAGGCTGACAATCAGATTTAAGGTAATTGAAACAAATAATTTATATTATTTTACTACCCACATGTTATGGTTGTAGCTGTATTGATATAAAAAAGTGATTTTTCATTACTCATACTCTGAAAGTAGGTCTGAAGTTGTCTGAGGAGCGGGTTGAAAGTAATACTTTCAGCCCTAGGGAGAATCGTTTTCAACTGACAGCTGCCAAATTATAAAAAAAAAACTAGTTCTGTTTCCACATTTCTATTGAACCATGTTCCAACTTTCTATACAGCCATTACAAACATTCACCCAATAATCCCAGGATACAGTAGAAACTCAAGTTTCCCAGAAAATATCAACATACGTGGACAAAACCTTTCACTAGCTATAACTGATTGTTCTAATTTTACCATAAACTTTAAATAAATATCTCACCAAAGTTGTTGATTTATGTAAATTAAAATTCAACATTCTTTAGGTAATTCATGTTTTTATTTTTACTTTCCTTGTATTCGTAATGAAAAGCACAGTGTTTACCTCGGGTTAAATACTTATTTAGTCCCTCGAACTATTGGCGCCCTCGCTATGCTCGGGTGCCAAACCTCGTCTCGGGACTAAATAAGTTACTTTCACCCCTAGGGTAACAATGTACTATTGCATCTCCCTTTTTCAGACAAGACATCTACGAGGCTGCAATGATGATCCCAAAGGCGACATGCTGATGACATTTGATTACTTTAATAAATCATCTGCCAAATCAAAGCCGCTCACAGTTACGGAAACCTTCATCAAAATGTTACTTCAACTAAAAGGAATGTCTGTAGACAAAGCTTTGGTAATAACTAAAAAATACCCGACACCCAATTCTCTGAGACTTGCTTACTCTAAATGTGGTAGGAAAGAAGGCGAGAGTCTTATAGAATATTTGAAATACGGTGATCTTCATCGTAAAGTTGGCCCGGCTACTAGTAAGGCCATTTATCAATTATTTTCAAGCAATGGTGCTGAGTAACTTTGAGTACAAGCTGAGTTGCGTGCGTTGAGTTGTTGTTGTTTTGAGTTGGTGTTGCTGAGTTGTTACAAGCTTGCAGCATCCCACGTGCGTTTGAAACGCCCCACTTTATTTATGTCGTCAAACTAAAAGTTTTGATGTTCCCCTTTGGTTTTGTAGTACTTGTAGTAGAAAGACTGGAAAGGTGATCGAATTTAATGTCGGAACCTTAGTTTTTATATTATGTGCTGGAATTACACAAACGTCAAGTAATGTATGAAACCAGTGTTATATTCATTAATTAAATAATACTTTTTGAATTTAATGCGTAAGCTGCCATTTCCCAGTTCAAAAACCTCGCCCGTATATTCACATGGGCACCATTTGCACAGACTGTGCAGAGTTATCATTTGATACAATGAATTGCGCGTCAGTATTAACGCAGGTACTACGAAAATTTATGGTACTGCAATCAGAATAAAGGTTCTTATCATTTTGTCGTATAGCGAGATGAGGTGCGAGTACGATTGTGTAAATCCTGCTTTAGATGTAAGTCTACTTTAGGTATCGTTCTAAACGTATTAATTAAAAAGAAACCGGCCAAATCGGGTCGGAATCGCGGTTTTAGGATTCCGTACCGCCATAGCACCCATGAAATCGATATTTTTGTTATTAGTATGTGATTAGAAATTAATGCTTGTATGTATCATTGTTACCTAAATAGAGCAGGGACAGACAAAGTATAAAAAATATTTTTCGATGTTCTTTTTGTTACATGGGTTATTGGGGATCCGGGGTAATATTTGATTTGGACAGTCGGCTAGCGTCCAGACAGAGTATTTTTTAATTTAAACACAGAGTAGAGAGGCGGACTTGGTGCCATTATGCATTAGAGCGTCACTTTCGTAAAATGTTATTGTGAAGAACATGCGCCACAACACCGTCCTCGGCTTTCCGAATTCGATCTGAACCAGCCACTTTTTTAAGTCGTCGCCCATTTAGCCAAGCTTTCGAGTATGGAACCCTAAAAAGTATCTGAGATCACAAAGAAGTCGACCTATTTATAACGCTCTGGAAGCTAAAGATTAAACGATAATGGTATTTATAGTGAAACTGATACTGTTTTTTTTCGAGATTTGCATGTGGAATATTTTTAGCTTCGCGGCCAGATTAGTTAATTTACAAAGTTATAATCTGTTGTAATTATGAGTAAGTATACGGGTATAGTTTACATTCCGTTTGAATGGTCTTGGGGTGTAATAGTGTTAAGGCATATACAGGCTGTAACAAAATGAGCGCAAGACGTCTTGTGTGGTGTCTCAGACCATAAAAGAGAACAACTTCTGTTCTATAATTTTTGGAAATTCATAATATTTTTTTTTAGTTTAACCCAGTGTTAGCAAAAATTTAGTTTCTTTGACGATTAAAAACTAAAACTAACGTAATAAGTTTAACTGACAATTGAATTAGTTTTAGTCGTACAAAAAAATGAAATGAAATTGAATCAAATGGTTTATTATTTTATTAGTCATTCATACATGGCATGCAAATAACAATATTTTATAGGTATTTTTTTTACTAGTACAACACATAATCAAACGGATGATTTTCTGTTGTAAATATTGGTTTTGTACGTCAATGTTTTCGAGTCGTTATGTTTAAATTGCTTTTCATGACGACTCTTTTCTCAAACATCTCATCAGATCTCATCTCATATCTGCAGCTTTCTCTGCATTAACCATTATCTTTTTATGGATAATTTGCTCGTCTTATCTATCTTTATTACACTTTAGAACAGTGTCTACCCAACTTCTTTTATTGTGGCTCTGTAGCCAACAATGCTTTGTATCAATACAATAGATTACCTTAATACCTGATAAGCCTTATTTTGAATTGAAAGAAAGTAAATTTTAAGAGGTTAACATTTTATTGCTTTGTGTCGGTAGTTACTAGAAGGTATGTATTTTATTGCCTCTTTTTTAAATACAAAAAAGTAATTAGGTCATTTTCTGTTTATTAGCACATTCTATCGCTGTTTGTGTCACTACCTGGAAATGGTCTATTGTGTTGATACAAAGCATTGTTAGATACAGAGCCACAATAAAAGAAGTTAGGTAGACACTGTTCTAAAGAGTAATAAAGATAGATAAGACGAGCAAATTATCCATAAAAAAATCATGGCAACATAATATTATTATCTTCTTCGTCGTGTTGATGATTTTCCCTTTAATTAAATTTGTTTTATCCAAAACTCTGCCACCTCGACGACGTTGGTGGTGGCCTCGGACAGGCTCATTATTATAGTTAGAAAGTTTATTTAATGGAATACTTTTCAAACATTTGCCATTCAAAAATGAATCGAAACTAATAACTAATGATTACTCGATTTTAGTAGTGACTAAAACTAAATTTTCAATCGAGACTGATTTAGTCATAACTAAAATAATCACTTTTTAGTTTGATTTGTCAATCAATTGAAAATATTAATGACTAAGCCCAACTCAGGTTTTACCATACATACATACATTCATCAGCTGATCGCGTCTGTTCCTAAAGAAAGTCCATTTTACAAAAAAAAAAAAATGTACTCCTAGAACGAATCTTGTTCAGTTTCATGGTACAAGAGACCACACGGGTGATCTTGCGTTTTTTATGTTACACTTGTATACGGGGTGTAAACAGACCCTTCACCAAGCCGTCAACCAAGCATTCTGTACATCAAACTAAGTAACTTTACGCAAACATTTTTGCTGGGAAACGAAATTTTTTTTGGGGTCAAAAATCGCATTTTACGGTAAAACTCAATATAATGCGCTCAAAACTTATTGCTGATGGATGCTTTGAATAGTAAACGGACCATGGAGGTAATTGGAGTAAAGTTAGAACCTTAAAAAGTAGTATTAAAAAAAAACTTGTGAAAAAATTGGAACTTTGACCCCCAATATCTCCGTAACTAGAAGGTTCCCAGGTATGGTCCAGAACAAAAAAATGATCACAATGACGAGGAGAACAAGTGCCTTTCGGCTTCGTTAAGGGTCTTTTTACACCCTTTATAGCTGACTAGCTGTTCCCCGCGACATTCGTCCGCGTAAAATTATTAAAAATACAATTTTCCCCGTTTTTGCACCATTTTTCATTGCTGCTCCGCTCCTATTGGTACGACCGACCGTGATGTTATATAGCTTATAGCCTTCTTCGATAAATGGACTACCCAACACTGAAAGAATCATTCAAATCGGACCAGCAGTTCCAGAGATTAGCGCGTTCAAACAAACAAACAAACCCTGCAGCTTTATAATATTAGTATAGATAAGTATAGATTTAGGTACTCTATTGAACTCTGTGCGTGAACCGGTTATTATAGGCTGAATAACCCTATAATACGGGTTAACCTTAACTCTTACCCTAAAAATAATCCTATACGGGTAACCTTTTCGGTCTCTGACTCTAGGCGACCAACCCTTCCACACCTTGTTGGGTGGTTTATTTTTTAACACATCATGATCTGAAGAGAGCCTCGGCTCTTGCTGTGGCTTACATGTGCCTTGAAGTGGTACTCAAGGAGGTTCGATGCCCTATAAGGGATATCTCAGAAGTAGCTTAGAGTCAGGATTTATGACTAACTAGCTGTTCCACGCGACCTTCGTCCGCGTCAAGTTATTAAAAATACAATTTTCCCCGTTTTTGCAACATTTTTCATTACTGCTACGCTCCTATTGGTCGTAGCGTGATGATATATAGCCTATAGCCTTCCTCGATAAATGGACTACCCAACACTGAAAGAATCATTCAAATCGGACCAGTAGTTCCAGAGATTAGCGCGTTCAAACAAACAAACAAACAAACCCTGCAGCTTTATAATATTACTAGCTGTTCCCCGCGACCTTCGTCCGCGTCAAGTTATTAAAAATACAATTTTCCCCGTTTTTGCAACATTTTTCATTGCTGCTACGCTCCTATTGTCGTAGCGTGATGATATATAGCCTATAGCCTTCCTCAATAAATGGACTACCCAACACTGAAAGAATCATTCAAATCCGACCAGTAGTTCCAGAGATTAGCGCGTTCAAACAAACAAACAAACAAACAAACAAACAAACAAACAAACAAACAAACAAACAAACACTGCAGCTTTATAATATTAGTATAGATAATGTTTAATGAGTATGTAATAAGTTATGATCGGATCTCAAAGCCCCAAAATTTGCCAGTGGATGTAGTAGTATAAGACTAGCGCTCATTAGGGCGGGCTGCGTCACAATGAGCGTGTTGCAAAAAATCTTCAACAGCGCTTAATATAGATTTTGGTATGCAGAATTGCACTAGGTGGCCTGATGCAGCTGTAATTTGAGCTAGTCGTAATTATTATTTATGTGACAAATCAAATAACTAAAGCGGTCAGTCGCGGGTTATAAATCAGTATTTTTAATATTTAAAAGTATTATCAAGCTGCGAAATGTTAGTTTTTTTAGTGTAAAAATGAAAATAAATGTTTTTACGTGTATGTATACCTTTATTTAACATAACCATTGACAGACATGAGTAAGTAGCAGTAGTAAGATAAGACAGAATTTTTACAGTGGCTTGAGAACCTTTCGAATAACTATCCATAAATAGTTCAGATTTAAGAGCACTTTAGGATGGAATCAACTTTCCCCAGTTTACAAATAGCGTGTCAAAATCACAAACAATAAAAAACAAAATATACAGAATTGGTTATGGTTTGACACAAAAAAGTTTCGAGATTAGTATCGTTGAAAATTTACGAGATTCTCTGGCGAGCTTAACAATGAGAAAAAGGTTGTATTTTATTTAGTCCAGTGGTTGTAAGACGAGATTCATAAAACTTGATTATGTCAAACCAATATAGGTACTACTTTAGACCCTTATTTTCATCATCACATTGCGTTTCCTTACGATAACACTTAACATTAATAAATATACTTAATAGCTACATCTTTGAAATATAGTGTGTATGAAGCTGTTTATAAATTTTACCAAATGCAGTGTTCCACATTGAAATCCGAAACATGGCACAGTTTACTAGAAAAAGAACATCAACACTACAACTAAATTGCACTCAAAGATGAAATAGTACTATGATAATCATCAGTTGCTCCATACGGCTTTATAATATTTTTGAATCTTATAAATTCTGTTTATAAACATCTATAGATTCCAAATGTACAAATCACAATATATTTTCATATAATATTACGAATGTAATAATTCTGGTATAAAAACCTGGCGGATTAAATCAAGACAGATACATACATGCTTACTTACTTAAAATAAAGCATGCAACATAGAAAAATAAATGCCAAAAAATCTACTAGAAGTTACAAAATCTTACGCTATTTTAAAAGAGAACAAATTTGAAATTCGAATTGTAAAATTAGACCTAACAACCAACCACCTGAGGGATACTTTAGACTAGCGTTCGTTTGGCTTAGGCTTAGTAGACGCTGGACGAACGCTAGTGAAACACCACCCTAATACATAAATTCGGAAAAGCTAAGTTACGTTATTAAAATATTGAGATGAACAAAATTTACATGTATAATATACCTGTATTTACTAAAGTGCACTCGAGAGTTTGAAAATGTAACATAAAATAAATCCCCTTTATAAAATAAATCTTATACGTATTGGTGCACTTAAATTAGAGTGAACTTATAAATATTTAGAGAGTGTGGTAGTTCCTTTCGGTTTGGTTCTTATAGTATTTGAAGCCCATGAAGCCGATGGCGAGTAGACCCAGAGTCAGTATGATGCCACCGATGAAGCTAGGTCCATCGAATCTGGAAACATAAGAAAACAATTACTGTGGCTGCTTTGTCGGTTTATTGGTCACAAGCACCCTGCCAAATGTGAGGACCTGGACTTGAAACCTTGAGGGTGCCTGTGCTAGTGGATTTATGTTCAGCCTGGATTCTGGCTAGCTGACATAGAAACTAAGCTGGCAAAATATTTTATTTCACATAGGTCTACGCGGGCACTTATAAAACGTCGAAAAGGTGCACGGTTCGGGTTGGTCGTTTCCTATGGAGAAGAACTGGCAAGAAACTTTTCATGGTTACTCTTTACCTAATATGAGTGTACCTACTACACTCTTCAGGCAAACTTTCGGGGAATACAGGTCAGATGTTATCATTGTGGGCAATATGCTAAGTAAAAACAAAAGTTTGGTTTCTCAGAAACAGCTAATCTGTTTGTCTTACTGTAAACATTTTTGTCAAACCCAATGTTGGTTATAACTCTGCGGTTAAACAAATCTCCAGCATTCTATACTAATATTATTAAGCTGAAGAGTTTGTTTGTTTGGTTGAACGCGCTAATCTCAGGAACTACTGGTTCGAACGATAGCCTTAAATGGCGAAATGTGGATGTAGGTAAGCTACTGAGGCACACCTCTGTCTTTCCCTTCGGGGATAACAGGCGTAATGTCGAGTTTAAAACTTTTCAAAAAAGTTTGCAGTCATAATGTCAAGTTTAAATCTTTTCAAATAAGTTTGCAGCAAGCCTTTAGGGAAAAAAACAGGTTTTACAGCTAGATAAAACTAGATTAACACGAGCGAACGGTACTTTGTTTACGATGACGTCAACAGCCTCTGTGTAGTTTCATTGTCATCTCCATGTTAATGATATACATAAATATATGAGATAGATAACAAATGCACAGTTTTCGTATTATAAACGTGAATGGCAATCATACCCTGATAACCTTTATTTATTTTATCATTAACTTCCTTGAATATTGACAGAATATGAATATTATCAGAAGCATTCTATTTTTGAATGTTGAAATGAAAGATGGGAAGGCAACGTCTTTATAAGTGGCTTGGATGACGCACGAAAAAAATACTAAAAAAATAAGACTTGAGACTGCAAAACGCAAAACTAAAGGTTTGCGTAAATGTGCGTCACATCCGTGCCAAACAACCATCGTTCAATTGGCTATAGGACATGCTTGCATCGCCAAAGCACTTTTTCAGTAGCATTTTGCATATTTTATTTACTTTGGTACTCGATAGTATTGAATAAGTCGATTAAATATGACCTTTGTTGTGTTAGGTTTTGAAGGTCAAAGTCAACAATTTGATGCTTGCAAAACAATACGCTATAAAGCGTATTGTTTGGCAAATTATTGACTGCAATCAAATAACTAGCGTAGAATCTGTGTTGTTTACAAAACAAAACATTTGTCATTCGTATCGGATAACTAATTCAAATACTCAGTGCGAAGACATTGAGCTGTTAAGCACACTTTAACGTACAGTGCCACTTTTATACTCTAAAGATAGCACTGTACGTCAACGTCCTGCGCGATTGTTCGGTAGTGTGCAATAATCGATACCTGTGTATGAATTAGTAATGGACACGAAACGAAATAGTTGAATGAGACGGTATAACGTTTTTCCTCGTACTGAATGTAAATGTTTCCTTGTTATATAATTAAGTAAACCGATTGCGAACGTCTGGTCTTGATACTAAGAATCTATGCAATGCTTTTGCCGGGCTACATGGTGTGTAGCTCGAGCACGCAAAAAGTTACCGACGCTTGAAATCCAATTAACATTTTTAGTTTGGACTACGAAGAACCCGCGAAACTGCCCGAAAACCTCAAAAATAGAAAAAGTTTAAAATAAAAGTAACTTACGCTCTGGATTTAGCTTCGACTGGAGCTGCAGTGGGGCTAACATTTTCGCCCTTAGGCGTCGTAGTCTCGTTCTTCTTGCTGTCCTTGCCATCCGCATTAGTACCGTTCGCAGGCACGACGGGGACTGCGGGCTTGGTTTCATTCTTTCCCTTAGCTGGCTCTACGGGTTTCGCCGGTACATTAGTACTAGGCGTAACATCGGTCGAGTTGGTCTTCTCAGTTGGTTTTGTGTCGTTGGTTTTGGTGGTCGTCTCGTTTGAGGCCTGCGTAACGTTAGTAGATGCTGTAGCATTTTGACCTGCTGGTGCTAGTACTACTACAGTCGTAGCTGGCGTTACGGCAGCAGCTGCCTGAGGATGTTCTGGGTTTGTTTCAGCCACCTTCTTTACTGGGCCGTCACCGTTCGGCGGAGTAACTGGAGGTGTTTGCTGCGCGGCGTCTAAAAGTTAAGAAAAAAAGCAATTAAGCAAGATTTGTCCAATGGAGAATTTTCTGTATTTTTTTGGTAGTGTAGTAAGTATGTTTATCAGATTTATTTTTGGTAAAACTTCTTTTTTTATGTTATATCATAATATATCATGCCGGCTAATTAGTAGTTTAAAACTCGTAAACGGATCATATTTACAAGTATATCAAATCTATTGTGTAACCTTGAAAAAAAACCTGCTCCAAATCTGTCGTAACTCGTAGTTTTTGCTTAGCGAGACTTGATTTTAACTATAAATACATTGTCACAGTACATTCCAGTATAGGAAATACTAATTTACAACTCTAGGTAGATAACAGGATAATTGATTTAAATCACAACTATGAGTCACTTTATGAAAGTTTTACTGAAGACAAAATTAGCTTCAATTTGGGCTAAGTGCTGCCTTTATTGACGTGGTAAACATCTTGGCTTTGGCGAATAATAAAAGCATCAATATTGGTCATGCTGCTGTGGTCTAGATATATTTTACAGGTCCTAAGACTACCTAATAAATAAAGGGTGCGAAAACCACTTTAAACCAAGTCACTTTAATAACACATACACACACACACACACATACACATTGAATTTGTTTTTTAGCAAATTGGGCCAGGAAAACAATAGAATTGATCTAAAAAGCCGATAACTTACTAATTTCTCTACACAGGTAGTTAACGAATTTTAATGAATACAAACAGGATACAAATATTATTAACATTTTATTATTTAACAAAATTCAATATTATATTAAAATGTATATTGGGGAGATTCTTAATCTGACGTTATCATATTGTAAGATAACATCTGTGAACATAATGAGATGAGAGCATTAAAAACTTGTTTTGTCTAAGATCAGATCTATCAGAAATATCAAACTGATAAAGTTTAAACTACCCAATCTTGATCCAAAAGCAAACTAAATTATAATAAACTATCTATGCACCGCAAATCGACACGAAGAAGATGAAAATGTTTTTATCAACATTCACTCATTACATTGGTGTTTCACCATATTTATTTCACAACAATTTCATAATATTTTATCCTTTTTCCCTTCGATGATATCATTCCCTACATCCGCCTTCTATCACTAAGACCTGAGTCCCAGCAGTGGGAATATAACAGGCTTCTAGGTTAGAACTGACTACTAGCTACTCCGGTCTATTGTATAATAGGTTGGTGTCTGCTAGTCCATGTCCAAATTGGAATCTACTTTGTGGATTCCCCATAAAATTACAATTATTATTCGGTTTTTTCAGGGAATTCCCCTAACAACACACCTTTCAGGGAATTCCCCTGACAGACAACACACCAGGAAATGTGTTACTACCTGTGTTAGTAATAAGTACATAGCTACTAATTTTCTTCCTTATACTTACCTTTTTTCTTAGGTATTTTGAGATTAATATAGAAATTACTGGATTTAAA
Source organism: Noctua pronuba (assembly GCA_905220335.1). Classification (NCBI taxonomy): domain Eukaryota; kingdom Metazoa; phylum Arthropoda; class Insecta; order Lepidoptera; family Noctuidae; genus Noctua; species Noctua pronuba. Next base: position 13,297,544 of record LR999902.1, read on the forward strand.
AGAACTTTCTACAAGTTCTTTAAAATCCAGTAATTTCTATACCTACAAGACTTGGAGTTCATAGAATTAATTTATGTAACTACATCCAAATACATCAAGGAAAAGATGTTGGAACCAGGTCTTAACTGGAATGTCTAGTTTACAGTGGTATTCATTATTTTCCTCCTTGATATTGAATACCTAGAACTAGCTACCTTGGGTTAAAATAAATGCTAGCATAGTACAGATAGCGGTTGCAGTGTGGGCTCGGCTCATTACCGCTCATTTGTTCAATCACATTAGACCCAATTGGCTTGCAGATGGAGCGAGAAACCAGGAAAACAACTGTTTGTCACACTAAGTGATGATTAATTTACTGCTATGCTTATATCTGTACCTTAATGGATCTTGTGGTCAAATACTTAAATGCAATTAAGTTTAAATCACATTAGAGTTTTGTGTTGCCAGAAATACTCTTCTTCAGAATACCTTTATATTTTGTAGTTTTTTCATCAATATTCATGTGGCTATTTATTGCTCAACATTTTAGGTAGCAGGTGTTCTTTAACTACTTGACATTTAAATCAGCATTATCTAATAATATAAACATATGAATGGTTTCGTAATGTATGGGCGTAATAGGGCCCTAAGGTAGTGAAATTAATATTCTGATTGAGAAACTGCTTAAATTTATAGTAAGAGGTATTCCATGACAGGTAAATAATTATTTCAGTGAATCAAAATATATGAACAATTGCATCCGATTCTACATAGGGCATAAACATAACTGGCAAAATGGGTGACCTATAGATACACCTAGGCCAAACCCTTCAGGAAAATACATGGGGTCTAAAATGACCGCTGCAGCAGAATTATAACAGGATATGAATCTCGTTAAAATTCTTAAAATGGTCACAGGTGCAGTTAATATTATGAATTGTCACTTTGTGTCCATTTTACAAATTGTAACATAATTTATGTTATTATCCTATTTTAATTCTGCTACAGCGGCCATTTTAGGTCCCCAGGTGTGATGTTATTTTTGGGATGATGTGAAATGATAATGTTATGAGCAGTTTCAAAAAGTATGCATAATTAAGCTCAAAGGTTGATGACTGTTTCATAATGCACAATGATAGCAGGTTAGGTATTGTAAAAAAAGAAACACATGCTGGCAACAACAACATCTGTGCAGCTTATCAAGAAACAATCCTCTTTTGTATATTAAACTGCAACTAATGTAAACAAAACATGTTTTATTGTTTTTGTAACAAAGTTATTCACATTTACTCAATGTCAGTTTTGAATGTGTAATTTTATTCTAGAATTTTTTGTAGCAAAAAGTTTAGTTCCTGTATTGCCAAATTATTTTTTGTTGTAATAGTGTTTTTTTTTTCTGATTTGATAACACCTGCATGTTAGTTTGCAATTAGAAATTGTGGTAATGGATTTCTTGCATTGAAGTGTTGCAATAGACAGTTTTAAAGACATGTAAAATGTCTCTGAACAGGCAATGTTACGTATTGGAGTTGGCATGACACTTTGTGATGCGGAAAGAATTATAGTTATAAGAAAATTGCTGTAAAAAATCTTGGCACATAATTATCATAAATTAGTTTAACTAGCTCATACAACCAAGGTATTGACGTACTGCCAATACAAATTGTCAGCACGAAAAAGTTAGAATCAGAGTTCAGACCAACAATGGGAAATTCATTGAGGTTTGGATCTGAAATAAATAGGTGATGGGTTTATTGGTAAAAACATTCAACAAACACTTGTGCAATAACCACGTTCTACAGCTTGTTAAACTGGATTACACATTAACAAGAACGGGTATTTAAAGATTTTTTTAACCATTATCAATACGCTAATTACCTAAGCTTATTAGACTTGGACACTTATTGAATTATGTTTAATGCTGTTAATGCAAAATTGCCGCGTCATAAAATATCTCAGCGATCAACTGGTACAGGAACAACGAATACTTCCTTCTTGACCTTGACAATACTACGAGGAATACCAATCTCAACATAAAAACCAAAAATCGATAATACATTTGCGTACAGCAATTTTCCAGACGCTTTATGTTCAACAGAACACATTCTTCAACGTCAGAACTACGCATCTTATCGTGAGAAAATTCTTATGAAACACTTTAGTGGTTTTGATCTCAATATTGTAATTAACTTTACTAACCTAGTGGTGCATTTGGCTGGCTGAGGCACACAGACAGCGACAACAAACAAACAAATATTACTTTCTTCATCTTTGAATATTGCTAAATATCAGTCAATTTTAATATTTATCAAAAATTCTAATACTACGCTTCCACTGATTGCCGACAAGAGAAAAAACGATTTCACATAATAAAAAACCAGTGATGTGACGTAGAGTAAACATATTTTTAGTCGATTATTGAGCCGGTGTTAAGAGTTTCGCATGGAAATCGATTCCGAGTATAATAAAATGATGAGTTTTTTTGTTATACTACGTGTGTTTAATAATATAATCTAAGACGAATAAAAATGTAAATAGTGATAGGTTTTTTATTTTTATTAACTTCACATTTGTTAGTATTTAAGCATTTTTAGCGTTTGTTCATTATTATAAATATTAGAAATTCTTGAGGTATCTTCTACATGCTATAAAATTATTCCTGTCGTTATACGCATTTCTTTTTTCGGAAATTAACTGACAAAGTTGTGGACCATGTATACTAGGCACACTGTACACAACCAATACAGGTCGATAGAGCTAGTATGCATCACGGTTATTCTGGCGTTTGAATGACGTTGTCACGAGGGTGTTGTTGGTAAACATGTTGTGCAATTTTCTAAGGAAATTGAATTGAAAAAAAAAAATGGCTGTGTTAGTTTTGACTATGGCCACGTGCCAAAAGAACCATGCAGCACTAAGGAAGCTGTTTCATGTTAGCTAGTTCTCTATTTCGCCACATTGATTATTTTTCATAATGTCGGACTGTTTAAAATTTCTCAAATATTGAAGAAGTAGGGACCTAAAATGTATTGTTGCTGACCTCTGTAATTATATAATTAAGCAATAAAAATACAGGGAACACTATAATCATTGTTGGAAACGAACAATATCTATAGTAAGTTTGGTAGGTGAGTAAATTGGCTTAAAGTCATTTTGCCTACCTGTCTTATAAGTTATAAGATAATGGCCAGCTACATATCCTAGACGATGACAAATTGAGGTTCATCCCGATCCCAAGTTTGTCAATTTTATTACGATTGTCTCTACCACCCTAGGGCGGTCATATTTCTTATGGCTAGGCAATTTTTATTCCGGGTTTGTGTTTGCTTGTGGTACTGTGCTTGGTAGGTCTACTTGCACAAATAGGTGATAGTAGGTACTTTGGGGTCGAAGTTATACTCACTCCAGATAACTTATATGTACGAAGCCAGACAGGTTTACAAAGGTTGTAAAGTAATCACATTGGGACGGCCAGTGGGCCGAAAGTCTGACAACCAGTATTACTAAGGGGTATCGTATTACGAGGTCAGATAAGTCGCTCCATGTAAAATATAAATATTCGCTTAGCTGCATCCGGTTAGATAGGAAGCTGACCTCAACATAGCTGTTGGGAAGAAGCAAGGCAGATGATAGTTTAAGTGTCTTTATAGTGTAAGTGAAAACGAGTATTAGTTTCACAAAGATGGCGCTGATGACTAATTTAGGTAACTGTTATTTTAAAATGCTAGATTAGTTAAATGGTGATCTAAATAAAAATGAAAGAGAAAAATAAATTGAATCAGTCTAACTTAATAAACTCAGTGGTGTATAGCGTCGACGCTAAGTGAATTACACATTGAAATTCACGAGCTCGCATGTATAAAGTGCCCTTTCCTACTGAGTCACTTATTGTGTGAGCGTGGGTATGGTACTGTAGCGTACCAGAATATTATCTGGCACGTTACTTCAATTTAAATAAAAGACTTGCACAGACTTTATCTAGTCTTAAAAATAACTGTAGATTTTCTTGAAGTACTAAGAGTTTATTATAGCAATATTTCAATACAAAATAATCCAAAACTATTGTACTATCAAATTAGTGATAAATTAACTTATAAAACAAGCTCATTTATTCATCATGATTTATTGCAATCGGCATCGTCTCAGTTCGTTGGCTGCATCTACATCAGTCTTGCCTAGGAGGCTGCTCTATCCTCAAAGCCGAATAACTTAAAGTGTAATTTAGAGTTGGGGCGATTTTATAGTGCGCCTGAGGACAAGCATACGAGTGATAACTAAGTAGGTGCTGTATGTACATTGTACAAGAAACCACTGCATATTTTGGGGCACTTAGGACAAATCTGGAGCTGGTGGCAAGGTGTGTACCTTGCAAGAAACCATTAAAAGCATAAGCCCAAGTACAGACGCCAACACATCAAGCTACCCGAAACTGTGAATTTTTCCCAATCAACCTTGAACCTTATGCTTTAACATTAAAGTTGAGAATCTATTAAAGAAATTTGACAGATTTTAGTAGCTTGATTTGCTGGCGTCTGTAGATAACGACTAAGTAGCTTAGATATCTATTATTAGCACGATCTCGAATGACGTACTTGTACTATGATGACGTATGAACTACGAAGCCTTAAATGACAGCCCTATTAGTGTCCCAGTGATCTTTATTATCATGAGAAGAAGGTTGCTGCTCTCCGAGCCAGAGGTAATATAACTATGAAAGGACTGAAGTAGACTGAAGCGCGACTGGTGAGCGTGAACTCCTAAAAGAACTACAGCGCCATCTATGACACAAATGAAGAACTAATATCAAACTAGAGATATAAGTTCTTCATTTGTGTCATAGATGGCGCTGTAGTTATCTTTCACTGTGTTGCTGTAGTATTTTATGTAGTGCCGCTACATGGTGTTCATTGGGCTTACTATGGATGTTCATAAAACTCCCTAATCTAAAGATCTCATTTAAGTAAACCTCCTACAATAAAAACATTGTACACGGATGGTTTGGAGTTTAGTTTGAATGAACAAACTACAGACGTCACCAAAGAAGAAGAAACTCAATCACAACTAACATAGTCACGTTTGATCAGGGTTCCGTCCAAAATTTTAATGAAGTCCAGTAAAACTTCATTGACAAGAAAAGAGTAGCTGTCACGAAACATAATATTAAAAGAACCGAATAATAGACGAAAACACACAAGAAGGAACCCTTAATCCCTTTGCTGAAAGGATTTCGGTAAACACGTAAAACTTTGGACTGGGTTCGGACACCCTTCAATCCAGGGTCCACGTAATACGTAAATAAGGAAAAAGTGAATAAAAGTGAAACGGATTACTTTATAGGGCTGTCGGATCAAAACTTGATATTTTGAAGGTCTGTGGTCCTTCAGGGTTCCGTTTGGTTTTTTATTTGACCGAAATTGCCCGTCACGCCAATTAATTTAGATGAATGTCTTAGAAACAAAATAATATCTAAAAATAAATAATAGAAAGTACGCAATATGATGTACAGCACTGAGCACAATCAGCAACATATTATGTTACTTTCAGATTTGGTACGAAAAAATGTGGGTAGATGATAGCGGTGACGGTTGACAGAGGAGAATGGAAGAAAAAAACGTGTTCAACAACAACATGGGATCAGGGCAGGAAGATGATGGTTTGGTACGAAAAAAAGTACTGGTTTCTTTTATTTCTAGAACTTATTGCATGAAGGAAATTGTTCATGATAAATGACTTGGCTAGGAAGGGGGTCTACTAAGATGGCGACTAATAGGGAAGTAGGGAAGAAGAAGACATGTTGCGCCGATCCATAAAAAATTGCGTCAAAGGAAGATAATTCTATGATAATGACACCTGCATTTTCTTTTCGACTGATGCATTGATGCTGGCCTGTGTAGAGCATGATGAGATCCAGGATTCTAGTTATCGTGGCTAGCTTTAGACCTGGAAATAACGATATACCTACTATATTGGATAAGCCTGTGAAATTAAATACCAAATTAGAGGTGAAATGCATTTCAATATGCATGCTTGATTACCACAATACCTATCACCAACTCTGAATCGAAACCAATTTGATTCGAATTACCTGTCAAACGGACACTAACTCGATGTCGAGAGTAGCCAGTAATAACAGTGTGCTATTTCTACAGAGTTAGTAACAATAATTGGTCTAAAGGGTGTAAAAAGACCCTTAACGAAGCCGAAGGGTACTTGTTCTCCCCGTTATTGCGATCATTTTTTTGTTCTAGACCATACCTGGGAACCTTCTAGTTACGGAGATATTGAGGGTCAAAGTTCCAACTTTTTCACAAGTTTTTTTTTAAATCGATGTTTCTGATATATTTTTTTTACTTTAAACACTTTCAAGACCCCCGTATTATTCAATCCATACATCAGCACAATGTTTTGAGTCCGTTACGCTGAGTTTTACCGTAAAACGTAATTTTTCACCCCAAAAAAAAAGTCGTTTCCCAGCAATAATTTTTGCGTAAAGTTACTTAGTTTGATGTACAGAATGCTTGGTTGACGGCTTCGTGAAGGGTCTATTTACACCCCGTATATGCTGTAAATATACTTGGAATTTTATTTTATTAAGGCCAACTACAGTACTTTCACAAGTTATTATGCCTTGTGTCTCTGTCTGTGACTGTAGCTTCGCTTTCTTTTATTTTTGTGACATTCAAAAGTGCCTGTAATGGTCTCATTGAAATAGTTGCTTTGAGTTTGAGTTTAAGAAATGGTAATTTTATATTGCCACATTCCTCTATTGTATACAAAAACATGCAAAGGAATAGCTCGCTACGACCGTACTTTTGCCTCAACTTACATTCTGCCTTATTAAATAAAGCTCAAAGGTTCAAACGTTTGTGATCAGTGGAGGAAAACGACAAAACTATTGTGAGACTTTAAAAATATGGTTCGACTTTAAGTTAAGGTGCTTCTAAACGGGCTATACTTTCCCGGCAATGTGTGGCTGTACTTTTGGCGAATGTAGCTTGGCCATATCGAAAACATTTTATTGGAACAGCTTATGGCTGAGCAATCGATGGCTGGGCCATGTATTGCAATTTATCAGTAACTATTTGGTCCATGATTCACACTCGTAAACGGGCTACACAATCAGGCAACAATGGCTGACGAAATGACCTCGTATATTGTTTTAAAAGAAAAAGACAAGATTGTGGATTAGACCTTACTTCAATAGGCGTGAAACTTTAGATCGTTTAAGTCAAGAAGTAAGCCTTGATGAAAAAATATTTAGGAACTTCACTAGAATGTCAAAGAGTGACTTCGAGTTTCTTTTAAACAAAATTGGATCAATATAAAAAGAAATGATACAAATATGAGGAAAGCAATGCCAATTGCGTCAGAAAGGGATGCACTTAAACCGGAAAACGAATCAACAATATAACTGGCCCGGCAATGTTGCAGTATTTTCGAATGTCAAGCGATCGTTCGGCAATATTGCCAGCTACACGTGAAAATGCTTGGCCAACCAAATATGTGTGGCTGTGCGGGACGTTACTGCAATATTGCATAGTCTGGCTGGTGTTGCTAGTAATGTTGCCGACCGCTGTGTTGCAGTAAAATATTGCCCGTTTAGAAGCACCTTTAGGAAGTATATTTTAAACCGGATTATTCCAGTACCACAAGCGTGAACATCGGACTGTGTGCAGTCGCCGTTACTGTGTCGTCAAAGGCAGTTCGATTATTGGTTATAGAGCTATTTAGCTCTTCGATGATTTGGCATTGAAGCAATCGGCTTCACAAAATGAAAAAACTAATAAGGGGTTAGGGACGAGTATGAAACAACGAGTATGATGCATTCGGTAAGATAAATTACTAGTACTCTTGAAGGTCAAGCAAAGAAATTGGGACAAAATGAGCAAACCTTGCACAGGGTCCGCGTGATCGAAAACTTAGGATAGTCTTCCCCAAAGAACCTGTTAAAGTTCCATAAACTTCGGAATACTTTCCATCTACCTCACCTTTTTTCGACATGTCGACTGGATTACCTTTTATGACTTAAACTAATCATAATTTGGTCTCAAAAAAACCGTTTTTTCTTTCCAGGTAAAAGTGCATAACTGCTGGGCTAAGGGTATTATTTAAACAAAAAACCAGAGACTTCCTGTCACACGGCTAATTTCTCGTCGTATCGAGACAAATACAATTTGTTTGTTTCAGTCACCGGGGCTCAAGAGACCGTGTTTCCGACACCAATGTATTGCACCAGTGTAGGTCATTATGGACTGTGTGATTTTTGTTTGCATGGCATCAACACTCGGCTTTTAGGTGTTACTGTTTGAGGTATCGGTGTTTTAAGGAATCATATTGAATTCTTTAGATTAAAAGAGACAGTTACACTAAGCAGAGACCAAGAGATACAACAAAAAATATGATACCATTTTGCAATACAACATTGATTAAAAACAATGTGTTTCATATGTGTCTTTCTATCTTTAATAAATTGCCTAGAAATATTAGAGAACTCCCATTTAATATTTTAGAAATAAATTGCGTCAGTAAATGGTTGACAGAAAATTGTTTTTACAGCTTACAAGAATTTCTGCAAATGTATGGTATGTGCAATGTGCAATATGTGTCAAGGTTTTTTTATAATTATTTAATCATTATTTTACTTGAATTTAACTTATGGAAATATTTCGCTAACATGCGCATTACATAATAATGTAAAATTATATTTTCTTACCCTAAAAAGGCAAAATATAGTTTTGTGCCCAAACCACCAATTTTAACAACTGGTAACAACTGTATTTTAAGGAAATAAATTATTCTTATTCATAAAATAGCTGGTTTAAGAAATCTCTATCCCAAAATAAGAAGACGATGTACCTTACACTAATGTAATAGCAAAACCATGGTCCATGGTTCTGCTCTCTCAGATTTCCTTCAGTTTTCAAACAATAAAACCCTTAACACTTAGTTAATGACTCACATACAAACACAGTACTGTGTTAACCATCCACAACCTTCACTCAGGTTACTGACCAACCCTACTAAAACGAACTTGTATTTTATAACTTGGCAGCGGCCCTAATTTCAAGCCGTGCCCAAGGCGCTCGTTCAAAAACTAAGTTACACGACTTATAATGGAAAGGGCTAGGTTAAATAGAAAAACAACGGGGGCCTCTGTCCTCCGAAATTACGACACGTTAGATGTAAAAGATTTTCACTTAGAAAAAGTTTCAATGGAGTTGTTAAGTTCGGGGTTTTTTATGCTGTAGAATTATCGAGAGAAGTACAGGATTCGGGTTTTATGGACTAGACTCTAGATTCTAGCTACTTATTATACTAACAATATACAAACACTGTTTTAGCTTTCACGTTTTATAACTTAACTTATAGTGTCATTTACGGGATATCTTCCGTAATTATTATGATCGCGGTATGACAACATCACACACGTCACAGTCATCCCGCGATCATGGCACTTGCAACAACGACGAAATATTGGGAGCTCAGAATAATGGATAATCACGGAAGATATCCCGTAAGTGACAGTAAGTTCAACAATATACAGTTCAGCTCCTTATTTTAACAGTTATCTGTTTATCTCTAAATAATTAAAATACCTGAGTCTAATAAGCTACAACTACTAACGCTTTTTTTCATACAAAATCAGCAGATATTTTTCATCTAGGCTTGTTTGATACTCGTAGTTAGTCCATCTATATTGTGTTATTCGGGTCATAATTTTGGACTGCTCTTTACAGATTCAATAATAAAGTTTGGCTAACTTTGTTTAAATAGTTTGTTCTGTTTGCGAAAATTTGAATAAATGCTATTATAAGGTAGTTATTTTATTTAATTATCTAGAAGCTGAACAGCTAACTAAATATGTATTTATTTAATTACACTCATCATCATCTTCATTATCATCATCATTTCAGCCGAAAGATGTCCACTGCTGGCAATAGGCCTCCGCCAAGTGTCGCCACATTGATCGGCGGTCCCATATTACACACCTAAATACATTAATTTATAAGAAAGAAGAAGAAAGAATACCCACAAAAACAGACCTAAATATGTATAATTGTACATGTATCAAAAGCAGAAAATAATGAAATTCCATTGGTGCGTGACCAGCGAACCTATTTCTTGGTCAAAGAATCAGCAGTGGGCACTACCTCCGTTGACAGCGATTCGGACGAATTTTTTAGAAGCTAAATTGAACGTTAAATGTTTTTATTGGAAAATTCAATAATTTACCTTTGATAAATGAAGCTGAAATCAGAAGATAGATACCTCTCCTAAATGGTTCTGATAAAAACGCCTGTGTCGTATTATAATCACAAGTGAAAAGTTCAGAAAAATTGGGCACAAACGCTTATTTCAAAGTCAAGAAATTTGAGTTGGTTACCAAACTTAAATGGAAAAGAAGCCAAATATCTAAATTGAAGCGGAAAAAAATTGAGCAAAACTGAGCAAAGCCTCTTTTAGAGGAAACGAGTCAATTTTTCTGAGTCACATCGACTTACTAAACGAAGCCTCGGATTTCATACTGAATACATAACCACTTAGGTTCTTACTTATATGTATAAAAAATATCGGTGCTGAATAACTCAGACGTGTTAGATGTAAAAGATTTTCACTTAGAAAAAGTTTCAATGGCAAAGCCTAGATTCTAGCTATTTATTATACCTACTTAAAACATTCAGTTCTGAAGTTTCAGCGATACACAGTTAGAAATGTCTCGAATCTAGTCTAAACCACTACTTATTTTGGCTATTCCTGATACTGATACTGTTAGCCTGTGATATCCCACTGCTGGGCAATGGCCTCTCCCAATGACTTTCAGTTGCTACGATCCAGGGATAATGTCGACCATTGGTCTTTGGTTTTGTCTAGCTCGTCCCGCCATCTTCTACGAGGTCTGCCGCGACGCCTTCTGGCTGAAACAAATTACTGACGTTGTTCAAAATGCCGCTAAGCTGAAGCGGGACTGGACGGGCTATGTCAGCAGCGAAGAGCTCGAGACCAAAATAGCCACTTTCTGGCTATCCCTAAACAGTTAAAACAAGTAGTGGTTCTAATCATCCTTACTTATGTAAGGACCAAAGTTTCCCTCAGGAATTTCAAAGACCATGTTAACAAATAAATTGAGACGCAATAAAATGAGTATAATTATGAGCAAACCCCCCCTCAACTTTTCTGAGTCACATCGACATTTTAAACGAAGACTCGGATTTGAAGAACAGGCCCAGAACATAGTTCCGATTGATGATGTTTTGTTGTTTTCTTCCTGTTAAGTTAACTATAAACTAACTTTATTTTTGTATACATACAGAGTACCATATTCGCATTAGAGAAAAAACCAATTAAAGAAAGATAAAAAAAAGACTCGGATATACAGAGTGGAAGAGACGCGATGACGCTATTAAAACGGTTAGCCCACATAGAAATTTTTTCTTAGGTCGTTTAAAAAAATCTGCCGTTCGATTAATTTTATATAGCAGCCATTTTGTTTAATAACCTACGAAAAATTTTCCATGTGGGCGGGGGGGGGGGGGGGAGGAGGGGGTTCACAATGATTTAGGTACTGAATACGTAGTAGCCATTTGTCCCGTGTGTCCTTTCCACCTTCTGTATCAGATTGGATAAACCTAAGTAGGTTCTACATATAACATAATTTTATTTTATTAGTCCTACGTTCCGGTGGGCAAAAGAGATAACCGTAGGCAGGCAATTAATATAATTTGCATTTTAATGAACTTGCGCGTGTGACGTGGTCCAGGGTCCAGCCTGTACAGTTTCGGTGACCGCGTTTTGTGTGGTTAGGTGTTCATGTAAATTAATATATCTTGTTAATTTTGTCATGATTGATATGACACATCCCATAACATTTATCCAAACCCTGCTTGAAAATACTTAATTATTAAATTAAAATTGATTAGTAGATCCAGTGGCCACCACAGGTGCTTTTCTTGAATTAGAAAGTGGTTCGTCCCTGTACCTGTACAGAAAAACTGGTATTTCAGTGCAGTCAATGTTGCATGCAGGGCACCTACAATGACCAATGTTGCACACAACAGAATTAAGTAAATAGTCAACAACAGTATTATCATTATCGTGCTCTTATTATACCCTCACTGCCTCGTTGGTCTAGTGCTCGCAAGCGTGACTGCTGAGCATAAGGTGCTGGGTTCGATTCCAAGGTCAGGCAAAGTGTTATTGGTTTTTTCCATCAGGGATTTAGAAGCGGCCACGGAGTCTGAATTTGTGCCCGGTTGATGAAATATAACTTAAACATAACTGGCGAAATGTGAGTGTACTATGATGTTTATCCCTTCGGGCATTCAAAGCGTGATGCTATGTTGTGTTATGTTATTCTGTGCAGAATATTATGTTTGCGTCTTCATCTATGAAACTTTATCGGGAGTAATCTCGCTGGGATTCATCGTATTCGCTATCATAACTTCACATAATTAATTCACACATCGATTCTTTAGTCTCCTCCTAGTCTTATGTGCCTACCAAGCAAGTAGGTACTAATAATGCCAACTAAATGAATCCTGCCCATATCACTAAATGCCGACTTAATAATGATGATGGACGATCTCATAATGGCAGTTAAGTACGTTCAGACTGACCGCTCTTGACGTGATTGCGTTGAGGTTATTAATGAATCCGTGTCTGAACTGTTATTGCCGTTCGATTGGTTTGCTTAGGCCATTTATTATGTGATTTGAGGGTTCTTGATACTAAGAGACCTACACTACAGAGACTGAATTATATATATGAGGAACGAGTTTTGCTAGTTTTAAGCTTCGTCTGACTTGGTTTCTGAATTTGTCAGTTAAGTTGAAGCCTGCTTGTCCAACAGCTGGCGAGCGAGCAAGCGAGCCGAACGAGGCATCGTTTCACCTCTTTTTATACTTTGGTTCACACCGGTAACTGCCGAATGAGCCGAACGAAGTATGAAAAGAGCCTCGCCAGCCTCGCTCGCTCGCTCGCTGGCGGTGAAGCCTGCGCTTTACACACAGTCCTCTCTAAATATACTTTTATAATTATTTTCAAAGGAAACTTATCGTTTTATACCTGGTGCTTTTTGGTTGGAATTGATAGATGACCCAGCATGCATTTAATGTGGTTACTTAGATATAGCATACCTCTCGCCGTCACCTTTTCTTTTCCGAAAAAACAAACAAACATCCTGTTCTACTTTAATATTAAATATGTAAAATAAATAAGTAGAACATTTGAAAGCAATGTGAAAGTCAGAATTAAACAAGACATTAATACAAATACACGTAAAACATGTAGACCTTTTACCACAATAGAAGACCGAGGTCTTTATCACGGTCTATATGAAAGTAAGTTCTCAGTTGGTAGGGTTTACGATAAGTACTGACCCTTCGCTGAGTATTCGTAAAAGGCTAGGATAAGGGACGGTTAGCATTGTACTTACACACTAGCGAAGCGGGGAAATGATGAAAAGAGATGGCTTAACTATTTTGTGAAAGGATTTTTTTGTTGTTATGAAGATATCTACTTAATAGGTATTTATCGCTGTACACCCTTACATCATTGTATAATTTGACACTTGGCCACATTTAGATTTAACGTAGCCATAAATTAATTTAGAGTCTAGAACTAGAAGGTTCCCAGGTATAGTCTAGAATCTAGACTATACCTGGGAACCTTCTAGTTACGGGGATATTGGGGGTCAAAGTCCCAAATTTTTCACAAGTTTGTTTTTAATGTAAGATTTTTACTTTAAACATCTCCACAACCACCGTTCTCTTCAATCCGTCCATCAGCACAATGTTTTGAGTGCGTTACATTGCATCCTACCGTAAAACGTAATTTTTCACCCCAAAAACGTCAAAAGTCATTTCCTAGCAATAATTTTTGCACAAAGTTACTTAGTTTGATGTCATAATGCTGGGTTGGGGGGTCTTGTTACACCCTGTATTTTATTCCAACTATACCGTGAGCGAAAACAAAGGCTTTAAAGAAAATATTCCGCTCGATTTCAACGAAGTCGAGAATAGAAACGGCCTTTAACAACTATTTAAATCGGCATTGTAAAATGTTATTGCATGAGCTAGAATAAACAGAACATTGTCTCAACATTACAGCTTCTGAAATCGCCAGTTGTTTTATTTCTTTCTTATTAAAGTTTCACGCCAAAACTACGGAATAGATTTCTACAAAAGTTCGGAAAGAGCTAAACGAGTCGGAGAACAGCCTAAGGCATAGAAAAAGGACTACGTATAATAATATAGAAATGGAATGGGATATCCCGGTCTGAATTTTTTCAAAATCATGTTATTTCTTGCTGGCTTCTCGGCGTTAGACACGTCCAAATTTTTATTTTGATTGCTTGAGATTATCAGGAGTTCGTGGCTAAATAATAACAGCCGCTCGGGTCGATCTTTAGCTTAAACCGTGCTTGCCTAGGTTGGCCTGTGGACGGGTGACGACCTATTACATACCGAGATTCCTCTGTACCTCGGAAAGCATGTTAAGCCGTTGGTCCCAGGTGACATTTGTAAATCTTTGACAGTCGTTAGGTAGTCAGTGGCCCAAAAAGTCTGACAATCAGTCTTACCAAGGGGTGTCTTATTACCCAGTACTAACTGCGTTGTGGAGGTCAGATAGGCAGTCACTCCATGTAAAATACTGGACTGGATCCGGTTAAACTGGAAGCCGACTCCAACACAGTTGGGAAAAGGCTAGGCAGATAATGCTTGAGATTATCACGCATTTAGAAAAAAAAAAGACATTTTGAATAGTAAATATGAAAATATAGTAATGAATTTCAGTGAAATCTGATGTAATGTTTACAGCAAGTTAACATAAACAGACTACTTTATATAAAAAAGAACCTTCTGAAATCGCCAGCCAATCTTAGAAAATCTTTCGCGCTATAAAAGTCTATCGGAATGGACCTATCCTCGCCCCGCTCATGAATATGATATAAGCCGCTCGTTCAGTCGGCAACGTGTGAATCTGACACTTAGCATTATTTTTGTATCTACCCGCAACCCTTAAAGATTTCACAGCTATTCAATTTCTAGCTTTTTGTGAGTCTGGTCGAATTATCGAAATCTGGGGTTTGTAAATAAATGTTTAGTGGATTTAGCTGTTCATTTTATTTGTATATTAATAAAAGTTTTAAAGTCACATAACATCACGCCGTTATCCCCGTAGGGTTAGGCAGAGGTGTACCGAGTAGTACACCCACATTTCGCCAGTTATGTTTAAGTCCCATGTAATAGGGAGCGAACCTATTATCATCAACCGGGCATGAATCTAGACTCCGTGATTGCTACAGAGAAATTCCTGATGAAAAAACTCAATAGCACTTTTCCCGTACCGGGAACCGGACCCAGAACCTCATGCTCGGCAGTCGCGTACCACCTGACCATCGAAGTCTAATTCTAATTTAAAATTCTTTTGAAATCAATGTGGAATCAAACAAGAAATATTTATTTAACCATCTGGTTTTCACCAGAGACTAAAGTCTAATAAAATGTAATTTTTTTAAATAGTGAAACTACTAGCTGGGGACTTATGTTACGATGAATAGTAAATAGGTTTGCAAGAAATTCGGTCTCCATTGTTAAATTTAGGGCTGTTTTATTCGCCTTTAAATCCTTTGAAGGTAGGTACTATTTTATTTCGTTAAAAAGGTTTCAAAGAAAACATCTTCTTAAAATTCGCTACAATTTAACATCAGTTTCCCATTAAGAAAGTAATTTTACTATTTAAATACTTAGGTTCTAACTCTAATTTACTTTCAAAGCGATGCTTATTAGCATTTTTCTCCTATTTCGTAAAAGTATCTAGTTTACCTTACAAAGCCTGCCTCGTTGGTCATTTGGTAAGCGGGACTAGGGGCCAATATATAGCCAGACTTATTCAGCCAGTGTTACTTATTGAGTTTTTCCATAAAAAACTCCTGGAATTGTGCTAAGTTGCTACAAAATGGTCTGAAATCATCATCGGCCTGTCTTTTCCCAACTATGTTGAGGTCGGCTTCCAGTCTAACCGGATGCAGCTGAATACTAGTATTTTAAATGGAGAGACTGCCTATCTGACCTCCACAACCCAGTTAGTACTGGGTAATACGATACTCCTTAGTAATCTTTGTTTTTCAGACTTGGTTATCAGACTTTCGGGCCACTGACTACCTGTAATGACGGTCAAAGATCTACGAATGACAGATCGACAAAATGTTCTGAAATGTAACTAACAAAATTAGGTTGTACTACAGGTATAACGCTGCCTAACCCTTTTTGGTAAGTCAATGGTAGATGAGAACTAACCATAAAATACAGATGTATCTTTAAATCCTCCGACATCATAACAATGCAAGTACCAAAGGGAAATGGAAATTTCAATGCCTTTATTTCCAATCCACGCGACATTTCTCATGCATAAGATTTTGAAATTGCATCGAGCGTCACTCAATTGTCCAGACGAATAGAATGCATCCAATATTTCAATATCCTTTGGAATCTCTACAATAATATCGTCGTTTTATACCCCGTCAATATCATTGCTGAGTCTAGCTTAGGTATAAAGGGAAATCAACAAAATCAGGCTTTGCAGAGGGATTAGGGGTCGCAGTGTGTCGTTTCAAACACACAAGAGATTGTTGCTGACCATAGGCTTGGATTAGGATTGATGGACTGCGTTTGTGAGGAACTAAGTCACGGAAGCACGTAGTTCCTCACTCAATCCGTCAATCCTCGAGTTAGTACGTCCCTAATCTCCTAGCTCCCTTTGTAACCGCGTACCGATGTACAGTCGCCAGAAGATCAAGTTATCACAAACTGTCAAATTTTCTCATTTGATTTTGAACTTAACCATCAACATTTTATGGTTTAGATTCGCTGGCGACTGTACTTTCAAATCTCGTCGTTTAGCCGACCGTTGAAAATCCAACCGCGCGGTGTTGGTTATTAAACTCACATATAACAGACCCTCAGGCAAAAGGCTTCTAAGAGAAGGCGCGAGCATTCCAAAATTAAAAACTGAATGGGTCAAATTAAAACACCACAGACTAAGTACTCATAATGGTCGAAGCCGAAAGGCTTGTTTTTGTTTTTGTCTTGTTTTTTTCCCTGGCATTGCGAAAATTTGTTGTTCTAGAGATATTGTTAGTTCTGGAGATATTGGGGGTTAAAGTTCCAACTTTTTCCCAAGTTTTTTTTTTTTTAATGTTACAACTTTACTTGTAATGCCTCGCCGACCTCCGTGCTGCTCAATGCATCCATCAGCACAATGCTTTGAGTGCGTAAATTGAGTCCTACCATAAAACGTAATTTTTCACCCCAAAAAAAAAGTCGTTTCCCAGCAATCATTTTTGCGTAGAGATACTTAGTGTGATGTACAGAATTGTTGGTTGACGGCTTAGTGAAGGGTTCGTTTACACCCTGTGTACGCCAGAGGGTGCATATCAAAATTGTTACACGCGAATATTAGTTCCGCTCAGCAAAGCTTGACCCAAAACCTGTCAATGATTTATTTAAACAATAATGCTCGGTGATATATCAGCTGTTATTTATTAGCGTAATATACGCGTTGACCTTTCTATTAGGCAACTACCGATGATTGATAGTGCGCTGAATTGGAAAATTAAAGGGTTTTCATGCCTGTTTTATTAATTTATGGCCAGGATGTGATTTGATTAGAATTCCTGCTGTGAAGACATGTTTTGGTTGATAGAAGTGGATAACTTTTAGTTAGAACATGTTTGATTTTGCAAAAGATTCGTTAGTGACAGGACAGTAGCTCTTTTGAGTAAGCATACGGTCCTTTCATAGTTATTTTACCTTTGACAGCCATAACCAATTAGCTTAGCAACCTTGTAGTAACGACATTAGAGATACCTTAAACTTTAACAGTGATGCAAAATAGAGGGCACAATACTGTGAAAGGGCTGTACAGTGAGTTATAGCAATTAGCTGACCCACCTTTGCATAAATGGTTGAGATTTTTTAGAATACAAATCTATAGAATTTTATAATTCTTCTATATTTTAGTTACGTTGCTCAAATAAATAAAATATAAAAGAATTTAGAATTTTATAATTCTATTAATTTAAAAAAAAACAGCTAATTGCTATAACTCAATGTGCATACGACGACCAATCAAGCTATACAAAACCAATATAAGAGGATCTGTCTTTATACGGGATAAGCAATGCCATGTTATACTAGAAATGTATAGCTTGATACAGTGGCGTAGCGTGGGATTTTGCCGCCCGGGGCCGCATGTCATTTTGGCCGCCCCCTCTAATTTCATAATTAGTCAAGGAACGTAGGAAAGAGTCAAAATACAAAGCATTTACTTTAATTATTAAAAAAAAAATTCTATACGTTTATTTTTCAAACTAAAATCTTTATTATACATAATTTCATTCAAGAAAGGAGGTTTCTGATGAGATGACGAATAATAAAGAGTTAGTGAGGTATGGAAGAGGAAGACATTCTGCGCTTATCCCTAATGAATTGGGATAAGAAGGGCAAGAGAATGATGATGATGATGATGATAATGATGATCATTTGTTCGTATGTATGTAGGTTTGTCATGTTCAATTGCTAATATAGCTAATACCTAGTGTATACGGTTTGCCGTTCGGGAAATTAACAAAAACAGTTACATTTTATTTTAACTATTCAAATAGATAAATAAGCTTTTTTATCGAATTATGCATTAAAGCTTTAGATTTGAGAGTAAGTAGGATGCAAGAGCGAGCGAAGCGAGCTCGAAAATTTTAGCACCCCGCCTCGGATAGGTAACAGATTTTCATTTCACGATTCAAACAAATGGAATTTAACATACTTTTTCTACGAATATATTAAAGATATGGAACGATTAAGAAAACTTAGCTGTAAGAGCGAGCGAAGCGAGCTAGAAAATTTTAGCACCCCAGATAGGTTCGATTTTCTTTTTACCATAAATACAGATATAAAAGGGAGGCGGCAGGCTAGAAGAATTAAGTGCTTGGGATTACATATTAAGGAAAATGCTCCACTTCTTGGTTGTCCTTGTTTTTGCAACGTAGTCCCGATGACTTTAGTAATTACCTGATCTGACAATTATGACCTGACGCTACCGCCTGGTTCCGCTTGCCGCGGCCTGGCTCTTGCTCTCTGCCGCCCCCTGAAATGTGCCGCCCGGGGCCATGGCCCCCCCGGCACCCCCCACGCTACGCCACTGGCTTGATATATCGCAGTTTGTACTTGCCTACCTGATAATTACTTTGACAGTTGACGAACTAAAAGCGTCGCGCATACTTTGTATTCCTTCGAAAAAGAGCCTAATTTATTGATCCTGACTGAATAAATAAGAGCAAGCAAGTATCAATCTCGAGCCAAACTTTCGTAATGTGACTTTACATGTCCCTGTTGTTTTACAATCTGTGTTCTTTACTTTCAAAGGGCGACAGAGCGAGACGAAAGACGTACACTTTGCCCTTAGAACTTGCTAAACCAATTATTAAGTTCGTCTCGAGAGTTTTCTGAACTATTTCAAGAAGGCAAAAGTTATTTCCTATTTTAAGAATCGAGAAGTTGTATCGTATTTGCTCAGAGTGAAGAAAATTCTAACTTCAGTCTTCAAAGATTCTGTGGACACTGGTGGTGGCGGTGATACAATTTTAAAACTTAATTTTCCCAAACATCAATAAGCCCCTTTTAATTGTGCAGGCCAATCACAAGTGTGTTTATGGAAAGGTTTTTTATTCGAAAGAAAACTTGCAGGCTAATAACGTATAATGCCAAAATAGTACATTTTGATATAAGTGAGGAAACTTTGTTATTGCATTCGAGTGAATTAACACCCGAGCTGCAGGCGAGGGTGTTATGGAAACGAGAACTGCAGCAACAAATACCCACGCGTATCAAGCGACTTCTTTCAATACACTTTCGAAGAAATAAAATATTAGAACGGAAAGTATTTTTGTCAGGAATTATTAGGAAATTATGTTTTAATTTGCTTTTTTTTCCGCACTTTGCTTTTGTTGAAGAAGAAGCAAAGCTATGATGCCGCTAAACAACCTAATATGAAAAACAAAAAATACAAATATTTTTGAATTTAGAACACAAATAAATGTTAATTTGTTCATAAAAGTAAATATGTATTTGTTTTCAATAATCATGTTTATCTATGATGTTCTATTTTTGAACACAATTTAATTAATACTCAATAAATATTTTATTTATATATTGCCGTAGAGACGCCTATCTCTGCCGAGATTAAAAAAACAACACGTCGTTGAACCCATTTGGACTTACTATAAGTATGATTCTGTTTGAATGTTTATTTCCGCACGTATGAAATACATTACGTCATGTTGAACCTAATCGTAGTGCGATAAGAATCAGTTTTCGAAAAAGTGAATTTAAAAATATTTACAAAATGTTTTCATAGTTTTGGTTTTCCATTACTGTTCTTGATATTTTACTGGCAACATGAGTACCTCTACGTCAGTTAATCCCTAGTGTCATGGGCGTACCCACGGTGGGGCAGGGTGGGGCACTTGCCCCAGCCTGCTCTCTGACCCGAAGCTAAGAATTTTTAGGCAAAATTAATATAATGACAAAATTTAATATTCACAAGGTGCTTCAACATTTTTCACATTAAAATAAAAACTTGGTTAAGGTCAAAAATGACAGCAAACTGTCTTGTTGGCCTCTGTATGATGAGTGTGCATAGTAATTTTTTTTTTTTTCTGCCCCACCCCTTAAAACTTGCTGGGTACGCCCTTGCCTAGTGTACGTGTGTAAATACCACATCTGGTTTAGTAAACATATCCCTGTTTCAGCACGCTACAAGTGAAATTCTGATATTCAGTCGCATACGTTTATCCTGGGAGCCGACTACCACACAGTTGGGAAAAGGCTAGGCAGATGATGGTGTTGTGGCTAGTTTGATATTTGATTAAAGGTATGTAGGCACTTAGTAGTTATCAGTTTTTTTTTTAAACCCAGTTTTACTTTAATAAAATGATTAATGAGAGCGTAGCATAATCTCCATATATTGCATTTAAATGACTATTAGAAATTGTGACATTAATTTTATTATTGACTGATTATTTTTATTAATAAATTATGAATTAGAAATTAGAATATTATTATGTATCATTAGTAAATGTAAATTTTAATTGTACCTAAACCCTATACTTTTGCATGCCTTGTAATTGGCAAAATATGGCTGTTTCTGTATTTAAATGATGTAACACCTTGACTTGTACCCGTATTTGCAAAATAAAATATCTTTATCTTTTATCTCCTTATTATTGAGCTTTTAAAAGTACCGTTTTAGTGATAAATCGTTTTCGACTGCCATCATCATTCTGCTTAGCCTTTTACCAACTATGTTAGCCACTGACTACCTGTAACGTCTGCCAAAGATCTGCAAATGACGGCCGGGGGAAACTCGGTATGTAATGGGTGGTCACCCATCCACAGACCAACCTAGGCAAGCACGGCTTAACCTAAAGATCGAACCGAGCGGTTGTTATTATTTAGCCACGAGCTCCTCGTTTTCGACAACCATTTGTGTTAATAACATTCGCAAAAAATAATTAACGGTATCAGCATCACAGATTATATCGGATCAAAACGATTCCAGGAAATCGCGAGAAAGTCCGATAAAGCCAACGAAACTCCGGTTAATTACGACTCTTTATCCTTACTAATTAATGAAGGTAAAAGCTGAAAAACATCTCACCTGAGACTGAAGAAGGGTCTTATTTCGGTAATATACTTTTTATACCCTGTAAAACGGGTTCTTTAGGCGAAGTTTCTTTTGTTAGGGTTCCCTTATCTAGAGATTTTAATACGAATTAAGGGTAGAACGTAAACCACATTGCCTGTTAATAGGTACTATGTTTTTTGTTCTGTCTAAAGTGTTGCAATGGTGGGATTTGATTGGTACGCACAGTATGTGTGCAAATAATTAATCAATGATCAGGTAAACAAGTATTTAACTGTATTAAATACCACGGAATTACTTAGCACAACAACAGCTTTTAAAAAACATACTATCTACCATCTTTTTCCACCATCTTTACATCTCTTTATACCATGTTTTTAAGCAAATAAATATTATTCTATACGATAGAACAGCTTAGGCTTACCTGGATGCTCGTGCATCCTGCTTCTGTTCATACTTTCTCGTTTATTATTGAAACAATTAATTATCCTGCCTTCAGAGCCTTATTGCCATGGCATCGGTTACCAGGGGTGCACTCTACAGACGATCTTGACACTTCCAAAAGATGGATGATATTTACGTCAAACCCGTTCCGAAAATGCAATACCATTAAGGTCTTTTAAGAATGCCAAGCACTTTATCGCTTTACTGAACAATATAAGGAAGCTCCACATCACCCTCATTTCTTACCATTTACTATGCTGTATAATATTGTGGAGGAAGATCGCTAGGAACGTCAATTTTTGCATCGGAACGTCGTCGTGTCTGCGGCCGGCGGCGTTCATCGAAATTCCATCACGATCCGAGGATAGCGGTTAGGCGTCTACCTGTGCAAATGGAGAAATATATGGGCGGACTCATAATGCACGTAATTGATTTTGTGAGGACACATTTATAGCATTTTTTTATACATTTGCGGTGAAACTAGTGTAATAAAAAGAAATATACATAGAATACCTAATCTGTGTTAAGGACACACTACAAATTACAGATGTAAATAAAGGGTGTAAAAAGACCTTTAACGAAGCCGAAAGGCACTTCTTGTCCCCGTCATTGCGATATTTTTTTTGTTCTGGACCATACCTGGGAACCTTCTAGTTACAGAGATATTGGAGGTCAAAGTTCCAATTTTTTTACAAGGTTTTTTTTAAATACTACTTTTTAAGGTTTTTACTTTACTTTAACTACCTCCATGACCTGTTTACTATTCAAAGCATCCATCAGCACCAAGTTTTGAGTGCGTTACATTGAGTTTTACCGTAAAACGTGATTTTTCACCCCAAAAAAAGTCGTTTTCCAGCAATATTTTTTGCGTAGGGTTACTTAGTTTGATGTACAGATGCTTGGTTGACGGCTTCGTGAAGGGTCCGTTTACACCCTGTATACTGAAGCACTCTTTTCACTAAAAGTGATCTTCAAAACTTTTGGATGAATTAAAGGGCAAAGGAGAGACAATACAGCTGGTTATGGCTCAGTAGGCACATATTTGGTTGAAGATGACGCTGATCACGTCCTATTGACAGTGATGTAGTATCCTCCAGTAATTAAATTAGTGCTTAGAGTAAAATGCTTGTAGGTACAATCCCCAGTACATCAAACTACTACAATCTGTCAAATTTATTTCATAGATTTTCAACGTTATCGCTACAGCATTAGGTTCCAGGTCGATCGGGAAAATTTGACACTTTCGGGTAACATGATGTGCTGACGACTGAACTTATTAGGTCGCAGCTGGTCTAAAAACCAATATTGATAAAGAGTTACAGACAAGATGGATGAAGATGAAGTCTGGTGTTAATGTGAACATGTAAACACCATGCAGTTATTTGAAACTTACACTAAGAACCTTTAAACCTTATAGACGGCACGGGTTGACTGCTGCGCTGCTTGTCGCGGGTTCGATTCCCGTACGGAACAAATATTTGTATGGCCTGCAGGTAGTTGTTCCGGGTCTGGCTGTTTGTTGTTTGAGTTTAAATGTTTGTAAACGCACCCACGATACAGGAGAAATTCCTAGTGCGGGGGCAACGTTTAAAAAAAAACCTATTAGAGATCGCAAAGTTGATCGCAAACCGGGTTCCAAGTTGTTATCAAGTTCCAAAAGCAGATAGTTACTATGTTACCACTAGGGACGAATATATCTACCATCTTGAATTAGAACCCCTAATTTAATTAATAATATCCATCGAATAAGGTGAAGGAAAGCCGAAGTTAGGCTCTTAACAACTTAAGGGCAACTCAATTTGCATTTGAAAAGTTAAGGGTTGTACGATATTGGATGATAATTTTCAATTCCAAACTCGCTAATGGTCTTCATCTTTTTGTCTTAACTTACTTAGATAAAACAAAGTTTTAATTTCACTGTTATTTGAGAACAACGGAAATAATTATCGTGCTAAACATCAATATGATACTATCTTTTACAGCGTAAATTATTTGGAAAAGCTTGTATTTTATTGACCCAACAATTATTATTGTGCCATCATATTTTATGAAGCTGCTTCTGCTCACTTTGTGAAAATACCACCAATTTACCACTGTACATATTAATACATTAGTATTATTCACATGAGCTAGAGCATCGCCCCACAATGCCCACCTCCCTCCCTATCTAGCTACGGCCCTAATGTTTGTACCCTTTTTTTTTTCGGATGGGAAATCGTCAAATGACCCCTCCCGCTGTGAGCGGAGTGGAAGGGAGTGTCAGACTTGTATGTACTGACTAAAACCCGTCTATGTTCCTTCTTTGCCCTTTATGTTCCAGGGCCACGGTATCTCTTTCGAACAGTCCAGCAGCCCCGGCAGCCATCGGCCCTGGACCCCTTCATAGTTGCTGACATCTCTTTGAAGCTCGCGTGGAACACGAACGTGCCGTCGACACGACCTGACGTCGTAAGACGGCCAGACGGCGAGCTAGCCCATTACTCACCGTCCACAGGACCGAGCCTAACGGTGACCGGGAGCCATCACGTGGGACGTGAGGTTCTAATGTTTGTACCCTTCTGAAAGAAAACCTACCTACTACCTTCTTTATTCTGATTTACAGACATACTTTCTCCTAAAGAAAATTTTAAAGCACATACATTGCGGAGGAACTAAATATGCTCAAAATTTCTAGACTAATCGTATCTGTGTGTCGTCGCTCCACTTGCTCCTTAAGGCAGCGGCACCCATCTTCTTATTGGGTCATAGTCTCAAGCCCTCACCTACGAAATTTTAGTGAATTTATCTCGTAAATTTTCACAAAACTTGAGGCGAAACCCACTTTATCTTTGAAAGCGAATGGAGTTCGTATATCAATTGCTTATGTCTTCAAGTTAGAATGTTTTGTGCGTGTTCGGTGTGTTTATTAAATTCTTATAAGGAATTTTCATGAGGTTCGTTCTTGAATAATATATTACAAAGTGAATTTTCGATGACGTGCTTAATATATTTTACGACATCAAAATCTTACCTCGCAAAGAAACTACTCATCAAAACTTACTATTAATTTTCTCATTCAGGTCAATGCAGTGCTTAAAGCGAGCCATATGCCAAAAAAAATGGAAGAAAAATATAACACGTGGAAGCCAGAATAAATATTCATCAAAGAAAAATAAAACGGAAAAATCAGAAATGAACATACTACCGAGGTGAATGGCGGCCCAGCCATTCAATACCGTAATACCGTTGGCGCACTCATAAAAACTACCTTTCAAAATCACACAAATCAATTGGACGTCAAATCAGGGCATTTGCGAATGTTTTTCCGGTACTTAGGGGCATAAAAAAGTTTGTTCTTGTATGTATATTCGCTGGGGGACGAGGGCGACCGCTGCGGGTAAATGGGCCAAGTTTTATGATCACTCACCACATGCTGCGTAACATGGAATGTTATTTTAGGTATGTGTGTTTTTTTCAACGGGAGTATAATTGGGAGTAAGATGGTATTATAACTGTAGTGTATGATATTAATATCAGTTATTAATCGATGATCTTATAAAATCATGAGCGTAGAGTAAGTTATACCTTCTAAGCAATTCAAATACAAGCACAAATCTGTTCAAATACCTGTTTAAAAAAAAAAACGTTACCCTTCACTAGGAACTTCTCCTGTATCGTGGGTGCGTTTACAAACATTTAAACTCACAAACACAAACAGCTAGCCCCGATTTGATTATAACTTTACATCGTTAAAACTGTCCCCAATTTGAGAAGGAATAAGTATGAAGTTCGACAAAATACAGAAATGGGTTCTTCCAACGTGTCGTGTCAATTTCGGCGCTTTCATAATTTGGTTGCCTGGTGACGAATTTCCATAACGCACGGGTTGACGAAATTACTTAGAAATGAGGTACGTCGCGTCATACACAGTGGTTGTTAATAAATGAGGTAACAGAGCTTATTTCCTATATGACGTCATAAGTTCGTAACAGTTTGAATGTAACTACATAGCGTCGCCTTAGAGTGAAAACCTCGGGAATGAATTTTTTGCTCAAATTTGTTTTATTGCTTTTCTAGGAAGAAAACCTCGCAACGCACATCCTGATCTGACTAATTTGTTCATTCGATACTCGTCGCTCCATGTATGACAGTAAATGAGAACCTCGTAAATACTCGCATCTGTCAGTTTGGCATGAATACCTTGCAACGAACATGTCGTTTCTTATTTGAAAATTGAAGTATCTTATAGTATCGAACGGTTCTGGATATAAAAGCAGGTTAAATTTCCATATTAATAAAAATAAAAATAATAATAATACCAGCCTGTTACTGTCCCACTGCTGGGCAAAGGCCTCTTCTCATACAGAGAAGGCACGAGCATTGATCACCACGCTTGCTCAAGACGGGTTGGCGATTTCAGACTTATATTAATTATAAGTCCAGGTTTCCTCACGATGTTTTCCTTCACCGATGTCTGTGATGTCCAAGATAAACTTAGAAAGTACATATGAATTGAAAAAGTCACGTTGGTACTTGCCGGATTTGGGCTTGCCATATTAATTAATAAAAAAAATATATAAAAGACGCCGTAAAAAAATTTACAGCACGCAGTTTTTTCTTCCTCCTGAACAGTTACTTCTTTTACACTTAAGGAGGTTTTCACTCTAAGGCGTCGATAGAAACGTTAACTTCAAACGGTTACCTATAATACTGACTTCTTCTTCGGAGTTGATTGTTAATTTAGTCTTTGTTGAAAATTGTAATTAGAAGTTGTGACGGTAACTTTGGTTGGAGTTGTTTTGAGAATACATTTTTGATTAAGTTCGTAATGTGTTAAAGGTTAAGTTTATTTATAATTAGGCTGTTTGCAATTATGCCTTCAGTGTCTTTAGAAAGGTGTGTTTCTTACAAACAAAACTTTTGTTTTGTCAGCCAGATGGCTCATTTTTGTGGAGCATTTGCAAATTTTGATAGCATTCGCGATTAACTATGCTAAATTCCTTTTCCCATTGACTAGGAGCCAGCTGTGTCAATGAACTGTCGATATTCCGCAACAAAATCCAATAACATTGAAAGTGACTCGCTATATCCACCGGCCCACATTTGCATAAAACAAAAAACGTACGCGCTCCGAACCGCGACTATATTTTTACTCACTTCAACATTTTCAATTACGGACAGCCAAAAACTGTTAGACTCGATACATGACATGGTAGGTAAAAAGAATTTGCGAAAAAAACTCACTAAATTCCAAAATTCAACCTTACATCTTCCATATAAAGTCGGTAATCGAATGCAGTAAGCTTTTTATAGTGATGTACCACTCGGGGGCAGAGCTGGAACGTTTATTGCGATATTTGCTTTATAGGAAATTGATTTATACATGAATGTCATGACTATACCTCATAATGGAGCTCATTTGTAGATCAAATAAAGTAACGTGTACCTACGTCTTTTGAAGGTAACGAAAGGCCCGCATAAAATAATAGAATTGGATATACAATGGAAGAAGCAATGTACCTAATGTCCTTGTAGATATTACGTTTGGAAATGTTGCGTATATGTTTTTATTATATCATCGGCAAATTTTGAAATCGTTAGATTCACCGTACCGCGTCTCTCTTCTTAGTGAGAACAAATTTCACGCGATCTAAATACGGTGATTTAAATCTTTCGTTGCTCTAGCCTGGTCATTCCAATTTCTAGAAATTTTCCAGTAGCTGAGAGACAGCTCGCCGCCTGGCAAAATGTGGGTAAACTTAAAAGTCTTTTTAAAAAACAGCCATGGTGTTATTCAATTCAAAAAAAAAAAAATCTGATTAAATTAATGTCGCTCGTAGGTAACCAATTCCGTTTCAAAAATTCCCGTCATCATTTACCGGCGATACCGAATTCCAGCCGACTTTGCTAATTAAACGAATAGTCCAGATTCCGTTAATTTGGTAATTTATCAGTGCAATAAATCTGAGCGAGCCCTTACTTTTCACATTATCAAGTTTCATCATTTCCGCAGTCCTAGTCGGGTAGAATAAGTGAACCATTTGGTCTGCAATTAATTCATTTATAAGAGTTACTTTTGTTTAACTTTTGGGATTACGTTTAAAGGTCGGACGGTTTGAGAGAGTCATGATTTTTAGGGTTCCGTCGTCAACAAGTAAAGGCACCCTTATAGTTTCGCCATGTCCATCTGTCTGTCCGCAGCGTAGCTCAAAGACTCTTAGTACTAGAAAGCTGTAATTTGGCATGAATATAGAAATTAGTTACGCCGAAAAAGTGGTAAAATAAAATCTCGAAAAGTGTTTTTTTTAGGGTATCTTCTGTACCTACACGTAAAGTGCGGATTTTTTTTTCTTGCGTACCCCATATTGTGGTATGTCGTTGGATAGGTCTTTAAAATAATATTGCGAGTTTGTTGAAATGATTTTTCGATTAAGGGATTCGTTTGAGAAATATTAAGCTTTAAAGTGCTAATTTTTGTTAGACTCAAGTGTCCCCCCCCTCTACCAGCTAAACAGTTGTGATTGGGTGTGGGAAAAAATTCACGGTGGTAGAAATTAAAAGGAAAACTATCACAACTAAGTAATCTTTACAAGTTTACGAATAATAGTCGACCAACTTATGAAATGTACCTGGATACCATATTTTCCAAACATAATGTATGGGAGCACAGGTTTTTCATGTCTCTATGTCATATAAATATTTTTTCTTTCTGTCTGTCTTTTCACCTTATTTTAAAATAGAAAACTAACTCAAAACGGTGAACGAAGGGAGGTCTTTTAACCAAAATTTCCTAGACATGTGACATCCACCAACACAGATTGGGCGCGCTAGGTGGATTATGGCCCAGTCCCTCTCACACAGGGAAGGTCTATGACACAGCAGTAGGAATGTTGAAGGCTGATTGTGATTTTGGTTACCACCTCAAACGACAGCAAAACATGTACGTTAGCCGTCCTAAACTAAATGATGGATTCCAGTTTGGAGGACCAGCCGAATTACAGGCCAAAAAAAACAAAAGTTAGCATAGCCTTGCCAGAATTTTAATTTAATGTATGCTACCATCTCCTAAATAAAAATCGAATCCACTAAGCAACAGACTCTGATTGCAAATAACTCCAAAAGCGTCGGACCAATGATTACAATAATTGAAAAAAAACCTGCCTAATTCACCGAAAGCAAAAACAAAGGACTTTGATTTACAAAGGGTCCAACCCCAAAGATAATTCAGCATAAACTATGTATAAAGGGAGATGATATCGCAGAAAATAATACTTTCCAAACCTTTGACAATAATAAAGGGTAAAAAAGAAAAAAATGGGACTGATATGTGCACAATAACTTTTATTAATTATTAGCAAGAACAATGTAGACTTTATAATGTAAGAATGATATTATTTTACAGGGTGCCTACAGACCTCTTCTCTCGTGCAGAGCAAAAGTGCAAAATAATGTCATACCTTATTGTTCGTTAAAATATATAATAGTTACAATTCGACTTCAAAACACTTTCCCATCATCTGCCTAGCCTTTTCTCAACTATATTGGGGTCGGCTTCCAGTCTAACCGGATGCAGTTGAATACCAGTATTTTACATAAAGCGACTGCCTATCTGACCTCCACAAACAAACCAGTTAGCACTGGGTAATACGATACCCCTTGGTAAGACTGGTTGTCAGACTTTTTGGGCCACTGACTACCTAACGACTGTCAAAGATCTACAAATGACACCTGGGCCCAACAGTTTAACGTGCTTTCCGAGGCACGGAGGAAACTCGGTATGTAGTGGGTGGTCACCTATCCACAGACCAACCTAGGCAAGCACGGCCTAACCTAAAGATCGACCCGAGCGGCTGTTATTATTAAGCCACGAGCTCCTCCTTCAGGATATTTCCCACAGCCAAAAAATGTATGCGATCCAAACGTTGATGTGAACATTTTTACGTCGACCGTACTTAGAACCAACAACCCTATTTTTATTTACTCTTTATCTGCTTGGCAGAGCGATGATTGCAGTACGTTCCTTATAGGCGCTTATGAAATATGTGCCCCATCCCCTACGTATAATTTCGAATTTTTCCTCTTACGATAGCCATTGAAAATGATAAGGGCCCTCTTGTTTACTTTCAGTAGAGAACCTAAATATAGATAATATTATTAGATGGATTTATTGCGCTTCGTGTAATATTGGTCCAAATAAAAAAATCTTATCTGAAGAATATAGAAACTTGAAACGAAATAAAATCTTTGAAAGATTTTAGGAATAATTATTTGTGACGAAACAGACGTAATGTTTGAACGTTTAAATCCTCATCAACAATATTTTATTGAAATTGTCGTAAAAGTAATCCATCTAGAAACAAAAGATTGTGAATTTATTGTTCTGTTTTATTTCATTTACGGCTAACGGGAATTTTCCATTTCAGAGACAAATTATTATTTCATTAATTCCAATGGATTAATCGTGGATAATTTGTCAACATTAATCTAAGTCGGGGTATGATATTGTGATTACAACAAATCTTGATATTGAGGTTATGAACAAATTGTAGACTAAAAAGTTTGTCTAGAAATGTCACAGAACATTGAAAAATGGTTCTAGAAATGTTATTGTTGACGGTAAAACCTGAATATTTAGGTTAAATGATTATTTATTTCTAAAGTTTCAATGTTTTGACGCTGATTCCATATCTATGTCAATTACGCTCCTGAAAAAACGAACGTTTTTACATAACATCACGCCTGTAATCCCCGAATGGTTAGGTAGAGGTGTACCTCATAGTACACCCACATTTCACCAGTTATGTTTGCGTCCCATGTAATAGGGTGAGAGAGGAATGTGTCCTGTCCACTGCCAACCCCCCGGTTGGCAGTGGACAGGACACATTGCTCGTAGAACGGATGTCCGATGGGGCCGAAAAGTTCGGGAGTGGCGAGCGCGAACCGGAAGACGTAGCGTTGAAAGGCCTCCCATTAGGTGGACCGATGACCTGGTGAAGGTTGCGGGGATTCGCTGGATGCGAGTCGCATGGGACAGGCCAATGTTGCGACACTTGGGGAGGCCTATGTCCAGCAGTGGACGTTTTTCGACTGAAATGATAATGATGATGAATAGAGAGCGTGCCTATTGCCATCAACCGGGCACAAAGCCAGACTCCGTCGCTGTTACTGAGTAATTCCTGATGCAAAAACCCAATAACAATTTGCCCGACCCAGGAATTCAGGAATTGAACGAGGTAGTCATTAAAACAAAGGAAAACATTTTTATTTCAAATCAAATAACTATTTTTTTTTTTCTTTTAGTTAGCCTGTGTTGTCCCACTACTGAGCAAAGGCCTCCCCCCATCCCTTCCACTTCTCACGATGGTGTGCCTCTTCTCGCCAACTCGCGAGGAAGCCATCCAAGACATCCCGCCATCTTCTCTTCGTTAAAATGCTTTTTTCTATCGTCAACATCCTGTTTGTTAAAACCATTCAAAGGATGCTGGATGATGTGAAACGGTGCCTTTGATATAAATATGTTTTGAATGCGTTACATCGAGTCCTACCGTAAAATGTGATTTTTCACCCCAAAAAAAAAAGTCGTTTCAAGTTACTTAGTTTGATGTACAGGATGCTTGGGTGACGCCATCGTTAAGGGTCTTGTTACACCCTGTATAATTACTCACTGGCAGTATGCAGTTTTATAGAGAGAACGGTGAATGGCTCAATTTACGTGCGATGCCTATCCTATGCAGTGCGTATACGTATTCGTTGAGCTCAACATAGATTTTTTTATCAGCACAGCAGCTAGTACTTCAAAATAAAACTGCACTTTCTGTATCCCGACTCGCTGCAGCAGTTCAAAACACGAGTTCATGAATAAAATGTAAATAAGTCGATGGTACAGATCGATCCGTGCATCCCAACAGTTTATACTGATATCTACTGTTTTATTCAACAATCGCAGCGAATTTCAATTCAATTCAGTTTGTATTTTCGAAACGTTATATTTTGCAAAATTGTGGTTATGTAAAAGTTTAGAATACATTTATCATGTGAATATGGCTATTTTCAAGAGTGTATTTTTGGGAGGTGTAGATGGATGGAGAATTTCCTAGAGGCCGTAGAGGCACTGTTGAACTGACTATCAATGACTCTTTAAATCTTTCGTTTGCTCTATTTTTGCTAGGGATAGCCACCGGGGCGCGGCGGCGGCGTCATGATAATAATTATAGCCAAACAAAGAATAAATCGATAAAAAAATACAAGGCCCGAGTGTAAGATATAATTTATTGCAAGGCAATTCCAGTCTTTCCTTTGGCAAAGAGAAGTTAATCCTTTCGTTGAATTAATTTTAATTACTATGCTTCACATTATGTCACTATTTACTGACTTCAAAAGCGGTTTCATAAAAAAAATTCTTTAAGAAATAAAATATGGCCGTCTTCTTATAATTGTTGTGTGCGCTGAAATTAAATACACGTATGAATAATGTATGGCAAGAACCGCGCATGTATGGAGGATGACTGGCGACACATTACCATATTTCCAGCTCAACGCAACGCATTAAGGACAAGGGTCAGTTTTATTGTTCGCCTACCGTTTTAGCATTTTACGTGGTTACTCTGGCTTGAAACCTAATGGGTTATGGAAACAGGATTCTGGTTAATGTCTAGGCGGGGCGGTGACTTAACCGCGTAGCCGGCGTAGCAACGGAGCTACGCCGTAGCAACGGTGCTACGCCGTAGAATTTGGCGTAACAGTTTTATAGTACTACGAGGAAAACGATGATTTTAGTTAAGTGGAATTGTTGCTAAAGGCCACCACGCGTATGGAAAATATCTTACAGAAGGACAAATATTTTGGAAAATGACTAATCACCTTTTTTCGGTGTACTCATACTAATCAGTATGAGTACACCGAAAAAAGGTGATTTAGGCGGCCAATTCAGCATTTACGTGTGAAGAATCAAGGTACTGCAATAAAATATTAGTTTTTTTCAACCTTGGCTTGGTATTGTACGACCGTACATTTATGTAGGTACATAAATGTCTGAAATTCACGACATTGGCGTCTGTTCAAAACATAAAACGGTCAAGTTTGGCGTGGCTTGCATTAATCAGGAGTTGCAGCGAAGCAAAACGTTGGGGAATAAATTATTGTTATGGCACTATACATATTTTACGAAATATCGCATCTGCCGTATGAGCACAAATCCTGTGTGTGTTAAAAATATTTTTTTTGAGTTTGGGCTTTATAATAGCTGTGGACATCGGACACTTACAGATACTTTAGTAAGTATTTGTATGGAAGTGTCCACGTCCAGAGCGCAGCTTGTTCCTTACTGGTTTAACCTACCCTTAATACAACAGCTGTTGCAGGTCTCTGGTGCTGAAAAATAAAATAAAGGGGTTTGAATTAAATGGCCTGCTTAACTTCTGCCATTAAATTTTTGTTTCAAAGTTTCGGCCACGCATAAAACCTTTATTAATCAATAGTTGGTGATACCAACAAGTTTTATATGAGACAAAATGTTCTCAACTAATATTTGTAAAGGACCTTGCATCTTCGATTTGTCGGTTCGTTCGTAACTTTATGTGGAGAATGCATGAAAGGTTTATTTTGAAGAGGAAATATCACTTTGTACAGGCAGACAACTAAAAAAATTACAAAAAATCCAAAGACAAATATAACAATGGTATTTAGACACGTTATTATAGATGCGATATACACAGAAAAATTCTGGAAAAACGTATGAACGTGGGCAAAATAAAGACTTTTATTTTGGAATCGTTTATTCATGTAGGATACTTTAAAACTGTATAAAAGTAGTCTCCAGATCTTTTTTTTTTATCAGCCTTCTCTGTCCCACTGCTGGACAAAGGCCTCGCCCATGGCTGTCCAATTTTGTTTACAATTTGCCCTCTTCAACCAGTTCGTTAAGAAAGAGCCCAGATCGTCACGCCAGCGTTTCTAGGGCCTGCCTCAATCCAAATCTAAACCTTATATCTTAGCTTGAAAGGTGTAATTTTAAACAATTACAAAATCTCAGCGAAAACAGGTTTAAGCCTCTTTTCGCCTCGGTAATATAAAGGCGATACAGACATAATATATTCAGCTTACGTCTAGTTTACCACTAGAATTTCATTGGGGACAGTCGAATTACTTCAAAGGAAACGGTTAATCCAATAAAAGTAATCGCCTATTTATTGCTGTTATATAACTTAGTACACTGTCTAGGGTCTATGTTTTAAATTAGGTAGGTACCTAATTGGTTTTGTAGGTTTTTTTTTGTTATTTTTTTACTGTTTCTTTTATGAAATTGAATCTTAGATCCGTAGTCCATGACGTCCCCTAAAAGTAAACAGGAGTAGCCAAAATGTCACAGCATATTCTTCAACGGCGCAGCGACATAACTAATCATAAAAAAGCAAGACGCATCTTGTTTGGACGAAAGGCCTTTTTGCCTCTGATTCACGCTATGTGATTTTGGTCATGAACATTATCATCATTCGCCTGACCGTATCCCAATACCGTGATTTATTTGGGGTCAGCGCAGCATGTCTTTTTCTTCCATACTTCTCTATAACTCGTCATCAGCTCAACAGTCACCTCATTTCGAGCCAATTATCATCATGAACAAATTCAGGACAACTTTGATTCCTATTATTTTGCTAAATGAGACATAAATTACATTTTACTTCGTAGTTGAGCCAGCAATAACAAATATGAAACGTGTTCTTTTCTGTAGACATGTTTGAAAGTTATTCTCATAAAAATGAACACGTATATTTTTCTATTCACTCGAGAACTTGATAAGAATTCTTTTATTCACATACAAAAGTTTTGGGATTTGAATAAAAATATCACCGTTGACGTTGGAATGAATAAGTCAGTGTGTGTGGCAGATTATATAAGTTTTTTTTTATATGGAATATTTTTGAATTTTCTGCCTTGGTGCAAAAGTCATATTATACTATGTTAGATAAAGCAATGGAGTGTGAGTAGACTTGACGTCAACTAAGATTTTTAGCCCTTAGTATCACAGTCACACTACGACTGTAATTAGTCACCGATACTTAAACACGTGATTATACTCATGATAACGAACAAACTTTCCCAAAGAAACATTTTTTTTAAACCTACTCGTTCACTTTTCTCCCAATAACACAACAGCCGAAGTATGAAATTCGCGCGCGCACGCTTGTGACCTATCAGCTCTTAGCCGTGTGACGCAATTTACTAGAAACCTTCTCAGACATTAGAATACTAAGAGCAAACGACTGCAAACAACGTACCTTTTTATTCCAAAAATAATTAAAAAAAAAACAGATAATAGAACGTTTCGAAGACTTGCCACGTAGACCTTTTTTGCTCCAATTAATCGAGCCTATTTACTTAAGACTATGTTATGACGTCACTTCAAAAGATCAACGTAAATCCTACGCAGAAGTTGTTATACCTGCAGAACTAAGACGTAAGTGACGCTTCAACTTTAAGCTAACTTGTCTTACAACTTATCTTTTAGACACGGTAGGTACCTGGTTCACAAGTTTGATGCCTTGATTCATGTTTGTTCCGACGGTTCTCGGGTAGTTTTATTTAGTTGAAGACATTGGTACATGAATGGATGGAACCTGTAGTTTGTAAGGAATTAGGCCTCTTTGGAAGATTAAACAGAATTTAGTTTCTGACATTTAATATATGTAGATAGGTTTGGTTCTATCATAATCACGGTATTTTGTAGGGTTGATTTTACAAGCAATTTTTCAGCAATTTTTCAGCAGCTTTAGAGATATACATTCGTTGTATTACTTTTCTCATTTCGTTAAAATTGGCTTCGACAAACTTTCAAAAACAATAAGTAATTTATAGACTACGTTCAAAACAAATAAATTCTTCCAAAACTAAAGCAGTTAGTGATTTAGAAGGCACTAATGTTCGTGCAATCAAATAAATTATTTTTCTTCGCTAGTCCGAACTAAAAAATAAATAAAATACCTATCGAATGGTTTTAATCGAAGTCTCACTTCAATGGAAATAAAAACTTTTAAGCGTTCTTCGGTAATAGCTTCTGCATTTAATGGCTTAATAAATTGCATCGAAACCATTTAATAAAATCACTTCAAAGTTTTTCGATGTGTTTTACAGTTTCTCGATAAAGTTGGTATTAGTAAGTTGGCCTATTGTTTTCAGGTCTATAATTTTGCTCTAACCTTTGGGCACTACCAAAAATAGAAATGATTTATTACTATAGAAACGTGTTTGTGGCGGTTTTAAATCTTTTCTTAAAAAAGAATAGATGAAAAACCTAAAAAACCCGACTGAAAAAATTGAAAAGCAAAAACACAAGCACATTTTAAATTGAACAAAAGTTAAGCAGGCGGGCCCCATTGGAATATAAACTTATGAAAATGGAATGGGCCCGAAACCCTCCTTTTGGGCTCCGCCGCAGTCGGGTAAAAATTTTTTTTTACAGTTTTCTTGGTTATTGGGATTTGGACAGGCAAGTTGTGCACACGCTCCATCCTCATTTTATTTACTTTATTTAAAAATTCGTTTCTTTTTAAATAATTATTAACTTATTGATAATCTTGCAGAGAGAACACCTTTAAAGGGTGTAACAAGACCCTTAACGAAGCCGAAAGGCACTTGTTGTCCCCATCACTGCGATCATATTTTTGTTCTGGACCATACCTAGAAACCTTCTAATTACGGAGATATTGGGGGTCAAAGTTTCAACTTTTTCTCAATTTTTGTTTAAATACTAATTTTTAATGTTATAAATTTACTTTAAATAGCTCCACGCCCCCGTACTATTCAATGCATCCATCAGCACTATGTTTTGAGTGCATTACATTGAGTGCTACCGTAAAAGGTGATTTTTCACCTAAAAAAATTTGCTTCCCAGCAATAATTTTTGGGTACATACAGGTACTTAGTTTGATGTACAGAATGATTGGTTGACGGTTTCGTGGAGGGTCCATTTACACCCTGTATTTAGGTATGATATGTAGTACGGTATGTCTCAGAAAAGGATGGTAGAAAGTCATTTTTTTTAAAACTTCTATAGACGTAGGACGTTCAGTACAAAGTTTTTTCAGGACTTATTCTGCTGCGCGTTGCAAAAAGTTTCCTTCTGTTACTAATTGCCATTTTTTTCCAAGTAAAGTCTTAAACCGTGTTTTAAAGTAGCTAAATAGACGCTGTTATAATTAAACAAAGACCTTTTTACACCGTCTGAAGAATAATGACGTCACACCCTAGACTACTAATTACGTTGTACGAAGTTTTTAGAGTTGTTTCCTTCGTTATTTTAGTGATAGAGGAGAACGGGCAAAAAGTAAAGTCATACGAGAAATACTTTGCATGTTAATAACATTTTGTGTGTAACATATTCTGATATATAAAATTGTTATTATCCGCACGCAAAATACGCGGAAACCAGCCCGTTATACAATACAAAACAATACAATACAAAATTATGAGGAAACTTATAACAAGTAAGGAAAGATAATAAATAATAAGACAAGATTCGACAGAATATAGCGAAATGATGGGACTTTCTTGAACGGAAACAAGGATTTTTGGCGTTGCATGTATGTAAGTAGTATCTATTACTAAGTTGCTCATAAATAACATAGACAATACAAAAAGAGTGTGGGCATAATACCACGCAAAAATCTTGTGTCGCAATAGTATGCTAAAACAACTTTTGGCCAGTAGCCTAACTTTTAAATGGAGGATCAAGAACTTTACACCCTGTTCCTCATTTCTGGTTTCCTAAAGGAGTACTAAGGAGTTGTTTCTGGGAAAAAACCTTGAGATAATTATGTAGAGACTGTTTGCAACAGATAAATAGAAAGTTTGCATTATTTTATCTCTTTAAATTCCTCGGGGCGAGCCATGTTTCTTAGAGTAATTCTTAAGTTTTCTTTTTCAATCTCATTGCAATTATAATTAAGTACGTACAACTGCTACACTGCACTCTCAAAGGTGATCAAAGTGGACGCCGAGTCAGTTGCATGCTCTTAATTTAAAAATGTTTTAAAGTAGCCTTCTCCTCTTTATGGCAGTATTACAAACAAGCTATAATTAAAAGCTTGATTAATAACATAGCTCTTTAAACGATTCCTAGAAAATCTGTCTTTAAAAAAAAATATTCATCTGTTACATGCTGTTAGTCCGGTAAAAATGTAGCAAAACAGAACGAACATATTTCTTGTTTTTCATTTCGTGTTTACGTTAATGTATGTAGTGGAGATTTAATGAAGTTTTTTGAGGAGAGCAAAGTAGCCTCCGTTTTTATGCTCCTAAAATGTTTTTGCTAAAAATGTTGGTCAAAGAAAAGTGGGAAAATGAATAATGTTTACGTATACTACATGTTTACTACCGACACACTTAAAACATACTTTTTAACATCTGTAGGTTATCGACCAGTGTCGGTAGGTGTAGGTTATGAAGAAATCGATGGCACTCTACGATATGTTTCAGCATTTACTGGCTCCCAGAACTGTGAAAAAAAAACACTGGCTGAAACCGGTATGCTCATGGCGTAACGTGGTGGACGGTCCACTCCTACTCCTCTGAAAGGAGGCCTATGTCCCTGCAGTAGGAAAGTTCTAGGCTGATATGCTAACTGTACGCAAACTTCAATTACATTACATTATGGTACTACGTCTAAGAAATGCATATTGTTATTCATAATATCATGTAAGCACAAAGTTACAAGACCAGAGACGGTGACGTCGCGAATGCTGTTCTGTAAAACTATGTATGAACACACGGCAAAGTAGTTAGTATGCAAGCAAACAAGGGACGTCTTTGAATCATATCACGTCATTAGTGTATTCTCAGAACAAGAGAGTATATGTTATAGTAGTTTGCCCCACACTAGGAAATTCTCCTGTATCGTGGGTGCGTTATTTAAACTCACATACATAAACAGCCAGACCCGGAACAACTGTAGGCCATACAAATATTTGTTCCGTGCGGGAATCGAACCTGCGATACGAAGCGCAGCAGTCAATTGTTCAGCCACTGCGCAAACCGTGCCGTCAGACGTAGTTGCCGACGCTGTAGATGCGATTAGACGTCATTTGATTCCATTAAGACGAGTATGAAATGGTGATTAGTGCAAGCGTGATTCTCAAAGAGAAGAGAAGTAGTGATACTGTTCAATCGATTTAATTCAGATGAGGTTCTTCTTTTTGAGGCACGAGACAGAAACAAGTTCCATAATGGACTCTGTGTTCGAAAAACTTTTAATGCACAATTCACCCAACGGGCACTTGTGTGTAGACGAAAGTTCTGAACTGATTGCGCAACGCCGAAAATAAACCGGCAAAAAATATTTGAAGCAAGTTATAAATAAGTACCTGCTCGCCTGCATACCATTCGTTTGGCGAACTGTACCTACAAAAGTACCAGGGACGCAGGAATGTTCAAGACGTGTTCATACATAGTTGTGAGTAAAGTATGTGAAGCCGGACTTCGGTATGAACGCTTCCGGCAGGCGTGCCGTAGACGTCATTGTGTCCCGGCAGTATTTGCGGAATTCATCCAAAAGTCTATCGCGTTTGACTAGAAGAGACATTCTTATGTTAACGATATAAAAGGAGCGCTGAAATTATGGCGAGGGGAAGCTGGATTATATTTATAGATTCACAATATTTCCAGGGTAATGATTGAGGCCACAGCGCTCAGGTACTGTGTGTAGACATCGTAAGGTACTAAGTATAGTTCTATTCGTTCTGAATGTGTTTCTTATTTTCGCCAGTGATGGTTAGGAGTTGGGAAACGATAACAACACGACTGTTTTTCTCGAAGGGTTGGGCAGAAGTGTACCAATGTTTAGTACACTCATATTTCTGAATAATTTGCGCAAATTCGTTCTTTTTGTTTTCGTAAATCGTGGTGAAGAATTGGAAATGAATAGTTGTGAGTACATAAAATTAGGGATTATCATTTAAATATAGTTTAATGCAGAGAATTTCAACTGTTGTTATCCAGGTACGTTTAATTAAGTGGATGATCCTGTGAACGACTTAACCTATGATTAGGTACAGAAAGCGACTGTGAAAATGGGAAAATAAATACCTTTGACATTTGTTACTATAAAGGAGTCTTAAGTTACTTTATTTTGTCTCATATTGTAGCTATTTTTGGAACAAAGCTTAGGTAATTATGTTTCACATTATCCACTTCGTCATGTAATAGAAACTTCTTCGTTTTCATAATAAACAATCTGTTTTTTCTTTGAAATAGATTAGCTACATATGTATATGTACGTAGTTTCTAATGTGGAGAAGTAAATTTTATACGGCTAAAAGCCGAAGAAACCTAGTTCTAGCCGGCTATACCTAGGTTTTTTATAATGCAACCAATTTGGATGTAGCGCTCGCCGGCCGCTGTCGTGGCACCGCTCGCTACGCTCGCTCGGCTCGCGCGCGTTTTGTCACAGTTCTAACCTAACCTAACCTAATCCATTTGGTCCGTGTGTCCTGGCAATAAAAAGGATAGTCATAGCCTATGTTACTTCCTGATAATTTAGCTTTCTGTTCGTGAAAAAATGGTTGTCGGTCCCGTAGTTTTCGAATATATTCGTTACAAACATAGAAAATCTTTCCTCTTTATAATATCAGTGTAGATGTAGATTATTACTATTTTGTCTTCTTATTTACCTTATTGTAATTTAAAATACTGTGTCTACACTGTATCTTTAACCTTAGTAATATGTGGAAACGTCGTGGATTACTTACATATATATACATTAGCCTACCTCTAATACGTTCTAATATTTACTGTAACATATATTGTACAATTGTTTGTTTTCCCTGAATAAATAAATAAATCAGGTACACCTCTGCCTAATTCTTCGGGAATTACAGGCGTGATGTTATATTAAATTATCAGTCAGTGTAGCTAGAGCTTATGACTGTTGTAGGTAAACTTTAATAAATAAACATACATAGGTACAAATTGCTAGAGGAACTGTCCAGACCGGTCCCGAACGGTCTACCTGTCAGCTTACTATCAGGCGCACTACTATTCCTTACTATGCAATCCTATTACCCGTCAGACATTCTTAAGCTTATGAGATGCTGCGCTGATTTAGTCTTTATTGCTGTGGTACTAGGGTAAAATTTTCAGTGGCGACAGTTGTAGCAATTTTGAATAATTCACTTATGTTCCGCCAAAATTTAAATTCTATGATTTATTACACAATAATTACTACTAATTACTATTAGAGGAGCTCGTGGCTTAATAATAAGCCATACGTGTCAATCTTCAAGGTTAAGCCGCGCTTGCCAAGGTCAGTCTGTGGATGGGTGACCACCCATTATAACAGAGTTTCATCCGTGCCTCGGAAAGCAAGTTAAGCAATTGGTCCCGGCTGTCATTTGTAGATCTTTGACAGTCGTTACAGGTAGTCAGTGGCCCGAAAGTCTGACAACCAGTCTTACCAAGAGTATCGTATAACCCAGTACTAACTGGGTAGTGGAGGTCAAAAGATTCTATTACCACTGTAAGATCTACGTTTTCATGTCAAGGAACATCTCAGTTTTACCAGAAACACGTCTGACGACGACATTATTGAATGTAAAATGAAATCACTCAATTCGTTAGATATTCATGACCATGATTTCCTTTGCAAATATGTGTCATTTCATTAAAACTTGAGTGAGGGGTGGTACCCATGATTGCGAGAGATAATATTTACGAGTATTGGTCTCTATGTTGATAATCTACACTATTCAGACCCGTCATTGTAATATTTATTCTCATAGTATTTAAGTGATAAGTAGGCAAGGTTGTAAAAAGATCTTTCGGTGTGACCAAAACTGGTACTATCGCCGCCATCTTGTTATAATCCAAACATTTCACAATCGTTATCAACCCTGCCCTCGAGCCAGAAAGATCCTTAAATCACACAAAGACATTTTAGGATTTACTAAGCTTGTGTTAACTATACATAATGCAAGGAAGCTAAAAGAAACATAGAGTTTAAAAACCTCTTTGAATTTTTACATGTTTCGTGAAAAAGAAAAGAAAGTAATGGTTTTACTTGTCCCTTATGTCAAGTCACTTTTTAATAAAGAAAATGTAACAAATATCATGACTGAAATTTAGTAACTTACAGTCTATTTTAATCTTTGGTAACAGCATTGCAGAAAATTTGAGTATACTGAACTACCAGAGTCATCATGCCTTTTATTCAAAGACCCGAGCTGTGTGCGGT
The DNA here is from genome assembly GCA_905220335.1 of Noctua pronuba. Taxonomy (NCBI): domain Eukaryota; kingdom Metazoa; phylum Arthropoda; class Insecta; order Lepidoptera; family Noctuidae; genus Noctua; species Noctua pronuba. The sequence goes on from LR999902.1 coordinate 13,339,866, forward strand.
GAGAGCCATGCGTGTTGGGCTCAGAAACACGAGCTCGAAATGGGGTGGCTATTCGTACCCAGCTGATCACGAGTCTTTAAGTGATCAGAATGTTCCGACACCTCGTAAGTTTAAAAATAATTGTTTATTTGTTCTTCAGCATCGTTCACCTTTTTTAAATTTTTTTGTGTGGAAAATCCTTATGGATGTCTTCCGGCGGGCAGACGACATCTGAGTCTGTCAGGCTCTAACTAACTAAAAACCCTGACCCGGTGCAAGTGTGGGAATGAAATACCGCTTTTTCAACGGGGATCATGGGAACTAGTGCACCTTCCACGATCCCCGGCTAGTGGCGCCCGCGTCTGCGGGCGTCCTCAAGTCTTCCACCTGAGTCCATGTCGTGCATGTCGTCATGTGTATGACGAATTGGTTGTATCCTGAGAAAAACCGGCATTAATGTTAATTACAATGGACAGAGAGTACAGCCCGTAACAAATACCAAATTTCTGGGAGTTGATATAGATCACAATTTGTCATGGAAAACACATATAAATAATCTCTGTAAAAGAATTAATAAATCCTCATTCGCTCTGTACAAAATTTCCAAAATTGTCAACAAAGAAGCCGTCTTAACGGCATATCACGGACTTGTTGCGCCTATTTTAAGATATGGTGTAATATTCTGGGGCAACTCGGTAGACAAGGAATTTGTATTCAAGGCCCAAAAGAAATGCATCAGAGCAATGTGCCATCTAGATAGTACTACAAGCTGTCAATCTTCCTTTAAAGATTTAAAAATCCTTACATTACCTTCCTTGTACATATACGAATTAAATATATTTATGAAATCGAATCCAAGCTATTATAAGACTGCCTTTAAAAGCTACTATAGACAGTTACGAGATAAAAAAAGATTAGATGTAGAAATACCGTATGGGGAAACGGCACTACTCAATAAAAGTATTATTTGTATGGCATCACTGATTTATAACAAATTACCCGATGAGATTAAAAAGTTACCTACTCCTCTATTTAAGAATAAATTATATACCTTTCTAATTAAAAAATGTTATTATGATGTAAAAGACTATTTAAAAGATAAAGATATTATATTTTAATAATAGAATTTAACTGTGCAATATTTAAATATGATGGATAATCTAATTACTATGACATTATTAATTTGCATGACATTATTATTTCTTATAAATTACTGACTCAAATATTAATTGTATGTGTTTTTAATTGTGTGTATATTGACCACCTATAGCCTGAATGACATTGTAACTTAATAAACTCTGAATATGAATAAATTATAATCTCATAATGTTCCTAACATATTTGCACACCTGGCATGGTTATAATACAGTGTACCTTATGACCCTTTTGTAACATCCTCTCAACCTGTGTTATGCAAATAAATGATTTGTATTTGTATTTGTATTTGTAAAACTGATTTTAATAATGTTGTGGTTAAGGATGTGCGTTCATTAAGCCGCCCCGTAACAACAACACAAATGTCCGAATACATTACTTTCATGTATGAACGTAAGTGCGGACCGGGATTTTTTTTAAATTGGAATATGATTCGCTCAGATTAATACCTGACCACCCCCATTATATCACACATAATGTAAAGTCTTTTTGGTCTATCCTTTTAGGATCAAAGTCCGGCTGCAGGGTGGTCAAAGCCAGCTGTGTTTTGGCCCGAGCGTGTATAGGTGATAATGACAATGAAGTTCAGATGATTTTAGAACTCTCTTCATTTGCAGATGCACGAATCGATCCAGCAGCGCTAGAAAGGAAGCGAAAACTAAAGGAGCTACATGAAACTTCAAAAGTTCTACACAAACTGCCGGACAAAAAGGCAAAACCATTGTAAGACTTAAAAGCACCTACCTAGGTACAGTCAAACGTGGTGTTCCGGGACATGGGGGTAAAACGGGACGAAATATGAACAGTATTACAACATTGAATATAAATAATTTGCAATTAAAAGGAATTGGAATTATTGTTTTAATTTATAAAAAATGGACTCCTTTTAGGCTACCAATAACATTAAATAAATTTGAAAATACTTTTCAAAGTCTCGTTTTAATTCACCCCCGTGTTTCTATTCACCCCGTTTGACGGTACTCATTATTTTCTGTACAACTCTACTGTATAAATATAAAACATGAACGAAATAAAATAATAATAAAATATTCCATTTTATTTCTTTACCTACTGTCCTGAGTAGAAAAGCAAATCTAGGCGGAGCACCCACTGCCGTCATCTGGCCTTTTCCCAACTATGTTGATGTCGGCTTGCAGTTGAACTCCACCAAAGAGAAGACGTGCGGAGATGTATGAAGCGGAGCGGATGCTTAGAAGATCTACGTTTCGCCGATGACATTGTCCTCTTTGCATCCTCAGCCACAGAACTTCAGCTTATGCTTCAAGATCTAAGCGATACAAGCCTTGAGGTTGGACTGAAGATGAATATGTCGAAGACCAAAGTCATGTGCAATGAAAGACCCACCATAATAAAAGTAGACGGGGAGACAATACAACATGTCCAGGAATACCTTTACTTGGGCCAAGTAGTCTCTTTCCAGGCGAGGCAAGATAAAGAAGTCGCAAGACGGACAGAAAACGCCTGGAAGAGCTACTGGTCCATGAAGGAACTATTTAAGGGAGAGTTGCCTATGGCACTGAAACGCAAACTTATGGACATGTGTATTCTCCCCGTTTTAACCTATGGTGCACAGACTTGGTCTTTGACTAACATCCAGAAGTCCAAACTCAAGATTTGCCAACGAGCAATGTAGCGCAGTATACTAGGTGTTAAATTAACGGATCGTGTTCGAAACACAATACTGCGCTCCAAAACAAATATAGCTGACGTGGCTCAAAAGGCTGCCCAACTCAAATGGGACTGGGCAGGACATGTCTGCCGCATGCCGGACAAACTGTGGGCCAAAATAGCGGGAAACTGGTGCCCTGACATAGTGAGGCGTGGTCGCGGCAGGCCACGAAGGAGATGGCGGGACGAACTGGACAAGTTCCGTCCGAACTGGAAGGAGGACGCGCGGGTTCGCGAGAAGTGGAAGGAGTGGAGGGAGGCCTTTGCCCAGGAGTGGGACAGAGCAGGCTAAGAAAAAAAAATTGTTTTGTGTGGTCATCCGGGTTGACTTTGCAGTCAAGATGAAGTTAGTCACAGTACCGCGTGCATCTTAATAAACCAGGTGTAACTCAAGGTTGAATGTTAGCCATTCTATGACTAATTTTAACATTTTGAGTGTAGTTCTTAGTGGCTCGTGATACTGTATATTTGAAGTAATTTAGTGCAGTATTCTCACAAGTAGCGTTAGTAACAGAGTCCCGGTTTGTTTTGTTAATCTCATTAGCTACAGCTATTTAGTCAGTTTTGACTCGCCATAGTTTAGGGTTTTTGGTCTTTTCCGGTTTAATAGAAACACTACATAGGGCAAGCTCATGATCAGTACCAGATAAACTCACCGCGCGACCAAAAGGTATTCCAGGTGATTTTATGAATATTTGGTCGATACAGGATCCTTGTCTTGTGAAGTGTAATGGCGGGGGATAGCCCTTGTGAAGCCATGAGACACGCGCCAAACTATCGAAGTTTTTTTGATAGCTGTCTATGAAAGCATTAAGGATACTCCTGCAAGTTTCAAGTGCTTCTACAGAACGACATTCTATGTTAAACTGATCATCTAGGTCGTCGGAAACACTAAAAGTAAATCCATGATAAAATATTATACTATAAAAATTGAAACCTAGACTCGATAAGGAGAGTTTATTATAGTTTCGCGATGTCCGGCCGTCTGTCCGCAGCATAGCTCAAAGGCGCTTAGTACTAGAAAGCTGTAATTTGGCATGAATATACAGATTAGTTATTCGCCGTCTTTATATATATTATAGCCGTCAAAGTGGTAAAATTCAATCTCGAAAAGAATTTTTTTAGGGTATCTCCAGTACATGTAAAGTGAGGATTTTTTTTCTCGCTCACCCCATAATGTGGGATGTCGTTGGACTGGTCTTTAAAAAATATTGCGAGTTTTTTCGAATAATTTTTCGACTAAGGGATTCGTTTGTGAAATGTTAAGCTTTAAAGTGATAATTTTTGTTAGTTTTGTCGAAAAAGTAACCTTATTTTCAATCGAAAAATGTTACGTCAAATAAGTTGCTTTTTAAAAAAGTTGCCGTGCTTTTTATTCGTTGGAACCTCTACTTTCTGATGGTGTACAAAAAAAAAAAAAAAAAAATTTAAATATGATTTTCTCAGAAAAAGCAAAAAATAAATAAAATAATTTAATCCACACGTCCTCAGCTGGGACGCACGCTAGGATTTACACACATTTACAGAAAATAATAATATTTTTATTTTAGAGCTGGTTGATTAAGAATAAAATATAGGTAGTATTTACCTTGCTATGTAAAATTCCAAAAGTTTCTTTCAAATAAGTAAATTTACTTATTTACGTCACGATTCTCTTCAAGTAACTCAGCTTACATGTGTTTTTTTATAAACGATGTTGTTCACTGCTCTGCGACTCGGGTACTGCCTAAAAGAAAATTTTCCATAGTAATTTTAATTTTTTGCACAACATCAGAAAGTAGAGACTTAAATGAACAAAAAGCGCACCAACTTTTTTAAAAGTACTTTTTTTGACGTGAGATTTTTCGATTGAAAATAAGGGTAGTTTTTCGATATAATATCAAAATAAGGGGAAAAAGTAAATAATTTTAATCAAAAAAATAGAGCGTGTTTGGGACATATAAAGATAAGTTTTCACCAAATTTCGTGAATACTTTTTTTTTGCGAGATTGAAATAAAAATCAAAGAATCGGTTATTTTATTTTTCGCAGATATTTTTAGGTTATGTGAAAAAAGTGGATTTTTTTTCCTTAAAAGTTCACTCATCATTTTTATGTTAGTCCGTTTGTTACAGAGGATTTTTTCAAAAAGAAACGTGTACAGTATGTTTCTTTGAAGAGGTGCACTGGCAAAGAAAAGGTATTAACTGATTTTTATATTATATATATATTTTATTTACTATGATTACAACAATGTGTGTATAATTATTTATAGTTAAAATATTTTTTACTTATTTAACAGTTAATTTTATAGATATTGATGAAGACTAATTTAATAATTATAAACAATAATAAAATAATAAATGGACATAATTATTTTATGTATTATTTTTACTGTTAAATGGTATTGCAGCGTTCTACATTATTTCATAATGTCACCTTTAGCTAATTTTGAAACAAAATAGGTAACAACAATAATATTTGCAACAATTGTACCAATAATGATGGTCCCAAGACTCAGCAATTTGACAATGTAGGTTAAATACAAAAAAATCATTCGTTATGTATTGTTCAAAGTAGTAGTAGCAGTAGTAACTGGACTCTTCTTCATTCCCTTTATATAAAATTCGCGCCATAATGTTCGATTACTTTTTAGTAAAATAAGGAATAAATCTAGAACTATTACTTGAAAATCTGTTAGCAATGTTTGTACTATTTCTGGAACAACTAATAAAATGTTGAATACAGCAGCTGACAGAAATAAAACATCGCAGAATAGAAATATCACCGTAGCTATGTAAAAGCGACGCCAGTTACTAGTAGCAGTACCCGCGCTCTCCTTAGAACAACCGAACAGAGAACATGCTATTATAATGTAAATGATCACGTTTACGAATATCGGTAATAACACAAGCAGAACTCTAATAAAATAACAAATTTCAGCCGATACAAATACAGGTAATAAATATATAGAAAAGGAAGTGGTTAACATAGGCACACCCCAAGCAAATATAGTACTTTTTAGATATCTCCTTTGAGTTTTCCCATTAAAAACTTTAACAATGTCAACGTAGAATATACAACATATCACCAACAGCCAATAGCCCTGCACCGTACCGACGTAAAAAATAAAGACTTGATATGCAATAATGACAGGGTCCCCGAAGTCAGACAATGCGGGTAAAATGAACACTTGAAAGATCACAGAATACGTAAAAATTCTTAAAAAATTTGCTAATATTGCGTTTAAGTACACATAGTTTCTGAAGTGGCGAAACTTTCGTATGAGGCACCACGACGTTACTCCGTATATGAGCACTGCCAGAGACACCGCAGCTACACACCGGTCGAAGATTGAGGCACTGTGGAAGTCATCGGCGTCGGCGTCGGACATGATGAATGAGGAGATAATAATATGGCTCTGCTCAGTATGCGAACGTGGTACGTACTGAGCCGCAAAGCTGGTAAAAAAATAGATATAGGAAAACTAAAATATCTAGTTGCAGTTCTAGTGTACGCATCTATATTTATGTCACACGTTATTTATAAGTCTAACGAAATGAGGCGAGTGTACTGCTGAGCGTTGAGTTCTTGAAATGAGCTCGGTTTTTTAGTTTTTCATTGCAATTTCTCGGGAGCAGGCGGTAGATTGAAAGGCGTCACTCCACAGTAGTCCGCAGCTCAGCTACGCACGTTTACTTATCTTCGCTTCGTAATACGAAAATGCAGGCGGTAAAGTTCAGAGCGGTCCACGGCAACGCTTTATGCAAAACAAAGGCTAGCGAACAAAAAGGAACCATGGCAAACATCGCCGTGATAATCCATGATAATCCTGCCTAGCAGTGAACGGTTGTAGATCGTTGACTTTATGCCGTGTCGCTGTTTCAATATATTACATTACAAAAATTGGCAAACGCGACACTCACCAAGGCCATACTATTTTGCTAGATGTAAACACGTGTTTTAATCTTAAGGGCCCAGTCCAGTAACATTGACAGCCCGTCGAAATAATCGCGCAGGTTTACAATGTTTTTTTGACTAAAGTTATAAAGGAATTGCAATTATTTTTAGTGCACCATAATATTGGTTATATGCTTAATAACTACGTATTTTTTTAAGGTTCATAAAACTCGCTCTTGTGGCGTAAATCTGGCGTTGAAAAAAAGTCTCTCGGTTCCTAGAAACAATAATAATAAATATAAGCGTCGTATTGATAACCTCCTTTTTTAAGTCGGTTAATACGTAGGTAGAGCAGCTTTAGCATCATATCAAATAATTGAAGTACAACTAGGTGTCGAAGCGGGAGGTCCCCGCACTCACGATGTGTTTTCGTTTTTCCTGTGAATTTCTGAGTTTTGCACGACAAGACTATCGCCTTAAGAAACTGGACTATAAAATCGTAGAATCGTTTTTGTAATTAGAATAAATTTCTAGGTCATTGGTTCAAGATTTCGCACGAGTTATAAAACATACAAAATAATCATTGATTCAGTTTTAGCTAGTTACGTCTCATGTTGTGGGGCGTTCCTATATTAGGAATTCGGGCGTTATGGATGGCAGAGAAAGTCCAAATAAGCTATCTGCTCATTACGATTGCCCCTATCGACGTGTTTATTATTAACTTTTAACTCATTATCAACCTGTAACGTTCCCACTGCTGCAACACAGGCCTGCTCTCTGTGGGAGGGTGTGAACCCTAATACATCATGCGGACCCAGTGCAGGTTGATAGATTTCACATGTCTTCGAATTGTTGTTTCTAGAACAAGCCGGTTTCCTCGCGAGGTTTTCCTTCACCGTTTTCAGTTATTAAACTGTTGTTTTTGAATTATTAAATGATAATTGTAACCCCCGAAAATTCCTTACTGAAACAGAATTATACATTTAGCAATAAGAAAATTAAAAAATATGCAAACTGATTAGAATAATGAAAAAATGTTATCAATTTAGGGAACAACATAAACACTTTTCCAAATATATTCCACTGAGGAAAGAGCGTTTGATTTAGTTAATTAGTTACATAATTATAAAATAAAATTAGAACATAGTAAAAAAATTATGAAATTGATACTCAGCATTTGCAGTCTGAAATACAGGTACTTCAGGACTCACTTAGTTCCCTTTTCAGTAGGTCTGTGAGTTTTCAGAACCAAATTAGGAAACATATTCTTGCGGTGAATGAATTGGCAAGGTGTCAAGAAAGTACCGGGAAACGATAAATAATATACAAATTGTTAGTTATTCATCCAAAGTTATTTTATCGCCTTCAAAGTATGCTCCTTCAGAAACGACCAACTAATAATCCAATCATCAAAACATTTTTAAACGCTTTTTCCGGAATTGTGTTCAGTTCTCGCCGCGAATTCTCCTTTATGTCTTCTACCGAATAAAAACGGGTGCCACGAAGTGGTAATTTGAGTTTAGGAAAAAGAAAGAAGTCAGCTGGAGCCACATCTGGTGAATAAGGTGGTTGCTCGATGAGTTGAGTTTTTGGTAAAAAATTCGTTCACTTTGAGGGCCTTGCATTATTGTGGTGTAAAATCCAAGAATTTTCTTGCCACAAATCTGGCCAAATCCAAATTGGAACCATAACCAATCATTCATTCCCGATACTTTTTGACTGAATGTATATGTAAAATCTCAATATGAATGATAGTACCTAACCAAGATATTGTTAAAAATATTTTGATTAAAAAGAGTGTCCATGGAGTTTCTTGCCCATTCTTCTCCATAGTGATCTACGCTTTGGAATGGCTAACTACAGTACTTTCACAAGTTATTATGCCTCATGTCTGAGACTGTAGTGTGTGTACGATTTTTCTGACAATCAAAAGTGCCTGTTATGGTCTAATTGAAATAAATGCTTTGAGTTTGAGAGCAGTAGTGATGAAAATAAATAACACTAAGCTGAGTGCCCAACCAGGCACTTTACTTAGTGTTATTTCGAACTCATGAACTACAACGCTTAAAGTCCACCTCTGCTGCTTTAAATTTACCTACTCTTAGCTGAATGAAAACCTAATTTTACAGATCATTTTAATAAAATAAAAAATGCCTGAATTTCAAACAGGGTCAAAGGAAATTCCCTTACAAAAGACGAAGTGGCTTCACTTCCTGTGACTGGCCACTTAAAATGTTCAAGTCTTATAAGAAAGGAGACGAATAGAATTTTAAATTGTTCTCAACTAGCTTCGTGATATTCAGATTTTTTAATTAAAACTTTCGCTATGCGCTTAGAACTTAAGAAATTATAATAGTCATAGCATAAGCATTTTCTTCTAGGTTAAACTGGTTGGAAGTTCAAAACAAAGTATGAAACGAACGAAAGTAGGTAGTTGCTCCGTTCCGAGCTTAAAATAAGGCTTTTAGGGTTCCGAACCATAAACACCGCACTTTTGCATTGTTAGGTATTGTTTTTGTTCGTCCGACTGTTACAGAGGATTTTCTCTAAAACGTGTAGAGAATGTTTGTTTGAAGAAGTGTATTGACAAAGAAAAGGTAGTTACAGATTTTTATATTGTATAGTTGGTTTAAATCAACTATTATTAAAACGATATTATATTATTATTTATAGTAATAAAATTTTTCACATATTTAACAGTTAATTGTGATACGGATGCCGATAGAATGGTATATACGTATATATATAAATGGTCATCATTATTCTATGTATAATTTTTACTGTTAAATGGTATTGCACCGTTCTACATTATTTCATAATGTCACGTTCGGCTAATTTTGAAACTAAATACATACGTAACAACAATAATATAATATATCATATTTGCAACAATTGTATAAATTATGCTCCTGAGACTTTTGTCCAGTTACATACAGGGTGTAAACAGACCCTTCACGAAGGCGTTAACCAAGCATTCTGTACATCAAACTAAGTAACTTTACGCAAAAATTTTTGCTGGGAAACGACTTTTTTTTAGGGTAAAAAATCACGTTTTACGGTAGGACCCCATGTAACGTACTCAAAACATAGTGCTGATGGATGGATTGAATAGTACGGTGGCCGTGGAGGTGTTTAAAGTAAAAATCTTGCATTAAAATCATGTATTTAAAAAAAAACTTGCGAAAAAGTTGGAACTTTGACCCCCAATATCTCCGTAACTAGAAGGTTCCCAGGTATGGTCTAGAACAAAAAATAATCGCAATGACGGGGACAACAAGTGCCTTTCGGCTTCGTTAAGGGTCTTTTTACACCCTTTATAGTGTAGGTTAAATACAAAAAAAAACGCTCGTTATGTATTGTTCACAGTGGTAGTAGCAGTAGTAACTGGACTCTTTTAAATGGCTTCCAAAAAGGAGGAGATTCTGAATTCGTGGGAATCTTTTTTTATGTATGTTCACCGATTACTCGAACCCGATTTGGACAATTCTTTTTTTGTTGAAAGAGTATACTCCTAAGTTTGTCCCATAGAAATTAATATTATCATGATCTGATCATGGACTTCGGAGATATGGAACGGAACTCACAGACAGCAAATCTGTTGTTCTAGTGTACGCATCTATATTTATGTCATAGGTTATTTATAAGTCTAACGAAATGAGGCGAGTGTACTGCTGAGCGATGAGTTCTTGAAATGAGCTCGGTTTTTTAGTTTTTCATTGCAATTTCTCGGGAGCAGTCGGAAGATTGAAAGGCGTCACTCCACAGTAGTCCGAAACTCAGCTACTTATACTTTTAGCGTACTTATCTTTGTTTCGTAATGTGAAATTGCAGGCGGTAAAATTCAGAGCTGTCCACGGCAACGCTTTATGCAAAAGAAAGGCTAGCGAACAAAAAGGAACTATGGCAAACATCGCCGTGATAATCTATGATAATCCTGCCTAGCAGTGAACATTTGTAGATCGTTGACTTTATGTCGTGTCGCTGTTTCAATATATTACATTACAAAAATTGGCAATCGCGACACTAACGAAGGCCATACTGTTTTGCTAGATGCAAAAACGTGTTTTAAGCTTAGGAAACAGGAATACGTCACATAGGTTTACCTTAAAAAAGATGTGTAGAAATTGATTTATTTCGTAAAGGCACACTGGCAAAAAGAAGAAGTAACAGATTTTAATATTAAACTTAGATAAATATAATTAAAACAATAAGCGAATTATTAATAACATTTATTTTCCTATTTTACCGTGAATTAAGACGCGGTTGTAGATAATATGAATGGATATAAATTCCGTTACGAAGTATTTTTCCTGTATTCGTTATTTGCTAAACTATTTAAAATTAAACACGTTTTAGCGAAACTTGAAATTCGAAATTCAATCATTACAAGATTTACAACAATTTATACAAATTATGGTACATTCACTAAGGTCCATTCATATTGTTGAGTACATTATTTTTTATTCTCTTCATGTAAAATTCTTGCCATAATTCTCGATTACTTCTTAGTAAAGGAATGAATAAATCTAGTAGTATTACTTGTAAGTTTGATAGCAATGATTGTACTATTGCTGGAACAACTAATAAAAGGTCCAATACAGCACCGGACAGAAAGAAAACATCGCAGAATAGAAATATCACCGTAGCCATGTAGAAGCGACGCCAGTTACTAGTAGCAGTACCCTCGCTCTTCTTAGAACAACCGAACAGAGAACATGCTATTATAATGTAAATGATCACGTTTACGAATAACGGTAATAACGCAAGCAAAACTCCTATAACAAAACATATCGCATTTAATTCATCAGACGTAACAAATTCACTTGTGTAGCTTGACTCGTCTGGCAATAAATATAAAGTAAATAGGGTTGGTAACATAGGCACACCCCAAGCAAACAGGGTACTTTTTAGAGATCTCCTTCGAATCTCCCCATTAAAAACTTGAACAATGTCAACGTAGAATGTGTAACATATCACTAACAACCAATAACTCTGCACAGATGTGAGATAATAAAGAAGGAAATGATATGCAAATGACACACTGTCCGTGAACGATGACGGTTGAATAATCACTTCAAACATCACAGAATACAAGAATATTCTTAGAAAATTTGCTAATATTGCGTTCAAGTACATAAAGTTTCTGAAGTGGCGAAACTTTTGTATGAGGCACCACGACGTTACTCCGTATATGAGCACTGCCAGAGACACCGCAGCTACACACCAGCTGAAGATTAAGGAGTCGGACATGACGAATGCGAAGATATGACAAGTGCTCAGAATGCAAACGTGATGCGTACTGAGTCCCTAGCCAGTTATAGAAATAGTTATAGGGAAAAGAATGAGTAGTTGCGGTTATAGTTTACGTATAAATGTAGATATCATAGGTTATAAATACATCATTAATGTAATGAGGCGATTGTTCGGTACTGCTGAGCGCTAGTTCCTAGATTTAAGCATGGTTTTTTAGTTTTTTCGAGCTCGTGAGGAGCTCGTGGCTTAATAATAACAGCCGCTCGGGTCGATCTTTAGGTAGCCGTGCTTGCCTAGGTTGGCCTGTGGATGGGTGACCACCGTTTCCTCCGTGCCTCGGAAAGCACGTTAAGCCGTTGGTCCCGGGTGTCATTTGTAGATCTTTGACAGTCGTTAGGTAGTCAGTAGCCCAAAAAGTCTGACAACCAATCTTACCAAGGGCTATCGTATTACCCAGTGCTAACTGGGTTGTGGAGGTCAGATAGGCAGTCGCTCCATGTAAAATACTGGTATTCAGCTGCAACCGGTTAGACTGATTGCAGATTGCAATTTCTCGGAAGCGGACGGGAGATTGAAAAGTGTAATTTCACAGCAGTCCACAGCTAAACTGGTCACGTGAATGTTCAGAGAAGTTCGAAATGCGAACACAAATTAATCATTGATTCAGAAATAATATTGTGTGAAAACTTACAATGGGAAATGTGACCTAATTATGACCGCGAAACGAAAATTGTTGGTTGCAAAATGATTCTATTCTCTTATGATAATATCTACGTGTGGAGAGGCTTAGAGCGTCTCTTCATAATGTATACTTAAAATAAGGTTTTGCTTGTAAGATCGACAATGTGATTGTATTGAAAATGGAAATTAAGGGTAAAACAAGCTATTGTGTGGCAACGTCTAGGGATACTCTCCATTGATCGATTCGACGTCGATTTGTTGTTTGGTTGGAGTTTTCGTCCCTGAACTGATTTAGAATTGGTTACAGTTTTCTATACCGTAATTTACGGTATCTATAATATTTTGTATGTTTGAGTGACGAGCGTCCTTCTCACCCTGTCTTCACGCATGCCACAGCCTTGTAACAAAACAATACAGCCAATTATAAAGTTGCTAGCTGTTGCCCGCGATTTCGTCCGCGATAACTACTTCCCTGCCAAATTTCAAGTTTGTAGCACAAAAAATTAAGGACTTTCATACAAACTTGCGAGAGCCCTTAGACCTCGTTAATCTGGCCCTGTCGGAAAATCCGTTCTTAGCGGACGTCTCCTAACTTTAAACTACATCCATGCAACATTTCATCTTTATACGTCAAGCTGTTTTCGATATTTTGTGATGAGTGAGTGAGTGACCTTTCGCTTTTATATATTTAGATAGATAGATTAGATGAGGAGCAATCAATAGAAATAGCAGCCTACCTACAAGTGCTTACCGCGAACATATGTACAAAGACACCAACGCTGAACAAAAACGTATATCACAAACTCGAACGCTGAAGAATTCTCAAACTTTAATCTAAACTTTTATACATAGTTCACAAACTTACATGATTTTACACATGGTAAATAGACGTAAACTTTTAGAGTGCCTGCAAGGAACCTGCGTTTAAACTAGTGCCACCAGGGGTTAAAACGGTAACAAGAATTCTTGACTGAAGTATATTACGTGGAGAAGGTTTCCTGGGAATCACGGCATGCAGGTATTGCGACGTAAGTGCATTGTAAGTTTTAACTCCGGGGCGAAGTAATGTGGGCTTTAAGAAGTTGTATTAGTTCTACGGTAGGATTCTTGTGTTGGTAGTGGATGATAAGCGAAAGTTCTATGTTATTGTGTTGATGAAGTCCCTTGGTCTTTGGGGATCCCACCATCATCTTTTTACCACCGCACCAGCTGACGTACTGCGGCGTACCATCCGCACTTGGTTGATATCCCGACGAGTCGTACTCAGCGGTTCTCCTCCACGTTTATTATGCGCACAGCCAAGATGTGGAACTCTCTGCCGGCATCTGTGTTCCCTCCCACATTTAACCCGTCTGCCTTCAAAGCAAGAGTGAACAGGCATCTTCTGTGCACGCTCGTTCCATCATAGACCTCATCTACCGCTTTCCATCAGGCGTGATCGAGGTCAAGAGCAGGCCCATTTTGTAATAAAAAAAAAGAACAAATGATTCTTCTACGTAAGTCGCTACTAATCCAGAGGTTTTTCAGGGTGTGTGCTTTGTAAGAATATTAGTAGATCGATATAGGAATCTGAAAACAATATAACCTACTTATACCATAACATCACGCTTGAAATTCCCAATGGAATGGGTAATTGGGTATAGGTAGAGACTAAAAGAAGACCTACAAATTAACTTCATATCTTAAATATTCGATTGAATGTCACTTTTATATTGATATCTACATACATACATATCTTTTCCACCCCATACACACTATTTTATCGCTGATGTGCAAGTCCGAAAAGGTCATTCATTTTCGACATGACAAGAAAGAACTTGCGGCAAGAGAATATATTGTGTGCATTTATCACGCATATTATGGTTTTAATATCAACGAGTTGGACTTTTGTCAAAAGGATTTAGCCCAAATAGCCTAAGACAGAGATACATGGAAAAAGGGAAGAGAGCCTTTGACCTGCAGTGGGACACATCAGGCTCATAAAAAAAAAAGTATATATTTTTTATTATATATCAACATCCGATTCAATTACCCCGAGATGGATTGGACGAAGATTAATGAATGAACGTAATTAATAATAAGTGTCTGATGTCAAAACGTCAATCATCAAAGACAGTCATTATAAAAATCCAATTAAGGATGGGTACCCAAATTAACAGGTGTCCAATCCAAATCGATCATTATATGTCTGTATAATTATTACCGTGAATATTATAAGTACTTGTGTTGTAAAGTCTGCATTGTGATGACCTGTTGTCAATATTGGCGTGATATTGGCCATACTTAGACTAATAGTTCCTGATTGTTCAATCAAATACAACTGTTAACCTATTAGTTAATAAAATAGACGAGGCAGGCCAAAGAAACGCTGGCGTAACGATATGGACTCGTTCCTGAGTGATTGGCCAGAAAAGGCAAAACACCGAGAGAGTTGGAAATGAATGGGGGAGGCCTTTGCCTCGCAGTGGGACAGAATGGGCTAAACAAAAGAAAACAAAACCTAATTATGGGCCATAAAGTTATTATCGTACTGCAACGTTTAATTGTCTATTCTGTATGTACCTACTCTTATTTGCGAACAATAGTGATCTAAAGGACCCGACTCCTTTTTGGTTGGTTGTCATCATCTGCCTAGCTAGAAACTAGATTGGGGTCGGCTTCCACTCTAACCGGATGCAGCTGAATACCAGAATTTTACATGGAGCGACTGCCTATCTGACCTCCACAACCCAGTTAGTACTGGGTTATACGATACCCCAAGGTAAGACTGGTTGTCAGACTTTTTGGACCACTGACTACCTACCGACTGTCAAAGATCTACAAATGACACCCGGGACCAACGCCTTAACGTGCTTTACGAGGCACGGAGGAAACTCGGTACGTAATGGGTGGTCACCCATCCACAGACCAACCTAGGCAAGCACGGATCGACCCGCGCGGCTGTTATTATTTAGCCACGAGCTCCTCCTCCTCCTTTTTGGTTGGTAGTACATTACGAAATCTCAGACCCAGAAGCAACAAGACCACTCCTATGCGTCTAAGTCCTCGCAAGAATCATTAACAGTCCTCCTCAATCAAAATCCGCGATAGATACGAGGATTATCAGGTATGGCAACAGAATCGGCGCAGTAACAGGTATATAGGATCAAGTGTAGTATATACTTATAGGCACGCACTATAAAAGTACCGGAATTGCTCCATAAAAATGCTTGTGCATCTGAAATTCCTATGAACAATGTGTCGCAGGATTTATGTGGCTATAAAGGGAAGAGATCATGTATATTTTTGTCAATGTAATGTAAAACTTTGTCGTATGACTATTTCTTTTTTTGTTGCGAAGCTTCGTGATGTTGAATATTGCTTCAGTTTTTGGTTTTATAGATTGCAGTGTGACATGAATTGTTAAGAAGTAAAGTGTGTTAGGAATTAAAGAGGTACTGATTTTCCTATTGATCAATTTAAATGGGTACAAGATGGTTCGTAAAAGGAAATAAACATTGAAATAATGCGGCCTGCAAAAACTCGTTGCAACATAAATTGTAGTCTGTTGCAATAAAACAGAACTCCTATTTATTGACTGTAAATTTATTTTTTCTTAATATTAACCCTGAAAACGGTATATTTACCATGATTTCACCATGATCACGAATAAACATTTATCCGTAATTGCAACAGCGCCGAAATATCGCGAACTCAAAAGAAATAGTAAACATGGAAAATATCCCGTTTTCAGTGTTGATGAAAATGAAAATGTTGGTGAAAATGTCTGGTTAAAAACTTTTATCTTTTTATCGTAGCTATAAACGGGTTTCTTTGACGGAAGAATCGACAAAATGACAGATTGTGTCGACAAAATGACAGATTTCTTTTTAAAATCTGCCATTTTGTCGATTCTTCCGTCAAAGAAACCCGTTTCTACGGTGGTCATGCTACGCGTGCTGATCTATGTGTTGAGAAAAGCGTGATGTAATCTGATTTAACTTTATTTATCCAAACTTTTCAAATCAATACTGAAGTCGTAAAGTTTCGAGATTTCCCGATGGGTGCGTTCGCTCCAGGTTCAGAGTCTTCAAAGTTGGCTTGTTGACTCTCCTTTCACTAAGTTATCGGGGCGAACCTTTTTAGAGCTAACGCGCGAAGATTTATGAATTATTCATAAGTACAGTGAGTACTTATTGTATATGGAATGATTAAGGCAGAAGTTTGAAATAATACCGAGTTAAGTATAGGAATTCAA
Source organism: Noctua pronuba (assembly GCA_905220335.1). Classification (NCBI taxonomy): domain Eukaryota; kingdom Metazoa; phylum Arthropoda; class Insecta; order Lepidoptera; family Noctuidae; genus Noctua; species Noctua pronuba. Next base: position 13,356,738 of record LR999902.1, read on the forward strand.
ACGGAAACTACAGGGTTTTGTAGATACCTAACTAGGTCACTTTTCGCGATTAAATTGTGAAAATAGTAGGTACAACTATAGGCATCTAGTCTTTTGATTAATTAGATGATCTTTGTAGATGATTGATGAATGGTGACTAGTGTCCCCAGCGAGTGACCAAATACTGCCTCTTTTTATTTAACGACTAGCCGTGCCCGCGACTTCGTCCGCGTGGATTTAGATCTTTCTCAGCAAAAATAATAAATTTTCCCCGTTTTTGCAACATTTTTTTTTGATGATTGATGCTCTGCTCCTTTTGGTTGTAGCGTATACCCTTCCTCAAAAAATTAGTTATCCAACACTAAAATAACTTTTCAATTCGAACCAGTAGTTCCTGAGATTAGCGCGTTCAACCAAACAAACAAACTCTTCAGCTTTATAATATTAGTATAGATAGAATAGAAAACAAATTAGTTTACAATGCTTTAAGACACGTCTACAACTGCGCATCTGTACATCTTTTATGCACTATTTAATGAGAAACAACAAAGAAGAAAACCAACTACTGTGAGAAATGAGCAATGTTACTACTCGTAGAACGAGTCGTTTGCCTACAAAGTAAAGATAAAGGATGGGAGTTAGTGCAAGCTTGTTCACGGTTAACTGACACTTCAGTTCAAAGAAAATTGTGAATTTTGGTGGCTTTGCGCTTGAATTTTCATGTCTCATCAAGTTTGTTTGAAAATTTTGTAGGAATTCTGCTAGAATCCTTTGCTTGGAGAACTTGAATTTATGTTCGTTAGCTGATGCACATGTTACTTTGTGTGATGGTTTGTGTTCCTCTCCTTTCGGGCAAGTTTAAATAGTATAAAGTAAATTGGTGGTAATGTCGTGTGGGCTTTACGTGTACACTTTTGTTATTACAGCTAAAAATTAGTGTGAAGGTTAACTTAAGATTAGTCGGCTATGCTGAGGTTTAGGCGCAACCTAATTATTTAAAGTTTTCGATCTGATTATCATTAATTCAATATAATTTAAGCTGAAGTATTTTATTATTAGGGTTAGGTTAGGACTCTTTTACCGTTTTTTACTGGGTTCTAATGGTAATATTAGATCCATTAATATTGAACCATGGAAAGATCTCATGACGGATACTATGGTAGAGTAATTAAAACCCTAGGGAGGTAGTATGAGGTTTGAAAAAACTTTAGTATTTGATGGATAATATCGATTTGGTTTCCGTAATAGTTTCTGTGTATGTCCATAATGCAGTGAACAGATTGTATCAGAAAGGTGTGGCCATATTTAAGGGTATGATGCAGACCATCATTATCCTCCTGCCGTTGTAACACATTTTTTTCTTCCATTCTCCTCTGTCAACCGTCATTCTATCATTTACTCCTTTTTCTTTCATATCATTCCTCACACAATCCATCCATCGTTTCCTTGGTCTTCCTCTTTCTCTCCATCCTCAATATTTATATTCATCACTCTTTTAGTCACATGCGACTCGTCCCTCCTCATCACATGTCCATACCAAGACAGTCCATTCCCTTTCAACTTTTCTGTAACTGGCGCAACTTTTAAACTTTCTCCGACATACTCGTTCCTTACCATATTCATGCTTGTCACACCACACATCCACCTCAACATTCTCATCTCCGCTATAAGCAATCTTTTATCATCCATCTTCTTCACAGCCCCGCATTCCGAGCACGCAGTACGACAGGTCTAATCACGGACTTGTATATTTTCCTCTTTAACTTGAGGGGCATCCGTGGGTATGATGAAGACCATCATCTGCCTAGCCTTTTCCCAACTATGTTGGGGTCGGCTTCCAGTTCAACCGTATGCAGCTGAATACCAGTATTCTACATGGAGCGACTGCCTATCTGACCTGCACAACCCAGTTAGTACTGGGTAATACGATACCCTTTAGTAAGACTTTGTTGTCAGACTTTTTGGGCCACTGACTACCTAACGACTCTCAAAGATCTACAAATGCGTAGCGTGCTTTCCGAGGCACAGAGAAAATTCGGTATGTAATGGGCGGTCACCCATCCAAAGACCAACCTAGGCAAGCACGGCTTAACCTAAAGATCGACTCGAGCGGCTGTTATTATTTAGCCACGAGCTCCTCGGAACAGATATGATGAAGACCATCAAACAGAATAACTTCCTCCATGAACCCAACATCGTAATTGCGGGTTGTCTGAATTATTCCCTTAAATATAACCACACCTTTCTAATGCACAACATAATTATGTTTTAAGCACAGATGAGCTTAGTATTTATGTTATGAATGTTTACTACGGTTTCACGAACGTGCACGTTTCCGTAATTTTGTTGTAGTTGCGTTAACTGAACCCAAAACTAAGTGTGTATCGTAATTACGAGTATGAAACTTGTTATTTGCATTAAACTGGGAATTAATATGAGAACCCACATCTGTTGCTATTTGAGTAGGATACTGACTGGATACAGTTATGGTTCATGGCATAGTGAAATATATTATCTCACGAAACTTGTACATCGAATGATGTATAAATACAAAATAATAATAAAGGGCCGACCCTTAACGACGCCGAAAGGCACTTGTTCTTCCCGTCATTGCGATCATTTCTTTGTTCTGGACCATACCTGGGAACCTTCTAGTTACGGAGATATTGGAGGTCAAAGTTCCAATTTTTTCACAAGTTAAAAAAAAAAAAAAACTTTTTAAGATTTTAACTTTACTTTAATTAACTCAATGACCCGTTTACTATTCAAAACATCCATCAGCAATAAGTTTTGAATGCGTAACATTGAGTTTTACCGCGAAACGTGATTTTTCACCCCAAAAAAAAAGTCGTTTCCCAGCAATATTTTTTGCTTAGAGTTACTTAGTTTGATGTACCGAATGCTTGGTTGACGGCTTCGTGAAGGGTCCGTTTTCACCCTGTATGTAACACTTGCTGGAGTTTTAAGACAAAATTTGATGAAGTTTCCTTTATTTTGCAAGGGATCCCATTTCGACTGTTTTTATACTGTACTGTCAAGCCAGTGTATGGCAGAGTTAATGAAATTCTCTCAAGTTTATGACTTTATGACTCCACACGATGAGGCAATACGAATAATTCTCTTTCATTTTAGCCTAAATGTTTTTTTTCTACACCCGTGAGAGCCAAATGCCTTCTATCAAGACTTCTAAATGTCAGCTCTAAAAAAAACTAACGAAAGTGTCACGTACGTCAAAATTACGAAGTACAGAGAAGTTAAAAAATGTATAGAAAAATGGCGCTAACAATTAATTTGGATCACCCACTTACTCAGACATACATCGTACATTCTGCCCTTCTGGTGCTGAAGCTACTAGCCCTAAGTCCTATGGCAGCCATGACTTGGGTGGGTGAAGGTTTCTTCCCAAACCCTGAAATCATCCGAAGTGCATATTTAGCAGAGCTGAAGAACCTAGCTCCATTCTGGGTAATCGGAGCTCTATATGTGACCACACGACCACCAGAAGAAATCGGCTTAAGTCTATTTAGAATGTTTACAGCTTCAAGAATGATCCTAATTCTTGCTTATGCAGCAAAGCCTCTTCCATGTGCCTTCACTGACTTCGCCCTCATCGTCTCGTACACGATAACTTGTTACATGTCTATATACGTAGTGTACCACTACAGAGCCGCCATTTAAATTCAATATAAATCAAATAATTGTTTGATACAGCACTCCAAACTCCGGGTGACTCGTTTTAAGGAACTAAATCGGAAAGGAAATTGCTTTTTAGATTGTGTTCTGTTCAATCTAGAGTGTAGGGAAACGACTGACTTTCTATTATTGATATAACCGTATTACAATGAAATGAAATAGAAAATGGAAATGTAAGATGGATTTTAAAAAGTAAAGGTAAACTTTTTGATACGATATTTTATTCAACGTTTTGTTTTTAGAGTTATTTTTTTACTTTTTTTGTTAAGTTTATCTTTTAAGTTGTTTAATGTACCATAATTATATTTTTTCTTAAATCGATTAAATTGTTTAAAGTTAAATGATTGTGTTAATTTTATTACGTTTAACTGTTTTCTTAAAATACAAATTGTTTTAAGTGAAAGTCAATCTACGGTTGAGATGTCTGCGCTGCAAGTGGGAGGCTGTTGTTCAAATCCAATTGGAGCACCACTGACGTATACACTTAAGGCTAAGAGAGGTTAACAATGCCAAGTCCTTGTCTCTTTTTTTACATTTAATAAAACATCGTTAGTGTAGCGGTGGATAATTTCGTGAGAAAAGATATGAGTATAAATGTGAATAAGAGTAGAGGAAGACCAAAAAAACGATGAATGAATGAACATGAAAACGATTTTAGAGAAGTATCGAAAAAGAAGACATGCAGCGCCCTAATCCCAAATACAGGAACGAGAATGATGATGATGATATCGATCTAGTGTTCACTACTGCTGAGCTTGAGGTCTTGGGTTCAATTGCCAGTCCTGAAACACTGTTATTGGGTTTTATCCATTAGATATAGCTTTCCTCATCCTAGATTTGGGCTATGACATAAACATAATTATGAAATGTGGGTGTGCTATAGGTAAACCTCTATCTAGACCTTCGGGAATAACAGGCATACCTTTATTCAGCAATGAGATTTCTTTTAAAAGTTTTCTCATCAAGATTGCAAGTAGCATAATCAGCCTGAAACGTTCCCACAGCTGGGAAACAAGCCTCTCTTAGAGAGGGAGCGGGCCATTACTCACCAGCGGGCCAAGTGTGGGCAAGTTGTGTCGTATGTTTTCGAAACTTTGATTCTAGGTCATGCCGGTTTCAAGCTTTTTCCTTCACATTTTTGAGAGGAGTGGAGATGAATTAACAAAGTAAAGTACTAATAAGTAGTAATTGATGAGTAAAGTCTTTATTTACTTGCGTAAGTTTGAATCCCCATCATGTTCACACCAAAATAGTTTGTATGTCTCATTTGCGAAGGTCTCTTTCCCCGTAAAAGGCACAAATAATTGAGCTGAAAACACTTTTATCTACTTTTTTATTCACCATGTGTAGTGCTCTTTGAAGATTGTTTTAATGTTATCAAATGAATAGCAAATATTCCTAAACCTATGCAAACAGATATATGTAGTTCCGTGTGGCGTGTGGAAACTTAGCGGGTTAGCTAACTCAGGCAACAGGTTGTAATAACGACAAATTGTTAGATAGTTCTTGTGAATGTGATATTACGGATCGTTAAATGGATTTCCATTGCACTAATATATGAAAAGACTATAGGAAGGATCTGCTAATGGCATGATTGCAGTTCAATTGAGGCGACGCCTGACGTAAATGCGCAGTGCCGGATAGGTGTCCGAGTGGAGCTCCGTCTAAGGCCGATCAAAGGTCCGGACTGGACAAAACCGGCGCCTGGTCTGGTCCAGGCTCTCCGCAACCTGTTCGTTCCGATTTGGGGTGCTGGCGGGTGTCAACACCCCTCTCGAGGTGTGGTTAAATCAAGCGAACCGGACAGCGGATTGACTGTAGACACCGGAACTTGACAGGTATTTCAGTACATTATCTGCCTAACCCCGCTGCTCGAAGTCCGGTCCTTTCTCCAGTGTCCTTGGACTGTCCGGAACTTTATACTACGCATCTACTTCAGGCGAGGTCTGTACGTAAGTTTACGCATCAAATGTGAACTCTGGGGCAGAAATCCCAGACACACAAAAACTAAAACCCGGAACTATTATCTCAAAACCATAGGTATGTGCCATGTGGAGACCCAAGTGGATGCAGTAATGATATTGACATGAATTATTATGCTTCGAAGGGGGTTAACTTCGAAGATTTATTGCACATAAATTATCCTATAACGTTTCTGGATATGAAACGGTAAGTTATATGTGAAGAGGAAGTATTAGGGGCTTCCTATATACGTAAATTATCTCGACGCATTTCCCTATCCAGAGTAATTTAATTTTAGATCTACTTTGATAACAGCAATCAGAGAACATCTACCAGAGAGACCTACATAATATTTGCTCCGAAGGTTTGGAACAAATAGATCTTTTAAACTCTAAGAATAAAACATGCTACACGCCAGCCCCAAACAAATTGGCATAAAGGCAGGAGGGCGATGGCCTGTCATAACAGAATTTTACAGTAGCGAAGGGTCAATTTTGTAAGAGGTAAGCCGGAGTACAAATATATTGTGATTATGTTATTTGCCTATAGAATACTGACTGTGCCATTTTTCAAGGGGAATCCGGTAGGAGTCGAGTTGTATGGAAACTTCCCCACTGGTATTTTAGAATATTTTTCAACAGCATCATTTTTGGTCAGGGTCTTTCTTTCTTTACTACTTGCCTAGAAATATATAAGAGATACTTGACGTGTATTAAGCAAAATGTAAAGTTTTTTGGAATATTAATAATTTAATTCAGATATCTCAAGATCCAAATTCAAAATGTTATAAATATATAGAAATTACTTATCTACGTTAGTATTTCAACATAGATGTAGGTTGCTCCAAAGCTTATTTAAACGACTGTCCAGCCTGTCACTAAATGCTCTTAGGGAAACCAAAATAAATCCAACCCACATCTTTAAAAGATTCATCTCGCAACAAGCTGTTAGAAAGAGAATATCTAGACTCGGAAGCCTTAGTCTAGATATAACATGTAGACACATCCCCAATCCATTATTTTAGGTTACCTACAAAGATTTCCCGTCCTGTAATATTACCGCTCATAAGATGGCGTACGGACCATCAATTCTGTTCGTAATTGAAATCTATATTATGTTAGATATCCGTTTGGGTTCGGATATTAATAGTTCCAATAACATTGTTATATGAACTTATGAGTTGGGTGTATTAGCATTGACTGGAGTGGTTGTGTCTGAAGAATATTGCTGTTTATTTGTTTAGGAGTACCTATTTTATGGGTTGTCTCCACGCGTGTCTGTGAATTGATCATGTTAAAAATATCAGAACGTTGAGAGTTGTAGCGCGAGATATCTAATGTATGTCCACTGGAGTGAATAGCTATCGCTGCATTGCATATTGATTCAATTCAATGTTATACACGGTATGGAAGGGATTGTACTGATTCATACGCACATAACTTGCCCTGATTATTTCGCTCAATACATTGCACGCTAAATATCACTCGTGCTTGTAGCACGGAAGCGGACTACGGGCTACGCGTGCTACGCGCCTACGCGTGCTACGCGCCTACGCGTTCTACGCGCCTACGAGTTCCATGCTGTTGCCTTTTTCTGATTTTAAATAAATCCATCAAGAAAAATGGATTTATTAAAATATTCTGCTTCGTTTCGTAATATTGATTTTCGCAATATGACTTTTAGTTACAAAGTTTATTTGTTAAATTGACCCGGTTTTTCTTTACACTGCACTTTCGATGTGATTCGTTTCCAAAAACCTCTTCTAACTTCCATCAACATTCTAACCTAACAGCAACAATAAAATTCCAGAACATTCGACATAACTCCGCTTTACCAGTTTATGGCAATTTTATGTTACCTTTACGATTACTGAGACTAGTAGGTATGTAACGTGTTATGGCAAGCTTTATTGTCTGTTCGTGACCTCACATCGTCTTTTGAATTTGAATGTTTGCATTGGTTCTTTTTTGTAGCCTAAAGTGTAATGCTTACTACGTGTCATCATTCTCATGCCGTGCCATGGTTGGCGAGCGTGTCTTCTTCTTCCATACTTCTCTATTACTCGTCATCTCATCAGACATCAGACGTCTTCTTTCGTGCCATAAATCATTCTTCACACAGTCCATCCTCCGTTCATACTCAAAACTTTCCTCACACGCGTTAAGCGTACCACGTAATGGGTTTAAAAATCCAAATGTCTGTTTCATTACGCCCGGTTTTCCAACAAAGTAAGGTAACATTTTGCCAGTTAATTTTAAGTGCATGCAATAGAGGGAGCGCCTGTAACCATCAACCGACGACTCACGAACACAGACTCCGACTCCAACAAAGAAATCCCAGACGCAAATCCCAATAATACTTTACTCAATCCGGAAATCGAACTCAAGGTTTGTAGAAGCACTTGCGAAGAATACACCAATGAGGAATTGAAATTAAAATGGAATGTAAGTTGATACGAAGGTACAAATTCATTTTACCTCACGTTCTACAGTGACAAAAGAACAGTAAGAGAGTTCTTAAGCCATACAGGGTGTAAGGGACAGCCCTCCACAAACTGACAAGGTCCATTCAGCTCCTTATTTTGAATCAAATTCCACCGAAATTTTTCTCCGGTTTTTTATTTTTTCATTTAATATTCCTTTATTTCAATGTAAAATTACATTCCCTGTACGCAGCACTCCATTTATGTAAATAATACGAATAAAATAAAAAATCCAACAATGGATGTTGAAATACTCTAACGGACGACGCGTGAAATCAGCAGTCACTTCCTGCCTAGCTACAGAGTTCATCGATCTCGTCATCGCACTTGTCATTCGCTACGTGCGTTTTGCCACGGTAACGATACATTGCGTATGAAGAAATAAAACAAATCACATTTATTTGATTCCCATAACATTCCTGAAATAATTTCTTGTACCGTATCTTGTTCTTAGTATGATATACTGAATTCACCCCATCAGTTTGTGGAGGGCTGTCCCTTACACCCTGTATACATTTCATGATGTAACTGTCGAAAAGTCGCGTATTTCAATAAATAATGGCTAACCTATTGTAACTAGTATAGAAATAATCTAAATGCCTATTAATATCTCACTAAACGATTTTTATGCAGCGGACCCTGTACATACAAGAATTTCGCAAAAAATCATTTAAAATACTTGCTCAGTTTAAAGGCAAACTGTATTGGATTTTGTGGAATTAATAATTGGTTACATTTTAGATATTTACAAGCCTCACAAAGATTCGTAATTATCGCAGACTTTTTACTTAATTAATATTTAGTCTTCAATATTAGTTTACTTAATAATGATTCTTAGAAAATCATACGTGCTCATTGATTTTAGCTTTATAAGACGTTTTGTTTTCGTAATTAGTTTTGTATTGTTAATAACGAAGACATAAGGTTTTGTACGTGTGTTTATAGACACAAATCGAGCAGATTAATCTTCGGTAGATAAATTAATTGATTGAAGACTTTAGCAAATTGTGCTACCTAAGTTACGAGTTCGGTAATTTCTTTCAAATTCTATTATTTTTTACGTAAGCCCGCATTCTGAGATAGCTCGGCAGGCTTTTAGCTACAAATAGGATTAGTCTTCATTCAGCTACTTCAAAAATTTTTCATAAAACAAGAATTTTATGAAAACTCCAAAAAAAGACAGTAACATTTCAAGAATCCAAATGGACACTCGACTACATTCTCAGACCTTTATTATCAATCGAAGAACTCGTTAACTGGCCCAGGCTGACCCTTCGGGTCATATTGGTCGTGAGATAAAATCGAATGGAGCATATTTCAGTGTCAATCCATATTAGAGCCTTTTTTATGGCCATCTTCACGGCCTTGGGTGATGCGACTTGTTCTTCACTCGTGTTGTAATTGGAACCCTCTGCAAATCACGTCAAGGTGACTCGTGGTATGCTCTAAACAAATTCCTCTCTCTTCTTTTGTTTTTCCCGTAGTCGCTGTCGCAAGGCGCGTCTCGCTTGAGCTTGTAGTTTGTGGCCACGCGGTTTGAGCCTTTATGAACTATGTACATCTCCAGGTTCCGTAAAGTTGAAGGTATTTTTGATGACTATATTCTGTTCTTGTTACCTTTGAGCTGTGAGCACTTGAATGAAATGAAACTTTTAAGGCGTCCTATGACGAGTATGTGTGTCATTTAAGTAGCGTTCTACATTTTGAACGTTTTGGGTAAGTGGTCCAGTGAGTCGTAAGCCATCGTCGAAGAAGTCGTATTGTATCTTATGGGAACCATTGAATCGATATTAAATAGTATATTTTTAGAAGGTTTTCCTTAAAAGTTGTAATGTTTAAGTTGTAGGGTTTAAGGGTAACATTTTGACCAAGCACACAAAAATCACTTTGTGTTTATTCATTCATAGCGCCTACTTTCATCAAGATAGTTGAACATGTTCTATCGTAAGTAAGGTACCTACAGCTTATGGAACTAAAAGCCAATTTACCCTTCTAGAAACTACTGCCAATCTTTACATACTACCTAAGCTAGTGCATAGGCCACAACGTGACGACTAGGGTACCTGTGAACTAATGACATCACAGTACTGTCCCAATTTCGCCACTCAAGCGTGGCTGTTACGTCGATGTGATCTATTAGGATCTCGGCTACAGTAGGGATGGTAACGGGTTCAGGGACATATTGCTCCGATACAGTATTACCATAATAATATAGGTATACTTCGATGTTACCTTAGAATATCGATATTGTTTATTAATTGGGTTTCGGAGGTCAGTTTGTGTAGGCGTTGTGTGTAAAATTGTAATATTTGGCCACATCTAACCAGGTGTGGCTAAATATTACAACTAACCAATTGGAAGGCACCCCCGTATAGTTAGGGATTTTGTAGCTGATGATATAAAAAAGTCTACCTAGATCTGTGATCTGTCAAGCTATAAATATACTTTACGGTATAAAATACCCGACACGCCATGTACAAAATGTAGTTGAAGACTAGAAAAGATGTCATTATGAACAACTTTTAATGTGGTACCAACCCTGAAATCAAGAAGAATAATTCAGCAGTTCCCTGCATTTTTTCGAGTTACGCGTAAAGTATGATTTCCACCAAACGGCTCGCATCGCATTGGATCAGAAAGGATACGAACGGATGCAGCTTGATTGAGATTGGCTCCGTACCGTCGCTTGCGAACGTATCCGTTTCTGCGCCTGGTAAAATAGTTTCATTCCCACCGTGTTGGCGTGTTCTTATTTTTGAAAATGGTTGAAGTTGACGTGGTATTTATTATTGGTTATTGCAATATTCCTTGATTGAGTGACGTTTGCAGTGCACACTTTCGAGAAGGAGTGTTGCCGCTCGGCCTCGGCTTTGAGCGTACGCGACGACAGCCGAAGGATACGATCGGATACGACGACAGGGGAACGGAGCCGATCGCGCGTCGCAACATACTTTCTGCTATGAACGTGTCTCGCGGAAGACAAACGCGGTCAAGCTGCTGTGCGTGGCTTGGTTATACAGACTTTAAATACTGTGTACCTACACGATTTATTATCATTAAAGATTGTAAAATCCGTTCCGACCCGATGCCTTGCGAGCCGTTTGGTGGAAATCATCCTTAAGTGTATGAGCAGCTTTATTTTTTTAAAGATAACTTTGATATTCAGACACAAAGTACAATACTGAGTGCATAATCATCACACTTTGATGCAACGCATCTAAGCTACAATACTCTAAAGTTCATTGCCCCGAACTGATGGGCAGTGCCGATGCCGTCAGCATTTGAATTCCTACGCCCATTTGAATTTCCTTTGCCTCCGTCGCATTTCCGAACCCGAAAACAACGCTATTATGGCTGGGTTGCCATGTTCAAACCGTTAGAGACCATCTACACTGAAGTAGGTCGTTACGGAGTAGTTACCACCTGATGCAACGTTCTGTTATAGTTTGTAAAGGCTTGTAAAGGGTCCTTTACAGAAATGAATGTTGTATGAACTAGGATTGTTTTGGATTGTTACATGTTATGTGTATTGTATTGGGTACAAAGGTTGGTTTGAATGTAGCGAACTATTGTCAACGAGGTTTGGGAACTGCGAGATAGGTATGAGCACCTAAATTGTTACGTGTAAGTGCATATAGTTTTCCCAATATTTTGGGTGGTTTATATGCAAGTTGCGCTTACTGAGTTCGGTTTACTTGATAGCAGTATTTGTATCGTTGTATGTTAGCTGAAACCCTGACGCGGGACCCGTTTCGTAGAATATGATGAGGAAGAATGTCCGAGCCGCGTTCCGGAGCTATTTTCCTCCCATTGATGACACTGAAATTTCCGGATATTTGGATTCTACGTAAATGGTATTAAGTCAGATAAATGCGTCGTACAGTCACGAGCACCAATATGTAAACACTTGAACTTTTAAAAGTGTTTTTCTCTTACTGTTCTGATTAAAATTTCATGTTGTTACGAACATATTCTGGAACTCATATTTTTATGAAAAAGGTCCTATCTCCAAGTTACATTCATTATTTCTCGCGAAAGTAGCTTTTAAATTTAGGAAAGTGTATATATATTGGTGCTCGAGACTGTATAAAGGGTGTAAAAAGACCCTTCACGAAGCCGAAAGGCACTTGTTCTCCCCGTCATTGCGATAATTTTTTTGTTCTACACCATACCTGGGAACCTTCTAGTTTCGGAGATATTGGGGGTCAAAGTTCCAACTTTTTCACAAGTTTTTTTTTAAATACATGTTTCTAATGTAAGATTTTTACTTTAATCACCTTCACGACCCCCGTACTATTCAATCCATCCACCAGCACAATGTTTTGAGTGCGTTACATTGAGTTTTACCGTAAAACGTGATTTTTCACCCCAAAAAAAAAGTCGTTTCCCAGCAATAATTTTTACCTAAAGTTACTTAGTTTGATGTACTGAATGCTTGGTTGACGGCTTCGTGAAGGGTCTGTTTACACCCTGTATATATAATTAATTCCGCAATGTGTGCTTAAATACCACATGAAAATTGAAACGTAAGAGCCATAAAAAGCGGTAAATAACGACCCTAATCACGGGCAGTAACTGGACAGGCGCAAATTCATCCCCAGATTAATGATGGATTAGCCAAGTTACCTTCTACCCATATCAAACCCATAGTTTCGTTAATTCCAAGAAATACGGACTTTTTGTGAAGCGAATTTGAAGCATGGTGTGGGTATATAGCACAGATTTACAATTTGACATCGTTATGCGTATTTTAATGCTAGCCTGAAATAAAAAAGTTAAGAATAAAAAAATAGAAGTTTTGAATTTGATACGTTTGAATTGCGAATTTTGCAGTTTTTTAACATGTTGTGAATATGCTGACTACATCAAATCACCATTTGAACCCGTCAATAAACTATCCGCTGGCAACACTGAAATAGAATTCCATTTTTGAACTGAGTAGAATAAAAAAAATTTCGTTGCTTTTAATTTGATGGAGATGGAACTTGAAACCTTTAAAACGATTTCTGCCGAAGGATGAAGCGATGGCATAAACAAGGAAAGAATTTAAATAATTACGTTTTCTATTACGCTACAGGGAAATTTACTAAACCCATTTCGCGAAAAATAATGGACTTTATACACTTGAGACCGACAACATTAAAAAAGAACAATTAACACCAGTTTCAATTTCGTTTTTACTTTGTTCATATTTTCACTTTCTAGGCACAAAATAAACTTGCTTACTTAAACATTTTATAAAGATAATGAACCTTTGGGAATTTAATTATTATGAGAAAGTTACTTTAGCTTTCTCTTGGTAGGCCTAATTATCAATTTTAATAACATTAAGACCCCTCCCTCGATTCTTATTCAGAGCACCGAGCAGAATTTTTGTGATATTTTAAAAGGATTTTATGAAAATATGGTTATTTAATGCTAGACCTAATTTGATTGATAAGCAATGCTTTCTCAAGCTCTCTCATTTTAATAAGGTTAAGAAAATATGATCTAAATTAAAATTAAATTATGACATAAATCTTTTTGAAGCATGATTTAGTTTCCAAACTAATAATAAATAAAACTTAACCACAAAATCTTCTTACTGCACGACTTCAAAAAAAGACTGTTGTTATAGTGTTACCATTTAAAATCTGTCTAAAATCATTACAAAAAAAAAACCATCTTCCTTCGCAGACGTTATCTAGTACTAAATACTGAAGCCAAGTCTCGGAAAATCTATCAATTATGTGAGCTAGATCAGATGACTCTACAAGTCTATACAGGGCCTGCAGTCTCGACATAAGATAACGACAAAAATCGGTCGTTAAGTGTAATTGATGTCAAATTTCTTTAATACATTTTCAACCTGTGATTTCGAAATAAAGTCGAAAATCTATTAAAGGAATTTGACAACGATACCACTTAGCGACCGAGCAACACGTCTTTTTTCCATTCTCAAAAAAAAAAACAAATACATCATAAATGGTCGACAATACTGCCAAAGTATATAGCGTAAAATAAAAGAACTACAAAATAAGTATTTTGGCCAAATTTAGATATGCTAGTCACTTGAGAGCACATTTTACTAACCACCCTAGACGGGGTGGCCAAAATTGGCATCTTCATCATCGGCATACAAATAGACATGAATAGAAAAGCAGACTGTATGAACGTTGCCCAACGTCATGGGCCATCGATTAGATACTAAATCACGCTCTACCATTATGCCATTCTAAGAGCGATCCCTAAGCATGTATCTTTGATAGATGTATCGCCGATACTTTTCTATAAAATCTATATTTTTATAGGTCTAAATAATTTTATCTAAATATTTAATCCGTCAATTTTCAGCGCACACTAAAACCCCAAATTATTGTTTTTTACGAGGTAAGGAAAATAAATATGTTTCAAGTTTTATGCTGGATGAGTATGTTGACTTTAAAAGTCTCCGGGAATCTTGCCAAGGGGACCGAACCAGTTAATCCACGCGAGAAAAATATAAAATATAATGACGTCACAAACATAGTGAAGCACATTGCGACCATTACACCGTCGCGTCGCCGACTCAAATCCAGTCAAGCGCGAACCAAAATACACGTTCGATCTTCAAATGCGGGGTCACCACTCAACTGTGAAAATCACATTCGAAACTCTAAGGATTAAGCTTCAAGTATTAGCGGTTGCTGTTACATGTGATAAAAAGGTCGTAAGTACAAGTGACGTCGGATGTCTTGAGTCGAAGTTCGTCCTTTGTTGGTACCAGATTAGATTAACACTTGAATGTCGATGTGTTTGCTCCAATTGCTTTTAAGGAAATTGATTTTCTTAGACATTGTTTAAGAAGAATAGGTTAACAACTGTTAGTCAATATTGGAATGTAGCAAACAATTTACTTATTTAACGTACTTGCGGTACGTATTTTTAGTACTTACACAACAGTATACTACCGAACCGGATTGAAAATTAAAAGAAATTAAAGAAACAGTACGAACGCAATGAAACTTGTCTAGTTGCAAATAGTATTAAGGATATTTTATGACTTCCATTTTTCATGAAAAGCTACATGGGACCAGATTATTCAAATATTGAGAACAGTACGACATTTAAAGTAAAAGATGTCAGAATCACCCCATAACTTAAAAATAACCGTTATTCTCCCAAAGAGAACGACCGCAACTTTTATGCTTTCCATTCCAAATGCGAATATACTTTCGTTTTGAATTTTATATGGCCGTAGCGTTGAGAGTATTGCCAGTAAATTTCAAGTGAGGTGTGGCCAATAAATCGATCGAGAGTGCAATGGAATGGGAGTCTCTGGTGAGTCTACAAGACTCTGCACTCTCGCACAAAATATGGTCGGTGAAACAAAATAGTTCACTTAAAATGTGGTGTTTTGTGGGAATGTACAAATTGTTCCGGGTATGGTATAATCACGCCACGGAAACGTTCCCCCAGGGGGTATTAACGCTCACACATAAAGACCCTTGCACGAATTCCCGATTTTTAATTTTCATACATTTGTGAAGCTGTTGGAGATTTTATGAGGTCTTTCGGGATTGGCATTTAATAAAATTTCGAAGTGTTAACTTTGGAGCGAATGTATTTTTGAAGGTCTTTAAATATTCAAGGACCGTTACAGAAACGTTTCTATTGGAGAATGTTTTTTGGAATCAGTGATAAAATATTAGACAAAGCTATTTATGTTCTCGAAAATATTGATTGAGTCAAAACAATTAAAAGATAATATAAATTTAGTTTAAATTACATCAATATAAGGTCAATAGTTATTGTAGCTTACAAATAATAATAATACAGGGTGTAAACAGACCCTTCACCAAGCCGTCAACCAAGCATTCTGTACATCAAACTGAGTAACTTAATGCAATTTTTTTTTGCTGGGAAACGACTTTTTTTTTGGGGTCAAAAATCACGTTTGACGGTAGAATTCATTATAAGGCACTCAGAACATTTTGCTGATGGATGGATGGAATAGTACGGGGGTCGTGGAGGTGTTTAAAGTAAAAATCTTACATTAAAAACAAGTACTTAAAAAAAAACTTGTGAAAAAGTTGGAATTTTGACCCCCAATATCTCCGTAACTAGAAGGTTCCCAAGTATGGTCTAGAACAAAAAAATTATCGCATTGACGGGGAGAGCAAATGCCTTTCGGCTTCGTTAAGAGTCTTTTTACACCCTTTAGAAAAGTCGCGGCATAGCTATATGAACACGTTTTTCAAACTTCCTCGGACAAATCTTGTTTAAAAACAAAAATTCAGAGCTTACTTAAGAAGTTACAACTCAACGATGTTAATTCAAGTTCTTCTGTAAACCTTGCTTGACCTTTAGTCCTCCGAGATTTCGCCGTGAGGGCTTTACGTTACCGTTCTGACATAATCCCTTATTCGTCACTTAGAGCACGCACGGCAGGGGAAAGGTTGATCTATTCTTGGCCAGACAACAAGGGTGATATTGTTCGTTTAATAGCTTAGGGGTATATTCTCGAAATATCGCATCCTTCATACTAATTTCTAGACAATTTTAGGTTGAATCTGATTGAATTTCAAATTGTATTCGGAATAGAAATACCTTTATATTCAGAGAAGGTATGGAAATGCCAATTAATATGGTTTAGTCTTCAATGGTCGGTTATTGGGGACATTTCTAAGCTCAGTTATCTGAAATTTAGGTTTGTTAGATGTAAAGCTCGATATTACGCACGTAGCTCGCTTTGAATTGTGGTTTTGGGATCTTCGTCTTAGAGGGCCGTAAAATAAAGGGTAGGTACCTAATACTTGTGTAAATAAGTTTAGCTGTAACCTTATCTAGAACCTCGTACGCCGTAGGCCTAGTACCTATCAATAAATAGTTATCTTGTAGAAAGCTACTAAGATATATTTTCACTGCAGCTGTACAAAGACCTTTTGCCGCGTGGCTTGGTGCTGACGCCGCCATCTTCTTTTTTTTTTTCAAAACTTTTTATCAAAATATGTTCAGTAGCCGTTGGTCTCGGGTGTCATTTGTAGATCTTTGACAGTCGTTACGGGTAGTCAGTGGCCCAAAAAGTCTGACAACCAGTCTTACCAAGGGTATCGTATTACCCAGTACTAACTGGGTTGTGGAGGTCCGACAGGCAGTCACTCCATGTAAAATACTGGTATTCAGCTGCTTCCGATTAGACTGGAAGCCGACCCCAATATAGTTGGGAAAAGGCTAGACAGATGATGTTCACTAACAGCACCCCCGACGTCAATGTCTTTCGAGCCCCAAAAGATCCTTATATCACTGTAGGTGTGTTATAAATGAAAACAGTTTTACAAAGGAGGTTACAATCGGATAAGAGACATGCAGGCCTTTTTAGTTGAAAATTAAATGACATCAGCCAATAGCCGTGAAAAGTAAAACTCAAAAAAAAAACTTAATGGCATATAAAAACGTTTGACACAATATGGCCAGAGATTGTTAGTAATTATTAAAATGATTTAAACGAAAAAGTTTGCATTGCATCAAGCAAGTGGGCTACTGTGAAAAACTGAAAAATACTGGCCTATTTAGGTGAAAATAAAATAGCAACTGCCATTAACCACCAAACAAAGGAATACAGAAAATAAAATTTTAATGGCATCATAAAAATATTTTGACGGCTTATGTGGTCAGTGATGGCATTTATTGGTACTAATATTGAACTAAAGAGGTTGCATTAAAACAAGTTGGTTACTTTTTATGGCTTTGTTGTTCTATGACTTTTAGAAATACATTTTTTTTTTGGTTTATTATACATGTCGATCAGCTGATGGCGTCAATTCCGATAGAAAAGGTTGTTTCCGAGAGGTTGTGCGTTTATTAGGTATGTTACACCTTGTACAGGTGTAGTGCAACACAGATCGCGATATTTAATTATCATTTAGTAATATTCAAAAAATTCATCATAATAGCGATATGTTTGACAGCTGTTTGCGACGTTGCCAATTTTCAAAATCTCCCCCTTAACTTTAGAATTACGCTTATTTATAGTAGTTTATTCCCACTAAACGGCAGGGAAGTGACAATTACTTAAACTTGCAACCAAAGTAAAATGGCTGTTCGTAATACTATAACGTCGATAGTGAAACACGACACGTCTCCTAACTGTTGAACCGTAAGCAAACTCGATCCACAATAACATCATTAATGGCGTACAAGTCAGTTAGCATCTTCGAAGACAATGGCTTTACTATTGTTTTATCTCACTCTTCGAGTTTATTTTAACTTATAATAATTATGAAAAGTACAGTCAAAGAATTAAAAACTGTTAAAGTACTTATTGTAATATTTTGAAAGAAAACGACTGTTCTAAAAGGTAATATGCACCCGCTGTAAGAAACGGAATGTTTGAAAATTGCATTACATTTTCGTTTCAGGATCATACTTACTGATATACAAGCATAAACCGTTTTACTTTATTGCACCCAAAGACATTCAAATGTTTATGTCCGATAGACGGGACAAGACGAAGGAAATTGTAATCCAATACTTGTTACTACTTAGTAACAAGTCGGTCTGTCTAGTGTCATACGCCCGCTTGTCAGGTAGCAGTAGTTTATGTGTCAAAATCTAAAACGTTCTGGATCAAAGAGATTTAAAACACATATAGAGAGGACATTGGGAATATTGTCATACAATAATTTTCATCCTGAATATTTTCGATTTTGACAAACGAATGCTACCTGACAAGCGGGCGTATGACACAGATGACACTAGACAGAACGAATTGTTACTAAGTAGTAACAAGTTTTGGATTACGATTTTCTTCGTCAAGACCCGTCTATAGCTCGGAAATATTTGAGTGTCTTTGTGTCATATGAATGCGACCTGACAAGGCGACGTATCGCACTAGACTGATCGACTTGTTACTAATTTGTAACAGGTTTTGGAATTGTCAGTTTCTTGGTCTTGTCCCGTCTATAGCTAGTTATATTTGAATGTCTTTGTTCGGGATCAAAATTTTTGTACGAAAATATTCCTAATGTCTGCTCTATAAGTGTCTTTTAATCCCATAGATTGCACCCGAATATACATATTTAAACAGAAACAACAGCATTAAAAACAAGATCAGAATTACATATTTATTTGGTACCGCTCACATTTTATCGTGTCGGATTTCGAGACTAACTCCCCGGAACATTTTATCTGCCCAACGTTCAAATTTGTGGGAAGCAGGGATTAAACGTGAACATTTTTGCGGTGTTCCAACGCGACCCCTTAAAATGCCAGCGAACCGTAACTGACATACGTGACATAAAGCCTGCCTAATAATGGAACTGAAAATGGAACCAGGGCGAGCAGTTCGTGTGTTATAAGCCTGAGAGGTCCTTATACAGGAACTGAAACCAACAACTCCGCCCGGCTTTCTCGTTCAAAAATACCTTTTTCGCCACAAGTGAAAGAAAATGCATTTTTAGTTGGAAACGAGTGCAGACTTTAAAGATAAAAGTAAAAAAAGCATTTTAATAGGTGCTCCATCAACTGTCGAATCTGAATGCGCAGAGTAAAGTGAAGTATAAAAGGGTATTGAAAGAACAAAAGCTGACGATACGCTGCTTTGTTGAATGTTCGGAAAATGGATTACTTTTTCAGCGAGTTACGATGATATAAGGAGTTTTTACAGGGAAACTGACAACGTTTTTTTTTTATTAAATTCACATAATTATACAGAAATCAAAAATCTTGGAGTGCCTGCTGTAGGTACTCGTCAAGATTTTTGTATGTGTAGTCGTACGAAGTGGTGGTGCTTGTGTTATTTCTACTAAATTATCGTGTAAATTTGAATTAGCAGCCTGCTAGAATCCTCTTTTACATTTGCAATAGATGTTTGAAAAAATGCTAATCAAGATTTAGTAATCGAGAACCGATAGTACAGAAACAATAATTTCTCGTCCAGTAATAGCCAGTTAAGTAATAAACTCACTTCGTTACCTCCGTAAACATCGGCGCTTGTTAACTTTAGCTAAAGATGGCCGTGCTTAACGAGTCGTTTCTTATAATTACAATTATCTGACGCTTAATTGCATTGAAACGGCGGTAACTGGGTTAGTTGGTCTCGATACTCTTGATCATTTATTTTCTTAGCATTTGGATCAATTAAAATTTTATTGTTTGATCTGTGAGTGCTGGGAAAACGGAGTAAAATGGTTTCAGCATCAATATTTCAACTTAGATTAGCAATGAGATGATAAATGTACAAGCTACGTAGCTCGACACGTAATGGCTAGCGCGTTTCTTGATTGTAAAATACTAAAGAGATTGCATTGCATTGCAACAAAGTACTTTAGTGAAAACTGCTGGCCATTTATGCAAAAATAAAATGACAACGGCCATTTTTCATTAGAAAAAGAAACACAAAAAAAGAAAAATTAAATGGCATCTCTAAAAGCTTTAACGGGATTTAGCCAGTCATTGTCATTTATAGCTAAATCTACTTGAACTAAACAGGTTGCATTCGAAAATTGGCTAGATTCAGTATGTTATAATCACACTGTAGCATTGCACAGTCGAGCGACAACATAGGGCCGTTTGTAAAGTTTCAAATTCCCTTCTTCTTAAATAAATACTCGGGACTCTAAACGCAACAATCCGCTAGTAAATCTCTTTCGAACAGGAATTTAAAAAATCATAACTTGGTGCTGGCCCTCGTTCTGAAAGGTACTCCTGCGTAAAACATGCTCAAGTTCAGCAGTTTCGGCGTAGTACTACGCAGTGTACTTCAATTTAAGATTAGTAGAATGGACCTTCGACTCAACTATAATGTAAGACAAGATTAACATTTTACTGCAGGCTGTCAACTACATATGTTGATTATGACATAAATCCCTTAGAGCTAATAGCGGTCTCTTCAAGACGTCTTATGTTTAGTAGAACTGGACATTTGAGTTAAGCTTCAATTTACTGCTGACCACTCAAGATAGTTGACTTATGTTAGTTACTAGCCTTGTATCTGGCACGTGTTAAATTAACATGTCAAGTGTCTACGACTATGTGCACTTACTGTCACCATCGTCTACCTAGTGCCTTCCCAAGTATGTTGAGGTCGGCTTTTAGTCTTTACGGATGCAGCTGGATACTAATATTTTACATGGAGCGACTGTTCTGACCTCCACAATTAGTACTGGGTTATACGATGCCCCTTGGTAATACTGGTTGTCAGACTTGCGGGCTTCTGACTACCCGTAATGACTGTCAAAGACTCTCGATTGTCAGTCGGAATCAACGGCTCCAAGTGCTATTCGAAGCACGGATAAAACATGAAGTATTTACATCCAATGAAGATTAATACTTAAACAATACCATTTTGCTAAAACTTCCTTTTCATCTAGTAAAAACTTCAGGAAAAAAGCTAGAACTAGTAAGTTTTGAAAAAAGTTTCAAGAGCGGTATTTCGCCTTTTACCGAGAAACCAACACGGAAACCAAATCTATTAGCAAAGAAGTTTCCTCCATATCTTTTTATGTGTGTGAGTATGCAAAGTCTCTTTACACAAACATTAGCTTACTTGAATTTTGATTTGAGGTTTCAATCAGAGTTTGATAAAGAGGCTACATAATAAAAATTTGACGTCCAGTGCAGTTAGTAGTTGGCAGGGTAGACCATGCATCATCAAGTGTCAGTTCTCTACCATTTTTTTAAGAAACGGAATCTCGCCGGTAAAGGCCGTCAAGATAAAATACTCCATGGTTGTATCTCATCCCACACTTGATTTATTTCCACTGTGTCGACTTATCTCCTATCTTTCTAAGCGCCGCGCCGCCGCCGTAGTATCCTACTTAAATAAACTTGGGTGTACAAACCACCAAACTTTGCTGCTTTTATTTTATGACTTCAACCCCACGTGCAAGGTTTGTTTTGCTTTATTTTCATGATTATTTTGTGAAACTTCTAATAACGGTTTAAAACACGGTTGTTTTAATAACAGTTTTTCAAGGAAGGAGTTGTAAAAATTGGTTATTCCAAATAAAACGTATGTGTGGAATAATAATAGCCGTTCCAATTTGAAAATATTATGTCAAAGTTAAAGTTATTTATTTGCAGTAAATGGTACAAAAGATGGTAAAAATAATAAGCAGAATAAGATTCGAATTTCAAAACACAATACCTAAGTGATATACTCAACAAAAAACAAAAACAGTTCTTTCATGTCTCATTTAAAGAGTTTTCTAAAATAACTCTCTCATCTTTTAACTAACAAAATCCTACCAAAAGTCCAACGAACTCAGCAGTGTTACCTATATGAGTAAAATAGAAAAAAGCAAACGGACCAACCGCATCAGAAACGTAAAGCGACGTGTGAAAAAAATCCATTCCATTCCACAATTTTTAACACTTTATTTGGAGTTAACGAGCTTACTGCAATATACTTGGCCACGAGGTCCTTACGGCCCCGTGGGCGAGCTGGCAACAATATTATTTCTGCGTTTATTCCAACATACAGTATAAAATGTTAGTTTTTTATCTAGATAATTTCAATGCTTAAAGCGCAGCCGGTTCGCGCGAGTGTCCTGCTGGCGAAATGTATTTTATTTGAAAATTATAATAGGTGGTCCGTGGTGGGAGCCGGAGAAAAACGGTTATAAAAAGAGGTTCTAACACCGATGTTTTTGGACACGGATTTAGACAGCCAGTTATTTTCAACGGTTCAATGGTACTAGGTTTAAAATAAAAATGCAGTGTTATTCAAGTGATAGTTGTGTTCGTTTTTCATTCGAACGTTTTGAATTTTTTAGTTATTTGTGACTATTGGTGTGAACCGTTATGAGGCGAGTAGCTTTGTAAAGTGAATGTAACCGTTTGTAGTTTAATTTCTAAACTTTATCAGATACTGGTAGTGCGGCAAGCGGAGCAAAAAAAAGAACTACAGCTGCATAACAGACTATGCAGGATACGGATATACGTTTTTTTTCGATAAAAACTTTTTAGCAAAAAGTTTTTATTTCACCCTTTTTAATTGTAGTCTCTCACACAAATCCTTTTCAAGTATCAATTTTACATTGTACTTAGAAAATATTAGCATATAAACGATAACTCATAAAGTAGGTACTTAAGCAAATTTATATGCAACCAGCGCGCAAGCTTCCTCTACCAAACGAAAAAGAATCACTTAAATGTGACCAATAATCACGGAGAAATCGATGAACACACATGAAAAAAAAGATGCTGGTGGAATACATAACCTCCTCCTTTTTTAGAAGTCAGTTAATAAAATAATATTTTTTGCAAACAGCAAACACATGGCGAATGTACAAAACAAGATCAATCATTTTGAAACAACTATCAATAACATCTAAAGAAAGAGTAAAAATATCAAATAATTTTTAAACGGTCTCACGTTTTTCAGCGGAAGTTAAGCTACTTACGGCGGAAGTTAAGTTACTTTAAAAGGTTAATAATACTGTAACATTATTGGCTTGTATACATATAATACTGTAACATTATTAGCTTCGTTAGCACAGCTAGGATAAAAACTACCCGTAGTTCTAAAAAGCATCTACACACACCTTTCAATCATGCCTAATATCTCATTAAAACCGACTCAGTTGTAGTTAACGTTGAACACAACAACAATCAAAGATTGATTCACAAAAGCAACGTAGTTTATCAAACTACAAGGTAGAACTCGATTTGTTGCGCTTTACCTAACTTTACTCGCTGTTGTGCAACGTTGCCAAACTTATCCAGGAACATGTGTTGCAAGTCAATTGTTATTTAGTGAACACGACTGTACTTTCTAAAGCTTCGTTTACACTAGGAGAGTAACTAGACACAAACGTAAGTGCGATAAATCGCCTGTTGAGTTGTTGCGGTTTGCAAGGATATTTTCGCACCTCAATGCACGAAAAAGTCTTCGTGTAAACGCGCCTAAATGCGAACTTGTTACTGTAATCAGTATAAAATGCTTCATGCTATTTTGCCGGTGTAGGAAGGTTTTTGGATGGGCTGCGGGACTGTTCGAAAGAGATACCGCGGCCCTGGAACACAAAGGGCAAAGAAGGAACATGGATGGGTTTTAGTCAGTAAAAGTCTGACACTCCTACCACCCAGAGCGGGAGGAGTTATTTAATGATTTCCCATCCCTAAAAAAAAAAAAAAGATTTTGGATGATATGAAGAATGGATATTTAATAGAATACTGCCAAACTGCAGTCGTTACAAGCAGTTTAGTTTTCTATTATTCATGTTGCATTGCATTTTCATCCTTTGAACGTTATTTCTAATATTATCTGTCTCAACAACAAGAAACAATCTCCAGAAATTGTTATCGTCCTTTTATTCCTCTGAAGAGAAAATATAGCGGCAATACTCTCTCGGAATTATTATATTGCTGGAACTTTTATTTATTACCTGTTTGGCACGTATAAGCTTTTATGATTTGTGAGTCTAGACTTTCTTGAACTTTTGAAATAGTCTCTGAAAAGGTAAGACTATTCTGAAACTTTGTCTCCATTGTAAAAGTATTGGTTCCAGTAAAATTTATGAATTCATTTCTACTTCTTATTACGTTTTTAAATCTTTCTTTTTCACTTTTGTAAGAATCTTTGAGCAAGTCTTATTTTTTGTTTTATTTCTTCTAGATGTTTGTTTGACCTTTTCATGAATTGGAATTTGAAAGCATTCGTTTTTCGAATGCGTAGTGAACCCTAGCTGAGGCAATGTTTGAAATTAATTAAATAGGTACTTACGTTCATTTGGTTAAAGTTGAATGAAGCTAAAGTCTGATTCAGTACTTTACTTAGCTGATGAATTCTTGATTTTTAATTCATTTATAACTTCAGAACCAGTAAATGTAACGGTCATGAGCCCTGAAGATTAGGAGTTGGGGTTTTGAGAAGTTTCCAGAAACACATTCAAAAGCATCAAAGATTTAAAAAAAATATCATAGAATGTGTGTCTTCCGAATGTTCCCTGGGTCTACACAACGACTTTTGTAACTCACTCATAGTTCTTCATTCATTCGCCTCATTCACTGAATTCAAATGATTTATTTCAATAAATAGAATAATAAAGCTGGATTTGGCAATGCACCCATAAGGGCCTTATCATTCTAGCGGATTGTGAGCGTCTTCAAAGCGGAGCGGGCGCGCAACGACCACGCTGCGCATGCGTAGCGAATTCGTTGCGGTCTCGCAACAAGATCGCCGCATATAGCAGCGAGGACGCCATTTGTACTGTCTTGTACAAACGTCAGCCAACAGCAGTGTCCTCGTCGGAAACCATTTTGTTACTGAGTGTATTGTACGTCGTTAACTCACTACAAACACGCGACGAAAACGTTGCGTATTTGCCACGCATCCGCGACGTCCGCGCTGTGAACAGCCGTGGCGTGTCCCGCCCCGCAGCCGTTCGCAAACCGCTAGTATGATAAGGCCCTAAGACGTTGACTTTTTAATATTTCACTACATTGAAAAATTGCTTACTAAGCAATTTATCACTGCTAATGCAACCTGTCTGCCACGAGGTAGAGTAATGCATATAAACGCGTCATGCACATAATCTCTTTTTTAAAGTCACTGATGGATCCGAGCTTCGCTAAAATAAGTTCTATGACTTTTTTAATTATGATCTTAGTGAACTGGACATCAGTAAGATGTTGTTCTTGAGTTAAAAGATCGGGTAATAAATCCACCAAACACTGAGTTTCCAACATAACTTAACATCACACCTTGTTATCGCCGAAGGGATATGCAGAGGTGTACCTAACAGTACACCCACATTTCGCCAGTTATGTTTAAGTCCTATGTAATAGGGGGCGTGCATATTACCATCAGCCGGGCACAAATCCAGACTCCGTGGCTGCTACCTAACCTACTGAGAAATTCTTGATGGAAAAAACCCAATAACGCTTTGCCCGACCCTGAAATTGAAACCAGAACCTCATGCTCAACAGTCGCCCTTGGGACCACTAGAGCAACGAGGCTGACCAGGCAGTGAGTTTCCAAATACTACCAAATCTCATATAGGATCAATCAGCAATCAAGTTTCCAATCCTGACTGTTTTTTATGCAAATAATCCTGCGTAGTTTTAAGTAAATCTTTTTTTGTTTCCAATAATCCCACCCTTTTTCCAATGAAATCGTGCCAAAAGTGAACGTCCATTTCTGTACAAAATAATTTGATTCAAATTCATTACCTTAATTATACACGCGTCAAAAATCCCGTCACGTTTTGACTGATTTACGACACAGAGCCAGTGAATCACATCCATTGCGTAGCGTACAAGTGAGAGCTTATCACGAAGCCATAGCAAGACGGAGATGTTCCCATAAATCGTTTAATTTATCAAGGCAAGTGTAAAGTGACCCGAGATACGCTGAAGACGTGCCCGTGAGCAATTGAGTTAGTGATACGAATGGATGGTTGATTTATAGTGGGGTGCGTCGTAGACTTGGCACATACGACGTTGTAGGGTTTGGAGCTGGTGGTGCGGTCTCTGTTCCATATTGAATCATTGCGGTGGTAGGGAGCTCTGATTGTGATAGCAGACTGTGAATATGGGAATCAGAGAGTCGGATTGATTGCTGCGCAGCTGTTAACAATGCTTTTTCTGAACTCGATTGAATAAATCCGTAGAAAAAAAGTAATTTGTTAATTATTGAGTAATTATAACAAAAAAACAAAACACCCTACAAAAAAACAGCCAGACTGAAGTAGGAGTGGGCAGGCCACGTACAATAAAATACAGTTGGGCAAAGATCGTCACACACTGGACGCCTAAGGAAGGACAGCGTCGTCGACCGCGATGGGCAGAGATCGCATAAGATAGAGAGAAATGGAAGAAGAAAGAGGAGGCCTTTGCCCAGCAGTGGGACACGATGTGAAAAAAAAACTATAACAAATTAACCCTGTGACGTTATAAGGTTTCAAACTGGATACTAAAAATAGATATTTTCTAAAAGCACTTATAAATTTTCGTTCGACTGGATAATATCGACTCTAGTTACAGCAAACAATTTTATTGGCATTTAAAACTTGTTCAAAATTTCATTAACTAGAGAAACGAGACTAATTTAATTAAGTACAGGCGCACAACTTGTTAATATTGTATTGGAACCCAGTCAGGTAACAAAGTCTTGTTGACCTTTATCTTTTGAATATTTTCTTCGTTATATTTTTTCGTAGATGTTTCTAGAAAACAATGTACAGTCACCGTCGCGTCGTCGAAACCACGCATTATGCGCGTTTTTAAGCTGGTCACCGTAGACGCAGAAATCGCGTTAGGTCACAAAAATTGGATGTATACTGTGTAGCACCAAGTTTGCAGCTTCGAAAGACTCACTGCGTGGTACTCCGTAAACCTCGAAATATTCAGGCTTATGTCAGTTTTTGGGTTATAACTTCTAAGAGGTGGTTTTGATATTGGTACAATGCCTTTTGATTTTATTGTGCACAATCAAATTATGCAAAGGATTCGAACCCCCGAAGACATTGACACCTTGTTCAGATGTTCACTTCCTTTGTGACACTGAGATACCATCCCGCTTGTCCACCAATATTGTTTAGTCAAATGACAAAGTGCACCACAGGAAAGTACTGCATGTGAGTGTTTAACAGCATTCGATATCCAACGCAAAGCGATAAAATTGAACAAATCGATTCGGACATCGAAATAAATTATGCAATTTGTTCAACCTGCTGTAACGAAATCGACGAATATTATTTCATGTGTTCAATTGCTGGTAACAATTTGACGTTGGTAACTGTACCTGCAAATAAAAAGTTGCAATTTTGGCTTTCGGCTATAATTTCAGTAAACTGGTGCAATTATTCACACAGATAAAACTTGATGACGTCACGGGGCAGAATAACAGAGAAATTCAGAAAATAAACTTAATTCGATTTTCCCAGAATTTAAGTTTGTGAAGAGGTCAGCTGTGTGGCAAATAATTATGTACTTACTTGAATATCTTACATATAATTCTTTAAATGATCATGATGGTGTTTCAAGTACCTATATCTTCAAGTAAAAGTATTAAATGATTAGGAAACAATTCACAAAACCTGTAAAAATGTAAGGACCAAAACGTAGCGTGATAAAATATGGCACGTATCCTTTACAAAACGCGCGACAGCAAAAGAATGGCTCTAAATAAAACAGAGATGGGGTAATAAAAGTCAGGTGAAGCCTGAATTCCCCGGGCAATGTTGCCATGTCACAAGACTTGTTGGTACAGTTGAAAATTTAATAACCATCTTATGTTCGAGATTGGTTCACGAGTGAAATGAAAGAGATTTTTTGTTGTAAACAAAGTGGCCTGTAATTTTGTCAGATTTATTGTGACCTGATTCGAAATTTATTTTTTTATTGTTCCCTTAACGTAGTTTTCTTTAGCAGTATATCAGGGCCTTATTTTTCAGACTCCGAGTTAAATTTTCTTGGATGAAATATATTTTTGTAATTTTTGGGTTTCGTTGTTATGAAGAATAGATAGATTGTTACTATTCATGAATACTGTTTATAGGCATGAGAAACCTTTTATCTGAAAATAAGAAAGTTTTTTTACAAAGTGTTCTCTTTTTTTGTTGTGTAGAGGTTAAATCGAAATCGGCATCTGTTTTTAAGAAGCACCAAATCAAAGTAAAATGGCTCTACAGTAGGTAACATTTGACTACAAAATCAGCCATCTAAAAGCCGGTCAGGCAACCATCCCCAGTCCCATATTTTATAAAGAGCCAAGTCCATAGCACAATGTGTAGTTCCGTTCAATTTTATTGTTCCAATCACTAGTACTTACAAAAATAATAAACCATTTTTCAATGTAGGTAGATGATTCTCCAGTTAAATAACCAAAGTTAACAACATGACACTTAAATTCTTGACGCCCCCGTCATAGCCAGACATCAACATTAAATTTCTTTTTAAACAACAATTTTGTAAGAATGCCCTGATGGACAGGCTCATTATCTGAACACCGTAAAAATACGACACCTCGGGAGGAATTCTTCGTAGAAAATTTGCATTAAATGAACATGATACTCTGCCGTTCTTGGAAAAATGAGATTTTAACCTTGTGGACGTAGAAATGATCTGCTATTAAAATTGTAACCTCCCGAGAGGCGCCTTTCCTAAATTATTTCTTATTTTGTTTCTCTTAACGTTGATTTTAAAAAGATCAAATACTTTTCTGTAAACTGCCATTTGAGTGGCCAGAAAATGTTTCAGTAAAATGTATGAACAAAGCCTAAGAAATCCCATTGTTCTGTAACGTTATAAAATGAGTAAAATAAATGCATTTACCTTCATCAGGAAAGTAGTTCGTTATTTCATAACGTTGGTATAAGTATAAGGGAAAATGAACATTATGAAACGTTGTTTTATTCCTGTAAACTCAATGAATAATAACCCAGAATACTAGCTTTAACAAAAGGTT
The DNA here is from genome assembly GCA_905220335.1 of Noctua pronuba. Classification (NCBI taxonomy): domain Eukaryota; kingdom Metazoa; phylum Arthropoda; class Insecta; order Lepidoptera; family Noctuidae; genus Noctua; species Noctua pronuba. The sequence goes on from LR999902.1 coordinate 13,386,227, forward strand.
ATAAGTATTAGCTATTGAAGCTGAAACGAACAATGTTTAACGAGTTACAGTTTAATCAAGCAGCTAAAGTCTGTTTTTTAATCCATGAGACTAAATTGATAAGTAAAAATGGCAAACTGACATATATTTCAATAGGATTTAAGTCAGTTTTGACATTTTCACTAGTCAATTTAGTCTCCGAGATTAAAAAACAGACATTAGGTACTGCATCTGGAAACGAGTGCCAAAAAAGAAAGAAGAATTTTGAAATATATAAGTCTACCTACATGTATTCGTACTTTAATTTAAAGAGTAGTACTTAGTACTTTGAGGAGCTCGTGGTTAAATAATAACAGCCGCATGGGTCAATCTTAAAGTTAAATATCGAGTTTCCTTCGTGCCTCGAAAAGCACATTAAGCCGTTGGTCCTGGCTGTCATTTGTTGATCTTTGACAGTCGTTAAAGGTAGTCAGTGGCCCGAAAGTCTACCAAAAGTCTTCCCAAGGTATACCGTATCTAGTACTAACTGCGTTGTGGAGGTCCGATAGGCAAACGCTCCAAGTAAAATACTGCTATTCAGCTGTATTCGGTTAGACTGGAAGCCGACCCCAACATAGTTGGGTAAAGGCTAGGCAGATGATGTACTTTTATTTAAAAATATCTACACTAAAAAGTTCATGAGTGAAATATTGTATATTGTAGTTAAATATTGTATTTATAAGCTTTAGGATATTGAAATATCCTAAAGTTTAACCGTGACGTATCTACTTACCTGTAGTTTGTGGATTAAACAAACCAACAGAGCTTTAGTAGGCTAGTGATTACGGCTCCAACTTATAAGTTTTTAGAGAAAGTAAACGTCACACAATATACACTTTATTACATTTTATGGCGTTATTAGAGTCTCTGCCTCGTTTGCCTCGTTGTCTAGTGGTCGCAAGCGTGACTACTGCTCATGAGGCTCGATTCCTAGGTTGGGCAAAGTGTTATTGGGTTTGTCCTTCACGAATTTTCTCAGTAGCAGCCACGAGTCTGGATTAGTGCCTGGTTGATAGCAATAGGTTAGCCCCCTATTACATGGGAGTTAAACATAACTGGCGAAATGTTGATATACTATCAGGGTACACCTCTGCCTAACACTTCGGGGATTACAGGCATGATATTATGTTATGTGTATCTAGATTATTGAGGCGAGTACATTTGCATGTTCATTAACCGCAGCGTGTTACTAGCACTGCCACCGCACGTTTGGGCAATACAATCAAACGGGTAAATAGTTAATTAGGGAACACCTACATACATATTACATGTGCCTACTGTATGTGTACTACCATGTTGAAATTGATTTTTCATCTTTCTTTCTGTGACATAATATATTTATTTGATATTTTGTCTCTACTAATCTCTGGAACTACCGTTTTTAAAGTAAGGTTATAGACTATTTAATGACTGACTTAGGAGTCAAATACAGACACGGCGGTTGAAACTCCGGGGCACAACATTTTTTTTTTAAACGGCATTCATTATCATTTCATTTTCTTGCTCTTATCCCAATTTATTTGGGGTCGGCAGCATTATCTTCTTCTTCCATAGGTTCTTCTCCATTAGTCGTCATCTCATCCACTCACAGGCACTTCCTTTCTAGCCACATCATCTTTCACACCGTCCATCTAACGTACCTTTAAAATCGCATTACGGAAATATAATTGAATCTGTGAAGAAGTCAGGTAAAATGTAGCCTATGTTACCCGGGCTATAATAACGAATCGATTGACACTTTATTCATCAAAATCAATCAAAATCGGATGAACGGTTTAGGCGCTACGGAGGAACATACGTAAATACAAACATACATACATACGTAGACTGCTAAAATCATAATCCTACTTTTTGGCTTCGCCGTAGTCGGCTAAAAAGGTGGTAAAGTAATAAGTAAGAAAGATAATCAAATGAAATATATGCTTCACTTATTTCTTTCAGTGGGTGTTCAATCCTGCCACTTCAAAGAAGATACTTTTCATTGTGAATGCAGTATACACCCACACAGTTTATATTTTTGTGCAAACCGCTAAAGGCGACTGCAGCGTGGGACGTTGTCCATACAGATAAAACTACAACTATAGAGACGTAAAAGAATGCGTGTAAGTATAAGCCACAAATAAATTCCTTTTTGAGCGTTTTTTATTTAATGCACAATGTACACAACCATAGTTACACGCTAGGCTTAGACCTAATGAGTACATGACCCTGTTACTGGTCACCTTCAGCTTTGCTTAGTTGGAGGCAAAATTGTAGCATCCGTTTCCTAAAGGATCGGTTAAACCGGAACGGACAAATTGTGGACGCGGTTCCCGACACGGATACCTACATATAATTACCACAGGTTTAGTTGAGCGGTCCGGACCGATCTACGGACTAGCTGTGGACATTGCCCGGAGTCATCAGCGAGTTTGACCGGACCTTAAAATGTCTGTCCTAACCAGAACCACATCCCCATATTGTCTTTAATAATTTGACCGATCCTGAACCGCTTCAATTATTAGCATCAGACTGAAGAGTGATAACTCAGCTCGTCGTTTCTTTATTTTTCAGGTGAAACCAGGTTGTCGCTGGAAGATTGAGTTCAGAGCCTGATTGTAATTTCATTCAGGTCTAGTTTTAGACCGAAGGCGACATGACGAGGGTTTGCTTTCAAGAACATCACTTGTGTCAACTTGTCAGTGATAATCCTGGAATTGTCTGCGCTACCAATCTTAGCTCATACATTATTTACAAACAACAAAATTTTAGGAAATTGAATCTTAAGACACGGTGATAAGAGCGGAGGAAATTGGTGGGTGCTTCGTGACGTGAGTGAGAAAGGTAAACAAAATAGTAAAAGAGATTGAGTTTAATAAAATTGTTGTCTGATTTTTTCGTATGGGTCAAATTAAAATCTGAAAAACTACTGGAACTGATTTGTAGAATCTAAATAAAAGAGAAATGATATCCCCATCTCAAAGACGTGTATTTTTTCGTAAAACAGATATCTAATTCTTTGTTAAGTTTTTAACGAACGAACGCTGCAGACCTTTTCGTAAGAACCTCTTTCCGGATTTAAACTTTTTCGTTTCCGTCTACAACAACAAAGTTAGATAAAACTTACTTACAATTTGTTACAAGAAGAAGTGTTACCGGATATTTTTTACCATCTTTTTAGGAATAACTAGTTGGAAAGAGTGAAAACTTCGGGAGGGGAGAGAGGCTACTAATAAGGAGGTAAAAAGCTCCGTCTTCATGATCAGTGACTAAGTTTAAACCTTCAAGGTGCTCAACTGCGCTGACTAAAGCCAAAACGATTGTGAAAGTAATCCTATAAGCTGTATTTTAATGCAGACAGAGAGTCGTCCGTTTTCAGACCATTATGGAAATAAGCTTTGCACTCCTGGATTCCGTTGTCTCCCGTCTAAACTGGTATGCAGCTTACTAATCGCTTGTAAAGCTATAGTTTGACCCAGTTACCGCGCTTAATGGCACTTTATTTTTTTATTATCACCGCTGCTCTCAAAATGGTGAAAGAAAACATCGGGAGGAAAATGGTATGTTCTTGAACCGAAAATACGAAGTTACCTATATGACATCCATCGATTACGGGCTCTCTGTAACAGACACGAGGCCTGTGTCCAGCAGTGGGAACACCATAGAATGATAATGCCGTGAGAAGTACCAATGCGCAACATGGGCAGGCAACATCAGTTCAAATGTGGGTACTTACTATTGTATATTGGGCTGATGTTTTTGATTTCGACTTCCAGTCTTTAGCAAATTATACGAGCTATCTTTCGGTGGGTCAGTGTTATTCAACTGTACGGCAGAGGTGTACCTAATAGTGCACCCACATTTCGCCAGTTATATTTAAGTCTACATGGGACTTGGACAGGGGCGAGCCTATTGCCATCAACCGGGCACAGATCTCCACTCCGTGACTGCTACTGAGAAATTCCTGAAGGAAATACCCAATAACGCTTTACCCGAACAGGGAATAGAACCCAGGAGCTCATGCTCAGTAGTCGCGCTTACGACGATTAGACTACGAGGCAATCGAGGCAGAGACTAATAATGCCATAAAATATAACAATGTATGTATTGTATCACGTTTAGATATAAACATCAACCACATCTGCTAAGTTTCGCTAGCTAATTTATTTTGACCGAGTTTTCTGTGTCAATTCAGTAAAACTTCCATCTCCCGCCTATTTTGTTCAAAAGACCGTAGAATTAGCTGTATTTGAATACATGAAGCCACACTTTAATTTGTTTATCAATTCAGCGACTTATCAAAAACGGATTTCGTTTTGCCGAATTTGAAAGGGTTCACAATTCGTACCGAAATTAATTCTAGGAATGAAAAGGTTTATCTCTCGTTTAATTCAGTTTCGTGAACGGAAAATTAGTTTATGCTTAATTTTATTATGTAGGATAAGAGTTTTGTTTATTGGATTTTGACCTTAATAAAACTTTTAGATTAGGGGATTAGATAGCATGATGTATTGAACGATTGATCCTGAAATAGGTGGACAGTTTTAGTGTCGTACAAATACTTCTTGATTTAGTGCAGGATAATTTAATACCTGTACTGTGTTTTTTTTTTTACTTTTTTTTATATAGGAATTTGTCCTGTTTGTGCACATCTTCTATATTAGTACCTGGGCAACCGAGCTACCACCCAGTTTACTGTTACATCTTATGTTTTTATTTACCTACAATCTATGCAAATAAACAAAGACATTCAAATATTTACGAGCGATAGACGGGACAAGACGAAGAAAATCGTAATCCGATACTTGTTACTACTTAGTAACAAATCGTTATGTCTAGTGAACTCTAGTGTCATACGCCCGCTTGTCAGACGAATAGTGTCATACGCCCGCTTGTCACACGAATCACATGCTACCGCATGTGATTCGTGTGTCAAAATCGAAAATGTTCGGGATCAAAATTTTTGTGTGAAAATATTCCCAATGTCCGCTCTATGAGTCTTTTAAATCTCTTTGCAAATAAAGGAATTTGTTCAGCGTCCATACACCGTTCGCTTAAGAACCAACAGAGACGGGAATTTAAATCCGCGCACACTCTGCACAACAGTAACACTGCGCGTACGCCGCGCCTTCACCTTACGCCGATTCTGTATAATTCGAGCCTTACACCTTGAACTTTGTGCAGGCTCCGTAATTCTCCGTTTTGATTAACAACAACATTAGTCAATGTTAAAACAGTTTCAAGCCCTAGCCCCGGTGTATCTCAAGAGATACACGGTTCGCCTAAATACAGTTTGATTTTCTACGTCCTAAATTACGCACATAACATGATTAAATCTATCAAAACCTTCACAGAAACTTCTTAACAGGGTTACAAACTATCACTAGTATAGAATATTAATACCTCAGGGATGAACTTACAAGATCCTCACCTCCTCACCGTCTAGCTAGATGAATATGTATGCGGGTAACACACGAATTTACATGCTTTAGTGGGTATCGGATGACATGTACAATAGTATTATGATATTATACCAGAGACGCATAATAGAGATTGGATGGTGACACAGATGTAACGGCTCCGATTTAAAAGTTGTATTTAGACATTCTGTCACTCGATACTACAGCCTGCATCATCAGCACTGCTCTAAAACGTTAAAGCACAGTGTAGAAACTGAATGTCTCAGAAAAAAATCAAACATGTATCATGCACCATCTCTAACGCGGCTCCCTATACCCCACACTTTAGAGCGAGACAGCTGAGAAAGGAATTATTGCTAAACTTAAGTGGCAGTCAGGGCACTGGTTCATAGAATAGATGGCCGATGCGGCCGAAGAGGTCTTGAGTGGCAACCGCGGATCGGAAGACGCAGCGTTGGTTGCAGGACTGGTGAAGGTGGCAGGAATCGTCTGGATGAGAACAGCTCAGAACAGGTCGTTTTGGTGATCTTTGGGGGAGGCTTATGTCCAATGATTGAGTGAAATGATGATGATGTATTTTGAGAAAATTTTAAAATGATGCTAAAATACTATACACCATCATAAGTCTAGTAATTTCGTATTTTCCATTACAAAATAAGGGAAAATGCAAGTATAAATCCATGTCATGGCATTCCGTTGTTTTCGGAAGGACTTACCAAGCAAACTGCCGATCCTTACGTACCCAATTAATCTTATGATTTTCAATTCCAATATGCAAATAATAATCCGACTCCTTATTTAAATCCCAGAATAACTGCAAAACATTATGACGACCCCGTCAAACAATATACCGCACTCAATCAAACTTGTCAGCGCATTCATTTTAGCTGAGGAGAATAGGAACTGAATGATGAGATACCATCAAACATCACGCCAATATTCTCCAAGGGAGGCAGGGATGTATAGTGAAACAAAATATTGCCACATAAGTTTAAATCCGTTTCTTGTAAACGAGGGCCTACTGCCATAAACTTAGCACAAATCCTCTCTGGGCTGCTTCTGAGAAGTTCCCGATATGAAAAAACCCAATAATACATACATACATAAACTCACGCCTTTTTCCTATGGGGGTAGGCAGTAACCACAGAGCGCCACCTGCTATGATCCTTACATACTTCAACCAAACTACTAACAAACCCAATAATAATTTATCAGTTCTGCAATTGAACCAAGGTACCAACCTAGACGGGTGACCCAACGGGACAGTTCAACAGGATTTTCAGGACATTGTCAGGTATACACCGTGACTTTTTAGTCGTCTTACAAAGGTGGTCCACTCAATGTACCCGACATAAAATAGTTCTAGGTGCGATTTTTTTTTTGCCTACTGTTATAGGTACAAAGAAAAATAAATAAACCTTAGAAAAAAAAAGAATAATCCTGTTAATGATGTTTACGTATCAAACGAGAGAATATACTTACCCAGCGCTCGAGTCCAGTAGGTTATCGGTCACAACAGGGTGTTTTAACTACGTCATGCGTCGTAATATTGAATAATATTTTTATTTTTAAATTATTAAAATCTCATAATTACCTTTTTTATGAATGCTTAGTAGTCATTGGACACATGAAGTGGGCTGCCATTGTAAGATGACTAAAAAGACACGGTGTATACGAGACATTATCAATAACAAAGTTGGGAAGTAGTTCAATCAAAAAAGCATCGTGTCTTGTCAACTTCGCGATACACTGAATCATCAGTAAGACAATAAATTAATAAAGCAATGGAGTGTGCATGAAATATTCAACACAACAACTTCATATATTCGCTAAAAGGCGCATTAATCTTTGTTGTTGCGTCGTAGTCGCTATATTTTTGTGGTAGTAGGTGTCGAAGAGGAAATTCAGTCACTTCAACGTCTTATTTATGGGCACTTTTATCGTATTAAATTATCGGGTGACTGTTTCTCTTCCCTTTTGCGTTAAAGAGTTTATTTGTCTGTTCTTAATATTCATGCTACGCAAAAGGTTTTTCTGTCTGTATTTTTTGTTCTGGGCTGCCCAACTTAAATGGGACTGGGCAGGACATATCTGTCGCATGCCGAACGAACTGTGGGCCCGAAAAGCTCAGGATTGGTGCCCTGAAACAGTGACACGGGGTCGCGGCAGACCACGAAGGAGATGGCGGGACGAACTGGATGTCTTCCTTGAGAATTGGAAAGAAGTAGCACAGAATCGTGACCGTTGGAAGGAATGGAGGGAGGCCTTTGCCCAGCAGTGGGACAATATGGGCTAGCTATAATAATAATAATAATAATTTTTTGTCTAAAAGAGAAGTTTAGATACTTTTTAAAACGAAAATAAACAGTATTTGTTGCGTACCGGCTTCAACAGGTGCTGTTTATACCCACCTTTGTTATAATAGGCATACATCATTTTAAAACCCTGTTTTACCTTAAAACCCAGTTTTACGTTAGGCTCCACAGGAGCCTTGCTACTGCAAGAAACTGTCCGCCGGGAAGCCGAACACCCCGGTGTAGGTACATCTCTCGCCTTCACTAACCACTGAGGCAGAGGACATCGATGAGAACGTGCACCATATACTGAAGTACACGCCAAGAGTGTAGCTGCTGAAATCGCCCCGCAACGTCAATTTTAAAGCTTTTCTGGTACGCATATGCATACGCAACATGTTTACTCCAATTGGTGTAGGAAGAAAGTTTTTGGCCGTTGGATCGTGCAAGTGAAGTATTACTAACAAAGTTTTAAGTTGTATATACTGACACAAATGTTATATAATAGTAGGTATACTTAGGTTAAGGTATCTATTAGTCTTTGTTACCTACCTGAAAATAAATTGATTATTATTATTTAATAACAGCTAGACGGGGTCGCGGTAGACCGAAGAGAAGATGGCGGGACGTCTTGGATGGCTTCCTCGCGAGTTGGCGAGAAGAGGCACACCATCGTGAGAAATGGAAAGAATGGGGGGAGGCTTTTGCTCAGGAGTGGGAAAACACAGGCTAACTAAAAAAAAAAAAATATTTTTTAAATAGACGGCTGTATAAAAAACGTACAGAATCGTAATCTACTTGCAAGATCCCACTGGGTGCTGTCCGCGTCCGGAACAAGAGTAATTTGTTAAAGTGAATAATAAAATTGAGTAATTTCGTCACTGAGACATTTTTCTATTACATGTCCTTAATAGCCTCAGAGTACCTTAAACGTCTTTGGCACACATCTACTTTCCCTCTGATCAATTTAACAGAATACACAACTCCTTTGCTAAAATCAGGGCAAAGACTAGCAGTGTTCTCGGAGCAAAGTAATCCATTAACATACATTAGGATTACTAGCTTGAGCTTCGGTACGCATCTTGATAACGAGGTTTTTCCTAGTTAAAAGGAATCACAGATAAAACCCGCGCTATGGTAAGGTAAGTGCAGTGCTACAAGGACCTTTTGGCGCCTGAATGACATTGACAGGGGACGTTTTTGGTAAACACTTGACAGCTATAATTGGTTAAAAAAGCAAGGTGGCGGAGTTCGTTCCTACAAACATAAAAAAGAACTGAATTCCATTCCTAATTTAAATGAAAATCCCGCTAACTCTTATAAATTATTTCTTTTTCGTATTAAAACAAAAACACTCATTAGTTGGCCAATTAAAAGCATCAAAAGCCTTGTAATAAGTTGGATATTACAGCTCAAGCTTACCTAAAAGCTTATATTTTCTTAGTGGAGATTGTGTTCGATGTCAACTTTAGCCACGGAACTATTTTATTACTTTCTGTAACTACAAGTAAGTTACCGTAGACGTAAGCTCTTTTACATATTATGCTCTTTTATTCATATTATTCGTTGTACACTTGCACCCACACAACAATAATTAGTTAGGTACCACCAATCAAGCTTCACAAAACCAGTTTATGCGGATATATCATGGTCCGCGAAATCTATACAAAGTGAGGCCATGTTATACTGGAAATGTATAGGTTGATGTGTCGCTGTGTGTACACAGTGGTAGGTAGAGAGGGGTGAGCGATTTGTTTTTTCTTAACGCAGCTGTTTAACTTCCAATCTAGAATTGTTATTACTCCCGTGTTTCTTTTTGTTCCGTATATTCTTCCTCAGTGCTTAATTATTCTTTTAAATGAATGAGTAGGTGATAACTAATGACTGACTTTGACCATACATACAATCACGAGCACTAATATTTATTAGTGCTTGTGTGTATGTATGTGTGTCAAAGTCAATCATTAGTATGGACAAAAATGATCAAGTTTTAAAAGTCACTGTCCATTTTTTTTGTACTATCGGTAGTAACTGGCCAAGTACTTTCCTCCATCTACCTTTTAATCATCAGATTTAACTTTTGATTTTAAACAAATCAACGACTATATAAATACCAAACTACAGCAGTTCTCAAATTTGCATAAAATAAAAATTCAACCGTTCTTTGTTGCAAGCATAACAAGTCGGAGTAATTACCATGATACTTTCTGTTCTGAATTAACAATAGGATTGCGTCCAGGACGCGTCTAAGTGGAACTGGGACACTATTCTAATGGCATATCGCTCGTCTGCCATTCAACGGCTGTATTATTCAGCTGAGTATCCATTTATTTCAAGGTTTTTGTTCATGTTTTATCTGTTTTGTTTTGTTACAGTTCGGTTGTATGCACTGGTTTTGGAATGTAGTTTTAATGATGCTTTCAATATTTGGTAGTGAGTTTATTTATTTATAAAAAGTAATTTTTACGATGACGATGACATAATTTTGAATGTGTAAATCTCTGAAGAGTCGATGCCATCCTACATGAAAGTCTGGACGAATAGTAGCTGTCTTTACGGCAAAATTACGCGTGTTATATCTCAAGTTTTAGTTCATTTTATGATCTGAGAGTCATATCTATCCTAGAACGCAACTGTCTCCTTTAACAACTACAAAATTGAAATGTTATGCATAATGTTTACCACCCTCCCGCCCGCAAAAATATGCACATGCAAGCAATTATAATTAGCATGTCATGCACCGAAACCTATACTCAACCCGTTTTTCGCCCCTCCAAGGGGCATCCACAGCAGGAGGTGTGTTGACTCGACAACCGCTCGGGCGCGAATAATAAGCGGTTGTCTGATTCTATAATTTATTTTACTGCAAAAGTGTTTTTATTTGGCTTTCATACTAAACATGAGACCGCTCAATGATGTTAAAGCGGGCCGTACAGGACGCCATGGACCAACGTGATGTAATCAACTAACCCGGGCGTGAACAAAGAGGAAACTTTAGAGTCATAAAAAAATGTGTGTATGTAACAAAAAACCATTTACCTACTGTATTTTTACCATATTTGTTGACTAGACAGAACGTTGATATTCCCAACACTGAAATCACTTTGTACATATTTTTATTTGTAACATTCCTGGCAGAATATACCTATGAAATAACATATTTGTAGGAATATTCGTTTGATGCCGTGATGCCGTGTTTTGGTTTGTATAAAGCCTCCAGCGTTTGGAAAACTTCAAAGAGCAGATTCATTCAGTAATCGGGAGATTTTTCTTTTTTCTTTTCATGTTTATTAGATAATTTTTTACCAACGATTGCCTTTTTACAGCCATTTTGAAGGTGCAAAAATAAGTTAGCAACCGTTATTTGTATGTACCTACTAGAAGCATCAAGTACTTTTTTAATGTTATTTATCATTTGAAGTGATTCCAATTTATGAAGAGATCTTAGAATGAAGTATTGGTTCAGACTAATGGAAAAACGTGATAGTTCAAAGGTTGCCAATCGTGCTAAAGTTAATTGAATACAAACAAAATGTTACATGTTGTCGGTAGGTATTTCTTTATTGGAGCTTGTGTTATGTTTTTGAGCCGTTTGGGGTTGAAACACTAGGGCCATGGTGTGGGACCCACCTAGTCTTTCGGAATATCTTCAAACTGTTGGTCGACTCTTCCCATGACCAGAGGGCTGGCCTATTTTTAAGGCCAAAATATCAGCATTGTCGTGCAAGGTGGCAATGCCGCCAGCCTTCTGGGCATTATTCCCGTTGACAGTGATGCAGGCGAATTTTTTAACGTTATTAAATTCTTTTCTCCGTTTTTACTAGTGCATAATTTAATTATTATTTTAAGTTAAGGCTTTATTAAGATTACATCTTTTTCAGAGAGATTGAAAGACTGGTTGGTATATGCACAAATGATCAAGTTCTGTATTAATCATTATGTTATGTGAAAAACATGTCTTGCCTCCACTATAGTTCTGTATGTGACCCAGCCAACCTGATCGAGTGGTAGCAATGTTACGTGTCGAGGGTTCTATTCCATATAGGACCACCACGTAACGTGGAAGAATGGGAAAAAAATGATAAAAACTTTTTGTTTGGCTGTTTCGTAAAAGACATCACAAGAAAAATGCATCAAAAATGATGAATAGAGATAGAGACTTTATATTTCAAGGCGATTCATAAAAACATTCTTGAATATTATAAAACTGCCTACCCACGACATTATCGTGAAGTACCGTAATTGGAACATTTCCCGGAACGTTCAATTTATTACAAAAACTTTCTTCAATTTGGATGTAAAATATTGTTGGTAACAAAAACATGATAGGGCCTTACCAATAACATGGGAGCAACAGGCTGGAAACACTAGGGTTGCCAAGTTTCAGTTATTCAGTTTCAGGATATTTGTAGAGATTGCGTGGGCCTTCCGTGGTTGGAAAACTTATAAATTCCGCACGAAACTAGACTCAGTAGGTGTAGGTGGCCCTGGGAATACTAAATTTAAATGAAGTAAGGTAAGCAACGGATCGTAGAGGAACTTTGTCAAAATACTTTTCTTGCTTCACAATTCGAAATGAGATTTTGTGATTTGATGGTACTAACACATTCGTTTACCTTTCTTACATTTAATTTCCGTTTGAATGATTCATCCAGAATAATAATGCATTTTTAAAATCCTGTTGTTTACACCTTAAGGCATAGATTTTTTTTACTAAATTGTTTTATCTCATCATCTGCCTAGCCTTTTCCCAAATTTGTTGGGATCAGCCTTACCGGATGCAGCTGATTACCATTGTTTTACATAGAACGACTGCCTGTCTGACCTCTACAACCCACTTAGGACTGGGTAATGATATGGGCCTTACCAAGGGGTACCGCTCCTTTGTAAGACTGGTTGTCATACTTTTGGGCCAAAGACTTACCTATAACGACTGTCAAAGATCTACAAATGACACCCGGGAACATTGGCATAACGTGTTTTCCGAGGTACGGAGGAATCTCGGTATGTAATGTGTGGTCACACATCCCCGGACCATCCTAGACAAGCGCGGCTTAACCTGAAGATCGACCCGAGCGGCTGTGATCATTTAGCCAGGAGCTCCTCCTAACCTGTTCTTTATCTAATCTAGGTATAAATATCTATATACATATAATAAGACAGTAAAAAAACTGTGTCTGTACATTGAAGATATTTAAAAAAAAAAAATTGAGGGGGGTTTAGAAACAGTAATAGAGCACGAATCCAAAAAAAAAATTCTGTCTGTTTGTCTGTTTATCTGTTTGTCTGTTTGTCTGTTTGTCTGTTTGTCTGTTTGTTTGTACACGCTAATCTTCGGAACTACTAGACGGATTTGAAAGATTTTTTTTTTGTTGTGTTGGTATTAAGTCTGGGCAACATATAGGCTATAATTTATCTTGGAAACTTGAACACCTGATGCAGAACCACAATAGAATAGCTAAACTATAAGAGATACAAAAATAGTACCATAGCAAAAATTGTTCCACGTGATGAGCATTTTCTGCTGAGAGAATAAATTTGAAGATCTGGAACACCTGATGTGGAACTCCAAGAGTCCAGCTACACTATAACATATATAGGAATGACGTCTTAGCAAAAATTGTTCAATCTGATGACCACTCTCTGTTGATTTATAAAAATCGAAGATCTGGAACACCTGTTGTGGAACTCCAAGAGCCCAGCTACACCATAACACATATAGGAATGACGTCTTAGCAAACATTGTTCAATCTGATGAGCACTCTCTGTTGACTTATAAAATCGAAGATCTGGAACACCTGTTGTGGAACTCCAAGAGCCCAGCTACACCATAACACATATAGGAATGACGTCTTAGCAAACATTGTTCAATCTGATGAGCACTCTCTGTTGATTTATAAAAATCGAAGTTCTGGAACACCTATTGTGGAACTCCAAGAGCCCAGCTACACCATAACACATATAGGAATGAAGTCTTAGCAAAAATTGTTCAATCTGATGAGCACTCTCTGTTGACTTATAAAAATCGAAGATCTGGAACACCTGTTGTGGAGCTCCAAGAGCCCAGCTACACCATAACACATATAGGAATGACGTCTTAGCAAAAGTTGTTCGGTCTGATGGGCTTTTCCTGTTGACTTATAAAAATCGAAGATCAGAAACATCTGATGTGGAAATCAAAGCTATCACTAATTTCACTGTATAATTATAAAATAACATAAGCTGGGAGTATCTCCACGCGGTGAAGGCGGTAACAGTTTAGGACTGATATTCGATGACGACGGTATATCATTGAAAATTTGACTCTACTGGACAAAACTTCTATTTATTTTTTTACTTTATCGAATAAATATGCCTTCGGGCTTATGTTATTTGAGTGTTTTAGACTTTTTCCACTTATCTTCGTGACGCGGTAGCCTACCTGGTAACGCAGGGGAGCAGTCACTTAGATTTTAATTGATCAGGTATCTTCACAATAAAACTATAACCATGCCTAGAAAGAGGTCAAATCTTTCCCAATGTTCCAAAGGAGCTAAAAGATTGAGGATCATAAGATCCCAAGAATCTACCGAAGAACGTCAGGAGAGACTTGATGCTGTTCGAGAACATCAGGCTGCAACTCGCTCCGTGGAAACCTCTTCCTCTCTTCTCTTCTCTTCCTCTTGGATAACGAAGCACGCCTGCGTTCTCAGCGTATTTACGCATCTACATCCAGGTCTCTAGAGAACTGTGAAGAACATGATGCGCGACTGACCGCCGATCGTGAACGTCATTGTCTCGCGAATCGGAGACGTTCACGGATAGAGAATTACGCTTGAGTTCCAAGCGTATCTACGCATCGACTTCTAGGTCTCTAGAGACAAGTGGGGAACGTGATGCGCGACTGACCACTGATCGTGAACGTCACGCATTGTCTCGCGAGTCGGAGACGTTCACGGATAGAGAATTACGCTTGAGTTCCAAGCGTATCTACGCATCGACTTCTGACTTACAAAAATGAAAGATCTGGAACGTCTCGAATCGTCTCGCGCATCCCGTTGTTTTCCCGTCCCCGGGCTCTTAGAATTCGACATCAGACGTTTCAGATCTTCGATTTTGACGACACCGTTGTCGCTGGCATAAGCAACAGGATCCGCGTACGAAGTCGCGGGCAGAAGCTAGTTAGGTAATAAAGCTAATCGTATAAGTTATTTTGTATATTGTGCTTGTTTGGTCTCATTCCTGAATCATTCGTTTAATTTAGTTAATGACCTACGCATCAGTAAATCAATGTTATTCTCAATTTATTTCATTGCAATTGTAAATTGCATTATTTCACAAAGTTTCAATTGAAACAAACGAGAACATGTGTACTTAACACAAATTAATTAAAATTACGAGGGCGTAGCACAAATATCAACACGAGTAACATTAACAAAACGGGAAAAGGCACAATAATTACGTAATTAATAAAAACAACCATGGTACTACTGGTTCCTACGAGTACGTTATTTTTTCCATTTGGATGTTTTCATATAGACAATACCTACAAATAACTAAAGCATTCCAACTGGATGCAGTAGTAGTTCTTTTTATGGAGCGCCTGCCTATCTGTCCTCCACAGCTCAGTTTCTGGGTAACACGTTACCCCTTGGTAAGACTGGGTGTAAATTTGCGGGTTTCAGCTCGTAACGACTTTCAAAGATCTAAGAATGACCACTAGAATCAACTGCTTAACAGACGTTCCGAATGTAATCGTCACCTATCCATGATGCTTTACATTAAAGAACGAGCTGACGAAGCCACGAGTCCATCGTACTACTCCGTACAAATAAAAGAATCAAAGAAAATACATTTATTTGCGCTGAACATGACGCATAAAAAAAAGCACTAAAATAATAAGTAGTCACATCCACGCAAAACAATAATATCGACACAGTGTCATCTATTCATCGTCTACATAGCCTTTTCGAGTCGGCTACCAGTCTTACCTGATCCAGCTGAATACAGTATTTGCGGAATACATGGTGTCTTCCGCAAATCTTCATCTATTATGAAAGGTTTTTAAAACGCCACACACGATCTCAATCCAATCATGGCGTCTTTGAAACTCAATCAGATAACGCTTCTGTTCTAAAAGTAATTGAAAGTGTATAGAAACATTCTACCCGGTTCAAATACTTCGTTCTAACAAATAGATGGCTTTGTCAAAGGATTTACTGAAGATAACATTATTTACAGGATAGATTATTTTAAAACACGACTTTTCAGCGTGAATTAAAAAAGAAAAATAGTTAAATTAGGCAGCCACTCGGCTACCCAAAATATAAAATACACAACACCTTGTATTTATGCAAGCCTGTTACTTTTTGGTGGGATATCAATGCATTATTTAAAATAATATGGTATCACCGGATGCGCGAAATTACTTTGTTAATTAAAAACCACAGCCTTATATCGATTTTAATGTGACTGTACTCTGTGACAGGCAAGTCGAGGTGAAACAAAAGACAATGCATCAAAATCAAGAAAAATCATGAGTCGACGTAACGGGAATCGACATAGCAGGAATTTTTCAGTAAGTCTAGGGAGGCTGAGGCTAGAGGAATAATCCGGTGGAAACTCTTCACCTGGAACCTGAAGAAGGCTTTAGTTGGCTTGTCACCTTAACAACTCAGGACCTAGTGAAGTGGGGAATTGTTCCAAATAACGGGTCTTTCATTAAGCACTTCCTATCTTTAAATTTAAATAAAACAAAGTGTGTGTGAGATATCATCGAATTTTTTTATACGTTTGAAAGGCCTATCAATGCCGTTATGTATGAAATATCGCATCATTCAAATGTTCGCCGCGGCTTCGCTGGGTGGCGCGAAACCAAAATGTCCAATTTTCCATCCACGCAAAATCGACTGCCTCGGATTCTCCTGCACACTCTCACGGCTAGCGGCGATGTTTTCGGCAGATCTTGCGTTTCGTCAACGTACCGGTGTTGGTTGATTGTTTACTGAACCAGTGGACTCAAATTTATCCACCACACTGCGAATTGTCTTCTCGGTAGGACTATGGCAACCATAAAATAGGCGAACAGAACACCCATTTTGATAAAACAATTTTATCATATGCACGAGTTGTTGAACGCTATATCCATGGTGATTTGGCAAAATAGACTAAATACATCAGAGCCAATTTGGCAGATGTAGCTTCAATGATGTGGCCGCTATCAACTGTTAAAGTCCCTATTGGAAGACCCTGTAGTTTCATAATATGTATATCTACCCATTTTCTACAACTTTTCAACAGGATTCACACATTTACCGCTTCTCCTAGCTTAAACTCAATACATTGTTGACTTTTCCATCACCGTTTTCGTTTATAGAATATCGCTTTGTCTAGCCCGATAAGCTTGCTGCACGCCTGCACTGTGCGGTGATCCTCAATACAATTTATGTTATTAATACGTTCGTTGTTCATTTAAGAAAACATGAAGGTCTCAGCGATACTTCAACAGGATTCACACATTTACCGCTTCTCCTAGCTTAAACTCAATACATTGTTGACTTTTCCATCACCGTTTTCGTTTATAGAATATCGCTTTGTCTAGCCCGATAAGCTTGCTGCACGCCTGCACTGTGCGGTGATCCTCAATACAATTTATGTTATTAATACGTTCGTTGTTCATTTAAGAAAACATGAAGGTCTCAGCGATACTAAACTATATCCATGGTGTGGTAGATTGTGGTAAGTTGTCAATCCATCTGTGTTGTACTAAAACAACTGGTTTTCTTGAGTAGATTCGTGCAATTCACATGAATGGTAAGCGTATGTAACTGCCAGTTATTTCCAACACCTTAAGTGAGATACAATATTGCATAGCCTTAAAGACATCTCTGATCACATATATCTTGAAGGGAAACCATCGTTCATTCCAGTCGAAATACTCACCAAAACAGTTTGTATGTTTGCGTATCTGACTCAGTGACTATACGACGACATTACCCCGATACCTAGTCATAAGGGTCATTACTCATCAACTGTTAATACAATGATTTTCAAAGTCAAACTTTCACCAACTGTCCACCGGTCCCAAATCAAGATAGATAATTAGCTTCCAATTTTCCACGACATAAAATGTACGGATCATGTCATATAAACCCTCCCTAATAATCCCTTATCACCGGAACTAAGTCCCCGAATAATTAAAACAATGTCAAAATCTTTGACCCTTACGTCAAATAAAATAAGGTCTGAAATAGAATGTCGTGTATATCACATTTTATTAAGAGTCAATGAATAGAGCCGCTCGTTGGCAATTTGCTTCGACAAGGAATACCTAAATAATTAATTTCATTGGTATTTGGAACTGAAAGAACCCTCATTTGCACTTTACTTCGCCAGTTGGTATTGGATGTGGATTCAATTTATATTCGCTATTATAAAGAAACTTTGGTGAATAGAACATTAACGATGTTGACAAAGGAGAATATTTCGTAAATCACTTGATTTTGAATTTAAATTCCTGTGAAAGACAGCGATAATAACTAATCTTGCTACTACAGGGATAACAATAGCCGTGCGGCCAAGAACACGCTAAAAACAAATAAATAAACTGACTTCCATACTTTATTATATTAATTAGGATAAGGTTGCTTGTCTGGCAGCGACTAACTGATCGAATAGCAATCGCATAATAAAAAGACTCAAAGGTGCTTACAAACTAATACTATACAGCTCAAAGAGGTCCTTTGTTCCTATTCCGTATAACCATCTGAAGATTTGGCTGTTTTCGGTAAGTTACGGTATCATGGTCCATCGATTAATGCTCCAACCATAATCACTTGCTCATCCGTCTAACTTTAGTAGAACACTTATTGAACTAAGATTAAGTGTCTAGATTGAGACATTGGCTTATCGAATTCTGTCGCTTGCCGGAACATACAATCAATCTGCCGAGATAATTGGGTCTAGCTAGTGTCTTGAGATAATTGGTGTCGGTATATCTATAGAAGGAAATAGATATTACAGCGTGAACCAGAAAGGTGAGGTCACATTCGGATCACCAAACTGAATATCTTTCCCCCGTGGGATCATCATTGTAATCGCGAAAAAATTATCAGTTGTCCCGCACAAAACTTCAATACCTACTCGTCCCATGGAAAAGTTGTTTAGTTTGATGTTATGTACCACACCCTTAAACATGACCACATGATACTCACTGTCATCATCATCATTCTCCTGCCCTTATCCCAATCTATTTGGGGTCGGCGCAGCATGTCTTCTTCTTCCTTAATTCTCTATTACTCGTCATCTCAGCAGTCAGTTCCTTTCTAGCCATATCATCATCGGCGCCATTTTCAGACTTCCTCTTATGTACTCATTTCCTATTTTATCACACATATCCCCCTTAACATTCCTTAGAACACTTATTAAAACTCCAAAGCTCCATCTAGAGCAGTCTATGGTTATCCATGTTTACTAACTGCAATGTCAAAGAGAGGGAAAAGTTAACAAAAAAAAAATCAAACATCCCCATTAGTAAACCTTCACCTTTTTTATTTTCTTATCGAGTTTCCTTCAGGCAAGGGAAGCGGCCAAGAGCATTTACCAACTTTTTAAATTTAATTTGTAACACGATACTTTGGAGTCAAAATACTTTTCACCTCTTATTTATTGCCCGTTGGGATTCTAAAGAGATCGAATGAACCTGTGGGAGCACAATAAAAGAAAGTGTTGATAAATATTTTATCTACAATCCATTGTTTATTTAGAATATTCAATTCGTTATTTACGAGTACGTTTACGTTGATGAAAAGGCTTTTGAATTTTTGTAATATATCCTTTGACTCGAAAACAAGAAGAAGAACAGTATTGTAATGGATTGGAATAGGTTTTTTTTTCACATAGGTTGTAAGTTGTTAGACAATACAAATCACCGTAGGCTAATTTTGTTAATTTAATTGATTTTAGGTGCCCGTTACACTTTCGCGTTTGAGGACATAAAGAGTGCCACAGACGTGACGCCGCAATCTACTTGGCCACACTGGCCACTATTGGGCCCAAACAATATTATATTCAGCATGTATTAGAAAGGAGTGGTTTTATTTTTATGGATGTGGTATAGACAATCAAACTGAACTATTTGCTTTAACGAAAATCGTAATCACGAAAAAATATGAGCTGCCCCATACATTTGTTTCGAGTAGGTATTGAATTATGTTTCTGTTGAGATGACGAGAATAGAGAAGTATGGAAAAAAAAGTCATGCTGCGCCGACCCAAAATAAATTTTGATAAGGGCATGAGAATGATGATAGTTATTGAAATTTTGAATGGGACAGCTGCATATTTTCTGCGATTACGTTGATGGTCCCATGAAAACTCAAACTTGCACCAGGCGGGCCAAGTTTAACAGTTTTAATTTTTCCGTAATCAGCGCTTGACCAAACATCCTATTAGTTTCCACACTATCAATGTTCAGTGTGAGTCAAACAAACATACGAACAATTTAGTCAGTTGTTACTGTAAGCTGACCACGTTCTTCATTTCCTACTCCTTACAATACAGACCGAAACTCATTAAGGATCGCCGAATGAGTGAGGGTAAGTTTTTCCTATCTCAAGTTAAACTCAATAGACGTGGCTCGTACTTAGCTGAGTGATTAGGCGGTCATTCATGGATTTCGCTCCCACTGTGTAGTTTATTCGATCATGAAATGGTTTGGGATTTGCTATTAACTTTATGTGTTTTTATTTGCATGTTCTACAGGAGGTCGTGGCTTAATAATACAAAAAAAAAAACTTCAGGTTAAGCCGCACTTGCCTCTGTTATTCCGTGGATAGGGTCACCTACTACATACTGAGTTTCCTTCGTGCCACCGTTGGTCCCCGCTGTCATTTGTGCATCTTTGACAGTCGTTACATGTAGTCAGTGGTCCAAAAGTCCGACAACAAGTATTACCAAAGGACATAATACCTACGTAAAAAAAAATATTACTTTGCCTTGTTATCTAGTTGTGACAAATGAGTATATCTAAATATTTATCTCGATTTTTTTCTTCCTCGACAGTTTTTTTGGAAGTATAAATAATCTTCATTAAAAAGAAAACATTAAAAATGTGAGGTCCGGATGAACAGACTTAAGAAGATAGATTTAAAAAATTAAATTTGTAATAAATTTATTATATTTTTAAATTTATTTAAACAATCTCGTTGTTGTAAATTAATTTAAGAATTTCGGACATGATCCTAGGTTTTATTCGAGTCTGTGTAAATTATACTGTCAACTGTTAGTTAAAATTAATATGTATTTACGTAGATATTATGCTTTTATTCGCCGACGTTTGGAAATCTAATAATTAATTTATTTTTAAGATTTATACACAACCTCTAACCTAACCTAGCATGACTTTCTTTCGTAAAATTACCTAAATTATTATTTTGTGTAATAAATATAATTTACAAATATTATATTAATAAAAATATTTGAAACTAACTCTCCTTTCACATTTAAAACGTTAGTGTTCTACAGTGTTCTGCTAAAATTAGAAAGAAAACGATCCCTTGTTTTAATAAAAAGGTTTACAGTTAGCTGAAATCCAACATTTAATTTACATTTTTGCACATTAATCATAATTATGGCGGTTGGAAAATTCTAATTCATTCTTGTTAGGCTTTTAAATTAAGTAGAAAGTAACAAAACATGTTGGAACAAGTCCAAAAAATCTCATAACACAGGTCCAACGGGAATGTCTCTCCCATTAAGATTAATTTTAAAAGAGGATTTATTTACCAACTTTTCAGACAGTTGATGCGATTTTTTTTAAGTGAAAGCTTGGCTTTCAGCTGGTATTATTTTCTAGTTTTTAATCGGTTTGAGTATTGTTATTAAATAAATAGCTAATCATCATTCTCTAGATTATCTAAAACTAATTTGGTATGATGGATTTCGCCAATTTAGGTTGTGTCGTATAATTACATGGGGCTTAAACATAACTGGCCAAGTGATACAGAGATGAGATACTACATATAAGGTACATCTCTGCGTAAACATTCGAGGATTACAGGCGTGATGTTATGCTAGATTAAAAACTTCTTTCATCTTGACTATGCTTTCTACTCTAACATAAGTTACCTCCTTTCATACCAAAATTCTTGAATGTAGACGTAACTGCTCACTTAAGGTCCTCTAACGAGATCACTTAGCGGCGGCTGCGATAAAAATGCAATAAGTGCTGGAAATGCATTTATCGGGCTCCAATCAACTAATCTGAATTCAATTGTTCTTAGTCACATCCGTTTTTTATTCTTATTTAAATGTAAACGGAAGTATTATCAAACCAACTCTTACTTATTTATATATTTTCGCAATTTTTTAAATGTATTTTGTTATTTCAACAGAAATTCAATTTTTGCTTTAAAAAAAACAGTGGAATCATAGATCATGCAAACATTACCAACCTAAAGAAACAAAGAAAAAAGTAAAAGAAAGAAAATACGCTTAGAAAAAAAATCACACCAATTTGCAACAACTTTTTCTTGAAGTAAATGACATAAGTACAGTGTCTGATTAAACGACCGCCTAATACCCTCTGCTTTACAGTCTACAATCTAGTTCTACATTTCCAACCAAACCGAAAATACTTTTCGGGAACAAAAAGATCTTATTCCAAAATATCGTATATACCCGTTTGGCCTAAAAAGTGTTTCAACCG
Organism: Noctua pronuba; assembly: GCA_905220335.1. Classification (NCBI taxonomy): domain Eukaryota; kingdom Metazoa; phylum Arthropoda; class Insecta; order Lepidoptera; family Noctuidae; genus Noctua; species Noctua pronuba. The sequence continues at coordinate 13,408,623 of LR999902.1, forward strand.
CACGTATATTGAAAAAGTTCCGTCCAAAGTGGAGTGCACTTGAAATCTCATAACAAATGCCATTGGCTGCCAAGCCAAGTAGGCAAGTGATGTTATTCTGTTTTTGTTACCAAAACTTTGTTATTGAGTCTATATTTTTTGTTAGGTATTCTTGAAGATTGTTTCATGTAGAAAATGGAAGAAGGGTTCTCTATGCTAACAATGAGTGCTATGTAAGGAAGTAATGATTTGTGTTTTTTTTTTAAACCTGACATTTAATTTTTGATAATTATTTATGACTAGCGACCCGCCCCGACTTCACACGGGTGCAATGTAGATAATATACATATAAACCTTCTTCTTGAATCATTCTATCTATTGCTGAAAACTGCATTAAAATCCGTTGTGTAGTTTAAAAGATCTAAGCGTACAGACAGCGGGAACGATTTTGTTTTATACTATGTAAAAATAAACTTACGTTTGGAATATGTTTTGGGGTGTTTAAGATGCAGCTTTAAATTATCCAGACTCTGCGCTGGTACTGAGAAATCGCCTGATGAAAAAACTTCATCACTCTTAGCCCAACGCGAGAATCAAACGCAGCACCTCATGCTTAGCAGTAGCTCTTGTAATCACTAGACCAATGAGGCAAACACGGCAATAGGCTGACCTCCTATTACATGGCACTTAAAATATGTAACATCACTGGGGAAATGTTAATGTACACCTTAGTCTAACACTTCGGGGTAATAGAAAACAGAGTTATTAATTACGTTGTTTTTACTATTGACTAGTGACCCACCCTTGCTTCGTACGCGCCAATTATCGAGTCCAAAACTATATCGAATGTAGCGTATATTTTTAAAGTAAGCATCTAGCAGTAGAGCGGTGAAAACTGCGTTCTAATCCATGCAGTAGTTTTTGCGTGATGCGCGTACAAACATACAGACATAAAGACAGACGGACAAAAATTCTAAAAACGGTTGTTTTGGCTTCTATTACTCTAATAAAGCCCCTCAATATATATTTTTTCAATATCTTCAATGTAAAGACATTGGCCTGATTTTGTAACAGTCTGCTTTTACTATACCCAAATTGAACTATGCACAAGAGGTCTATTGTCTGCCGGTGCAATCCAATTTTTAGGTTTAGCGCGCTATAGTGATATATTATACCAAAAATCTTCAAAGGGCCACAAAGGGGTATTTATGACGGTTACATTACCGTCAGTTCATGAATCGGTTATCTAGATTTTCTAATATATACATTCAAGCAACCTCAATGCAGCAAATTATGCTTTGTTAACTCAGATTTGAAAGATAATATGAACCCACCCTGGCCTCCTAATTCACAAACAACACAAAATCCACCCGTATTACCAAATTTTTTAACCCCAACGAAACTTTGAATTTAGAACCTAATTATTTCCCGGACTGTGCCAGTTATATCCAGCCAGTATTTTAGAGTTAAACAATTTAAAAGCGAACTAAATCGCTGCTCGTTTCAAACAGAATATTCCCGAAGCTTTAACCGCTTTTTAGGGTTCCGTAAGAAAAGGTTGGTGTCGGGACTTTGTTAATTAGGCTACGCTGCCGTCTGACCTTCTGTTCTGTTATAGCATGTATTTCAAAAGCATCTCAGAGCATGGCTTATCGATAACTATTTCTATACTATTAAGGAATTTATGAATTCTAGGAGAAATTGGAAAGTTGCATGACATGAAAATTTTATTTGACATTCTTATTTTCATCTATTGACATTTGGAATTTAATTTCTTTGGTTGACATTTGAAAGTTCATATTTAGAAAATTTGTAATTTAATTATTTTTCTTTTACATTTGTTATGTGATATATAGAAAAATCTTGATTTGGTACTTTTTTTTTGACATTGGAATTTTATTATTTTGTTTCAATTCGAATCACTGTTATTGTCACATAATTTTCATGCCGAATTTAGTAGGCGGAATATAAAAACTATTGTGTATGTTATAAAATCTGTAAAATACCATATTTCAGGCAAATAAATGAATCTGAATCTGAATAGTGCTGTATTTTTTTGATAAGTAATAACAAGTGTATAAAGTTATTTTCGCTCATTGTTTTTTAAACCAAAGTTTGGGCTGTAGTTGTGTTTTTTGTTTGATCTATCATTAAAAAGGCCCATTCTGAAACACATCAAACTTAAGACTTATTGTAGTGTATATTCTCTTCTAAAACCAAAAATAATTATTTCACAAACATTTGTCTGAGATGGTAGAACCCCTGAGCGCACGAGGCCAAGTCAAACTTGGCCGGATTTTTCCGGTTGGCTGTAGTGGTCGACTGAAATTTTAATAAAGTTGTGCAGGCTATGTCGATGCGCAAGTAAATGTACCAAATAAAGTGTGTCGTAGGTAGTAGTGAGCCATCGAATGGCTGTTTGATTCGTGTGGGGCTCGTTTATAGAAACGCAATCCGTAGCTCACCTGTAACGGTAAAAGCGCTTTTTTTTATTTAAGTGTTACGAGTAGATCTTGGTAGGTAAAAAAAAGAAAGAAAGAAAAAAAAATTAAAAAGAAAGAAAAAAGAAAAGAAAAATGCTCACACATCTGTCGAAAATTAAGCGACGGAAATCACACGTGCTAATGTAATTCTGCCTTGATGAGTCAACGGTGTTTGCTGCTGGAAACATGCCGAGCTATTCCTACTGTTATCTTAGCTGAAGTGTTGCTAAACTGAAGTCAAAAATAATACAGGGTGGAAGGGACACCGACGCCAAAACGGTTACCAGGTATTCGGCAAAATGAAAAATTTGTTTGTGACCGCGGTTCAGAATGATGTACTGAATACGTGGCAACCGTTTTAGTGTCGGTGTCCCTTTCACCTTGTATAGTCATCATCTGCCTAGCCTTTTCCCAACTATGTTGCTTCCAGTCCAAGTGGATACAGCTGAATATCAGTATTTTACATGGAGCAACTGCTTATCTGACTTGTATTTACAACCTAGTTTCTGGATATTACGATAAATCTTGTTGAGACTGGTTGTCACAATTACGGCCAAAATGTATTACTACGCTGAAGTTGAAAAGTAATATATCCATGTTATATTTTTTCATCAATTTACTACTAAACCGTTGTCATTGCTTTTCTATTATATAAAAATGTTGACAACCAAATTGAAGATTCAATCTCAGCGTTTTCATAAGTTCGCAGTATTCCATTTAATAAGATTCAATATTACCTTGATACAAACCATTTTTTTTTGTATATTTTCCTCAGACATGTTATTACCAGAGATATTGAGTTTGTAGCTGGCGTCTCCTGGGTATAATACAGTCGCCAAGCAACCTCGTCAGTTGTGGTCTGGGTACCAGTGATTTCTTTTATCACTTCACTATTTATGATTTAAGTTATATGTGTAAGGGGGTGAACCTATTGCCAACAAGCGGGCTCAAAGCCTGGAGTCTGGCTGTTCCAGACTTGCCTTGCTCAGCCTGGAGCCGTGCGACCCAATTATTAGCTTCAGCGTGCTGTAGTGATATATTATACCGAAAATCTTCAAATGGCCACAAAGGGGTATTGTAGACGCCGGGTACTGAGGTTCACGTGGACAATGAGGGGGTGCAAGAATGATGCGAACTAGATTTTTATAATTGGTTGGATGATGCAATTTTTTCAAGTGTTTAAGTATCGGTCACTAACTACCTGTCACCCTATATATTTTCATATGCGAATCGACTCCAGTCTCAGATTTGCTGGCAGAAACAAACATAAGATAAACGTACATATTATAGTGCTTTCTGTTACTAATTTCGTACATAAATGATAAATTACTTATTCATCCTTTTGTTGTTCTAAAAAGCAATTAGTACAACACTTGCTCAGTTTAACTCAAAAGCAGTTCCAATTAAGACACTACCTTGTCACATTCATCTGCTCCACAACTTGCAACATAACGCATCGTCAGCTTACATTGTAACGTTGAATAGTATTCCCCTTAATTAATCAAGTGTCCCACCTGAATATGCTATTAAGGCGACGTTGTTTAATTGATGTCTGGGGACTGGTCTCGTGTCGTTCACTGCTGAAGTGGCGATCTAGCGTGACCGTAAAGTGCTACAAGGTTGACGTGTAGTTCCATTTTTGAATAATTACACTTTTCAAGCACGTTAGTCAGGCGTTTGGTGTTCGTTTTTATAATGTTATGTTTCTATCCATACATGAACTGGCAATTCCTTTAAGTACATGCTAATTATATTCACGTTAAAATCTAGTTTCTAATGACTTTACAGAAAACCCAGGGTTAATTACCATTTACACGAGAAAACTCGATTAAGTTGATTTGCTTTTCGTTTGTCTTAGACTGTGATATTAATCTGTCGGATCTAGTTTGAAACCATTTTCTTCTTTGAAGTTCTATCATTTAGAGGATCACGCACCGCCACATAGAGGCTATTTTAAAGCACACCATTTCACTTCCACTGTAGTACTATCACACTTAGCAGTCGGATAGCCGCTCATAGTAATAAAGACTCTATTGTCCATTGCCTGCAACCAGATGTGGCGAATACTATGCAGTATACAGTCAGATGATTGGAGATCGTTAACGATCAATTGTGACGGCTAGCTCAACCTCCTCAGTTTCATGAAGAGAAGGTATATATGCATCTACATCAGACAGATGATTGGTGCTGCATCGGTTTCGCAATATCCTGATACTAAATTATTAGTTTCCTGTCTTATACGACAGGTGTTGTGAGATCTGTCTACTGTCTGTCTGTGTAAAGTCACAAGCAATGAAATGTATACACTTAGCAAAATTTAAAAGCGTTTTTTCTCGTGAAATTACGATTTCTACTTTGGGAACAGAACTATTTCGTAATATTATAGCTTCCAAAATACAACGTTTGGGAAAACGTAAAGCGTTAATCAATACAGAAGGAGATAAACACTTTTGAATTTTGCTACGTGGACACATTATATTGCTCGTGACTGTACTAGTATCTGGAATCTGGAATATTTCCTTCAGGAATTTCACAGAGTCTGTATTTATGCCTGGTTGATGGCAGTAAGCTCGCTCCCTATTACATGAGATTTAAACATATCTGACGAACAATGGGTGTTTTATTAAGGTACACCTCTGCCTAACCCATCGGGGATCACAGGCATGATGTAATGTATTGTGGGAGTCGTTATAACCATAAGCGACAAGTTTTGCGCGTGTCCTATAAATAATGAAAACATCTTGAACCCGACATATCGGGAAGAAAACCGTCATGGAAACTTGGGCTAAGAACATAGGGTCAATTGTCCACGACGCTTGTCAAAGGAAACCATTAACCAATGCGAAGCCAGAATATCAGTTCGTGAGTAACAGTACACACAATGCGAATTATTAACGCGTGATTGTACTCATGATAACAAACAACTTTCACAAAGAAACTTTTTTTTTAATACTCATACACTTTTATCACAATAACACAACAGCGGAGTATTATGGAGCGGGCTTGCGAGCCGCGCGGGTGCTCTGCCTACCCACTGCTGCACGGTACGATAGTAATGAGACAGAACGGCGTCACGCGGATAACAGCTGATAGGTCATAGGCGCTCGCGAATTTCATACGGCCCGCAGCTGTTGAGTTAAAAAAATATGAGTATTAAAAAAAATGTTTCTTTGGGAAAGTTGTTTGTTATCATTAGTACAATCACGTCTTAAGTATCGGTCACTAATTACCAGTAACGCTATACAGCTACTAGACCTATTTAAAAATTAGTATTAGTACCGCAATGTTCCAACCGCTTATGCACGAACAAAACGGGTCTTTGCCTACAACAGAGCTGTTATTAATTAATTACGAGCGAACGTTAGTGTCGTGACGAGGGTAGTCGGAAGCCAATCAATCGCACTTCGGTGGAAAATTGATAACTATCGCTACTTAGACGAAACTTGCCGTTGAATAGTTAGAAGTTGTATAGTTTACCTTGTGATAGGCTTGCCGGTGATTGAATTGCTTAATTGGTTGATATTTCTTAGAATAGTCGATAAACCAAGGTTGATAAATTTGATTTGGCACTGTTACAAGTACACACTGACACTTGAGAGTGCAGACGTCTTCACTTTTAACCTTTTGAGCGCCATAGTCACATATACGTGACAAACAAACGCGTGCCCTGTTCGCCATACGACACAAATATGTGACAAATGGTAGGTGAAATTATGGCTTGGCGTGGAGGGCACACGCATGCGTTTATGCTCTGGCGGTCAAAAGGTTAAGATCATGTTTCTGGTTTAATCTTATGTTGGTGTAAATGCCGCTGTAGTTGTGTCTCATTGTGCGAAAATGGCAATTTTTCTATTTTCCAGGTAAAGCTTGATAAAAAAATTGCGAGGATTACGGTAACCAACTAACCACAGAGATAATTCATAGAACACACTTAATTTTCGGAAAATCCAAACGTGAATAAAATTCCTGTTATTTCATCTCACTTTGATAACATATTACAGGGAAACAAGAGAGAATAACAGAGAGTTTAATGATTCCTGGAAAATATCCTCTATGGGTAGCACTCAACGTGAACGGTATTAATGTTCCGGACCCTGCATATTCTAGTTAAATAGTTGAACTATTTTACCACATAGCAAGCAAGTGTCCATTCAACCACGAGTTTGAATGCTAATTCAATACCCAAAAGGTATGTTTTCACAAGTTTTAACATTCAAATGCAGAAAGCCAATAGAAAGTCAATAAGCTTAACCACGAGTTCAGCAAAACTCAGTTCAATTGGGCATTTTATTGCGCCAGTTAACCAAAGTCACTGGCTGACTTTCTGACAGTTTTAGTTGCTAAATGTTGCTGCTGCGTGTCGATGTGGTGGTAAAATGTTCACATAGTGCAAATCTAATGCGGATGGAACTTTTGCAAAAGTGCATGTTCACGATATTTGCACCACACTACAGCCGCGTTGTACGAAATGAATATTAAATTAATTTCAATTTTAAGCATGTTTAGAGTCCGTAAATAGTTATTTGAAAGCAAAGATCGCTTTTAGATCGATAAGAGAACGTTATCTATAAACGATAACTCATCAATATGTCTATTGAGTGCACCATAGCTCGGGACATATATACAATGTCGCCCATGCGCATGTGACCGCCCGTAATTTTCTGAATATTCATGAAGAAATGTCGGAAATAAACTTTAAAAGGGGGGGTCTATCTACAAAATTTTTCATGTTATTCAATTTTTAATTTTTTAAGTATAGTTTGTAGATTTGCTTTCTATTTTTGGCACATCTCCGAAGTTTATGGGTCGATTTGGATTCTGTTTATTATTTCTAAAAGCTTATGAGTTATTTTAACAGGTTAAATTAACTTTTTTACTAAAAATTATCGACGACGAAAAAAAAACGGAATCCAAGTCATTTTTTCGGTGAAAAATTGTGTATTTATTTAAAAAAAACTAGTGTAAGTCCATAATTATCCCGATAGGACGACTTTTTTAATCGTTATTTGTAATCTACTACATAACAGCTACAAATTCACAGAACATTATTGATACCTAACTGTAACTAAATCCAAGGTAAAACTCTTAAAACTCTGATGAGTAAAATTTTGGAAAAGATAATGTGAAAGTCAATTGAATGTTGCTCTTAGCAGTGAGTACTAAAAGGTTAAACTAATAATGAGGATGATAATGGAATTAAAAACAAACAAGCAATAGCCAGATTTTTACTAAAAAAATAAAAAATACAAGCATTTTAATTAATTAGATTTTCGAAATGGCCCCCACCCTCCTGTAAACAAACCAAAGGCCTCATGGCAACACTTTTGATTGTACGACGTAATTCTTCACGGTTTTCTTTTATTTCCGCAGCAGCAGCAAAAATCCTAGCCGTTAATTGCTCGCGGCTTTCGAAGGGCACGGCATACACTTTTTGTTTCATGTAGCCCCAAAGATAAAAATCTAAGGGTGTAAGTAAGGTCCGGAGATCGCGGCGGCCAAGCAATGGCACCTCCTCTGCCAATCCGCCACGGATAATTTTGATTTAAATAATCACGAACTAGTCGTGCGAAGTTTGCTGGAGCTCCATCTAATTGCAGATACATCCGCCTTCTCGTTTCCAGCGGTTCTTCCTCCAAAAGCAACGGCAACGTATTGACTATAAAATCTAAAAACGCGTGTTGATCTAGTCTGTTTGGTAACACGAAAGGGCCAATAAGTTCACCGTCAATCATTCCAGCCCATACATTTATGGAAAATTGAGTCTGGAAAGTTGGTTCCCTAATGACGTGTGGATTTTCAGTGGCCCACACAAGAAGATTGCGATGATTTGTTATACCCGCCCTTGTTTTTTCTTTATTTAGAGATAGGTATCAACAATGTTCTGTGAATTTGTAGCTGTTATGTAGTAGATTACAAATAACGATTAAAAAAGTCGTCCTATCGGGATAATTTATGGACTTACACTAGTTTTTTTTAAATAAATACACAATTTTTCACCGAAAAAATGACTTCGATTCCGTTTTTTTTTTCGTCGTCGATAATTTTAGTAAAAATGTTAATTTAACCTGTTAAAATACCTCATAAGCTTTTAGAAACAATAAACAGAATCCAAACCGACCCATAAACTTCGGAGATGTGTCAAAAAATAGAAAGCAAATCTACAAACTATACTTAAAAAATTAAAAATTGAATAACATGAAATATGTAATAGATAGACCCCCCCTTTTGAAGTTTATTTTCGATATTTCTTCATGAATATTCAGAAAATTATGGGCGGTCACATGCGCATGGGCGACATTGTATATATTTTGTTAGGTTGAGCATCCTCTGACCCATAAATACCAGTTTAATTGTGTGCTGCAACTTTAAAGAAAAATCATAACGGCGCGGCGCGGAGGACTACTGACAACGGTTCAGTTCTTCGCCCTTTCTCCATTGATAAGCGCACAAGTATACTCCGTTTAAAAGAGTAATATTATATTAAAGTCTGAAACAAAAAAAAGTTTGCCCCCCAGTGGCACTAGACAAAAGGGCTACTTTGTTCTCTTTGTTTTTAAGCCACATGATTATCCACTAATGATATGCAGTCACAACAAAGTCCAGCAGATCTGCCTCAACGTCGCTTAGCTATCAGGCCCGCACCGTGTGTGTCTCGCAGCTTAGTCGTATCCGGCAGACGTGACCAGCACAATCCCACTTTAGTTTAGCGGCTTTATGAGTAGCGTCCGTGATTTATATTTTGGAACGCAGCGTAATGCTTCTAACCGTACGTTCGTTCCGTAATTTTAACTTCTCTCAAGAACACTTTTCCAAAATATTCCAATGAAAAATTAAACCATGTTATTGAGCTTATTGTCATAGATCAGACAAAAAGAGGAAAAACCCAACTTCACTTTGCCCATCCTGATGGGGATTGAAGCCTACAGGCTCAACAGTAGTCATCATCATTATCAGCCTCCAGCAGTCCACTGCTGGACATAGGCCTCCTCAATCGCACGCCACTCAACTCGATTCTCAGCAACTCTCATCCAGTTGCCACCAGCCACCCTGCAAATATCGTCGCTCCACCGAGCCTGAGGGCATCCCACCTTATGTTTGCCGATTCCTGCTCTCCACTCGAGAACACGTCCACCTCAACGGTCATCGGTTCTCAACTAATATGACCGGCCTATTACCACTTCAGCTTACTTATTAGCTGTAGTTTGCTTATCAAGCACTAGTGATAGCGACCAATAAACCAACACACAGTAGCACTTTAGAACCTACCGTATAAACGTAAAAGTACAACAACGTCTTCCCGGAATTTTCATATACGATTCCGATTTCAAAGGAATTTTAGAAATCACAGTTTTCTACTCAATAACACGTTGGTATAGAAGTGCGCACAGCTCGCTATTCTCCGAACATAATGCCTGAGTCGCTTATGACAGCTGGCGGAAGTGATAGAGTGGTGTATTCCTACGCTACACAATGGCCTGTCGGGGCAGTTCCGTTCATGCATCTACCTATCAGCTACTGACAATGTGCGTACTATGATACAAAGTGAAAATATAGCGATTTGTTTCTAACCGTTTGGTACCCGCCGGTTACCAAACGGCGTCGTCGCGTCGGTTGGTCGACTTTTTTCAGGGGAGTTAGTTAAATGCCTTCTGCCGTGACAAACTGAAGAGTGAGGAACGGAAGAGTGGACGATTTAGTAACTGTCTCTTGTAACTTTCGACGCAGATCGCAATTTAATGTTCCATGTAACGCCTTCACGCGCCAACATGGCATTGTACATAGATATATAAAAAGTAAGATAAAACGAACGTAATATTACACTACAGAAAATATCAAAAAAGTCTGAAAGTTTATTACGGTCAAGCAAAATGATGACGAAAATTGCATTTTCAATAGTCGTCAGGTGTACAAAACAGTTTAAATCTTCAGAAGAACATTCACTGCCCTATGCAAGCGACTTACACCCCTCGTTAATTATAATTGTTTGAATATAATTAACAACATAAATGAAGCATGTATGATTTGGTACTTACGTTTCATTAAATATTTATGCAAATAAATGTTCCTTTTACATAATAAGGGAAGTAACGGTTGGACGCATCTGGTTGAAAACATTATTACAAGGTCCGGTTGACGAGAATACCCACTCAATTTGCATTTTTTTTTTCAGGAAAAATAACGGATTTCATTTTTGGGAAATTAACTCAAATGCGAGTTTTATATAATTTTTCAACATCATTTTTAAACCCGCTGAATTTATTAAATCTGAGCAACGCATTTATTGCCTACTTCGTTTTCTATTTCATTTTAAAGAATTCACAAAACCACCAGAAACCTGACCCTTTGATACGCGAAATTTAACACAACGGGAAATCCAGTAACCCTTTCCTAGCTCTACAAAAATTCGCTAGAAGCCAGTCTTCAAAGAAGGTTATTACGTATCAATGTAACTTGAAGTACGTGATAAGCACACAAGAAAACTGCTCAGCTTGTAAGATTACATGAATTCACGGCAATAGTTCAAATACGGTTACTACTCAAAGTAACCCTTTTTTCCCTCGATCCGGTTTTACGGCTTTTGCGGACAGGTACACGGACCTATTCTTTATAAATGTTAGGTACAGTTCGACTCAGCACTTGAATTGGAGAAAACGTTCACGTTTCTTTTATTTGCTACTTTTTTGGGATTCCGTATATAAACTCAGAATCATTTCTTCGAAGACATTATTGTAAAAGTTTATTTTTAGGGGAAGATAACTTTAAATTGAAATAAAACACAGAAAACCATTTTAACATACCTGAAATCATATTCGAACATAAATGGCATAAAATTACTAGTCAAATAAAGTCAATTTCATGGATAGTTAAACCATTCTTCTCTGTTTTATTTCAATTTAAAGTCGTATTCGAAGAAATTGCTATACGGGGTGGAAGGGACACCGACACGAAAACGGTTACCACGAATTCAGAACATCATTCTGAACCTGAGTATTTAAAAAAAATCAGCTGTTCCATACATTTTGACAGTGTAGGTATTACACTTTTGTAGGAAACAGCTGTTTTTTTTTCATAACCGAATGAAAGATTTCTATGTGGGGGGCGCTCAGAATGATGTTCTGAATACGTGGTAAACGTTTTCGCGTCGGTGTCCCTTCCACCCCGTATACAGGGTGTAAACAGACCCTTCACGAAGCCGTCAACCAAGCATTCTGTACATCAAACTAAGTAAGTTTACGCAAAAATTATTACTGGGAAACGACTTTTTTTTTTGGGGTGAAAAATTACGTTTTACGGTAAAACTCAATGTAACGCAATCAAAACATTGTGCTGCTGGATGGATTGAATAGTACGGGGGTCGTGAAGGTGTTTAAAGTAAAAATCTCACATTAGAAACATGTATTTTAAAAAAAACTTGTGAAAAAGTTGGAACTTTGACCCCCAATATCTCTGTAATTAGTAGGTTCCCAGGTATGGTCTAGAACAAAAAAATGATCGCAATGACGGGGAGAACAAGTACCTTTCGGCTGCGTTAAGGGTCTTTTTACACCCTTTATAGTTTGATTGAATTATTTAGACGTACATCGTATAGACGAACAAATTGTGATAGGTACTGAAAAAGTTAAAAAATAAGTTATTTTTTTAGGATGCAATTTGATAAATCTCATTTAAAACCCTTAAAATATATAAAAAAAACTTGTCTTTGATCTTCGATATAGATCCAAGTTGATACAAAATAAACCAGACAACTTATCCTAAAATGACAATCTAAATCTATGATGACCTTCTTCCCGAAGTCACACGACGATACGATAAAATGCCTTTGTGACCCCTGAACAACAAAATGACCAAACATAACCCACAACACGACCTATCTTTTCAATACCTAAGAGCAATTTATTGTGAGGCAATACATCTTCGGTGCCCACGACGGGAGAAAGGTTCGTAGAAAGGGTAAAATTCTTAGTGTAACCGGACAAATTTATTTTTGTCATCCATATCTCCAAACGGTGTTTCACCCCCGAACACAATTGCCCAGGTAAGCAAGTTTTGCGACCGCAAACATAACTTTGTAGCCCAATACGTTGAAGAATGTGAGTCGTTCGGTCAATGTTCCCATGCCGAATATTTTTCGGTACATTTTGTTGTAGGAGTTAAATATTTGGTAGTATGGTCGTAAATATTTTGTTTCAGTTTAAATAAAATACCCTTTGATCACAGAGTCAGTCGACTCCCGTACATAAAATATTGAATAACGAAATTTTCGCTTCAAACGGGTGCATTCATGATTTTTATCTATAAAAGATTCGTTGTGTTCAGAAAATTTCAGCGCTCTGAAATTGCGGGCCGTATTTTCATTGAAGCAACTTCTATCGTACTAAAAGTTGGACAGCGTAATAAAGCATAAAACGCGCTTCATAAATTGTAATGATACGCTATTCTGAAAATTCACGTCATGTTACCGTACTCGTTTCAAATCCGATTGACGTCCCTATTGCCTTTGAAACTGAACGTCAACGTCAACAAGCGGATGTCAGTAAGCGGATGACGAGAGAAAAATAGAGCACACAGAATTGTTGACTACACTTAATTATTTTTTTAATTAACGTGAATTGTGCAGTGGAACCCTTCACTGAAAGAGTAATATTGGTTGGACAATGATTAGGTATTTGGAAAATGAATAATACTACAATTCCAGTTAAACTCCTGGGTTAGGTAACTGATACTTCCAGGTATGCAATCTAAAGATTGCTAGAAAGAGTTAATTAAATACCTGGAACAAAAACTTGGCCACATTTTTAACAATCACATTAAGTAGAACGAGCTCGTGATTATGATAGCAAAGTCAATAGTGAAGCTGAAGAAATCCGAAGAAAGTTTCAGGAACAAATTGAATTGGTAGCTGCACAAACATTTGTTTTCAATCGTTTTTTCCGATCGAATTTTTATTACGAGACTGATCAAAGTTGGAGAGGCGTAGTAGCTTTATTGGAATACAGGTTTTATGAAAACCTGAACGAGCTGCCAGCTGTTTTCAATTTGTGTTTTTAGCGTGCATCAAAATGGTGATTATGCATAGTTTTAACTTTTTAATACTCCTCGTTATTGGAGCGTGGATGTTTGAATACCTCGATAAAAATATGGTATGCATGGTTTGATCATGAAAAAACTTCACTCACAAAATTGTTCCTGCGTGCGCGTACAAAGGCACTTTTTTTTTAATAGCCTGTATTTTCCCACTGCTGGACAAACCCCTCCCCCAGTTCCTTCCATGTACTCTTTTCCCGTGTCTCCTCGAAACAGCCAAAGGCACTATTACTTTTTATCTAAAACTCTTTTTTTTTTTCATGCCTAGCCTTTTCCCAACTATGGTGGGGTTGGCTTCCAGTCTAACCGCCACCGGATGCAGCTGAATACCAGTATTTTACGTGGAGCGACTGCCTATCGGGCCTCCACAACCCAGTTAGTACTGGGTAATACGATACCCCTTGGTAAGACTGGTTGTCAGACTTTTTGGGCCACTGACTACCTAACGACTGTCAAAGATCTACAAATGACACCCGGGACCAACGGCTTAACGTGCTTTCCGAGGCACGGAGGAAACTCGGTATGTAATGGTTAGTCACCCGTCCACAGACCAACCTAGGCAAGCACGGCTTAACCTAAAGATCTGGTCCCGAGCGGCTGTTATTATTTAGCCACGAGCTCCTTTTTTTTTCATACCAAAGTAGTTATATATACCCAACATCAAAAGATAAGCTGAGTGCCCGTAATACGAGTATGTAAATATAGGGTTAAGTTATTTAGTACTTCAATATCTAGACTGACATTTATTTAGTCAATAAATAGCTAGCTATCTTTATTTATCTTCCTTTGATTGCCACAGTTTTCAATAACTTCTTTATTCATTACGTTTCTTATTTGTTACATTTTTAAATATTTTAAAAAACAAAAGTAAACAAAACATTTAAAAATATAAAAAATAGTAGCCCACCGGCATCGGGAACAGGGTCCAGGTTGCCGGTGGTCAGGGCTCCAGAGAGAGGAACCGCCTCACTATGCGTGCCGTGTCTAGGAGTACTGCTTTCTGAATCAAGCCCTTGACCCAGCCGCGCAATGAGAGCCTCCTAAGGTGTTGGTCGAGGCTCTTTGCTATTAGTCCATTAACCGTAACGACTATCGGTACAATGATTGCAGAGTCCACGTCCCACATGTCGACAACCTCGTGTGCTAAATCAAGATACTTAATTTTTTTATCATTCTCAGCTTTCACGAGATTCTCGTCATGAGGGACAGTGATGTCAACAATCATTGCACGGCGCTCTCGGCGATCTATCACCACAATATCAGGTTTATTTGCTAAAATAGTCCTGTCCGTGATGATAGATCGATCCCAATACAATGTGGCATGACCGTTCTCGAGAACTGGGTCGGGCACATACTTGTAGTATGGTACTTCAGTACCCACAAGGTTGTATTGCAAGGCAAGTTGCTGGTGGATAATCCTAGCTACTAGATTGTGTCTGTGCAAGTACTCACCGTTAGCAAGACGAGAACAACCGGAAACAATATGTCGGATCGATTCACCGGGACGGTGGCATGCCCGACAAATGTCAACCGTACCGTCCTTGACAATGTATTTCCGATAATTGTTCGTCATGATAACTTCATCCATAATCGCACAGACGAAACCTTCGGTTTCCCCAAAGAGGTCACCGAATCGTAGCCAGGATACGGACGCCAAGAGGTCTACATCAGGCCCATGTAGGGCCCGGAAAAAGCGTCCGTGTAGCTCCTTGCTCTGCCATACCTCCTTGCGGTCATTAGTATCCAATACCACAGGTTTGCGCCAGTTCTCGTTAGCCAAGGAGAGCGGGGTAAGGCCCTTGTCCACTGAGACCACATCACGGTGCATCCCCACGTCGGTTTCGAGAAAGTATTCCCTGAGACTGCATACCTCGCGGTTGTGCAAGGTCTTAGCATTTAAGAAGCCACGACCTCCGCACTTCCGCGGGATATACAGTCTCATCACCGATGACCGTGGGTGATGCATCCGGTTTGCGGTCAGTAGTGTGCGGACCTTCCTATCCAGGGCGTCAAGTTCCGTCTGAGTCCATTTGAGTATGCCGTAAGAATACATCAAAACCGGCATGACCCAACCATTAAAGGCGCGCACCTTGTTTCCGCCCGACAAAAGACTCTTTAATACTTTATTCAGGCGGCCAAAGAAGCGCTCCTTCAATGATTGTTTCATGTCGGTAGCATTGATGCCTAAAGCTTCCGACATACCCAAATACTTGTAGGTCTCGGTTGAGGAGAGGGATCTAAGGTATATGGAATCCGAGAGTTGAGTTCCCACGGATTCCATAATCTCCCCTCGCTTTACATGCATGACCGCACATTTGTCCACACCAAATTCCATCCTGATGGCGCTACTAAAAGTTTCAGTCACTTTTAGTAGCTCCATCAGTTGCAAATTGCTTGGAGCAAATATTTTCAAGTCATCCATGTAAAGGAGGTGAGATATAACCTGACCACCTCTCCTCAACCGGTAGCCTAGACCTGAATCCTCCAGCAGTGTGCTCAGAGGATTCAAGGCCAAGCAAAACCAAAGCGGACTCAAACTGTCGCCCTGAAATATTCCTCGCTCAATCCTGATCGGTTCATCATTCCCAAGAACCTGCCGACATCCTGGATAGAGAAGGACTGTACTCCATTGCCCCATACACGACACCAAGAAGGTGCGAAGAGTTGCATCTATTTTGTACAACTCCAGCACCCTCCTGAGCCATGTATGTGGCACCGAGTCATAGGCCTTCTTATAATCTATCCAACACGTCGACAGATCCCTCCGGGATCGACGAACCTGTTGGCTTATGGTCATGTCGATAAGGAGCAGCTCCTTAGTACCGCGGGACCCATTCCTACATCCATTCTGAGAGACAGACATAATTGAATTGTTATCTATATGACGAACAATTTTTGCTCTCAGAATGGATGTAAGAACTTTATAGACCGTCGGTAAACACGTAATTGGCCTATAGTTTTTAGGTTCCGCAGTACTACCCGATTTATGGAGCAGGTGGGTAACTCCTGTTGTAAAGAATGATGGCAGCGACCCAGTCTCTAAGGATGACTGGAATTGTGAGGCTAAGCAAGCATGTGACCTTTGTAGCCATTTAATCCAAAAGTTGTGCAGTCCGTCCGGCCCTGGAGATTTCCAGTTAGGTAGCGGACGGACTGCACGGGCTACGTCCAATGGACTAATAGAAATGGCCTCCATTTCTGGGATTGAGTCACACGCCTGCTCAACAACACGCATCCAATCACCCTCAGTGTGACTGACGGGTACCGACCAAATACTTCGCCAAAAAGCACTCATGGCGTCGTTATCTGGCAGATGCGTGTCAGTCACTCCTTGAATGGTAACGGGCCGCTCCCATGTTCTGTATACCCACCTTTCGTCACTCTGGAACATGCGGTTCTGAGTGTATCGATCCACTCTTCGCCTATATCGACGGATACGGTTAGCCCATGCATAAACTTTCTGCTTCAGGAAGTCGATGCGCTCTGTGACTCGTGACATGTATTCTCGGGGATTGATATCAGTTCCCGAGAATGCCCGCCTCACAAAGCGCATCACCCTTGGGCGTGTATTGCCCTCCCTGAAGCAGATGAGCTTCCCGATGAGAGCCCTGGCCTCATTAATACGACGCTCAATCCTGCATTGCCAGACTGGCACGGCAGATTTTGGTCGTGTAGCACTGTCAGTGTTGGGAAATTTGACATTGGCTACACGACATGCCGCAACAGCCGTGCAATACAAGATTGAGTGTGTATCGCAAAGGTTTGCGCTGCTTGCAATAAAATTTGGTAACAGCGCATCCAGGGCACACACCAGTGCTCTATTCTTTTTATTCATGGGCAAACGTGGTAACCGTGGCCGAAGATCAGGTGACGTGAACCGATACTCACGAATCGCATCTTCCAGGGCGCTCCTTAATTCCTCATTGCATAGGTTATCTGCAGATACAGCCCTGTCATCCTCTTCCTCAGCATGCTGATTTGCCCGCAGTGGTAGTGCAGCAGGCACATGTGTGACGTTCTGGGATGGGAGAGGGTTGCTGGCAGGGCTAATCCGCAGTTCCGAGCGCAGCCGGTCAAGTGTAGCATCATCCAACCTGTGATTATTTTGAATGACGCGCACCTGATCCGACAATCGTTGGGCAGAGACATTGACGGCAGGTTCAAGTGCCTGAAACAGAGAGAGCATCCGACATCGGTACGCTGTAAGGTTAATACCTCCCTCTGTAGCCCCATAATATGCGCGCATCACATTTTCGTTCATGGACTGCGTCCAACGAATGCGCGACACATTTCCAATAACTTTATTATTACATGACTTCTAATTTACTAAGCTAAGTTAGAAGTTACATGTTGTTTGAAATTAATCGTTTATACAAGGTGTAAATCGAACCTTCACGAAGCCGTCAACCAAGCATAATGTACATCAAACTAAGTAACTTTACGCAAAAATTATTGCTGGGAAACGACTTTTTTTGGGGTGAAAAATCATGTTTTACGGTGGGACTCCATTTAACGCACTCAAAATATTGTGCTGATGGATTGAATAGTACGGGGGTCGTGGAAATGTTTAAAGTAAAAATCTTACATTAAGAACATGTATTTAAAAAAAAACTTGTGAAAAAGTTGGAACTTTGACCCCCAATATCGAATATCAAATATCAAATAAATAAAGACCAAGAGTCATACCTATTTTTTTTTTAAATATAGGTATGACGGGGAGAACAAGTGTTTTTCGGCTTCGTTAAGGGTCTTGTTACACCCTTTAGATATGAGTTTATGTAAGCATGGCTCGTGAAAATTAATTAATTCAGTATTTACTCATCTGATGTTGTTTACTTCTATTACTTACTTAATTGTCGAACATTTTAAGATGCTTTCCATCTACACTAATATTATAAAGAGGAATGATTTGTATGTTTGTAACGAATAAACTCAAAAACTTCTAGACCGATTTCAAAAATTCTTTCACCATTACAATGCTATATTATCCCCGAATAACGTAGGCACGAAGGTGCGAAGCCGGGACGGGCCGCTAGTCTTAAATATAACCTTATATCTGAAATATTATTGTAAAAAAATAAAAGGCAAGTAAACATTTTTGTTACAATTCAGTACTAATGATTTCAAAGCCAAAATGAGGTAAACGTTTATATTTTTCTTCTTCAATGAAATCTTTTAAGGAACATGGTTCGGTTAAGCGGAAGTGTTCCCGATTGACAAATGGGCGACAAACTGAGATTGATTGGTGCGTCCTTTGGCCCCTCTGAGTACGGAACCCTAATAAATTATGTAAGTATTTCAGCTGCAACGACGTGGAATTTGTTCTAAATAGACTTTAATGACTTTGGTAAACACACATTAGTGGAGATGTCGGATGCTTTGGGAAGTGTTTTTTCCGGGTTTGTTTTTTCTTGGAAAGTATACTTTAACGTATGTAGGTATTACGTTCACTATTTCTGATGTTTGGCTACTGTTATAAAATTAACCAAATGATTTCAGCAACTTTCAATGAAAAATGAATGCCAAGATGTGGAACTCTCTGCCGGCATCTGTGTTCCCTCCCACATTTAACCCGTCTGCCTTCAAAGCAAGAGTGAACAGGCATCTTCTGGGCATGCTCGTTCCACCATAGACCTCATCTACGACTTTCCATCAGGCGTGATCGAGGGCAAGAGCATGCCCATTTTGTAATAAAAAATAAATAAATAGTAATAATAAAATTAAATATTCAGAGTAAAAAGTGATGAGTTGGTCCCTTGATTCGTCACTATGTAACTTATCTAAAGAAAACAAACATGTAGACCTCAGTTTCAAAACGTTGTAAACTCAAAATGGGGTTAACAGTGATTTGATCTCTGTCTTGAAACTCGCCGACGTTTTGAGGCAATTCAATTTTATCCTTCCCGAAGTTAGAAAAACTTTAGCCAGTACGAATCAAACACAATTGTTTTATAATCTTGTTTCTCTTGGAATATTTCTAGACTGAAAATACGAAATTATGGTAATGAAATGTCAGATAATCAGTTGCTCGGCAAATTATTCGGTCGCCTACGCTTCCCTTTTTCCTTGGTCAAATAGCTTAAGGGGGAAGCGCCTGAGCAGCCCGCGAAACTCAAACTTTCTCACGTTTTTTCGCTATCGAAATTTGGTTTGCTGTAAGAAAACCCAATTCTGGGTTAAGCTCGCCATTGTACATAAGCTATGTTATTGCAATTTGTATGTATATTTTTGTTGTTTTGTGTGCAATAAAGAATAAGAATAGCAGGTCATTGTCAGGTTGTTTGTTGATTAAAATATGATTTGCGGCCGTAACAAATATGGCTTTACAGAGTTATAATCTGAGAACCTGTAATTGGCTCTGTGTTGCCTATACAATTGTTATTAATTTGTCATAGCTGTTGGTTCTCCTATCTACAAATAAATAAATAAATAATTTAAATCTCCAATACAACCCTCTAAGTTCACTGAATTCCATTGAATTACTCTTTCATGAAATAGTCGTTCAATGGGATTTAAAGAACTTAAAGGGAACTTATAATTCTGTAAATACATACGTGTTACGGTCAGGTATCATATTTTGTTCAATGTACAGCTTGACACTGATCTGTTAATTGGAAAAAACGTAAGAAAAATTGAATTTCTTGGGCTACCCTGGCGTTTCCCTTTTTTTTCGGATGGGAAATCATCAAATGGCCCCCCGCTCTAGGCGGAGTGGAAGGGAGTGTCAGATTTTTACTGACTAAAACCCATCCGTGTTCCTTCTTTGCCCTTTGTGTTCCAGGGCCGCGGTATCTCTTACGAACAGTCCCGCAGCGGCGTTTCCCCCTTAAGTGACGAGAATTTGTTTCACGATTTTCTACTAAGGTTTTTTCAACGTGGGTTGCTCATTAGTAAGTAATGTTTCGGCTTACAAGTTTTGAAGGGGTAAGTAATAAAGTATTTTTTTTATAAACTAACATAATAGCTAAGGATTATCTTATTTTGTTTAGTTAAGTTATTCCCTCATGGCGAATGGTCAAAATGCCACTAAGGTCTTTATTACAAAACGTCACTGAAAAGTCAAGTATTACTTAAAACTAGATTCCAGACATTTGATTAATTGAAACTAATTTTAAGTTATGTTTGATTCTTGGATGATGATGACGTCACGAAATTTGTTTAGACCCCATCTTTATTAATTAGCTGTGTGCGACAAAAAATAATCACTCAACCAACATCAAGCTCTATGATCAAGCCGTAGATTACAATAGATCGATTACGAGCGTCAAACAGAACTGTCAATTTTAATCTCTTGATCAATTCCACAGATAATACAGACACATTGAGCTCCGTATAATTATAACAGTTCAATTCGACCGTTTCAATTCCGTATTACTTAGAAATTAATGTAGAAAGTAAGAGGTGTAACAGACTATTGTGCGGAGGACGTCTCTCTTGATAACATCGTTGTTATCAAGAGAGACGTCCTCCGCACAATATGTTGAACAACCTGCATTGTCCTTTTAATTAAACTATACCTCCTATCTCGTGCATTCTTGTGCCTTTTATGCACGAGTTAGATGGTTATTGTTTAATTTACAGTAAATCTGAACAAGTTTACGATACAGAATAGTTACAGTACAGATAGTAATCATAAGAGCATCATTTGAATTGTGGCCTATAGGAAGGCCCTAATTCATATTTTGTGCTATAAATGTCAACACTAAGAGGTAAAGCAACTCCAGCTTTTGTTCTTTTGACCGGAAGAAATCTTGCAGCTTTCATCTTAACGCGGTTGTGAAATCACGGACTAAAATACTAATATAATGTTGCCACCATGAAACAAATAAAAGAAAATGTACCCGTATGCTCATAATATTCTAAGTAGGATTTCGCAAACCTTTTAAAGTTTTTAAAATAAACGGCAGCTCATGCAATAGAATTTTTTATTTTCCCGTCGAAACACACAAAATTCTTTCTTCGGCTTAAATACCGTCATTTCTATGCTATGTGCAATAAGATTTCGCATGGTTTGCGCATTCAAAACGTGCATTATGACACAAAAGTGTTATTCGAGCGTCGGTAAACCGCACGTCGGCGTCGCTAAACCGAGGATAATCGCACGGCACCGCATTGCATGTCTGTAGCCGCCTTTATAGCTTAATGCTCTGATTAAATTCCACCGTAATGTACACATAGCCGAGCCTGTGATCTTTGAAATGTTAATCTGAGGTTCATTAACGTATATGCCTAAGTTATCTTTGTATAGTGCGCAATGTGTACAATCACCCAACTAAAACATTTACCTATGACTTTTGTACTTAACCACATAAAACTCGTTACTCGGGATTTGTACTGAAAATAGGGACGATTTTAGTAGGACAAGACAGAGAGACCTCTAAAAAAAACATGACACCCCTTTTCCTCGAAGAGTTAGGCAGAGGGGTTTTGGGTTCCAAAATTATAGATTAGGTACAGACTCATGCGATTGTGTCACTCTGCATAGGGCTCGACTTCTCTACAGACAAAAATAAAAATAGCAGAAATAGGTCGTAAAAGGTCGGTCGTGACGCCAATTTTAAGTAATTGTATTTGACTCCCACTGATCTTCGATTCTTCGACTAAAAACGTGCGACAGCTGATAATGGCAGTAACTCGCAATAATTTTAACTGAAAATATAAGGCTTTTCATTTTCAGTCTCTTAACTAAAGGAGACAATAAAAAAACTGACAGACTCATTTATGCAGTGTTTACAAACATGTCTGTTGATTTTCAGGGGATCGCCCCTGAAAATCACACGTCTATAGGAAATATCAGGGTCCGAAGTTATAATACCTATGATAATTATCTTGATGAACATACCTACTTCTTCTTAGCGTGTCGATGGCAATCTAAATAGTGTCAGCCCAGAACTAAGCAACTAGTTTGGCGCTTTCGGTAGCGTCTATCAGTTCCTGTAGTGTACAAACAACAGGACACGTAGGACACGATATAAAGTGCCCCATCGTTTGAATATACCTTGATAATTATCTTGATAATAACAAAAATCATAAAACTATTATGAGTATACTTCACGTGTACATATGAACGCGATTTTCCGCTTTCACGTGTAGCCAAACGCGATAAGCGGCAACTTAAAAAAAAAAACCATCACAAACATTGTGTTTAATTGGAGAGGAGAGGACAGCTATCCGACCTGGATACTGTTCAAAAATTTGCCTATCTTGGTTCCATGGTAACTGCAGATGGCGATTGTGAAGAAGAGGTAGTAAGAAGAGCCTAGATCGCAAAGTCAGCGGTAAAGCGATTAGAGAAGATTTGGAGGAAAAGAAGAATCAGCAAACGTACTAAAGTAAAGTTAATGCGGACCCTGATCTTCTCTATCTTTTTGTATGCTTCTGAAACGTGGATACTGAAATCACGCATTCGTAACAGAATGGATACGTTCGAAATGTGGTGCTAGCGCAAATGTTAAGCATTCCCTGGACGGCGCGCCGCGCAAACACCGTCCAGCATAGAGAGCGTTGGTGGAGAAGGCAATTAAAGAACATATAATTATCTTTTGACAATTACGAACCCTGGGAAATATAGAGGCTTATGTAAATTAGGTAAATCCCCTTCGCTTCCTCGGCCGTCATGGGACTTATGGGGCTCTTGTCACTAGTTAGACACATTTTCTAATTCCTAAAAACAACTCCTTTCCACTTAAAACATTAACTACTCGAAACACGCAATGTTTGCGTAGGAAAATACAAAGACAAACAAGACAACTGGGTCTTGTTCTGTACAATGTCTCCTAAATTATTCATCAAAAATAAACAAGAGTGTAACGAAACAGCTATTTGTCTTCCGTTCTGAGAATAATGCATCGTTGTTAGAGACATTCTCGAGGATACTTCCTATCATAATAAAAGCGAGGAGTTCCAGAAGCATTATATTAGTATTAATTTAATTTGTGCTGGCTTTTTATCAAAATACTGCCTTGTGTCCTGTCTCAATTTGCCTTGCCTTTCCATTGTTTCTTTGATCTTTTTTATTTCTGTGTCCTATGGGTACCAATTATGTTACAAATTAAGACGGTAGGAACGATAGGTGTTTTTCCATATAATATCACGCCAGTATTCCCCGAAGGGTTAAGCAAATATACATAATAGTGCACCTACATCTAGCTAGTTATGTTTAAGTCCCATGTAATAGTGGGCGAGCCTATTGCCATCAACCGGGCATCCGTGGCTGCTACTGAGAAACTTCTGATGGAAAACCCAATAACACTTTGTCCGACCTAGGAATCGAACCCAAGACCTCATGCTTAGCAGTCGCGCAGAAGTAGGTAGCATATTCATCGTAACCCTTAATGTTTCCATAAAACCGGCACTTTCATTGATGCCTACACAGTATTATCGGAAAAAAAATACACAAAAATAAAGCGCTTTCAGTTAACACAATGTCAGCTTCATGCAGCGGAAATTACTCGACACGAATCGAATGGAGATAAAATACACTAGAAAATGACTCGTACGGAGAAATGACATCACAGCATGTAGCTACCGTAAAATTCAGTCATATTTTTAGATACAATTTTGTTTCATGTGTGTGTGTTTTTTATTCTGGGACGAGAACGTGAATAAAAGCTATCGTGCTAATGGATAGTGCACATTTGTCGCAAAACCAATAAGTATTCGAGCAGATGGGTGCATAAAACCTTTATGGACGATTATAGAACTAGACGTTGTGTACTGTAGGTAGTGAGAACTTGTGCAATGTTCTTAAAAATTTTTGGTTGTAATGTTTTCTGTGCAAATTGAATTTTCCCCTCTAATGTTTCCCTATCCTATATGTTTCTTGACATTATACCAAAGTAAGTACCTTTACCGTGGACCTGTATACAAACACAAAGCCACTAATTTTGTACTGAGACTGGTTTAATTCTACTTTTTAAAAACCAGAGACACTCATCACTGACAGGTGACTAGCTTGCCGCCTTTAGCCTAGCGCGTCGCCTAGTGAGTAGCGAAGTGAAACGAACGTCCAAGAATTTTGACATCCGGCTGCACTGCGCCGGCGCCTTCGTTAGCAAGCGTAACCAGATAATAAGTCACTAGGCTCTAAGAGCTAAGCAAGGCTGAATTGTGACTACTTCATTTTATTAGACGAACTTTAATCAAATGCAAAAATGGGTTCCCAGCATTCTAATCACACCACCCCAATTTTCGTAGAACCCCTTTCACCACTACTTCTGATTGGCTGCATGAAGTGAAGCCCATTGAAACGTGTATTCACCCATGTCCATGCACGAACACACGTTAATGCTGAAATCAGCACAATAGTACTGTTCATTGTTTGGTAGAACAATGCCTGTTCGCGCGCTTTTACCTGTATGTCCCGCGTTTATATCCTTTCAGGGATCAGCAGAGTTGCAGCTTGAAAATACCTTTATTTTATGTGTAAGCGGATTTCTCGATGTTATTTTAAAATTATTGTTTCAATTGAAATGTAATATAAAGGGTGTAACAAGACCCTTAACGAAGCCGAGGCACTTGTTCTCCCCGTCATTGCGATCATTTTTGTTTAATACCTTACTTGAGAACCTTCTAGACGGAGACGGAGTTCTTCTGTTACGGAGATATTGCGGGTTAAAATTAGAACTTTTGCAAAAGTTTTTTTTTTTAAATACATGTTTTAATGAGATATTTTTACTTTAAACTCCTCCACGCCCCCGTACTATCAAATCCATCCACCTATTGGTCTAACAGCTAAGTGCAGTCGGTTTTTTTAAGATGGGTCTTATCATGTGGTATCAATGCCAGTGGTTCATAACTACGATAGGTACTTAAATAAAAATGTACGCGTAAGATACCGAACTTAAAAAATAATCTATAATTACCCACTCGTCCATCTGCGGGTATTATACTCCCCAATATAGTGTAGGTAAGGTGGTTAAAAAGGTTGGCATTAAAATAGCTGAAGACATTAACTATTCACGTTTAATTATTTTCAGTCTCTTAATGTTAAGCGGCTGGTCCCGGCTGCTATTTATAGATCTTTGACAGTGGTTACAGGTAGCTAGTAGCCCGAAAGTCGGACAACCAGTCTTACCAAGGGTATCGTATCACCCACCACAAACTGGGTTGTGGAGGTCAAACAAGCAGTCGCTCCATGTAAAATACTGGTAGTCAGCTGCATCCAGTTAGATTGGAAGCCGACCCCAACATAGTTGGGAAAAGGCTAGGCAGATGATGATGAGTTTCTTAATGTTCAATCGCTAAACACGACGCAACAGAACATTCTCATCTCCCTTAAGCGCTGTACATTTTAATTTTGGTACAAGTCCGAAAAAACTAACAAACTACGTAGCAACGACTTTATTAATATTCATCATAGATCCGAGCTCGTTGATTACGTCGTCAAAAGTTAAACAAGCTGTGAACAGCTATATTTACACGGGGTTCACGACCTGGGTTCAGGGTCGGAAGTCGAGTGTCAGGAGGAAAATGTCGTTGGCTTTACGCAACTAATACCTTTAGCCATGGTCCCTTGAGTACCTACTTATGAACTGAGAGTGACGGAGTATCTTATTTGAATTTCGCTTGGTTGTTATTATTTTGTCTTTATCGCCTTTACTCATTATGTTGTTTTTGGAACTAATTCGGGAAATAAGAAATCTGGGTATTTTTGGGAACAAACCAGTACAGTCACGAACAATGAAATGTATAAAAGCAGCAACTTTTAAAAGTGATTTTCTACTACTGTATTGATTAAAGTTTTTACGAATGTAGTATTTTAGTAGCCTTACTATTATGAAATAGGTCTGATCTCAAAGTAGAAAGCGGTTTTTCACGAGAATATTTTTTTTAAGTTTGCTAAGTGGTATTATTTCCCATTACGCATTGGTCGTGACTGGACAAGCTGGCCTCTTATTCCGTTGAAACTTCTTAGTAGATACCTAAGGTAAGCTCAAGGTTACCATCCTGCGGTCAACTGTACTACAAAAGACAAACGCAACTGAAATGCGCATTTTTCAATTCAGTTTAAAGTGACTATTACATATTTATCAAGGACACAATTCCTCATATTCACCCAAATTCAAACGTATTTCATGTAATTTAAAAAACAAAGTGTTCTGACCCAAAAACTCGTCACATAGCATGTAACAGGGCCAATCTTTGTGAACACTTAAATAGATCTATCACCACCGTGCCGCGTATTGGCTACAATAGCCCCTGTCAGTGATGATTGATCGAGCTGGGTAGAAAGCGGACGGTCGGTTTACAGAACTGGGGCGTCGCCACATATCTGCTAGGACATTGGAGGTCAAAAGATTATAATGAGATTAGTTCTAATCAATCATTTGTGGATAAATATCAAAACACTATTTTATTAATATAATATTACGCCTGGAAACTCCATAGGTTAGGTAGAGGTGCACATAACTGGCATAATTTGGGTGTACTACTAAGTACACCCAAATTATGCCAGTTATGTTTAAGTCCCCTATTACGTTAGGGGCGAGACTATTATCATCAATCAGGCATAAATCTAGACTCCGTGGCTGCTATTGAGAAATTCCTAATGGAAAAACACTTTGCCTGACCTGAGAATTGAACCCAGGACCTCGTCACTCAACTCAGGCAGAAACCCAATTTTTGATATAGCAAAATTAATACGTGGCAGACCCGACGCAATACGAAGCCGATCGGTAGGCATAGCAAGCACGAACGCGCTCAGTAAACGTAAAGTTTATTCAAGCGATTTTAAAATTTAAAATACTCGTTTCACACATAATATTTACTTGGTTTTATTTGATTTTGCAAATATTTAAACCGAATGCTATGGGATCGTCCGAAATCACGTTTCGTTGTCGACATGTGACTGTTCCTAAATTACCCTAGGCTTATAAAATTTTAGTTTTTCCTAAACCGACATTAATACTGGCTGTAGATATCCTAAACTCGATGTTCTCTGAACTAAGATCGTTGGCACCTAACTTTATAATGTGCTTGGTAAGTTTAAATTAATTTCACAGCAATAAAACCATCACAGCTGCCTCTTTGGTCTAGTGGTCGCAAGCGTGATTGCTGAGAATGAGGTCCTGGGTTCTATTCCCAGGTCGAACAAAGCGGTACTGGGTTTTCCCATCAGGAATTTTTCAGTAGCAGCCTCGAGTCCGGGTCTGTGCCCGGTTGATGGCAATAGGCTCGCCCCCTATTACATGGGACTTTAACTAACTTGCGAAATGTGGGTGTACTATTAGGTACACCTCTGCCTAACACATTGGGGATTACAGGCGTGATGTTAAAACCATAACAACGATCATCATTAGCCTAGCCTTTTCCCAACTATATTGGGGTCGGCTTCCAGTCTAACCGGATACACCTGAATACCAGTACTGGGTAATACGATACCTCTTGGTAAGACTGGTTGTCAGTCTTTTTGGTCCACTGACTACCTAACGACTGTCAAAGATCTACAAATGACACCTGGGACCAACGGCTTAACGTGCTTTCCGAGTCACGGAAGAAACTGGATACGTAATAGGTGGTCACCCATCCACAGACCAAACTAGGCCTTAACAACCATAAACTACAAAAAAAATGGGCCTAGACAAAAATCTAGACCAACATTTTTCCAGACCATGAAACAACATTGACCTACTTAAATTTCACTAGCCAAGGTCCCGCCAGCAAAATGTCCGGATCCAATTTGTATTACAATAAGTTCCGAAGATCAATCGCCGGCTGGTAGTCACAGGGTGATAGCAATTTGCGGTCGCTTCGAGAAGCTATTATGAATCCATAATAAGGCCATCATCGATCTTCGAATTACAATTGACTAAGCGTTCTTTTATTTGTCGTTAAGTGAACTGGTGGTGTGTAATGCTCTAGTTTTGTAATAAGACTAGTACACACAGTATTGAACTGCTCAAGTGCTCATAAATCATGCTCATGCGCATTTTTATGCTTTAATTTTGTATTTTTTTTCTAATTTAATTTCTCTGTAATAATTGTAAAAAAAAATCACGTTTGTTAATGTTAACAAGTTATGGAAGAGTGGAGTCTTCTAACACAGGCTTTAGATGCCTAAAAGGAAACCCCAATCACTAGTTTGTAAGAAAAACTTGGCAAAAACAATAAATCATTTTTTTCATTTTCATTTCATGCTTTTCCGATGGGTGTAGGCAAGAACTAAAGAACGCCACCTGGTACGATCCTCACATACTCCCTCTGCTTCGACCACATTTATACATCTGGTCATACACGCACACCAGTTGAACTGTACTTTGTTACAGGCCCGGACTCCACCTAAGCGGAGACGGAACGGAGAGGGACGAGAGGAGATGTGCAAGAAGATTTGATAAATCACTGGAGCGACAAGAGACGCGTCATTGTCCACGTGAACCTCAGTACCGTGTACAATACCCCTTTGTTGCCCTTTGAAGATTTTCGGTATAACATATCACTACAGCATGCTGAAGCTAATACGGCTGAGTTGCACGGCTCCAGGCTGAGCAAGGCAAGTCTGCCAAAGCCAGACTTCAGGGCTTTGAGCACGCTTGTTGGCAATAGGTTCGCCCACTTTTTTTCTTTTTTTTTTTTCGGATGGGAGATCATCAAATGACTTCTCCCGCTCTGGGTGGAGTGGGAGGGAGTGTCAGACTCTTACTGACTAAAACCCATCCATGTTCCTTCATTGCCCTTTGTGTTCCAGGGCCACGGTATCTCTTTCGAACAGTCCCGCAGCCCCGGCAGGCATCGGCCCTTGCGGGCCCCTTCCTGGTTGCTGACATCTCTTTGAGGCGCGCGTGGAACACGAACGCGCCGTCGACACGGCCTGTAGGCATAAGACGGACGGACGGTGAGCTAACCCATCACTCACCGTCCACAGGCCCGCGCCTACGGTGGCCGGGAGCCACCACGTGGCCCCCGGCGCCCGGTGCGTCGCCCGCGGCGGCTGGGACGTGAGATTCTCTCCCTCTCACGTCCCGCCACCTCCTTCGCTAGTATGATTGCTTCGCAGAAGGAAGTGACGGCTTAGGTTCGCCCCCTTACACATAGAACTTAAATCATAAATTAAATAGCGAAGTGATAAAAGAAATCACTGGTACCCCAGACCACAACTAAGAAGGTTGCTTGGCGACTTCATTATACCCAGGAGACGCCAGCTACAAACTCAATATCTCTGGTAATAATATGTCTGTGGAAAATATACAAAAAAAAATGGTTTGTATCAAGGTAATATTGAATCTTATTAAATGGAATACTGCGAACTTATGAAAACGCTGAGATTGAATCTTCAATTTGGTTGTCAACGTTTCTATGTAATAGAAAAGCAATGACAACGGTTTAGAAGTAAATTGATAAAAAATATATAACATGGATCCTTATATTACTTTTCAACCTCAGCGTAGTAATACATTTTGGCCATAATTGTGACAACCAGTCTCACCAAGGGGTATCGTAATATCCAGAAACTAGGTCGTAAATACAAGTCAGATAAGCAGTTGCTCCATGTAAAATACTGATATTCAGCTGCATCCGGTTAGACGGGAAGCCGACCCCAATATAGTTGGGATCATCCAGAAGATGATCGTTGTTATGGTTTAACATCACGCCTGTAATCCCAAACATATTAGGCAGAGGTGTACCTAATAGTACACCCACATTTCGCAAGTTGGTTAAAGTCCCATGTAATAGGAGCCTATCGCCATCAACCGGGCATAGATCCAGACTCCGTGGCTGCTACTGAAAAAACCACTTGGAGTAGAAGCCGACCCCAACATAGTTGGGAATAGGCTAGGCAGATGATGACTATACAAGGTGGAAGGGACACAGACGCTAAAACGGTTTCAACGTATTCAACACATCATTCTGAACCGGGGTCACAAACAAATTTTTCATTTTGACCGTGTAGGTTGCAGTTATGTAGGAAATGTATTATTTTTGACTTCAGTTTAGCAACACTTCAGCAAAGATAACGGTATGACTAGCGCGGCATGGTTCCGCCAGCAAACACCGTTGACTCATCAAGGCAGAATTACATTAGCACGTGTGATTTCCGTCGCTTAATTTCCAACAGGTGTGTTAGCATTTCTCACCTACCAAGATATACTCGTAACACTTTTAAATAAAAAAGCGATTTAACCGTTATAGGTGAGTTACGGATTACGTTTCTATAGTCGAGCCCCACACGAATCAAACTGCCATTAAAACGCTTTTGATGGCGCACTACTATCTACGACACACTTTATTTGGCACATTTACTTGCGCATCGACATAGCCTGCACAACTTTATTAAAATTTCAGTCGACCACTACAGCTAACCGGAAAAATCCGGCCAAGAGTGACCTGGCCTGGTGCGCTCATGGTTTTTTACCACCTCAGAGAAATGTTTGTGAAATATTTTTTTTTCGGTGTTAGTAAAAATTGTACACTATTGCTTGCACTATGACAATGACAGATCAAACAAAAACCACAACTACAGCTCAAACTTTGGTTTAAAAAAAACAATCATCGAAAATAACTTTATACACCTTGTTTACGTATCAAAAAAATACAGCACTATAATAGAACAGAAGGTCAGACGGCAGTGTAGCCTAATTAACAAAGTCCCGACACCAACCTTTGCTTACGGAACCCTAAAAAGCGGTTAAAGCTTCGGGAATATTCTGTTTGAAACGAGCAGCGATTTAGTTCGCTTTTAAATTGTTTAACTCTAAAATACTGGCTGGATATAACTGGCACAGTCCGGGAAATAATTAGGTTCTAAATTCAAAGTTTCGTTGGGATTATGTTCGAGATTTTATTAAAAAGTTGATAATGCGGGTGGCTAAACGGATTTTGTGTTGTTTGTGAATTAGGAGGCCAGGCGGCAGGGTTGGTTCATATTATCTTTCAGATTGGAGTTAACAAAGCATAATTTGCGGCACTGAGGTTGCCTTGATATGAAACAATCTTCAAGAATAGCTAACAAAAAATATAAAGACCCAATAACAAAGTTTTGGTAACAAAAACAGAATAACATCACTTACCTACTTGACTTGCCAGCCATTAGCCGCGTATTCACTGAGCGAGCAGCCTCGCGAGGCAGCCTCGGACGTTTGCTTCGCAACGTTTGCCGCGCGAGGCAGCCTCGGTCTGTATTTAAAATACATGAGGCTGCCGCGCGCGGCAAAGCCGAGCCGGAGCGAGCCTGAGCCAACGACTCGAACGCTCAGTGGTGACTCACAAGTCGAACAGAGGCCACGCGTGCGTAGCGCATATTCAGTTCTGCTCAAGATTATCATGAGGCCGTGCGTTCGGAAGGCTATCGCCACCACTGCCTTTATACTAATACATCAACTTGTACAAAAAAAGAAAAGAAAAAAACCTAAACGTTTTTGGATAAAAACGATTTACAAAAACAGATTACAAGCTGGGAACAGATTATTTGAAGAGTTGTGCTTTGATGATGCAGAAAGCCATTTTACTAGAATGAGTAAAAGTCGTCTTCGTCGAACAAGCGAGGCAAAACACAACCGTCTTGAGTGCGCGCGGCAAACCTACCGAGGCGCTTTTGAGCATCGACAAAAACCGACAACGCTCGGCTCGGGCCGAGGCACGCTCGGGCGAGGCAGCGCGGGGGTTTGCCTCGGGCGAGGCACGTCCTGACCGACCGAGGATTTGCCTCGCGCGGCTGCCTCGCGAGGCTGCTCGCTCAGTGAATACGCGGCTATTGACATTTGTTATGAGATTTCAAGTGCACTCCGCTTTGGACGGAACTTTTTCAATATACGTGCGATTGAAACACTTTTTAGGCCAAACGGGCATATACGATGTATTGGAATGACATCTTTTTGTTCCCGAAAAGCATTTTCGGTTGTGTTGGAAATGTAGAACTAGATTGTAGACTGTAAAGTAGAGGGCACTAGGCGGTCGTTTCATCAGACACTGTTCTTATGTCATTCACTTCAAGAAAAAGTTGTTGCAAATTGGCGTGATTTTTTTCTTTGTTTTTTAGGTTGGTTA
This sequence comes from Noctua pronuba, assembly GCA_905220335.1. Lineage (NCBI taxonomy): Eukaryota > Metazoa > Arthropoda > Insecta > Lepidoptera > Noctuidae > Noctua > Noctua pronuba. The sequence goes on from LR999902.1 coordinate 13,441,151, forward strand.
TGTTTGCATGATCTATGATTCCATTGTCTTTTTTTAAAGCAAAAAACGAATTTCTATTTTTAAAATAATAAAATACATTTAAAAAATTGCGAATACTTATAATGAAAAAACAGTTGGTTCTATTACACTTCAGTTTACATTTAAATAAGAATAAAAAACGGATGTAACTAAGAACAATTAAGTAAGTACTTATATTGAATTCAGGTGGGTTGATTGGAGCCTGATAAATGCATTTCCAGCACTTATTGCATTTTTATCGCAGCCGCCGCTAAGTGATCTCGTTAGAGGACCTTAAGTGAGCAGTTACGTCTACATTCAAGAATTTTAGTATGAAAGGAGGTAACTTATGTTAGAGTGCAATAAAAGCATAGTCAAGATGAAAGATGTTTTAAATCTAGCATAACATCACGCCTGTAATCCTCGAAGGGTTACGCAGAGGTGTACCTAATAGTATCTCATTTCTGTATCTCTTCGCCAGTTATGTTTAAGCTTCATGTGATTGGGGGCGAGCCTATTACACAACGCGATCAAAATTGGCGAAATCCATCATACCAAATTATTTTTAAATAATCAAGAGAATGATTAGCTATTCATTAAAATTGGCGAAATCCATCATACCAAATTATTTTTAAATAATCAAGAGAATGATTAGCTATTCATTAAAATTGGCGAAATCCATCATACCAAATTATTTTTAAATAATCAAGAGAATGATGATTAGCTATGTATTTAATAACAATACTCAAACCGATTAAAAACTAGAAAATAATACCAGCTGCAAGCCAAGCTTTCACTCTTAAAAAAATTAGCATCGACTGTCTGAAAAGTTGGTAAATAAATCCTCTTTTAAAATTAATCTCAATGAGATAGACATTCCCGTGGGACCTGTGTTATGAGATTTTTTCGTCTTGTTCCAACATGTTTAGTTACTTTCTACTTAATTTAAAAGCCTAATAAGAATGAATTAGAATTTTCCAACCGACATAATTATGATAAAGTAGCAAAAATGTAAATTAAATGTTGGATGTCAGCTAACTATAACCCTTTTTATTAAAGCAAGGGATCGTTTTCTTTTTAATTTTAGCAAAACACTGCAGAACGTGTGAAGGAGAGTTAGTTTCAAATATTTTTATTAATATAATATTTTTTAATTATATTATTAATTATACAAATTAATAATTTAGGGAATTAAAATAGATATTTTTTATAATTTATTTATTATGACCACTGACTACTTGTAACGACTGTCAACCGGTGGCACGGAGGAAACTAGGTCCCTATCCATGGACCAACGCAGGCAAGCGCGGCTTAACCTGAAGTTTTTTCAGTTATTATTTAGCCACGAGCTCCTCTAGATCATGCATATAAAAACACATAAAGTTAATAGCAAATCCCAAACCATTTCATTATCGAATAAACTACACAGTGGGAGCAACATCCATGAATGACCGCCTAATCACTCAGCTAAGTACGAGCCACGTCTATTGAGTTTAACTTGAGATAGGAAAAACTTACCCTCACTCATTCGGCGATCCTTAATGAGTTTCGGACCCGTCTGTATTGTAAGGAGTAGGAAATGAAGAACGTGGTCAGCTTACAGTAACAACTGACTAAATTGTTCGTATGTTTGTTTGACTCACACTGAACATTGGTAGTGTGGAAACTAGTAGGTTGTTTGGTCAAGCGTTGATTACGGCAAAATTAAGTGAGAAACTAGTATGAAAACAGTCCATAGACCCGCTTGGTGCAAGTGGGCCTGAGTTTTCATGGGACCGTCAATGTAATCGCAAAAAATATGCAGCTGTCCCATACAGAATTTCAATACCTATAATCATTGTCATGCCCTTATCCCAATTTATTTGGGGTCGGCGCAGCATGTCTTCTTTTCCATACTTCTCTATTACTCGTCATCTCATCAGAAAAATAATGCAATACCTACTCGAACCAAATGTATGGGACAGCAAATTTGTTTTCGCGCTTACGATTTTCGTTAAAGCAAATAGTTCAATTTGATGGTCTGAACCACATCCATAAAAATAAAACCACTCCTTTGTAATACATGCTGTATAAAATATTGTTTGGTCCCAATAGTGGCCAGTGTGGCCAAGTTAATTGCGGCGTCAGTGGCACTCTTTAGGTCATCAAACGCAAAATTGAACCTGGCACCTAAAATCAATCTACTCAACAAAATTGGCCTACGGTGATTTGTATTGTCTAACTACTTACAACCTAAGCCAAAAAAACCTATTCCAATCCATTACAATACTGTTCTTCTTCTTGTTTTCGAGTCAAAGGATATGTTACAATAATTCAAAAGCCTTTTCATCTACGTAAACGTACTCGTAAATAACGAATTGAATTTTCTAAATAAACAATGGATTGTAGATAAAATATTTATCAACACTTTCTTTTATTGTGCTCCCAACGGTTCATTCGATCTCTTTAGAATCCCAACGGGCAATAAATAAGAGGTGAAAAAGTATTATGACTCCAAAGTATCGTGTTACAAATTAAATTTAAAAAGTTGGTAAAAGCTCTTGGCCGCTTCCCTTGCCTGAAGGAAACTCGATAAGAAAATAAAAAAGGTGAAGGTTTACTAATGGGGATGTTTGATTCTTTTTTTTGTTAACTTTTTCCTCTGTTTGACAATGCAGTTAGTAAACATAGATAACCATAGACTGCTCTAGATGAAGCTTTGGAGTTTTAATAAGTGTTCTACAGAATGTTAATGTGGATGTGTGGTGTTATTCGAGTGGATAAAACAAGAAATGAGTACATAAGAGAGGAAGACTGAAATTGGTGGCGATGATGATATAGCTAGAAAGGAGGTGACTGCTGAGATGACGAGTAATAGAGAAGTATGGGAGTAGAAGACATGCTGCGCCGATCCCAAATAGATTGGGATAAGGGCAGGAGAATGATGATGATGACAGTGTGTATCAGAATTTAGCGGTCGTGTTGAAGGCTGTGGTACATAACATCAAACTGAACAACCTTTCCATAGGACGAGTAGGTATTGAAGTTTTGTGCGGGACAACTGATAATTTTTTCGCGATTACAATGATGATCCTACGGGAGAAAGATGTTCAAATTGGTGATCCGAATGTGACCACACCTTTCTGGTTCGCGCTGTAATATCTACTTCCTTCTATAGATACACCGACACCAATTATCTCAAGACACTAGCTAGACCCAATTATCTCGGCAGATTGATTGTATGTTCCGGCAAGCGACAGAATTGGATAAGCCAATGTCTCAATCTAGACACTTAATCTTAGTTCAATAAGTGTTCTACTAAAGTTAGACGGATGAGCAAGTGATTATGGTTGGAGCATTAATTGATGGACCGTGATACCGTAAGTAAAATCTTTGATCTCTTTAATATCTTTACCGAAACCAGTCGAATCTTCAGATGGTTATACGGAATAGGAACAAAGGACCTCTATGAGCTGTATAATATTAGTGTCTAAGCACCTTTGAGTCTTTTTATTATGCGATTGCTATTCGATCAGATGTCGCTGCCTGACATGCAACCTTATTCTAATAAATTTAAAAAAGAATGGAAGTCAGTTTATTCATTTGTTTTTTCGTCTTTTTGGTCGGACGTTTATTTAACAATAAACGTCCGAACTCCCTGTAGTAGCAAGATTAGTTGTTATCGCTGCCTTTCACAGGAATTTAAATTCAAAATCAAGTGATTTACGAAACATTCTCCTTTGTCAACATCGTTAATGTTCTATTCACCAAATTTTCTTTATTATAGCGAATATAAATTGAATCCACATCCAATACCAACTGGCGAAGTAAAGTGCAAATGAGGGTTCTTTCAGTTCCAAATACCAATGAAATTAATTATTTAGGTATTCCTTGTCGAAGCAAATTGCCAACGAGCAGCTTTATTCATTGACTCTTAATAAAATCTACAAACATAAAAAATATTTTGGTGAGTATTTCGTCTGGAATGAACCATGGTTTCCGCTGCATAATTTAACTATTTTTTTTAAATTCACGCTGTAAAGTCGCGTTTTAAAATAATCTATCCTCCAAATAATGTTATCTTCGGTAAATCCTTTGACAAAGCCATGTATTTGTTTGAACGAAGTATTTGAACCGGGTAGAATGTTTCTATACACTTTCAATTACTTTTAGAACAGAAGCGTTATCTGATTGAGTTTCAAAGACGCCATGATTGGATTGAGATCGTCTGTGGCGTTTTAAAAACCTTTCAGAATAGATGACACCATGTATTCTGTAAATACTAGTATTCAGCTGGATCAGGTAAGACTGGTAGCCGACTCGAAAAGGCTATGTAGATGATGTATAGATAACACTTTGTCGATATTATTTTTTTGCGTGGATGTGATTACTTATTATTTTAGTGCATTTTTTATGCGTCATGTTCAGCGCAAATAAATGTATTTTCTTTGGTTCTATTGTTTGTACGGAGTAGTACGATGGACTCGTGGCTTCGTCAGGTCGTTCTTTAATGTAAAGCATCATGGATAGGTCACGATCACATTTGAAATTCCTGTTAAGCAGTTGATTCTAGTGGTCATTCGTAGATCGTTGAAAGTCGTTACGAGCTGGTAACCGAAAATTTACACCCAGTCTTATCAAGAGGTATCGTGTTACTGAGGAACTGAGCTTTGGAGGTCAGATAGGCTGTTGCTCCATAAAAAGAACTACTACTACTGCATCCAGTTAGCCTGGAAGTCGACCCCAATTAGTCTGTCTTTTTTTTGGGTTAGCTCGTTCCCTCGTCGACCTCATCTCTGTCCTCAGGACAAGATTGAGGTCAAGAGTAGGCCAAAGTAATATAAAAAAGAAGTATAAGTTTTTAAACTGTCATGGTCACTAACATTATCGTTAACACTAGACACGGGATATTTACCATGTTTACTGTTCATAAACATTTGTCTTGATTTGTCTGCTCATAAACACCCACCCGCAATAACTTCAGTTTATCCGTGATCATGGTGCTTAACAGCGCCGAAATATCGGGAACTCAAAACAAACTGTAAACATGGTAAATATCCCGTTTCTAGTGTTAATGATAAAAAAGAATTAATTAAACCATTACTCATCCGTTCTGGGAATGCTTTAGTTATTTGTAGGTATTGTCTATATGCACATAATGATATCATCCAAATGTAAATAATAACGTACTCGTAGGAACCAGTAGTACCGCAGTTGTTTTTATTAATTACGTAATTATTGTGCTTTTTCCCGTTTTGTTAATGTTACTCGTGTTGATATTTGTGTTACGCCCTTGTAATTTTAATTAATTTGTGTTAAGTACACATGTTCTCGTTTGTTTTAATTGAAACTTTGTGAAATAATGCAATTTCCGATTGCAATCAAATAAATTGAGAATAACATTAATTTAGTTAATGAGCTACGCATCAGTGAATCAAACGAATGATTCAGGAATGAGACCAAACAAGCACAATATACAATATATTTAATTTGCACGATAAGCTTTATTACCTAATATTTATACCTAGATTAGATAAAGAACAGGTTAGGAGGAGCTCGTGGCTACATAATCACAGCCGCTCGGGTCGATCTTCAGGTTAAGCCGCGCTTGTCTAGGATGGTCCGCGGATGTATGACCACCCATTACATACCGAGATTCCTCCGTGCCTCGCTAAACTGATGTTCCCGGCTGTCATTTGTAGATCTTTGGCAGACGTTACAGGTAGTCAGTGGCCCGAAAGTCTGACAAGCAGTCTTACAAAGGAGCGGTTTCCCTTGGTAAGACCCATATCATTATGCAGTACTAGCTAGGTTGTGGAGGGCAGACAGGCAGTCGTTCTGTGTAAAATACTACGGTAAGGCTGGTAGCTGACCCCAACAAATTTTGGAAAAGGCTAGTTAGTAATTTTTTTCTATGCTTTAAGGTGTAAACAACAGGAGTTAATTTTTTTTTCTTGATGAATCATTCTTACGGAAAATAAATGTAAGAAATGTTAACGAATGTGTTAGTATCATCGAAGCAAGAAAAGTACTTTGACGAAGTTCCTCTACGATCCGTTGCTTTCTTAATTTACCTATTATAATTTACTTAATTTAAATTTAGTATTCCCAGGGCCACCTACTGAGTCTAGTTTCGTGCGGAATTTATAAGTTTTCCAATCACGGAAGGCCCACGCAATCTCTACAAATATCCTGAAACTGAATAACTGAAACTTGGCAACCCTACTGTTTCCAGCCTGTTGCTCCCATGTTATTGGTAAGGCCCTATCATGTTTTTGTTACCAACAATATTTTACATCCAAATTGAAGAAAGTTTTTGTAATAAATTGAACGTTCCGGGAAATGTTCCAATTACGGTACTTCACGATAATGTCGTGGGTAGGCAGTTTTATAATACTCAAGGATTTTTTTTATGAATCGCCTTGGAATATAGGCGTGATCGAGGTCAAGAGCAGGCCCATTTTGTAGTAAAAGAAATATATATATGAAATATCTAGCTTTATTCATCATTTTTGACCGCATTTTTCTTGTGACGTCTTTTACGAAACGGTCAACAAAAGGATTTTGTTAGTATTCTTTCCATTGTTCCTCGTTACGTGGTGGTCCTACATGGAATAGAACCTACGACATGTAACGTTACTACTACTCGCTGGGTCACTGCGCCAACTGAAGCAAAAAAACAGAACGACAGTGGAGGCAATTCATGTTCTTAACATAACATAATGATTAATACAGTACTTGATAGTATGCCAACCAGTCATTTAATATCTCTGAAAAGGATGTAATCTAAACAAAGAGACTTATAATAATAATTAAACTATGTGTAAAAAAGGAAAAAAGGGCGTCAAAAAATTCGTCCGCATCTCTATCAACGAGAATAGTGGCCAGAAAGCTGGCAACATTGCCACGTTGCATGGTTATGCTGATGACTTTGGTCTAGAAATAAGCCAACCCTCTGGTCATAGAAAGAGTCGACCAACCGTTTGGAGATGCCCCGAAAGGCAAAGTGGGCCCCATACCATGGCCCTAGTGTTTCAACCCCAAACGGCACAAAAACATAACACAAGCTCCAATAAAGAAATATCTACCGACAACATGTAACATTTTGTTTGTATTCAATTAACTTTAGCACGATTGGCAACCTTTGAACTATCACGTTTTTCCATTAGTCTGAACCAATACTTCATTCTACGATCTCTTCATAAATTGGAATCACTTCAAATGATAAATAACAATAAAAAAGTAAATGACGTTTCTAATAGGTATATACAAATAACGGTTGCTAACTTACTTTTGCACCTTCAAAATAACTGTAAAAAGGCAATCGTTGGTAAAAATCCTCTAATAAACATGAAAAGAAAAAAGAAAAATCTCACGATTACTGAATGAATCTGCTCTTTGAAGTCTTCCAAACGCTGGAGGCTTTATACAAACCAAAACACGGCATCGCGGCATCAAACGAATATTCCTACAAATATGTTATTTCATAGGTATATTCTGCCAGGAATGTTACAAATAAAAATTTATGTACAAAGTGATTTCAGTGTTGGGAATATCAATGTTCTATCTAGTCATCAAATATGGTAAAAAATACAGTAGGTAAATGGTTTTTTTGTCAAACTATACACACATTTTTTATCACTTTAAAGTTTCCGCTTTGTTCACGCACGGGATAGTTGATTACATCACGCTGGTCCATGGCGTCCTGTATAGCCCGCTTTAACATCATTGAGCGGTCACATGTTTAGTATGAAAGCCAAATAAAAACACTTTTGTAGTAAAATAAATTACAGGATCAGACTGGACAATCAAAATCTAAAATCAGATTCAACACACTTCTTGTGGAGGGACGAAAGACGTGTCGAGTGTAGGTTTCGGTGCATGGCATGCTAATTATAATTGTTTTTCCTGCATATGCATATTTATGCAGACGGGAGGGTGGTGCTGCATCCTGCATCCAGGCCTGGATCTTAACTTTAGCATTCGCAGTATGCTACATTGTTAAAGGAGACAGTCGAGTTCTAGGATAAATATGGCCCTCAGATCATTAAATGAACTAAAACTTGAGACATAAAACGCGTAATTTTGCCGTAAAGTCAGCTACTATTCATCCAGACTTTCATGTAGGATGACATTGATTCTTCAGAGATTTACACATTCAAAATTATGTCATCAACATCGTAAAAATGACTTTTTATAAATAAATAAACACACTTCCAAATATGGAAAGCATCATTAAAATTACCTTAAAAAACCAGTGCATCCAACCGAACTGTATCAAAACAAAACAGATAAAACATTAACAAAAACCTTGAAATAAATGGATACTCAGCTGAATAATACAGCCGTTGAATGGCAGACGAGCGATATGCCATTAGAATAGTGTCCCAGTTCCACTTAGACGCGTCCTGGACGCAATTCTATTGTTAATTCAGAACAGAAAGTTTCATGGTAATTACTCCGACTTGTTATGCTTGCATTTTTATTTTATGCCAGTTTTAGAACTACTGTAGTTTGGCTGTTAAGATGGTCGTTGATTTGTCTAAAATCAAAAGTTGAATCTTTTCGCGATCTTATGATTAAAAGATGGATAGAGGAAAGTACTAGGCCAGTTACTACCGATAGTACAAAAAAATGGACAAGTTTTAAAAGTTAATTAGTGTATACAGGGTGTAAACGGACCTTTCACAAAGCCGTCAACTAAGCATTCTGTACATCAAACTACGTAACTTTACGCAATAATTATTGCTGGGAAATGACTTTTTTGGTTGGGGTGAAAAATCATATTTTAAAGTAAGACTCAATGTAACGCACTCAAAAACTTATGCTGATGGATCGATTGATTAGTACGGGGGTCGTGGAGGTATGTAAAATAAAAATCTTACATTAAAAACAAGTATTTAAAAAAAAACTTGTGAAAAAGTTGGAACTTTGACTCCCAATTTCTCCGTAACTAGAAGGTTCCCAGGTATGGTCTAGAACAAAAAATATCGCATTGACGGGGAAAATAAGTGCCTTTCGGCTTCGTTAAGGGTCTTGTTACACCCTTTTTTTTTTTTTTTTTACGGATGGGAAATCATCAAATGACTTCTCCCGCTCTGGGTGGAGTGGGAGGGAGTGTCAGACTCTTACTGACTAAAACCCATCCATGTTCCTTCATTGCCCTTTGTGTTCCAGGGCCACGGTATCTCTTTCGAACAGTCCCGCAGCCCCGGCAGGCATCGGCCCTTGCGGGCCCCTTCTTGGTTGCTGACATCTCTTTGAGGCGCGCGTGGAACACGAACGCGCCGTCGACACGGCCTGTCGTCATAAGACGGACGGACGGTGAGCTAACCCATTACTCACCGTCCACAGGCCCGCGCCTACGGTGGCCGGGAGCCACCACGTGGCCCCCGACGCCCGGTGCGTCGCCCGCGGCGGCTGGGACGTGAGATTCTCTCCCTCTCACGTCCCGCCACCTCCTTCGCTAGCAAGACTGCTTCGCAGAAGGAGGTGACGGCTTCCCATTCCCTCTCGCTCCGGACCATGGCCTGAACCAGGGCCGGGCGCGAGAGGTCGCCACCGCCGATCGCCGCTACGAGGACACGGTGGAGCTCCGCCCAAGCGGGGCAGACCTCCACGGTGTGGGTACCGCTCTACTTCAAGTCATAAACTATTGTCTTTCCAACACCACCCTGTATTAATTAACTAAGTAATTTTTAAAACTTGGTAATTTTTGTCCATACTAATGACTGACTTTGACTATACATAAAGCGAGTCATTAGTATATACCTACTCATTCATTTAAGAGAATAATATTGAACTAAAGCACTGAGGAAGAATATACGGAACATAAAGAAACACAGGAGTAATTACAATTCTAGATTGGAACTTAAAATAACTGCATTGAGATGAAACGAACCGCTCACTGCGCTCTACCTACCACTGTGTACACACAGCGACACATCAACCTATACATATCCAGTATAACATGGCCGCGCTTTGTAAAGATTTCGCGTACCATGAGAGATCCGCATAAACTGGTTTTGTGAAGCTTGATTAGTCGTACCTAATTAATTATTGTTGTGTGGGTGAAAGTGTGCAACAAATAATATGAATAAAAGAGCGAAATATGTACAAAAAGTAATAAAATAATTCCGCGGCTAAAGTTGACATAGAACACATCACGACTAAGAAAATATAAGCTTTGTTCTTTTTTTTTTTTTTTTTTTTTTACCGATGGGAAATCATCAAATGACTTCTCCCGCTCTGGGTGGAGTGGGAGGGAGTGTCAGACTCTTACTGACTAAAACCCATCCATGTTCCTTCATTGCCCTTTGTGTTCCAGGGCCACGGTATCTCTTTCGAACAGTCCCGCAGCAAGAAAATATAAGCTTTTAGGTAAGCTTGAACTTTAATATCCAACTCATTACAAGTCTTTTGACGCTTCTAATTGGCCAACTAATGAGTCTTTTTGTTTTAATACGAAAAATAAATAATGAATAAGAGTAAGCTCATTTAAATTAGAAATGGAATTCAGTTCTTTTTTATAGTTGTAGGAACGAACTCCACCACCTTGCTTTTTTAACAAATTATAGCTGTCAAGTGTTTACCAAAAACGTACCCTGTCAATGTCATTCAGGCGCCAAAACATCTTTGTAGCACTGCACTTACCATAGCGCGGGTTTTATCTGTGATTCCTTTTAACTAGGAAAAACCTCGTTATCAAGATGCGTACCGAAGCTCAAGCTAGTAATCCTAATGTATGTTAATGGATTACTTTGCTCGAAGAACACTGCTAGTGTTTGCCCTGATTTTAGCAAAGGAGCTGTGTATTCTGTTAAAATGATCAGAGGGAAAGTAGATGTGTGCCAAAGACGTTTAAGGTACTCTGAGGCTATTAAGAGACATGTAATAGAAACATGTTTCAGTTACGAAATTACTCACTTTTATTATGCACTTTGACAAATGACACTTGTTCCGGACGCGGACAGCACCCAGTGGGATCTTGCAAGTAGTTTACGATTCTATACGTGTTATACAGTCGTCTATTTAAATAATAATAATATCCATTTTTCAGGTAAGTAACAAAGACCAACAGATACCTCAACCTAAGTATACTACTACTATATAACATTTTTGTTAGTATTTGCAACTTAAAACTATGTTAGTAATACTTCAATTGCACGATGTTGCGTTCGATTGGAATTAGTCCGCTGAAGCACTGCATCCTGCTGCCAAATACTTTCTTCCTACACCAATTGGTAAACACGTTGATATGCGTACCACAAACGCCTTAAAATTGACGTTGCGCGCGATTGCAGCAGCTGCACTCTTTGTGTACTTCAGTTTTGGCGCGCGTTCTCATCGATGTCCTCTGACTCAGTAGTGTAGTGAAGGCGAGATATGTACTCCGGTGTACGGCTTCCCGGCGGGCAGTTTTACGTTGGGCTTCACAGAAGCCTTGATGCAGCGGTTCTAAAATGACTATGATGTATGCCTATTATAACGAAGGTGGGTATAAAAAAAAACAGCACCTGTTGAAGCCGGTATGCAACAAATAATGTTTATTTTCATTTTAAAAAGGATCTAAACTTCTCTTTTTAGACAAAAAATACAGACATAAAAAAACGTTTTGCGTAGCATGAATATTAAGAACAGACAAATAAACTCTTTAACGCTAAAGGGAAGAGAAACAGTCACCCGATAATTTATACGATAAAAGTGCCCATAAATAAAACGTTGCAGCGACTGAATTTCCTCCTAAACACCTACTACCACCACGACCACGACGCAGCAAACAAAGATTTATGCGCCTTTTAGCGAATATATGAAGTTGTTGTGTTTAATATTTCATGCACACTCCATTGCTTTATTAATTTATTGTCTTACTGATGATTCAGTGTATCGCTAAGTTGACAAGACACGATGCGTTTTTGGTTGAACTTCTCAACTGTGTTATTGATAGTGTCTGAGTATGGGACACAACACGTTGTAACTTTTGAACCGAATATTTTGTTTTTTTTTTATTTTTCGTAATTCCCGTTAAAGTCTCATATTTATGACAATGCCCTGAATATCCTGTTGAACTGTTTGTCTAGGGCCTAGACCAACGGGGCAGTCGCACTTGTAATAAATAAATAAATAAACTTCATTTATTTCAGGCCCGAGCCCCATATAAAAACAAAAATAGATGAAAATACAAATGCAAACACATAAATTATAGCTAAAACCTAAATGTCAGAATTACATTACATAGAAACATTATTGAATGAAATTAACAAGTCAAACAATCGATTTAGAATAAATTAATAAACCTAATTAATATAATTAATAAAAGCCTAATAGCCTAGCCTAATTATTTTTATTTTTTAATTATTTGCCTAGACTCTAGGCATTACAAGAGCGACTGGGATTCTGGGTTCACTTGCAGATCTGATATTATTGAGTTTTCACGTAGGGAATTTCTCGGAAGCAGCCCAGAGAGGATTTGTGCCAAGTTTATGGCAGTAGGCGTTTACATGAGACGGATTTAAACTTATGTGGCAACATTTTGTTTCACTATATATCCCTGCCTCCCTTGGAGAATATTGGTGTGATGTTTGATGGTATCTCATCATTCAGTTCCTATTCTCCTCAGCTAAAATGAATGCGCTGACAAGTTTGATTGAGTGCGGTCTATTATTTGACGGGGTCGTCATAATGTTTTGGAGTTATTCTGGGATTTAAATAAGGAGTCGGATTATTATTTGCATATTGGAATTGAAAATCATAAGATTAATTGGGTCTGTAAGGATCGGCAGTTTGCTTGGTAACTGCTTCCGAAAACAACGGAATGCCATGACATGGATTAATACTTGCATTTTGCCTTATTTTGTAAAGGTAAATACGAACTTACTAGATTTATGACGGTGTATAATATTTTAGCATCATTTAATTTTCTCAAAATATATCGTCATTATTTCACTCAATCATTGGACATAGGCCTCCCCCAAAGATCGCTCTACGAACTTACTAGATTTATGACGGTGTATAATATTTTAGCATCATTTAATTTTCTCAAAATATATCGTCATTATTTCACTCAATCATTGGACATAGGCCTCCCCCAAAGATCACCAAAACGACCTGTTCTGAGCTGTTTTCATCCAGAGGATTCCTGCCACCTTCACCAGGCCTGCAACCAATGCTGCGTCTTCCTATCCGCGGTTGCCCCTCAAGAACTCTTCGGTCGCATCGTTCATCTATTCTACGAACCAGTGCCCCGACTGCCACTTAAGTTTAGCAATAATTCCTTGTTCAGCTTTCTCGCTCTAAAGTGTGGGGTATAGGGCGCCGCGTTAGATATGGTGCATGATATATCTTTGATTTTTTTCTGAGACATTCAGGTTCTACACTGTGCTTTAACGTTTGAGCGGTGCTGATGATGCAGGCTGTATCAAATGTCAGACTGTCTAAATTCAAACCAATGACATACAACTTTACAATCGGTGCCGTTACATCTGTGTCACCATCCAATCTCTATTATGCGTCTCTGGTATAATATCATAATACTATTGTACATGTTATCCGATACCCACTAAAGCATGTAAATTCGTGTGTTACCCACATACATATTCATCTAGCTAGACGGTGAGGAGGTGAGGATCTTGTAAGTTCATCCCTGAGGTATTAATATTCTATACTAGTGATAGTTTGTAACCCTGTTAAGAAGTTTCTGTGAACGTTTTGATAGATTTAATCATATTATGTGCGTATTTAGGACGAAAAATCAAACTGTATTTCGGTGTACCGTGGATCTCTTGAGATACACGGGGGGGGCTTGAAACTATGTTTTAACATTGACTAATGTCATTTTCATCAAAACGGAGAATTTCGGAGAATTTCTTTTATTTCTTGCATGCACTTTAACATTTCATTTTTATGGTGGTTAGTTTTCTATTTGCTTATTATAGTGATAGTTTTTATTATTTTTCATGTATTATTAGCAAGAACCCCGTCTTCTCAGGTGAAGGCCTCCGAAGTTAGCCAATTGTCTCGGACTTTGGCTGCTTCTGTCCAATGTGGACCGGCGATATTCTTAATTTCATCGTCCAATCTTTTCAAGCCCTCCTAAAACGATGGTAAAAAATATCCGGTAACACTTCTTCTTGTAACAAATTGAGTTACAAGTAAGTTCTATGTAACTTTGTTGTTGTAGACGGAAACGAAAAAGTTTAAATCCGGAAAGAGGTTGTTACGAAAAGGTCTGCAGTGTTTGAGTTCGTTAAAAACCTAACAAAGAATTAGTACCTGTTTCGGCGTCGTTCAGATGGGGATATCATTTCTCTTTTATTTAGATTCTACAAATCTGTTCCAGAAGTTTTTCAGATTTTTTTTAACGATACGAAAAAATCAGACTATAATTTTATTAAATTCAATCTCTTTTACTATTTTGTTTACCTTTCTCACTCACGTCACGCAGCATCCACCAATTTCTTCCGCTCTTATCACCGAGTCTTAAGATTCAATTTTCTAAAATGTTGTTGTTTGTAAATAATGTATGAGCCAAGATTGGTAGCGCAGACAATTCCCGGATTATCACTGACAAGTTGACACAAGTGAAGTTCTTGAAAGCGAACCCTCGTCATGTCGCCTTTGGTCTAAAACTAGACCTGAATGAAATTACAATCAGGCTCTGAACTCAATCTTCCAGCAACAACCTGGTTTTGCCTGAAAAAAAAAATAAACGACGTGCTAAATTATTACTCTTCAGTCTGATGGTAATAATTGAAGCGGTACAGGATTCTGTGGGTTCTGGTTAGGACAGACATTTTAAGGTCCGGTCAAACTCGCTGATGACACCGGGCAATGTCCACAGCCACTCCGGAGATCGGTCCGGACGTCTCAACTAAACCTGTAGTATTTATATGGAGGTATCCGTGTCAAGAGCCCCGTCCGCAATTTGTCCGTTCCGGTTTAACCGATCCTTGTATAGAATGCTTTTAGGAAACGGAGGCTACTATTTTGCCTCCAACTAAGCCAAGCTGAAGGTGACCGATGCCCTAACAGGGTCATGTACTCAATAGTTCTAAGCCTAGCGTGTAATTATGCTTGTGTACATTGTGATTTAAATAAAGAAATAAAAACGCTCAAAGAGGAATTTATTTGTGGTTTATACCTACGCACATTCTTTTACGTCTCTATAGATGTAGTTTTATCTGTATGGACAACGTCCCACGCTGCAATCGCCTTTAGCGGTTTGCACAAAAATATAAACTGTGTGGGTGTATACTGCATTCACAATGAAAAGTATCTTCTTTGGAGTGGCAGGATTGAACACCCACTGAAAGAAATAAAAGAAGCAGATAAAAGATTATTACATTTCTTTTGTTTACTTTGCTTACTTTTTACTTTACTACCTTTTAACCCGATTACGGCGAAGCCAAAAGGAAGGGATATGATTTTAGCAGTCTATGTATGTGTATATGTTCCTCCATAGCGCCTAAACTATTCATCCGATTTTGATGAATAAGGTGTCAATCGGTTTGTTATTATAGCCCGGGTAACATAGGCTACATTTTACCCGACTTCAACAATAGGAGGAGTCGATTTTACCTTGTAAACCCCGATTTTAATAAGAGCGTGATTTTTCAGTAGTCGGGATTTTAGTTGTAGTATAAGACACAAATTCTTGTTCACTTCACAGATTCAATTACATTTCCGTAATGCCATTTTTAAGAAGCGATAGATGGGCGGTGTGAAAGATGAAGTGGCTAGAAAGGAAATGCCTGTGAGTGTATGAGATGACGATTAATGGAGAAGAACCTATGGGAGAAGAAGATAATGCTGTGCCGACCCCAAATAAATTGGGATAAGAGCAATGAAGTGATGATGAACGCCGTTTAAAAAAAAAATGCTGAGCCCCGGAGTTTCAACCACCGTGTCTATATTTGGCTCCAAAGTCAGTCATTAAATAGTCTATAACCTTATAGTCGAGTGCAATTAGACTTTAAGGTGGAACGAAGTTTATAGTGGTCGGATTTTCATGGGGTTTTTTTTATTGAGTTCCTAGAGATGTGGAGAAGAAAGTTAAAAAAAAAAATTTCGACGCTCGCGACATTTTTTAATTTTTTTTAAATTTCCTTTTGAATATTTTTTTTTCGCATAGGAATAACTTGAAATTCACCGGATTTATATAGTGACGTATAGTGGGACCTGTATGCATCCATTAAACGCCAATTTGGTCTTTTTCCTTGTTCATTGGTGTTGACGAAATGCATATTTGCAGGTTTTTTAATGAAAATTTCGTATTTTTTCAATTATTTCTAAAATAACGAGTTTTAACACAAAGATTTCTTTTGACATTGGTAACTGATACTTTTTCACGGATAACTGAACGTAAAAATGTTCAAGAAATCCATATTTACGAGTGAAAGTGAAGAAGTGACTAAAAATTCATTCGCAAATATCAGGAAATCGTCTATATAAAAGTTAAAGAAGGCAATTTTTCTCAAAATGTTTCTATGGCGGTCAACATAAATATTATTCTGAAAATATCCTTATTAAATCAGCTATCTACAGAGAACATAAAATAAAAAAAATATTGAGAGATACTCAATAAATGTTGATTATTGCTGACGAAGGTGGACTGGGACCGCTGGTAAACTCACAAAAATTATCGTAATTGGAACGTAACCATTTCTCATAATTTAAATTTAGAATTAGTTGCAAGCTTGGGTCTCTGCGCCCCATTAAATATCAATACCGATACCGATACCGCTCCCAATTCTTAGCGATAGATGCCTTTAGTCATGTTTTACTTTCTCAGCAGTAACTGATATTTAACAAGTATCCTTGAATATTTTTCTAGTTATTATACCTTATTAGATAGCTACTAAAATGAGGTTTTGAAAAATAATTTGCACATTGAGTTATATAGAAACATTTCGAAAAAAAATGCCTTCATTAACATAGACGATTTTCTGATTTTTGCGAATGAATTTTAAGTCACTAAACTCAAAAATATGGTTTTCTTGAACATTTTCTTGTCCAGTTATCTGTAAAAATGTATCTGTTACCAATTTAAAAAAAATCAATCTCAATATTGTTCATTTTCCCTTATGCAGAAATAACGTTATACCAACATTATGAAATAACGAACCACTTTCCTGATGAAGGTAAATGCATTTATTTTACTGATTTTATAACGTTACAGAACAATGGGATTTCTTAGGCTTTGTTCATATATTTTACTGAAACATTTTCTGGCCACTGAAATGGTAGTTTCCAGAAAAGTATTTGATGTTTTTAAAATCAACGCTAAGAGAAACAAAATGAGAAATAATTTTAACAAAAGCGCCTCTCTACCGGTTATAATTTTAATAGCAGATCATTTCTACGTCCACAAGGTTAAAATCTCATTTTTCCAAGAACGGCAGAGTATCATGTTCATTTAATGCAAATTGTCTACGAAGAATTCCTCCCGAGGTGTCGTATTTTTACGGTGTTCAGATAATGAGCCTGTCCATCAGAGCATTCTCAGAAAATTGTTGTTTAAAAAGAAATTTAATGTTGATGTCTGGCTATGACGGGGGCGTCAAGAATTTAAGTAATCAAGTCTTCTAGTAACGGGTCATTTTGTTAACTTTGGTTAAAAAAACTTGAGAATCATCCATCTACATTAAAAAAGAAAAACGGTTTATTATTTTAGTAAATACTAGTGATTGGAGCCTCCTTTTAAGCAAACAAGCCAGTATTAGAAAGAAATGAACTGTACTTATGTTCTGAGTATTGGTCGTGACGCCGAAACAATTATTTTGGATAATCCGACATGTTCCACGCCGCTAATTATTACGCTTTATTCCTGACGAACTTGTCATATCAGCCTAAAACATCTAAAATGATTTGTAATGAAAATTAATTCTTAGAGGTCACCACATTTACCTTTTCCTGTCGACCCCTTGTAAATATTTAATACTGCTACACCTCATTATTTGCTTTTACATACAAAATATTTTTCGTAGATAACTGAAAGCCACTTTATATTCTATGCAGTTATATTGTGATCTTGGGGTCGGATCCCTTCGTCGGCAATTAAAGTCTCTTTGGCTATAAACTACAACCATTTTGTGAATGTACTGGAGATATTTTGTAAAATTGAACGGAACTACACATTTTGCTATGGATGTAAAATATGGGACTTGGGATGGTTGCCTGACCGGCTTTTAGATGACTGATTTTGTAGCCAAATGTTACCTACTGTAGAGCCATTTTACTTTGATTTTGTGCTTCTTAAAAACAGATGACGATTTCGATTTAACCTCTACACAACGAAGGAAAGGAACACTTTGTAAAAAAAACTTTCTTATTTTCAGACAAAAGGTTTCTCATGCTTATAAACAGTATTCGTGAATAGTAACAATATATCTATTCTTCATAACAACGAAACCCAAAAATTACAAAAATATATTTCGTCCAAGAAAAAGCTCAGAGTCTGAAAAATAAGGCCCTGATATACTGCTAAAGAAAACTACGTTAAGGGAACAATAAAAAAATAAATTTCGAATCAGGTCACAATAAATCTGACAAAATTACAGTCCACTTTGTTTACAACAAAAAATCTCTTTCATTTCACTCGTGAACCAATCTCGAACATAAGATGGTTATTAAATTTTCAACTGTACCAACAAGTCTTGTGACATGGCAACATTGCCCGGGGAATTCAGGCTTCACCTGACTTTTATTACCCCATCTCTGTTTTATTTAGAGCCATTCTTTTGCTGTCGCGCGTATTGTAATGGATACGTGCCATATTTTATCACGCTACGTTTTGGTCCTTACAGTCTTACAGGTTTTGTGAATTGTTTTGTAATCATTTAATCCTTTTACTTGAAGACATAGGTACTTGAAACGCTATCATGATCATTTAAAGCATTATTTGTAAGACTTTAAAGTGCATAATTATTTGCCACACGGCAGCCCAACTCGTCACAAACTTAAATTCTGGGAAAATCGAATTAAGTTTATTCTCTGAATTACTCTGTTATTCTACCCCGTGACGTCATCAAGTTTTATCTGTGTGAATAATTGCACCAGTTTACTGAAATTATAGCCGAAAGGCAAAATTGCAACTTTTTATTTACAGTTACAGTTAAGTCAAATTATTACCAGCAATTGAACACATGAAATAATATTCGTCGATTTCGTTACAGCAGGTTGAACAAATTGCATAATTTATCTCGATGTCCGAATCGATTTGTTCACTTTTATTGCTTTGCGTTGGATATCGAATGCTGTTAAAAACTCACATGCAGTACTTTTCTGTGCACTCTGTCATTTGACTAGACGATATTGGTGGACAAACGGGATGGTATCTCAGTGTCACAAAGGAAGTGAACATCTGAACAAGGTGTCAATGTCTTGGGGGGTCGAATCCTTTGCATAATTTTATTGTGTGTTAACACAATAAAAACAAATGGCATTGTACCAATATCAAAATCACCTTTTAGAAGTTATAACCCGAAAACTGACTTAAGCCTGAATATTTCGAGGTTTACGGAATACCACGCAGTGAGTTTTTCGAAGCTGCAAACTTGGTGCTACACAGTACACATCTAATTTTTGTAACCCAACGCGCTTTTTGCGTCTACGGTGACCAGCTTAAAAACGCGCTTAATGTGTGATTACTACGACGCGACGGTGACTGTACGTTGTTTTCTAGAAACATCTACGAAAATATTGAACGGAGTTTGTTACCTGACTGGGTTCCAATACAATATTAACAAGTTGTACGCCTGTACTTAATTTAATTAGTTTCGTTTCTCTAGTTAATGTTTACTAATAATAATTATTTTTAAGGGGCTACTGACTTAGTAATAAATTGCCGAGAATTTTGACGATTTCTTTGGTCAAAATGGGCACCCGGGTACCCGGGTCTGACAATGGAATAGTACCCGGGTGCAAAAAATAATATACCCGGGTATACCCGGATCCGGATCCCCGGGTAGAAAACCCTACTAGGTATACATTTTATGAAGTGGCCTATTTTGTCGTAAAATATATGACCATATTTATTTTTCTCTGATTCACTTTGTTATGTAACAATTAATCTACCTGTGCTTATCGATCAAGATCAAGTTTATAAATTAAACTTAAATTCGCATGACCAGGCAAAACATATTGTTTCAATTAAAATATCAATTTTACATTAAGACTTAGCTGTACAAGGGTGGTTTGGCGCTCCGCCAAAATCAGAACCAACCGCCGCCATTTTCGCCACAATTTCCCAAAAAATAATACAAGTGGCTTCCAAAAACGCCCTGCCGAATTTGTTCTAGTACCGAAAGATTCCTTGAATGCCTACCGCGCAATCAATACTTACTTTATGAAAGTCAACTTAACGTTACCTAATTTCTGTTGTAATTATCCGTTCCAGATGGCGCAGCGAAACGTTTCTTGAGCTCAGTGGACAGCGCGTGCGTGTTCCACAACGTGTCGTCGCGTTTCGCCGACGGCTTCCGCTTCGTCCTCGGTGCTGAAGTTGGTATCTCTACCGCCAGGATACACGCTCGAGGTGAGATAAAACTTTTGCACCGTGTGATCCCGTTTGCGGTTCGTTCATTCACGGTGGAGCATTTTCATATTTGTGGAACAAATGATTTTCTGAGTAGGTACAGGGGTTAAAAGTCTTATGTTTTTTTACGAATAGTGAAAAATGAGGGAAATTAATTTTTAAACCAACTCGATTGCTGACATTAATAGTCCGTATACTTATACAAATCACAACTGTAATTCTTTGAGAGACGTGGATTAATTTAACTTGGCAAATTGACGTAGGATGTCAATTTAATTTTGAATCAATTTCCCCGGAATGTTATCAACTGTTTTCTAATGAAATAGTTACTGTAATGACTTAACTTCACTGTTTGTGTTTGTTTATGTTATGACTACCAGATAAGAACTGGCACAGAAGGCAATACAAATTCGCAAAACTGCCAGTAGTTTGAAATTAAAATTGTGTGAATTTCTGATACTAATTTGTCGATCTATTTCCAGGTCCACTGGGTGTTGAAGGCTTGTTGACCACCAAATGGATCCTAGAAGGTACCGACCACACAGCTGCTGAATCCAACGAGGCAAGAGGACCTGGCTCCACGAGACCCTTCCAGTCAATTGACTAGCTGAATCTGACCGTTCCGGCAATCCAATCCAATCTGACCGTGAAGAACCAGTAAAAACTCCTTGGACTAGAATCAAAGAGATCTTTGTCAAAAAATAATTCTTAGGTTTCTTGGATACACTAGTTTTTAAGTATAGATTTATGTAATTAAATGTTTTTTCATACGAATAAATGTTAAGAAAAGAGAGTAAGTATGAGAGAAGAAGGTAAGGCAACGCAATGTAAAGATTTGATAAATGTTAGATAATTATACTGTGCAAGTTGTAAAAACTAATCTATTTAATAAAATATTTTGGTAATAATACGTCTTTTCATCTAAAGATATGACTTTTCAGGAAAAGAAACAAATAATCATGTTTCTTGTTACATCGCAATTGATGTTACGACTAATGGGCGTATGTACTATTCTGTTGCGATACTTATTTATCGGTCCGGAATAACAATCCCTAATGATTATCCTTTGAACATTTTCTACCCCTGTCGTTATCATTATGTAACTGTTTCTTCAAAATACTTCCTCGAAACCTGGCTCTAATTGCGCCGCTGTTGGTTCACAATGCAATGTACTGCACACGTGCCCAAAACTATGTAGTCTAAGCGATCTCTGCGCTGGATGTGGTGAAGTGTGGGCAAATAAAGTATAAAGTCGTACTACCTTTTATTTTGCATTTCCGCTCTAGAGCTGGAAAGTAAGCCATAGGTTACTATGAAAAACGTGTGATGCCCGTGATCATTGCGCTCTTAGCTACATTGTGTTATCCCACTTCGAGCGTAGTGACTAACTTTCCACACTTGCATCGAAATGTGCCTACTATTTCATTTCTGTGACGTTTTGTAATCCGACCGATCCGAGTCCAAATCAAGCAGATTGAAATAATGCAACGTTTGGGATTAACACTCGTACGTAGATTAAACGTAGCATTTCAATTTTGGAGATTACAGCGTGCATTTTGATGAATGTAAAGCCACTGGCCACTTTGATGATTAAGGCGGTATTACTGTTAGCGGAAATGTATGAAACAATTCCGAGACTACGTAGGAAATGTGGACAATAATGTTTCGAAACACACATTTCCTGTGAAATGAACTCCCTCTGAGTTCTCAGTTTGTTTTGAAGTTTAGACGTAATCTTGACTAGACACGTAGATCTTTGACAGTCGTTACGAGTAGAAGCCCAAAAGTCTGACTATCAGTCTTGCTCTTGGGTTTACCCAGTGCAGTAGAGGATAGATAGACAGTCGCTTTATGTAAAATACTAGCATTCCGCTGCGGTTACACTAGCAGCCGGCCCCAACTCAGTTAGGAAAAGCCTTTTTTATACTAAATAGGGTTGAGTTTGACCGCAACCCGTCTGATGTAAAGCGATGATGCGACCTAGGATGGAGCACGCTTGCCTAGAAGAAGCCGATTCACTCGAACTTTGAATAGATCCAGATTATAATTATCAGGGAACAGAGAAGCCGGTAGTGAATTCCACAGATTGATGGTTTGCAGCGCTTTTGTCTGGTGCTGGAACTTCAACCATATAACAGTGACTCTTCGCCGTAGATAGATGAGAGGATCACGTTTTACGTAAACAATTCACTCATAACTTGAAGAGATTATAGCTAGCTAAGCTACCGTTTCTATTAATAGTACCGATAATTAGTATAATGTTAGAAATAGTATCGGTAGCAAGTTCTCTAAAGGTTTCTTTCATTAAGGATTAGATTCTGCTAATAGGATATTGAAACGGGAAACCTTTTCGCTTTGATTATATTATCTAAAATAGAGTATTGTTTAATCCATCAAAATCAAGCAAGGAAGGCGGCAATTAGCTTTGTGTTACTATGTTAAACCCATTATGGTTTATTGAATGATAAAAGATTTAAAAAAAACTGAAACTACGGCAAGACCCAGTTACAGAAAAGCACTTTTATGTTATCAGACAGCATTTATAGTCGACCTTATAATTGCTTCACCATTCTCGGATTGAACGGCACTTGCACATCATGTATAACGGCATGGTGTGTTTTCTTAGACTTGATTGCTCTAATTTATCTACTAGGAGTTTTTACCAAATGTGGCAAAGTAATTATGTGGTCTCTTTACCTGCTTAGCCTTTTCCCAACTATTTTGGGGTCGGCTATCAGTCTAACCGGATGCAGCTGAATACCATTTTACATGAAGCGACTGCCTATCAAACCTCCACAACCTATTTAGGACTTGGTAATCCGATACCTCTTGGTAAGACTGGTTGTCAGACTTTCGGGCCATTGACTGCATTTAAAGAATTTCAAAAATCTACAAATATCAGCCTGGACCAACGGCTTAATGTGCTCTCCGAGGCACGGAGGAAACTCGGTATGTATTTGTTGGTCACTCATTCATGGACCGACCTTGGCATGGGCTGCTCAACCTTGAAAATCGACGCCGCTGTTATTATATAGTCACGAGATCCTCTGAAATGTCAGGATTTATGTATAGTATTACATTTTCTGCTGGAAACAACGCTACCATCCCATCGATTATTACGTGGTCTATTATACATAGGATTAGTTCGTGACTTAATAATAACGGCCGCTCGGGACGATCTTTAGGTTAAGCCGTGCTTGCCTAGGACCACCCATTACATACCGAATTTCCTCTGTGCTTCGGAAAGCACGTTAAGCCGTTGGTCCCGGGTGTCATTTGTAGATCTTTGACAGTCGTTAGGTGGTCAGTGGCTCAAAAAGTCTAACAACCAGTCTTATCCAGTAGCACTGCAGCTTACCAAGCAGTTAGTACTGGGTAATACGATAACCAGTACCTAATTTGTAATTGGGAAAAGGCTAGGCAGATGGTATAATACAATAGGTATATTTTAAAAAGAAGAAGCTTTCGTGAGAATTACGTATGTATCACACAACACATATTACAGTTAGGCGCAACTTTTCAACTTTCATTCGGAGAATTTCCGAAAATAATGTTACCAAGAAATGTAATCGGCCAATTTATTAAAGTACGGTGCTCTCTGTAGGCCGCTAGCAGCTATCCTTACTGAGAAGAAAAAAGGCGTCATGAGGTGATGAATAAAATATTAACACTCTAATATAATTTCAAGTTGATGCTGGCGTTCATGTTCCTTAGAGCCTAAACAAGTGGCGCGTGGCTGTCGCTTCTGAAGTTCTTCTTCATATCTCTACAATGAGTTTCTAAAGGATCGACAAAAACCACCTAAAACGTTATATACATATAAGGTTTTAGGTGGTTTTTGTCGATCTAATACAACTTTGACTTAAGGAGGCCCATTCTTTTTTTTACGTCAGTCGTTTTGTCGATTTTTCGAGCCCATCTCCCCCTTAGTGAGATGTCGTGAGTTTTGACTTGACCTCCCCTAAAACATAACCTAATCTTACGTGAGATTTTTCAAATTTTGTATTTTAGTGTAAATATGGTTAATCTGTGCCTGATTGAGTTGGATTTATTTAAAAAACATAATTTGCCTAATGATTTTCATTGAGTATTTATTGTTGAGTATTAATGTGTAGGATTAAGCCATATTTTAGTGGAAATCATGTTTACTTAATTAAACCCCCCAGTTTTCTTTCAATTTCGCTGTACCTGCGGGAAAATGAAAAAAAAATACGTGAAATTAACTGATATTTCTCTCTCTCGTGAGATTGTGAGAGATTCGGCTCGACCCCCTCCCCTCCTTAAACGTCTCACGTAATTGATGGACGCACCCTTAGCCATTATCTCAATTTATAAAAATGGTGAAATAAAAAATTGTTGAGAGTATGAGTAAAACCAGTCTCCCTGGATAAGATTAGGACCGTTTCAATCCTTTCATCAAGGACGATGGTTTGAAACCAGGCTGGCTCTTTATAGTTCTCAAAAGTTGAACGAAAGCAACGAGAGAAAATTGGATTGTTCTAGAACTAAAAGCTAAAAGCCATCATCCACCAATCAGCACTGTACCTGCGTGGTGGATGACGGCCCATTCCATCACATACAGGATGCTTGTATCCCAGAAGTAGGAAAACTTCCAGTATCCTGTAAATTAAACCGAATGGCTCATTTCAAAGCTTAGCAACAGCACGTGTAGTACGTTTTTCTGGAGCTAAAATTACTAGCCCTTTTAGCAACGTAATCACTATGAAAAACAAAGAATACCCGTATTCCTGACTGTAAGTCAGACATTTTAGTAATTCGTATGTATCTAGACGCAGACAGGATCGTTTTGTTTCCAAAGAAACTTTATCTCTTGCTAACGGAAATCTACGCGATTGAATCGTTTCAGCAAGCGCCGTACTGAAAGCGAAACTATGAAAAAAAAACATTTATTTGCACACAAAAAAAGAAAGGAAAAGTATTTATTAGACTCGCACATGACAAAACAATAAAAAAGAGAACAACAAAAAAAAACTAAATTGGTCCTGTTCGAGGCCAAAAAGTCCGTACCTCAGCATGGTGCTGAAACATTTAAAAATGTCACAGCGCTAATATAGAGTGACCTGGTAATTAGTAACCGATACTTAAACACGTGATAACAAACAACTTTCCCAAATTGTTTTTTTTTTATACTCATTCACTTTTATTACAATAAAACTTACGGATCGGGCTTGCGAGCCGCGTGGGTGCTCTGCCTTCCCACTGTTGTACGGTACGAAAGTAATGAGACGGAACGGCGTCACGCGGCTAACAGCTGATAGGTCAAAGAGAGCTGTTGTGTTATTGTGATAAAAATGAACAAGTATAAAAAAATCGTTGGGAAAGTTGCTTGTTTATCATGAGTACGATCACGTGTTTAAGTATCGGTCACTAATTACCAGTCACCATATATTGCCATGTTTGATATTGTTTTATTGGAAGTTTTCAGCTCGCTTTAGCTCCACACTTGAGTGTGACACATACCCTCATGTTACCAACCAATGTAGGTACTAAAGTTCCACATTCGATGGATTGAAGTAAGTTTCCCCAGTAGGTCTCGAAACACAAACAATTCTTTTTATTTTATTCTAACGTGCCTGATGAAAATGTGAGCCTATCTGTAAGATAGCTATCAATTTTTATTTAGGGGTAGAAGAGATATTGTTGTCCTATGTATTTTGTGTGTGATCTGTCAGTGTAAGTGCCTGTTTCGTCAAGATTGTTTGGTAACAAGAAATGATGTGGAATTAATTCAGTTTTAGACGAGAAAAATTGTATTGTATTTCTAGAATATACAACACTAGCGTCCCGCCCTGGCTTCGCACGGCTGCAATATACATATAAACCTTCCTCTTGAATCCTTCTATCTATTAAAAAAACCGCATCAAAATCCGTTGCGCAGTTTTAAAGATCTAAGCATACATAGGGACAGACAGACAGCGGGAAGCGACTTTGCTTTATACTATGTAGTGAAGCTTTTTACAGAAATTAGGTTACAATCAATCAAGAAGTTTAAGAACACATCAAATATAATGTCATGCTTGTAATCCCCGAAGGGTTAGGCAGAGGTGTGCCTAAAACTAGAAGTTGCCTTATATTTCCATTTTTGTAGGCGCTCACTGCAAAGTGGTACATGGAGCCTGCATTAAATAAGAGGTTAATAATCTACAGTCATATGGCAAGAATTGCTTTTTCTTCTTGCACTGAAGATTAATTTTATTCTTCGACTGTCTACCATTTGAAGCTTGATCTTCCAACTTCCAAATAATGCGAATGAAGTACACTACCACGAAGTAATTATCCAACTACTGACACAATAAGGCAATTATCATACGACACCGCCTTAGTAGATTATTTATCTAATTTGAAAATATGAAAACTAATTATCGTTCCAGCTCTAATGTCAGGATGTATCATCATCTGCCTAGCCTTTTCCCAACTATATTGGGGTCGGTTTCCAGTCTAACCGGATGCAGCTCAATACCAGTATTTTACATGGAGCGACTGCCTATCTGACCTCCACAACCCAGTTAGTACTGGGTAATACGATACCCTTTGGTAAGACTGGTTGTCAGACTTTTTGGGCCACTGACTAACGACTGTCAAAGATCTACAAATGACACCCGGGACCAACGGTTTAACGTGCTTTCCGAGGCACGGAGGAAACTTGGTATGTAATGGGTGGTCACCCATCCACAGACCAACCTAGGCAAGCACGGCTTAACCTAAAGATCGACCCGAGCGGCTGTTATTATTAAGCCACGAGCTCCTCTGAAATGTCAGGATTTATGTATAGTACATTTTCTGCTGGAAACAACGCTACCATCGCTTCGAATTTTGAAGACAATGATAATTTTAAAATAATACTTAGAAACATTAAGAAAGTCAATTCCGCAGTATCAAGAAACATTAATAATCATAAGCTTTTTAGAGAGAAATAATTTTCTTCGCATAATAATTCTTTACGGCTTACTTACATAAAACAAGGGAACCCGGGCGAATTCAATGAGAGAACGTTAACATAATGGGTAGTAATACAATAGACTATTTACTTAGGCCGTGGCCATTACTAGAGTTTCCTATTTCAATCCCCAAAGGTTTCAACGACGGTATAATTTTGTTGACGCTGAATAAACTGGAGTGTTAACAATGTTGAGCTAAATTTACGAAATGGTAAATATACTGTTAGCCTGCGTCATCCCACTGCTGGGCAAAGGCTTCTCCCCATGACTTCCAGTTGCTTCGATCCAGGGCTAATGTGGGCCACTGGTCATTTGTTGCTCAAAAAGCCGCTAAGCTGAAGCGGGACTCGAGAGTACTGGGTAATACGATACCTCTTGGTAAGACCGGTTGTCAGACTTTCAGGCCACTGAGTACCTGTAACGACTGTCAAAGATCTACAAATGACAGTTGGGACGAACGGCTTAACGTGCTTTTCGAGACACGGAGGGAACTCGGTATGTTCTGTGACACGAGCACGAGCTGTATAACCGGTTGTAAGTAGTGAGTGTGTCAATTTGATTAACAATTTTCCCCTGACTGTACATGTACGCATCAATCGAGATTTTTTTTTAGTGCTGAAATAAAAGGACTGACAGATTTCATAATGTCGACTGTATTTCGAGAATCATGCTCGAGTATCGTCAGAAAATACAGGCTTTTGTGCTTAAATTGGACCTGAATGTTTCACTAAAGGCCGGGATTACAACCACACTCGACGTGTGCTCGTAATGATCATCTATTTTCGTGCACTACGAGGCGGGTTAAGCTAAGGCTACCGCACATGGTCAGATCAATTTTTATCCTTTTTTGTGAGAAAATCCTCATATAATGATACCCTCTCTTTGTCTAGAGAGAACAGAGGGTTATGTCGAACTTCTACCGACTTAAGCCCCGGTTCATACTACTGCGATGAGCCGGGGGCCTGAGCTACTTTCGCGTGCATCCCAATATCCAAGTGATATCAGAGCATTTTTAAAATATATACATTATTTTCTAATAATAATAACTAGAGATTGGAAACCGGGCCCGGATGCAATCTCTACTTGTAACGACTGTCGGCCCGGTGCCCTTCTAGACATCCACCGGGCCCGGCCATTCATACCGGGCCCGGTGGATGTTGAAAAGGGCGCCGGGCCCGGTTTGCAATCTCTAATAATAACTCACCTTCTTTACATGGATGGTCTGAAACTCTTTGCCCCCAAAAAATTGCGACTGATGGAGCTACTGAAATCGTGAGCAGTAGCTAGTAGGTACTGTTATGATAAATGCGAAAGTTTGTGAGGATGGATGAATGTTTGTTACTCTTTCACGCAAAAACTCCTGAACAGATTTTGCTGAAATTTGGCACATAGATAGTTTATGGCCTAGATTTAATTTATATAGTACGATCTCGTGGGTCAATTATCGAACACCACGCGGGACAAACCTTCGGCACTAGCTAGTGTAGAATAAAGCCGCGCTCGCATGGGCATGTTTTTGAGTTTTTTAATGTGAGTATTTACCTGATTTAGTGAACATATATTGTTCGTGTAAACGAAGCTTTATGATCATCTATTTCCACACTTTAGGGTTATGTAACACAGATGTTTCACTTCTATATACGTTTTCAATCAGTCCCTCCCTTACCAAAATAAAACTTCCCATTCCCTGTAGAATCCTTTTCAAATGTTTGCAGACTTTGTAGAATAATGTGTGATTGTGTGCTGAGTTTTTTTATATTGGGATTTTAGTTACTATTTTTAGATGGAGTTTTTTTTTCTATTTTTACTAATATTATGAGACTTAAAATTTGTTTGTAAGTTTGTATGTAGGGGGTAATCTTCGGAACTACTGATCCAATTACGAAAATTATTTGACTAACGGGAAGCTATATTATCTCGAAGTGTCATAGGCTACATTTAAAATGGATCGTGGGTTAATTTCCGTCCATATTGAAGCGAAGCCGCGGACAAAACCTAGTATTTTTATAAAGCGGAAGGGTGGTTGGCTCGTGTTGGAATGAATGGTTATTGTTTACCTGTTGCGTCATAGCTAAGGGATTTTTCAACGAATTTGCATTGCTGTAGAATATTCGATGTTTGGTTGCCAGATTTTCGTCGTTGGTGTACGGCAACAGTTGAAACAGATTTTTATACAGTGTGTTATTTATTTATTAATTAAACTTTATGCACATAATGTACAAAGGCGGACTATGCTTTGGGCATTTTCTACTAGTCTACCTTAGGGTGATGCAGAGACAAAACAGTAGGTGCAATAGTACAGAAAGTTTCCAAAAAAAAAAAACATATGCTCGTATACATGTTATCTTAATGTCTTAAAAATAAATACATAGGGTTGTAAAGTTTCATAAATTGGTCTAGTTATTTTTATGACAGGTAGTAATATAGCTATAAAACTAACACATCAACATTGTTT
Organism: Noctua pronuba; assembly: GCA_905220335.1. Lineage (NCBI taxonomy): Eukaryota > Metazoa > Arthropoda > Insecta > Lepidoptera > Noctuidae > Noctua > Noctua pronuba. Next base: position 13,471,074 of record LR999902.1, read on the forward strand.
AGAAACTTCCTTTAACGACGGTATCAAAGATTTTCCAATTTCTACCCCTAGGGTACGGTGGTTAGAAGTTTCTTACAAACAAAGTCGGGAAGGATACCTCGTAACTTTAATTAGCAAACTAGACCCTAAGTTATAGTAACTAAGCCTAGTCTAGCATATTAAAACTTTAACTCACAATCCTCTGTCCGTGTGAGGCTAAGCAGTGGTAAACTCAGCAGTAAGGCGTTGTTAACCGCGCATCGGAAATTCAACGTTAGACTTATCTGTGAGAGTTCAAAATCCAACAGTGCGTTCTTTTACGCGTTACTGATACCCTCTGTTGAAATCTTAACACTAAGCTCGATGCCAAGAGTTGAAAATCCAGTGTTGCGGAAAAAATCGTCAGGCTAGAACAAACGCACGTATTTACGTGGGCTAACATGTGCCGACTGTAGAAAACATTGTTAAAAGTCTTGCTAGTTCATTACTGGTACGACTAACTTGATCCTAGCTTGTTTAACAACATCCTTAGGACATACATAGCTATTAAACACACAGGATTGGAATTAGATCCTTAGATGTATGTATTTAAGAATATAATACCGACTCGCCAGCACACAGATAAACCTGGAGAGGTTTGCGTGTATGGAAAAACCATTGTAAAATTAGATTAGGTGTCTTGGCATTAAATAAAAAAAAGAAGATATTTTTCATGATTACTAATGCAGTTATTTATTTCGGTGAATTTAGTACTAAATCAAAGTCCAGTGTGATATGTCCAAGGCTACAATTTTTTTACGAGTGCCTCTTAAAAATATATGTAGTCACTACGTAGCCCGAAAAATTAAGTAAAATCACGATTAATTGTTAGCCTGATAGACAGAAGTTACTGGTTTATTTATTTAATTATTTAAATGGCACTTCAACGACTTACTAAAACATACATAAACATTAATCACAAACTATTTTGGTATAGTGAATTTGTCACTTATAGAAGTGCACAGCACTCGCAGAATAATAAAAGGGCCTTACAGAATTTAGGTTATACAATAAAAAGATAATTAAACATTTAAAAATTAACTGATAATCAGGACTTAATGTCTTTGTTATTCCAACATAGAAGCAATTCAGCAACGGGTACTAAGCGACATGCCATAATCCTGAAATAATATAAAAATGTAGAGAACCAATTGTCATAATCCTTGGCTAAACTTTCAAGCCTATCCAAGCACTTACGGCGACTAATAAAAGGAGCTAGACACAAAGTTTTGTTAAAGTGATAAAACTTCCTTCCTAAGACAATATAAAGAATAGCAGTGAGCGCGGATGTGGAAAGTAAAACTCTTCTAATAATTGAATAAGGCTTGGACGCACGTCCCGTTGCTCGATGGAATGAGGCATTTCTTTTTTCAAATTATAGATTATCCTAATTGCTCGTTTTCTGAAGCGCCTTTAGGCGCCTATACGTGCACGATTTATTGAAGCACAATGTAGTTTGCGTCTACGCGCGAACGCCTATACGAGCTACATACATACGCGCCGAATAAATACGCTCGTCCGCGTGGTGAAACCGCTGTTAAAGAGGCAAAGAAGTAGATTTTGGACGTTTAACGTCGACCTGTCGATACCAAATGCCTCAAAACTATAAAACTAGACACTAACCTTGCGCCGTCAATTTCAACCGATTCAAGATCTGAATAGTTGTCAATGTGATAGATAGGCATCAGTCGTGATCTCAGAAACGCGCTGCTCTTTTCATATTTACATATCGACGGTGGAATAAACGTCATCATAAGAGATATAGAAGGCTGCGCAAGCCGATTGTTCTTAACTTGGCGTGGGGTTCTCGTTACACAGACGTGCGGGGAAGGATGGTGGAGAACTGGGCTCTGGAGACAGGCCTAGTCGTCGTTAATCGGGGTTCTGTCCCCACGTGTGTGCGGATGCGGGGTGACTCGGTGGTGGACATCTCGTTCGCCAGCCCCGCTCTGTCACCGCGTGTCGTTGACTGGCGCGTCATGGAGGGGGTGGAGACCTATTCCGACCACCGGTATATCCGGTTTGACGTCTCCGCCCAGACCCCAAGCGCGCCGGTCCTACAGGCCCCGAGTGGTCCGCGATGGGCGCTGAAGCAGCTGGACCGGGAGCTCCTCCTGGAAGCCGCGATCGTGCAGGCCTGGGTGACATCACCGGACAGGCCTGCCGACGTAAACAACGAGGCGGGTTGGTTCCAGGAGGCCATGTCCGACATATGCGACGTGGCAATGCCCCGAGTCCGGCCAGGAAGCGCCCGGCGTCAGGTGTACTGGTGGTCGCGAGAGCTTACGACTCTGCGCGAGGCGTGCGTCGCCGCGCGCCACCTGTACACCAGGCATCGCAGGCTCCGCATCCGCCCTCCGGATGCGGCAGCCATCGAGGCGGAGCTGTACGAGGGTTACAGAGCAGCGAAGACCGCCCTCCAAGAGGCTGTCCAGCGGGCCAAGGATCTGGCCCGCGAGGAGATGCTGGGGACTCTCGACGGAGATCCGTGGGGGCGCCCTTATAAGATGGTGCGGGACAAACTCCGCACCTGGGCCCCCCCGCTGACGCAGAGTCTCCGGCCTGAGCTCGTGGAGGACGTGGTGAGCGCTCTGTTCCCTTCGCGAGGGGAGCATACTCCCCCGCCCATGGCTCCGCCGCTTGCGGTGCCGGAAGCGGACCACAGCGACGACGATGACGACGTTCCGGAGGTGACTGGGGTAGACCTGAGAGTGGCGGTAGGCAGGCTTAAGGCCAAAACTGCCGCCCCGGGACCCGATGGCTTACCTGGCAAAGCCTGGGTCCTGGCCTCTGAGGCTCTCGGGCCCCGACTGGAAGGGCTCCTAAGCGCATGCTTGGAGAGAGGCCAGTTCCCGCTTCGTTGGAAGACGGGCAAGCTGGTCCTCATACGGAAGCCAGGGCGCCCTGCGGACTCTCCGTCCGCATACCGGCCCATTGTGTTGCTCGACGAGGTGGGCAAGCTCTTTGAAAGAGTCATTGCAAACCGCCTCGCCGGGCACCTTGCGGGAATGGGGCCGGATCTTGCGGAACACCAGTTTGGTTTGACACGCTGACGGTAGGAGGGGTTCCCATCGGCGTCGAGTCGACTTTGAAGTACCTAGGACTCGTCCTCGACAGCCGGTGGAACTTCGTTGAGCATTTCCGACGTTTGGCTCCCAAACTGGAACGGGCCGGGGCTGCCTTCAAGCGGCTCTTGCCCAACCTGAGGGGTCCAAACGCCTCCTGCCGTAGGCTCTACGCGGGGGTCGTGCGGTCCATGGCCCTTTACGGGGCCCCGGTGTGGGCGCGTTCAATTAAGCGGCGTGCCGCGCACTACCTGAACGCGCCCCAAAAGGTCGTAGCCGTAAGGCTGATCCGGGGGTACCGCACGATCTCCCGCGAGGCGGCGAGCCTCCTAGCCGGATTGCCGCCATGGGATCTGGAGGCGATAGTCCTCGCGCGCCTGCATGAATGGCGCGCGGGGGCACTACATCGGGGGGAAACTCCGCTGCCGCGGCAAATCACCGCTCAGCGGACAGACCTCCGACGCGATCTCATGGCGACATGGAGACAGCGACTGTCGCAACCCAGTGCAGGGCACGCCACAATAGTGGCGATAAGTCCCCTCTTTGAGGAGTGGCTAGAGAGGCGCCACGGCGCCCTCACCTTCCGCTTGACGCAGGTCCTCACCGGACACGGTTGTTTCGGGAGGTTCCTGCACCTAATCGGGCGGGAGGAAACGCCCGGGTGCTATCATTCATTTATCATCAGATTTACATGCGGAGCTGTGTCAATTATTTGTTCCAAATAATTATAATCGCTCTAGGAAGCATAAATTGTTTAATGTCCCATTTTGTCGCACTGTAGCTCGATCCACTTCCCCTTTACCGCGTATGCTTAGGATGCTCAACGCGCTCGTGGAGACCAACACTGGATTGGATTTGTTTGCTGATGAATGGAAGACGATAATGTTAGAATGTTTGTGGTTCTGTGAGAAGACCGAATAAAAGGATAACTTCATTTAGTATTAATGGCTTATGCTGTACTAAATATAATAAATAAATAAATAAATAAATCATTGCGAGGATCGTCCGGAGGACACGGTGGCGCATACCGTGGAGGTCTGCCCCGCTTGGGCGGAGCTCCGCCGTGTCCTCGTAACGGCGATAGGCGGCGGCGACCTCTCGCGCCCGGCCCTGGTTCAGGCCATGGTCCGGAGCGAGAGGGAATGGGAAGCCGTCACCTCCTTCTGCGAAGCAGTCATGCTAGCGAAGGAGGTGGCGGGACGTGAGAGGGAGAGAATCTCTCGTCCCAGCCGCCGCGGGCGACGCACCGGGCGTCGGGGGCCACGTGGTGGCTCCCGGCCACCGTAGGCGCGGGCCTGTGGACGGTGAGTAATGGGTTAGCTCACCGTCCGTCCGTCTTATGACGACAGGCCGTGTCGACGGCGCGTTCGTGTTCCACGCGCGCCTCAAAGAGATGTCAGCAACCAGGAAGGGGCCCGCAAGGGCCGATGCCTGCCGGGGCTGCGGGACTGTTCGAAAGAGATACCGTGGCCCTGGAACACAAAGGGCAATGAAGGAACATGGATGGGTTTTAGTCAGTAAGAGTCTGACACTCCCTCCCACTCCACCCAGAGCGGGAGAAGTCATTTGATGATTTCCCATCGGTAAAAAAAAAAAAAAAAAAAAAAAGCCGATTGTTCTTCCATACAAATGGAGAAACTACACTATTTGGTGTTAAACCACCATGGTAAAAACTTAACATTATATCGATTTGTCTCGTCATTGTTTAGTATTAATGCTAATCAGGAGACAAAAAAAATGGTTTGGAATTTTTGAACCTGGAAAGTTCCATAATAAAACTTTGGGCATAAATAAAAGTCGTTACTTGGGACTGGACAATCAGCAATTTATGACTACTTTGGTTAGCTTGGGTCCGACCTGTTAAAACAAAAATGTATGTGTTAATGAATAAAATAAATAAAAAAAAGTTGCAGTAGGTTTATTAAGTAAGTATATTTTATTTACTACCTAGTTATTTTTTGTAACAACCTTTTTTCCGAAGGACTGCTAAACATTTTTTTGGCAGGAGTTACAAGTGCATCTCACTTTCTCATACGGCGCTTGGGGAAATAGTAAGCATTTTTGGGTGAGTTTGAGTGCATGCGCACTCTTAAATCCCTTTTGACAACGTGTGAAGTTTTATCCGTCAACATATTCTGAGAGGCCAAAAGTAAAGAAATATGTAGGTACTACGTGTTAGTTACGAAATAATATGTATGTCAATATGGCACCCGATCATTCGAAAACTGTTTCAACGGGTGCTCACAACAATTTTTCGTAGATCAACAGAGGTATATTTTTACGCAATTGGTATGTATTGTATTGTATAACGGGCTGGTTTCCGCAACTCCACGTCAAAGCGCGTATTTTGCGTGCGGATATAAAAAATATATATATAAAAATATAAATACATATATACTCATTTATTTTAATTTTAATTGGTATCTTGGTAGTTAGTTTCTCGTGGGGTACGAGACCATCAAAATCTCATGCACGAATATTGTCCTATATCCGCTCAGTTCCCATAGAAGCCTAGCCCCTAGCGAAGTCACTAACAACTTACTCACTTTACAGAATAAACTATTCCTTGATAAGACCACTGCGTATGTTCAATGTTTGTTTTAGTGAAATTGCTTTCAGCAAGTCAGAATTTGTTTTTCTAAGTCCATTATCAAATTACGGTAATTAACTACGTTTGTACCTACAATCGTTAGTAATAATATGATCTATATCTATAAGATTATAACGAGTTAAAGTTTTTATGTTTGTAATTTTTGGATGGAGGGGATCTTCGAAACTACTGATCCGATTCCGAAAATTTCACATATGAAAGAGTTTTCGGAATGCTGTTTTTGGGAGGCTATTATCTCCGACCAGCTATGTTTCAAACATTCCAGTAGTATAATATATATAGGGTGACTGGTAATTAGTGACCAATACTTAAACACGTGATTGTACTCATGATAACAAACAACTTTCCCAAAGAAACATTTTTTTTAAACGGCTAAGAGCTGATGGCAGCAGGCGCGCACGTGAATTTCATACGGCTGTTGTGTTATTGTGATAAAAGAGTGTGTATAAAAAATGTTCCGTGGGAAAGTTGTTCGTTATCATGAGTACAATCACGTGTTTAAGTACCGGTCACTAATTACCTGTCACCCTATATAGGCCATAAAGCGAGCGCAGCCGCGGGAAAAATAAGTAGTTACTAATTTCAAGGTTATCAAGAGTTAGTATTATTGTTCTACCTTCTCATTGCGTGTTGCTAGATTCATATTTGATTACGTTTAGGTATAATAGGCATTTAGCCCATAAAACAATACAAAAGTAATATTGAACAAAATAAAATTTGGAGATAATAATGTTCGTGAAGTTATTAGGGTTCCTTAAAATGAAAATGCTTAGAATGAAAAGTACGTTTTACGATTGCCTTTTGTTTTTGTGTTTATGAGTTAAAAAAGGTGCTTAGGTTAAATTGCTATCTTATTGTTATTTCCTTTTTTTTTGACTTTAGGAGTAAGAACGTTTGAAATGCGATTACAACATTAAACGTAGGCAGTGTTTGTAAGACATCTTTTTGAAAATTAAGAATAAGTATAATTTCATGTTTAAGAATTACAACCAACCAATGCATTGATTCCTGAAACTCACACCAGGATTCCCTGTTTTGTGAGTACCAGGCTCCTACGTAGGTAGGTAGGTTACGTTTACAAATTTATTTAAAAAAAATTGTTTGACATTTTTACCCAATAAAACGTGGAGTCGAAAACATAGATAATGGTGCTGAAATTCTAATTCTGAATCACAACACTGCGCAGATACGTTATTTATACAAGGCAAGAAAATTGAAACCAAATATTTTGACACAGATAATACTGTATTGCCATAGAAACCACCCACGTAACATAAGATAAAAGGAACAATTTCAAGAAAAAATATGGGCCAATATTGAAAGCAAAGCCGTAACATAAACCAAAACTTTATCATTCAATACAATACGGTATTTAAAATGTAGGACCGAAAATTCAACCTAGAAAAGGCAGGTATGAGAGGAGGTTTCAGGGAACTTAAACAATTGTCTGATAATCGTAAATATGTATAATTATAGTTTATTTCACACTGTACATGAAAATTCGGAAATTAAGTTTTCGCGGACAATATGGGCGCGTGGCGTCACGACCGACTTGCGCGGGAAGTTTAGAAATGCACGCACAAGCGCGTTGCGCGTAAGCAAGAAGCGGACTAAAGACGCCACGCCGCGCGCCGAGCGCATCGGTCACCCGCTTGCAACGGCCACGCGGGAAAGAGATAGCGATATCTTATTCTGAATATCGTAGAGGCACGTGACCGCGGGACGCCCTTATTGGTCGACCTGGTGGACTCTGGGTTGCTATATACTCCCCCTCCAGTTCTGGAGAACGCCCACGCTCCGGGACTGGTATACAACCAACATCAGCATTAGCTGGACGTCCGCGTTTTCTTTTAGGATTAACGGGTTTTGGTAAGGAATCGTCGCTACCACGGTAACGTGTTAGGTCTTCCGAATGATATTTCCCTAAATCAACATTTGGTTGTTCTGTGCTCGCGATGGTGTATGTTGTTGGGCTTACCTTTTTTGTTATAAGGTAAGGGCCATCTCGACGAGGGTAGAACTTGGAAGTGAGGTCTTTTGACCCTTTGCTTAACAAATGAGATTTCAGCATGACTAAGTCACCTACCTCGAAAGCGTCAGATGGTCGGCGCGAAGCGTCGGCGTACTGCTTCGTCTTGTCCTGCTGGATCTCGACGCGTTCCCGAACAGCTGACAGTGAATGCAGGAAGTTCTCGAGGTAAGGAGTCACTTGTGGGACAAAGTTTTCTTTGGCTGTGATGGCACGAAGGTCGTGAACGACCTCTGTGGGTGACCGCATCTCTCTACCAAAGGTCAAATAAGCCGGTGACTTGCCCGTTGTGCGACATTTCACGCTATTGAGAGCAAAACGGATCACTGGTAACTTCTTTGGCCAAGAGGTATGGTCATCTGCCACGAGATGGGCCAGCATTGCCTTAAGGTCGCGGTTTTTTCGCTCGGCAGGATTAGCTTTTGGATGATACAGCGGGACAAAATTTTGTTTGATGTCTAGGACTGACATGCATTGTCGCATCACTGCGGAAACAAACTGAACACCGTTGTCTGAAATAATCCTGCGAGGTAAACCGAACCGCATGAAATATTCTTCGATGAGGACATGAGCACAGGCCTCTGCTGTTGCTTCCTTCAGAGCAAACAGCTCCGTCCATCGAGTAGCAGTGTCTTCAATAAGAAAGATCCACCGCTCCCCCTGGTCTCCTTCCGGCAGTGGGCCGAACAAGTCCATGGCCAAGACCTCGTTCCGCTGGCTCATGACTGGTGTTTGGAGTAGGCCTGGAGGTTTGGTGTTGTTAGCCTTATACCGCTGGCAGTGGATGCAGGCTAAGACATAATCGGTGATTATTCTCCGCATCCCTGTGAAATAGTACAGCTGAGCTACCTTCTGGTATGTCCGATCGATGCCTGGATGACCAGCTGTTTGAGAGTCGTGTAACTCCTTCAAAATAGCTGCAACTTGGCCGGCAGGTATGACTAACTGCGGGGATTCACTATCGGAGTCCGGATTGAAACGGTACAGAACTCCTTGATCCATGAGGTAACCCCTTTCTAACCATCTCTTAGATGAAACATCATCAGGTCCTTCTAGCTCTTTAACAATCTTATCCACTTCAGGGTCCGAAGTCTGTTCTAGGCGAAGCTGACTAGGTGTCTTGGCGGGTAGATCGCAGATAACAGTACAGACACCGCAACTGTCGCTTGTATCGCTAGAACAAATCGGTCTACTCAGCGTGTCTGCAACGACATTAGCTTTCCCTGGGGTATATTGGAATTGGATGTCAAAAGATTGGAGCTTTAGAGCCCAACGGACTAATCTACCTGCTGGTGATTTAAGTGATAGCAACCAGCGTAGAGGCTGATGATCACTGCCAATTATGACTGGTTGACCGTCTAGGTAAGGCCGAAAACGCTCCACCGCCCACACTACTGCGAGTGCTTCCCGCTCTGTGGTAGAATAGTTGCGTTCAGCTGCATTGAGGAGTCGGCTGGCATATTCGATCGGCCTTTCCTGATTGCCGTCGCCTTGTAATAAAACTGCGCCTAAGGCGTAGTTACTTGCGTCAGTTCGCAGAATGAAGGGACGACTGAAATCGGCTTGCACCAGTATTGGAGCTGTGGTCAGTAGACTCTTCAGCTCATTAAACGCTTGGGTCTGCTCTGAGCCCCAAGACCAGACTTGACTTTTCCTGGTCAAGCGAGTCAATGGTTCAGCGACTTTTGAGAAGTTCGGTATGAATTTTCTGAACCATGAACAGGTTTGTAAAAAGGTTCTCAGGTGCTTCAGACTACCTGGTACCTTCATCTCAAGGACAGCACTCACCTTCCCTGGGTCGGTGGAAACACCTTTTTGTGTTATAACGTGACCGAGGTATTTAACGCTTTCTCGAGCAAAAGCGCACTTCTCCCTATTTACATGGAGGTTAAACTCGGTCAGACGTTTAAAAACTGCCTCGAGATCTTGCAGATGCTGTTGGTATCCCTGAGATATAACCAACAGATCATCAAGATATGCTAATAAAGTTACATCTTGTAAAGCAGAGCAGGATCGGAGACGATCGATAAGACGCTGGAAGGTGGCTGGCGCGTTGCGGAGACCAAAAGGCATCCTCTTAAATCGGTAAGTACCTAAAGGACAGACAAAAGCTGTTTTGTCTCTGTCAGCTTCCCTAACCCTTACCTGCCAATATGAGGATCGAAGGTCTAACGTACTCATGTAGCAGTTCCGTTTTGTGCTCTGAAGTAACTCATCGATGCGTGGCATCGGATATGTGTCAGCTTTGGTGACTGCATTCAAACGCCTGTAGTCGACGCAGAAGCGGATACTACCGTTGGACTTCGGCACCATCAGCGCCGGTGAACACCAAGCCGATTCACATTCTTCTATAATGTCATCTTGTAACATCTTACCTATTTCAGCTTTCATCAGCTCCTTTTTTGAAGGGTTTAGCCGGTAAGGAGGAACAGCAATTGGAGGATGCTCACCTGTATCAATGCGGTGTTCCGCATACGGTGTTGGACCTCCCCCTGCTTTAAAGACGGGTGCGTGCCTGGTGAGAACGGCAGCGAGCGCTTGTCGCTCAGCTGGTTTAAGGTGAGTACCTTCATCGTCCCTAAGTATGTCTGTGGAAGCGCAGGACACGTCACGCGAGGTAGGTTCGAAGTACAAGTTATGTTTTACTGTATCAAAGTTACTGAAATACCAGACTTCTTTGAGAAAATCTATAACTACTCCCGCGGCGGTTATAAAATCGATACCTAACAACGTCTCGTTATTTGTCGCGTCGGGAAAAATTAAAAAAGGTATCGTTATAACTGCCGTTTCTAAGCACACGTCTAACGTGGTAGTAAGTACATCCATCGTACGGATTACACCGTCGGCAAGCTTAACATCTCGTGTTGAAGAGCTGAGGGGATGACCTTGACGTAGAAGGAGAGTATATAGCGTATAACCCGCAATGCAATGTTTGGCGGCCGTATCTATCAACGCGGTGCCGGTAAACCCTAAAATTGAAATATTAAAAATTGGTCGTAAATCGCGACCAATAGAGGGTCCCGAACGATCGTTACACAAACATACATCGGTTAAACATAAATGGGTATTAGATTTTACATTATTAAAAAAAATATTGGGAAAACAATTTTGCACCTCATCCTTTACATTTTTACAAAAAAAATTTCGAGAAAATTTTTGACCATTATTTACATTATTACAAGAAATATTGCAAGAACATTTTTGAACATTATTAGGTAAAGATGGTGGGATAATTTTGGCCCTTTGTATGGGACATGAAACACTGTTATCACTTTCACACACAATAGAATTATTATAGTTATCAATAGAGTAAAAAGAGTCAGACGCGCGAGATTTAATCGAATAAAAACTTTGACCACTAGGTTGTTTATCACTCTCACCTGGACTCTGCAACGCCTGTAACTTACGGCAGTGCTCCTTGGCGTGGCCGAACTTCCTGCAGTAAGCGCAGGTAGGCCTTTGCTTCCTTGTGGAGTCCTGTTTCGGTGGAAAAGGCGCGGGGGGCGCGGCTGGAACAGGCGCGGGCGGAGCGGGCGGGCTCTGTGCCGCGGCGGCGCCGGCGGGCGCGCCGTAGATGTGCGTACGAGCGGGGGCGCTATCGCGCGCTGGTGCGCGGCTGTTATCACGAGCGCCAACGTTATCACGCGAGGCGGATTGTGTAGACGGCGTTGATGTTGACGGCGGTTGTGTTCGCCGCTCACTCGACGTGTTTGTTATGACGGTTTTTTCGTCGAACGAGTCTTCTACATTCCGTGCGCGGCGGAGTAAATCATGGAAGTTATGACATTCTTCTCTGCGTAACCTTTTCTTAATTCTGCTGTGCAGGAGACCGTACGTCATATCTATCTGCGCCGACTCTGTTACGTCACCCTTGGGCAAGCGTGCCAAAAGGGCGCGAATGCGCGACACGAATATGTCGGTGTTTTCTTTGTCCTGCGGCGTGGCAAATATTTCAATGTAAATTCGATGAGGCGGTCGGCGGTCACCAAAGGCACTTATCAAGTTATCTTTGGCTTCTAGCCACGACGACACGGAGTACTTTATGCCTTGCCACCAAGTGGCCGCTTCGTCCTTAAATAAATAGGCTAAACCGCGTAGGATATTTGAGTCCGTAACCTGAGCGCAGTCGCTATATGCCTCTATAGCGTCTATAAATGCTTCAACCGACTCCTTCGGTCGGCCGGAGAATGTTGCTTTGCAGCGGGCTAGGGTGTTGTGCCCTAGTAGCGCGAGTGATTCCGGGGTGGATGCATTCGCCCGCGACACCGAGGTGAGCAACTCCCTGAATGCTTCTGTTTGAGAGCGTTGGAGAGAAGCGATAATCATCGCCACGTTTTCACTAGAGAACGTAGCGTTTGCATCGGTGCGCGGTGAAGAGAACGCGTCGTCGCCATCTTGCCTGGCGGACGCCGCTGGCGGTGTGTTTGGTCGCGAGAGGACGGGTAATGCGTCGTTAGCATCATCTCTCCGAGTCAAACTAGCCGCTCTACTCCTTGTCACTGGCATTTTAGTTCGTCACTGCAAAACGTTCACTATTTGTAGACACTATGCACTACCTACTATTGTCACACGAAAAACACGTTGGAGCGCCACATATGAGAGGAGGTTTCAGGGAACTTAAACAATTGTCTGATAATCGTAAATATGTATAATTATAGTTTATTTCACACTGTACATGAAAATTCGGAAATTAAGTTTTCGCGGACAATATGGGCGCGTGGCGTCACGACCGACTTGCGCGGGAAGTTTAGAAATGCACGCACAAGCGCGTTGCGCGTAAGCAAGAAGCGGACTAAAGACGCCACGCCGCGCGCCGAGCGCATCGGTCACCCGCTTGCAACGGCCACGCGGGAAAGAGATAGCGATATCTTATTCTGAATATCGTAGAGGCACGTGACCGCGGGACGCCCTTATTGGTCGACCTGGTGGACTCTGGGTTGCTATACAGGTTAATAGATTCCCTCTTCCGAACTCCAATTAGGTAGCAGATGGTCTAACCACAGACCAATCGTGAGCCCCAAATACGGTACCCCAATTTTCGGAATCACTTCGACCAAAAGTAGAGCCGTATACGAAAAATTTGGAGCCACAGACAAAACGTAATTGTGAAACTTTCGCACTAGGTACTCTTGTTCGAAAATATATTTTTGGCTCGAAAATTGTGTTGCCAATATGAACATTCTGTATGAAGTTAATAGAGTTGAAAATTGCTGTTGTTTTCAGGGTTGGACTGGTTATGATTGGATGTGTTTGTCCATGGCGTGCTGGGTACAGGCTTGTTCTGGCAGCACGCTGAGACGGGGAGGGGGGGGATACAAAAAGGCGTAGGATTGTATAACATAAGCAGCCTCTAGTGTACCTCACACAGACAGGGACTTTTTTTTTAAGGTTGGGAAATCATCAAATAACTCCTCCCGCTCTGGGTGGAGTGGGAGGGAGCGTCAGACTTTTACTGACTAAAACCCATCCTTGTTCCTTCTTTGCTCTTTGTGTTCCAGGGCCGCGGTATCTCTTTCGAACAGTCCCGCAGCCCCGGTCTGTGCAATAGCTTGGATTTGTCTGTTATATTGTTCATGTTTTATTAAAAAAGGAAATAAAAATAAAAAAATCAGTAAGAAAAAATTCATATCAGAGTCACGACTAGTAAACAACATTTGCTTCTAAATAACAGAATCTTAGTCTACATCAGTAAGGCGTCTTTATAAAGAATACGACCTTTTTGTAATTAAATCAGAATCTTTTTACTTTAATAAAGCCTAAGTAATGATGTTTTCTTAGCTTTTAGTCATTTTTCACTAAGTTACTTAGATAAAGTTGAAAAATATTTATACAGTTTTAATGGAACTATGAGTAAAGGAGTCTGCCCACTACACCGTACGGTACGGTATGGTGTAGTGGGCAGAATCCCTAAACACAAAAGTAAATAATAAAGTTATAATAAAAGTTGATATTTTTATTGACATTAAAATATCATTGCTCGGCGGAATTTTGACAACATTTTTTAATAGACTCTAGTTAAGAAATATGTCATAAAAGATGTTGAAAGTTGCAAACTATAACTACGAATAAGTTTAAACGAACAGTTTTTAACTTTTAACTAGCTGTCCTGACAGCATTTTAAGATGAGCGACAGTTTTAAGTAACACAAAAATGCAACCTAAGTAAAGGAATAAATTAAAGACTACCCCATTTTTTAGGAAATTATTTGTAATTCAGTATAAAACAGAAAGTAGGTACCTACTAATTTGAAGTTTCTAAAAGTGATTGTTTTTCCTAGAATCTATTAGACTTCCACGTGGCAAAAATAGAAAATCCTTTTAAAAACTAAGCTAATCTGTTTGTTCTGTTTAAGTTAAGACCGCTCGCTCTCGGAATTATTTACTACCTAGAGCGACCCACCCCTGCTTCGCAAAGAAGCAATCTCTCAATATGGTGACAAATGTCAAAACCTCGAGTTATTTCAACAAATAGAATATTGAACAAATTGTCAAATCAGGATGGTAAGGGCCGTGTCCTCGTAACGGCGATAGGCGGCGGCGACCTCTCGCGCCCGGCCCTGGTTCAGGCCATGGTCCGGAGCGAGAGGGAATGGGAAGCCGTCACCTCCTTCTGCGAAGCAGTCATGCTAGCGAAGGAGGTGGCGGGACGTGAGAGGGAGAGAATCTCACGTCCCAGCCGCCGCGGGCGACGCACCGGGCGTCGGGGGCCACGTGGTGGCTCCCGGCCACCGTAGGCGCGGGCCTGTGGACGGTGAGTAATGGGTTAGCTCACCGTCCGTCCGTCTTATGACGACAGGCCGTGTCGACGGCGCGTTCGTGTTCCACGCGCGCCTCAAAGAGATGTCAGCAACCAGGAAGGGGCCCGCAAGGGCCGATGCCTGCCGAGGCTGCGGGACTGTTCGAAAGAGATACCGTGGCCCTGGAACACAAAGGGCAATGAAGGAACATGGATGGGTTTTAGTCAGTAAGAGTCTGACACTCCCTCCCACTCCACCCAGAGCGGGAGAAGTCATTTGATGATTTCCCATCCGTAAAAAAAAAAAAAAAGCAAAGGGCACTGATAACATCATTATCATCAACTTTGTATAGTTTAGAAAAACAGCTGTCACACAGACAGACACGAAAATCGACTTTCATATAAGTACATGTAATAAAGCTACCAGATGGTTGGTAATCTCTGGCCTCTACAAGTCGCAGGTCACGTCAAGAAAGAAGTGTTCTACGTGTCATTGCATTGCGAGTTACCCAGCGACCAACTCGGGAAGTCTGTGTGCCTAGTACTTTAATCAATTTACTTGGGTCAGAGGAAACATCGCAAAGCTGTTTGGCGGCAGAATAAGTTATGATAGTAGTGCATCTCCGGGAAAGCTTTTGCACAAGAGAGCTTCTGGTTCATTCTTTAGTAACAAGACTGCTCTATGATTGCCGGTTTAGTAACAAATTTGAAAAATAAATAAAAGAGTTATTTATTTATTTATTTAAACTTCATGTGCAAAATTGGTACATAGGCGGACTTAATGCCACAAGGCATTCTCTACCAGCCTTTGAGTCAAATAGGATAGCATTGTGATAGAGTACAAAAAAAAAATAAGAAAATACCATTTTGTAAACATAAATTGATATATATATAAATAGGTACATACTAATACACATATGTATATATACAAATAAAATGAAATAAACTAATATAATTATATTATAATACATACAAATAGTCCAAAATACGAGAGTTATATCTGTGGTGTTAAGGTAAAAGGGGATAAGTCATAAATATTGAAAAACGAGATATTTGCGTAATTCGATACTAAACATTAATATCTATTAAGGTAAAAAGGAGATGAGCCGGTATTTGTATCACAATTTCATAAAACTCAAATTGCAAATCGAGTCTAGTCAGAAACAACAAAATAAAAATAAGGTACAAAGAGTTAAGTGTACTCATCTCATTAATGCGTTCGTAATATTTTTTTATTGCGTTATGCATATTGAGATAAGTCGACTCATCCCTAAATGCGTATCATCGTAATCCGTCAGTTGCATTACGCGCGCGAAGTTGACGTGTTTCGACCTACGTAAAAAAATTAAAAAGTTGTGTTTCTAGTGTTCTATGAGTGTTGAAATGCTTAGAAATGAAACGAATTAATAAGATATACCGACTTGAGGAGTCAGGAGGGTAACAAAGGAGAAGAGATCATGATGAGCGACAAGGTTTACCTCTAGGAACAAGATACTCAAAGCATTCCCGAAGATACGAAGGAGCTTTAGAATTGTGAAGAATGGAAAAGAGAAAAGAAAGAGTGTGACAATCTCGACGCTGCCGAATAGGTAACCACTTCAACTGCTTCCGAAATTCCGACACATGGTCGTACTTACGAAGCCCGAAAATGAAGCGAACCGATAAGGATCGAGCGCGGTATATTTCAGAGTGATAGTCTGAGTCCATTGTGGTTTTGTCTAGCCTTGAACCCTCTCAGCACTCTGGAGGCTGGAGGGTTCAGGTCTAGGCTATCGGTTGAGGAGAGGTGGTCAGGTCACATCTCACCTTCTTTACATGGATGATCTGAAACTCTTTGCCCCCAACAATTTGCAACTGATGAAGTTACTGAAGGAAACGGAAACTTTCAGTAGCGCCATCAGGATGGAATTTGGTGTGGACAAATGTGCAGTCATGCATGTGAAGCGAGGTTGAGATTATGGAATCCGTGGGAACGCAACCCTCGGATTCCATATACCTTAGATCCCTCTCCCCAACAGAAACCGCCGACATGAAACAATCGTTGAGGGGACGCTTCTTTGGCCGCCTGAATAAGGTGCTAGGCGTAGGCAGTCTTTTGTCAGGCGGAAACGTGGTGCGCGCCTTTAACGGTTGGGTCATGCCGGTTTTGATGTATTCTTTCGGCATACTCAAATGAACTCAGACGGAACTTGATGACCTGGATAGGAAGGTCCGTGCACTGCTGACCGCAAATCGGATGCATCACCCACAGTCGTCAGTGACGAGACTGTATATCCCACGGATGTGCGGGGGTCGTGGTTTCTTAAATGCTAAGACCCTGCCCAACCGTGAGGTATGCAGTCTAAGGGAATACTTCCTAGAAGCCGACGTGGGGATGCACCGAGATGTGGTCTCAGTGGACAAGGGCCTCACCCCGCTCTCCCTGGCTAACGAGAACTGGCGCAAGCCTACAGTATTAGACACTAATGATCGCAAGGAGGTATGGCAGGGGAAGGAGCTTCACGGACGCTTTTACCGGGCCCTACATGGACCCAATGTAGATTTCTTAGTGCCCGTATCTTGGTTGCGCTTCGGTAACCTATTCGAGGAAACCGAAGGTTTTGTCTGTGCAATAATAGACGAAGTTATGACGAATAACTACCGGAAATACGTTGTGAAGGATGGCACGGTTGACATATGTTGGGCATGCCACCGTCCGGGAGAATTGATCCGACATATTATTTCTGGGTGTTCTCATCTGGCTAACGGAGAGTACTTGCATAGACACAACCTCGTTGCCAGGATTGTCCATCAGCAACTTGCTTTGAAGTACAACCTTGCGGTATCAGAAGTGCCATACTATAAGTATGCGCACAACCCAGTTCTTGATGATGGTAATATCACGTTGTATTGGGATCGATCTATCATCACTCAATCACTGACAGGACTATTGTTGCCAATAAGCCTGACATTGTGGTGATAGATCGATTGGAGCGTCGCGCAATGATTGCTCGCGAGGTTGTCGACATGTGGGACGTGAGTACAGCAGTCATTGTGCTGATAGTCGTGTCGGCCAATGGCTTAATAGCCAATAACCTCGACCAAGATCTGAGGAGGCTCTCGCTTGACAGATGGATCAAGGGCTTGATTCAGAAAGCAGTACTTCTGGACACGGCGCGATCGTTAGGAGGTTCCTCTCTCAAGAGCCCCGACCACCGGTAGCTCGGACCCTGTTCCCGATGCTTGTGGGCTACTATTTTTTATATTTTAAAATGTTTTTTTATATTACTTTGTACACAAATATTTAAAAATGTAAATTATATGTTTGAAAATGAATAAAGGAATAATAATATTACCAAATTTAATTTAAAAAAATTAAGAACTCTGATTATTAAACAAAACAAGAAAATTAAATAAATATTGCATAACGAGACAAGTCAATAAAAAGTCATATAATATCTATTTTTCTTGTTAAGGAAAAACGAGATATGTCAATTATTTTAATTAATAATAAATTAGAATATGTTTTCAAATTACGATAAATAAGATACGGCATTGTTAAATGAAAATAATAACAAATTTTAGTTTGTACCTTTTATATTCTTAATTAAAATACATTTATCTTTTGAAACCAAAGAGCGTTTTCTTTATTCGTTCCTGGTGAAAAGTTGTGTTTATTGACTCATCCCCTTTTACTTTGACACCACAGATATGACATGATACGCCTGTGATCCTTGAAAAATAGGCAGGAACATGATAGTACACATTTCCCCAATTACGTTTTAGTTTCATGTAGTCCAGGGCAACCGGGCTCATATCCAAACTTCGGCTGTGAAATTCTTGATGGATAAACTCTAAAACACTTTCGCCAAATTGGAAAACGATCCTATGAACTTTGCAGTTGGTACCTAATGGTACCAACTGTCATTAGTTATGGTGAAAGGGCTAGGATAACCCGCGAAATTCAAATGTTCTTACGTTATAATTTACTGGTCAGTTACCCTGGCGCTTCCACCGCAAGGTAAATGCACGGAACTTTTTACTTAGTTAAGCCGTGCTTGCCTAGGTTGGTCTGTGGATGGGTGACCACACATTACATACCGAGTTTCCTTCGTGCCTAGGAAAGCACGTTAAATCGCTGGTCCCGGGTGTCATTTGTATACCTCTGACAGTCGTTAGGTAGTCAGTGGCCCAAAAAGTCTGACAACCAGTCTTACCAAGGGTATCGTATTACCCAGTGCTAACTGGGTTGTGGAGGTCAGATAGGCAGTCGCTCCATGTAAAATACTTGTATTCAGCTGCATCCGGTTAGACTTGAAGCCGACCCCAATATAGTTGGGAAAAGGCTAGGCAGATGATGAAACTGTTAACATTGTTGCATTGCCAGCAATAACGTAGAAATATTAACATGTTAAATTCAACTGTACAGTAATTAAATTTTATCGATATATTAAACTCCAAGGTATTATCGATTCATTCCACAAACCCAGATTATAAACGAACAATATTTATTATCTCGTTTGTGAAAACAATTGCGCATTTATTAGCAAGTAATAACGTTCAGGGACGTTTAAATTGGGTTGGAAAATAAAATTTTATTTTGCAATTTAAAATGTAAAAACTAAGTCTTCTTGTTTTAGCTGATTGTTACGTATTCGTGCGCAATGCGAAGTGCGGTTTTGATTATTTAATCTGCGTATTTAAAAAAAAAATAATCATTGTTGGAAACGAGAATATAACAGGGTGTAAAATGATCCTTTACATAGCCAAGCATTCTTTCTGTACATCAAACTAAGTAAAACTGCACGAAATCTTTTGCTGGGTAACGTACTTTTTTTTAAATCACGGTGTGCGGTAGCGCTCAATGGCTCAATGTAACGCACTCAAAACATTGTGCTGATGAATGATGCATATTAAAATTAGTATTTTCGTTTAAGCACAGTGGTTTGTTTATTATTGTGACACTGTAGCACTTTAAAACTATTTATTTTTATTGCAGTGCCCTAGCAGGGTTCATGTACGATACTTATATACTTGTAAGAACTTGTAAACTACATGAATGCAATAAATGATTATGATTATGATTATTATGACTGCTTTGAATAGTACAAGGGTTATGCAGGTAACATTAAAATAAGTAAGACGATCCTCTGAGCAAAACTCTTAAACAAAAAGTGTAAAAATTGGACTTCAATATCTCCGTAACTAGAAAGTTCACAGGTATGGTCCGGAACAAAAAAAATACCACTATGCCGGGAAGAACAAGTGCCTCTCGGCTTCGTAAAGGGTGTTTTTGCGCCCTTTATAAATGGCGGCGCAGGAAATGACACCTTCTGTTTGTTATGAGATAACTGGAGCCATCGAAGACTTTGGATAAGAGTGTCACTGGCTGATGAATGTCACTTTAACGGAGCGTTGCACCGATGGTTGCGTGATGGCTTCCGACAGATGATGGCAGGGGTGTCGCTGTCTTACCAGTTACCACGTCGTCCGCAGAACGCTTTATTCTGGCATAATCCTGGGGGCTAGAAGAAGGGACTCCTGTTTACTTCCATCTCTTTCCCACCCTGGAATAAGATTAAAACAGTACTGCTTGAAGGCGTCCAAGGCCACCTGATGTTACTCAAGCAATTCACTCATACGATGTCTTCTGGACAACGCGACCCTGCGCCGATATATTTCACCATCTGCCTAGCCTTTTCCCAACTATTTTGGGGTCAGCTTCCAGCCTAACGGGATGCAGCTGAACACCAGTATGCTATTCTATTTTATTTATTTTGACTGCCTGGTCGAATGGTCGCGCTACTGCTGAGCATGAGGTAGTGGGTACAAATCCCGGGTCGGGCAAAGTGTTATTGGGTTTGGGATCAAGAAGTTCTCAATAGCAGCCACGGAGTCTAGATCTATGCCCGGTTGATGGCAATAAGGTCGACTTAAAACATAACTGGTGAAATATGGGTGAACTATTAGGTACACCTCTGCCTAACCCTTCGGGGATTACAGGCGTGATGTTTTGTTCGTTTGTTTCTGGGAATTGTTCTTTTGATAGTCCAGTCAGGCAACGCTAGCCATCCCCTAAAAGTGTCAAAACCCATTCAGGTCTAAAAATAAGTCCTATTCTTTCGGCGAGGCAAGCTAAAGCGATGCAATTGGAAGTGTCAGTCAGTCGTGCGACCGGCACGGCCGGCTGCCACCGTTTGATACGGGCTTTACTAAATTGGTATGCCTCGGGCCAAAAAATATAAGGCACCTCTGACGTCATATGGATGTTGGTTATTTCGAAGGTGGATGAAAATGTTTTGGAATACAAAATACAAATTTTAAACTAGAGAACTTCATATTTGAACTTCAAGACTGTAGTATCTATGATTAAGAAACATACTTTATAAAGAATTTTCTTTATTCATATCTTTACAAATACAATTACATTTTTAAAAATTCCTTAGAAAAAACAATATAAAAATCATTTAAAAATATAAAAAAATTGTAACCCACCGGTATCGGGAACAGGGTCCAAGCTATCGGGGTCAGGGCTCCAGAGAGAGGAACCTAATAACAATACGAGTCGTGTCCAGGAGTACCGCTTTCTTTTTAAAATTTTACTTTATATTACTATTAGCATGCCTATCTGTTTATATTATCAGGGTAAAGAACCGAAGTGGCAAAGCCAGATGCTCCCCATAGCGATTTTGATTCTATTGGAATTAATGATTATAATTCTGTTAATACGCCCGCCGCGTATTACGGCCGCGAATCATATTTTGTTCAACATACCCCCTGACCGCCCATTACATATCGAGTTTCCTCCATGCTTCGGAAAGCACGTTAAGCTGTTGGTCCCGGCTGTATAGATCTTTGACAGTCGTTACAGGTAGTCAGTGGCCCGAAAATCTGACAACCAGTCTTACCAAGGGGTATCGTATTAGCTAGTACTAACTGGGTTGTGGAGGTCAGATAGGCGTCGCTCCATGTAAAATACTGGAATTCAGCTGCATCCGGTTAGACTAGAAGCCGACCCCAACATAGTTGGGAAAAGGCTAGGCAGAGACACTAACCGGAAAATTAAAAAAAGAAGAAAATTTGAATTAGGGCGACCCGTGCGCTTCCCCCTTAAACGTAGTTTTTTTTATTACAAAATGGGCCTGCTCTTGACCTCGATAATTATTTAAAGAACATCGCTTTACATAGTTACTATAAGCCTGTCACTCAAAAAACATCATATTTCTACATTACCCGCCAACACAGAACCTTTCCTCCATCTAACTGCCGTTCTTACAAGAACATTACAGCTAGAAATGTCCTAATATCCCGAGTGAGGACGTTAAATGAATACTAAAAGCAGAACCTGCTGGGTATTTGCGGATCACACTCGCATTCCGATTGGCATTCATTTCGGTAATTCATAATTTTCAAATCTGGCCAGACAATGGATGGCCCACAAGTGGGATAGAGTAGAATGTTTAAAATTTTGATGTCGGCCTTGTCCGACTTTGATTTGAGATTTTGGTAATGAAAATATATTAATAACGCTGTCAGATAGAAAAATGCATCCAAAATAAATCTTAGTTTTGGTCAATCGTTTACCTACACTTTTTTTTAAATTCTGGTTTTATTTTTTTAGATCATAAAATAAACTATGTTGGTCTCGGCTTCCAGTCCAACCGGATGCCGCTTAGTACCAGTATTTTACATGGAGCGACTGGCTATCTGACCTCCACAACCCAGTTAGTACTGGGTAATACGATAAAGTGTAAATCATAGTATTATTTTGTAATGTCTTGAATCCAACACCTTCAACCATAGTACGATAAATTGCTTAGTAAAATAAAACATTTCACTTGTCCCACCGTGGGAGAACTTGACGGGACAGAGCAGAATGATCCCAATATTCATTGCGTTATTTACATAGCCAAGCAAACGATTTTCTCAAACATGAATCAATTGACTAGGAATTTCTTTCAAAGAAAATCCTTCGGTTTGTGATAGAAAGTGAGTTACGGAATTGGACTGCTGCTGAAGTAATTGTGTCCTAGACGTTGTAACATGATGGAGAGGTTCCATTTAGAGCCAACAGACATTAGTAAGTAATGTTTGGATGTACTGGAGATTTCTTTTGTCTTTTTCAAGCTTTTTTGGAGTAGGTTGATTATTTCTTCTTACTGTCATGGTTAGAGTTCCAGGTTCGGACCTTTTTTTGTGCGTTAAGTTATTTAGGTTTAACTGTAATTGATGTTTTACAAAAAAAAAACTATTAGAGGTTCTAAGGTGTGGGCCAGTTGTCGTCGATGTTCGACTTTTTTAACATCTTGCCCCACACTAGGAATATCTCCTGTATCGTGGGTGCGTTTAGAAACAATTAAACTCACATACACGGATAGCCCAACCCGGAACAACAATAGTACCTGTAGTTCATACAAATAATTATTCCGTGCGGGGATCGAACCCGCGACACGCAGCGTGGCAGGGAATCGCTCAGCCACAGCGCAAACCGTGTCGTCAAATTGCCAGACTTATAAAAAAATATTCAGAATTTTTGAATGAAGACTTTTTATGACTTAGCAAAACTCTCCTTTATTTTGTTAGCTAAGCAGGATTTCTGCAGGTTTGAAAGTGGATGCGCTAAGGAGCAAGTGAATATTTCAAAGAAAGCCTCGCCCACGTTCGGATTTAATCCAAAGAAACTTTTTTAATACCCTACAAAATATGAACCACTTACTGCTTTATACTTTTAACAATATTTTACACTGTAAGCCCTCACAAAAATAACTTCACATGAGTACTGTACACTTGAAGCAGTCGTTACAAAGTTCTAGAAACAATGAATGCACTTCCGTGCAGAATAAATGCGCGAGTCTTAGTATTTTTCATTCTCGTTCAGTTTGGGCCATTATATTTTGTCTGAACTTGAGTTTGTTGGATTTTCTCGCGTTTGCGAGTTAACGGCTCTCATGTTAACTGTTGAGTTAACATGTTAGTCCAGTTTTGTAACTCCATGAAGAAATTCCAGACTTCAGTTTCGATTTTTTGAGAAGTTTTTTTTTTGTTTTAGAAAATGTAAGAATGTAACGCCAGTTGCTCAATACACTTCTCAGTTATGTAAAAGAAAATATGAGGAAGTGGTTACTTTGTTCTACAAACGATAAAGACTAAAAAAGTCTTGAACATCTTCGCTCCTTTGTAACTTCAGCAAAAGACGAGAAATATACAAACTCTGTGTAACAACCTCATTATCAATAGCCTCAATTCTTATTTTGAATTTTATTTCGTACTGGCTGGAAACAACAAACAACTCATTGAGAAAGTTTTTCTTTATTTCTACGATAAGAATTCTTTTCTTTTTATTTAGTAACTTAAAAAGCTTGGACTCTTGTTTCTTCCCAGATTTTTCGTATCTGAATTTTGGAAGCCTAGATTTAAATTATGCCCTGGAATTGGAATTTATTAACTTTGAAACCCTTGAGCCACATTATCTGGCAATCTTACGATGCGAGACTGCGATTTCTTTCTTTATTTAAATTTTATTTTAAGTTACTTTTAATGGTATTTTGCATATTTTTTAAAAAGGGCTATTACATGTCATGGCGCATTTCATACATCCTAGATTTCAGAAATATATTAAACGTTTTTACTTTCGTGCATTCCTATATGCAGGGCCGTCTTTAACCAATTGGAGGCTCTGGGCATTTGAGAAAAATGGGGTCTTTATGGGATGCAACAGCGAGCGACGCGAGCTCGATTTTTTTTGCAGGCCGCCTCGGATATATAAGGTTTTCTTATAACATACAAAAATAATGGGTGTTTATTTAGCTGCGGAGAAATATAATTTGAAATAAAACATCGAAAAATATTTGTGATATCTGTTACAGTACAATATCTTTGTGCTGTATCTACAATCTACATCGCAATCTTATGTTCTTTATCGCACGTTCAATATCTATTAAATGTTTCTACTGTCTGTTATCGTCACGTAGTCGTTAGTATATAAGATGCACCTTTGGATAATTATAACCAGACTATACTACATCTTTTGTCTCATTTATACCTAATCATATACTGCCAAGAAGTTTGGCAAATTGGTGACCCCGACGAACGAATACGCAGCAAGAAACATGGCACAATCACCGTGCAAGGCGAACATAAATCAGCAAGGAACACTTGAAGTAGCTGCTGGCACCTCGGTTTTATCCCGCATTCCGGAATTTTGGAAAGACCAACCAAGATTATGGTTCACGCAACTAGAAGCCATATTAGCACCACAGAAGCAAGGAGACGAATACAAATACTGTGCAGTAATAGCAAAGTTATCCAAGGAAGAAATACTACAGGTTAGTGACCTAATCACTTCACCACCGACTACAGATAAATACAAAAACATCAAGGAACGTTTAATTGATTGTTACGAAGAAACAGAACAGCGACAGTTTCAAAAATTAATATCAGAGACAGAACTCGGTGATCAAAAACCTTCGCAGTTTTTACGTCAAATGCGAGTCCTCGGGAGAGGAAAAATCAGTGACGAAACAATTAAACTACTATGGTTCAGGCTTTTACCAACATCAGTTACTACGGTTCTAGCAGTTACGGAAGACATGGAAATTGACAAACTGAGCCAAATTGCAGACAAAGTAATAATGAATTCAAAAGTAACCGAAATATCAGCTGTTAGCAGCGACACTTCAAGCGACAACAATACAGCATGCATTTTAACCCAGCTAGCAAAATTACGGATAGATATTGACGCAATTCAGCAAGGTCAATATGGCTATCGACCCAACACGCACAGTCATTTCAAGAAACGTCAACAATTCCCGGTTATGAGGCCGAGAACAAACTATAGAGGAGCAAATCGATTTTGTTACTACCACGAAAGATTCGGAAAATATGCAAGGAACTGCATTAAACCATGCGGTTGGAAACCAATGACTTACGTACGGAACCAGGGAAACGAATAAGAGCACAGACAACGGCGAAACTCTGTGCGATCCACCCATCCAATCGCCTCACCATTACCGACCGAAAAAGTGGTATGAAGTTTTTGATTGACACGGGCGCAAATATCTCAGTCATTAGCAAGCGACAGAGATATTCAATTTTACAAAATGAACAATACACACTATACGCTGCAAATGGGACTAAAATTAGGACTTACGGCGAGAAGACGCTTACCTTGGATTTAGGACTACAACGATGTTATAGTTGGAATTTTATAATCGCCGATGTTACACAACCAATAATTGGAGCAGATTTTCTAGAGCACTATAAACTATTAGTCGACATAGCAGGTCGCAAACTTATCGACAGAGTTACAGAGCTGACAACGCATGTAACTTCGGAAAAAGCGACACAGCAAACAATTCGTACTATCGCAGTGGGAACGAATCCACGTATTACGCAACTTTTAAGCAAATACGAAGACATCACGAAAGAGTCCTCTCTACGCAATGCGCCCAAACATAAGATTGAACACCACATTATCACTACAGGACCACCCGTCGCAGCTCGGGCAAGACCATTGCCTCCAGGAAAATACGACATAGCCAAAAAGGAATTTCAAAATATGATAGAACTCGGAATTTGCCGACCGTCAGATAGCCCATGGGCAAGCCCATTACATATGGTAAAAAAGAAAAATGGCGAATGGAGACCGTGCGGAGACTATCGAATGCTCAATAGCACAACAGTACCGGACAAATACCCACTACCAAGATTAACTGACTTTACATACATATTAGAAAATAAGAAGATACTAAGCAAGATAGATATACGCAAAGCATACCACTGTATTCCTGTTAAAGATATAGAGAAAACAGCCATCATCACACCTTTCGGACTTTTTGAGTACTTAAGAATGCCTTTCGGATTACGCAATGCGGCACAAACATTTCAACGATTCATGGATTCCTTATTTAGAGATTTAAATTTCGTATTTATATATGTAGACGACTGTCTCATCGCATCGGACAACGAAGATTTGCATTATCAGCATTTAGAAACGGTTTTCAAACGTTTACACGAGAATGGAATAACCATTAATCTCGAAAAATGCGAATTTCTCAGAAGGGAAATAGATTTCTTAGGTTATCATATAACGAGCCAAGGAATACAACCTACCGAAGAAAATTACAAAGCAATCATGGAATTTCCCAAACCGAAAACAATTCAAGAATTAAGAAGATTTTTGGGCATGGTCAATTTCTACAGAAGTAATATTCCACGCGCAGCGGAAAATCAAAGAATTTTAAACGAATATCTACATGGTTCAAAAAAGAACGATAATTCACCTGTTCCTTGGACAACGGAAGCAGACAAAGCTTACGAAAAATGCAAGGAAAGCATGAAAAACGCAGTATTAACAGCGCATCCTTCCCGCAACGCATCACTAGCGCTCATGACCGACGCTAGTGCTACTTGCGTTGGTGGAGTTTTACAACAAAAATCCGGACGCAATTGGGAACCATTAGGTTTTTTTTTCACAAAAATTGAGCGAAACTCAACAAAAATATTCTACGTTTGACAGAGAGCTGTTAGGAATATACATGGCCGTCAAACATTTTCACAGATTAATCGAGGGAAGAGAATTTACAATATTTACGGATCACCGACCTTTGACATACGCATTCTCCCAAAAACCATCATCAAACGATACACCGCGACGGGTCCGGCAGTTAGATTTCATTTCACAATACAGTACCAACATCCAACACATAAACGGACGTGACAATATTACCGCCGATGCCTTATCTCGAATAGAGGAAATATACGTGCCATCACCTATCGATTACGCTGAATTGGAAAAATGTCAATCAACAGATAATGAACTAAGTAAATTACATGACAATAAAAGATTAAAATTCAAAAACATTACGCTTCCGGGTTCCACAATAAACATCACCTGCGACACGTCTACTGGAAAAAGCCGCCCCTACTTACCAAAGCATTTTCGCAAACAAATTTTCGATACCATTCATGGTATGAGCCATCCAGGAAAAAGAACTACGAGAAAAATGATAACCCAAAGGTATTTATGGCCGTATATGAACAAAGATATCAATAATTGGTGTAGATCATGTATAGCCTGCCAAAAATCAAAAATACAACGACATACGATATCACCTCCTGGTACGTTTATGACAGCGCAACGTTTTGAACATTTACATATTGACATCGTCGGACCACTTCCGATTTCACAAGGGAAGAGATATTTAATCACAATCATAGATCGTTGTACGTCATGGCCCGAAATATTTCCGGTAGAAGATATAACTGCAGAAACAGTGGCCAAGACACTTTTCGAAGGATGGATTACTCGTTTTGGATGTCCATTGCGCATTACTACGGATCAAGGCCGACAGTTTGAATCAAGAATATTTGAGTCACTCTCACGATTTTTGGGAATACATAAAATTAGGACAACACCTTATCATCCGCAATCCAATGGAATGATAGAGAGATTTCATAGAACTTTAAAGGTAGCGTTAATGACAAGAGAATCCAACGAAAATTGGTTAAAAGAAATCCCAACAGTTTTACTCGGGTTGCGGAGTAGCTTGCGAGAAGACACAGGTTATAGTTCAGCAGAGATGACATATGGAACGCCAATACGACTCCCTGGAGGATTTTTTGAGTCATCAGCAGCACAGTTATCAACGTACGAAGAATTTGTAAAACAAATTCAAAAGGACATCACACAAATGACATCAATTCCGAAAAGAAAAAACCATAACCAAGCTATATTTGTGCATCCCGAACTCAAGGAATGCTCACACGTATTTGTTCGGTGTGATAGAATGAGGAAAGCCCTGACACCGCCGTATGAGGGACCCTACCCAGTAATTAGTAAAACAGATAAAACATTTTGCATTAGAATTAGGGATAAAGAGACAGTGATATCAATTGATAGATTGAAACCAGCATTCATGATCAATGACGAATCAAACTACGTGCCAGATTCAAAGGATTACGACAGACATTCACACACGTACACTACACGATCGGGACGTAAAGTAAAGCCAGTAGTACGTCTATAAAAAATAATAAACACTCGTGCAACAGCTAAGTCAAAATTACAGACGTCAGCAAATAACACCACAACAGGCGTCATCAAATTCCACCGCGTACAATAGCATTATTATTTATATACATCAGCAAATAACTAGTAAGGTCTAGATCAAATTTATATTGTAAACACTATTACCATAATATTTATTTTTTTTCTTTTAAAGGGGGGTGTACTGTTACAGTACAATATCTTTGTGCTGTATCTACAATCTACATCGCAATCTTATGTTCTTTATCGCACGTTCAATATCTATTAAATGTTTCTACTGTCTGTTATCGTCACGTAGTCGTTAGTATATAAGATGCACCTTTGGATAATTATAACCAGACTATACTACATCTTTTGTCTCATTTATACCTAATCATATACTGCCAAGAAGTTTGGCAAAATATCTATGAAGTTAGCTTTATTTTGTGTATAATTTCCCAATCACCAATTTTCCACCAATGCTTGATTATGAAAATTTTAAATAAAGAGAGCTCATGAAACAATAAACATTTCACTTTTTTCCAGCTTGTATTTAATCGCAGTATGCTCTAAAACCGCTTGTTTTAAAAAGAATAAAAACTGCATCCCGATTAAAGCAAGAACCGTTTTACAAAAGCGGTTTTATCTGAAAATGTAGGTACTTTAAACGTATTTACATTTTAAAAACGTTTTTAAAAATTGTATAAATAAGAAACGTTATGAAAACTGAGAATTTGAATGCAAGCTTTCATATTTATTCACTGAACGCCATAATAATATATCATTGTAGTGTGGTTTACGTTTCTCTTTCCACGAGAATGAAATATGTGGAGAAACGAAAGAATGACAAATGAGTTTAATGTTAAATGTAAAAAAGTACAGAACATGGCCTATTATATAAGGTTACAAGAAGTAAAATATACCCAAAGAGATTTTTTTCATAATTTTATGAAATAATTACATTCGTGCTAGTTGAACAGTACTCAGTAAGTAAAACTCAGTGAACTTATGATGAATATAACTTTAGCTAGATAATGAATGAATGAATCTGAACTAATTTTTTGCCTATCTGACCAGGTAATACGATTTCCCTTGGTAGGACTAGTCGTCAGACTTTCGGACCACTGACTACCTGTAACGACTATTAAAGATCTATAATTACCAGCCGGGACCAACGACTTAACGTGCTTTCCGAAGCACGGAGGAAACTCGGTATTTAAGTGGTGGTCACCTATCTACAGACCAATCTAGGCAAGCGCGGCTTAACCTAAAGATCGACCCAAAAGCTGTTATTATTTAGCCACGAGCTTGTACGAACTTGAATAATGAACAACAAACGAATAATTAACGAACAATAAACGAATAATTAACAAATAATAAACAACAATAAATGAATAATAAACGAACGAGAATAATGATAATTTGTGATATTGACAGTGATTCAAAATCAGATGTAAAATAGCTGTTAAAGGACTTTAGCAGGAATATCCTAAAGCATACTGAGGTTACGTCAGCACCTGTGTCGATATGTTAATGTAATTACCAAATGGAACGGTGCTACTGCTAATAGGAACACGGATGTATAATTTTAGTTTGGTACTGGAAAGAATCGATGCGGCATTTTGATTAGAAAATCCGTTGAGGCGCTTTTCGAAGGCGTTTAAGTTTATTTTGGATTTGTGTTCTGAAATTGATTTTTCATTTGATTTGCCTGTTTTTTTTTCAATTTAAGATTAATTTTTGAATTATCTTTTAACGGTGTATGAAAAAATATTCAAGCTTACAATCAGAGAACTGCTGAGAAATAGTAAAGAATTTCTAGACATTTTACTTATTCATGATTCAAAAACCAAACGACCGGTTGGTTGGTGAATTTTGTTAAGATATAACAAATATAACATCACGCCTGTAATCCCCGAAGGATTACGCAGAGTTGTACCCATTAGTATACCCACATTTCGCCAGTTATAAGTTCCATGTAATGGGCGAGCCTATTCCCATCAATCGGGCACAAATACAAATTCCTGATGGAAAAACCCAATAACACTTTGCACGACATAGGAATCGAACCCAATACCTCATGCACCAACGAGGCAGTCAAAAGATAATATACGTCATATACATATTTTTTATATCGTACACATTTTAAAAAGATTCCTATCTATCTATAAATTGGTAGGTATCAGCAAAGTCAACAATCAAATCGTAATTTCAGTAGTTTCATACATCCGTGATAGGAAGTAGCAATTACAATTAAATGGTGGCATAGATATATTTATTGGACACCCGGATTTGCGTCCTGAATGCAAGGCTTCCTGAAATATATTGCTTTTAATATTGCGGACGCAAAACTTTACCTTTTTTTAGGAACACAATCAATCCATCTTTTTTTGTGAACACAGGTATTACAATAAGGTTGCGGGACTGTGCGAAAGAGATACCGCGGCCCTGGTACACAAAAGGCAAAGAAGGAACATGGATGGGTTTTGGCCAGTACGAGTCTGACACTCCCTTCCACTCCGCCCAGAGCGGGAGGGGTCATTTGATGATTTCCCATCAGAATAAAAAAAAAAAGATTACAATAAAGGTCTTATGTATACATTCTAGTCGAGCTCTATGCCCTATCAATGAAATTGGTGTACAAATATATTAGTTTTTTAGTTATAAATCTGAATTCATACAACACAATTAAGTCAAGTTCGAGTAAATAATGACAATTAAATGTAATAATTAATCAATTATAATTTATTTCTTCATGCTGGTCAATGGTAAATTATAATAAAGGACTGGTAATGTCAAATTTTATCAGTTAAAAATTCAATAAGGTAATACGTCTTCTCTATTAGAAATAAATACAATTTACTTTTGAATTTGCGGACATTATCTTCACTCCATAAACATTTTAGCAATTTATTATAGATCTTTGGAGCCATTACAAAAATACTGTTCCTGTATAGTGCAGTAATTGATCCGACTGTTTGTAACCGATCACAAAGGCGCTGACTAGTAACACTAGTCAGTCGCATACTAAGCTTCTTCGTTTTATGTTACCCTAGTAACTTCCAGTATTTCTACTTTCTAGTGTTGGAGTGTCCAATATATTTTTTTTACGCCAATGGATCAATAAATGTACAGGTAACAAAAATCTACGTCAGGGGTCTATTTCAAGAGATACCGCGGCCCTGGAACACAAAGGGCAAAGAAGGAACATGGATGGGTTTTAGTCAGTAAAAGTCTGACACTCCCTCCCACTCCACCCAGAGCGGGAGGAGTTAT
Source organism: Noctua pronuba (assembly GCA_905220335.1). Taxonomy (NCBI): domain Eukaryota; kingdom Metazoa; phylum Arthropoda; class Insecta; order Lepidoptera; family Noctuidae; genus Noctua; species Noctua pronuba. The sequence continues at coordinate 13,502,813 of LR999902.1, forward strand.
TTGATGACTTCCCATCCCAAAAAAAAAAAAAAATAAAGGGGTCTGTTTCACAAACAGTTCATCAGAATCATAAGCTTGGTATGTGTTTGAATGCATGTCCAGTCCATACTGGCTGTGGTTTTGGATCCAACAGATTGCAACGTAGCTGTAGGGGCCTTATCCATTCAGATTAAAATCTCGAAATCTGAACGGATAAAACCTCATTGACAACCCTGTTTCTGTTTTATCATTAATCTGCCGTTTGTTTGGATTTCCATTTCAGCCTCATCCCGTACGAGTCGTGAATACAAGGAGTATTCAACAAAATTAAAATATTCTATTTCACATAGGCCTACATGGGCACTTATAAAACGTTGAGAAAAAGGTGCACGAAGAAAAAACCCAATAACACTTTGCCCGACCTGGGAATCGAACCGAGGATCTCATGCTCAGCAGTCAAGCTTGCGAGGCAATCATTCTTTACAAGTTTTCTATAAGTCGTAGAACATAAACAAAGACAGAAGACACAACACGTAAAACCTTTTTGTAACAACTTGGGGTAAAAAGTCCAAAATATCGCGATGTTTTGTTTTGTTTCGAGTCCATTACGTATTTACTTCATGCTCCAGGCAGCATCAACCGTTATCAGCATACCTCGTATGATCAAATTACCATAACATTATGCTGTTCAAGCGAACCCTTAGGATACAATATCCAAATATTCAATTCCCCCTATCCTTATACTTTTATCGTAATGCTTACCGTGTACGTAAAAGGTATGTTCTTTACTTTATTGCTCGTTGTGGTTGCATAAACCGGACAAAATATCTTCATACCTATTCATAGTGCTATTTATTTTTGTTTATTCGGTTCAATAGTGGTTGTTGTCGCATCTATTTTTTTTGTAATCATTTATAACAGCCTTCTTTTCGGTGTTTTCTTTTTTTTTTCTCATGGGTCATGCCGTTTGGTTTTTTTTTTGATAATGGCATCTCGCAGGTCAACGAACAACAGGAGGTTATCGTCTGCTTGACTGGACTATCTATTCTTGTTTATACTCGGTTCCTCAGTGCCAATATATATATATATATATTTTTGTTGTTATATTGGCACGTATTCGCACTGTTTTCCATTTTGGCGCGGAGTTTGAGTTGCATCTGTTATTAAGATTAAATACAGCGCTGTTTTTAGTTAGATCATAAGTATCCAGTGTGTATTGCGATTTTCATAATGTACTAAAACATCGAACAAAGAGTTTGTCTTAAATTTTGCATCGCCAATGGAATTTTGTGTTCGACTGCCTGAAAATGTTACAGAAAGCTTACGATGAATCGATTTTATATATTATACAAAAACACGTGCTTATGAGTGGTACAAGGCGTCAAAAGCGGTCGAGATGTGATGGAAGATTTGGATCGGTCTGGTAGGCCATCAAAGTCAAAAGAATTTGTGACCAAAAACTGAACAAATACCATCAAACAACCACCTTCTTCACCAGATATGCCTCCAGCCGACTTTTTTCTTTTTCCTTAACTCAAATGACCACTTCTTGACAACCGTTTTAATTTGGTAGAAGACATAAAGGAGAATTCGCGGCGAGAACTGAACTCAATTCCGGAAAAAGCGTTTAAAAATGTTTTGAAGATTGGATTATTCGATGGTGTAAGTGCAGCGTGATACACTTATGCCATCGATACTTTGAATACGATAAAATAGCTTTGGATGAATAACTAACATTTTGTGTATTATTGATCCGGTACCGGTAATTTCTTGACAGTGTAGTATGTGCTGACACAAATATTCTCAACAGTGTAATGTAATAGTGTAATAACTTATATGAAGACGTTCCCAAATCTCACAGAATAACTGTATGCAAATATACGTATGTGCGGTTCTGATAAAGGATTTAATGACTTAATTTAAACTAATAGATGTTTCTGTACCTATGGTAAGGGGCTTTATTATATGAATCATTTTCAAAGTGTTATTTGGTGTAGCAAATTAAACTGTTTTATTGGAGACTGGTTTGTCCTTCGCAGGTAGAGCAAAATTAAAAACAAAAATTAAATTAAAATATATCCATCCGTTTGGGAGTTACGGTGCCACAGACAGACACATTAAACTTGACCTCTTTTTCCATCGGGGGTTCATACTACGTAACACTAATTTTTGTAATAATTGAAAATAGTATCATATTCTTCTGTTTTGTTTTATATTATTATTAAAGAAGACATCTGCGTTATAAATGGCCAACTTTTCCCACTTCATAAACCATTTTGCACAGTGTTAGAGTAAAATTGTGGTAATATTTCAACGCGTTTAAAGCCGCAGTTTCACCACTAGTTTCATAATAAACTTTGATATCATTTAGCTTTACAAATTAGCACACAAATTAGCCTAAATTCAGCACTAAGCCTGTCGAGTCTTATCCCAGGTTCTAAACTTGAAGCTAATAATTGTTGGAACTAAGTAAATGACATGTAAATGAATACTGTGTCTTTCAATGATTTAAATGATTCGATGTGCTCTCGCCTCTCTTCCCTTTCAGTGCCCAGCACCCAGCATATGAGTCCAATGCCCATATCACGCTGGTTGCTGGGCACCGAAAGGGTTAAAAGTGTTTACACGGAGAATAGACAAGATTGTGGGACTGAGCGAGACAATATCTAGATACAATTTATGAGTGAGATCTTTGTTGAAGCGCTAGGGCGCTTCTAACTATTTACATCTTTGATATACTTCTTGGTTTAGTCTAAATTAAGCCTTTGAAGTAATATTTAATGTTTGTCTTATGTATTTTAGGTTGTTAATTGTGGCAAGGGAATTGTTTAGTTTTGTACTTGGAAATCCTTTGTAAGATGAAATGTGTTGAAACTTGCGGCAAGAAATCTTACCTGTAAATTACAATTATTTATTTATTTAACAGTTCAAGCACAAAGGGCAGAGGCTCATCTTGCCATAGGCATTTCCTACCAGTCAACCTTTGGGTGATGCGGAGTAAAAGAGTGTAACAAGTATTTTTTCTAATATTACAGACTGATGCAGAGTAGGTGTGAATACTGCTGACATACAGTATTTACACCTGCTGATGTCATATAAATTATATAGCAACTTATTTAGCAATGACTGGCTTTATCAAAAATTTAATAATTTAATATTTAAAAAACATTAAACCCTAAACCAAAAATATTTTTTTCAGAAATATTTGAAAAAACCTCTAATTTTTTTGAGAAAGATTTTCAATTATTCATAATAATTACCAACTGAAAAGATGTGACCTTTTTTGCACAAAAAAACCCGGCCAAATGCGAATCGTACTCACATGCACATAGGGTTCCGTAGCGCCAAACAATACAAATAAAAATATTTTGAAGGCTCATTCATGTTGTATTGTATTTTTTTGTTTATTACATTCAACAACAAAACTAAAATTGTTTTTCATGGTATTTTAATAAAAACCAAGTTACTGCTGCAGTTTGATTAAAAACTCCCATTTCTCAAAAACTAAACATCAAATCTTATTCAAACCAATTTTCGTTGAAAGTTTTTTACGTTCTACAATCCTACATTTTTCAGAATTTTGTTCCTCTCACTTTAGAAATTAGAGGGGGGGGGGACATACATTTTACCACTTTGGAAGTGTTGTCTATCTTTCAAACGTTTGACTTTGAGAAAAAATGATTTTAGGAACCTCAATTTCATTTTAGTAGACCTATCTATAGACATCCCGCACGTATAGGTTGAAGATTTAGAAAAAAAAAAATCTGTTCCACGTATGGGGAGCCCCCCTTAATCTTTTATTTTTTTCTTTTTGTATAAAAATCGTAAAGCGGTTCACAGAATACATCTACCTACCAAGTTTCAACTGTGTAGTCCTAATAGTTTCGGAATAAAGTGGCTGTGACAGACACGGACAGACAGACAGACAGGAAAAATCTATAAGGGTTCCTTTTTTTGCCATTCGACTACGGAACCCTAAAAAGAACCTTTTTGTTTCATGCGAGCCGTTTAACTCAGTAAATAACTTTTGGAATGATAACTTTGATAAAATATGAGGTGATATGTTAGAATCATTGTGCCTATAAAATTATAATGTGCTGTCTACAGGATTACGTAATGCTATGAAATTGAATTTTGATATGGTACTCGCTCTTATTTTTCGATTTAGATTTAATTTTAATGAAAGCAGTGGTTTTTAAGTTGTACCCATAAACCTTAGAACAGAACATTATAGATATAAATGACTAACCGTAATAAAAGATTCTCAGTGAATATCTTTTTTTTGACATTGTCTATGTGTGCTAGTGCGTTTAAGAATAAAAATCTGTACATCATGAGGAAAGTTTGAGTATGAACATGGGAAGGGGAAACCAAAGACACGAGGGATGGACATTGTTTTTGGTACAAGTCCGACACACTATTCCCAAACCACTGTAACTTCTGAAAGCCAGAATCGACAGTAGCGACCACCAGAAAAGCACCGAGACAATGAAGCTCAACGAAGTCCCAGAAAAACAATTGAACTGTCTTGGATCCCGCAACAAAATTAATCAGAAAAGTATGGCGGAGGAATAGGAAAACCATAATTTCCACTTCCTTCCGACATAATATGACGATGGATGGACTGCGTGAAGGATGATTTGACTAGAAAGGACTGCTGAGATGCCAAGTAATAGAATAGTAGGGAAGAAGAAAACATGCTGCACCCACCCCAAATAAATTAGCTTAGGGCCGAAGAATGATGACGATTTGTGAAATCTTATAGACAAAATCATCAATTCATCTCTAAATATGATTAAAAAGAACATCTTACCCGCATCTAATAGCAAACTGTCATCCTCACATCAACCAGCAAATCCCCAGTACAATCAAGAAAAAAATTGCTTATAAGTACAAACAACTCGGGGAAACACCATTCAAATCTCAATATCTCCGACCGCAGCAATCTTTTTACGTGTATTCTTTAAAAACACCTACAAAAGAGGTCTACAGTAATTTGTGCGTGGATTACGGCTTGCTTACGAATATTCTCGGAAAAGGTCTCATTATGCCTCCCTGGGGGACGCCTCGAATGGTTTGGGACATCATAAAAGAGTACGTGATACAATAACAGCGGAATATCGCTGCAGTTTAAACGGTGTTGTCTGCTTTGCGGGTGCGATAGTATTGAGCGGGAAAATGGTGATACCTGTGATTATGGATAAGAGGAAGTAGTGTGTGGGAGTGTCGAATGGATTTGTTAGTGCAAAATGTGACATAAAATTAGCTGTAGACTGCAAATCTCTCTTTTATCCTCAACTATTGTGGGTGGGTGAATTGTTCTGATGTTTTTTGATTATCCACATGATGCTGTTGAAATTATTAGATATTATTATAAACGTGTCGTGATGTGTGTGAAATATGTTATAAATAGAAAATCAAAGATAACTACCTCAGACTATAAATTCATATGTTTGATGGAATTGTTTTGTTTTGTTAACAGTGTAAATGAAGGAATCTAATATCCCTCTTAACATTTCTCCAAACATTTATCTTAACTTAAGTATATATCGTGTTACAAAGTAAACGTAAATACAAACAACCTTTGAAATCTAAATACTCCTTAACAACCTAACCAGACGATTTTCGCGAAACTTGTATCTGAAAGGGTTTATTTGATCAAAAGTTTATTTTTAAGGTGACAACTTTCATAAACGACCTTTTCAAACGAGTTTTCATTGACTTAAGTTTATGAAGTTATTTATTTAATATTAAGAAGTTAGTGATGTTTGGACCCTGTCATCTTTATGCGTGAGATATTTATTTACTTTAAGATGAAGAAATTGTCAAAGTACTTTGGTAAAACCTTTCTATGCAATGAAACAATTTATTTAAATGTTTTATTATACCTTTTTATGAATTATTGAGGGTTGAGAGTCTTTCAAATATGTCAAACGCAACGTAGCTAATATCGAACTTTTCAAATATAAATGTTCAGCTTAAAAAACGGTTCATCTAATAATTTATTCGCCACAAGGGCTATATTGGGTGGAAAGGAAAATAATGTGAGGTATCGGCAACGTGATACATTTTTGGAACGGGCGTCAAATTTATTTTAAAGACCTCCATAAATGGCTTCCAATTTATAACAAGAGTCTCTTTAGGGTGCTGTACGTACGTACTGATACGTCCTGTCCGTCAGTTTAACAGGCATTTAACTATGAGGCTGTTGACACTACACAGTTTAAAGGACAGTGGGCAAAATACACCCACGTCCGCCACAGCTTAGACTACTTTTATTTGAAAGGTATCATAGCCATGTTCCTCTGTGCCAAAGCTCATCAAATTCTGTCCCGGGGTTCTCTTTTTATTTCAAGTTGAAACTTACCGAGCATTATTGAAACAAACCTAACTTAACCTAACTTAACCTAACCTAACCTAAGCCTAACCTAAACCTAACTTTTTTGTTTTCCATGGCGTGGAAATCCCCGATGGATGTCCTCCGCCATGGAGAGAGCGGAAGGGTCTGTCAGACTCGTACTGACTAAAATCACACCGGTGTTCCCTCGCACACTTGCGCCGGGAGGCAGCGGGATCTAATGCGACTTCCGCTGCCCCGGACTAGTGCACGCCCGCTTACATCTAGGAGAGGCACGCGTGGAACACTACGCGTCGCCGCCTCGGGTCTAGTGTGATGGGGGGTGACGGATGTCCCTGAATCCATCGCCCCTGGACCTATTTAGGGGGGCCGGAAGAGGGCGTCGTCCGCCCTCTGCCGACGATCTATAGATATATATAATATATGTGTCGCATCCTGACACAGGACCCTGGCCAGGACGTACTGAGTGACTTACTTAGTGTCAAACAGTTGTGGGCACAGAATGGGGTACGGGTAAACTAGAGAAATAGCTCCTTTAACTTGTACACAGTTCATTGTTACAGAGAAAGTAAAAGTAGTAGTTAAAGTAGTAGTTAAAGTAGTCTAAGCTGTGGTGGACGTGGATAAGGTTAGGTTAGGTTAAGTTTGTTTCAATAATGATCGGTAAGTTTCGACTTCAAATAAATAGAGAACCCTGGGACAGTATTTGATGCGCTTTGGCACAGAGAAACATGGCTATAATACTTTCCAAACAAAAGTAGTCTAAGCTATGGCGGACGTGGGTGTGCCCCAAAAGTAAACAAAAGGTTAGGTTAGATTAGGTTTGTTTCAATAATGATCAACTCAAAATAAATAGAGAACCCTGGGACAGAATTTGATGCGCTTTGGCACAGAGATACATGGCTGTGATACCTTCCAAACAAAAGTAGTCTAAGCTGTGGCGGACGTGGGTTTGCCCCCAAAGTAAAAAAAGATTAGGTTAGGTTAGGTTAAGTTTGTTTCAATAATGATCGGTAAGTTTCGACTTCAAATAAATAGAGAACCCTGGGACAGAATTTGATGCGCTTTGGCACAGAGAAACATGGCTATAATACTTTCCAAACAAAAGTAGTCTAAGCTGTGGCGGACGTGGGTGTGCCCCAAAAGTAAACAAAAGGTTAGGTTAGGTTTGTTTCAATAATGATCAACTCAAAATAAATAGAGAACCCTGGGACAGAATTTGATGCGCTTTGGCACAGAGATACATGGCTGTGATACCTTCCAAACAAAAGTAGTCTAAGCTGTGGCGGACGTGGGTTTGCCCCCAAAGTAAAAAAAGATTAGGTTAGGTTAGGTTAAGTTTGTTTCAATAATGATCGGTAAGTTTCGACTTCAAATAAATAGAGAACCCTGGGACAGAATTTGATGCGCTTTGGCACGGAGAAACATGGCTGTGATACCTTCCAAACAAAAGTAGTCTAAGCTGTGGCGGACGTGGGTGTGCCCCAAAAGTAAACAAAAGGTTATGTTAGGTTAGGTTAGGTTTGTTTCAATAATGATCAACTCAAAATAAATAGAGAACCCTGGGACAGAATTTGATGCGCTTTGGCACAGAGATACATGGCTGTGATACCTTCCAAACAAAAGTAGTCTAAGCTGTGGCGGACGTGGGTGTGCCGCCCATACATTTCTGCCCACTATCCTTTGGATTTTCTTCTTAAGCCGTAAAGATTGTGCCCTATAATTTTTAAAGTTAAAGGAGAGAAATTTAAAAAAAAACTGGTTTTGTAGAACGTAAAAATAACTTTCAACGAAAATTGGTTTGAATAAGATTGAAATTTAGCTTTTGGGATATCCGACTTTTTCGTAAAATTGCTGCAGTGACTTTGAAAAACAAATATAGTTTTGCTGTTAAGTGTAAATGACATAATAATATAAATGAGCGTTAAAAATATTGTTTAATGCTACGGAACTCTTTGCAGGCGGGTCCGACTTGCACTTGGGAAATTTTTTTCATAGTGCAAGCCCTATGTAATATCCAATATCCAAAGCATGCCAAGGAATGCTTTGGATATTTTTTAATATGCGAAGGCACTTTTCATTAGTTTTTTTTTGCTATAGTAACAGAACAGTAAGATTGTATAGCTGCTATTGTGTTAGTTGGAAATATTTAATCATTTTATTTTTGTTGTCATTTCAGTATTGTATGCATTGCATATGACAAGTTTTTAATACATTATTATAATTTATATAATGTTGTGGACCTACTAAAAAATGTACGTCTATGTCGTTTTCCACATACAAATAAATATAATTAATTTAATCATAGTTTATTTAGTCAATCAGTAATACTACCAAAACAAAGACATTCAAATATAACTAGCTATAGACGGGACAAGACCAAGAAACTGACAATTCCAAAACCTGTTACAAATTAGTAACAAGTCGATCAGTCCAGTGCGATACGTCGGCTTGTCAGGTCGCATTCATATGACACAAAGACACTCAAATATTTCCGAGCTATAGACGGGTCATGACGAAGAAAATCGTAATCCAAAACTTGTTACTACCTACTTAGTAACAATTCGTTCTGTCTAGTGTCATCTGTGTCATACGCCCGCTTGTCAGGAGCATTCGTGTGTCAAAATCGAAAATATTCAGGATGAAAATTATTGTATGACAATATTCCCAATGTCCTCTCTATATGTGTTTTAAATCTCTTTGTACCAAAAGAACTAACTTACTCCGATAACATCCACAAAAATGACTCCAAAGAAAATCTCAACATGACAAATTCAAATACATTTTTCAACCAAATATAAATTCTCGTGTAAAAGTATTAACATTTTAAACCTCCATATGATACCTCGTTAAAAATGTACACCTGATGAAATAATGTCGGTCAACCACGGCTGGAGCGTCACAGTTATATGAAGTCCTTCTGGACCAACTTGTTTAATTAATGGTCTCCTGATGTGCACTGGAACAGCTGCCATTTTGTTTATATGGTCTGTTGCATCATGACTGATACCAAAATGTTTGATTTTGTTACAACATTCTTGTCATTTTGCAGATCTTATAACAAGCCGTAATATCATTGAGTGTTAGTTAGCAATGTTATACTTTTCAAAAGATTTCGTGGATGTGGCAACGGTTAGACGGGACTTATTTTTAGTTAACTTAATAATTATTGTGTTTTTCTGTTTATTTTCACATAACAATACGCCTGTAACCGAGGTGTAAAAGAAACACCCACATTGCGCCAGTTATGTTTGTGTTCCAAGTAATTTTGAGCTGCAGCTCAGACCGATATTATCACAATAATTTTGACGAGATCGACGTTTCGTATTCCCCAGTTTTCTCCTCGAAAACTGAGCCGAGTATGTCTTGGTTCCGTAAAAACGGGGCATTTTTTTGTTATTTTTAGAGGGTCATATTTTCTTTACTTATTAGTTGTTGAAAAAAAGGTTATGACTGGGATGTGTCTACAGTAGACCTAGATTTTACGAAAAAAAAATTGCTCTAGTGGCATTATTCAGGAAGAAAAAAGGAGGGGGGAGGGGGGCTGCAACTGCTGCTGCAAAAGGAGAATTGCAGCCCCTGTTCCCTCTTAAAATTTCACTGAACACAGTAACCTAATTCAATATCAAATCACAGCGAGGAATGTAGAAACTTATTAGTGAATTTACATCTCTAGAAATAAGTTCATTCCCGCATATTTCTCTGTCTTCAACATATTGCGAGCGTTCTTCAATTCAAACGAGAACACTGTCAGGTCGTTTATAATTTGTATCTTATTCTCCAACGTTTTCTACATTTATTTAAACTTTATTCTCGAATATTTCATCCATTGTTCTTTATATCTACGGTTTCAAACGTTCCATGTTCTGTTTTTAAAAGTGAAAATTCTTTGTGGAGTGAAAATTACAGTTGTTGTCCTTTGCAACAGACTATAAAGCGCGTAATTTTAAAAAGAAACCGGTGAATTATAATCGTTATAGTCAACTTCTGTGTTCTTTGAACGCGAAGTGATCCGCATCACGCGTGGTTGCTTTACTGTTGTAAGTAATATTTTGATGTCAAGACAGAGTCACGTATCAACAGTTTATTCCATTGTAGAAGTCCTTTTTATTTTAGCCTTTGAAACATATTTTGTTTTAGAAACAACAACAACAATATTTCTGGATATCGGACAGGCACGGACACTACTAAACTTAAGATTCGGTCACACTGGTAACGAAAAATCGCAGATACTGATACCAAAAGATCGCAGACACTGTAGATACCATACTGAAGTATATTGTAGTATCTGGTATCCGCAGCCGTTCCGCAAATTTTGTCCATAAAACCTAATGATATAGTAAGGAAGAAATAAATAAAAGTATTTATTGATGTCACAGGGGACAAATAATAAAAAAAGAAAACAAAAAAATAAAACTAATGATAAAAAAAACTTACCTAAAACATTAATTAACCTAAATTAGTCCTGTACGAGGCCAAAATGCCTTATCTCAGCACGGAAGTAAGCCTTTTGCTGGATACGATAGTCCAAGAATATTTCCCAATACAAGAATCTAGGATTTTACTATCGACGTTTACAAATGGTGGACCAATGACACTCAAAAATTGCCCAAAATAAAATACAAATCCATCTACCAAAATGGCTTCAGAGCCTAAATACGGTAAATTAAATTATAAAGCCTTTTGAAAACGTGCGACTATAATGTCATATTTCAGCGGCAAGTCAGCTGTTGCGAATTATATTCCATGTTTGGATTTATAACGTTTTTTTAATCTGAACCGTGTTTAAGTCCCTCGCCATTCATCGCCGCCAATCCTCACTACGATCCTTGGGACAATGGGCAAGACATTAAGAAGGTTAGCTCTTAGCTCATCTTTAATAAAGAAGATCGGCTGTTGAGAGCTCAGTTAATTGCAGAAGCGTTCATCAATGAAAGTATGTACATTATATGAAGCAATTACCGGGCTTTTCTTTGCATGTAATATCTTTTTCTTTTTTGCAACACTTTCCCTAAATTTTTCTTCCCTAAAATTTCATTTAGGAAGTTCAGATAGTAGTTACAGATTGATCCTACAAATACATCTTCTTCTAATATATAAAATTCTCGTGTCACAGTTTTCGTTCCCGTACTCCTCCGAAACGGCTTGACCGATTCTCATGAAATTTTGTGAGCATATTGAGTAGGTCTGAGAATCGGCCAACATCTATTTTTCATACCCCTAAGTGGTAGTAGGTAGGTAGTAAGCAGATAGTAGGCAGGTAGTAGGTAGGTAGTAGGTAGGTAGTAGGTAGGTAGTAGGTAGGTAGTAGGTAGGTAGTAGGTAGGTAGTAGGTAGGTAGTAGGTAGGTAGTAGGTAGGTAGTAGGTAGGTAGTAGGTAGGTAGTAGGTAGGTAGTAGGTAGGTAGTAGGTAGGTAGTAGGTAGGTAGTAGGTAGGTAGTAGGTAGGTAGTAGGTAGGTAGTAGGTAGGTAGTAGGTAGGTAGTAGGTAGGTAGTAGGTAGGTAGTAGGTAGGTAGTAGGTAGGTAGTAGGTAGGTAGTAGGTAGGTAGTAGGTAGGTAGTAGGTAGGTAGTAGGTAGGTAGTAGGTAGGTAGTAGGTAGGTAGTAGGTAGGTAGTAGGTAGGTAGTAGGTAGGTAGTAGGTAGGTAGTAGGTAGGTAGTAGGTAGGTAGTAGGTAGGTAGTAGGTAGGTAGTAGGTAGGTAGTAGGTAGGTAGTAGGTAGGTAGTAGGTAGGTAGTAGGTAGGTAGTAGGTAGGTAGTAGGTAGGTAGTAGGTAGGTAGTAGGTAGGTAGTAGGTAGGTAGTAGGTAGGTAGTAGGTAGGTAGTAGGTAGGTAGTAGGTAGGTAGTAGGTAGGTAGTAGGTAGGTAGTAGGTAGGTAGTAGGTAGGTAGTAGGTAGGTAGTAGGTAGGTAGTAGGTAGGTAGTAGGTAGGTAGTAGGTAGGTAGTAGGTAGGTAGTAGGTAGGTAGTAGGTAGGTAGTAGGTAGGTAGTAGGTAGGTAGTAGGTAGGTAGTAGGTAGGTAGTAGGTAGGTAGTAGGTAGGTAGTAGGTAGGTAGTAGGTAGGTAGTAGGTAGGTAGTAGGTAGGTAGTAGGTAGGTAGTAGGTAGGTAGTAGGTAGGTAGTAGGTAGGTAGTAGGTAGGTAGTAGGTAGGTAGTAGGTAGGTAGTAGGTAGGTAGTAGGTAGGTAGTAGGCAGGTGGGCCGAGTAGTAAAAAATAAAAGGAGGTAGTGTACTAGGTAGAAAAAATTGCATTGCAACGCATGCCGGGTACAGCTAGTATTATTATAAATGTGAAAGTGTTTGTGAGAACGTATGGATGTCTGGATGTGTGTTACTCTTTCACGCAAAACGACTTAACGGATTTGAATGAAATTCAGCACACAGATAGTTTATAACCTGGATTAATACATAGAATACTTTTAATACGGGTTAATAATGATCCCGTGAGAAAATTGTCGAAAACCACGCGGGTGAAGCCGCGGGCTGGGCATAAGCTAGTATATTATATTTTCTAGTTAAATACTTCGATCTTCGGATACCCGGTTAAATTAGAATTATAGTTTATCTGTGACTGGCTGAGAACCAAATATTCTAATTAATTTAATTATTCAAATGTATAATTGGGTAACAACAACAGGTTTTTAATGTACATGTCATGAGAAAATTCATACTAAATCTACAAAAATTAAACACGAAAGTTTTAAACGTTTTCCGGAAACTTCAGGCCTCTGTTTTTAAAGCAATGTCTTTATAAAACTTTCAGTCTGATCCAATTAAAACTTCTGTCCAATTTTCATCCTTACAGCTTTAAAAATGGTACACATTTATACTTATTTTTATCTCGACGGGCTCCTAATGGATTGGCTACATATATTCACACGGGATTAGCTATACGCGTACTACGTACGATACCCGCCTAAGTTTTTCAAGTAACAGGTATTTATCTTACTAAGGAGCTCGCGGCTAAATAATAACAGCCGCTCGGGTCGATCTTTAGGTTAAGCCGTGCTTACCTTGGTCTGTGGATAAAGCACGCTAAGCCGTTGGTCCCGGGTGTCATTTGTAGATCTTTCACAGTGGTTAGGTAGTCAGTGGCCTAAAAAGTCTGACAACCAGTCTTACCAAGGGGTATCGTAATACCCAGTACTAACTGGGTTGTGGAGGTCAGATAGGAAGTCGCTCCATGTAAAATACTGGTATTCAGCTGCATCCGGTTAGACTAGAAGCCGACTCTAACATAGTTGGGAAAAGGCTAGGCAGATGATGAGGTATTTATCTTTCTGTTACCGCTTTTCCCCGCTAAGTTAATTTTAAATGTTGACTGCTGACGGCAGTAGAAGGTGAACTTTTAAAGGCTAATAGGACTTTTTAGAACAACTGAAACTTGCTAATTCTTGCTGGAAACTTGGAATTTCTCTAACTAGCGTTATCCTAATTATACTGCCGAGTTCAGCTTTAAGAACATTGTGTGAGTACAATGTCTTGTGTGCTAGAAGAATTTTTGAGTTCCCCTTTCTTCGTTTATTTATTCACATTAACTTGTAATTCTAAGGTCGTATTTAATTGAATAAAATTCCATTTAAATAACAAGTTTTTTTGTTTGTCAACGTTTTTTGCTGTTTGCTGTATTGCCATTTCAATGGATGATGGTGGATATTATAGCAATATGATCACCACGACCAAAGTGATTGGTAGATTAGGGTGACTCTCTTAGATGATTATTGGGAGATTATAAAATAGTCTCAAGATGAGTCCTACTTATGTTGTATCAGTTGTATGACACACATAATGCCTGCTCACCCATATTTTGACAGTTACTTTTGCTATGATTAGTATTTTAAATATTAAAATCTATCCTCGTTGGTCTAGTGCTCGCAATCGCGACTGCTGAACGCGAGGTCCTGGGTTCGATTTCCGGGTCGAGCTAACTGTTATTGGGTTTTTCCATCAGGAATTTCACAGTATTTTCACAGACTTAAATCCACAGAGTTTGGATTTAAGTCCGGTTGATGGCAATAGGATCGCCACCTATTACAAGGGCCTTAAATATAACTGGCGAAAGATGGGTGTACTATTAGGTACAGCCTACCCCCTCTGCCTAACCCTTCGGAGATTACAGGCGTGATGTTATTCTTGCTCGTAGTCCCAGAGGCATGTCACATGATGCAATGCGCGACTTAACTGAAGACTCGCAATCTTAGGTATTTCACATCTCGTAATACAAAGCTTTTCGAACGATATAGCGTGTAGCTGAAGGCGCGCTACAGTTGCGAACAATGATGGAACAAGAATTTCCCAGAATTAAAGATGAGCTCCGGTTACAAGGCACACGTGTTGAGCCTTCCGTTCTTACACTTTGAAGACGTGTTCCTATATTTTTCTGTTGGTTATTGAATTACTTCTTTTCGTGTTTTGAATAACTATGAATGAAAGACGTCATAAATTTATTTTGGAGGGTAGGGTTCTCTTAGTAAGTCCTTCAACCGTTCGAATTTAAATAAAAATAAAAATAGAATTTTTTGTAGGAGTTCAGATGGAACCAACATTATACATACAGTGTGTTAGTATAAACAAGAAAAATACATGACTTAACGGTAGTGTAGTACTCATGAAAATAAAATTGGGCCCATCTTTTACAATGGGACCAATAACTTCACAAAAATCTGTTGTTACACAGTCATGAACAACTTCACTCAACCCAAAAACCCTTTCATACGTAGTTGTTTTCTTTCTACATTCAGTCAAAAAAGTATCGGGAATGGATGATTTTTTTATGGTTCCAAATTAAATATTTTGTTTTTTTTATATGTTGTTAGATTGGCACAGCTGTTTTCCATTTTGCCGCGGAGTTAGAGTTGCATTTGTTATCTAGATTAAATACAGTGCTGTTTTTAGTAAGATCTAGTGTGTATTCCGAATTCCATAATGGACAAAAACTCGAACAGCCAATAGAATTTCGTGTTCGGAGTATCTGGAAATGTTACATAAGGCTTACGGTTAATCGACTTTATCAAAAACACAGCCTTCAAAATCGGTTGAGATGTGATGGAAGATTTGGCTCGCTCTGGTAGGCCATCAACATCTTCAACTGAAGTTAACATCGCAAAAGTGAAGGAATACTGACTGAAAATTCTCATTCAAGTTTGAGAGAGATAGCCGCTTAAATTTCTGTGTCTCACGAGTTCATCCGTACCATTTTAAATAATCACTTGGGTATGAAACCTGTCGCCGCTCGGCTAGTCCCAAAAGACCTGAATTTTCTCCAAAAACTCAACCGCATAAGAGTCACTGAGGATATGCTAGAACGAGTCAATCCCGATCCAAAATTTATGAAACGCATTGTTACTGGTGACGAAACGTAGGTTTATGAGTTTGACATGCAAACTAGTCAACAAGTTTCGGAGTGGCGCCTACCAACTGAACCGAAACCGAATTAACCACGCCAAAGTCGATCAAAAGTCAAAGTCATGTAGACCGTTTTCTTTGACTATCGCGGTGTTGTGCTACTTATTGCTGAGATTCAGTAAATTCAGTGGAAAAATAACGGTTTAAAATGCAAAGGCAAGATTTTCAGTGGCCAAAATTCGCCATCTTTCTTTCAATGTTTATTTGTTATGTGCCAAATATCTGTTCCTAATGCCACAGTTTTGTTACTATTGGCTATTGGTATTCACTATTGGCTTATAAATATTGAAAAGGTCTTTCTTCCTAGGATTTATTAGCTTGCTGGTGGAAATATAAGATAGTTTATTGGAACACGTGAACACATTGCTGAGTTTTATTGCTAAACTAGTGGCCCAGCCGGCTTCCCCTGTTTCCGACTTCGTAAAATATTGAGATTTTTTCGCTATCTACAACTTTACTTTTAAAGTAAAATACACAAAAACCTTTGAGAATAAATTCTGTAAAAGATGGTGAAAAAAACATTATCCAGTCAAAAGTTAAGAAAAACCATGTAGACACACAGACAGACGTGATGGCTTCAATTTATATATGCATATGAATCGGCAAACACGCCAGTGGGCACTGTCCTGACATATCCGACACATAGTATAGAATACAATAATTTATTGAGTTCTTGGTTGCTTACAAAGATAACGGAAGAGGCCTAGGTGTCTTGTTGATATTGCGGGCGTAGTAGGTACATAAATATAATTATGATCGTGGCAGTGAAGTCTTAGAAATTCATTTAAACCAAACACACACACACTACACTACACACACACGCACTACAGAGGAGTTTTGCCAAGATTGCGTTGCCAAGAATATAAAAAAAAAAATGAAAATCCATCAACAGGGTTTTATTCAGTCATTCATCTCGGCTAGCGTTTGTTAAAACGGACATTACTTATTTTTGCAATCTGTAAATCACTTAATCCTGTGTTTAGTTTGAAAGCTCCACTTATTAAAACCATTTAAACTTTAAAGGTTGAGGAATCATTAACTAATACTATACTAGTACTAAACATTATCACTGAACATATTTTCCTACTATTATAAATGCCAATGTTTGTGAGGATGGATGGAAGTATGAATGGATGGATGGATGGATGTATGTATGTATGTATGGATGGATGTATGGATGTATGTAGGGATGGATGTATGGATGGATGTATGGATGGATGGATGTATGGATGGATGTACGGATGGATGTTAGTTACTCTTTCACGCAAAAACGAATAAACGGATTTGGATGTAATTTTGCCGCAATCGACGTCATAAACGACCTGTGTGCCAAATTTCAGCACATAATATACTTTTTATGCGTAGTACGATCCCGTAAGACAATTACCGAACTCCACGCGGGCAAAGTCAGAGGCATAAATTATAGTGAAACCAAAAAACAGTTGTACTCTAAACGGTGAACAAATTGGGGCAATATAAAGCCATTTTAGTGTATTATGATTGATAACACCAAATATTTTCCATATTGTTAGAGAACACGCGAACTAATATTTGTTTCGGGTATATTCGGGCACGATCTATTGCCTAGACATAACTAATAAACGAAAATAAGGTCATATTATATTTTGGCTTAGAATTGAAGGAACTGGAAGCGTCTTGCTTTGTTTATGTACTGAAATGTATTAGTATTTCATATATGAATTTATTACAACAAAACATCTAAAAACCGAGTGGGATGTGTTCATAACAATTGTGTGTGTCAAATCGAAAGCAAACGGAAATATTTAGCATGCACATATTCTTTGGTGATACTAAGTTCTGCTTTTCACTATGTTTTCAGTCATGTTTTTCCACTAACTCTTTAATTACGGGTGAAAGCCATCAATGATGGTTCATTTTTGTTCATAGTTGTTCCGGGTCTGGCTGTTTGTGTATGTGAGTTTAAATGTTTGTAAACGCACCCACGATACAGGAGATTTCCTAGTGTGGAACAACGTTTAAAAAAAAAAAAACCTAAATATACTAACTATTACACTTAACGACGACTGTGCAATGTTTGTACATCCATAAAGCTGCTGAAAACTCCATTTCAGCCATTATTACGGAAGGAGGCAACAATTTTAATTAACAAAAGTTATTTGTACAGGATTAACCCCATAAACTTATGAGCACTATCATTTGACAAAGTTAATGGCTTATAAAATTAAAGTGCATATCCTTCTCTGTATGTTCTAAGTTTCGGGCCGTGAAGATATTTGCGTGAAATATTTTCTAACGGTTTTAGTACTACTTCACCTAGAAGTAATTATGTAGTTTAATAGTATTTAAATATTCTTGAACATATAAATATTTCACGTAAATATAAAGTTATATGAATAGGGTAATGAAGGTAAAATTATTCGAGACTGTTTATGCCAGTAATTTGGTTGAATTCATACTAATTTATACGTTTCTTAATGGCGTACAATCGTGTATTCGTTGAATTAATTTGTTTCTAAATAAATAACTTCCAATTATAACACAATATTGTAACGTTTTGTGTTCTATTTTAAGGTTTATTTGGTTCAGTATTACGACTTAATAGCAGTAAATTAATGGAATAATTGAGTGGAAAATACTTGGAACGGCAACATTAGTTTTATTTTTAGCTGGAATATTCTATCGACAGCCCTATTATATTATTTTACAGCCTTATTAGTTTGATAGCTAACAATAATAATAATTGCCAAACTTATTTCATTTTATATACAAGTCTGCGATAAGACCTGTCGTACTGTATGGATCAGAATGCTGGGCTGTGAAAAAGATGGATGAAAAGCGATTGATTTGGAGATGAGAATGTTGAGATGGATGTGTGGTGTGAAAAAAATGGATAAAGTAAGGAATGAGTAAATTAGAGGAAGTCTCTCTTGGTATGGGCAATAATGGGCATGTAATGAGAGATGAAAAACATTTTACTAAAAAAGTGATGGATATTAATGTTCATGGATGGATGGATTGTGTGAGGAATGATATGAAAGAGAAAGGAGTAAATGATGCCGTGACGTCTGTCAAGGGAGAATGAAGAAGAAAACGTGTTGCGCCGACAAGGGCAGGAAGATGATGATTTCATTTTAAATCGTTTGTAACTATCGTGGTCTATGCACAGATATAAGGACATTTCTTCAACCTTTCTAATAATAAAAATTAAAAGCCAGCAACATTTTCGACCCGGTAAAAGAAAAAAAATGCGCCATGTACCAAACGATGCCCAGTTTACCTTTGACCTAGTTAGACTAGTTTTTTAATCTTACATAGTAGACGACGAATATGAACTTACGAAGATATTACACAGCAAAAGTAAGTTTTTTCCCAAGAAAATTGGTCACCAAAAATAGAATTTTATCAATATACAGCAACCAAACTTCGCAAGGCACAAGTACATTGAAGAAAATCGACTGCAAAGTCAAAAACTCGATAGCACTTTATTTATCAAAGTTCCAACGATAAACTAAGTCTGTCACTTCGAATAAAACTTTAGTCGAGGAGGTCATGCCCTAAGCGTCGACCTTTTCTAAATATAGCCAAAGAGCCAAGAAGCCAAGATGGATCGCATCCCGTATCGACGCTGTGACACTACTGAAATATCGAGAGAGAAGCTTTAATTTTTCTTTTATTTTTTGGTATTGTCGGTAAAATTCGAAAGATGTAGATTTATCGTCTTTTAAAATTGTTGTAGCTTGGCAATACGGAACTTAGTTTTCACTATGCAGTTTATTTAGAGTGAACAGAAAGAAAACTTTTTAGTAAAATATCGAATTTAACATTCTAAAGTAAAAACATTCGACTATCTATTTGAGTTAGTGCAGAAACTGCAGAAAGTAAACGTTTTATTCTTTGCATTGTGAGAAGAGGTTTAACAGCTTAAAATCGACTAAAAAACAATGAATAAGCTAATTCTTTGATTGAATAAACCAATAGTAAGTAAATTTGGAGGTTCAGATGGACACCAGTTCAACTTTTTACTCAAAATGCCGGCCGGTCAAAAAAAAAAACAAGAGCTGTGAGTATAGGGTTAACATCTCTGCCCATCCCGTCTGGGAGAACCGACGTCATGATTTAATCGGCATCTATGTGTATACGGAATGTTATTTGATTCAAATAGAAATGGAAACGTGGAAATTTCATTATACATTTCAAGTACATTGTCATCTAGCAAGCATTCCTATCATATCCCCAACCACCTGTATTTCAAACGCGTTTATATCTCATATCATTGTAAAACAAACGCTTGTTACATCCCCGACTTCACTAACTCTTAGCGACACCTAACCTTATGCCTAAATAAATTCGCTCTGATGGAATTTAGACTCCCACCTCAGAGCCGAGAGTTGAAATTGCAATAGAACGCTTTCATAATAGAAAATGAGCATACGTCAAAATAATTCAGCACTAATTTCTCATCCGGGAGACGTTTATACGGAATTCAATTAACACTATGTGTGTAGTGTACGCTTCGAGCTATGATGAACATACAGCATAATAAATCGTGTTCTTACTGAAATATGGAACACATTAGATAAAGTGCTGGCGTAACGACCTGTGAATGGCAAAGAAAATGATGGTCTAGTGGTGAAAAGAGCTGATTACTAAGCAAGGAATTCAGGTCACACCAAGTGGTATTAAACTTTTCTCTTAGATATTTCTCCGTATCTGACCAAAAACTGGATTTGTGAAAAAATATGCTAGGTAGTCGCATATAACGTGAAACTTAAACATATGTCGCAAGATATGGGTGTATTATTTCCCCAAATGCTCAACCCTTTCAGGATTTTGGACGTGATATTAAATTATATTTGGCTCACCACAGTTTAAAAAAAAAGGTCTAGAAAATGTTGTCTCCTCATCACTCTTGTATTATTCCGGGTATACCTGACTACCGGATTCAAAATTATGCGTTTGTTTAAGAATCAGGTCCATGTATTTTTGATCTTTACACTACATTAATCTAGGCTTTGAAGCAAACATAGCACAATTTTAGCCCAGTCCTATTACCCAATTACTGTGTAATTCGCTAGCCAGTCGGTTTTGGACTAATTGGAGGCACGCTCTATGTGCATGCCCTACAATTGTTTCATAATGGTTCAATGATTGGGATTTGAATTGTCTGGTAATTCAAGTGCCTACTAGATGTTTTATCTTGACCATTCGTAATCTTCTGTTTGCCCGGTAAACCAGAACAAAATATAGTTGTAGTTTTGGCATAATCTTCACAATGATTATAGATATTTTCACTTTATTATACAGGGTGTAAACGGACCCTTCACGAATCCGTCAACCAAGCATTCTGTACATCAAACTAAGTAACTCTAAGCAAAAATTATTCCTGGAAAACGACTTTTTTTTTGGGTGAAAAATCATGTTTTCGGTAAAACTTGATGCTTTGAATAGTAAACGGGTCATGGAGTTAATTAAATTCAAGTTAAAACCTTAAAAACTGGTTTAAAGAAAAAACTTGTGAAAAAATTGGAACTTTGACCTCCAATATCTCCGTAACTAGAAGAGGTATGGTCCAGAACAAAAAAATTACCGCAATGACGGGGAGAACAAGTGCCTTTCGGCTTCGTTAAGGGTCTTTTAACACCTTTTATTTAGGAGGTTGTTGTTGCTCTTTATCATCATCATTATCATCATCAGCTAGCAATTCACTGGACCAAGGCCTATCCTCTACTGTCCTCTGGCAATTCTCCTTGTAATAATGCTTCACTTTAATGGAGGTCGTCTATCCTTGTCTGTAACCACACCGAACGTCATTTGTGGTCTGATATTTGATGGATTCCCCCCGGATTCGACTAGCAAACTTTTTAAATATATATTCATGAGTTCTTCGGGCTTGGTGCATCGATATTTTTAAAGCTGTTGCGCATACGTTAAAGCGAGTACCTCACCTTACATCATTCAACTCCCTATGGTAAAGTTGGCTTTGCATACAAAGTGTTATATTGCCTTTATTCCTTCATTTCAAATTCTTGTGTAGCAAAAGGCATTGTTTCTAGGAATTGCAGCAGCATACAGCGATGTTGCAAAAACTGCGTGTTTTCTAAGAACGTGCTTGTTCAGATGAACTCTTGCCGTATTCTGGGGTGGTTTTTGTTGTTGTTGCAGCGATCGGCGTTGTATTCTCAATTCACTTGGGATTTTCAGTTACTCTTGTTGCTTTTCGCGTTGCTTCGAAAAGTGTTTTTTTACTTTACTGGATTAGGTTTTATGTTTCATCATCTGCCTAGCCTTTTCCCAACTATGTTGGGGTCGGCTTCCAGTCTAACCGGATGTAGCTGAATACCAGTATTTTACATGGAGCGACTGCCTATCGGACCTCCACAACCCAGTTAGTACTGGGTAATAAGATACCCCTTGGTAAGACTGGTTGTCAGACTTTTTGGGCTACTGACTACCTAACGACTGTCAAAGATCTACAAATGACAGCCGGGACCAACGGCTTAACGTGCTTTCCGAGGCACGGAGGAAACTCGGTATGAAATGGGTGGTCACCCATCCACGGACCAATCTAGGCAAGCACAGCTTAACCTAAAGATCGACCCGAGCGGCTGTTATTATTAAGCCACGAGCTCCTCAACAACTGGATTAGGTTTTATGTTTAATGATTCAAAATCGATCTTCATCGCCAGAACACAAAATGCACTCTAACTTCCTAATTAAAAACAACCAATGCTTTTAGATAAGCTAGAAATGTAAATTCACTTAATCCTTTTAAACTCGTGGCGTTCATTAGTCTTTAACCCCACATTTACATCGATCGAACTGGCTGCAGCGTCCAACAGTTTGACAGGTCATCTAACGCTCCAACTTTATTTTAATCCAACTTGTGACCACTTTAGAACTCAGATCGTTCGCTAGGAATTTTCAAACTGTTACCTTCTCTCCTCCAGTTTTAGCATAATTAAGTATTTTAACGTTTGTGGTTACGTAGCGTCAACTTTAGCTTTAGCTAGTCACTCTCAATGTGTTGGTTTTTCGAGGTGCTTGTGTAAGTTGTATGTTCCAAATTAGGGGAAGTTTAAATTTCGAATGTGCCAGTAATTTTTTTATAGAAATTTGTAGTCTGCACTCTGAAGTGTTTCGACAATTTTATAGCAGGCGCTTTTAACCACACTTTGTTTTTTAAACAGCATTCGCTATGTTGATTCATATTACATTTGATATACCAATGAATAATCTTTTTCAATTCATCAATCCGTACTTAACTGAAGTATAGGTAAAGGTACTTTTATTACAAAGAAGTAGTTGCTTCAAACGATACAAACGCGGCTCTCAAGGAGCCGTTTTTCATAACGATTTGGCACACGTCCGGTCCGGCTAATGGAATTTGGTGGTCCGTAAAATTTCCCTATTATTCACATAGGCAGAAAATGAACTCTATGGAAAATGTATACTTCAGCCGGAACCTCCTTTTAGTAACTTCCGAAGTATTAATCGGTCCGGAAATTGTCCACTATCTAACAAAGGGTTTTTATTGTAACCACTACAAGAAGTAGGCAATTGAGTAGTGGAGGGTCTTGGGATAAAGTGCCCTCCTTCCTGACGGCTCCGTCCCATGTAGATTTTGCAAAGAGCCAGAAGTAACATACTCAATGACGGACTGAATGGTATGAGAGCAGCAGCATTTTTATTTATACTGTAATCGACAACCAACCGGATGCTGCCATTAATAATAACTTATATTCATGGCAGCATTTGATCATTGTGCCGATAGTCGTATCAGCCCATGGCTTAATTGCCAAGAGCCTCGCCCAATACCTGATTAAGCTCTCGTTAGGCTGCTGGATCAAGGGCTTAATTCAGAAACTACTTGTACTCCTGGACAAGGCACTTATTGTTAGGAGGTTCCTCTTTCTGGAGCCCTGACCGGCGTAGCTTGGACCCTGTTCCCGGTACCGATGGTTTTATATTGTTTTTTCTAAGGAATATTTTAAAATATAATTGATTTGTAAAGATATTAATTAAAGTTAAAGGATACTTATATTATATTGCTTTAGTAAGTACAGTATTACCTACATAAATGTCTCATCCATTATAAGAATGTTAAGTGAAGAATAGCATCATCATCTTCCTGACCTTGTCCCATTCTACTTGAGGTCGGCGCACGGTAAAGAAGAGCACGAAAAAAATATATAAACTTTTTTTTTCTGCACTATGGCCTGCTTTTGACCTCGATCTCACTTGATGGAAAACGATGGATAAGGTCTACAATGGAATGAAGAAGAAACATTAAAAAAAAAACAAAATTTATTCCGCCTTATCGGTTCCGTTTGTCACACCGACCCGTATATTACGAATAGTAAACATGATTTTTCAAATGTCACCGTCCAGTGTCCAAAAGCTTCGAAGAGTCATTATTTATATCTCTTCATCATACCACATCATGTTACCTAAATCGATTGACTTCGAAAAATTTACAGGGAATCATTAATTACATTTTGCATTAAAGTTTACAGTGGATTCCTGAAATATACCAAAGGCACTACTTTCAAAGCGCAGGCCAGGCTGGAACACTCTGGCACTCAACGTAATCGACATTTGCCTAGAATTTCATACCAGTCAAAGGTAATAAAACAACAAGATTTGATTGGAAAAATATGAAGTAGTCGCCCGGAAAAATCTATCAAAGGCCTTTGACAAAGTCGATATGTCATGTACCAGGAATTTCATACCAATCAAGATGTTTCAATAACGATGTATGATAGTCAACATATGTACTAGTTTATGCCTGCAGCTTTGCCCGCGTGGATTTCGGTAATTGTCCAACAGGATTGTACTACTTAGTTAAAAAGTATCCTATGTGGTGTCCAGATTATAAACTCCACCTGTGTGCCAAACATTATAATCCATTCTGTAGTTTTTGCGTGAAAGTGTATCGAACATCTATCCATCCATCCAGCCATCCGTCTAATCATACATCCATCCATCCTGACAAACTTTCGCATGGCTAATAGTAGTAAGATAAGACTTTCTACTACGTATCAATTTGCCCTGTCGACCTCTTCTACTAAAAGTTTGATTACACGTGTTTATTTATGGTTAGAGCATCATAACTTTTTGGGACAAACAGCATGTTTTAATTCTTTACGAAAACATCAATTTGTTAACATTACCTGCATCAAACTTTACATTCCTCTTCTCTAAATTGTCTTTACACGTTTCTGCGATATTAAGTGACTTCGCGGAACTTAGAAACAAGTTTATATATCAAAGTAGTATAAGTCCCGTCACGTAAAAAGAACGCTAAGCGACAGTGGAGGGGATGTGTTTGCGCACTTTATTATACAGACGCGTCCTAAAGTACAAAGCTATTGTTTTATAATATGAGTATAATTGTTTCATTGTAGAATCGGAATAGGTACTTTACTAGCTACTTAGTACTTTGGAAAAGGCT
This sequence comes from Noctua pronuba, assembly GCA_905220335.1. Lineage (NCBI taxonomy): Eukaryota > Metazoa > Arthropoda > Insecta > Lepidoptera > Noctuidae > Noctua > Noctua pronuba. The sequence continues at coordinate 13,527,988 of LR999902.1, forward strand.
GGAATAAATAAATATGAAAAAGTTTGTTTGAGCGGTCAGCTTTCTTTTTACGTGACGGGACCTATACTAGCGGCCTGTTACGATCCCGCTGCTAGAACACAGGTCTCCTTTTTGTGGGAGGAAGTGGCCAATAATTCAACAGGCCAGGCCTAGTAAGGATTGATGGATGACACCATGTGTTCGGATTTTCGTTTTTAGTATAATATGCCACCCGAGGACTCTGATGAGATGGAAAGTAATACAAAAGCATGGAAAAAGAAGACATGCTGCGCTGACTCCAAATAAATTGGGATAAGGGCAGGAGAATGATGATGATGATGTCCTCCGCGTGCAATTGAAGAGGCTTAATATGTCCACCATATATGTACGTATGCCGATTATGATGCCCCCCGCCCTCTTACGATGCTTTTCTTCACCGTTTTGGGAGCAGTGATGATGGTTAACTACACAAAGTAAAGGGCCTGCCTGGGTTCGGAAGACTGGGCCACCACTGCTCTCTTCTCTTCTCAATGATAAAATATTATGGCATTAAAAACAAAAAAACACGCTTTAGAGTGACGTCATTTCCTTTCTCGTATTCTTCTCAGCAACAGCTTTTCATTTGATACCCTTATATGGGAATGCATACAAAATAACTGGCCCGCCATCTTTGGAACTACATAACTTAGCTAGCCCAACACTGCACAGCACTGTCATCCAAAATAAACATGTATACAAAACAGCTCAATCGGATATCGGGAAGTGGGTCAAATTTAACTTCTAAGATTTTTTACATGGTATTAGATTACAGGTGAAGTTAATAAAATCGTGTTCCTGTCTAAGATTCGCAATAAATGTCGATTCGTTGTGTCGAAAAATTCCTGTTAACCATTACCAAACAAAAGTAATCCAAGTTGTTATGTACATTATTTACTTCCTAGCAACAATTCAATTCCAGTCAAAATATTGTCAAACAACAGCCTTAAAATTACGTGACCTAATTCCCGAACATCAATTCGAAGTTATACCATTCAACGACTCCACCTGCCGATTTCCAACAAGGCATCTTATTTGCAAATTCTCAAGACGGAATAATTAGCTTTCGAGCAATTTAATTAAACAATTTGAACCTGCGATGATAATAAGTTTGACTTATTACTGTGTGGAGTTAACTTCAGTATAGAGAACGTTTCAGAAATTCTATGAACGTGTTTATGATGTTAGGTCTTTAAGGAGGTTTGTTTACTTGGTTTGTCGTGAGGTTCTTAATTTGTTATTTATGGTTTCATAACTGCGTTCAAATTGTAAACTGAAGTAGCTGAATCTTCGGGGGCTAGTGGACGGTGAGTAATGGGCTAGCTCGCCGTCCGTCTTATGACGACAGGCCGTGTCGACAGCGCGTTCGTGTTCCACGCGCGCCTCAAAGAGATGTCAGCAACCAGGAAGGGGTCCGCAAGAGCCGATGCTGGCCGGGGCTGCGGGACTGTTCGAAAGAGATACCGCGGCCTTGGAACACAAAGGGCAAAGAAACTTGGAACACAAAAGTACGAGTTTGACACTCCCTTTCACTCCGCCCAGAGCGGGAGGGGTCATTTGATTATTTCCCAACCGAAAAAATAAGTAGGTGAATCATCATCATCAGTTTACAGCAGTCTACTCCTGGCACACACAGGCCTTCACATATTTTCCTTATCACTTGCCCCTCAATTTAATCCTCAGCAACTATCATCCAGCTGTTACCAGGCACTCTGCCAAGATCGTCGCTCCATCTAGCGTGTCCGACCTTATCTTTGCCAATTTAGGATCTTGAATTAATGGACCAACCATACCGTGATTGTCCACATATCGGGAACCCACTGATTTAAGACCGGGCTCTGTAGTATACACGACAAGAAGACTTTAAGAAGCTCTCCAAACGCTGCCCAGCCCAGTTGAAGTCTTCTGAAGTAGGTGAATGAATTCACCTTTTTACGCAAACAAAATCGGTCGTTGGCTAGTAAAATAACTGGCCATTGTGTCACCCTATGTGAAATGTTTTCTTTTATGAATGTTACTTGTATGGTGCGTACATAATAAGGAATATTCTTTTCTATTCCATTCTTTTTTCAAAAACAATAAAAGAAAAAACGAAAATGGCGTAAGACATAAAACAACATTGTAGGTAAATCAAAAAACTCTTATTAATTTTCAAATAAGCAACTTTTTTCGACGTCGCTATTTGACCAATTTTTTAATTCCACGCACCGGTGACCTCTTTCATTTTCTTAATTGAAACGAAGTCAGCTGAAGTTTCAAAGGCTATCAGATGAAAATGATACTAAGATCAATGAACATGATTGCGTTTTTATTACAAGTTTCGTTTAATAAAATTGAACATTTTGAAGGAGAACTGAGAGGGGTGAAAAATAATTAAAGAAAAAGATATCGTGCGAACGGAAGCTGATCAGAATAAAAAAACCCAGCCAAGTGCGTGTTGGACTCGCGCATGAAGGGTTCCGCACCATCACAGCACAGCACCCTTTAATTTATTTTTATTATTTGTTGTTATGGGGGCAACAGAAATACTCATTCTGTGAAAATTTCTACCTATTATGGATCATGAGATATAGCCCGCTGACAGACAGACAGACGGACGGACAGACAGCGGAGGCTTAGTAATAGGGCCCCTTTGGTTACCCTTCTGGTACGGAACCCGAATAATGAGAAAGAAGAGTAAACATTCCTCTCTAGGGATCAGTAAAACCTTTTAATGAGGTACATTTGAATTACTGGCTACGGTAGCTTTTTGTATGAAAGTTTTTATCACAAATGTTTGATCTACAAAAGATTTTAACTTAACGTGTAGGTACCTACTTGTTCACGATCTGTCGTAAACCATACAAATCATCTGCCTAGCCTTTTCCCAACTATCTTGGGGTCGGCTTCCAGTCTAACTGAATGCAGCTGAATACCAGTATTTTACATCGAGTGACTGCGAAGTGAACCCGCACAATCCAGTTAGTACTGGGTGATAAGATACCCGTCAGTAAGACTGGTTGTCAGACTTTGAGCCACTGACTACCTGTAACAACTGCCAAAGATCTACAAATAACAGCCGGAACCCAAGGCACGGAGGAAACTCGGTACATAAACTATGGCCATCCATCTACGGACCGACCTTGGTAAGAAAAATCGACCCGTGCAGTTAGGCTGTTATTATTACCGTACCATGTTGTCGTTACGTAAAAATCCAATTTTGCTTATCTAACTTTACCAAAAGACATTTTTTCATTAACTTTAGCCGACCTAAAGTTTGTTAAACTAAAACTAACAGCAGAAATTTCATTATTGTGAAATTATGAAATCTGTAGCGTTTTCTGTTAAGCTTTTATTATAAAAGTTTAGCAAATCTGGAGGGTAGTCGCAAAGGACTAGTACAGTTAACGAATTTAGGTGGCTCACCAAACATGGCTATTTGAATTGAAGTGCCTACATTTTATTTGTTCTAGGTTATTATTTTGTCCTTCCAGTTTATCAAGTTCTATAGTTGCTGCCAATTAAGATCGCATATTGCTCTTTCCCTAATATCTCTTCGTACGAACCAAAACAAATGAACCAAGTATCGTTTTTCATTAGTTCAACATTTTTTCATTAGAAAAAATGTATTCTAATGTAATCTATCGTGATCTTCAATGAAAAAATGTTGAAGATCACGATAGATGACGTTTCAAGACATGAACAGGCTTATTTTTGGATTTCAAAGTTAAAAACTTTAATAAATGTTGGTGGGTCAATGACCGCCATTGCGATCTTAACTAGCAGCAACTAATAGTAGTGATAGACAACATTTTATGAATACCTAAAACTTTGTTACAATTTTAAAAAGTCACGCTCGTGGTAAGCAAGACCTACATGCATAAACCTTTTTATTTATGCCACCTATATCATCTTCACATAGTTTTTGTTTAGTCTACGTTCAACCAGCCAGTTTTATGCTCAGTTTATTTCAAGGAAATACCCTAGATTCCTTTCTCAAGTGAGAAAATACGCTAAATGATCCGAGAATCGAATTACATAAATAACAATCCCCGGTCCATTAACTTCTAAAACAATAAAATTGTTTGACATCATTCGATTTACTCGAACAGAGATATGGGTTCGGAAATTAAATATCTCTGGAGGATCATGAGCCAAAAAAAGGAATGCGTCGTTAAAGAATTAGGGTTCCGTAGCGAAACAAGTAACGTTTTTGATTTGTATTCTGATTTATACAAGGTGTAAACGGACCCGACACGAAGCCGTCAACCAAGCATTCTGTACATCAAACTAAGAAACCCTATGCCAAAAATATTGCTGGGAAACGACTTTTTTTTTTGGGGTTAAAAGTCACGTTTTACGGTAAAACTCAATGTAACGCACTCAAAACATTGTGCCGATGGATGCATTGAACAATATAATAGTAATAGGGTATAGTAAACGGGTTATGGAGGTATTTAAAGTAAAGTTATAACCTTAAAAACTTGTATTTTTTTTAAACTTGTAAAAAGTTAGGAACTTTGACCTCCCATATCTCCGTAACTAGAAGGTTCCCAGGTATAGTCTAGAACAAAAAAAATGTCGCATTCACGGGGAAAGCAAGCGCCTTTCGGCATCGTTAAGGGTCTATTTAAACCCTTTATATTTGTCATAAAAAAAACAATTCAGATCAAGATCTTAAGAAATTCAAAAATAATTTAGTATCAAATCTATCAGTAAATAAAGAACAGAGAACCAAGTCTGCCAATGAAATCGTGTCGGAATGTCCGATCGCTGATATTGACAGTTTCGGTAATCTCCTCATTGACAGGCGTCAATGGTCTTCCGGTGGCGTCCCATTGGGAAGTTAGTAGTCTGGGGCAGGCATGACTGTTCGATAATCTCCTTTTGTTTTGACATCCCTTTTGACGACTGACACGCAATTGTCCATTATAAACTTACTTAATTTTTATGTACAAATCCAACAGCACCATTAAGCGACCATTATGAATTAAGGAGACTAGGAACTTTTAGTACAATGGTAATGGCGTGATCTTGAATATGAATGTTGATGAGTAGAGAAGAAGAGAAATGCCAAAGAAAAGATGGAGGCATTGTGAGTGGCATGATGTAAACGAAAAAGGAGTAAATGATGCCGATGCCTCTCGGCTCATGGCTTGATAATAACAGCTGCTCGGGTCTATGTTCAGGTTAAGCCGCGCTTGCCTAAGATGGTTCGTGGACCACTCATTACATACCGAGTTTCCTCCGTGCCTCAGAAAGAACATTAAGCCGTTGGACCCGAATGTCATTTGAGATCTTTAACAGTCGTTACGGGTAAGTCAGTGGGCCGAAATTCTGACAACCAGTCTTAGCAAGGGATATTGTATTACCCAGTACTAACTGGGTTGTGAAGGTTAGATAGGCAGTCGCTCCATGTAAAATACTGGTATTCAGCTGCATCCAGTTAGACTGGAAGCCGACCCTAACATAGTTAGTACTAAGTGGGAAAAGGCTAGGCAGATGATGATGCCGAGGCATTTGATCGGTTCGAATGATACAATAAAACGTGGACAAGTACAACAAAATGGTTTATGGTACTGGCGTCGTGTTGGTACTATTGTCTAACAAATCAGTTCGACTATGAAAGTCAATTTATAGAATAAGTTTAATGATTTAATCTGGTGCTGAAAACTAATCATGATTATTTCACTAACTACGGAACTCAACATTAGTTATTGAGCAACATGCACTTGACAGGTTCTGTCTACATAAATTTTCCCTGCCGCTTTCGATCCCTTGTTTGTATTGTAAAAGGATCCTTTTAATCGGAATCTTTTTAATTCATACATATTTTTGTTCGTTTTTAGTCATTTGTTTGAGCAAGTAATGGAGCTTTGTTCTCTTTATGCATGCATGCATGCGATGAAGCTTGTATTTGCGTTTGAAAAATATTGTTTCCTTTTTTGATTCCGCATATAGCTGGCTAATGGTTCTAAAAGCTTTTACTTTGAGTGGGTGGAGATTTATAAAAGATAAATTGTAGAATCTTATGCATTTCCATAACATATGCTTCTTTACAGCGAGTTTTCTTTTTTTGTCACAGAAAATTTCTTAAGTCTCAAAGAGACAGGAACTTTATTATAAAAACTAAAAAAAAAAAAAAAAAAAAATTGTCGTGCCAGCGACACGAAGAAGAAGATTATAAACATTTGAAAGCTTTGCTACATGTAAGTTTTTGCTCTACTAATTTCACTAATGCGCCTTATAAAAAGAGCTTTTTATCCTTAAAGGTAAAGCTAAGGCTAAAGGGGAGCAAGAGGAGAGGAGAGGGGAGAGGAGAGGGGGGATGGGGGGCTAGGGGTTAAAGGTAAGGCTTAGGTGTCTTTAACATTTTTAAGGAGCGGTAAAACCAGTAGGAATCTACAGACAGATTACCGACCAGCTAAGGACCGGGCATTGAGAGATACTTCAGTACATTATCAATTCAGTGTCCAGAGTCATGACTGTAATTTGTCCGCATCGGTCTCAACGCACCGTAACAGACGCCCAAATCTCTCAGAGCAAGAGAATAGAAAGAAAGAAAACGTATTTATTCGGCATATGCCAAGATGCACACAACAAACAAATAAAAATAAAATAAAAAATTGAAATCTACACAATAAAAGACTTAAAACTAAACAGAAAAAAAAAGATAATATTGTGTGTCTCACGGCTGCGCCGAATAGGCCCAGTTCAGCAAACTGCCGAGCAGCTAGTGCCCGACTCTGGTTTTCAACTGGACCTGAGATGGTGATAACGATGATGTAACGGACATAAAACAGTTTTGTATAGCATATCAAGAGAGTAATTGTAATATAATTAATATTTATTTAACTCCTGCCCTTGTCCCATTCTACTTAGAGTCGGCGCAATACGTTTTCTTCTTCCATTCTACTCTGTCAGACGTCACGGCATCATTTAAACCTTTCTCTTTCATATCATTCCTCACACTATCCATCCATCTTTTCTTTGGCCTTCCTCTTCCTCTCCGTCCATCAATATTCATATCCAACACTCTTTTATTCACTTAATTTTTGTTACGAACGCTTTAAAATTTTTGGGAACAAAATAGTGAAATGAAATTATTCCTGTATCAACTGATGAAGGATTTCTTCGGCTGGCTGAACATCTGTAATTTCAGGTGGCGGCGCTCATAAGCGGCAATTACGTTTAATTTGTACGATACTGTTTAATTACGTTAATTGTTTTTTCCTTGAAGTGCCATTATATTATGCTCCAAAAGAGTTAACGATGTCGAAATTAATTTGTGACTTTTACTTACTTTTTCGCTTGCGAGCTTTTATTTACGAAAAAAATCTTTGCAGTAATAAAAAAGTTAGTCAGTGAGTGAAATTGTTTATTTGGTAAGAATATATGACCGAAAAAAGCTTAAGACCTAAATAATATGTATCGCTGTTGGTTTTCTAAATAAATAAATATAATAAAACCATAAAGCTTATTGCACTTTAAGTAGTTTATACCAATGTGGCCATTCTTTTGGTTGACCGCAAAATATGCTTTAGTATGCCTGGTAACATTGTGGTTCCATAATGCGGTTGGCCGATCTTTTAGTGACCACAGCTGGATTTGGGCAACCACATAATAGTGCACTTAGAAATGATGTTTGGGAAAATGTTCAGCGTATACGCCTCGCTGCGTTGTGGGTGACTAGCATTTTCTATAGTAACAAGCAGTGCGCGCGAGGGCAGTTTCCATCAGCAATACTAAGCAACGGAACTTGCGAACGAGAATCCAAAAATCGACGTTATAACTGAGTTTTACTTATAAATGAAAGTGTGAGTATCAGATGCTACCTTACTAAACTAAAAACTTGTCATCATAATATTGCATTGTCCCATGATACACACATGTGTGCAAAATTTCAGCTCAATCGATTGAAGATAACTGCTTCAAAATTGAGTTGCCAGATTCCACCCGAACAAACATAGTTACATACATACATACATCCATTGCAAGTTAAATAAAAGCTTGTAAAAATGAATTTCTACACAAACTTTCATCTAGTATTTAACTAGCATAGGGGATGAAGTGTCAAAAATCCGTTCTTAGCGTCTTCGTAAATAAGAATTTGGCATAATTTTATGCTCCTAGACCCAACTGTTTACTGTGTGTGCGTTGCCCGTCAACGTTTTGTTATTTTTTTATTAAGTGGATTAACGGCAAATTCTACCAATAAAACTAAAGGCAATCGGCGTATCTAAACCTCGATCAAGAGCTATAAGTGTCATAAGTAATTACGCAAATTTTTAAACGATAAAATATACAGTATAAATAATCTTGTGGCTATTTAAAGCTTCCTCTCTCCTACTATATTATATTTTTGCTGTGCCTGACAGGGTCCATAATTATCGCAATTTTTAAGTTACAACCTAAGTATACATTATGCAATGCAAATAAAGTATTGAGTATTGAGTAGGTAAGTCATAATTCCTACGGATTATTGACTGCTAGCTCTTGAACGCCGTTTAGATGTGCCGATAGCACTCAGTTTCATTAGTGAAATCTGCTTTAAGAAGATTTGCTCCAAAATCCTTCATTAAACAATCAAAGCCATTATTCAGAAATTTCTCCTTTATAAAAACGTCTTACAAAACACCATCTTTTCCAGCGATTCCGTGCAAACTGCAATTGTACAAACTTGGTAACGAGGTTATAACAGCTCTGCTATTATCGCGTAAAGACCCAGACCATTTCAGTAAGCGTATCTTGTAATTATTTGTTAACTGAGGAAGCGCTGAGATTTCGTCTGACGGAGATTTTCATGTCTTCATTGATGATGTTTTTGCTTTTCTCCGTCATAATAATGTTAAATGAAGTGAGGGCTGAGTTTTCGCTTGATGGGAAGTTATGTTGAAGCGCAGTTGGACTGAAAAGGAAAAAAATAAACAAAGCATTTCATTATTCTTCTTAGCGTTTCGATAGCGTTTGACAGTCATTGAAAGTCAGTGGCCCGAAAGTATGACAACCAGTCTTACCAAGGGGTTTCGTATTACTCAGTACTAACTGGGTTATGGAGGTTAGATAGGCAGTCGCTCCATGTAAAATACTGGTATTCAGCTGCATCTGGTTAGAGTGGAAGCCGACTCCAACATAAACATAACATTGGGAAAAGGCTAGGCAGATGATTATTAGCGTTTCGATAGCAACTGAACTGAATCGACCTAGAATTTGGCTTCGAGTTTGATGGCGTCAGTAGCGTCTACTAACTAAATCTTTTGGTCGCTATAGCATTCAAATTGTAGCCAATGAGAGCCTAATTTCGATTAAATAAATTGAAAGTGTAACCGTCTTTGCGAAATGAAATGTGTCGTTTTCAGGATAAAATACCTATTTTAATAAGTATCTAACCTTGATGACAGCGAAAAGCACTCGGGTTTACTTTAATTTACTCAGACATGAACGAGATAGTTTAACAATCTGGTACTAATAATAGTCACTTTGAGGTACAGCTTTGCGTAATTAGTGCACCGTACCGGCTCAAGTTCAAAGTGTTGCCATTGACGTACAGTCTACTGTGCCTAGATAACTTTTTCTTAATTGGGACTTAATAACAGTTGCTTCTTTTTTGGACCACTTTTCAACCTTATTACTATGGGCATAAGACCCATGTAATAGGGGGCGAGAAAATTGCCATCAACCGGACGCAAATCCAGACTCCGTGGCTGTAGCCTCAGAAGTCTGTAAGGGTAAAAACAATGGGATCCCTTCTTTTCGCATAATGTTCTTTTTCCTAATATACTTTGGCATAACTATTTTGGTACAATTTTTTTTGCCATAATAATACTTTGCCGGAGGTTCGAGCTGAGGTGGTGAGCGTAAAACAAATCTGCGACGATAAGCTCGCGTGGGACCACCGCAGCGCCGGAGCCGTGACAGAAACCATGCCTGCGGCATGTCGCATGCTGCATGTTTGCTTGCATGCTGCATGCTTGCTGCATGCATGGTGTATGCTTGTTTACATGTTTGCATGCTTCTTGCTTCCAATAGTTTTATAACACCATCGTCCACTTGGAAAATTAAAAACAATTTGTTCTGCCTAAAGTGCCAACAAATTTCATTAGAGCAATATTGTATAAAAATGTGTATTAGTGTCTAACATGTTAGGAGTTAATTATTATGCTTCTTTGTTATGCCTTTAAAAAATATGTTTTAAAATCATTATGCGTAAATAAATATAAATGCGTGCTTTAGAATGTTATGCTTAATCATTATTATGATTAGAGAAATTATGCTTAAAAAATTATGCGTAAGCTGTTATGCGTAAATAATGCGAAAATATAATTAGGAGAAACAAAACATGCCAAATTATATTAGGTCTTAAAATTTTATGCAAATGGATGGGAACCAAAAAAAAATGTTATACCATCGGAGATAAGATAATTCATTGATCGACAAGTTGATTACATAATACGGAAATAAACTCGTCTGAGGTATCCTAACCTCTCTTACGTTTCATTCTTTTAATCATAATAAAATACAATGTAAGGAAGGAGTTAAGAAAGAAACAGGTTACAGTGTCTTTTATGCATTTTAATCAAGAGGAGTAGCTACCGACTTATCTCTTGGTAGATTAAACTTTGTTGTTGTATTTTAAATTACCTTTTTTATAAATGCTTGAAAACGTACTTATGCGGATTACTTCCCTGAACGATATGGGACGTTATATGGTTTACCTGATTATTGACTTTTATATCTTTACAAATAAAATTTTAAGTGTCTTTTTGTAATTTACAAATAACAGCTTTTTACTGAATGCATATGAAAGTACGAACGGTACTTATTAAAAGTTTTTTTTTTTCTGTATGTCGGTGTGTCTGTCTGTCTGTTTGTTCCGGCTAATCTCGGAAACGGCTAGACCGATTTTGACGGGACTTTTACTGGCAGATAACTGATTTTATAAGGAGTAACATAGGCTACTTTTATTTTAGAATAATAATTAGGGTTCCGTGCAAAAAATTTAAACCCTTGAAATTGTTAACTAAATCCAATTCAATTACGGAAGTAATGTTTTTATAATCATTTCACGCGGACGAAGGTCGCGGGCAATAGCTAGTTTAAATTAGAAGAAGAAAATGGTTGAAGTCTAGGATGTGATAATGGCCGTCAAGGTGAACCCATTTTACCAAAGCATGTACATTTTAGGTACCTATTAGACGTTTGTAAACAACAAAGCACTCTTTTTCACAAGCTATTAAGATATAGTGGAAAATATTTCTATCAATATGCGTATGAAACGTTTCTGGTGCAAATGAACTTTTCGCACCCAGCAAACGTAGAGGAGCATCAATAAAAGTGTTACTTAAGTCGCAGCGCCGAGGTCTGGGCTTTTACTGGTGGAACGATTTACCTCAGCGATCTAAGTCATGAGCGAATGAAGTTTTACAAGCCCTGAAATTATTAATTTATCTCAGCTTGCAAAGGATCTCTACTAAGTCATCACAGTGGCTGGATTTTGGTAGGAATGTTTTATCAAGGTTCTAGAGGTGTGGAGAAGAGAGTAAAAAAATCCACCTAGCGACTGTTTTTTTTTTTTCATGGGACTTTTTTTATTGAGCTATCAATAAAAAAAAGTCCCATGAAAATCCGACCACTATAAACTTCGTTCCACCTTTTGAGTATTTTTGGCTTTTTTTCCCGAAACTTAAATATTGCAATTTGCAATGAATACCGAATATGGGTACCCATTCAGCTAGTTCAGTGGCTAGTTATCTCACGAAGTAAATCTGCAAAACATGTGGCTGGCCGTGATAGTTGTCCAAATTGTTGGATTGATACGTTTTGGCCAAGTTCTGTGTTGGTGTGGTATCCAAAAACTGTTCAGGTTTATTTGTAAGATGAAAGAAAGCGTCAGAGGATAAAGGTTTTTAAGTCTTGTATTGAATATCAAATCCAACATATTACCTATGTTGACTAAACGTTGGCCGCTTCAACGCACAAAATCAGAGATGCGAAAAAATCGCTACCTCTCATGCCTAGTACTATTGCCAGCCGTCACGGTAAGCAACAATGAAATCCAACATATGCGCCCCTTATGCCAATTTCCGCTTCAACACTGCGGAATCCGCTGCATGCCACATTTCAGATTTATGCCACTCCATTTTCTATTGTAATGCATTTTTGTCGCCGATATATTCAATTTTCCGCCTGAGTTGGAAATATTCACTTACTTAATTTTGTCTCCTTTTAGTTTCCACATTTTCCTGCCTTTTTATTGACGTTTAAGGTTCTGTAATGTAAAAACAAACTTAGAATTTTTATTTATTTGGAATTTCCGCTGCTTGATAGGTACAATCAAATGTTTATTACTAACATCTCACGATGTTTTGCTCTCTGTATCATTTTATTATTAAATAGTCATTTTGGGAAACGGCTAATAGTATTGTGCATACTAACTTGTATTTATACTGAGAAAATTTCATTTCGTAGCTGGAGGACATTTCGCTAAAAATTCTTCTTGATTTTACAATTCAGAGGAAAAACGTCTTTTGGAGTAAATAAACAAAGTATATTGTTATTTTTTATTATCCAGAAAGACATCGCCCACGAAAAATAAAAAAAACAATAAATATTTTTCAACAGCTTTTTTTTATTAACTGTGCCCCATGTGAATGTTTCCGGAGGTAAGAGAAAGAACCCATTAGAAACGTGAATAAGTGAATTAAGAGCTATGGAGGCCATTGTGGTCTGTATGGGAAATGGACCGTTATGGCACTTAAGGTGCACTTAGGAGTTAAAGGGATAAGATTGATGACCTTGGGGAAGATAATCTGCTGAAAAACGAACAGACTTACCGTACAGATTTTTTCCTAACAGTTTCTTTAAAGATACTACAATTTGGCTAAGCAACTTTGGCAATTTTGGCTAAGTAAATAGCCATAATCTATCAACTTAAAAAAAACATGATTTAGTAAGCTAAGTTTAACTTAAACTTAGTTAGCTAACTTCAAGTTAAGTTAGGTTTTTGATTAAAATATGTTTTCCTTATTTTATTCTAAAAGAAAACAGTTGCCAGTTGTTATATTTTCTCTGTGACGGCACTAAACTAACTCCTGGGGTAGGTAATAACGTCTCAAGAAATGCAAAGTAGGCAATTTATTTCTTTATAGAAAATTACTTGGCACACTGCACCTGTGGTGAGGTGCAGTGTGCCATGCTGACTGGCTTAATTTAAAAAGGAAACTATTCTACTTCAATTTTTTTTTTCTTTTCTTGTCTTTTCCAACTCTCTCCGTGTTTTGCCTTCTCTGGCCAATCAGTCAGGAACACACAAATATAAAAAAACTTGTTTATTATACTTATAGTCAGGAACGAGTCCAAATCGTCAAGCTAGCGTTTCTTGCGCCTGCCTCGGTGACGACGACTCCTTCGGGCATCCACTGTGTGACAATTCTGGCTAATCTGTCCTGACCCAGCCTGGAAATGTCACCCACCTAGTCCCATCTTCGCCTATAAAGTCACCCTTTTTCCCATGGGGGTACACAGAAATCACAGAACGCCACCTGCTACGAGCCTTACATACTCCTTTTGCCTCGTCCACGTTCATACATCTGGTCATACACACACGCCGGTTGCGAGTACCTGACCTTTCAAAAGAACCTCACCAAAAAAGTCAGTGTATGTCCATCTAGGGCGCGGCAATGCTCTTTTTTTTATTTTGTTGGGAAATCATCAAATAACCTCGCTCTGGGCGGAGTGGGAGGGGGTGTCAGACTTTTACTGACTAAAACCCATCCATGTTCCTTCTTGGCCCTTTGTGTTCCAGGGCCGCGGTATCTCTTTCGAACAGTCCCGCAGGCCCGGCAGGCATCTGCCCTTGCGGGCCCCTTCCTTTTTGCTGACATCTCTTTGCGGCGCGCGTGGAACACGAGCGCGCCGTCGAGACGGCCTGTCGTCATAAGACGGACGGACGGGACGGTGAGCTAGCCCATTACTCACCGTCTACAGGCCCGGTGACAATGCTCTGAAATTAACTTGATACTCGCCCAGTAAATCGTTAAGAAAATTAACCGACGATGTTGTTGTATGTAGGATTTCGTTAATCACACGTTTACTTAAATCTTAAGAGCGACAAATATTAATTTTGGATTCTATTCTTGAATAAACAGATTAGTTGGATTTAGTTTATTTGTATCTTGTCGCCAGCAAGCCGGTTTACTCACGATGTTTTCTTTCAACGATGTTTTAAGAGCATATTAGCCAAAGTAATGTGACTCCCTGACCTGCGACACATAAGTCAAGGGCGTTACTACTGGGCCCAAACTACTCTCGTGACGCTAGTAAAAGCTAGAATATTAATAACTAGCTTTTACCCGCGGCTTCGCTCGAGTTAATTTAGAATTTGACAATCTATTCGGGTTGTACTCTACTTGTAATAATATAGTTCAATCATGATTCGAAAGACACGTGGCGCCATCTATTATCATGAGAACGTTATTGTTGTTTTCCTCGGGAACAGTACATTTTTTCGCGATAAAAGGTATCCTATGTCTATTTCTGTACACCTGACAACGTATATGCAAAATTTCATGATGATCGGTTTAGTGGTTTAGGCGTGAAAAGGTAACAAACAAACAAACAAACTTACTTTCTCATTTATAATATTAGTAAGGATAAGGATTATCATCTCCTACAGTCCAACACAAAGTGACATTCTATCAGTGAAAACGACACAACATCCCCCAAAGGGTAAGGCAGAGGCGTACCCAATAGAACACCCCCATTTAGCCAGCTAAGTTTAAGTTCCATGTAATAAGGGCCCAGCTTGTTGCCATCAACCGGGCACAAATCTAGACTCTGTGACTGTATACATACATCATACATATACCAAACGCTATGAAGGCCATTGTTTCTTGTCATGAAAGCCAAACCTTATTACACTATAGTATGATCTGACAACTTATTTGAGCGGAGTCGTCTGGTTCATCAACTGTTCTTGTTAACTAATTAATTAGCCTCTCACACAAATGCGGAATTTTCGGTTTACTTAGCTTATTCGAGAGATGATCGACTAAATTGTAGATATGGCATAATTATATTTGTAGGACTTATTAGTGAATAATGAGCGTTACTTAAACAGGTGACTTTACTCGTAATTATAAACAGTTTAATAGGATCAAACCCGCAACCGCGGAAAAGCCCATTCAAACACAGACAGATGATAATGAAGTCAGAGTTGCATAATATTATACACACACACAAACCACTGCGATTTAGGTACCTACACGTAATAAAATGGAATTATTAGTCAAATAGTACCATTTACCTGTTAAATTACGTATACCGCAGATTTTAACCGCAAATGATAACTAACATAATGTTGAAATTCATGCGCAATGGTTTCCCAATTATTCATGATCTGCCTATGAATAGTCACTTCTTTCCTTATCCTTATTCGGCTGTAGGTTAAACAATAACCACCGAAAATACCTAAAATGCGTACATTTGAATGACTGATTGGCTTCACGCGTAAACAGACTGATTTTCACGTCAACGTCAACCAACTATGATGAAAGTAGCGTGATCATTACTCACGGCTAAAAGTAAATAAAATTAAATAACCATCGAAAAAACCTAAAATGCGTACATTTCAATGACTGTTTGGTTTCACGCGTAAACAGACTGATTTTCACGTCAACTTCAACCAACTATGATGAAAGTAGCGTGATCATTACTCACTAAAATTATTACAAAGACATTCTATTCATCTTACTTTATTTGATTTGTAAAGTGTTGACATAGCTCGGGGACCGGGTGGTGCGCCTCAAGTGGACCTGAGCAGGACATCTGGCTAGACGCGGAGATGGCCGATGGAGCACGGCTTTGACCGAGGGGTGGCCAAAGAAATCAGGGCCGTCCTAAAGCTCGTTGGGTCGACGATATCGTCAAAGTCGCGGGAAACACCTGGATGAGGGAAGCACAGAACCGGGAAATGTGGCGGAAAAAAGGGGAGCCGTATACCCAGCAGTGGGTGATTCCGAGCTGATATGTTGACATAGCTCACAGAAACAGCAAGCTGAAGTGGCGATACGCCATATTAGCTGTAGCACCGATGACCGTTGGGGTAGACATGTTCTTGGATGGAGACTGCGAATCGGCCAGCGTAAGGTAGGTCACCTTCAGGCCGGGAAGAAAGACGTTCCTCAGTTAGTGACTTGTACTTTCTTGGATGATCGTTTGCGAGGATCGACTTGAATGGCATGAAACTGCAGATGCCTTTGTCAAGCAGTGGACTCCTGTAAGCTGTTGATGATGACAGTTTCACGCGTAAATAGACTGATTTCCACTTCAACTATGATGAACGTGGCGTGATTCATATTCACATTTTTAGTTAAATACCTAAAAGTAATACAAAACATTCCATTCATTCTTACTTTATTTGATTTGTAAAAGCGTTCGTCATTTGTTTTGATGTTCATTTGTCGTTCTAAATGTGAATGCTTATCTCTCGGGATTCTGTCTAGACTTTCAAAAGAGATCTTTGATAGTATTCTATTGAAATACGTTTTCAGAATTTGAAGGCGTACTGTCGTCAAGACTAGCGGAGGAGCTCGTGGCTAAATAATAACAGCCGCTCGGGTCGATCTTTAGGTAAACCCGTGCTTGCCTAGGTTGGTCTGTGGATGTGTGACCACCCAGTATATACCGAGTTTCCTCCATGCCTCGGAAAGCACGTTAAGCCGTTGGTCCCGGGTGTCATTTGAAGATCTTTGACAGTCGTTAGGTAGTCAGTGGCCCAAAAAGTCTGATAACCAGTCTTACCAAGGGGTATCGTATTACCCAGTACTAACTGGGTTGTGGAGGTCAGATAGGCAGTCACTCCAAGTAAACTACTGGTATTAAGCTGCACCCAGTTAGACTGGAAGCCGACCCCAATATAGTTGGGAAAAGGCTAGGCAGATGATGGTCGTCAAGACTACCTATAGTTACTGCTTAGGTAGTAAACTAAGTCACTTTTTTTAGCAACTAAGGCTGTGACACAACAAAAATTAACTTTTGATATTCCTTTAGTCATCTTGTGTGCTGTGTAGTAACAGCAGGAAAAGGGGTCCATAGTCTAATTGACAATATCAAAAAAAAAAAAAAATATCGTCAAAGAAGATTGGTTTTTTAGGGCTCAGTTAATTTCAGAAGCGTTCATCAATGAAAGTATGTACATTATATGAAGCAATAACGGAGCGTTTCTTTCCATGTAATATCTTTTTTTTACTAAGCTGCACAAAGTAAAAAAAGAAGAAACAAATATTTTACTAAATCTGAACATCTAAACGCAATCATTTGTAATATCGAAACGTAGAAATAGTGACGGAAGCAACGGAGTTACCATATTCAACAGAAAATGGAATTTGATGATGAGACGTTTGCTAACTAGTATTATAAGACAAGCCGTTTACATTGCTGCGATATTTTATCTGTTTTGTCTCATCTAATCTAAGCCATTTTGAGTAAGGATCCTCCTATCTTTGGAAACATATGCTTTCTTTGCTTCTAAGTCAGCCTCTTATTAGATTCGCAACAAGTTTTATGATACTAAATTATCATGTTACTAAATAAATGATTAATTAGTGACTGCTGATATTAAAAATGTAAAGTATGTACGTAACGTTTTTTTGGAGAATTTAGCTTAAATGGCAACATTCAAAGCTATGTTATCTATGAAAACAGAATATGTCATAAATGTCATAAACATTTTCACTTCTCTGTCTTGATCAATTTAAATCTAGATGTGTGGTTTTGTTGTGGATAGTTGTGCATTTTATTAGTTTAACAGTTTTATTTGTTTCGTGGTGAACTATACAAAAAAAGAAACGTACAGTGAAGGTGTCTGATATGATAGGGGCTAAAACAATGCCATAAACATAAACAGTACAGTTGCTGCTAGTATGTGCGAGGAGCATCATATAGTGATTATGGTAATGATGCCGATGAGGCCGATGATGATGGCATGCCCGCGCCACCGGTCGCGCACTTACTTGAAGGAGTTGTTATAAGATTATAATGTTAAGCTGCTTAAAATAAATGTTTTATCCAACTTGTAATTAATGTTTCATTTTTGCCCCCGTCGTTCGCCCGAATTCGATTGCCCATGGAATTCGTCAAACGACCAAGTGTAAATGAACGCGGTCGAGTACGTCCGCCTTCGGGCAGACTCGTCCAGCTTTATTGTTTGTTTTTCGATTAGTGTAATTGCGCCATTCAAAAATAAGCCGACCAAAATCATAAGACAATGTGATGGGTTGTGCAAATGTGGGTTCCACTGGCTAAATACCTAAGTCTTTAAATGCTACGTACTTGTAATAAAATATAAGGTAAATTGGATTGTATAATAATGAAAATATTTTTGAATGACATTACGTATACAGCTGACGTTTTTTAGTTGTCTATCCTACAGTGTTACATGGATCTTTTGAAGCTCCATTGAGGTTGATAGGCGAGAGCGCTGTTGCTAAACGTTTGTGAAATGTATTGAAAAAATAAGATGGCGGCGTTAGTTCTGATTTTGCCCACGCGACAAGTGTATTTATAAATTGTGTTATTCTAGCCAAATCCAATATTATAAAAATATGCTGTGATTACCTTTTATCTTAATTTGACCGAGACCTACCTTTTGGGAGTATTTTTACGAATGTACGCGAGCTCTAAGTGTGGTCCCCAGAACCCATAAGGGTATGCCATTGTTCAACAATGCGCAAATGAAATATCGTGGTCATTTTTCGTATGCATGACAAAAAAAAACATGTCCAATATTTTTTGATAATCTAACTGACGGACTAAATAGATTTTTTTCACTGAAATATCCTATTCATTCATTATTAATTAACATGACTGTACCTTTTTATTCTCGTGTCATAGTGGTGAAAGAGTATAGGTGTCTATTTGATAACGGGTTTTCCTTTCTTTAATTCTGGATTTGGAAAGCAAAAAAAAAAGTAAAACTATCAAATGAAAAAAAACACTTTAACAAAACATCACGCCTGTAATCGCCGCAAGGTAAGGTAGAGGTGTACCTAATAGAACACCCACATTTCGCCTGTTATGTAACAGGGGGCGAGCCTATAGCCATCAACCGGACACAAATCCAGACTCCGTGGCTGCTACAGGGAATTTCCTGATGGAAAAACTCAATATCACTTTGCCCGACCCGGGAATCGGACCCAAAGCCTTACTTACCACTACAAACCAACGAGGCAGTACAGAGCAGAGAAACTTAATTTAGAGCTTTTTTTATTTTATATTATAGTAGTAGTAAAAGTACTATCATTTCGGAAACTTTAAGCAATTTTTGATCGAAACGTTGATGATCTCATGAAAGTGGTTCACACATGAAACAATGAGATCCTTTTATAACATGAAGGAGTAGAATTATCATTTATTTATCTAAATAAACTTTCCTAGTACTATTCACAACAATAATCTTTACTGATATTATAAATGCGAAAGTAAGTTTGTTTGTTACCTTTTCACGCCTAAACCACTGAACCGATCATCCTGAAATTTTGCATATACGTTGTCAGATGTACAAAAACGGACATAGGGTACCTTTAATCTCAAAAAAAAGTGTGTTCCCGAGAAAAACAACAATAACGTTCTTATGATAATAGATGGCGCCACATGTCTTTCGAATCATGATTGAATTACATTATTACAAGCAGAGTAAAACCCGAATTGATTTTCAAATTCTAAATTAACGCGAGCGAAGCCGCGGGCAAAAGCTAGTGATATCATAACAATGCAGTACTCAGTTTATTTTACAACCTGTTTTAATAGATAGTACCAACAAGTGTCTGATTCTGGAAATCCTCGTGATGTATGCGGTATTGACACTTGTGACGAAGGTAGCAGGATATGAATTACTAAGTCAATAGTTCGTGTTGATTTACCAACAGTTGAGCTATGCCAAGCTATGTATGGCGGTTGGGATTATCAAATTCAGAGTGAAATCCGAAGAGGCGATTGAATATACATCTTCTCATGTAATTTTCATTAAAATATATATGGGGTGCATGGGATTCCGACGCGAAAACGGTTACCATGTATTGAAACACTGTTTTAAGCTTTCACGGTTTCCAAATAAACTTATACTATCACTTACGGGATATCTTCCGTGATTGACACACACAATACACACACATAAACACACAGACAGACAGATAGGCAGATTTGTCTGCTCGGAACAATTTATTTCCATGCATCCGCATTCTCCATTCAACCCGCGATCATGGCGCTTGCAACAGCGTCGAAATATCGGGAGCTCAAAATAATGAACAATCACGGAAGATATCTAATCAGGATAAGATATTTAATCAGGCAAAACTACTTTTGACCGGTTAAAACTATTTTAACAATAACTAACATTTACGTAGAAACTTATTAGGTTGTTAGGTTTTTATTTTGTGACCCTTTGCAAAACATTATGTTGTAGTAATTCTAGGACTAGGTAATTACAACGTTCTGAAACAACTTATTTTAAATGGAGAAAACGCATTTTAACATAATAAGGGTTTTGACTGACACCAGTCAAAAGTGGTTTTGACCGATTAACAGTTTTGACTGTAACATATTATACATGTTATTTTTAAGAAAGGTTAAACCATCTCCTTTAATTCCTAGGTCTCAAATCGAGCTTAGTCTGTACAAACTGAAAACTGAGTACTAAAATGAGCCGACGACTCAGTAAAACGATTACGTGGCTCCCTCTGCTGGCTAATTACGTGTGTTTAATATTTCGCAAGCTTTGATGTGACGTTAGCGAACGTAATTATGTCTTTTGAGCACATATTCAAAGGGTAGTAACATTTTGCAGCTTTAATTTTCCCATATTATGTTCAGGCCCTGCAGTCTCGACATTAGATAGCGACAAAAATCGGTCGGTAAGTCGTATCGTTGTCAAATTCCTTTAATAGATTTTCTACTTTATTTCCAAAGAATAAGGTTGAAAATCTATTAAAGAAATTTGACATCGATTACACTTAACGACCGATTCTTGTCGTTATCTAATGTCGAGACTGCAAGGCCAGGTCTTTTTAAAGTGTAACATCGAATATTTGTTGACATTTCGAAAGGACGATGTATGGAAATATGGATAATGATTTGATGACATTTGACGCGTGTGTAGACGCGATTAGCAATGAATTGAGATAGATGGCATGTGCGGTATAATTGGCCAACTTTAAGCACAAGCGTCCTCCCTGTGAGATCCCTAAGTTGGATAACACAAATATTTGTTACTAGCTTTTGCCCACGGCTTCGCTCACTTTAATTAAGAATTTGACAGTTAATTCGGGTAATTCAATCATAATTCGAAAGACATGTGGCGCCATCTATTATCATAAGAATTTTATTGTAGTTTTCCTGGGGAACAGTACTTTTTTTCGGGATGAAAGGTACCCTACGTCCGTTTCTGTACACCTGACAACGTATATGCAAAATTTCAAGACGATCAGTACAGTGGTTTTGGCGTGAAAAGGTAACAAAAACAAACTTAATTTCGCATTTATAATATTATTAAGGATTTTTTTTCTAGAACCTGCCAGTTCCCTCATGATGTTTTAGTTCAACATTTTGATGGTAATAGGGATGAAGAATTTTACACAAAATAAATGCCTACCTTGGTCTCTCTCTCCTACGATACGTAAATAAAGGCAGTTACTACTGGGCCAATACAGCCCACAACAATGATTTGAAATTATTTCCCTATTGTTACAATATCATGTTTACATTTTATTCTACGCGCATGATTTAATAGGTCACCGCCTAATGTCAGGAGTTTATCGAACCTGCCAATCATACCTAAGTGTTATCTGTATTGAGTAAGGTCATTTTGATTGGAAACGTTTGAGGACTTTGATTAGAAACTTTTTCCTTGTAGGTATTCCCGTGTTCACTGACGGTCTGCTAATTTTCACCCTTATGCACTAAGTTATAAGGCTGAAAAGTGGTCGACCGTCAGGAAACTCCATAGTACTTATTGTAGCAGTTTAGACACGTGACCTATAACGTTCAGGCTGATTTTATGATTATTTTCATATAAGCCTCCAAATCTATCCTAAGAAATACGGTCTACTACAGTATTTCTTACGATAATTTTGTGCTTTATTGCGGTCATTGACCCACCTACATTTATTAAAGTTCTTAACTTTGAAATCCAAAAATAAGCCTGCATGTCTTGAATCGTTATCTATCCTGATCTTCGACATTTTTTCTAATGAAAAACGATACATGGTTCATTTGTTTTGGTTCGTACGAAGAGAAATTATGGAAAGAGCAATGATCGCTATTGCGATCTTAGCTGGCAGCTACTATAGTCTACTACAGTATTTCTTAGGATAGTGAGCGTGTGTTCAGCCTTTTGTAAATACTAAGTACAGTTATGCCAGAGATGGTTTGTGCTTCTTTAATCTTCTTGATAACTCATCATCGCGATAATTCCCGATGTCTATAATTTTTCTGTTCAGTTTTCATAATGCTCTGATTTGAGAGTAGTAGTCATAGTCGAGAGTTAACCTTTCGTGTGCCGGAACGTAGATCTACACGAGACACAATGACTTTTTAATTGTGTCTGGATACTCGGCATACGAGTGGTTAATAAACGCAGGGAATATCAATAATAATTTTGCAGCATTTTTATGAATAATGACTCCCACGCCGCTGGAAAATCTCCGTTAAGATTAGGAATTCCATTGAATGACCGAAAAACGGTGTATACAATACAGGTTTTTTATGACGACGACAAATTATCATTATGTTGCGATATTTCCTTCACCCAGAACATGTTTCTATCAAAACATTATTATGTTAACGTATGTTTATCTTTCGGTTCAGTTGTAAGCCGATTATATCGGTTCGTGCCGGGCTGAAACAAAACAACAGCAGCGATTACGTTAACGCACTATCCAGATAGTGTGTAGTGTAGATATCGGGGGTCCGATAGTCCAATATTCGAGAGCCTGATATGAAAATCCATCCTGTGTGATATACGAGATTACAGGAGTTTTATTCCGACACCGAGTTTTCCAGGACACACACACACATTAATATTTGTGTTTATTTTCTTTCATTGATTGATATTTGTTACACGTTGTATGTGTATTTAATTTTTTGACATTTTGTATGCACGTCATGTGTGTGAAACGGGGTGAATCGACACAAAACTTTGAAAGGGATTTTAATGTGGAAATCATTGAAATGTTACCAACAATTACTCTTTTTTAACAAAACATAACATACCGCTTGTAATCTCCGAAGGGTTAGGCAGAAGAGTACTTACTATACACCCACATTTCGCCAGTTATGTTTAAACTCCATGTAATAGGGGGGCAAGCATGTTGCCATCAACCGGGCACAAATCAAGATTCCGTGGCTCTTGATGCAAAAACCCAATAAAACTTTGCCCGAATTGGGAATCCAACCCTGGACCTCAAGCTCAGCAGTCACGCTTGCAATCACTGGACCAACGTGGCAGTCAACGACTTAATTATTTAGAGACATACTTGTTGGCATCATACCATAGTAATAGGGTATTTGACTGAAAAAATCTATTTAGTCTGTATTTTTTTTTGTCATTCTGATACTGCTAGCCTGTGTCATCCCACTGCTGGGCAAAGGCCATGACTTAGAAATTCTTCGATCCAGAGCCAATGTGGACCACTGGTCGTTAGATTTGTCCAGCTCGTCCCGCCATCTCTTGCGAGGTCTACCGCGTCGCCTTCTGGCTGTGTCAGGGCTCCACATCGTGGTTATTTTGGCCCACAGCTCGTCTGGCATGCGGCAGACATGGCCACTTTAGCTTAGCGGCTTTTTGAGCAACGTCAGTAATTTGTGTTTTGTAGCGCAGTGTGGTGTTGCGTACATGGTCGGTAAGTTTGACGCCTAGGGTACTGCGCTCTATTGCACGTTGGCAAACCTTGAGCTTGGACTTTTGAATGTTTGTCAAAGACAAAGTCTGGGATCCATATGTTAAAATGGGAAGAATGCACATGTCCATGATTTTTCGCTTGAGTGACAAAGAAAGATTTCCTTTCATAAGCTCTTTCATGGACCAGTAGCTCCTCCAGGCATTTTTGGTTCGTCTAATGACTTCCTTTTTTATCATGTAAACGAAAAATTAACATGGTACAGCGCATTGAAATCTCGCTCGACGTCACAATTTCTGTTACTTTTTACTGTCCAGTGACGTCACAAGCCCCCTCTCTTGAACTTTGATGAATTGTATCGTCGTAATTTTTGATTGTGTGACAAAAGAAAAAATACGTGTCCAACATTTTTTGGTGATCTAATTGACAGACTAAATATTTTTGTTATTTTCGATGTTGTCAAATAGCTTATTCAATACTTAAACCCTTTCAAAGTTTTGTCTCGATTCACTCTAGCGTTTCTATCCACACCGTTTAACGGGATCTCTATCTGTCTGTCTTGGATGGTTTAAGAGATGAGACTAGACTACGAACAGACTGCATTATCTTTCATCGGTTCGTACTAGGTAATTTATAAACAAATATTTTAGGGGCCATAATGCTTAACCTGGTGTTTATAGTGCTTATTGTATTTTAATTCCTTTTATTTTATTTTTATCGTGCTTGTTATCTAGTGATCCTAAGATTTCTACTATCTTTTCTGTGTTTACTCGTGAGAACCTGTAATTGGCTCTGTGTTGCCTATACCAATGTTGTCATAGCTTTTGGTTCTCCTATCTTTAAATAAATAAACAAATAACGTGGTATGAAATCACGCGGTAAAACAGTGATCACTGTCCTCTATAAAATCCGGAACATAATCTGTGAACTTTACACGAGGCACAATTGTCTACAATTTATAATGCAAATAGGATTATAAGCTTTAAATTATCGATTTATGATACTTTATAATCTTTATTGCCTTGTATTTTTTCCGTTCATCGGGACAGCTGCGATGTATAAAGTTTCCGTTCCGATTTCTGGTATAGTCTTTGCTTATCACGAGCGCGTCAAATGACTTTTATGTCAATGAAATATGGTTGAAATTGCAATGATAGACACGCGCTCGCGAAATGCAACAATTATCGTAAATGTATGTATGACTGGATTTCCCCGCGTCATCATTTCAGTCTGAAGATCCAGCCAGTCTATCTTTTAAAGCTGACAAGTCATTTACAAAGATTTACTGTAGTATAGGTAGGTAATTACTTGTTTAACTTGTAAACACTTGAATGTACAACTTAACACTTTACATGTGCTTAGTTAAGAACTTTAAAGTACTCGTTTGAAATTTAACTTTTTATAGCCACCGTTAGAATGGCTAGAAATTCCATTTGGGTCTAAACAAAGCAAGCAAATCCCTTTTTAAGACTAAGTTAGTTGCGGAGATGTGACCGTGATAAACTTAAGTCAATTTATGACTATCAATTTATAGACATACTAGCCTTTGCCCGCGGCTTCGCTCGCGTTAATTTAGAATTTTAAAATAAATTCAGGTTAAGTCGGCTTAATCGGTTAAGTCGGTTAGGTCGGCTTAATATAATATAATTCAATCATAATTCGAAAGACACGTGGCGCTATCTATTATCATAAGAACGTTATTGTTGCTTTTCTCGGGAAAAGTTTTTTTTTTCGGGATGAAAGGTACCCTATGTCCGTTTCTGTACACCTGACAACGTATGTGCAAAATTTCAGGATGATCGGTTTTGTGGTTTAGTCGTGGTAAGGTAACAAACAAACAAATAAACTTACTTTCGCATTTAATATATTAGTAAGGATTAAAGTGTAGATTTTATATGACAAAAAATAAGCCAGGCTTTCAAAGCGCGGCAAAATAAGTAGGTTCTTAATAAATAGTTGGCTGCCACCTGCCATTTAATCTGGGCAATGTCAAAGAGCGGTCGGTGGCGCAGCATCGAGTGTTTCCAGGTCAAGTGCTCTACATGAACAACGATATCCGTTCTTTGAGCAAAATCACAAAGGGTTTGGTATACTGGAGGATTTTTGGTGCATTTTGGTGGTCTGGGTAGCTTTGGAAGCTTCATTTTGATGTAGTGTCTTTTGGTTGGGTTACATAAAGGGTGTAAACGGACCCTTCGCAAAGCCGTCAACCAAGCATTATGTACATCAAACTAAGTAACTTTACGCAAAAATTATTGCTGGGTAACAACTTTTTTTTTTGGGGTGAAATATATCACGTTTTACGGTAGGACTCATGTGGCGCACTCAAAACATTGTACCGATGGATTCATTGAACAGTGCGGGGGTCGTGAAGGTATTTAAAGTAAAGTAATTACATTAAAAAAGTAGTAGAAAGTTCCAGGTCTAGAACAAAAAAATGATCGCAATGACGAGAAGAACAAGTGCCTTTCGGCTTCGTTAAGAGTTTTGTTAAACCCTTTAGGCGCTTATGTACTCTGAAAATTCGATACAGCTCTGTAATTTGAACGAAGTAAGTACAATACAACATAATATCACGCCTGTAATCCCCGAAGGATTAGGCGGAGGTGTATCTAATAGTACACCCACATTTCACCAGTTATGTTTAAGTCCCATGTAATAGGGCGCGAGCCTATTGTAATCAATCAGGCACAAATCTAGACTCCGTGGCTGCTACTGTGAAGTTCCTGATGGAAAAACCCAATATCACTGTGCCCACCCAGGGCCGCATTGCTCACCTTTCACTTGACCAACGAGGCAGTCCAACAATATAATAATTTATTTTATGATCAGATCTTTGTACAAACAATCCATGCACTCGATGGACGTTTCCCAACGGTACATTACAAACTTCCACGCAAAGATTATACCTCATTGGGGAAGAATTTTTCAAAAAAATCTTCTTTACGGCTCACTTTGGTTATATAGGGTGTTTGTTATCATGAGTATAATCACGATTTTGAGTATCGTTCACTAATTACCAGTCACCCTATATAAGAGACCCAGTGGTTTTTGCCTATGCAAAGTCCGTCAGTGAGTGAAGAGTGAATAATTAGACGATTCTTACGAGACCGTTGGGGCGGAGGTGGCGAAGCGACTGTATGGGCGGTGCGCCGCGCGGTGAGACGGTGAGCGCCTCTCGTCAGCGCGGTCGGGCGGTGTACCTAATGGATATGGTGATACTCCCACTGCACCGCGCTCCGTCGCGTAGTGCGGGGCCGCAGATTTTAACACTGTACGCCGACGCGTGCCGACGCGTTTACATTTGTTATCCTAGGCGCGTTTTCTATACAAATTCAGATACTTTCTTACAATGTTAAAATCTGCGGCCCTGCGAGCGCGGTGCAGTGGGAGAATCGCCTATAAGATTACATTAAATAAATTGTATTTTCAATTAATCATATCGACACTGAGATCGATGTTTTATTCCATAATGTTTTTCAGTACCTTCGATACTCTAACAAATTCGCTGTCGGCATCATCCAGCGAGAAGCTCATTGGTCGATGCAATTATCAACCCATAATAACAAAAGACAATCAAAAAGTAAGAGCGTGAGTTCAACTCTGCTTGCTGTAGTTAGTTTAAGCACAAGTTACGTTAGTTTGAGTAAGTTACCTAATTAGTTATTTTGGGAGCTTACCGTAAACATACGAACACCGGTCTTTTACTTGTTCTTGGTGAAAAACCCGCCCCTGCTTCATTTTACGGTTTGACAAAACATGGAGATTTAATTATTTTTAGAAACTTATATATTTCGTTTTAGTTTTATACACATAGATCATGCGGAATAAGTTCTCGAAATAATGGGGAAAATCTCATCAATTTCTATTTTGAGCAGTTAGGAAGAACAACGCACTCACATATACGAAAAGCAACTATGTTATTTTCTATGTTTAGAAGATTTACTGTAATGTTTGTGATGAATTTAAAAGTAATCTTTATGCTAATTTGCTACTTAAAAGCAACTTAGGAGTATGCTCCGTTATTTTTACAATTTCAAGTTTTTTAGTAGCCTTCTATGTCCCACTGCTGGGCAAAGGACTTCTCATATCCTTCCAGGTATTTTTCACCTCCAAATCATATCGCCACCTCTTTCTTTCATGAAAATATTAAAAGTTTTTATTTAATCCAATAAAAGTCCTTAAATACTTAATATTACGCATGTTATTGTCTCTATTTGCTCTCAAATTTTTGTGAAAAACAAATAATATTAGCAAACGAAAAAGGCATGTAGAAATTCTAGATGTCTCATCATAAGAAATGAAATACATAATTACGCTGCCCCCGTAAGCTAAAAAGCGGTAACTCAACAAATCCATGTTTCGTGAAAAAATATACATTTTCAGATAATCCTTTATGTGAAAATGTATCTTTTTTCATTAGTAGCAACAAAAATAAGATTATATGGGTATATCACTTACATGTTTTTTTCAATCTGCAATTCCTTCATCTGCCTTTATCCCTAATTTGTTTTGAGGGTGGCGCAGCCAGTCATCTTCATCCATACGTCTCTATAAGCCGTCATCTCATGAAGACCCTTTTTCTAGTCATAATAATTATCATCTTTTCCTTCAATAAAGTTATGGTTAATGTGTTATTATTATTGTATTTGTACGCCTTTCTAGGCTAAACATGTTGAAACTTTTTTTTTGTAGTCGTTCCAACCTTTGTTAACCTACACGTATGGTCTTCATAGCGTTCAAAAAGTTCAGTGAGATATCAAGCTGACAGATATTAAAAAAAAAACGATTTTTTAATTTTTTTTAAGGTATCTCTTTTTGTCATAATGAGGACAACATGTCTGAACAGAGTTGATATATTTCAAGAATATTGTTTATTTTACTAACGAGACATCAAACGTACATTTCGTGCCTTTTGAATTAACATTTGAGTGCCTGAAAAGTAAACTTTGTTATTTTTGTTTTCGCTTCTATTTGGATTGGCACAAATATTTGACATATTTATATGTACCATTCATGTATTTTAAGGGAAATGATTTACATTGATGATTTTAATTGACTGAATTCTCAGAGAAATCTAAATTAAGCTGAGTTATTTTTATTCAGTTTAGATTGATTTAAAAATGCCATATTATGTTTACCAGTAATGTTAAAATAATGATAAAAATGTGTACGTAATGGTTTTTTGTTTGTGTATAAATGATCTCACTAATGTAATTTAATTTCAATTGAATTGTTGTTTTGTTAAACATATTTGGTGAAAGGCGAGTGTATGTTGTTATATATCTGCCTAACTCTTCGGAGTTAAGCTGTTTTGGTTTTTATCTATAAAAAAGTTGTGAATTGTAAATAATGATATACTTAACTTGTTTAAAACTGTTATTCTAATAAATTTAATTCGGAAAGTTTACGCTTAGCTGATTGAGACAAAAGCTGACTTTCGCCATTGTAATATTTTGTGAATACTTTCTTTCATTTAAATCCGATCAAAAATGAGAAAAACAGAAATAACTGCTCTGGAAAATTATCATACTGCATTTTGAAACACAATACCTTCAGACCTAATAAAAATAAGAATATTCCATACCCGCAAGTACCTACTTTAGAAACAAACGGTCCACAATTATTATTAAACCACGTGTAACGAGGATGCACAACGTGAACGTTCACACTCGTGCACTGAATGCATTCACACACACGTACAGCACTCGTGCACTGAATGCATACACACACACGTACAGCACTCGTGCACTGAATGCATTCACCCACACACGGACAGTTAGCACGCATAGAACGCGTGGGGTGCTCAGTCATCCTGCCTAGTTACATAGTTACATCGTGGAATAAAACAGACTATGATGAAATTCAAGGAAATCTGTATCATTTACAAAACCGCGGAATATTTGTAATCCACGGTACCTAATAGTTAAGTTAAATAATAGACTAGCTCGTGGCTAAATAATAACAGCCGCTCGGGGTTGATCTTTAGGTTAAGCCACGCTTGCTTGGGTTGGTCGGTGGATGGGTGACCACCTACTGTACATATACCGAGTTTTCTTCGTGCCTCCGAAAGCACGTTAAGCCGTTGGTCCCGTCTGAAATTTGTAGATCTTTGACAGTCGTTCCAAGTCAGTGGCCCGAATTAGGGAAAAGGCTAGGCTGGTGATGGTACCTAATCGTTTTGTTTATCATCTGCTTAGCCTTTTCGCAACTATGTTGGGGTCGGCTGCCAGTCTAACCGGATGCAGCTGAACCAGTATTAACATGGAGCGACTGCCTATCTGACCTCCACAACCCAGGTAGTACTGGGTAAGACGATACCCCGGTGGTTGTCAGACTTTCGGAAAGTTTTCAACAAGTTTATTATTTAGCCTTATTTAAATTATTTCCTAATTCATTGTAGATAAGCACACGAACTTACAATTTTATCTTATTACATAACTCTGCTAACATTACAATATTAGCACATAGATATCCGTCGCATGACATTGTATTCATTTGTTAGCGCCAGGCAGTCTGCGTTACGTTGCTAAGCGCTTAGTTGTTAGCGTACGTGTAAACGCTTTACCACTTATGTTAGCCTAGTACCTTAGTAGTATAATAAACTGTCAAAGAAAATCTAGTACGTGATTTTCCATTTTTGATGTGAAGCATCATCATCATCATCGCCTAGCCTTTTTCCCAACTATATTGGGGTCGGCTTCCAGTCTAACCGGATGCAGCTGAATACTAGTATTTTACATGGAGCGACTGCCTATCAGACCTCCACAACCCAGTTAGTACTGGGTAATACGATACCCCTTAGTAAGACTGGTTGTCAGACTTTTTCGGCCACTGACTACCTAACGACTGTCAAAGATCTACAAATGACACCCGGGACCAACGGCTTAACGTGCTTTCCCAGGCACGGAGGAAACTCGATATGTAATGGGTGGTCACCCATCCACAGACCAACCTAGGCAAGCACGGCTTAACTTAAGCTTAGCCGGCTAATCTTAAGTTTATGTTCACACCCATCTTTAGCCGTAACATACAGGGTGTAAACAGACCCTCCACGAAGCCGTCAACCAAGCATTCTGGACATCAAACTAAGTAAATTTACGCAAAAAATTTTGCTGGGAAACGACTTTTTTTTTTTGGGTGAAAAATCACGTTTTACGGTAGAACTCAATGTTACGCACTCAGAACATTGAGCTGATGAATGGATTGAATAGTACGGGGGTCGTGGAGGTGTTTAAAGTAAAAATCTTACTTTAAAAACATGTATTTAAAAAAAAACTTATGAAAAAGTTGGAACTTTAACCCTCAATATCTCCGTAACTAGAAGGTTCCCAGGTATGGTCTAGAACAAAAAAATTATCGCATTGGCGGGGAGAACAAGTGCATTTTGGCTTCGTTAAGGGTCTTTTTACACCCTTTATACATTTCATTGCTCGTGACGGTACATCACGCCTTTGCTCTCCGAAGGGGTGGTTGCTTTATAGATAAAATAAAATAACATCACCACTGACACCACTGTATTTTTCAACGGGTTAGGCAGAGGTGTATCTTATAGTAGCACATTTCGCCAGATAAGTCCCATGTAACAAGGAGCGTCCCTATGGCTACCAACCGGGCACTAATTCCTGCGGCTAGCAACAGAAAAAAAATTGGTATTAAAACCCAATATACTTTACACGACCCGGGAATTTTACTCTAGACCTCATGCACAAGAGTTTGTTGAACTATCCGTTATTAATCCCGTCATTTATGTTTCAGCCCAATTTGCCTAATAGATGACGGACCTTTCGGCATTATCCGGGTTACTACTGAAAAAACGTTTGACTACTGGAAAAACCCAAACATAATTTGGCTTGACCCGAGGGATCGGATGCCGTAATTATTTAGCAAAAAAAAAATCTTATCAACCAAAGTATCAGTGCCCTTTCACCCGAATATTTTTGTTTTGATACGTGTAGCGATTCCAAATGGAATAAAACAGCGTCGGTGCATGAACTCATTAGTTTTTGTTTTGGTAAAATTTTGTGATGATTACCCACTTTTCATCATCTGCCTAGCCTTTTCCCAACTAAGTTAGGGTCGGCTTCCAGTTTAACCGGATGTAGCGGAATACAGTATTTGAAGATTACCCACTTCTGATAAAAAAAATTAGAAGAGGGACTGCTTCTTCCCAGCTAAAACACTAGGAAGTTTTGGGACTGACTTTTTTTATTTATTTTTTTGTTTTGGGGTAGTTAACGTTTAAAAAGTGCTGATCTTCAGCCTGAGTGGAATAAATGACTTTTAATTTCTTTCGGCGCGGTTGGCGCAGTGGCTGAGCGATTGACGCTGCGCTGCGTGTGGCGGGTTGGATTCCCGCACGGAACAAATATTTGTATGGCCTACAGGTAGTTGTTCCGGGTCTGGATGTTTGTGTATGTGAGTTTAAATGTTTGTAAACGCACACACGATACAGGAAAAATTCATAGTGTGGACTGTTTCATATTTCTTCAATTACTTTCTATTATTTTTATATTC
Source organism: Noctua pronuba (assembly GCA_905220335.1). Lineage (NCBI taxonomy): Eukaryota > Metazoa > Arthropoda > Insecta > Lepidoptera > Noctuidae > Noctua > Noctua pronuba. The sequence goes on from LR999902.1 coordinate 13,560,390, forward strand.
TTGCATTGGCGTTTTCGCGAGTTCATGTCCTCTGTGAATCCGATATTTGTTTGACTTTTCTATCAGCGATAATTAGGATTAAATGTCACTTCGTCTACACCTTGAAGTAGCTGTGCTTTCATACATGTTAAAATGCAATGTCTTTCGACTCACGTGAGATTTACCAGAGGTCTTTATAAAACGGATGAAATGGACATATGGCGCGGAAACGTGAAGTTATTGCCCCATGACACTATTATTTTAACATCATGTTGGTAGTTTCAGACATCTGGCGACGGTTTAGTTATGAAGGATCTTTGTGTATATTCAGTGGAGATGTTATTAAGGTTCAAACCTCTTTGTATCTTGGTAGCAATAGGGTATTTGACTGAAAAAATCTGTTTAGTCCGTCAGTTAGATTTCAAAAAATATTGCACACGTATTTTTTCTTTTGTCATGAACGAACAGCGCGTAGAAATCTTGAGTGACGTCACAATTTCTGTTTCTTTTTACTGGCCAATGACTTCACAAGCCCCCTCTATTGAACTTTGATGCGATGTAACGTCGTAATTTTTTGATTATCTGACAAAAGAAAAAATACGTATCCAACATTTTTTGGTGATCTAACTAACGGACTAAGTTTTTTTTTTCCATGTTGTCAAATAGCCAATTAAAACTAACTCTTTGATACACTTTAGTGTACATATTTCATCGAAGATCAAGACGCAGGTATGTTCTTGTCTCATTTTCTTTTTCCGAGGACTTTAAAAATTCATCCAGGCGTTACCTACATCGAGCAGGTAAGTAAGTAGTGTGATATTGAGTTCTTATCTGCTTAAATATAAGTTTCTACACGTTCGTGTGGATCTTGCGGTGTCCCAAAAGACACTTTAAATATTAGTATTCGCACAAACTTGTTCTCATAAATACATAATTTAACCACAAAGCCAACATAAGACTTCCCAAGTCTGACACAGTCTGGTCAGACCTTTGTTTATTTAAACTAAGTAGTTTCAAACTAACAACTTTACTACATTCCGCCAAAACCAAACATTGGCCAAACTTAGCCAACCTTAGGAAATTATATTTCCATTGCTGTATTTGTTCGTGAAGTTTTTATCAAAGTCGTTGCTAACGGAGCAATGGTAGTGGAAGTTGGCGTTCATAGACCAATGTTTGGAGATAATGATGGTGAAACTTCGTTCATTTATATGAGAGATTATGATAGCTTGGCCGAAACAGAGGTCGTCTAATCTTTTATGAAATGTATGGTAGTTATGTTCAGATAAGGACAAAAAGTGTAAGTGGGAAATAAAGTAAAGGATAGTTACCGTATTTTCAAACTTAGTTACCAAATCTCTACCCGACAAGCTAGCAAATCTCTACGACTTGATAAATGTCGATTATTATAGCTTAATTTTGTTTTTCTTATTTCATGTTTAGATATGGATTCCCTTTCGACTACGGAGTTTCACTACGTTATTTAATTTGATCTCTGTATTTTGTATACGTTAGGTTGATTGAAAGATGCGCCACAATTTTTAAAAGAAATTCTAGTCTAAGAAAAGCCACATTTCCTTTATCAAACGCCTCGAAAAACAAGAAGAAACAGTTAAACAACATTACTTAACAAAAAGAAAAGAAGAAAAGGTCTTCCACTAGGTTTATATTCATGGAGATCTTAACTAAACTGAGTTAAGAAACAATGCCTCGTAACTTTGCTGAGATCTCGAGCTAAAGATTAGTTGGAACGGGTTACCCTAAGCCCGGTTCCTGAAAACCTTTTAATTTTATCCTTTCTTTCGTAGCGTTTTTGCGAAAAAGCAAAAATCCGTTTTTAATACTTTCCTGCTCCAAATCTACCTCACATTAATACAAGTCCATATTTTTCGACCGAAACTCTCTCTCCAGAAAAAAAAACAGGAATATTTTTATGATGTTGATGTAGCCACGTACAAAAATAGGACAACCTTAATATTTGAAACAATAACAGCAAAAGACTGAGCCGTTTAATACAAGATTTTCGGGAGTAACGTTTTATCGCGAGCTCGCAGCCCTAGGCCGGTATCAGGCGGATGAAACTGGATATAACCGGATAGTTGCAGATTCATTGTCATTAATCATTGGTGGTATCGCCGCTAGACGGTTGTTGTGATTTTGAAAGCAACGTTGTTGACATGATTTGGTGGTTTGTTATTTGTATGTAGACAAACAGATTTCTCTTTAAGGGAAATTAGTCAAAAACCTAGGGCTACCACTGATACGGCAGGAGTGTACCCTGTAGCAGAAATACAGGGTATAAATGGACCCTTCACGAAGCTGTAAACCAAGCATTCTTTACTTCAAAGTAAGGAACTCTACGCAAAAATTATTGCTGGGAAATGACTTTTTTTTGGGGGCGAAAATCACGTTTTACGGTCAAACTCAATGTTATACACTCAAAACTTAGTGCTGGTGGATGCTTTGAATAGTAAACGGGTTACGGAGTTAATTAAAGTAAAGTTAAAACCTTAATAATGGTTTTTTTTTAACTTGTGAAAAAATTTGAACTTTGACCTCCAATATCTCGGTAACTAGAAGGTTCGCAGGTATGGTCTAGAACAAAAAATGATCGTAATGATAGGGAGAACAAGTGCCTTTCGGCTTCGTTAAGGGTCTTTTTACACCCTTTATAATCTCTAGACAGTAACCCTATATTTTTGAGATTTACTGGCGATGATTATGAGGGTAGATCGTGCGACTGCAGCAGCAAAGCAGCTACAACAGAGTTGTCCAGAATCGAGTTGAAGGTCGTTCGATGAGAAAGGTGGAGGAGATGTCCAACTGCCGACTAGGTACTGAAGGCTGATGATGATGAACTATGATATCAATGACTGTAACTGTAAGGCCCCTCGCCCACGGCGACTTTTTGTAGCGATGCTGTCGCGCATGTGTATCGATACAGCCGCGATGCTGTCGCTGGCTGTGCACTTTCGCTCAATTCTGAATGCGCGATAGTACTTTTTGTAGCGATGCTGACGCGCGTTTTGTAAACGCGCTTCTGCATCGCTACAAAAAGTCGCCGTGGGCGAGGGACTTAGAAAAATAAACGTCTGCAAGTCTAGTCATTGCTGAACATTAACGTCTTGATTGGTTATTAACACTTTTAGCAAATGATTGGTAAGTAACCAGTGTGAAGTATCCGCAAAGACACGGCTGCCTAAATCCTTACTACTTATAAAACAAGATTACGGCTTTTTTTTTACGGATTGGAAATCATCAAGTGGCAGATTTGTACTGACTAAAACCCATCCATGTTCCTTCTTTGCTCTTTGTGTTCCAGGGCCGCGGTATCTCTTTCGAATAGTCTCGCAGCCCCAAAGATTACGGCTTATCCCGTATTTGCAATATTGCATTTGAAATCCGATTGGTTTATTGACTTAATAAATGCGATAAAGATGATACATTTGGAGTACCCGCTGATAACAGATAAAGCATGTGAAACAACGTGACTCAGTACAGTTATTACGTAGAATATACTAACATACGTAATGCGATAGCTTACACGTCTTGTTTGAGGATCCTCCGTTTTCCATGGGGGATGAAGAATTTTACACCCTGTTTATCATACCCCAATACTGACAATAATCGTAATCATTTCGCAGATAGACTGTCACTTTGGCTAGGCTTTCTGATAAAGAATGTGTAGAATGTGCAGTTTAAAACTTAGGCTTTATTTCATTATCACTTTCACTTTGTAAAACATTACTTTGTTCAGTTTCTCAAAGTTTGCTACAAGTTACAGGTTCACAAATGGAATTCAGGTTTATGAATATTGGAGTTGCATAATAATTAGTCATCCGGTCTAGATTAAATCTTGGAAAACAGATAAGAAAGAACGGATGTTAATTCAAACAGAATACAGTTTAAATATTTGTTGTTTTCAAATATGCACATGTGTTCTTTCGCATTTGGCATTTATTTTTTCGTATTGGTTTATCTGATAGCCCAGGTTTTGTTTAAGAGTGGGTGGGTGAGAAGAAGGGGTATACAGTGTTCAGTAAGTTTAATCAGAACACTTTAAGTGCCTCCAAGTTAAATTTATTATATAATCTCTCTTATAATTTTTTGCTTTATTTTGAGTTAAACTTTGCAAGCTCACAGAATGCCTGCAAATTGTATATTAAGACCAGTAATTCGATCATAACATTACATCACGCCTGTAATCCCGTTAGGCAGAGGTGTACCTAACAGTTCACCCACATTTCGCCAGTTATGTTGTAAGTCCTATGTAATTGCGGGCCAGCCTATTGCCATCAACCGGGCACAAATTCAGACTTCGTGACCGCTACAAAGATATTCCTAATGGGAAAACTCACTAACACTTTGTCCGACCCGGGAATTGAACACAGGATCAGCAATCGCGATTGCGACCACATAGACCTGCGAGGCAGCCAATAAATGTAATAGGTAATTCGATCATGTTAAACATAAATATTCATTAAACATTCTACAAAAATGCTTAAACTTAATTCATATTTAATCAAACCTTGCAATACCTAAGCCATTTATTGAGATAAATGGCTGATGGATGAGGGAGATGAGTCTCCCTACACCTTTAATTCAAGATCCAACTATCTCTCTCGAGAATTCCTTGCTAGAATTACTGCAAGAAGTCAATGACCGGACGTGGGAGCAATCAGCTCTAAAGTAAGTTTTACACTAAAATAGATCGCACACGATTTCTTTAATGTTCGTAGACGAACAAATAGTGGTCACAAATCTTTTTGTCCCTACAACAGAAGCTGAGTGCAAGGACTGTGCAACGGACGAGAAACGATCGCTGAGAAGGCAAGAGTTGTTAAAGGGCAAGTGGTGCATTTATGAAAGGGCTTTTTTTTTTAACCAGCGTTGTATGTCCCACTGCTGGGCAAAGGCGTCCTCCTAGTCGCTCCTCACTTCGAAGGTTGGTTTGAGGTGGCGCACGAACCAGATCAAGGTTAGATAAAGTAATATTCTGACAGTATAAAACGTAGGTTACAGTTCAACCAATTAATCGGTGCAGCCGGGAAAACACAGAACTAAAATAAATGTACCAAGTTTGACATAATGATGCACACTTAAAGTGGCCATACTGTAGTGCAAAGCTTTGACATCGACTCCCGTTTGTCTATGCCCTCTGGAAAATCTAAATTGTCTACAATAGACTTTAATAGATGGATGGATAAGGGCAATACATTTCTGGAAAAATACGATAATATTGAAATTTCCCAGAAAAAATCCCAAATATCTGCATATAAATATCTTTCTAGAATTTTTCCTGGCTTTATTTTATGAGATAATAGGCGAGTTGATTGACACTGACGAACAGTCTCTTATCACAACATGTTACGTTATTTTCAGTGTTTTTGTGTGTTTATTTATTTAATAAATTAAAATCTTCTTCTAGCAGTGGCCTTTTCCATTACATCAGCATTTTTTATCTTTAATGTTTAACAGATTATAATGAGTAATTAAATGGTTCGTATGAACTGACCAAATTAAATCTAAATAATATTTTAATGTTTGCCTTTTTTTACTTTGGTACTTACATACCTTTTTGATGACGCTGTAAAACTAATACTCCAAAACAATAAAATTGTCCCAAAAAAAAATTATTCTATTAAGAAGAATATTTTTTGTTTGGAATATTTTATTTATTTACCTATTCAAATCTCCCTTACAATATCAGGTGTTTCCCTAATGCGATAGCGCGGTCTTAAAATTAACTTATTTACAATATAAAACTATGAAAAACGTAAAAAACTAGTAGTAGTCATATTGTGTTTAGGAGAATTTCCATGAAAATCGACAATCGATGGCTATACGACATCTATCTTCATTTACGATCAAACTATTAGATACGATACTTGAACTTTACATTATAGTATCTACTAGTGAATTAATGAAGCCATTATACCCCGATAAAGCGATCATAAATATTGCTAAATACAATTTGATAGCGGCAATATTGTTATCTTAATTACTAATAGTTGCTATGAACACGTCGTTATAATTCAAAACTTTCCTTAGACATATACCTGTAGTTAGAATAATGTACTGGTACTTTAGGTACCAATTTAACAGCATGTTGAGCTGAAACCACATCTTCATCATCTGCCTAGCCATTTCCCATCTATATTGGGGTCGGCTTCCAGTCTAACCAGATGGAGCTGAATACCAGTATTTTACGTGGAGCGACTGACCTCCACAGCCTAGTTAGTACTGGTAAATACGATGCCCCTAGACTGGTTGTCAGAATTTCGGGCTACTGACTACTTAAAGACGGTCAAAGAACTGTAAATACAGCCGGAACCGTGCTTTCCCACGGAGGAACTTGATATGTAATAGGAGGTCACCCATCCAAGGACTAACATAGGCAAGCGCGGCTTAACCTGAATATCAACCCGAGCGGCTGTTATTATTTAGCTGCAGAAGACCATGGCCATTGGCCATTCTGAAGCATACAAGAAAAATTAATCTTAGCGAGGCTTGACTTTATTGGGCATACATACATAACATTACGTCTCTAATCCCCGAACGGTTGGGCTGCAGGACTGTTCGAAAGAGATACCGCGGCCCTGGAACATAAAGGGCAAAGAAGGAACATGGATGGGTTTTAGTCAGTACGAGTCTGACACTCCCTTCCACTCCGCCCAGAGCGGGTGGTCATTTGATGATTTCCCAACAAAAAAAAAACCCCGCGAACGGTTAGGCAGAGGTATGCCATTAGTACACCCACATTTCACCGAATGGGCATCTATTTGATTTATTTGAAGCTTTACCGTTTAGTTAGAAACGGTAAAGCTTATATTGCTATTACCATGATTGTGTCTCGAATATGATTAGCTTTTTTTCTGCGAATTGTGTTTATAAACATCGTACTTTCGTATGCACCTCACCCGTCGATGCAATCAGAGTCTGTAACTATCTCACGAGCGCATCTTTTGGAATTGCTTGTTCAAATATTCATATCATATGCCTTGTATAGGCTAGCTAGACCTCTCTATGTATACAAAGTTAATTCTGCAGTACATGGAGCGGTGACGGAGCGTGAGATTTAACTGGAATTACTTTTTTAATAAGTTTTTTTATTTTCTTTACAAAATAAATATAATTGGATTTTCTGTTTGTAATTTCAAAACAACAGCTCTTTACTATATGAAAATATACACCGTGACTTTTAAGTCGTCTTACAAAGGTGGTCCACTCAATGTACCCGACATAAAATAGCTCTAGGCATGTTTTTTTTTACCTACCATAATAGGTACAAAGAAAAATAAATAATACATAAGAATAAAATTATGAAACATCCTGTTAATGATGTTTACGTGTCAAATGGGAGAACATACCTATACCCAGCGCTCGACTCCAGTAGATCATCGCTTGCAACAGGGTGTTTTAACTACGTCATGCGTCGTAATACTGAATAATATTTTATTTTTAAATTAATAAAATCTCATAAATACCTATTTTTTTTAAATGAATGTTTAGTAGTCATTGGATACATGAAGTGGGCTGCCGTTGTAAGACGACTAAAAAGTCACGGTGTATACGGTACTTTAAACAAATTTTGAGGCAAGCCCGCTAACTACTGGAAAAGAATTTACTGTTATGGTGTGCCTAGAGATATTTGATAAAACCTGGAAAGTTCCAGAATCAAATCACATCCGGTGTCATAAAAAACAGTTATTACATCATAGTCATAATTTTTGTGACCAAATTAATTCCTCCGTTGATAAGCGGGCAGTTTGTAAACATACCTACGTATCAGCTGTGTACGTATGTGTTGTTTAAAAATTAAATAACGTGTTTGTTTAATTAATAATTGTTATGTCATCGGCACGAGCCTAGTTGTGTGACTTGTATAATTAACATGATAACAAAACATCACGCCTGTTATCCGCGAGGAATTAGGCAGCGGTATACGTATTCGCCAGTTATAGCCCCATGTAATAGGGTAGAGCCTATTGCTATCAACCGGGTATGAATCCAGAAATTTCTGGAAAAACTCAATAACACTTTGCCCGACCTGGGAATCGAACCCAACCCAACCCCTCGACTTCAGACTGACTCAGCAGTAGCGCTTGCGGCCACTAAACATTTTATAAATTAAGACTTAATCTGCAAACCTGTTTTTATTAGGTACGCACGACGGCCGGTCAAGCAATACAAAACCGTTTTATACGGATCTATCTATAAATCCATACAAAGTGAGGTCAATTTATACTGGAAATGTACAGCTTCATGTGCCGCCGTGTGTACGTATGCCGAACGCAAAAAAAGCGCTTTGGACGTAGAGTTGTGGACACCAGCCCGTTATACAAAAGGTACATAATATGCAATACGACAGTAACCTATAATGAGTAAGCTCCTTGTAAAAGGTATCGCCTAGAGTGAATCACTTTCACCACCGTAGGTACTTCTTATTTTGTCACCAGACTTTTACTTTTGACTCTAGCAAAAAATATTGTTGGGAAACGACTTTTTGATTTGAGTCAAAAATCACGTTTTACGGTAGGAATCAATATAACGCACTCAAAACATTGTGCTGATGGATGTATTGAATAGTACGGGGGTCGTGGAGGTATTTAAAGTAAATTTATAACATTAAAAACTTGTATTTAAAAAAACTTGTGAAAAAGTTGGAACTTTGACCCCCAATATCCCCGTAACTAGAGGGTTCTCAGGTATGGTCTAGAACAAAAAAATGATCACAATGACGGGGAGAACAAGTGCCTTTCGGCTTCGTTAAGGGTCTTTTTACACCCTTTATTTAGGTTTCGAGTCGTCCCTGAGGTTTATCTCTACTAACTACAGTAACGTAGTTTGCTGTCATTTTGGAAATATCTAACTAAGTGAACCATTTGGCTTGATAAAACAAGAACTTAAGGTGTAAGAGTAAGAGTCTGACACTCCCTCCCACTCCACCCAGAGTGGGAGAAGTCATTTGATGATTTGCCATCCGGAAAAAAAAAAGGTGTAAGCGCCAAGGTAGCCTATGAAATAAAAAAAAAATCTTAAGTTTTTAGCAATTTGCAGATCAGTATCAGTTAGTGTGTTGATAAAAATATGATTCACGGCCTTAACAAGTATGTATCTACAGAGTTAAAACCATTAAAATCATCAATATAACCCTCTTAGTTTATTTAATCCCTTTGAATGAAGAGTGAGTAACTTTTCCTGTGTACTAACAACACCAACCAGCTTAATTGAAACCCTACTCACCTATTAACTTGTCAATTGCTATTTAAATATATTAATCATTACAACTGGCTTGTCATCCCAACTACCGACTAAAGTAACAATAACGTGCCAGTAATTATACTATGCACGTTTGAACGCAGCACGCATCTCGACACGTGCCCCCAAGCATGCGTTGCATTTATTGACACTGTTAAGTGTTTCTAATCAGTCAGCTCAGCCCATTATCGGTTATGACGTCACAATGTTGGAATAGCAGACTAGCGTTTGTACGAACCATAAGATGAGTTAAGCGATAGAAGTTAAGTTATATAATTAGATATATTACTTTGCGAAAATCCATGACATGTAAAGTTATGCAAAATATGAAGTTTTAACTGACGGCACGGTTGGCGCAGTGGCTGAGCGATTGACTCCTGCGCTGCATGTCGCGGGTTCGATTCCCGCACGGAACAAATATTTGTATGACCTGCAGGTAGTTGTTCCGGGTCTAGCTGTTTGTGTATGTGAGTTTAAATGTTTGTAAACGCACCCACGATACAATTAAAATAATATTTCAGAATAAATTCATTAGTGAAGAGATAGCTATGTTAGATTTCCTACACTATTATTACCTAGGTACTGACTTCACCTATAGCCTTTTATGTAATATGTATACTCTAATCCAGAAAATCGAGAATCGTTCCCAAAGCTGTTTTGAACTAATCAGTTACTTTAATCTATATCAAAAAAATAAAGGGTGTAAATAGACCCTTAACGAAGCCGAAGGGCACTTATTCTCCCCATCAATGCGATCATTTTTTTGTTCTAGACCATACCTGGGAACCTTCTAGTTACGGAGATATTGGGGGTCAAAGTTCCAACTTTTTTTTTAAATACATGTTTTTAATGTAAGATTTTTACTTTTAAGACCTTCACGGCTCCCGTACTATTCAATCCATCCATCAGCACAATGTTTTTAGTGCGTTACATTGAGTTTTACCGTAAAACGTGATTTTTCACCCCAAAAAAAAAAGTCGTTTCCCAGCAATAATTTTTGCGTAAAGTTACTTAGTTTGATGTACAGAATGCTTGGTTGACGGCTTCGTGAAGGGTCTGTTTACACCCCGTATATGGTATTGATTTGCAATCTCTTAGCTACGGAAGTAAATAATACGTAGGAATATTTATTTGGTTGCGATATTATGATGATGATAAGCAGTTAGCAACGGAAAACCTCCACATACATACCACTGCAAAACATTATAGCCATAAATAAACATTTGCTAGAGACTGAATTACGTACTTTTTTACGTACTGTCTGGTGCCTACGCCTGACTACTCTCTTGTAACTGTGCAAGAGAGTAGTCAGTCGTGCGCACCAGGCAGATGCGTAGGTACTTCCATACTGATATTATACTTATATTTGTTTAGTTGCACAAAACTGCACGGAAGTGACAAATATCGAAGGAGGCGAGTGCTTCTCTTCGATAATATATATGTATATATACAGGGTGTGCATTCAGCACCTGATTTTGAATCATATTCCACCGGATTTTTCTCAGGTAAAAAAAAAAAATTTTTGTTTACCATTCCTTTATTTCAATGTAAAATTACATTATCTGTACACAATTTTATGTAAATAGTACGGCTAAAATAAAAAATAAAAACAATAATTGATGTTGAAATACTCTGACGGACGACGTGAATTCAGCTGTTTACTTCCTGCCTAGCTACAGAGTTCATAAAACTCGTCGTTGTGCTTGCCGTTCGCTACGTGCGTTTTGCCACGATAATGATACATTGCGTATGAGGAAATAAAACAAATCAAATTTATTGGATTCCCATAACGTTCCCGCACTAATTTCTTGTACCGGTCATCTCAGTATGATGTACTGAATTCAGCCCATCAGTCTGCAGAGGGCTGTCCCTTACTCCCTGTATAATTATATTATAAATCCAATAGTAGGCAACTAACTGTGTGAGTTTAATGAATCAACTGATTAAATACTGGCATAGCGTTAGCATGTTGCACAGATCCCGTTGGAACTCTTATTATCTATTAAGAGCATGTTGAACAAACAACGATTTATGGAAGTTAGGTAGGCCTTTGGTGTGGGATATAATTTGCGTCGACACCCTTGCCTCATCCCATCTTCCTAGCACAGTAAGCGGCTGCTGCAGGTGCTGAAAACCTCAAACGGCGCAAATACAATAATTTATTTGGTAGTTTATGTGTTTGAGCCGTTTGGAGTTGAAACACTAGGGCCATGGGGTCCGAGTCCCCACCTAGTATTTCGGGAAATCGCCAAGCGTCGACTCTTGACGTGACCTAAGGTCGGGCCTATTTTTTGGCCAAAGAATCAGCATTGCCACCCAACGTGACAATGCTGCCAGCCTTCTGGGCATTTTTCCTGTTGACAGCGATGTGGACGAATTTTTTGACGCCCTGAATCCTTTTAAATATGTTAGATATTATTTTGTGTAATATTAGTTTTTACTTTTAAAATTGAATAGGTAATAAAGAAACAACGATTTCCAAAACTACCTACACACGAAGTGCTCGTAGAACAAGAAACATCAGACTGTACAATTTCTACCGTAAATCAAATCTGTGCTAAAGCGATCAAGAGAAAATAATTAACTAAGAAAGTCTGAATTGTCTACACAACATAAATAAAGATGACTCAAACAGATTGAAAGAAAGCACTTCTATCCTAATCTCTGACCTTTTCAGATAGCACTATCTTCACGAACTAAATCACTAGAACAAATTACTGAGAATTAACAGATAATGACGCATTAACGGGATTATCTTTAGGATAACAAGTTATTTAAGGGGACTTGTGGTAAGGTCAACATCAAGTTAGGATAATCTGGGTTTCGAGAAAAAGGTTTTTGTGATTTATTTTTGTAAGTAAAGTTTTATCTGGGTATTTCTAGCAGCGAAAAGTATAACATCACATCAACGTAATCAGGTTATAAAGCTCTCATCGCTTGGATTCAGGCTAGGATCTAGACAAATAGAAATCTCTTTCAAAGAATTAAACAACAAAACTCAAAAATGTACTGAATTTATTGACATTAGCTATACAAAAGAATGTTTGGAAATGTAAACGGAACTCAATCGATTTATGTTACTTTATGGTTTGTTGTCTATGGATACTTTTAAAACTGTGCCCTTACCATAAGTTTGTGAAAAACTGTGCTCGATATCGAAAACTATCGGATATACTTCTCGTGTCGTAAAGCAGTCGATGAATATGAAAGAGACAGGGCGATAGTATTCGATAACGAATAATACATTTCAAACTCATGGTAAGCCCACTAGAACTGTCAACGGTCTCTATCTAACTGTCGCTATCCAATAAATCCCTTTTTATTTTAGTCAATTTTGTCTTTCTTTACATTAAATTCACCAGATAATTTTTTGTATAGCTAATGTCAATAAATTTAATACATTTTTGAGTTTTTCATCCTCGTTTTCGCTATCGAAGGTAAACACTATGCGAGTTGTCGTGTCTTCATTGTGTCGCTGGAACGACTTCATATTTTATTAGCCCAAAACTTCTCCACTTGCACAGTTTTATCGGTGACAGCGCAGAGATCGCCCCGACTTCATGTTTTGGGGCTCAGTGGGTAGGATAAAGATGGAGCATGATTTCCGACGCGGCTTCACCCGCACACCCCCACGCGAGTTAAATGAAATGTTTTGCCGTTATTAGGGGAATGGTTATGATTTCAATCGCGCAAAGTGCATTTTGCCGGCTTTGGTCTGAAGTAAAACCTTCTTGTTTATTTACTGTTGGGCCCCCGATGTTTTAAAGAGAAAAACATACCTATTTAGTTGTGTTTAAAGAGAATAGACAGACGATCTTATTAAAGTTCAAATCGAATAGTATTTAGTAGTAATTGCGTAGGTAAATAGCTGCATTCGTTAAAAATCTGTGTCGCAGCTATTAACGCCCATCTCCAAGAGGGAGACGACAGCGTTCCAGATACAAATAATTAAAATAGTAAAACATAAACTTAACAAAAAAAAATGTAAGTACTTAATGTTGTGCATGTGGGAAGTGTTGTATGTGAGTCTGTAAGTGTAGACACGTGTGCTAGTGGAACCTCCCCACGAACACACTCCACGCTACGTGTATTTGTAAGTGGCCAGAAGGAATGGAATAGCGAACAAAACCGCCAAAAATAAAAAGATTTGGAAGATACTTACACTCAGCATTGGATGGCAAAACATTGAAGAAGAGAGAGAAAGAAATTTAACAGTGTCGTAGAGATTTATTTATTCACAAGACATGTTTCCTTTGCCATTACAGATAATAAATCTAATGCGACAAAGTAACTTAAAATATCCTTAACTATACCTTACATGCTACACAGTACGTGGCCCTTGTGGTCTCACCCAGTGTACAGGTGAATATGTCTATGGCATTCGCCACCGTGTTGAGAGTGCGCAGCGCACGAGTTAGCGGTGCGCGCTCCAGTAGGTTAGTGCGCGCACTCGGCACCACCAGCAGCTGCGGCTTGCGCCGCCGCGACACGTACCTATCCGGTAAATTAAACCCTATTTCCGACAGAACACCTGAATTTTGTATATTACCTCTTAAAACTTTGAAAAGATACGTTGCCAGTGCCACTTCACGCCTAATTTCTAATTTGTAGTAGCCCACCATACCGAGACAGAATAGGGTAGGATACAGTAACGGGTATCCCGGGTATCTCCCATACAGCTTTAAATAAATAAATCTGACAAATTTGTTCTGTATCCGTTCGACCATATGTTTGTATTTTATTTCACTCGGGCTCCAGACGGTCGCATTATATTCCAGATGACTCCTCACAAGAGCCTCATACAAAGCCCGCAGTGCACTGATGTTTGTGAAGTCATTTGCCTGACGCAGCACAAATCCCAGATTCCTGTACGCCTTTTTACAAACGTGTACCACGTGTTTGCGAAACTGCAGATCACTGGTGAAATGAATGCCTAAATCCTTAACCTCCATGACACGCTGCAGCGGCTCCCCGTCCATGCTGTACTGGTGGTATTGTGGGTTTCGTGTACGTGTGAATGAAAGCACCGAACACTTTGATACATTAAAGTATAGCTTATTGCATTGACTCCATTCAGTGACCCTATCCAAGTCATGCTGCAGCGTGTCACGATCCGCAGTGTCTTTTATGATATAACATAGATGCCTCCAAAGGGGCTGGGCCTGATTCCATACCACCTTTGTTTATAAAACGCTGCGGCCATGAACTTGCTCTACCGTTGCGGTTAATTTTTAATTTTTCTCTTGCCGAAGGAATCTTCCCTGAAGTATGGAAAAGCGCAAGAATCGTCCCGATTTTCAAGAAAGGAGATCCTGCCAATGTTAAAAATTACCGCCCTATTTCAATATTATCATGTTTTTCAAAGATCTTTGAGTCTCTTGTCTGTCCAACAATTACTCACCACATTGATAAAATTGTTTCACAAAGTCAGCATGGTTTTAAAGCTGGTCGCAGCGTAGAAACAAACCTTGTCGAGTTTGTTTCTGATGTAACCCTAGCTCTTGACAAAAGATTAGAAGTAGATGCCGTGTACACTGACTTCAGCAGTGCGTTTGATAAAGTTGACCATTCTCTGCTACTGTCAAAGTTAGAATATAATGGTATACATGGCTCTTTATTAAACTGGTTTTCATCTTATTTATCCCGTAGATCGCAAATTCTTGTCGTTAATGGTTATGAATCTTACCCTTACTATGCTGACTCAGGAGTTCCTCAGGGTTCTCACCTTGCACCAGTTTTATTCTCACTATTCATTAATGACATAACTGATCAAATCCTCTACTGTAAATACCTAATGTTTGCCGATGATCTTAAAATTTATAAAATTATCACGTCAGATGAAGATGCTTCCCTAATTCAGGAGGATTTGGATAGAATTGAGCACTGGTGCAACCTGAATCACATGAAGCTTAACGTACAAAAATGTAGCCACATACGATTTTCTAGGAAAAAGCAATCCAATACTGTCTCATTCAAAATAAAAGGAGAATTATTAGAAACCGTTAATGAGGTCCGCGATCTTGGCGTCATCATGGACAGTAAACTTAATTTCAGAAGCCATATCGATAATATTGTTATGAAATCAGCGCGGTTGCTAGGATTTCTTAAGAGAAGTACTAAAGGATTTAAGCTGGTAAGAACTAAAACTGTACTTTTTAACGCCTTAGTTCGTAGCCACCTAGAATTTGCCAGCGTGGTGTGGAACCCCCACTATGCAGTACATTCACAGAGAGTCGAAAGCATCCAGAGAGCCTTTACAAAACACCTAGCGTATACCTTCAGTGAAATATCTCCCCGGTGTCCATATAAACAACGTCTTCAATCGTTTAAAATGAATAGTCTGCACGACCGTCGACTGATGCAAGATCTCATGTTCTTGTACAAATTAGTTAATAACAAATTGGACTGCAGTAAGCTAGTTGAGCGTATTGGTCTAAAAGTACCTTACAATATGCCTAGATATCCTATTACCAACCTGTTCAATACTCAAGGATCTAACACAAATATTGGGGTAAACTCGCCACTTAACAGACTCTGTAGACAGATGAATTCTTTTATTAAATCCTCACCTGATGTTGACATTTACCATGACTCCGCAAGAATCTTTAAAACCCAATTATTGGATTCCCGAAAATCGCAACACGATGTTTTATTATGTTAGTAAGAATTCATCCTTTGTTTGGTTTTATTTAATTTTAATTTTATTTTATTATACTACTTTTTCTTTATTTTTATTAATAGTTGTGATCTGAGTTATGATCTCAGTTTTGATCTCATTTTTTTTATTTTGTTTTAGCACTAATAATTTTATATACCTATATTTTTTTTTAATTTTTAGTAGTAATTGGTTAATAAAATAGTAGTGATACCGTTTTTCATTATTTAATATTTCGTAAGTTAAGTAAATCCTTAAATGTAAGGAGGTTACTGTTAAATTTGTTATCTAGAGTCACTCGTTAAATTTCTGTTTTTTTTTCTTTCTTATGTTATCACTTACTTTTGTGAATGCTGGTTAACCTATAATTGGCGACTGTGTAAGTCTAAGACTAAAACCTATGTATAATTCTGATATGTTGTACACACAAGCTGTTGGTGAACCTATATTAATAAATAAATAAATAAATAAACATGATATCACAATTCTATCTTATGTAGATATCGATCTACATAAGATAGAATTGTGATCGTATCAATTAGGCTGCTGTTGTTTTCAATAAACAAGGGAAGGTAAACTGACACTTTATTGTAACAAAAACGTTTAGTACTAAACATCAACATGGTCTCTTATTACATTTCCAATAATAACAATAAAACAAAACAAGTACTGAGCTACTGGAACGATTTCACACTGAACTACAAGATTAAAATAATGGTGGCTTATTTTATTCCCAGGGAAAAACGAAATCTCTGAACCGAAAAGGGTGACTGGTAATTAGTGACCGATTCTTAAACACGTGATTTTAGTCATGGTAATAAACAACTTTCCCAAAGAAACTTTGGTAAAATTTTTGGTTGAAATTGGTATTCAGCTGCATCCGGTTACACTCGAAGCCGAGCCGAGCCAGCCATAGATGGTAAAAACCTAAGTAGAAGATGATGGTCTCGTTTTTGTAAGAATAGATAATCTTCTTCTGTCATGAAAGGTCTAAGTTTCTCTTTCAGGGACCAGGGTGGAACGTTGATTCATACAGGGCTCGCTGTAAGAATTTATTTGAGTTCACCAGACCCTTACGGCTACACCAAGGAGGAAGACATTCATGAGGATTTGAAGGTGAGGGAAAATTGAAAAAGTAGACATCAATCAATTTAGCCTATCGCAGTC
Organism: Noctua pronuba; assembly: GCA_905220335.1. Lineage (NCBI taxonomy): Eukaryota > Metazoa > Arthropoda > Insecta > Lepidoptera > Noctuidae > Noctua > Noctua pronuba. Next base: position 13,577,452 of record LR999902.1, read on the forward strand.
TACTGCTGAACATTAACCTCTCTCAAGATGTGCCACAACATCCTGTCTTCCACCTTTTGCATCCAGCTTATCCCAGCGACCTTTTCAATGTAATCTGTTCATCTAGCTGGGAGCGTCCACCGCGGCGCTTGTCGAGCTGTGGTCATCAGATTACTATTCTAGGACTCCTTTGCTCCATCGGCCGTCCTTCGACAAACATGGCCGGCTCATAGCCACTTCAGCTTGCTAACTCTGCAATCATCATCATCAGCCTATAGCAGTCCACTGCTGGACATAATCCTCCTCAATCGCACGCCACTTAACTCGATTCTCAGCAACTCTCATCCAGTTGCTACCAGCCACCCTGCGAAGATTGTCACTCCACCGATCCTGAGGGCGTCCCACCTTTCGTTTGCCGATTCGCGGTCTCCACTCAAGAACACGTCAACCCCAACGGTCATCGGTTCTACGGCTAACATGACCGGCTCATTGCCACTTCAGCTTGCTTACTCTGCAAGCTCTGTATAAATAAAAGACAGCAGACACGTCTGTCTGATTGAATATGACTTTTATTTGAACTTGAACGTGTAGACCATTAAACAAAAGTAAGCTGATAATATTGACTCAGACATTTTACCTCCGTTATTTTCCTTTCATTAATAAATAGATACAGTAAAAATTATGACTACGGGTTTTAGCGTCACTTGTAAATAGCGTGATCGGAACGTGAAATCATTAGGGAAATATTATTTGATAACTTCACAGGCTACGGGTGGAATTTTTATGCGTTTATAATGTCACTTACACATAACATCACGCCTGTAATCCCCGGAGGGTTCGACAGAAGTGCAATACATTTAAAATTACGCTCACATTTCGCCAGTTGTACTCCATGGAAAAACTTAATAACACTTCGCCCGAACTGGGAATCGCACAGCACATCATGCTCGAGAGTCCCTCTTGCGACCGCTAGACTAACAATGTAGTCACTAAAAAATGGGTATCATTTAAGCTATCACCAATTTAATTAGTTTTGTGTTTCTTAAATAATAGGGTTTGTCCTCAAAATAGTAGATCTGTCACCAAAATGTAGTCACCAAACAATGCAAAATCAGTTCCACAATAAATCACCTAAAATCCTGAGATATAAGGTCTAGTACCAAATAAATGTTTTTGTATGTATTATAATAGGTGTGTCCTAATAAGTATTTAAGCAAACTAATTTAAAGAGATCACCAATAAATCATATTATGTTACTAGAAAATTGCATTAAACATTAATTAACTAACCTAACCTAACCTAACCTAACCTAACCCAACACTGAAAGAATCATTCAAATCGGACCAGTAGTTCCAGAGATTAGCGCGTTCAAACAAACAAACAAACAAACAAACCCTGCAGCTTTGGGATCGATAATCGATTTATTTGGTGACAGATCTACCATTCTGAGCACAGAGCTATTATTTAAGTAACAAAACTGTTATTATAAGAACGAAGTTTATATTCATGTAATGCAATATAATTTTATTGGTTATCGATCTCTTATTTTACACATATATTAACATTAATTTGATAATTCATACCTGGGAACAATTTTTGTTTATCTGAGAACGAAAATATTTCGTGGCGATAGATCTATTTATTAGGTGATACAACTTGATGACAAATATAAATTTTGGTGATAGAAAATATAGTTCCCCTAAAAAATGCGTGCTAAAGTGATGCTTGATAAAATTTATCGTGCTGTTTAGTATACGATCACCAGTGTACCATTAGATTGAATATCATCGCTGCTATTATAGGATATCCGATAGCGGTTGGTCACACATATGCGTGTACCGTTACCAAGCGCGAAGTATCGCGTATGGTACCGCTAGATGCAGTTATGAGATGCATTAGAAAAATAGCAATACAATTTGGTATTGTTTTGTACGTATTGTGTGAATGTCCTGTTATATATTTGTTTCGGGAAACCCTCATGTCATTGGGTAGCTTCTGACGCAATATTTTACGTCATGTTATCATTCCTAGGTCAAGCTTTAATGAATTAACGGTTGATGATGTTATATTGTTTTTCCTTAACGAATTTGAACCGGGTAGAACCAAAATATACGTAAATAGAGCTTGCCATATATGACGTATTTATTTTAATTTGTCCGACATGGGGAAACTCGGTGTTCCGATATTGTTCGGTGTTCGGTATCTAGCACAATACAAAATTTCCTGGATCGGAAATAACACTTTGCAACCATAATTATATTTCGCCTGCGTGAATTTCGAAAATTATTTCACGGGAACATACTAATTAATACACACAACTTAACATGCCTACTAAGAACCAGGTTACGGTCAGCTTGTGTGCCAATTACAACAAAGAAGATAACACAAGAAATATCTCTGTACGATATCGTATCAAGAAATTCATCATCATCTGCCTAGCCTTTTCCCAATTATATTGGGGTCGGCTTCCAGTCTAACCGGATGCAGCTAAATACCAGTATTCTACATGGAGCGACTGCCTATCTGATCTCCACAACCCAGTTTGTACTAGGGAATACGATACTTCTCGGTAAGACTGGTTGTCAGACTTTTTGGGTCACTGACTACCTAACGACTGTCAAAGATCTACAAATGACACCTAGGAACAACGGCTTAACGTGCTTTCCGAGGCACGGAGGAAACTCGGTATGTAATGAGCGGTCACCCATCCACAGACCAACCTAGGCAAGCGGCTTAACCTAAAGATTGATCCAGGCGGTTGTTAGTATTGAGCCACGAGCACCTCATCGTATCAAGAAATTATTTCATCCAAATCCGTTTTGTACAGAAATATCAGACAAACAGACTTACTTTCCCATGTATAATAATAACTATGGATTTCCTCATCTAAGAGGATCATCTGCTGCTTCCTGGCATACGGAAGGATAACCGTAGAGGAATGTTTCTATCCTTTTACGAGGTCGACAGCTAGATGGGATTGGACAGGAATTCCCATGCGAACCTATAAAAACGAGATACATGACTTTTCAAGTGTTGGAAGACGTTTCATGTTTCTTTCCTTGGTTAAAATATTATTGAGGAAACATTGGGAGTTTCCTACCATCAATGGGATCAGTATGGGCCCAACGTGCTTTGGTGAGTTGAAACTTAAATGTACCGGCGGCGCATCCTGAGGGCAAAGAGAAAATTCAATCAGAAAGAAAGAAAAAATATTTATTTGATGCAGGGTCATGACGTGCATCATACAAAATGACAAAAAAATACAATAAACATACAATGCATAACAACTATTTATAAATTCAACAGGACGGGACAAAAAAAGAAAAAAGAACGTTAACAGCTTGCACGTCGTGACTGCGACAAGCAGGTTATCACTCAGCACGATGCTGTGCTATAGGGGGCCGACAGCACAGCGCTGGTTTTCAGTAGTCACCCGTGAAAAAAAGCCAAAACAGCATAAATATTTTTTACATGAATATGAAAATAAAATAAATATTACTTGGGTTATGGTATAAAACAACTACCTATAAGAAATATAATAAACACTATAAAAAATATACAACTATCTGTGCAGGCTAAATAAAATCAACATAAATACAATTTGATGAAAACATGGCGTGTCCAGCGATAACCATGATAGATAATTCAAAATGGGACTGAAATAAGCAACCGAAAAGCCTATTTCAATCCCAAAGAAGCCTCTTTGAGCTCTTAAGACAGTCAGCCTTGCCTTGCCTTCCGGATAGACCAATTTACAACATAACATAACATCAGGCATGTAATGCATTAGTACACCCATATATCGCCAGTTATGTTTAAGTCCCACGAAATAGGCAGCGAGCCTAAACCAGGCCCAAAGCTGTTACTGAGAAATTCCTGATGGAAAAACCCAATAACACTTTGCCCGACCTGGGTATTGAACCTAGGACCTAATGCTCAGCAGTCGCGCTTGTGACTACTAGACCGAGGCGATCAATTTTCAAGTCATGAGTTTATTCTCATTCGTATCGTTCCAGTTCTGTTTTTTTTTTAATATAGTCATAATAGTGTTGTTATTGTTTTTTGTTATTTTCTATACGTCATAGAAGTCAATATTACGAAGGTGTGTCTATTAGCATATGCAATCGATAGTCAGGTGCTACTGTTTATCTCGTCAGTGACGTTCGAAGGTATTTGAGACAAAAATATGGTGGGTTTTACCTGTTTACAACTAGCCTTATTATGCAGATAAATAGGCTTTCTAGTTACTCTATTATTATATATATGGATCGATCCTTTAATTATGAATAAATTGTAGCGTGATGTTATATAACCTATAGCCTTCCTCGATAAATGGGCTATCCAACACTAAAATAATTTTCAATTTCAATTCGAACCAGTAGTTCCTGCGTTCAACTAACCAACCAAACAAACAAAGGCCTCAGCTTTATAATCTTTTTATTTATAAAAATCTCGTGTCACGGTGTTTGTGGTAGCACTCCTCCGAAACGGCTCGACAGATTTTTAAGAAATTTTTATGCATGTTTATTATGAATAGGTCGTAAAGTACATTTCACACCGCTAATTTCACGCGGACGAAGGTCGCGGGCAACAGCTAGTTATTAATAAACCGGGAAATTTCCACTGACTTCTGTAACTGCAAGTATTTCCCTTTGGCTTTCATCCTTGCTTCCAATTACCTACTTTCTTTGAGGAAAAATGTAAAAGTCTTTGATAAGAGTATATAATAAGAGTAAATTGCATGTCGATTGATTGATTTTAAATAAGATCACTGGTCTGTTTGCACCGGGCTATCTATGCAGAGTCCTTTTGATCTTTCTTTCAGTTATTAAGGCCATATCAAGAATGTTGTCATAGTAAAAAAATATCTTACCTGCCAGACGCTTCGAATGACATTTGTTTCAAATCTGTTGGAGAGTGGGCACGTTCTTCTTCTTCTTCCCAATGTCCTTTGTTGGCAGTATAAACGGTGACTGGATATTAGTGACCGATACTTAAACAAGTGATTGTACTCATGATAACAAACAACTTTCCCAAAGAAACATTTTTTTTAAACGGCTAACAGCTGATAGGTCACAGGCGTGCGCGTGCGAATTTCATACGGCTATTGAGATAAAAGTTTGTGTATGAGTATCATGAGTACAATCACGTGTTTAAGTATCGGTCACTAATTACCAGTCACTCTATAAGTATACCACTGAATGTGTTTGCAGTTTTTAAAGGGTCCAACGAAATATCTTCTACAATATCAGTGGAAAGTGGTTACTATTTCTTGTCTGACCATCTTGCGTTGGTATATGTAAGTGCCTTCTCTGTTGTTTATTGTAATCAAACACGTGGACAATAGGTACTGTAATTTTTTTATATGTAGATCTATTTCCTGATTTCCGACCGCACACATCATGAAGTCAATAGAAGTTAATTGAGTGTTACAAGACGGACAGCACACAAAACGTGCTGCAGCAACCTTTGTCCTGCAACATTGCAGTAAATGACGTCACGGGTTTCTACACGTGGTTTTTGTGCTGCAGTTATTAATACACTTGTTCACTTTACGCTTCATTAGGCTGATCAAATGTGCACGTGCATATGCATAATGTGACATACTTGTGAATGTGTAAGTTAATACTCTGTAGCTAAGGGTTTAGCTCCTCGGGCCTGTGGACGGTGTCGCCGTCCGTCCGTCTTATGACGACAGACCGTGTCGACGGCGCGTTCGTGTTCCACGCGCGCCTCAATGAGATGTCAGTAAAAAGGAAGGGGCTGGCAAGGGTCGATGCCTGCCGGGGCTGCAGGACTGTTCGAGAGAGATACCACGGCCCTGGAACACAAATGGCCCCCCTTCAGTTTCAGTTCCTCAGTTTTTTTCGTCAAATGTAATGTTAAGGTGTTGTGTTCATACTGGTTGACCAAAATAACAAAAAAAAATACCATTGAGTAAATAATCATAAATTTAACCATAACAACTAAAAGTTATTATGGTTAAATACAGAATGATGTTAACAGAACTGACTGGGTACCTACTTACGAGAATGCGCGCGGCGGGGCTCGAGTGCAAGTACCAACCCATAATGGATGTGTTTATTCTAGAATAAGAGCAATTTACTATTTTAGGTCAAAATATTCGACCTAAAATAGTAAATTTGCACTATTATTATATTATTTGCAGTGTTTTTTTTGCTTGGATATTTTTGGTTACGCGTACTGAACGCTTTTTTTAAAATTGGCCATCTATTTTAATAGGTAGGCCCTTTTATAGTTGCCTACCATTATAAAAAATATCAGAATAACTATAAAAAGATTGTCTTATCGTCGAAAATAGTATTGTATTAAAAAATCTCGATTACGATTACATACCATGAAACAAAAACAATGTATCTAATGGATTCTAACAGAAATCGCGATTAGTAAATCTCAAAGTTAAATAGTATAACGTTCACTAAATTGTGCTTATATAATATACATGCTAACATCTCCCGGAACAAAGGGTTTTCGAGAAAACAAACAATTTAAACAGTCATACGTATAATAACAGCCCTTTATCATTTACGATTTTTGCTAAGAACGCAAAACGCAAACATACCTAAAAAGGAGGAAAACTAAACAATTCATGATAAATGTTATCAAACTATTAAAACTACTATTAATCGTGTTTTACTACGTCTATGATAATATGTAGTTTGCGGTGTTATAGATCTAAGACCTCTGACATGTGATTTTATTGCGTCACTGGCCGCGACCTTCGTCCGCTTGAAATTATTAAAAAAATATTACTTCGCTTTTTGAATCGGATTTTGTTAACAATTTCAAGGGTTTTTTTTTTGCACGGAACCCTAATTATTTTTCTAAAATAAAAGTAGATTATGTTAGACCTTATAACATCAGCAATCTGCTAGTAAAGTCGGTCTAGCTGTTTTGGAGATTAGCCGCAACAGATAGACAGACACAAATTGAAAAAAAAAAAAGTTTTTGTTATAAGTGCTGTACCTGTATATTTTCATATGCAATCAGTAAAAAGCTGTTATTTTGATATTACAAACAGACACTTCTACATACTACAGAATGTACAAACATCTTTAATCATGCTATATTAGGTAGTTCAAGTACCAGTTAGCAACGTGGTAGCGGGCCACACATTTCATAAGAGGCTCTGGAGGCGTTAGGTTAGGTTAGACTTATTTATTTATTCGACTGGAAAATACACACAATAAACCATTTTTAATTGAATAATGAGACTAATTGTAATTTATGATGTTTATTTTATTGACTGTAGAATCTACTCCATATTGTGACAATTATAATTTTTGTTTTTCAAACTCAAACTCAAACTCAAAGCATTTATTTCAATTAGACCATAACAGGCACTTTTGAATGTCAGAAAAACAAAGAAGGCGAAGCTACAGTCCCAGACACAAGGCATAATAACTTGTGAAAGTACTGTAGTTGCCCATTCCAAAGCGTAGATCTCTATGGAGAAGAATGGGCAAGAAACTCCATGGACACTCTTTTCAATCAAAATATTTTTATTTATTTATCATCATTCTATTAATTTTGACGTACCTACCAAATAATTTGTGTTTACCTCTCGCATTTTTTATTTTTATTTTTTTTATATTTCTCATGAAACCATGTATTTGTACGCCTCTTGGCATAACATAGCGACCTATGATCTATATATTATATTTATATATTTATATATTTATATACATATAATAAGACAGTAAAAAAACTGTGTCTGTACATTGAAAATATTAAAAAAAAAAAAATTGAGGGGGGTTTAGAAACAGTAATAGAGCACGAATCCAAAAAAAAAATTCTGTCTGTTTGTCTGTTTATCTGTTTGTCTGTTTGTCTGTTTGTTTGTACACGCTAATCTTCGGAACTACTAGACGGATTTGAAAGATTTTTTTTTGTTGTATAGGTATTAAGTCTGGGCAACATATAGGCTATAATTTATCTTGGAAACTTGAACACCTGATGCAGAACCGCAATAGAATAGCTAAACTATAAGAGATACAAAAATGGTACCATAGCAAAAATTGTTCCACGTGATGAGCATTTTCTGCTGAGAGAATAAATTTGAAGATCTGGAACACCTGATGTGGAACTCCAAGAGCCCAGCTACACCATAACACATATAGGAATGACGTCTTAGCAAACATTGTTCAATCTGATGAGCACTCTCTGTTGATTTATAAAAATCGAAGTTCTAGAACACCTATTGTGGAACTCCAAGAGCCCAGCTACACCATAACACATATAGGAATGAAGTCTTAGCAAAAATTGTTCAATCTGATGAGCACTCTCTGTTGACTTATAAAAATCGAAAATCTGGAACACCTGTTGTAGAACTCCAAGAGCCCAGCTACACCATAACACATATAGGAATGACTTCTTAGCAAAAGTTGTTCGGTCTGATGGGCATTTCCTGTTGACTTATAAAAATCGAAGATCAGAAACATCTGATGTGGAAATCAAAGCTATCACTAATTTCACTGTATAATTATAAAATAACATAAGCTGGGAGTACCTCCACGTGGTGAAGGTGAAGGTGAAGGCTGTAACAGTTTAGGACTGATATTCGATGACGACGGTATATCATTGAAAATTTGACTCTACTGGACAAAACTCCTATTTATTTTTTTATTTTATCGAATAAATATGCCTTCGGGCTTATGTTATTTGAGTGTTTTAGACTTTTTTCACTTATCTTCGTGACACGGTAGCCTACCGGTAACGCAGGGGAGCAGTCACTTAGATTTTAATTGATCAGGTATCTTCACAATAAAACTATAACCATGCCTAGAAAGAGGTCAAATGTTTCCCAATGTTCCAAAGGAGCTAAAAGATTGAGGATCATAAGATCCCAAGAATTTACCGAAGAACGTCAGTAGAGACTTGATGCTGTTCGAGAACATCAGGCTGCAACTCGCTCCGTGGAAACCTCTTCCTCTCTTCTCTTCTCTTCCTCTTGGATAATGAAGCACGCCTGCGTTCTCAGCGTGTTTACGCATCTACATCCAGCAATCTTCCAAAGCAGCATCTGTCTCTAGAGAACTGTGAAGAATATGATGCGCGACTGACCGCTGATCGTGAACGTCATGCATTGTCTCGCGAATCGGAGACGTTCACGGATAGAGAATTACGCTTGAGTTCCAAGCGTATCTACGCATCGATTTCTGACTTACAAAAATAAAAGATATGGAACGTCTCGAATCGTCTCGCGCATCCCGTTGTTTTCCCGTCCCCCTCTTAGAATTCGACATCAGACGTTTCAGATCTTCGATTTTGACGAACCCATTGTCGCTGGCATAAGCAACAGGATCCGCGTACGAAGTCGCGGGCAGAAGCTAGTCACAAATAAAATTGATTTTGAATTTTTGATCCCAACGACACACCTGTTATTTGAACACCGTAACTAAAACACTTGATAACTAATTAGCCTGTCGAATAGTAACTGCAGTATCACCAGACAGAACATACACGACATCATGTCTGCTCTTATTAATTACAAAGCAAACAAAGTTTTCTCTTAATTAGTGCTTATCTTAATAAATCTCAGACTGAGCAAATAAACCGTAAGACATGTATTGTTGATTAAAAGTCTTTTATTATGAGTTGTAACCTGTAACAGTTTCATCATAAATTCAGACGGCCATTTTGAAGGTCATTGCATCATCCAATACGTTTTTTGATTTGTGAGGAATGGACATCGTTTTGAGGAGCTCGTGGCTAAATAATAACAGCCGCTCGGGTCGATCTTTAGGTAAAGCCGTGCTTGCCTAGATTGGTCTGTGGGTGGGTGACCACCCATTACATACCGAGTTTTCCCCGTGCCTCGGAAAGCACGTTAAGCCGTTGGTCCCGGCTGTCATTTGTAGATCTTTGACAGTCATTAGGTAGTCAGTGGCCCAAAAAGTCTGACAACCAGTCTTACCAAGGGGTATCGTATTACCCAGTACTAACTGGGTTGTGGAGGTCAGATAGGCAGTCGCTCCATGTAAAATACTGGTATTCAGCTGCATCCGGTTAGACTGGAAGCCGACCCCAATATAGTTGGGAAAAAGCTAGGCAGATGATGAGGAATGGACATCGTTTCGTCGTATAATCCAGTATTAACTAGGTTGAGGAAGTAAGATAAGCAGTTGCTCCATGCAAAATACTGGTATTCATCTGCATTAAGTTAGACTGGAAGCCGACCCCAACGTAGATGGGAAAAGGCTAGGCAGATGATGTATGTTTCTTTAGAAACCAGTGAAATATTATGCTCATGTGATCCTATACTATTAATTGGGCAATATTTGTATATGTTATGGCTAAAAGCCGAAGTAAGGTTACACCTAGTTCTAGCCGGCTGTACCTAGGTGCGGCAGGTAACTATCCTTTTTATTGCTAGGACACCGACCAAATGGATTAAGTTAGAGCTGTGACCAAACGCGCGCGAGCCGAGCGTGCGGTGCCGCACGCTCGGCTCTTTTTTTTTTTTTTTTTTTACGGATGGGAAATCATCAGATGACTTCTCCCGCTCTGGGTGGAGTGGGAGGGAGTGTCAGACTCTTACTGACTAAAACCCATCCATGTTCCTTCATTGCCCTTTGTGTTCCAGGGCCACGGTATCTCTTTCGAACAGTCCCGCAGCCCCTAGGTGTAACCTTACTTTGGCTTTTAGCCGTGGCATATATAGATTGTAATACTTTTTCGTAAAAGTTGCAACATGGGAGTTTACGGAACCGTAAAATCGATCTAGCTATGTCTCATATCTGGGAAAATTCGTTTTCTCTATTTTGCTGATAATGCTGTGACCTAGACATTCGGGCATCAGTAATTAGATGGAACATCACGACTATAACCCCGGAAGGGTTACGCCAGAGGTGTACACTAACAGTACACCCACATTCGCCAATTATGTTTAAGTCCCATGTAAAATTGCCATCGACTGGGTATTAATTCAGAGTCCGTTGCTGCTACTGAAAAAAATCCTGAAGGAAAAACCTAAACTCTTTTTCCGACCTGGGAATCGAACCCAGGACCTCGTTCGTGAGTATCGACGAATTTTTAAATACTTGTTGGCGAATAGCTATCATTAATTTCGACGCAGTATTGATATACTATGCTGGTATCATTAGAATATTCTCAAGTGCTAATATAGGAAATGAATTGTTTCAATTGTTCCTCGTTATGATAGTAATAAACTCAGTCTATTTTTATACGTGAACAGTTCAAGGTCCAAGTCTGCTCTCTGATTGTAAACAAACACTGACTGATTCAAAATTCCTGATCAAACTATCAATCAATGAAATGTTAATGGAATGAATTACTTACTTACATAACTGTACACAAACGGTATTAACAAACACTTACGAGAAATCATAATAAAGTAAAGTCAAATATTTATTTGAATTTCTGCTGTACTAATAAAATCATGCAGCTAATTGTTTCTTATTATTTGTTAAACATACACGTTGAATTAAACAAACTCAGCAAATACAATTTGCCTTAAGTTGCCCGCTATAAAAATGTCTGTACCGAATCTGTGACTCAGATAGAAATTAACGAAATTAGCGTACATTGAAGAGTTTGTGAAAATAATCAAGAAATGTTTCTTAAGCAATTAGCAATGGATGAATCGCTTATCTGTATGTCTCGGATCAGTTACACTGATGACTGGATCTATAGTTCTAGTTAGACCTAATCTACGAGTACTTACCACGGCACGCGTCCGCGAAGTGCAAAGTGTACACACATACACACAAGTGTGTCACCGACATGTAATACGTCGACAACGACGCTGTGTATACCTTTATCAGTCAGACGCTTTGCACGTGCCTCCGAGTATATAAGGAAACGCTGCGACCCCAAACATCATACTACAACCAGTTCTCGACTGCTCAACACGTACACTGAGCTGTACAAATTAAATCTACGTCACGTAGATCATCAGCGTTGAAGCTGTGCTGTATACTCTGTCTACTCGACATATTCTGCTTTCAACATGGACAAACGGCAACTCATCGGCAGCGCCACGAGGTACATCGCCGGCAGGAATGCTGTGCAGACGGTCTACTGGAGGAAGTCAGCGGAGAACAGCAAGGGACTCGTCAGGACCACCAGGATGACGTTCTTCGGCAAAAACGAGGGAGCAAATAAAGTTGACAGTGCGGAAATGTTCGCGAAGGTTCGCGAAAGGTACAATTAGTACAAGAAGAACACCCACCGTATTATGACTGTGATAGATCTTAGTATAATTTTCTATGTAAGTTTATATCATAAGTACCAGTGATTGTTGTTGTTTTGTATGCCGTACCGAGTGCCGAATGGAATCACCGTAATGTACAAATACATTTATTTTTATAACTATCTAATTCTTTAATTTCCTTCCTAAACCTTTACTCAGATCATTTATCATTGAATTGTCTTAGGAAGTAGTTAGTTTCTTGTGATACAATATCTAGTGTCTTTGCTTACAGAGTTCTTGAATAGGCTTTACCAAGCTTTCTGTTCACCCTTTTCATATAAAAAGGTGTATAGAGTCAGTAATTTCAGGACAATTCACAACTATTATTCATTAAGCTTATCAACGATCAATTGACTTAGAATTTATAGTCGAAGCCTATTGAAACACCGAACTTTGTGTTCATTTAACGTAGAAAATCAATGACTGGATATTAATTGTAATTAATTCACAAAGGAAATAGAAACAATAGACAAATCTTAAGCACTGATTAATGTACCTAGAAACTTAAACCACCCTCTCGGCATCAATATATATTTTTAAATATATTTTTTTAGTCTCCACTGCTGGGACCAATTCCTGCAAAGAGCTTTTTCCCGTGCCTCCATCAATATTAGTAACACAAAAACACAAAATAATATAACAGACAACACATTTTACTCTTAAAAACTAAACATTTTAATACTCTAAACATTGTTATCCAAAGAGTTCTATACTCACTACGCGACTTAAAAGTCACGGTCAAGGTAACTGATGTCAGACGACAGTTTTACGATCATTGGCACTTCATTCAGTGGAACTCAAGGCTTATTTACATTAGTTTGTTGACCTGACAATAGGGAAAAGTGTTAGAACTAGGGTCTACGTAGTTATTTTCATCAACTCAAATATAATCGATTGTTGATCGATGAACGTAATTCGGCAGCTATGCTCTACAAGGGATCGATCTTCCTGGTTTACGTCAAATCGATCGATTGCAAGAGGCGAGTGAACCTCTAACAAGATAGATCGCAAATCTCAGGGCCGGACTCCACTGAAGCGGAGACGAGACGAGAGGAGATGTGTAAAGTGGTGGTGGTGGTGGTGGTGGTGGTGGTAGTGGTGTGTGTGTGTGTGTGTTAATAGAATTTCATTAATTACACTTTTCGTCTCCGCTTAAGTTTAGTGGAAAAGTTTGAACATGGAGAAGAGGAGCTGTCTCGTAAAGGTTTAGGGCCTAAACAATACGAGGCAGCTCCTCTTCTAAATTTTAGGCCAACCTTCGCACTCGTTGCACGGCGAAGACGAAAAGAGACGTGAGTGGCGGTCTTCTGCGAGCGGTGTGCTGTGAGCGGCGTGCGGTGAGCGGCTTGCGGTGAGTGGTGTGCTGTGTGCTGTGTGCTGCGTGCGGTGAGCGGTGCGCATCTCTTCTCCACTCCGGTTTGCACATCTCCGCACAGCTTTGCTGGATACACCCTAGCTCATTTGCATCTTCTATACTCTCCGCTTCGCACAACTCCGCTTTTGTGGAGTCTGATTGTGGGCCTATGAAGACAACCAAGGGTCGATTTTACATGGGGACGACTCAAGGAGTAATGTCAAGTATTTTTAAATGGAAACTGAATAAGGCACCGGGATTAAAACACAAAATGCCTACATTTCTCGAAAGGCTAAGATATAGGGAAGGTATAAGTCCGCATTTCGTCAGTTAAATATGTTGTAAGTCCCATGTTATAGGAAGGAGCCTACTATTGTCATTAACCGGGCAGAAATGAGATCAGACTCACGGAGCATGCTGAGAAACTTCTAATTGATTAATCTCATAATTTTGTCAGACTACCTAGTCTCCTTCCTAGTCCCTCTACCTAGTCTCTGGTACCTACCGGGCAGTATTAAAACTAGACCCCATGCTTGCAACTAAAAGACTTCTTCTTCTTAGCGTGTACATGACAATTCAAATTGAGTCAGCCGATTTGGCAAAGAATTTGGCACTTTCAGTAGCACCCATCAACTCCTGTGATGTGCTAACAACAGGATAGGGAGGACACAATATCAAGTGTCTCATCGTTTGTGCGGCAGCACCACATTTAAACTCCAGGGCAGAGTTATCTATCAATTTTACTTACTGCGACATTCTTTGCGTCCAAGAGACCCATCGAGATGCTCCATCACTACAAAGCCGGCCACACATCGATGGACTTAAGCTTATATGCAGTTTGCTGCTCCCAACGTAAGCATACTTTCCACTAAAAGACTAAGTAGATGACAGTTTAGATCTACAAACACAAATGTCCTGGATAGAGAAATGCCGACAGTTCCCCACTTGTGACGACCACGGACCTCTAATAATTTCCTCTAGGAGTAACGTCAAGGCCTCTCGAACGTGTACCTACTGAAAGGGATTTTAAGTTACATATCTGAAGATCTTATTCGATCAGTTCAACAACTGTAAAATACTCTACCTTAAAGTAATTGTCTAAAACGTAACGCAAATATATTTTAAAATTGCAAATAGCATTTTTGTTAAATTGATTATAATAAACACAATCAATGTCATTCATAGATATGAATAATATTCTTAAAAATTATAAAAATACTAGCTTATACCCGCGGCTTCGCCCGCGTTGAGTTCGGTATGTCCCACGGAATCGTACTACCGGGATAAAGAGTATTATATGTGTTAATCCAGGTTATAAACTATATGTCATTCAAATCCGCTCAGTAGTTTTTGCGTGAAAGATTAACAAACATTCATCCATCCATCCATCCTCACAACCTTTAGCATTTATTTACATTATTACTAGTAGGATGAGATTAAAATGTGAAATGAGTATTTCTTACTTTAAATTCTTCACAACGCGCGCTCGTGCTAGGGCCTTTAAGCCATTATAGTTTTAAAACGATCACATTCCTTGTCCTAGTGGTCGCAAGCGAGACGACTGAGCACGAGGTCCTGAGTTCGATTCCCTTGTCCGGCAAAGTATTATTGGGTTTTTCCTTCACGAATTTCAGAAATCAGTAACGGCCTCTGAGTCTGGATTTGTACCCAGTAGATGGCAATAGGCTCGCTCCCTATTACATGGTACTTACAACATAACTGGCGAAATTTGGGTGCACTACTAGGTACACCTCTACCTAACCCTTCAGTGATTATAGGCGTGATGTTATCTTATTGTAATAAAACAACTTACGACCTCGTAAATACCAGTACGACGTACGTACTTGCTTTAACCGTTAGACTTTTGCGCGTAACAAAATAAGAAAGGACTGTTAATGTGTATGTCGGTTATAATCATCAATAACCAATTAATAGTTAATTACAATCGATACCTACTCACGTTGTTGAAGTACAGACCCCCTATGGTAGTGCAATGATAGCCTATGCCCCTAGGATACTATACCAAGTGTATTATTTACCTCCTGTCAAACAAACAGATCCTCTCTGTATATATCGTAAGATAAAATGACGCATCAGCTGCCTAGTTAACCCATAAACATATATCATAATAATATAAGGCCTGCATTCTTGAGAGGCACACCCACATTTCACGATCTAAGTCACATTAATCCTTACTACTGGCAGTAGCGAAATAAAATCCAGATTCGCCACATAAACTTATAATTCCGTAGACTTAAAAAAAATTGCAATAACAATTTATCAATACTTAACTATTTTAAAACGAAAGTTTAAAAAAAAAATGTCGTTTTAAGATTATTACAATAGTATTTTTGAGATGACTTTCGGATAAGAACTAAATTTAGCCAGTAATGAATTGAAAAGTTTCAAGCGTAGAGGTTTTATGCAGAGGAACACTGCAAGGTGACCTAGGTATGACGTGCCCATTTTACCAACCTAGGACTAGGTTTAGGGAACTTCGGATGCTGATTTCACTATTACAATAGGAAAAAAAAGTACCCGGGCATATCTTTGTTGAAGTAGTAGTTAAGACTAGTTAGTATGTTGAGCTGTTGGCTTGCTGCATGCTTTGGTGCAAACTGTAAGTGAAGCAAATATCTATTTAAACAAATAAATAAATATTGAATAGTATGGGGGTTGTGGAGATATTTAAAGTAAAGTAAACAGTAAACAGAGCAGCGGTGGCCCAGTGGTGGCGGTCCTGACTTACGAACAGTGAGTCGTGGGTTCGAACCCAGGCAGGCGCATTACTTTGTGTAATTTATTTCATCACCACTGCTCTCAAAACGGTGAAGGAAAAATATCGTGAGGAAACCGGCATGTCCTAGAACCAAAAAATTCGAAGACATGTGACATCTACCAACCCGCACTGGGCCCGCGTGGTGGATTATAGTCCATTCCCTCTCATAGAGAGGAGGCCGTGTGTCCCAGCAGTGGGAACATTATAGGCTGATTATGCTTATGCTAAACAGTAAACAGTGAAAAAGTTGGACCTTTGACTCCTGATATCGCCGTAACTAGAAGATTCCCAGGTATGGTATAGTACAAAAAAAATATCATAACGACGACGAGAGCAAGTGCTTTTCGGCTTCTTTATGGGCACTTTCACACCCATTATGTGTGTCGAAAATAGAGAAAAAAATATCTTGTAGGTAGTACACATTTTATTAGATAAACCCAAAAAAAAAAACCCTACCTACCTATAGCTGGAAAAAAATGGGGGAGGCCTTTGCCCAGCTGTGGGACAGAATAAGCTGATTAAAAAAAAAAAACCTACGGCCTGATGGACGTTAACGTAGGTACAAATGTACACACATAATGAATTTCCTAATTACGATAAAGTAATCAAGAGTACTGTTAGTTTGTAATTTTTTGTTTATCAATTATTGTTTAGTATAATATTACGCAATATTTAAAGTGGGTCAGTAATATTATTGATTATTTATTATGTAACGCCATCCACATGTTTATTTGGTCACATAGTTGAGTGATTACTAATTACTTATTTGTTTAACAGACCCCCTACATCCTGATCATAGCGTACCTTAATTACGAAAATAAACAAATAAATAACATGCATAATATTTGTGTTTGTCAAATTTCGGATTACATCAACAAGATAAACGAAAGTGGGTTACAAAATAGTTGGTAGCATTGACATACTGTTGATAAGCTCTTGTGTTTCTAACCTATTTTTTGCAACAGTCTGACCACTTTTTAATCTAGGTCATGTAAATTGATGGCAGATTTATCTAGAATCATCATCATCTACTTAGCCTTTTCCCAACTATGTTGGAGTCGGCTTCATATACCAGTATTAACCCTCCTCCTCCTGAACTCCACAACCCATTTAGTACTATCGACATCCTTTGGTATGACTGGTTGTCAGACTTTCTGGCTACTTACTACCTGTAACAACTATCGAAGATTTACAAATGACGGCTTAACGTGCTTTTCGAGGCCCGGAGAAAACTTGGTATGTAATGGGTGGTGACCCATCCAGAGGCCAACCTAGGCAAGCGCAGTTAACTTAAAGATCGATCCGAGCGGCTGTTATTATTTAGCCACGAACTCTCCAAGAACGTTCTAGAATAGTGTTGACTTAAAATGACGTAGTATCTCTACTTAAAACTAGATTAATTTGTGTCCCACGAATAAGTATGACAGTCGCCAATTTTATTAATTTATTTTTTCAATAGCCTTGTATGTCCCACTGCTGGGCAAAGGCGACCCCATATCCTTCCAGGTACTCTTCTCCTGCGCCACCTCGAACCAGCCTTCGTGATGCGCTTCTAAATCATGTCGCCACTGTTTTCTGGGCCGGCCTCGGCAGCGCTGTCCATCCTCAGGCACCCATCGTGTTGCGACCTTTGCCCAGCGGTCGTTATGCATGCGGCTCACCTGACCCACCCAATTAAACAAGTTAAATTATTTGAAACTCCAAAAGCTGAGTGAAAATGAAGTCGGTACAAAGGTCGGTTAGACATGGAACCCAACGCACAAACGGTTACCACGTAGTCCGGACATCATTATAGAAATTTTTCATCTGTAATAAAAAAATAGCATAGATTGTGGTAGAAATCACCGTTCTCTATCCTCAACACTCCTATAGACAGGACTGTCCAACGTTCCTAACAGAACGTTGTGAAAAGGGGTGAAGGACGCTCTTTGTTCTGGAAAAATATGCGTTGTTGCCTTCACGGGTAAAACGTGGATGAGGTTGACACAGGAGGACTTGGAGATTGGCACAAGCCAGGTAGGCCTCGAACCCAGCTGAAACCCAGCGTGAAATTAGGTTGCGAATGATGATGGGATATACGCTTGCTAAATAAGATTAGAAACGCACTTACAATAACAAGCAATAATAGATGTATGTCAGATCCGGTCGTTCGTACGGACATAAAATGAATCGGCAAGTACACCGGTGGGCACTGGTGACAGTTTACTCACACCACAGCGTGTTTCTACAGAGCCCTGATGTTCAGCTCGAGACGAGGGCGACAGTCAATGTCTGATCGAGGCGAAGGGAGTTGAGACGTCTTGGAACTGTATCCGATTCATTGTGCCGTATCTCAAATAATTCGTTAGTTTTGCTAGAAACAGTGTATCCCACCCAGTGTGTTTTCATAGCACGAAACCCATCGTCTGACAACATGATATACGAGCCCAACGAAATAAATCCTGACATTATCCGACATGTAAGTAAATAATCGTTTTTCTTCTTCGTGTCGCTGCTCTGGCACACGTTCTACGTTGTTTAAAACATGCATTTTAGGATTCAGTAGACAACCTGTATAGCAAATGTTTGTAATATGCACAACCATAATGCATCCATATTTCATAGGTTCTTGCGAGACAGTAATAGGGAATATGCAAGAAATACAAAACTTTTATTATTTCTTAAAAATGCCTTGTCTTGGTCCATAAAAACATTGTGGTACACTTGTTTAATTTTCTAATACAACACTTACTTTACAATTTAATATTTCATGTAGCGTGTTTTTGGTGAAACGGAACGCAAACTCAAAACGCATCGCCCCTCGATAACGCCGGTAGTGACGTCAAATACCATGTGTCAAAGAAACACTTTTATTTGAAAAGTACTTAAAGTTTCACTAAGATTTTATAATAATATTGTTATTGCAATGTTTACTTGAAAAAGGAAATGCAATTTGCCAAATTAATATATTAAGGGTAAAAAATTAGATGTAAACAAGGCAGATAGAGGTAAATGACGTCACTAAACATGACATGAATGGCCGCGACAGTCACGGACGTTTGAACTGTCGTAGAAAATTGTAGAAGTTTAATTTATTTTTTGAGCGACAAGCAGTAGTTGAACTTAACTTTTAATTATTTTCTTGGGTTGATAGTATTGTATTTTATTGATTTAAGTGAAGAAAAAATTACATGCATATTCCCTATTACGAAGTTGACTCTAGAACTATATGACAGGTGCCAATATTTGTATTGTCGTGTTGTGATGGATGATATAACCCCGGTTACGGAGACAGCGTTCACATCGAGGAACGGATCTGATTCAAGGGACGACTGATCGATCCCAAAGTGTACTACGTACTGCCTTTAAATATTTAACAATAGCAAAACAAAAACAAGTAATCAATATTTGTATTGCGTCAAGGAATAACGAAGACTTATCTATAAAAAAACATTATTAAATACTACTATGGACAATGAACTCGCATGCAATAACAAATATTATCTATATTTTACCAAAACATCCGAATCTTAAAATCTGTTGCTATCCGTACATTTTTGCGTAAAAGAAATATCGTGAAAACCTAGCAATCCATTGGTGGGTATGGCTCCCCGGAGTAACTATTCATCCGTTGTCAGCTTCCAATGGATTTTAATCACCTTTACCAGATGGTATAGCCAAGTGGCAAAAGCTTTTTTTTTTGTATGGGAAATCATCAAATAACCCCGCCCGCTCTGGGTGAAGTGGGAGGGAGTGTCAGACTTTTACTGACTAAAACCCATCCATGTTCCTTCTTTGCCCTTTGCGTTCCAGGGCCGCGGTATCTCTTTCGAACAGTCCCGCAGCCCCGGCAGGCATCGGCCCTTGCGGGCCCCTTCCTGTTGTTGACATCTCATTGAGGCGCGCGTGGAACACGAACGCGCCGTCGACACGGCAAAATATGGCAATAGCTTACAAATTACTTCGTACTTCGATTCCTCAATACGGAGAATCATGACCCACTTTGTTAGTTTCTTGTCCTGGCTTGGCACAGATATGTCGATCCTGGGTTACTCTTGACGCTTTCTGAAACATAACCCCAAAGACTAGAGAATCGAAACGATTCACGGTTTTGATCGTCGCCCTTTTGGTCTATTCCCTGGTCTCTTTCCACTGACCATAGAATGTTATTTTGCCAAAGCCTTTGATTGGATCTGTTTATTAAGATATAGGTCCTAGATTTTTAAAATCGCCAATTGGTACAAAAGGATCAACTAAACTGGTACGGACATATTGCGGAAAGTATCAAGTATTAATCTCCGTGTCGGAAGCCTCGCCTGCAATTTGTCTGAACTGGTTTAACCGAACTTTTTATCAGCCCAAAAGCGTCCAATAGGCACTGATCATTATAACACTAAGCCGTAGTCTATACAAAAAAAAGGTGATCGTTAAGAAGTATCAGCATAATCACCATCTTAATAAAATGTAGCTGAGAATACAATTTAATGATATTTTAATGTTTGACGCTAAAACAACAAAGATGAAGTGTACTTTATAACTTTAATAAAGCCTTTGTTAGGTTACTGCTTGCTTGTCTTTATTATAAATATCAAAGACAACAGACCCTTTTTGACCCTTAAAAAGGGAGACCTTATGACTGTGCTCTCAAAATAAACTTTACTAAGAAATAAATCGTTGTATGAATGGAGGGAAGCCTTTGCCCAGCTGGGACAATATGGGCTATCTATATAAAGAAATAATACAATTTTTGTGACGGTTTTAAAGAATAGGTTTGTGACGTGGTCGCGTCACTATAGGACTGCTCAGAGTCTGCCGGACATGTGTACAGACGGCAGCACATCAAGCTACCCGTAACTGTCAGATTTTACCAATCAACCCGGATCCTAATCCTATAGCGATAAAGTTGAAAATTTATTAAAGAAATTTGAAATGTTCTAGTAGCTTGATATACATTCGAGCCTACTAGTACTAGTACTGGACGTTCAAACCACGTCCAGTTTTTTTACACGACGTTTTTATGTCACGCCGTGGATTTTTATAGCTTGCGTTCGAGCTAATGTGGGTTCAGTTTACCACTCCTGTAAACTATATTAGTATAAATATACGAAGATCTTGGCACTTCTCCATCAACTGCTTTACCGTGTGGATATGGTCGATGACCGGCCTCTTTTTTTTTCTATTGGGAAATAATCAAATGACCCCTCCCGCTCTGGGCGGAGTGGAAGGGAGTGTCAGACTCTTACTGACTAAAACCCATCCATGTTCCTTCTTTGCCCTTTGTGTTCCAGGGCCGCGGTATCTCTTTCGAACAGTGCCGCAGCCCCGGCCTTCTCGAAAGGGTTTGGCAGGATTTTAAACTTACGTTAGATTTTTTATTTGACTGTCCCACTGCTGGGGAAGTATCCGTTTGAAACCACCTCGAACAAGCCGTTGAAATACAGGCTGTATCGCCACATCTTGGTGGGCCATATATTTATTGTCGTAAACTGAAATTCCTCTAAATTTTCTTTACCTAAAATGAAACAATATTTTACAAGAACAATCTAAAATTAATATAATACGCCAGTTCACCACAATTGACACTCTATTAACTCCACATGTTTACCCACAGTTTACGCCATTTTCTTCTGTTTATTGCAAACAATATAGAACAAATGGAACTTTGTTTGTTTGTTCACAATGTTGTCTCTGGTTTAGTTCAAACAAATCTGTAGTGTTATTCCCTAAACAACACTTAGAACGGTGTGAATTCGCGACGATTAATTTTACAAACAATGAGTTCGTTTTGACTAAATAATCCGGCACTTATTGCCCCCATCATTGCAATCATTTTTATGTTCTGGACCATAGTTGGGAACCTTCTAGTTCCGGAGATATTGGGGTCAAAGTTCCAACTTAAAAAAAAAAGAAAAAAATGTTCTAACTTTATTATAAATACCTCCACGGCCCCCGTACTATTCAACGCATCCATTAGCACAATGTTTTGAGTGCGTTACATTGACCGTAAAACATGATTTTTAACCCCAAAATAAAATAATTTCTCAGCAATAATTATTGCATAGAGTAACTTAATTTTAATTTTTTAATTTGTGTACAGTGCTTGGCTGACGGCTTCTTGAAGGGTCTGTTTACACCTTGTGTACGTTACGAGATAAATCTTCAAAGTTGACAAGAAACGAGACTTACAAGAACGATAATCCTCATTCAATATTTACCAGCATTCTTCTATTTCAAAGTTCATTTCTGAGTAACTAATTAACTTTGCAGCACTCCACAAAATATCCAGACACGCCGCAAATCTAACTTTCCTTGTCCTGAACTTGTATGGTTTCAAAACTCCATCAAAATCGGTTTAATGGTTCCCTCGGTGAGCGAACACGGGTAGACAAAGTTATACTGAGTCGTAGGTAGTTTGAGTTCCTCTGTCTTAATTATAATATACGTCCTGTGAGACATCTTCGTGCAGATATTATGTAGAGGACATACTCGTTATAAGGGACAGCGTGGGAAAGTACCTGGAGTAGTTAGCACTTGCCCTACATTGTAACTGGAGTTAGGTATTATGACGGCCCGAGTATCTTGTTCTAGGGACGGACTTTACACAACTGTAGACAATTATTTTTTATTTTTTCGGATGGGTAATCATCAAATGACCCTCGCCGCTCTGGGCGGAGTGGAAGGGAGTGTCAGACTTTTACTGACAAAAACCCATCCATGTTCCTTCTTTGCCCTTTGTGTTCCAGGGCCGCGGCTCTTTCGAACAGTCCCGCAGCCCCGGCAGGCATCGGCCCTTGCGGGCCCCTTCCTGGTTGCTGACATCTCTTTGAGGCGCGCGTGGAACACGAACGCGCCAACTGAGATTAAGATTCCCTTTTCGACAATTATGAGGAACAGAAAGTTTATTTTTAACTGCCTCTCACAAATCTCGAGAAAATCTGTTGAGATTGAGGCTGAATATATGAAGAATATAATGACAGTGCTGTTCAAATTGAACTACTTTGTAAGTTAGGTTTTTACCAAGGCACCGCTACGCCGGTTTTAGGCGCGAATTACACAGAAACGGCGTAAGGTGAAGGCGCGACGCAGGCAAGATGCCGCTTCAAAACATTTTCATACAAAATGTACGTAGGCGACGACGTGTCGTAAATTACACTCAAGCGGCACGGCGCAGGCATGCCGTTCTTTCGTTTCCTTATAAATTCCACGCCTGCGCTGCACCTTACGCCTTACGTCGTTTCTGTGTAATTCGGGCCTTAGAAAGTCTTTCTACCGTGCGTAAAATACACTTACTTTTCTTCCAAAAAACATGGGCTCGATTAAATTAAAACAATTCCACTGAAAAATATAGCAATCAGTTAAAGTACTCAAGTCCCCCAGTTCGCGCATTACCGTTTGATTTCGGCTGTCAAAATGCCAAATTGTGTTCCTGCAAAGAGGATTCATCAACTTTGTCGGTATTTCCTTCAATTCTGGCGTATTTTTCGTTATATGTGGGACGAAGGATTATGTGAAGCCGAAATTCGGTGGTGGATTCAAACCAATCCGTCAATGAAATGATCATTGAAGTGGATTGAGATTTTTTCTCGTTGGTAAGCTCTTTACTTTTTTTTTTCTTATTCTTTTGTTTTTGTCGGTAAAAGATTTTGTTGAGAGGTACTCTGAAAGGAAAGTGAAGTAATAAAATATTGGTTCTCATTTCATTATAGTTTAATCACAACACAATCTAATAATTTCTTATTTACTTATTCCAACCGACCGTTGTAATTTAATTCTTTTGCTTAAATACATGTATACAGTCCACTACACATTTCATTTTGCTGCACCACGGCCTATCGTCGCGATCGGATGGGAAATCATCAAATGACTTCTCCCGCTCTGGGTGGAGTGGGAGGGAGTGTCAGACTCTTACTGACTAAAACCCATCCATGTTCCTTCATTGCCCTTTGTGTTCCAGGGCCACGGTATCTCTTTCGAACAGTCCCGCAGCCCCGGCAGGCATCGGCCCTTGCGGGCCCCTTCCTGATTGCTGACATCTCTTTGAGGCGCGCTTGGAACACGAACGCGCCGTCGACACGGCCTGTCGTCATAAGACGGACGAACGGTGAGCTAACCCATTACTCACCGTCCACAGGCCCGCGCCTACGGTGGCCGGGAGCCACCACGTGGCCCCCGACGCCCGGTGCGTCGCCCACGGTGGCTGGGACGTGAGATTCTCTCCCTCTCACGTCCCGCCACCTCCTTCGCTAGCATGACTGCTTCGCAGAAGGAGGTGACGGCTTCCCATTCCCTCTCGCTCCGGACCATGGCCTGAACCAGGGCCGGGCGCGAGAGGTCGCCGCCGCCGATCGCCGCTACGAGGACACGGTGGAGCTCCGCCCAAGCGGGGCAGACCTCCACGGTGTGCGCCACCGTGTCCTCTGGGCGATCCTCACAATGATAGCACCCGGGCGTTTCCTCCCGCCCGATTCGGTGCAGGAACCTCCCGAAACAACCGTGTCCGGTGAGGACCTGCGTCAGGCGGAAGGTGAGGGCGCCGTGGCGCCTCTCTAGCCACTCCTCAAAGAGGGGACTTATCGCCACTATCGTGGCGTGCCCTGCGATCAATGTGCTTAACTAGCAAGTAAACATGCGGGCTGTCCGTAACTAGAAGTACGTAGGTAGGTAAGTCAGAAATATTTCTGGTTCATTGAGCAAACATAAAACTAGTATTCAGATAATCCTAAAATAACAAAATACAGGCTAATCATAAAGTTATCATATACATTGATATAGCTACAGAATAATAATTAGTTATGACAAAATCATCATATAAATAACCCAAAATCACAATTTAAACAAAATATTCAAATATGTAACTGTCTAATTGTACAATAATCTTTTCAAAAAGAATGCATTACCCAAAATAACCAACAGTATTTCGAATAGAATGAGTCGAAACTGGTAACACATGAAGCCGCGCTATTGGATAGCTATTCGCTTTCAATCGGACGTTTCCGGCATTTCAAAAGGTCGGATATTTGGTAAAATATACAGCGTGTATCAAAAATGTGTGTTCATATTTAAAGGTGTGTGATACAGACCATTAAACTGAATATATTTAAACTAAAAAAATAAAACTGACTAACTGACGGCCTCGTTGGTCGAGTGGTCGCAAGCGCGACTGGCGCGACTGCTGAGCATGAGGTTCTGGGTTCAATTCCCGGGTTGGGTAAAGGTTGATTGGGTTTTTCCATTAGGAATTTCTCAGTAGCAGCTACAGAGTCTGGATTTGTGCCCGGTTGATAGGCTCGCCCTATATTACATGGGATTTACACATAACTGCGAAATGTGGATGTACTATTAGGTACACCTCTGCCTAACCCTTCGAGGATTATAGGCGTGATATTATATTAACTATTTCATTTTATTGAAAGGTGTCTGATACAGACCATAAAACTGAATATATATTTAAACTAAAAAAATAAAGATTTTCTCCAGGGAACCAATCTTATGGAGAAAATCAGCTATTTCTTTCTTGAGATCACGATGTTGGGTCGTGTTCCAAATAAAACAATTCGCTATTTCGATGTTGGTCTCATGGATAAAGTTGGGCATGTAATAAAACAGTTTTCTGGAACACACTGTTAATGTGTTTGGATATCAAGTGCAGGCTGTTGATTAAGCCAGTGGTTGTTGTCAATAATAGTCGGTGATGCGTCACATCAGTGGCTTATTAAATTTTGTAAGCAATTGTGTTTGGTAGGTCGCGCGGAAATCACTGTGTATTTGAGATTGTTTGTGTTGTGTTTGAATGATTCATATTATTATGGCTTATTGGATTGTAAAACAATTTGGTATTTGTATTCACCCCACTCGAAAGATTTTTTTTTTTAACGGATTTTTTTTAAAATTGATTGAAGCCTACGACGAGAACACACTGTCATTTATATCCATAAAAGGTTTGCGCATTTAAATCAAGAAGGAATTTTAAAAAAATACATCAAGATAATTTTTAAATATATTTTGTAAATCTATTTCAACCTTTCGAGCTGGACAAAACAAACGACCAATGGTCCACATTGGCTCTGGATCGAAGAATTTGGAAGTCATGGAGAGAGGCCTTTGCTCAGCAGTGGGATGACACAGGCTAACAGTATCAGTAGTATTTCAACCTTTATTATTTTCTTGTTTTAACCAAAGAACCCAAGCAAGCCTGAAAGAAAAATCACATAATGTAGAAAACATTTTTTTTTCAGAACTTATGAGGTTCTCAGCCAAAATATAAGAGCCACCTGTGTAATATGAAACATGAAAATACTACGGTATTTTTTTGTTACGAAATCACGAGAATATTGTGTTTCCATGCAAACCATGTACCGTCATTTTACTAGCAAAAAGTCTGGCAACATCCCAAACACTAAAAGAAAAATCTGAATAAAGACTTTTTTATTTTTATTTTTTATTATTCCATTGTCTTATTAAGGCACGTGTAACTACTACGTCCATGCTGACTTGTAATAATTGGATTTGTCGAAAAAGAATTGTCGAAACTGAACTTAAGCTTCTAATGAACTTTTGGATTTTTCCTGGAACTTAGACCGAATTGTTTTCGAATAAAGATCTTTTTTCTTTTTAATTCCCAGTGTAACGTTTATAATTGATAGTTTTGTCAGTATTGACTTTTTTGAATTCAAGTTCACCACGTGAATTTACGTACTCAAGAAGTGTTTGACGACAACCATTTTCAAAAGTTATATCATCAATATATACTTGTTGAGCTGCAAGCAGCTACCTACAGTTTCTAGATGAAAACATGATCCTATTGGCATCTGTTCATCAGGTTTTCAGCCTGATGATAGTAACTTCGGATTCCAAGAACTCGATCACGATTCACACAAACAAACATTCGACACATTCAAAAGTGCCTACAAATGCTTTGCATTTTTGGGGGTATGTGCAAAAATGATCGTGTAGATACAAAATACACAACACATGTACGGTTCACGCACAGGCAAGTAATTTGCTGACGCCGCGACATACTTTCCTTAATTAATTTTATAATTATTTCTGATACTAAACGTTAGTTGACCAACAGCTACCTTAGCGAGTAAACCGCGGATTGGCAGCCAACATAGCTTGTGTAACTTTACAATAAACTTGGGATCGTGAAATCTGTGGTTTTCGTCAACTCACCTACACTGCAACTCTACTACTACTCTGAGCCGCATATAAAAACTGGTCCTTCGAGCCGGATATAAAGTGTGCAGAGTGTCTCTATTAATGTTAGCAAATCGGTCTAGCTGGTCTCCCACAAGCGGGTCGCCCCAGTTGGATTGATTTGATGTTTTTATTTGATTAGGTTCAAAATATTTTTTTTTTCAAATGATAAATGTGTGTGTAAAATGGATGTCAGATTATTTACGTTACATAGACCAAACTAAAAGTTAACAATTGTTTGTTTAATTCGCAAATTACGTGCTAGTAAACCTATCTAATCTACGCATATTTTTTCAGCATTGTGCGTAATGTTTTTGTTTTTATCAGCCAATTTTGCGTATTATCGAGGATATTTTTAGTTTTATCAGCAAGTATTACGTCGGCTAACAATGATTACGATACATTGTTATGCCTTGTTGACTCGCCGAAATTACGTATTTACTTATCAAGTTAGTAGTACTCGTATGTTAGATACGAGTATCTGATCTAACTAAGCATACACATCATCCAGGTTTAGGTTAAAACATCCCATTAATTTCTTGTTGTCTGCCTTTTGGTGTTAGGTATGACAATTTCTTTATTAGCTTTTTTGGGGTATTCCTCAAACCGCAACTATTTTTAAGCGCAACTAAATTATTCCTCGAAGCGCAACCATTAGTTGCGCTCACAAATTCAAATTAAAAACATTACATGTTCCATGATGAAAAATATCGTTAATGAATCCTTCATACCCATCTCTATTTTTCATAATGGTTGCGCTTTGAGGAATAAATATACAATATTTTTAATTTGAATTTGTGAGCGCAACTAATGGTTGCGCTTCGAGGAATAATTTAGTTGCGCTTAGTTGGTTGCGCTTAAAAATAGTTGCGCTTTGAGGAATACCCCGCTTTTTTAGCTTGTTTTTTCAAAATCACGTCATCAACTCATCATCTGCCTAGTCTTTTCCCAACTATATTGTGGTCGGCTTCCAGTCTAACCGGATGCAGCTGAATACCAGTATTTTACATGGAGCGACTGCCTATCTGAACTCTACAACCCAGTTATTACCGGGTAATACGATACCCCTTGGTAAGACTGGTTGTCAGACTTTCCGAGGCACGGAGGTTACTTGGTATGAAATAGATGGAGGGTGACCATCCACGGACTGACCTTGGCAAGCGCGGCTCAACCTCGACGATCGAACCGTGCGGCTGTTATTATTTAGGCTCGAGCTCACTACTACTCTTACTACTATTCTTATTATTTTCCGATTTATTTTATTCACTGAAGGTACCTAATGTTTGTTTCTTACATTTGACAGAAACGTCCCTAATTTATAAGTTTTCGTATTCATTCTTATCTTAGTTTCATAGCACAAAACTATCGGCAAATAGTTGAAACAACACAATACAAATGTTTTGGGAGTAGCGTAATAGAACTACTATTCCGTACAATATCGATTTGAATAACTAAAGTATTTGAAGGCTGTGATTTTATTTCGTTCCAAAAATTAGTATCATTTTTTTGACGATTACGTATGGTATAGACCAGAAACAAAATGATTTACCAGATTGTGAAGAACATGGAAATAGAAATGCAAAACAGAGTTTTTGCATAAAAATAATGAGGTAAAGAAAGAAGGTTGACAGCATAGTTAAAACAGTATTTTTACCCGACTACGGCGAAGCCGAAGGGTTATGATTTTAGCAGTCTATGCATGTATGTTTACGTTTGTTCCTCCGTAGTACCTAAACTATTTATCCGATTTTGATGAATAAGGTGGCAATCGATTCTTTATTATAGTACGGTTTACATAGGCTACATTTTAACCGACTTCAACGATAGGAGTAGTCGATTTTACCTTGTAAATCCCAAATTTAATTAGAGAGTGATTTTTCAGTAGTCGGGTTTTTTTAGTTATAGAATACCACACAAATTCTTGTTAGGAATTTATTTCGTCAATCTACTGAAAGGAAATTGGAGGTGTGAATTAAGTTCACATTGTATTTTCTCGGATGATTAAACCTACATTTACGTACATTGAGTTCCCACTATTATGCAAATGAATAGGCGGAGCGTTATTCGGTAACATTGAACATTGCAAGCGTTGAAGCCGGGGGATCTTGTTGGAATTTCAATGAGCTTTATGATTTGAAGGATCGCTTGCGACGCCCCTTATTTAAGTCAGTTTAAGTATTTAAAGAATTGTAAAGGTCAAGTTTGGGTCTAAAATGTACGCTTTACATTTACATAAAATGGAACGGTTTCATTAAAACCCGTTGATGGAATTTGTGTAGTATTTATTTATTTATTTAAACATCATGTTCAAAAGTGGTACGTAGGCGGACTTAATGGCACAAAGCATTCTCTACCAGTCAACCTTAGGGTCAAATAGGACAGCATTGTGATAGAGTACAAAAAAATAAATAAGAAAAATACCATTTTGTTAACATAAATTGATATACATAAATAGGTACATACTAATACACATATATACAAAAAAAACGAAATAAACTAATATATATTATAATACATACAAATAGTCCAAAATACGAGAAACATTATAATAATTACTATGACTACTAATGACTAGCTTATGAGCAATTTAGTCTGACTTCAAATAGTACTTCCGAACTGTTCTTTTGAAAGCCATTTACTTTCAGCTTTTTTAATGCCAAGGGGTAGCGCGTTCCAGAGCTTTAAGGTGAGTATAGACTACAACATTTACTTGTAACAGAACAACGAGCCGCTCTATGATATGTTCTAGTGTATCATCCTTTTACGAACTAAACGTCGAGCACGGTCGCCTGTTTGTTACAAACCAACGAGCGTATTGGTGTAACATTTCGTCGAGCGTATTGATGTAACATTTCGTCGAGCCACGAGTGCGGGCGATTTGCGGTTGCGGGGTGACGCGGAGGGAGACCCGAGGGAGGATTTACCCGTGGCATAACGCCGAGCATTCGCAGGAACGTTACATTACATGGAAATGCTTTGGAAACTGAGCTTTTGCCTGTATTGTACCATTCGTAAGAACGTTACATTACACAGAAATGCTCCAGAAAATGTTGTAGTCTATACTCACCTTTATAGTTGAGACAGCGTGAGATTCAGTTGGCCAGTGAGATAAGGTATCAGAGCCTTTGCTTAAAGTCTTTGAGGGTCGTATCAAACTTTTCTGTTCTCGTGAGACATATTGCCCGAAGTTGGGCACCAGCGTGTCGGCTCCAATAAAATGTTTACTTGAGCTAACCACTTCAGACTCTGGAATAACTTAGGATGCACTTTGAAATATTACACTAGATGGCGTTAATCGGTATAGTACCCGAACTTCCGATCTCGTAACTTTGCTAGTTCGCCGTTCAATCTTATTTTGTTAGTTTGGGCCGAAATTATCCAAAGAATGATAGTTTATGTATATCATCCTCTGCCTAGCCTTTTCCCAACTATGTTGGGGTCGGCTTCCAGTCTAACCAGATGCAGCTGAATACCAGTATTTTACATTGAGCGACTGCCTATCGGACCTCCACAACCCAGTTAGTACTGGGTAATACGATATCCCTTGGTAAGACCGGTTGTCAGACTTTTTGGGCACCTGACTACCTAACGAATGTCAAAGATCTACAAATGACAGCCGGGACCAACGGCTTAACGTGCTTTCTGAGGCACGGAGGAAACTCGGTATGTAATGGGTGGTCACCCATCCACGGACCTACCTAGGCAAGCATGGCTTAACCTAAAGATCAACCCGAGCGGCTTTTATTATTTAGCCTAGAGCTCCTCACGTGAATGATAGTTTATGTATATGCATAAGCATGATCAGCCTTCAATGTCCCCACTTCTGGGACACACAGCCTCCTCTCTATGAGAGAGAATGGGCTATAATCCACCACGCGGGCCCAGTGTGGGTTGGTAGATGTCACATATCTTCGAATATTTGGTTCTAGGACATGCCGGTTTCCTCATGATGTTTTCCTTCACCGTTTTGAGAGCAGTGGTGATGAAATAAATTACACACAATAATGCGCCTGCCTGGGTTCGAACGCGGCTTACTGTTCGTAAATCGGGGCCGCCACCACTGGGTCACCGCTGCTCTTAGTTTAGGTACAACTTATGTTATTTTAACAGATAAACTTGTTACATACGATTATTGATAGTAAAAATTGTGAAAATAAAAATGTAGCAGGCCTCATTGATTTAGATAAGGACTTCCACCATAATAATTCCGTTACTAATGAAATACGCCTGTTCGTCCCCGAACCACATCTATATTTCACTAGTTATGTTTTAGTCTCATGTAATAGCGGGCGAGCCTAATGACATCAATCGGCACAAATCCAGACTCAAAGCTGATACTGAGAAATTCGCAATAGACCTAAACAATAACACTGCGCGACCTGGGAACCAAACCGGAACGCTAGATCAACGAGGTAGCCAAAACTGAATATTACTCTCAAGAAGAAAATGAATAATGTGTCCGTGGAAATAGGTGTTAATCCCAAAAATGATTACGTAGACACCAAGCTATACAGGGTGGGTATACAATCGTGGATCAAACGAAACAGGACGATAGTTGGGGTTATCAGGGTCATTTTTTGATAGTTTTTTTTTTCAGTGAGTTTTTGAAGTTACAAATAATTATTCGTGAGACTTAAACGATATTGAATAAAGTACCAATACTCATAAATCATGGTAAATAAAAAATAAAAGCACTTTTGTAGTGATGGTACATTTCCTAGAAGCAAATAAACACAATTAATTGCCTATTAAGTAAAACATTGGTATTTTCTTAAAAAACAGTAAAGTAGTCATAACTTTTAAGGAGAACAAGTTAGGACTCTGCCACAGGATATTTTTTACTGCAAATAACCCC
Organism: Noctua pronuba; assembly: GCA_905220335.1. Lineage (NCBI taxonomy): Eukaryota > Metazoa > Arthropoda > Insecta > Lepidoptera > Noctuidae > Noctua > Noctua pronuba. The sequence continues at coordinate 13,609,829 of LR999902.1, forward strand.
AACTATCGCTCTGTTTCATTTGATCCACAATTTTGTACCCACCCTGTATGTTAATGTACCCCAACCCCTGTTTCGGTGCTGCTAGCCTGTACGAGGTCTAGTATTTTGGTCCACTCCCAATTAGAATGTAAATTGTCAGAATTAATTTCACGATTCAACCCTGTTTATGTGACGTGGATTACCTACTTGATTTTGAATTGTTTTAATAGCTTTAAGAGCTTACTGTATTAATTATTTGTGTGTGTTGATATTTACGTAGCTAATTATTTTAACCGATTTTTAGATGTAGTGTATTTATCTCATTATCTGCCATGCCTTTTCCCGACTATATTGGGGTCGGCTTCCAGACTAACCGGATGTAGCTGAATACAAGTATTTTACATGGAGGGACTGCCTATCTGACCTCCAAAACCCAGTTAGTACTGGGTAATACGATACCCCTTGGTAAGACTGGTTGTCAGACTTGCGCCACTGACTACCGAAGGACTATCAAAGATCTACAAATGACACCCGGGACCAACGGCTTATTGTGCTTTCCGAGGCACGGAGGAAACTCGATGTGTAATGTGTGGTCACCCATCCAAATATCAACCTAGGCAAGCACGGCTTAACCTAAAGATCGACCCGAGCGGCTGTTAGTATTTAGCCACGAGCTCCTCCCCATGTAGTGTATTTATCTATTAGACTTTTATGTAAAACTAGCTATGTCCAACCGTGTCACCCGGTGTTTCTGACTTTCTTTTATTGCTCAGCTCCTAAGGATCGTAGCGTGGTGTTAAATAGCCTGACCTTCCTCAAGAATTGGGCTATCAAATGCAAAAAGATTTTTTTTTAAGTTTCGAAGATTAGCGCGTTCAAACAAACAAACCAACTTTTCAGCTTGATTAGAATCTTCTTACTAATTTTATAAATGCGAAAGTTTGTGAGGATGGATGGATGGATGGAGTTTGTTACTCTTTCACGCGAAAATTACTGAACGGATTTGGATCGGGCTATGCCGCGGGCATAAGCTAGTTTACCAAAAAATATTATGAAAGTTTAGTGTAGATTAATCTATTTTCGATTAAATGTACTTTTATTAGTTCTGTTACTATAATCTGTTATATTAATGGAACATTTATTTACTATTGTTGTAACACTCAAAAGTTTTTCAATTAGAAATAAAATTTTTATTAAAGAACAGGCCACACCGCCAGCTGGCGGGCGGGCATCGTCTCACCTCTTTTCATATTTTGGTTCACACCGCAATCTACTGAGCTAAGCTACGCCAGCGATACAAGCGTTGCGAACGAAATATCCGACGGTGCCAGCAATGCTATTCGTTCACGTCGCCCGCGTCGCCCGGTGCGAGAAGGAATGAGACGACGAATTTTCTGTGTGAACCCACATAGTTTAGCTCGCCATATCTTCGCGTAGTTTATATTATAGTATGACTGGTAATTAGTGACCGATACTTAAAAACGTGATTGTACTCATGATAACAAACAACATTCCCAAAGAAACATTTTTTTTAAACGGCTGATAGCTGTTAGGTCACAGGCGTGCGCGTGCGAATTTCATACAGCTGGTTGTGTTATTGTGATAAAAGTCGGTGTATAAAAGAAACATTTTCTTTTTGATTTTTTTTTTATCATGACTACAATCACGTGTTTAAGTATCGGTCACTACTTACCAGTCACCCTATATAGTTTCCATCGCCTCGCTTCGCCCGCCAGCTCGCTCGCTCGCTAGCTGGCGGTGTGGCTTGCGCTTAATACCGTTTTCTTCTGCTTATTAATCCAATAAACGTTTTAATTTTGTTCAAAATACAATTTATCTAAGTTAACATCCAGCTAAAGTTTACTCAAGTACGTTCACGTCGATCTCAAGTTTTCTATTGATAGTAACTGGTTTAACGTAACGCTGTCAAAATTTTGTTAATATATCTCTGGCATGTGTAACAAAATTAATAATAACACTAACAATGTTTACATAGTTCCCAGTTTTGTTATTAAATTCGTTGTTCGGTAATTTAGTTGTGTTATTAGTTTTCATCAGTGCGTTTTCATTAGTGGTACCTATACAAATAACTGATAGTCAAACAGTGTCAGATATTTCAGTCCAAATTTAATTTGTGTAACAATGTGATGTGTAATGTGTAACTTTTGGGTAATATTATGTGCTTTATTAATACAAAAAAAAATATAATTTTGTTTAGCAGTACCTTTGTATGGTCTTTTACCTTTGATAACATTGGTCTAGTTGTCGCAAGCGCAACTGCTGAGCATAAAAAAGGTCCTAGGTTCAAATTCTGGGTCGGGCAAAGTATTATCGGGTTATTCAACCAGGAATTTCATTATCAAGTCGCAGCCACGGAGTCTGGATTTGCGCCCGGTTGATGGTAATAGACTCGCCCTCTATTACATGGGACTTAAACATGAGTGGCGAAATATGGGTGTACTTGTTAGGTACAACTCTTCGGGGGTTACAGGGCGAGATGTTATGTTTATAAAAGATACACGGAGTAGTTACGATGTTATTGGGCAAAATATTATAGAAGAAGTCTAGTCCTTTACAAGATTACACACTGATCACAAGCTGAATAAAATGATGATAATACATTTGTCCTCCGAGACACAACCGCTCATACGCTCAAAACCCAAAAGATAAAAACGAAAAATATCGGGATACGCATTAAAATAATAATCTCATCGTTTCATTAAAACACGTAGGTACAGATTATATCCAATAAAAAATTTAAAAGCATTCTTCTAAATTCAAATATATGGGCGAGTTCAGAAGGAAACCGGGGAGATTGGGAAGCGTTTTAGTTAACATAATTTAATGGGATTCAAGTATTCGTCGCGAGGCTAAAGGTGGCCAGATTATTCGGAGCGGTCGGTTTAAGTTGATCGCTCATTGGTTGTTTTAGAAGCACCTAAAGCGCAAATATTACAAAACCTTTGCAGAAACTTCTTTGATCTTAATTCCACATTTTGACTCCTGAAACATGGAATCAGCGGAGGTTAATTATTAATTTTTAAAGGCGAACGGGGGCTTAAGATACACTGTGACAAGGTCCACAAACCTCATAGTGTACCTTTGTGCCCCCCAGCCACATCCTCGACATCAACACCTTTTGAACCAACTTTGTGGAAAACATTGTCCAAATTCAAAAAATTCCACTCCTGTTCTGGTAGAGTTCCCCGGGACGCGACACACTCTGTTGCACTGAGTTTAGCGCGCTGAGTCCGTCTGGTGACCCAGGAGAGGAGAATTCGCTACGTGCCTGGGAGCAGTTACTCACCTTCCCTTATAGGATTCTGCATGTCCAAAAAAATCGTTGACAAACCAAATTAAATTCTTCCAGCCCCAATGAAGACTATATTATATTATAATATTTTCAAGCTATGTATTTGCGTAACACACTTACAATCGCAACGCCATATTATTCCTTTTAATTCAGTAACACTCACTAGTGCTATCTACGAGCGGAATCAAACGGATTTTTCAAACGTATTAATAAAGCAATGGTATAAGGGCGCGTTTTAATGACACGAATTGACACAGCGGATCTGCTGTTTTAGTAAAACAAGCTTTCTCGCAACTACGTAAAGTTGATTTATCAAAGAATCCCCTTCACACCAACACTGCGACCTCGATTCATTTCAACAGTTCCTCTTGGAAATTCACACGTGTTCGTTGTGCACAATTTGATTAAAAAGCAGACAATTTTGGTTGCATATACTTCTACCTACAATGCAAAAAAGAAGAAAAAAAAATTGAAATGACTGATTGAAGGAAAGGAGAATGCTGGGACGCGGGCGCGGGGCGTACATCGAGAACATTCGAGTGATATCGACCGCCTGCCGACCGTGTCGACATCGCGCAGCCGTCGCCTAATTTCAATGTTGTGTCCTTATTAATAAAACACAAATTGCTACGACTGAACACATAGCATGCGGTCACCGCACTGCCGCCGTGCGGTGGCCGCAAGAAACTTTTCGCGCCGTCTAACTATTCACCATTTACACCGCCTAAGAATTTTCTTGAATCCTTCTAATTGTGATTGAAAGTGCAGGGTGCAGTTTTACTTTCTTGAACGATTATTCTAAAGGTCACGAACTAACGATGGCTTTCATCTATATTCACTGGTTCATTGTAATATTCATTTAGTTTTCGATCGCCAGGTGTATCTCGTAATTGCTTTGCATACTTCACTGAGACTTGCCTGACCTTTACGAGGAACTTGACATTTCATCTCAGTTGGTTACATTTGTTCGATGCAGTATACTGTCAAGCTGAACTTGTTAGTTCAGTTCAAGTATTTATACCGATTTTTTATTAACGATGCTAATGTTGAAGTGAATGTGTTCTTGCGTCTTAAGGGCCTAGTCTATAAGTGGCTTTCAAATCCTTTCGGCGACTGTCAACAGGATTGACATTCTCAGTAGCATAGTAAATGTGTTCAATTTTTTGTCTTGTTTGTTAGTTAGTTAGTATGTATTGGTCAAATCTTGTAACTGACTTTCAAACTAGCCGAGCCCAGCCGATCGAGTTGAAATTCTGCAGACACTTTTGTTTCCGGTGACAATACATTTTTATGACAGACATGACCTCCTCCCATGCCAGGACCTCCTCCTCACGCGAGAACTCCTCAACGGTTAATAGCACGGACACGAAACTTTGTATGCGAGTTCAATTTTGATAGATAAACCTAATTTCTTCTTTTTATTTTAATAAGAGATAAGATAATCTTCAACACTGACATATTGTCACTTTATCAAGGACCTCTGATGCAGTGTCACATTCTTTAGTCTATTTTTCAGTTTCACTAAACAAATCATAGGGTTACTCTTCGTTGATGCATTAGTTCAAAACAGGCTTAAACTATCAGCGTTTAGCACAGAATAGTGTCATAAGGAAGGCCGTCGGCTCTTCATGATGTAGAAATATACAAGGTGCAGTTTTGCATCCTGGTCAAATTCAAGGAGGTGTCTATGCTAATGATTCTCGACCCGAATCAATAATAAAATGGGTAGGTATTTCTGTTTGTTTTGTTGAAATGTAAACACGAAAGTACTCGTGTTATTCTGAAATACTCTCAAATTTAAACAATTTAAAGTAGCTTTAACTTTATTAATTATTGACCAGGTACCGTAACTTAAATTGATTATTTATGTCTTTTGTGACAACCTCCTGAATTTTGACGAGGATGCAAAACTGCACCGTGTATACTCGCATTATTTAAATAGAGAACATTCACAAATGACAGTCGTGTGTCATTGTTTGTCTAGCAAATTGCAATTTCGCTTTAAAGCAGTACGTTCGTAATTCAATGCAAAGACAATATACACAGGTAGGTACTTATGTTTGTCCATACACTGTCTTGCACTAACTTTCGTGGTATCCTGTTATTGTGGTTTGCATTTATAGTGGCTCAATTAAGTCAACTGGACCGTCGAAAGATCTAAGAGAATACTTGAGTGAAGACATCGGTCTTTGCTCTAGCTAGCTTAACCTGATTGCATAGGTAGTTGATTGCTTTCTAACAAGTCAATCCAGTTTGACATACGATATTATATCGTCACCGGAAAGGCAAAAGTACTAAAGAGCCATTTTAGCTAAAATGTCTTTTAAATATGTTTGAATAAGGTTTTTTTTTTCTGTACACATTGGTCTTGGTCTCGTAGAAATTTGAACATTATTTAAAAAGTTACTGGCGCTTTAGCAGTGATCTTTTTCTTATTTCTCGATACGTCTCTTTTACTTACCTGAAGGAATTTACATATTTTGTATTGTTATTGTCGGTTAGTTTTTTCCCTTACTGGTATTTGCCTGTCGACTCTTAATTAGAAACCTAAAATGCATAATTCGGTAAATTGATGTCGTTTAAGTACTTATTACTTTCCGCAAATTGTAACGAATGGGTCGTTTAGTAAAGGAGAATGGGCTTCGATGTACAGGCACCTGCCCCAAGGTCCAATAGCCATAAGATATAGGCTTTGTCTTAGATATAGTAGTATAGTTTTTTGATTGAAAAGAGTGTCCATGGAGTTTCTTGCCCATTCTTCTCCATAGAGATCTACGCCTTGGAATGGGCAACTACAGTACTTTCACGAGTTATTATGCCTTGTGACTGTAGCTTCGCTTTCTTTGTTTTTTGTGAAATGGTCTAATTGAAATAAATGCTTTGAGTTTGAGTTTGATATTTTTGTGACTATCAGGTATCAAAGTTTCTTGTCAGTTTCGACGACATTGTTAATTGATATATCTATCTACCCACAGATAGGAGAAATATGTTTATTTGGTCAAATTGAGTGCAGCAATGTTACTTACGAGATTTTCAGCACTCTGGTGAAGACATTGTCTGTAATGTAAGTGGAACTAAATTGGAAAACGGCAGTTCATACCGCTGACTCATTAAAAAAGACTCATAGAGTAAAGATACAACTTTGCAACCGCCTCCTAGAGCTGGCATTACCTACACTTTTCAAATAAACCAAGCGTGTCAACGTTTACAAATATGAAAACCTCACATAAGAATTACTCACTTAAAGGTTGCGCTCAGTTACGGTCATTTAGAAACATCTTTATAATAGCCAAGAATCACAACCCACTTGATTAAGACTTTGGGCTCCTAAATAAATACTCTTTGCTCACCTTTTCACCGAAGAAACTTTGTTAGGAAACATTTCGCGTAGATTACATTATGTGCTAGTTAACCTTTACGCGAGTACATTCCACCTTTTTATTTTGTTTTAACTCCGGTGCTCGAGTGGTAAATCTTAGGGTTCCTTCTTGACGCGGGCAGTAAGGAGTATTTTGTTTTGTAATTTTTTATAAAATATTATTTATAGTTTAAAACGAACTGGATAATTGGAAAGAAGTACCACAGAATCGTAACCTTTGGAAGGATTGGAGAGAGGCCTTTGCCCAGCAGTGAGACAATATGGGCTAGCTGTAGCTATAGCTATATATTTATAGTTTAGGGTATTAATATTTTTTGTCAATCAATATGAAACATGCCATGTTTCATCACAAAAATGTCAGTCTATAGAGTCGTTTGTTATTAGGACCTCAATAACTAAAAGCTTTTATGACTACTATTGCATTTACTAAACGCAACTGATTAAAAAAACCTCAAACACGAAAAGAAAAAGTAAGTTTTTAAACAATGAAGTTTGGTATCTGTTAAGTTGATATTCACTTGCTCATAGCATAGCCCTATAACTAAACGGACTGTAATCGAGGATGCATCTAAACTACACACTATAACGACCACATAAACTCACCAAGTAATATTCAATTCCACTTACGGAACCCGTATAACAACAATGTATTGGGTACTGAAGTGTAAACTTAATACACACGTGTTTGTAGCACCACAGTGTACAGGCGGTAACAGTAATACAACTAGTGTGAAATTAAACGCGGTTGTTAGGGTCGACCCGACAGCTTAAATTTTTATTATGCTGCATAACATCTGTTTTAGAAAGAAGAGTTATGGAGAGGTGCCCTAAGTAAAATTACATAACGCCGCTTATGTTTCAGTCCCATGTAATAGGGGGCGATCCTTTTGCCATCAACTGGGCAAAAATTCAGATTTAAGGCTGTTACTGAGAAATTTCTTGATAGAAAAACCCAATAACACGCTGCCCGTCTCTATAGTTGTACCCAGGATCGCATGCTCAGCAGTGGCTTGTAACCACTAGACCAACGAGGCAGCAGGCAATACCGCCAGCGAGCGAGCCGGTCGAGGCTCTTTTCATACTTCGTGTCGGCTCTTTCGGTAGTTCGCGGTGTGAACGAAAGTAAGAAAAGAGGTGAAACGATGCCTCGCCCAGCTCGCTCGCTCTCTAGCTGGGGGTGTAGCCTGTGCTTTATGTTGGACTACATAAATAAATTGTAATTTGGCTTGCCCCGACTTTCTCAAGAGTAACCTGTTACCTGAAGCGTGCAAGTATTTGTTCCTAGTTGAAATACTGCATGTCAATACTAATATTCTGCTGTGACTCAGGGAACTTTATAATTCCAAGTCACGTCGTAGATTCACAACCCGATTGTGACTAGTCGGAACTCCTCGAATTTATTTCATAGCAATAATACATGGGGGCCATTCTAGCAACGGTTTATGAAGATGGAATGCGCGAGTTTGGCCTAGTTCCTGTTTTTTCCGGGTCCATTAAATATTATTTATTTTTGGAGATAATTGTGTTTGTTGTGGGATATTAAGCAGTGTATGATGAGATAAGAAACTCTTTTTTTATTCGGACATTAAGAACGGACACGGACATAGCCACAAGTTGTTATACAGGGTGTAAACGGACCCTTCACAAAGCCGTCAACCAAGCATTATGTACATCAAACTAAGTAACTTTACGCAAAAATTATTGCTGAGACTACTTTTTACTTTTTTTTGGGTGAAAAATCACGTTTTACGGGAGGACTCAATGTAACACACTCGAAACATTGTGCTGATGAATGGATTGTTTTTTTTTTTTTTAACTAAACTGTTTTAAAATAAAAACTTGTGAAAAAGTTGGAACTTTGACCCCCAATATTTCCGTAACTAGAAGGTTCCCAGGTATAGTCTAGAACAAAAAAATATCGCAAGGACGGAGAAAACGAGTGCCTTTCGGCTTTGTTACACCCTTTATAAGAAAACTATTTAAATTAATATTATAAAATTATAAATGTTTCTAAGGTAATCTCTAAAAGCTCTAAACCGATTACACCAAGCCATAGAATAGGTATCTTCTATGTTAAAACACGCAGACAATGAACAATGTAACGAACGACATCAACTAGTCTAAAAAAATGTGTCATAGTTTTTTTAAGAACACCACAAAATAATTCATTATAATTCATCAGACTTTTGTCGGGAGCGCCAATTGAGATCAAAACAAGTGCATCGCACTGAACGCGATTTCATACGAACGAATCCTCTTGTTAAATTGGTCATACAATGGAAATTGCCGACACTTTTTATTAATAACGTCATGCTTCAATAAAATCATTTGACTCCAATAAAAATGGTATTAAATAATTACAACATTGCACCAACAAAATACTTGAATGGAAAGTTCGAAGTTCAAGTGATAGTTTAAAAACTTAAACCGACTTCCAAAAAAACACTAAAAAGTCTGAAAAAACTTTACCTTTGGAAGTCGTTGAGTTTGTTTGTTTCTTTGACGTTTTTTTATTTGACCCTTTGTAGTTGTAGTATACCACACAAATTCTTGTCATAATTAATTTTAACATTGTAACCTTTCACGTAAAAAAATAAATTCAAATCGGTTTATAAATGACGGAGAAATGAGGTAATAAACATAAAATAAAAATACAACCGAACTGAAAACCTCCTCCTTCTTTGCAGTCGTTTAAAATAAATATATTGCTTTCGGGTTTTGTTTTGTTTCTTTGTGTAAGTATCTATTATTATATTGGTAAGACTGGTTGTCAGACTTTCGGGCCACTGACTGCTTAACGACTGTCAAAGAACTAAAATTGACAGACGGGATCAACCGCTTAACGTGCTTTCCGAGACACGGAGGAAACTCGATATGTAATGGGCGGTCACTCATCAACGAACCAGCCTAGGAAAGCGCGGCTTAACGACCCGAGCGGCTGTTATTATTTAGCCACGAATGTATTTCTTGTATTCATTTATTGAAATATTCAACAGAAGAAGTAACATTGCGATGTTATCAGTTTAAAAAGATTTCGCATGGTAACGAGGAAAGTTTAAAGAAACAAAGTCTTGTTTCTTAGTTTGTTTATATCGATTCAATGTTGTTTCGTTCATAATGAGTTTCCAATTTTTGTTTATGTTGTTACGTTTGTATAAAAGTTTTCAATCAGTCTGCTCAAGCGTCTGATATTTTAAATCAATTAAAAACACGTTCCTGTTAAAAATATTTTTAAGCTTTTTTTTTCGCACAAATAAAGGGTTTTTTGTTTTCGTTTTTACCATAATTGTACATAAATAACATCACGTCTTTAATTAAGGGTTTGGCAGAGGCATACCTAATAGTACACCCACATTTTGCCAGTTATGTTTAAGTCCCCTGTATAATAGGTGGCGAGTCGATTGCCATCAACCGGGCATGAATCTAGACTCTGTGACTGATACTGAGAAATTTCTGATGGAAATTCCCAATAACAGTTTACCCGACCTGGGAATCGATCCCAGGACCTCATGCTTAGCAGTCTCGCTTGCGACCACAAGACCAACGGCAGTCAATAATCTTTTCCATAATTTTGGTTGTAAATAAAATAATAATATTTATCTGATAAAAGATCGTGTTCTGCAGTTTATGCATTTATTTATTTGCATTGAGTGTTTTACCGAGATGAATAAATATAACAGACACGAGCCATAGGAACCGCCATCTCACACATAACCTACTTTTTTTTTTTTGGATGTGAAATCATCAAATGACCCCTCCCGCTCTGGGCGGAGTGGAAGGGAGTGTCAGACTCGTACTGACTAAAACTCATCCATGCTCTTCGCCCTTTGTGTTCCAGGGCCGCGGTATCGCTTTCCAACAGTCCCGCAGACACATAACCTACTTTAGTATCCTCTTTTCGCAATGCTAGTTTCTGAAATAAAAAGAATGCGTGACAGAAGCAAAGCATATGCTTATGCTATGTTATTTCCTTCCACATGCATGGTCCTTATCGTCACAAACAAGAACAGCAATATTTTAACACAGAAGAGGATCAGTGGGCTTGGCAGGAACGGACGGAGTAAACTTAAGTAAATTCAAACGGTTTTTTGAATCGAAAATACCACACTACATAGCATTTTGCTTTAAAGCTTGTACAAATTTGTGGGCAGATGATGGGTTTCGTGCTATGAAAACACACTGGGTGCGATACAGTGTTTCTAGCAAACTATCGAATTACTTGAGATTACAACTAAACACAATAACACGGGGCACAATGAATCGGAAACAGTTCCAAGACGTCTCAACTCCGCCGCGATTAGACATTGACTGTCGCCCTCGCCTCGAACTGGACATCAGGGCTCTGTAGAAGCACGTTGTATAGTGTCACCACTGCCGCAGGCACGCTTTCCAATTCATTTCATGCCCGTACTAATGACCGGATCCGACATGTGTAATATTTTATACATTTAAAAATCGTTCCAATTTACGTTACGTTAGCGTCGCCCGCTCGTACTAGTCTCACAGTTAAATCGACGCTAATTTTTCTACGTCATTAACTATATATAGCTCACGAGTGGTCCGGTTATCCTCATAAGTTCCCCATTTTATCTTGACCTCTAACATCTTAGCCGACTATTCTTTCGTCGTACTGTTTTTAGTTAGTAGTGGAGGGAATGAGATCTCTCTAGACTGGTCCTTTTACATGTAATGCATTGTCAGTAGTTCCATATCAAGATTTTGTGCTTGCGTTATAAAAATGTGAGTTACGGGATTTTTATGTGCAGTGACATGTATGCTAATTTAATGCTTATTACGTTGTGTTTTTGTTTCAGTTTCATTTGTCATGATGTTTGTGTTCTGTGAAGTTCCAAGCATAAGGAGAGCAATAAGTAAGTATACTTTAAGAAAATACAACAATCCAGAGATTTAAGATAAATAAATACTAAGACGTGGTTGTGGTACTTAGTGAAATGAGCTTTTGTTACTTAGTGTCAATTTAGGAATATCCTGGATGAGGCTGGCACAAGACCGTGGAGCTTGGCACAAGCAAAGAGAGGCCTATACCCAGCAGTGGGTGAAGTCGGGCTGTGGATGATGATGATGATGTCAATTTAGGAACTGTTAAAATTCTATTCTTACATTTGATTAACAAAGGACCAACACTTTAAAAATTACGATGTGGTTTTTAACACCATAGTGGAAAAAAAAATCTAGTTATAACGATTTACTCATCATCATCTTCCTACCCTTGTTCCATGTTACGTGGGCTCGGCGCATCACGTTTTTTTCTTCCATTCTCCTCTGTCAACCGTCACGCTATCATTTACTCCTTTATCTTTCATATCATTTCTCACACAATCCATTCATCGTTTCTTTGGTCTTCCTCTCCCTCTCCATCCATCAACGTTTATATTCATCACTCTTTTAGTCACATGCTTTCAACTTTTCTGTAACTGGCGCAACTTTTAAACCTCCTCTAATATACTCGTTTCTTACCTTATCCATTCTTGTCACACCACACATCCACCTCAACATTCTCATCTCCGCTACATGCAATCTTTTTTCATCCATCTTCCTCACCGCCCAGCATTCCGATCCATACAGTACGACAGGTCTAATCACGGACTTCAATATTTATTTTAAATCGATTTACTATAAATCTTTATACCTAGATTTGATACTTTCTGAAAATAAATAGTTTTTGTGTAAGTAAGAAGAAAAAGCTTAATTTATTATTAAAGACTTAAGTACGCATTCATTGTGATTAGTTTATTCCTTTCATAAGAACCAGCTGGCACTAGAAAGATGATTGAAATTAATTTTCTCAGAATCGAAGAATATCATAGAATGACTAACTTTTAAAGTACATTGCAAATTACTAAGAATACTAGAGGCTTTTATAAAACTTTCAATCAATCAATCTAATAATCCATTTGAATCTTATAATTTATTAACAGTGTTTTAAGTGTTTTCAGTAATCACGGAGTGGGATTCTTCTCCAAAGAGATCTATGCCTTGAAATGGGCAACTTTAGTACTTTCACAAGTTATTATGCCTTGTGTCTTTGACTGTAGCTTCGCTTTCTTTGTTTTTTGTGACATTCAAAAGTGCCTGTAATGGTCTAATTGAAATAAATGCTTTAAGTTGAGTTTTATTTGTTAATACTATTCACAAGTTTGTTCTATTTAAGTACCTATACATGCATATCTACACATATCAAATTAGAAACAAAACTGTTTTATGTCCGTCACATCACCAATTCGGGTCCAGTTGAAAACCAGCGTCGGGCACTAGCTGCTCGGCTGTTTACTGAACTGGGCCTATTTGGCGCAGCCGTGAAACACACAATATTATCTCTTTTTTTTGTTTAATTTACATTTTACATTGTGCAGATTTAAGTTATTTTTTAATTGGTTGTTGTGTGCACTTGTGGTATTTGTGCCAAATAAATATGTTTTCTTTCTTTTTTTAGTTTTGAGTTTTTGGGTGCCAGTTTTCGCTGAAGGATGCATTAAAAACTATGGCATGACGACTTAGATGCGTTTTTAAATGATAGTAACCGTACATACTCATGTGCAGTTTACTTCGCCCACTGTCATACATAATTATGTTTGTGTAAGAGTGGAAGGCTATGGATTTTTGCCCAGTATTGGAGCAATACAGGTTTATAAAGTAATTATGATTAATAACGTCAGTATGTGACGAACTGACAACTACATCTGATACTGATGCTGTGAGCTTGCGTTATCCCACTGCTGGGCAAAGGCCTCTCCCCATGACTTCCAGTTATTTCTATCCAGGGCTAATGTGAGCCACTGGTCGTTGATTTTGTTCAGCTCGTTCCGCCATCTTCTACGAGGTCTGCCGCGGCTTCAGAAAGTGGTTATTTTGGCCCACAGCTCATTGGGCAAGCGGCAGACGTGGCCAGTCCAGTCCCACTTAAGCTTAGCGGCTTTTTGAGCAACGTCAGTAATTTGTATTTTGGAGCGCAGTGTGTATACATCTAAACTAAATAAATAGAACTGAACAGAAGGTATACAGAGAATCACCACACACACCACTATAACTTGCTCACACACCCATTTGCAACTCTCAGGCACACTCTTAGCAATGTATTGTATAGCTATTAAATTTTAAATCCGTAATTGGCTATAAGATTAGTTTATATATTTTAAGTTAAAATTTCAAAGAGCTGTGGATTTTGTGATTATTAATTAATTAATTGAATTGCATTAGAAGGCAATTATTTTCTGTGTTTTATTGTTCTAATAACTTACTCACCTTTTATATTTATTTTTGTGTTGTTTATTGCACGTTGCGCATGAGACTTAAACGTAACTGTCCAAATGTGGGTGTAGTATTAGGTACACCGCTGCCTGATCTTTCGGTGATTACACGCGTGATGTTACACCGTGTCTCCGTGTAATTTTTTTCCCTTCTCCTTTTTCTATATTTTCCATAATGTCATCTAACTTAACACACGAGAATGTTCCTATGAAGGGACTGAAATTAAATTTACATCGAGTTAAAGATGACATTTAAATGTCAATTACGTGGAGCGAATAACATGTTTTTCGAGGAAAACGTTAAGGAATAGATGGCATTTTATTTTTAACGTAGTTATTACGTATGCTTGTTTTGATGCAACAATTTTCTTGTTTAAAACTAGATCACTAGGTAAACAAAGCCCCTGATTTGCATGGTTTTTACGGCTCGACAAAACATCGAGATTTCTTTATTATTAGTGGGGTAAATATTTTTTCTTCCTGCGCCTATTTTTTTATTTGTGATAATTTATTTTATTTTTTAATACTAATTTTAATTTCACTGTATGGATTATGTTATCTGAATTTAATTTTTTTTTTTTAATTTATTTATATTGTCCCATGCTGGGCAAAGGCCATCCCCATAGCCTTCATTAATATTAACTAAATTAAATCTTCAATATTTTTGTGTACCTACACATCGGTTATGATGAAACGATACACTAGTAATTCCTTTCACCTAAATCTTGAACATAAAAAGAACTGCCTGTACTTAATCTATTTCCTCGATTCCATTCCTTGGCTAAGATAGAAAAACAGATATGTAATAGAAATACCTAGATAACGCAAGTATCACGATCCGTATGAAGACCAAGCGAGCCATTATTTGACAACCTACAAATGATGTCATAAGCTCTACAATAAGACAAGTTACTACATAAAACATACTACGTTTTTGTTCTCAAAATGTCTAGACATTAAAAGAATTAAGTTCTTGACTTTTAACGTTGTTGTTTTTAACAAATTTGTGGTAGTAGCCACGTTAAGCATAAAATGCTTAAGCCTGCACGTAAAGTAGGTGCTCTTGCGATATCTAGGTGAAGTTAAATCTGTGTGTAGAACGCACACAAACAAACAAACAAGCATCGACAGCGATGGCCATCCCCGCCATAAGTTTGTCCAACTGTAATCTCTTCTAATGGTACTAGTTTCTATTTTTATAGCATATTTTTATTGTTTCCCATGAGTTTCGATGGGGAAGAAAATATAATAATTACCAAGAGATATCTTTTTCTTTACAAACTGTAAATATTAGGTAAGGGAGGTTTTGTTTTTAAACCAATGATCTTACTTTTTGGCGCCCTGAGTGCAAGCGATTTATGTTTTTCTGTGATTCCGATTTCCGATTGTGATTGTGATTGTGATGTGTTTGTCTTAGAATAATCCATAAGGAAATGGCTTGTAACGAGAAGTTAGCTGAGTAATACTGAGTACATAATTACCTGAGTACCCTTTCTCCAACTACGTGGGCTCGGCTTTCAGTCTAACTGGATGCAACGGAATATCTGTATTTAAAATGGAAGATCTGCCTCTATGACGTCCACAACCCAGTTACTGTGTACCCTTTGGTAAGACTGCAGGTTTTCAGACTTTCGCCATGTAACCCGATACATATAATAATTGCCAAAGATCTACAAATGATAGCTGGGACGACCGCCTAAAGGTTCGCGCACATTATGTCGGGCCGCAGAGAGTCGGGTCGCAGCCCAAAAATCCGCTCAAGCGCTCGTATGAATTTTATATGAACTATAAAAATTAATTGAACTATAAAATCACTAATGTGCTAAGTCAACATTTTGCGCTGCGCTGCGGCCCGCTGCGGCACGGCATAATGTGCGCGAACCTTTAATATGCTTCTCTTGGCACGGAAGGGTGTTGCTAGGTAGTCGAAGTAAGTAATAGTAGAGTACGTTAAAATAATAATATTTAAAAATGTAACTTATGTTTTAATGAAATGAAAATTCTAGGAAAGTTCATTTCACAGTCCCAATCACACTATAATAATGTTCAAACCAAAAATGTTCGAACCTGCAAAAATTTCAGAGGTTTTTCAACTTTGTTAATGAAACCTTATCGGGTCCCAGCTTTAAATGGACTGGGTCCATTAAGAGCTTAAGATTTAAGTTCCAAATTTCATTTATATGCGGGCTCACACACAACATATTTGTCCTAGTGAGTGGTGCCATATAATGTCCTCAGTAAATGTTGTAAAAAGATACTTTGCGAATCCAAGCCCTGTTGTAAAAATGGGTAAAAGCGAAATGTACCCCATTTGAATTTTATTATGTAAAGGCTGTTATTTTATGGCCATAAACCTAGAACTAAATTGTAAAGGGTCAAAGTATTATAATGAGATTCTTGGGTCATATTATATGCTGAAATAAATTCTAGACCTTTTTGACGGAATAACAGTGTCCGTAAATATGTAAATATCTATGAAAAGGCAACACGCCCTCTGATTGGTTGATTGCCTGGTATTCCTTCTATACGGGAAAAATATCTTATATAGTCGAAAATGATTGGTAATTGGGCTTGGATCTGGAACCAAGAGCGGCGGTAGGCGAATGAAACTAAGAGGCGTGAAAAAATAATTTTGGAGGAAAATCTCGAGGGAAATGTTAAGTATTGTGGTTTGGTTAGAAAATTCCATTTTTGTTATTTGCTAATTACTTAATGATGATTCCTTAATTTCGCCATTTATACCATACATTTTACCTATTTGTAATCCTAAGAAAAGTTTAAAAACTTGATTGCCTCTTTGGTCTAGTGGTCGCAATCGCAACTGCTGAACGTGAATTCCTGGGTTCGATTCCCGGGTCGGGAAGTATTACTGGGCTTTTCCATGAGGAATTTCTCAGTAGCAGCCACAGTCTGGATTTGTGCCCAGTTGATGGCAATAGGCTCGCCCCCTATTACATGGGCCTTAAACATGATTGGTGAAATATGGGTGTACTATTTAGTACACCTCTGAATAACACTTCAGGGATTCCAGGCGTGATGTTGTGTAATTTAAAACTTACGTCTATGAACATTTATTTTGTAATCTGCTCATTTGCATTTGGCTTTTTTGTAAAACTTTATATTTCAGGCCCAACTTCAGACGAACTCAATCTGTTCTGTAGGTACTACCTATGTGTGTATGTGAATGTGTACAGTCACAAGCACAAATATGTAAACACTTAACAACTTTTAAAAGGGTTTTTCTCCTACTGTTCTGATTAGATTCCATGTTGTTACGAACATAGTATTCCGGAACTCAAATTTTTATGAAAAAAATCCTATCTCCAAGTTACTATCATTTCTCGCGAAAATTGCTTTTAAATGTAGGAAAGTGTATACCTATTGGTGCTCGTGACTGTACACCACTTTTCAATATTTGTTTTCTTTTCTAGAGCTTCTGATTGGAAAGGCACAGGGCTGTTAGTACAAAATTTGTAGCGTGGAGATCGAAGGCGACATTCGCTTCTCTCAATCAATGCGTCAAAGTAAATCCTGGATACCGATTAGGCAATTAAGCAAGATTTTGCTTGACGTTATGAAAGCAGAAAAAGGCCATACTGTGTGTTTTCATTTGGAATCGTGTTTTGGTAGAAATGATTGAAGTACCAACGAACCATGGCATTAGTCACGTATGTATATTGATTAAATTAATTTAGATAAACATTTCATATTTGCACGCATCGCGGGATGACGATCATGGCGCTTGCAACAGCGTCGAAATATCGGGAATATTTTTATAATCAGAGAAAACCGTAAGTGACAGTATTAGATTTTGCCTGTAAAAAAAGGTCGGAGAAAAAAGATAGCTAAGGTTATATTTATTTAGGTTGTACTGCAATGTACCGGATCTGGTATACCATGGTTTGATATACATATAGGGTGACTGGTAATTAGTGACCGATACTTAAACACATGATTGTACTCATGATAACAAACTTCACTTTTATCACAATGACACAACAGCCGTATGATACTCGCACGCGCGCCTTTGACCTATCAGCTGTTAGCCGCGTGAGGTCGTTCTGTCTCATTACTATCTAGCATTACTCAGTAAGTGGGTAGGTAGAGCGCCCGCGCGGCTTGCAAGACCTCTTCGTAAGTTTTATTGTGATAAAAGTGAATGAGTATAAATGTTTCTTTGGGAAAGTTGTTTGTTATCATGAGCACAATCACGTGTTTAAGTATCGGTCACTAATTACCAGTAACCCTATATACGTAAAAACTAAATACTGCACATTTGTTTTCATGATTTTCGTACGAGATAAAATTCCACTAATTTCATATCAGTGTACCATCTTGTTTTTTCATGAATGTCCCGTTGGATTGAAACTTTTCCGTTTAAATCCCGTGGTGGTGATTTGCGGGAAGAACAGGTGTCTCGAGATAAAATGTGTCAAACTAATGCATAATGTTGCCCTCATAAATCATGTCATGTACACGTGTATAGCCACCAGAATAAATATATGTCAGATATGTCAGGATTTATTCCGTTAGGCTCGTACATCATGTGGGCAGACGATGGGTTTCGTGCTATGAAAACACTCTGGGTCCGATACACTGTTTCTAGCAAAACCCAACGAATAACTTGAGATTACACCTTAACACAATGAAACGGGGCACAATGAATCGGATGCAGTTCCAAGACGTTTCAACTCCGCCGCGATTAGACACGAATGTCGCCCTCGCCTCGAGCTGAATATCAGGGCGCTGTAGAAGCACGCTGTGTTGTGTGTAGACTTGTAAGCCCCTGCACACAGGCAAGCTTTCCAATTCATTTTATGCCCGTACCAATGACCGGATCCGACATATGTTTTTTTTTTGTTTTCACTATGGTAAAATTGTGGTATTAAAAGGTTTTTTCTCGTAGAAGAGCGGTCAAAACTTTGAGTTAAGACCTATTTAATAATAGCATAGTGTACCCATTACTACACACACATTTCGCCAGTTATGTTAAAGTCGCCGGTTGATGGAAATACGCTCGCATCAACCAGGCACTAATGCAGACTCCGTGGCTGCTACTGAGAAATTCCTGATGGAAAAATCCAATAATACTTTGTCTGACCTGGGTATCAAACCCAGGACCTCAGGCTCATTGCCTTAGAACCACTAGACCAACGAGGCATGAGGCAATTATTAACATTAGTGAAATACTCATTAAGTGTTAAGTAAACCACGTCAGGTAAGTTGTGTTTATCGGGTCGTGACGTCGCTAATGAGTTTTCCTAAGTACCTACCCTCTGTTTATTTACATACTGGTAATGAAAGTGACTGGAGATATAGGTAAAACAGACTGACTTATCTTCGATTTCATTACCACTAAGCAGTACTTAACGAATGCCTAACTACTGGCTCTGTTAAATTTACAACGCTTAGCCGATGTCCAAGAGTTTACATTTCAACAGCGCAGTAATAATGAGACATTAGGTGTTGGTTAGCAGTGGCGAAGGTACCAAAGAACTCGTGTCCTACCGGCTTCCCTTTGAAAAATGGCACAGTCAGTGTTCTATAGACAAATAATATAATCTTACCTAATCAAAATAATTTAAGCTTACCTCTTACAAAAATTGACCCTTCGCTACTGTTGCTTAGTATAGTTTCATTTCATGAAAACTAGCTTGAATTCTTTAAGTTTGAGAAAGATACCCAATCAGTGGCGTGCCTAGGGCCCAATAATAGAGCAAGCCCATAAGGCAAGCAGATTGTTCAGAAACCCTTACATCATGAAGAGAGGAAGGTTATAAGGGTCAGCCAAGCTTTTAAGTTTGTATGAAAGTACCGCCACTGCCGATACGATACTCATATTATCACCAAATAAGTCAACATTTTGTTTGATATGAAACTTACATCAAAACTGACTTCCGTATCTAAAATGCGATCATTGTTTTGTTCTAGACCACACCTAGGACCTTCTAGTTACGGCGATAAATAACTTTGACCCCCAAGGGTCAAAGTTCCAAGTTTTCAAGGTTCCAAGGGTTCAAGTTTTTTTTTAAATACGTGTTTTAATGTAGCAACTTTACTTTAAACACCCCCACGACCCCCGTACTATTCAATCCATCCATCAGCACACTGTTTGAGTGTGTTACATTGAGTCTTACCGTAAAACGTGATTTTTCACCCCAAAAAAAAAGTAGTTTTTTGCGTAAAGTTACTTAGTTCGATGTAAATAATGCTTGGTTGACAGTTTCGTGAAGGGTCCGTTTACACCCTGAATAATTGGATCTGGATCAATACAAAACTGTGTTCTGATTTGAAAACAATAGGTCAACCATTTGTTATTGTAGTAATAACAACAGACCTAGCTATTGTTTCAATTTCAATCAAATTATGAAACAAAAACGAAATTATGACAAGTGAACATCATTTACTTAATCAAATGAATTCTTCAAAATGGAGATCTTCTTCTTTCTTTCTTTATAGTGTGATCAGTGCCTAACCTGGTGTCAGAGGTGCTGGTTTCCTCACAATGTTTTCCTTTACCGAAGCAAGTGAGTTATACGAGTATAATACGCACATGATTCCGAAAAATCAGAGGTGCGTGCCTGGGGTTCGAACTCGAAACCTATCACTTGGAAATCCGATGGTCACACCACGAAGCTATCACTGCTATAACTGGAGGTATCTGACGTTTTAAATTAGTAGTTTTCATAATTGATTTCAAAATTAAGAAAAATAATAATTAACTTTACCTCAAATACGTGATTACAAAGAAAGTTCAAAGAAGGTGAATGTGAACTTTAATATAAATTCGAAATGGATGACGAGTCAAAATGTATTGTCTTAAAATATTATCTTACAGTATTATGTTCTCACATGAACACACAACACCACAACACACACACACACACACACAACCACACAACCATCATATTTCAGTACAATTAAAACCACATTGATAGCGATCATTTACAAAATGACTGAATACGATACTTCGTTTGCTAATTGACAGATAATAAAATATTGGAACAATGATCCTCATTTACACGAATTAATTAATAAAGCAGTATTCCATTCGGCCTTCATATAGTACAGACGTCAAATTTTCCCAATCAACCTTGAACCTAATGCTTTAGCGATATAGTTGAAAATTTATTAAAGCAGATTGTAGTAGCTTGATGTGCCGGTGTCTGCACTTGGTTTTGACCGCGGCCTCGCGAGAATTTATTCCACGAGATACTGATACTGTAAGACTGTGTCATCCCACTACTGGTCAAAGGCTTCTCTCCATGTCTTCCAAATTCTTATTCCACGAGAACGTCCTGTTTTTTTTTCTAATTTAAGACACTCGTTGACAATGAAAGTTCCCATTATTCGAATTCGATCAGTAATACCGAAAATTATGATTAGGATGTATCATCAAATGACCCTTCCCGCTCTGGGTGGAGTGGAAGGGAGTCTCAGACTCGTACTGACTAAAACCCATCCATGTTCCTTCTTTGCCCTTTGTGTTCCAGGGCCGCGGTATATCTTTCGAACAGTCTCGCAGCCCCGGCAGGCATCGGCCCTTGCGGACCCCTTCCTTTATTATATTAGTGAAAATGAACCACAGACGTTGTTGATGGTAAACTAAATTCTAGTACTCTTAAATAAAGATTTCTATAATCTAGAGCTAGAGTGTACTAGAGAAGCTGTGGGTAAGAACGTCGTGTCAAAGCTTTCAAGACCACTTCTATGTCGAGGGCCTCTTATAATAGTTAGGTTCTCAGTAAAGTGTAAAGTATGTGCAATTTACATTTTTGGGATACGAGTGTGAATGTGTGGATAATAGAGCCTCTTTGGACCAGTGATCGCAAGTGCGACTGTTAAGCAGGTCTTTGGTGGATTCCCGGATTGGGCTTATTTTTATTGAGTTTTTTCATCAGGAATTTCTCAAAAGCAGCCGCCGCCAGTCTGGATCTTTGCCCTGTCGATGGCCCTAGGCTCACCCACTGTAATATAGAACTTAAATATAATTTGTGAAGTGGTTTGTACTTGCTATAAGTGTACTTCTGCCTAACCTGTCGAGTATTACAGGCTCGCTCCTTATGTGAGTGTGGATAATGTTCTTAGTGGCACTAAAATGGTCTTGGGTATTATTTTTGGTAGAGATATAGGCGTTAGTTTTAGTCTCAACCCGGCTTGGATCATAATAGAATCATTACATAAAATTAGTATTTAATTAAAAGTGCTTCTCGCCATCAAACTAAAAAGTTTTACGAGTAAATTTTAAGAACAAAAAAATCAGTATTTTTGTGAACAATAACACTAAGACAACATTACTAAGCCTCCGCTGTATGTCCGTCCGTCCGTCAGTCTGTCAGCGGGATTTATCTCATAATCCGTAATAGGCAGATGACTACTACTACTAGCTAGAGACTATGATGGTACGGAACCCTTCACGCGCGAGTCTGACTCGCACTTGGCCGGATTTTAACATAGGTATCTCTGAGTAAGTTTTCCACACTCACCATCATGGGGTAACACCGCGTTCTTGTCTGTTTACGTAGCGTTAACAGCACTTGAACAATATTAATTTCCCTATATTGTTAAACTTCGCGTAATTCCTTTATGAACTTTTGTGTCCAAATTAAAAATGAGTGAGCTACTTTCCCCTCTTTTTGCCACAAAACATGACAAGGGAAAAGTTTGAGATAAGTTATTATTTTGGTGAATTTTCGGGGAATTCGCTCTGAGGAAAACGCGCAAATAATGTTGGAATTGGCTGATATTTGCATTAAATTATTGATGATGATGTAATGCCCATTTGGTTGGGAAGTAACATACGTATGTAATGTTGGCTGAAATGTTGTTAATTTGAAACTGGAGTCGGTCATGGTAATTGATCAAATGTACCTATTTTAAGTTGGTAGCTGTTCATTGGTCTATACAATTATTGCATTTCGACATCTGAGACCATAGCACGAGCACGCGGAGGAAACGTGACGTAAATACTTCTATAATTTTTTTCTACCGAGGGTAGTAAAAAACTACCCTCAGACCTTGACTGCCTTGTTTCTCTAATGGTCGCAAGCTCGACTGCTGAGCATGAGGTCCTGGGTTCGATTCCCGGGTCGGGCATAGTGTTATTGGGTTTTTCCACCTCTGCCTAACCTTTCGGGGATAACAAGCATTATGTGGTAGTTAAATAATAGTTAAATATTTTTTGCGAAAAAGTATCATTATTCAAATTCTTCTCTTTGACAAATGCAAGATTGATGTGCTTAATGACATTTACATTATGGAATCTGATTTTGTACAACAGAAACGCATTTACAAATATTTTATTCAATCGCATAGACTTTTTACTTTTTAAGTATCAAAACTTTAGTTTAAAAACCTTTGATATCAGAAAACAAGTACTATCTTGATTGAAATCGTAATTAGATTAGATAAGAGACCTTTCTTAAATTTAAAATGAACGTAAATCTAAATGAACGCCATTATCAAGTTTCTTACAAGTTTTCAATTTGAATACTTAAGTACTTAAGTAAGTACTAAGTCTGTGGCTTTAACGAAGTTATTAAAATGCCTGTGTGAAATCAGTTAAGTAATCTTTTAAAGTGAAAATAAAGCCAGTTTTCACGAACACTATGGCTTCTATTTTATGAGAGCTGTCAATATGACAGTGACAATCTTGACATAAGTCAATTTTATCGCTGTCAGTTTGACAGCTCACATAAAGTAGCGTATTGGCAATACTAAGAAGCTTTGTTATCTGGGGGCTATGAGGCACTTCCTAATTTGGAACTGTGAAAAATTATTTAAATAAACCACAAAATACCTTTAGTAAGTTGTTTTATTAAAAGAAGAATATTGTTCTCATTAAGCGATATCTAATAAAAGCCTGCTCTTAAATTACTAGCTTTGTATAATTATGAACTTTGACAAAAGATGCTGCTTAGGTTTTGTTTTGGACAAAGCTTTTCAGAGACTAAAGCTGAACACTTCCCAAATACATTTATTTTCCATCATCATCTGCCTAGCCTTTTCCCAACTATATTGGGGTCGCTTCCACTCTTAACCGGATGCAGCTGAATACCAGTATTTTACAGGGAGCGACTGCCTATCTGACCTCCACAACCCAGTTAGTACTGGATAATACGATACCCCTTAGTAAGACTGGTTGTCAGACTTGTTGGGCCACTGACTACCTAACGACTGTCAAAGATCTACAAATGACACCCGGGACCAACGGCTTAACGTGCTTTCCGAGGTACGGAGGAAACTCGGTATGTAATGGGTGGTCACCCATCCACAGACCAACCTAGGCAAGCACGGCTTAACCAAAGATCGACCCGAGCGGCTGTTATTATTAAGCCACGAGCTCCTCTACACATTTATTTTCCATATTAAGTACAATTTCGAAGTTCCTAGTGTTAGTAATAAACAAGAAACTAGCAAAGTGAATAACATAAAGAGTACGAACGAGATTGACTATAAGAGGAGAGTTTCGAGTTTCCGCACGGAAAATACGGGCTTTGACGTGGAGCTGCGGACACCAGCCCTTTATACAAAACAAGAGGAGAATTTCGTTTCGCATTATGTCGTTCATCTCATGCATGAAGGACATCTACAGTAAAACATTGGAAACGTCATAATGTCCTTTTGATATGACCCATCCGTTACCTAATCTCTGTTTTGTTATCCTCGTTTATCATCACGCTGTCACGGAATGGAACACGGGCAGAGTAGTGTGGTAAAAACTACGCTGCACATAATTTATGCTTGTGTTAGACGTATTCTTACAACAGGCATAAATTATGTGCTACCAAGCGAAGGGTTCTGAAGTTCTGAATGAATTGTTATCGCTCACGATTAGAGATAAAACCTCCTTTTATTTTTTATAATCTAACACGATGGAACAATCAGATAACAATTTTGAGACATATCTATGACTCCGAAATGTCTGAATCTCAGATGTGGGTGAGATAAGAATGCTGAGGGGGATGTGTGGTGTTAAGAGGAAGTCTGAAAGTGGCGCCGGTGATTGAAAAGTTGTGTGTTAATCGGTTGTCGTGGTATGGGCATGTGATGCGGACGAATGAAGAATATGTCGTGAGGAAAGTTTTGAGAATGAGTGTGGATGGGTAAAAGCGTAGAGGAAGACCAAAGAAGCCATGGATAGATTGTGTAAAGGATGATATGGCAAGAATGAAGGTGTCAGATGAGATGACAAGTAATAAATGAATGATGATGATCTATGACTCAGATGATGGGATCATGGTTTATTCATAAACGCTGCTTAATTTTAAGAGACGTGAAATGACTTAAAATTATGGTTAGGTAGACTTTAATCATTACTTCACTTGGAGCAGTTAGGGGCTATGAATAAATCCCTATAAATTACTCTTCCAACGACCACTAACTTTGCGATTCAGACTGGATGTAAGATGGGGAAGAAAGTGCTGGAGTGGACCACGGAGGAATGTGGGAAGACAACCGACTGGGTGGACTGACAACCTCATTAAAGTGGCCGGAAGAAACTGGATAGGCATGAACAAAACCGCCAAAAGTGGAAAGATTTGGAAGAGACCTATATTCAGCATTGGGCGGCCAAACGTTGAAGAAGTAAAACATGCGTTCTTAAGAGGCGTAAAAATTATCCAATATTTTTGCGGGCAATAAACTACCTCCTATCTCTATATATTACAAACACGCGAGGGTGAGTTCACCGTAAATCACCCAAAATACCGCAATACAATTAAAATAATTACTCCAAACTACTGGTGGCCTTGAAAGGCTGTAAACACATGATAAAACCAATTTGCATAAAGAGACATATTCAACAGTATTACCTATCTGATACGGTCGATTATGTCTGATACTTTCGTCGCGCTGTAATTGATCGAACGACACAGGTGAATAATTTCGCAATTTGCTGGTACATTTTAAATGAACGTGGGTGTAAGT
This sequence comes from Noctua pronuba, assembly GCA_905220335.1. Lineage (NCBI taxonomy): Eukaryota > Metazoa > Arthropoda > Insecta > Lepidoptera > Noctuidae > Noctua > Noctua pronuba. Next base: position 13,635,696 of record LR999902.1, read on the forward strand.
CGAAAATATTTCAGTTCTGCTCCAATACTCGGCATGATAATGTATTTTTTAAAAAGGAAAAGGTTAATTCAGCGATATTTTTCGTAAAGGTATTTTACAGGCGTTTTTGTAATATAAGTATTTAATTTAAGCCATCAGTAATGTTATGTGAGGAATTTCGTAGGAACATGTCACATTCTACGACCAGCACGCGTAGCATTTCCGCCGTAGAAACAGATTTTGTCGACGTAAAAGTCGACAAAATGACAGTTTTCTTTTGTTGACCCGTCATTTTGTCGAGTCTTCCGTCAACAAAGGGAGGGAGAAGAGGAATTCTCGTTTTTTTAAGAATATTTACATTATAATCTCAGTCAAATTCTATCACAAATAAAATTCAATGAATTTTACTGCATTTTTGCCATTTCTAACATTCATTGCCGCTGAGATGATATTGCGATTTGAAGTTTAATTGCGGCCCTCGTACATATTTTAGTCCCGCAAAAAAATGTGTCAGAATTAGCCTTTAAGCTGTTGTCTGCTAAATCTTATATAGTAGGCGTTCGTATTAATATAATCTAGCATTCAAAACACAGTAAATAAAGCAAAACATCAAAGCTTTTATGTCTTATAATTAAATCTAAGGTACTTGGTAAAACACTTGTGGAAGCGACTGTGTAACTACTTAATGTAGGTATTCAAAGAGATCCCACAATGGGGTCGATCCATTACCTTTAGATTAAATTCTTCTTACAAAGGGCCTTCTACGTGTTGGATCTTAGGCCTTCGCAAAAATTGGGCAAAAACGACTAAGAATCTATCTGACCGCCTTAATTATTAATAAGTATAATAAAGGCGTCCACATACACAGAGGTCGTTTAGTGTAGGTAAGTAATTTTTGCAAACTTAAGACAAGGCCGTATTTCAGCCGTCGTGCAGACGGCGCGTTCGTGTTCCACGCGCCCTGGAACACAAAGGGCAAAGAAGGAACATGGATGGGAGTCAGTAAAAGTCTGACACTCCCTTGCACTCCGCCCAGAGCAGGAGGGGTCATTTTATGATTTCCCATATGAAAAAAAAAACAAAAAAGGTTGTACTTCAGGCCTCATTTCACTTTTTATTGAATAGCAGAAAATTTACGAAAATTTGGAGCTGTTGATCTTGCCGATGTTGTCGCAGGCAGGGACTCCGCCAAAAAACTGGCTCTAACCAAACGTTGTGTTGTGTTCCTGTTGTTGTGATATCCTTCCATAGCTAGCTATAGATATAAAATTAATATAAAATATTGTGTGTGCTTCATCATAGTTTGTTTGATAGAAAAACTGATATCAATGTTCCAGGGAATGCAATCAATGTCAGAGTAAGTTTGTTCTAGGTGGCAGTCTGGAGAGCGTCAAAACTAAATTTAAGTTTTTTATTTCAATAGACTATAAGAAAAAAAAGGATATTTGATGTTATGTAAAGTGGAGGACGTAAGACGCAAGGATATTACTGCCCCTGACTGTAAGGATGGAGTTTGAAAGTATGCCATCTTTTGAAACCCATTTTTATCTTTTTTTTTGAGATACTTCTCGTTGCTGTAGGACGTGGGTTAATTTTGTATGGATCGTGTTCCTTCTTCTTTTCTTTACTTTTTTTTTGTCGACCAGTCAAAACTAAATGCAAGTCAAGTGATCCAATTGGCTGTTGCTAATTCAGTCAACCAATCAGATCAGTTTACTTGCGCCAGAGAATTTCTGTTTTTGAATTTTTGACTTCCACAAACCGGACGAATTTCATACCACTTTAAAATATATCATAGCCAGCTTGAGTGCTCCACATTTAAAAAATTCAGTGAGTTAGCCCAACGTGCATGTCTCTGGGACCTGCTGAATTTATTATTCATAGACACAACTGAAAATAGAGCACTATTTTATTCTATTAGCTTCTCAAATAACAGTCGCATGTCGCCACAAAAATCTAAAGTGCGGGCCGTCACATTACATTATCAGTTTTTTCATGTTTTTTTAACTTCACAAATAATATTTTTCTCTTTTGCAAAGGATTGGCCTACTGGATCCTACCTATTGGATCTAGTGCGATTGATCGCGAAATGTGGAAGGAGGGAAGGGAGGCCTTTGCCCTGCAGAGGGACAATATAAGCTTATAATAATAAATAATATTATCAGAGACATACATTTCAGCAACATAGTCATCTAATGGATTTTGTGAGAACGTTTTATCTGCATTCATAATTGAATAGAATGAAATAAATAATGTTCTACTGCTACTACTTGAAATAAATGTGTTGCTAGTATTAGTTAATTCACTCTTGTCTGATGATGTGTAGTGAGTAGGTGGATGGCGTGAAGTTTTAAAGTCCTAAGTTCTTCCTTTCATTCGACTAATGTAAGCTACTTTGGTCCTTTCCTATTTTTGTTATAGGCAAACTAGGAATTTCTCCTGGATCGTGGGTACGTTTACAAACATTTAAACTCACATACACAAACAGCCAGACCCGGAACAACTACCTGTAGGCCATAAAAATATTTGTTGTTATAATGCAACTTATTTTTATAATACTCAGGGAAACTACTTAATACTCAGGGAACTGGGTAGCCATGATTGACTACATTCCCAAACTAAAGTGGATTACTTAAATTCAATATTCCTTCCTTCACATAGCTCTTTGTGTGCATTTTGCTGAACCAATATTCACTTCTAAAATCAACATCCTTTTGTATACCAGATAAGGGTTTTATCCCTGTTTCCCATGTCCATGCGGTAGGTAGTTTTGTTTTATTAGCTTAATTATGATTTCCTTTATTTCTTTTTATACAAATCTAATACATTTTTAAATATTTCTTAAACTTAAAACAATTTGAAAAAACATTTAAAAGAGGAACCTCCTAACAATACGAGCCGTGTCCAGGACTACGGCTTTCTGAATCAAGCCCTTGATCCAGCTGCCTAACGAGGGCCTCCTCAGGTATTAGGCTCGTGGCAATTAAGCCATGGGCTGATACGAATTATTAATGCTTTACCCACGTAGTAATTACTATTAATTACCTAAGTAAACATAATTATTATTAACTGTTTGTCTCTGCATCACCCAAAGGATGACAGGTAGCTTACAGCATTAAGCTCGCCACAATACATTTGAGTGCTTAAAGTGTTAAGTAGCGTAAATATAAGTTCACACCTGTAATCCCGAAGGGTTATACAGAGATTTACCTGACAGTATACATACATTTCGCCAGTTATGTCATATGTAAGTCCCATGCAATAGGAGGCGAGCCTATTGCCATTCAGCACAAATCCCAACTACGTGGCTGCTACTGAAAAATTTCTGATGGAAAAACTTAATTACACTGGTGCCGAATCAAACCTAGGGTTTCATGTTCAGTCACGAGCACCAATATGTAAACACTTAACAACTTTTAAAAATGATTTTCTCCTACTGTTCTGATTAAAATTTCATGTTGTTACGAACTTAGTATTCTAGAAGTTATATTTTTATGAAAAAGATCCTATCTCCTAGTTACAATCGTTATTTCTCGTGAAAATTACTTTTAAATTTAGGAAGTAAGTGATTTATATATTTTTTTATTACTTTATTATTTTATTGAGTGATTTCATATTGGTGCTAGTGACTGTTCATCATTAGCGCTTGCGACCGCTTGACCAACGAGGCTGTCGACAACGTCACTGTTAAATGTATGCATAGAAACATCATTGTGTTTCTTCATTACAAAGTTTACTTTAAATTATCAAGAATTTCATTGCCACAAATTAGGGACATTACAACACACAAGAAACTTTACAGAATCAGATGTCTAGCCTACATGATTATGTACTGTTGCTTTTAACACGTCCATAAATTGTCCTAATCTAATTTACAATGTAGACACGGTTTAGACATTGTCTTGATTTAGACCTACCTACCTGTTGTACCTTGAAATATCATGGACGAATATACTGCAAGGTTTATATACCAATTGAAGTAATAAATTGTTAAAAGAATACGGTATTTGCCTGAAAAATCTATGTAAGTATTTAGTCCGTCAGTTAGATTATCAAAAAATGTTGGACACGTATTTTTTTTTGTCATGTAAACAAAAAATTACCACGATACAGCGCGTTGAACTCTCGCGTGACTTCTCAATTTCTGTTAGTTTTTACTGTCCAGTGACGTTATAAGCCCTTTCTCTTGAACTTTTATGCGCTGTATCGTCGTCATTTTTTGACTGTGACAAAAGGAAAAATGCGTGTCCAATATTTTTTGATAATCTAACTGACGGACTAAATCGTTTTTTTCAGGCAAATACCCTATTCTAAAGATATTCCAAAGTGAAAACTAACCTCATCGATTTTTATTGGGAAAACATTGTTATGTGTGGTCTATTACTACTTTTTAGTATCTCTATTACTGCTTTCATTTTATCAAAGTAATTCATACTTTAGGTAGGCCGATTGGGGTTACGTTCTTGAAAGTAAGATTAACTATGTGTCATATCAGCCGAAAGACGTCTACTGCTGGATATACCTGAACCAAGCTTCGCTGGTAATACTGCGCTTTTCGAATCCAGTGGATATTTGAATGTAAAGGGACCCTTCACTAAGCCGTTTAACAAGCATTCTGTACATCAAACTAAGTGACACTGCGCAAAAATGACTGCAGGGACTTTTTTGTTGTTCTGAAAAATCATCGTTTATGGAAGCGCTCAATGTAACGCACTCAAAACATTGTGCTGCAGGATGCATTGAATTAATAGTAAAGGAGTCATGGATGCAATGATAAGTAAAATTATAACAGTTAAAACGTGTATTTTCCTGCCTTTATGCGTCCTTCACCAGGTCGTCGCTCTACTATCCTAACTTCCTAATCCTAATCTTAACTAATATTATAAATGCAAAAATGAGTTTGTTTGTTTGTTACTTTTCACGCTTGAACCACTGAACCGATCATCCTGAAATTTTGCATATACGTTGTCAGGTATACAGAAACGGACATAGGGTACCTTTTATCCTGAAAAAATAAACTGTTCCCGAGGAAAAAAACAATAACGTTTTTATGATAATAGATGGCGCCCCGTGTCTTTCGAATCATGATTGAATTATATTATTACAAGCAGAGTACATCCCGACTTGATTGTCAAATTATAAATTAACGCGAGCGAAGCCGCGGGCAAAAGCTAAAATTATAACATTTAAAACGTTATTTTCCTGCCTTTACGCGGCCTTCACCAGGTCATCGCTCTACTATATTAAATAAGTATAAGGACCGGTCTTCATAAACGTTTAATAATAATTCAGTAAGATTTCCCAGAACAAACATTTCAGTTTCAACCTTCATTAAGTCAAAGAGCTTCAATACAAAAATAGCCACGAGGTTCCGTACAAAGTTAATACCCCAAAATTTCACACAGAAGAGGCTGTATTGTTCGTGTATTGATTCCTTAGCTTCCTATTATTCTCTGTCAAATTCCTATTGTATATTTATTTATATAGATCACAAGGAGCTTCGCCATCTTTTCTTAAGGTTACAATTGTGCTATTTTTATATTCGTCTCTATCTCTGGGACTTTATTGGTGTTTCTGTAATGTTGTTTTGATGTTTTTTGTTTTTCTCGTCAAGTTGCTTTTGAGGAAAATGAAAGGCGAAGGAAATTCGGAATGAAGGAGGAAATTCGTCAAGTAATAGGTAAGTCAGTAGCTGGATTCGTTGAAAACAAATAGACGTATTTGGATTGATACTGCTTATTTATTGTTTTCATATTATAGGACATGAAATGTGTATTTATTTATTTGTAATTGACTTGCTACAATATAATACAAAGCTTTTGGAATAAAGTTAATATAACAAAACCAAAATATAATTTAGTCTCATTTTATTCGGGTCTGTAAAAAATAACGAAGATACTATGTGTAATGGACATGTGTATTCCCCCATCTTGACCTACGGTGCACAAACTTGGTCTTTGACTAACATCCAAAAGTCCAAACTCAAGGTTTGCCAACGTGCTATGGAGCGCAGTATCTTAGGTGTAAAATTAACAGATCATGTACGAAACATTACACTGCGCTCCAAAACGCAAATCGTTGACGTGGCTGAAAAGGCCGCCCAACTTAAATGGGACTGGGCAGGACATGTCTGTCGCATGCCGAACGAACTGTGGGCCCGTAAAGCCCAGGATTGGTGCCCTGAAACAGTGACACGGGGTCGCGGCAGACCACGAAGGAGATAGCGGGACGAACTGGATGTCTTCCCTAGGAATTGGAAAGAAGTAGCACAGGAGCGTGAATTTTGGAAGGAATGGAGGGAGGCCTTTGCCCAGCAGTGGGACAGTATGGGCTAGCTATAATAATAACTATCAAACGTCTATAATGTCAATCAGAACATAACAAAGCCTGTAATCCCCGACGGGAGTAAATAATGCCATCAAATCTGTTTTAACCCTCTCTAACTGTTACAAAATGTCCATAACCATAAATATCAAACTAAGTACAACTTTGGGCAGTTCCTTCAACCTTATAGAAACAGGTGAATCAGAGAGTTCCGGGTGTTATTGACAATCTCTGACAACCTTCTAAGCTCCTACGAGGCCCAAATAATCTGTTTGCTGAAACATTGTTTTCAGTAACAGGGGTTGTAATGTAAATATGTACGGAAGTATGGACCTCTTGGTCTTAAACAGGCCCACAGGATGTCCCCTAAATAAGGATCAAAGTAAACATAATTATCATAACATAAAGTTTTATAATCTTCCAAAATTCATAATACACACGTCTCATATTCTCATTTTATTTTTTTGGGTATGTTTTTTTACCTGCGTGACTTTTTTAAAGAAAAATACATCATCTGCCTAGCCTTTTCCAACCATATTTGGGTTGGCTTCCAGTCTTAACCGGATGCAGCTGAATACCAGTATTTTACATGGAGCGACTGCCTATCTGACCTCCACAACCCAGTTAGTAGTGGGTAATACGATACCCCTTGATAAGACTGGTTGTCAGACTTTTTTGGGCCACTGACTACCTAACGACTGTCAAAGATCTATAAATGACACCTGGGACTAACGGCTTAACGTGCTTTCCGAGGCATGGAAGAAACTCGGTATGTATTGGGTGGTCACCCATCCACAGATCAACTTAGGCAAGCACGGCTTAACTTAAAGATCGACCCAAGCGACTGTTAGTATTGAGCTAGGAGCTCCTCGTTTTTTAAGAAAAATACGAAGAACTTTAATTGTCAATAACTATTCAAATTCTTTTGTACCTTTAGTAATTATTTAATATTGTAATTACTAAAGTACAAAGCTGTATGTGCATTCGAATGTAAAAAAGTTAAGTCCATTTATCTACTAGACAGGTCATCAAATAGATTAGCTGGTACTAATTGAAAAACTGTCAAAGATCAGTTAACAAATGTAACTTTATTTAATTTAAAAGTTTTATTAACACTTTAAAATGCGCGATAAGATATTTCAAGACTTTTACTAAAACTTTTTCAAAGTTTGAATAATTTTAAGTGCTTAGACAGAGCAGTATTCGACTGTATACAGTGATAGCTAACTCGTTAATGTAATTAAACAAATATTTACGTCTGAGGACTTAGATAAGTGTCCATCGTTTGTAAAATAGTTTTAGATTTCTACAACGATTTTCGACAGGGTTAAGATAATTAAGCTTTTCCGAATCTAAAGTGGATTAAGTAGGAGAGGTGTCCACCTCACAACTTCGTGAAGCCCGAAGATTACCTGGCTCCCGGTAGTGAACTGCAGTATCTATTGGGAAAGCTTTGAACCGATTGCGGACCCAAGTACAACATAATCTGGCAAAATGGGTATGGGTATTATTGGTTCCTCCACCACCGAGTGCGAGTGCGGCGCTCCGGATCAAACTATGCCTACCTGCTGGAATGTCCCAGGTTTCCGCTTACTGGCATTCTCGACGACCTGAATAACGCCTGTGCCGCTGCAATAAACGTGGCCACCCACTGGGCCAAAACTGTATGCTATGGAAATAACATTGATAAGGAAAGAAGAAGGGTGTTAAATCAAATCAATACATATTTGATATCGCTCTAAGTAGGCTCCCTGATCTAGAAACAATAAGGTTTCTCAAAATTATGTAAGTGGAAATCTCTCACAGTCTGTACTGTTTTTGGACTACATTTTCGCCATAATCGCTTGTTTACAAACAGGTAAGCTACCTTGTACATCTGAAAGGATCTTAACACCGCTCAGTCGTAGTAAACAGCAGAGGGAGAAATCGTACAATATAATATGTACGTACCATTGTACTACACCTACTTATACACAGCTTGAGCGTCGGGCTCGCAATCAGCCGGTAACAATTCCACGTAGAACAAAGCGAAGGCACTATGGTGTTTACTTACAATTCTCTGGTGGAGCCATAAAAACTGGAATTTGCTCAAAAGTTCTTAAAGGCTTTCTACATTTTTTATTGAAATCGCTGAGCTTCTGATGGATGGAAGAGTGCGGGAGGAGCTTGACCAAACATGGTCTTCATTACCCCTGGATCGAACGAGTTGGTCTTCATGGGGAGAGGCTTTTGCCTAGCTGTGGAATAACAGTGACACAGGCTATAGTAACAGGTAATTACCCAATTTTGCGAATGCAGCAGACCATAACAGACGATAGCTCACTGGTAGAAGTGACCAAGTGTCCCTACTCCGGCACATTTGAGGACGCTAACGAAGATGAACAATGAGTGTGACCACGTACTGAGCCCAAATAAACTTTAAGAATGTATCATTGTTTGGAATAGAAGATAATTAAACGAAAAATCTTTGTGTCAGTTTGCTGAAGTTGTGTGTCTGCAGAAGAATCCAGGAGGCGTTGTGACATGTAGTTTCTAATACATAAAAAGAAGGATAATACTACTTATTAATTATGTTGATGACAATTAAGTAAATGACGAAATATAAAATACTGTTGGAATAACTAAGGAGACGTAAGAGCTGTACAAGCATGACTTCAAATAAATATATCTGAGGCCGACCTACAGGCTGTTGTTTGCACACCTATAAAATTCATCGCTGCTTTCGTAGCCCCACTTTTAGTACAATCAATACCTAAATAACAATTCACTGTACTTCACAACAACCTCCATTATTTACTGCTGGGTCTATTGACTCGTAATTGGAGGTGATTTCTTCAAAAGGCTTGAATTTCTGGTGCCTTTCAGATCCATTGACGTGACAATTTGCTTTTGTTTTTCTCAATCAGCTTTATCGTTTTATATAAAAGAGCTGATTGCTTTTGCTGTCTGTTTTCAGTCATTGAGGTGGTTTTCTTCAGTAAGAGTAAATAACTGTTAAAGGCAGTGTTTTCTGAATGTAAAGTTTCAATCAAAATTGAAAAATGAACTCGGGAATTTCAAAAAATGCAAGTAAAGTATGATTACTTGATTAGACATTGGTTACTGTGTTTAAGAAAAATCCAAGCAGTTTCAAGGTTATTTATTGGGAACGTAAGCGGGTAATAATTATAAATGGTCCTTAGTTCCGAATTAAATACAAAAATGGTTTCCATCTCTTCAAACCAGAAGTTCTCCATTCAAGACCAAGGTCATATAAACGTCTTTTACGACTACCCTAGATATTACATTTTTATGATCGAAAAGTATTTTTATGTATTTTCTAACTCGCCCGTTGTAATAAATAAAATATTTTCGGTTATTAAATAAAGTATTAAACCCAGAAACAGCTTATCTAGGATTAAACAGATGGAAGAAGAATGGATAGTAAAAGTTTTATGGCTAAGTAGGTCCTTGGGATCAGCATACTTGAGAGATAAATACTTTGTATTTATATGAATAATGGCAGTTTTAAGTTGCGCACGAAAAGCTCGTGGCTAAATAATAACAGACGCTCGGGTTGATCTTTAGGTTAAGCCGTGCTAGCCTAGGTTGGTCTGTGGATGGTTGACCATCCATTACATACCGAGTTTCGTCTGTGCCACAGAAAGCACGTTAAGCCGTTGGTCAAGGCTGTCATTTATAGATCTTTGACAGTCGTTAGGTAGTCAGTGGCCAAAAAGTCTGACAACTAGTTTTACCAAGGGTTATCGTCTTACCCAGTACTAACTGGGTTGTGGAGGTCAGATAGGGAGTCGCTCCATGTAAAATACTGGTATTCAGCTGCATCCGGTTAGACTGGAAGCCGACCCCAACATAGTTGGGAAAAGGCAAGGCAGATGATGAATGGCAGTTTTAAGTCCTGTTTCAAACACTAAAACAACGCTTTTGTCACGATTTACAAACAATTACTGCAAAAATCGATCTGTAAGATTCGAATGGAGTTGAACTGACAGATTTGTTTGCACTAACCCATCTAGTTTAAAAAATTACGTGTAAAAGTGTTATTTTGTAAAAACCTATTTGGCTAAATAAACATCATTTGTCATAATTGACCTAAGCGTTAATATTTATGTTAAAATATAGTTACGGTTAGGTACGCAGTACTCGCAACCGATGTACGTGTATGGCCAGATGTACAGTCACGAGCACTAATATGTAAACCCTTAACAACTTTTAAATGATTTTTCTGCTACTGATCTGATTAAAATTTCATGTTGTTACGAACAATGGTATTTTGGAACTCATATTTTTATTAAAAAGATCCTTTCTCCAAGTTACAATCGTAATTTCTCGCGAAAATTGCTTTTAAATTTAGGAAAGTGTATACATATTAGTGCTCGTGACTGTATCTATTCAGACCGTGGACGGAGCAAAATGAGTATGCAAAGATCAGAGCAGGTGACGTTCCAGCCTTCCTGCCTACCATGGAAGTATAGCGTGATTTTATATATCTATGTATATAACATAACATCACGCCTCGTTGGTCTGGTGGTCGCAAGCGCGGCTACCGAGTGTGAGGTCCTGGGTTCGATTCCCAGGTCGGGCAAGAATTTCTCAGTAGCAGCAACGGAAGTCTCTGAATTTGTTGATGGGTTGCCCGGTTGATGGGTTACATGGGACTTCAACATAACTGGCGAAATGTGGGTGCACTATTGGGTACACCTCTGCCTAACCCTTCGGGGATTACAGGCGTAATGTTATAATCATTACCGGGAGCATTCGCCTGCAATGTGACATTCCAAGATTCTATTTTGTTTAGAAACAAGTGAATCTTAAGGTGTGTACGGACTGCGCGTTCCTATTTTACGCGTAGTCGGAACACGCTGTCCACGCATACATTGGATACGCGTGCAGCTCCTGTACGAACCGCCGCGAACCTGAACGCGAGGTCAATCGATCCACAGCTCCACGCGAACCCTTATTGAAATACCCCATTATTGAGGACGAGATCAGCAGTGGAAAACTGTTACTGTCCCAGTCACTTGGAAAGCTCGACCAGATGCCGTCTCGCCGCAGAGATGGAACCGAGAAGAGTATTCAAGATATCATCGATATGTTGAAGAAGACTGACCCGGACGATGTACCAGATTTCGTGGCGAAGGAGCTAAGTAAACTGCCCCCCGTCACGTTCGATCACGTCAACGTTACGCGGCTGTTAAAGGACATCACTTCCTTGAAAGCGGAGATGACCAAGATGCAGTCCAGAATGGAGGTATCAGAAAAAACTAATACTGAACTACGTGCCGAAATAGCATCACTGCGCAACATTGGTTCGGTAATTAGGTCGCCTGAGGCCTCAAAGGTGAGCACACGACGAGGGGCGCCAAATGCATCCGTCGGCAGTTTTGAGTCGGCGAACACTAGTGCGTCACAAGCTGCCGATAACGCTGAGCAAGCGCCGCCCGCCGCCGCCGTCGCCCGCGCCACAACACCGGCTGCGGAAACGTCACGCGTAGGTACATCGACCCCTAAACGTGCCTACGCTGCTATTGTCACTAGCGGCAAGTCAGATGCGTCGCAGCCAAAGCGACAAACCAAAAAAGGGGAAAAACTGATAAAGGGTACTCAACTTGCCCTGACTGCGGTCCGTAGCTCTTTGCCTAGAACCAGCCAAGTTGATGAGGAGGGTTTCACGAAAGTAGAAAGGAAGAAGAAGAAGCCCTGTTCTCGTAACCTGTGTGGCACCGCACCGAGTGGGCTGCTGCGCCCTGCTGTGCCTACGACGCAGCTATACCTTTCGCGTCTGCATCACTCCACGACAACTGAGGAAGTCGTGCAGTATCTGAAGATGAAGACCAACTGGATTCTGAGGGTTGAAAGGTTGGAATCGCGCCACAATATCAACTTTAAGTCATTCGTAGTTCGAGTTCCAACCCAACATCTACAGACCTGCCTGAAAGAGGACTTTTGGCCGAAACGTGTCGTATATCGACGTTTCCGAGGACGGTTACGCGACACCACGCAGCGAAACACGATGCCGACAACGTTACATGTATAGTCTTAGTTTTAAGGTTTTTTAAATATGTATTAGTTTATTATTTCATAAGATTATTTTGTGTAATTTATGTATGGGCCTTAGTTGCCTGAAAATAAAATAAAATAAATAAAAATAAAAAAATGAAACCCTCCATATTGCCGTTCAAATATAGCGTACCCGGGCGTGCGCGTCCCCTTTGACGCGAGACCAAAAACCGACTGACGGCGCCGCGCGGCGCTCGCGCTGCGTGCTAGCTCGCGCGGCACGCGTTCCCTAAGAGTGTACGCGTAGCTGCAAGTATGGACATGGCGTTCCAGGACACGCGTAACCGACTACGCGTACCAATGTTTGCGCTGTCCGTACACACCTTTAACTTTTGCATTACAGGCGAGCTATAATAAGCACGTACTTGTACTTTACATAGTTTTGCTATATCAATACGCTAAGGCGTTGGCATCGTAAATTATACTCATAGTATTTGCAAATGTCCTTTACAGTAGTAGTGCGTTATATACCGCTTGTCGCGATAAAGAATCATGATCCCATTTCCCTTTAACGACACTTACGACTAAGCCCTCATACAGCGAAGGATCTGTCGTCAGATGGGTCGATTTAGAGATAGTAAAATACAACTTATGCTCTTATAGTTATGAACATACATTCCTGCTTTTGAAAATACCTAATCTAATTTCTAATATAGACGACAAATGCAAACGTGCCCAGAGCTTTTATTACGATAAAACTTACGGAGGGGGCTTGCGAGCCGCGCGGGTGCTCTGCCTGCCCTCTGTTACACGGCACGATAGTAATGAGACAGAACGGCGTCACGCGGCTAACAGCTGTTAGGCCAGAGGCGCGCGCGCGCGAATTTCATACGGCTGTTGTGTTATTGTGATGGTGAGTGCGTATTATTTTTTATTTTTTGGGAAAGTTGTTTGTTATCATGAGTACAATCACTGTTTAAAGTATCGGTCACTAATTACCAGTCACCCTATATAAAGAAGAATATTTAATAATTTAAAACTTTTTTTTTTTCATCATACATAATATAATAAAGGTTGTAAATAGACCCTTAACGAAGCCGAAAGGCACTTGTTCTCCCCGTCATTGCGATAGTTTTTGGTCTGGACCATACCTGGGAACCTTCTAGTTACGGAGATATTGGAGGTCAAAGTTCCAATTTTTTCACAAGTTTTTTTTTTTAAATACTACTTTTTAAGGTTTTAACTTTACTTTAATTATCTCCATGACCCGTTTACTATTCAAAGCATCCATCAGCACTACGTTTTGAGTGCGTTACATTGAGTTTTACCGTAAAACGTGATTTTTCACCCCAAAAAAAAAAGTTGTTTCCCAGCAATAATTTTTGCGTAGGGTGACTAAGTTTGATGTACATAATGCTTGGTTGACGGCTTCGTGAAGGGTCCGTTTAACCCTGTATAATATAATTATAAATCAAAAAACTGTTAACTGATAAAAGGCTTTTTACAAACAACACGCCTGTTATCCCCTTAGTGTTAGGCAGAGGTCTAACTATAATTCTATTTTGTAATAAATTAAGGTATTAATCTAGACTTTTAGAAGCTCTCTAATTTTGCGGGTAAATTACGAAGTAACAGTCTCACAATACACTATTTTCTCCCTGTCAAGCCTCACAAGCATAATTATTACCTAATGGAGCACGTACCTAATTGGAATTGCGGTTTAGCACTACCCTTCCTAAATGGGTGAGTAGGTACACCTGTATTGTATTAGTTAGACGTGTTAATTATTGATTGAATAAAGATTCTAGACTTGAGAAACATGATTGTGTGGAAGTACAATCATGAGTGCTGATAAGAAGGCATTTAGCAAAATTCAATTGTGTAAAAAGTGTAAAGTACTTCGCTGGTCTAGTGGTCGCAAGAGCCACTGTTGAGCACAAGGTCCTGGATTCGGTTACTAGGTCGGGCAAAGTGATATTTTGTTTTCCCATCAGGAATTTGTCACTAGCAGCCTCGGAGTCTGGATTTGTACCCGGTTGCTAGCAATAGGCTCCCCCTCTATTACGCGGGACTTAAACATAACTGGCGAAATTTGGGTATACTATTAGGTACGCGTCTGTCTAACCCTTCGGGATCACAGGCGTGATGTTATGTTATGAGTAGTTCCGGAAATTACCTCCTATACAGAAAGAGTATAGTCATATGAAAGGATAAGCCAGACCATCAAACTGAACAACTTTCTCCTTGGGTCCAATATCGTAATTGCGAAAAAATTATCAGCTGTCCCATACTAAATTTCAATACATACTCGACCCAAATTTATGGGACAGCTGCTGCAGCAGCTATACAATTTTATAAACATTACCGCTTTATAATGTTAGTAAATGAGTTTTAAAAACTATTTTCATAACAGCCTAAAATTAAAATCAGTATAGAAGCAGAAAATAAATTTAAAAGTTGTTCTGTATACCTACTTACATATAAGTGTTTGTGACTGTACACTTGTACAGATCTATACGTGAAACATGTTGTACCAAAATGCTTTGTTAAAGTGCGAGAATGTTACCGTACAAACTTTTAATTAGGAAGTAATACTTAGGTAGGTTACAACGGGTATATTGTCTCTCTCAAACAAATGGCATAAGTCACTTTTCCGGCTTCCTACAAGCGGATTCAAAAAGCGTTGTTAAAAGTTTGCAAAAGACTTTTCCTGTGTATAGGAGAGCGAGGCAAGTTCTAATAAATTTCGTATTTCTGAACACAATTAACTTTCTCGGTTATTTGTTATTCATTATTACCTATAATACCATTCAGACTCAGCAAAGCTATGTTAAAAGGCTGAAACGAAAAGACATCTCCAACTTCATGTAAAATTATGAAGGACGTAAAGAAGTAGATGTCTTCACTGGAAGGCACACTTGACCCGACTTTTAAGTAACTCAACATATCCGCCTTTAGTGAATTCTGATTGCGAATCCAAAAAAAAACACCTGTAATAACTAAGTTAACACTTCTACAATTATATAAAAAAGAGATAAAGTTTATAAGTGTAGATGTAGGGCGTAATCTTCAGAAATATTGATCTGATTCACTAATGGGAAACTAAGCGTCATTGGCCATATTTAAAACCAGCTGTTCCCCGTGACCTTCGTTCGCGTGAAATTATTATAAAAAAAATATTACTTCCCTTTTTGAATCTGATTGTGTTACCAATTTCAAGGGTTTTAATTGTTTTACACGAAACCCTAATTCTTATTCTAAAATAAGTTACTCCTTATAACATCAGCTATCTGCCAGTAAAACTCCCGTCAAAATCGGTCCAGCCGTTTCGGAGATTAGCCGGAACAAACAGTCTGACATTCAAAATTTAAAAAAAAATGTTTTTGTTATATAATTCCAGCAGGTATATATTTTCATAATATGCATTCAATAAAAAGCTGTTATTTTGAATCGGATGGACCTTTGATTAAAAGTGCTTTATTTTATCCCATTGAATGTATAAGTTTAGATTTCATGATTTTCCTTTCATTTAATGTATCATGTTTGTTAGAGAAATTTGATCCTTATGATTGACCCTAACGATTGATGATAAAAATTACGGGATGTTATTTTTTCGAATTTAAGTCGTTGCGATTCCCAAGTGTAGCAAGCGGATTTTCGAAAATCTTTGAATGCAAATTTGTTTCTTTTAAAAAATAAAGGAATGTTTCCTCTGATTGATATTTGCTATCTCCAGTATTTAGAGTACTTTCCCTCCAGGTGAGGTTGAAAAATTCCACCCTGAATATTATCAAAGATGCGATAAAGATGCGCGTCAAAGATGTTTGCAGACAGGCATATAGATGATTTTGCGGCCATGATACGGAAGAGAAGCGCTTCCCTGCTTGCTCGTCTTCGTGGCAGTACCAACAGTATATTGAGTTTATTCGCACATAGATGGGAGTCTCCAATGCTGCGACATTGGATGAAACTCCACAATAAACAAAACATGTATGTCTACTAACACTAGTATTTAAGACCATTGTTACTAACACTATGGGCGTAGCCCGAAATAAATGCTATTATTATTATTTTACTACCGGCCCGTTCCGGCTTTGCACGGGTGGACATTTATTTTTTAAACATTTTGGGATAAAATATAGCATATGTCACTCAGGAATAATGTAGCTTTCTAATGGTGAAAAAAAATTTGAAATCGGCACAGTAGTTTTTGAGTTTATGCATTACAAACACACACACACATAAAAACACAAATCTTTCCTCTTTATAATATTAGTGTAGATTGATGTTCACCAAACTACTACCTTAGAAACTCCTTCGAAGTTATGTCAGAACGTTCCCTTACATAAGCTTGGTCGACATACCTGACATAGTTCCCGTGTTCGAGTTTATCGGTCAAGGCCATCCAAGGTTAACCCCGTGAGTGCTGAAATATTGTAACCTCACATTTTCATGAACATAGTTGTTACTTTAATGAGTTTTCTTCTGTAACTTTGCTTTTAGGTACGTTGTGGTGTAATGTAACATGTAGGGGTGCTTGGGTTTAGGCGGTATTTAAAGATAGAATATTAGATAAGTTTTTAGAGAATTTTTTAACTTTGGTGGATTTTTCGTACTACGTTTATTTCTTTAAATTGGTTTTACAAAACACTTTTACATGTCACATGTGATGTTTTAAAACTAGAAGAGGACGGTGTTTCGTACCTGACTACTCTGAAAAAGAAGCCGAAAGAAACTCAGAGGTCACTGTCTCTTTTAAAGTCCAGACATTGGTCAAGTCATATGAGGGCCATGCAGATTAATGTCTGAGATGGTCAACAGAAATAACCACACAGATTTGAGTGGACCTTTCCAGTCAGTGCAAGAATTTGTCAGTGATCGTGTAGCTCGACTCATAATCCAAGGAGCTCAACGACACGATGCACAATACAAAAAAAGGACATTTGGGTAGGCCGCATAAAGTACTCAAACTGCCAGACAATCGTGAATATACCTAAAATTAAAAGTAAAAAAAAAAATGACCCACGTAGTCCACAGTTCACAGTAATAAACAAAAATTAATTAACAAAAAAATATTAATACGACACTTGAAAAAGTAAATACAGTCAAAATACAAAATAACAAAAATATGTACAATACTTGAAAAAGTTTTTTTTATTATATTTTATTTTTTTACTTGAAAAACTAAATAGTGTCAACTAAATCGAAAAAAATAATAAAAATAATGGTATAATAGGTTGAAAAAGTAAATAATAATATTCAAAAAAATGTCAAACACTAGCGATACAGAGATGTACTCTGTTGGGTAGGTTAATACTTTACAATACCAGGAACCTACTGGCATGTGGAAGTCAGATCCGCACGAAGCGCTTTGCCACTTATTATGTTCACAGTCAAGGAGTGGAATTCCCTGCCTGCGTCACGTCGGAGTTCCCAAGTTCATATGACCCCAATCTATATAAGTCACGAGTTGATAGGCTTCTTTTGGGTTAGCTCGTTCCATCGTCGACCTCATCTCTGTCCTAGAACAAGATTGTGGTCAAGTTTAAAAAAAAAAGATAAAAACAAAAAGAAAGAGTCTCTGTATGTAAGATACTTCTATTCAATTGCATTTGGTTGGACTGATAGCCGAGCCCAACATGGTTGGGATAATTTTGTCAGTAATGTTAAGTCCCATTTATTAGACTTTTAATACAATATCATAACTTTAGGAAAACAATCCCGACGCAAACAGTAAACAAAAAACCTGTCAATAAATATTTTTTTTTAAATAAATCCTTTTAAGTTTAAAGCCGTTAATTTATAAGCACTCTGTAACGATTGGTTAAGCCTTCGAACTTTATTTTAATCAAAACGTTCATTGTTAGTCTTAACTTAAGCTTCAGTTAGTAACCTATCGATCGATACATTTAGAAAATTACTTTTTGGAAAAACAAAGCTTTAACCTTTCGTGTGCCGGAACGTAGATCTACGCGAGACACAATGACTTTTTAATTGTGTCTGGATACTCGGCATACGAGTGGTTAGCCCAGTTTCCACCGAACCGAAGAGAAGTGGAGCGGGAGACGTGAAAGATGAGAACAGAAGATCTACACACGAGAGACGAGAGACGTGATGAGGATACCCGCAAGTCTCCTCTCCGCTCTACTCGTCTCTGCTTTAGTAGAGACCAACACTATGGCCTGATTTCAAAAAATCGGCGAAGAGATGTGCGGGAATCGACATTGGTTTCAATCCCTTTTTATTTTAAGATCGCTTAGTCCACTGAAAGTTGTCGCTATCAATGATAAGACTGTAATTTTAACCATAGAAGAGGCAATTATGTCACTGCTCAACTCACAATATTGTAAAATAGCTGTGTTAGAATTTGACTATAAAGGGTGTAAAAAGACCCTTAACGAAGCCGAAAGGCACTTGTTCTCCCCGGCATTGCGATATTTTTTTTTTGTTCTAGACCATACCTGGGAACCTTCTTGTTACGGAGATATCGGGGGTCAAAGTTACAACTTTTTCACAAGTTTTTTTTCGAAGACATGTTCTTATTGTAAGATTTTTACTTTAAACACCTTCATACTATCCCCCGTACTATTCAATCCATCCATCATAACAATGTTTTGAGTGCGTTACATTGAGTCCTAACGCAAAATGTGATATTTCACCCCAAAAAAAAAAGTCATTTCCCAGCAATAATTTTTGCGTAAAGTTACTTAGTTTGATGTACGTAATGCTTGGTTGACGGCTTCGTGAAGGGCCTTTTTACACCCTGTATTAAAGTTTATTCTATTTATCTTTCCACATGGCGTCTGTCTCTCGTCTCTTAAGTGTTTACACGAATCTTGCACATCTCCTCTCCGCTCCGCTGGTCTCCGCTTTTGTGTATAGCGGGCCTAATGATTTTTCAAAGACTTTGATTTCTTCACGGAGAGATTATTTTAATGAATGTGACTGTTTCGATAATAGTTGTGTTATATTTATCAATTGTAAATGGTTTTAATGATTTGAAATTGTTTTATGGTTATTTTTTATAACTTTGTTTTGTTAGATGTTTGGTGTTTAACAGTTAATGTATATTACTTTGATATTTATATGATGTATTATTAATTCAAAATTGTAGCTATGTTATTGATTTGAAGCGCAACTGCTGAACATGAGGTCCTGGGTTCAATTTCCAGGTCGGGCAAAGTGCTATTACATCAGAAAGAAGATTGGTTTTTTGGGGCTCAATTAATTTCAGAAGCGTTCATCAATGAAAGTATGTACATTATATGAAGCAATTACGGGGCGTTTCTTTCTATGTAATATCATTTTTTTACTAAGCTGCACAAAGTAAAAAAAGAAGAAACAAATATTTTACTAAATCTGAACATCTAAACGCAATCATTTGAAATATCGAAACGTAGAAATAGTGACGGAAGCAATGGAGTTACCATATTCAACAGGAAATGGAATTTCTATAATAATACTAATTAATGATTTGCTGGTAGTAATAGTGAGTACCATGAGACGTTTGCTACCTAGCATTAGCTAAAATTTCCAGTCCCAGTATGCCAATTCACTACAGACCCATATCCATTCTCCCTTTCCTTTCCAAGATCCTTGAAGCAGCTGCTCTTGGGCAAATATCTTCTTACGTTCTCAAGAATAACCTGTTGTCCAAATTCCAATCTGGTTTTCGGCCCGGCCACAGCACAGCCACAGCCCTGCTTAAGGTTACTGAAGACATTAGGGATGGCTTGGAGAATTCGAGGGTTACGGTGTTGGTTTTAATCGATTTTTCCAACGCTTTTAACACCGTGGACCACGATATTCTCTTAGCCATACTATCTCAAATTGGGGTCTCCTCGTTGTCACGTGATTGGTTTTCTTCATATCTTCGTGGTCGCCAGCAGGCGGTGCGTGCTGATCAGGATTACTCCGCTTGGTGCGACCTGGCAACTGGTGTTCCACAAGGCGGTATACTCTCTCCTCTCTTATTTTCGTTATTTATAAACTCTATTACTACTATCCTCAAGTGCTCTTACCATCTATACGCTGATGACCTGCAACTTTACGCTCAATCCGACATTGCTAACCTTAATAATTGCATCTCATTACTTAATGTAGATCTTCAAACTATCGGAGAATGGTCTGCTAAATTCGGCGTTGCTGTCAACGTCGGGAAATGCCAGGCCATCCTCATAGGTAGTTCGTACTATCTGAGAAATCTGGATACTAGCCAGCTAATGCCGCTTGTGTTCGACAACTCTGTGATCTCCCTCTCACCACACGTAAAAGACTTGGGCCTGCACATTGACGAGACACTTAGTTGGAATAAGCAGGTGGCTCAGGTTTGCCAGAAAGTCACTTACTCACTGCGGTCTGTCTATAGATTCAAACATTTTCTCCCATCTAGCACTAAATTAACTTTGGTCCAGTCACTTGTGGTTCCCATTATCGACTATGCTGATGTTTGTTACTCTGATCTATCCCAAGAACTTTTAAACAAATTGGATCGTCTTCTCAATAATTGTATTCGCTTTGTTTTTGGCCTTCGCAAGTACGATCATATCTCTTCATATCGTTCTCAGCTTAAGTGGCTGCCTATCCGACTCAGGAGGTCCCTCAGATCTCTCTGTATGCTCTTCTCTATTATGACGGATCCTCGTGCTCCCGATTACCTAAAAGAATATTTCAAAGTTTTGGGCAGTTCACACAATCGTAACCTTCGAGCTTCTAAAAACATTCTCCTTGAAATTCCCTCACATCGTACTGGTTTTATGTCCAATTCTTACGCTGTCTCAACAATAAAGCTATGGAACGCGCTACCCCTTGGTATTAAAAAAGCTGAAAGCAAAATGGCTTTCAAAAGAACAGTACGGAAGTACTATTTGAAATCAGACTAAATTGCTCATAAGTTTGTCATTAGTAGTCATAGTAATTATTAGAATGTTTCTCATATTTTGGACTATTTGTATGTATTATAATATATATTAGTTTATTTCATTTTATTTGTATATATATGTATTAGTATGTGCCTATTTATGTATTTCAATTTATGTTAACATAATGATATTTTTCTTATTTATTTTTTTGTACTCTATCACTATGCTGTCCTATTTGACCTCAAGGTTGACTGGTAGAGAATGCCTTGTGGCATTAAGTCCGCCTATGTACCACTTTTGTACATGAAGTTTAAATAAATAAATAAATAAATTATAAGACAAGCCGTTTACATTGCTGCGATATTTTATCTGTATTGTCTCATCTAATCTAAGCTATTTTGAGTAAGACTCCTCCTATCTTTGGAAACACATGTTTACTTTGCTTCTAAGTCAGCCTCTTATTCGATTCGCAACAAGTTTTATGATACTAAATTATCATGTTACTAAATAAATGATTAATTAGTGACTGCTGATATTAAAAATGTAAAGTACGTACGTAACGTTTTTTTTTGGAGAATTTAGCTTAAATGGCAACATTCAAAGTTATGTCATCTATGAAAACAGAATATGTCATAAATGTCATAAATATTGTCACTTCTCTGTCTTGATCAATTAAAATCTAGATGTGTGGTTTTGTTGTGGATAGTTGTGCATTTTATTAGTTTAACAGTTTTATTTGTTTCGTGGTGAACTATACAACAAAAGAAACGTACAGTGAAGGTGTATAGAAATGATAGAGGCTAAAACAATGTCATAAACATAAACAGTACAGTTGCTGCTAGTATGTGCGAGGAGCATCATATAGAGATTATGGTAAAGCTGATGATGAAGGCATGCCCACGCCGCCGGTCGCTCAGTTATTTCAAGAAGTTGTTATAAGATTATAATGTTAAGCTGCTTAAAATAAATGTTTTATCCAACTTGTAATTAATGTTTAATTTTTGCCCTAGTCCATGGCGCAATTACACATGGTCGTTCGCCGAATTCGATTGCCCATGGAATTCGTCAAACGACCAAGTGTAAAAGAACGCCGTCGAGTACGTCCGGCTTCGGGCAGACTCGTCCAGCTTCATTGTTTGTTTTTCGATTAGTGTAATTGCGCAATCAAAGAATAAGCCGACCAAAATCATAAAACAATGTGATGGGTTGTGCAAGTGCGGGCTCCGCAGGCTAAATACCTAGACAGTCCTTAAATTCTACGTACTTGTAATAAAGTATAAGGTATATTGGATGTATAATAATGAAAATATTTTTGAATGACATTACGGCTGACGTAATTGTCTATCCTACAGTGTTACATGGATCTTTTGAAGCTCCATTGAGGTTGACAGGAGAGCGCTCTTGCTAAACATTTGCAAAATGTATTGAAAAAATAAGATGGCGGCATTAGTTCTGATTTTGCCCACGCAACAAGTGGGTTTATAAATTATGTTATTCTAGCCAAATCCAATATTATAAAAATATGCTGTGATTACCTTTTATCTTAATTTGACTGAGACCTATCTTTTGGGAGTATTTTTACGAATGTACGCGAGCTCTAAGTGTGGTCCCCAGATTGCTTAAGCTCTTGCCATTCTTCTTTCTTAGTAGCAACCACGGAGTCTGTATTTGTGCCCTGTTGATGGCAATAGGTTCGACACCTATTACACGGAACTTAAACATAACGGGCGAAGTGTGGGTTTACATTACATTACACTTCTGCGTAACTCTTCGGGGATTGCTGGCGTGTTATGTTATGCAATTGATTTTATTATTGTTCCCAGTCATGTCTGATACGCTTAATATTTTTTCAGTTCGAACTTACATAATGGATAATTTACATAATTATGTAAACTAGAACGTATCAAGCCTACCCTCAGAGGCTTATAAAGTTTGGACCCGTGGGTAAGTAAGTTATAATAGCACATGAGCACTATGAGCAGTGAGCTCCTAGTTGCCACTTAATGTATTCGCGGAGCGGAATTTTGGACGCTCTGTAGGATATTTATGAATCCTAGCATAGTTATTTAAAATCAAAATATTTTATTTCACATAGGCCTAGATGGGCACTTATAAAACAACGACAAAAAGGTGCACGGTTCGGGTTGGTCGTTTCCTATGGAGAAGAACCGGCAAGATACTCCATGGTTATTGTTTTCAAATAATTTGGTATTACAATATTATCGTGGTTACAGCATTTGTACTTAAGTATTTACTACAAAAGATGTATAAAAAGATACAATGTTAACAAACAGCTGGAAATCTATTTGAATTCATTAACCATTATTTATTTTTAAACTAGCTTATTTCCGCAGCTGTGTTGCTGTGTTGAGTTCGATAACTGTCCCACGGATAAGATACAACCTTTTGTTAGAAATTTTGTTAACTTACTTATTAAAATTTAACTATTTAAGCCTATTTAAGCATTTGTGTCGTTTACATATAAATGTGAATATTTTCGCTATGGTATATGTCTCAAAAGCATACATCGCTGAAGAATTAATTTCTAAACTAATCTAAACAAATAAATAAAATTTAAGTGTCTGTTTGTAATTTCAAAATAACGGGGTATTCCTCAAAGCGCAACTAAATTATTCCTCGAAGCGCAACCATTAGTTGCGCTCACAAATTCAAATTCAAATTAAAAATATTATATGTTTATTCCTCAAAGCGCAACCATGATGAAAAATAGACCGTGGTTGCGTTTTCATGTTTCGTTCGTTATTTTTGATACAATGTAGTAAAAATATTTAACAAAGGTAGGTACCTAAAAGTTTCGAAAACATTTATAGTCTTTAAAGTTTTTAGAAATTCGTTAATTGAGTAAAATCTAGCAATACCTAAGTATTTCTTCAAGTACATAAGAAAATAAAAAGGAACCTACCTAAAAGCACCTTCGCAAATATTTGACTCACACAAACCTTATATTAACAATTCCGCTCCACGTCTTCATTATCCTCGCGCGTATCAAAAGACAAACAGTGTTTTAACGTGAACAAGCGACGGCAGAACAAAAGATCCATAGAGTTGTCTCGTCAAAGGAAGACGCTTCTATTCAGCATACCTACATGAAACAATGGGACGGTGCGAGTGACTTTCAAATCGTTTTTAGGACACGAGTACACTGGGTGTGGCCTTGGTTACCTAAATGGCTAGAGTGGAGGCTTTTCTGATTTTTCTGTTGTTAGTTAGTCTGGAGTCTGGATTTGTGCCCGGTTGATGGCAATAAGCCCGCTCCCTATAACATGGAACTTATATATAACTAGCGAAATGTGGGTGTACCATTAAGTACAACTCAGTCTTACTCTTCGGGGATTACAGGCGTGATGTTATGTTATTTTATGTGTTTTCAGTTGTCGAGGACATTATTGGTCTAATACCGAGTACACTCAGTAATACTTTTAACCAGTAGCAGCATTGCTGTGTTTTAGTTTGAAGGGTGATAAAATACACACTATTTTTAATCAGTGACAAATTGATGCTTAGGTAGTTAGATAAATTGGTATTTAAATATGGCCGCAACCCCTTGTTGAGACAAAATATTTGTCAAATTAAGTATTAAATTTATAAAACAATAATTATAAAAATTCAATCCTGTTTTAACTTACTAAAAAAATGAAAATGTATCACAATAAACAGCCAGTGTTCTTCCTCCTCTCTCCTACTTTATCTATGCTGTGCCCGACAGGGTCCATAATTGTTACTAATATATTTGTTTCCATACCAACTACTTACATTATGGTACGCAATAAAGAATTGAGAATTGAGAATTGAGAATTGAGAATAAATAATAAAAACAAGGGCAAATTACGTAAACTGCAGACGGTGGATTGAAAAAAAAACCAAAGATATTTTAATACCAATTTAATTTAAAAGAAATAACACAATTAATATGAAACCTATTCGATGCTAGAATATGGAATGACAAAAAAAACACTTAAAAATTATTAATTGCTATGCTGAATTTCGCTGCGTCGTCGGCAGCTCGTGGCTGGACGGATGTCGACGCTGCAGTTTTCGTGCGGTTGGCGCAAATATGCAGGAATGTGCGAGGTCAGCGATATCCATTAGGGATCCGTATTTAACAGGCAACATAATATGAACAAAAATGCATTTGGTCCTTATGCTTCTTAAATAAGTAGTCCCACGTATTTATAGACTAGGTCATCACCATCCACGGCCCGACTTCTCCCGCTGCTGGGTGTAAGGCCACTCTTTACTTGTGCTAATCTTAATTCTGTTCCAGACTCATCGAGGTTTTAATAATAAACATATGTATACTTATAACTTGACTGCCTCGTCGGTCTAGTGGTCGCAAGCGCGACCGTTGGGTTCAATTCCCAGGTTGGGCAATTTCCATCAGGAATTTCTCAGTAGCAGCCACGGAGAATGGATTTGTGTTGCCCTTGCATGGGACATAAACATAACTGACGAATTGTGGTTGTACTATTAGGTACAGTCATGAGCACCACTATGTATACACTTGCCTAAATTTAAAAGCAATTTTCGCTAGAAATAACGATTGTAACTTGGAGATGGGATCTATGTCATAAAAATACAAGTTCCAGAATACTATGTTCGAAACAACATGAAATTTTAATCAGGACAATAAGAGAAAAACACTTTTAAAAGTTATTAAGTGTTTACATATTGGTGCTCGTGACTGTACGCCTCTGCTAACCCTTCGGGGATTACAGGCGTGATGTTATGTATGTATGTATATACTTATAAAATCACGCTTTTTTCGATACTCTTTTCACGTCGTCCAAGTTTATACATCTGGATTTACACGCTGGGAACAAATTTCCTGAATAGTATCATCGGAATACAACTAAGTATCAAGTATATCAAGTCCAATAGGTTCATCAAAACCATAGCTTACCACATTTTGAAATTCAATATCCTGTTCCCCACTAATTGCGTTACATTGACAAACAATGCATTTGATTGCGAAGTAAATACTGCATCAGAGCCGTGTTGATGATTTGTGGTTGGTACATTCCATGAATTTGGTATTTGGCATGGAACATGGTTTGGCAAATGATTCAGGTACTGAGTTTTGTTTAGTTTAGATATTTATAATACTTTACAATTAACGCTTATCAAATTCAGTCCTCAAGAATTTGAAATCACGTAAATGTGAGGTTATTGCCAAATTAATGATATTGTGCAAGGGTTATAAAGGGTGTAAAAAGACCCTTAACGAAAACAAAAACCACATATTCTGCCCATCATTGGGATCATTTTTTTCTTCTAGAGAATACCTGGAAAACCATAGGTTCTCCACAGGTGCTCTCTCAAGGTCACAGCTCCAATTTTTTCACAAGTTTTTTTTTTTAAACACTTTTTAAGGTTTTAACTTTAGTTTAATTAACTCCATGATCTGTTTACTTTTCAAAGCATCCATCAGCACTAAGTTTTGAGTGCGTAACATTGAGTTTTAACGTAAAACGTGATTTTTCACCCCAAAAAAAAATCGTTTCCCGGCAATAATTTTTGCGTAGAGTTACTTAGTTTGATATACAGAATGCTTGGTTGACGGCTTCGTGAAGGGTCTGTTTACACCCTGTATACTTTAAATTTAACGTTAATCAAAATAAGTCCTCCAGAATTTGAAATCTCGTAAATGTGAGGTTATTGTCAAATGAATGATATTGTGCACGGGTTGCATATAAGTGAGCTTAGTTGTGCAAATACCAACCCTTATCAAAATTTGTCTCTTTTTCCAAAGAATTTGTAATGTTTTTGGTTAGTTAATGCTGATTAATTATTTTAATTAGGTTTACATACTTACGACTGATTTTACTGAAAAGTAATAGTAATATAGGTATTACATTTAGAAAGTTAAATTATTTTATGAATTTGACTGAATTGATAAAAGATTGCGGTTCGGCTCATTTTGGCAGAAGAAAAACTGTCTTGTATGGATCAGAAAAATGTGAAATGTTTTCAATTATGAATGTTACTTGTATGGTGTTATAATAAAGAATATTCTATTCGATCAGTCAGTAACTCATAATATAATTGAACTAGATTCTGTACATAAGGTTATTATGCGCTCTTGCCGCATAACCACAACAAATAACCTTTTAATTTTATTTTTTTTGTCTTTGATTAAAAGACGAAATGTACAAATAGTTATAAAAGGATACAACACGGTGTCTACCAAATTTAGGTCTGTCTGTTTGCCGAGCTCAACAAATTAAACCTGCATGAAACCTTCTTTGCACCATTTTATAAGAGAAGCAGGCAGTGCAAATAATTCTAACTCAATAACTATCCTTGAAACTTCTCACCGCGGCTTACTCCGTTGTTCATAAAACCAACTAGTCAGTTATTCTCAAAGCGTAAAGTAATAAAAACTACGACGTCATCGAGAGTGTGAGCCAAGCTTTGTTCCATCAGCGAAGAAAATCTCAAAGTTTTCTCACAAACTTGTTCAAATCTATTCAGAAACTTACAGTTATTGATAGGGTTGAGAGAAAAGAAACATTTGTTAGTGTAATGGCGAGATTTTGAATATAACAAACAGGATTTAAATTGATGCAGCTCTCAAAGCGGTGAAAGCAAAAAACAAGAGGAATCCTAGTTTTGTGTGAGTGTGTATATTGTTCTTGTATATTGTGTGTGTGTACGGAGAGAAATGAACTGCGACGGAACTTGAACATTTCTTGACTTGCGAATGGATGACAAAATATTACAATGGAGTAGTTACTTAGGTTGCGAGCGCGTCTATAGCTATTAGTGGTTACGGGCGATCTGTGGTCCCCGAGCGCTGGGCGTAAGATAAAATACAAAATGCTGCGTCAGCGCTCCTACACTAGTTTCATACATTCGAAGACATGTGTCATGTATCAATATGATACTGAGCGGTCTAAACTGAATAATTATGCAACTTTTAAAAAGGCATAGGACCATTAAGTATATGAACAAAAAGCGTTTACATTAATTATTTGGATTGATCACGTTTTTAATAGAGTGACCCCCCTCTAATTTTGAAGAAAATGAAAAACGAATTTGCTCCAAGTTAAATTGTCACAAACAACTAGTTTAAGGTTGTTTTATTATTTATGTGCATGTAAATACTACAGTAAAATCCTCAGTGAAAATCCCTTGGTCGCATTTATGGCGCTCGCGGGAAATTATGAGTAGGTACCCAAGGTCACGCGGTCAAGGTCTTTGCCAGTCACAGTCATAAAAAGTTACGCGCATTAAATTATCATGTTTGTAAATGTAGGACTAAGGTAGTTTTTGTAATTAGTAATTAGGTTTTAATAATATTAGGTCCTTATCCTAGTAGGTGGAGGAACCTGTGGCAAAATACTAACGGGTCCATCTTTGGATTAAGCCGCGCTTGCCTAGGTTGGGCCGTGGATGGGTGATCCATACCGAGTTTTCGAGAAACAATTACCAGTTTTTAGTTATAACTATACTTTAAATACCTCAATGCATCCATCAGCACAATGTTTTGAGTGCGTTACGTTGAGTCCTACCGTAAACCGTGTTTTATCTACCCCAAAAAAAAGTACTTAGTTATCCAGCAATCATTTTTACGTATGACTCAAAACCATAAGGCTGCCCTACTCAAATGGGTCAAAATAGCAGGAAACTGGTGCCGTGACACAGTGAGGCAGGTGTCGCGGCAGGCCACGAAGGAGATGGCGGGACGAAATGGACAAGTTCCGTCCAAACTGGAAGGAGAATGCTCGGGTCTGCGAAAAGTGGAAGGAGTGGAAGGAGGCCTTCGCCCTAGGATGTCCCAAGTCCACGTCCCTTATCTCCCACGACAGAGCAGGCTAGAAAAAAAAAATGCCATCCAAAGTGGCAATGCTGCCAGCCTTCTGGGCACTTTTACTGTTGACAGCGATATGGACGAATATTTTGACGCCCTTTAATTATTTACACATTTTGATACTTGTACGCATTTTGTTATTATTTTACATGTCATCTACTTCATCATCTGCCTAGCCTTTTCCCAACTATATTGGGGTCGGAAGCAACTCGGTATGTAATGGGTGGTCATCTACTTGTAATTTTTAAATAATGTACCTACTGAATTCAAATGAATCCTTTATATCCAAATACATACACTCGTTTGGTAAATCCAGTCACAAGTTGCAAAGCTTAAACTGCTATCGAAATATTTGCTTCCATGTGTTCTGACCGTTATATTAAAATAGTTGGCGGTTGATGGGTACGTCAACAGAACAATCTTAGTTTGTTTTTGATATTAATTGTTATTGTGGGTATGTTGATGTTGGTTTCGAAGTCAACGGTTCAAGGGTTAGAATTTGGAGGCTGCCAGATGAGTAAATACCTCGTTTGCCTGGGTTGCAAGCGATACGCGCAAAAATCTTTGGTTTTATTCAGATTAGTAAAACTGTTGAACATGGAGCCACTTTTGGGGGGTAAATTAGAAAATGAAAAAATAAGTTTAGCAAACTATATCTTGTTACATATCAAATGAAAGGGCTCATTGTGAGCATCTCAAATATTTTTTATAATCTTAAGATACATAGTTTTTAAGTTATTTAAGAAAATACGCGAAAACAGACCATTCCCCCCCCCCGTCTTAACACCGAAACTACAACTACAGGGCCGATATATTTGAAAAGAGGTTAGATTCAGGAACATTACATTATAAGTTTTTAAAAGTGACTGAAAGACGTCCACTGCTTAGCTATTGGCCTCTCTCAAGCAAAACCATTGTGGCAAGTCTTCCCGCATCCTTAACGCGTACTTAACTTAATAGGGATTGTTCTTAGCTACCGAAATAATATCTAAGCTACTACTTAGATAGTTGTACTGTAATCCAACTTATTTTACTCAGCAGTCGTAAATAACACACTCCATAAAACTAAGTTACAAATGAGACGTATGTCTTCACAATGAAATATTTCGCGCACTAGTGCCTTAAAACTTTGCTCACTATAATTCACCAGAAAAATTACAGTAGTCAGTCAAACCACATTAAAGGTACCAAAAGAAGTCTTATTCCATTTGTATTGAAAGTGTCTATTCCAAGTACGCCGCAATATTTGAAATAAAAATGATCGTCAAGTAGCCAGATTTCATCTAAATACGTTCACCCATTTAGGCATGAGGGCGTGACAAACAAATAGATAAACTCAATATTACATTTAGGTATCATCCTGCCCTGTTCCCAATTTATTCAGGGTTGGCGCAACTTGTCTTATTCTTCCATACTCCTGTATTACTTGTCATCTTATTAGAAACCACCTTTCTTGCCATATCATCCTTCATGCAGCCCATCCATCGTTTCTTTGCTTTTCCTCTACTGTTATATCTATCCACATACATACTCAAAACTTACGACATTTTGCTCATTCTTCCGCATCACATGCCTATACTACGTCAACCGATTACCACAAAACTTTTCAGTCACCGGCGCTATTTTCAGACTTTCTCCACACACATTTATAATTGTATTGCAAAATTTCAGGATGATCGGTTCATTTAGCCGTGAAAAGCTAATGAACAAACAAACTTACTTTCACACTTATAATATTAGTAAGGATAGAAGGAAATGAAAATGATATCAAAGAAAAAGAAGTATATGATAAGGCTGACATGGGAAAATGGAAGATAAAATCGTGTCGCGTCGGCCCCAATTAACATGAGACAAGGGCAGCACAGGATGGTGGCATTTTAAAATAGAAAACTTTGGCAATTGTACAAACTTTGCCTTCTGTGGATACCGTTTTCTTACATTATATTCTATGTTTGTCAGCACTACAGAGTAGTTTGTCCTAGCGCCAAAAGTTGCCGCCGACATTACCGTGAAAACCCTCTCGTCCCTTTATTACCTACGCTTTAACTTAGTTGCACAGTAGTTAGTCGCTTAGGACATGCTAGAACAAGTCAATTCCGCCCCAACATTCATGAAATGCATTGTTACTGGTGACGAGACGTGGGTTTACGAGTTTGACATGCAAACTAGTAAAAAAGCTTCGGATTGGCGCCTTCCAACCGGCTAATCTCCGAAACAACTGGACCGATTTTAACAGAACTCTTACTGGCAGATAGGCGATGTTATAAGGTCTAACAAAGGCTATTTTTATTTTAGAAAAATAATTAGGGTTCCGTGCAAAAAAATTGAAACCCTTGAAATTGGCAACAAAATTGGATTCAAAAATAGAGGTACCTATATTTTTTATAATAATTTCAAGCGAGCGAAGATCGCAGGCAACCGCTAGTCCAAACTGTATTGGGGTTGGCTTCCAGAATCACCGGATGCACTTGAATACCAGTAGTTTACATAGAGTTACTGCCTACCTGGCATCCACAATCCAGTTAGCTCAAGTTTTACACTCTTGCCGTGTAAAAAATTTCAGTCAATAAAACAGTGGCTTTGGCGAACGTTAAAGTATCGTCACTGATGAACTGATCTATATTTAAGTAAAACATCCAGTGGCACCTTAATAAACAAACGATTAAGTGTACAGCAATTCATCATTTTCTCGCTATAAAAATAACAAGTGGTAGGTAATCTTATAACCGGCGGGTGGGCAGCATGATTACTTTTTAACGAACCTCAAAAGGTCACGCTTCCGATTCTTTTCATTTCGCTTTGCATAATAATAAGGAAACACGCCATCTTTGAATCAATTTGGATGGGCTTTTCTTGGCATCAACTTTCTGGCCATCGATTCTTAGATCCTTTGGTTTTCAAATTTTTCAAAAGGCTGGGAAAGTGATCGATACTTGTGACTTCTTAGATTCGGTTTTTATTGTGGTTAGAAAACATGAACTATCACTGTTTTAAGCTTTCACGGTTTACAGCTAAACTTATACTGTCACTTACGGGGTATCTTCCGTGATTGTTCATTATTTTGAGCTCCCGATATTTCGACGCTTTTTCAAGTGCCTTGATCGCGGGTTGAGTGGAGAATGCTGAATGAATGAAATGAATGAATTGTTGGATGGAAAATAAGAGACAAAGAAAGAGGGTAGACAGATTTGTAGTAGTAGCTCTAAACGTCGAAATATCGGGAACACAAAATAATGAAAAATCTCGGAAGATATCCCGTAAGTGACAGTATAAGTTTAACATGAACTATATTGGAAGCATCTGTTTTCATACAAGTAAAAGTCGTACTAAACACATATTGAGAGCAAAAACTGCTTATTACACACTTACTTTGTTACACTACTAGTTGCTGATTTTATCAACATTTTATCTAACATTAGTTAGATTCACTATATAACCCATGTCATTGCGATTATTCTTTATCTTCATGTCGAACTGGTTATTATTTGGTCATCAGAACAAGCGTTGACCAAAACTTTGTCACATCATCATCATCTGCCTAGCCTTTCCCAACTATGTTGGCGTCGGCTTCCAGTCTATCTGACGTCCACAACCCAGTTATTACTGGAATTACGGTACTCCTTGGTAAGACTGGTTTTCGGGCCACTGAATACCTATATCGACTATCAAAGATCTTCAAATGACAGCCGAAACCAATACCTTAATGTGCTTTCCGAGGCACGAGGAAACTCGTTATGTAATGGGTGGTCACCCACCAACGGACCAACCTAGGCAAGCGCGGCTTAACCTGATGTTGTTTGTGGATTTTATATCTAGAAATAAAAGATTTCATTTAATTTTTCATTTAAAGATCGACCCGAGCGGCTGTTATTTAGCAAAACTTAGTTACTTCAACAGGTCTTTAAAAGTCTCACTTGATGCATCATCAAGTTTGTGTCCCACATGACCTTTACACTAGCCTTAGCCCCCAAAGAAACCTTACCGTGACGGCCACCTTTACCTTAAGGAAAAGATCTTGAAACTCAAAGGGCAGGGGTAACAAATGATTCCTTTGCACTCCGGTGGTGCGATTAGCAACTCACTCAGTTCATGAGTTCATTTTGTTGATGTTATCGCTGTGGCCAATCAGGGGCCCGGAACATTAGCACGATGTATTTTGATTCAGGTGTGATGAAATTGTTGCCTTGTTTATTGGACACGCGAACCCGGAACTGTCCGGTAGTAATTTGGCGGTGGTGTGGTGTTTTAGTGTGTGAAATAATGATACCTTTGAAATTATATTTTGTCTGGCAGCCGCACTGAACGATGTTGCTGTGTATGGGTGATCATGTATAACATACCGAGTTTCATTCGTGCTTCGGAAAGCAAGTATAGCCGTTGGTCCCCGCTGTTATTTGTAGATCTTTGACAGACGTTACCGAAAGACTGATAACCAGTCTTACCAAGGAGTATCGTATTTACCCAGTACTAACTGGGCTGTGGAAGTCAGATATGTCGTCGCTCTCTGTAAAATACTGGTTTTCAGCTGCATTTGGTTAGACTTTAAGCCGACCCCAATATAGTTGGGAAAAGGCTATGCTAGACTGGTTGTCAGACTTTTTGGGCCACTGACTACGTAACGACTGTCAAAGATCTATAAATGACACCCGGGACCAACGGCTTAAACGGCTTAACCGGCTTAACGGCTTCCGAGGCACGGAGGAAACTCGGTATGTAATGGGTGGTCACCCATCCACAGACCAACCTAGGCAAGCACGGTTTAACCTAAAGATCGACCCGAGCGGCTGTTATTATTAAGCCACGAGCTCCTCCACGAGTATTTCAAAGTCAGCATTACATTTATATGTTTAAATCCCATACTAACGGTAAGCTAACGCAGATTCCTTTTATTATGCCAAACCGCAACATGACCTTTTACTAAATTACTATTTGCTGATGGAAGTTTTGTCTAAATACTAATTCAAACAAGTTGAACTTTGATGCAAATTCGCTCGCTAATGCAAACCATTCGGTGGTGGAGTAATTCAAGCTAATTTAATTAATAGTAGATGGTACATAGCTACTAATTTGTAGGGGAAATGGTAGGTCGGTGTGATTAAATACTACTGTTGTTAGTTCCTGGAACTGTATGCAGATTGCCTTTAGGCGCGGTTGGTCCAATTCGCGATTAGTCCAATGTTCAAAAAACTGTCCAATTCGCAGTTGGTCCAAGTTTTTTTCGGAAAATCATCAGATAGTAATATTAAAATTATTATGCGAATGTGATTTCAACAAATTGTTTTTCACGTAACGATCGATCTGCCTAGCCTTTTCGCAAATATGTTGGAGTTGGCTTCCAGTCCTACCGGATGCAGCTGAATACCAGTATTTTACATGGAGTGACTGCCTGTCTAACCTCCATAACCCAGTTAGAACTGGGAAATACAGTGAAGTGTTCTTTACGTACCATTGAATGAAAATGTCTGCAATTTTTAGAAACAAAAGCAAACAGCAATTCAAGAAGATGATAAGACCAATTCGACTGTTTTAAAGGATTGGTATAAAGGAGGCCATTACCCTACAGTGAAATACAAATGGCTGATTATTATGGTTACAATGCTCACAATGCACATTTTTTCAGAGATTTTCGTGATAATTTGTGTCTGTATTTCACTCTTTACTTTTTTTAAATTAAAACTAGCTATTGCCCGCAGCTTCGCTCGCGTTAGTTTAGAATTTAATAATCAATTCTGGTTGTACTTTGCTTGTAATAATATAACGCAATCATGATTCGAAAGATACGTGGCGCCATCTATTATCATAAGAACGTTATTGATGTTTTCCTCAGGAACAGTACTTTTTTTGGGATGAAAGGTACCCTATATCCGTTTCTGTACACCTCACAATTTATATGCAAAATTTCAGGATGATTGTTTCAGTGATTTAGGCGAGAAAAGGTAACAAACAAACAAACGACTTACCTTCGCATTTATAATATTAGTTACAATTAATTAGCTCATGCAAGCACTTATGAAACATTAGCGAAACGAGCCTTAAGCTTAAACAATTAGAACGATAATGCTGCAGCAATTATTTGTTCAGAGGTTTCAAAATGCTCATTCAAATTAAATTTACCCTTGTCTAGACGGGATTAATAAAATATTAGCCACGCATTTTGCTCATTATATATTTGTGAATGGATTACGCGTAGAGTTGAAATTAATTGAACGTCGTTATCATTAAACATTGCAATTAATTACTTGGATAAGGGTTTGTTCTGACTCGCCACAAACACAAACCAAGATCAGTAACGAATGCCGGGCACAATCTATACTAATAATATTATAAAGCTTAAGAGTTTGTTTGGTTGAACGCGCTAATCTCAGGAACTACTGGTTCGAATTGAAAAATTCTTTACGTGTTGGATAGCCCATTTATTGAGGAAGGCTATAGGCTATATAACATCACGCTATGACCAATAGGAGCGGAGCATCCATGAAAAATGTTGCAAAAACGGGGAAAGTAGTATTTTTATAATAACTTCACGCGGACGAAGGAGAATTGTATATGTCGGTTTTGCCAGGATTTCTTCCGTAAGGCCCGTACATCATATGGGCAGACGATGGGTTTCGGGCTATGAAAACATACTGGGTGCAATACATTGTTTCTAGCATACTAACGAATTACTCGATATTACAACCAAACACAATAACACGGGGCACAATTCATCGGATACAATTCCAAGACGTCTCAACTCCGCTGCGATCAGACATTGACGGTCGCCCTCGCCTCGAGCTGAACATCAGGGCTCTGTAGAAGCACGCTGTGTTGTTGGTAGACTTGTAAGTAGCTTGCGTGATGTCACCACCGGCGATGTCACTTCCGATTCATGTCATGTCCATACTAACGACCGGATCCGACATATACGATAACATAAACTGCAGTTTTGTCACGGACCTCCTCTTACGGTTGGTGGATGTCACAAGTCTTCTTAGTTCTTGGACGTGCCGGTTTCATTACGACGTTTTCCTTCACCTTTGTTGAGTGAAGTCGTAATTAAATAAAATACAAAAAGTAAAGTGACATGGTAGCTACAACACAGTTGCCGCGCACACTCAAGACACTACAAAAACACTTAATTTGGACATGGTTCAGCTACACCCATAGACATTTTCTGTTCACATTGCTATAAAGGGTTAACGAAGCCGAAACGCACTTGTTCTCCCTACTATTGCGATCATTTTTTTGTTCTAGACCATACCTGGGAACCTTCTAGTTACGGAGTTATTGGGGGTCAAAGTTCCAACTTTTTCACAAGTTTTTTTTTTTTTTTTTTTTAATACTAATTTTTAAGGTTATAACTTTACTTTAAATACCTCCATGACCCGTTTACTATTCAATGCATCCATAAGCGTAATGTTTTGAATGTAATGCATTCAAAACATTGCGCTTTATTTAGTTTTACCGTAAAAGGTTATTTTTCACCCAAAACAAAAGTCGTTTCCCAGCAATCATTTTGTGTAGGGTTACTTAGTTTGATGTACAGAATGCTTGCTTAGCGGCTTCGTGAAGGGTCTGTTTACACCCTGTATATAAAAAAAAATACTATTGAAAGGAAGTCCATACGTCGCAAAGAACAAAAAAACTTATAACTTACGCGTTTTCTGATTATTTTACTCACATACACACAAAAAATATCGAGATCCAATCTCGAAAACAATACGGAAGTCGTTTTTACTCCCGCTTACGTGCTTACGTCACAGCCGTAACAACATGCTCAAAAATATAGGCCATGAAAGTGGGTTACCGTAACATGAGATAATAATGGGGGAGTAGCCAAATAAAGTCATTATTATTGTCGCTGGCAACCCCAACGGTAACTTTGTTTATAACACCACTAAAGAATATCGTCTGTGGTGTCGGGATACGAATTTTGTTCGAAGTTTGAAACTGATTTTCTGAACGATGTAATGATAGGGTAAGATTTTTACCGCGTAGTTATGAAGTTTTATTGCAGTTTCAGTTTTTATTTCAAAATAATAGTTGGTTACAATAAGTTTTTTTTTTATGGTTCTCATTCAGTTGTGTTGCAGTTTAAAAAAAACAGTTGAGTTTATGAATGGCAATGAAGTTTTTAGTTAGGATTTGATAATCAGTGTATGTTTTCTAGAAGTGGTATATTTTAAAATACATGGTTAACAAGATGACTACTAGAAAATGGTCAGTGATGTAGGTAGGTACCTACTTTGCGACTAACATTAAATGATTTTTCTTATGCCTTAACAACAGAATTTCTCTGTAAATAAACACCATAGAGTTGGCTCATACAGAAAAGTATACCTCATCATCTTCACGCAGCACTTGCTGTAGAGGATTAGGACCCTGTACATAACACCAGGATCATACACAAAGTGAAACAAAACATTATTTCCTCCTCCTCAGTATATCTCCTCCTCATCCGCTCAAGATTTATGAAAGCAGTTGATGTAAATTCGGAACAGCAAGCTTGTGGCAACTCCATGCATGCATATTATGACGCTTAACGCCAGTCCTGAATGAGCACACGAACATAAGTAGATGCAAATACCTTTCAACATGTGGTGTGTTGCGTGAAGGTTTCAAGACGTCCGTGCAGTGTAAAGCCCTGGCCACACAGGCGAATTCCACGGGGTATACAGGACGTTATATGCTCGTCAGTGGTTTTAATTTTGAGGAAGTCACGGCACTATTTGCTCCAGTTTGACCACCTCCATATTTGTCATGATCGGCGAGAACTAATTCCGTCCCTGGCAGGATTAGCTTGAGTTTGGACAGAGTTTAAAGCTAAACTTATACTGTCACTTACGGGATATCTTCCGTGATTGTTCATTATTTTGAGCTCCCGATATTTTGACGCTGTTGCAAGCGCAAGAGAAGATATCCCGTAAGTGACAGTTAAGTTTAGTTGTAAACCGTAAAAGCCTAAAACAGTGTTTGAGTTTAAAGCTGGAGATAGACGACAGGTCATTAGGTATACACGCAAAACCTTTATGCATAACCGAGTTCTATAGGACATACGTAACTCGCAAGCCTGTCGGTTGGCTCATTTGCAAGCATGGCATCACATGGTTCTATGGTTATGGCTTCTTATAAAAAAGAAGAATCCGTAAAGAATGGCTTAAAACTTGGCTATTAAAAAGACGAGAATTTTTCCACATAAAGGATCATGGGCAATTTTCTATGACATCTTAGGGTAAGACCAACAGAATTGATACTGACTTTGCACAAAGAATTTACATAATTTCCAAACTTTGAACGAGTTTAACCCTTTTACTGTGTGCTTTATCAATATATTTTCAACATGATCTGCTTTAAAAACAAATGACTGTTGCAATAAAATCTTGGACAAAATACAGAAACAATTACATCAGTCCAACTTGTTTACAAATAAATATTGCTGATACGTGCTGATACTATAGTAATAGTGTAATTAATTAAGTGCGTAATTAACATAGCTTTATCTACTTGTTAAGACCTTGATTAATTTTATTCTTATCTTAAAAATAAAAGAGTTTAAGTAAATTAGGCGTATCATCATAATAAATGAACTAGTTATTTTACTATTTAAAAAAAAATCTTATGTTAAATATTGTTTAGAAACTTGTTGTCCAAATAGTTATTATTAGAACGCATATCGCCTGTGATACAGGTTTACCCTAGTACACGTATCGAACTTTGTTATACCTACATTATTTTTAAGATTTATGTTGTATTGTACCAATTTTAACGTTGAATAAAAATTTATTATGATTTATTATTTATTAATTACAACAGTAACAACTCCTGTAAGATGTTATGGAAAATAACAATGCTCGCGTTTGCTATTAAAGACTAGTGTGCACGAATCTTTATTCTGTGACAGCGTAGCATGAAAAGATATTTCACTCCACTCGTAAAGATTAACCGAATATGCATTGCATGTAGGGATATATTCTCAGAGAAATAGTCGCATTTCCTTCAGGAACAATTTCATGTTGTTTTGCGGATTTTCATACATTTACATCATATTCTTGAACAAACAAAGTTAGAAGTTTAATATGTTACGGTAGAATAAGTTTTGAAGATGAGATAAAATTATTCATGCTCCCTAACATAGGTAGTAATATGCTTATTCTTACGTATTATTAAACGGAACAGTATGATCAGTTATTTAAGACGCTATCAACATCATCATCATCATCATCTGCCTAACATTTTCCCAACTATGTTGGGGTCGGCCAGGTAACATCTGACATACTATTATAAACAACATTTTGTAGCTTGGAATATTAATGATGGTCTCCATCAGGGTTTTAGTATCGCAGTATAGTTCCATCATAACATCACATCAATACAGGCAGAGGTGTACAGCCCTACTGTATTATAAAAATGGCAAAATGTTTGCCTGTAATGTTAAGTCCTATGTAATAGGGGGCGAGCCTATTGGTACATCCGGGCACAAATAATGTCTGGATTTGTGGTTACTACTGAGAAATTCCTTTTGAAAAAACCAGTAACACTTTGCCGGACCCGGAAGTCGAACCCAGGACCTCTTGCTCAACAGTCACGCTTGTCATGTTTAGCAGTCGCGCTTGCGACCACAAGACCAACGAACAGTATACTTTCATTAAACAATATAACCGCCATCTAGTTTTACAACAAAATTTTGATACACCTTGTAAGTATCAGTGGTAACAATTTATCGTTGATTCTTAAGTCGTGTCAATAAGGGTAATTATCGTAGAGCAAGTGTCAGGTAGCACGGTTGACTGTGTACAGTGAAGACATACATTGTATCAACACCAAAATTTCCCATCCATCCGACCACAGACGCGATTACACCATAAACCACAAGCAACGCTGAAGGAATAGGAAATAAAGTATCATTCCAATTTTACGACGGTCCATGCTGTATCCCATGTTGCTGATTTTATAGCAACATAAAACAAAATCTCTTATTATCGAATCCAAAAGAGAGCTTTTTGTATTGCAATTTTGTGTTTTATCGGTTGAAGCAGTATCAGCACAATGGTAATGGCCATTGTAAGCAGATACTAAACGAAGAAAACATTACCTAGAACATTTTAAACAAAACAGAACTGACTTCTAAAATTAACGGTCTAATGACTAAAAGACTGCTGGGTTGAAATGGGGTTGGGCGAACCATGTCTGTAGAATGCATAAGGGCCGATGGGCCAGAGTTGTCACGCAGTGAGTACCAGAAGAATGTCGTCGCCGAGGGAGGCCTAGAAAACGCTGGCGAGACGATTTAGAGGCGTGTGAGAGACTGGTCGGAAAAAACCGCACGGAAAAAAGAGCAGAAGGCTATGGGGGAGGCCTTTGCCCAGCAAAGGGACAATATAGGCTAAGAAAAAAATCAATTTGATTAGTCGGCCGGAATTTGGCATCGAGTTTAGCGTCTTTAACGGTTTTGATAACATGCAGAAAACTAGATTGTGTGAAATCATTTGTGGAACAACACCAAAGGAGATTGCCACAGAGCAGGTCCCTTTTGTGCTATCGTGTGCCTGATTGGAATAATGACCTAAAAATATTGTTCATTTTTTTGTGTGCAGGGTATTTTTTATACAATTTCTTTCACCCTGGGAATAAAGTTAAAGTTAATTAATAGTTAAACTTTACGTCGACATCCGTTTGATTCAATGTAGTCTGTGGTTTGATTAGTATACAAAAAAAAGTTGCCAGGTATCAAAGAACTAATGACATATTTTAATCACTTGAGTAATCGATTAAATAAAACGATAATTAAACAATACAAAAACAATTATTTTTAATTAAGTATATATAACCTATGGGCAGTTTACATCTCAACATTTAGATTTAGATCTCAACATTTGACAACTTCAACGCTACTGTGTTAGCATTTTGTTTTAAAACGATGAGGTAGAATGATGTTATCCCTGTCCTTTTATACGTATTATTGTACCATATATAACTGAAATGAACAACGATAGGTGTACGCCAAATATGAGTTTATGTAAAGTATTCATAGTAAACTGCTCATAGTCGATGCGAGTAAAATCGATGGAACGATCACAATAATAGGTTGCATCAATTCTTATAAGGCCTACATTGATTGATAATAAATGTTCACAAAAGCAATAGACACAAAGATAACAGCCATATTTATTTAGAAAACCCTTTATTAACAAAGTAGTTTTTATCGATTAATTTATAACGATTTAGTAATAGATTTAAAAAAAATGATCTGGCAACATTAACTTGCGCATGTCACAGACTTTATTCTGTGGTTCGTTACGTGCGTGATTGCTTTGTTTAGATACGTTGAGTTTTGAATTCCGTAATCTTTTACTTAGTTATTATTTACGATACGTGCTTTTACTGCTACTACCGAGTTGAGCTAATAAGTTCCTCGAGTGCATTACGTTTTGTGAGATATTTGACTCTTATTAGTGCTGTTCTTTGTGAGATATTTGACTCTTAGTGCTATCCTTGGTGAGATATTGGACTCCCGAACCGATATTGTCAGAGCCATGTCTACCCCAGTTAGAAGTCGGACACAGCGTCAGCGTTCCCGACGCTGTATTAACTGTTCGATTTTATTATCACCTAATTTACGCCGGTATACAGTTGAGGAGTTGAACGAGCAAATGACAGTTCTTTTACGAACCTGGACAATGCCTACACCTGTAAGTCTTGTTATTTATCGTATGCTTAAAAAAATGTTGTGGACTTTACAATGCAATAAAAAAAAAATGAACTGCTTTGTGCAAATTCTAAATGACATGATTAGAGTAAACAAAACACTTGAGTTTTTTTTAGGTAAATACAATTTTTGCATGTCTTTTTCAGTCAAAACGTAATTTAAAAAAAAACACACCGATATGTCAAATTAACACAACATGCACTAAGATATTTTTTAAATAATAATTATTTCATCAAAGTGTTGAAAGTAAGATTAAGTAAATAGACCATACAACTGCCTGCCTACAATACTTAAACATTAAATGTCAGTGAAACAGTTATAAATATAGAAGAGTAATGATTTTATAATCTTTTTCAGGTAGCG
The DNA here is from genome assembly GCA_905220335.1 of Noctua pronuba. Classification (NCBI taxonomy): domain Eukaryota; kingdom Metazoa; phylum Arthropoda; class Insecta; order Lepidoptera; family Noctuidae; genus Noctua; species Noctua pronuba. Next base: position 13,677,739 of record LR999902.1, read on the forward strand.
TTGGATGATATCCTGTGTATTGAATGTTATTTGTTGTTGCAAGAACGTATCTTATCAAATATAACTGGATCCCACGAGGACATGTCACCTGCATTTGGCCACTTGAACATTTGTTATGGATGTGGTATCTCTATTGCAAGTCGGAGAACCCATAGAGTTGAGTTAGACTGCCCACAACGGAGTATGATTTTAAGATGGACTCTAGCACACCTGGTCAGTATTTTTTGTAATAACAACATAAAATCACGCTTATAATCCCCGAAGGGTTAGGCAGAAGTCTAGCCAGTTATGTTGAAGTCCCATGTGATAGGGGGCGAGCCTATTGCCATCAACCGGGCCCAAATTCAGACTCCATGGCTGCTACTGAGAAATTCCTAACGGAAAACTCCAGTAACACTGCTTGACCTGCGAATCAAACCCGGGATCTCATGCTCAGCAGTCGCACTTGCGACCACTAGACCAAGGACCACTTCACCATTCTTGCAACAACATACAAAGTCTCGGGTGTATATTCTGATATTCACTAATACCAACTGTATTTCATTTTAGGCTTCACATTTAGAAAGAGTGTGCATTCCTTGCTGGTTAGCAGCAACTCGGGAAACACGACGTTTGGAGGTTCAAGATACAAACAGACCTGACAGTTTCATGGATGTAACTTCACCTTCTTTAGAAGATACTGGGGTGCCTGAACCACCTCCGATGCCAGCTCCAACACACCAACCACAACAAGCACCACAACATCAATCTAAAGTTAATTCACAAAAGTATAAACGAGTTGCCGCAGCTTCTCGTCACTGCATGTTTGTAGGATGTGAAAATATTGACCGTCTTTTAGTGCCCATGACTATCAAGGAATTGTTGTTATTGCAGTACAATATATATATACCCTTAAATGCTAGAATCTGCCATCACCACTTAAATAGTAATCAGTGGGATGAACTGAATGCCACTTTAAATGATTTTACTGGCTTTCAAGTCGATGATATATTTTCCATGCTGGAAAGAGCTTCCCAAAGGACCTTAGATTTTAATGATATTGCAGCCATGGATTCACATTTACGCCATTATTGGCTGGGACTTACAGAAGTGCAATTTAATGAACTATTAAATAGCATTCCATCTTTAAATAATAAAGTTACAAAACCTAGCCTTGCATTGAGCATATTTCTCGTAAAGCTTAGGACAGGGGACAGCAACCAAAGACTGGCAACTCTTTTTCAATTGCCACGATCTACATTAGAGAAAAAAATGAAGATTGTTAGAGAATGTTTAACAGAACATTTTGTACCAATGCATTTGGGAGTTAACCATACAAGTATACAAAATGTGGCCTCACGTAACAGGACTATTCCTGAAGGTCTATTTGGAGATAGTAGCATGGCTTCAGATACTAAACCTGCCATTGTTATATGTGATGGTACATATGTTTATGTACAGAGTAGTAGTAACTACAAATACCAGAAACAAACATATAGTCTCCATAAATATGCCAATTTGGTTAAACCGTTTTTAATAACATGTTGTGATGGATACATTTTAGATTGCATTGGACCTTATGAAGCAACAAAAAATGACTCAACAATCATGAGTGATCTATTTAGTAATGAAAGTGGTCCAATGCGCTCATTTTTTAGACAGGGGGACGTATTTATATTGGATAGGGGGTTTAGGGATGTGATCCCTGAATTGGAAAGGTATCATTATAAAACATACATGCCCGAGTCATTATTGGAAAATGAACATCAATTGACAACTGACCAAGCGAATAGATCCAGATGTGTGACTATGTGTAGATGGGTAGTCGAAGTAGTAAATGGCCGGGTTAAAAGAGACTACAAACTCTTTCGACAAGAATATTTTAACAGAGCATCAACACACCTTATGGATGATTTTAAAATTGCTTGTGCTCTTTTGAATAAATTCCACCCAAAAATTGAAGACAGACCTGATGCTGTGGAGTACTTACATATTGCTCAGGCGAGATTAAATACCAGGAATTATTTAGGGGAATTTATTCAAAGGGAAAACATCAATAGGAGACGTACGGTTTTCCAAAACATAGACAGCAGTGCTCCTCATTTAAACCATTTTCCTAGATTAACTTTAGATGATTTAAGAAGATTTGCATTGGAATCCTACCAATTAAAACAGGCAAGATCCTATTATGGGGAGCACATAAGAACTAATGGTACTTATAATATTGAAGTAAGCAGTGATATTTTGGAAGAGGATTTGCCCTTAATATTTGGTCAAAATAATTATTTAATTAGGGCTAGAATTAAGTCCCGCCATGTGAGTAATAAAACTTATTACTCTTATTTATTGATAAGTAAAGATGAAAATCGGGCAAATACTTTAGATAGTATCATTGCATATTATTGTAACTGTCTAGTGGGTAAACGTACAGTAGGGTGTTGTGCTCATACTATGACAGTATTGTGGTATCTGAGCTGGGGCCGCTTCAACGATGTAAGTGCTCCAGCTCAATTCTTGGATGGTATATTTTATGAAGAATAAACGGTTTATTCAAGTTTTGATTTGATTTAATTCCTTTGGTACTTAGAAATGAACTACCTATCAATAACGTTATATTTTATTAAAGTCTAATGGTGAAACTGTTAACTAATTATACATTTTTTCATATTTTAACGTTAATTGTACACCATCTATGAGTACCTACCTATCTTCTTTTTATTATGCTGCTATTATATTTATATGTGCATAAAGTAATAGAGTCGTAATCCCATCCCCCTAATGTATAGTAGATAGGTAGAAGTAGGTACTTAACCTAATTAGAATAAGGAGAAAATGTCAATGTCAATTTCTAATTATAACCTAGATTTTTACAACAGAAAAACAATGATATCTCTTGAACCAGGGTGAATAATTTAAAAATGGTTTCTGATTATAAAAATACAATGTTTTTACTATTAATTAAAATAAAAATCTTCAGGGCACAACAATTTATCACTGGGACCCAATTTACCTTACAAATCGGGCAATCTCCTTTAGAACACGGAGCACTGTCACCTGAACAGGTGAAGATTATGTATGTTGTTTTTTTAATATTTAAAAATGTGTTACAATAACACAAATGATGCATAAAGGACACAAATAAAAAAAAATGCTAAAACGATCTAAAGGGATCTGTACCTAAATCATCTTTTGTATTATCCATTAAACCCATTTGTATGTCATAAAATATGGATGTTACATTATTTACAAGCACTTAAGGATACTTAGGTTTTGTTAAAATTTTAAGTACCGAAATTAAAGGTCATACTACCCCGCCATTAAAAACAAAAGGAGCTCATAAATAAAGCTAGATGACATTATAAAATTGTAAAAATTATAGAATTGATCCTTTTGTGGAATTGCAATAAAAAAAATTAAGTGGGTATGCAGAAACCTTTTATTTTAATTAAACTTTCATTTTGACTTTAAATCGAATTCTTAAAAAAACTCATTAGTCTTGGACAGATTAGAGATGACAACTGACTGAATTTCAGTGTCGAAAAATCTAAACACAAGAAAATGCTTATATTTTAGAAAATAACAATAGATATTAATTAATGCTTTCGCAATATACAAAGTCTGCTGGGTGAATGTACGGGTATTTTCTTAAGTGTCAATAATCGCTTTTCGGAATTTTAAATTTTCATTTATAATTCACGACGAAGACGTAGTACGAAGTAAATTACTTTATCAGATGCGTATCGTTTTAATCAGATTTTAATACAGGCAATAAATTTCTATTAGGCCGAGTAAGGCCACTGACTTTTTTCATTTTCCATCAATAACTTAATGATATTTTCTGTAGACTTCACAATTTACATAATTTATAGATCGAACGTGCTACAAAGAATGAGGAACTCGTGGCTTAATAATAACTACCGCTCGGGTCAATCTTTAGGTTAAGCCGTGCTTGCCTAGGTTGGTCTGTGGATGGGTGACCACCCATTACATACCGAGTTTCCTCCGTGCCTCGGAAAGCACGTTAAGCCGTTGGTCCCGGGTGTCATTTGTAGATCTTTGACAGTCGTTAGGTAGTCAGTGGCCCAAAAAGTCTGACAACCAGTCTTACAAAGGGTATCGTATTACCCAGTACTGTGGAGGTCAGATAGGCAGTCGCTCCATGTAAAATACTGATATTCAGCTGCATCCGGTTAGACTGGAAGCAGACCCCAATATAGTTAGGCAGATAATGACGTACTACAAAGAATACAAGGTGTAACATAATTCATGCCCCACCTCTCGTGTGGCGTAGGACTATGAAACTGAACAACTTTAGTTCTACGAGTTTTTGGAATTCGCAAAAAAACTGGACTTAAAGGCGCGATACCATTAGGTAAGTCTTGCATGTAGTATGAAGTCACATTTGCATACAAGTTGCTTGCATTAGAAACGTGTTTTCAAGAGTGTGTAAATTGTATGCAGGTTTTACTTGCATACAGGTGGCAATTCTCAACAATGGAGTACGACACGTCACTTGTTCGCAATTTGAAACGTTCAACTATCGTTTGCGCGTTCAATTTGCACGTCACTTGAATAAAAGTTGTAGCTTGTACGCAGGTTTTTTCTAGTTGTATTCAACTTGCATACAAGTAACTTGCCTGATGGAATCACGGCTTTAGAATCAGCTAATCAGCATGAATGGTAAAACTAAAAAAAAGTTATGAATTTCCAAAATTCATAGAACAAAAGTTGTTTAATATCATGGTCAGAGTCACCACATGAGAGGTTACTGCATTTATGTTACACCTTGTAGATTTTAAAGGCCATAGATATTAATTTCTCAATAGCAGCTCAGAGAGTCTAGTTTAGATGTCAGCAAAAAGGAAGGGGCCTGCAAGGGCCGATGCCTGCCGGGGCTGCGGGACTGTTCGAAAGAGATTCCGCGGCCCTGGAACAAAAAGGGCAAAGAAGGAACATGGATGGGTTTTAGTCAGCAAAAGTCTGACACTCCCTTCCACTCCGCCCAGAGCGGGGTCATTTGATGATTTCCCATCCGAAAAAAAAAGAGAGTCTAGTTTTGTGCCCGATTTGTTATAATGGACTCACCTCTTTTAATATAGAACTTACTAAAGATGTCAACACTTTTTATTCGCTTTTCGAACCGTGATTGAAGCTACACTTTTATTGTCCCTTCAAGGCATAACACAGACAGTACTTGCAACAAAAGCAGGCCCTGCCATAGTTCAAATCGTCACCCCAAAATATCAATTTAACGTAACACTATCCCTATCGCAAGCAACAGGTAATGGAAGCTGGTGGGATAAAGAAGCTTCCGCTGGCTTTTCCATTAACTCCAATACCGTTGACCGGGTGATAGTGACATAATGTAGATAGTTAGAGAAGGCTAGATTCACGCAACGAACAGAATAGGAGAACGCACACTTATATACAGTCACGAGCACCAATATGAATACACTTTCCTAAATTAAAAAGCGATTTTCGCGAGAAATAGCGATTGTAACTTGATGGTAGGATCTTTTTCATAAAAATATGATTTCCAGGATATGTAAGTAACAACATGAAAGGTCAATCAGACCAGTAGGAGAAAAACACTTTTAAAAGTTGTTAAGTGTTTACATATTTATATGTTTATATGAAAATAAATAAATAAATAAATAAATAAATATTGGTGCTCGTGACTGTACGGGGATCTCAAATGTGTATGACAAATGAATGCCAGTGAGTGCTTATGATGGGTGTAAAAGTACCCTTAACAAAGCCGAAGGGTTGTTTGCGATATTTTTTTTGTTGGAAACCTTCCAGTTACAGAGATATTGGGTATCAAAGTTTCTACTTTTTCACAATTTTTTTTTTTTTAATACAAGTTATTAATGTTAGAGCTATACTTTAAATACCTTCACTACTCCCGTACTATTCAATGCATCCATCAGCACAATGTTTTATTATGAAGGTGTAAGAGTTGGTCCGACATATTAAAAGTGGTTCCCTGCAAAATTTTAGTTCCTTCGTTTAACTAACCTTCTGTACACAATTATCTATGTTGCAACAGAGTTAACAACACAATAGATGCGACTATCCACCGTTCGCTGCAATCAAGATAGAAGAATGCTATTTAGCTTTAGATTTATTGAACTGTAAAGTAAATTAAGTCTAGCCTTTTGTTCGTCTGTCGATCATAAACACAGAATGGCGGTGATATTATGAAAATGAATGAAAGAGAAATGGAATTATGAAATCGTTTGGTGTTTTGTTGCTTGATAGCATTAAAAAACAAACACCATGGCTCTTTTATTTATTTTTCTTGTTAAAACAAGACTAACTCGTAAATAGACAACGTACTTGCATATGCCAACGTACTGACCATGACGTCATACAAAACTAAATGAGACATACGAAAAGCAGAGAATGGAAGCCCAATTTTAAGGAGTTAATATTCTGAATATTATTTATTTTATTTAGAAGTTTATATGTATTGAGCTCGTGGCTAAATAATAAAAGCCGCTCCGGTCGACCTTCAGGTTAACCCGCGCTTGCCTGGGTTGGTCCGTGGATGGGGGTGACCCATCGAGTTTTCTCCATGCCTCAGAAAGCACGTTAAGCCGTTGGTTCCGGCTGACAAATGTAGATCTTTCACAGTCGTTAGGTAGTCAGTGGCCCGAAAGTCTGACAACCAGTCTTACCAAGGGGTATCGTATTACCCAGTACTAACTGGGTTGTGGAGGTCAGCTAGCTAATCGCTCCATATAAAATACTGATATTCAGCTGCATCTGCTTAGATTGGAAGCCGACCCCAACATAGTTGGGAAAAGGCTAGGCAGAAGGTGAGATGTTTATATTATGTTTAAAAGTATATTCGCATATTGTATGTTTTAATTTAAATTAGTGTTCTGGTTTCTCTTCTTCTCTTACATACTGGGTTTTCATCTCTTTCTGTCCTATATTTAATTATTTTTCGAAATCAGTATGTTTAACTTAATGTTCATAGACCTTCACCATCAACTACTCATAATTATTACAGACTAGCTTATGCCCTCTGCTTCGCCCGCGTGTAGTTCAGTAATTGTCCCACGGGGTCGTACTACCGGGATAAAAAGTATCCTAAGTTTTAATCCAGCTTACCTATCTGTGTGCCAAACATCCAAATCCGTTCAGTAGTTTTCGCGTGAAAGAGTAACATCCATCCATCCTCATAAACTTTAGCATTTATAATATTATTGTATTGTATTGTATAACGGGCTGGTTTCCGCAACTTCACGTCAAAGCGCGTATTTTGCGTGCGTATTTCACTATAATATAATAGTAAGATTTATATGTTATTTGTATGCTGTATACAATAGAATATTCTATTTTATAATATTCTATTACTTTCCGTAATAATGCATACATTGCCCACACTCGAACAAACACATAGATATGTGGAGACATGCTTGTAATTCAGAACATAGTGGTTGATTAATTAACTGCATAATTACACGAGGTATTTGCTGATATTCAGAGCAGTGTACATAAATTTAACTAAGTACAATGCCATACAAGTGGTTATATCATTGTCAACTTGATTGTTAATACACAATGCATTTGCTGTCAAGTTTCAACGACATCTTGTTGGCCTCGTTGGTCTAATGGACGCATGGGCGTACCCACGGTGGGGCAGGGTAGGGCACTTGCCCCAGCCTGCTCCCTGACCTTCGGGTCATAAAAATTTTTAGGCAGAATTAATAAAATGACAAAATTAAATATTCATTTGGGTACTTTAACATTTTTCACGTTAAAATAAAAACTTGGTTAAGGTCAACAATGACAGAAAACTGTCTTGTCCGTCTCTATATGATAAGTGTGCATAGAAAGAGTGTTCTGGAAGCAAAACTTACATTTGAAAACGAAATTTTAGCTAGATTTAGCCAGAACCCTCGCAGGTTATTGTCGAAATAAGGTGAAGTGCAATCAATAAAGGGTTTCAGTCAGTAAATAAAAAGCATTTTTAATGTTCTACTACATAATTTATTCACTTCTGCCCCACTCCTTAAAAAATGATGGGTAGGCCCATGAATGGACGTAAGGGCTACTGCTAAGCATGAGGACCTGGTTTCGATTTCCAGGTCAGGACATACTGTTATTGGGTTTTTCCACCAAAAACTTCTCACTAGCACCTATTGAGTCTGCTAGTGGCGGTACTATCACACAAGCCAAATAAAAGCTTTGCTTATCCTTATAACCTACTATTCTTTATGATGTTAGGGTTTCTAAACAGTCTGCTTGCCTTCGGGGCTTGCCATATTGTTGGCAACTAGGCAAGACACTGGTCTGCATGTGTTGTTAGTTTGTGGTAATAGGCTCGCCTCTATTACATGGGACTTTAGAACTTAACTATAGCGAAGTGTGGGTGTAGTATTGGGTACACCACTGCTTAACCCTGCGGAGATCACGTGTGATGTTATGTTATGTTAAAATGTCTGTATATAAAGGGTGTAAATAGACCCTTAACGAAGCCGAAAGGCACTTGCGCTCATTGTCATTGCGATCATTTTTTTCTTCTGGACCATACCTAGGCACCTTCTAGTTACCGAGTTATTGGGGGTCAAAGTTCCAACTTTTTCACAAGTTTTTGTTTAAATACTAGTTTTTAAGGTTAAAACTTTAATTTAAATACCTTAATGACCCCCGTACTATTCAATGCATCCATCGGCACAATGTTTTGAGTGTGTTTCGTTGAGTTTTACCGTTAAACGTGATTTTTCACCCCAAAAAAAAAATCGTTTCCCAGCAATAATTTTTGCGTAAAGTAACTTAGTTTGATGTACAGAATGCTTGGTTCACGGCTTCGTGAAGGGTTTGTTTACACCTTGTATTAGAACAGAGTTTGAACAATACCGTAAGGATCTTTGCGGGATAGCCCTTCGTTAGAAGTATTCAGACAAGGAATAAAGGAACATTTCCTGTCGAAATGATGAATATGTAGGTAAATAGGATTTTATAGGCATTATATTGTATGTATTACGTATATTAAATTGTATGTATGTAATTTAGTTTATAAAATTAATTAATTTAAGTAATAAAATGTACTGATAATGCACATAGGTAAAAAAAATATCCCAATCGAAATTTGGAATGCTGTAAGAAAACCCATTTGTTCATAAGCTATATTATTGCAATTTCTATGTTTATTTTTTTGATATTGTGTGCAATAAAGAATAAGAATAAGAAGCTTTATTATTACACTTTGTGAAATATCGGATTATTAAGGAACCCAGTCTTCCGGGAAATCAAGTGATTATTACCGCTGTTCAGAGGAGAGAAAATGGCAGAAAAGAAGAGGAAACGCCCCTTGAATAACAAGATTTAATTAGCAATATTTAATTAATAAACGGCTGTGTTTTATCGCAAAAAATGTTCCCGAATAACATTATTGCTTGGGGAAAAATAATAATGTTTATTGTAAATACGATACTTCATTTGGAAAACCACGCGTCGTGTGTTGGCTAGGTAAATAATAATATGATTGATTGTCGCTTTTGGCGGGTAGGAAGATAAATATAAATTGGTATTCCGATGTTCGACCACCATTGTTTCAGGATCTCATCATCTTCTCCGTAAGCTATAGATTATTATTAGATCTAACTACGTCATTATTCTAGTGGTCACAACTGCTAAGTGTGAGGTCCTGGGTTCTCGATTCCCAGGTCGCCAAAAATGTTATTGGGTTTTTAAATTAGGAATTTCTCAGTAGCTGCCACGGAGTCTGAATTTGTGGCCGGTGGCCGGCTATTACAATTATGAGACTTACATATCTAGTGAAATGTGGGTGAGCTATTAGGTATATCTATGCCTAATTTGTGAACATAAATTTTGTATTTACTATACATATGTTAAATTATAAGGTACACATCTATGGAGCATTGTAACTTGAAATAAAAGATGTTAAATTATAAATAAAAAAATAAAGTTATTCAAAAATATAAGGTACGACATTTACAGTTTTTCTTAAATCTATGACAAGTTCACTCATGTTTTGTGCCTGAACTAGGTAATCCTGTGTTTCAGGCGATTGGAGGTAACATTAATTGATTAAATAATCACATACCATTTTAATCTTATTGGTACCTACGTAAAAAGGGTATGTTGTATGTTGTAAGAACCTGAATTAGTATTAAAAACTAAAATCTGAAATACAAACGCCACTGACGACTTATGTAACAGATGCTTCTGAAATTCGCCTCTCAGGCGCCATGTTTGGACCGGTTTATTAATACTGGTTTTAGACATCCATATTGATCGAGGGATTCAATTTTATCTCTGAGGCTTTATCGGTTGTCCACTCAAAGCTTGGTAGTTTAATGCTCATGCTTAGGGGCTTTACAAACTAGTCGAATTCAAAGATAAATTATTCAAGTGCATTATTGTGAAAGTACTTTTCTTTTAGTTTTTTGAACACCTATTAAAGTGAAGTAAAACAAACTGGGAACATTTTTCTGAAGACGTTAACTTTTGAGTTTCGCACTATCATTACAATGTGATGCTTAGGCTAGACTACCTAGACATTTTTTTTTCTCGATGTGGGTTTCCTTATTGGAAGTCCTACGCCCTGGGGCGACCGGAGGGGTCTGTCAGACTCTTACTTACTAAAACCACACCGGTGTTACCTCGCACACCTGCGACGGGGGCAGAGGGATTTAATGCGACTTCCGCTGTCCCGGACTAGCCCGCTTGACCTGCGGGTCTTGTCCTGGGGGGCAGTTTGTTGTAAAACTCCCCGTTACGTCTAAGAAAGGCGCCCGTGGAACACTACGCGCCACCTTGACGGGTCCAGGGCGAAAGATGTCACAACCTTATAACTGTTGGGTGGAATGAGATATTTATTAGTTAAAGCCCTCTCCTGAGTCGATCCCACCTGGTGGAAAGTGATGGATGATGCTTTAATAGCCAATAAGCGGAGGACCTTTTCTGTCTCCATACTAATTTAATAAATTCTAAAGTACCGCCTAAACCACTGAACCGATCACCCTGAAATTTTGCTTATGTTTTTTAAGTGTACAGAAACGGACATAGGGTTCCTTTCGTTCCGAAAAAAAGTACTGTTCCCGAGGAAAACGACTATAACGTTCTAATGATAGTAGATGGCGCCAAGTATCTTTCGAATCATGATTGAATTCAAGCTAAGTACAACCAGAATTGATAGATAAATTCTAAATTAACGCAAGCGAAGCCGCGGGCAAGAGCTAGTATACATATATTTTTTACACGAAAATCCTTTCAGACAGTTTATTTTATGCCTTGATTTAATTATTACTATTACAGTTTCACTGCTTACGCCGTTAGTTTGTTTACACGTATTTTTGGGGCATGTGTGTAGCTCCGGGCTGTCTGGTGTGACCTGGTTGTGATTTTCCCCGTGGTGACGTCACAAGTAGGTCGGCTCTGCCCGTGAGAAAGGAACAGACGCGCCTCTGTCACGGGGACTGGGAAACTAATCAGTTTCATTGAAATGTAGTAAGGTTATTTGTAGATGGAATGTCTACATTATGAAAATAGATGTTTGATTGACAGCAAAATAATGTTCTCGGTGATTATGTTTCCTGAAAAAATACTAACTGGCATCAGGAACATAATGCAGCACTAGCTTTTTCTATTTTTAGGTGAAATTAATGAGTTTTGTATCTAAAATGATACTGTATTTAGACACCTATAGTCATCATCATCTGCCTAGCCTTTTCCCAACTATGTTGGGGTCGTCTTCCAGTCTAACCGTATGCGGCTAAACACCAGTATTTCACATGGAGCGACTGCCTATCTGCCCTCCACAACCCAGTTAGTACTGGGTAATACGATAACCCTGCATGGCCACCAATAAAAAAAAAAAGTTCATTTTGTTTCGTTATTCAAACACACAGTATATTCACAAAATTGGTGCAATAAAGGATTTTTAATCAGTGCAATTAAGATAACATATCTGATACATTTTCCAACAAAAATGTTGCGTTCAAATAATGTTATTTACCAATTAAAACGTGATAGCAATTAGGAATGACGCTCGTTGCTGTGCGCTTAATTGGATGGTCAAATTGATCAATTAAATTTAATGATCAGGGTCATTGCATACTGTTTAGGATTTCTAATAAAATATGGGGTTGTTTTGTTGCAATTCAATTTAAGAGGCGGATTAGTTTAGCGTGTAAAATTTAACAATAACTTTTTTATTTTTAAAATGTATTTTTTTTTTGCAAGAATACTTTTTTGAACCCAGGGAAAGTTTTGTACTGCTCGTAAAATCTAAATATTGAGTAGCAAAGATTTTAAAATTGCAAAAGTGGTATACAAAGTTTTGAATCAGCTGAAAAATGCAGTGATGCGCAAGAAAACCTCATGGGAAATTAAAAGACAGCAATACTTGAAAACTTACAGAGTCAGATACAATCTATGTATAAAACACTACAAGTTTTGTACAAAATTTATTTATTTATTTATTATTTATTAAAACTTTATGTACTTGATGTACAAAGGCGGGCGTAATGCCTTGGGCATTTTCTACCAGTCTACCTTAGGGTTATGCAGAGAGAAAATAGTAGGTGCGATAGTACAGAAAACCAGAAAAAAAAGTAATATAAAAAGAATTCTAAACCCGTCTGGCGATAATAATGTCAAAAATATATAAACAGTCAAGCACAGAGCCAAGCAGAATAAAAATCATGGTGTTTGTGAACACAACATCGTTCGTTTTTTTTGAGACATTGTTTATGGAAAATCATAAGATGAGATTTATTTCAAGGTATAATGCGTCTTTACGGCGTAAATATTTTTTGAATATTTAAATTGTGTTTATAAATAGAATATCATAAATTAAATCATAGTTTCCTAATAATTCATGACAAAAATACTTTTTGTTCTAATATTTGATTTCTTCAGAGTGTATCGAAAATCGTCGTTTGACATACGTGGGCATTTGTTACTGCAGCTCTCGGCTCCAAAACAACCTCGCCTGCGACTAGGGTGTGAATTTCACCTCGAATACAAGAACAAAGTTTCCCCACTTATATCAAAAGTAAATTTTACAGTACTTTGTTGTTTTTTTTTGGATTTTCATTCAGACAGCTAATCAATTAATTAGTAAAACTACGTGTATCGATTATTTTTTCGTATGTAAAATACCTAAAAAAATATCTCCTGTAAAATATCATAATTATTGGAGGCATGTCCATATTATGCAGCTGTAATTTGGGCGTTATTAGTAAAGTGCTGACGTTTCGTTTTTCGTGGAGTCACAAGTGCCTAGTTAGTGAAGCAAAAATCTTTTCAAAATTTTGGTAGCACACTAACGTTTATAAATAGTTTTTTGAACCCGCACGAAGCCAGTTTTATATAAAAATTATATTAACTGATTTTTTTTTGGTAATGAGTGTTTAAAAAACGAGTAAATAAAATTTAAATGTGGTAGATTTATTTAAGTTGCAAGTTTTATTTCATAACAAAATGACCACTGCTTTGTCTGAAAGAAATTATGTCTTAGAATCTTTCCCATAAAAAAAATATACCTATTATATGTGCGAACTATAATATATAACATAATAATAATACAACAACAACAACATCTGAGGAGGCTCTCGCTTGGCAGCTTGATTCAGAAAACAGTACTTCTGGGCACGATGCGTATTGTTAGGAGGTTCCTCTCTCAAGAACCCTGACCACCGATAGCTCAGATCCTGTCCCTGATGCCGGTGGGCTACTATTTTTTATATATATATTTTTTATATTGTTTTTTAAGAGAATATTTAAAAATGTATTTAATTATATTTAAAAATAAATAAAGAAAAATAATATAATTTTGCATTCTTTTCAAAGGAATAAAACTGTTATCTTTAAAAGAAAATCTGAACTTTTAAAGTTTTTATTATCAAAGGCACATTTCCATATTAAATGCGAGACTCTAATTAGCTAATGCAATGGCAAGAGTCGTTAGCTGCAAAAGTTTCATAACTCTAAAAAAGAAAATATGCAGACGAAGACTTTGAAACAAGTAAAAATGGTTTATTAAAGCTTAATGACAATTGGTATACTAGACTAGCTGTTGTTTGCGACCTTCGTCCGCGTATAATTATGATAAAAATATTACTTCCCTATTCCAATCAGATTTTGTTAACAATTTTAAGGGTTTTAATATTTTTGCACGGAATACTAATATTTTTTCTAAAATAAAAGTAAAGTATTTTCTCTTTATAACATCAGCTATCTGCCCTTGAAAATCGGTCGATCCGTTTCGGAGGAATGTGACAACAAACAAACCAACCCTCGCCTACAAAACCCATTTTTGCCTACATTAAAAGCAGTTTATGTACATAACGTCATAATTTAATTTATTATTAAAAATATATTATGTACATTATATACAGACTACAAATAGAATTAAAATAATGATGAAAAGAAGACTTACAGTAAGTACCTATATACATAATATACAACGACGATAATAGGACACTAAGGCGTCAAAGTACTCCTCCGCATCGCTGTCATTTGGAAACGTGAACATTACTGAATTATTTACCATTTCAAAACAGTATAAATTACTATAACATTTACTAGTGATTTGCTCGTGGTTTGCGCGGTTTTTATGGCTTGACAAAACTTCGACATTAAACATAACCTAACCTATCACAACATCACGCCTGTAATCCCCGAAAAATAAGGCAGAGGTATACCTAATAGTACACCCACATTTCGCCAGTTATGTTTAAATCCCATGTACAGGGGAGAGCCGACTGCCATCAACCGGGCACAAATCCAGACTCCGTGGCTGCTACTGAGAAATTCCTGATGGGAAAACCCAGTAACACTTTGCCCGACCTGGGAATCGAACCCATGACCTCATGCTTAGCAGTCGCGCTTGCGACCACTAGACCAACGAGGCAGTCGTTTCGACATTTCTTTATTAATAAAAATGTAAGTCATGGTCCGCGAGGTTGTCGACTTGTGAGATATGGAATCAGCGATCATTGTTGCAATCATTGTGTCAGCCAATGGCTTAATGGCCACGAACCTCAACCAATACTCGAAGAGGCTTTCGTTAGGCAGCTGGATCGGGGGCCAGATTTAGAAAGCGGTACTTCTTGACACGGCGCGCATTGATAAGAAGTTCCTCTCTCTGGAGCCGTGACCGCCCCCGGTAGCCTGTTCCGATACCGGTGGGCTACTATTTTCTACTATACTTTAATTAATATTATTAATTCTAATTAATATTATAAAGCTGAAGATTTTGTTTGGTTGAACGTGCTAATCTCAGCAAATACTGATTCGAATTCAATTTTTTTTTAGTGTTTGATAGTCCATTTATCGAAGAAGGCTATATATAGGCTTTATAACATCAAGCTGTGATTAACAATGAAAAAAGGAGCGGAGAAAAAAGAGAAAAATGTTGAAAAACGGGGAAAATTGTATTTTATAATACCTTCACGCGGACGAAGGTTGCGGGCAACCGCTAGTGTTTATATAAAAATATTGAAAAATATAAGATGTATGCTTAAACAATAAAGAAAATAACACCAATGATGTCTAAGTATGAAAGAACAAGGCGGTCACATAGGCAGACACAATTCTGTAGATAAAATAAACTAATAATAAAAATCCCAACTTTGACATTTAGCCATTTCTAAATTGGCGGTTACTATGCGTAATGGAAATAAAATATAACGATACGATTACAGTTATATGAATAGACGCCATTACTTTCAATATAATGCCCGTTAATAGAATTTCTGATTTCTGTTTGACTGAACTACAATTTTATTTATATATATTCATTTAGTTTAGTAAAAGTTTTGGTATTCAGTGAAGCAGGGTTTGAGTCGATGATTACAATAGTTTTTATTATCCTTTTTTTCGTCCGCCTACCATTTTCTCAATTAAGTTCGGTTCGATTTTCAGTCGAACCAAATACGGCTGAATATTTAATGTTTTACTGGTTCTGTTATCTAACCTCTACAAGCCAATAATTGGACAATATCGGTATTATTTGACGGTCCATTATAAACAAATTAGATAGGGATGTGGGTGTACTACAGTAGCGAAGGGTCAATTTTTGTAAGAGGTAAGCCGGAGTACGTATCTTTAATGTGAATTTATTATTTGTCTATTTATATAATACTGATTTTGCCAGTTTTCAAAGGAAAGCCGGTAGGAATCGAGTTGTATGGAGCCTTTGCCACGCACTATTAGGTACACCTCTACCTAATCCGTCGGGGATTACAGGCGTGATATTATGAATGTATGAGTAGGAAAAAAAGATGTTAAATGCCCTAAAACACCTCAAGAGTTACAGAAGATTTCATTTGGTGCTTCCGCTCCATAGCAATAAATCAACAAAAACATCCCACTAACACACATCTGCAAACATTATGACTTCTCTACATAGCACAGAAAAAAGTATTTGTTAACTTGGCTGAAAATAAAAACCTCTTTGCATTTTCCGTACCAAAGCAATAAATTAGATTCGCCTACTAGGAAAACATAACCGTACTCGACAAACAAAAACAATTGAAATCTATCATCCGATTCCAGCAAGCGTCATGTTTGTTCCCTAGATTTATTAATGGATCCAAAGTTTTCGTAGGACCAACTGCAAATATTCTGTGGTCAGGTTTGTGGGCGAATTTGCGGTCGTGGTTTCTGTGAATGGGATTAAAACTATGGTTTATGTGTGGATTGGTCTTAGTGGTTTTTGAGCTGATTATTTGTGGTAGTATCTAATCCATTTGGTTTTTAAATACCTACCTTAGTGTACGTTTATCTTGTAGTAGGTGGTTATGTTTCACAAAATAAGGAGCACCGAGATTTAACGTTTAAAAAATACTTGCATGATAAAAAAATGGACAACGAATATAAAAAACTGAATTTGGCTTGATAGTACCGGAGTAATATAAGCCAAATTGAGTGTTTAGTGCCCAAAAAACCGGAGCTTTTTGGACAATATTCTATTCGATTTGATTTTGTACAGAAATGGGACTTCTAAAAATACCAAACAGGCTATATTTTACCTCACTTTTTCAGCGAAATATTAGTCCTTAACGAGCTTGTGGTTTGAAATTACTTACATTTATAAAAGCAAAAAACGGACTTTGATATTCCTAAAACACTGAATCTATATTCAATAAAAAGTTTCCTTTTACGTCACGAAAATTATGAATAATTTATTTATACGACTCTATTAGTCAACTGTGTAATTCAAGGCAGAATTTATTGTCGCAAATTTCAGCGGTTCTAAAGCTAAGTCTACACTATGCGAGCCAGCTCAAATTGTTTTCTGTAGCAGACGGACTTAGGACACGGGGCATAATGCTCTCATGCCTCATGAGCATGCTTCGCGTTGTGAAATAGTCCTCTGCTTGTGCTCCGCTCGTGCTCTATTTGAGCTTCATTCGTGTTTAACTCCCATAATGTAGACACAGCTTTATAAGAGACTAAAGTTTGGACGGTAAGTGATCCATCTTTCTGTCATTTACACCGAAATATTCTCAAATATTTTGCTAAATTATTAAACAGCCGAGAAAATTTGACGGATACGTATCTCCCTATTTCATGTTTAAAGTTTGTGATGTCCTTTCATAAAATTTTGACCGGCACGTAAATTTTTTATTGTGCACATAATTTCGTGTACCTACAGTACGGAATTATGTTGTGAATGTAAATTTTAACAAGGTACTCTAGCTTTAGATGCTAGTTTATGAGATCATTTTCAAGCGTGAAGTGTGATTAAACCCACGATTAAGCCCCGTTGTTTAACCAAGAAAAAAAAGAAACAGGACGGTGTTTTTGTGCATAATGACTTCATAGCGGTTGCTTGCCTATTTGTCATAATTTGGTTGATAGACATTGGAGACAGAAATGGAACGTTTCAACGTTGAAATGTTCCATTTCTGTCTGTTTGCGTGTAAAACAATTTAATATTGTTTTTCCTGCCTTAATACAGAAATTGTTTTGCATTTATGTTTTGTTTGGTCCATTGGAAGTAAAAAAAATCTGTCTATTTGTTTTTTTAAACGCTTAAAATCACAAAAATAATTTAATAAAACTATCTGTCTCAAGTCACGTGAAATCTCACATTTAGACCTATCAATAAAACACGACTTCGAAGTTCCAAGAGCCCTTTAATAAAACGTGACAACCGAACAACTCAAAAAGTAACTTCTGTTTCACAAGCACTACTCAGACATCTCAATAAAAAAGTTTTATCATTAAAACATTGGACGACAGCGAACACCTAACATCGGCCGTTTGTGTAAATGTCAAAAATTTTAATATTAAAAACTTGGTGAGAGAGAATTGAGATGGCGACGATTAGTTGGCCGTCACGTCGCCACGTCGACGGCCTAACAGAAAGTTATAATGAAGCTGAGAAGTCGCAGCTGACGATTTAATCCTACCAGTGATCAGTCATCGTGTTTAAGACATGGTCCCAATGGCAGCGGGGTCACAAGGTCTAGACAAGTGTCGATCGATTTTGATGTGTTTCACATTGTTGCCTCGATTTGAACCCACAACCTCATGCATGAGAGGCGAGGCCTTAACCTTTGGGCCATCACGTACCAGTCATGACATGTCACGTTTACGTTTATCAGGGTGGATTCAGTATTCACGTCAGAGATAACTATTTTATCCATCACTTACATTGATAAAGCTTACCTTGTAGCCTTTTGCTTGATTTGATCTGGGGTATCAGCGCGTTCCACTGGCTAGATAGACTAGACATCTTAGAGCTGAGTCTGCCTTACCCAGTCAGTCCGTGACGCAAGCGTGACACTCCCAGAGGCCCTAGCATGAACGCGCGACGTAAACGTGACGTGAATTTGACGGGTATTTGAACCAAAGGTACAACTACCCGGTAGTTTTGTGTTGCAAAAGTATAAAACAATATGCTAAGAATGCAATGTATTAAGACTTTATCAATATCTAACGGTGATACTATGATATATCACCAATAGATATTGCGAATTAATAAAATCTTAAGAATAAGCAAATATGGAATGATTATTTTTAATTGTAGAATCCGCGCATTCGTGCTAGGTCTTCAAAAAGCACTTCGCGGTCATTGCACCGCGCCCGAGGCACACTGTCCGTAGCCTAGAATTTAACAATGTCGCCGTTGCATAAAAGCGGTAAACTCTTTAATAAATGATAACCCAGGGGAGAACATACAGGGGTAGTTTGACAATTTATAGAGCCCACGATATTATGTTTTTATACTGTCATCTTCACAGCGTCCTTACTAATATTATAAATGCGAAAGTAAGTTTGTTTGTTTGTTACTTTTTCACGCCTAAACCACTGAACCGATCATCCTGAAATTTTGTATATACGTTGTCAGGTGTATAGAAACGGACATAGGGTACCTTTCATCCCGAAAAAAAAGTACTGTTCCCAAGGAAAACAACAATAACGTTCTTATTATATATACATGGCGCCACGTTTCTTTCGAATCATGATTGAATTATATTATTACAAGCAGAGTACAACCCGAATTGGTTGTCAAATTCTAAATCAATGCGAGCAAAACCGCGACCAAAAGCTAGTATTCTATATGCTTCACAAAAACGCACGCTTTTCTCATAGACCCTGGGAATAAAATTGTCTGTTTAGTATGTAAGAAGGAATCTGTCTCAAATACATCTGCTACAATCCGTCCACACTCATTTGCTTTATCGACAATCATACAACTGGACATACAAGCAATTATTGTGCATCTGACCTTTCTAAAGTGACGGCACGGTTGGCGCAGTGGCTGAGCGACTGGGTGTCGCGGGTCAGATTCGCGTACGGAACAAATATTTGTATGGATTATAGCAATATGGCCAAAAAGTATATGGTCTATAGTTGTTCCGGGTCTTTCTGTATGTGTTTGTAGGTTTAAATGTTTGTAAACGAACCCACAATACAGGAGAAATTCCTAGTGTGAGGCAACGTTTTTTGTAAAAAAAAACAAGAAAAAAAAAACTTCACCAGTAAGATCAGTCCCCCGGCATTGCCTGATCTGCTAAATAGGTAACCACATATTTCTCGGTACTTAGCTTCGTGTGTGTGTTCATAAATATTTAATGGTTTTCAAAAATAAATCAAATAGATTCGCATGCATGATTAATTGAACCATAATTTAAACCACGGTTAGATATTTAAAACATCGAAGATATTAATAATGCATGAATTTTTGGTAGTACGTAAATACTACAAAGAAGCCATCCACTTCAAGCGTATTTTAAATTTTATCGACTGCCTCGTTGGTCTAGTGGTCGCAAGCGCGACTGCTGAGCATGAGGTCCTGGGTTCGATTCCCAGGTCGGGCAAAGTGTTATTGGGGTTTTCCATCAGGAATGTCTCAGTAGCAGCCACCAAGTCTGGATTTGTGCCCGATAGATGGCAATAGGCTCGCCCCCTATTACATGGGATTTAAACATAACTGGCGAAATGTGGGTGTACTACTAAGTACAGGTCTTGCTTACCCTTCGGGAATACAAGAGTGATGTTATGTTATGTTTAAAATTTATTTTACGATACCACAGAGAATCACATCGAAAATGGATAATCCTCACGAAAAATAAATAAGTCCACCTGAGAAAAAAATATACTATCTCGTTAGTCTAAAAATTGCAAGCGCTACTTCAAAGAATGAGGTCCTGGTTTCGATCCCCTGGTCGAGCAGTGTTTTTGAGTTTTGCCATCATGAATTCTAGACTCCGAATTTGTGCTCGGTTGATGGCAATAGGGCGAGCCTATCCCTATTTCATGGAACTTAAACGTAACTGACAAAATGTGTATGCCTTTGCCTACCTACCGTAAAATGAGGCGATGTTATTCTATATTATGTAAAAGAATTACATTATACAAAACAAATAAAAATATAAACTAACCTATAATACATTTTTTCTCGCTAACGATGAAACTCCATTTGTAAAGGAAAACCTCATCTTTTCCTTCTTGGTGACATCCAAGAATGTTTTATTCTACTTGTTTAGTAAAAAGAATTACATTACAAAAACCAAACAAAAATATAAACTAACCTAAAATATATATTTTCTCGCTAACGATGAAACTCCATCTGAAACGGAAAGTCTCATTTTTTCCTTCTTGTTGACATCTAAGAATGTTTTATTCTACTTGTTTAAGGATTAAAATCTTTCGTCTTCCTTAAAAGTTCTTTCTTGAGTAAGTACTTACTTAAAAAGTGAGTTGAGTTTTTTGTTTGAGTTCGCACTTCAATTGTTTTGCCGGTAAAAAACGAATCTGTTTATTTAGTTAGTTCATTTATAGACCGACCGTTTTAATGAGTCCTCGCGATGGTATCAATTTATTTATTTATTTAGAATCTCCAACAAACGATGTACACAAACACACGAAATAAATAATCGACGAGAAAAGTATCACTCCTTCACTTACAGGAGACCACAACATGCATAATAAAATGCATAACTAAGCTAACAAAGTTATAGTAGCATTTGAAATAATTAAAATCAATACACATTAAAATTTGGTAATAAAATAAAATTGGAAAAATAAAATTTACTTTAATATAATGTTATTTTTATTTTATTTAATTTAAATGGAATATTCTGAAGGTTGATAACGTATTGGTTCAATTAGTATCGTAATACCTACGTAGATTGTGGTTGTTTTAAAGAAAATAACTTGTGAGATATTGTGAAGACTTTGCGGACGCTTAATGTGCCTTTGATGGGGCAAGGCAGAGGACTCATTAAAGCGGTTGGTCTATAGAAGCATCCTTAAATTCCATTATCTTGATGTTTTAAACATATTGCGTTACGAAAAAAAAAAATTTTGTAAGTCTTGGTAGGGTAATATACTACGTTTTGCGCACCGTTCTTTACCATACGTGTTACTTGGGCGAAACATATTTTCATCAACATACAACCTCACACTGATCTGCAAATTGCAAAAAAACGTAAGAAAATTTGAATTTCGCGGGGTACCCTGGCGCCCCAGAATCTTAAGTTTAGTTTGTAAATTAATTTGACTTTAAATTCAAGCAACCAAACAAAGAAAATATTACTTTTAATACAGCAATTTATATCTGAAAAGATATTTTATGATAACAATAAATCACTATTTCACTACTCAAATGAATAATTAATATAGTCTACATATGAAAAAGTCATAACTACAATAAAAATAAGTAAATCAAGTAGGTACAAGCAACAAAATAACTTGTCATCGCTCCCGCCTAAGTGTACTACGGCGTAGACAGCTCGTAGCTCGGCAGTTGAGAGTCGGTCGCTACGGAGTACGCGCGCCACGGCCGCTGACGTATGTGCTACGCGAGAGTGCTACGAAACTATATCTTTAGAACTTTGAACTAAGTTGGATAGAAGTGAATGTGAAAGTAATATGCAATACTATAATAATAATTTCTGAGTGAGAAAAATAACTGTACTGTAATTTTAAATTTTAAAATATTTTATACTTTTGTTGTAAAGCTATGGTTATAATTTAGTGTATGTGAACTGAATAAAAGATTATGAAGCATACAATGAACACATTTTTAACAGAACCGAACATTAAATAGGTAAGTCGAATTGACTGTTATTTGATCTGTTAAATACTCGTTGGGCAAGATAAAAAGTTTCATCGAAAAAAAAAAAAAACATCTTTCTTTTAAAACACATCCTCATTTCTTCCAAAACACAGAGATAATAAATTAGATAAAAAAAGATTTAAACTGAAAAAAAAATACTTCCAATGTTCAATCCTTCACATATTTTCAAAATGTCTCCTACATTTTTCAGCGCGTCGTCCAAATCGTTTTACGAATAAAAATATCTTATAGCAATGCCTTGCAATTCTAGAAATCATAGTCACTGAGCATTCCGGATTACATTTTAGGTACCTCTGTCTACCTATTTCTTTTTTTGAAACGGTAAAAAATATTTGAAGAAGGAAATTCTTGTGGTAAATTGACTGAGACCGCGGTAAAGTTACGCCCGCGGTAAAGTTACGGCTGTGGTAAACTTAGGGCGTGTTAAGGCGTAGGTGTGTCTTCGAGGAAATAATTCTCTTGGCGGTTCACGCTTGAACTCTTTGATGATACGACGCGCGTATTATTTTGTACTTGTGCGTATATGCGAGGAATATTTAGGAAGGAAGATATTTTAATATTAATATTATGCTGTAACGAATTTATTATTCTTTACTTTTTGTGTGGGACTTTGATAAAGAAGCTTCTGATAAGTTAGTTTGTTTCTTTAAATTACGCTTTTAAGGTTCCTTAGTAGGAGATAAGCAGCGTTATCAATCTTTCTGCTTGGGTTGGTTTATTTTTGTGGAAAGTATACTTCATCATCGTCATCATTCTCCTGCCCTTATCCCAATTTCTTCCATACTTCTCTACTACTCTTTATCTCAGCAGTCACCTCCTTTTTAGCCATATCATCCTTCACACAGTCCATCCATCGTTCCTTTAGTCTTCCTCTACTTTTATATCCATCAAAGTTTGCCTCACAATATTTGTGGAAAAAATACTTGATAAATTATATTTATCTCTCGTTGAATTAAAACTTGGGTAAAGTTATTATTTATGAATAAGAGAAATTTTTATAATTGTGAAGACACATTTTGTTGCTAAGTCAAGGGTTACAATTTGGTCCTTTTATACCTACGGAGGTTTGTTATTTACATTCTATTTGATATCATGATAATGAAATAGTAGGTACATATGACTGCGTGCACAGGGGTGGCTTTTATATAGGTGCGAAATTTTATAAAAATAATCTTACTTTGCAAACTTAACACGTTCTCTAATAAAAATATGAACACGGAAGACTCGTTTATTTTTACGGGTAGGCAAAAATCCGAAATTAGTACTTAGTAGAAAATTTACAAAATGGGGCAACTACACAATAAAAATATTTTTCCGCTTCAAACTGTTTTCCTTACTGGAAAGGAGCCAAAGTATTACTATTCAAAAAGCTCGTTAGTTAGTGACATTATTTAGTCAAGAATATGTGCAGCAAAGACTTCTTGACTTTGTATATTAACATACTACGGGAATGTTAAGTTGTGTATAGTATTAGAGCGCCTTGTCTAAGTTAGTATTTATTTTTGAAAAATGTTTGCTGTTTTCAGAAGGTTAGGGTCTAGAATTAGTTTTGTGATCATATTTCATGAGATATTCATCTACTTTTAACTTTGATTTTTATATTATTTGGAAGAACATCCTTTTCTTAAAACGATGTAAATTCAAGCATTTTTTTCTGATTTCCACGGTCCTCTTTGGAAAATATGGATGAGTAGCAGAGGATAGGCAGAAACTAAGAAACTAAAAAATAGCACCTGCCACGATTCTTACATAGTCCGTTTTTCTTTTTTTTTTTTCGAATGGGAAATCATTAAATGACCCCTCCTGCTCTGGGCGGAGTGGAAGGGAGTGTCAGACTTTTACTGACTAAAACCCATTCATGTTCCTTCTTTGCCCTTTGTGTTCCAGGGCCGCGGTATATCTTTCGAACAGTCCCGCAGCCCTACATACCTACTCCGTCTGTTTCGTTTATTTTTATACAACAAGGATGTAGATTTATATTTGGGCGTGACCCACAAAATATTTCACTTGTTTCAGCCAAACAGCTAACAACTACGTTTACACGTAGGGTCGTAAAACATGTTCCCAAAAAAATACTAAACAAAAAAATCCCGTAAACAAAAACAAACAAGACGAGATTTTACTGTTTTAACAACTATTCGTAAATTACGTGGCCCTCGGTAAAAATGCCAGTTTCAGTTTATTAGGCATCTATAAAGAAGTATTAGGGTCGTGAACTAAGTGACGAACAAATTGCTGGTATAAACGCTGAGGCGCCTTTCTTCCTGATTCTCACATTTTAGAGCCCACGCGGTAAATGAGTGCTCGGAGTTTTAGGACCACGTAAAAGTTTGTGAAAAGGACCAGTGTTTTGAAGCACTAGTGTTGGATTGTGCATAGGTATTATTGTCCCACACAGTTTCTATCTTTGTTTGATACGCTGGTAGGTGTCATCATCTGCCTAGCCTTTTGCCAAACTATATTGGGGTCGGCTTCCAGTCTAACCGGATGCAGCTGAATACCGGTATTTTACGTAGAGCGACTGCCTAATGCCTATCTCTTGGTAAGACTGGTTGTCATACTTTTTGGGCCTAACGACTGTCAAAGATCTACAAATCACACCCGGGACCAACGGCTTAACGTGCTTTCCGAGGCACGGAGGAAACTCGGTACGTAATGGGTGGTCACCCATCCACAGACCTAATAGGCAAGCTCGGCTTCACCTAAAAATCGACTCGAGTGGCTGTTATTATTTAGCCATGAGCTCCTAGATATACGCTGGTAGGTGTAAGGAATATAAAAGAAAACTTTGAATAAACCTCACGTTTTTAAAAAAAATCATAATCATCATCTTCCTGCCCTTGTCCCATTCTACTTGGGGTCGGCGCAACACGTTTAATTCTTCCATTCTCCCCTGTCAGACGTCACGGCATCATTTACTTCATTCTCTTTCGCATCAAATCACGTTTTTACAAAAAATAGAAAAGATCTTTATCCAAGATTAACCATTGATTACAAAATTTTAACTTTTGAAAACAGTATTTAATTACATGGTATAAGATATTGAATAAATATTGGTCAAACAGTTAATTGTAGCATGGCATATTATAGCATCATTAATCTGAATATTAATTAAGACCCAGTTTTATTTAAAAAATCAATCAACTTAGTTGTAACCCTACTCCGGTTATTACTGTTTTGAATTCTAAATTGCTCAATTGCTTTTAAACCTCTTCAAAAAACATCGTGCTTTTAAAAGCCATGTCAATTTTATTTAAAAAGGTTTATATAAACGATTTGTTCTTGGTCCAACTCAAACCAATTTAAAATGCATCGTCCAGCAAATAGAGAAGCGCGAACCATTCACGGCTTCACCTATTTCATCTGTAAAATGAAGGGCATAATTTGTTTTAGAAGGAAATTGCTTGGAAAAAATCAAGTTTGCGGGGAAATCACTGTAGGACCTCGAGGACATTGCTAGTGAAAATGCATTACTAGAAAACTAATATTAAAGCAGATTTACTAGTTCCTGGTATCGTGTTTGGTCAAGTGTAATATAACTGCTTATGAAAGTAGGTCTGCGGTTTCGTGGAATATGCTTCTATTATAATAAAATTCAATAATTTAATTACAATTCAATTATTGAAACACTAGGGCCATGGGGTCCAAGTGCTCATCTATTATTTCGGGAAATCGCCAAGCGTTGGTCGACTCTTCACGTGACCAGAGGGCGGGCCTATTTTTAGGCCAAAGAATCAGCATTGCCATCCAATGTGTGGCAATGCTGCCAGCCTTCTGGGCACTTTTCCTGTTGACAGTTATGTGGACGAATTTGTTGACGTCCCGTAACCGTTTCGATACTCGTACATATATTTTTATTACTATTATAGATTTGTAGTTTGTAAATAATGTAAATATTATTGAATCTCATAATAATGGAACATTCACAATTTTTTTCATGCCTGCAATTGCATTAAATAAATGAAGCTATGTTAAGATTAATATCTATCTCTAATTTGTTCATCTCATATCTATTATTTCCCCAAATAAAATATACTTGGTAGGCACTGAAATTATTTTTTGCTATTGAACTGAGATGTTTCTTAAGGGATCTAATATAAAACAGTAATACAAAATTTTTACGTTATCAAAGAAACGTACGTTACGTTTTACGTTATAAAGTACTACTATGATATAATTATTTACGAAGTTTAACTGCACTTCCACTTTCACTCTTAAAGGTAATCTTACTATTATAATACTGGTGTTTAATAATGTTAACTGGTCATCATAACGACTTCTAGACAAATTTTATTGTATTGTGTTTTGATATGTTTTGACTCAATTAATTATGTTAATTTAATGTTCACAAACTCAACAGCAAACCAGCATTGTGCTTTGCAGTGCCCTGACAGGGTTTATGTACAAAAACCGACAGTAATATTGTAAAATGTGTGATGTGCATGAGAGCAAATAAATAAAAATAAAAAAATCAGAGTAGTAAATTATTTATTTATTTGCACTTTTAGGGCACGATTTTTCGACTTGACAAAATACCGAGTTTTCTTAATTATAATGTATGTTAGTTTTTTAGTAATGTATTATACCAACAAACCTTTCAGCATACGTTAACTTAATTATGCAATGGAGAGAACCGCTTCAAAACCTGTTTCCATTTTTAGAAGAGCAACGTGGTTCACATTCACGAAAAGGGATTTACGCGATCACACAAACAAATATAAAAAGCGATTTATTTTTTATTCTAGCCACTTCCCATCATGCGTGGATTTACAAATATAAAACCAGTTACTGCCAAACACGTTCAGTCTCCCAAACCGAAATACATAGTTGCAAATAGCAAATATTTGCAAAAAGGCACCTCGAAGCTTGAAACGTTTTATTTTAGAGTTGAATTCGAATAGAGATAAATGGGGAAAATAATAAATTGAATCATCTGTCCCACATTCATCCAAATAGCTGGTATTTTGTCACAATAAATAGGTTTGTGGGTCTTTTTTATATCACTGATATAAATGCTTGAAAAGGATGGTGATTTTATCATACATAGATAAACATGCCTGGTCTAGTGGTTGCTATCACGACCTGAAAATGAGGTCAGGTCGGACAAATTGTTATTGGGTTTTGAATTAGAAATTTCTCTGTAGCAGCCACGGAGTCTGGATTTGTGCCCGGTGCTGGCAATAGGCTTGCCCTCTATTACATGAGACTAAAACTTCACTGGCAAAATGTGGGTATACTATTAGGTACACCTTTGCCGAGACCTTCGTGGATTACAGGCGTGATGTTATATTATATATAAACGTACCCATCGCGATTATCCTTGAGTAGTGGTAGGCAGAGGTGTCCGTGTGACACCATTCAAGATTTCTCATGTCATTGAGGGCTAGCCTTTTGTCATCATCCGAGCACAAATCCAGACTCCGAGCTGCTACTGAAAAATGACTGATGGGAAGACCCAGTAATGCTTTGTCCGTCCTGGGACTCGAACCCAAGATCTCGTGCTCAGTAGTCGTGCTACCACACTGGCAGCTTAAATTAATTTGTATAATACCACCTTTATATTTCCCAAAGGGTCACGCGCACGTACTTTTTTACACCGTAATAAGTCATGCCTCATGTAATACGATGCGAGTAAAAAAATCCTATTAATAAAACTCAAACCGTAATAGGGATGACCCTCGTTACAGTGTGCGAAGCTGTATATAGATACTTATGCAACTGTTCATTAACATACCAAATGAAGCAGGTCTGTAGTTGAGCTATTAAGTAATCGGTCCTTTATATTGAGGTCACCAGTTATATTCAAATGTAGAACATTTATAACACTGTTTTGATTGCTTAGAAACAAATGACGATCTACATCAAAAACAAAATATATTCGAATATTTATATATGCCGCCACAAGTACATTAGTACAAGTAGATTACGATTATTCGTAACTAGCGATCCGCCCTTGCTTCGCACAGCGCCATCTTTTGGGTCCAAAACTATATCTAATGTAGCCTATATTTTTAAGTTAAGCATCTAGCAGTAGAGCGGTGAAAACTGCGTTCAAATCCATGCAGTAGCTTTTGTGTGAAGCGTGTACAAACATACAGACAGAAAGACAGACAGACAAAAATTCTAAAAACTGTTGTTTCGTCTTCTGTTGCTGTAATAAATACCCCCCATTTATACATTTTTTAAATATCTTCAATGTACAGACATCGGCCTGTTACTATGTTATTATATTTATAAATCTACTTGTCAAAATCTAAACGGCCATAAAACTCATTGAAACTTTGAATCAGTTTTCTATTGCATTTGTCCTGATACTATAACTGATCCGTTATGTTTTATTACAACAGACAACGGGAAAAAAAACGCGATTGTTAAATCTCAAGAAAACAAATGTAACAATATACTCCACAAAGGCTCAAAGCAAAAATAATAATCGGCAAAGAAAAAAAACAAATTTTGTTTACGCCGCGGCACAAAGGACCTGTGGTCACTTCACAACATCTGTACATTTTTTACGTAAACAAATACGGGACAAACTTCACGGTTCGTCGCCCTACCCTATCTATGACGTCATCAACCCCCTCATGTAGAAGGTTAAATTATTGGCGCTCAAAATTGGTAGCCCAAGCTATGGCAGTGACAAATTGAGGGGCAGAACGGTTCAGTATAATGTATTGTGGACGTAAAACTCATGGTATAGTTTCAAATGGTATTCGTTGAAAGTTCTACCGTTTTTGAAATGGGGAATTTGAATGGACGTTGGTTTTGGTATGGTTTGGGAAGTCGTTTTTGACATGGGGTCTTTTTGGTGTATGATAAAGCTAAGGTAATCTTATGTATAATTTCTAGGGCAATTTTATGTTGAATAACACAATCATGTTTTATCAACGTCTGACCCTAATCCCCAATTTATGTTAGGTTGGGATAGCATTATTATCGTTTTCTTTCATACATTCTGTTAGTCATGATCTCATCATATTTTCCGAATAATTAAATCAAATTGCATTTTTCCGCGTTTTCAGGAATCATAGCAGCAGTTGCGTGTTTATTGTATAGTCAACAAGTTGCATTTATAATTGTTACATAGGTTCGTTCAAGAGCCTCCTCGAGTTCAGACATTTATTAAATTCTGGCGCACTTTGGGCAATCGGCTTGCCATCTACTAACTGACTGTTAATCTTTTTTCCTCAGCCTGGCCTGAAACATTTACACAAAGCACATACCGACACGAAAGACCGACGCTAATGGAAAAGACATTCAATTAAACGGTATAGCTTCCCTATTGTTAGAATGGCACAAAAACCTAGCAATTAATAAATTGACTCCGTGACCTCAATTCCGTAGGGACCCGAAACGTTAAAAACTGTACAAAATGAAGATAGATCTTCATGGCTTTCTATCTTTTTTCTTTTTATTCAAATAAATAAAGGGATAGAGACGGCACGTTTTGTTTAACCGACTTAGAGAATACAGGGCGTTTTCCTCCCGCGTTCATGCACGTATTTTATAAGGGAAATGGATGGGTAAGGTGCGGTTTATTTACTGATGTACAATACACATCCTTTCGAAAATTGAAACCATTGGAATATTATACAGTGTGAATCAGAGAAGTGTGTTCATTCATTAACCCAGGCGATGAACGCCCTGATTACTCAGGAGCCGGCTCTAGATATGTTTACGAGTAGCAGTAAAGATATGCTTAATTATTGCATACAATTGTTTAGTAGTAGTAATTAAGTTTAGTTAGTAAGTATGTTGTGCTGTTGGCTTGCTGTACGCTTTGGTGTAAATTACTGTAAGTGCGGCAATTATCTATCTAAACAAATAAATAAATACGGTATAATCACACCCTTTGGTGTGATTATACCTTCAAAATATTTTCATTAAATAAATTTCACTAGCCTCCTCATGAATCATGGTTTTATAATACTTGGCTTAGCAGAAAAAATATAGTTACAGCTCACATACCGAGATCTGGGTAAATTCCGCTTCAAAATTTTGGTTTTTTAATGAAAAAAAAAGTGATTCACCAAATTGTGTGGTGTGTGGCATACAGGAAGATGTCATACATTTATTGACGGAGTTTGTCAGATTTCAATCTGCAAGAGAGGATCTACGTAGAGAGCTTGAGATAAAAATATGCGATGTTTGTATGTTCCATCATAATTATTTTGTCAACACGTAGCTCCGGAGCGACTTATAGTACCGAACTAAGTATAGTGGTAATAAGTTGGTATTGTTACGTTTTACATTATAAGGTCCCATGAAACTGGCATGTATATCTGTATTAAAGTCCCAATTAGTTAAAAAAGAGAAAAAAAATAATTAACCAGCTGTCCCATACAAACAAGACAGCTGATTATTTTTTCGCGATTACAATGTTGGTCATATCGAGAAAGTTGTTCAGTTTGATGATCTCCTTCAACCTGAAATATGACTATACCTTTCTGAAACAATGTGCTGTTTACCATCTGCCTGCAGGGTGGTTCCAATAAGACGTTATAATCTTTCCATATTTGAACTTGACGTCCATTTTTTTTTTTTTTTTCGGATGGGAAATCTTCATATTACTTCTCCCGCTCTGGGTGGAGTGGGAGGGAGTGTCAGACCCTTACTGACTAAAACCATTATACCATTACCATTATACTGGTGACCCCGATGTGATAACTACAGTAATGTGTCTCTTGAGAGGAAGTAACCCATAATCCACGCGGGCCCAGTGCGTGTTGGATTATTTGTTAACTTGTTGATTACAGAAAACTAGCTTTTACCCGCAGCATCGCTCGCGTTAATTTTGAATTTAACAATCAATTCGGGTCGTACTCTGTTTAAAATATTATAATTCAATCATGATTCAAGAAAGCCACGTGGCGCCATCTATTATCATAAGAACGTTATTGTTGTTTTCCTCGGGAACAGTACTTTTTTTCGGGATGAAATATACCCTATTTCCGTTTCTGTACACCTGACAACGTATATGCAAAATTTCAAGATGAACGGTTTGGTTTATGCGTGAAAAGGTAATAAACAAACTTACTTTCGAATTTATAATATTAGTAAGGATGCTGCTTTCTTTTTGATGTTTTATTTTACCGTTTCGCACAAACAGGATGAATCGAGCAACCGCTTCGAAGCGCGGAAGCGATCAAAAGTCAAACGGTTAAGCTTGAATCGCTACAAACACTACTATCCGATAACCTACACTAAAGCTTTACTGCGACGTTTTTAAGCTGCAAATAAAAGCGTGTTTAGATCTTAGAAACCTTCGATTCTCTAACTACTTTAGATTGTGGTAAGGTACAGATTTGTGATAGTGATACTTCTCTTCTATTTTGGTTAGTTGTGGTTTTATGTAGTGTACCTATTTATGTATAGCATAAGCAAAATCATAATTAGGAGGAGGAGCTCGTGGCTAAATAGTAACAGCCACTCGGTTCGATCTTTAGGTTAAACCGTGCTTGACTAGGTTGGTCTGTGGGTGATCTACCACCCATTAAATACCGAGTTTCCTCCGTACCTCAGAAAGCACGTTAAGCCGTTGGTCCCGGGTGTCATTTGTAGATCTTTGACAGTCGTTAGGTAGTCAGTGGCCCAAAAAGTCTGACAACCAGTCTTACCAAGAGGTAGCGTATTACCCAGTACTAACTGGATTGTGGAGGTCAGATAGGCAGTCGCTCCATGTAAATACTGCTATTCAGCTGAATCCGGTTAGACTGGAAGCCGACCCCAATATAGTTGGGAGAAGGCTAGGCAGATGATGATGTGGTTTCATGTAGAGTACCGATTTAGGTATAGCATAACCAAAACCATAATTAAATAGTCTTTTACTGTACCCACTGCTGGAAAGTATACCTCCACTAGAAGAGTGGAATCTTCGATTTTTTAATTCTACAATATGCCGTTCTTCGCGACGTTTCTACTGGTTTGAGAGGTGTAGTGATAAAAAAAAATCCACAAAGTAAAGTACCTGCCTGAGATCGAAGTACCGGCCTACCAAACGTTTATCGGGCATAAGTTAGTATGCTCGGGTCATGGGGCCCGAGCGTACGGCTCCTTTTTAAGGAAATTTCACGCCGACCGCTCGACACTGCGTGACCAGAGAACTGACTCCTTCTTTAGCCAAAGAATTAGCATTGCCATTAAACGTGGCAATGATGCCAATCTTCTGGGCACGTTAAGCAATGCGGAGGAGTACTTTAACGCCTGAGTGTCCTGTTTTTGACTTTTTATATAACTTAGTCTTAAGTCTTACTTTAGTCTTGGTTTTTGTAAATATTTAGTTACTTTTTTTTTGTCGTGTGGTTAGTGCCTAACCATGGCATGCTGGTTTCCTCACGATGTTTTCCTTCACCGAAGCAAGTGATAACATTACGCACATGAATCCGAAAAATCAGAGGTGCGTGTCTTGGGTTCGAATTCGAGACCTATGACTAGACAGTCCGACGGTCACACCACTCTAGGCTATCACTGCTTACTAGTACTGCTTACTACTATTTAGTTACTACTTTTCAACCAATTTTACCAATCATTCATTATTAAAATCATTACAACTTATCTCTACAACCTTTATTTAGCCAAAAAACATTGTTATTTATCAGATAGGCACATGTATGAAAATAGATAACAAAGTAGAATGTTTATGTATACCTAAAATTAATGATAAGGTTTATAATCTTGTACACAGGATCACTTTAATAGACTAGAGCCCCCTAGGTGTCGAATTAACGTAGGTACAGTACGCAAATAAAGTTGGTTGTCAATGTTACACATTAACATTTAACATTGACTCAAAACAAAGCGTTGTTTCAAAGTTACTGCCTATTTCTAGGTATCTACATTGTACATTGTATTTGTTATGCGTTGTATTTTTATTGTATTTTTTTTTCATTTTGTATGATGCGCGAAAAGTCACTGCGACAAATTTTTTCTTGCTTTCTTTCTTTCTTATATTAATAAACTAAAGCATTTTTTCCATCTGGAAACAGACAGAAAATAAAGAAAACTGCTATGATATTTTACATCCTGCTTTGAATGTAACGTTTTTTTTATTGTTACCAAGGTTGTTGATTATTAATATATTATTAATAGTGAAAATCTGTTGACTTGACTATATGAAAGATGATATGGCCAGAAAGGATATGCCATCTGAGATGACCATAATTAAGGTAAAAGAGGAAAAAAACATGCTGCTCCAATTCAAAGTAATCAAAGATATTTAAGATTTACATCTGTAGTACATTTTCACTTTTTAATATTCGCAACCCAGACAGAATAGTCAAACAATCACCATGCAAGAAACCCAAGTTTCGAAGCTGACTGTACAATCCATCAACCACGAACTGACCTAGCTCTAATGGCAGAGCAATTACTTCAAGATTGGATGTGCTACGGTGGCTGTCTTACCGATGAGATTGTCACTTAGTAGAGGTACGAGCACAATGAAGTGTCGTAGTAGACCGCAGAGGAAATAGAGGGATGGCTTGTGTAAGTTTTGGGACGTAAAAGCCGAAATACTCTTAGCTAAGAGACATCAGATCGGTCACGGTGAATTTGAATTGGCTTTGATTTAGCTATGATAAAAATGTTTTGAATTTCAACCCTAGCTGCCATAGCAACTCTTATTAGAAGAAGGATTTTATATTAAGCTATGTGTGCTTTTTCTTTTCTGTGCATAACTATGTTTTTTAAGGTAATTTGGCAAATAAAACAAAATGCGATCAGCACTTTCAAACGACTCTCTTCAAAATTCTTCAGTTATGATTCGTTATCGAACACCAATTTATAGGGTCCTTATTTTGAATCATATTCCACAGGAATTTTTCTCAGAAAAATTAGCATTTTTTAAATCGTTTTTTCAGTTACTATTCCTTTATTTCAACGTGAAATTACATTCTCTGTACGCAGCACTCCATTTAAGTAAATAATACGGCTAAAATAAAATAAAAACCTACAATGGATTTTGAAATACACTAACGAACGACGCGTGAACTAAGCTGTTCACTTCCTGACTAGCTACAGAGTTCATCAAACTCGTCGTCGTGCTTGCTATTCGCTACGTGCGTTTTGCCACGGTAACGATACATTGCGTATGAGGAAATAAAACAAATCAAATTAATTGGATTCCCATAACGTTACTGAAATAATTTCTTCTACCGGTCATCTTAGTACGATGTACTGAATTCACCCCATAAGTCTGCGGAGGGCTGTCCCTTACACCCTGTATAAATTAGTGTTCGAAAACGAATCAGAACTGAAGAATTTTGAAGAGAGTGGTTAGACAGTGCTGATCGCATTTTGTTGTATTTGCCAAATTCGCTCTAAATCCACCAAAGATAAATATTTTCTAATGACATTACTATACACCTCTGCCCAACCAATCACGGAAAAGAGGCATGATGCTATATTGCTATGTTTGTGTTCCATTATAAAAAACTGTACAAATACTTACAACATCGACTAATCCATCAAACAGAAAATATATATTCAATCCGCCATATTGCTTTTGTTAACCGTCTGATCCAATTTGACACTCGAAAACAAAATATTCGAATACCAATACCTATCGAAAATACACAATTAAATATTCTATCAAAGGAATATGATTAATTAATCGGTGACGAGCCGAATATTCGGTCGAGTGGAGTTCAAAGGCTGCCTTAATTTTGCCGTTTGCTCTTTGTTATGAAACAAATGATCAGGAAAATGTGGGTGTCGTCTGGATGTCGAGTGGTTAAGGTATCATGGTTGACGATGTTCGAGGTTTTAATTTTTTTAACGTAACATAACATTAGGCCTGTAATCTCCGAAGGGTGAGGCAGAGGTGTACCTAATACCTAACCCATAACCCCCCCCTAACCTGTTTATTGTTTTTTTGTTATTTTGTATGATGCACGTCATGTCCCTGCGACAAATAAATATTTTTTCTTTCTTTCTTTTTCTTTTCTTTCTAATAGCACAGCCACATTTTGCCAGTTATTTTTAAGTCCAATGTAATAGGGGCGAGCCTATTGCCATCAACCAGGCACAAATTGCCCGACCTAGAAATCGAATCCGTCTTGCGTAAAAATCATAATCTGCCTCTGATCTTTTTTCCAACTACTTGTGTTGGGGGTCAGATTGTGGTCTACCCGGCTGCAGCTGAGTACTAGTACTCGTATTTTTCATGGCGTGACTGTTTGTCTGACCTCCATAGCCCAGCTATGAAATAAAAATACACTGCTGTTTACCGATAGGTCTCTACACAAGAAATTCTAAAACCAATCTAAGAAAACCCACATATTATTATTTTTGCATTTTATTTGACATTTCAAGTCGAGACAGTGTGAGTTATCCTTATCAGCTAGGTCTTTAAACTCTACATTGTATACTAAACTTGTACACGTGCAGAGGACTTATAAAAAAAATATTTAATTCAGATATCACAAGATCAATATTGGTTCATTAATAAGGTCACTGTCCTTCATCATCATCTGCCTAGCCTTTTCCCAACTATATTGGGGTCGGCTTCCAGTCTAACCGGATTCAGCTGAATACCAGTATTTTACATGGAGCGACTGCCTATATGACCTCCACAACCCAGTTAGTACTGGGTAATGCGATACCCCTCGGTAAGACGGGTTGTCAGACATTTTTGGCCACTGACTACCTAACGACTGTCAAAGATCTACAAATAAGACCTGGGACCAACGGCTTAACGTGCTTTCCGAGGCACGGAGGAAACTCGGTATGAATGGGTGGTCACCCATCCGCAGACCAACCTAGGCAAGCACGACTTAGCCTAAAGATCGACCCGAGCGGCTGTTATTATTTAGCCATAAGCTCCTCTCAGGTCACTGTCCTTCATAAACCATAAACCTGTTTATTTATTTTATCATTTATGGAAGTACACACAAAAAGAACATAACTATGAGAACAAGGATTGGTTATTTCAATAGGAATTTCTTATAGTAGAACCGCGAAAGGAAAAACAGTAGTGTGCTTCCAATTAATTATAATCCATTAGAAGTAGAGTATTCTGTTGTTTCTGCCTACCCCCGTGGGAAAATGAGTTTATGTATGTGTATGGGCTACGGCTAAAAGCCGAAGTAAGGTTAAACCTAATTCTAGCCGGATTTACCTAGGTGCGCCCGGTAACAGTTTGTTACAATGCAACCAATTTGGATGTAGCGCTCGCCAGCCGCTGCCGCGGCACCGATCGCTGCGCTCGCTCGGCTCGCGCGCATTTGGTCTCAGTTCTGACCTAACCCCAATCCATTTGGTCGGTGTGTCCTAGCAATAAAAAGGATAGTTACCGGCCGCACCTAGGTGTAGCCGGCTAGAACTAGGTGTAACATTACTTAGCCGGCTAGAACTAAGTGCAACCTTCCTTTGGCTTTTAGCCGTAACATATATACTAAATTGGACTAAGCCTAGAGAAGCCTAGAAAAGCCGGCAGCTTTATAATAACCCAATGTCTTTATCTACATTGCTTGCAAATGGAATGCTCCCTCTATAAGGGTGACACAGCATACTTACCGGAAGTGCTGTTCAACCTACAAACGACGATGAACGCGACGTTTATATCAATTTGTAAATGACATTCATTACAATTCCAAGCCGTACCTATTTTATGAAGTTTCATCTTCTTCTTCATTACGTGTCGATGAACTCAAAGTGTGTTAGACCAGTATGTAGCCACCTGCACAATTCTAACATTTGCTTCAATTAAATCTTGGTAGGTCTAAGTGGTTGCGCAGGATAGCATGTAGGGCAGGACATGAGGTGGAGCATATCCTGCAGAATGGCTCCACACTGACTATCAGTTTGGGATGAGTCGAGGATATCCCGTTTTGCCAGATTATATCTATAGCGGCCAACCTGAGCTCGCAATCGGTTAAGGGATTTCCAGATTGACCACTGCAAGTCGTATCCGGGCGGCAGGTGTTCTTCCGGGTTGATGAAATGTGGAGGGATGGGATGTTTGAAGGATGTTTCATCATTTCAATTAAGTACTATTGGTTGAGCCCTGAGTTACCTGTTCATCAGCATCATCATATCAGCGGAATCAACCACTGCTGGGTATGCCCCTTGTTTCTGCCACTTCCCGCTTCTGTGCGTCTCTTATCCAGGTGTTTCCCGCGACTTTGACGATATCGTCGACCCAATACGCTTAAGTAGGTACGGCCCTGGTTTCTTTGGCCTAATCTTGGCCACCACTCGGTCAAAGCTTTGCTCCATCGATCATCTCCGCATCTAGCCAGATGTCCTGCCCAGGTCGACTTGAGGCTCACCGCCGGAGTTACCTATTGTTCGTACACTTTTGTACTCGTTCGGACGGTACTCACGAAGCGAAATTCGTACGTGGTTAGTACCTACAGTCGTTCTAAGTTGATTTTTACACACAATGGATTGGCAGCGAAAAAGTCATAATAATGGCAGTTTATTAAGCATCGCAGAGAAGACATACGAGTATTGACTTGTACTTTAGGTAAAAATAAGTTTTCATTTTTATTTTCCTGAATAATTTATTATTTTTATTCGCGTTATTTCGAAATGTATATCCGTTTCAAGAATTCTTATTTGCATTACTTGGACATGTATGTACGTTTCAAGAATTCTTATCGGTGAGGAAACTCGTCGTATTTGAATTCAGTAAATCTGAAACTACTTCTGAATATTAACAATTCCTGCAACGGGACTGCCAACAGCTGCGAACTTCGCCCTAAGTTCTCAGGCACTTGGACATATCTTTTCTCGTAATCTATCGAGTCCATTGTGAGTTAAGTTCTTAGAAACTAAGTTCTATATTTTTTTGTTCGATTCTCAGGGTACTTTGGCCGTATCCAGGTAAGTTCATGAGCTAAAGGAAATGAATTACCACTTATATTTTTCTTTCATATTCCCGTGAGGTCGGAAACTTCTATTATTTTATTAATTATATTATTCTGTACCACATAAATGGCTCTGGGTTAGTTAACAAAGTTAGTTCTACTTGCTTAGTTATTAACTTTAGTCTTTTTAATACGAAGGAAGTTTCACCAAGTTCTTGTTTGTATTACAGTCTGGCTCAGACGGCACTCTTCACGATTTCTTGTAGCAGTTTATTTTATAATTTTAGAGCCCCGTACACAGCTTCGTGGTGTGTAACTTGCGTCAAGTAATACACAAGTTTCTGACGCGTGAGTAATACGCGTCCTCCGCAAGTCGTGCCGCGCATCTCAGTTATTCTTGCCATGCTGTAAACAGTTTCTTAGATTTGTAGGCTCCGTAGTCGCTGTCACAACAGCGTATAGTTTGTGGCCAAGGAGTAAGTATTGTAAATGCAAATAGACCGTTGTTTTGTCGGGATGTATCGTGGCCAGCTGCTACATACCGAACTTTGTTGCACGCTGTAACTTAATACATAGTATGAACCCAGCTATAACCTACACAATGGTAGATAAAGTCCCAAATGAAGTCATCAATGGTATGAAAGAGATATTATTTGCTTTATTGAGACCATTTTCATCGAAGCGGGAACATAATGAACATAGGGACGATGTGGGCCCTTTAAGGGACCATTAGGAAACTGAAGGCTGTCGCGGACAAAGAACTCGGAGGATGATTGCCGATTTTTAGTAATTGGAGAGGTTGGTACAAGAATGGATGACCATTTGTTTTGGTTACTTTTTTACATTGAATAACTTTCGCTACAGATTTTTGAACCGTGCGAAAAAAAAGGTGAATGTACCGATCGTAGCTGGTGGTGTTGTGTAGTTTCTGTCAACATGGGGAAAAATGTGAGTGTATGTCTATGTAAGTTTCTGTTAAAACCGTTTTTCCGGTATGTTCTGCACCGTGATATTTTTTCATTTAGGTTGAACCAGCACTTATTCAAAATATTCAATATTTTGTTTTTATATCTGAATATGATTTTATTTTATATGCCAGTGTACTTATTGTAAATACCCACGCATGTACGACATTTATTTGTACCTAGCTACCAAATATAAAATATTTATGTAAAAGAAACCTTCGGTGTAACCCGTTTGATAGCAACGGGTCGAAAACTGTTTACAGTCCAACCGTTATCCATTCAATCATCTAATGCGAAGATTCGATTAGTACTAGAACCCCAAATTCCGTTTTCATTAAAATCTTTGAACTGGAAATCTAGAAGTTATGAAGCTCACGTGTTTCACGTTTGAGGGTGTAAAGGGTGTAAAAAGACCCTTAACGAAGCCGAAGGGCACTTGTTTTCCTCGTCAATGCGAGAATTTTTTGTTCTAGACCATACCTGGGAACCTTCTAGTTACGGAAATATTGGGGGTCAAAGTTCCCACTTTTTCACAAGTTTTTTTTTTAAATACATGTTTTAAAAGTAAGTTTTTTACTTGAAACACCTTCTCGACCCCCATACTATTCAATCCATCCATCAGCAATATGTTCTGAGTGCGTTACAACGTACGTTAAAACGTAATTTTTCACCCCAAAAAAAAAGTCGTTTCACAGTAATTTTTTTACGTAAAGTTACTTAGTTTGATGTACAGAATGCGTGGTTGACGGCTTCGTGAAGGGTCCGTTTATACCCTGTATTCACAACTTTCAGATTTCCAGTTCAAAGATTTCATCTGATTACGATTCTACAAATCAATTAACAATTTCAATGCGAAGTGGATCTCTGATTTGAAGCAAATCTAATCCCCTTGTGAATGGAACCCATTCATTTTGCTCATTCACTAATGAGCTCATTAAGTAAGGGTATACGGTAGTACGTAAATTAATTATCTTTCGTTTTTCACGGAATTTTAGAAGGTTTCAAAAAGGATCTTTCGATTTAATTATATGTTAGCATATAAATTCTCTGGTGGATTTTAATTGAACGGTAGAGAGATGAGAATGGGATATTAATGATATAGCTACATTAAGCATAAATAATCAGCTTCCAATGTTATCTCTTCTGGGACTCGGGCTCCCTCTTTGTAGGATTCCTAGCCTATTATATTAATCTGTCCTTAATACCCTTGCAGGTTATTGAAGTCACAATATTAATTTTATACCTTCAACTATCTGTCGCCCGCGACTTCGTTCGCGTGGAAACTTTTGGTTTGTTTTCCCTTGATAGAAAGTAGTATATGTACTATTCCAGACTATAATCTATCTCTGTTCCAAATCTCATCCTGATCCGTTCAGCCGTTCTGGGATGATTCCGTAACAAACATCCATCCATCAAAATATTCGCATTTAAAATAGGTTTAGATTGTTTAGGTTAAAAGCCAACCAAAAGCTTGTTTTATAGCCGTTTCATGCCCAACATTTCTTTTTTTGTAAAACGCTGGGTGTTAAAATTGAAATTTAAT
The DNA here is from genome assembly GCA_905220335.1 of Noctua pronuba. Lineage (NCBI taxonomy): Eukaryota > Metazoa > Arthropoda > Insecta > Lepidoptera > Noctuidae > Noctua > Noctua pronuba. Next base: position 13,718,617 of record LR999902.1, read on the forward strand.
ATCGCTCCCGTACCTGTTGCATTGACGTCATGATGTGAGTGAGTATTCTTTTTATTAAAAAAAACGTTGACCCACATTAAGAATTTCCCGTCCGTCGTGGGTGCGTTAACAAACATTTAAACTCACATACACAAACAGCCAAACCCGAAACAACTGCCGTAGGCCATACAAATATTTGTTCCGTGCGGGAATCGCACCCGTGACACGCAGCGCAGCAGTCAATCGCTCAGCCACTGTACCAACCGTGCAACCGAGGCAGCCTGTAATAGTTCTGCATGTCTCGTTCAAAGCAACATCTACTTCCTTGGCATGGTCGGAACGATACCACACTGGGCATGCATATTCGCCCGCACAGAAGCAGAGTGCTAGGCCAGTAGTTGGAAGAACCTGAGGAGAAGCGCCCCAGGAGATTGAAGTTAGACCCCTGAGTAGGTTGTTGCGGGTGCCTACCTTTTTCTTGGTTTTCAGGCAATGGTTCTTAAATTTCAATGCTCTGTCGAGGGTGACTTCCAGGTAGGAAGGGTTACTGCAGTGTTCGATGGAAAATTTGACCTCAACAAAAATTAAGTAAAAAAAATATTTTTTCCTTGCGTTTGGCGAATTCGTCACCAGAAACAAACACTTGTATATTATGCCCTACAGAACCCTAAAAGTTTATTACTCTTTGACTGATAAACATCTAAAATGGGTTTATTAAAACAATAACTTTACAACAACTTTTGAAAAGCGTGGGTTTCCTATTAAACTTTGATAATTACTTCTTTCTAATTGATGTTTTAATCATTGTAGACTGTTTGACAAGTCAAAACGAAAATGTATTTGAAATAAATAAGCTGTCGGGAGACGGAAGTTTAATAACTATTAATAGCAATTTAGATTCTACAGTTGGTGTCTAATAATTTTTGCCTTTTATATCTGAACTGTATGATGCTGAGGAGCTCGTGGCTTAATAATAACAGCTGCTCGGGTCGATCTTTAGGTTAAGCCGTGCTTGCCTAGATTGGTCTATGGATGGGTGACCACCCATTACATACCGAGTTTCCTCCGTGTCTCGGAAAGCACGTTAAGTCGTTGGTCCCGGGTGTCATTTGTAGATCTTTGGCAGTCGTTAGGTAGTCAGTGGCCCAAAAAGTCTGACAATGGGGTATCGTTTTACCCAGTACTAACTGGGTTGTGAAGGTCAGATAGGCAGTCGCTCCATGTAAAATACTAGTATTAAGCTGCGTCCGGTTAGACTGAAAGCCGACCCTAATATAGTTGGGAAAAGGCTAGGCAGATGATATCTGAACTGTGCCCCGTCGTTTCACTTGCCGTTTCTCTTTTTGCTTGGCTCAAGCCGATAGCCTTCCTCAAGAAATGGGTTATCAGGTGCAAAAAGACATTTTCAAATCCGACTTCGTAGCTTCAGAGATTAGCGCGTTCGAATAAACAAACTGAATGATTTATTAAATTAGTGTAGATTTGTATACAACGCCATATAGGAACTCTGCTAGCATCTTACCCGAATACCCGATGTCACGCAAATCATACATCGCGAGAGTAAACTTATCCGCGAGATTTGGATACCTAAATACAACAGCCTGACAACGACCGTAGGGAAGTAGCCCACTAGACACCAACAACCGTCGGTCGAAGGACCCTCCCTTTTCAATGGAACAAGTGGAATTTCATACCCTTTTTTTTTCGGATGGGAAATCATCAAATGATTTGATTTCCCGCTCTGGGCGGAGTGGAAGGGAGTGTCAAACTTTTACAGAGTAAGACCCATCCATGTTCCTTCTTAGCCCTTTGTGTTCCAGGGCCGCGGTATCTCTTTCGAACAGTCCCGCTGCCCCAGCAGGCCACTTCATATCCTGTTCTTCATATTTTAAAAATTATCTTCATATAGATGTATATTAACCTTCATCTTTCATTACATTCTAATTTTTTCTTATCCAAACTGCTTATTCAAGCATAATTGAAGTCTTATTAAAGATCCCTAAATTGCTCTGAAACTCTTTTAAATACAAGCGAAAAGGGACTATTTGCATACCAAAAGGAACCAACTTATCATAATCCCTCTTACAGGCGCGTTTTTAGGGTTCCGTACCCGAAGGGTAACCAACGGGACCCTATTACTACGCCTCCGCTGTACGTCCGTCCGTCTGTCTATCAGCGGGCTGTATCTCATGATCCGTTATAGATAGACAGTTGAAATTTTCACAGAATGTGTATTTCTGTTGCCGCAACAGCAAATAATAAAAATAAATTAAAGGGGGCTCCCCTACACGATAGTACGGAACCCTTTGTTTTTGTATAAACCGGACCTTAATATTAGGTTTTTAATTCATGAAGGATAATGTTCATTTGATCTCGTTTTCGTCGTTAGGGGAGCACGTGGCTAAATAATAACAGCCCCTTGGGTCCATCTTCAGGTTAAGCAGCATTGACTGAGTTTCCTCTGTGCATTGGAAAGCACGTTAAGCCATTGGTCCCGGCTGTCAATTGTAAATCTTTGGCAGTCGTTACAGGCTAAAAGTGTAACAACCAGTCTAAGGGGTACCAAGTACTGAATGGGTTGTGGAGGTCAGATAAGCAGTTGCTCCATGTAAAATACGGTATGTATATATATATGGTATTCAACTGCATGCTGTTAGATTAGAAGCGGACCCCGACATAGTTGGGAAAAAGCTAGGCAGATGATGATGGTCATGTTTTGTCGTAAAACTGGGCTCATGTAATCTGACTTATGACCATACATATTATGATTGCACTGTTTGAATTTTTACTCTCGACGATGGACCGAGGGTTGAAAATCCTATAACTGTACTTTTACATACTTAACATAACTAAGATTTAGTGAGAATGAGCATTAGGTTCATAATTGACTTAAATTCCTTTTTTAAATGTCTGTTTTCATTTTATTTGTTGTAATAAATTACAGTAATAGGTACTTGAGTACGCCTACCAAGTGTGTCAAAATCTTGGAAAATGTTATTATTATGATAAAGTAAAAATAAATTACTATGTAAATAGGTTTTATTAAGGTATACGCCTACGCGGTAAACTAAAACCTTTTTGGTGAAAAGTCTAAAATAAATAGGTCCCAAGTAACCGTGACCCAGCGTTTGAATTTAAGATAAAAATCTGTGTCAAATAGGCTGGGAGTCGTAGATAGGTTCAAAAGATTTAAATCCTCAGATAATATCTTATTGATAGGTCGCGAGAAAGTATCTGGACTGAGAAAAATCAGGTGGCCTTCCATTTGTTAAAGCAGTATTGTTTTAATCTTAAATGTGGAAGAGAGATGGAGTTAGACGTCTTTTATAGCTCACTCACTCACTGAGGTGACATTTAAACAATATTGCTTTAAGAGAACATTGAGAGGAGCTTGTGGCTTAATAATAACAGCCGCTCGGGTCGATCTTTAGGTTAAGCCGCGCTTGCCTAGGTTGGTCTGTGAATGGTTGACCACCCATTACATACCGAGTTTCCTTCGTGCCTCGGAAAGCATGTTAAGCCGTTGGTCCCGGGTGTCATTTGTAGATCTTTGACAGTCGTTAGTTCGTCAGTGGCCCAAAAAGTCTGACAACCAGTCTTACCAAGGGGTTTCGTATTACCCAGTACTAACAGGATTGTGGAGATCAGATAGGCTGTCGCTCCAAGTAAAATACTGCTATTCAGCTGCATCCGGTTAGACTGGATGCCGACCCCAGTATAGTTTTGAAAAGGCTAGGTAGACGATGCTTTAAGAGAACATTGTAACCCCCCAGCTCACACATCTCTCTTGGAACTATAGATACTTTTTTTTTTTTTTTTTACGGATGGGAAATCATCAAATGACTTCTCCCGCTCTGGGTGGAGTGGGAGGGAGTGTCAGACTCTTACTGACTAAAACCCATCCATGTTCCTTCATTGCCCTTTGTGTTCCAGGGCCACGGTATCTCTTTCGAACAGTCCCGCAGCCCCGGCAGGCATCGGCCCTTGCGGGCCCCTTCTTGGTTGCTGACATCTCTTTGAGGCGCGCGTGGAACACGAACGCGCCGTCGACACGGCCTGTCGTCATAAGACGGACGGACGGTGAGCTAACCCATTACTCACCGTCCACAGGCCCGCGCCTACGGTGGCCGGGAGCCACCACGTGGCCCCCGACGCCCGGTGCTTCGCCCGCGGCGGCTGGGACGTGAGATTCTCTCCCTCTCACGTCCCGCCACCTCCTTCGCTAGCATGACTGCTTCGCAGAAGGAGGTGACGGCTTCCCATTCCCTCTCGCTCCGGACCATGGCCTGAACCAGGGCCGGGAGCGAGAGGTCGCCGCCGCCGATCGCCGCTACGAGGACACGGCGGAGCTCCGCCCAAGCGGGGCAGACCTCCACGGTGTGCGCCACCGTGAAAAACTATAGATACTCTTTTCAGTATGAGTGAGCATATTAATATTGCTGTAATGACATCTTCAACGAAACAGAAACGTGACGAGTTTTAGTTCGGTAGGGTAAATCTAAATATTTCAATCTTTGGCAGGTTCAGTGTAAATAATATTAGACCCGCATAATATCACTATTTGTTGCTCTGATACGTATTTTAAGATAAAAAAAGAAACCTCAATTTGCCGGTCCCTTGGGCTTTTAAGATAATGCTGGGATCAAGTTACAAAATCACAAGACAGTTTTTTTCGTTTGCTTTTGAAATCTGACAGTTTTTCTCGAAAAAAATAAATGAATAGCTCCAGCAAAATAATTGTTCATTTTATCGCAAACAAAAAATAAATCGTATCTTCTTTTGACTTTCACAAAACCTTATTTTTACATAAAGAGTGTAAAAAGACCCTTAACGAAGCCGAAAGACACTTGTTCTTCTAATTACGGAAATATTGGAGGTCAAAGTTTCAATTTTTTCCCAATTTTTTTTTTTAGAGTCTTTTAGGTTACAGCTTTACTTTAAATACCTCCATGACGCCTTTACTATTCAATGCATCCATTAACACAATGTTGTGAGCTCGTTACATTGAGTATTACCGTATAACGTGATTTTTCACCCCAAAAAAAATTCGTTTCCCAGCAATAATTTTTGCGTAGGGTTACTTAGTTGGATGTACAGAATGCTTGTTTTACGGTTTCGTGAAGGGCGCGTTTATACCTTGTATTATAGTCTTTTTCATCTTTCATTGCCGGCTTCTCTGTTCCCTGATCATTATAATCTGGATCTATTCAAAGTTCGAGTCGGTTTCTTCTAAGCAAGCGTGTTGCGGCCAAAAGCAAGCCTATTTAGAATTTTAAAAAAAAACTATTTTCTTTTGCACTGTTCATCATCTGTCTAGCCTTTTCCCAATTATATTGGGGTTGGCTTCCAGTCTAACCGGATTCAGCTGAATACCAGCTTTTTACATGGAGCGGCTGCCTATCTAACCTCCACAACCCAGCTAGTACTGGGTAATACGATACCCCTTGGTAAGACTGGTTGTCAGACTTTTTGGGCCACTGACTACCTAACGACTGACAAAGATCTACAAATGACACCCGGAATCAACGGCTTAACGTGCTTTCCGAGGCACGGAGGAAACTCGGTATGTAATGGGTTGTCACCCATCCACAGACCAACCTAGGCAAGCACGGCTTAACCTAAAGATCGACCCGAGCGCCTGTTTTTATTTAGCCACGAGCTCCTTTGCACTGTGCAATGATCATTAATTACCCACTTTTGTTAACTTCATTATACGAAAAAAGATATCGACCTATCAAAGAAAAGGAGGGCAATCTTTCCAAATGACAAAACAGCTACCTGTTAAAAGGTAAGGGCAATTTTCCGATATCCCCTTTTCTTGCCTATTTATCTAGATTCCAATAAGCCGCAGATATTTCGAATACGCAAGAACCTTCCAATGAGGCCTTATAGGCATTCGTTTCAATGACTTTGGGCTATATAGCCTAATCTGATGAGCGGCTATCTCTTTCAATCTTACCACAATGGGAGGCAGTGAATCAATGCGACCTCATGGCTCAATTTTATGCTATCTCATTTATTTTCGTCTGAAAGGATGGAATTGAGCTCTGGAATTAAGTTTGGAAGCAGATCTTTTTTACCCGACTACGGCGAAGCCGAAGGGTTATGATTTTAGCAGTCTATGTATATTTGTTTGTATTTACGTATGTTCCTCCGTAGGGCTTAAACTATTCACCCGAATTTGATGGTTAAGGAGACAATCGATTCGTTATTATGACCCGCGTAACATAGGCTACATTCAAACACTGTTTTAAGCTTTCACGGTTTACTACTAAACTTATATTGTCAAGTTTCGAGTTCCAGTAGTGCGCGTAGCAAAAGACAAAGAAAGATGGTAGGCAGTTTTGTCTGCTCTTAACAATTTATTTTCCATTTACCCGCATTCTCCAGTCAACCAGCAATCATGGCGCTTGCTATAGCGTCGAAATATCGACAGCTCCAAATAAAGAACAATCATGGAAAATATCCCGTAAGTAGAGAAAAGGGATAATCATTTCTCGATATCAGAAGGTCGGAAGTACAAGACTCTGTGTATTTGTACATCCCATCTTATGCTTCTGATGTCGAGATTTTAAACATAATGTTAATCAAATAACCACAAATTTAATTTATTTTTTATGAGGAAAGGTCAAATAATCTCATTAGACTAAATTACACTGTCGTTACGTGCCAAGGCAACACATGCCAACCTAGTTTCATATGACATGTTACTCCACAAAATTATACACATCTGCCAAGCCTTTCATGTATTATTATGTTGGGGTCGGTTTCCAGTCCTAACGGATGAATATCAGTGTATTTTATATGGAACGACTGCATGGCTGGTCTCCACAACACAGCTACCAGGTCCAACAATAAGCCTTGACAAGACTGGCTTATTGTTGGACTATTACAGAGTTCTGAATACTGTCAAAGATCTACGAATAGCCGGACCAACTGTTTTACGTACTTTTCGAGGTGCACGTTAGTGTCCCATCCATACGTAGACCTGGGTAAGCGTTGCTTACCCTGTAAGATCAACCCGTGAGGTTGTTACTATTAAGCCACGAGTCCGTCTCACTCCATATAACAATTTAAAATCCTAACTTATATTACAAATGCGAAAGAAAGTTTGTTTGTTACCTTTTCACGCCTAAACTACTAAACCACTCATCCTGAAATTTTGCATATACTTTTTCAGGTGTACAGAAACGGACATAGGGCACCTTTCATTCCGAAAAAAAGTGCTGTTCCCGAGGAAAACAACAATAATGTTCTTATAATAATAGATGGCGCCACGTGACTTTCGAATCATGATTGAATTATATTATTACAAGCAGAGTACAACGCGAGCGAAGCCGCGGGCAAAAGTTAGTACCTTTTAAACTTGATTGCATCCTAAAGTGACAAGTCCTCATAATTGACACTTCGCGCCTGTGATTTACGATTATTACCTGGAAGTGCCGCTGAATTAGGCTGCTTCCGTGAATTGAAATAGTTCCAACTTAGTCGAGTACTTTGTATAAGGGATGAGATAGGCTTGCTGGTACAGTCACAAGCACTAATATATATCCACTTTCCTAAATTTAAAAGCAATTTTCGCGAGAAATAACGATTGTAACTTGGAGATAGGATCTTTTTGATAAAAAATTGAGTTCCAGAATACTATGTTCGTAACAACATGAAATTTTAATCAGAACAGTAGGGGAAAAACCCTTTAAAAAGTTGTTAAGAGTTTACATATTGGTGCTCGTGACTGTACGTAGATTTTATTTTATAGTAGCTGCGTGGATTTAGGTGTCTTTAATTTCCGGAGTAAAGTTATGTCACTTTTCATCTTGAAAGGGCATGATAGGCACTTCCTTTTTCCTCTTGCATCAGCTCTTTAGCTCTTTAGGCGGGAGGAGCCCGTGGCTAAATAATAACAGCCGCTCGGGTCGATCTTTAGGTTTAGCCGAGCTTGCCTAGGTTGGTCTGTGGATGGCCTCGGAAAGCATGTTAAGCCGTTGGTCCCAGGTATCATTTGTAAATCTTTGACAGTCGTTAGGTAGTCAGTGGCCCAAAAAGTCTGACATCCAGTCTTACCAAGGGTATCATATTATCCAGTACTAACTGGGTTGTGGAGGTCCGATAGGCAGTCGCTCGATTTAAAATACTGGTATTCAGCTGCATCCGGTTAGACTGGAAGCCGACCCCAATGTAATTGGTAACAGGCTAGGCAGATGATGATCAGTTCTTTAAGGGTTGTAAGTATTTTAGAGAAACGTAAAACGGTCTCAAAGCCCTTTTCAATTAAAAGCACAAACATACTATAAGATGAAAAAAAAGTACAACGTCAGGTGTCTGACTGGAAAGTGATTTTAGCTCATTATTTTTAACATAATTCATTTTCTCATCACACCAAATTTGTTTAAGCATTTTTTGTCCCACTGTTGGTCATGTTATGTCAAGTCGTTATGACTTTTTAGGTAGGTATTATTCTATGCCATTGTTAAATAGAATGAAACTTTTACAATATAATACACACACTATAACCAAAGTTGGTAGGTACTACTAACTTACTTTACTACTAACTTAGGTTATAAGAACGCCTTTTGAAGTAATTTATTATCTTTATTTTTATTTTTTCTTGTGATGGGAAATCATCAAATGACCCCTCCCGCTCTGGGCGGAGTGGTACTGACTAAAACCCATCCATGTTCCTTCTTTACCCTTTGTGTTCCAGGGCCGCGGTATCTCTTTCGAACAGTCTCGCAGCCCCGGATTTATTAACGTTTAAAGTTCGGAATCCCAATTCCATAAACCTTTTTTTAATAGTTCGCGTAGGTTTAAATAAAAAAACATAACCCTACATGAACTCCAGTAATCTAGAAACAACATCAGAAGAGCAAGCACATTAACAACGCCGACGCAGTAATTCTACGGATGACGTCACTTGCCCTTTGATCAAAAGTAGCAACAATTAATGAAACAGACTCAAAGAATGTTGCTACTGTGTGAACTTGCAATTAAAATTTTAATATAATTGCACGAATAAATAAATACAAATCACGACCGAATTCGTTTCGAATTTCAAGCTCAGCTTCAACTCAACTTCTCAGCTCAGTTAGACTCAGTCGTCATGACAACGCTTCGAAGCCAATCGTATCGAATTCTTAGCCGCAATTGGCGAATCCTTAGAATATCCAATATGACAGATGTTTTTTTATAAAACTCTCTTTTTATAAAAGTTATTTTTTTATAAAAGTCTTGGGGGTTTATGTCAATTATGTAATAAACAAACAATACTGTCAATGTGTCTAATGGGGCGGATTTAGGGCGTATTGAGCTGGACTTGAGCTGAGTCAGCGAACTAAAAATATCAGTAACTATCAGGTGCATCCATTTTCATCTTATATTGGCTGTTACCCGACGAGTAAAAGGTGGCTGGGATAAATTCGATGCAGGAGGCAGATACAATATATTGTGACGGAATTCGGAAGAGGCGTATGTCCAGCTTGCGATGAGTTCATTGATTGCGTTTTACTTTCAATGGGATCAAATTCTGATCCGTTCAGTGTTACTTAAAAACCTGAGGCTCATTTTCACAGACACTATATTAAACAATAGCTAAATAAATGACTAAATATTATTGTTCTGATAGAATTTTAACACTCGGCATTTAAATACCGCCTAGCGTTAGTGAAAAATGATTGGTTAGTTTCTCACAAGTCTAAAATAGATGGGTTATTTTACCACTACCGCTTCAGCTATTAGTATTAGGTACCGCCAAACCTTTGTAATTTTGTTATTTTTAGTAAACACGTACGCCTTTTGAATATCAATTTCGTATTGTCTGACGGATTCGTTTTCAATTAGTACGAGAGCTCAAACTTTGTGTGGGACTTGAATCATTCGATCAATCGGTTCGATGTATTCCAATTATAAAATTGGTGAACGTTTATGAGGAACCTGGGCTCGGCACTATATTTTTATTTCCTTTACGAACTATCGATATTTAATTAAAATCGGCATGGTTAAATGTAGTCAGTGATAAAAATAACGGCACAGATTTTTAATTTCGTCCAGACATTTTTAACACTGCCTGTACCTAAAAATATACTATACTAAATAAATGAGCATTTGTATTTGTAATCACGTTCTCGAAAACGGCTCTAATGATTTTTATGAAAGTTGGAGTATAGAGTTTTACGGGGGCGAAAAATCGATCTATCTAGGTCTCATTTCTGGGATAATTCGGTGGTATGGTATAGACAGAAAGTGGGTGTATATCCCAATTTGCGAATCGCATGAACCAAGCACGCAATTAAAAATAACGAGATCATATCCCAAATTCAGATTAAAATATCGAGCTCATAAATATGTACACGATACGATCATATAAATTACCCTGTGTGGCCTTAAAATAAACATAAAGTACATATCGCACGAGCGGAAAGGAATGTGACAATAATGATGTCAAGATAACTGGGAATACAATATTATAAAGCTTTGGATCGTTCAAAGTGTGAACATGGTATAAAGATGCTATCAAAATAAATATCTCAGAAAAAATGTGTGTTAGTAAGGTATAGCAGTAAGTAGCGGTAAGGCCATAACAGTTATTGCCAACTTTGACACGTAACACTTTTACCGGAGACCACTAAGTTATTGGAAGTAGATTACGATATTGCTCACTTCGTCCCATTTATCGTATACTAGCTTTCGCCCGCGGCTTCGCTCGCGTTAATTTAGAATTTTAAAACAAATTTGGGTTGTGTGCTTATAATTATACAATTCATTCATGATTCCAAAGACACGTGGCGCCATCTATTATCATAAGAACGTTATTATTGTTTTCCTCGGGAACAGTACTTTTTTTCAGGATGCAAGGTACCTTATAACGGCTCAAATAAAAATCCAACAATGGATGTTGAAATACTCTAACGAACGACGTGTGAAATCAGCTGTTCACTTCCTGCCCAGCTACAGATTTCATCGAACTCGTCGTCGCGCTTGCCGTTCGCTACGTGCGTTTTGCCACGGCATTGGATTTCCATAACGTTCCTGACATAATTTCTTGTACCAGTCATCTTAGTGTGATATACTGAATTTACCCCATCAGTTTGAGGAGGGCTGTCCCTTACACCCTGTATACTCCATAACATCCATAGATGCGGCTGGTAGCATTAAAAAATTAAAACACTTTTCATAAATCATCAGCCAGTTCTAGATAATCGTTTCGCACTCAGCCCGCTTTTATCGTTGGGGCGTAAAGCAAATTGGGAGGTTGGGACACGTCCACAGTCCCCTTTTTATTTGCTCGATTTTACCGAAACGCAAATCAATCGCAGGCTGTAGGCAATTTCTATATTTTGACGGAGTAGCTTTGGGCAAATCAATTTCTCTTACGTAAATATAAGCGGTGCCGATTCTTATTTTTATTGTAAGCAGAAACAATACAGAGTAGGTAAGTTTAGGATTACTGAAAATAATATTTATGACTGAGCGCTCGTAAGAGTTTATACACCCGGTAAAGCAACTCATCTGCCTAGCCTTTTCCCAACTATATTGAGGTCGGCTTCCAGTCTAACCGGATGCAGCTGAATACCAATATTTTACATGGAGCGACTGCCTATCTGACCTCCACAACCCAGTAAGTACTGGGTAATACGATATCCTTCGGTAAGACTGGTTGTCAGACTTTTTGGGCTACTGACTATCTAACGACTGTCAAAGATCTACAATTGACACCCGGGACCAACGGCTTAACGTGCTTTCCGAGGCACGGAGGAAACTCGGTACGTAATGGGTGGTCACCCATCCACAGTCCAACATAGGCAAGCATGGCTTAACCTAAAGATCGACCCGAGCGGCTGTTATTATTTAGCCACGAGCTCCTCACATACAAACGAAGAGCAAAGCAATAAAATAAAAAAAAACAACTTTCGTCGTTAACTCAACAATATCAGTCGTAAAACCTTCAAGAAAATATTCAGAGTAATAAACAATGCTAGCTATGATAAAGCCTCGTTTATCTTATCATCAATGTGAATGCAACTTTACGTGGTCGGCTGTCGTGATTGCCCTGATTGCCCGATTTGTAACACGCTGACGACCTATATTAACCGACAGAGGCGGCGGTTGAGGGGAGAATCCCGTTATGTCGCGGGATTCGAATGTTTAATGTGGGCGTTAAATCAATTTTGTCCGGTTTCAGTTTCATCGCAATGGTATTTTCGTAAAACACAGGGTGTAAACGGACCCTTCCCGAAACCGTCAACAAGGCATTATGTAAGTACATCAAACTTTACGCAAAAATTATTGCTGGGAAACAACTTTTTTTTTGGGGTGAAATCAATCACGTTTTACGGTGGGACTCTATGTAACGCACTCAAAACATTGTGCTAATGGATGAATTGAATAGTAAGGGGGTGGAGGTGTGTAAAGTAAAATTCTTACATTAAAAACATCTATTAAAAAAAAAAACTTGTGATAAAGTTGGAAATTTGACCCCCAATATATCCGTAACTAGAAGTTTCCCAGGTATGGCCTAGAACAAATAAATTATCGCAATGACGGGGAGAATAAAATGCCCTTCGGCTTCGTTAAGGATCACACCTTTCTTGGCAGTCGAGCGCAAAAAATGTTGAATTTTTCGAAGTGAATATTGGGTCCTAAGAGACATTGGTAACTGGTATTGTATGTAGAAACTCTGTAAACTCAACTTTGGATATGTGAAAACTCTTCACTAATTATCATAGTAGGTACTTATTCAAAATTGCCATTTCAAAACTGTCTAAAGATAATCGCAATATAAAATGGTCAAGATCTTGTTAAAATCTAGATTCTGCTAGGCCGGTATCCCTAGCAAAGCATTAATTGTCTCTATACGGCTTCCAGCCAAGTTTTCCCTGCCAAAATCTAAATCTGAGTCAAAGAGCGTAAAGGATTTGGATCACTAAGTGGTGAGCCGGATACAGAGTTCGAATATATTGGCCCGAAGCCGGGCGTATGTCGAAACGAATTGATCTAGTTGTTGCAAGAAATTGTCTCGATACGTAGCTGAGGTTTTGGGTAGCAAAATCGGTTTAGCTGTGTTAAAAAAATATTTATAAGTGACTTTAAAAGAGGGTTTCTTATTTTTGGTCATATTTGTCTCTAGGTTTTGGAATTTTTGACGTAACTTTAATTCAATTCAATTCAATTATGTAATTTTAGAAATTTGCTTTCGTATGATCGCATCTTGCCTGAAATATTTTTTTTTTTTTTTCTGAAAACCAAGTCGGAGAATTGAGATTGAATACTACTGATTGCATATTTTTGAAACCAGCCCCAACTGGATGTTGTGAAAATGTTCTAAAAAGACTGTGACTTGTAAGAGTTAAAGCAGTGTGGCCTGCCCTGACAAAGGTTAATGTAGATCTAAAAAATTATACAAATTGCCGTTGGCCCCAATTTTCAGTTTGGTAGTTTATTGTTCGCTACTAACCGCCACTGTAATAACGATATTATAATTATGGTCGGCTTCATTAACCTGAAACTGATATTTTAATCTAGGCACTATCAGTTTGTTTTCAGTGGAATATTTTGTATCGAGGAATTAATGATAATATTGTTGTTACCGTTTGTATTTATTCAGTAAGAGAGAGAGAGAGAGACGTGATATTTACGAAAGCATGAGGTACAGTCACGAGCACCAATCTATAGGGTGACTGGATACTTAAACACGTGATTGTATTCATGATAACAATCAACAATTCCCAAAGAAACATTTTTTTTTTATACTCTTTCACTTTTATCCCAACAACACAGCAACCGTATGAAATTCGCGCGCACACACCTGTGACCTATCAGCTGTTAGCCGCGTGACGCCGCTGGCCATTCTATCTCATTACTATAGTACCGTGCAGTTGCACGTACGAACAGTTGTTTGTAATCATGAGTACAATAAGGTGTTTCAGTATCGGTCACTAATTACCAGTCACCCTATAAACGTCATACATGCTTGCCTAAATTCAAAAGCAATTTTCTCGTGAAATAACGACGATGGAACTGTGAAATAAAACCCATTTCATAATAATATGGGTTTTAAAAAACCTAAATTCGTCTCAACGTTTAGGATCTCTTTAACAAGTAGCTAATTGTACCGGCCAAACACGTTTTGAGGCCAAACTAGTCTGACCTGGGCAATACCGCTCGCTACGCTCGTTTGACTAGCGAGTGCTTGGTTATAGATCTAACCTAATCTAATCCATTCAGCAGGGATGCTCCATGATCGTCTTTTTGTGATGAGCCGTAGTCCATGCCGGTAACTTTGGCCTAGGACGAACTAGATTGACCTGATATCGGGTTTGGCTGGTAACATATGCACATATTACTGGTCTTCACTGAACCTGCTGCTTGTTTATTTATTTTATTCACCTAAGAAAAATGGACTTAATAAAGGGTGTTAATGTACCCTTAACGAAGCCGAAAGGCACTCGTTCTCCCCGCTATTGCGATCAGTTTTTTGTTCGAGACCATACCTGGGAACCTTCTAGTTACGGAGTTATTGGGGGTCAAAGTTCCAACTTTTTCACAAGTTTTTTTTTTAAATAGATGTTTTTAAAGTAAGATTTTTACTTTAATGGTTACATAATGGTTGGTTAACGGCTTCGTTTACACCTTGTATAACGGAGATTTATTCTAATTCATAATTGGTCTCAGAATAACTACAAGGTTTTCTTGTGTCTAATATTTCTTTAAGCTTCAGTATTATAATCATTATTTTTACTTATCCCGTGAGATATTGGCTTTCCATTCATCAATCTCCTTTGTGTATTCTGTCTTGTGGATTTAGGTAGACTGACTCGTTATTTTTACCTTCCTTTAGCTCAACATTAAATATTCTTTTTGCGATACCTATTACAAAGGCGAAACGTAAATTGGTTAACTGAAAGAGAATGCCTTGTGGCGTCCACATATATACCACTACTGTACATGTAGTTTAAAAAAATAAAAATAAAAATTCATTTATTTCAGGCAAGATGCGCCCATACGAAAGCAAATTTAAAAAATTACATAATTGAATTAAATAGACTTTCAGAAATTTTAATAATTACAATTGCATTTAAACTGATTAAAAATAAAATAAATATTAATGAAAATGAAAATTCTTAGAAAGAATATTGACAAAATACAAACAAAAAGTTAGATTAAGTTTAAATAAATAAACTATTTTCTATTTATTCCTCTAAGAGATATCGTAGCTTACCACTGACCACTGAAAACCAGCGCTGTACCTTTTTGTCGCAGTCTCGACGTGTTGCTGGCAACGTTTTTGTAATTTTTTGTTTTGCCTTGTATGTTTTCATTGTATTTTTTATGCACAACATTTCCTTGAGAAAATGTTTATGATAAATGTTTTTTCTTTATTTCTTTCTTACCAACGCCGTACAAACTAAACTTCCTAATAACTCAAAGTTAAAACTCGACAAAGCTGCAGTTCTTTGAAGTCCAAGTTTTTCAAATAAACAACGTAGTGCATGTCTATTTATGCAGTACCGTCGGCAACACGAAGATGAATTTCCGTCACACAATTCGCATATTCAAAGAGCTCATCTTGTGTTGTACGCTGTACAATGCTTAAGCTGAGGGAATGTTGGCTGTCTCCGCATGATAATGCTACGTCACACTGCGAGATAGATAAATACAGAAGTACAGCTCCTTATAACGAACAAAATCGCACGCACACATAAACACGTTTCACGTATACCGAGTGCGTTTTTTTTTACTTTGTGTTTGCGCTGGTTTTTTGCTAATAATTCGATCAAATAGAAATTTGCACGATGAAAAGATGGCGGATTAGCGTACTGATATGGAACACAATGAAAAAGAACATTACGCTTAGAAGGAAGGGTTGCACATACCTCGATTCTCCGTAGCAGCTTCTTGGAGCGTGGCACATAACACAAACGAAAACGAGAAAATCACACCAATTTCACCACTTTTTGTAAATCTATCGAGAGTGTGTAATTCTGCGGTGTTAACTTGTTAGTCGTCGGTCATTGCGTTTTTTCGGGGTTCGCATAGACAGGCGCTGTGCGGGAGATGAAGGGGAGGGGATTGCCCGTGCCAATCAACAAAAACTAATTTCTATGTCTCGCCTAATGTCAAGCGATGATGGCCTAGGGTAGAGCACGCTTGTGTAGAAGAAACCGATTCACTCTAACTTTGAAGAGATCCAGATTATAATGATCGGAGAACAGAGAGACCGCCAGTAAATTCCACCGACTGTCGTTTGGCACAAAAAATGTGGAAGCATAGCACGTTGTTTGGGTCCGTGGAATTTCAACCATATAACAGTGGCAATGGTTTTCGACTGGGACCACTGCACGTGAAGTGTACCAAAATCTCTATTTTCAATTGGTACTACTTTCGGTTGTACTTACTTGGTTGTAGAATGAGGAGTAACTATCGAAAGAGTGAAGCATTTGTTGCATTTGTAAAGCAAACTGAACCTTATGTGTGCGTACACAAGCTATTTCTCCAAATACACTTATTTGTTTTCGTTTTTTAGAAACCTTAAGGCGCCAGTTTTCGTTCGTTGTATGTAGCAGACTTTCTGTAAGTCCTTTTTTGTTGTCACGAGCTCTCATGTAAATTGTATTACCAGTTTTTCGTTCCTTTAAATTGCGAAATTCTCGTTTATTCGAGGGCGTTTGATTCGTATGTATGGCGTGTTTTGACAGTTAAAATGAATACTTTGATGATCGTGTATGATATGAATATTAAAGGGGTTTTATTCAGGTTTTTATTTCTGAAAATCAGCCATTTGCAGGTGTTTTGCAAAAAATTATATTAAGGAGAGATAAGAGTTTTTGTGCTATATTTACAAATAAGTTCAGGGTAAAATATCTTTAGGCAAAATCGCATTTAGGTTTGTCTTTTTACAAAATAATCCTAACTTGTGCCAATATTGTGCAACGAACGAAATCCGAATTTGGTTCAAAGCAAACCTACGCTCAATACCTTTTCTTCTAATTTGTAATATACTTCCACAATTCAACAATTCTGGTTTTAAGCTCACCATTGTACGTAAGCTATATTATTGCAATTTCTATGTATATATTTTTGTTACAATAAAGAGTACTTCGTTTGTTCTTCAAAATATTTAAAGAATTTACAGCAGTACTTACGAATTAGGTTCTCATGCCTGACTTCTTTTCTTTACTTATACGTGCTTAAATATAGAGTCATTACAGTAGTATTTACGAATTTTCCACATGTGCGGTGCCAAGACGTACCTAAATAACTGTTCTTAAGTCTTAAACAATTTCGCCGCATCGCCATTTTCATAATGTGCTTGCTGCGGCAGCACTTTACCAAAACGTCTGCTCCAAGCGGTTGCATATGGGAACCTATTTGGTTGAAATGCAGACTTTGCAATATTCCAATGTACAGACGCCAGGTCACATCAAGGTTCAAGGTTGATTGGGTAAATTTTACAGTTTCTGGTAGCTTGATGTACTGGCTCTGTACTTGCGATCTGGTGGTTATTGATATCTTGACTTGTAAAACACTGGGAGGATGCCAGCATGCTGTTGTTGAGGACTTCCTTGCTGTGAATCTGTATTTAGTTTTGATCGCGGCAAACGTTGAATAAGAGGTAACGACAATAGCTAAGCTGATAGCGTCAGCAAACGTAATATGTGCAAATTATGTTTGTATTGTATGTACATTCAGTCAAGAAAGTATTGGGAATGGATGATTCGTCGTTCGTATTCCAAGTTAATTTTTTTTTTTTTTCTTTTTGATTGGCACAACTGTTTTCCATTTTGGCGCGGAGTTTGAGTTACATCTGTTTGTTATTTAGATAAAATACAGTGCTGTTTTTAGTTAGATCATACAGGGTGTAAACGGACCCTTCACGAAGCCGTCAACCAAGCATTCTGTACATCAAACTAAGTCACCCTACGCAAAAATTATTGCTGGGAAACGACTTTTTTTTTTGGGGTGAAAAATCACGTTTTACGGTAAAACTCAATGTAACGCACTCAAAACTTGGTGCTGATGGATGCTTTGAATAGTAAACGGGTCATGGAGGTAATTAAAGTAAAGTTAAAACCTTAAAAAGTAGTATTTAAAAAAAAACTTGTGAAAAAATTGGAACTTTGACCTCCAATATCTCCAGAACCTGTGGTTTCCCAGGTGTTGTCTAGAAGAAAAAAATGATCCCAATGATGGGCCGAATATGTGGTTTTCGTTTTCGTTAAGGGTCTTTTTACACCCTTTATCTAGTGTGTATTGCGAATTTCATAATGGACAAAAACATCAAACAAAGAGTTTGTCTTAAATTTTGCATCGCCAATGGAATTAAAAAATTATATACAATGTCGCCCATGCGCATGTGACCGCCCGTAATTTTCTGAATATTCATGAAGAAATGTCGAAAATAAACTTTAAAAGGGGGGGTCTATCTACAATATTTTTTATGTTATTCGATTTTTAGTTTTTTAAGTATAGTTTGTAGATTTGCTTTCTATTTTTTGACACATCTCCGAAGTTTATGGGTCGATTTGGATTCTGTTTATTATTTCTAAAAGCTTATGAGTTATTTTAACAGGTTAATTAACATTTTTACTAAAAATTATCGACGACGAAAAAAAAAACGGAATCGAAGTCATTTTTTCGGTGAAAAATTGTGTATTTATTTTGAAAAAACTAGTGTAAGTCCATAAATTATCCCGATAGGACGACTTTTTTAATCATTATTTGTAATCTACTACATAACAGCTACAAATTCACAGAACATTGTTGATACCTATCTCTAAAGAAAAAACAAGGGCGGGTATAACAAATCATCGCAATCTTCATGTGTGGGCCACTGAAAATCCACACATCATTAGGGAAACAACTTTCCGGACTCAATTTTCCATAAATGTATGGGCTGGAATGATTGACGGTGAACTTATTGGCCCTTTCGTGTTACCAAACAGACTAGATCAACACGCGTTTTTAGATTTTATAGTCAATACGTTGCCGTTGCTTTTGGAGGAAGTACCGCTGGAAACAAGAAGGCGGATGTATCTGCAATTAGATGGAGCTCCAGCACACTTCGCACGACTAGTTCGTGATTATTTAAATCAAAATTATCCGTGGCGGATTGGCAGAGGAGGTGCCATTGCTTAGCCGCTGCGATCTCCCGACCTTACACCCTTAGATTTTGATCTTTGGGGCTACATGAAACAAAAAGTGTATGCCGTGCCCTTCGAAAGCCGCGAGCAATTAACGGCTAGGATTTTTGCTGCTGCTGCGGAAATAAAAGAAAACCGTGAAGAATTACGTCGTACAATCAAAAGTGTTGCCATGAGGGCTTTGGTTTGTTTACAGGAGGGTGAGAGCCATTTCGAAAATCTAATTAATTAAAATTCTTGTATTTTTTATTTTTTTAGTAAAAATCTGGCTATTGCTTGTTTGTTTTTAATTCCATTATCATCCTCATTATTAGTTTAACCTTTTAGTACTCACTGCTAAGAGCAACATTCAATTGACTTTCACATTATCTTTTCCTAAATTTGACTCATCAGAGTTTTAAGAGTTTTACCTTGGATTTAGTTACAGTTAGGTATCAATAATGCTTTGTGAATTTGTAGCTGTTATGTAGTAGATTACAAATAATGATTAAAAAAGTCGTCCTATCGGGATAATTTATGGACTTACACTAGTTTTTTCAAAATAAATACACAATTTTTCACCGAAAAAATGACTTCGATTCCGTTTTTTTTTTCGTCGTCGATAATTTTTAGTAAAAATGTTAATTAACCTGTTAAAATAACTCATAAGCTTTTAGAAATAATAAACAGAATCCAAATCGACCCATAAACTTCGGAGATGTGTCAAAACATAGAAAGCAAATCTATAAACTATACTTAAAAAACTAAAAATCGAATAACATAAAAAATATTGTAGATAGACCCCCCCTTTTAAAGCTTATTTTCGACATTTCTTCATGAATATTCAGAAAATTACGGGCGGTCACATGCGCATGGGCGACATTGTATTTAAAAACATTTGCTTATTAGTGGTACAAAGCGTTCAAAAGCGGTCGAGATTTGATGGAAGATTTGCCTCGCTCTGGTAGGCCATCAACGTCTTCAACTGAAGTTAACATCGCAAAACTGAACTTTCTGTGTCTCGCAAGTCGACCCGTACCATTTTAAATGATCGAGTCTTGGGTATGAAACATGATGCCGCTCGGATGAGCTTTCTATAAGACCTGAATTTTCTACAAAAACTCAAAAGCATAAAAGTCGTTGAGGACATGCTAGAACGAGTCATTTCCGACCCAACATTCATGAAACGGTAACGGATAAGGGGGTCACGAGTTTGACATGTAAACTAGTCAACAAGCTTCGGACTGGTGCCTTCCAATTGAACCGAAACCGAAAAAACCACGCCAAAGTCGATCAAAAGTCAAAGTGTTGACCGTTTTCTTTGACTATCGCGGAATTCTTGCCGGAAGGTCAAACAGTAAATAAAGAATATTATTTGAGCGTTATGGGGCGTTTAAGAGAGCCAATTCGACGAAAAAGGCCAGATTTGTGGAAAGAAAATTCTTGAATTTTGCACCACGATAATGCGCCTTCGCAAAAAGCCATCATAGTGAACGAATTTTTTACCAAAAACTCAACAAATACCATCGAGCAACCACCTTATTCACCAAATATGGCTCCAGCCGACTTCTTTCTTTTTCCTTAACTCAAATTACTATTCGTGGCACCCGTTTTCATTCAGTAGAAGACATAAAGGAGAATTCCAATTCAAATTCAATTCAATTCCGGAAAAAGCGTTTAAAAAACGTTTTGATGATTGGATTATTCGATGGCGTAAGTGTAGTATGTCTGTGTGTAGTGTGTGTGTGTGTTTCTGAAGGAGCACACTTTGAAGGCGATAAAATAACTTTGGATGATTAACTAACATTTTGTGTATTATTGATTGTTTCCCGGTATTTTCTTGACAGAGTAGTATATCGGGCTGATGTCAGTTAAATTGGCTTGAGCTGGTATTTATGATGAAGTTGAGAAGCACGACAAAAAAGATTTGAAAGTCACATAAAAAATGAATAAAAATCTAAATTAAGTCGAAGTATTTCTACTTTCAGTTCAAATGAATTTTCTTCATTGCATTATTGGTTTGAAAACTATTATTTAAAGAAATAATATTCAGTAAAAATCAGCCTTTACGTACTGAATTCTAAAGATGTGGAATGGGTGTTCTTATTTCCTATAAAATGCTAATAATAAACTTTGCATTCTTGGTCGTTGCTAATATTTATTATTAACTGAAACCACCATATATGAGAAAAATTAGATTAACATAATACACATTCTTGCCTGCTCCTCTCAAGAAATTCTCATGAAAAATTCCATATTTTATTAAAAACTCCTTCGTATAAAAGAGCTGTGATTAATTGATGCAGGCCGCGTCCTAACCAAAGAGATCGTCATTCGAGCTCGTGACTGCGGTGTTTATATTGTTCGGAATATGAACACTTGGTTGGTGGATAGGGTCTAGGGCCTTCCGGCTTATCGATTACAGGAATTACATAAGAATGCCTCGGTGAATCGTTCGGGTTAGCGGAAAAAAAATGAACGCGACAGTCGCATGTTCGCGACATTTACGTGACGATCGTTTTGGTTAAGACGCGGCCTTACTGGAACTGGAAAATTGAGACCGTCTGTTTAAAGGAAAATTGTCGAAGGGAATATCTGGTGTCAAACTAAATATAAACAATATTGTCTGCTCCCGACTACCTGAGAGTTGAGTAGATTATCTTGTTGGAGTTTGAAAACTATCGCTGTCATAATATTGTAGGGAGTTTGTGATGTTGGTAGTGCTTTTGATCTTGTTTTTGTTAGGAGAAGACATTTTAAGCGTCCTGAATGTCATTTTCAAAAATTCGATTCGGCCAAAGAGATTTAAAATAATTATAGAGCGGACATTAGGAATATTTTCATTCAAAAATTTTGATCCCGAATTTTTTTGATTTTGACACACGAGGGCTACCTGACAAGCGGGCGTATGACTCTAGACATCCCGACTTGTTACTAAGTAGTTACAATTTATTGGATTACGATTTTCTTCGTCTTGTCTCGACTATCGCTCGTAAATATTTAAATATCTTTGGATTCGGCAGTATTTGTTGAACAATAAAGCCGATCAGAAGCAAATTCTATCAAAGATTTACAATATTTTTACCTTCAGTTTGCCTTCAGCTAAAAGGATTAGATCTCATGTTAGCTACCACAATGACGACTCAGCAATTTTTCCTGCGACATAGATGTAAAGTCATAGTTGAAATAACAAGACGCAAAGAAGATATTGTTTTTGTTAAAATTACTATGATCGCGTAAGGCACAAAAAACCGGCTTAAAAATGGAAAAATCGATGGAGACATTAAAGAAAAAACCACCAGTTGAAAACTAAAATTTTGTATGTGAATATGATGACTTTTAAGGGTAAAAGTACTTATAAAAATACATTTTTTTTCTAAATATTCTTCTGAATTATCAAAAGAATATTTTTGCAACCACATTTCTACCTTATTGGCATTGTCCTTTATTAAAAATGAACTACAGCTTGGAATACAAAAATATTGAAAACAATTGCTTAAAGAGACCCGGGTAATCTACAAAATAAAAATATTAAATAAATACCCAAAAAAATCTTACTTACCAAAATGTCAAGAAAGGAGGAATATTACTTGGCCTGCAGTTGGCTTCTTAAGACCAGGTAGCAGCCAGTAATTCCAGTGTGGGAAAAAGATGGCACTAGACGACCTGTCTAGTTCTGTCTCTATCCCAGACTCGAATTACTCCTGTTTTAAGACGTCACAGTAACCCCCCTAATAGAAGGCACAGCGTAAAGCCAGAACGCCCATAAATTTAATATTATGAACACTCCGTCAATATTGAACGCTGGCCGGACTCCACGGGGTGGTACAATGTTTAGCCAAGATACGGTTTTATCCTATCTAATCCTAGTTTTAGTAGCAATATTCCGGCCAAAGCGTTATGAATATCTTCGTAAAGGGGTCGAAGTGTTAGGTATAGAAGCGGTTTTGCTATCATGAAAATGCTTGTGGCTTGTAGCTAGATAAAATTACTTTGTGACTTAGCTGGAATTTGGAACATTGACGTTTTTACCTTCCATGATTTTCAGCTTATGTATTTTTTTATCGTGGTAAGATCCTTTAACGCAATATTATTATCATTATTATCTTTTATTTATTATCCATTTCCATTTTCTTTGTTCACCAATTCTCTTATTTATTACAAAAGTACACAAAACATTTAAATATATAAAAAATAGATGGCCCATCGGCAGCAGGAACAAGGTCCAGGCTGCCGGTGGTCAGGGCTCCAGAGAGAGGAACTGCCTCACTATGCGTGTCGTGTCCAGGAGTACTGCTTTCTGAATCAAGCCCTTGACCCAATATTATTATCATCTTTTTCTGTTGCTTGGACTATTACAGGACCCGATGCACGCTACTAAAAGTGCCTAACTCGTCGCCAAATTTTGGACTTATTCCAATTTATTTTGCCATCGACACTCTAAGAAGATCTTTTATATCTTTCTCTCTTTTCTGTTTCTTTTACCTCTTTTTTTAATACGTTCTTCTGGGTTCAAGTTTTTTGGTAAAGATTACGGTTAAGCATAGACAATGTAAAAAACAATACATTTGAGTTCAGAAATCGAAAACGCCTACCAACAACCAATAGACAAACCCCGAATTACTCTCCAGAATCTAAGAACAATTCAAATATCCCCAAAAGCCTTTATCACTAAACTTGAAAGCCACACAACAAACACGTTCACACGTAACGTAAAAGTAGCTTCCACTTCGTACAACACTTGAAACTCAATAGACTAGTTCCAACAATCATTGAAGTAAACAGTCTGCGGCCGACGCCGTTCGTTTTCAACCATCTTTCCGGGCGAGGGCCTATTCTTCTATGATGTTTGTTCTTTTGAAAGGAATCGCAATTATCGACTGCGTTGACGTAAGCCTCTATACAGGACGTCCCTTTTATTATAGCAGAAGATATAGAGAGGTCATGTTTAGGAGAAATCTGTACTATTTGTCCTATTGTGACAACAGGGTTTGAGAATGAGAGTAATGAATTGACGAATTGTGGTCTGATTTTGATTTTCGAAGGGATGTATTAGGAAATTGATTTTATCGGTGACTGAGTTAGTGAAGGGTCTGATTTGGAGGTATTCAATTTATACAATAGATGACCTTGTTAGTAACGGTTTAGTTCTTATGATTGAAGAAAGTGACCCTCACACAGTACACGGTGGTATTTTTAACCGACTTCGAAAAAGCAGGAGGTTCTCAAATCAGCTGTTTTTTTTTGTTGTGTTTGTTTCCTCATAACTCTGATTACTGATCCGATATACTTGATTATTTTTTCAATTGGTAGAGGAAGCTTGCGTAGTGGTCCCATATGAATTGTATTCACATTGCTTGGGTAGTTTATTTTCTATAATACATATTAATTGTTCTTCTATGTCTTTGTGGATGGTCTGGTAATAACTTTAGTAACAATGGAAAATGAATAACCGACAACTAAAACGGCTGAAATAAAAAAACGTGTTCGCAAAAAAAACCGACTTCAAAAAATAAAACACAAATAAATGGAAAATAACTTTACTTCCGGAAGTTGGTGGCAAAAAAGCCAATGAAACAAACAAAAGTCACCGATTTCCGGAAGTAAAGACATTTTCCACTATTCACTATAAAGGTTTTTTTTTGCCAAAAAGTTTTTTCTTATACGTTCCTAGGGCAAAATATGTATAAAAAAATGGAAAATCCCTACAAAAGAATTGTTGAGCCCCGTATAATGTCATTAGCACACCGGTACAACCTGCCACCTCAAAGTGATCCCTTACTTCCCTTCGCCTTTTTCAAAGCAAAATCATAAATTGATGGGTACAGGTAAAATATGCAATGTCATACATGTAGGGAAGTGATTGAGAAGGGTTATATTAATGGAGCTCATGGTCTATGGGTCAGCACTTTCCTGTGATTTTCACCTACCTCCACCTCCTCCCTCAGCTCGTATTTCTTTTTTTAAGCATCATCATCTTACCCCTTGACTTTGATTGATTACCCTACAGATGCATATAAAAACATGTTTCATAGCTAAAGGTTTTGTATTATCTTGCGAGAAATTTGACATGCTTTTAAGGGGTTCCCTACCCAAAGGACTATTCGAAAGAGATACCGCAGCCCTGGAACACGAAGGGCAAAGAAGGACATGGATGGGTTTTTTTTCACTCCGCCCAGAGCGGGGGGGGGGCGGTCATTTGATGATTTCCCATCGGAAAAAAAAAAGGTTACTTTACTAAGCCTCCGCTGTCCGTCCGTCCGTCGGTCTGTCGGTCAGCGGGCTGTATGTCATGATCCGTAATAGGTAGACAGTTGATATTTTCACAGAATGTGTATTTTTGTTCCCCTTCACCCTTCATACGCGAGTCCGACTTGCACTTGGCCGGTTTTTTAAGGAGATTTATTAATTATTTTAATAAATCTACTTCTTTTAAATAATTTAAAATTAAATTCAAATAATTTAATTATCTTACTGGAGAGAAAACTAACCTGATCCAAATAAATTGGGATAAGGACAGAATAATGATGATGATAATATCTTGCTGGAGAGCCAATTACATAACAAACTTGTTACATCACATGAACTTCAACATTTATTTAAAATTCAACAAGATGTTGTATAATTATCATCTACCAACTGAGACAAATACTTTCTTTTGACACCAATTAAGTAAGTACAATAACAAGCATTTAATGCTGACATTATTGTTCTTGTAACGAAGACACTAATAGGAAAAGAAAAAAATCACCGACGACAAGACCCGATGTCAACCGACAGATTGTTAGTAATTGAGCTGTAAAAAGAACTGTTTCCTTCAAGAGAAATATTATGTTTTCTTTCGAAAATAGTAAAAGATGTCTGCTTCGTCGACAGTTTCTGTTCTAACCAGGTCAATTGGAAAAATACTGGAAAAATTATCTGAACTTTATTTATTTACAACTATATTTATACAGAGTGCAAGGGACAGCCCTCCACAAACTGATGGGGTGAATTCAGTATATCATACTAAGATGACCGGTACAAGAAATTATTTCAGGAATGTTTTGGGAATCCAATAAATTTGATTTGTTTTATTTCCTTATACGCAATGTATCGTTACCGTGGCAAAACGCACTTAGCGAACGGCAAGCGCGACGACGAGTTCGATGAACTCTGTAGCTAAGCAGGAAGTGATCAGCTGATTTCACGCATGTTTCGTTAGAGTATTTCAACGTCCAGTGTAGGATTTTCGATTTTAGCCATATTATTTACACAAATATAGTGCTGCGTACCTGGAATGTAATTAAATATTAAAATAAAGGAATAGTAACTGAAAAAAAACTCGGTTGAATATGATTCAAAATAAGGAGCTGAATGCACCCTGTCATTTTGTGGAGGGCTGTCCCTTACACCCTTTATACGTAGGCTACTTTCATGATATTTAAGTAACTCATAATCAAATAATAATTAAAATATCCATTTACATTATCTAACGACACACATTACACATAAATATTACATGATAAGAAATATCAACGTAACTATTAATTTTAAGAGTTTATTTATTTTATTATTTAAAAAAAGATGGCTGCAATTCACGTGGTCTTAAGTTACAGGTAGATATAAAATGTGTTTTTGTCGATAAAAATGAGTATACTATAATATTAATTAAAGTATCGGTAACCGTTCTCCAAACACACTGTATACGAGGTGTCTTTTATGAATTTTATTTCGAAACCAGTATTTGTTTTTGATATTTATGTTTTGCTTTGAAGAAGTTTTGTCTCGGCCAAAAAGGAAGAAATAGTGTTGTGCCTAAGACGTTGCAGTTAGAAGAAACACACAAGAGAACAGACCCATAAAAATACTAGTTGCGTTCTGGCAACATCGTATAGTTGACATTGTTCACACATTGTGACGGTTGCAAGTCGTTAAAATCGTCACAAAATGGGGTCAGCGTGAAATGTGTGACTACAGCACTATGCGTTCATTTATTTTTCTGTTTCTTGTGCACAATGCACACGAAGTCTTCACGATATAAAATTGTTACTTGAACTTCTATCATGGGGCGATCTTATTGCTTTCTTTTTCCACAATCTTATAGACATCATTTTGTATTTCCATTCATAAGTTTGTTCCTCCATTTTTGTGATTTAACTAAATGGGCCTTAAGGAAACAGAAATACGAACAAATACAGTTATCTGGTCCATAAGTCAATTTGACTGAAAAAATCTATTTAGTCCGTCAGTTAGATTATCAAAAAATATTGTACACTTATTTTTCTTTTGTCATGTAAACGAAAAATGACCACGATACAACGCGGTGAAATCTCTTGTGAAGACATAATTTCTGTTACTTTTTACTGTTCAGTGACGCCATAATCCCCTCTCTTGAAGTTTGATGCGACGTATCGTCGTAATTTCTTGATTATGTGACAAAAGAAAAACTACGTCTCCAACTTTTTTTGGTGATCTAACTGACGGACTTAATATTTTTGTTTTATTTCGATGTTGTCAAATAGCATATTATTTATTACCTTTATTACCCAGAAAATTATGAAAGGTATTTCATATATTAGGTAATACATTGTATTTTTATGTGACGAGTAATAGAGATATTATGGAACAAGAAGACATGCTGCGCCGACCCCAAATAAGTTGGGATAAGGGCAGGAGAAAGATGATTGTATTTTTATGTGATAATTAAAGGATTATAAATTAATGATAAGGTTGTTTAGGTAAATGCTCGCATTTTGTTTCCGGGGTAAGTAATTAAGAAACATAATAATTATGTGGGTAATGTAAGCTTTTAACAAAGTCGGAAACTCAAGACGGTTGTTTACATAGGGTAAGAAAATAATGTTTGTAATGAATGCGTTCGGATATGTAATACACGAAACAGACATGAATCGGAATACTGACTCGATTCGGATTGACAGCAAACATAGAAACCATATTGTATCCATTAGGAAACGCACTTTTCACTGTTTATGGCAATTTTGTAATGTTTGCAACAGATTTTACTTTATTTTTAGTGCACACTGGGCATATAAGAGGCATGGAACAAAAGTGACGCTCATTCGAACTATTTTAAAATTGTTTTGTTTTTTCACACACTATAATTATTTATTTAGTTGTAAAAATGATATAATTTATGTGCAAACCAAAATGTTTCAGGAAAGTTGTATTTCCTATTACAAATCTTTAGAATTTTCCTAAGATTTCTGTCCACGTTCCTGATAGAGTATCTTTAGACTAAGATGATAATAAAATAAATAAAAAAACGTTATCCTTACTGTAACTAAATTACTAAATTTTGTCCCGAAAAACCAGATTAAGTACATCTGCAGTTCTCTACCACCAATTTAAACCATAATGGAAATGTAATGTTTAAAACCAGGCACATGAAATTTACCTCAAAACACTGGAAAGCAAATGAGACGAATTAAAATTGAGGCCTTTCTCGCATGCGGCATCAAAATGTACGTCCCGAGTTTTTTATTTTATTCCACAGTAATTATGCAAAATTTTTAGCTTCGCAAAGCACCTTTCGGCGGTTTCCCAACTTAATTATTTTTTGTGCAGTCATAACCGTCCCTCAGGGCAGATTATTTAAATTGTAATTAGGGAGAGTTTTCTTCATAATTACGTATATTTACTTATGTTTGTATTTTTTTGTCTGAGAGAGCTTAATTTTAGGCTTGGTTGACGTCGAAAATATAATATTACTAGCTTTTGCCCGCGGCTTTGCTCGCGTTAATTTATAATTTGACAATCAATTCGGGTTGTACTCTGCTTGTAACAACATAATTCAATCATGATTCGAAAAATACGTGGTGCCATCTATTATCAAAAAAAAACGTTATTTTTGTTTCATTCACAGGAAAAGTATTTTTTTCGGGATGAAAGGTACCCTATGTCCGTTTCTGTACACCTGAAAACTTACATGTAAAATTTCAGGATGATCAGTTCAGTGGCTTAGGCGTGAAAAGGTAACAAACAAACAAATGAACTTACTTTCGCATTTATAATATTAGTATGGATTGTTACTCAAACAGAAATAATTAGGTTACACGATCGTTTTTTTTAAAGGATAATAGTGCAGCTAATATCTAACATTATCTTAATGAAGAAAATAATGGTCAGCGACTGACAGATTGGACTGTACTATCAGTCAGTCTATGTACTTCCAGCTGCCTTACAGTACGATGATACAGCAAAATTAATAAAGTAAACTCGGAACTGCTACTTATTTCAAAACGGGATCAAAGAGAAAAGAAAGGAACTCAGAGAACGAAGGTAAATGTAGGTATAATTTTGGGCAACACTTAATATTTAATGACAAAGGGGGAAACCGCAAGCGCCCTTGTAAAACTAGCTGATAATTAAAACATAAGTTATGTGTTTTAAGGTTGGCTTTATCAAAGGCGTCTTTATGAAGCTCCCAACAGTTAAGGTAAACTGATTTTCAAAACAGCGAGCCCCCCTTTATCTTTTATTTTGTATAAAAACCGTAAGGCGGTTTATAGAATATATCTACCTACCAAGCTTCTTAATAGTTTCGGAATAAAGCGGCTGTGACATACAGATGGACAGACAGACAGACATGACGAATCTATATGGTTTCCGTTTTTTGCCATACGGCTACGGAACCTTAAAAACATGTTACAAAATTGCAGGTAGTCACAAACCTGAAAAATATAAGGAGAGATTATCTACTAAAAAACGTATCTAAGAACCATCGCCAAGAAACTAGCTTTCAAATAAAAAAAACTGCATCCAAATCGGTTCACTCGTTTAATCGCTACGATGCCAGAGACAAACACACACACACACATTGCGGTCAAACTTATAACACCCCTTTTTTGCGTCGGGGGTTAAAAAGACTGACAATTATAGGTCAAAAACTGACACATAACTTTACCGAGCGCAATATTCATAAGTATTAATTGCGAACAAGATCCATAATTCAGTAAAGTCGCGGTTAAATTAATGGTTTATTCAAATAACGATACAATTTTGAAGAGAACTGTGACCCGTACCGATTATTTTTGCATATTTCAATATTTATGAACACTGGTAAACGATAGACAGGATATCATGAAGTCTAGACAAAACTCATGATTTATGCAAATTAATGTTTTGTACCTAATTATTATACAGAAAATTATTCTGATTACAATTTCAAACTTTTAAAAATATCATCTATTATCTTTCAGTGGTTTTTTGACACTAATTGGACGTTATGTTAAGATTTAGTTAGTTAAAAAATCAAGAACTGTGAACTTAGACTGAAAACGTGGATAAACGAAATGTACATTCAAACGATTCTAATAACACACAAATATATTCGTTTTGCACATATAATGTTTACTTAGCACTGAGACTTTATTTGTTTATGTAATTAAAATCAAAATGTTACAAAATGATTGTGCGATCGATTCAAAAATCTTTCTAATTAACGTTATCCATGTGTTTGCCGCACGTTGGTGCTATACAGGGTGTAACTAAACCCTACACGCAGCCGTTAACCAAGCTTTCTGCACATCAAACTAAGTAATCCTACATAAACATTATTGCTAGGAAACGACTTTTTTTCTTGGGGTGAAAAATAACCTTTTACGGTAAAACTCAATGAAACGCATTCAAAACATTATGCTTATAGATGCATTGAATAGTAAATGAGCCATGGAGATATTAAAGTAAAGCTATGACATAAAAAAAATGTATTGAAAAAAACTTCTGAAAAATTTGGAACTTTGACTCCCAATAACTCCGTAGGTAACTAGGAGGTTTGTTCTAGACCATACCTGGGAATGGTCTTAAACAAAAAAAAATTCGCAAAGGCGGGGAGAACAAGTGCCTATCGGCTTCGTTAAGGGTCTTTTTACACCCTTTATACTATGGCGGCCGGTTATTCTAAGTTCAGTAAATAATAGTAAAAAAACAACCAATATTATTAGTACCTGCCATTTTTATGTGGTCACAACTCTTCTTCTATTTAGAAATTGAAAACAAACTGTACCACATAAATGTACGTAAATACTTCGACGTTTACATTTCATTACCGTGGTACTATTACAAATGCTCACAAACATCAAACAAGCGGTCTTTGCCGCTCACACTTAATAAACATTAAACATATATTTTTTTAAAGAAAACGTTGCCCCACACTAGGAATTTCTCCAGTATCGTGGGTGCGTTTACAAACATTTAAACTCACATACACAAACAGCCAGACCCGGGACAACTACCTGTAGGCCATTCAATTATTTGTTCCGTGCGGGAATCGAACCCGCGACACGCAGCGCAGCAGTCAATCGCCCAGCCACTGCGCCAACCGCGCCGTCAAATATACCTACTAATCCCTCAAAAAGGTCGAACCAAAAATGAAAAATACCCTCGTCTAAGTCTGCGTTCCTACCAGAGATGTACTGGGGATGTGTAGGGTGATATTTATGAAACCAACCAATAATATCGCTTCTTTTTCACAGTTTGAGCTTATCTGAAGAGCTCGTGGCTAAATAATAACAGCCGCAAAGGTCGATCTTCAAGGTTAAGCAGCGCTTGCGAGGGTTGATCCACGGACGGGTGACCATCACATTCCATATTCCGTGCCTCGAAGAGCACGTGCAGTCGTTGGTGTAATTTGTACATCTTTGACAGTCGTTACAGGTACCAGTCTTACCAACAGGTATCGTATTGCCAGGTTGTGGAAATATGGAGGTCAGCTGCGGCCGGATGGACTGGCCGACCCCAACATAGTTGGGAAAAAGCTAGGCAAATGATGAGCTGTGTCATTGGTTCGTTTTATACACCTCCCTCACTGCACATAATAGCTCATCTCTTGTGGAGACGCAACCTTTACCTACAACCTATTTATCTAGGTCAAAATTCTTGCCTCAAGAAACCTGTCATAATATTTTATATAAGCGCAGAATCAGCTGAAACAATAACTCATCATTACGCGAACATTCTGCAAAGTTCTGAGAGCTTGTGGAAGTCTAGAACTGTCTAACTTACAGATTTATTGTAGACAGAGTTAGAGAAAGGATGGGGGGTAACCCAATCACTAAGGAGTATCGTGACTTTTATTATGACTTATAATATTATTAATTTACAATGTTGGTTCTACTAATGAATTAAATTAAATATAAGGTACTTTTCGTTATAAGTTTTGAATTGTTATAAAATATTAATTTTTAATAATAGCATATAATCAAATTAAAAAAAACTAGAAAACAACACATTCTCATATTTTTCTCAGCAAATGGAAGGGTCACTTGATATCCATATTATGGGTATGCATAAAAAAATAACTAATCCGCCAATTTTGGGAATCCGTCATATTGGATTTAGAATGAAATCACTTAGCTTACCATGCATTGTCACCCAAACTAAACATGGATGCAAAATTTCATCTCAATTGGAAACCGGGAAGTGGGTCAAACTAAAAACTTCTAAGATTTTTTTGCACATTTTAGTTACAGGTGAAGCTGATAAAAATATTATATAAAGGTGAGTATAGACTACAACATTTACTTGTAACAGAACAACGAGCCGCTCTATGATATGTTCTAGTGTATCATCCTTTTACGAACTAAACGTCGAGCACGCTCGCCTCTTTGTTACAAACCAACGAGCGTATTGGTGTAACATTTCGTCGAGCGTTTTGGTGTAACATTTCGTCGAGCCACGAGTGCGGGCGATGCGCGGTTGCGGGGTTACGCGGAGGGAGACTCGAGGGAGGATTTACCCGTAACATAACGCCGAGCATTCGCAGGAACGTTACATTACATGGAAATGCTTTGGAAACTGAGCTTTTACCTGTATTGTACCATTCGTAAGAACGTTACATTACACTGAAATGCTCCAGAAAATGTTGTAGTCTATATTCACCTTAAGCTTAACACCACGAGTTTTTGTCGACGTTTTTATAAGTGCCGATCTGGGCCTATGTGAAATAAAACATTTTGATTTTGATTTTGGAACAATAAAGCAGCTTACTTTCATAATTTTATTGTCACATAGAAGTCATACCTTAAACTTTTGATTATGCGACATTTTGTATATCTTTGCCTTCCATAAAGAAATGCGATTGATCTCATTATAAGTCAAGAATACTTGTAGGTACTAATAAAACTAAATAACATTTTTTCTGATTTACTCCCAGAAAGACTTGAATTTCCCCTTTTAAAAAATAATAAAAAAACAGAGAAATTAACCAAAGGTAGGTATATTGTTTATACCACGAAAGGTTACAATTTAACCTAAAATGATAATTAAAATGCCTTAGCCAGTTAGGGGCCATGACAGGTTAATTCCAAAACTTCCTCATACGATAAATTGCAGAGATAGTGACAATTCAGTCTTTTTTATTGCGGTACAGGAACCATTATAATTATCTTGTTATTTATGATACCTTTACTGTCCAAGGACGATGTGAAATAATTGTACAATTTCATTTTTGTTTCATTTTGGCATGTCATGTCAAATTGGGTGGATTCTAGTTACATCACGCAAGCTGTTAGTTTTATTGTTTTTAGGTGTGGATCAATTAGGTGTAGTTTTTGGTAGTTATAAATGCAAGGGATATTAAAGTGTAAGAGCTTGTTACGATATACCTTTGGAAAGGTAGGTTAAGTGTCGTTCTTTTGTCATGAACATTCTGAGTTAAGGGGCAAAAAATATGGGTATTACATAACATGACATCACGAATGTAATCACCGAAGATTTAGGCAGAGGTGTACCTAATAGTACACACACACATTTTACCAGTTATGTTTAAGTCTAATGTAATAGGGGGCGAGGCTATTGCCATCAACCGGACCCAAATTCAGACTCCGTGGCTGTTGCTGAGAAATTCCTGATGGAAAAACCCAATAACGCTTTGCCCAACCCGGGAATTGAACCTAGAACCAAATGCTCAGCAGTCGCGCTTGCGACCAAGACCTATGAGGCAGTCGATAGTTATGTAATTATAATATGATCCACACTTTAGTAAAATACATGTGAGAGTAACTTTGTCTATCTGTTAACTTTATGCTGGGTCAGTCAATGGCTGCGTTACTCCGGTAAGTAGTTCCCGTCGCATAATTTTCTAACTCATCAGCCAAAAGTTAATATACAAATGAACGCCGCGCCGTCTAACGAATCATGGAAAATCACTAATATTGATGAAATAAGGCGAAAAGTAATTTGAAAGATATAACTATTTAATTTAATTAAATAATTCATGGACGAGAGCACGCATCACATATTGCTATTTATCTTAGCGCAGTCGTCCATACTCTCAACAAATAAGAATTTAAAAAAAATATGTTAGGTATTATATCATCTTAAAATAATATGGTTTTAGTTTTCATAAGAATGAGACATTTTTGACCTGCACTTCGTTAACTTATAATTTATAATAACTGTAATTGAACAGATCCTTCTATTTTTTACGAAAGAATACCTAAGTATAAGTTCATTTATTGTTCCTCTCAACAGTCAACAGGAAAGCGGGTCGAGTGCAACTTGGCTCGCACACCGGCACACCGCGACTCGTTTCATAATGAATCCTGTCATTTCTTCGCTTCTGCTTTGGCTCTGACTCTTAATTAGAACAAACTAACTGCTTTTAATTTTAATCGAATTTAAAAGCCATCAGTTTGTCTTTAATGTAAAGAAATAATAAAAAAAAATGTTTTAATTTACCCTATTTAGTAGCCTAGTAGCTTGCCCATTTATTTATTTATTCAGTTACTAGCTGCACTTACAGATTGCACCAAAGTGTGCAAAAAACCAACAATAACATTGATTTAGTTAATTAATTTATTTATTTTACTGTTTATGTAAGTACACACAGTAGACAACACAGGAAAATAACATTATAATATAATATGAGTACATAGGTACTGCTTATTTCATAAGAAATTTCTGCCAGCAGGCCTGCAAAAGGAGAAATGAAAAAGAAATGTAGACAATAGTGTGTGAGAAAAGGAAGAGAATAATGAGTTTATGTGCCTTACCTAACTTAACCTAAAATATTATATATAAATACACATAATAAGTTATTTAATGTTTGAACAGTACATTGGACCCTTTCATTTGATATATACAGGGTGTAAACGGACCCTTCACGAAGCCGTCAACCAAGCATTGTGAACATCAAACTAAGTCACTCTACGCAAAAATTATTGCTGGGAAACGACTTTTTTTTTGGGGTGAAAAATCACGTTTTACGGTAAAACTCAATGTCACGCACTCAAAACTTAGTGATGATGTATGCTTTGAATAGTAAACGGGCCATGGAGTTAATTAAAGTAAAGTTAAAACCTTAAAAAGTGGTACTTAAAAAAAACTTGTGAAAAATTGGAACTTTGACCTTAAATATCTCCGTAACTAGAAGGTTCCCAGGTATGGTCCCGAACAAAAAAATGATCGCAATAACAGGGAGAACAAGTGCTCTTCGGTTTCGTGAAGGGTCTTTTTACACCCTTTATAATTCATCCTTGGCGACGCTTGGACCACATTCGCTCACTATCTTTTATGTGCATAAATTGTGTGGTTTGTACTAGAGTTTTTAAATTAGTTCTTGAGTATTAAAAGTCTACAAAGACGATGTTGCCATCGCGGGCAACCTTTACTATCTATTGCAATTCGAAAGTTTTTGAAGAATATTCCTATGCCACTACTATACCTAAAATTAATGTTTGGAAAATTCGTCTGCTCAAAAACGAAAAATCTATTCATTTAGTTATCTACTTACATAGAACACACAGGATAACCCAATGCGATAAATGCGCCTTAATTAAACCTAACTTAATTGTTACTTTTTTTTAATTAAAATTGTTTATTGAAATAATAAGTACATTATTTACAAACTATAAATCTATATAGTAATAAAATATGTACAAGTATCAAAAGGGTTACAGGGCGTCAAAAAATTCGTCCACATCGCTGTCAACAGGAAAAGTGCTAGAAGGCTGGCAGCATTGCCACATCGGATGGCAATGCTGATTCTTCGGCCAAAAAATAGGCCCGCCCTCTGGTCACGTGAAGATCGACCAACCGCTTGGCGATTTCCCGAAATGCTAGGTGGGCACTCGGACCCCATGGCCCTAGATTTTCAACCCCAAACGGCTCAAACACATAATTGAGTTTGAGGTTTTCACTTATAACTAATGACAAACAAATCATTCCTTATGAGTTCACCCAGAGAACAACAGAATAAGTCCGTCTCACTCGCTATGAAGTTGAGCGTGCGGAGTGCACGCGTCAGCGGCGGGGCGCCTCCTTTAAAAGGTTGGTAGGAGCACGCGATTCCACTAGCATAATAACGCAACCAATGATGTTAAATTGTCGCTAAATAATAACAGTGTGTGCTAAATAATAACATCCGCACGGAAGATCGACATCTTTACGGTTAAGAGCAAAGCTAACGTTGGTCCGTGGGTGGGATTCATTACACACCGATTTTTCTCCGTGTCTCGAAAAACATGATTGTTAAGTCCCCCCTGGCCCCGGCTTTAATTTGTAGATCTTTGACAGTCGTTACAGGTAGTCAGTAGCCCGAAAGTCTGACAACCAGTCATACCGCCGGGTATAGCATTACCTAGTACTAACTGGGTTGGAGAAGTCAGACACGCGAACTGCATCTGGTTAGACTGGCAGCCGACACTAACATATTATGTAGTTGGGAAAAGGCTAGGCAGATGATGATGATGTGAAATTATTCTAATGAAGGTAGTCCCATGTAAATATGAATCGCAGGTTGAAGCTGACACAAGAGCGTGGGATTTGCAACCGCAAAGAAAAGGATTTGCCCAGCATTGGATGATGTGGGACTTTAGATGCTGATCATAAAAAATAGACTCTTGTAATCAATCATGAGAGGCATAGACTCATTCGTTATTTTTCTACACCCAAAAGATTAATGTGTGGTAAAAATTGTGGGCAATAAAACCATTTTGTGCGACATAGCCGTTTATTGCGACATTCCTGTGTTTATGCTGGTGTTGTACACTCCGCAAAAACATTTGGTTTCACTGGCAGAAATTTTGCTATTCCTAGATTTCGATATTTCAGCCAAAGTGAAGCTAAAGTCTTGTAATTTCGATATTAAAAAAAAATTGATAAAATCGCCTCTCATGCATGAGGTTGTGGGTTCAAATCCGGGCAAGTACCAATGTGACTTTTTCAATTCATATGTGCTTTCTAAGTTTATCTTGGACATCACAGACATCGGTGAAGGAAAAACATCGTGAGGAAACCTGGACTTATAATTAATATAAGTCTGAAATCGCCAACCCGTCTTGAGCAAGCGTGGTGATCAATGCTCGTGCCTTCTCTGTATGAGAAGAGGCCTTTGCCCAGCAGTGGGACAGTAACAGGCTGGTATTATTATTATTAAATCATAGCAACAATGTGTAGATATAGTGCCCCATGAAAAAAATGGGCCAGTCTTTTTTAAGCTACAAATCAAACAAAATCACTTCCATTTATTTTTTCCTTATGAGGGAATAACTAAAATTTTATGCCATCATTACTTTCTACGGCTTCCTCGCCCAAATCGTTCCATTTCAGGTATATCCCCACTAGTGCATAACTTATGACGGTGTTGTAATTTGCACTGCTCCCAAGGACTTACCGTTCCCAGATAACGGAACCTGAACATATATCCCTCCCAAACAATAGATTCGTTTTATATTGTGGTTTTAATAACAACAGTTATGGCGAAGATAAAATTATTTATGTTGGCGCTATTCACGATTATTTCTCAAAGTGATTCCGACTCTATAGTCGAAGCACAAAGTTGGTTTTAAATTAAATCGTCGGGTTAAAGCAATTTGATTATTTAACGCTGCCACTGACCGTGGTTGCGATGCCTTATTGGAATTTTGCGAGGCGACAGAAATTCTGTTTTAAAATTCTATCTTCGTGGAGGTATTTTGAATGTAAATCCCACAGTGAACTCGGTTTTCGCTCTAATATTGAAATTCAGTTAAATCTGCCGGGAATTTATCCGAATTGAGTTACAATAATGATTAATTTAGACAATGTAAATTCATTGTGTTCATTGTTTATCTGTTTCGGAATAAGATTTAATTATCCGCAAATTAAATTCATTGAAATATTGTGTTTAAACAGAATAGCTACAATAGATTTCCATTTTAATTTCTCTTAGTCACGAAATTTAACCATTCATTAGATGAAACTCAAGGTAACCTAATGCACCATAACCACACTTAAGTTCAAATTATAGTGCATGCACACGATAATTTTCCCAGCAAATTGCCAGTAAACACAGGTGCAGAAGAAATCAATACCGGAAGTATTTCTAGCCTGCATTTTTAATGCTCACCGCCAAGTATAAGTAGCTGACGCGGCCGTAGCCTTCACTGGCAATCGATAATGCTTCACTTTTATTGGTACGTGCAACGATGCCATAAAATAAAACGAGAGGATAACTGCCAATTTGCACCATGTTGCCAAGGGATTTAGGGGGAAGTTACCATGTAAAGGGTTGTGTAAAAATAGCTATCTAGTTTAACCATGTGGGTTGGTGTTGATTTGCATTTACGTACGGCATGCACTGTTTTAAGCTTTCACGGTTTACAACTAAACTTATAACAATCGAGAGGATGGCTTCAAATTGTCCAGTATGTGGAATCCAGTTTTGAAGCAGCAAGCTCAAAAGTAGCAGCCGGCATCGTAATAAGGATGCCACAATACCTGGTGATACTGTGAGTGTGTTTTGCCGTGTCGAGTTCCAGTAGTGCGCGTAGCAAAACACAAAGAAAGAGGGTAGACAGATTTGTCTGCTCTTAACAATTTATTTTCCATCCACCCGCGTTCTCCAATCAACCCGTGATCATGGCGCTTGCAACAGCGTCGAAATATCGGGAGCTGAAAATAATAAACAATCACGGAAGATATCCCGTAAGTGACAGTATAAGTCTAAGTACTGCATGGTTAGAATATTGTGTCAGTTTGCTGTTTTATAACTTTTGTGTTTTAAATCTGTTGTTCCAGAACTCGTGTATAAAAGCTAGGATCAAGAAAAAGCAATACTGAATCGACGATCATTTTCCAAAATGAAAATATTCATTTCATTACGATAACTCTATTATGTGTAAAACTTATATTTAATTCTCAAGACTCCTGAAAGTTTTCCGTGATACAATTTCAAACAATTGACGACAGTGAATTTCGAAACCGGATCTCTGCCGAACGTTGGTCGGAAGTGTTCGTGAAAATTTGCGTTTTGTCGACATTTAATGTCAAAAGTTTCAACTTTTGAACAATCTGATTGACACGTACCGTTTGTATGAACCCCTATTTTGGTGATTGGTTAAATTATTACAAAGAAACTTTCTATGAGTTGTCAATCTTCGACGCAAGTTTTAAAGTGTTTTTCACAAACTATTGTTCCCGAGAGAAACTTTCGTGAAATAACCCGACATCTTACTCCGACCTCTTTTTTATATGATACTCATAAAAGTTTGAGAAACCCTTTATGTGGAGCTTTTAAAGGCTTTCAGTTTTGTTTCGGTCAAATTTCTTCAGTGAAATAGGTCGAGTTTGGGAAACACGGCTCAATAACACTTTTCTTGTATTCATTAATCATGTTAAGTATTTTATTACCCATTGGATTTTCTTGCAGTTTCTTTAATGCTCCATTATTATTTGGATTTTCTTGCAGTTTCTGTTAAATGCTCCATTATTGTTTGGAGTGGTTAAAAGTATCCGAAATGTCACCATGCCGCAGTGGCGAAGGTTCCACAGAATTCGATTCCTACCTTCGCTACTGCCATGCCGTGTTCTTTTTTATCACCCAAACTCGATGTCAAACGATTTAGTCTTGGTCCCTCGTTGCTATGTTGTGGTGGAAGATGTCACCAGGATCACGACTATGAATATTTTGGCATAATTATAAACATCACGGATAAAGTCACCGTCTGACTCCAAAAGTCCCTTTCATGTCAAAGTAAAGAGCATTAAATAGGCAACTCAAGAGAAACCCCTGTTCAATATTTCTCAAATAAATTACAAACTATTTCAAGTGAAAACTGAGACATTTTGCTTATTTATTAGTCGTTGCTTTGCTAATGGAGTGTCTTCTCGACAGTCTGTACCTAATTCGTACTTAAGTCTCCTTCGTTGACGGGGCTTTAGGCATTTAATAAACATTCCTTGGCCTGACTGACAAAATGGCCGACTGCCTTTGATTAATAGATTCGCAAGTCACGACTTTTGTTTTTTTTGGCGAAGGATAATGTAAATGTAGTGAGCCACGAATTTCGTTTTGTTTGTTGTAATTGAGTTATGACGGGAGGACACGCTTTTACGTATTTCAACTCTGCTGAAATCAGACTATGTTAGTAAATCAGGTCATATGCGTAACATATCATCACATTGTGAATGATTGGAAGTCATGAAAACTTTATATCCCTACTAGTTGTGTACGTCATGCGTCGCAACGCCTTTTTAGAAAAATAAATTAAAGACAAAAATAGATCTTGCGCAAAATTTATTCAAAATCAGTTCAGTAGTTTAGGAGTTTATAGGGAACGAGCAGACGAATAGACATTGATTTTTATATTATTTAGATCTTTATAGCAACTAGCAATAGTGCATAATTTTGCTGATATTTACCATAGTATTGAAGCAAACTGTCGCTGTACTGAAGAATTCAAAAGAGAATGACCAAAAAAAAAAACCGAAAATAAAGTTACCATTTTGTTGATGCTGTTTGTTGGTTGACACTTCGCTTCACTGCTTGGCAGTTTACAAAAGAGTTTGCATTGCCATTTACTCAGTCTTTTCACAGTTTATTTACGTCTGACAGCGGTCACCCAAAAACAACCTTCTTGTAATGAGAAAAATGATGAATGTTCATTGACAGTCTTGTCACTGGCAGCAACCGAACCGCAATATGGTTGTAACGATCACAGCCACTTTAAATAGCTTTTCTAGATCATGCGTACGAAATGATTGTAAGCACAATATTTATCACAATGCCTCATTAAAATTATGATTAATTTTAATATTTTGTATACGTTAATTAATAACTTAATCCAGATAACATATTTACTTTACCAACCAATTTACGCCTATAACAAAAACATGAATTAATAATTTTATCGCAAAACATACATCAGCATCTCATTAGCGTACGCCAGGGAATATCCGGATTATAACAATATCCGGGAAAATAAATTGAAGGGATTAAATTTATCCGATTCCGCGGGAATCAATTTGTCAACAGTCAGAGTTAGAAAGTATTAACATTTATTTGTAGAAGATTGTAAAGGGAGTTTATGGCTTGAAGCCAAATATGAGACTTAGGGATATTAGGACGGCGGCGACCTCTCACGACCGGGCCTGGTTCAAGTCATGTTCCGGAGCAAGAAGGAATGGGAAGCCGTCACCTGTTGAAGCAGTCATGCTGGCGAAGGAGGTGGCGGGACGAGAGAGGGAAAGAACCTCACGTCCCAGCCGCCGCGGGAGACGCCCCGAGCGTCCGAGACGCCCGAGCGGGGGCCACGTGGTGGCTCCGGGCCACCGTAGGCGCGGGACTGTGGACGGTGAGTAACGGGCTAGCTCGCCGTCCGTCCGTCTTATGACGACAGGCCGTGTCGACGGCGCGTTCGTGTTCCACACTCGTCTCAAAGAGGTGTCAGCAACCAGGAAGGGCTCCGCAAGGGCCGATGCTTGCCAAAACTCTCAAAAGATCGTCTATCCAAAGATTGATAGGTTGTATATAGGGTGACTGGTAATTAGTGACCGATACATAAAAACGTGATTGTACTCATGATAACAAACAACTTTCCCAAAGAAACAACTCATTTACTTTTATGACACGACAGCGGGCCGTATGAAATTCACGCGCGCGCCTGTCACCTATCAGCTGTTAGCCGCGTGACACCGTTCTGTTTCATGACTATCATTAGGCAGATCACCCGCTCGGCTCGCAAGCCCGTTCCGTAATGTTTCTTTGGGAAAATTGTTTGTTATCATGAGTACAATCACGTGTTTAAGTATCGGTCACTAATTAACAGTCACCCCATATATCACACTACTATCCAAGTTTAGATATTGCCATCTTGATAGGACGAATTGTATGTTTTTTCTTTACATTAAACATGAACTTTCATTCAACATTCCAAATTAAAAGTTAATAAACGATAAGTTCACTTACAAAAGCACCTCGAACTGTAACCAAGGCTGGTAGAATTATAAGTTGAATCCAGAGAACAACTAAGTTGAACTGAATATTGCTCATTAGTAACTCACTAAGTTGCACTGAGTCAGCTCTTGCAGACTTTATCAGTTCAGGCTAACAAATGACTGCAGCCTTGCATAAATCCTAGGGACGGTGAATGAGGGTAATGATACTGGAGTATTTTAGGCAGAACTTCGTAATTGGAATATTCGCTTGAAAACAAATGAGCTCGATTCCGATTGTGTGCGTCGAATAACTCCAATATATCGTACCATTATTCAAAAATACAATTGTTTAAGAGGCTACCCCTTCTCAATGACATTGAGCGTTTAGTCTTTCCCACACCCCACCTACCCGTACTTCACCTGATAAGTATTACGTAAAAGTCATTAAACTTAGCCATCTACCGGCTCAAGTTTGTACTAATAATAAAGTCCAGGAGCTTGCGTACATTTTGTGATCATACAACAATTATTATTTAATTCTTCTTCATGTCGTGTCGAACGTTTAGGCTCCAAAATTATATTAATTTTGACCAGTAGGTACTCTAATACTTTAAGTAGGTAATTGTGTGAATGAAACAAAACGAATTTGGATATATCAATTATCTTTTATTTACTCATAAAAAAACTGTTGTTAGATTTAGTGCATAACTGTCTCAACTCAACTCAACTCAACTCAAAGCATTTATTTCAAATAGACACGTGACAGGCACTTTTGCATAGTCAAAAATAAGCTACCTACAGTCCCGCCACAGGCATAATAACCGTGACTCATGGAGAAGAATGGGCAAGGAACTCCATGGACACTCTTTTCAAATCAAGTTATATATATTACATAGTCTTGGGTACAATATTGTTGTTTCTATATGTGAGCACAATGAAGAGACAGGAAAATAAAACAAAACTACAGTTAAAACCATAAAGATTAGGATAAGCCCTACTAACCATAATAGAAAGTCTACATGGTACTCACACTTACAAAATGAATTCACCAAAGGTCGTTGCACTACTGACGCCGGTGTCAGCTTGCTAAAGCACATCTTTAATGCATGGGAAGAGGCAAAAGATGCAATAGGCATTTTTTGCAACCTATCCAAGGCATTTGATTGCGTGGATCACGAAACACTGTTGCTAAAACTTGAGCATTACGGGAAACAAGCACTTAGCTTAGTAAAATCATATTTAAATGATCGAATTCAGCAAGTACAAATAAATGGCGTAAATTTGTTAGGATTAAAAGTAAAAATGGCGGTACCGCAAGGTTCAATACTGGGCCCTTTCCTTTTTCTAATATATATAAATGATTTACCTCAATTACTGAATAGTCGACTTCAAATGGTGTTATTCGCTGATGACACATCACTGATTTTTAAAGTTAACAGACGTGCACAAGAGTTTGACGACGTAAATACCGCTATGCTTAAGATTCATAACTGGTTTACTGTAAACAATTTGGTTAAATGGGGAGAAAACTAAATGCTTTATTTCGCGTTACCGAATGTAAGAAGTAGTGAATCTAGAGATACTCGAATTCGTCGAAAAAACAGTTTCCCTGGGGATTACGCTTGACTCGAAAGTGCAATGAAGTCCTCACTTAACAGCACTTGCAGGGCGGTTAAGTTCAGCCGCTTATGCTGTCCGTAAAATCCGGCAATTAACAGACGTGGATACCGCGAGACTGGTCTATTTTAGTTACTTCCATAGCATCATGTCTTACGGTATTCTGTTGTGGGGACGGGCTGCAGATATTGACTCAATATTTATTCTGCAAAAGAGGGAGTAAGAGCCATCTATAACTTACGCAGACTCGAGTCTCTAAGAGAATTGTTTTAACAGATTAACATCATGACGGTACCTTGTCAATATATTTATGAAAACATTATGTTTGTTCGGAAAAACATACATCTTTTTAGTAAAATAAGCGACAGGCATAATATTAATACTAGAAATAAGGACTAATTAGATCAGCCACGTTTCAGATTGTCAAAAGTACGCACATCTTT
This sequence comes from Noctua pronuba, assembly GCA_905220335.1. NCBI lineage: Eukaryota > Metazoa > Arthropoda > Insecta > Lepidoptera > Noctuidae > Noctua > Noctua pronuba. Next base: position 13,762,910 of record LR999902.1, read on the forward strand.
TATGGGGTACTGTGTAAAATGTTACAATCAAATTCCACTTGACATTCTACAACTTAATGAGAAGAAATTTAAAACATGCATAAAACGAACGCTATGTAAGCGAGCATATTATAAGTTGGAAGACTATATCGTAGATAAAAATGCTTGGCTCAATGCTGGTCCTGCTCCACTGCCACTTGGGCTCACATACTAAGATTTTAATGTTTGGAAGAGATGCTCCCCCTTTAGTTCTTTAGTTATTTCATCATTTCTTTTTTTTTTCGTTTGGAAACTTAGTTACTTTGATAACCATTGTTTTTTATAAATTAGAAGCATTATTTGAGTTTTTGTAAGTGTGAGTACCATGTAGACTTTCTATTATATAAAAATAATTCTGATGTCGAACTCCTTTTTGACGATATTTTACGGTGCCATACGCATGCGTTCGGTGACCATACTAAATGCAAGGCATATTTTTGCACTAAAGTTGGAGAGGTGGACAAAAATAAAGTATTAGATGGCTTTTTCACAAGTGCTCTGTGGCAGCGCGTAAATTTCATTGTGCAAAGCGTAGCTGCGCATTCACGGAGCTTAATCCATGACGTTGACAGTAACCGTGTCGAAAATTTTCACAGTGTTGTCGCGAAGTATGTTGGGGGGAAAAGAATTAATTTTTCCAAAAAGAATTCTTATTCATTACGAGTCCATGCGTCGGCAGTAGCCTTTAATGCAAAAAAGACAATTTCAAGGCTTTACAAATCGATAAATGGTGGTAAGAGCCCCACAGGAATATTACAAAAATTCGAAGAGAAGAGAATTAAGAAAAACGCTTGCAACAAAATTCAAAAAAGGCAAAAACCAAGAAAGCGTTTATTTCAAGCTTCAGGTTCAGAAAAAATAGATAAAGAGTATGAAGAAGGGTGCATTAAACCGGACATGGACGAGGAAACTTATAATAAAGTTAGTGAATCGCATATTGTTGATCATGTAAGATGTCATCAAAATGATTGAGCATTTGATTTAGCATCACTTTTTCAAACACCTTGCTGAAAACCGGCAAAATAGATACGGGTCTATAATTATTTGTGTCTTTGCTGTCTCCAGATTTCAAAAGTGGTATAACTTGACTATACTTCATCAAATCTGGAAATACCCCTTGGTCTACACATAAATTAAATATTAATGCTAAATAGGGAGCTACTGTCTCTACAATCGATTGACAAACTTTAGTAGACATGCCCCAAAGGTCTTCAGTAGTTTTTATTTTAAGTTGCTTAAAAACCTTCATAACGACCATAGGGTTTATACGTGAAAATTTAAATTCAACAGGACAGGCTGAAACATTCTCTTTTAATAAATCATTGGCAAGGGTGGCGAAGAATCTAGCGTGTCTGTGGTTTGTGGTTTTAATTGGAATATTGGTAAAGAACGTTGCGAATTCCTGAGCTAATGAGCTTGTAAACTAAACTAAACATGTAACTTGCATGTAAACTTAACAAAGTTAGCAGGAAAAAGTACATGGAGTGAAAGAGGCGAGAATCTACTAACAATAGTAGAATTACTATATTACGATATCAATTATATAGGTACAAGGCTTTCTCTTAAAATATTATTGCAGATTATAAAATAATTTTACCTTATAGATTTAAGATCTAGACAAAAAATGCAAGAAAAGTTACACAACTTATTAAATAATTTAATTTGTAACAAAAACTAAAATGGCTAATGAAAAATCTGATAGATAAATAATTTATTTAAGATTATCCTATAACATTTATTAGATCTTTATGGCAAAATATTTTATAATATTAAACAAATTAAATTATTCATTAGATTTTTCGTTAGCCATTTTTATTTTTTGTTTTTATTTTCAATTGATTTGTGTATGTAGTCCGGATCTCGTATTTGCAAATTCCGTGGATGGCGAGGGTCAACCAACTCTGGAAGCAAGCAGTCCATGTAAAAAGTCGTCAACTTTTCTTCCATTTTTTGTTTCCAAAAATTATCATCTCTTTCGACAATCTCAACTCTCAAACATTCGTTTTCATTAGCCCAAACAGCAAACATACATTTTTTTCGTTGCGTTATATGTAATTGGCCTTGGATTTGGTAGAACCAATTATGATTTTTGTTGACTTCTATTTCGCCGTTTTTATTAGTTTTCCAAAAAGTAACTTTTTTTTGTTCAATTGCTTCATTTAGTCCCATTTTATATGCCGTTATTGGGCACTTGACTTCCACAACTGAGTCGTCACCACATAGCCCATCGGGTGTGGCACCAAGAAAAGGAAGATTCCTGTCGATAAAAAGGCCACATCGTTCGATTTCTTGATTTAGTTGAGCGCTCAGTTGAATGATGGCCTTTCTTTCATTTTCTCGGCCATGTTTGATCGATGCCACGTGATCCAAATTTCCTTTATACAAAAATTCTTTCACGGTATTTACGCAACTTGTATTTGGTCTTCGCTTTATAATTTTTCCGAAGTTTGAGGCGGTAAGTAGAGAGCGTCGAAGCTCGAGCCACTCACCACTGTCGCTTTGGAGTATTGTGTTTTTTTGTATTTTGTTCATTTCTTCATCTGTTTTCTTCAAATTATTTAAAAAAGCTTCTTTAAATTTATTATAAGTTTCCTCGTCCATGTCCGGTTTAATGCACCCTTCTCCATACTCTTTATCTATTTTTCCTGAACCTGAAGCTTGAAATAAACGCTTTCTTGGTTTTTGCCTTTTTTGAATTTTGTTGTAAGCGTTTTTCTTAATTCTCTTCTCTTCGAATTTTTGTAATATTCCTGTGGGGCTCTTACCACCATTTATCGATTTGTAAAGCCTTGAAATTGTCTTTTTTGCATTAAAGGCTACTGCCGCCGCATGGACTCGTAATGAATAAGAATTCTTTTTGGAAAAATTAATTCTTTTCCCCCCAACATACTTCGCGACAACACTGTGAAAATTTTCGACACGGTTACTGTCAACGTCATGGATTAAGCTCCGTGAATGCGCAGCTACGCTTTGCACAATGAAATTTACGCGCTGCCACAGAGCACTTGTGAAAAAGCCATCTAATACTTTATTTTTGTCCACCTCTCCAACTTTAGTGCAAAAATATGCCTTGCATTTAGTATGGTCACCGAATGCATGCGTATGGCACCGTAAAATATCGTCAAAAAGGAGTTCGACATCAGAATTATTTTTATGTTGCTTAATTGCCTTTACTATACTGCAACGGATTGCCAAAATCGCCTTCTTTGTTACGGATTTACGATGCTTTAACAGATATTTCGTTTCTGTTGATAGTGCTTGCAGCTTGTTGCATAAGTTGCGTAAGAGGTGATTTCGGCATTCAATTTTTTCGACGGTTTTATTTTGGTAAGGCCTCGCTTCTAAAATTTTTGAGTATGTGCTTGCGTCCCCGTCAGAAATCAATTTGCCATATATAAGGCCATGTTGTTCAACAGATTTTTTGAAACCTTCTACAAGAATCGTACTCTCCATTCTTGTAGACGGCCCACTATAATTTTTAAAGCAAATGTGCTCTTTAGGCTCTTGATCTGTTGATGTTGTTGCACAGACTTGACAAAATTTATTTTTTATGCCTAAATATAAAATCTCTCCGGTATTTTTACCAATAATGGCAGCAGCACCAGAAAGAGCTGAATAATTTTTTTTATACGATCTTTTGCTCCAACACCCGTCAACTATGACATCTACGTCCCCATAACCATCTTCGGTTACTTTTCCCTCTGCTGTAGCTATTTCTTTTTCACGTTGTCCAGCTTCTTTCATATTTTGAATTAACACTTTCTCCCAATGTTTGCCTATTAATTCGTGATTTAGGGCATAGACATGTTCGGTTAAGGAAGGCATATCCATAGCCGAAAAAAATTCTTCCATTTGCGAACGACCGCAACCTGTTGCAATAGTACCCGCAACTGCACAGGCATTCAAGTTTAAACTATTGTCTTCGCAGTTGTCGTTATTTATAATAAAATCTGTATTACACATTTTACATTTAAATGAAAATTTTGACATTAGACCATTTTGTTTTTCGCCTGTTAATATAATATCATTTGCTGAGCATCCCAAAGGACCGTGGTTACATAATTCAAGCAATTTATTTGTAAAGTGAGATACGTTTACGATTCTCCTTCCAATTTTTTTTTCTTCAATATTCTTTTCTTTTTCAGTAGTTATCAATAACTGAAACAGAAATATTTTGTTTTCTGACGTATACAAAGTTGATACGACAGAGGGGCTTTCATTTGAACTGCCTATACTATGTACCATTTTCAAGCTCTGTACCAAAAATCAATTAAATAGGAGCAGTAGTTTAGTCGCAAATGATTTTTTAAGGTTTTGTCCCGTTTGAACACGATGTATCTTTCCTATCAGCTGATTATGTCGCCGCCGCCCGCTTTGACACGAGATAACACACGCCGCGCCGCGCTCCGGCGCGCGCGACGTTGCCACTTTATTACCTAGGTATCTAAGCTCAGTTAAATTTATTTACAAAGGATGGTTGCGTTTTACTCTGATTTGTAAGCTATTTAGTTTGTTTGAAAAAAATAAAATCTCATTTTTGGTGCTTTTTATGATAATACCGTATCGAATTAAAACTAAACACGTATAGTATACGTAGTGTAATTTAATGCCCCTCTGTCATATCAACTCTGTATATGTTATCGGCTAAACCCGATTTCAGGCCAAACTAGTTTTTCCTAGACCAAACCGGTTTATTGGTCTGGTTCTGAGTGCGTTACATTGAGTGCTACCGTAAAACCTGATTTTTCACCCCAAAAAAAAGTCGTTTCCCTGCAAAAACTTTTGCATAAAGTTACTTGGTTTGATGTACAGAATGCTTGGTTGACGGCTTCGTGAAGGGTCTGTTTACACCCTGTATACCAATACCATTGAGAAAAGAACTGAATAGACCGGGATTTAAGTGGTTTCCTATATAACTGAATAAGCACCTCATCCTGATTGTTAGATTCTTCTGTGTTAACCATGTTGATAACAATTTCATTTGGTTGCACTCGCAGTTCTTGGTAAGTATCTCTGAAAAGCAATTCACAAAATTTCATTGAAAAGCGACTGTATAAACTGTATTACAACAAAAGAACTAACGTATTATTTTTCCTAAAACTCCTGAAAGTCATAGAAAAAACTTATATAGTTTCATAAATAGAAATTCCTACCAAGTCATTTTGCGTTATTATCTTACAGGTCGTATTAATTTACTGGAAATTATTACTTTTTGTAATTATAACAAACAAGGAATGATTGAAAAAAAAGGCATGGGCTCCTAGTCTATTATTCAACTTCGAAGTGGTGATAAGATAATGATACTAAAAAATTGAAATGAAATGATCAAAAAATTAAACGATATGACCACCTAGTCTATGAGTGATGAAACTGAAAAATATAGGTATTACTTTGTCACTTACCGTGAAACGGGATCTGCACAAAACTCCAAGGGTCCAACTGGAAGATCCAAATTTTGTAGTTCATTTTCCGAGTTTTGATGAATTTCAACTAATGCGGAACGACCTAATTGTTTTCTGAAAAAAAAAATATTTAGAATAATAATGCAGAAAATGAAGATGGGCTCTAATCAAAGAGGAGTCTATTTCACTTAGCAACAGGATCAACCCAGACCACCGACCTTTGATCTGAATTTTCGGTTTGGTTATCATGCACAAACTTGGGCGCTTTCCTGAAAAAAAAATGCGATTAACATTACAGTGAATAATAAAGATAATTAAACAGTACAAAACATTAGTTATACATAATTAGAAATAATATTTTTATTGATAGGTATGTACTTACCGGCTATCTTTCAAGTATGTTGCCCAATGGTTTTGACGAACTCTTTTTGATTTTGATACCTTAGGCATGATGACAATTGATAATGCACACTGGCACACGATAAAAAAAAGCTGATGAGGTGACCTGTCACGAATGATTACACTGACACATAACCTAAAATACGTCCTTTCGCTTATTTTAATCAATAATTATAATAACTAAAAAATGTGTCCTGTCACTATAATTTTCCGCACTAACACTAAATAATAAAAAACTAAACTAGATAAGCAACATATTCCAGTGATAAAAGAGTACTTGAATAAATTTGCGCGTAAGAGCAGCGAGCGATCGAGAGCGACACAGGTTCACCGTACAAAGGCCTCTGGCCGTCTGCCCCCCGTCGCCCGCACACAGACCCGCGAGCCAGGAATTCTATTTGAACGATTTTCTAATAAAATACTGCACATAAAAAAAAAACTCTTCTGTCGAATTATTAAGTACATGATTCTTAACTAATATAAAAATGTCTCACTACTGTAAGAAGTAAAATTAGGAATGTTATACGATTTTTGTACGCGAAAAGGGGTCTAGGTAAATAATTATTTCTCTTTATTTAGAAAGTTGTATATATTTATCTTACAGTCACATTAATAAACTGAAATCAAATTATAACATATATTTATTTGATATTTTTTACGTAACAATAAGGTATACTTTATAGAACATGAAAACGGCCGTATTTTTCTGAGATCCCCTTAATTAGAAATCTAATTTGAAATGAAGTTATTTATCCTTACTAATATTATAAAAGTTTGTAATTAATTTTAAGAAAAGTATTAATCAATTTATATAATTATGCTATATGTATAAAAAGAATATTTGTTTTATTATTTAATAGCTTTTGACCGCGGCTTCGCTCGCATTAATTTAGAATTTGGCAATCATTTCGGGTTGTACTCCGCTTGTAATAATATAATCCAATCATGATTCGAAAGACATGTGGCGCATTCTATTTTCATATGAACGTTATTGTTTTTTTCCTCGGGAACAATACTTTTTCGGAATGAAAGGTACCTTGTGTCCGTTTCTGTACACCTGATAAAGTACATACAAAATTCCAGGATGATCGGTTCAGTAGTTTAGGCGTGAAAAGATAACAAACAAACTTACTTTGGCATTTATAATATTAGTATGGATTGTAGAATGAACTTACAGAGGAAGTATTATTTGTAGGAAGCACGTCACTAATTTCATGACAATTTGCATGAAACTTTTCTGTTTGTGTATTGACCTGCTTTATTTGAACCAGCTCTAGTGAACTTGATTTGAAAGAAAGTCCATGGAGCTTCTTGCTCGTTCTTCTCCACTGGGATCTACGTTTTCAACTTCTAACCAAGTGACCGAGAAGAATTCAAAAGTATATGGCAGTCGGCCATTTTGTCAGTCAGGCCAAGGAATGTTTATTAAATGCCTAAAGCCCCGTCAACTAATTAAACTTAAGTTTGAATTAGGTACGGACTGTCGAGAAGATGATATGTTACGCTTATGACCTGATTTACTAACATAGTCTGATTTCAGCAGAGTTAATTAAAATACGTAAAAGCGTGTCCTCCCGTCATAACTCAATTACGACAAACAAAACGAAATTCGTGGATCACTACATTTACTTTATCCTTCGCCAAAAAAAAACAAAAGTCGTGACTTGCGAATCTATTAATCAAAGGCAGTCGGCCATTTTGTCAGTCAGGCCAAGGAATGTTTATTAAATGCCTAAAGCCCCGTCAACGAAGGAGACTTAAGTACGAATTAGGTACAGACTGTCGAGAAGACACTCCATTAGCAAAGCAACGACTAATAAATAAGCAAAATGTCTCAGTTTTCACTTGAAATAGTTTGTAATTTATTTGAGAAGTATTGAACAGGGGTTTCTCTTGAGTTGCCTGTTTACTGCTCTTTACTTTGACATGAAAGGGACTTTTGGAGTCAGACGGTGACTTTGTCCTTGATGTTTATAATTATGCCAAAATATTCATAGTCGTGATCCTGGTGACATCTTTCATCTCATCATAGCAACAAGGGAATTTAGTCGAAAGGTAATTTTTTTTTTTTTGTCGGCTTGTATATCGTCAAATGATCCCTCCCGCTCTGGGCGGAGTGGAAGGGAGTGTTAGACTATTACTGACTAAAAACCCATCCATGTTCCTTCTTTGTCCTTGTGTTCCAGGGCCGCGGTATCTCTTTCGAACAGTCCCGCAGCCCCGGCAGGCGCCACAGCCCTGGCATGCAATCGACATGTCACTAAAATTTTATTACAGTAATCTGTGTGTCTTGTTAGAAGTTTTGTTACTAACTACTGTGATTCCAGTTAGTTATTCGTTTAGAATCGTATAAGTATAGTATGAAAGAACATTAATTTGATTTAAAAAAGTGTCCGTAAATATTCTTGCCCATTCTTCTCTTCTAGCACTATGCTATGGGATGGGAAACTACAGTACTTTCACAGTAATTATGCCTTGTAATAGATGAAGCTACAATCCAATGACTGTAGCTTGAAGAAATAAGTGCTTTGAGTTCAATATTTGACCTAGTTGGAAATATGGATTATCAGAAAGAAAAGAAGAGAAAAGTAATTAGTATTCCAACTTAGGTACCTACAAAATTAATATATTTCAGAAACAACTAACCGATTCCTGAAACAACTTTAGAAATTAATTGAATTTTCGCAGCAGACAGTATAGAAGCGTTTGTCAATGGCGAAACGTTGCTTCTCATTAGTTACAGCGAAGAATGATTCCTTTTCCCTTAGTAGGGCATTTGTTAGGCTAGATTCTAAAGGATGTTTAATGTTGATGCCCGCTACGGGACCAGTTAACAGGGATCCGTCTCGTTTAAGTTAGGTAGGTAAATATCTTAAAAATCTTTTTCAGCCTCTTTAAATTTTCCGGTTTTGTAGGTGTATTTGATGAATAAATCTCTTATTCACAAGTGCTTAAATAATTTAATTTAATCATTTATTTGGAGCAACATTTTTTAAGTAGGTAACAGCCACGGAGTCCGGATTCGTGGTGTATTCCCGTTGACCCCACCGCCTTTGGTCCCACTGGTGGGGTCAGCGGGAATTGATTAAAACAATTGAAAATTGTTCCCGCTGACCCCACCAGTGGGGCTACGGCGGTGGGGTTAACGGGAATTGATAAAATAATTCAAAATTATTCCCGTTGACCCCACCAGTGGGGCGGGGCAGTGAAGCCAACGGGAATTGATTAAAACAATTAAAAATTGTTCGCGTTGGCCCCACCATATTTTTGAGTATTATAATATTACTCAAAAACATTGTATGAAATCGAGTAGTGTTAGTACAGTTTTGCTAGTTACGGGCAGTAACCTTACGAACAGTACTAGGCTGGCATGAATCCAAGAGGGTATAGTAGTATAGTATGAGGGTATTTCTTACTCTAAGATTCTCTACCCAGAATTACTATAATCCACCACCACCTTAAGATCATGCCAGCCTGGTACTTTTTGGGGAACATAATATGTGTCGTATATTATATGCCTCACTGGCAACAAATTGGATTTTTTTTTTATTACTCAAAAAGATTGTATGGAATCGAGTAGTGTTAGTATAGTTGTGCTAGTTACGGGCAGTAACCTTACCAACAGTACTAGGCTGGCATGAATCCAAGATGGTATTTATTACTAAAAGATCGTTCCTACCCAAAATTACTAAAATCCACCACCACACATGCCAGCCTGGCCAGCATCAGAGCTGTCGTACTGTATGGATCGGAATGTCTATTTTTGTTTCTGTAAAAAGGTGTGTGGTGTTGGGATTGCTGGACTGTGATGAAGATGAATGAAAAACTATTGCTTATAACGGAGATAAGAATCTTGAGATGGATGAGTGGAGGGGGATTGAATTTAGGAATTAATTAAGTTAGGTATGAGTATATTAGAGGACGTTGAAAGTGGTGACTATTACAGAAAAAATAAAAGAGGGAGCCGTCTATCTTAATTATGGACATATGATGAGGAAGGATGAAACAAATGAAACTAAAAGAGCGATGAATACGAATGTTGTTTTCCACTGACATCATTAAAGTTTGTTTCATTCCTTCATTCTTCTGATCTCCTAGTAGTTCCTGCCACCTCACGACTAAAATAGGAATTTCAAAGACTAAATCTATATTTCGGATACCTAACATGTAACAAGCAATAAAGATTATACTTCGTCATGATTTCGGCGCCTTGGTAGTTAGTCTGTGAGACTATTATCCTTGTTTCTCAACTCCCAGTTGTCCTTACCATTTTCCTTATAGTAATCTTCTTTTTCATTAAAGGCGTATGGTAGTGGGGACAGCGGGAATAAAATTTCAGAATTCCCGTTGACCCCACCAGTGGGACAAGGCAGTGGGGTCAGCGGGAACAAAAATGCAGACTTCCCGTTGACCCCACCAGTGGGGTAGGGTAGTGGGGCCAACGAAACGACGTTTTTGATTATTCCCGTTGACCCCACCAGTGGGGCTATCCAGTGGGGTCAACGGGAATACACCGGATTCGTGTCCGGTTGGCAATAAAATAATAATATAAAATATTTACATTTACTCATAATATACATATTACAACTAGCGAAATATACGTGTATTTTCTCTGTGGAAAGCAATCATACTTCTTCCACCTTTCCATGTGAAAAACCACTTTGATCCCGTTTCAAGAAACACAGAACACTGCAAGGACCACTGCCTACAGACCCTTCACTAAGCACGATTAGACCAAAGAGTTTTTCAGTGCATTCGTCCTCAAACCGTAAAAAACAATTTCTTTATCAGAAGTAAACGTAAACATTTAGTCGTTAGTTATTACAACATAGCGCGAACTTGGCAACGTTGCCAGTAGTAATTTCCTCTACGTTAGGGCCGTAATTCTAATATTTTAACGCTACTTGCTTTTTATTATTTCGATCGAGTATGCTTGTAGTTTTTTACTTTTTTCTTGTTAGTTGGTACCATGTTACTTCTTTCTTCTGGTCTTTCTCAAATTGGGGTAGTCAGATTTCTATACCAAAAGTATAGTCATCATCTGCCTAGCCTATTCCCAACTATATTGGGGTCGGCTTTCAGTCTAACCGGATGCAGCTGAATACCAGTATTTTACATAGAGCGATTGCCTATCTGACCTCCACAACCCAGTTAGTACTGGGTAATACGATACCCCTTGGTAAGACTGGTTGTCAGACTTTTTGGGCCACTGACTACCTAACGACTGTCAAAGATCTACAAATGACACCCGAGACCAACGGCTTAACGTGCTTTCCGAGGCACGGAGGAAATTCGGCATGTAATGGGTGGTCACCCATCCACAGACCAACCTAGGCAAGCACGGCTTAACCTAAAGGTCGACCCCAGCGGCTGTTATTATTTAGCCACGAGCTCCTCCTTAAGTATAGTATAGTATGTATATGTGTGTGTGTGTATGTGTGTGTTTAGTATATAGTATATCCCATTTCTAGAGTTAATGATAGTTTTAGTGACCATGACAGTTTAAAAACTTACATTCTTAAAGTTTTATTAGGTTTTCTATCAGAAATTACCAGCCAGAATGAATTTGTGCTTGGTTAGTAGCAATTATGTAGCAATACGCTTGCTACGTATTAATATTTGATTTAACATAGGTATTCTATAAATTTTCTTTGATTCTTTCCTTTGTCGAGAAAATAAATCAATCTTTCTTTTTAAATTATAGGCATCCATGGGAACTTGTCCAGGTGAAGGTTTTAATGCGTTCTTTCTATTCACATAATTATGTAGTTGCAAGGCTGTAAAAATATGTACGATATCATGAGCTCTACTAGGTACACACATAACTTATAAAAGTGATATTCTCCTACGACTGAATTGATGGCAATTTCACGATACGATACGAAGATAGTATTTTGGAACCCATAGTATTTTGAAATAGGTCTTATTTCAAATTTGGAATGATAATGAGAACAGCCCGTAACCGACACGAACACTACATTACTTTGAGTAATTATCACCCCAACTCAAAATGATGAAACCAAAAATTGTAAGCAAGTCCTAGACCCAAAAATTCAAAGACTTGTAGCATATACCAACCCGCATTGGGCTCGCGTGGTTCATTCCATATTTTGAAGAGGAGGCTTGAGGCCCAGCTATGGGAATCTTAAAGTTTGATTATGCAAGCAAATTTGCAATCCACGAAAAAATGGAATCTACGTAAACTTTTGAATACAACAACAACAAACAATTATTGTCAGGCAACTAAAAATACAGGTAAGTGTATTTCATATCCCGGCCCTGGTTCAGGCCATGGTCCGGAGCGAGAGGGAATGGGAAGCCGTCTCCTCCTTCTGCGAAGCAGTCATGCTAGCGAAGGAGGTGGCGGGACGTGAGAGGGAGAAATTTATTTATTTATTTATTTATTCACAAGACATGTTTCCTTTGCCATTACAGATAATAAATCTAATGCGACAAAGTAACTTAAAATATCCTTAACTATACCTTACATGCTACACAGTACGTGGCCCTTGTGAACTCACCCAGTGTACAGGTGAATATGTCTATGGCATTCACCACCGTGTTGAGAGTGCGCAGCGCACGAGTTAGCGGCGCGCGCTCCAGTAGGTTAGTGCGCGCACTCGGCACCACCAGCAGCTGCGGCTTGCGCCGCCGCGACACGTACCTATCCGGTAAATTAAACCCTATTTCCGACAGAACACCTGCATTTTGTATATTACCTCTTAAAACCTTGAAAAGATACGTTGCCAGTGCCACTTCACGCCTAATTTCTAATTTGTAGTAGCCCACCATACCGAGACAGAATAGGGTAGGATACAGTAACGGGTATCCCGGGTATCTCCCATACAGCTTTAAATAAATAAATCTGACAAATTTGTTCTGTATCCGTTCGACCATATGTTTGTATTTTATTTCACTCGGGCTCCAGACGGTTGCATTATATTCCAGATGACTCCTCACAAGAGCCTCATACAAAGCCCGCAGTGCACTGATGTTTGTGAAGTCATTTGCCTGACGCAGCACAAATCCCAGATTCCTGTACGCCTTTTTACAAACGTGTACCACGTGTTTGATTATTATTATAAATTCTCACGTCCCAGCCGCCGCGGGGGACGTACCGAGCGTCGGGGGCCACGTGGTGGCTCCCGGCCACCGTAGGCGCGGCCCAGAGCGGGAGGAGTTATTTGATGATTTCAAATACGTAAAAAAAAAAAAGTGTATTTCATATTGGATCGTGGCTGTACGTATTTGCAGTCACCATTTTGTTTACGATATTGTCACTCTTATGTCATATCAAAACATAACATGTGTGGTTCTGCACGAAATAGAGTATTAATTTTGTGTGAACTGAATTTGACATCATTATTGCTGGTTGTCCTTTGTAAGCACGCTTTGTAGGCTGCGCTCCATCAAATGATATACATGTTTTATCATTGTAATGTGACTCTGACCACGTTACCAATACAAAGTGTTGGCTAGTTAGGTACTTACTATATACTAAACGTAATCGTGCACAAATGAAGGTTGTCTCTAAAAAAATAAAAATAAATAAGTTCCCTTTCAAATCAACTCAACTAAAAGCATTTATTTCAATTAGACCATTTCAGGCACTTTTGAATGACACAAAAAACAAAGAAAGCGAAGCTACATTCACAGACGTAAGGCATAGTAACTTGTGAAAGTACTGGAGTTGCCCATTCCAAGGCGTTCATCTTTATGGAGGAGAATGGGCAAGAAACACCATGGACAGTCAATCAAAATATTGTTACAAAATCTTTGTTACATCATTCATTATGGAGACTATACATTTACGTGAGAATGGTGTTAAAGAAGTGCAAGCTAAACTTTAATATTATGGAATATTTTGCTAGAGTTAGAAGTCAATAGACTTCTCACTCTAGCAAAATATTCCACAAACATTCTAATTTTATCACATACCGATATTAATCCAGCTAAACTCCTGGGCACACACAGCTAATGACTACATTGAAACAATCACACCGCTTTGTTATAGTCAGCGGTACAAATTGCAAAACTTCCTAACACGAAGTCACAAAGCCCTCAGAAGCCAAATCCCGTGTCCTTATATAAACGATCAATCGTTCAAACATGCGCAACACAAACTCACACCTTTTTCATATGCGGGAGAAACAACGGCACGCTACCTATTACGATCATTACATATTCCTTTCGCCTCGTCCACGTTCATACATCAGAGGGCCTAAAAAGGCCACTTTAGGAAAGTCACAATAGGTAATATGAATCACGTTACAATTCGTAAAATGGTGACAAAGCTAAGTGGCAATTCATATAATAATAATATTAACTGCACCTGCATATGATCAGGGAGCCTCACTACACGCAGAAAAATATTAGCAATCGTTACACGATTACGCCACGATCGCGATCATTCGTCACTTATTTGTGCGCTCTCGGCACGACGCTAACGACGCGTTCGGGTTTGTCGAACAAAATGAACGCAAAAATCGCGTGTTAGCGCTTCGGTTAGGACGCGACCAAACAACTTTAGTCAAACTACTAATGAATAAAATTGAGGTATCAAGGGACGAAATCGCGGATGTTTTTACATCATATTTTGTTATTCTCAGAACAAATAATGATGTTGGACCAGACAGGTTTCATTTAGTAAATTAAAATGAAAATTAAAATGTCAGTATTTTATATTTTGTTTAGGATAAAAATTAACTTTCGAGCTTTGATGGACATCAGGTAAATAATTATTTTAAAACTTCACTCGTTGACTGCAAAAGACAAGCCGATAATTAAAAAAGTAAAATTAATAGCTGAAATGTTCATGGCTTATTTATATTAAACGATAGAGAACAGAATTTGCACCGTATCTATCTGTACTTCAAGGTACAATTACGAATGCGACACACGACTGGTTTCTATATAACTCTGTTCAAGCGACAAGACGGCTTTGCTTTTGATGTATGCGGATGCAATCGCCTACGAAATTGTACTTAATAGGTGTGAGAAACAGGGTGTAAATTCCCTCATCCCCCACAGAAAATGGAGGGTCCTAGGACCAGACGGGTGTTGGGTCTGGTGGGCTGCTCGACGGTTGTAGTCGGGTTATTGAATATGTCCTTAACTCGCAATTGATAGTGCAATGCACGATTTAGTTTTTAACTGACGTCATAGATGACAAGTGATCAGATAATCGGGCGCTAATATACCTAAACTCACTTTTATTCCCACGAAATAATAATACGGAAATGCCTTTCAGAATCCCGGATCCCGGAATCGTTTGAAATTCCTGAATAATATTTTTTTGTCTCATGTTTGTATAAAATACAATAAATTTGTCGATCCGGTCACTAATCTGTTAGATACATAAATCAATATCCACTACTTGACCACATTGTGCGCATTATCATTTTTTATCGTCATTCCATTTTTTTTAAATAAAATAATGATACTAAATCAAAATAACCACTCCTATAATTTCATTAAGTTTGTTATAGTTGTTTTTACAAAATTGTTCAATCCAAGGAACCCGGGATTACTTATTTATTCAGAAAGGAATGTCCAAATTGTTCTTTCGTGGGAAGAAGTTTAGGTATATAAGCGCCCGATTATCCGATCACTAAAGATGAAGCTAGCGTTATTTTTGTCTACTTGATTATTTTTGCTGGAGCACCTTTAAGTAATGGAGGCCTTATCCAAACGGTCAACATTATGACTGATAAGTGCTTGTTTAATTAGTAACAACCTTTTATTCTTCACAAGTACACACGTTTTACCGAAGCAATACTTACCACACTCAATTCACTTAAGGATTAAGTACTCAAATATAAATAAGCCCTTAGGTAATTCCGACTCGTTCAACCATTACTTATATACAAAGTATGATTAATGACTGTATCTGGAGCTTAATTTTATATGAGTATTCAGTGACGAAAAGCCTTTTATATTCAGTACTTTAGCTTAGAAACTGTTTTATTGGTCTAAATGGTCGTAAGCGCCAATGTTGAACGTAGGCACTTCTTTTACAAACATGCTCAGTACAGTAGTCGCCTATCACGGTTAATGATGACAGATTCGTCGGCTATTATATTACACGAGACTTCTATTAGGTATAATAGAAAGTCTAATAAGAGGCAGTCATAAGGAGGCACCGGTAACTGAAAAGTTGTGTGGAAACCTGTTGCAGAGGAGTGAGGAAAAAGTCGTGAGGAAAGTATTGTAAAACAATTACAACCGTTTTTGTAAAACTCAAACTCAAAGCAAGTATTTCAATTAGGCCATAACAGGCACTTTTGAATGTCAGAAAGACAAAGAAGGCGAAGCTTCAGATCCAGACACAAGGAATAATATCTTGTGAAAGTTCTGTAGTTGCCCATTTCAAAGCGTAGATCTCTATGGAGAAGAAACTCCATGGACACTAAACAGTTAATTTTAAAGCTCGTCAATCTGGATGCATAAATCATGAATGATATTTATTTCTGTAAATTGGTTTTAAAAAACACTTTTACACGTCACATCATGTTCTGTTTTAAAACTAGATGGGGCTGGTGTATCGAACCTAATTACTAGAAGAATTACTAGAAGATTAGATTACTAGAAGAAACAGCCAAAACAAACTCATAGTTTACTATCTCTTCTGAAGTCCAGATATTGGTCAAGTCATCCAGCATAGTGATCTGCATTTCTATCTGGAATTTATTTTAATAACAGAATTCAACTGTTAATTTTTGCAATTGTCTAACAGTTTACCATCACGGCTACACTATCATTATCACTCAGTCAAAACACAATTAACCTTTTGTGAGCTACAAACAACATAATTGCCAAATAACAAAGACACCGAAACATCAATTAATGAAAACCAATGACAAAACAGTCCCACATTAAAGTCCAGTGTAATTGGTCGAAGGGTCGAATCTGTTGGGACTGTAATGACTGAGAAGGGGAAAACAATTGAATGCTTGATATCAATGAAAGAAAAGGGCTTTATAAAGGGTGTTAATATACCCTTAATGAAGCCGAAAGGCACTTGTTCTCCCCGTCATTGCGATATTTTTTTTGTACTGAACCATACCTGGAAACCTTCTAGTTACGGAGATATTGGAGATCAAAGTTCAGTTTTTTTTTAAATACTAGTTTTTAAGGTAATAACTTTACTTTAACAACCTCCATGACCCATTTACTATTCAAAGCATCCATCAGCACAATGTTTCGAGTGTGCTACATTGAGTTTTACCGTAAAACGTGATTTTTCACACCAAAAAAAAAGTCGTTTCCCAGCAATATTTTTTGCGTAAGGTTACTTAGTTTGATGTACAGAATGCTTGATTGTCGGCTTCGTGAAGGGTCCGTTTACACCCTGTATAAATTAAAAAAATCAACAGAGACAGCACATTTGGCGCAGTGGTTGAGCGATAGGCTGCTGCGCTGCATGTCGCAGGATCCATTCTCGCACGGATCAAATATTTGTACGGCCTACAGGTGTTCTGGGTCTATCTGTTTGTGTATGTGAGTTTAAATGTTTGTAAACGCACCCACGATATAGGAAAAATTCTTAGAGTGGGAGAAAATTTTAATTAAAATAAAATAAAGCTATCCCTCACATTTAAACTTATTGTACGAACGATTTTACGTTAGTTCCGTAGTTAAACTTTGCTCGTAGCGATGACTGCAATGATCTCTGACGAAGTTTTTAATCGTTTCAATTACACATTGTGCGTAAACCAGCATATATGTTGCTGGTCAACTATTAATATTATAATATTATGCGTAAACTTTACAAATAACTAAACTTATACTGTCACTTATGGGATATCTTCCGTGTCGCAAGCGCCATGATCGCGAGAGTCAACCCGCGATCATGGCGCTTGCAACAGCGTCTAATATCGGGAGCTCAAAATATTGAACAATCACGGAAGATATCCCGTAAGTGACAGTATAAGTTTAGTTGTAAACCGTGAAAGCTTAAAACAGTGTTTACAAAAAACTGCCCACATAACTAAGTGACTTAAAAACTTTTCCTCATTTTACGTTAGTCAGCAAGTTTTTAAATAATTCAATTTCAGTCAGACACACTAGACTAGACGTTTGACTCTGTTACACGGAATTTTTAATTTTGCCGACTGCTACGTTCATTAGGATGGATGCAAGTACGTCACTAGTGTGACATCCAACTTTATACTCAAAACTATGTAGATGAAAGTCTCTTCTTGGGTATTCAGCCTTGACATTTTTCAGGCAGATATATAGGGTGACTGGTAATTAGAGACCGATACTTAAACACGTAATTGTGCTCATGATAACAAATAACTTTCCCAAAGAAACATTTTTTTTTAGTACTCATTCACTTTTATCACAATAACACAACGACGGACCGTATGAAATTCGCGCGCGCGCGCGTTTGGCCTATCAGCTGATAGCCGCATGACGCCGTTCTGTCTCATTACTATAGTACCGTGCAACAGTGCTTGCTTAGTAATACTCCGCTGTTGAGTTATTGTGATAAAAGCGAATGAGTATTTAAAAAAAGTATCTTTGAGAAAATTGTTTGTTATCATGAGTGCAATCACGTGTATAAGTATCGGTCACTAATTACCAGTCACCCTATATGCTCCTAGAGAATTAGGATTTAATCATGTTTTTGCAATGTTTATCTTGAAATTAGGCGCAACGGTTGCCTCCTTGAGGAAAATATTGAGTATGAATGTAGATGGCTATACGAGTACAGAAAGACTAAAGAAACGATGGATGGACTGTGTGAAGAATGATACGGCTAGAAAGGAAGTGACTGCTGAAATGACGAGTAATAGAGAAGTATGGAAGAAGAAGACCGACCCCAAATAAATCGGCGTAAGGGAAGGAGAATGATGATGGTTGCCACCCTTTGGAAATTTTAGCTCCCCATTCGTAAGTAACATTTCATTTTTAATTCTACCACAAATCTCATCTAGTCTCGAGCACAATGCACAACTGATTGCCACACAGAATTCACTCCAACATGTGCGAGTACCCATACAAATAAGTCGTGACAATCCTCTTGTCACCACTCTAACAAAGCAGGCTTCATTACATCTATTTACCATCCCATTCTCCCGTTCAAATAAACTCATTCTTCGTTCATTCATTCGCTCCGTTCAATATCCGTGATGGCGCCCGTCTAAACCGCGCTTTCGAAGTACATTTCTATTATGTTGGTAGCAACGCGCTGTAATCACACGTGTCAGTGCGTCTAGTTCCCTTCTATTGTGTAATAAAGGTTTTAACTGGGTGTGCGTTTTCTGTGTTTCATTTTTGTTAATTAGATCACACTTTTGGTGTCAGTTTTCTGTCGCTATTGTTCCTTACCTGCCTTGTTTAATTGTAAAGCACCCGTAAAATTACTCAAAACTGCAAAGCAATTTGTCAGCAGTAGGTTATCGCGGAATCTTATTAATATTCTATCTAAGTTAAAGTATAAATCTAAGTGAAAACTAGGTTATTGTAAGACTAAGACAATGGGTCAATCAGAGCCACTGTACTCAGCGTCATCAGTCAACCAATGTCATACGTTCTTTCGTGGTACGTAATACATTTCTTATGATGTCTTGGGTTGACCCACGTACCGAACGTTTTTTGCTAATCGGTCAGACTCGCGACATTTGGATCAGACGCATAATGTTGCCCACTTTTAGGCGATGTGTGGTGTGCCATGATCGTTAACTTTCTTAGCCTCTGTCGTTAGCAGCGCGAACAGGGCTGTTCAGTAATTTATGAAGACGGCACGCGTCCGACTGCGCGGTTCGCTCAGCCCCACCATGGTTTGTGCCCTGGCTGTCATATCGCAAAAGTAGTGCTCACTTACCTTGTCATATAACTTTGTTTTTTTTTTTCTATTATTATTTAATTAACTTAAACTTAGCTTCTCGGTTAGGTATCCGCACGACACGCGCGGTTCACGAGAACTGGATTAGTTCATCCATATCACAGGAAGCACTTTGTACCTGTTACCTCAACACAGACGTTGACAGAATGCAGTGATACGTAACAGTATGCCACAGAGCATCAATTTGATGCAGGATACATAGAAACCACGTAATTAATTTCAGATTAGATACGGTCAGATTATAAAGGGTTGTGAGATTATATTCGATGAGGATGCCTCGTTGGTCTAGTAGTTAGTCAAGCATGAAAACAAACTTAAGGCTCCAGTCTGGTAACATTGATAGCCCGTCGAAATATTCGCGTAGGTTTACAATGTTTTTTTGACTAAAGTCATAAAGGAATTGTAATAATTTTTAGTGCATATTGGTTATATGCTTAATAACTACGTATTTTTTTAAAGTTCATAAAACTCACTCTTGTCGCGTAAATCTGGCGTTGAAAAGAGGTCTCTCGCGGCCAACGCGAGTCCGAGGACAGTTTCCGCACTCTTTCCGAGGCAACAGAAGTTAAATCGCAAAATCTATCGAGCCAATAAATATCTTTATATCCTTGTCTTCAAAGTTGCCTCGCCACTTTTTGTAAAAAAAAATGTTTTCTTAATCTGATTACGACAATATCGTGAAATTTCACGGTTTTTGTTCTCAAAAAATTCGTAGTTTCTGACAATGTTCCAAGTTCATAGATATAATATAGTGTAGGTTCCTACCTAGTTAAACGCTCTAACCCGTCTCCATAGCCAAGTGCACAAGAACTATGCTTAAATGAATTCATTCCGTCAGATGTCCCGAAGAATCTTATAGTTCAAAGTTTCCAACTTTGTTTATTAGTTTCAAAGCCGCGCGGTGTTTACCGTAATCGAGTATACGAGTATTTTGTATAATCTCTCTCGAGAATTTAACAGGTTAGTATGTATTGTTTTGTAAACTTAAATATTGGGAATATATTAATAATGATTAAAAAAAAAAACTACTGGATTTTGGGACAGAAATATAGTTTTCTTAAGCAAAAGTCATCGGAATAATGAATCTGCAATAGAATAAGGCGCCCTCCAGCTCCAGGGTCAACGATGTTAAAAAAGCAGTCTGGTACAGACTGGATCTGGACTAAATGGGATCCGCGGGCAAAAGCTAGTTAACGATACATACATGTAACGGTGGCGTACGTACTCCTCGAGTGCACCCAGATCCGCGAGGAGACTCTTGGAACACCAAGATCCCTTGCGGATGTCCTGAGAAGACCGGGAAGTTTGATCTGCTTCTGGAGGGAGGTGGGCTGGTTAGAGTAACCACCATGGCTCACGTACAATGGTCCACTTTAAGGACTAAGTGCGGAAACCAAATCCCTTAACATAGAACATAGACTCCAGTTTCACTGGACTCTTTTTTAATCTAAAAGAGTCGAGTAAAACGGTCTAGGTTCTTTTTGTATTGATACATTTTAACGAATCACCTTGTTTGGTGTACCACAATTTGTACAGTCAACCATACGTTGGCATCCCCTATACACCGTTACTTTTTAGTTGTCTTACAAAGGTGGCCCACTCAATGTGCCCGACATAAAATAGTTCTAGGCGTGATTCTTTTTTTTTACCTACCGTAATAGGTACAAAGAAAAATAAATAAACATTAGAAAAAATTATGAAACATCCTGTTAATGATGTTTACGTGTCAAACGGGAGAATATATCTACCCAGCGCTCGAGTCCAGTAGATCATCGCTCGCAACAGGGTGTTTTAACTACGTCATGCATCTTAATATTGAATAATATTTTTATTTTTAAATTATTAAAATCTCATAAATACCTTTTTTTTTAATGCTTAGTAGTCATTGGATACATGAAGTGGGCTGCCGTTGTAAGACGACTAAAAAGTCACGGTGTATATTTATATGTATGAAACATGTTTGACAAACAAAAAAATGCAGAACTTCACAACAGCAAGTATCACAACTTCTACTTGTTTGTAAACGCAAGGTTACGCATAACAACGTAAATAACCTACTCATATTCATAAGAAATGTATCGGAATGCCTTTAAATATTGAACTGTTGTCACAAAGTACTATTGACTTGTTTATGTGCTCGAGAATGTAATGTATGTGACGTACATTTCAGTCAGTATCGGAAAAATGGTGATAAATATGATACATCGGTATTTGCTTATTTTGTTCTACTTATGTATTCATATTCTCTTTGTTGGTAAGATATGGTTTATTTTGAGTTCTATTTGTAGACGCTTTAAGGTTTGGTTAAACCTGTACTGGCAAATTTCGGATGCAGCGTCAGGTACGGACACTTGCAATCGAATAAGTACTGCAGTATCTGTGAGAGACTGCCTCGTTTGTCAAAGTCAAAATTATATATTTGCTGTAAATGTGGTACAAAAGTTGGTAATAATAACATATATTGTAATGACACATTTCGCCATAAAAATAGCATGCAAATATTAATAAACACAAACATTAAATTAGAGGTAACAAAATAAAGTATAATATCATGGAGTTTAATTAACCAACACAAAACAAAATTTTGCTGTTAAAGACTACAAACGAATTGTTAACATATTAAAGTATTTTTAACATACAACAAATTGTTATCATAATAAAATTGTTTAATTATACAAACACAACATCATAATGTAGGTAATTCTTTACAATGCAATTCGGTAGATGCGAAATTAGCCATTTTTTTCAGATCTTTGCTGAATTTTCTGTACGAAAGATCAGTGATAAAATTTAGTAGAGACTTAAAGATAAGTGGAGCCATATATAGAGTGACTGGTAGTTAGTGACCGATACTTAAACACGTGATTGTAGTCATGATAACAAACAACTTTCCCAAAGATTTTTTTATTTTCATTCACTTTTATCACAATAACAACAGCCGTATGAAAATCACGCGCGCCTTTGACCTATCAGCTGTTAGCCGCGTGACGTCGTTCTGTCTCATTATTATCGTACCGTGCAACAGTGCGTAGGCAAAGCACCAGCGCGGCTCGCAAAGCCCGCTTCGTTAGTTTTATAGTAATAACAGTGAATGAGTATAAAAAAATGTTTCTTTGTTATCATGAGCACAATCACGTGTTTAAGTATCGGTCACTAATTACCAGTCACCCTATATACACAATTACGTCTGAATAATTCAATTCTAGGTACAGGCAATATTAATAGATACTGTGTAACTGTACCTTTATTAATATTGTTTTTAAGTTCAAAAAGTGAAGAGTTAGTTTTGACAAATTGTCGAGTGGTCTCAAGCGCGAGTGCTGAGCATAAGGCCCTGGGTTCCATTCCCGGGTCGGGCAAATTGTTGTTGGTTTTTTTTTCAGGTATTTCTAAGAAGCAGCCAGGCAGTGTGGATTTGTGCCTGATGGCAATACGCTCACCCCCTATTACATGAGACCTAAAACATAAATATAACTAGCAAAATGTGGGTGTTCTAATAGGTATACCTCTACCTAACCCTTCGTGGATTACAGGCGTGATGTTATGTTATCTTTGAGCGTTCGGTGTCCGCAGCAGGTCCACAAATTTTTCATACCACTTTGACTTATCTTTAGTGTGTGCACCAAAAGTTTATTACATACGGGGTGTAAACAGACCCTTCACGAAGCCGTCAACCAAGCATTCTGTACATCAAACTAAGTAACTTTACGCAAAAATTATTGCTGGGAAACGACTTTTTTTTTTTGGGGTGGAAAATTACGTTTTACGGTAAAACTCAATGTTACGGACTCAAAACATTATGCTGATGGATGGATTGAATAATACGGGGGTCGTCAAGGTGTTTAAAGTAAAAAAAATACATTAGAAACATGTATTTAAAAAAAAACTTGTGAAAAAGTTGGAACTTTGACCCCCAATATCTCCGTAACTAGAAGGTTCCCAGGTATGGTCTAGAACAAAAAAATGATCGCAATAACGGGGAGAACAAGTACCCTTCGGCTTCGTTAAGGGTCTATTTACACCCTTTAGACTCTCGTTTAAATTGTACAATAGAAACAGAATAGTTTGTTTGTTTAGTTTGTTTGTTTTTTTTTCTCAAATATATGATCAATTATTAAAATGAAAAAAACGATCTTCTGTTTGTCATATTCTAAAGATAAATTTACAAAGTAAATGTAATTTTTTTAACCTTTATTGTCCCACTGCTGGGCAAAGTCCTCCCCCATAGCCTTCCACTCTTCTCTCCGTGCGGTCCGGCCAATTTATTTATTTATTTACCAGAAACATAGTATGTATGTTCACAAAGATGTTCATAATATAGCATAGTGCTACATGTCTCAACATTTTAACGGTATGCAAAAGCAATTTCTAATTACATGAAATTACAATTAACATTATTTACATCACATTCGTTTTCAATTAACATTAGTTACATTACATTAATTTCAATTCAAATCAGTTACATTCCATTAATTTTAAAATTATCCATTATTTCAATTATTATATTGCACTCACTTCTTTTATACTATATTATGAAATTAAACAATAAATTCAACATAATACTTAATAAATTACTTAAACTTACTATAAGACTTAAATTATTACTTAGCCTATATTTGGATGCCAGATCAAGATTGAATAATTTACAGGGGCATTTCAACAATCAATCAAAATCATCAAAATCAGACCATTTATTTCAAGTAGGCCAGTTATAGGCACTTTCGAATTGTCGAAAAAAAGACAACAATGAAATGTAGCTACAGGCCCAGTCACAAGGCATAAAAACTGTGAAAGTATTGTAGTTGCCCATTCCCTAGCGTAGATCTATAAGGACAAGTACGGGCAAGAAACTCCATGGACACTCTTTAAAATCAGAATATTTTTACAAAACCTTGGTTACATCATTCATGTAGCAAGATATGTCAATCTCTCACAAACGCATCTAATTCATCATGCCAACGTTATCTACGCCCATTTGTTAATTGAGAATACAAAGTCGTAACATTAGTTAATTACCTACAATTTCTCTAATCGCAGTCCATATTCTAACTCTAGCTGATTAAAGCTACGCGCTACGCCGTAGCACTGCTACGAATGTGCTCATTACATATCCGGGCTGACCGTGTAATGTCATGCATCCGGCGTAGAACTGCGTAGCGCACATATCATTTCTCTAACAACTCTTGTTACGAGGTAACCACGGATATAATGCTCAACATCGTCTGGGGATTATGTTGAGCATACGTCCTTTGCATAAAATTTTGCTTATGCGTACTGAATGCTTTCGTGTAACAAAGATTTTATTTTGTAGGTAGTAAAAGAATGTCAGAACTTTTAGTAAAACAATTAAATTGTTCGGAGATGCCTCGTTGGTAATTGAGAGCGACTGTTGAGCATGGTGTCCTAAATTCGATTCCCAGTCCGAGCAAAGTGTTATCGATTTTATCCATCAGGATTTTTTCAGTAGCTGCCACAGAGTCTAGATTTTGGCTCAGTTGCTGTCAATAGGCTAGCCATCTAAAGGGTGTAAAAAGATCATTAACCAAACCGAAAGGCGCTTGTTCTCCCCGTTATTGCGATCATTTTTTTGTTCTAAACCATACCTGGGAAACTTCTAGTTACGCAGATATTGGAGGTCGAAGTTCCAATTTTTTCACAAGTTTTTTTTTTTAAATACCCCTTTTAAAGGATTTGTTTTGTTAACTTTACTTTAATTAACTCCATGACCCGTTTACTTTTTCTTTACAAAGCATCCATCAGCACTAAGTTTTGAGTGCGTTAGATTGAGTATTACCGTAAAACGTGACTTTTCACCCCAAAAAAAAAGTTGTTCCCCAGCAATAATTTTTGCGTTGAGTTACTTAGTTTGATGTACAGAATACTTTGTTGACGGCTTCGTGAAGGGTCTGTTTACACCTTGTATTACTTGGACTTAAACATAACCGGCAAAATGTGAGTGGACCCCTGTCGAACCTTTCGGGAATTACAGGCGTGATGTCATGTTTATAGACAAATACGTTATTCTAATTTTATGACCCATTAACTTAAAAATATTCTCAGTAATTAGAACCAAACCACTGTTTAAAGTCCATTTGTCATGAATTTGGTGCTTTCATGGACTCACGCACGGTAATTTCAAACACGTTTATGTGACTGCGAAACCGACATTTCTGCGGCTAATGTCAGTTAAAAATAGAAATGTGCTGAGCTTTGAGCAATTAGAAAACCGCAAACTCGTTTGAATTAATTTGTAATATTAACTTTGTATATGAGTGTATTTACACACCACGCCTGTGAACCTCGAAGGGTTGGGAAGAGGTGTACCTAATAATACACCCACATTTCGTTTTAAGTTCCATGTAATAGGAGGCGAGCCTAATTCCATCAATTAGGCACAAATCCAGACTAAAGAGAAATTCCTAATCGAAAATCCCAATAACACTTAGCCCGACCTGGGAATCGCGTCGTGTTGCGCTGCGTGGTGTCGCATAGTCTTCCGCAGAAACGCCGATACCCTTCGGCCAAAACTCTTCCTTGAGGAAGGTCTCAATATGGTGAGTCGGAATTAGCACCACAAACGACTTGAAATTCGTCTGGCGCGACTCCAACTTCCCAACCCTCAAGGTTGAGTAACGTGGAGATTGGCACAAAAAAGAGGCTTATACCAAATAGTGAGTGAATTCAGGCTATATAGATGATGATGATTAGGAGCAGCGTCTCCTCTTTCATTTTCAATACGGCTGAAAACTGGGTATTACGGTAAAATTATTTACACCAATATGAAAATTCATATAATGAAACACACGCATCGATTCCATTTAATAACAGATCACTGAGCCGTGACAGCTGATTATATCATAAAATGTTATAATAATGGACGAATTTAATGAATCGAAAGTGTGAGTTTATAAATCATTTTAATGTGTGACTGGATGGCTGGAGAGGTCTTAATTTCATTTAATTTTGAAATAGGAATATATTTCTGAAATATACTAAAAATTATTGGTAAGTAGCATAACAGAATATAATTAATTAATTGTGGGGTTAATTCGAGTTTTTATACTTGTATGATGAAATTAACGTAAACTTTAATTTATACTTAAACCGAATTGTATGTTCACAAATATGAGAAAAACGATTATTCCAATAAATATAAGTTAACGTGTTATTATTTTATCTCTGCACTAGGCTCACTGGTCTCCCCCACATCTGGTCTGGTACCACCACCATAGTGCAAGAGATATTAACCCTACAGTTTTAAGACAAAAAAAAGCGATTTTTAGTCGCATAACCGTTTCCCTGGAAATCTAACATCATTTTCATTGAATTAATATTTTGGTCATATTATACTTTATCATCATCTGCCTAGCCTTTTCTCAACTATGTTGAGGTCGGCTTCTAGTCTAACCGGATGCAGCTGAATTACAGTATTTTACATGGAGCGACTGCCTATCTGACCTCTACAACCCAGTTAGTACTGGGTAATACGATACCCCTTGGTAAGACTGGTTGTCAGACTTTTTGGGCCACTGACTACCTAACGACTGCCAAAGATCTATAAATGACACCCGCGACCAACGGCTTAACGTGCTTTCCGAGGCACGGAGGAAACTCGGTATGTAATGGGTGATCACCCATCCACAGGCCCTAGACAAGCACAGCTTAACCTAAAGATCGACCCGAGAGGCTGTTATTATTAAGCCACGAGCTCCTCACTTAAAATGCTTTAAAATCAGTATTCAGCTTACTTAACAGTTTTATATTTAAACATGATTCAATTGAGAACAGAGATATGCTATAAAAGAAAACGAGCAAATCGTCGGTAGAATTCGGTCGCCTCACTTGCCTTATTCAAGCGTTACAAAAGAATCTTCAGGCTTTTAACATTTAAAGTCTTTTGAATTTTCTCAGAAATACTTCTTTTTAGGTTTTATTAAGATTCAATATGCTCTTAATCAAGAGCCATCTGTTAGGTCTTCTTTCGTAGAATGATTCATTTAGATTTAAAATTCATTGTAATTTTATAAATTGCGACGGTGGGTATATCTTCGGCATTTAATGCCTTAATGAACAGAATTTACAGGTAAACCATGATTTGGGTTGGGTTAGTTAGTGGTAGTTACACAGATATTTTTAATAGTAGTAGTCACACGTCTCTTCTACGCTCTGTTCGTCTCCACTTTGGTGAAGTACGGGCCTTATACTTTTTATTTTCTTTCTGTATTTTAATTGAAAATAACTGTGATACTGTGTCTTTGATGTTATTGTTTTTTTTTTTTTAATCTTTTTTATTTAAGGGATTTTTGTAAATAAATGCGACGCTGTCAATCCTATCGTACTTTTACAAATATTGACTTACTTCCTAAACTATTTAGCTAATAATAAAAAATAAAAAAGAGATATATATATATGTCTTTTAAAAACTACTTGTTCTGGTACCTTCTTTCGTATGACGGCTAGAAACCTTCTAAATAACGCAAGTGACTTACTGTCTGCATTATACTTAGTTATTTGAAGAGCTCTGTATGTTGACGTGGCACACATATTCCCTGGAGAACGTCACTAACAGGTGTGACCACGTCTTGTGGTTATCGTACTCTGTTATTGGCAGAGGTACCTGCTACCTTAGTTCTGATTTCAGTTGAAGTTAATTTGACTAGTTATATAGGTAGGTATAGTATTAAGATTGTATTTTATTAATCTTATTCTAATTTAATCTGAGGAGAATTTTCCGTACTTTGAGCACGTTCGCATTCGAATCGAAAATACCATTAATTTTCCTACATGTTTGACAAGTTACTTGACTATTTATTTAATTACAATTATGTTGTGTTTACAACCAACGTGTAACAAATTGAAGATAAAACATAAATAAAAAAAGAAGGTTAACAACACTTTCGTAAATTCCTCTCAGAGTACTTCTGACATACCAATAAAATCTTCGTCCATCCATCAGCAAACAGATCGTCTGTTGGATTAGAATCCAAGAGATCATAAAGTGCAGCAATTGGACTGCCCAATCAAGAGTATTTGCTGAAGTACCAGACATCCAACTGCCAAAAATCGTATTGCCAAATATGATATTCGTATTATTTATAACCCATACCACTCATAACATAACGTTTATTCAGATAGGTAGGTTTTGTACCCACAAAAGAAAGATATAAATAACCCTTTCAAGTCTCAAGTAGACCAACTTACATCGTACACACACCACACGAGTGTTCACGAGACTCGTCGAGTGTTCCTGCTTTAAGTACTTATGACTTCGCAACATCCCCGGAGGCACAGTAGGGTTAACATTTAAGGATGACTTTACCTTTCGTACCCACGTCATAAAGTATGGCGTCATTAATTTTCCTAAAAGTGTCATAAGGAAAAATTCGAATGTGTCAGAATTTTCTGTTGTTATAAAAACACATTCTCATTTTTAAGAGCTCTTGAAATTTTTTTTTCATATTTGTCATGTTTTCTTATGACTTTATAACATCCCCCCAGGCGGTTAAAATGTTAACCCTCCCTGAGTTAACATTTTAAGGATGGCTTTACATGTTGTTCTTATGTTTTTGTAACGCCATAAAGTATGAGGTAGGTAATTAATTTCCCTGAAAGTATCAAAAGAAACAATTTTAATGTGTCTGAATTTTCTGTTGTGGCTAAAAAGCATAGAAAAAGTTCTCAAATTAGAAATGTTGAGTTTACCTTGTAAAAACATACTCCAGAATATTTACAACTTTTTACACGTAGTTAATCTCTTTATTTTTTGTATGTAGATACCGAGAAGCATCAAATACGTTGCCTAAAAGTTTGAATACTGATTAATTTACTTTGAGAACTTCCATCGCACACACCTTTGACCTTTTACGAATTACCTATTGATATTTTACAGGGTTGCTTTTTTAATTAAAGGTACATGTTAGAAACCATAAATAAATTATCTTTTATTCTAATCTAACATTCTATCTGGAATTCTTATTACCTAGAGACTCAACAACGCAGTTTATTTTAAATACATTTGCTTCGTATTTAAATAAAACGAATACTTTGCATGAAGGTGCAACTTTAATTAGAAAAGTAGAGCATGGCGGGTGGTGCATAATTTTATTATTTTTGTTGCTTTCAGTGAGAACATTATCTGCATAGAGCTCAATGTTCCCCATTTAAAAAATAAAAATTAAGGAGAAAAAGCAATGTTTTTGATACTTTGGTATTTTTGAAGGCAAATAACGGGATAATGCCGTCCAAAATCTCACTTAAATATTTTCGCTTCAAAAAACTGGAGACGCGATAGTTGAGTAAGTTTAAGAAAAGAAATTTAAAAAAAAAATTTTTTTTTGTTTGATTAACCCATTTGGCTGCTACTATTAAGTCACTATCTTCTCTAGGTTTTACTGCTACTACAAAAATAAAAAAACCGAGAGCGTACTAAGATCGAGGATAGGTTCACAAGCCGCGTCCAAGACGTGTTGTGAACAGGCGATTCGTCTTATTTACTTTGACTCCGTATCAATTAGAGGTTGCAGTGTACGTATTTAGTTAGATGTCTATTAGATTCCTATCTTTCTTTATTTATTAACTATTATCCGCCTTTGAAAATGGGAAAGGAAAACTGGAAGAAGCATTGTAAATATGTATCCTATAGTGTTTTAAGCTTTCACGGTTTACAACTAAACTTATACTGTCACTTACTTTTCCATCCACCCGCATTCTCCAGTCAACCCGCGATCATGGCGCTTAACGCAACAGCGTCGAAATATCGGGAGCTCAATATAATGAACAATCACGGTAGATATCCCGTAAGTGACAGTATAAGTTTAGTTGGAATGGGCAACTACAGTACTTTCACAAGTTATTATGCCTTGTGTCTGGGACTGTAGCTTCGCCTTCTTTGTTTTTCTGACATTCAAAAGTTGTGGTCTAATTGAAATATATGCTTTGAGTTTTGAGTTTTTTATGTATTCTATAGGTTTTTAAAAAGTCCCCGAAAAAAACACCTACAAGCAAATATGCCAAAGCCGTTGTCGAGAGCTCGCAACGTTGCGATTTTGTAAATACCTTCGAAACGGCAGTTCCACATTCTTCTTGTATGGAAAGTAGGGTAGAAATAATTTATATTTTCTGTCAAGTAATTGTATTGTGTGCTTGAATAATTCCTTCTTAGACAAAGGGCCAAATCACCAGAATTCATTTAAAAATAGGACCATTAACATAACCCATCCCCGAAGGGTTGTGCAGAGGTGTACCTAATAGTACACCCACATTTCGCCAGTCATGTTTAAGTCGTATGTTATAGGGTGCGAGTATATTGCCATCAACCGGGCACAAATCCAGACTCCGTGGCTGCTACTGAGAAATTTCTGATGGAAAACCTAAATAATATTATGCCCAACCCGGAAATCGAACCTATGGTCAACAGTCATGCTAACGACCACAATACCAACGAGGCAATTCACTAGAAGATTTTTTTATAGAAATTTTGTCTACACAGTCTGCAATGTATTTTTTCACGAATGAAACTTATTAAAAACTTCTTTTTTAAATTATCTTCTTAAAATTCGAAATTTCAAAAATAGAACATCTATTATTCAGAACAGGGCGACAACAGAGAGCAAAATAATTCTTCAAGTAAAGCAGCGGGTGCTTTGGACAGGCGCGAGGCGGGTCCCACCGATCTGCTTATAAAAGTGTTATTGGAATCTGTTCGTGCCTTCACGAAATTCGAGTAAACTGGAGTAACAAGATTCATAGAATTCTAGACTTAGGTACTCGAATCACACAGATCCTAGGTTTTCAATCTTATGTTAACGTTGGTATTTATTTGAGTGCTGTTTAGGACCAATTTTACCAATGAAACTGGCCGCGAGCGGTACATAGAAAGAAAGAAAAATGAAACCGAGTTCAAGTATCATGTTCATTGCGAGAAATTTCTTTTTTTTTCTTTTTCATCATCGTTATGGAATATTGACACTGTCATCTTTTAAACGCAGTTTTAGTGAATTGTGCTGATTGCGTTCAGTTTTATTAGTGAAACTAGCTGTTGCCCGTGTTTGCAATATTATGAAGAAATATTACTTCCCTTTTTGAATCGGATTTTGCTACCAATTTCAAGGGTTTTAATCGTCGTAATCCTTATTATAAAATAAAAGTAACATAAGTTACTCCTTATAGCATCAGCCAGTAAAAGTCCCGTCAAAATCGGTCCAGCCGTTTCTAAGATCAGCCGTTTGATTCGAATTTGTTAACGGGGGTTTTAATTTTTTTCCACGGAACCCTAATTTTTTTCTATAATAAAAGTAGCCTTAATTACGCCTTATAAGATCAGCTAACTGCCAGTAAAAGTCCCGTTATCACCCGTGGAGCCCGTTTCTAAGATTAGCCCGAATAAAATGTGTTTTTGTTATAAGTGCTGTATAAAGTATATATATGTGTTTTATTATGCATTTAGTAAAAAACTGCTATTTTGATATTACAAACAGACACTTAAATTTTATTTATTAGTATAGATTCTACATTGTACAGGTACCAAATATCTACCTACGTTAAAATTTCATTGGTGAAATTGGTCCTAACTTCAACTCAATTACCATTAAAGCACAATTAGGCTTGCCACAACTGTATTGTACAAAACTTTGTCCATTATATAGCGATCAATCAACTGTATCAGTTTTTTCCATCAAACAAAAAACACTAATATCCTAATGATGTAAAAATGCTTGTAAAAAGTATAAAGAATAACCACGGAAAAACCAAATGAATTTTTTACTTGTATAAATATAGTAGCGTCCCGCCCCGGCTTCGCACGGCTGCAATATACATATAAACCTTCCTCTTGATTCACTCTATTTATTAAAAAATCGCATCAAAATCAGTTGCGTAGTTTTAAAGATCTAAGCATACATAGGGACAGACAGCGGGAAGCGACTTTGCTTTATAATATGTAGTGATGATGAATAATACAAAAAACAACTGTATTATGCACGACTTCGGTCGATCCAACTTGCATCGGGCCGGCCATATTAGCCGTAAAACAGAAGACTGTTGGGGTAGACGTGTTCTTGAGTGCAGACCGCAAATCGGTAAGGTGAGACGCCCTCAGGATAGGTGGGCAGGTGGCATGATGGCTGGTACCAACTGGATAAGAGTTGGCGAGAATCGAGTTAAGAGTCGTGCGATTGAAGAGGATTATGTCCAGCAGTGGACTGCAGCTTGGGCTGATGATGATGATAACTTGCATCGAACTGCACATATTATGTGGCATGCCTTTAGATACAGCTAAGCTCTCGTCTTTGAGATCAGCGGTGGCTCATAGGTGGCGGCCCCGACTTACGAACAGTAAGTCGTGGGTTCGAACCCAGGCAGGCGCATTACTTTGTGTAATTTATTTCATCACCACTGCTCTCAAAAACGGGGAAGGAAAACATCGTAAGGAAACCGGCATCTCCTAGAACCAAAAATTTCGAAGACATGTGACATCTGCCAACCCGCACTGGGCCCGCGTGGTGGATTATAGCCCTTTCCCTCTCATAGAGAGGAGGTCTGTGCCCCAGTAGTGGGAACATTATAGGCTGATTATGCTATGCTATGCTAAGCTCTCGTCTTTCGTTTGTTTTCTGTCGTTGAGCGTGTAGCTCGTGTCCAAGCAGTATTTGTTTTGTTTTTATAGATGGCCAGAATTTTACTCTCGTTTGTTCTCTGTACGAGAAAGGCCTTTGCCTCTTCAGTGGGATGGTTGCAGACCGGTATGGTAGTAGTTTTTGCTCTCAAACCGCCACTCCACTTCTCTGTAAGTGCTTTAACCTTTATTTCCGAATATAAGAGGTAACAAACCAGCATTTTTAAAACTAAGGCACTTACGAATCTGAGAGCGAAAGTGGTTTGCCACGTATAAAGTTTGAGTGCAACACTCGCATACTTGATTATATTGCGAGGTCAAAAAGTGTGCTACATTATTTTGGTAATTATTAATATTGTGATACCACACCTGTGGTAGAGCTCGTGGCTAAATAATAACAGCCGCTCGGGTCGATTTTTAGGTTAAGCCGTGCTTGCCAAGGTTGGTTTGTGGATGGGCGACCACCCATTACCCACCGAGTTTCCTCCGTGCCTCGGAAAGCACGTTAAGCCGTTGGTCCCGGGTGTCATTTGTAGATCTTTGAAAGTCGTTAGGTAGTCAGTGGCCCAAAGTCTGATAACCAGTCTTACCGAAGGTACCGTATTACCCAGTACTAACTGGATTGTGGAGGTCAGATAGGCAGTCGCTTCATGTAAAATACTGGTATTTAGTTGCATCCGGTTAGACTGGAACATTACATTACATTTAAGACTCATATGAATTTATTAGTACTCAATAAAATAAAATAATGATCTATATTGTAAATACCACAAAAGCCATTTTACTATTTTAATTTGATATATCATTAAATATGTTTTTTTATTTTAAACAAAAAAGCGCCTTCGTCCTCTCTCCTATTACCTATTAATTTAACTTTGCTGTGCCCGACAGGGTCCATAATTGATTCAATGTTTTAACATACCAACTGTTTTTATTTTAACATTATGGAATGCAATAAAGTATTGAGTATTGAGTATTGGAAGCCGACCCCAATATAGTT
Organism: Noctua pronuba; assembly: GCA_905220335.1. Lineage (NCBI taxonomy): Eukaryota > Metazoa > Arthropoda > Insecta > Lepidoptera > Noctuidae > Noctua > Noctua pronuba. The sequence continues at coordinate 13,797,193 of LR999902.1, forward strand.
GGGAAAAGGCTAAACAGATGATACCACTCCTATCCATAATTCTTTTACTACAGCTTATTATTTGGACTTTGAGTTATCCATTAGTTAGGTAAACGATAGATAACAAAAATACATTATAGTATTTTAAAAAGTTTGTAATAACTTTAACTACTGACATCTCTTCATCATCATACTGTTTATTTAATTGCTACATTAAAATTCAAATTAATTCTACATTTGACCTTTAGTGTATTAGTGCACAAGATTTTTTAAAACGCGTCTAGCAAAAGAAAATAATTAAGCCAATTACATTCCGTTCATTCATTATCTTCAGTAAAACCAAGAATTCGGAAAAAAATCTCATTTGAAAAACGAATGAGGTTCGAGAAAGAATTACTGGTTTTTCATTGCTATTGAAGGCGACACATTTTCTTAGCTAAAGTAAAACTTTAATTTTTTCATCAACTTACAATGTCGAGGGCACATTGAAACAGAATTTCCATAATTGTTTTTTGGGTTATTTTGTTGCATTTATCGTCTTGTGAAGCAATAAATCTCTTTGAGATGTCAGTTTAATGTAAATTGAGCTAAATTATGATTAAAATGATAATTAGATACCTCATTTTGTTTCTTATTTGAATTAAAACATACTTCTTAGCAACTAATTCTTCTGACTAAGTCAAAAATGGAAACCTACACTATAATTTTTAAGATAATTGTATGTTTATTTTTTACTTTTTAGCAAAAAACTAGACATTAAATTGCAATAGTAGTATTTTCAGCATCGGCAAGTAACGTCAAGGTAACAATAAACGGTCTACAATTCCCTGAACACACTGCAAGAATTGCTCTTCGAAAATCTAGAAATTTGATCGAATTTCGGAATAAAGGCAGTTATTTCGTGTTGCCCTCGCCTCGATTGCTATTACGTCAAAGCCATCTCTAGATTTATTTTTATTAAAAGAACTGGCATTAGGCCCTAGGGAAAACAAAGTTATTATCGAAAACAAACTGAATTTGAGAGGCGTTCTACTTTATTATATTTTTATATCCTGTGGATGTTTCGAGCCTTTTTAGTTGACAAAAAAAAAAATTGTATTAATATACAGGGTGTAAACAGACCCTTCACTAAGCCGTCAACCAAGCATTCTGTACATCAAACTAAGTAACTTTACGCAAAAATTATTGCTGGGAAACGACTTTTTTTTTGGGTGAAAAATCACTTTTTATGGTAAAACTCAATTTAACGCACTCAAAACATTGTGCTGATGGATGGATTGAATAGTATGGGGGTCGTGAAGGTGTTTAAAGTAAAAATCTCATTAGAAACATGTATTTTAAAAAAAACTTGTGAAAAATTTGGAACTTTGATCCCCGATATCTCCGTAACTAGAAGGTTTCCAGGTATAGTCTAGAACAAAAAAATTATCGCAATGACGGTGAGAACAAGGAGAACTTTCGGCTTCGTTAAGGGTCTTTTTACACCCTTTATATCTGAATATTATTAACTATTACCAACATTATTACTTTGACTTATTTTTATCTGATGAATGCTCCTCGAGATCGCACGACGCGATAGCGCCCCCTAACGTTCCTGCCTCGTAAAGGATATTTCCTTTCATACCTGACTGACTCTGATATATGTTCTCTTTTGTTACAGATTCGCTTACGCAACAAAAAATGAACAAGTCACACAAATGGGACTTCCTAGTAAAAATTTCCAGCAGGAGGTAATTTATACGTTACACAACTTGCTCGCCTTTAAAGCAGGTCATCGCTTTGATAGTAAAATATGGCCAATACATTTCCATTACGCATTAATAGGGTTGTTTATTGTTACAGAAAATTGGAGTATGAAAGGATGAATAAAGGAAACACACCCGTGTCGCACAAGAAGAATTACCGACGGATGCTGGCCAAATGCTTTGAAAGAATTTCGCGACTCACGGTCTTTCCCTGCAGTACAACGTGAAATGTAGCCAAGTGTACAACGACTTCAAGATGGGGCAAGCTGCTACCCACGTTGACGCTAACTACACATTAATAAATTACACTGATGAGGTCATCTTAGACGATAGAGACGCTTGCGCTGTCGCTGATGATCCTAAATATCCGAGTAGCTTTGGGATAACACTAGCGGTGCCAGAATGGGAGGCCATCTGTACAGCAATAGTACTAACGCTGATAATAATCTCAACGATAGTTGGAAACATCTTGGTAATCTTAAGCGTGTTCACGTACAAGCCGCTCCGGATCGTCCAAAACTTCTTCATAGTTTCACTCGCCGTAGCGGATTTGACAGTAGCAATATTGGTGCTGCCGCTGAATGTGGCGTATTCCATTCTCGGGCAGTGGGTATTCGGGATATATGTGTGCAAGATGTGGCTCACATGTGACATAATGTGCTGCACTTCGTCCATTTTAAATTTATGTGCAATCGCATTAGACAGGTACTGGGCGATTACGGATCCTATAAATTACGCACAAAAGAGAACATTAGAAAGAGTACTCCTTATGATTGGAGTAGTTTGGATTCTCTCACTAGTTATAAGTTCTCCGCCGTTACTAGGCTGGAACGATTGGCCTGAAGTGTTCGAACCGGACACGCCTTGTCGCTTAACCTCACAACCAGGCTTCGTCATCTTCTCTTCATCCGGATCCTTTTACATACCGCTAGTTATAATGACTGTAGTTTATTTTGAAATCTATTTGGCAACTAAGAAAAGACTAAGAGATCGCGCCAAGGCTACTAAAATCAGCACTATTTCTAGCGGTCAAAATAAATACACGAATAAGGAAGATAACCATGACCAAGACTCTGTAAGCTCAGAAGCCAATCACAACGAGCACCAGGGTGTCACGCGCTTGGTGTCAGACACTGAGAAGAAGAAGCGCACCAGAAAATTGACGCCAAAAAAGAAACCAAAGAAGCGATACTGGAGCAAAGATGACAAATCCCAAAACAAATTGATCATCCCTATTTTATCCAACGAGAATTCCGTTACCGATATGGGTGATAATTTGGAGAATCGGAACACATCATCGGAGAGTAACTCCAAGGAAACTCATGAAGATGATTTGATTGAAGTTAGCGAGACTGTGCCAGTTAAGTCCAGTCACAAGCGACCGAAGCCAAATCAACAAAGCGCTGTTTACCAATTCATTGAAGAAAAGCAGCGTATATCATTGACACGTGAACGTCGCGCGGCTAGGACACTCGGCATAATAATGGGTGTTTTTGTGGTCTGTTGGTTGCCCTTCTTTGTCATTTACCTCGTCATCCCGTTCTGCGCGAGTTGCTGTTTGTCGAACAAGTTCATTAACTTTATAACTTGGCTTGGATACTGCAACTCTGCCCTTAACCCACTCATTTACACCATATTTAATATGGACTTCAGGAGAGCGTTCAAGAAATTACTCTGTATGAAACCGTGATCGTGCCAAAGACAATTTGTGTAGAGTTTTATGCTTATACTGAAAGATGCTGATTTGCTCAAATGTTTTAACTCATTAGTATGTAGAGTGTTAGCAATGGTCGAGTAAGATAATGAAAATTCGAGTGTCTAAAAGTAAATGATTACGAATCTCAATGTGCATTTCTTGTACACAGAAATGTTATAATGATATTGCATAAATAGTATAATATATTTCAAATATTGTAGAGTAGTTTCGTGTACATATTTAAAGGTTGAATAGTGCATAGCACTTTTAGATTTCTATATGTATGTGTGTAAATAATGTTTCGTGAAATGACCGAATTTGGACAACTCATTGATAACCAACGAAAACTTTCAAATATGTAATCTTAATATGTAAATACATATCTTGGTCCGTTTGTATATAAGTATTTGTAAATTACAATATCTGTAACTGTTCATATTTAAATATTAATTTTATTTCGTAGAAATAAAAGTTACATAAGATAAAGGTTCTTTCCGACATTAGATTATGATTGATTTCACGATTGCATATCCCTTTAAAATAATTTGAGCCCTTATTTAAAGGGGATATTAGACTTGCAACAGTTTGATTGATGAGTAATAAAATTTGAATTTACTTCCGTGTTTCATTTAGAACTTTAAACTATGTTGTAACTATTTATATTATTAAACGTTGGAGGAGAAACTTTGGTAAGTTCTTGAAGCAAGAAAGTTTATAAGTACTTAAATTCGTCGGTGAAAATAACTGCTCTGGCGTTGATAATCAGTTTTATAGTGCAGTTTTAAACTTTGGAATGCTATCGAAAGTATTTGGAAAATCTGCTCAGTTGCTGCCCCAAATCATGAGACAAACATTATAAATAGTCTTGCGTGTCTTCACGTTACAGATACAGGAAGAAGAAAAGCATTTTTTTTAATAAGACAGATCTATATTTTCTAGCTATGATCTTAAAGACAAAGGCTACAGCAATTTAGGACGTTTAACGCTATCTTGATTGAACCGAAGAGTAGAAATCTATACATATAAAATTCAAAGTCCTGACTGACTGACTGACTGACTGACTGACTGACTGACTGAGATATCAACGCACAGCCCAAACCGCTGGTCCTAGAGACATGAAATTTGGAGGGTGTATTCTTTGTGAAGGGTAGGTATCCACTAAAAAAGGGTTTTTTTTTTAAATTCCACCCCTAAGAGGGTGAAATGGGGTGTTGAATATTCTGTGAAACTTTTTATTCTCTGAGTCGACTGACTTGAAAATTTGTATACATACTTTTCAAATTAAAATAATTATAAGATACCTGTATCACAGCTTTTTCCAAAATCAAAATCATCCCCCAACAGAGTCAAATAGGGCTTCGAAGCTCACGTAGACGGACGCATGGCGCGTAGTGTTGCGCGGGGCGTAAACTATTAAGTAAGCAGGATTTTTCTGAGGTAGACGTCTGTAAATATGGTTTATTCCACAGATGGCTCGTGATACGCGACATTGATATTAAGTATTATAAAAGTTTAATGTCTATAAATAGATTCCTAATTAATCATTTATTGTTGTCACCGGTGTCCAATCTCAAACCAAGGTATCATATTTCACGTTCAAATGTAATTTAATTGATATTACTATGAACGAATGTTTGCAAGTTATAAGCAAGTACATGGAAATCTATGTATGTACTATACATACATAGATTACTTATTATCCCAGAAGTAAGATCCCGTGGGCAATTCCCGAAATCCACGCGGGCGAAGCCGCGGGCATAAGCTAGTTAAATATAATATTATTTTGGCTCTGAAGAAATAATCTCCTACAGTTAGGTAATCCTACAAAGTACTAAAAATAAAATTATTCTTATCTGTCCGCTCTTAACGTAATTAAGTGAGAACGACTGAACTGATTTCAATCACAAACTTTTACTTTTCATTTTATAACCTTACACAAAAAACAGAGTCGTGTTTAATGTTAATTCAAGGTACTGAGAATCAGTAGTCTGTAGTCAGAACCAAACATTTTTGCTTTAGGGTATTTACGAGTATACATTTTTTTTAAATATGGCATCTCGCAGTTCAACCTAGGAGGCTGGCCACTGCTTAACCGGACTAATCCTGTGGTTGCCTTGAGTGCAAGGCCTCCAGCCAGGCAGCCAGAGGCTCAAAAACTACTTATGAATGAGGCGACCACACGCTGTGTGGAGTACGAGTCTCGGCTTAGGGGAGAGTCGTCGCTGGGGAGAGCAGCAAGGGGACAGGCTGGATCTGATTTAGGGGCTGATTTATTGCTGCTGGCTCAGCATCGCAGGCTGGCTCTAGCAAGGGTCGGAAGGGGAGTGAACGAGGCTCACGCGGCAGACCTGGACGGCGAGGTCGGAACATCGGCGGCGAAGTGTACTGGTTTCCTTACTGCTTTCCTGGAGGATGGTTGCAGGGTAATCAGGGCGACGAGAGTAGGCCGTGGACGGCGAATCATACTGATACGCGATGGTTCGTAACGGGCGGCCGATGTGATCAGGGGGTTCCTATGCTTAACAGCAGAATCGAAGAAACGCTTGGAAAAACGGGGGCAACGAACGTTTTGACAATTTTTCCGAAATGGAAATTGAACAAGAGCTGTTTTGAAAAAGACAGCAATTATTGGGTGGGCGTAGTCGGGGACTACTGGGTATTTAGACATGCAGAAGAGTATACTTATATTTCACTTTTGTTGAAAAAACGCCAGGCAATAAAATCAATTAACTATCAAAAGGGTTACAGGGCGTCAAAAAATTCGTCGCTGTCAACAGGAAAAGTGCCCAGAAGGCTGGCAGCATTGCCACGATGTATGGCAATGCTGATTCTTTGGCCTAAAAATAGGCTCGCCCTCTTGGTTTGGCAATTTCCCAAAGTACTAGGTGGGCATTCGGACCAGGACCCTAGTGTATTACTTCAATGAAATAAAAAGTAAAAAAGATACTAAAGAAAAAAATATCAGGCTATTAGGTACCCAGCTACAATGATCAATTTCACCACAAATTGGTGCCATATAAAGCTCATTCCACATCATAGGAACAATAAATGTTATGGATGAGTAGGTTCTGTGATAAAGTACCGATAGTTCGACCAATGACTGCTTTTTTCAGCCTTTATGTGTGTAACTATCTACACCACGAAATAATAAAATTCATGCTAACGATATCACTCCTCACTAATAGACGGCGCGGTTGGCGCAGTGGCTGAGCGATTGACTGCTGCGCTGCGTGTCGCGGGTTCAATTCCCGCACGGAACAAATATTTGTATGGCACATACAGGTAGTTTTTCCGGGTCTGGCTGTATGTGTATGTGAGTTTAAATGTTTGTAAACGCAAAAAAAAAATTGGAACATTTTTCTAAGCATTTCTTACCTATTATAACTTCTCAGAATGGTTACTAAAGATACTTGCTCAATCTTACAAACTATTATATCGGGTTAGTTAGTTTAATTCGTCTGGGTACTGCTCTGAGGTAGAACTGTGTTCAGTTATTGAAGTTTCAAGAATTATTCAATACCTACACTAGTTTTGTGCACTGCAAAATATTTTTCAGTTTTCACGTTATTCAGCTAAGTTTGTGTTTTTGGATGGCTCACATTTCAGCTTTGCTATTTGAAGGGAGAATATTGAATAAATTGACCTTTAGCATATGTGAGCTCAAAATGGCTGGACTCGGTGAAATTTTAGAAGCGTCAGCCATGATGAAGTCACATTGACACTGCAAGGGAAAGAAAACCTGGCAATCCCGTTGCAAATTATTGTTGTAGAAATACGAAAGCATTTGAAACCAACAATTCTCACTTGCCTGTTTATTTAGGTCCTCTGCACATAACAATTCAACAAGTAATTTCTCCCACATCACATAAATCATCTGCCTAGCCTTTTCCCAACTATATTGGGGTCGGCTTCCAGTCTCACCGGAAGCAGCTGACTGCCAGTATTTTACATGGAGCGACTGCCTATCTGACCTCCACAACCTAGTTAGTACTGGGTAATACGATACCCCTTGGTAAGACTTTTTGGGCACTGACCACCTAACGACTGTTAAAGACACTATTACTTCTACAAATGACACCCGGGACCAACGGTTTAGCGTGCTTTCCGAGGCACGGAGGAACCTCGGTATGTAATGGGTGGTCACCCATCCACAGATCAACCTAGGCAAGCACGGCTTAACCTAAACATCGACCCTAGCGGCTGTTATTATTAGCCACGAGCTCCTCCCACACCACATAAATGCTGCCTAAAATGAATGGACAAACGGTTTGATACATTTCTCGATATCATTACCCAATTGTTTTGAATCAATCAACAGTGCTGTAGATATTTCGATTTCAATCATCGGAATGTCTGCTTACCTACCTATCTATAAAAGCAACCGGCTATTGGACAAGTCCTGGCGTAGTTTCAATCGCCAATACGCCATAAGCAATAAGATGTTAGGGAAAGGAATACAATAAATACTCATTTCCTGTTTTCTGAGGACCCAAATGGCGCGGAATCGGGTTCCTGTATTGTGATTCATACAATTTTATTCTTGTTGGGAATAAAATTCTGTGCGACTGAAAAAAAAATGGTGTCCATGGAAATTATTTTGTAGGTATGTAAGTATTTTCAGTTGTCAGAATTCTCAATAGCAGCCACGGGTCTAGATTTTTGGTCAGTTGATTTATTTATTACATTTAGTACAGCATAAGCCATTAACACTAAATTAAGTAATCCTTTTACTCGGTCTTCTCACAGAACCACAAACATTCTAACATTATCGTCTTCCATTCATCAGCAAACAAGTCCAATCCAGGGTTGGTCTCCACAAGCGCATTGAACATCGTAAGCATACGCGGTATACGGGCGGTGGATCGAGCTACTGTGCGACAAAATGGGACATTAAACAATTTATGCTTTCTAGAGCGATTATAACTATTTGGAACAAAGAATTAACAGCTCTTTGTTGCAAGTTAAATATATGACAAAGAGTGGCTATCATGATAGCCATATATATTTAGGAAACCACGTCAAAGGACCGATGGCTGATGGAGAAAACAAGATCTGGAGTGACGACCGCGTATCGGCAATTGTGGTGTGGGACGCCCCAGTAAGATGGACAACGTCCCAAATAAAGGTGGCTGGAGCAGACACAATGCGTAAGGCAAAGGGCAGGGTGCTGGCATGCAGCTTAGGAAAGGCCTATGTTCAACTGTTGACTGTGATAGGCTTACTTGATTGTAATAAGTACTAGTAGTACTTAGTTAAATAACTAGAGTACGAGCATGAGCAAAAATATATAAGCTCATGATAGATTTATTTGTCGCAGGAATGGTGGGCATCGGCACGTTAGAACTTAGACGTAAGTGTGCGTTGTTGATGCACTGCTATTTACTACTAAATAATAAAATTGACGACGTGGCTACTTTAGCTCGTTGTTTATTGTTTGCTCCGGACCGGCTGCGGTGGTCGCGGGCCTGTGCCTCGCGAGGCCTGATCACGGCTCCCTCTGTGCGTACCCAAACTGCTCGATATGCTCCCACAACTCAGGTGATGAATCTACTTAACGCCCTGATTGCTCAGGAGCCGGATCTGGATATGTTTTTGTGTAGCAGTAAAGTTAGGCTTAATTATCGTAGTTAAGTTTAGTTAGTTAGTATGTTGTGCTGTTGGCTTGCTGCACGCTTTGGTGTAAACTGCAAGTGTTGCAAGTATCTATCTAAACAAATAAATAAATAACTTGAGACCCCTCGATAACTATCAAGAAGACTCAAGTACTGACCAACTCGGCTTTTGTTTACTATTGCTTCTTATTGTCGAAACGCAGGAATTTATTTTCTCTGTGTACAGAAGTCCTTGTGTACTAAATTAAAAGAGCACAGGACCTCTCTAGAATAAAATAAAATCTTGAGAATAGAAAAGAAACTTGAGTTGTCATTTCGACGAACAATGTTTCTGTAGTATACAAAATCTTATTGTGTTTAACTACAAACATTGTTTCTTCCAACTTGAGAAACATAACGCCTGGATGGCGATGTTTGCTCAGTTTTGATTATCTCACAATAAGTCTGGTGCCTTTCACGATTGAGACTAGTCGGACTTTTGTTTGTAGGTAATCATCAGTATCACTTAAGTATATTTCATCATCATCTGCCTAGCCTTTTCCCAACTATGTTGGTGTCGGCTTCCAGTCTAACCGGATGCAGCTGAATACCAGTATTTTCCATGGAGCGACTGCCTATCTGACCTCCACAACCCAGTTAGTACTGGGTAATACGATATCCCTTGTTAAGACTGGTTGTCAGACTTTTTGGACAACTGACTACCTAACGACTTAAGTATGTTTGTGTTTCAATAAATTTAAGGAGCAATGGTGGCCCCAGTGGTGATTGATCGAGTTGTCGGTCGTGGGTTTGAAACCAAGCAGGCGCATTACTTTCTGTTATTTGTTTCATTACCACTGCTCTCAAAACGGTGAAGAAAAACATCGTGAGGAGACAGGCATGACCAAGAATCAAAAATTCAAAGGCATAAGTGACATCTAGTAAACCGCATTGTGCCTGCGTGGTTGGTTATAGCCGGTTCCCTCTCATAGACAGGAAGCCTCTGTCTCAGCAGTACGAACAACATAGACTGAATGAAGATACAGTTTCAAAGTCGGGCGCAGTGACACTACTGGTTTGACTGTGACTGTGATAACGGCAACAGGCGGCAATGTTGTCAGGTATGAAAGCATCTTATTCGAGTTAAAACATTTCTATCATTCGGATAGGCATACCAAATATCAAGTGGATAGCCTTGTGGTGTGAACGTCGGACTGCCAAGTTATAGGTCTCGAATTCGAACCCAAGGCACGCACCTCTGATTTTTCGGATTGATGTGCGTATTGTATAATTATCACTTGCTTCGGTGAAGGAAAACATCGTAAGGAAATCAGTATGCCTGAGAGATATTTCTTGACGGCATCTAAAGCCAAGTTGGAGGCCCGTGGGCGGCAAAAAAACTCTGATACCAGGTTAGGCACTAATCACGCGATAAAGAAAAAGAAGACCAAGTGGATCAAACAGAATTTTCTGACTGGATATTATTTTGTCTGAGTTTATTTATCTCTTTTCATAAGGGGTGTGAAAAGACCCTTAACGAAGCCGAAGGGTACTTGTTCTCCCCGTTATTGCGATCATTTTTTTGTTCTAGACCATACCTGGGAACCTTCTAGTTACGGAGATATTGGGGGTCAAAGTTCCAACTTTTTCACAAGTTTTTTTCTAAATCCATGTTTCTGATGTATTTTTTTTACTTTAAACACCTTCAAGACCCCCGTATTATTCAATCCATACATCAGCACAATGTTTTGAGTCCGTTACGTTGAGTTTTACCGTAAAACGTAATTTTTCACCCCAAAAAAAAAAGTCGTTTCCCAGCAATAATTTTTGCGTAAAGTTACTTAGTTTGATGTACAGAATGCTTGTTTACACCCCGTATTTATATCTAAGATATGAAAAGCATAAACACACATCAAGAAAGTTATTTCTATTTCAGTAAACGAGAAAAGGTAAGCTCGTTATCGTTGTGCCTATAATACAACCTTACGCTTTATGCTGGCAACATCTGTCAAAATAATTTACGATTCGCTATAGTACCGTTTGTAAGGTTTTTATTAAATTTTACCCTTTCTCTTTACGACACTAAACGGTATGTACTTCTTTATATGAATCTTTAATACAACGATTTTTTGCATGACGAATATGGGGCTTTAAAATATGACAGGGGAATGTGCTATCGGTATAAAAGTTCTAAGTCAGGTCTATTTGTTTACATGACATTGTGTGCCAAAAGTAAGTTTATTTGTTTGTTACCTTTTCACGCCTAAACCACTTAGCCGATCATCCTGAAAGAAGATTGGTTTTTTAGGGCTCAGTTAATTTCAGAAGCGTTCATCAATGAAAGTATGTACATTATATGAAGCAATAACGGAGCGTTTCTTTCCATGTAATATCTTTTTTTTACTAAGCTGCACAAAGTAAAAAAAGAAGAAACAAATATTTTACTAAATCTGAACATCTAAACGCAATCATTTGTAATATCGAAACGTAGAAATAGTGACGGAAGCAACGGAGTTACCATATTCAACAGAAAATGGAATTTCTATAATAATACTAATTAATGATTTTGCTGGTAGTAATAGTGAGTACCATGAGACGTTTGCTAACTAGTATTATAAGACAAGCCGTTTACATTGCTGCGATATTTTATCTGTTTTGTCTCATCTAATCTAAGCCATTTTGAGTAAGGATCCTCCTATCTTTGGAAACATATGCTTTCTTTGCTTCTAAGTCAGCCTCTTATTAGATTCGCAACAAGTTTCATGATACTAAATTATCATGTTACTAAATAAATGATTAATTAGTGACTGCTGATATTAAAAATGTAAAGTATGTACGTAACGTTTTTTTGGAGAATTTAGCTTAAATGGCAACATTCAAAGCTATGTCATCTATGAAAACAGAATAATTATGTCATAAATGTCATAAACATTGTCACTTCTCTGTCTTGATCAATTTAAATCTAGATGTGTGGTTTTGTTGTGGATAGTTGTGCATTTTATTAGTTTAACAGTTTTATTTGTTTTGTGGTGAACTATACAAAAAAAGAAACGTACAGTGAAGGTGTATAGATATGATAGAGGCTAAAACAATGCCATAAACATAAACAGTACAGTTGCTGCTAGTATGTGCGAGGAGCATCATATAGTGATTATGGTAATGATGCCGATGAGGCCGATGATGATGGCATGCCCGCGCCGCCGGTCGCGCACTTACTTGAAGAAGTTGTTATAAGATTATAATGTTAAGCTGCTTAAAATAAATGTTTTATCCAACTTGTAATTAATGTTTCATTTTTGCCCCCGTCGTTCGCCCGAATTCGATTGCCCATGGAATTCGTCAAACGACCAAGTGTAAATGAACGCGGTCGAGTACGTCCGCCTTCGGGCAGACTCATCCAGCTTTATTGTTTGTTTTTCGATTAGTGTAATTGCGCCATTCAAAAATAAGCCGACCAAAATCATAAGACAATGTGATGGGTTGTGCAAATGTGGGTTCCACTGGCTAAATACCTAAGTCCTTAAATGCTACGTACTTGTAATAAAATATAAGGTAAATTGGATTGTATAATAATGAAAATATTTTTGAATGACATTACAGCTGACGTGGTTGTCTATCCTACAGTGTTACATGGATCTTTTGAAGCTCCATTGAGGTTGATAGGCGAGAGCGCTGTTGCTAAACGTTTGTGAAATGTATTGAAAAAATAAGATGGCGGCGTTAGTTCTGATTTTGCCCACGCGACAAGTGTATTTATAAATTGTGTTATTCTAGCCAAATCCAATATTATAAAAATATGCTGTGATTACCTTTTATCTTAATTTGACCGAGACCTACCTTTTGGGAGTATTTTTACGAATGTACGCGAGCTCTAAGTGTGGTCCCCAGAACCCATAAGGGTATGCCATTGTTCTTTTGCATATACATTGTCAGGTATACAGAAATGGAAATAGGGTACCTTTCATTCCAAAAAATAGTACTGTTCCCGAGGAAAACAAGAATAAAGTTCTCATGATAATAGATGGCGCCACGTGTCTTTCGATCATGATTGAATTATATTATTACAAGCAGAGTACAACCCGAATTGATTCTCAAATTCTAAATTAACGCGAGCGACGCCGCGGGTAAAAGCTAGTATTATAATAAGTGTGAAAGGAAGTAAGAAATCTGAGAAAATACTTTTTGCCTGTAAATTAACAAGGATTATTTTACCGGCAGATGAATGTTTTAACGTTTTTCTGTCGGTTTACATGTTGGAACGCCTGCCAAATTAAACTTTATGAGAATGGTAATACATCTGTTCCATTTTATGTTAATGCCGTATTTACTTTTATGAACATAAATTGGAATATGTTTACTGCTAGCTACTCAAATTTTTGTTTGACCTGAAATAAAACCGTGAAGTACGTACGAAACACCTTTATACATCTTTATTTATTATTTCATATTTAATTATACCTGTGCTAAAGTTTTTAATTAACCTATGGAAATTATTACAAGTTCTGCCTTGCGCTCTGAAGTAGATAACACCGATAGGCCGATCCGCGCAACAAAGTAGCCAATCTAACAAAAGACTGAGGTAACACAAACAACATGGAAATAAAAATCTATTATAAGCAGAGCTTTGAAAACTAATACGCAATCTAAACATTGCATAGCTGGTAAGCCTGTCCGTCTATTAAGTTAAGAGCGAAGCGAGAGACCCGAGTGGAGTGAGGGAGCACTGCCGACCGGAGCGCGAATGAGTGGTGCGAGAGTGCATTGGCGTCCGAAGTAACATTTCAGAAATTGTAAAAAATAGACAATGATGTTATCATACAAAATGAAAATGAAATAGATGAAGTAAGTAACATGATGTGTTCCATTACAGCCAGTCCTCTGTCCCGGAGCGAAGTGTACAGTCACGAGCACCAATATGTATACACTTTCCTAAGTTTAAAAGCAACTTTCGCAAGAAATAACGATTGTAACTTGGTGTTACGATCTTTTTCATAAAAATATGAATTCTAGAATACTATGTTCGTAACAACATGAAATTTTAATCAGAACAGTAGGAGAAAAACACTTTTAAAAGTTATTAAGTGTTTACATATTGATGCTTGTGACTGTACTTAGATATTTTTCATTCAATCTCAGTACCGCTCTACTTTTTTTTTTTTAAATGACTTCTCCCGCTCTGGGTGGAGTGGGAGGGAGTGTCAGACTCTTACTGACTAAAACCCATCCATGTTCCTTCATTGCCCTTTGTGTTCCAGGGCCACGGTATCTCTTTCGAACAGTCCCGCAGCCTCGAGTACCGCTCTACTTCAAGTCATAAACTATTGTCTTTCCAACACTGGTTCATTAAGAAAATGTACACTTCGGCTGCAGCTGAGTCCGCAAACTGTGTATCTTTGTGTAATTCCCTTCTCATTAATACACGAACAAAACATTGTCTAGTTCCTTAAGAAAACCTGTGGCGTTAACGTTGTAATATTCCATTTCTATGTAATTTTTCAAAAAAAAGAAAACTTAAGAATAAACATAATAAAAGGAAGTAGGTGTCAAAAGGTACAGATGAATTTGCAGGTGTGCTGCCATCGCTCAGACAAAGCTTGATCGATGACGTCATGTCAAATGTTATGATGTAGTGCTGGTACCCATACCGTTCAAACCACACACGACGCTGCCTGATGGTAGAAAAAGGTGTGGAGGCAGTACTACCCTGGACGAGTTATTTCATAAAGTTGTTTCCACATCGGTTTTTCTACGCAAGCGTACAGTCATTTGTGAGGATCGTCCGGAGGACACGGTGGCGCACACCGTGGAGGTCTGCCCCGCTTGGGCGGAGCTCCGCCGTGTCCTCGTAGCGGCGATCGGCGGCGGCGACGGAATGGGAAGCCGTCACCTCCTTCTGCGAAGCAGTCATGCTAGCGAAGGAGGTGGCGGGACGTGAGAGGGAGAGAATCTCACGTCCCAGCCGCCGCGGGCGACGCACCGGGCGTCGGGGGCCACGTGGTGGCTCCCGGCCACCGTAGGCGCGGGCCTGTGGACGGTGAGTAATGGGTTAGCTTATGACGACAGGCCGTGTCGACGGCGCGTTCGTGTTCCACGCGCGCCTCAAAGAGATGTCAGCAACCAGGTAGGGGCCCGCAAGGGCCGATGCCTGCCGGGGCTGCAGGACTGTTCGAAAAAGATACCGTGGCCCTGGAACACAAAGGGCAATGAAGGAACATGAATGGGTTTTAGTCAGTAAGAGTCTGACACTCCCTCCCACTCCACCCAGAGCGGGAGAAGTCATTTGATGATTTCCAATCAGTAAAAAAAAAAAAAAAGCACCAATATGTAAGCAACTTTTAAAAGGGATTTTCTTCTATGATACTGATTGTAATTTCATGTTGTCACTGACACAGTAGCTTGGAACCCATATTTTTATGAAATTGGTGTTATCTCAACGTTCCGATGGTTAT
Organism: Noctua pronuba; assembly: GCA_905220335.1. Lineage (NCBI taxonomy): Eukaryota > Metazoa > Arthropoda > Insecta > Lepidoptera > Noctuidae > Noctua > Noctua pronuba. The sequence continues at coordinate 13,812,653 of LR999902.1, forward strand.
AACACGAGAGAATCGCATTTGAATTTAGGTAAGTGTATACATGTTGATACTCGTGACTGTACTCCACCCCAGGCCACATATTCGCTTCACATCAGGCGAGTTGCTACCAAACGCTCGACGATTTAGTATAAAAAATAAGTAGCACAAAAATACATGGGTTTATTGTTGTAATTTCCGCAACCTCCATTCATTTTATCTTATGGTATACAGCTGTAAGTACATACCGATCAGATAGCCTCTTATCCCTATTTAGTATGCACCCGGTCTACCCTCGTATCTTCCCGGAATTTATATCGGTGTTAAGATAATGGTTGTAGAGAAAACAGAAAACTTTATGTATGCTAAAAGCATTGCGAAGAAACTTTAATAAGACCTCGCTGCAGAATGCAAGAAAAGAAAATCATTTTCAGGCTTCCAAGGATTTAACTCTAAAGAAGAATGAATTGTTTGAAATAGGTTTAAAATTTAATTTTGAAGTAAATAACAGACGCTAAGGTCGATCTTTAGGTTAAGCCGTGCTTGCCTAAGTTGGTCTGTGGATGGGTGACCACCCATTACACACCCAAAACCGAACTGACGGTTTCCACGCAGTCATCCGCAAAAAAGTTGCTTCACTGATGCATCGAACGAGGATCAGTAACAATAGTATCCTGAAAGTACTGGTGGCGAGTCCTTACTCCCCTTTTCTGAGGCATTTTGTGGAGAACTAGGTGGAACTAGATGGTCAACTAGGTGGTCGATCTTTTGCTTGATCGTTCTTTGAGCAACCTGCCTCGGACAGTAATTTTTATGTGTGGTCGGTGTTGACTGTGAGTTTTTGTATTACTAACATTAGTAATAAGGTATTTTTTTATTAACAAAATGGATTGTATTGTTGTCCGAAACTGAATATATAAATAAATACATGAAAAATTACATACCGAGTTTCCTCCGTGCCTCGGAAAGCACGTTAAGCCGTTGATCCCGGCTGCCATTAACAGTAGATCTTTGACAGTCGTTACAGGTAGTCAGTGGCCCAAAAAGTCTGACAACCAGTCTTACCAAGGGGTAGCGAATTACCTAGTACTAACTGGGTTATGGACGTCAGATAGGCAGTCGCTCCATGTAAAATACTGGTATTCAGCTGCATCCGGTTAGATTGGAAGCCGACCCTAACACAGTTGGGAAAAGGCTAGGCAGATGATGATGACATATTGATCGAATAAATATGTTAGTGGAATAACAAGCAGAAATCTTTAAAATTAAAGTTTAATAAAAGTCCCCAGTCAAGAAATACTGTTTCCTAACCCCTCTTCAAGTAAGATAAATTACAAGCTCATTTCTTCAAATGGAAATAAATGAGCTCGCAATTTATTCCAAACCATTTCCTACATTTTACTCTAACAAGTAACAAGGAATAACAACTACTCTAGATCACAACTATCTCCAAACTTGACTAACGAATAAAGCAACAAAAACATGTAAACAGTACCAACCCACTACACAGTGGAATCTCTCGCAAAAAACAATGAACAAGCGACAGATCCCATTAGGTAACGGAACACAAAACCTCAACAACAGTAATGGCGGAATGGCTGGCATCAATAAGGGATGTCAGCTGGCAAGATAAAAGATAAGAAAAGAAAAAGATAGGACCCATTGCATAAAACTGTTAAGGATAACGCACCCTGTTGTTAAGTAAGGAGGAGGAAAATAAAGTTTATCTTTTTGTTCGACGCTGTTACTTTTGAAACAATATTCGATGAAAATCCGGAAGTTATTCCGATGAGAAATTGCAGGGTTTTATGGATGTTCTTTGGGAGTTTGTTTAGTTGATGAACTGGATAAGGTTTTGAATATTAAAATGTTCTGAAATCTATTCATCACTATCACTTATCATTTTCGTAGGTACTAGGGGTTCTATCCCTGAGGAGCTCGTGACTAAATAATAACAGCCGCTCGGGTCGATCTTTAGATTAAGCCGGGCTTGCCTACGTTGGCTCGTGGATGGATGACCGCCCATTGCATACCGAGTTTCCTCCATGCCTCGGAAAATATGTTAAGCCGTTGGTATCGGCTTTCATTTGTAGATCTTGTAAAATACTGGTATTCAGCTGCATCCGGCTAGACCGGAAACCGACCCCAACTTAGTTGGGAAAACGCTAGGCAATATGGGTTCTATCCTCAAAATAACATCACATCACGCCTGTATTTTCTGAAGTTTAGGCACAGACATACCTACAATACTTACATATTTCAACGATTATGTTTAACTTTCCTATAAGAGAAAACGAGCTTGTCCGCATAAATTGAGTACAAATCGGGAATTTTGGCTGCTACTGAGAAATTCCTAAATTGCCCGACCCGAAGATTAAAGCTAGGATCTCATGCTCATCAGTAACTTTTCCGACCTTCGTCAAAGTCATCATCATCATCTGCCTAGCCTTTTCCCAACTTTATTGGGGTCGGCTTCCAGTCTAACCGGATGCAGCAGAATACCAGTATTTTGTATGAAGCGACTGCCTATCTGACCTCCACAATCCAGTTAGTACTGGGTAATACGATGTCCCTGGGTAAGACTGGTTGTCAGTCTTTTTGGGCCACTGACTACCTAACGACTGTCAAAGATCTACAAATGACACCCGGGACCAACGGCTTGACGTGCTTTCCGAGGCACGGAGCATCGACCATTGACCATCGTCAAAGTGTTGGTAGAATAAGAATATTCACATCTAGTATCTTACGCTGTCAGAGTGGTCTCCATCGTAACATCAACCCGTGCTAAATTGCTCATCTGAAACTTTAAACCAGTTCCTAGAAAATAGTAGGACAGTGGTTAATAGTGGTAGTTAAATCAATTTGTTTTACCTGGGGAATAAGTCCAAGGATTTTTATTCTAGGCACTTCTTTAGCTAGACGAATGAAGCCTATTTTCTTTATTTAAGTAATGTAGGCTGTTGGTTTAGTCACCTGCATCAGCTAAAGATTGGTTTTACTACTCTTTGTATGCAGACAGCTGATCCATGCGTCATGTTCGTGAACGGGCGCTGTCAGTTGGGACTGGTCATCTCTTAGCTGCCACGGTTTATTTTAACTATTTTGTTTTTAAATTGTTGATCTAATCTTTTACTCTGGACGCTCTTTATGTGCTCATCTTTCTACATAGTTCTCACAAATATGTATTATCTCAACATGAATGATGTTACCAAAATCTTGTAAAAATATTTTGATTGAAAAGAGTGTCCATGGAGTTTCTTGCCCATTTTTCTCCATAGAGATCTACGCCTTGGAATGGGCAACTGCAGTACTTTTACAAGTTATTATGCCTTGTGTCTGGGACTGTAGCTTAGTCTTCTTTGTTTTTCTGACATTCAAAAGTGCCTGTTATGGTCTAATTGAAATAAATGCTTTGAGTTTTGAGTTTTTAACACGAAATTCGTTTCATGTAAATGACAAAATACAAAAAACTCAAAGTCTACTTTTTAAGTTCAAACTATTCAAGTGGGATTCAAAATAAATTGGTTTGGCAATCAATGCGTCTAAAACCGTGCTGCAAACAGGATAGTGGTTGATCCCGGATAACATTCTCATTTGAACTATCGTAATTGGCCATCGCTTCGTTTGTCGGGCCTTAATAGGAAATGTTACATGCTGATCCTTTGGCATCCGATAAAGCAATCAACGTCCGTGTATAAAAGGCTGTATTCAAATACAACGGAATGAAATGTTTCCTATTCAAGCAATGTTTTCATTTCGACAGTGATCGAACTCCCTGTCTCTCTGCCTAGACTTATCCTATTAATTTAGAAAGCCTGGGAAAATAAAACGAAAAGCGTCAAAACTAGGTTATTATAATAAAAACAAGCACAGCTTTATAATAAACACCAACTTATAATAACGCCTAAAGAAAGTAACTTACACTAAAAATCGAGTTCATATTTATGCACATCGGTTATAAAATAATCTAGATTAAATTATGGTCCGTTTTGATCATATCAGCTGCCTTTTCACCGATCATCAGAATGGAACCCACAGGATTGCCTCTAGTGATGGTCGGCATTACACTGGCATCAGCTACACGTAAATGTGTCACACCTTTCACGTTTAATCTTCCGTCTACTACAGTACCCATGGGACATGTGCTGGTCATGTGACTCAGTCCAGAAGATACACACATCACGTAACACCGCCAGTATTCTCGACTTCCAGCCCCAAATTCGTTACAAGCAGGATCTGCATCAGACATTATGGCATCAACTTCTCTGTAATAAGTCGTATTCATTATTGGAAGATAGTCTAATATGTAGTCAACAAGATCTTCGACATCCTGCTTGTCTGTGAAAAAGCCGTTGTAAACAAGAGGTGGATCCTCTGGATTAGTGCTTCTCAGCAATACTTTGCCCCTTGACTTAGGGGCAATGTTGAGAATTTCATTGAACGCCTGCAGTCTGCCTACTCCTTGCTTGTACATATTGTTGCAGATTTCGTCACTGAACCTAAAAGCGAAAGTGCAGTAGAACAGCATAATTTCTGCTGAACCTAAGTAAGTTATCACTTGGTAATCAGGAATGTTGGAAGATTTGTTAAGTGCAACAAAACCTGTGAATGAGGAACCAGGCAGTTCATAGGGGCTAGGTTGTGGCAAAGACTCCGTTAATTTATCCAAATTATGAATAAGGACTACACAAATGTGCTCTTGCAGGTTTTCTCCAACTGGTAAATTCGATACAACTTCAATATTTTTACTCTTCAAATGCTCTTCGGGTCCCACACCAGACAACATGAGTAGTTTGGGCGTGTTAAAAGTACCAGCTGATACAATGACTTCTTTTTTGGCTTTCAGGTTCATCGTTTTACCATCTTCGGTGAGAATTTCTACACCAACAGCTCTCTTACTTTCATCGAAAATGATTTTAGTGACGAGAGTATTTTTCAAGACTTGAAGGTTGTGACGATCCTTTACTGAAGACAAAAATGCATACGCTGAGCTCTGTCTGGACCGTCCAGATATAGTCACAGTCTGTGCAGAATAACCCAAAGGATGATGTTCGTTAAAATCTAAGACTATGTCATTTCCTACTTCTCTGTATGCATCTAAGAATTTGTTGATTTCAGGCCGGTGGTCTCTTGTGATTCCTATTAAACCCTCAGTGCCATAGTACTGCTTATCAGACGTTGCGAGTAGTTCAGGATCTTCGAGTCTTCCAGTCTTGAGGAAATATGGTAGAACATTTTGCCATTTCCACGATTCATCTTTGGTTATTTCGGCCCATGTGTCGAAGTCACTGGGCTGGCCCTTATGATAGATCATGTAATTGAGGGAGCTGGTTCCACCAAGCATTTTGCCAAGAGTAAACTCGTAGTAGGACTGAAGGTGGCAAGTATCCTTGTAGCCGTCATACTCTGCAGTGTAATTCCAGTCATAGCGAGACCTTTTCATCAGGAGCGGCAACCCGGGGAGCTAAAATAGAAAAAAATGAACTAAGTAAAGTATTTTTCCCGAAACGCATGTGACTAAAAAAGTGATGGATATGAATGTTGATGGATGGAGAGGGAGAGGAAGGCCTAAGAAAAGATGCATGGATTGTGTGAGGAATGATACGAAAGAGAAACGAGTAAATGATGCCATGATGTCCGAAGAAGAAAACGTGTTGTGCCGACCCGTCCCTGACGAGACAAGGGCAGGGAGATGATGAGTAAAGTATTTCTCACGCGTATATCTCTCTGGAGAGGGGACCGCGTATCTATAAGCGTAGCGTGTGACGCCTTAAAAAGGTAGTTGGATGCGACAGCTGGGTGCGGAAGGCGACTGATAGGGAATTGCGACGCAGCTTTTGCGAGATCTATGTCCAGTTGTGGGTTCCGATAGGTTCAGTATATTGATTGATTGTTTATTGATAGTTTATTTTTAAATACTGCTTTCGTGAGTTAGGAATAGAGTTCAAAATCACTTACATCAGATTCAAAAGGCGGATCGCCACCAGCTTCGATGAGGAGAACGTTGATATTTTCGACTTCTGAAAGTCTATGAGCAATTAGACTTCCTGCCGTTCCAGCACCAATCACGATGAAATCGACACTTTGGCCATCTGTAAAATCATTAAATAACCTTAGTGATAAAGACTTCAAACAAAATCTTAGTCTAAATGTATAGTCTCCACACGACTGAGATTTTGAACCAATATTTTGATTGAAAAGAGTGTCCATAGAGTTTCTTGCCCATTCTTCTCCATAGAGATCTACGCCTTGGAATGGGCAACTACAGTACTTTCACAAGTTATTATGCCTTGTGTCTGTGACTGTAGCTTTGCTTTCTTTTTTTTCTGACATTCAAGAGTGCCTAATTGAAATAAATTCTTTGAGTTTGAGTTTGAAACAGACCTAGCCATAAATTAGAAGGAAAAAGTATCGTCCAGTTTCAAAAATAATGTTGGAGTGACACTTACCACGTACATGTGCTTGATGTGGCCACAAATATTGGGTGAGGTGTAGAGCCGCCATTATTTTGAAGGCCCCCTGCAATACCTGCACCGTCTTAAAAGTCGCCGCGGCATCCATGGCTCTGAAACAACGATTAAGTTTTTCATATAAATATATTTTCAAGTAGTGTTTTATGCCCGTTTTTAGTAATAATACGAATATCAAACGCACGCTAAACAGACGCGCTCGCAATCAACATACCAACGGGATAACCAATGAAGTGGAAAATCAATCAGAAATAATCAAAGTGGATAACTGATTATCAAGCTGAGCTACACGACGAGTACGTTTCTCTATTTAAAAATGACCAGTCTCCATGGCAGTAGTTCAACTTATCCTGACAACTACGTAGATAAAAACCAATTGCAATATTATGTATTTATTTAAGTATATATTAATATTTACTTATACGTGTATTTATATATACAAGGTGTAAACAGACCCTTCACGAAGCCGTCAACCAAGCATTCTGTACATCAAACTAAGTAACCCAACGCAAAAATTATTGCTGGAAACGACTTTTTTTTTGGGGTGAAATAACACGTTTTACGGTAAAACTCAATTTAACGCACTCAAAACATTGTACTGGTGGATGCATTGAATAGTACGGGGGTCGTGGAGGTATTCAAAGTAAAGTTACAACATTAACACCTTTTTTTTTTTTTACGGATGGGAAATCATCAAATGACTTCTCCCGCTCTGGGTGGAGTGGGAGGGAGTGTCAGACTCTTACTGACTAAAACCCATCCATGTTCCTTCATTGCCCTTTGTGTTCCAGGGCCACGGTATCTCTTTCGAACAGTCCCGCAGCAACATTAACACTTTACATAAAAAAAAAATAAAAAAAAAAAACTTGTGAAAATTTGGAACTTTGACCCCCAATAACTCCATAACTAGAAGGTTCCCAGGTATGGTCTAGAACATAAAATGATTGCAATAGCGGGGAAAACAAGTGCCTTTCGGCTTCTTTAAGGGTCTATTTAAACCCTTTATTTTCATGTTTTATGCCCGTTTTAGCAATAATACGAGTATCAAACGCGCGCTAAACAGACGCGCTCGCAATAATCAACATACCAACGGGACAGTCAGAAATAATCAAAGTGGGTAACTAATGATCAAGCTGAGCTACACGACGAGTGCCTTTCTCTATTTAAAAATGACCAGTCTCCATGGCAGTAGTTCAACTTATCCTGACAACTACGTAAATAATAACCAATTGTAACTAAGCACATGGAAGGAATTCGGGGGCCTTTGCCCAGCAGTGGGACAGTACAGGCTATTAAAAAAAGAAAAGGGTTCGGTTTTTTTGCCAATTGGCAACGGAACCCTAAAAACGAGAATTTGGTTTCATCATATCTAGTCTTGGTCGGCTGACTCCACCAAATCTGCTATGGAAGATTAAACAATACTGATTCTACTTCGAAAATTACTGCAGAAGCCAACTGGTCCATCCTATCTCAACCTTCCTATCTCATTTAAGTGTAAGCTGGTCGACATTGTGTATCCTGGGTAAAGTAACCCATGGCTTTTGACGACGACCCAAAAGTCCAAACTCAAGGTTTGCCAAAGAGCGATGGAGAGAAGCATTTAATCAATCAAACTCGAACGATCGAATGCGCTACTACATAGTATGTAGAGATTGCAAACTGGGCCTGGCCGGGCCCGGTGCCCTTTTAGACATCCACCGGGCCCGGCCATTCATACCGGGCCCGGTGGATGTCGAAAAGGGCACCGGGCCCGGCCAGGCCCGGTTTGCAATCTCTAATAGTATGCTCCAAGAGAGACATCACCGATGTTGGCGATAAGTCTATAGGTTGAAATGGGACTGGGTGGGTTACTTTTACTGGATGAATCAAGACAGATTGGCCAGCAAACGTCACAGAAACGTCTCACATGGTGTGCCTGAAGACGATCGTCGTCACGAAGGCAAGCCCGAGAAACCATGGCGTGATGTCTCGTTCTTAACAGACCCGAATAAAGGAGAATTGAATGGGGGAGGCCTTTGCTGAGCAGTAGGACAGAATAGGCTAATCTAAAAGTAGGCTAAAAATCGACCTAAAAACGCAGACCTATAAAATTTGAAAGAAAACTTACCTTTTCTTACACAAACACACTTAATTACACATTGATCACAATTTAAATCGACGAAACCAGATCCTTATAATAACATAAGGTGCCAACTAAACATATACTTGTGCAATAGAAATTCACGGTCTGAAGTAACTCGTATTTATAAGCAGCATACTACAAATAAAATAAATATACTAGGTACACACGGCGGCATATGAAGCTGTACATTTCCAGTATAACTTGGCCTCGCTTTGTATAGATTTCCTATACAATGAGAGATCCACATAGACTGTTTTTTTTAAGCTTTATTGGCCGTCGTGCGTACTTAGGTACTTATGTACATACGATTGCTATATTTGCTGATCTTTTAATAAGTGATGACGACACGAATCACTAAGGAAGTAATTTAACCCTAATTAGTCACATACTGGTCTCCGAGACCGATCTCAATAATTATTTTCACTCAGATCGCTGAGAGAATTATTTAAATGACCAAATTTTTGTCAAAGCATGCGTGTATGACCAGATGTATGACCGTGCAGCAGGCAAAAGGAGTAAGTAAGGATCGTAGCAGGTGGCGTACTGTGGTTTCTGCCTAATTTGAACGGTATATTAATCTGGAATACTATTAGGTACAGACGCCATCACATCAAGCTACCCGAAACTGACAAATTTTCCTAATCAACCTTGAACCTAAAGCTTTAGCGATAAAGTTGAACATCTATTAAAGAAATTTGATAGATTGCAGTAACTTGAGATATACTAACTTAATAGGTATCTCAACTGTTTTTTTTATGTTCAGTGGACCCTTCTACCTAACCCTTCGGAGATTACAGGCGTGATGTTATGTTCTTTTAAGTTATTGCGATATTCGATCACGAGAGACCGACTGTGCGGTCAAACGTTTAGATATACTTAGCTAGGTCCTACTCGTCGACGGGTCAAAGTGTAACGAAAGTGGGGCGGTCAGCATATTACGAGTAAGAATGCCAATAAAGTATTTAATTACGCGTTAAAAGTAAACAATTAATCAGTACGTGGTATAGGCATATTCACAATAGTTTTTGTTTTCAATTCGCGACCTTGATTAGGCCCTGTAGCAAAAGACAGTCTTGTTTTGTTATTTTTTTTAAATGTGTAGTTTTTCGCTCTCATAAATAAAATAAACACCTTTGTACTATTTTCTGTTCCTTTCTTCTTTCCTGTTTTTAGAGTGTACATAAATTGTTAAATAAATACTTAAATAAAATAAAATTAACTTTTTCTTTCCTATTAACCTTTCGAGACCCGTTGACTCCTGAGAGAGTCACAAGTATAATTCCTCTGGTAACCGCTGGCTCCCCAGGTAGCCAGCACAGCCGCACTCAAATTTTTGCCTTTTTGTTATAGTAATAAGACTGATATTAACAAGTATTTTATAGCAAGGGTACGGGCGTGAAGTTAGCTATCCAATGGTACTAAATACTCTATGATCATTTTGACAGTTGACACAAAAAAGCGCGGTTACACAAAGTGTTAGTGGTTGAGTGTATTTTTCATGATTTCTTGAGTTTATTGTGAGTAAAACGTAAGTATCCGCTTTTATTTTCCTTTATATACATTTTATAGTCTATATATACCAAAACATTAGTTTAAAATCAATGTAGATTCAAGAAATTTGTAAATAAATCAACCGTTTCGGTATAGTACCAATATAACGTGTTTACGTAATTACAAATTAGACTTGTAAGTATACGGCTTTTTTTATTTATCGCAAATATTACCAGGCATCTTCAGGTATAATTCAAATCAAAAACATTTTTGATTGAAAACATATTTTGACTGATAATTCAACGACGGGTTCAGTGCCGCCGTTGGCCGCCGCCATATTTGGTCGAAATTGCAAATACAGCATGTTTATTTTTTTTATTTTGTGATGGTACCCGCCGGCTACTCAGGGAGCCGGTGCTATACTTTTATGTTAGCATTTTCAAATTGGTGTTACAATTTTTACCTGAGATGTTCTAATTTTAGTTTGCAATGAGTGATCAAGAGGCGAACCCTATAGCGTTTTCTGTCGCCTACCCAGTGGCGATGACTCCGGGTGGAGCAATTCACGTCGATGGGGACCCCTTATTGGTGCAACGTGTCGGCCGTCGCGTTGAAGTATGTACCTATAAATTCTTTTTTTTCTTGTTGCCCACGGCTTCTCTTATATAGGTTTAGGTTTTTTTTGTTTGCGATATAACAGTGAAGTACTGTCTAATCAAAATAGTTTAATGAGTAAAAATTAACGCGCTACTTACAAAAAGCATGTTAGGTATATATCAGCTGCAGCTTTATTGCATGGCAATGCACCACTTTAGCCGAGGATCAGGGCTACTATGCTGCTTAGGTGTTGGGAATGTGCTTGAAATATTTTCTTTTGTAGGCCTGGAAACCGCCCATGACGCCGATACTAGCTTCGCCGGGGGCAGCTTATCCGATCGACAGAAGTCCTGTTGCGTCGGGCTCAGGGTCTATGTCTTCCCACAATCTACCCCCAAGAAAGTCTCGTCGTCTTTTGCGTCGTCGTGCACTGACGGATGAATTTATTTCATCATGTCTCGAGCGGGATTCCGGCAGTGAACTCGAAGGCAGCGAGAATGATGATGACAATGGCGAGAATGATAATAATGACAACATAGGGGAGTTGTATGACGATGCTGATCGCCTTAGAACGGTAGTACACACTCTACAAGAGCTCATATTGACAGATGATGAGGACGCGGAAATAGCGGGTGACGAGGACCATATTGTTGGAGGCAACAATGTTACTACTGCGGTGGAAAACACGAGCGCTGAATTTAGTTGGATGTCCGATTTTAACTCTTTCACGAGTGTAGAAGAACAATATACGCGTGATCCTGGGCCAACATACGGTACACAAAATGGTCTTGACATTTTTATGCTCATTTGGGATGCAAATATCATGGAACACATAGCCAATGAGACAAATCGCTACGCGTGGCTCGTTATTGGGGAGCTCTCGGAATGCGGGGGTATTACCAAAAATTTAGAGAGTTGGTCGGAAACGACGGTGCCTGAGTTATATAGATACTTTGCCATACTCATGTTCATGGCTATGAATCCACGCGGTAGTATAAAAGAGTTCTGGACTACTGGTATTTTAGGGATGCCAAGTTTCAGGGAAATCATGTCCAGAAACCGATACCAAATGTTATCACGGTTTTTACATTTTGTTGATAACCAGTATATTCCCCATGATGTTCGCTCGTATGCTAGAAAAATTGCTAAAATTGAACCCCTTGTGCAACATTGTAACGAAAAATTTCATTTACTGTATACGCCAATGAGAGAGTTGAGCCTTGACGAGTCACTTCTCTTATGGAAAGGTCGTCTTAATTGGGTGCAATGCATCCGAACTAAGGCGGCCCGCTTTGGTATAAAAACATTCGAACTCTGCGAATCCACAACGGGGTATATGGTCAGGTGCATAATATATGCTGGCAAGAACTCTTCGATGCACGAAGGGCCCATTCATGGGTTTACGACACCTACCGCTAAGGTAGTCCTGAAACTCATGGATGGGTTCCTCGATGTTGGCCATCTTCTAGTTATGGATAACTGGTATAATCAGTTACTCCTCACCAGATATCTCAAACAGCGGCACACTGACGTTCTTGGCACGCTCAATAGGCGTAGGCAACATGTGCCCGAAGTAATAAAAAGTGCCAATGAACGTGCCATGAACGTTGGGGAAAGGATAAGTTGCCATTGCAGTGACATAGCTGTCACGGCCTGGAAGGACGTGAAACTTGTCACTGCGATTTCAACTTATCATCATGATGAGATGGAGGCCAGCAGCCGAGCAGGTGTAGCCAGGGACAAGCCGATAGCCATTGTCGACTATAACAAGTACATGGGTGGTGTAGATTTAAAAGATCAGAAATTATCCATGTACTTGTTAGAGAGAAAACGAGGCCTTAAATGGTACATTAAAGTGTTTAGAAGGCTATTAAACACTAGCCTTCTAAATTCTTATATAATTTATTGTAAGAACCCCATGTTCCGCATTTTAAGCCATAGGCAATTTAGGATGCATGTAGCAGAAGGCTTGTGTGCGCGCTTTCCACGGACGTCAATTTTACGTCCACTTCCACCTGCACGTGAAACGAGATTGAATAATGAACTCAAGCATTTTCCGGTTTATACAGAAATGTTGAGTGGCGTCAAGCATAGCAAGCGCCGCTGCGCCCGTTGCTCAGTTCGTGGGGTACGCTCACAAGTCACTATTATGTGCAAAGATTGCAAAGTCGGTCTGTGCATTGGAACGTGCTGGCTTGAATATCACACACTGTATCAATTAGAATAATCAAATTGATTTCTTTTTAATATATATTTAGTATCTATTTTGTTCTTTTTTTTTTCTGTAACTCCAACCTTGTGACCCCAAACATGTATAATGTTGACATCAATAAAATATTATTTCACATTTAAAGACATTTTTACTAATTACCTCAAATGATAATGTCACGAAATCGGAATTTTCTAATAATAAATTTAAACAAGAAAGCTAAAAATCCGATTTTGTTAAATAAATGAAAAAAAAACCCCCTGTGTATAATTTCGTAGAAATCCCACCGGCTCTCCAGGGAGCCAGCTGTCAGAACCTAAAAAACGCCTGGGTTTTGACAGTTTTTTACGTTCAGAGTCTCGGGTTTCGAAAGGTTAATTTACAGTTTTGTGGTTAAAAAATAAGTATCATCATCAACTGCCTAACCTTTTCCCAACTATGTTGGGGTCGGCTTCCAGTCTAACCATATGCAGCTGAATACCAGTATTTTAAATGGAGCGGCTGCCTATCGGACCTTCACAACTCAGGGTTAAAAAATAAGTATGTTTGATTTAAAAAAAAGTTTTAAATAAATAAATATTCTTCTTTATATTTTTGGGTAACAGGAACAAAGGTGAAGGCCTCTTCCAAAGATTGCCATTTTTCCCGGTCTTTAGCTATAAGTTGCCATTGTTGTCCAGCTATTCTTTTGATGTCGTCATCCCATCGCGCGTAAGGTCATCATTTGCAGCGATTACCCTGCAGGCCAGTTTTTCATTTTAAAGTGTAACCAGAGATATTACGTTGAAGCACCATATCAAAACCTTTTTGAAAATGTTATTTATAATATAAAACAATTAAAATTTTATACCTATGACTTCATTATTTATTACTTTAAATTACCATTTATAGTGCAAAATTATAACTTATTTGCGTCATAGCTTCTTGGATAGGTATTACTTATTGAATTGAACAAAAAAAGATGTTTATCTGATAATACATATTTTGAGAAAAACAACAGGCGAGCGATTATTCCCGATGTCCACCACCTGCTGGTGGACAGTGCCACGATTTATAAAAAAAAAATTGCTCACTTTCCATCGGATGGTGGACAGTGACCCAACCTTTTAAAATATTCCCCTAAGTGAGCAATTGAGCATTCTCTTTTATTCCCGGTCGATTTTTGCTGAAAAATTATTATTCAGTAGTTATGATGTGTGATTTTACTTCTCTTTTTATACATCGCAATCTTTGGTGTAGTACTGTCTTGATTTAATCAAATGTTTAAAATAAATTCAGCGAGTAGCGTACGGTTAAAATAATGTATAGCTCATAACGTCTGATTACCATAATAAATATGTTGGAGTAATGAGATAATTTAATTTCTGTAAGCATGCAGGTAGGTAAATAGTAACTAGCCATACAAGTTTTCTTGTTAAACTGGTATTAATATTAAACAAATACCTTTAACATGCAAACATCGCGTTCGCATCAATAATTTGATTGCATTGCTCCTTAATACACACTTAAAAATACTAAATAAATGTAACATTAAAAGTTTATAGTTGGAAAAAATATATGAATTAACATACACCACGCCTGAAATACATAAAGGGTGTAAAAAGACCCTTAACGAAAACAAAAACCACATATTCTGCCCATCATTGGGATCATTTTTTTCTTCTAGACAATACCTGGGAAACCGCAGGTTCTGGAGATATTGGAGGTCAAAGTTCCAATTTTTTCACAAGTTTTTTTTTAAATACTAATTTTTAAGGTTTTAACTTTACTTTAATTACCTCCATGACTCGTTTACTATTCAAAGCAACCATCAGCACCAAGTGTTGAGTGCGTGACATTGAGTTTTACCGTAAAACGTGATTTTTCACCCCAAAAAAAAAGTCGTTTCCCAGCAATAATTTTTGCGTAGGTTGACTTAGTTTGATGTACACAATGCTTGGTTGACGGCTTCGTGAAGGGTCTGTTTACACCCTGTATAGGGTTACATTGAGAAGCGGTGTGCCTGTAGTACGACCACAGTTCACTAAAAGACGACAAGCCTATTACAATCACCTGGGCACGAACCCTGACTCCGTGCTACTACTAAGACATTCTTGATGGAAAAATCCAATAACAATTTGCCAGACCTACAAGGTCAAGACCTCATATTCAGTACTTGCGCTTCCGGCCACCAGACAAGCGGAGCGGTGTCGAGATGTTGTGCTGATAAGGTACAGCCACTTAAGAATGTCGTGACATAGAAAGTAAAAGGGCTATTCCCAAGTACGAAGACGAGCACCTACCTAAGTCCCTTTGCGATTTTATTTTATCTTTGTACTATACAGGGTAGAATGGGACACCGACGCACTGACGACACACCGACACTTCTGAACCCCACTATATAGAATCTTTCGTCGGTAATTTAAAAAAAAAACAGCTGTTCCGTACAGAAGTGCAATACCTATACGGTCAAAATGTATGTTAACAACTGATTTTTTTTTCGTCGCAGTAGCGTAGGAAAACATCGTTAGGGCACTTGATTTCCTTGTTTTGTTGTTCCCCAACCTGATTTATTATATGCAGTTAAAGTTATGAGTTTGCACATAATTAACTTATACAAATTTAATCACATAGAATTAATTATTGAAATGAAAATTATTTAGGATCTTATCACATAATGTGAGAAGATTCTAAAACACATTTTGTGACTATCTATAAGTTAAATTAGTCTTTACGTCAAATAAATAAAGCAAATAATATAATAAGAAGCCAAAAAAAGATAACGTATCATAATAGCCAATTGTTATAAAGTTAACATTAACGTCAAAAGATTTAAAAAATGTTAAATGTATGATAATTACAACTGATGCAGTATCTAAGCATAATTATGTTAATAGGTAATGATGATTTTTTACTATTTTGTAAACTTGCACGAGGAGTTAAATATGTGAATTTTGAAAATTCTCAAAATTTAAGTTTTCAGCACAAGTTTGTGAGTTTGCTGGTGGTCAACAAGCAAACTCACAAACTTGTGCTGGCTTGGTAAATGTAAGTTTATCGGTTTCAATATTTTCTATTATTGATGAAGAAAATAATACCTGTATATTAAAAAATGTAGTGGCTGGAAATCACACTGACTAGGGGTTAGTCACGTTAAATACTCGTTCTTTCTCTGATGACAAAAGATATTTATTGTGTTCTGGGACAGCACTAAAATGATTTAATTTTGAAATCACAGTAGAATCAATCACCACCGCCCTCAAAATGGTAAAAGAAAACAATGTGAGAAATCATGCATGTTCTACACACAAAAGATATATGATATATATTATACTAAACTACGCTGACCCAGCGCGGTGGATATTGGAACTTTCCTTCCTTCCCTTCTACACTACTAAGCCGCACCACTGGTGGTGTCGTGGGGATTTTTTTTCCCTTCTACACTACTGGTCCAGTGGTGTCGTAGGTATTTGTAAAATACATATATATGCGTTCCCTTCCACACTACTAAGCCGCACCACTGGTAGTGTCGTGGGTATTTTTTTTTTTTCTGCTCTACTGGTCCAGTGGTATCGTAGGTATTTGTAAAATACATATATATACGTTCCCTTATTACACTACCTAATTTGTTTTCGAAAAAAAAAAATGTAAATATTTTGGATCTATGCTAGATGAACTTATAGGTATTGCGTTTTTTTTTTTTTTTGAACGCATGTATATGTACTTTACAAATACCTACGATACCACTGGACCAGTAGTGTAGAAGGGAAAAATAATTCCCCACGACACCACCAGCAGTGGTGCGGCTTAGTAGTGTAGAAGGGAAGGAAGGGGAACTTTTTATCCCAGTTGTAAGATCCCGTGGGCTAATTACCGAACTCCACGTAGGCGAAGCCCCGGGTATAAGCTAGTAATTAATAATGGATAAGATTGATGAACACTTTGTTATTATCACTGAAGAATTAGCGATCACAATACATATTTGTCACATTTTGGGCACACATGGGTGAAAAAAAGCTATGTACTTTATTATTAGAGACTTGAACTTACGTTACAGATAATTTTAAGTAACATTATATTATGGCTATTAGTTATCTAAAGATAATTAGTAACAACTTACATTTTTGTTACAGCCACGACTTTTTAGGACGAGGTGCCTCAACCACTTAAAATACAATAATAACAAAAGATCGCAATACATGTATAATATATACCGGGAAAGAAAAAAAGGAGTCTGCGTCGGCAAAATGACCTTAACACAATTATAATGTAATTTTATTACAATACAAACAAACTTTAAAATTTTTTTGTAGAGGAAACTGGGGCTAGTTCGCTCTGGCTGAAAAAGGGAATGCAAATGGATGTAGGACCGAAACTTTTTTGTGAAAAAAGCTTAACAGAGCTTTTCTAAATAGAATTGCCATTCGAATTTAAAATATAACTGACGAAGAATCAATCAGGTTTCATTTCATTCATAATTGCGTTAAAATAGCTCCAAATTTTGTTGAGATAAATTTAGACGATTCTGTGTTGTTTAGGAATGGTGGCGACAAAGGTAGGAGCCAATGCGACTGATTCAGATGTTTCCAACACTAGTGGTGGTAGGTGAGAAAATTGGTTGCAACTGCCACCACTGGTGACAGACCGATGGGGCAAACCGGAATAAACCATTTGCAAGTAAATTATAAGTAAGTACCTATACAGACAAACCAAAAAAAAACAATAATGGTAAATAAAAAAAAAACTGTAATAGGTTTTTAGAGCATTAGTGCCTAGGAAACATAAAACAACAGAAAATTATATCCATGGCAAAACAAATGGTTACAAACCACACATTTTCTTGTAGATTTTTTTTTTTTCTTTATTTATTTACTGTAGAAACATTATTCAAAGAATCCGATTCTCCTCCCCAAATTGTTTGAAAATGTATTACGTAAAGTAGCTTTTCCCACGGTTTCCATTGCTTGTGTGAAAGAAGTTTTAACTTATCAGGCGAAGGGTGCAACAAACAAGTGCCATTTATTGTACGAAGATCTTTAGAATGATAAGTACCAGCCTTACCTGAAGCAGAACGAGTATGTAATACCTAGTTCAACGACGGTATGCCACCTTTCAACCTTATGCCCTATGTAATACGGTTGAAAATGGTAGGTAGTACCTATGTTAGAATCGTAGCAGGTGGAATTTAGTAGTATCTGGATACATTATCATCAGCCTACAGCAGTTCACTGCTGGACATAGGCCTCCTCAATCGCACGCCACTCAACTCGATTCTCAGCAAATCTCATCCTGCCAGCCACCCTGCGAAGAGCGTCGCTCCACCAAGCCTGAGGGCATCCCACCTGACGTTTGCCGATTCGCGGTCTCCACTCAAGACCACGTCTACTCCAACGGTCATCGGTCCTACGGTCACTATGACCAGCCCATTGCTTCTTCAGCTTAATTATTTGTATCTGGATACGCCCATGGAAAAAGCGTGAATTTAAGATTGTACTTAATTTATTAAAAACTGTATATTTGGAGCTCGTGGCTAAACAATAACAGCCGCTCGGGTCGATCTTTAGGTTAAGCCGTGCTTGCCTACGCTGGCCTGTGGATGGGTGACCACCCATTACATACCGAGTTTCCTTCATGCCTCGGAAAGCACGTTAAGCCGTTGGTACCAGGTGTCATTTGTAGAGCTTTGACAGTCATTAGGCAGTCAGGCTCAAAAAGTCTTACAACCACTCTTACCAAGGGGTATCATATTAACCAGTGCTAACTAGGTTGTGGAGATCAGATAGGCAGTCGCTTCATGTCAAATACTGGTATTCAGCTGCATTCGGTTAAGACTGGAAGCCGACCAATATAGTTTCGGAAAAGGCTAAGCAGATGATGATGATTTGGATTAAAAGGACAAAGGAAAACTTTGGCCCCATCCACCTCTCAATGGAAATAAATCACGCGTGATAGTAGGAGGTGCAATAAAGATAGTATCGCAATACTATCTTTATTATATAAGGTCAAAGTGTGAATGTCAAAGTTATCGGGAATTGCTCTCATAAAATTGATTTCAATGTTAACGTCAGATCGTTAATTTTATATTATCATATAGATCGTCGGTGCGAAGTCAAGTTGCAAGTCATCTACTACGTTCTAAGGGTTTTATTCATAAATGCTAGTTTAAATAGAGACAACTAAACGTAAATAAAAGACTGCATTTTTTAGATTTTAAATTGCTTAGATTTTGAAATAACATCATACCTGTAATCCCCGAAGGGTTAGGCAGAGGTGTACCCTCATTTCACCAGTTATATTTAATTTAAGTCCCATGTAATAGAACGAGCCTATTGCAAACAACCGGGCACAAATCCAGACTTCATGGCCGCCCCATGCGCAGCCGTCGTGTTTACGACCGCTAGACCAACGACGCAATGAAGTAACTTAGAGTAGTTTTATTTAATTTGCAATTCTTAATGCTTAAACTCAGTTCATTATTATGGAGATTAATTAGGTGATTGCAATTAACATTTGTTTTTATTAGATTTTACATTTTGATTCAAACTACGTCAGAAAATGCAAATGAAAAATATTTATTTATTCTTGTTCATTTGAAACAGACAAAAACATGCAGCCAAGCTTGCAAAATAAGTTAAGCTTATAATAATATAATAATAATAATAAAAAATTTATTTCAGACCATAAGTCCATAAACAAAACACACATTACAATTTTATACACAAAACATCAATACATACATGAAAACTAATAAAAAAATAAAACTACACACTCTACACAAAAAATACACTAAAACAAACTTATTTTAAATATTGGAATGACGCACGATGACTGGTCATCCATTTCCACATCATTGGACTATCCATCCTGTCGGCTACTATAGCCACCAAGCTGTTGGAGCTGTCGCGCACTCGCCGCATCAAGGATGCTATCCGTGTCCGCATCAGTGCGTAAAAATCTGGCACGCCGTTCTCCGCGAACATCCCCGATGCACTGCAAAAGCGCGGCAGCCCCAACATAACTCTGAAGGCGTTATTGTATTGGACTCGCAGAGCATTGTACGAGCTTTTTGTATAGCTGACCCATAGGGCACACGTGTACATAGATTGGCAATACGCTCTAAAGAGTGTAATTTTCACCTCCCTAGTACAACGTGCAAACCTACGAGCCAGCATGTTACATCGAACTGCCAATGCTCTGCGTTCCCTCTCCACGTCCACATCGTCGGACAGACTATCGGTGACCCAATGCCCCAGGTACTTGAACTTCGTGACCCTGGAAAGCTGAGCGCCCCCCAAGGTGACTGGTGGGACAGTATCATAACATTTGTTACCCGCTTTGAAAACCAATAGTTCGCTCTTGGTCGCATTATACCTGAGGCCGTGAGCCACCGCATAGTCCTCACAGATGCGAAGAAGCCTCCTAAGTGCACTGATCGATGGGCTCAGCAATACCATATCATCCGCGTAGCTGATGTTATTGACGCAGTGCCCGTCAATGGAGCACCCGATATTGGTATTGCTGAGCTCACAGATCAGCTCGTTTACATACAGGTTGAATAGCTTTGGTGAGCTGATTCCCCCCTGCCTCACACCGCACTCCAACCCGTATGCATCCGACAGGACACCCGCCCACTTAACATAGTTGTATTGGTTTTTATACCAATACTTTAGCATCCTAATGATATCACTTGGGAGGTTCTTAACATTTGACAGTTTCTTCCATAGGCAGTCATAAGAAACGAGGTCGAAAGCCTTGGAGAGGTCCAGAAAACATGCATATACAGGTGTTTTCCTGCTTGCATAGTATTGAACAGTCTGTTTCAGGCATAGTATAGCTGTTTCCGTGGATAAATGTGGCTTAAACCCAAACTGGGCGTCGTGGAGTGTTAAATGCTTATCCAGCTGCTGATCAATCAGACTGTCCAGCACTTTTGCAATGATGGTAGCCAGGGATATAGGCCTGTAGTTGCTCTTGTCACTCGCATCTCCAGTCTTATTTTTAACAATGGGCACAACAATAGTTTTAAGTAAATCAGCTGGAAGATACGAGTGACTCAGGCACAAGCTATAAAACATTGCTAGCACTCGCGGTAAGTGCTTACCAGCATTTAGTAAATGCTCTATACTTAGGCTGTCATGACCCGGCGACTTGCCTCTCTTTAAGTTGCGTATGACAGTAGCTACCTCCCCGGCCGCAAACCTAATAGGCATGTCTTCGGACCCCCCCTCCACCTCCGGCCCGCCAGACGACGTACCTAGGGGAGACCCAACCCTAAATGCTCTGCTGAATAGGTTGGCGATATCATTAGGATTACTAAGGCCCTCAACACTCACAGGCAGACCCGACTTGGGATTCAAGCTGTTCGTGGCTTCCCAAAAACTACCAAAATTCTTTGCGTCATGATGACTTGCAATGATGTTCATTTTTATTTGGTCCTTATTGTTTTGACACCATTTTAATTTACTTTTAAAAACCCTTCTACTTTCCACCATTTTGTCATACAAGTCACAATTTTTCGGCCTACCAAACAATGTCCAGGTTTGGAAATCAAGCTATAATGTAGGTAGTTCTACTTTTATTAAAAATAACTATTTTGGTAAGTAAAAATCTACCTACGAGTAAGTAATTGAAATTCGGAAGTAAAATTCAGAAACCCTATCATTTTATTAAAAATCCGTTTTAAAATTCTGACAATGTTGCGGTCTTGCAATATTTTTCATCGATAGCTTGCCATATTTATTATTCAATTCAAAAATGTTCAGAGCATTTTATATTCCTGATACATTTTTCTGGACCGGAAAAATGCTCGTAGAAGCGTGAAATAATCTCGTACTTACTGCTAATAGTCGCTTTGAGTAGCTTTAACTTAATAAATTAGAACATAATTACTGATACCGCTAGGAGGTGTTATTAAGTAGATCTAATAGCGCTGAAGTTATGTGCTAGAATACTAAAATTAAAAAGAATTTGTACATTTTATCATATGTAAGCAACGATATATGAACTATAGATACGTTCCCGGCGCTCTGTAGTGCCAACATGAATGCAAGGTAATTACCGGACCTCCATTTAGTCGCGCACCAACCGGTGCCGCAGCTGTTCGTGACATTAAAAAAACTTGTGTGAATAACTTCCTCAAATAACAAAAAAAAAACCGTCCTGTGTTTTTAGGAAATGTAAAATTATACTGCAACTGTGAAAGATAAAAAAGTATCATTTCATCCGTAAGTATCAAGAATTTTTTTTTATGCCTTCTAATGGCGGCTGGCGCCTGAGGTAAGTCACGTGCCATACGCGCTCGGCCAATGAGCATGCGCCACAGAATGATAAAGTAATTAAAGAAATATATTTATCTCTCTCTAACTACAGGAATTCCATAGATGACATTTATTTTCTTTCCCTTTCTTCGTACCTAGCTACCGATACTATTTACGCTGTTGTCGAGCGCCGTGATGTTCATGCATGACGCGTCTATTTATTATACGTCATTGGATATAAGCTTTCAAATTACTCCAGCCGTTTATCAAAGGGTTAGGTACTGAAAAAGTAAAAACCATTCCAGTTAATGTCTATAAATGGGTTTAACGTTCTCGCCGGCTGCTACAGGTATTACATAGGCGATTTGAATAATTCCGTATAAATTATATTGTCCATTTTTAAATACAAAAAATGTTTAGGATTAAAATGTTTTATTTAAAACTAGCTTTTTCCCGCGGCTTCACTCGCTTTAATTTAGAATTTGACAATCAATTCACCCGAATTACTATTTTACTCTGATTGTAAAGACACGTGGCGCCATCTTTTATCATAAGAAAGTTATTGTTGATTTCCTCGGGAACAGTACTTTTTTTCGGGATTAAAGGTACCCTATGTCCTTTTCTGTACACCTGACAACGTAAATGCAAAATATCAGGATGCAGTGGTTTAGGCGTGAAAGGTAACAAACAAACAAACAAACTTACTTTCGCATTTATAATATTAGTAAGTATAAAGAAACCTCGCTTTATAGCATGACGGAACTTGGCAGTTATTCAGCAAATCTTTGATACCTGATACGTGCCAAAGGCACCACGACCGACTTTCCAATACTTCTTACCTATTATAATTATCAAGTAATAATTGTGTAAGAACCTTACAGAATAAGATTCATAAACCATACAGAATAAGATCTTTTCGTGCCTGAGTGTTTTCGGTAAGTTGTTGGTAAACAAGTGCGAAATTGTATTGAAGAAGCAAAATTTCATTTTCAACTTGGGCACCAAAAAATCCTTTTAGTTCTATTCGTATAAAATTTCTCTCATAATAATTAGTCCCTGTCTTCCGCAAATAATCTTACAATATGTCAACATTTATTTTTGTCTTGATGTAGGCCCAAATAAACCACAAACTTATAGGTAGCTGTTGTATGTGACCCATAAACAACACGTCGCTAACAGAACGTCTTGAGCCATTCGCTAATAAGTTTCCTTTATCTCACCCAAACAAAGATAATATTATTCTGTGATAACACGAAACCGGGTGTGTTTTTTCCAGGATGTTTCTGTTGTTTCCGACGAAGAAATTGTATGAGATATATTGGACATAGGTAAAGAGTACTGCCGCGCTAGCGATATCAGCAGTAAGTGCAATTTTTGACCAGGCCCTGCAGTCTCGACATTAGATAACGACAAAAATCGGTCGTTAAGTGTAATCGATGTCAAATTTCTTTAATAGATTTTCAACCTTATTCTTTGGAAATAAAGTAGAAAATCTATTAAAGGAATTTGACAACGATACGACTTACCGAGCGATTTTTGTCGTTATCTAATGTCGAGACTGCAGGGCCAGATGTGCTGACAGCTGTTTTAATAGCTTATCGGGAACTGTTAAATTTCGTTCGTTTCGTTAAGGATCAGTTTCAGTTGCTTCAAGTTGTACTAGATATAAAAGGATTTTCGTCATTTAAAACTATTCTAATATTGAGTACAGAAAATAAATCATTTTATTTGGGCTACACGTTTCAATCATCAAAATTAATATAACTTAAAAAAGAAGTCCGGAAAAACAAAATTGTAACAAAAACTTTGCACGCCAATTACTCAAAACTATGCAAAACATACTTACTGCTCTTATGCTTAGCGCGGCAGAGTAGTCATGGAGTTTATTGCAGTCTCTTCTGCATAAAATAGAATAGTAGTTGATGACTTCATATTTGTGAAAATGAAATTATTGCTATTGCGCGATATGTTTCTTTTTCAAGTCAGTAGTTACGACCAATATCCTTTGGTATTGAATATCAAACAATTATTGCCTCAAGTCAACTCTTTAAGCTGCTGCATGCAGTATTATACCATTTCACCATTGGAAAGCATTCATTGAGTAAAACATTGAGATTTGCATTGCTTAATTAATTTAATTACAAACATATTCAGTACAATCATAGCTTAAAATTAACTTTTACCTCAATCTCAATAAGCAGTCAAAAAAATTAAATCAAATTATGATCTTCTTTAATCATATCAGCCGCCTTTTCACCAATCATCAGAACAGGACCCACAGGATTGCCTCTAGTGATAGTTGGCATCACACTGGCATCAGCTATACGCAAACCTGAGACACCATTCACACGTAATCGACCATCTACGACAGTACCCATGGGACACGTACTGGTTACGTGACTGAGTCCGGAGGATACACACATGATATAACAACGCCAGAACTCCCGACTATCCTTCCCGAATTCATTACAAGCAGGAATTGCATCTACCATCACGGCATCTGCGTCTCTATAGTAAGTCGTATTCATCACCGGGAGAAAATCTAGAATGTAATCAATTAGAGCCTCAACATCGTCTTTATCTGATAGAAAACCATTTTCTATAATAGGAGGATCTTCAGGATTATTACTTCTAAGCAATACCTTCCCTCTTGATTTAGGTGCAATGTTAACTATTTCGTTGAATGCTTGCAGTCTTTTTGTTCCCGATTTGAGTATATTGTTGCAGACTTCATCGCTAAATCTAAAACCAAATGAGCAGTAGAAAAGCACAGTTTCTGCTGGAGCCACATAGGTTATAACTTGATAGTCTGGATATGTAGAAGATTTGTTCAGTGCAACAAAACCAGTGAATGACGATCCTGGCAGTTCATAAGGGCTAGGTTCTGGCAAAGGCTGAGTCAGTTTATCCAAATTGTGTATAATGATTGCGCTATAATGCTCCTGCAGATTTTCTCCAACAGGTAAGTTCGATACCACTTCAATGTTATTACAGCGCAAGTGCTCTTCCGGCCCGACACCTGACAACATTAGTAATTTAGGTGTATTAAATACACCAGCAGAAACTATGACTTCTTTTTTGGCTTTAATGTTCAAAGTTTTACCATCTTTTGTGCGAACTTCTACTCCAATAACCCTTTTATTATCATCAAATAAAATTTTCGTGACTAGAGTATTTTTCAAGACATGAAAGTTACGACGGTCTTTGACTGAAGATATGAATGCATAGGCTGAGCTCTGGCGGGACCTTCCAGATATAGTAACAGTCTGTGCAGCAAAACCTGTGGGGTGATTCTCGCTGAAGTCCAAAACTATATCATTTCCCAGCTCTCGGTAGGAGTCTAAAAAGTTTTGTATTTGTTCACGGTGATCTCTTGTTATGCCTATGAAGCCTTCGGTTCCATAGTATTTCTTCTCGACTGCATTAAGTAATTGTGGATCTTCTAGCTTTTCATACTTGAGGAAATATGGAAAAACATTTTCCCACTTCCATGAATCATCGTTGGTTAATTCGGCCCAAGAATCGAAGTCACGAGGTTGTCCCTTGTGGTAGACCATGTAATTAAGGGAGCTAGTACCACCAAGCATTTTCCCTTGAGTGAATTCGTAAGCGCATTGAAGACGACAAGATTCTGTAAATCCATTGAATTCTGAAGTGAAATTCCAGTCGTAACGAGATCGCTTCATCAATAATGGAACACCGGGTAGCTGAAATCAAGAAATTCCTAGGTCAGAAAGTGTCTTAAAAGATTTGTGTCTGAAAACATCACTTGTATTTTCTATCTTCAAACGATCGATATAATAGAAATAATATAATAGAAATAAATCGATGTTTTAAATTCAGTTATTGACTTTCGGTGCGAGTGGACCTTTTTGTTACACTCGACATTAATGCATTTGAAAATTAAATCAAGATTTTTTATACTTTTGGTTCCGACATAATATAAAACCACAAGGGCAATCATAATATGCCTGGCTGGTTACAACTTTTCGGTCTGCGAAGCAGAGCCAAAAGCTAACCTTAGTTGAAGTACACAATCGCGTGCATTGTAATTATTCGTATAAGGAAGTTTAATCATATAAAAATCCATACAAATTGTATAAATTGGAAAGTCACTCTGTTGTTTGTCTGTTAGTATGTCATTATGTCTGTCTGTCTGTCACCTTTTCATACTTTAATATCTGAACGGATTTCAATAAGATTTGGCACAAAGGTAGTCCTTGATGGATGGACTGTGTGAAGGATGATATGGCTAAAAAGAAAGTTACTGCTGAAGTAACGTCTTATAGAAAAGTATGGAAGAAGAAGACATGCTGCGCCGACCCCAAATAAATTGGGATGAGGGCAGGAGAATGATGATCACACAGGTAGCCCATGACCCGGATAATAGGGTAAATTTTAACCCGGTAGTACTTTTCCGTGGACCTTTAAGCGGGCGAAGCCGTGGGAGTAAGCTAGTAAGATATAGGATACTTACGTCAGACTCAAAAGGCGGATCGCCGCCAGCCTCGATGAGCAGAACGTTGACATGCTCAATCTCCGACAGTCTGTTGGCAATCACGCTTCCTGCTGTCCCAGCTCCGATCACGATGAAGTCGTAACTGGCGCCATCTGTAAATTGTTAACAGGAGTTATTTACTTTCAGACAGGGTGTAAACGGACCCTTCACGAAGCCGTCAACCAAGCACTATGTACATCAAACTCAGTAACTTTACGCAAAAATTATTGCTGGGAAACCACTTTCTTTTTGGGGTGAAAAATCACGTTTTACGGTAGGACTCAATGTAACGCACTCAAAACATTGTGCTGATGGATGGATTGAATAGTACGGGGTTCGTGGAGGTGTTTAAAGTAAAAATCTTACATTAAAAACAAGTATTAAAAAAAAAACTTGTGAAAAAGTTGGAACTTTGACCCCCAATTTCTCCGTAACTAGAAGATATAGTGTAGAACAAAAAAATGATCGCAATGACGGGGAGAACAAGTGCCTTTCGGCTTCGTTAAGGGACTTGTTACACCCGTAATAGTGTATGTAGACCTTCGGATATGTCGTTGTAGGAAATACATTGTTATGTGACTGAACACATTCGGCAGACTACACACAAATCCATTAAATAACATGATAGTTCATCTAGTGGTCCTTGGTTCGATTCCCAGGTCTGGCAAAGTGTTATTTGTTTTTACATCAAGAATTCCTCAGTAGCAGCCATGGAGTTTGGATTTGTGTTCGGTTTATGGCAATAGGCTTGCTCACATGGGACTTAAACATAATTAGCGATATGTGGGTGTACTATTAAGGTCACCTCTGTCTTACTCTTCGGGGATTACAGGCGTGATGTTATCTTAACATGATAGAACTTACCACGAACAACGGCTTGATGTGGCCACAGATACTGAGTCAGGTGCAACGCAGCCATAATCTTGAACGCACCCTGCAACACCTGCACTGTCTTAAAGGCTGCAGCGGCGTCCATGGTTCTGTGATCAACGTTATTTAGATAATTATTTTATTATTTCCTTGTTGGCAAAAAGGCTGCCAGGCCCAAATGGAATTGGACGGGTCACGTAAGCCGCATGCATAACGACCGCTGGGCAAAAGTCTCAATGCAATGGGTGCCGCAAGACGGCGTCAGGAGCGCAGGAGCGTCGCCGCCGCTGTCGGCCCAGAAAGAGGACCTGAACGTGCGCTGCAAAGGCTGGTTTGAGATGGCACACGAAAAAAGTACCGAGAAGCATATGGAGGAGGCTTTTACCCAGCAGTGGGGCGTTAACGGCTACTAAAAATATAATTAATTGTATTACAGATCGTCAATTAAAACTAATAAACCATTTGATTAAAATAAAATATAGCAACGCAACTTAAAATTCATTAAAGGCAATGTGTTGTAAAAATGTCATTACATCCGATGGTTTCGTCATTTTCAAACAAAAAGATTAAACTAATACTATATAATGCCTATGTGTTTAGAATTATTTAAATACAAAATTAATAAATAGATGGCGGTTAAAAACTTACCTTTAGTTCTAATCAAGTTATAAAACAATGC
This sequence comes from Noctua pronuba, assembly GCA_905220335.1. Taxonomy (NCBI): domain Eukaryota; kingdom Metazoa; phylum Arthropoda; class Insecta; order Lepidoptera; family Noctuidae; genus Noctua; species Noctua pronuba. The sequence goes on from LR999902.1 coordinate 13,840,801, forward strand.
TCCTCTCTCACAACTCAAAACACAATAGCCAGTTATTAATAAAGTCAACCTTTTATACCTGTATTCATATCAGTTATACATGTTCCTAAACATACGTTACTGTAAAACCCCGACTGACGTAATCATACAACGGATTAAAAGAATAAAAGGAGTATTGTGAAAATAAATAAATTAGTAGTAATTTAAAACTTTGAAGGAACATTTAACATCAACATTACTTGAAAAGTTCTAATTTACAGTTTCGTTTAATTAAGAAACAGTAATTAGGTCCACATAATTTTACAGAAATGATCTCCAAAATTTTTACATCACTTACTTCCACAACTAAGGCAATATGACTAAAAAAAAATGATCATAATTATGTTAAGTGTATTAATAAAGTGACAATCAGCTAGGACTGATTGTCACAGACACAGGACATTCTTGATTCGAGTCATGTTAATTTAAAACCACTAACTAATTTAGCTTTATTTGAAACTACCTGTTGCCCGCGACTTCGTTCACGTGGTAATTTTGATGATGAAAAACAAGATAGCTAGGTAGCTAGGGCATCCTTCCCTAGGACATAATCTATCTCCTCGGCAAAATTCATTACGATCCGATCAGCTGTTAAGTCGTGAAAAGGTAGCAAACAAACAAACTTACTTTCGCATTTATAATATTAGTAAGGATTGTAATGTCGTTGCCATTATAAATCATATTATTTTAACCAGGTTTTTATTATTTGTCCTACATCCCTACGTAAAACTTAATTACGAAGACCTAGCCAAAGAAGGATTATGTCATTTTTGCCAGATCTATCTGCATTAATTTAGGATTTACCTAATTCTAAGTTCTACAGTCGTTACACTAATATTTATTATATAAATAATACGTAGAGTAGACTAAAAAGATCAACATCCTTCGTTGAGGTCACCGACTTAATGCTTGTTCTTTCCGTCTTGATTTAACAACCGGATAAAGGTAGTTCTTCAGAGACAAAATTTTCGATTTCTATGGGCATATTTCTGTAACCAACTAACAAAACGGCATGTAATTTTTTTTTGTACAGTTTAGCTTTATCTCTAACTAGGACAAATTATATTTTTTAAATAATTGCTGGCTAGGTACACAATAAAAATATTTGAAGTTGGTTCTTCTGATTCATATGGCGCGTCCGTATGCCATTTTCCGGAACAAAATGATCGATATCGCATTTTCCCTTTGATACATCAATATAAATTATAATTATATCGAAAGGAAATTAGTTGTCCTCTTACAAAAAAACATACGTATTAGTTATAACTACGTTAATGTGTTTATAAATAAGTAAATAAGAAGTGTCCGGCTTATGATACTGATTCATATGGCGTAAGCTGCGCTTGACCGTACTTGGTCGGGTAGTCATGATGAGAGTCTGGCTTCCCGTGCGGGGGGAAGCCAGTCGTGCAACGGACAACCTAGAAGGCGGACTTGCAGCTGGTTGGCATAGATCCCGGTGTTACGAAGGTAAACATCTGATTCATCTGTGCTTGGTTCAGGTGGCATACTGATTACAATGGCTACTTTTTAAAATTTATTTGATTGTTTTAAAACTTCAATCTGAGTTTCGTGTGATGCTTTTGGGTTATAGATTCCTGTAGAAAAATGACAATACTGAAGTCTGTATGTGTGATGAGTTTTGCAAGATTGTAGGCAAAATCCTGATTCATCTGTGCCTGATTCATATGGTCAAAACCCCCATATGCATCATAAAATAAATTAGTTTTACCTTCTCTCTTTCTTTTCAAATATTTTTGAAAAGAAAGAGAGAAGGTCGGAAGAAGAAGAAGAAGGAAGCCCGCTTTCCCATTAAAACAAGAATTATATAATACTATAATGGAGTTTCAAAAATGTTTTACAAGAATAAATTATTGTTGAATTCACCAGATTTTTTTCCGTGATATGATCACTGATAAAACAGATAATTATTGTTGTTAAAATATGATTATTTTCTTAATACTTTACTTATTTATTTCTGTTTCTGATTGATCTGTAACAAATTCTGATTCATCTGGGCACAAAATATTTGAACGTAGATATCTTGAAAACTACTTTATAAAAAATAGTCCCTCATTCAAATATTATGTTATATGGTATACCTATTTTCATACGAACATGTGTTACAGAGCTGATAGTGAAATAAAATTTTGGCCATATGAATCAGTCGAAGAATCAAATTTCGAAGAACTACCCATAAGTTTTCTGCATTTTACTTCAATTTTCACTGTTTTTTGCATATTATTTTATTGTGGTTCCACCGCAAGGATCGTGTGCAAAGGTAACAACGTGACTTCAGCCTTGCGTTTGCTGAGCATTTTATGCGCGTCGTCAGTGCTTAAAAAAACGTGGTGTGCAAACGCCCTAAAGGCTCCATCCTTTTCACCCAACCTTTATCACACTGTCCACCTATCTCTATATCAAATGAAATGCAGTTCCCACGGAAGGTAAGTAAGAAATTCCAAGGGTAGTGCCAAGACAAGTCTGGCAGCACTTAGGAAACCAAGTTGAGTTAGGAATGCAATTAAGGCAAGGTGTATGCAGCGTCGACTATTTTAGAGCCAGGCGTCGGAATAAAACGGGTAACTACATATCTCTTATACTGGAGTACTACCATTACTTGTTTTATTTTCTCTTTTGAATTTGCATTTAGACATACCCCTACCTGGGTATAGACATACCCTGGTAGTGGTATGTCTCCACCGGTCACGTTATCAGATTGAGTTTGCCACGGATCATGGCGAGTTGTTTCCACTGATACCATGATCCGATTTTCTCGAAAAATTAATTAACGTTTTTACTTGTATTATTTTCTCTTTTGAATTTGAATGCCTACTTAATTTAAAATGATTACTTTACTAGCTTATGTCTGCAACTTGGTCCGCGTAGAGTTCGATAATTATCCCATGGGATCATACTATCGATATAAAAAGTATTCTATGTGTTAATCCATATTATAATCTATATGTGCGCTAAATTTCATCATAATCCGTTCATTAGTTTTTGCGTGAAAGAGTAACAAAAAGTAGACATCCATCCATCCATCCTCACAAACTTTCGCATATAAAGAATAGATATTTATATATAGGATGTAATTTATTAAGCTTCGCATTGTTTTTATCAAATGTGGAAAATGACGTTGGTTATACATTTCCTCGAACTTTAGCTGTATTTCTGTGTAATACTGTATTGTATAACCGTTTGTTTTTTTTTTCAAATAAATAAAATGTACTAGTATAAGGGTATTTAGTCTGAACGGCCCGAATCGAATGGCCCACGGGCCGTTCGACCGTAACGAAAAAAGATAATGCTCTTCTAGGACTATTTTAAGCATGCGAATAGAAAGATAGTATGGGATTATAATATCTCTAGTGTCTCCAACTAATTGAGTAGATTATTCTGGACAGGTGACAAAATATAATAGGCAGAGGAGCAGAGGTCTCCTAATTGTATGGTTCATCCAGTTTTTTCCAGATGCTTACCTAGCCAAGCCTTTTGCCGATAAGCAGGCAATAAAAAGGCAATTAAAAAAATAGACGGTTCGATTCAAGTAACTAATATTTTTATAATAAATTCAGGCGAACGAAGTCGCGGGCAACAGCTAGGACTAATATAAAAAGCTGAAGAGTTTATTTCTTTGTTAGAACACGCAAATCTCTGGAACTATGAGAATTAACCGAGCGAAACGGCGGGTGCCGCCACGGGGCACAGCTAGTATTCATATAAGTATGTTGCTACATACCTATACATAGCCATAATGGTCTAGTAGATTTAGCCCTTAATTCATCCGGCACGCGGCACACGTGTCCGGCCCAGTCCCACTTAAGCTGGGCCGCTTTTTATGGTGACGTTGGCGATTTGTGGTTTTAGTCGACCTGGAAGTAAAATGAAATCATTTATGAGAGAGCAAGAGAGAAAAGTATTTATTTGACTCGCACAGGGTAAAACAATAATACAAAATTTAAAAAAAAAGAAAAGAACCCACAAAAAAATAAGACATACTTAAATTATACTGGTCCTGTACGAGGCCAAAAATTATCTCAAGCCGGCCACACACGATAGGTTATGAATTTGCAGTTTTGCCAGTATAGTCAAACTGTACGGGCATGCATGAACGTGTGTAATGCCAGCCACACACGATAGGTCATGCATGTGCAGTTTTGCCTGTATAGTCAAACTGTTACGGCATGCCTGAACGTGTGTAAGAGAAAACTTTACAGTCATCCTTGGAATGAAACTCGGTTTTGCATGAAGGTTTTACATACGCATTTAAAACTGTCATGCCATGCCACCTTCAGGTTATGAAGGTTTAAGGCCGGGTCACACCAGATGCGTGGCGTAATGTGTGCGTGACTTATACGTATACACGCGCGTAGTGACGCGCGTGAACCCCTGACACAACGGGTTACGCTTACGTAATGTGTGCGTGACTTATACGTATACACGCGCGTAGTGACGCGCGTGAACCCCTGACACAACGGGTTACGCATACGTCTACGCTTACGCTCACGCGCACGTGCTGGTCACACAACGCACGTAACGTACTTTTATGTTTGCGAAATGCGACTCTTGTGCACGATGTCTGACGAAGATTGGGTAAATGGACAAAGTAGTTCATCTGATGAAGAAGAAACAATATTACTATTATTGTGCCTTCAATTTTTTCCCATAATAAAGACTTATATGACATATTTTTGTACTCTTTGTTTTTGTGTTGTACAAGCATTCATGTTTTCGCACTGTTTCAATTAGTTTTACTTTAATTTCGTTATTCATCATTAAAACCAAAACAAAACAACACTTACTACCAGTACAATGACGCGCAGCAAAGATACGTGCGTGTTCAAACTTGTTCGGTGTGACGTCCAATACGGCATGCCATAGACTGCAACGTCATTATTGCACGCATCAACGTGACGTTGCCGTTCTGCTCTGCGTAGTTACGCAGCCGGTTTGTATCATAGGAGCTGCAATGCGTAGCGTTACGCATGTAGTCTACGCACACGTGTACGTCACGCGAGCGGTGTACCATGTCTCTATAAAGTTCCATATATTACAATGTCATGGTACGTGCACGTGCACGTGGACGTCTACGCGTACGGAACCGGTGTGTTTTGGCCTTTAATCATTATACCTATTATCAGTGTGTGCTTGAGTACTAATGATTATGATTAAACGTATGTTAACTTACTTATAATATACCTAAGGCATGGCTGCCTAGGAAAACTAAAGTTCATAGGTGATATAGGTGATAAAGGTTAGTAAATTTTGGAAAATATAATATAACATTTATGCAATACTATTGCCAACCATCTTAGCACCTACAGGAAATGACGTAGGTACATTAGAAAAAAATAAAAAAACGTACGTACATATTATTATTCTTTACCTACCTAATTAAAATGTATGAAATGTAATGTTACCAACGAATAAAGATAAAACGTCTTGTAACTATTAATTTATTGCTCTAGACAAAAAAAAATGTCTAGATTTGTTGAAGTAATAAGAGCTAGGTTTTCTACCTTAATAGGTAGAAAACCTAGCTGTTTTAATTAACATTGCTTTGTGTTTTTCTGAGAAAACGTTTTTAAAACGAAAAAAAATCACAAAGATTTCTTATCTAAGATTAATGATTAAGACTGAACACGTAATCCCCGAGAGATTAGGCAGAGATGTACCTAATAGTACACCCACATTTCACCAGTTATCTTTAAGTCCCATGTAATAGTGGGCGAGCCTATTGCCAACAATCGGGCACAAATCTAGACTCTGTGGCTGTTACTGAAAAATTCTTGATGAACAAACCAAATAATACTTTGTGCAACTTGGGAATCGAACCCAGGAACTGGTGCTAAGCAGTCGCGCTTGCGATCACTAGATCAACTAGGCCAATGCATTAGTTTTAAAAACGCAAGAAGAATGAACCATAAATATACGGTGCGGTAACATTGACGGCGCGGTTGGCGCAGTGGCTGAGTGATTGACTGATGCGCTGCGTGTCGCGGGTTCGATTCCCGCATAAGCATAAGCATAAGCATAATCAGCCTATAATGTCCCCACTGTTGGGACACAGGCCTCATCTCTATGAGAGGGAATGGGCTATAATCCGCTACGCGGGCCCAGTGCGGGTTGGTGGATGTCACATGTCTTCGAACTTTTTGGTTCTAGGACATGCCGGTTTCCTCACGGAACAAATATTCGTATGACCTACAGGTAGTTGTTCCAGGTCTGGCTGTTTGTGTATATGAGTTTAAATGTTTGTAAACACACCCACGATACAGGAGAAATTCCTAGTGTGGGGCAAAGTTTAAAAAAAAAAATTAAAAAAACCAGTAGATTCAGAAAACTGAAATTGGAGCCTTGATCTAAGTTGCAAACTGGTTTCAAACTGGTTTCCATTTCCCGTAACGAGAACCGAGAGGTTTGAGCGAAACTTTTGAGCTTGTCTCCTCTTATTTCATTTTCTGTAAGATGATGCTCCGTTATTTACTAAGCGGATTAAGGCGAGCCGTGAATGCATTACAGAAACGGGTTTCAGTGAGTAATTTATGTAAAATAGAAGACTGGATTTCAACATGGTTTTCAGGACTCAAACGCAGAGATCTTAATGTAATTAAGTAATTACAGAGGTGTAAGTTGTAGTAGGAAACTGAGGATGGAATTGTTTTGCTGATGTACATTTGTTGACAGTGTCATAATCAGTGATCGGAGTAGGTAGATTGATTTTTGGTACTTGTATCATAAATGCACACAGAAAGAATAACATGGATAAGCCATTTTTCCGGAAAGTAATTCCGGTATTTCCGGATTCAAATAAATATTGTTAATGTTGGTAGTGATATTATTACTACTCAATTCAAAACTTAAAGGAAGGTATCAAAACTAAATTAATTCATTATTTATCTGTTGAATAATAAAAACAATCACACCAATAATCCACCAATTCCGGAGGAATGTCCATAGTAATATATACGTTTCGGATCAATGACCCCAGTTCAATCTACCTACTCCGATCACTGGTCATAATCAGTGATCTAATTTATTGTATTTTATACGAACAGATGGCTAAAAAATATTACTCAGGAATTTCAAACGATTCCAGGATCCGGGATTCAGAAAGACATGTCCGTATTATTCTTTCGTGGGAATAAAAGTGAATTTTAGGTATATAAGCGTCCGATTATCCGATCACTGATCATAATGTAACTGTTGATAGGTAGTTAATCCAAGCCACTATTGTCTTTTAATCCTACACTACTAAATGAGCAATAAAAAAACATCACGCCTGTAATCCCCGAAGGGTTAGGCAGAGGTGTACACCCACATTTCGCCAGTTATTTTTTAAGTTCCATGTAATAGGGGCGAGCCTATTGCCATCAACCGGGCACGAATCCAGACTCCATGGCTGCTACTGAGAAATTCCTGATGGAAAAACCCAATAACTCTTTGCCTGACTCAGGAATCGAACCCAGGACCTCATGCACAGCAGTCGTTCTTGCGACCACTAGACCAACTAGGCATGCAAAACAAAAAATAATAAAATATAAATCTACAATGAGAAAGTATCATTTTAAACTTTTTGTTTCTGTGACAATTCCATGTACCAAATTCTCCGTCAAAGTAATTTTGATATTTTTTCGTAAAAGTAGATTCTATCTTACTCTACGGTCCTTTTTTCTCTCTCATAAAGAATAAAGGCTACATATTTTTGTTAAAATCTAATTAAGCAAGTTAAGTATCCTAATTCACCAGCACCTTTTGCAAGACTTCATAAAACCGTTGATGAAGGCCCTTTTCACACAAAACCTGGTCCAAATTCAACAATGTCGGTTACAAACCATTACTCAACAAAACAGAGGCTCCTAAAACAAGCTGTAAACGCAAAAACCTTGTAATAAACCTATTAGTACTTATTGTTTTACTTTTATTACGCAACCCAGATGTGCCCATTGCCTTCCTCAGTTCTTCAGTTTAGGAGGAAAACCTAATTTTAGGATAGACAGCGAAAAATCTACGTTGAAAGATGAGTGATAGAGTACTATTTACCTTGTGGTGTTAGTTTTCTTTGATGGATATAAATCGGGTAATAAGGTTACTATGACGTTGCCTAATGGTATGGATGTCTAGTTATTATTCATAAACCTTTGAAGAATTTATTCAGTCTGAAACTTTAAAAACGCCTGTTATTTGTAAGTCAATCGATTTATATTATTCAGTGCCCATAATTATACAATTGAAAATATTCAGTTTTTAGTCCCAAAGAATAACAAAAAAAAACAAGCGACGGCTAATTCTTTTTTTGAAAATTCAAACTTGAAAGAGATTCAAGTTTATTTTTTTTTAATGAAGAATCGGTAGAGGGAACGCGCACGGCTGGAGCGCTAAAAAAGTTAGGCGTAAATAGCACAAACGACAAAAAGTAAGGCCTAATTCCGAATACTCAAAATGGGATGGGGATGAGGGTTTGTCATGGTTCGTATTCTTCCGGTACGTGGAAGGACGCAACGATACGAGTCAGTCTGATGACGCCGGTGTCTTTGAGGGTAGTTTTCGTAAAGAGTTGCTCTCAATTTTGGATTTATGGACATTTTGATTAGCTCCTGGTTTCTTCTATGATAAGATAGGTTAATGAATATGATAGGAACAGTTGTAATTGGTGTAATGTAATTACTGTCAGTGTAATGTTGTATCCTTTGACACATTCCCTGCACCGGTTTCCAATGATGAAGGGGGAAATTATTACAACTTAGGAAAATCACCAACTTTACCTAACATACTTGTTTCAACAAACACAATCACTCCGTTGCTAACCAACCATTTTTTAACCAACCAGTGTGCAGTGTACCAACTTTCGAATATGTAGAATTTCGAATCACGTCAGCCAAAATACAGCAAAAGATGCCACGCGACGTGGACGCAAAGAATATTTGATATTGAAATATTTAGCTAGACATTTTCAAAATACGAATGTGTCGTCGTAAGAGAATTTAATTCAAAAGATATAAAACCTCTTTATTTATTTCACTGGCTTGATATTCAAAAACATTGATTAAAATTAAAAAAGATGGAAACGAGTTTTTTTTTGTACCTTAAAAAACTGCACCTCAGAAGCTGGCACTATCATTTTCCTCAAAAATCGTAGGTACCTATTTCATCCACAGCCCGACTTCACCCACTGCTGGGTATAGGCCTCTCTTTGCTTGTGCCAAGCTCCACGGTCTTGTGCCAGCCTCATCCAGGATATTCCCGCCATGGCAACAATGTCGTCTGCCCATCAGGTACCTATTTAGTTTTGACTAATCGTTTAAATTTTTGAAGTGACAGTAGCCCGTTCACGGACTCGTCGAAATCGGTTTCACGAGCACAAGGAACTGATCCACAAAAAAATATTGATTTAAAGTCATCGGGAAAACATACATGAAAAAAACATGTTTTATACAGGGTGTAAACGGACCCTTCACGAAGCCGTCAACCAAGCATTCTGTACTTTGATGTACGGTGCTGTCTAGTAAACTTAGTCCCGTGTTTGATTGCAGATTTCAAACTCAAACTCAAACTCAAAGCATTTATTTCAATTAGACCATAACAGGCACTTTTGAATGTCAGAAAAACAAAGAAGGCGAAGCTCTAGTCCCAGACACAAGGCATTTCCGAATTAGAAACGTTATTTACATAATACAAGGTGTAAACGGACCCTTCACGAAGCTAACAACCAAGCATTATGTACATCAGACTAAGTAACTCTACGCAAAAATTATTGCTGGGAAACGACTTTTTTTTTTGGGGTGAAAAATCACGTTTTACGGTAGGACTTAATGTAACGTTCTCAAAACATTGTGCTGATAGATGGATTGAATAGTACGACGGTCGTGGAGGCGTTTAAAGTAAAAATCTTACATTAAAATCATGTATTTAAAAAAAAAATTGTGAAAAAGTTGGAACTTTGACCCCCAATATCTCCGTAACTAGATGGTTCCCAGGTATGGTCTAGAACAAAAAAAATGATCGCAATGACGGGGAGAACAAGTGCTTTTGGGTTTCGTTAAGGGTCTTTTTACACTCTTTATAGTTACAAAATGCGCAAAAAATAACCTACAAGATTGAAAATTTGATAGGTTTCTCATTAATACCACCTCGCTACTCATTTATTGACGTAAAACTACCAATAGTAGAAAAACACCTAAAATTACTTTGGTTTCACAGAATACTCTGTGAAATCGCACACCTAACACTTAGCAAAGAGTTTGTTACGAAACTTCAAACCGACGCTTTTTATCTTCCGTCTAATGGTTTCGCCTGGCGAAACTTTGAACACAATCTTTAGACGTGCTCCTACAGTTTCTGAAAGGTGTAGGCGTTTTACTTTTTTTTCTTGTAGGACTCAACGTTTGTCGACTAGTGTCATTTTGTGTTGAAAAATAAAATAAGTAATATTTATTTTATAAATATTTATTTTAGTGATTAAGGTTTTTTTTATTAAGGTGCAATTTCAATGTTTTTTAACATACAGGTTGTAAACAGACCCTTCACGAAGCTGTCAACCAAGCATTCTGTACATCAAACTATGTAAATTTAAGCGAAAATTATTGCTGGGAAACGACTTTTTATTGCGGTGAAAAATCACGTTTTACGGTAGGACTCAATGTAACGCACTCAAAACATTGTGCTGATGGATGGATTAAATAGTACGGGTGTCGTGATGGTGGACACATTACACACAAAAAAAAAATGAAAAGTTGTAACTTTGACCCCCAATATCTCCGTAACTAGAAGGTTCCCAGGTATGGTCTGAACAAAAAAAAATATCACAATGAGAGGGAGAACAAGTACCTTTCGGCTTCGTTAAGGGTCTTTTTACACCCTTTATTTTTCAAATAGCATTTAGTGACTTATAAGTGAGAAAAAAGTACAAGAAGTTTGTATAAGGATCTTGACAGGCGTTCCATAGTTTCTGCCGTGAGTTATGTATGTATGTATAAGTGGCGATTTTATCGCTGAAGTTTATCCGTAAAACATAAAAATTGGAACCATTTGTGGTTTTATTGATTTTATAAAAAGCCAGCGTTTTTGTTCTTCGGTGAAATAAATTGGCTATTGGATCTCAGAATACAATAAAACTAGAAATATTTTCTGAAACTAAACTGATGAATCCAAAAACTATTTCTATATTCCAAGGGCCAATTTTTCGAAATCTGCTCCATTAAGCTGCTAAATTGAGTGTTTTTGAACATAAAATTGATAAACTAATAAGATAAAAAGAGTGCTTATCAATATATTTGACTCCTAAATCCTAATTAAAACCTCGTTTAGTTTATTTTGGACCACAAAAAGGTCAAATATTAAATAATAATGTTTTTAAATGGTAATTTTTACAGTTAATGCCCAGGAAAGCACGTTAAATCGTTGGTCCCGGCTGTCATTCATAGATCTTTGACAATGGTTGCGGATAATCGGAGGCCTGAAATTCTGACAGTCTAACCAAGGGGTATCGGGTTACTGGTAACTAGGATGGGGTGGAAAAGTCAGTCAGTGCATGTTATTTACTGGAAGTCCGCTGCATCTGGTTAGACTGAAAGCCGACCCCAACGTAGTTGTGAAAAAGGTAGGTTGGTGAAGACAGTTTACAGTTTGTTCATAAAATGACGCCACACACAGAAAACGCCAGTCAACCGAATTTAAACTTCAAAATGAAAATTACTGAACCGCTATTTTTTTTTTTTTTTTTTGTTAGCCTATTTGAGTGTCCCACTGCTGGGCAAAGGCCTCCCCTTTCTCCTTCCAAACCTCTCTGTCTCTGCTGTTTTGTTAATACATATTAAATTAATATAATATTCTAAGCTCCTCAGAATCCGGATGCTGGTCTCACAGCTAAACTGATTAATAAAGGTCTCTATGAATTCATTGACACGAACTCAATTATCATTCTGTTTTCCAATTTTGAATTCCCATCGAATATATTTTGAACTAGCTTATGCCTGCGGCTTCGCCCGCTTGGAGTTCGAGAATTGGCCACAGCATCGTAGTTCCGGGATTAAAAGAAGCCTATATGCTATTCCAGACTTGAATCTATCTCTGTGCCAATTTTCACCCAGATCTGTTCAACCGTTCTGGCGTGATTGAGTAACAAACATAACTAAAACTTTCACATTTATTAATAGTAGTAAGATAAACTACAAGGTCGGGTTTAATTTAAAATTGGCTCTCTTTTGTGAGGGTTTCGATATGGTTTCAGGGAAATAATAATCCAATCCTTGTCTATCCATTCGTGCATGTAATCAAAATTGGCAGTGGCTCACGTTAATATTCAATATATTATACTAGCTTTTGCCCGTGGGGGAACTGTCTGGATGATGACGGAAATAATTCCACGGAAAAATACTACCGGGATAAATGAAATAAGATACATTTTTTATTCCAAAATGGGCCTGCTCTTGACCTCGATCACGCCTGATGGAAAGCGGTAGATGAGGTCTATGATGGAATGAGCGTGCCCAAAAGATGCCTGTTCACTCTTGCTTTGATGGTAGACGGGTTAAATGTAGGAGGGAACACAGATGGCAGAGAGTTCCACACTTTGGCTGTGCGCATAATAAACGAGTAGGAGAAGCGCTGAGTACGACTCGTCGGGATATCAACAAAGTGTGGATGGTACGCCGCATGGTTTTATTTCAGACAAAGTCCATTCAAACTCAACTCAAACTCAAAGCATTTATTTCAAATAGACCCATGACAGGCACTTTTGCATAGTCAAAAATAAGCTACCTACAGTCCCGCCACAGGCATAATAACTGTGAATGGACTGTAGTTGCCCATTCGAAAATAGTAGATCTCATGGAGAAGAATGGGCAAGAAACTCCATGGACACTCTTTTCAAATCAAGTTATATATTACATAGTCCTGGGTACAATATTGTTGCTTCTATATGTGAGCACAGTGTAGAGATAGGAAAATAAAACAAAGCTACAGTTAAAACCATAAAGATTAGGATAAGCCCTACTAACCATAATAGAAAGTCTACATGGTACTCACACTTACAAAAACTCAAAAATTGGTTAGCACCTGTCCCCTATAGTTTTCAGGATAATGTTGGGGTTGACACGTACCCCGCGCATGATCGAGGCGCAACGCTTGCTCATGGTGGCGTGAAAGATATCTATGCCCGCCTCTGCGAAGCACTGCAGTAGCGCGGCAACCCCATCAACACCCTGAATGCATTGTTGAGTGCTATATGCCCTCTGCGTGTAGTTGACCCACAGAGTGCATGTATAGAACGTTTCCTATGTCTTAACCTAAGGTTAGACTATGCCAAATATCTAAAGGGACAAGACAAGACCCTTAATGAAGTCGAGAGGTACTTGTTCTCCCCGTTATTGCGATATTTTTTTCTGTTCTAGACCATACCTGGGAACCTTCTAGTTACAGAGATATTGGGGGTCAAAGTTTTAAATATATGTTTCCAATGGACCCCCGTATTATTCAATCCATCCATCAGCACAACATTTTGAGTACATTGAGTCCTACCGTAAAACGTGATTTTTCACCCCAATAAAAAGTCGTTTCCCAGCAATTATTTTTGCGTAAAGTTGCTTAGTTTGATGTACAGAATGCTTGGTTAACGACTTCGTGAAGGGTCTGTTTACGCCCTGTATATGCCAAAATCATCAAAATCCGTTCAGCAGTAAAGTCGTGCAAATATAAAACGGGAGACAGAATTACTTTCACATTTATGATATTAGTAGGGAGTAAGGATTATAATTTATAGCAACGTGATGAAAATAAAATATAATTTTCTATGAAATCCATTACAGTGAGCAGGTACAATTTAATCTATATGAGCGCATGAGTAAACTTGAACGTTACATATTATGATTTTTTTCAAATGAAAAAATAAATAATAAATTGAAGTGGCATTTATCAAAGCTGGCCGAATGGTTTCAACATTATACTTTACTGTGCCTATGAAACTAAACGAGCCGTTTATGTTTTAAAATGTTAACGAAAATAAATAACATATTATTAATACCTTTTAAAATTATCAACATATGCAATCTACAGTGATCATTATCTGCCTAGCCTTTTCCCAACTATATTGGGGTCGGCTTCCAGTCTAACCGGATGCAGCTGATTACCAGTATTTGACATGGAGCGACTGCCTATCTGACCTCCACAACCCAGTTAGTAGGTACTGGGTAATATGATACCCCTTGGTAAGACTGGTTGTCAGACTTTTTGGGCCACTGACTACCTAACGACTGTCAAAGATCAACAAATGACACCCGGGCGGGACCAACGGCTAAACGTGCTTTCTGATGCAAGGAGGAATCTCGGTATGTAATGGATGGTCACCCATCCACGGACCAACCTAGGCAAGTACGGCTTAACGTAAAGATCAACCCGAGCCGCTGTTATTATTAAGCTCTAATATGACTTAATTACAAAATGAAAACTCTAGTTATCTTTATGCTTTGATACTACATTTCATTAGTACTATCGGTTAATCAAGAAACTAATTACTTACCGTCACAATTTCATCTATGGTTCCCTTTGAGAGCAAGACGCCAGTAGATGTCGCCGACGAATGTCGCCTTCATAGCATTATGTTAGGATTTGTACTAGCAGACAGTGACTGGGTCTTTGAGTCTCAAGATAGATACTATGTATTACTTTGATGCCACGTAGCCTTCTTCACCAAACGGAGGGTGACCAGAGAATAATCGGAATGCAGTAAATTTTTAATAACTTTTTTTTAAAACAAGTTTAGGGTAATATGCATAATTATATAATGTGCCCAGTACTGGGTCACTGGAATCTTTATGGGGGACAACGGGCCGTAATAATTTGCTACGCGAGCCTAATGTGGGTCTACATGTATACAGGGTGTAAACAGACCCTTCACGAAGCCGTCAACCAAGCATTGTGTACATCAAATTAAGTCACCCAACGCAAAAATTATTGCTGGGAAACGACTTTTTTTTGGGGGTGAAAAATCACGTTTTACCGTAAAACTCAATGTAACGCACGCAAAGTTGGAACAGGTACCACTGGGCCACATCTCAAGAAGTATTGCTTGGAATAGTCCAATCTACAACATTACAGAAATATCTTCCGTGGTAAAAACTTTCTGTTGGCCAATAAACCCACAACTTAAATCGACACTACATGCAATAAATGCAAATTATGGTTAAAATAACTCTGTTAACAGAATGTTAACAGTTTTATTTTGACTTTTCCTCCATTCTCCAAAAACCAGTCCCCATAAGACTAACCACACCAGAAGAAAAATGTGGTTAGGTGTTTAAATATTCATTAGGAAGCAAGCCGTTCGACTTTATCTATCACTATTGTTGTTCTGATTCTTATACGGATATTAAATTAAGAGGTTCTGCTGGAGTTAGGTATCCTCCAAGTAGATCCTTTTCTATGCCTCCAGCATTTAGACCTTCACTTAATCGGGACTGCTTTGCTGGATAAGAAGTCGGAAGCGCAGTCGAACACAAGGAATACAAGGGGCATTCGCTTCCCCGGTCCGGCAACGTATTATTGGGTTTTTGCATCAGAAATTACACAGTAGCAGTCACTGAGTCTAAATTTGTTCCCAATTCATGGTAACAATCTAGCCTCCGGTTACGTGAGACAGTTTTAACATAACTGAACTGTGGGTATACTACTAGGTATACTATTAGGTGGATCTCTGTTTTACCCTTCAAAAATCTCAGGCGTGATGATATGTTCACTTGGACGGTCATCAATTCAACTAATGGATGGAGCCTTCCGGTGTGCATTCGTGGCTCCAGTGAACCTATTGGCCCCATCGAAGAGCCGTTCTTTGAACCTAAAGGGTGTAAAAAGACCCTTAACGAAGCCGAAAGGTACTTGTTCTCCCCGTCATTGCGATCATTTTTTTGTTCTAGACCATACCTGGGAACCTTCTAGTTTCGGAGATATTGGGGGTCAAAGTTCCAACTTTTTCACAAGTTTTTTTTTAAATACATGTTTCTAATGTAAGATTTTTACTTTAAACATCTTCACGACCCTCGTACTATTCAATCCATCCATCAGCACAATGTTTTGAGTGCGTTACATTGAGTTTTACCGTAAAACGTAGTTTTCACCCTAAAAAAAAAGTCGTTTCCCAGCAATAATTTTTGCGTAAAGTTACTTAGTTTGATGTACAGAATGCTTGGTTGACGGCTTGGTGAAGGGTCTGTTTACACCCCGTATTTCAAACATTACAACATAAGTTTAGCAGTTCTTCGGAATAGCTATGTCGTTACCATGATTGTCTTTAGTATTTGCTCCTCAGGCAAGCTTCCCCAATGCCCTTTGAGCGACATTGAGCCAAAGAAAAACGTACAATTTGTAGGCACATCGCAGCTGAACTGAGGCGTAGTTGACCATTATGGATAAGTCTCTTTAATTGAGGGGGATTAAAACAGCCTCCACAAGCGACGATATTTTTAGAACGTCTGGCACCGTCTCCCAATTTTGCTGACTGGCTGTTTGACCTATACTCGTGCCTACCGAAAAAAGAAGGAACCAGCCGTGAATTTTCACAGCTTCGGTCTTATTTTGTTTACGTGTTTTATGGAGAATGAATTATATGTATGTAATTTTGTGCATGATAAAGAAACTGCGCAACTTTAGTCGTTTAGAATTTGAATCCACAGATTTCCAAAATTCGACTCTACACAAGAGTAATAATAAGCTACTCATTTTATTATAATTTAAAGTCGTTATTTGGGTCTGTAAGTGTGACGCGCTTCGTCTATACTCCGTGACGAATTTCGATGCAGTTTCCACCATTATCATCCTCCTGCCCTTGTCCCATTCTACTTGAGGTCGGCGCAAGCGCAACACGTTTTCTTCTTCCACTCTCCCCTGTCAGAGGTCACGGTATCCATTATTCCTTCTTCTTTCATGTCATTCCTCACACAATCCATTTATCTTTTTTTTGGCCTTCCTGCCTCCATCCATCAACATTCATATCCTTTTAGTCACATACGCAGTTGTCACCATCACTGAGTGGAACTATTCTAAAAGGATAACGGGCAAATTGGGCACAATAAAATAAATGTCGTAGCTTTAGGAAGTCGTAACATTCATGCGAAGCAAGGGCGCGGGTCACTAGTAAATAAATAAGAAAAGATTTTTTTGAATTTCTAATAACCCGCTTGTTTTAATGCTGTTACCCGACCGGTTTTAAAATGACGTCAAGTAGGTAACACGTTCCTTTGTCTAAATATTTTTTGGCGAATGACCGATAAGTTATTGGGTTTTATTAACATAATATTTTCATTATGCTGACCTTTCTGGTGATTATGTAACGTTAAAATTGCGTGCCATGCATTCTAATAAAACGAGCAAAATATGACGTCTACCAGATGTTTGTTTGTGAGATGTTTCCTTACGAGTTTGAACTATAAATGTAAACAATAAAACACTTCGCTTACGGGATATCTTCCGTGATTTTCAATTATTGTCCGCTCTCGATATTTCGACGCTATTGCAAGGGTCGTCGCGGTATGACTGTAATTGAAAATCACGCAACATATCCCGTAAGTGTAGTGCAAGTTTGGTCATAAACCGTAAAAGCTTAAAACAGTTTTAAAGAATAAAAGCCAAAAGTATAGAAAATAATATAATCAAACCATATATTCTTTTACCCATTTTTTAACAATACATTTTTTTATATGCAGGAAATCCGGTTCTCCAGCGTGCAATTCTCATATTCTGAAAAAGAAACGTTGTAGCTACCTACCTACTCAAAATTCCCATTTGCCAGCAAGAATCAAAATTCACTCCAGACTACCTAAATAGATTACATGTGCCAAAGCACTCGTCTAACGAATCAACACAAAAGTTTTGCACGTTTGTAAGTCGACATTCCTTGAAGAAACTCAAAGTAATGCAAAGCTTTGAAGAGGGTTGGCAGCATAAAGCTGGTACTTTTCAATTTTGCAGAAGGCAGGGACCTAATTCAAACGGTACAAGTAAAAACTAAATACAGATAACCTTACTAAGGTTATTGGGAAGGTGAAAGCTGATCAAATCTCGTAACGTGTTAGCTATGTTCCTATCGTTATATCATTAAAATGTCTTTTTTCGTTCTGATCATACAAGATTACGATGCATACATAGGTTTTAAATCATTTGACTGCTGATGAAAAGAAAAAATCGTGTTGAACTAGTAGCTCTGATGGTATTTCCAGCCTGAGAAACTAAATTGAATTAACACAATATTTGTTTACGGTATGTGAGAGGAACGGAACGGAACGCTGTGTGTGGCGTTCTCGGCCCAGCTCAATGAAAAAAGGAGTACGGTAAGGTATACATAATTCTTAAAAGTCCTTGAACTTAAGTTCCACTAAGCACAACTCTCAAAACGGTGAAGGAAAACATCGTGAGGACACCGGCATGTCCTAGAACCAAGAATTCGAAGAAATGTGACATCTACCAACCCGCACTGAACCAGCGTGGTGGATTATAGCCCATTCCTTCTCATAGAGAGGAGGTCTGTGTCCCAAAAGTGGGAACATTGTAAGCTGATTATGTCAAGCATAATCTGAGCGACTAAGATCACCCAACACCACAAATTATTTAACTCCTCTTAGCTCTCAATCCATCAAATGCTGTTGCTATTGTTAATTTAGTGCACCCTCTTAAAAGATTAGTATACAGCGCTGCTGAAGTGCTTGTTTGTGGACAGACTAAGATGCATGGACGTATACAATGTGGACAGTATGGGACTTAGATTGTCGCGCGTTTCAACTGTGGAACTTAGAGTAAGATAGAACTTAGTTTAAGATGTATGTGCTGTTCCCACATACTATTGCGGTAGATAATTACTCTTCTATTGTCTGTTGTAGCTCTGTGATCACCAGATGGTTACCGAGGAGATTAATCATACCTACGCCAGAACAATGACTTGCCTGTGAACAACGCCTTCCAATTAGGAGATTTCTGATTAAACTGTCAAAATCAACAATGTGTCAATGATCGGCCATTGTACCACGATTTCATTAGCAGATTTGAGACCCAGTTGGTCTCATAATAATATTATTATATACTGAGCAGTTTCAGAATTCGGTGACATTGTTCGCTTCGAAAACCTACCTAAGTTTTTTTTTGGTGTTTTGTGCGAGTTAGCAAAAATGTGAACAGGAAAAATGGATGATTTTAATTTATTGAAGGCATAAAGCATTAAATAAATCAAATGAACAACGGAGTGATGACTCGTTCCTTGACAAGAAAAATAAAGATCATCACAAACAACATGTTTTTAAGCACATACCTTCTATAAATTAACTTTTATGAACCAATAGTGTTGTTCCATCATTGGAAAGTCACGCCCGTTGATCTCATCTCCAGTGATTGGATATTCAACTTGCTAACCACTAGAATACTTCGGACCTAAAAGACACTACCCAAAGATGGTCGAGTATAAAGGAGACCGGTCGATTCTTTCGACATCACACGAGGCACGTCGAATATGCACTTTATTACCAAATCTCTTGGCAATATTGCCGGCTTATATCAGAAACATGGAGTTGTGAAAACTTAATATATGCTCATATTATTGAGTTCAAAAAGATAATATTCTGACTTCCAAAATCTCCACATCGCACTTATAACTGGTATCAACAGACATTTTGGAAAAATATTTTGTATGATATTTTTTTTATTATTATAACGATGAACTTTGAACTGTTTATAGAATGACAAGATCCGGTACACAAAACATGTTTTTGATTTGAAAAAATCTTTGTATTTTTATCTACAGTTTGATTGAGTAAGTTTTGGTTCGATTATGTTCCTACCCCTATGTTCACTCGGCAAAGCATTGTTTACCACCAGGAGATCACTCGAGACATATAACTATCTGAAATCTCATCAAAGCCTACACATTGAATTAATAGCACAGAATCTGATAATATCCTGATCTACCAAGAAATGCTTGAATAAAAACTACCTGTCATTAACAGATTGTAAGACAGTTTGTTGACTTATTTTTAGGTCAGCAATGGGCAATGGACTATGCTCGGATTTTTCTCAGAAATGAAGAAATCCCCAAAAGATCCAAGGAATCCGACGTAGCCCGAAGAACTGCCAGACTTCAATGGCAGGGGCCAGGTCACATTGCTCGTAGCACGGATGGCCGATGGGGCCGAAAATTCCTGGAGTGGCGACAGCGAACTTGGAAGGCCTCGCACTAGGTGGACCGATGATCTGGTGAAGGTTGCGAGGATCCGCTGGATGCGAGATGCACGGGACCGGTCAATGTGGCGACGCTTGGGGGAGGCTTATGTCCAGCAGTGGACGTCTTTCGGCTGAAATGATGATGATGATGAATGGGTCAAATTCAGTAGACCTAAATGATCAGAGTTCTATGATCTGTGATCAACACTACTTTAACATGACATTTTCTAACCTGTAGCAGTTTTACCAATGTTTCTTGCGTGGTCTATGTATCATAAGGTACTGTGAACATTGACGAAGGAGAATAGATAACAAATAATATTTTAAAACCTAGCACGACTACGTAAAACTAAAAATATTCGTGAAAATTTAGAGATTTAAAATAAACGGCTCTTTGAATTTATTTTTTCGCGTTCTATGTATGTACTGATGTTTATGTATGTGACTGACAGGTTCCTTCTCAAGGCAAAAAATAACATCACCCAAATTTTTGAAGCTTTAAAGAAAGTTTTAATATTTTATTTATTTAACCAACGTAAGATGGATATCGCGGCCCATTTAAAACATTCTAATATTATTTTTCCTTTTTTTTTGGCCTTGTGTGACTATTTTTTAGTAACCTTTTCAAATATTGTTAAGACAAGATAAATATTATTATTAACAAAAGATGAACAAGATTTTAACAGAAAAATCGTTTCCAAAAAACCAGTACAACTACATTTTTGGGGGCAAGTGTGTATCTTGCTGTTGTCAACACCCGCATTTGAATGAATCGAAAATATTAAAACAGTCGTGAACACTCTCCATAACCGAAATCAATCACAAGCTTTTTGGGCGATTTTTTTATTAAAAGGATGCAACAAAAAGGTCTTTATGCTGTCCTTTTAAAAGACATTAGAAAAAATGAGGTCTGGGCAGGCCGAGCAAAGTGCGGGCCAAAATATCAGGAAACTGATGCCCTAATACAGTGAGGCGGAGTCGCGGCAGGCCACGAAGGACATGACGGGACGAACTGGACAGATTCTGTCAGAACTGGAAGGAGGACGCGCGGGTTCGCGAGAAGTGGAAAGTGTGGAGGGAGGCCTTTGATCCCACTCCTGAGTACTGGGCACAGGCTAGAAAAAAAAACCTGCCAAGTGGGAGTCGGACTCGCGCATGAAGTTTCGTACCATCGTAGTAGGCGAGCCCCCTTTAATTTTTGTTTTCTTGTAATCTAAAGAACTTTTTTTCGTATTTGTTTCAAAGAACTATTTTTCGTATTTGTTTTAAAATTTTCGACTCTGTAGTTTCAGAGTTAAGGGGGGGGGGGGTGGTCAATTTTCGCCTTTTTTCTTAAATAACTATAAAACAATTTATCTTAAAATTATTAAAAAAGAAATCGAAATGCTTATAATGAGCCCTTTCATTTGACATGTAACACGATATAGTTTGCAAAACGTTTTTTTTTTCATTTTCTAATTTACCGAGTTAACTTAAAAGTTGCACCCATGTTTTAAATTCATTAATTTGCGTTACTCGTCCGTCTTTGGGTCACATACTTAAATATGTGTACCAAATTTTAACTCAATTGGTCCAGTAGTTTCGGAGTAAATTGGCTGTGACAGAAGGACAGACAGACACGCGAGTGATCCTATTAGGGTTCCGTTTTTTCTTTTCAGGAACAGAACCCTAAAAATCAACATCAATACTATTGGCTTTTTGTCCGTAATATGGTACTATCGATTTAAGTTTGTCGAGTATTTTGGGTTCGTCGTTTTTACTCTTCTGCTCATCTTTCAATTTATCATATTTTTGGGTTACTTGTGTGGAGTTCCAAGCTTCTAATACCCAAGTGTACTCTCTCAATAGACTAAAGTCGTTAAAGACATCACTAGAACGAACCAATATCTTAGGAACTTGATCGAGTAGAACTTTTCTTGGTACACTGTTCACGCTTAGCCGGTTTTATGGTTCGTTTCGAACATAAACGTATTTTACGAAAGACAAGTAAAACCAGCGAACATTTGTTATCACATAAAAATGGTACTTCGCTTTTCGTTCAGGAATTTTCAACTTGAAAACGTTAAAAATATACTAGCACGCGTAGCATGTCAATCAATCTGTCATTTTTTCGACACAATATGTCATTTTGTCGATTCTTCCGTCAAAGAAACCCGTTTCTACTGTGGATATGCTACGATGGTCAATAAATCTTACCTACCATTATAACAACTGTTACGTATTCAGTGCAAGTCTTGTCTTGTCTTGTCTTGTCTTGCGGGTTATGACGAAGTCACTTGATCAGCAGCGCGCGCGCAGGCGACGATGACGCAAAGGTGGGGCGGGAGCGAGAGAAAACACACGCCATCATTATATTGTATTTATGTTTATTTTGTTTAGCTTATAATATTTTTTGTAGTGTTTATTATATTTCTTATAGGTAGTTGTTTTATATTATAACCCAAGTACTTATTATTTTGTATATACTTTCATATGCATTCAGTAAAAAGCTGTTATTTTGAAATTACAAACAGACACTTCAGTATTATTTATTTGTAAGATATGATTTGTAACATTAGTCATGTGTTTTATCCAACTGGAATGGCAGTGCTACCAGCCAGTACCATTTTATCGGGACTAATAAACCCCTAGAAAATATTCAGTAGTGCAATCGTCACAATACCTAAACTAACGCGCGCCCAGTTGCGTATTATCAAATTAGAAAAGTGTGGAATTTTGGTCCCTTGTCCCAGTTTCTAAGTGGGACGAGTTGCCCCCTAACTCGAGGCACATTTTTACTGGCTTAGGCACAACTGGTTATGTTGACATTCGAGTTAAAATGAATAAAATTCAAATAATAATAAAGATCCTTGAAACTTGCTTATATTACATACTTATTTTAAAGAGGTTACGTAGGTAATCGATATCATGAGAAAGATAATTAAGTATTAGATTGTAAGAGTGTTGGTACCATCGTGTCTTAAGAAATATAAAAGGAATGTTTGAAAATAATAAAATAGCGCAGTGGCTGAGTAATCACCAGTGATCGGAGTAGGTAGATTGATTTTTGGTACTTGTATCATAAATGCACACAGAAAGAATAACATGGATAAGCCATTTTTCCGGAAAGTAATTCCGGTATTTCCGGATTCAATTAAATATTGTTAATGTTGGTAATGATATTATTACTACTCAATTCAAAATTTAAAGGAAGGTATCAAAACTAAATTAATTCATTATTTATCTGTTGAATAATAAAAACAATCACACCAATAATCCACCAATTCCGGAGGAATGTCCATAGTAATATATACGTTTCGGATCAATGTCCCCAGTTCAATCTACCTACTCTGATCACTGGTAATCACGCACGGAACAAATGGCCAGCTTGAAAGCGCCATGATCGCGGGTTGACAACATCGTCAACAGCGTCGAAATATCGGGAGCTCAAAATAATGAACAATCACGTAAGATATATGTAAGTGACGGTATAGGTAAGTTTAGTTGTGAACCGTGAAAGCTTAAAACGGAGCCTACAGATAGTTGTTCCGGGTCTGGCTGTGTGTGTATGTGAGCTTAAATGTTTGTAAACGCACCCACGATACAGGAGATGCTAGTAAGGTAAGGTAAGGTTTAATTCACTGCCCTAATAAGAATAAGTACATTATCATTAACACTAGAAACGGTTTTTACCATGTTTACTGCTTGTTTTGAGTTCCCGATATTTCGGCGCTGTTGCAAGCACCATGATCACGGATAAACTGAAGTTATTGTGGGTAGGTGTTTATGAGCAGACTAATCAGCAGTGATCGGAGTAGGTAGATTGATTTTTGGTACTTGTATCATAAATGCACACAGAAAGAATAACATGGATAAGCCATTTTTCCGGAAAGTAATTCCGGTATTTCCGGATTCAATTAAATATTCTTAATGTTGGTAGTGATATTATTACTACTCAATTCAAAATTTAAAGGAAGGTATCAAAACTAAATATAAAGAATAATAAAGAATAACATTGCTCATTTTATTACAATTCCTACCTTTTTTTTGAGGATGGCAAATCATCAAATGACTCCTTCCACTCTGGCAGAATACAATTCCTACATAAGTTCCGGTTTTTTTTTAATAATCCACCAATTCCGGAGGAATGTCCATAGTAATATATACGTTTCGGATCAATGACCCCAGTTCAATCTACCTACTCCGATCACTGCTAATCAGTCTACCCTCTTTTTTGTTTTTCGAATAAGTACTGTGAAAAGTTATCAAATAATTTTAACTTTTTGTGAACAATTTTTAATGAATGATGATTAGATAAATTCGGGCAATTTTCAATTTTAGGTTTTTGTTTAAATAAAAGAGATAAAATATGCAAATATGTGTTTATATTTAACTAAAAATATCAGTCGTCCTTATTTAGTCCATGTTCATTTTAAATCTCATTATATACTTAAAGTCTAGGCAATTGACCATCTTACAAAATTTCTTATATACTATTTGTAACATTCATTCAGTTCAGACATATATAAACCTGTTATATATGTCACATAAAAATACAGATATAAAACGAAAATTTAAATAATTATCATATTTTTAAATGTTCTAAAATGTATCGTAATACCACAGGCTGACTCTGATTATATTTTGTCAATTTTAATATAATTTATACATTATCATCATAATTATCATCTGCCTAGCCTTTTCGCAACTATGTTGGGGTCGGCTTCCAGTGTAACCGGATGCAGGCGAATACCAGTATTTCACATGGGGCGACAACCTATCTGACCTCCACAGCCCAGTTTGTACTAAGTAATACGATAGCCATTGGTAAGACTGGTTGTCCTGTAACGACTGTCAAAGATCTACAATTGACAGCCGGGACCAGCGGCTTAACGTGCTTTCCGAGGCACGGATAACAATAATAATATAATTTATACTAATAACATAAATTAACATTGTCAATTGAGTCATTGTCATGAGTGCTCGTTTTCACCGACGCTAGGTAACATATAAATGAAAACCTTAATTAAATTACAATCGCCAGCGCATCAAGTTACCACAAACTGTCAAATTTCTCCAAACGATTTTAAACCATAAAATATTGACGGTTAAGTTCAAAATCGAATGAGAAAATTTAACAGATTGTAGTAATTTGATGCTCTGGCGACTGCACACTGTTTGATTTTCGACCTTCGGCTCAAAACCGAAAGTTGACATTGCAATAACATTAGGGCATTCATTTAGTTTTTGTGAAAACATGCATAAGAGCTACATATTCTAAGGAAAGAATACTGAATAGTTATTTCTCAGTGATGTGTCCACATTTCTTTTGTACTTCTTGTTAAAGCAAAATACTTGTAATTATTGATCTTAGTTCAATTTCGTCAGGATTCGTTAAAGATTAATTACATTTCTTATATTTGATTTTAAATACAAAAATATAGATTGATACTCAGTATACGTACCTACATGATGTACCTTTTACAATAGGTAATCATAAATTACAACCAAGTTGATTTAACCTGCTTCGTTAACATACAAAAACGAACCAATATAAAAAATAAAAACTGAAGGTACCTCAGAATTTTTTCGATACAATATAATCGCCTAATCGAATCAAATAACACATAATTATGACACCTAGTAATAATCCAAGCTACGTAATTACTACTAATATTATTTTGATCGTGTAGCCGATACGTTTAGTCATTAGGATTATATTACAAGCTCCTAATTACTATTATAATAACTTCTATATTAGCTGTAGGCAATTATATTACGCTTGAACAAAATACCCTGACTAAGAAACGATAAGCTTGGTCATTATATTAATTGATTTTATATAATACTTTTTATGTCTTTAGATATAAAAACAATCATGATTAGTTACGCGTGCTGTTTTTTTCTGTAATGTTTTTATTAAATGACGATAATAATGTGGATTAATTACTTGGAATCATCAATCAAAATTAATTATTTTATATTGCCTTAAATTCCTTTTATTCATTCTCGATTTGTTTACAAACAATCTCTAAACGCAAGGCGATAAAATACGATCTCTTTTGGTTAACATAATTTAAATAGTTTTAATTGATTAGAATGTACCTACTTACTAATAACAATAGTTAAATAGGCTATTTGATAACATCGAAAAAAAACGAAAATATTAAGTCCGTCATTTAGATCACCAAAAAATGTTGGACACGTATTTTTTCTTTTGTCACATAATCAAAAAATGACGACTCAGATGAATTTGCAAAATATTCATAGTTCATGGCTCTAATATAAGAATGATGTCATAATCAAAGTAAAGAATCAGATACAGTTTATTATTAGTGTATCTACTGGTTGAAAATTACCTCTAAGTAATAACACCACAAAGTCATCTCAAAAAGGAAAAATTGCCTTCAAATTATGAGGTTCTGACATCATAAAAAACAAAGCAAAAGAAATATTTTGTTTCAACAATTAAAGTAAACCATGTTATGTACCGAAACCAGTTTTTTGTTACTGCTATTACAATATGTACTTATTTACAAGTACAGACTGAAAACCTGTTACATTACCTTGTATTAGCAAGTTCGTATTTAATGTCAGTTCCAGCTAAAGTGTCAATACTTGTGAGTATTAACGCCTCATTGGCATAATGTACCAAAGTCTGATAAACAATTTACATTGGCGATAACTAAATGATTTGCATTTCTTATCAATTCCAAATCGTGGTAACCCTACTCCGGCCGGAGCGGGCACGCCCCTAATACATATATGTGGTTTGTGGACACATCATAAATTATGTTCTAAGACACATCACAGCAAATATTCAGGGTTTTTTTCGAGGACCTATCTCATCATTTACAAGATTTGCATAAATCATTTAAATAACTGATGTCACTGTTATACAAACTAAAATATCTTAATAAATAACTTACATTAATATTAGTATAAATAATACACCATAGTTTATGGCACGATCGATAGAATCTTCAAGTCTTCAATTGTTTTTGTTGCACACAACACTTTTTCTCACAGAAGTACCTCCAATCATTATAAAAATATCTCACTGGTAACTTGTACGTTGTTTTGGTATTACACTTTTCGTTATTAATCGTCCGGGAAATAGAATCCTGCATCTACAGGTACTGGCGGTGGTGTGGACGAAGTCGTCTGCTGCTCTTCTCCAATTTCACCAAATCTTGGATTGATAAGCAGGCTCAAAGTGTCTTCGTCTAAACCGACTTCGTTTTCCGAAGCTTTCCGAGTGTCATAGTTCGTGGGGCCTTCGAAAACAATGGCGGAAGGGTCGTCAGGGTTCCCCGGGTAGTACAACCTCCTTGGCTGCACGAAGTTTACTAGGCACAGCAACACGATCACAAACTTTATCCGGCACATTTTCGACACGACCTTGCTTAGCGGCGCGGAGTAAACAAATGACCCACAACAGGTTGTAAGCGCGTGTTTTAACTTTGAAACGACGTCGGGTTTTATGATTCGCACATGAATGAAAACTGTGAGTTATTCTGCAAATATATATAGTGGCTGGCATGCCTGCGACTTTCCTGTTAGCACTTTCGTTAGGTTATTGAATCATGCTGTGTTGGTATGATTTAACTGATTGGAAATGAAAATTTTGATAGTTTTTAAATCGTTTAAAGTAACAAAAAAGAGTGTTTAGTTAAATACAAAAACGTAACTATAACAGATTTCTCTTATAAATTACCAACATTACCATAAGTGTTCACACTTGGAATACATAATTTTTGAAAGTGAACCCAACTTATTACGTAAAGAATCAAAACGTTTTATAATTTTTTTACTAAGCGACAAATAGCAGTATTTTTTAAATTATTGTTTGACCAAGATATTTGTTCTGAATAATATTAACTTTAACAATTTGTCTTCATAAATCTGGATTATTTTATCAAATTGCAGAATACTCACATCTCACGGTGAAGCCCCACAAACCGGTATACATTACCATCCTAACGGAACCTACTTACTTATTATACACGTAGGTATTTGCAATAGTAACTAACTTTTTAGGCAGTATTACATGGGACTTAAACATAACTGGCGAAATGTAGGTGTACTATTAAGTACACCTCTGCTTAACCCTTTGAGGTTTACAGGCGTGATTTAATGTTATATTTACTTCCTTTTCTTATTTATTTACACATTTTTTACATTTTTAAATATTTCTTAAAAAAAAAACATATAAAATTACAAAAAATAGTGGTCCGCCGGTGACGGGTCCAAGATAATAATATTATTATATAATTAATACAATATAATTATATTTACTTTTTTGTTAAAGATGTCATAATCGATTATCATTATTGATTCAACGATTGTATCGAGAAATGACAATGTTTTCTATAAAAAAGGTATGTACATACTCGTACATTATATACCACTTTGTTTCTTAAGAGCTATGTATGACTAACATATTTAAGGCATCATAAAAACTTAGTCGGATTTAGCTCGGTCTTAATTTTTTGTTAGCAATTTGCAAGTGTAATTTTACGGATGTTATTATTATGACTTGAGTGTTTATTTTTTAATTATAAGTGCAATAATATTATGCTTAGTGATCCGTGCTGGGACGTTTTTTGTGTTCCTAAATTTTACGATATCGACATTCATTTGTCCTTTTAAAACAATCAAAGTAATTTTCAAATATCCAACTTTCATTAATGTTATGCAACATCTGCCTAGCCTCTTCCCAACTATATCGGGTCGGCTTCCAGTCTAACCGGATGTAGCTGAATACCAGTATTTTACATGGAGCGACTGCCTATCTGACCTCCACAACCCAGTTAGTACTGGGTAATACGATAGCCCATGGTAAGACTGTTTGTCAAACTTTTGGGCCACTGACTACCTAACAACTGTCAAAGATCTACAAATGACACCCGGGACCAATACTTAACGTTTTGTTTCTTTTCACTCCGTAAAAAAATCCTCTAGATTAGTGCGCTCGATGGCGCGTTTGTGAACCCCCAGCTTTAACACATACATACATACATAGATATACGAATAAATCAGCCTGTAGGACTGTCATGGTGATGAATAATATTATGTTTTCATGAGTTTCATTGTATGACATAATATATTACATATTGGAATGCATATGTGATGAATCAGCATTGAAACAACAATATTATTTGCTGTAATAATTATAGGAGAATCCTGTGTCAATATTGTCATAGTTTAACAGGGATTCTCCCGGTTTCTATACCCATGGATGGCTCACGAATAGTTCTATAATTAGATACTTATGAATTCAGAATTCAAAGAATATCAGAATTTAAATTACCGCGGTTCTTTTGCTTCCAATATTCTTTGAATTATGAAGTTTTTAGAGTTATACGATTCTTTACTACCTACCGTAAAATTCGTATCGTTCGTGGGTATCGTTTTACCCAGTTAGTTGTAGAGGTCGCTCCATGTAAAATTCTGGTATTCAGCTGCATCCGGGTAGACTGGTGAAGCCAACCCCAACATAGTTGGGAAAAGGCTAGGCAGATGATAACTACAAACCCAATGAATTGCTCCGTTCGTGGGTACACAGTAGGTGCTATAAACGAAAAACAAAAATAACAGAAAATATTTATAACTAAAATATAAGAATACATTCATTATAATATACATACATTAAACCAAATATATAAAGTTAAGAGAAATATACAAAGAGAACTACTACAACTTAAATCTGAGATGAATTGACGTCCGAAGAATGTACTTAGTTACATTTTTTTTTGACATATATTGAATTACTTCTATGATTTTTTATTACTTTTACCCACAATAACTTCTAAATAAACTCGTAAAGTTCAATACTGATGACAAAGAACTCTGTCTATCCTTGATTCTGTTTCCGACATTGACAGTTGAAAAGGGTAGGCAGGTACGTTCATTTTCCTTTGTATGTTTTTTTAACAATGAGAATAATTTGTTCGAATGTGCGTTTATGTCTTTTATTCAATTCTTTGTATGTAATGAGATGTAGAATGTAAATATAAAGGGCGTAAATAGACCCTTATCGAAGCCGTAAGGCACTAGTTCTCCCCGTCATTGCGATAATTTTTTTGTTGTGGACTATACCTGGGAACCTTCTAGTTACGGAGATATTTGAGGTCAAAGTTCAAATTTTTTCACAAGTTTTTTTTAAGTACCACTATTAAAGGTTTTAACTTTACTTAAATTAACCCCATGACCCGTTTACTATTCAAAGCATCTATCAGCACTAAGTTTTTAGTGCGATACATTGAATTTTACCGTAAAAAGTGATTTTTCGCCCCAAAAAAAAAAGTCGTTTCCCAGCAATAATTTTTGCGTAAAGTTACTTAGTTTGATGTATATAATGCTTGGTTGTCGCCTTCGTGAAGGGTCCGTTTACACCTTTTATTGTGTAAATAACGTTTCTAATTCGGAAATCAGCAATCAAAAACGGGACTAAGTTTACTAGACAGCACCTTATCATTCGTTCTAAAGTACAGTTTATTTGGGGTCGATCCACATTTTTACCCAAAATCTTCCTCACGACATACTTGTCATTTCTCCGCATCACATACCATGACCTCCGTTCAAGAAAATCGTTCGTTCCAGTGTTTTTACCTACTAATATTCTTTGGTTTCTTGGATAGCATGAGGCATACCGGTGACTTAAAATTGAGTTGCGTTTGGGGTATAAGACGTTTGCCTTTATTTCAAGAACTGAATACCGTTTAAAGAAGAATACTCTTCTTCTTTAAAATCTTTATTCAGTTCTTGTTACATAGCGTCCACGACAACTGTAGCTTAGACATCTTTCTTCAACTAAATAATCAATTTCGTTCAACATCATCTGCCTAGCCTTTTCCCAACTATATTGGAGTCGGCTTCCAGTCTAACCGGATGCAGCTGAATACCAGTATTTTACATGGAGTGAATGCCTATCTGAACTCCACAACTCAGTTAGTACTGGGTAATACGATACCACTTGGTAAGACTGGTTGTCAGACTTTTTGGGCCACTGACTACCTAACGACTGTCAAAGATCTACAAATGACACCCGGGACCAACGGCTTGACGTGCTTTCCAAGGCACGGAGGAAACTCAATGTTATGATATGTAATGGATGGTCACCCATCCACAGACCAACCTAGGCAAGCACGGCTTAACCTAAAGATCGACCCGAGCGGCTGTTATTATTAAGCCACGAGCTCCTCAATTTCGTTCAACAATGTTCATTAATTAAACACCTAAACTACAGTTAAATAATTTGAATTACCTTCCTTCCTTCAAAAAATCATCATTGTAAGGGGTTTTTTACTAATTCCTATAAGATTTTATGACGCAGTTTCGATTGGTTTATTACGTGTTAATCAAATGATGTTTTGGTTGAAAGTTTTACAATTAGTCAGAATCTCACGATTGCTGCACGCGCGCCATCAATTGTGAATCACCGTAAGAACCGTTAGATCGTTCTTCTAAGAAAAATATGAATGATATCAAATTTGTTCCCAAATTGTAATAAGTAAAGGTTCCCTACTTATCCGAAGGCTTGGATAAATCATAGTCGCTTTCAAA
Source organism: Noctua pronuba (assembly GCA_905220335.1). NCBI lineage: Eukaryota > Metazoa > Arthropoda > Insecta > Lepidoptera > Noctuidae > Noctua > Noctua pronuba. Next base: position 13,872,562 of record LR999902.1, read on the forward strand.
GCATTTCATAATAAGAAAAACACTCAGAAGGACTAACTTAAGTTTTTAGGTAGGATATATTTTGGACTTTCCCATCATCTACTAGTGACTGCTTAGTCCGACTAGCTCAGTCTTATCGCTAAGCTAGCCACTAAACTAAATATCACTTTGCCCAGGCCGTCAGATCAAAAAAGTTGCAACTTTATTTATTTATATCAGTTTTTAAACAGACATGGTCACTAAAGTTATCATTAAGTAACACTAAAAACGGGATATTTACCATGTTTACTGTTTGTTTTGAGTTCCCGATATTTCGGCGCTATTGCAAGCACCATGATCACGGATAAATCACCAGTTTGTCCTAGAATTCATTCATTAGAATTATTACAATTTTATCGTGATTCATGGATTTATTAGAATTTTAACGTGAGTCATAATTAGTATTATGCTATTATGATTCTGCTAAAGAAGCCATTTTAGGCCCCCTAGTACTATCATTTTTTAAACTTTTACAATAAATATAAATTACTAAAGTTGCCACTTTTTTGCACTCGGATAGCATGATTTGTGATTAATGTCAAACCTCTTGAAAAATGTTTTGGCAACAATATGGCTAATCATTGTGATTTTATCAAGATGGTAAACTTATAATAACATTCGAGTGTATATACAGGGTGTAAACAGACCCTTCACGAAGCCGTCAACCATGCATTCTGTAAATAAAACTAAGGAACTTTACGCAAAAATTATTGCTGGGAATTGACTTTTTTTTTTGGGTGAAAAATCACGTTTTACGGTAAAACTCAATGTAACGCCCCGCAAAACTTAGTGCTGGTGGATGCTTTGAATAGTAAACGGGTCATGGAGTTCATTAAAGTAAAGTTAAAACCTTTAAAAGTGGTATTTAAAAAAAAACTTGTGAAAAAATTGGACCTTTGACCTCCAATATCTCCGTAACTAGAAGGTTCCCAGGTATGGTCTAGAACAAAAAAATGATCGCAATGACGGGGAGAACAAGTGCCTTTCGGCTTCGTTAAGGGTCTATTTACACCCTTTATGTTGTAAGAGTCCGGACAGGCTTTTAATCTTTTATAACTAAGTTCTTTGGAAAAAAAGGGAAATTGTTTTGAAACATTGACAAAAACCGTTTCGAAGTAAAAACTGGTTTCCAAAAAAATTTAAGATTTTTGCCTTATAAATGCAATGGTAGAAATCGATTGGTAATTCCTTCTTCGTTGTAAATGAGTAATAACGAAAATATATCTTAGTTCTAAACTCCAACAATCACACTAATCGGTCCTACAAACTCGATTTTTAATATAATTGATTTTTCATATTTTTTTGACTTTAGGGATTACCCTAAGGTCAAAAAAATATGGTTGTAATGCCCTTGAAAATAGCGACCTAAAATGTAAAAGACTTCAACCGTATGTATTGGCACGTTTACTTTTTCTGATAAAATTAAATCAATAATACCTTTTTTCGATATATTATATCGCTCGTAGATTGCAGACTAGACAGATTTCTAGGTGGTTTGGCAAGTTTATATCAAATCACGTTTACCTTCCAGTGCCTAAAAAAAAGCATCTTTAAAAAATATTTATTTCTGACCATAGACGCAAGTCAAACACGATGAGGAAATGCCAGTGTAAATGTATTTTTTCTTTTTAGAATAAAAATACAATTGTAATTTAATACGTATTATGGTGGGGCAATTTTTCAAAATAACAAAAATATTTTATTATACTAAAAAATCATTTCGATCAAATGCTACGCAATGCTATGCGACATTGAACTCTTTCGTCTGGTCGACCTTGAGTGATTTACATAATTTAACTCGTGATTTAACGTTTTTTTTTATTTGGCGAGGCTGTAGGGAGATATAGAAGAGCTCGTGGCTAAATAATAACAGCCACTCGGGTCGATCTTTAGGTTAAGCCGTGCTTGCCTAGGTTGGTCTGTGGATGGTGACCATATTTACATACCGAGTTTCCTCCGTGCCTCGGAAAGCACGTTAAGCCGTTCCTCCCGGGTGTTATTTGAAGATCTTTGACAGTCGTTAGGTAGTCAGTGGCCCAAAAAGTCTGACTACCAATCTTACCAAGGGGAATCGTATTATCCAGTACTAACTGGGTTGTGGAGGTCAGACGGGCAGTCGCTCCATGTAAAATACTGGTATTCAGCTGCATCCGGTTAGACTGGAAGCCGACCCCAACGTAGTTGGGAAAAGGCTAGGCAGATGATGATAGGGAGATTCAACCAACGTATTGCTGTGAGTATTTGTTGACGCAGATGAAGAATTTCACTCTGCAATAGGACTTCCATTTGAAAGAAGTATTTTCCCTCGTAAGAAAAAACAATTATAATTTTCTTGCTAGGCTGGTCGTATCCGGATTTGTGTCACCAATTAAACAACTTTTTTCTTGTCTCTCATATTTCTAGTAATAAAGGCACATGTTCACAAGGATATGTAGTAATTAGTCATGACATTTGTGTAGACATGAAATGTCACTAATAAATTAATGATTTATTAATCTACTAAGAAATCAAGACAGCGGTAATGACTAAATAGATTATAACAAATGCCGACTACTGAGAAATTTAAAAAAACCAATCAGGTATCCAACCCAGGACCCTCATGCACAGAGTGGCCTTTGCGAGACCATTACATCCGCAGAAAATTATTAAACATTGATGTCAATCACTTATCATGTTATCATCCACGAACATGACTGATATTGCAGTTCTGATAAAGTGACAACCATAGGTACACCGTAGGTGCATAAATGTTAGAAATAGGCAGGTTATGTATTTTATATGTGTTTTATACGTCATACGAATATTATTTAACATAGGTTACTAACTTGTTACCCTTTTAAATTTGATTTTTTGTAGTGTTCAACATATGGATGACATTTCATACTTTTTTATGAGTTTGGAACAGGGAAATTGAAAAGAGCTGACACGGATCTTAATTTTTATTTTGAAATACAATAAAGTGTCTCTTATAAAAAAAAATGTTTTCAAAATTAAGTAGTGTATTTTTTTTTAATATCTAGTTGGTATTTTAGGTTTAAGTAGTTGCGGTTGGCACCGCATCTGACGGGAGCGGCGTTGGCGCGGCGGGTTCGACTCCCGGTCAAAATATTGTATATAATGATTTTTGTTCCGGATTTGCTCATTTGTATATAATGTACGTGAGTGATTTTACTGTATTAGTACAAAAGGCAGTAAAAACCCTTGTAGTTCCGGGCTAATTAGGGAAAAGGTTAGAGACATATGTATTCTCCTGATATTATATAGCACCATATTTTAATGCAAAAACTATGCCAAAAAGTTTTATGCAAATAGCCTTTATACTCGTTTCTGGACCAAAGCCAAAACGACCGAAACATCCCTGCATTAAACTATGAAACTTCCCTATTATGTCACTAACATTATCTACTTTCCATGCAGTTAGAAGTTACTAACGAAGGTTTCATTATCAAAGATTAAGTAACCACTTAGGTAAAATACGAGTTTCTTGTTTTTGGTGAAAAATAATAGGTACCTACCTGGTTTCAGTTATTCATTGCATTCGTGTTAGACTTTTATGGTGTAAGTTTTTTTTTGTAAAATACGACAGTAGTTTGTGCATTCGAGCCAAACACGTTAAATAAAATGCGGAAACTGGCACCGCTACGAATAATGTAATTTAATTATGTTTTTCGCTGTAAGGGAATATTATTTGCTTTTTACCTACCTTAAAAGCACGTCTGTTTATATGCCTGAAGGATTAGGCAGATGTGTACTTTTATACATATATATAAAATATATAATATAATTAAAATTAATTTAATTATAAATAAGAAATTATTATAAATAAAATTAATATAATTATACATAATTTATATATATTTTATAGTATATTCACGTTTCACCAGTTATTTTTTAATCCCAAGTAATACGGGGTGAGCCTATTGTCATCACATCAACCAGGCACGAATCCAAACCCCGTGTTGAGAAACTCCTGATTAAAATACAGGGTGGAAGGGACACCGACGAACAAACGGTTATCACGAATTCGTTACATCATAAAACAATTGGCCGCCACGAGCCGCCCGACAGATGTGAAACATTTAATATATGGAATATGGAGCGTCATAAATAATAAAGAAAAAATTGTTAAGTTGAATAAAATCTATTTATTTTTCTTATTATTTTAATTATAATAATAAAAAAGCTGTTATTTTGACTTTTATTTGAATAACGTGGAATTTTCGAAAACGGAATAATCTGAAAAAACGGAAGAACAAACAATCGTTCCAAAACAAACTTTATTCTAATTGAAAAAGGTCGATTTTACGTGGCATAGAAGAGGCGTCACTCGATGAAAGTGTCATGCCATCTTCCGTCACGGCATACAAGTCGATTTTACTGTCTAGGAGCGTATACAGATGTTTCACATAAGAAAATCAGCTGTTCCATACGTTTTGACCGTGCAGGTATTGTTCTTTTGTAGGAAACAGAAGCTTTTTTTAAAATTATGGATGAGAAATTTCTTTGTACTTAGTAACCGTTTGTGCATCGGTGTTCTCTATTCCCTCTCCTTTTTTATAATACCTACCCCCAGGGACAACGGTCTCTTCGCAGACGGCCTTTTATTTTTCAGTGTCCAAAAAAAAACAAAGTGGCCAATCTAATGAACCGTGACGAAAGTGACAAGTAATAAAAAGTCATTATAATCAATCAATATTAAAATTCATTGACATTTTAACGAAAGTTTCCAACCATATTTCAACTTAGCTTAAAAACCTCAAAGGATTTGACACTTTCTATTATGAATCTTAGCATAAAATTAATGATGAAAACATAGGGTGGCCCAATGGGCCTAGCTCGAACGAGCGAAGTGAATTCGAATCATTTTTTTGTCGAAGAAACAGTAAAATTATTCTTCAGCATTGTGTAAATTTTTCGACGTGCACAAGAATTAAGTACTCTATAAAGTCTCCATCGTCACCTTCCTGCCCTTGTCGCATTCTACTTGGGGTCGGCGCAACACGTTTTCTTCTTCCATTCTCCCCTGTCAGACGTCACGGCATCATTTACTCCTTTCTCTTTCATATCATTCCTCACACAATCCATCTTTCCTTGGCCTTCATCTCTCCGCCTATCAATATTAATGTCCATCACTCTTTTAGTCTTAAAACTAAGTAATAAATTATGAATGAAAAGAGTATTGTTAAAACCATTCGAATTATAAAGGGTGTAAAAAGACTCTTAACGAAGCCGAAAGGCATTTGTTCTCCCCGTCATTGTGATCATTTTTTTGTTCTAGACCATACCTGGGAACCTTCTAGTTACGGAGATATTGGAGGTCAAAGTTCCCATTTTTTCCCATTTTTTTTTTAAATACCACTTTTGAAGATTTTAACTATACTTTAATTAACTCCATGACCCGTTTACTATTCAAATCATCCATCAGCACTAAGTTTTGACTGCGTTACATTGAGTTTAACCGTAAAATGTGATTTTTCACCCCAAAAGAAAAAGTCGTTTCCCAGCAATAATTTTTGCGTACAGTTACTTAGTTTGATGTACAGAATGCTTGGTTGACGGCTTCGTGACGGGTTTGTCTACACCTTATATATAAAAATATAACATTTAATCCGTGCGTTCGTGCTTGGCCTACCTCTTGATTCAATTTGGTAGGTAATTGTGAAATGTGGTCAAGGGCCTTTGGAACTGTCTGCCTATACGAACATTGTCGGTCTAATATATTGGTGTGCCCCCCCCCCCCCTCCCTCACATGGAACCGCAAACCATTATCCTTTAATCCCCATGGGGGCAGGCTGATGGGCATCAGGGGCATCAGGAAGGTTAAGATTTTGAGTAAGGTCGAAGGGATATGTGACCCTTTTAAACTGAAATTGATTGTGTCGATTAATTTCGTCTTGCACCTTTGTTGTACATAACAATTTGATCGTCATCTGTGTGAAGTCTTAATCTACACTAATATTATAAAGAGGAAAAATTTGTATTTTTGTGTGTGTGTGTGTGTGTATGTTTGTAATGAATAAACTCAAAAACTACTGGACCGATTTCAAAAATTCTTTCACCATTAGAATGTTACATTATCCCTGAGTAACTTGGCATACCTGTGCGAAGCCGGGACGGGCCGCTAGTATATTATAAAATTATAAATGCGAAAATTTGTGAGGATGGATAGATGAATGTTTGTTAATCTTTCATGCGAAAACTACTGTACGGAGTTGAATGAAATTTGGTACATAGATAATTTAGAACCTGAATTAACATATAGGATACTTTTTATCCTGGAAGTACGATCCCCGTGAGACTATAACCGATCTCCACGCGAGCGAAGTCGCGGGCATTAGCTAGCATTTCATAACAATTTTATCACGCAATAAACTGAGTTTGAAGGTCAAAAAATTAAGACAATGGTAAAAAAAGAAAACACCAATGAGTGGTGGATGGTTCCGAACGTCATGGATTGCATTTTATTATCCTGTTCACAAAAAATGCGAACTGTTAGCAAGATTTTATCATCATCGTGTAACTTCGTAAAACATTAAAAAAAACTCTTGACGTAAGTACTTTGGAACCGTTATTTTTATATCCTTCAGACCATCTCGATGACGACAATCTTACAACGTTTTGCGTAAGAACACTGATTCATAACATAACACGTAGGTGTGTAACTTTAGCAATCACGCATTTAGAATCGTTTATTACACGTCAGAACCGTTATCTTAATCAAATCCACAGTTTTCCTCAATAATAATATATTTATTTTCTCATCACAAACGTTACAGTGAACAGGAATTATTAAATCTAATACACAGGGTAAACAGTTGTGAGAGACTGGTGCCCGAAATAGGTACACAATACCTGTGTTACGGGCCTTTAGGCCCCCCAAGACTTACAGATTTAAAACTAATTTAGATTATTAACTAATAACTCATGCGTGATGATTTTGCTTAAATACTAGGTACAGAATGTTGTAAAATTAAAAATAAGAAAATTATATCCTCAATATTATATTATAAAGTTGGAATAAAACTAATGTTTACACCTTTAATCCCCGAAGGGCCTAGCAAAGGTGTACTTGTAGTATAGACACCAGCACATCAACCTTCCCGAAACTGTCAAATTTTTCCAATCAACCTGGAACCTAATGCTTTAGCGATAAAGTTCAAAATCTATTAAAGAAATTTGACAGATTGTAGTAGCGTGATGTGATGACGTCATTACGTCAGTTATGTTGAATTCCCACGCAAGTTATAGGGGCGAGTTTATTGCCATAAATCGGGCACAAATCCTAAATCTGGACTGCTATTGAGAAAAACTCAATAACACTTTGCCCAATCTGGAAATCAACCCAGGACCTAATGCCCAGCTGTAGTGGTTACGACCATTCAACCAACGAGGCAGACAATATTGTCCCCAATTTCCCACTGTTCCGTTAATGCACGTCAATCCGTCGATTCGGGAGGACATTATCGTCTTGTTAGCTGTCCGGATTGTCGCAGTCGCCATTAGGAGACGTCAGTCTGACTGACAATATTGAATTAAGGGACGCTTGATGTAACAGCATTAGTGAATTATCGTGCATTAGTGAATTATCATACATAAGTGATTTATATTGATAACGTCTAATGTAAGTGGTTTACATAATATGCAGCTGATGACTGAAGCAGCAGTTTGCCTTTGTGCTTACAGCAGTGTTTCAAATGTCAGCATCCACTGATAAGGGATTTAGGCCTTTTTAAGTTCCTGCCCGTCTCCACGGTTATATCACTACTAGCTGCTGACCCGCGCAACTTCGTCTGCGTCACACAAGAGAGAGAGAGGGTTAGCGGGTTAGGAGAGTGTGTCGCGTGGTACTTGATCATTATTTTGCTGCGGAATTATTTTAAAACAGTGTGTGTTGAAGTGCTTGGTGATCTACCACTTGAACGATGCCGTTTTCCTTTGACTGGCCACCTTTTTGTCTAAAGTCTATTTCCTTGTCTAGCATCTCCTGCATTACTCCACTTACAAGTAACTAGGGGCCTATGTCTGCTAATGAAAGAATTACCGATCACTGACACCCTAATTGTTGAATTTGGCAATCTCCCAATTGACAAGCGTCATTGTGATTATCCGATGGCGTGCCACTGACAGGTCATCGGTCTGGGGCAGGCATGATTATCTAATATTTTGACATTTGTATGGACTCAAGGCAACGTCATTGTGCATTCATGCCTTTTAGGATTATTAACTCATCCGTTTGTATACCCATACAAATATAACACAACACTATCCAGCGATTGTTAAAGGAGAATACAAAGTTTTATAGACCGACCGCTTTAATGAGTCCTCGCGAAGATATCAATTTAAATGGAGTATGCTGAAGGTTGATCATAAATTGGTCCAATTAGAATCGTAATACCTACGAGGATTATGTTTATTTTAAAGCAAATAACCTGTGGGATATTGTTAGGACTTTGTGGGCGCTTAATGTGCCTTTGATGGGGCAAGAAGGACTTATTAAAGCGGTCGGTCTATAGACTAATGATGATGGCGTTGTCTTGGTATATATATTTAATAAAATCACGTGACATTTTTTCTTTACTGGTATGTATTTTAAAAGGATGCACGTGCTGCCTGTACGGCTGATTAAGGAGTTGAATAGTGCGTACAAATGTGTTGACCTTTACTTCATAATATATGGTATTTATTCGTAGTGTTGTACTTTTTTGACGTCAATGGTAAACCTTTGATCGTAAGAAAGATTGAATAACATTTTCATGAAATAGTTATTCAATGGGATTAAATAAACTTAAAGGGTTTTATTGATGATTTTAATGATAATAATTCCATAAACGCACATGTGTTACGGTTGCGAATCCTATTTTGTTCAACATACAGACTGACTGGAAAATTGCAATGTTGCCGATTCATTCTTCATTCATCGCGAAGCTTTGCCAAAATCACAATGTAATATAATGAAACTAAATATTAATATTCGTCACTCTGCGTCACCGCATTGCTATGAAACAATATAATAATATTACCTTTGGTTGGATATATATCTTTAATCGCAGTGCCAAAAGAAGTAACGTAAACAAGATGGCTGCGATCTTTTCAAAATCTACACTAATAGAGGAAAGATTTGTATTTTTGGGTGGTTGTAACAAATAAATTCAAAAACTACTGGACCGATTTCAAAAATTATTTCACCATCACAATGCTACATTATCCCTGAGTAACAGAGTATATAATTATACAATATTTAAAAAAAAATGTCCACCCGTGGGAAGCCGGGCCGCTAGCATTTGAAAAAAAAAAAAAAGAGAAAGAAAGGGAACATATTTACTTGGCACATGCCACAAATGCACGCAACAAACAAATAAAAATAAAATAACTTAAAACTAAACAGAAATAAATAAACACGGGGTCGCGGCAGACCACGAAGGAGATGGCGGGACGAACTGGATGTCTTCCTTGATAATTGGAAAGAAGTAGCACAGAATCGTGACTTTTGGAAGGAATGGAGGGAGGCCTTTGCCCAGCAGTGGGACAATATGGGCTAGCTATAAATATTTTTTTTTTATTTTTTTTTATTTAGCCACTATTATCCCACTGCTGGGCAAAGGCCTCCCCCATAGCCCTCCATTCTTCTCGCCGTGCGGTTTTTTCTGGCCAATCTCTCAAATAATGAATAAAAAATAAATAATTAATAATAATTAATTATTTAATAAATGTGGGCCAACAGCGCTCTCCTGAAAAATTTCAAACAAGCGCCTCAAGACCCATTGTACATACGTCAACACCTACTTTCTAACAGCACGTACCAAAAGCCATAATAAATGACGAACGTTCCAAATTCAAGCTCTCGATCTTCGTCACTACTTCGTCACATACCTCTACATTTGACGTCACTCCGCGTCATCACAGTAAGACTTACGCTAAACGCTTTCATATTGACGTAGCTCTAACCTTAAAACAAATGAAAGATGACTCTATCTAGACCAGAAAACGTTGTAACGTCACAGACTCTCGTTGACCTTTATGACCACATCACCTTAAGGTTGAATGTCACTCGCACGTTTTAAAACGACAAGATTGTCAAAAGTTCAGAAGAATGGGATTATAGTGTGACAACTTTAAGTGTGCCGTCCAAGGTGGCGCTGCTAGTCAAGTAAAAATGCATCGATGTGTTAAAATTGGTACATTAATTTAGTTCTGTATTTTTCCACCTGAACAGATAAATTGGTTGATATGTAACATGCGCTACTGGAATCTCAGGTGTTTTTTTGACAAACCACACAGTTTTTTTGACAGTTATCGCAGCTAAAATTTCACTTTGTGTAAGCCCCTATGTTTATTTGTCTTTGTGAGAGATAGATAGTTTCATCTTACCTACTGAAGTTTCAATTTGCTGAGTATTTTAGTCAAAAGTGGTACTGAAATTACGTGGTTGTCTATCCAACAGCAAATAATAATAAAACTTTAATTATGTAACCAGATAAGCCGATTTAAATATCGTTAGGCGGCGCAAGGTCGAGAAGCCAGACTTCAACAAGTATGTTAATGACAATTTTCTTTCAATGTAAACCACTTAGCATTTTTGATTTTGTTTTGAGAATCTTCAAACTTGAGTGGTTTTAAAAAAAATCTAAATCTAAATGTTGGTTGTTGATTAAATATTCATTTAATAAAAGTAATGTATGTAAAGCAGATTGATGGTAGAAAAAATCGCAAGATTTGAACGACATTCTTTGACAATCTTTTTTAGATAAGAAAAATAAAATTCAAATAATATTTAAATGTTTTACAATCTTACCTACTACAAGCAGAACCAGACCAAAAAAAAACCAAAAAAACTGGCTGGTGATTAAATCCCATTTTGGATTTAATCACCAGCCAGTTTTTTTGGTTTTTTTAGCCAAGAAACTAATCATGAAGGTTGCACACTAACACGCCAATTACAGAACAATTACAGTTGGGAAGGAAAACTTTGCATTACTTAGGAATAACCTCTAAGGCAAATGAAAGGAAAGGAAGAAAGTAAAGAGTTTAAAAAAGCAAAATCCACACGCATACCAAGGACATGACTGTAACAGGGACTAAAAGTTCGGTCGAAGATGTACGGACCAATGAGGTCTATCGTTTTTGACCTCACCAGATGGCGCCACTGGCAAGTAAGGTCCTGCCATTAATTCTATTTTATACTTCAAAGGAACAATAACATCATAAATAGTTTATTTTATTACGTAAATAAACATAGTGTCATTTTCAGATACATATTTTTTTTTAAATCCCTAAAATTTGCAAGCATGCAACATTTAAAAATCATTCTTTCTCCAAGTACTAGCAAATTGAATCCTAACTTACTACTTAAAATCTTCAATTCATAATAATCAGGAATGGCTCGTCTCGTTATCGTGAATATTAGAAAAATACGTCATAAAAAACTCTCAACGCGAACACTCAGTGACATCTGTCATTTCTGAGGACCTTACGCTACATGAGCGCCTCAAGCGGCAAATTCATGCGCGATTGCGCACGCAGTCACCGAACTCTGACAGTGAATGTACTGACGTATCTGTCTGGGTTCGCAACTTGTTCGCACCGGTTTACCAAACCTTAAAGCATAAAAAAATGCAGACAGACTAAACAGATAAAAACCGTTCAACAAATACTATTTAGTTTAAATATTCAGTTGGCGCCTACAAAATGTTATTTATTGGTACCGGTTTTTAAAATAAGTCGTTTAAGCAACTGTAATCAAGTTTGCAAGATGCAGAAACGTGTTGGATAACATTGCTGAGCTTAGAAAGGTGACCCAAAAACGATTAAAAAAATAGGATAGTCAAATCAAAATACTCATAATTTGAGATATAAACTTTTAGTTTTTGACTTAAAAAGTGCAGTAGGTATCAACGCAATGTAGAACGTCGTATTTAATAAGTTTTTAGAGAAGCATTAAAATAATCAAAATAAAAAAAATAAAAAAAAAATTGTACTTCGGTGTGACGAAGTAACACAACTTTTCATGTCCTTTTTTAAATTTTTCTCTTTTGTTTCATAAAAATATGAGCTTGAATAAATTTTAAAATATGCTATGTATTTGCACCTTATAACAGGGTCAACGTTATTGCCACACTACTTACAAAGGAGTAATTATTTTCTTCTGCAAAGATAATATTTGTAAATAAATCTGTAATATTTCATAATCGTTCTAGAAAGCATAAATTGTTTAGTGTCGCATTTCGTCGCACTGTAGCTCGATCGACCTTCCCTATTACGCTTACGATGCTCAACGCGCTCGTGGAGACCAACCCTGGATTGCACTTATTTGCTGATAAATGGAAGACGATAATGTTAGAATATTTGTGGTTCTGTGAGAAGACCGAGTAAAGTATTATTACTTAACTTAATTTAGTATGAATGGCTTATGCTATACCTAATAAATGTAAAATAAATAAATAAATGACAAAAGGTCAAGGATACAAATAAGACGCTTAAAAAAAGGCCGGTACACATTTCGGCCTTACATCATGCTAATTTGTGTCTCTACTTTATAATTTTAAAGTCAAGATGAAAATTCAAAATCAGAAGTCGGTCACTAAGCAGCAATTTTATTTGAATTCGAAATGAATCATTAAAGTCAATTCACATGGTTTTACACAATGTGATAAAAGTATTATGAAACAACAAACATTGCGGAATGATGAGACACTACACGCCTTGAACTCTGAAGGTGAAGTCAATAACCTGACATTTTTCGGTGCTCCCCCAAAAGCGACGGCAGTAGTACCTGCCTTTACATTTACAAGAAAAACATAATACTACCAAGAAATACTAACCTATATTATTGATGCCACCCGTGAATAATTTATAAGGAATTTTCTGATCGTATAATCTACCCAGATTCGTAGTAAAATATTTGTTAGATATTATAATATCAAAGTAAAGTTCCATAAATCAAGGACATAGTTCCCTTTGAGCTTTCAGTTGTGTTTATATACATAAATTATTAGTATTCATGGAAAGTTCACTAAGCTTCTAGCATAATGGAAATGAGTAAAGTATAGATAACCTTCGTTTAGCTTGCACGATCAGAGAAGGCCGAGACAACTTTTTTTTTCGACTGGGAAATCATCAAATGACCCCCCCTCCCCGCTCTGGGCGGAGTGGAAGGGAGTGTCAGACTTTTGTGTTCCAGGGCCGCGGTATCTTTTCGAACAGTACCGCAGCAATAAGGCCGAGACAACTGACATTCTGTTTTTAAACTGACATGGTCACAAACATTATCATTAACACTAAAAACGGGATACCATGTAAAAAGAAAAAAGGAATGTTCGAGAGCGGACACAGTGAGTTTCGTGTGTCGGGAACAGAATAGACAGCTGTGACAGTGGTAGCGGTACCGAGCGCAAAAAACGAACATGAAAGAGGGTAGACCGATTTGTTTGCTCTTAAACACCCACCCGCAATAACTTCAGTTTATCCGTGATCATGGTGCTTGCAACAGGGCCGAAATATCGGGAACTAAAAATAAATAGTAAACATGGTAAATGTCCCGTTTTCAGTGTGACATTCTATCAGCGATAATAATAACAGAAGGCTCCTCGATACAGCTCGCATTGTGAGGAGGTTCCTTTGCCTGGAGCCCTGACCACCCGGTAGCTTGGACTCTGCTCCCGTTACCGGCAGATCACTATTTATTTATATATAGAATTGTAATGAATGTGCAGAAAGGCCAAATAATATATAGTCTAATATCAACAAAAAAAAATACGAAAACGGTGGTATTTCATGATATAGCCAGCTTAAATTGACCATATTGGGCAGACGTCGTTTTTCTTATGATACGCATCCGGTGAGGCTAGGAGTGTTCTGACGCAACTTACTAAGCATATTCAGCAATCTGAACAAATACTTCTAAGAAACTTGTATCGGATTATGGCTCTCATACACGTGTCGATTTACAGACGCCGATCCTTCTCAATGTTAGCTTAAGCGCGAATTACACATAAACGGCGTAAGGTGAAGGCGCGGCACAGGCATGATGCCGCTTAAAAACATTTTCATACAAAATGTCCGTAGGCGACGTGTCGTGAATTACACTCAAGTGGCGCGGCGCAGGCACGCCGTTCTTTCGTTTCCTTATAAATTCCACGCCTGCACTGCACCGTCAGGCGTCACCTTACGCCGTTTCTGTGTAATTTACGCCTTAAAGGGTTACGTTTACTCCATGAAAGTTGATAATGATGTAAGATTCACACAAAACACTCCCGGGAAACAAGGAACGCGAAACAAAGCCAGTCCAACCAAGTATTTTATTAAATGGGGTAAAGCTGTAACAATGAATTGACTATTGAAGTATCCATCTTTTAGCTAAAACAGATTTGAGGAACAAACGCTTTTTACAATGAAATAAACTCCAATTATATTATTGAAGCAAAAGCTCGATTACTACTTGAAAGACTTTTCAATCATAACGAAATGTTCCCAGTAGATGACTATTAAGGGTGTCTCTTTGAAGAAATTGGAGAGTTCGGATTTCTGGGAAAATATTGTAATTTTTGTAAAGGACGCTTTTTAGCTTGGTCCAGTGAAGATTGTGGAGGTCATATAGGCAGTCGCTCTATGTAAAATACTGGTATTCAGCTGCATCCGGTTAGACTGGAAGCCGACCCCAACATAGTTGGGAAAAGGCGAGGCATATGGTTCAGTAAAGTATTATGATCAAGAACGATCAAGAGCAAGCAATACACATTTAAGGCGTGAGGTGTGTTATTCTGAGAAGATTTATAAGTAAATCGATAGAAAACAGTATATCAATCACATGAAACGTAGTAAGATTAACTTCATACTGGGTGTAAACAGACCCTTCACGAAGCCGTCAACCAAGCATTCTGTACATCAAACTAAGTAATTATAAAAACATAAAAATAAATAAATAAATAAATAAATAAAATAAATAAATAAATAAAATTCTACTCAAAAAATATTGCTGGGAAACGACTTCTTTTTTGGGGTGAAAAATCATGTTTTACGGCAAAACTCAATGTAACGCACTCAAAACTTGGTATTGATGGATGCTTTGAATAGTAAACGGGTCATGGAGGTAATTAAAGTAAAGTAAAAACCTTAAAAAGTAGTATTTAAAAAAACTTGTAAAAAATTGGCCTCTTAAACTTTGACCTCCAATATCTCCGTAACTAATAGGTTCCCAGGTATGGTCCAGAACAAAAAAAATATCGCAATGACGGGGAGAACAAGTGCCTTTCGGCTTCGTTAAGGGTCTTTTTACACCCGTTATTATGATCAAGAGCAAACAATGCACATTTAAGCCGTGAAATACGGTGTATTATTCTGAGAAGATTTATGAGTTAATCGATAGAAAAACAGTATATCCATGAAAAGTAGAAAGATTAACTCCATATTAGGTTTAAAGATGACTAAACTCAGTCTGTTTTTATATCCAACAAAATTACGAACAATAGCAGATCAATATTGGACAGACAAAATTCCAAGAAACGGGTCCTACTTGGAATACAAACACAATTTCAAATAAAACTAATTTATATCTGAACTCAATAAAAAAGTCAAATAACATTATAGACCAAAGTTTTCATATTGATGAAATCCTTACCAAATCCTAATTGTTTCAGTAAAGTCTTTCTAAGGCCGGCCATACACGGACAGCTTGAAGCAGTCAGGATGGACTGCTTCAAGCTGCGACTGCATATTAAACTACAGTCTTCTACGTACACACATGCATGCAACAGCAGCACGCGCAACAGCAGCGCGGTGAAATTTTATCGGGCGGTCAAGCAGTCGCTGTTGACTACGAATGCACTAGCGGTCCGTGTATGTTGATCACTGGCTAACTGCTCGAGCAGTCCGTGTATAGCCGGCTTCTTAAGTCTTTCTACATCGTTCCCACATAAATGTTTAGTCTCCAAATGAGTGATGTAACCAAGATTTTGTAACAATATTTTGATTGAAAAGAGTGTCCATGGAATTTCTTGCCCATTTTTCTCCATAGAGATGTACGCCTTGGAATGGGCAACCATAGTACTTCCACAAGTTATTATGCCTTGTGTTTGTGACTGTAGCCTAGCTTTCTTTGTTTTTCGGGACATTCAAAAGTGCCTGTAATGGTCTAATTGAAATAAATGCTTTGAGTTTGAGTTGCGTTTGAATTGAGTTTGAGTTGAGTTTGAGTTTGAAAGTCTAAAATTATTCAATTCTGGAGACTGTTGAATGATTAGAACTCGGTCGGCTAATATTTAAATAATTTCCTTAATGTGGTTAGTGAGAGCAAATGCGGGCTATGGGCTCGTTCCCATTGTTTGACTATCGTACATTCCATGTTTATAGAGGTAAAGAACCGAACATTTTCCAATGCTAATACTGTTACAACATCGTTCTCAGAATTTTGATGACATCTCGAAATAGGGGTTATGTGTGTTCCTCATTTATGTGATACTTGCTTTTACCAACGGCTTCGCACACGTGGATGTCACGTATTATCCGACGGGAACGCCTCGTTGGTCGAGTGGTGAGCATGAGGTCCTGGTTTCGATTCCCGGGTCGGGCAAAGTGTTGTTGAGTTTTTCCATTAGGAATTCTCAGTAGCAGCCACTGAGTCCGGATTTGTGCCCGGTTAATGGCTTGGCCCCTATTACATGGGACTAAAAATATAACTGGCGAAATGTGGGTTTTCTATGAGATACACCTTTGCCCAACCCTTGGGGGATTACAGGCGTGATGTTATGTTATGAACGTACTACCGGAACAAAAAATCCTACCCAAGTCTATTCACGTGACCGTGATCTTCCAAATCCGTTCGACCGGTAAATAGGTACATCATACTATGGGTTTCTTATGTGCATGTTTTTTTTATCTTAATGTACCATTAGAAGGAAAGGTTAACGTATCCTCACCCGTTACCCAAGATGTACCAAGTCCTGTTGAGTCATCCTCGTCCATTCCATAGGTCTCGAGTTCAAACCCAAGTCCCGCACGTCTGATTTTTCGGATTCTTGTGCGTATTCTATTATTATCACTTGCTCCGGTGAAGGAAAACATCGTGATCAAACCAAACCAGCATGCTGAAACGAAGTCAGAGGCCCATGGGCGGCATAAAAACTCTGACAACAGGATAAGCACTAACCACAAAAAAAAACAAAGAAGAGCGGAGAGAGTGGAAGAAAAAACATGTAGCGCCGGCCGGCGGCCCCAAGTAACATGAGACAAGGGCAGGAAGATGATGATGATCACATGCCTATATAATTTAGCCCTTTTCGACTTTTCTGTCACTGGCGCCACTATTAAACTTCCTGTAAGTACTTATCCGAAACAAACCAATTTGGATTGTTAAACAACTTTCGAAACCGAAACTCAGACAAAAGATCAATGAATCAGCATTATGACAAATCACAATTAAACACGAAATAAACTACATTTACTCGTACTTTAATGACTAATCGTGTCAGATATTTATCACTTCAGTTACCCGTTCCGCATTCTGCGGCCGCTGTGTATGTCCTAAAGTGTAAATGTTAGTCTATTAGTAGCAAAGGCATTTCAAGGACAGTGTGTATTTAAAGGTGAAATTACTTGTAATACAGAAGTGAATGTTACAGCTTGACATTAATTAAATATCTCTACACTGTTTTAAGCTTTCACGGTTTACAACTAAACTTATACTGTCACTTTCGGGAGTCAACCCGCGATCATGGCGCTTGCAACAGCGTCGAAATATCGGGAGCTCAAAATAATGAACAATCATGGAAAATATCCCGTAAGTGACAGTATAAGTTTAAATATCTCTATTTTTGCTGGCAATAAAAATAAGTCAACGTAACAAATACAAACAACTACACTTTCAAAGGTTAGGTTTGTTAATTTTTGGAGCGACTTTCAACAGGACTAACATAAGTTTTTTCGGTGATTGACATTAGGTCAATCATCACCTACCTAGCCTTTTCCGTTTACTCCACTCTCGGCCCTTCGACCCCTAAAAAAAGATTTTTTTATTTGTGTCTCCTTTTTTTATACGGATGGGAAATCATCAAATGACTTCTCCCGCTCTGGGTGGAGTGGGAGGGAGTGTCAGACTCTTACTGACTAAAACCCATCCATGTTCCTTCATTGCCCTTATATTATTACAGGACAACTTCTTACTATTTTTTATTTTATTATTAATCCTTTTGTTAATAAATATTGAGATAATTTACTTTTTAATTAAATTAATGGGGGAAAAAAAGTTAAATTTACTCCAATAAATATAATAAAAAATTGAATTATTTAAAGATAACCTGTAAATAAAGGATATCACTGAATAAATCCTCCTAAAATAGCCTCAAACCTTAAACTTAGTTCACACTCGAACCCCAGGGGGCGAAACTGAATTTTCATACAAAGGACAGGCATGCCTCGTCCACTTTCAATCCCTAGTTTGGTAAGTACTATTTTAGAGTCGGCATCCAGCTGAATACCAGTATTTTACATGGAGCGACTGCCTATCTGACCTCCACAACCCAGTTATTACTGGGTATTACCCTTTCGTAAGACTGGTTGTCAGCCTTTCAGGCCACTGACTACCTGTAACGGCTGTCATAGATTTACAAATGACAGCCGGGACCAACGGCTTAACGTGCTTTTGAAACTCCGGTAAAACGGGGTGATTACAAACTCAGGGGTGAATCGGGACAAAACTACACTTTGAGAGGGATTTTAACGTTTAATTAATATGGTATGTTTGCCAAAAAGGTCTCTAAATAACAAAGTAAAATTAAGCAAATAAAATATATTACTTATTGGTAACATATCATATTAATTCAACGTTAAAATCCCTCTCAAACAGTTACCCATCCACAACCCAACCTAGGCAATCATGGCTTAACCTAAAGATAAATCCGAGCGGCTGTTATGATCTAGTCACGAGGTCCTCCGCCTGTAACTAATGTCAATGCATTTCATTTTTGTTGACTTTTTCGTCATCTATATCGCATTTATGTCACAGAATTTAGCTAGGCCCTGGTCATCTAAACATTTTTCAGAATCACTGAAGTAGATCATGTAGTCAACCGCACATCAGTGGTAACCATTTAACAAAGACAGCAGCTTTTTTTCAGATGGGAAATCATCAAATGACCCCACCCGCTCTGGGCGGAGCGGAAGGGAGTGTCAGACTTTTACTGACTAAAACCCATCCGTGTTCCTTCTTTGCCCTTTGTGTTCCAGGGCCGCGGTATCTCTTTCGAACAGTCCCGTAACCCGACACAGACAGCTCCTTAATATCACATCAGTAAGTATGATTTTAGTAGGTAGTGCATGTGTTATGTGCGGTTGGTTGACTGTACCTAGATATCACGATTCAACTGACTGCTGAATAATAACTATTTTTAACGTATTAGGTAATGAGATTTGTCATGTTCAGTTAAGCTCTAATTGTCTTTATGTAACCAATTACTGTTTTATAACCGACCTACTGAACTGATTTATAAATGCATGAATTCGTTAACAATAATGAATACGCACATTTGAGCTTTTGGGGAATAAATACAATAATCATAATACAATAATCTGGTGCATTTTCAGCTGAAATCATACAGTGTCAATACATGATATCTGTATAATAAATTGTGTTCGCAAATAACCTTATTTGTTCGAATAATCAGCACTATAATAAGCAGTGATCGGATAATCGGGCGCTTATATACCTAAACTTCTTCCCACGAAAGAATAATATGGACATTCCTTTCCGAATAAATAAGTAATCCCGGGTTCCCGGGATTGAATTATACTGTAATTGAAATTATAGCAGTGGTTATTTTGATTTATTATCTTTATTTTATTCAAAACAAATGGAATATCAATAAAAATGTGCACAATGTGGTCAAGTTGCGGAAATTGATTTTTCTATCTAACAGATTAATGATCGAATCGACTAATTTATTGTATTTTATACGAAGAAAAGACTAAAAAATATTACACCGGAATTTCAAACGATTCCGGGATACGGGATTCTGAAAGGCATGTCCGTATTATTCTTTCGTGGGAATAAAAGTGAAGTTTAGGTGTATTCCCGCCCGATTATTCGATCACTGATAATAAGGTAGTGTGAATATAATTTGCATTTAAAATCATAATGATTGGCAACATTATCCCATTAATGCATTATTTTGTTTCCCTGATTTTTCGGATTCATGTGCGTATTGTGTAATTATCACTTGCTACGGTGAAAGAAAACATCGTGAGGACACGAAACCAGCATGCCTGAGAGATATTTCTCGACGGCATGTAAAGCCAATTCAGAGGCCCATGGGCGGCAGAAAAACTCTGACTCCAGGTTAGACACTAACCACTCGAAAAAAAAAGAAGACTTTTTTGTTGTAATAAATTAAATGTTAAAGCAATTAATTAAATAATAATTACCTATTATTTTGATAAGGGTCATTAACTCGACGTCAACGATGCGTTCAATGATCCCATTGGGTCATAAAGACTGACATTTGGAAAATCTGGAAGCTAGCCTTTTCCCAACTACATATGTTGGGGTCGGCTTCCAGTCTAACCGGATGCCGCTGAATACCAGTATTTTACATGGAGCGACTGCCTATCTGACCTCCACTGGGTAGTACTGGGTAAAACGATATCCCTTGGTAAGACTGGTAGTTAGACTTTTTGGGCCACTGTCTACCTGTAACGACTGTCAAAGGTCTACAAATGACAGCCAATACGAACGGCATTACGTGCTTTCTAAGGCACGGAGGAAACTCGGTATGTAATGGGTGGTCACTGAATTTCAGCAAAGTCATGCATAAAACGTCATATTTTTCCTTAAAAAATTCCCTTTGAACTTACCTACACATGTGATTTTCTCTGCATATAATCTTTAAAAAAGTGACGAAAGCCATCAGTAGGTCCTGGCTGGCAACAAAATAGGTACAACCACCGCAAACAAACTTCACGGATATTCTCGTTTCAATTAAAGTTAACAAATTTATAGAAGCGCCCTGATATCTACGCTGCCATTAATCAGTATCCTTAATTATTCGGATCTAACGAATTTAATCTCCGGACGGACAATTATAACAAGACAAATGGTTTGTTTGGCAAAACCAATGAGATAACCAAAATGCGACGGTGGTGACCCCGTAACGTAAATCATTGGGAGCAATACTTTATTGTAAATTTTGTATTTTTATTAACAATTTAGTTATCGAGTACGCCCTTCCTTATCTGATTCTCATATTTTTTGTTTTAGCCAAAAACGATCATAACACAACTTGAATTAATTTTGAGGACATAAAGGTCGAAATTAGATACACCAGATATAACAAATAATAGTTGATATTTTCATCGACTTATTTTTTGTGGTGATCATTATCAATGCTCTGATATTTAACGTTATCATTCTCTTTTTTCGGATTCTTTGTTTGAAGCTTTCACGGTTTACAACTAAACTTATATTGTCACTTACGGGATATTTTCCGTGATAGTACATTATTTTGAGCTCCCGATATTTCGACGCTGTTGCAAGCGCCAGCGCGCTTAGTGTCGAGTTCCAGTAGTGCACGTAGCAAAAGACAAAGAGAGAGAGTAGACAGATTTGTCTGCTCTTAACAATTTATTTTCCATCCACCCGCATTCTCCAGTCAACCCGCGATCATGGCGCTTGCAACAGCGTCGAAATATCGGCAGCTCAAAATAATGAATAATCACGGAAGATATCCCGTAAGTGACAGTATAAGATCAAACATAATTATTAAAAAATAAAATAAAAAATAAAATTCATTTATTTCAGGCATGATGCGCCCATACGGAAGCAAGTTTAAACAAATTACATAACAAATTACATAATTGAATTGAATTTTAGAAAATTAGAAAAATTACAGAAAAAATAACAATTGTATTTAAAATGATTAAAAATTAAATAAATTAAAGTCGCCTTAAGTTTACTTCTGCGTTGTTCATCGCCTGTTGACTTCATCTCACGGTTCTATCTCTGTTTTTTTTTTTTTTTTTTCAATTGTTTTTGTTTGTAAGCCAAACCATTTATTAAAAAAGTCTGGCAGACTATTAACTATGTCTATTTTTGCTGTTTTTGATACTTTATATTTGCTTTTATTAAAGTTATCTTTCGCCTTTGCTGAGTACGTTAAAAGAGTTTTGATATCCAATTATTTTATGTTTATACAATAACGTAAAAGGCTTGATATGAGTTTCGATCTAATTATGCATACATGAATAATGAATATCCACCATTTCTTTTCTTTTGATATTAGAGTTTTTATTCAATTTATGTCAACCATAATAATGGAAAAAAATAATTCAATATTTTTAAAAAGAATTATTGTGAGAGCAGCGTACAAGTAATTTTCACTTTTACAAAATAAGGGATCTATAAGTTAAGCATAAAATCTTAAGAGCATTCATCCAAAAAGTTGGCAACGTCGCAAATAGCTGTCAAATATTTACCTGTTTTAATTAATTTGGCAATATTACTGTATGGGAATAAGAGAGCGTTACTCCAGAACAATCTTCAATAATTTGACGTCAATAACTTATCTACGAATTAAACAGATTATTGTTTAATTGACTGTCGGAAATCATTAATTTTGACTCCAGCGTGGTTCTAACGGGTGAATGCTCTTAATATAATACTTGTAATTCCTGATCTCACATTTTGCCAGTGTTGGGGTGAGCACAACACCAGGACACAACTCCTGACTCCGAGCATTCATCACCATCTGCCTGCCTTGCTTTTTCCCAGACTATGTTGGGGTCGGCTTCCAGTCTAATCGGATGCAGCTGAGTACCAGTATTTTACATGGAGCGACTGTCTATCTGACCTGACTGTCTCCAGGCGTTGTTAATGCGAAATTCTCAATCCAAGCGGAAATGAAATTTTGTTTGCTTGTTTTTATATAAAAACGATTAAATAAACTAACAACAAACTATAAAAGAGCATCAAAAAACTCCTCCTCAACGCTGTCAGCTGGTAATGTTCCCAAGAGACTGGCGGCGTTGCCCCGTTGTATGGCAACACTTAGCCTCTGGCCAAAGTAAAAGCCAGCCCTTGGGTCACGGGAAGTGTCAACTAGACGTTTCGAAATATCCTTAAACAAGCTATGAGCACTCGGACCCCACGGCCCCATCGACGCATGTTGCGTCCCACACTAAAGGCCTACCCATCTTCCAAGGAAACAAAGACATGCCGTTCGGTCTTTTGCCATCGTCGCGTGCCAAGCCCTGGGGTTCTAAAACAGCTGGAAATCTAAATTAATATTTATTTGTAGCCAAAAAAATTTGCCAACGAGATAATATGCAGAATAAAGGGAATAGTGGAAACGCTCGAAACATGTCGGACGCAAGAAAAGTTTCCAGCAATAATGTTATAGGGGAACGTGTGCCGACGACGTTTTGGCTTTGTTTCAAAATTAGAGAGCCGCTTATTACGTTTTCAGTTGCCGCAGTGCATGCTTCGATGGTAAAGTTTTTTTTATTAAATTCTACAGTTTTACAATTTCAGCTTCGCAAATTGAACATTCAACATTTCATTGTGTTAGTTCTGAATATACGTGAGGAGTTTGTTAAAGTTACCTGTTGTGAAATTTTAAGGGACACGTGGCCAAGCAATTACAGCGGCACGGGTCGCACTTCGAGGTTAAAAAACGATTGCTGAGATCGGTTTGTGGATGGGTGACCGATCATTACAATAACGAAACCTCTTCACGCCTCGGAAAGCACGTCAAACCGTTGCTTTGGTGGCGATTGTTGTTTTGAAATCTTCGATAGTCGTTATATGTAGCTGAAACTCTGACAACCAGTCTAACCAAGGAATATAGCGATATCCAGTGACTGAGTTGCGGAGGTCAGATAGGCAATAGCTCTTTGTAAAATATTGGCATTCGGCTGGATCTAGATAGATAGATAGATAGATAGATTGGAAACCGACCCTTTCATTAGTTACTTCACAACAAATAATATAACTAACGACATCATCTTCCTAGTAGTGCTAAGCCCAACTATGTAGGGGTCGGCTTCCAGTCTAACCGGATGCAGCTAAATACCAGTATTTTACACAGAGTGATTGAATAACGGACCTCCACAATCTTCACTGGACCATCTTAGTATTGTAATATGGTAACCCTTGGTAAGTCTGATAGTCACACTTTCGGGGCCTTCTTTAAATGTAATTGACGACCTCTAACGGCTGTCAAAAATGTAATTGACGACGATTTCCTGCTTATTCTGTATTTTACGTTCATTGGCCTACTTAAAAATGATAAAAATCTGACAAAATTAAGTCTATTTGCTGTTATTTTCGAGACGATTCTATTCTTGTAAATGGCCTAATTAAAATTAATGCCTTGACTTTGAAATAAACCAGGCCTTTATCAAACGAGAGTAGCTGTAGAATTCGATGAAAGTAGGGCCATTTATTATATTATTTGACTGAAGCTGCGACTGTAATACCGATGGCCCAAGAATAAGAAGAAAAAAAACAGAATATCATAATACAAGGTGTAAACGGACCCTTCACGAAATCGTTAACCAAGCATTCTGTACATCAAATTAAATAACACAACGACTTCGCAAAAATTATTGCTGAGAAACGACTTTTTTTTTGCGGTGAAAAATCTCGTTTTACGGTAGGATTCAATGTAACGCACTCAAAACTTTGTGCTTTTGGAGGCATTGAATTGTACGAGGATCGCGGAGGTATTTAAAGTAAGTTGGATCTTTAACCCCCAAAATATCCGTAACTACAAGGTTGTTATGCTCTAGAACCATTATCGCAATGACGAGGAGAACATGAACAAATACCCATTATATTTCTTAAAAAAAAAACAAAGCATTAAATAAAAGATAAATCCTTCATACTTAAAAAAATAAGAGGAGTAGGTCATTTGGAAAAAAAAAATGATGTCAAGATCAGTCTTAAAATAAGAGTGTTTCTGTCCAAAAAATATCTACACCTAAAAATATTCTAGTAGGTACACTCTCTATTTTACCCTTCAAAGATTAATATCTTTTTGGACTCTCTTTGATATCGTAATGAGATGAAACTTGATTTGGAACAAGTCTCAAAAGGTTTTCTGGCGAAAATTTGTTGTTTCTTTTTATAATGGAATCCTAAGGCAGGAACGTAAAAGAGTTAGGAATTTATATTGCTTTTTTTAGGATTCTCGTTTTTCCTTGTTTTGAATTACAAAAAGGTTTTTCTTTGACAGTTTTTACTTTAAAGATACATTTGAAAAGGATGAATAGGTTTTGCTTCGACCATTCCTCGAACCTTGAAAATATTTCAGCAAGCTTTCTGGAAAAAAAACCGTCCAAGGTAGTCG
This sequence comes from Noctua pronuba, assembly GCA_905220335.1. Taxonomy (NCBI): domain Eukaryota; kingdom Metazoa; phylum Arthropoda; class Insecta; order Lepidoptera; family Noctuidae; genus Noctua; species Noctua pronuba. Next base: position 13,897,908 of record LR999902.1, read on the forward strand.
TACTTTTTCCGGAAGGCAAGACCCAAGTCATTTCCTATTAATTTCCATTACTTACTAATAAATAATTTAAGGACAATCAGGAACAACTGTGCGACGTACATTCGTGGTAAGTATCCATTATTTCTCACTAAGTGAATGTAACGTCAGATTTTATTCTAGAAAATTCTTTTACCTTTACGGTTAAGGGGATTTACGAGATGTGACCCGGGTAATAAATAGTCCACCCCATCTGTTTATATGGCCAGAGAAGCTATTATGTGATTGGAGCATCCACGTTTAGTTAAACAAAGAAAGAAAGAAAGAAAGAAAGAAAATACATTTATTTGGCACATGCCACAAGTGCACACAATATAAAACAAAAATAATACAAGACAAAAAATAAAAACTTAAAACTAAACAAACAAAACAAAAAAAATTAACACTGTGTGCCTCACGGCTGCGCCAAATAGGCCCAGTTCAGCAAAATGCCGGGCAACTAGTGCCTGACGCTGGTTTTCAACTGGACCTGGATTAGAGAGGTTACGGATGTAAAACAGCATTATGTGTTGAATCATTGGTGATGGTGAAAAAGGTATTTAAATATGTATAACAGATGTGTACAAAGAAATAAATAAACATATCATAAATTATTAGTACCTAAATAAACTACGAAATAATAAATATCGTGAATGTGCAAAATAAAACAAAAAATAGATAGATAAATGGCATGGACGCATGATAATAGAACCCGTTTGACACGATGACTATTTACGCACAGCATTTTATTCCTCCATGCATTTCGTCCAATACGCTGCAAGTAGCCGAGCGCGGCGGACTAATTGAAAATTAACGGAAAAAAATCCTAACAGTGGACCGGTATAACAAATATTACTGCGATTCGTACATAGAATGGCAGGAAGGAGATGAAAGGTAAGCGCTAGTCAATAAGAATGTTGAAATATGCATAAAAAAGAATGTCCTGGATTATTTCATAAATAATAATTAATTGTAATCTGACGGTATCCGTTAAAAAAATAATTTAGGTAGGAGCGTATATTATATAACAGAGACATTTAGAGCAACCGTATCCAGCTTACGTTGCGCTTCTATAATATACTGCCGTAAACGATTTCGAAATGTGTATATTGTGTTGATTAGTCTCATCGGTGGTGGCAAGTTATTCCATACTTTGGAAGCCGCATAACGAAAGCTGCCTCTGAATGCTGCTGTATTATGCGACTGAGTTGAGAGTTGTTGCGAACATTGTCTTCTCCCACATTCCCGTCTACTTGTTATCCAACTCAGTTTATTAAACAAGTAGTCAGGTTTTTGGTATTTGACCACACCAAATAGAAGGCACGCCAGGTGAAGTTTGCGTCTAGACTTCATTTTTAAAGTGAAATGCTTGTTTAAAAAAGGAGTGACATGATTTCTACGAGGAATGTTATAACAAAATCGAGCGCACGCGTTTTGTACCCTTTGTATGAGCCGTTCAGTACGAGCTAAGATGCGCGGGCCGTACACAGTGTCGGCGTAGTTCAACCTAGATAAAACTAAGGTTTCGACAAGTTGTTCCCGTAGCGGTTCGGATAAATAAGGCCTCATCTTGTACAGAATCTTCAGGCGATAAAAACAGTTTCTGACAGAGTCTGCTATGTGTTTCTCAAAACGAAGATCTTTGTCCATGGTTAGACCTAGATTACGTGCCTCATACACTCGCTCAATTGGTTCGCCCATAAGTTCTAAGTCAAAAGACATAGGTAGTCGAGCCAGCTGCTGTCTGGTGCCAAATACCATATACTTCGTTTTTGTAGGGTTTAACGACAGGCAGTTGTCCTCGGACCAAACAGCGATTCGTTGGAGATCCTCGTTAAGAGCCTTGATGGCGCTATCATACTCGTCTGGTCTGAAAGAAATATATAGTTGCACATCGTCGGCGTATATGTGGTACTGACATCTCTGTAGGCATCTTATTATGTCTGCGCAATACAAAATAAAGAGAATGGGACCCAAAATAGAACCCTGCGGGACTCCTCTCTCTACGGGAATAAGTGCCGATCTAAGAGAAGTGCCGTCATTCAAACGAAGGTCTACTAGTTGTTCCCTATTACCTAAGTAGCTGCGGAACCATTGAATAGCTTCGGGGTCGAAACCATAATATTTTAATTTTGACAATAATAACGGGATATTAATAGCGTCAAATGCCCTGGAAAAATCAAGTAAAACAAGTAATGTGCACATTCCCTTATCTTGAGCACATAATATGTTATCAGTAACATCCAATAAAGCAGTGGATGTACTGCGCTGTTTTCTGAACCCTGATTGCAAATCAGGTAAAACTTTATTTTGTTCTAGAAAAAGGGTAAGTTGGCGGCTGACGATTTTCTCTAGCACTTTGGATAAGCATGGTAATATACTTATAGGGCGTAGATCTTTTAAGGTTAACGGATTAGGGTTTTTTGGCAAGGGCCTAATGGAAGCAATTTTCCATTGGTCAGGGAACGTTGAAGTCACTATGGAGCGGTTTATTATGTCCGTAACAACATCCAAAGTGTGCGGCAAAGTCATGTTAATCATATCCAGGTTAATGTTGTCATATCCTTCGGCGTTACTTTTGAGACTCGCGATAGTGCGTGAGACATTGTTCTGGTCCACTGGAGTGATTTTAAAAACCGCTTCACCGTGGCTATGATTATCATAATAATTCATAAGCGATGCGCTAGCTACGGGGTTACCGGGAACAATCAAGAAGTTTTTATTTATTAAATCAGGATCTATAAAATGCGACGGAAGGTCTTGTCTAGGTTTACAGGTAGATAGGGTGGATTTTAGATTTTTCCATAGCAATTTTGGGTTTTTGATTTTATTATTAATGTTATGTTTGAAGTATGCAGTTTTTTCACTGTACAGTGAATTAATTACCAAGTGCTTTAAGTCTTTGTAGTAACTTTTTTTAGAGTCAGATTTCGTTTTCCTATAAGTACTTAGCGCATCGTCACGTAAACGCATCATAACTTTGATTGTATCAGTAATCCATGGGTACGATTTTTCCTTTACAGTGCATGTTTTGATTGGTGCGTGAGCATCAAACAGGAAAGTTAGATTGGTGTTAAAGACATGCACCATTTCATTAACAGTGTCAAGCGACGAAATAATTCCGAGGTTTAATAATGAAAGATCTACATTAAATCTCTCTGAGCAGATGTTTTTAAGAGGCCGATATTTTACTAGGTATGGTTTGAATTTTTCGCGCTTAATGTTAAACTCACTTATTACAATACAGTGGCCGTTGATTGAACCGAGCGATTCTACTGCTGTATACCTTGGTCTCAGGTCAGTACATAGGAGATCGATGAGAGTTTCACTGGATGCTGTGTAGTGAGTAGGTGTTGTGACCAACTGTGTAAGACTGAGGCAATCTAGAAATTCATAAACAATTTTGGTTTTCATTCCGTTTGGGTCTAGCAAATTAACATTGAAGTCGCCAAGTAGAATATAGTGGTCACAATTTCCCAGTGAGCTAATAGAGCCCGTTATGGCATCCAAGAAAAGAACAAGGTCAAGCCATGGCGGTCGGTAAGCTGTTCCTATGGCAATTTTTTTGCCGTTCAAAGAGAGACTGCTTAAACAGGATTGGATATAGCCAGGCTGGTTACGCTTGCCGATTACCCACTTCAGAGCTCCTTTGCGCTTCGATCCTTCGACAAACATAGCCAGCTCACGGGCATGCAGCTAGCTTAGTCTTTAAGCTGTGTTTAGCTAGCTTAGTCTTCAAGCTGTGCTGGTAACTTCATTTGTTTACCGGATAAGACTGGCCATTTTAGCTGTCAAACGAACCGATGGCCGCTGTGGTAGACGTGTTCTTGTCAGTGACTCTGAAATATGGATCTAGAGGCATTATTCAGGGAGAAAAACTGGGAATGCATTTGTATGGACAATCGTAGACCCTGTTCCCTCTTGGCCAGCCTAAAGAGTACGATCTAGGTAGGGCTCAGAACCGGTTTATAAAGAGCGGTTAATTTCGATTAAATATCGGTAAATATATCGTTGCTTCATTTACCGGTTAAACAAGTGAAGTGTTTTATGTAACCCAAATGATAAAGGTTACATAAGCACAAACGGTTTTGACACCCAACTTAACCGGTTAACTTTTTGTCTACTTTTTTACCACTACCCCTGAAAACATTAGCGGCGACGTTGCGAACTTGCATGAGACTAAAATTTTGTAACTATGACATGGCAACGTCCAGACGGTGCGAGCAAGCTTGGCGGGGGCCGGGGTCAAACTTGGTTTTTTGCATAAACCGGTAAAAACTGGTAAATTGCAACCTTTAACCTATATTGATTTCGGTTTGGAGTCAATGACCGTAACCGGTTAAGAATTTCAAACGGTTTCCGACCCCTGTAACTAGGTGAATAAATTTACAACCGAAAACTAGTAGTAGGTAAACCCTGACCAGCCGTAATTGGATAGAATCTTGTAAAATATTTTCAAAACATGTCTGCGTACAACTGATTCTGATTAATTGATTTGATTAATACGCAGTACTTCTTCACATAATCATAAATAATAAACCAGTAACTATTTATTTCTAGTAAAGCATGACACTATTAGAAGACATATCACATAATAAATGTAGCCATTACGTAGTCCTTAGCTAACTATAAAATACTGACTGCGCCTCTGTTGTTGTGATTATGTAATCCTTTATTTTATGGTCTCGTGAGGAAAAACAAGCGTTCTTCATGTTATAAACTTTTAATAATTCTGAGATCATAATACTATTATAAAATAATATATCTACATTGCTTACATTATTATTAATTGTTGATGAGATGGCTAATGGATGAATGAGGAAAATCATAAAATGATTATTTTCAAAGTTTTGATCTCTGCACTCATAGCATCTACGAGTAAGCTGTTTGGAAGATGTAGATTAAAAATTTTCACTTGGTTTGTGAATATTTTTCAACAGACATCTTCATCATGCATGAGGTCCTGGGTTCGATTTCCAGGTCGCGAAAATTGTTACTAGGTTTTTCCATCAAGAATTTATCAGTAGCAGCCACGGAGCCTGGATTTGTGCCCGGTTGAGGGCAATAGGGTCGACTCCTATTACATAGGACTTAAACATGACTGGCGATATGTGAGGCACATCTCTGCCTAATTTATCAGGAATTCCAGGCCGGTTGTTATATTATGTTTATGTTATAAAGGGTGTAAAAAGACCGTTAACGAAGCCATAAGGCACTAGTTCTCCCCGTCATTGTGATAATTTTTTTCTTCTGGACCATACCTGGGAACCTTCTAGTTACGGGGATATTGAAGGTCAAAGTTCCAAATTTTCCACAATTATTTTTTACTACTTTTTAAAGTTTTCTCTTTACTTTAATTACCTCCATGACCCGTTTACTATTCAAAGCATCCATCAGCACCAAGTTTTGGTAGTGGTACATTGAGATTTACCGTAAAACGTGATTTGTAACCCAAAAAAAAGTTGTTTCCCAGCAATAATTTTTGCGTAAAGTTACTTAGTTTGATGTACAGAATGCTTAATTGACGGCTTCGTGAAAGGTCTGTTTACACCACGTATGAGAAAACCATTTGAAATAACGACAGTTTCTACTAAGTAATACACCATTTAAAACCTCTACTCTTGATCAAATAAAACTTCAAAAGTGCCTCATAAAGTGTCATCATGCACCCAGTCCTCAAAAACAACTAAGTAACGACATCCCAAGCAAAGTTAACAGACGAGCAATTACCAAAGTAACACACGTACCTACTCACTTAATGATGAACAACTAATTGTCGGTTGTGGTTGCCGACCACTAAAGTATCTGCCAGAAGGTTCAGTGTAAGCGAATCTCTCATTGTACGGATAATCTATACAAAGCACGGTCATCTTATAATGGACATGTACACTTTTTGTGTCGCCGTGTGTACATTGTATGCGATATGTTAACTGTAAGCCTCATTAGAGAACGTCTTGATCTTCTTTTGCATACATACATGAAACTCATGCCTTTTTCCTATGTCATCATCTGCCTAGCCTTTTCCCAACTATATTGGGGTCGGCTTCCAGTCTTAACCGGATGCAGCTTAATACCAGTATTTTACATCGAGCGACTGCCTATCTGACCTCCACAACCCAGTTAGTACTAGGTATTACGATACCCCTTGGTAAGACTGGTTGTCAGACTTTTTGGGCCACTGACTATCTAACGACTGTCAAAGATCTACAAATAACACCAACCAACGGCTTAACGTGCTTTCCGAGGCACGGAGGATATTCGGTATATAATGGGTGGTCACCCATCCACAGACCAACCTAGGCAAGCACGGCTTAACCTAAAGATCGACCCGAGCGGATGTTATTATTTAGCTACGAGCTCCTCCTTGCCTTTTTCCTATGTGTGAAGACTTAAACGACAGTACGTCACCCGCTACATACATACTTACATACTCCTTGGATTGCAAGCAATGATGTTCCAGTCCTGGATACGAATAGAACCCAGGAAGGAACGCTTTTGAAAGTATTGCGTACTGTTGAAAACATGTTGAAGTGACATAATAGGATAGAATTTTAGCTTACTTACAAAAGATGTGTCCGCCCGCATGGCTCTCGGTTTAACTTAAGAGTAAATGGTAGCTACGCTGGATGAAATTCATAAAAATTGTACCGTTTGACTAGTTAAACGGGCTACCCTGTGAATTTTCACAGAAAGATGAAAAAAAAGAAAAAATATTTATTTGTTTCAGGAACATGACGTGCATACACTATCATACAACGCATAACAAATATTTATAAATTCAATAGGACAAAAAAAGAAAAGAAAAAACGTTCACAGCTTGCACGTCTTGACTACGACAAGCAACCCACAGCACAGCGCTGGTTCACAGGGTATCCTTATACTTATCACATATTCACCACTAGAAGTTTTTGACAAAGGCCCTTTTTTCTCCTTTCAAATCTTTCTACCTTACGAGATGTTTGTCTTTCACACAAGATCAGATCGTCCTAAGCTTCCAGTGATACGGCGCGGTCGTGTTCCACGCGCTCCTCAAAGAGATGTCAGCAAAATGGAATGGGCCCACAAGGGCCGATACCTGCCGGGGCTGCGGGGCTGTTCGAAAGAGATACCGCGGCCCTGGAACACAAAGGGCAAAGAAGAAAATATATGGATAGGTTTTAGTCAGTACGAGTCTGACACTCCGCCCGAGCGGGAGGGGTTACTTTGATTTCCCATACGAAATAAATGTGTTTGGGAAAGGCCCCCTTTTTCTCCTTTCAAATCTTTCTATCTTAAGCAATGTTTGTCTTGCACACAAGATCAGGTCGTCCAGTAGACGTCCCGTGATTGACGATCTTTACTAAACTTGCCGAGTGCATTCATGCGACGTTGCCGACCCACTCCCACTTCAGCCGGGGTGTTTTTCTCCTACATACTCTACTTGAGTTATCATCTGCCTAGCCTTTTCCCAACTATATTGGGGTTGGCTTCCGGTCTAACCGGATGCAGCTAATTACCAGTATTTTACATGGAACGACTGCCTATCTGACCTCCACAACCCAGTTAGTACTGGATGAAACGATACCCCTTGGTAAGACTGCTTGGTAACGTGCTTTCCGAGGCAAGGAGGTAACTCGATACCTATGTAATGGGTCACCCATCCACAGACCAACCTAGGCAAGCACGGCTTAACCTAAAGATCGACCCGAGTGGCTGTTATTTTTTAGCCACGAGCTCCTCTACTCTACTTGAGTTAACAAACAGAAATGAAATTGGACCGATTGTCAGCTGAATGAATAGAAAGAAAATAAAACAACCATGCATGGATGACAGCAATCAAAACCATACTCGCAAAAAGCTTAGCTTTATTTTCCAATACCCGACTGCTCAAAATAAAACAAAATCGAGTGACATCCAGAACAATCTATCCCGTTCAGTTTAGGCTCCTCTCTCATAGTGCTAATAACAGTAAATAAATGACTAATCATTGCCTAGAATTAGCATTTGTATGCATTCTACCAGGAAGTGATACTGTAATAACTTGTACAGTAATTGCGTAACACACTCACAATCCTAATGCAACAAGAATTTATTTATTGTGTTATGGACGTTATTGAGCAGACGAATTTATCAAATACTAACATTTGCTCGCGGCTTCACTCGCGTTTTGTACGGAAATTAACCCACGGGAACGTTTTAAATGTAGCTTATGACACTCGGGGATAACTAGCTTCAAGTAAGGCGCGAATTATACACAAACGGCGTAAGGTGACGGCGTGGCGCAGGCGTGCAAAGTATAACGAAAAAAAGAACGGCGTGCCTGCGCCGCGCCGTTTGAGTGTAATTCACGGCACGTCGCCTACGTACATTTTGTATGAAAACGTTTTGAAGCGGCATCATGCCTGCGCCACGCCGTCGCCTTACGCTGTTTCTGTATAATTCGCGCCTAAGTGAAAGAATTTTCGGAATCGGAGCAGTAGTTCCGGAGATAACTCCCTACATTCAAACTTACTTACCTCTTTATAATATTAGTACAGATATGAATCAGTGGATTACCTTCAAAATCCTTCTGATTATCCAATATTTTATGTCAATAGGGTACCTTTACAACATAACATAACATCGTGCCTCTAATCGCCTAAGGATTAGGCAGAGGTGTACCTAATTTCACCAGTTATGTTTAAGTTCCATCCCATGAAATAGGGGGCGAGCCCTTTGCCTTCAACGGGGCACAAATCCAAACTGTATGTGTATGTAGCTGCTTCAGCAATTCCTGATGGAAAACCCCAATAACACTTTGCCCGATCTGGGAATCGAACCTTGTGTCGCGCTTGTGGCCACTGGACTAACCTTTCTATCAGTGAAAGTTTTTTTTTGTTCAATACTTCCAAAGAATACCTGATACAAACAAACAATTTTGCCTATTTGCTACGAAGGATAGATTTCAACTCAGTTTCTTTTGAGAATCTCTAGACTAGCTACATATGAGGAGAGCCTTAAATTCGGTTCCAATCCAGTAGGCAGGGCCGCGGGGTCGCGGGGTCGCGGTAATGGCGCGGAAATTCTACACATTCGCACTTTGAATATTAACACAAATCACACAACAGCTGAAAGAGACGTTCGCGTTTGCTGAGTCGCTGAGCCGCTGATTTGGATAGTATGTCAGCAGACTGTAGTTTGCTTGAATTAGTAGATCATACATGGGGAAACTTTGTTGAAGGGATTATTCAGGTTTGTGTCAGCGATTAATGAACCTTGGTTGTTTGAGAACATAGACACACTAAGAATATAGTCTAATAATAAATCGGAAAAACATTGTCAAGGACGGTACGGTTGACATCTGTCGGGCATGCCACCGTCCCGGTGAATCGATCCGACATATTGTTTCCGGTTGTTCTCGTCTTGCTAACGGTGAGTACTTGCACAGACACAATCTAGTAGCTAGGATTATCCACCAGCAACTTGCCTTGCAATACAACCTTGTGGGTACTGAAGTACCATACTACAGGTATGTGCCCGACCCAGTTCTCGAGAACGGTCATGCCACATTGTATTGGGATCGATCTATCATCACGGACAGGACTATTTTAGCAAATAAACCTGATATTGTGGTGATAGATCGCCGAGAGCGCCGTGCAATGATTGTTGACATCACTGTCCCTCATGACGAGAATCTCGTGAAAGCTGAGAATGATAAAAAAATTAAGTATCTTGATTTAGCACACGAGGTTGTCGACATGTGGGACGTGGACTCTGCAATCATTGTACCGATAGTCGTTACGGTTAATGGACTAATAGCAAAGAGCCTCGACCAACACCTTAGGAGGCTCTCATTGCGCGGCTGGGTCAAGGGCTTGATTCAGAAAGCAGTAGGTACTCCTAGACACGGCACGCATAGTGAGGCGGTTCCTCTCTCTGGAGCCCTGACCACCGGCAACCTGGACCCTGTTCCCGATGCCGGTGGGCTACTATTTTTTATATTTTTAAATGTTTTTTATATTATTTTATATTAGAATATTTAAAAATGTAAATAATATGTATATAAATGAAAATGTAAATAATATGTATATATATATAAATGAAAAACGGAATAGTCTAATAAAATAATTAGCCAGTATTGTCTAGCCTAAAGAAGGCAGAATTCAATGAAAACGGGAGACGTAGGTCCCTTCTGTCGTCATAATTTTCATCTTTTGCACTCGCTCCGATATCGAGTTTTGTTCGGTTCGGTGGTCAGTTCTCACCCATTTCTCACCTGGCGGGCGACATGTGATTTATAGCACCTTTTTTTTTTCGGGTGGGAAATCGTCAATTGACCCCCCCCCCCCCCCCCCCGCTCTGGGCGGAGTGGAAAGGAGTGTCAGACTCGTACTGACTGAAACCCACCCATGTTCCTTCTTTGCCCTTTGTGTTCTAGGGCCGCATGATTTCTTTCGAACAGTCCCGCAGCCCCGACTGGCATCGGCCCTTGCGGGCCCCTTCCTTTTTGCTGACATCTCTTTGAGGCGCGCGTGGAACACAAACGCGCCGTCGACACGGCCTGTCGTCGTAAGACGGACGGCCGACGAGCTAGCCCATTACTCACCGTCCACAGGCCTGCGATAGCATTAGCATTGGGCAAGCCTATAATGTTGCTATAATTGGTGGTAAGTAAATAAATAAAAGTCAGTCTATCACTTAAAACCTAAGCCTTCGTGTTGAGGCGGCCAGAGGCCACTACTGGAAAAAAAAAACTAAAAAACAAAAGAAGATCGAAGCATAAACAAAATCAAGAGTCACGAGTAATCTTGATGGCAGACATTACACGCAATAGTGTTCTTACATTGAATCATATCACACTATCTCACAGTCAAGTAGAATCGGCAGTGAAATATAGCAAGTGATCATTATTCACTGAGCAACCGCTAGAAATACCGCGATAGTAATATTTTGTACCATGCTCCAATAAAGATTCTGCCTATGATTTTGTTCGTGTAATATTTTCTTCTTAGAATTCCGTATCAAGCACATTATGACTTTCTTACGTACCTATTTATTTTTTGTACGTAATTTTGTTTCAGGAAAATATGTTTTTCTTTGGAGGAAACAGAGTTTTTTTTGTCGTTTCCCCAATAGTTAAATTTCTATATTCATGAACAGAAAAGGAAAGGAGTACTTTACTTTAAAATATTTGCACTACTCAAAATAAGTTAAAACTTTAGAAGGTTATAAATCTAGTAATATAGAACGATCGCTTTAATGAGTCCTTTGCCTTGCCCCATCAAAGGCACATTAAGCGTCCACAAAGTCCTAACAATATCCCACAGGTTATTGGCTTTAAAATAACCATAATCCACGTAGGTATTATGATACTAATTGACCCAATACGTGATCAACCTTCAGAATATTCCATTTAAATTGAAACCTTCGCGAGGACTCATTAAAGCGGTCGATCTATAGATTAATCCAAATACCCTAACCTTACATTATGTTAATTATGTTTCTAGGCCAGAAGTTATCAAAACCACAATTTTTCGTGTAAACATACATGTTATTTTTCTTCCTACTTTGCAATTATACATCATTATACTTTTCCAGAAAAGACATCATTGGCCTAGCCTTTTCCCAACTATATTGAGGTCGGCTTCCAGTCTAACCGGATGCAACTGAATACCAGTATTTTACATGGAGCGACATAATGTATCTTATGTATAAAGGGTGTAAAAAGACCCTTAAAGAAGCCGAAAGGTACTTGTTCTCCTCGTCATTGCGATCATTTTTTTGTTCTAGACCATACCTGGGAACCTTCTAGTTACGGAAATATTGGGGGTCAAAGTTCCAACTTTTTCACAAGTTTTTTTTTAAATACATATTTCTAAAGTAAGATTTTTACTTTGAATACCTTCACGACCCTCGTACTATTCAGTCCATCCACCAGCACAATTTTTTGAGTGCGTTACATTGAGTTTTACCGTAAAATGTGATTTTTTACCCCAATAAAAAAGTCGTTTCCCAGCAATAATTTTTGCGTAAAGTTACTTAGTTTGATGTACAGAATGCTTGGTTGACGGCTTCGTGAAGGGTCTGTTTACACCCTGTAATAACGAACATACCAATACTCTTCGAAAATCTAAGCGTAATCGTTAAGGAAAATAAGTTAATAAACACTATTGAGGAAAAACAACGTAAAATTAAATGATAAAAAAGCGATTATAAGGGACCAAGTAAATGAGGTAAATCAGATGGTGCAAATGCGCAGCTAATCATCTAAAACTATGCAGGTTTTGCAGACATTCTTGCTGCACCTTTTTCCTTAATTTATCAGTTTTCCTGCAGATTACCTTAATACTTTATCAATATCAATTTAATTGCTTATTTTCCTACAAGTATAAATGGTTACTGAGGAAAACTGGTAATCGATGCAGTTACAGGAGGAAAATGAAAATAATGATATATTAAAATTGTAAGCATGCAAATAAGGAAATAATTGAGGTATTTGTGTAATAATTGCAAAGTGCAAAAGAAGCTTGTGGCTAAATAATAACAGCCGCTCGGGTCGATCTTTAGGTTAACCCGTGCTTACGTAGGTTGGTCTGTGGATGGGTGACCACCCATTACATACCGAGTTTCCTCCCTGCCTCGGAAAGCACTTTAAGCCGTTAGTCCCGGGTGTCATTTGTAGATCTTTGACAGTCGTAAGGTAGTCAGTGGCCCTAAAAGTCTGACAACCAGTCTTACCAAGGGTTATCGTACTACCCAGTACTAACTGGGTTGTGGAGGTCAGAAAGGCAGTCGCTCCATGTAAAATACTGGTCTTCAGCTGCATCCGGTTCCGACCCCAATATAGTTAGGAAAAGGCTAGACAGATGATGATCTTTAGATCAATCATCACGTTTATGATCTACGTCAGTGTAAAAGGAATCAACTCATCATTTACGTCATTATGATGTTAACAAGTTGTAGATACAACTTTTTATAAATAGGTAATCTAAAAATAGATATTTATGTGATAACTAAGCATCAATAACAAGAATAAATATGGTTTGTGTATATTGAATTATGTAGGAAAGCTGTATCCAAGCCTGACGTCAATAACTACGTCAAACGTCAGCTGTTACCTGGTATACTATGGGTTTGATCGACGTCAGTAGGTGTACAAGGAATTATTAGGTTAACCATTCATCATTTACCTACGTCACGAAAATGTTAATAAGTGTTACTAAGATGTGTGTGAGTAGAGACATACCAAGAACTTTTTATAAATAGGTATCTAAAAATAGAACTATATGTGATAACTAAGCTTCATAACATAACATCATGCCTGTAATCTCCAAAGGGCTAGACAGAGGTGTACCTCATAGTACACCCACATTTCGCCAGTTATGTTTAAGTCCCATATAATAGGGGGCGTGCCTTTTGCCATCAACCGGGCACAAATCCAGAAACTGAGGCTGCTACCGAGAAATTCCTGATGGAAAACCCCAATAATACTTTGCCCGACCCGGGAATCGAACCCAGGACCGCATGCTCAACAGTCGCGCTTGCGACTAGACCAATGAGGCAGTAGGCATTAATAAAAATAATATAGTTTGAGCACCACGTTAGTAAGCCTCCTCCTCGCCTCCTAGTCTCGTTCCTTAAAGTAGAAGCGAACGCGCCCACATCGGGGCCCCATAAAGAGCCATGGACCGCACGACCCCCGCGTAGAGCCTCCGGCATTAGGTGTTTGGACCCCTCAGGTTGGGCAAGAGAAGCTTGAAGGCAGCCCCGCCCCTTAAGATGTCCACCCTGCGGAGCTGTTCGCGACCGCGGCGCGTCATCTGGCGCCTGAACTAGTGGACACGGTTAATGTGACGTTAAACGGATCCACTGGACACAGACCTCACTGAAAGAGGGTTTGAGCCCTAATCCACCACGCGGATCAAAATAATTGTAGGTAAGCCATGTGACATCCACCAAAGATGTTTTACAATTCTAGGAATACCGGTTTCCTCGAGCCGTTTTCCTTCACCTCAAAGTACCTATATTGCAAGAAAATTTCTCCAAGTCTGACGTCAATCACCACATTTAACGTCATCAGCTGTAACCTGGTTCTCTGACGGGCTTGACCGACGCGGCGACGTCAATGTAAAAGGAATTCTTAGGCATTTAGATGCGTCATTAAAATGCTAACAGGTGTTACGACGATGACGTGTGTGACTTGTTGATACATCACTACAAGTTTTTATAAATAAGTAGGTATTCTAAAAATAGATGTTATTGTTGTGTTATTCTTACTTCTCTACTAATATTATTATAAACGCAAAAGTAAGTTTGTTTGTTTGTTACCTTTTCACGCCTAAACCACTGAACCGATGATCCTGAAATTTTGCATCTACGTTGTCAGGTGTATTGAAACGGACATAGAGTACCTTTCATCCCGAAAAAAAGGACTGTTTCCGAGGAAAACAACAATAACGTTCTTATGCTCATAGATGGCGCTATGTGTCTTTCGAATTATGATTGAATTACAATCAGAGTACAACCCGAATTGATTGTTAAATTCTAAATTAAGCGAACGTAGCCGCGGGCAAAAGTTAGTAATTCTATATTTCTTTGTTGTCAAACTATTTTGTCAATGGACTAACTCAAATTATTCACATCCGCTCTATGGTTCGCAATAAGTCTAGAGAATATAAAAACCTACGAACAGCATTGTTCAAAAGACTCACTGTGTACAAAATACTAGAATATTTTTTCAAGTCCTCCAGCTATGGTGAGTACATAAAATGAATACCTACATGAAAAACCCGAGGTGGATCTAGAAAAAATGCGACGTTGCCTGAATAGAAAATCAAATAAAAAATATTCCGTATCCCCGCTATTGTCGCTACCGCATCCGGTTTGACTAAGGTTCACTGCCTACCATATTATATGTAAACTAGATTTAGGTATAGAAAAAATATATACATACAGGGTAACAAGACCCTTAATGAAGCCGTCAACCAAGCATTCTGTTCATCAAACTAAGTAACTTTACGCAAAAATTATTGCTGGGAAAAGACTTTTTTTTTGGGGTGAAAAATCACGTTTTACGGTAGGACTCAATGTAACGCAATCAAAACATTGTGATGATGGATGGATTGAATAGTACGGGGGTCGTGGAGGTGTTTAAAGTAAAAATCTTACATAAAAAAAATTGTGAAAAAGTCGGAACTTTGACCCCCAATATCTCCGTAACTAGAAGGTTCCCAGGTACGGTCTAGAACAAAAAAAATATCGCAATGACGGGGAAAAAAAGAACCTTTCGGCTTCGTTAAGGCTCTTGTTACATGTAAATATGTATCAACGTCAAGAAAATAAGTGGAAACATGGGTCGCGATCGGGGTATTCCTCAAAGAATAAAACAAAAAATATCGTTAATGAATCCATCATACCCATCTCTATTTTTCATCATGGTTGCGCTTTGACGAATAAACATATAATATTTTTAATTTGAATTTGTGAGCGCAACTAATGGTTGCGCTTCGAGGAATAATTAAGTTGCGCTTAGTTGGTTGCGCTTAAAAATAGTTGCTCCTTGAGTAAAACCTCTCGTGATCGTCCCAAAACTGGACGTTTGCGACCCAAGTTGCCACTATTCTTAATTATTCAATCTTTTCGTAAATCGGCAGCAAAATAATTTTCTTGAGGAAATCTTACTATTCACTCGATTATTAAATACGACAGTTTGTGAGAATGGGCGGATGTTTATTACTATTTTACGTAAAAACTACTGAACGAGGCAATTTATACATCAATACAACACTTATGGTACAAAATAAATTGATATTGTGGAAAAAAATTGATTTACGCGGGTGAAACTTCGTTTATAAGCTAGTTTTAAATATTTTGGGTTCGATTACCAGGTCGGGCCAAAAGTTTTTCTACCAGGAATTTCACAGCATCAGCAGGTTGATGGATATGAGACTTAAACATAATTGGAGAAATGTGGTTGTTCCATGGGTACACCTCTGGGAATTATTTTAAAGTCAAAGTCAAAAATTACTTGAGGTAAAAGTGGTACAAAAGGTGGTAAAAATTACACGTAGTGCAATGACACATTTCGTATTATTGCCAAAAAAAAAATTTTGTAAGTGAGATCATTTCCACGTGTAGGTACGTAGAAGTAATTATATCATCTGTAACGACCCAAAGCACGGCCAAGGACGAATGAAGTCACGCTTCGTCGCGTGCTTCTGTACGAGTTACCGTATATCGTACAAGTTCTACAAATATTTATTTAGCTAACACGAATTGATAATGAGTATTAATTTTGATATTAACTGTTTAACTGTTGATCCTAATTTCATAATTAGCTCTTGGGTCTTAACTAGGGATCGGATATTCGGATGCATGTTTACCTAAAGTTTGAGTGTTGACAAGTATAGAGCGCGCGTCACTACGGAAACAGTCCCGGTTTATTTAAGTACATAGTTTTTTTTTCATTTTAGTGTTTTACTTCAAATTAATTTTCATATTTAGTATTTTGTCCTATTCGAATATTCAGCAGCAAACATTTTGTATTTTTAACGTGTTATTTTCAACTATTTTTTAATATTCATTTTACTTATGAGTACTACATTTTATAAACATTGTATATTATAAAGAGCCCGACCAGAGAGCGAGTTGTCTTTTACATCAATCCGAAGTCATGACATAATATGTGAATCCACAAAGCTACGTGACGATCCATGCGAAACAACATAGGTTACATTGTACAGTCACGAGCAAAAACATGTACACACATTTCTAAATTTAAAAGCGATTTCCGGGAAAAATAACGATTGTTACATTTGGGCATAGGATCTTTTTCAGAAAAATATGAGTTCCAGAATATTATGTTCGTAACAACATAAAATTTTAATCAAAACAGCAGGAGAAACAAACTTTTTTTTTGAGTTATTTTCTCCAGTTGTTATTTTCTTCAGTTGTTAATTGTTTACATATTGGTGCTCGTGACTGTAGGGGGGAATTTGGTTTCTAGTTCGTACAATCTTACCCCAGCGTCGAATTTACCCCAACTTACTCTACTCTGACTTACAGTCTTTGATCCAAAGTGAATGGCTTGAACGATGATGAAGCAAAAAAGTAAAGTAAAGTAAAATTTCAAGGAATGTGCAATTTACTTCTCCAAAGAAAAGAGTTCATTTGCTGAAACGAATTAATTTAAAATTCTCGACTGAGTTAATTACGTAACTTCGCTAAAGAGTAAGTTAATTAAACTAGAGGGAGATGTTTTCAGGTGTCCAACTATTAATTATACTACCTTCAAACGTAGCAAGAGACAATTAAGATACAGAAAGATACGTTTTTTAGTAAAAAAGATAATTGTACCTGTGTTGCCTCGCTGTTACCTAGAAATTAAAGAAAAATACTTTACTTTTTTTGCTGAAAACCAGGTTTAGCAGAGAAATGTAAAGTTTTTCATATTGCGTTTTTTATATATTTTAAACGTTTCAAATTAATTGTTTTATGCAAAAGTGAAATAGTTGAAACTTGATTAAGTTTTGAATAATATTCAACCATGCAAATTATATTTATTTGGTGACTTCGTTTATTCACAGTAACGTTTTATAACACAACGTTTTACCAAGTTACCGGTCCTGCATTCTTAGGCGCGAATTACAGAAACGGCGTAAGGTGAAGGCGCGGCGCAGGCATGACGCCGCTTCAAAACGTTTTCATACAAAATGTACGTAGGCGACGTGAATTACACTCAAGCGGCGCTTTGGAGGCACGCCGTTTTTTCGTTTCTTCATAAATTCCACGCCTGCGTCGCACCTTCACCTTACGCCGTTTCTGTGTAATCTGCGCCTTACATTTATAACGGACTTTCGCTCAACCCGCATTTGTGGAGTCATTTTGTGCTTATAAACCTCTAGTCAAACTAAGAAGATTTTGGAAAAGAATCGCTCGCGCCAGTTGTGAAATTGTATGAAGTTCGAACAGATTCTTATTCATAACATATGTTGTACTTTCGCCTGTAATCCCCGAAAGGTTAGGCAGGGGTATACCTAATAGGAGACCCACATTTCGCCAGTTATGTTTAAGTCCCATGTAGTAGGAGACGAGCCTGTTGCCATCAACCGGGCACAAATCTAGACTCCGTGGCTGCAACTAAGAAATTCCTAATGGAAAACACTTTGCCCGACCTGGGAATCGAACCCAGGACCTCATGCTCAGCAGTTGCGCTAAACCTAAAAACTCATAATATTTCTCAATTCATCATGATGCCTACATGAGATTTATAAGGAAGGTACATCAGTCAACCAAGAAACATTCACAAAGAATAAATGAGAAACATTAATAAAAAAGCAATTTCCGCACACCGAGTAGGAACATAAATATTCAATGTACTTTGGATAAATTCGATCCAACGTGTCTAAGCATATTTTTTGGGAAGGGTTGTTTGTTAGATAGCGTTAGACGGCGACATGTACCTACAATATTTTTATGGCGAGAGGATTTTTCACCTGCTTCTAGTATTAAGAATAATCGTGAGAGATTTAGTACCAGCTTATAAACAACATCTAACTACGATAAAAGTAAGACTGTTTATTAATAGTCCTCCTGACCATTTTCGGTGCAGCGCTGAATATATCTTCTTCTCAGCGTATCGATGGCAATCTAAATAGTGTCAGCCCAGAACTGAGCTACTAGTTTGGCGTTTCCGGTATCGTCCATCCGTTCCTATAGTGAACAAACAACAGGACACGCAGGACACAATATTAAGTGCCCCATCGTTTGTAGAACAGGACCACATTTACACTCCAGGGCAGAGTCATTAATGAATCTCCACCTGAGCAGGTTTAAGATAAAGATATTATAGTGAACAAGTGTATGCGCAGGCACAAGTGCACTCTCTCTTTTCTCATCAACCTCACTCTCATAGTCCGATGGGACGGCAATCCGACACGACCGGAGAGATCAGGTGCAGGACCAACTGCTCAACGTACTTTCTGAGGCACGGAGGTACCATGTCGTCAACTTTCAAACCGCGGCCTGCATTAGCATTGCTTCCACTCGACTTTCATGTTCAGATTAGACGCTCAAATGATCCAATTAATCTTCGCTTCCAGGTAGAAAAGGTACAACCATATTATCATCACTCTCTTCCAAAGGAGAAGTCATCTTAGTCATTTCATAGTCAGTTCATAGTCATTTCATAGTCACTTCATAGTCATTTTATAGTCATTTCAGACTCATTTCATAGTCATTTCAGACTCATTTCATAGTCATTTCAGACTCATTTCATAGTCATTTCATAGTCATTCACACGACAGCCATTTTAAGGCCTAGGTACCTGTTGATAAAAGTACCACAAAATAGAAATAATACATTTTTTAAATAATACTTACTAACATTTTGGAAGACCACCCACCATCTCGAACCACTTGGGGTATGTGATTCCCAAACACACTTTACGGCCGATCTTCTCCGGCGCCGGTGACACACGTGCTGACTTGTTGTTGCTAGATGGTGTGACAACGTCGCAACTCCAGTTACATAAAGTTTCAGTTCACGCGAATATTTTAATAAAAAAATAAAAATCATTTATTTCAGACAAAAAAAGTCCATAGGCAAGGCTAGGTTGTTAGTAACAAGAATTTTGCTTATAAATAATGTTAGTAATTAAAAGAAGAAACTAGACACCCCGTCTACCCCTGTCTTTACCCCCCGTCGTCTACCGTCTTTTAATAGTCCTAGCGATTTTTGTTTAACTGGGGTATGGTATAACACCACGTAGTGTACCGAACGTGACAATCGAGTGAACGCACCCAATTCTAAAGCGAACGTCACTTGTTTCATCACTCATCATGAATTCATCTCGGCAACGTTCGCATTTCAAAGCGACAATGTTTGCACAGTAGAGGATTTTCTTACGTGATGTTCTTACCAAAACGAATCCCTAAACATCTTCCGTACATTTTCAAGGTTATATAAACCGAATATGTCACAACAACAGCTTAGTCCCTTCCGTGAACTGTGGCCGACAGATAGGCGATCCACAATAAAGAATCCGTCCTTTTCTCGACCTAAAAAAACAGCTGATGGACCTGAAAAAATAAACGAAAAACATTTATATGGTACTTGTAATATCCAATCGTGACAGAGTAATCTTAACGCTAATGTAACGTTTTGTTCGATAAAAGATACATAATGTTAGGTGTGTAAATATTTACTAAGGACTGAGAGTCTTACAGCCTGACTCAGGATTATTTCATATTTGTAATTAGCCTAATCGTCAAACTTTCAAGTTACCAGACGTGTTCCTACGTCTCATCAAACACAAATTAAGATGGAGATGCCAATTCCAAATTTTGCCTGAGGCGAAGTGTTGTTTTTGCATGTATTTTTTCCAATTTGGTCTTGGGAATAAAACTCAAACATTATAAACAAACACATTTGGTTTGGACAAAAGGACAACTGTCGACATAATAACCCTAATATTGTCAGTGAAAACTTTTAATTGGGCTTCTTTCACTAACTGTCAACTATATGTATCCTAGCTGTAATTTTTTTTAAGAAAAAAAAAACTATTAAAGTATCTACATACTTCCTTGCCTATGTGTTATAACGACCCCAAGTGACACAAAAAATGGCAGGAATATAATTATTATTATATTCCTGCAATTTTTTCTAATATAACAATATCTGTTAAAGAAAAAAAACCTTCATTTAATGAACGAGTTAAGTTAAACATCGAAAATTGTATGGTAAATCTGAAAAATAAATAGCTCAGCTACTTTGACTTCATCAACAAAGGTATCGAAGTTTACATACACAAATTATTCATAACTGTGTAAGTACATATAAATATAAAAAAGAAAAAATACATGTTACTCAACCAGCTATGCGATAGGTAGGTACAGATCCGCCACAAAACCCAAATCCGCTAGCTATCACGAAGGATAATTGACATTACCATATTAGGCTTTTCCAATTAATCTTACATAAACTTCATGCCCTATTTCGCCTAAGTTTGGGCTCGGTTAATCCCCTAGGAATCAATGAACCTAACTACTTTAGGTACCTACTAATTAAATAAGCCGCAATGAAGCCTACTTTTCTCTTTGTTTATCCTTAATCTTGTTTACTTAGTAAAATTCCCTTAAAAGTGAACAAAACATGTTTTGATTTAATAAAACTGACTTGCTTATTATTCACCGCTTGTATTTAAGGCCAGTACCTACTAATTATTACAAGAATCTCCAGGGAGAAGAAAATAAAAATAAATGGTTTTTAAAGTTATTAAAAGTCTCCACACGATGGTTGCCGAAAGACGGACGGCGCCGACGAGGCCGGCCCAGATAGAGGTGGCGACAGGACGCGTATCTGGTTCGAAGAGGCATGGAAAAAGAGCTCATGGAAGGAATTGCGGAGGCCTTTTGCCCAGCAGTGGGACAGTACAGGCTAATAATAAAAAATAAAAGTAAAGTTATTATTTGCTTAGTTACAGAAAAGTTGAAAGGGAATCGACTGTCTTGGTATGGACATATGATGAGGAGGAACGAATCGCATGTGACTAAAAGAAGTGATGAATATAAATGTTGATGGATAAAGAGGGAGAGGAAGACCAAAGAAACGCTGGATGAATTGTGTGAGGAATGATATGAAAGAGAAAGTAAATGATAGTGTGACGGTTGACCCAGGAGAATGGAAGAAAAAAACGTATTTCGCTGACCCCAAGTAACATGGGATAAGGGCAGGAAGATGATGATTTATTTTGTTTTTTTTTTATATCCTGTAACTCACATAGTGCATGAAAAGAGACAAGCCGAGCTTTTCCCAAATTGCCCGTGTGCTCACCCTGGGCTTTCATTATCAAACTCTTACCACCACAGCTAATATCCTATTTTAAAGCACACCCAAGCAAGTCGAAGTGGCAATGGGCCGGCCATTTTAGCCGTAGAACCGACGACCGTTGGGGTAGACTTGTTCTTGAGTGGAGACCACGAATCGCCAAGCGTAATGTGGGACACCCTCAGACTAGATGGACACTATCCTGAGAGTGGTAGCAGCAGGATGAGAGTTGCCGAGAAACGTCGAGTGTTGTTTATGTCCAACAGTGGGCTCTGCAGGGCTGATGATGAAGCACACATCATCTGCCTAGCCTTTTCCCAACTATATTAGGGTCTTCTTCCAGTCCAACAAGATGCAGCTGAATAAAAGTATTTTACATGGAGCGACTGCCAATCTGACCTCCACGATACCCCTTGGAAAGACTAGTTGTCAGACTTTTTGGGTCATTGACTACCTAACGACTGCCAAAGATCTCCAAATGACACCCGGGGCCAACGGCTTAACGTGCTTTCCGAGGCACGGAAGAAACTCGGTATGTATTTTGTGGTCACCCATCCACAGACCAATCTAGGCAAGCACGGCTTAACCTAAAAATCGACCCGGGCGGCTGTTATTATTAAGCCACGAGCTCCTGATGTTGAAGCACACATCCTAACAAAATTCTAAAAACAGTTTGTTATTTGTTATTTATAGGTATGAACTGAAATTATTTGTTGTAAACAAAACATCATGTTATTATGTCATATTAGTTAGGTATAGTAAAAGAAAGATCTACGTGCACTTCAACAGCACGCTTCGCAAACATGGTAAAAGCGTGCTTTTACCCTATCCTAAGGAAATCCCTTGATGCAATTCATAACTATCATCTTTGTGGTTAGCGAACTGAATAACAAGAAAATAATTAGTTTGCAAACCGTATCTGGAATACCAAAGGTTTGTGTCATCTGTTTTCAGTGTAGTGTCGTACCAGTGTTAAGCCATTTTGTTACAACAAATTTGTCGGATATGTCAGGATTTATTCCGTTAGGCCCGTACATCATGTGGGCAGACGATGGGTTTCGCACTATGAAAACACACTGGGTGAGATACACTGTTTTTAGCAAAACTAACGAATTAATTGAGATTACAACTTAACACGAAAACACGGGACACAATGAATCGGCTACAGTTCCAAGATGTTTCAACTCCGCCGCGATCAGACATTGACCGTCGCCCTCGCCTCGAGAGGAACATCAGGGCTCTGAAGAAGCAAGCTGTGGGGGCAGACTTGTAAGTAGGTTGCGTGATGTCACTACCGGCGCATTTCCGATTCATTTCATGTCCATACCAACGACTGGATCTGACATATTTATAAACTGAAAAGTGTCGTCATGAAAAAAAAACATAACTGTCTTCTACCTACAAAAATTGGCATTCGTACGGCAGTCTTCGTGGTACGAAGACATAATTCCGAGGAATTTAAATGTTGTTACCTATTGCCTATTCAACAAAATCCAGATTCGCCTGACATGCCTGAATCGCGGGAAGCACACTCTAACCGAGGCCCAAGCCGTCGCCGCCGTTTGTACTCTATGTCTATAAAAGGTCTTATATGTAACTAGCTTTTGGCCGCGGCTTCACTCGCGATAATTTAGAATTTGACAATCAATTTGGGTTGTACTCTGCTTGTAATAATATAATTCAATCATGATTCGAAAGACACGAGGCGCTATCTATTCTCATAAGAAAGTTATTGTTGTTTTCCTCGGGGACAGTACTTTTTTTCGGGATGAAAGGTACCCTATGTCCGTGTCTGTACACCTGACAACGTTTATGCAAAATTTCAGGATGATTGGTTCAGTTGTTTAGGCGTGAAAAGGTAACAAACAAACAAAAAAACTTACTTTCGCATTTATAATATTACTAGCTGACCCCCGCAACTTCGTCTGCGTCACTTAAGGTTATGAAAAATAGATGTTGGCCGATTCTCATAGATACCGGATAAGCACAAAAAATTTCATCAAAATCGGTCAAGCCGTTTCGGAGGAGTATGGCAACGAAAACTGTGACACGAGAATTTTATATATTAGATAGATAGATAGTATGGATTAGAACAAAGTTATCTATTGGTAGCCGTCATAATTTACTATCGTTAAAACACTTTACTTTAGATTTATCTTAGTGTATCATGTACATAAGGTTTCCAACGGCTTCCATTTATGGCAGTGTAATTAATCAATTAAAGAGCAAAAGTAATCAAGGGTGATAATTATTTACGCCAAGACTCCGACCTAGTTGTAAATCATGAGAAAATGTTTTCATATTTAATCATAATTACTCATTATGATTTAGTTTTGTGTTGCATGTTTAAATTACTTTAAACACCTCCACGACCCCCGTACTGTTTAATCCACCCATCAGCACAATGTTTTGAGTCCTACCGTAAAACATGATTTTCCATCCCAAAAAAAAATCTTTTCTCAGCAATAATTTTTGCGTAAAAATACTCAGTTTGATGTACGCTATGCTTGGTAGACGGCTTCGTGAAGGGTCCGTTTACACCCTGTATAAGTTACTCATTAAATAAGAATACTGCTTCGTTAGTCTAGTGGTCGCAAGCACCACTTCTGGGCATTAGGTCCTGAGTTTGACTCACTGGTGTTTTCATTATTTCCAAACTTAAATGAAACTGAGCTGGCCACGTCATTCGCATGCCGATGGAGCTATTGGGTATAATAACCATACAGTGGGTCCCAAACATCAGTAAACGGCTACGCGGCAGGCATAGAAGGAGATGGTGGGATGAACTCGACTCTTTGCTCAAGATAGGCCAATAACAGCTGTAGATAGGGATACGTGGAAGGTGGGAAGGGAGGCCCTGCAGTGGGACACAAATGGCTGATAAATAATAATAATAAATAACCATTAAGAATTTCTCCATAGCAGTCCTTTTTTTTCTGTTGGGAAATCATCAAATGACACCCCCCGCGCTGGGTGGAGTGGAGGGGAGTGTCAGACTTTTACTGACTAAAACCCATCCATGTTCCTTCTTTGCCCTTTGCATAGCAGTTTTTTTTTCCATAGCAGTCTTGAGTCTAGATCTGAGCCCGGCTGCTCGCAATAGGGTCGCTTTGATTACATGAGATTTAACATAGGTAACTGGCGAAATACTATACCTACCTGTACAACTCTACCTAACCCGTCTAGGAAAATACAGGCGTGGCGTGATGTTATGTTATAAACTACTATCTTTTGCCCGCGGCTTCGCTCGTGTTAGTTTTGAATTAGACAGTCAATTCGTGGTTGTACTCTGCTTGTAATAATATAATTCAATTATGATTCGAAAGACACGTGGCGCCATCTGAATTTCAAGATGATCGGTTCAGTGGTTTAAGCGAGAAAAGGTAACAAAACAAACTTACTTTCGCATTTATAATATTGCTGAGGATAACTGAGTAGATAGATAGTCAACAACGTCAACAATATTATTTTCTTTGATCTCTCCAGTTTAATATAATATCCTAAACTTCGTTATATAGATTTATGTAACAGAATTATAGTATCATAGTAACAACGTATTACATTACAATATAATTACACTTCAAACGTGTCACGATTTGTTAAACAAAACTAATTTCCTCTTGTCTTCATAATAATAGGATCCTTTGATCGGGAGGGATTTTCCGAGATTACTTGTTTTGAATTAAATATATTAGAGGAGCAAGTGGTCAAATAATAACAGCCGCTCGGGTCGATCTTTAGGTTAAGCCGCGCTTGCCTAGTTTGGTCGGTGAATGGGTGATGCACCCATTTCATGCCGACTTTCCACTGTGCCTCGGAAACCACGTTAAGCTGTTAGTCCCGGCTGTCATTTGTAAAAGTATACGCTTCGGTAATCATGGTTTATCTTCGGATATATTAGATCTAATATTATTGTCCTGTTCTTCTTCTTCTTTCGTATCCATATATCTTTCTTTTTAATATCATTGCCTGCGTCACCAAAATTCAAGACTGATATCGTGACGGAAACGACACCATGACCATCACAATGACGTATTAAATTAAAAAAATACGATGATAACTAGCGGCATTTGCGTTAACTTACATACCTACGTCATTATCAAAAAAAAAATACACACAATAATTATTTAAATTGTCATGGGAGTCTCTAGTTTTTATACGAGTATTCGACCGTTTTATATGCTTGTCATGGATATCAAGTTTTTTGTGACATTGTAATGACGTCATGATCTACTGATGACGTCGTAAAGACGTCACCGTCTTATGATGACGTCGTAATGGGACTAATGACGTATCAAAACTAATTTAATTTACGTAAATGAACATTGTAAACGATGCGTTTAAGATGAAAATAATCAGATTTTTCCTTCCTCTGACCTGACCATAACGGTTTATGTCAAAAAAAGGATAGCAACTACGTCATTGTGGCTTTAGTAGCGTCATAATGATCGTCTTGACACCTTATTGCAACTTTCTATACTGCAACTTGTGCGTCATTGGTAAACCAGAGTTTAAAAGGACCCATCACGAGAAGGCAACCAATAATTCTGAACGTCTAAGTGAGTAACGCTGCGCAAAAATTATTGGGAATCGGCCTTTTTTACCTTAATCACCGTTACGGTAGCACTCGAATGTTGCGCGCTCAAAACATTGTGCTGTTGGATGCATTGAATAGTAAATGGATCACGGATGTATTTAAACTAAAGTAATAGCGAATTACATACAAAACTTGTATTAAAAATAACATAACATCACGCCTGTAATCCCCGAAGGATGAGGCAGAGGTGTACCTAGCATTACCTACACCCACATTTTGCCAGTCATGTTTAAGTCCGATTTCCGAAGGTGATTATTCTGAAAGAACTAAAAAAAGTAGCGTTTATTAATTATTGACCGATACCGTAATTTAAATTGATTATTTTATGATAACCTCCTGAATTTTGACGAGGATGCAAAACTACACCGTGTATCAGCCTCCCTTTTATCGCTGTCTACTAATCACCATTGTTTCACCGACATTCTTATCATGCATTATTATCATTCTCAGCTCCTAACAGAATAACGGTCTATCACCATTTCTATCAACAATAGTTTAAATAACCGGAGATCGGTTGCAGCAGTAACACGTGGTTAACTGGTTTCATTACATTGAAGTTTCATTGAGTTAGTATCGAAGATCGGAATTCGTAGACCTGTTTTGATCTCCGACACTAACACATTCGATACAGTGAAACACCAGAGCAATCACTATTGTTTGTGGTTTCAATTAAAGTAGGGTTAATACGTCTTACGACTCGACCGCATCCGGAGGGAAAAGCCAAAATGATTTGGCAACCCGGACATAGATGCGATTAAATCAATAATAGCCAAAAAAAAAAACACCTGCTTACCCATTTTTTCAACTGTGTTAGCAGGTCGGCAGAGAGCTTTTCTACTAATTCTATGCGATGCAGTTTTTTGGGCACGTACCCGGATGACAGCGATGTGAAGGAGTACTTTGACCGCGCGGACGAGCGGTGTCGTGTGAAAATGTTGAGTGCGCCTTAGTGTTCTGATTTTTCGTTTTGTCTAATTAAGTTCATAATTTATTTATACAGGATGTAAACAGACCCTTCACGAAGCCGTTATCCAAGCATTCTGTACATCAAACTAAATAACCCTACAGAAAAATTATTGCTGGGAAACGACTTTTTTTTTGGGGTGAAAAATAACCTAAAAAGTAACGCATTCAAAAAAATGTGCTTATGGATGCATTTAATATTAAACGGGTCATGGAGGTATTTTAAGTAAAGTTATAACCTTAAAAAAATGTATTTAAAAAAACGTGTGAAAAAGTTGGAACTTTGACCCCCAATATCTCCGTAACGAGAAGGTTCCCAGGTATGGTCTAGAACAAAAAAAAAATCGCTTTGACGGGGAGAACAAGTCCCTTTCGGCTTCGTTAAGGGTCTTTTTACACCATTTATAACCACATAATAAGGACTTATTTTAAATTGTGTTCCAGTCAAATGCTCAACTAAAAACACAAACAGTGTTGAGTAATGACCCAACTTGCTTGTCAGACTATAACCTCAACTATTATTTCCGACTAGATATGAAACGTGAGTGAGGAGGGTCGAGGAGGCACCGCTGATTGGTCCTGTTCCGCTTGGATGAAGTACGTCACAAGAATGTTTCAGAACCGAATGTAAGAACTGAACTGTTAAATTACGGAGATCACGTTCACAATTCGGTGTAGAACAGCGTTTTAACTAAACGTCGCCGAATCATTGGAAAATATTTTTGCGCCATTTTAAGGATTATTGCAAAGGACTGGATTTTTTTAGTTATTATTTATTTCATTCGAACACATGATTCATATAGTTGTTAGTTAAACTTATAAACAGTAACTATGTTAGTAACATTTTTCATTCTAAAATAAAATAAAACTTATTATCATTAACTCTAGAGACGGGATATTTACCAAGTTTACTGTTTGGTTTGAGTTCCCGATATTTCGGCGCTGTTGCAAGCACCATGATCACGGATAAACTGAAGTAACTGAGGGTGGGTGTTTGTAATATCGGGAACTCAAACCAAGCAGTAAACATGGTAAATATCCCGTCTCTAGAGTTAATGATAATGTTAGTGACCATGAGACAGTTTAAAAATAAAACTAATCTCATAAAACTTTAACTATGTCCGCTTCCCGCTGCGCCAGACCTGCAGCTGTGCATACGGATCCAGTGTCCCAGAAAAGGACAATCTGGCTTATCCACTACGACCTTTAAAATGCTTTTGTAATCATACGAACCATTATCTGGATCATCAACAATCCAGCTTAACAAGCAAGACCAAAAATCAAAAAAATCCGTAAGCGGAAAACTAATTTGCGCAGCATGTGTTTTATCGATCATACTGAAATAATTACAGAGTGAGGAGCTCGTGGCTTAATAATAACAGCCGCTCGGGTCGATCTTTAGGTGAAGCCGTACTTGCCTAGGTTGGTCTATGGATGGTGGACCACCCATTACATACCAAATTTCCTCCGTGCCTCGGAAAGCACGTTAAGCCGTTGGTCCCGGGAGTCATTTGTAGATCTTTGACAGTCGTTACAGGTAGTCAGTGGCCCAAAAAGTCTGACAACCAATCTTACCAAGGGGTATCGTATTACCCATTACTAACTGGGTTTGGAGGTCAGATAGGCAGTCGCTCCATGTAAAATACTGGTATTCAGCTGCATCCGGTTAGACTGGAAAAACTTGGGAAAAGGCTAGGCAGGTATAATATCATTGACCCTTTTTCAGCTGAATGACACAAATCGCCCCTAATGTTCAAAACAAATACATACTAGGAACTAATCCAAAAGCCCCGGTATAAGGACGTGAAGAGAAATTAAAATATAACTTTGTACCGTATCTATTTGCTACTTTGGGATTTTCCTAAACCTACGCAAAATACGACGTGTCTCGAATAATCTTCTGGGACTCAATTTGATCACATCTGTTTGCTTTTAAAGTCGACTCTAGCGAATATGTATAAATTATTTATAGTTGCTTTCGTGAGTGTGTTGAAAGTAAATGATATTCTTACATCCGTATTTATAAATAAGTCAATGTGTCTACAAATAATTATTTAAGATTCGATTTTATTCTGTACTTAGTAATTGCTTGAAGTTTATAGAACTGTCAATCAAAAGTTACAGTTCTTAGGCGCGAATTATACAGAAACGGCGTAAGATGAAGGCGCGGCGCAGCCGTAGCACAGCCGAAAGAAAAATGAAAAATGCCTGCGCCGCGCCACTTGAGTGTGCAGACGAGAGACGAGTGAGACGAGTGGTGCAGAAATATCTGTCGACTAATCATCTGCCTAGCCTTTTCCCAATTATATTGAAGTCGGCTTCGGCTACCGGGTAATACGATACCCCTTAGTAAGACTGGTCGTCAGTCTTTTTGGGCCTCTGACTACCTGTAACGACTGTCAAAGATCTACAAATGACAGCCGGGACCAACGGCTTAACGTGCTTTCCGAGGCACGGAGGAAACTCGGTATGTAATGGGTGGTCACCCATCCACAGACCAATCTAGGCAAACACGGCTTAACCTAAAGATCGCCCCGAGCGGCTGTTACTATTTAGCCACGAGCTCCTCAAAAATAAATATCTGTCGACTAATACTATCACGAAAATAATTATCTACTACGTAATGTTACTGGCAGTTGAGGATACCAAGTTCATGTAGCTAGTAGCAGCCTCAGGCTGAACCTCCTCTACGCAGTGAAATACATTCCAAATTAATTTACGCTGTTTCCCTACTCCTATCAGGTAATAAAGTAAAATAAAACACTGCAAGGACCGTAAACAAGCGACTTTACGTACGCTCAGTGACGCAGCTCAAGATTAACGAAGCGAGGGGCAGCAAAAAGGAAGCTTCGCAGTAAATAAAATCTCGGATAATTAGAAACGCAATTATCAGATTTTCATTACGTCTGCATTTAAGGAGCGTATAAAATGTTATTAGGTGGGACGAATCACAAAGGAGGCCAGTGACAGGTAATGGACGGTCAAACGTTTTGAGCATTCGAGGTGGCAACGGAATCCCTGGAATCCTCATTAAGACTTCTCAATGCCGTCACCCCTGTCAAGATTTTATTAACTTTTCCTCCAGTCTTTGTCTCGTGATATTGTAATTTAGATTGAAAATGTATTTGTCACGACAATTTGCTTCGTAATTTATTCGGGGGTGAAAGCAATTTGTAATTAAAAATTTCTTTGTTGGAGCTTTTTTCTGGGTTGGTTCCAAGATTTTTTTTAATGGAAGAAACTGTTTCAGTTTTTGCTTATTCCTTTCTTTTGGCAGCTAGAATGAAATTAGGACTGCTGTGATCAGTAATCACTTTGTACCTAATTAAACTAAAAAAAACTACAAAAACATTATCATCATCTGCCTAGCCTTTTCCCAACTATATTAGGGTCGGCTTCCAGTCTAACCGGATGCAGCTGAATACCAGTATTTTACATGGAGCGACTGCCTATCTGACCTCCACAACCCAGTAAATACTAGGTAATACTGGTAAGACTGGTTGTCAGACTTTGGGCTACTGACTACCTGTAGCGACTGTCAAAGATCTACAAATGATAGCCGGGACCATCGGCTTAACGTGCTTTCCGAGGCACGGAGGAAACTCGATATTATGTAAAAAAACAACTCCCCAAAAAGATATTTCAGTTCTACGATTCACCGTTGCCATAAGAAAAAAAAACACAATTATAATGGCTATTCACGTATCTCCACCAAAAATGGAACGCCAAATTATTAAGCGCGTAAGAGGCTGTAACATTTCGAGTATCATAAATTCAATCTGTGTGATAAACGTTTCCTTTTTCAGCGACAAGATAGCTTCCTGGTTACTTATCGTTTAGATTTAAGCGATTATACATGAAACGTACTACATTACTGGATTTTTTAAGGAAGTGTTTTTCGTGTTTTTCTGGGAAAAATGAGTAATGTCGGATTGTCAGGGTTTATTCCGTTAGGTTGTACATTTTATGTGAGCAAAAGATGGGTTTCGTGCAATGAAAATACACCATTTCTATTAAAGTAACAAATTATTTGAAATTCCCTATAAGTTCCGAGACGTCTCAACCCCGCTGCGATCAGACACTCCAGCTCGTCCTCGCCGCGAGCTGTTGATATCACGACTATGTAGAAGCACGCTGTGGTGTGGGTAGACCGGTAAGTAGGTCGCTTGATGTCACCACTGGCGCGCTTGCGATTCATTTTATGTCCGTGCCAATGACCGGGTACGACTAATAAATGTTTAGTACACTCATACCTCAATGCTATTAATTGATTTGAGGAAATGGACAAGTGATTGCTTTAAAAAAAAATCGGCTTTTTTTAGGACAATCAACAGCATTGACCTAAGCATTTCGATACAGTATGACCACTTAAAGTGCGCAGTTCTAGGTGGCGCTGCTTGTTAAGAAAAAATGCATCGATATGTCGAACTTGGTACACTTTAGTTCTGTGTTTTCCCGTCTGCACACATAAGTTGGCTGAAGTGTAGCTTATATCCCTCCCAAACATTTTTAACTTTCCAATCTTCGTTAACGCTGATAGATAAAAGAAAATTGGGATAAAGGTAGAAGAATGATGATGATGAATAATAATGATTATGGATCAACGATACCGATACCGATAATCGTAAACCGCAGGTTATCGTAATTGTTAAAACTAGTTTGATGTAAAAAAAATTCGTGAAAACGAATGCAAGACAGCAACACTACTGACAGCCATCTTTCATATTTTGAGTTATTTTAACTTGAAAAAATTGGCCCTTAAGTATTTCTCCATCAAACCAGCTACTGCAGATTCGGAAAGATTGTTCTCCACAGCTGGTTTAATCCATACGGATAAAAGAAATAGACTGAAACCAGATTATTTAGAAATTTATGATTTCTTAAAAAGAATTTAAAAGAAATTGAGTTTAATTATGACATTGAGGTGGTAAATTATCATTAAAATTTAAATAAATGTTGATTTTACTCAATTAACTTGTTTGATTAAATGTAAATAAAATAATCGTAATGCATTCGTTATCGTATTCGCTATAGACACGTTGCATCCCTAATAATGATCTTTGGTGATACATTCAAGTATTTAGTTCCATTATTCAATATGATAGAAAATAATACAACAACAAAACACTGGTTATTTTAACTAAACGTTATTAAGAACGTGATTAATTTTATACAGCTACATTTATCTTTAACATAAATCTAGATGAAATCTAGAACAAGTTTAGTAACAATCGTTTTTATTTATTTTTTATGCTAATGTAAAAAAGCAAACCTGATATATAAAACGAATATTAATTAATCCAATAAGCACTGTAACATTTTCTGACATATAATTTGACCTCCATAGACCGACAACAAAAAATACCGAGTATACTTATCGCTACATCACATTACCTATTACGTCTAATAATATTTTAAGTATGAACCTAATAAACCTATTCAAATTCCTGTAATAACAGTCAGAAATGTTATAAAATGCCTTAGGCTCCGGAACCTAGCTTCCGTTTCCATTTAATAGACTGAAATGAAATGAAGGACTTATTAAACACGCACTAAGAATTTGATAGGAAAATTAACGTTTTTCTTGTTAGTTCACATTTGTTTTTCATGAATATGTTACGGCTATAAGCCGAAGTAAGGTTACACCTAGTTCTAGCCGGCTATACCTAGGTGCGGCCGGTAAAAGTTTGTTATAATTCAACCAATTTGGATGTAGCGCTCGCTGGCCGCTGCCGCGGCACCGCTCGGTCGGTTCGCGCGCGTTTGGTCACAGTTCTATCCTAACCTAACCTTATCCATTTGGTCGGTGTGTCATAGCAATAAAAATGATAGTTACCGGCCGCACCTAGGTATAGCCGGCTAGAACTAGGTGTAATCTTACTTCGGCTTTTAGCCGTAACAAATATATATTTTTGAGAATATTCTTATTTCTAGGGTTCCCTTAGAAAGCAGCGCCGTTCCGTATTATATTAACATTTTTTTATTGTGTTTTGTCAAATACAATACGCCGATTATGCTGCGGCTCTGTATAAAGGGTGTAAAAAGACCCTTAACGAAGCCGAAAGCCGTTGTTCTCCCCGTCATTGCAATATTTTTTTTTCTAGACCATACCTGGGAACCTTCTAGTTACGGAGATATTGGCGGTTAAAGTTCCAACTTATTCGCAAGTTTTTTTTTTTAAGTACATGTTTTTAAAGTAAGATTTTTACTTTAAACACCTTCATGACCCCCGTACTATTCAATCCATCCATCAGCACAATGTTTTGAGTGCGTTACATTGAGTTTTACCGTAAAACGTGATTTTTCACCCCAAAAAAAAAGTCGTTTCCCAGTAATAATTTTTGCGTAAAGTTACTTAGTTTGATGTACAGAATGCTTGGTTGACGGCTTCGTGAAGGGTCTGTTTACACCCTGTTTAGACAGATATGTACATACCTGCTGCTTTCTTAGGAAAACAGCTTTTTAAACTTTGCAGCCTTATTTTGCGGAATCTTGGCAATTAAAACCAGTCTTAGTTCTGAACATAGCCAAGCATCTCCCAAAGGTAACAAAAGTTTTGGTGGGTTAATTGTTGAGATTCACGCTTAATCCACTGCAGCAAGAATTAATTCAATAGACACAACGCGGCAGTTCTTCGACGGAGTGTCAGAATGACTCATTCTGAAGGTTCATTAATCTCAGAAACGGGAAGAGACTCAGATATTTTAGTATTTAAGTTCATAAACTTTTACACCGCTAATAAATTCAGATGGTCTGGTCTCCTTCGGTGTTAAATCGCGGATGACAAAAGTATTTTAAATGCTAGCTTATGCTGAACTGGGTCTCAGTTCCTTTGGCATTATTAGTTTTGTTTGTTTACTTATTTTATGGTGTTTTTAATGGCTGGTACCGACATCTTTTAAAAAAATAATTCGGTCCCTCATCAGTACCTACATTTGAGATTAGTGTCGGAACGGGCGATGAGATCCTACCTCCCAACCGCAAAAGCACGCTAACCGGACCGAAATGAATGGTCTCATCAAGTGGCTGTGCGCTGTATGGCTCCCGAGCCGACCACGTGCTGGACCTTTGCCACGCCGCTCCAAAACCACTTTTCTCCAATATAAACTATAATAGAACTAAGGTGAACCGCCCGCGGGTGTGATCGAGTGATTGAGTGCAGTGAGGAACTCCTGTGATCAAGTTGTGTGCTTCGAAGCAGGAAAGACGCCAGCAGCCGCCATTTTGGATGAAGGTAAGGCGTGCTCCCCTCTAAATCCACGTATCCACGATCGCCCGTTCATCATCTTATTCTTTCTAGGCAATAACCGCAATCCTTATAAATACAGTCCACTTAAATGAAACATTTCTCAAAATTGCCTACATAATTTGGTTCCTTTCCGACCAATGGCAAATAAACACAATTCTTTCTTTCTTTCTAGAAAGTTGAGGAAAGTTGGATTGCTCGACTGGTTGACAAAAATGATGAGCAACATTTCAAATCTATCTTATTCGAAACCTATTTTATTAAGGGTAGTTTCCTTCGTATACTAGTTGATAGTCATTGTGGTTACCTCCTTCAAACAATCTAAAGTCAAGTTAAGTACACCTGTACTTTTCATAAGGGGCTTCTTCAATTCATACGTACAGTCGCCAGTGCATCAACCACAAACTGTCAATTTTCTTATTCGATTTTGAACTTAACCAGCAACATTTTATGGTTTAGAATTATTTGGAGAAATTTTTCAGTTTCTGGTAACTTGGTGTTCTGGCTGAATGTACTTTCTAAGATAATCTGGCTCATCACTGAGGATACTTGGACTTTTTTTAGGTCTGAAGTCACCAATCCACCTCGGGCAAGCGTGGGGACCAATGCTCATACCTTTTCAGCACGAGGAGAGGTCTTGACCGCAAAGGGAATAGAACTGAAAGTTCTATTATCAAAAACTGAAGCTGAAGTCTTTTAAAATGTATGAAAAAAACAGGATTCTTAGAAGAGTTAGCACGTAATAATACTATTTCAGTCACTAATCGTAAGTTTTTTTGTTACGTTTTCACGCCTTAACCACTGAACCGATCATTTTGATATTTTGCATATACGTTGTCAGCTGTTCAGAAACGGACATAGGGTACCTTTAATCCCGAAAACAAGTACAGTTCCCGAGGAAAACAACAATAACGTTGTTATGATTATAGAAGGCGCCATGTGTCTTTACAAGCAGAGTACAATAGTAATTCGGGTTAATTGATTGTCAAATTCTAAAGTAAGCGAAGCCGCGGGTAAAAGCCAGTAAATCAATAAAAGACAACTTCAACGTTCTCATAAAAACACAAGTATCAAGTTGGTCGGCCAGAAAATAATGTTTCGAGGAAAAACCTTTCATGATACAATCCCAAATCTCAATAATACTACACGCAAGCTCCAGTGGGCAGACAAATTAACGTTTTCATTAGATCTACACTAATTCCATTAGTAATGTTGTCTGGCATTTCGACAAAAACGTATACATCTAACTTATTAGTACTTGCGATAAAATGAGCCTTATTCACAGTCCGGACACTGAGGATAATTACTATAGCTGGTTCTGGTTGCTATGTTATTTGTGAAGTAGGTATTAGTGCTGATTGCCTTTCATTCAATGCTTATATTTTGTCCTTGGCTATGAATAGATCTATTTTACTGAAGTAAATGAATGATTGTACGATGTACGTAAGTCGTTGCGTTTTCAGCAACCAATTAGTGGTTTATAATGGTCAATGATGATCGGATTTGGTTGGTTATTAAGAACTAGCTTTTGCCTGAATTTAAAAATCAATTCGGCTTGTATTCTGTTGGTAATAATATGATTCAATCATCAATCATGATCATGGCCATCTATTATCATAAGAACGTTATTCTGGTTTTCCTCGGGAACCAGAATTTCGGGATAAAAGTTACAGTATGTCCGTTGCTGGGCACCTGACTACCAATTTGCAAAATTTCAGGACCATCAGTTCAGTGGTTTAGGCGTGAAAAGGTAACAAACAAACAAACAATCTTACTTTCGCACTTATAATATTAGTACGGAAGGAGGATTATAAGTAGAAAAGATTATAGGTAGAGTTTTGAAGCGACGATCTTCGCAGCGTGGCTGATAGCAACTGGATGAGAGTTGCCGAAAATCGAGTTAGGTGGCGTGCGATTGAAGAGACATATGCCTAGCAGTAGACTGTTGTAAGCTGATGATGATGATGAGTAGAAAACTGGCTGTATCGCTGATCTTATCTTAAGTAAAATCAGCTTATTACGGTCACTACTGGGACAAAAACCTCCTCTTCACAACGTTACGTTATGTGAGGGTTATGTGAGGGCGCTAGCCATGCGGGCCCAATCCGGATAGTCCGATGTCAAATCACGTCTTCGAACTTTTCGTTTTAGTACATGCAGGTTCCCGCACAATGTATTTTTACCGTTTTGAGAGAAGATAAATTAAATACCAAAGAAATGTCTACCTGCGTTCAACGGCACGAAATTCAGGACCTTTACCACTGGACCAATCCTGTTCAGATCATCTTACGCTATACATGAATCATCTCCTAGACCACATTAATTGTCGGATATGTCGGATCTATCTTCTAATTGATAATTAGTGACACAAGAACATTCTCCTAACTAGATATTACGCAAAATAAATAACGACAGAAGGTCGACTCCATACAATGAGCAAAAAAGCACGCACACAGACACGCTTTTCGTACAGCAAGGCTCTCGCCATCACTCAATAGGTTTATTGGATGTACATGGAGCTGATAATCCTTATTTTTTCAACCATTGTACATTGTTGCCATTGTTGTGTTCAAATAAATTTGTCATTATGTAATCCTTACCGTTACTAATATTATAAATGCGAAAGTAAGTTTGTTTGTTTGTTTGTTACCTTTTCACGCCTAAACCACTGAACCGATCATCCTGAAATTTTGCGAATAAGTTGTCAGGTGTACAGAAACGGACATAGCGTACCTTTCATCCCGAAAAAAAGTACTGTTCCCGAGGAAAACAACAATAACGTTCTTATGATAATAGATGGTGCCACCTGCCTTTTGAATCATGATTGAATTATATTAATACAAGCAGAGTACAACCCGAATTGATTATCAAATTCTAAATTAACGCGAGCGACCCGCGGGCAAAAGCTAGTGCTACATATTTAAACAAATAAAACTACTGTCCTGCAAATAGCATATTGTTACAGCTCCTACAGATTGTGAAACAGGATTATCCTAGTACAGTACAGTACATCATACATTATTATACCTAAATTTTTAGTTTCAGATTCATATTGTATTTTACCTTCTGGGATTCTGAATAAAGTTTTTTTTATTGTAATAAAAATAGATAAGGATCCGACTTCCACGGTTATTTTAGCTCTATGTTATATTTTACTATCGCGTGTTCATTTTATCGAAAA
Organism: Noctua pronuba; assembly: GCA_905220335.1. Lineage (NCBI taxonomy): Eukaryota > Metazoa > Arthropoda > Insecta > Lepidoptera > Noctuidae > Noctua > Noctua pronuba. Next base: position 13,935,693 of record LR999902.1, read on the forward strand.
TAGGGATTATCGAAATTAGGGATTATGTCTGCCGTATTATGACTGCAAAGCTGTGGGCCCGCATATCACAAAACTAGAGCCCTGAGACAGTTAGACGGGGTCGTGGCAGACCGAGGAGACGCCTTGGATGGCTTTCTCGTTAATTGGCGAGAAGAGGCCCAACATCGAGAAAAGTGGAAGGAATGGGGGGAGGCCTTTGCCCAGGAGTGGGACAATTCAAGCTGATAAAAAAGGGATTACCGAAGCGCACGGATTTCGCGGATGATCTGTACCCGACTACGTATGCGTGTGTTTTCACTCGTAGGAATACTACCTTCTGTAAGTTTGTATTTTGTGCTACATATATAAATAGGCTATTTGACAACATCGAAAAAAAATCAAAAATATCTAGTCCGTCAGTTAGATCACCAAAAAATGTTGGACACTTATTTTTCTATTTGTCACATAATCAAAAAATTACGACGATACAGCGCATCAAAGTTCAAGAGAGGGGCTTGTGACGTCATTGGACAGTAAAAAGTAACAGAAATTGTGACGTCACGCTAGATTTCAACGCGCTGTATCATGGTCATTTTTCGTTCACATGACAAAAGAAAAAATACGTGTCCAATATTTTTTGATAATCTAACTGACGGACTACATAGATTTTTTCAGTCAAATACCCTGTTAAACCTACACCGAACTTAGACAGATGGCGTATTCACAGATGTTTAAACAAAGCGGGAACGATTTACAGAAATCTAGTTCGATTTAAATGAATTGTTTGAACTTTGAACGGTCGGGTTGGCTTCAAGAATTAAATTTAAAATTGCGAAAGTTAGATTGTTTTAAGTTTTATTGGCCAATTTTGATTTTGGTCTAGTTTAGGTTAAATAATCCCCCGCCCAACGTGTGTAAATTTTCTTAATTGATTAAATTGGTCCTTTTTACGTATACGCACTCGTTTTTGACTGATTAACCGATGAAGGCAAAACAGAGAGAGAACTAGAAAGGAACGGGGGAGACCTTTGCCCAGCAAGTTTAAGTCCCACGTAATAGGGGGTAACCCTATTGCCATCAACTGGACACAAATCCAGTAACCGTGGCTGCTACTGATGGAAAAACCCAATAACACTTTGTCCGACCCGGGAATCGAACCCAGGACCTCAAGCTCAGCAGTCGCGATTGCGACCACTAGACCAACGAGGCAGTCAAATTGATTTAAGTAAAAGTAATATTAACAAAGTCTAGTCAAAACAGAACTCAGTAAAGTAAACACTAGGTTATTACTTTATTATATTACCTACTATGAAAGAAACTTTTTTCATATGAAGTAGTTATCCAATTATGAAGGGAATACTATTTTCGTGATATTACGATTCTTTATTACATAATATTGAGCATTAGTGTTTACCTAATGATCTAGAACAAAAATAATATCTGCGAAGTTTTAGGTAAATAAAGTACCTTGGTAATATAAAAAATTCAATGACTTAGCTAAGTTTATTTTCTGTTAGATTTCAGGAAAAAAGTAGAAATCAGATAATCAAAGTATTCTACTTACTTCTACAACTGAGGCTAATGGCTATCCGGGGCTGCGGGACTGTTCGAAAGAGATACCGTGGCCCTGGAACACAAAGGGCAATGAAGGAACATGGATGGGTTTTAGTCATTAAGAGTCTGACACTCCCTCCCACTCCACCCAGAGCGGGAGGAGTCATTTGATGATTTCCCATCCGTAAAAAAAAGGCTAATGGCTATGGAAACTGTTCATACCTGAAGAATTCACCTCAATGATAAACATGAAATTTTCACCTGACTGATACTTTAAAGACTCTCTTACCGTTAAAACCAAATTCAGAAATGTGTGTGTTGTATATTATTATGTGAAAAGGGGAAAACTTTAGAAGTTATTCCTAATATATTTTTTTCGGTCTTTTATCTTTTTTTTTCTTTTTTTTTTAGATAATTCTAAAAATCAAGCTAAAAGAAACTGCTGAAAAAAATTTACAAATATTCAAGCGAATTGAAGTTTAAGAAATTAAAAGCTTTTTTATTATTATTAATTTTTCTACAAAGCCTGCACTCGAATACGTCCAGTGAAATTTTCACGACCATGGCAAGCTCTTACACACTCACTTAGTACTCACTCTTACTTAGTTTTAAAAAACTACATCTTATTTCTGGAACTTTCCATAGCTTGGGTCCTGCCAAGTTTTAAAACTGTGAATAAAATAGTCTTGCAAAGCAGTATGAACAGTTACGGATGAAGCGGGGTAAACTAGTAGGTTTATCTTTCAGCTCTAAGGATACCGAATGGAAACCAAACAGAATGTTGTATAATATATGCAAACTCTGGAAGCTAACTAATCAGTGAAGATATTTTAGTCCTTTAAGCTCTTCAAAAATTATTATAACAATAGCTTATACGGCTGAGCCCCCGTGGAATTCGATAATTGTCCCATGGGATCATTCTACCGGGATTAAAAAGAGTGATTGAAAAGAGTGTCCATGGAGTATCTTGCTCATTCTTCTCCATAGAGATCTACGCCTTGGAATGGGTAACTACGGTACTTTCACAAGTTATTATGCCTTGTGTCTGTGACTGTAGCTTCGTTTTCTTTGTTTTTTGTGACATTCAAAAGTGCCTGTAATGGTCTAATTGAAATAAATGCTTTGAGTTTGAGTTTAAAAGTATCCCTTGTGTTAATCCAGGTTATAAACTATCTGTGTGCAAAATGTCATCCAAATCCGATCAGTACGAAAGCATTCTAAGGTATTCCATTAGTGTACCATATTTTCATTCCTCTCAAAGTACTAAGGAATGTATAATTGCTTCATTAGTCACTAAGCTCAGACCTTTGTGTACAACCCACGCCTCATTAAGCATAAATTGAATAATTTCTAACTGAATACTCAATTACAACGCGTCAATCTGTGCTGTTATATGAAGTACCTATAGTATTTATTGCTTGAAATGTTAGTAAGACGATTAGAGTGAACCTCGACTGTTTGGCTTAGGGTGGTTTCTGATTAGAGTTTTTTTGCTCGTTTTTGGACGCGCGTGTAGGCGCGTATACGCACGCCTTTTACCACATGCGGAGCTCGTACGAATGTTAACGCTCATGTAAGATAGTACATGCGCGAATCGCGAGGTAAGTCGTCACTTTTGCTAACAGCTGTCATTATAATCAAGCAAACACGCTGGAATAAGCGTGTGTACGCACTTCAAAATACGCTAGTCTGAAACCGCTCATAAGGTCTGAGGCACAGGCATGAAACGTAACATAAATACGACCGATTCCACAATTGAAAATACTCGTTTCACGTTTAGTATTGACAAAATTTTAGGAATTTAATCATTTCTATGGGTGATTGGAACTTTGCTTGTCACAAAATATGGGAACACTTTTTTGACGGCACGGTTGGCGCAGTGGCTGAGCGATTGGCTGCTGCGCTGCATGCGGGTTCGATCCCCGCACGGAACAAATATTTGTATGATCAACAGGTAGTTGTTCCGGGTCTGGCTGTTTGTTTATGTGAGTTTTAAATGTTTGTAAACGCACCCACGATACAGGAGAAATTCCTAGTGTGGGGGCAACGTTTTTTAAATGAATAAAAAAAAATGAATAAAACAAGATGTTACAAGACTTTCAATTTAAAGAATCGTTCGTATTTACGTTACGTTCATGACTCGCGTTTGTGCTAGACCTCTGATCAAACTCATACGAATCGCGCTCAGGAAACGGGATACAAGTTGCTCGTTCCGATTGTGCTAACTAACTTGACTTGTACCTATGTTTGTAGGTGTTCAAACTGGTGCAAATAGTCGTGTGACTTCCTAGTCATTAAAAACTTTGACGCGCGGTATTTGTGCCAGTCTGAACAGTCCCTAACACTGTAGATAATACAATTAAACTAATTTACGTTAAACTTAGTTACATGAAGCGACAATAGTCTAATCCTGGATTAAGTCCCTATCAACAACAGTAATCAACACGTCATTACCAAGACTTAAGCAGAATTAATGTTAATTCGCTGTATAGTTATTACCAGAATCCAGGCGTATATCTCTGACTGAGTCTACTGGGAAGACTCAGTAGTTAGTTGGGCTTTGATTGTGGATTTATATAACTTTTAACAAAATGTATACTGTACACTTTGCTAATATTATAGCTCGTGGCTTAATAATAACAGCCGCTCGGGTCGATCTTTAAGTTAAGCCGTGCTTGCCTTGGTTGGTCTGTGGATGGGTGACCACCCATTACATACCGAGTTAACTCCGTGCTTCGGAAAGCACGTTAAGCCGTTGGTCCCGGGTGTCATTTGTAGATCTTTGACAATCGTTAGGTAGTCAATGGCCCAAAAAGTCTGACAACCAGTCTTACCAAGGGAAATCGTATTACCCAGTACTAACTAGGTTGTGGAGGTCAGATAGGCAGTCGCTCCATGTAAAATACTGGTATTCAGCTGCATCCAGTTAGACTGGAAGCCGACCCCAATATTGTTGGGAAAAGGCTAGGCATGACTTTGTGCCTATTATTGTTCTTCTTCTTTATCGTGCGGTTAGTGCCTAACCTGGTATCAGAGTTTTTATGCCGCCCATGGGCCTCTGACTAAGCTTTACATGCCGTTGAGAAATATCTCTCAAGCATGATGGCTTCCTCACGATGTTTTCTTCCACCGAAGTAAATGATAATTATACAATACGCCCATGAATCCAAAAAATTAGAGGTGCTTGTCTTGAGTTCGAACCCGATACCTATGACTTGGCAGTCCGACGGCGATTACAAAGCTATACACTTCTTTTTTACAATATTGATGATCAGCATGAGTTTATGTATTTCGATGTAAAAGGCCCTTATGAAGCCGAAAGGCGCTTGTTCTCCCCGTTATTGCGATCATTTTTTTGTTCTAGACCACACCTTCTAGTTACGGAGATATTGGGGACCAAAGTTCCTACTTTTTCACAAGTTTTTTTTTAATACATGATTTTAATGTAAGATCTTTAAACACCTCCACGACCCCCGTAGTATTCAACCCATCCACCAGCACAGTGTTTTGAGTACGTCACATTGAGTCCTACCGTAAAACGTGATTTTTCACCCCAAAAAAAAAGTCTTTTCCCAGCAATAATTTTTGCGTAAAGTTAGTTTGATGTACAGAATGCTTGGTTGACGGCTTCGTGAAGGGTCTGTTTACACTCTGTAGGATTAAAGATAGGATTTGATTTAGAGTACCTGATCATAACTTCGATGGAAAGACTATAGAGTTTTCTAATAAGAGTATAATGTTTCTTCTATTTTTATACTAAAACGATAATGATGAAAAAACCACTTTACTACCTAACCACTTATCTTTTACGCAACAAAATTTCCAGCGTCTTTTATCTCAAAACAAAGTGCTAAAGTAAGAAAGACTTTGACAAAGTATTGTATTTCTTGAAGCGAAAGGTGATAACATCCTATTCGCAAAGTTACGTTATTGTGCCTTCCTATCGCTAGCTTTCAATCTTTATATAAGAAGTTACAAGAATTTGTGTTCCGTATATTTCTTTTTTAATATCCTTACTAATATTACAAATGCGAAAGCTTGTTTGTTTATTACCTTTGCACGCCTATAAAACCACTGAACCAATCATCCTGAAATTTTGCATATACGTTGTCAGGTGTACAGAAACGGACATAACCTTTAATATCGAAAAAAAGTACTGTTCCCGAAGAAAACAACAATAACGTTCTTATGATAATAGATGGAGCCACGTGTCTTTCGAATCATGATTGAGTTGTGTTATTACAAGCAGAGTACAACCCGAATTGATTGCCAAATTCTAAATTTACGCGAGCGAAGCCGCGGGCATAAGCTAGTAGGGAATAAGCTTAATTTAAAATACTGCCACCGCGAACTTGGTAAAAGATAAACAGGAAGATACAACGTTTTTGGAATCAAATCAAAAAGTTTGTTCAAGCAACATCAAAAGAGGTATGAACAGTAACTGAATTTTTTTCTAGTCTATTGTGTATGTCTGTTATTGACTTCTTTCAACAATAATCTATTTAAATAATCTAATTGGAATCAATTAGTGCACATACTTGAGTGGCCGCGGGCAGGACAGATTGGTCGCAAAAAGGATGGCCGTTGAAGCCGAAAGACCCTGGACTGGTGACCACGTACCGGAAGACGCAGCTTTGGAAGACCTGACCTGGTGAAGACTGCGGGAATCTGCCTAGAGGAGGCGCATGTCCAGCAATTATGTTGATTTGAGTGGCTTAGATACTCCCAAATCATACCGTAAGCCTGTTCAAACACATAAATTACATAAATTCTAGATTTTCATTTCAATAGTAAAGCTAACAAACTCAAACTACCCTACAAACAGCCTAAACGACTCGCACCTGTATTCAAACTCCTTAAATATCTGTCTAACTTCAGCATATTTGCATCCCATCTCCTGTAATATGACGAGGTAACATTTTGAATAGTTGATTTACGTATAACACCTACACGTAACTAAATAGTTACGAACGTGAAACTATTCAGACGAATAGTTAGTTTAAATAAGCAACATTTTGATTTAGGAATCGTTAATATGTAGAACAATGTCATTGATGTCTTCTAAGATTTCTCATCGGCAGTTTGAATACTTAGGCAAAGTTTAAAAAAAAAACATTTATTTCAGACAAAAAGTCCATAGGCAAGGCAAGGTTTTTAGTAACAAGAATTTTGCTTATAACTCATGTTAGTAATTAAAAGAAGAAACTAGACACACCGTCTACCCCTGCACAGTAGGCTCATCGGTCTCGCAACACATGGAGTACAGTGAACCTACTGAGCAGAACAGTATCGGTTCTCTCACCAATCATTCTGAGGACGCTATTCGGGCTCCCCCGTACCACGTACGCAACTTTTTTATGCATAATTAAAAAATACAGTAATCGTCATCATATCTGCTTTCCTCTATATTTTGATGGTATATGGAACAGCAGATTTTTTTGACGGAAAATTCCTCTGCTGGTGGTTAGAAAGTGAATCATATGTCAACATACCGCTTACACCGTGTATAGAAACCAATGCTTATCATTACTTTTCATTTTTCTTCTTTACGTATCGATGAAATTCAAATTGTGTTAGAAAAATATGTAGCCACCTGCACAGCTCTAACATATGCTTAGTTTAAATCTTAAATCTTAAAGGGCGGTGCGCCTCAAGAGGACCTGGACAGGACATCTGGCTAGAAACGGAGATGGCCGATGGAGCAAGGCTTTGACCGAGTGGTGGCCAAGGTTAGGCCAAAGAAACCAGGGCCGTCCTAAAGCTCGTTGGGTCGACGATATCGTCAAAGTCGCGGGAAACACCTGTATGAGGGACGCACAGAACCGGGAAGTGTGACGGAAAAAAGGGGAGGCCTATACCCAGCAGTGGGTGATTCCAGGCTGATATGACGATAATGATGAAAACTTAGATGTGCAAGCGGTTGTGCAGGATTGGCAGGACAGGAGGTGGGGCATATCATTTTCCATTTATACAACACAAAGATAAATTTATTAATACGATTTATTTAATTATTTGTCAGAAACATGGTATGTTTACAAAGGTGTTCATAATATTGCAAAGTGCTACGTGTCTCAACGTTTTCACGGTATGCCAAACCAATTTATAATTACATTAAATTACAACTAACATTATTCACATCAAATACATTTTCAATTAACGTTAGTAACATTACATTACTTTCAATTCACATCAGTTACATTCCATTAATTTTAAAATTATACATTATTTCAATTATTATCTTGCACACACTTTTTTTTTAAACATTATAAAATTAAATAAATTCAACATAATACAATAACCATTGACTTAAATTATTACTTATGCCTATATTTGGATGCCAGGTCAAGAGAAAAGAATTTACGGGGGCATTTTACTAAAAAACTCCTGAATTGAATAAAAATATTTCTGCAACATTGATGCGACTATAGCATCAATGTTGCAGAAATATTTTTATCATCTGCCTAGCCTTTTCCCAGCTATATTGGGGTCGGCTTCCTGTCTAACCGGATGCAGCTGATTACCAGTATTTTACATGGAGCAACTGCCTATCTGACCTCCACAACCCAGTTAGTACTGGGTAATACGATACCCCTTGGTAAGACTGGTTGTCAGACTTTTTGGGCCACTGACTACCTGTAACGATTGTCAAAGATATAAAATACAAATGACAGCCGGGACCAACTGCTTAACGTGCTTTCCGAGGCACGGAGGAAACTCGGTATGTAATGGGTGGTCACCCATCCACAGACCAACCTAGGCAAGCACGGCTTTACCTAAAGATCGACCCGAGCGGCTGTTATTATTTACTCACGAGCTCCCCATTGATACGATAGTAAAAGCAAATAAATATCTATCATCAAATGAGAAAGACAATACAATAATAATAGATTTATCTTCAATACTGATACTGATTCATAAGTGCCATCACTCCTAGTTCCCTCGCTTGACGCTCCATTAAACTAGAGACTTTGATTCTGAATTCGAAATAAGAACTCAATTTCCGGACATGTTCGATTGTGATATATGTAGATACTCTAGGATTGTGGATATCACGTGTGTTAATGATATATGTGTACGTATACGGCATTACTAGTGCGATTCATAGATTCGAATTAATTTTACAAAAAATAATCAATTTATTGTACTACTAGCTTTTGCCCGCGGCTTCGCTCGCGTTTATTTAGAAGTAATCAATTCGGGTTGTACTCTGCTTGTAATAATTCGTGGGTAGTGGCGCCATCTATTATCATAAGAACGTTATTGTTGTTTTACTCGGGACCCGTACGGATAAAAGGTTCCCTATGTCCGTTTCTGTACACCTGACAACGTATATGCAAAATTTCAGGATGATCGGTTCAGTGGTGAAAAGGTAATAAGCAAACAAACAAACTTACTTTCGCATTTATAATATTAGTAAGGAAGTAGGGATGTCAACGAAATCGCTATGGCAATGTTGTATATTGAATACGAAGTAGTAAGCTACCTAGAGCTACTTGACTAATGCTATTTATCATTTGCCTCTTTATACTGCAAAGAATTTTCAAAAAACCAATCACATTTCTTTAGACTCATCCATTTCAATCAATATCTGTCATACGAAACTTGACAGTCACTAATTTATCGCACACAACCCTAGCCACGTCGTATGACGTCATTAGTAACTGATCCTCCATCAACACACGAAGCGAGTACGTACTTAATTTTCCAGAACATCAGAAAATCTTATTTAAAGTTTTAAAGCGCTTCAGCGCTGCTACATTAACCACAAGCTCACATTACTCTGCAGATAGCCAGCGATTTATAAACTTAATGTTACGCTGCCTTGACCAAACGTTGTAGACAAAGCATCTCGAATTTAGCAGCTTTAGCGCTACACGCAATATAAGCGGTTAATAGAACTAATCTAGCGCCAGTATTAGTTTGTACGTTGATTTATGAGATTATATTCATAAAATATTAAGGTATACGTGTTGACGGAGAAAACTGATGTTCTAAATTATAAAGTGTCACACTCATTTTGTTGATTTATAAACGTTAGTAACTGGTAAAGGGTAAGCATTTTCTTTGGGTGTTGTATGTTTTTATAACAATCAAATTAAGTACAAATTTTAATGATCAGTAGATAGCAGGTATTAGTTAAAAACCCGTCAAGTGCGTGTCGGGCCACGCACAATGTACCAGGAACAAATAATTACTACTATAACAACTCATGTATGTACCTACATTCAATGCAAATAAATTATTTATATTCTATTCTATTCTAAATGCAGAAGGCCTACGCAAAAATAAACGAAGTAACACTCCGGTATGACATTTCTTACAGAACTTGCGATCTTGCTTGACACCAGACGCCGTCTTCCCAAGCGTGGCTTCCAAAGTTTGCAGTGCACATTTAACTTGAAACGTAATCCCCACTTAATTTAATAAAACACATTATAAACCCTAAGGAATTCTCTGCACGTAAATGAAAAAGTTGTTTTAAACTTTCGTACGTAAATGCTGCGTCGGAGTTGGTTTATCGATTCTAATAACAAGAGGTTTAGTAACTGTTTTATTGGTCTTGTTAATATTCGCATAAGATTTGCCGGAAGGAGTAGGAAAAGAACCATGGGTTCTGTAGCTTGATACAAATAACACAAGTTCATGAGTCACAGTGCGGTTTAGATGTAAAAGAATTTAGATTACCTGAAAAATACAATACAGTGTGTATACAGACCCTTCACGAAGCCGTTAAACAAGCATTCTGTACATCAAACTAAGTAACCCTACACAAAAATTATTGCCTGGAAACGACTTTTTTTTGGGTGAAAAATAACCTTTTACGATAATCTAACGCACTCAAAACATTGTGCTTATGGGTGCATTTAATAGTAAACGGGTCATGGAGGTATTTTAAGTACAGTTATAAACTTAATAAATTGTATTTAAAAAAAAAACTTTTGAAAAAGTTTGAACTTTGACCCCCATTAACTCCGTAACTAGAAAGTTCCCAGGTATGATCTGGAACAAAAAAATGATCGCAATAGCGGGAAGAACCTTAGCCTTTCGGCTTCGTTAAGGGTCTTTTTACACCCTTTATGAAGGAAACATTGAGATACAAAGTCTGATTAAATTGTGTATTGTAATAGAAACTCATTAAAAGTTTGTGTTCAGACTCACTCTAAGGTCAGAAACTCGTAACGGGAACGATAATGCAAGCAGCAACGGAATGGAAGCATAAAAATAAACTGCTAACGTCCGTAAATAAAGGTCCAATGAACCAACAAAGGAAGATATCTAAATAAAATATGAATGTGATTTCAAAGCGGAAAAAATACAGAGCAACAGAACCGAAGGTAATCAACATGAATGGAGTCTGGAGGCTCATCAATATTTACTGTACGATACATTCGAAAACATTCCATATCGGACGTTCATGGAGTTATCAGGAAAATGGACAGCCACACCCATCCGTTCGTTTTGAAAGGAACGTGCGGCAGAAATATGGAGATGGACTTTCCACCCCCCTCCCTCTCTGCCTTGGTTCTGCAATAACAAACATAACTTGATAGAAAATTCCATTACATAGACCAAGATTCTTATTGAAAAAATAATATGGACTTACTCTTTTTCTTTGTTCTTTTTGGTCCTAGTCCTAGGCTGTTATTATTACACCATTTTTTCTCAGTATTCTATAAAACTTGGCACGTTAAACAATAAAATAATTGGACAAAAATCCGTTCTCATCAGTGTGCCGACAGAACAAAGAAATAAAACAATGTCTTACGGTCCGAAAGATAAATGATGGAGTTTCTTTGCGAAAAGAAGTTTCCGATAAGCTTTTAGAAACTCCATAATCAGCAGCTAAGGCCGTTTCCCAAATCATTTGCCAAATCCGTGATTGCCGTCTTCGTATTTCGTAGTCAACCAAAACATTAGTTTCAAGTTGAATTAATGAGTTACTACTACTTCCATGGGCCTACCACGGTGGTGCACTTGCCCCACCCTGCTGTCTGACCCGAAGCTGAGAATTTTTAGGCAAAATTATATATATAATGACAAAATTAAATATTCATTTGGGTACTTTAAACATTTTTCACGTTTAAATAAAAACTTTGTTAAGGTCAACAATGATAGAAAACCGTCTTGTCGGACAGACGCCGGTCTGTATGATGAGTGTGCATATAAAGAGGGCTCTGGAAGCACTCCTGCCAGCCAGAACCCTCGCAGGTTATTATTGAAATAAGGTGAAGTGCAGTCAATAAAACGTATCAGTCAGTAAATAAAAAACATAGAATTAATTTCCTACTACTTTATTTATTTACTTCTGCCCCAACCCTTAAAAAATGCTGGGTACGCCCATGACTGACTCCGTCCATTATAAGCTCCAACACTATTAATTCCAAGTACAACATACTTCAATATTTTTATTTCGTCCCACTTTAAGCAGCGTAGTTTTACTTAAAACTTGGCCAAGTACGCAAAACGCATTTCCTCATTTTCAAGAATCCGTTAAGAACTTTTCTAGGGTTGGTCCTGTGTTATAAAGAGATTTTGATTAATTTGGTCTTTTCACATAAAACGATGTAATATGGACCTGATCTTGGCGACAGACGTACCGTCTGTAAGCTCCAACAATATTAGTTCCAAGTACAACATACTTCAATATTTTATTTTGTCCCACTTTAAGCAGCGTAGTTTTACTTAAAACTTGGCCATGTACGCAAAACGCATTTCCTCATTTTCAAGAATCCGTTAAGAACTTTTCTTGGGTTGGTCCTGTGCTATAAAGAAATTTGATTAATTTGGTCTTTTCACATAAAACGATGTAATATGGACCTGATCCTGGCGACAGACGGTACCCACGTCAGTTGTCAAATTTATTTTGTAGACGTAATGTATTTCGACGTTGTTATAGCGTCCTCACCTGGAACAAATAAATTTTTATTACGCAGATATTTGACAGCACAAAACATTACTCGAGAATTGCCTACACTCTGATAGGAGCCAAGCTGTATTTCTGGTACTAAAATGGTGGCAGGCCTCGCTTTTTCAAATAATAATAATATATCACTTTATGGTTGTCACACTTGTCACTTGTGAAATGTAATGAATAATATTTTATCAACCTGTAGTTTTGACGGCTTTCAACCCTTTCCATTAAGTGTTTAATTCTTCACCAAGCAAATCTGAAAAGTAGGTGGAAATTTATTAATATGCAAGAACAGGAATTCCGATGCTAGCGTAAATCATCGCAACATAAGTCAAACTTTAAAAAAGGGCCAAACCTCGGAGACTATTCAACACGAAGTTGGAGCGGATGAAAGGAATAGGTTTTAAAATCATTTCTGGACGAAACGCATTTCTTTCTTGGAGTACTCGCAGTATGGCAAACCAAGAGCTGCTTTGCTTCATTGCCACGGTAAAAAATATGTTATCTGAGGGTATGTCGACCTTCCTTAAAATCTTATTGTTGGGTAGAACAGGGGGCCTACCATGACGTCTTAAAGCAGGAGTAATACCAGTGTGGGAAAGAGACAGAGCTATACAGGTCGTCTAGCATCATCTCTTTCCCACACCTGAAAGACGGCCAATTCTTTCTTTTATTGAAATCCTAACCAAACACTCCTGAGAAGTTAGTGGGAATTGGGCAAAAGTGCAGGATCAGCAATTTATTCCGATGCTGCAAAATAATACCAACGTAAATCATCGCGGCATTAGTCCACGTTCGCACTGGCACTTTTCAAAAACGACGTTTTTGCAGAGTAATGGATTTTCAACACTCGATTTAGCGTCGAAAGTTGAAAATTCGGCGGTGCACTTCGATAACGTGTTGGGATACCGTGCCTCGGAAAGCACGTAAAAAAGCCAAACGCCTGAAAGTCTGATAACCAAGATGTATCACGTTACCTAACAACTGGTTTGTGGCGGTCAGATATGCAGTCGCTCTATGTAATTACTGGTATTCAGCTGCACACGTTTATACTGGAAGCCGATCCCAAGGTAGTTGAGAAAAAGACAAGCAAACGATGCTATAGTTGCTGCCAGTTAAGATCGCAATGGCGGTCATTGACCCACCTACATTTATTAAAGTTCTTAACTTTGAAATCCAAAAATAATCCTGTTCAATGTTCATGTCTTGAATCGTCATCTATCGTGATCTTCAACATTTTTTCAAATAAAAATCGATACATGGTTCATTTGTTTTGGTTCGTACGAAGAGATATTATGGAAAGAGCAATGACCGCTATTGCGATCTTAATTGGCAGCAACTATAGGGATGCTCAAAACTCCAGAACGCGGCAAAAAAAATGTCCGTGAGAGCATGGACTTACTTAAACTTTTAAAAGGAGCTTTCCAGTGTGACTGTTCAACGCCAACACGGTGCGGGTAAAAAGATTAAATTTTAAATTATTCCTGCACGAAGTGCACTTCTAACTTGCGAAGTGTATTAGTGAAATTGCAAACTAAGAGCTACTTAATGAATTAGGTACTTTCATAAGGATATGTGAAGATGAGAGAAAATGAGAGTTTCCTTAGAGTTTCTTCAAGAAACTAGAAGTTATTCGTTACACAGGAAACTAGCAGACTGGTACCACTTTACATGATATAATTAAAGTCAGGTGGGAAGAAGCAAGTTAGTTTGTAATAGCTACTACTTATCTTTTCCTTTCTTTTTCGAATTAAAAACCTGCTACCCGTGCGCAGGGTTTTTTTTAGAAATACTGTGTTTGTACATACAGTTAAATTCATTATCTTTGTTAGACGAATAAATCTATATACATATAATAAAACAGTAAAAAAACTGTGTCTGTACATTGAAGATATTAAAAAAAAAAAAATTGGGTGTGGTTTAGAAACAGTAATAGAGCACGAATCCAAAAAAAAAATTCTGTCTGTTTGTCTGTTTGTCTGTTTGTCTGTTTGTCTGTTTGTTTGTACACGCTAATCTTCGGAACTACTGGACGGATTTGAAAGATCTTTTTTTTGTTGTATAGGTATTGAGTCTGGGCAACATATAGGCTATAATTTATCTTGGAAACTTGAACACCTGATGCAGAACCGCAATAGACCAGCTAAACTATTAGAGATACAAAAATAGTACCATAGCAAAAATTGTTCCACGTGAAGAGCATTTTCTGTTGAGAGAATAAATTTGAAGATCTGGAACACCTGATGTGGAACTCCAAGAGCCCAGCTACACTATAACATATATAGGAATGACGTCTTAGCAAAAATTTTTCAATCTGATGAGCACTCTCTGTTGATTTATAAAAATCGAAGATCTGGAACACCTGTTGTGGAACTCCAAGAGCCCAGCTACACCATAACACATATAGGAATAACATCTTAGCAAGAATTTTTCAATCTGATGAGCACTCTCTGTTGATTTATAAAAATCGAAGATCTGGAACACCTGTTGTGGAACTCCAAGAGCCCAGCTACACCATAACACATATAGGAATGACGTCTTAGCAAAAATTGTTCAATCTGATGAGCACTCTCTGTTGATTTATAAAAATCGAAGATCTGGAACACCTGTTGTGGAACTCCAAGAGCCCAGCTACACCATAACACATATAGGAATGACGTCTTAGCAAAAATTGTTCAATCTGATGAGCACTCTCTGTTGATTTATAAAAATCAAAGATCTGGAACACCTGTTGTGGAACTCCAAGAGCCCAGCTACACCATAACACATATAGGAATGACGTCTTAGCAAAAGTTGTTCGGTCTGCTGGGCATTTCCTGTTGACTTATAAAAATCGAAGATCAGAAACATCTGATGTGGAAATCAAAGCTAACACTAATTTAACTGTATAATTATAAAATAACATAAGCTGGGAGTACCTCCACGTGGTGAAGGCGTTCATTGAAAATTTGACTCTACTGGACAAAACTCCCATTTATTTTTTTATTTTATCGAATAAATATGCCTTCGGGCTTATGTTATTTGAGTGTTTAATTTCCTTTTCCACTTTTCTTCGTGACACGGTAGCCTACCCGGTGACGCAGGGGAACAGTCACTTAGATTTTAATTGATCAGGTATCTTCACAATAAAACTATAACCATGCCTAGAAAGAGGTCAAATCTTTCCCAATGTTTTAAAGGAGCTAAAAGATTGAGGATCATAAGATCCCAAGAATCTACCGAAGAACGTCAGGAGAGACTTGATGCTGTTCGGAACATCAGGCTGCAACTCGCTCCGTGGAAACCTCTTCGGATCGCGAAGCACGCCTGCGTTCTCAGGGTATTTACACATCTACTGTGAAGAATATGATGCACGACTTACCGCTGATCGTGAACGTCATGCATTGTCTCGCGAGTCGGAGACGTTCACGGAAAGAAAATTACGCTTGAGTTCTCAGCGTGTATACACATCGACTTCGAGGTATCTAGAGACGAGTGCGGAACGTGATGCACGACTGACCGCTGATCGTGCAAGTCCATGCATTGTCTCGCGAATCGGAGACGTTCAAGGATAGAAAATTACGCTTGAGTTCCAAGCGTATCTACGCGTCGACTTCTAGGTCTCTAGAGACAAGTGGGGAACGTGATGCGCGACTGACCGCTGATCGTGAGCGTCACGCATTGTCTCGCGAGTCGGAGACGTTCACGGATAGAGAATTGCTCTTGAGTTCCAAGCGTATCTACGCATCGACTTCTGACTTACAAAAATGAAAGATATGGAACGTCTCGAATCGTCTCGCGCATCCCGTTGTTTTCCCGTCCCCGGGCTCTTAGAATTCGACATCAGACGTTTCAGATCTTCGATTTTGACGACCCCGTTATCGCTGGCATAAGCAACAGGATCCGCGTACGAAGTCGCGGGCAGAAGCTAGTACGTAATAAATTGTTTTAATATAACTCTATTGACCAACTGACGACGACTATTTAAATGCATTAACGATAATTATAGTTAAAGGTGGTTCCTAGTGCACTTAACGACATTTAATTCTTACCTTCGTTTTATATTAACCAGGGTATCCCGCTAAATTCAAATTTTCTTACGTTTTGTTCAATATCAGTGTAAGGGAGTATGTTGAACAAAATATATATGACTCATCATCCTTTTGCCCTTGTCCCATGTTACTTGGGGTTACGTTCCGTCACGTAATCATTTACACCTTTTTCCTTCATATCATTCCTCATACAATCTATCCATCGCTTCCTTGGTCTTCCTCTCCCTCTCCGTCCATCAACATTTATATTCATCACTATTTTAGTCTCAAAATATATTTGACTATTTCATAAAAGAAGTTATTCAATGGGACTAAATGAACATTGATTATTTTAATTATTATAAAGCCGGTTCAGTAAAGCCATATTTGATAAGGTCATATACACGAATCAAATCTTAATCAACATACAATCTGACACTGACTTGCAAATTGCACGTAAAAAAATGAATTTCGAGGGCTTCACACTAAAGAAAACTTAGGTAAAATTGAGTCGTGATACTCGTGATGCAGTTGGCACTTCTCCAAGCTGCTGGACGGAATAATTAAAGTTACGACTTATAAGAACTGTATGCCACTATTAAAATTTTAGTCCTAATAATTAGTGTTTGAATTGTGTGATGTGACACAACGTTTCTTTGCGCTTACTTCATTCGCCAATTCATCATCTGCCTAGCCTTTTCCCAACTATGTTAGGTCCCAGTCTAACCGGATGCAGCTGAATAAGAGTATTTCACACGGAGCGACTGCCTATCTGACCTCCACAACCCAGTTAGTACTAGGTAATACGATACCCCTTTGTAAGACTGGTTGTCAGAGTTTTTGCGCCACTGACTACTTGTAACGACTGTCAAAGATCTACAAATGACAGCCGAGACTAACGGCTTAACGTGCTTTCCGAGGCACGGAAGAAACTTGGTGTGTAATGGGTGGTCACCTATCCACAGACCACCTTCAATTATTTAATTTAATTTCGTAAAGAACTTTGTTTTTTTTTTAATTTTTTGTGCCACTTGACCGTTTCATTGATCGTAAACACAAAATAATAAATAGGAGAAAGGTCGAATTCCAATGTCCAGTATTTAATTTTGAATTGAAATAAGTCGAGACTGAAAAAAGGGATTCCATTGCACTTAGAGCAAATTATATTTGAAAGTCAAAGTATCCTAGTTTTTAACGTGGGTCGGAATATTTAGGGGTAGCAACTTATAGGTCAGTCAACTTATAGGAGGAGCTCGTGGCTAAATAATAACAGCCGCTCGGGTCGATCTTTAGGTTAAGCCGTGCTTGCCTAGGTTGGTCTGGGGATGGGTGACCACACATTACATACCGAGTTTCCTCCGTGTCTCGGAAAGCACGTTAAGCCGTTGGTCCCGCGTGTCATTTGTAGATCTTTTACAGTCGTTAGGTAGTCAGTGGCCCAAAAAGTCTGACAACCAGTCTTACCAAGGGGTATCGTGTTATCCAGTACTAGCTGGGTTGTGGAGGTCAGAAAGGCAGTCGCTCCATGTAAAATACTGGTATTCAGCTGCATCCGGTTAGACTGGAAGCCGACCCCAATATAGTTGGGAAAAGGCTAGGCAGATGATGAGCAACTTACAGGTCAGTGTCAGGCTGTGTCAGTCATTCAATGGGCTTATAGTACATTATGATATAAGTGCGGTAAGTTGAAAATTACAGCCGAGACGATATTGCTAGCACGAGCCGTAGGCGAGGGCTACAAGAAAGCAGAGGCTGTAATTATCAAAGCGCACGTATGTCATACGACGTTTTATAACATATTTGCGAGGAATTAAATAAAACTCGGACTTTCTTAAACGAATAAATCTTTAATCATTTTTTACTTGTTCACAAATTAGCGATACGCACGCATCAGCGCTTTTTTTTAAGGCAAAGGCACAAAAAACAGCCAGTATTACTAATAAAGTAAATTAATATTTTTGTGTTTTTGTTACAGATAAATGGTTGTAATTTCTTGGCAAAATTAATTAAATTAAAGAATTAAATGTTTATATTATATTTTATCTCCCAAAGTTAATTTTATGCATAAAATGTTGACCACTTTTCTGACATAAAAACTCTTTGCTAAGATTTAAAAAAGTACCGTTCGTTTTAGACGGAGCATCTTGATAAACCGTGCGTTTTACATTACAATAACGCACAAGTACGTAATGAGATACATTACAGTATTGAAATGGGTGAAATAAGAGACTCTTTTCGAGCAAATGTGTTATAAAATGAATTTACAGGGTTGTATTGATGATTATAATAATGATATTAACTCTTTCAAGCTATATTTGTTATTGATATTTGTTTTGTTATTTGTCATATTTGTTTGTTTTGTTGTTTGTTTGTTATTTGTTGTGTTTGTTATGTTTTTTGTTGTTGTTTTGTTTGCGAATCACAATGATCTTTATATTTGTAACAATACGGTTGTTACTTATTTCTATCACTGACATGTCTGCCAAAATTATCATGATCTTTATTTTCATGACTATACTGTTGTTATTGGACTGCAGTTCTCTAAAAGGACTGTACGTAGCTGTTATACCACTTGACATGGCCCCCGACCGATCCAAACGCGTCCAAATTACCGCTTTTCATCTTTCATATATTGATAAAAACATCACGTTCTTCAATATTGATCACGTCATTCATCTACTTAAGCCTCAATTCGAATGGATAATATTTCATACATATAATACTTAATGGCAATGTGTGTGATGTGACTGGCAAGGACATACACTGACCTCATTGGTGAGGTTCTTCAGAAAGGTCAGGTGCGTAGTATTCGCAACCGGTGTGCGTATTGTATGACCAGCACGCGTAGTATTACCACCGTAGAAACGGGTTTTGTCGACGGAAGAATCGACAAACTGACAGATTTCTTTTGTTGATCTGTCATTTTGTCGATTATTGCGTCGACAAAACCCGTGGTCATGCTACGCGTGCTGATATATGAATGTGGACGAGGCGAAAGGGGTACCTATGTAAGGATTGTAGCAAGTGGCTGGTGGTTCTGTGGTTTCTGCCTACCCACATGGAAAAAAGCGTGAATTTAGCGTATATGTCAGGATATATTCCATTAGGCTCGCACATCATGTGGGCAGACGATGGGTTTCGTGCTATGAAGCACATGCACTGGGTGCAATACACTGTTCCTAGCAAAACTAACAAATTACTTGAAATTATAACTTAACACAATAACACGGGCACAATGAACCGGCTACAGTACCAAGACGTCTCAACTCCGCCGCGATCAGACACTGACCGTCGCCCTCGCCTCGAGCTGGACATCAGAGCTCTGCAGAAACAAGCTGTGGTAACAGACTTGTAAGTAGGTTGCGTAATGTCACCACCAGCGCACTTCCGATTCATGTCATGTGCGTACTAACGACCGGATCCAACATATGTATGTATACTAAATGTATGGGCTGACAATTCTGTTAAAAATATTATTTTTATGGTACTGAACATTTCAAAGCTTTTAAAGAGTTTATGTACACAATAAAGCATTCAAACTGTGTTGCAATTTTACACGGAAAAGTTTTTCGTCAACAAAGAGCAATTGTTGGAAAAACAAAAATACATACATGGACGTGGACATGGACTACACTGGACGATACAAACACAAAAACCCATTATGTCTCTACTCTTTTGATTTCTCAAGTACTTTTTCCTGATGATGTACCCAGCAAACAATGAGAGTGGAGTTTTCGACTTTAGCAAATACCGTCTGCAAACACAACCTGACCCACTCCGCGGGAGTACCTTATAGCAATTTTATTTTGATCTATTTCCAAAACTTTCAAGCTCCCGTTTTGCTCTTTCAAGCTTCGCATATTCTACGGGATTTGTTTTAAACTTTTGCAATTTCGTATCGTATTGTCTGTTTGCCTCTGTTTTAAAATCTGATTTATTTGCTAAAGAGGCAGTTTTTGCGTTTCTTTTTGAATTGAGATTGTTTCAAGACTGCGAGGCGACGCGGTTTAACGAAGGATATTTATTTTTATTATCTTCTGCGATTGCTTCTGCTGAATCAGTTGTTTTTATTGACTTCTTTCAATATTATTGAACTGGTTTTTTTTTGCTCTAATTTCTTTGGTTTTCATCGTAATGAAATGGATTTGCTTTTCACGTTTTTTAATAAAAAAATAAGTTTAAGAAACATAGTAGGTACTATAATTTCTTGAGACTTGTTTGAATACAAAGCTTGAATCAATAGAGTTTTACATCTTATGAAAACAAAATGGGCTTTTGATTCAGTTTTAAACTCCGAAATCACTAATCACCAGTCTTTTATACTTTCAGCGAAATTATTACTGTTACAATAACTTTTTATCTTTGTTCACTAGACTTTGCTATAAGAAACATAATTAAAACTGTAAGTTTGCAGTTATGAGAACTTAAACTTATAACATAAAATTATACAGTAACTTATCCACAAGTTAATCAAAACTCATTGAACCATCACATACGGCGTGACGTGCTTAGAAAACATTGTAGGTACAGTCACGAACACTAATATGTTTAGAATTGCCTAAATTCGAAGCGATTTTCTTGTAGGACTTCAATGCATTCGGAAAGAAATACTTGAAAAGTTGCTAAGTTAATACGTACAATCACGAGTGTAAAGCCCAGATCTAACATAACACACATAACTTACATCATAGAGTAAAGTAATATAACTTTACATTTACGTAACATTCAAAATCAATCCTCCTAAAGGATTGATTTTGAAGTTTAATGGGGTTTCAAACATAATTAAGTAAATACTCTCGGAAGTGTGTCGAAACTGTACTTACTTTACTTATGTTTCCCCTACTCCATTTTATGTTTTTTTTTTTTCGCTAAGTCGCTCTATTACATTTCTGCTCAGCCATTAGTGCTCGTGACTGTACCTGCTTTGCATACGACTTTGTAACTGTTTGCATGTTCGCACACCTATCTCGTATTAACTTGAGTTACTTAATCTAACTTAGACAGAAATTCAGAACGAATTTACGATGGTACCATCTGTTACGTGAACTGAGAGCAAGTTGATATTATATTAATAAATGTTTATTATATTTTTGAAGTTGAATATTTGATGCAATTATATAAAATCACCATCTAACAAAAGGTTTGGAGTTGTAAACTACTCTGAAATGATACGAAATATCGCTAGTTATGTTTCAGCTACAAAAACAAAATTTTTAAGCACAAGCTTTTGTAAAATGTACTACTAAAAGAAGAAAATAAAACTTGGAGTAAATTAAAATGAAAGAGAAAAAAAAAACTAAAAATCTTTTTTTCTTTTTTCTCTTTATTTAAAGGGGCTTGTTCAATTTGAAGACGTCGCCCCTAAACTTAAAATCTTGTCACGTATGCAGGAAAACCAATATGCCATGCATCCAAACCAATACTCCAAGCCTGGATCTTTTTCGTGGAATTAACAAAAGATTATTATTATAATTTAATCGTATATGAAACGTGGCTAAGATACGTGTTATTCAAAGAAGATCTCCAAGACAAATGTGAATAACAACAAGAGTCATAAAGCAAAGATTTCTGAATTTAAACAGAAATTTTCAGATAAAATTACAAGTATATTCTCTGTATGCACATGCTTTTCAAGAGATAACTTAAACCGTACGTTATACTGAAAGTTTTCACGATTTATGGTACTTAACGCTTTTGTTTATTTTGAACGTGAAAATAGAGGAACATAATATTTTTGAGACAATATTGATCAAAGGTAGGGATACTATGTATTTAAAATCAATGTAAAGCCTGGTGTTTTTAATAGTTTTCATTCCTTGTGTGATTGAGATAGAGGAGCTCGTGGCTAAATAATAATAGCCGCTCGGGTCGATCTTTAGGTTAAGCCGTGCTTGCCTGGATGGGTGACCACCCATTACATACCGAGTTTCCACCGTGCCTCGGAAAGCACGTTAAGCCGTTGGTCCCGGGTGTCATTTGTAGGTCTTTGACAGTCGTTAGGTAGTCAGTGGCCCAAAAAGTCTGACAATCAGTCTTACCAAGGGGTATCGTATTACCCAGTACTGGCTGGGTTGTGGTGGTCAGATAGGCAGTCGCTCCATGTAAAATACTGGTATTCAGCTGCATCCGGTTAGACTGGAAGCCGACCCCAATATAGTTGGGAAAAGGCTAGGCAGGAAATTCCTTGTGTGATTGAGAACCATTCTCTCAATACATCATTTTCATGTTAAAATTGCCAATCGGTCAATTTTAGGCGCAAAATATTGCAATTTAAGTTCATCGAAGGACCGAAAATTATTGCCATTTTATTTCACGGATTTTATCGTTTGATGTTCTATACCTCGTCCTTTAATAAGACCACCTCTTCTATTTATTTATCAAATCAAATCAAATCAAATAATTTATTCGTAAAATATGGGTTAGTAGGCGGTATTTATAAATGTTACATTACATAATATAACAGTAAGAATCCTCATATTGACCATTTCTGGTATACGAAATATAAAATAAAAGCTTATAACAAAGAAACGAATGGGTGACATATCTGTACTCTTTTCTCTGCTTGCTATTAATACTTACTATACAGCAACTTTTAAAACAATTAAACGTCTGGTAAAACCGAACAATCATAGTACATTAAAACAATCTGTCCTCATTTCGCTCCTAGTGCTAAGTAACTTTCCTTGTATTTGTAAGTACAATAACCATAATGGCGTAGCGCTGGCCAACCGTTTGTGGACGTATATTTTCAATTAATGTATCAAGGTCACACTTTATTACTGAAGGAACTAAGATTTCATTACTATTAAACTTACAGCTTACAAATTAAATTTTGTTAACTTGAAGTTTTAAAATCATACACCAATAGCTAGGTGTATCGAAACTAATTTACTATTTGACATTACAATATAACTATGTATACATAATTACAATTATCTTTTTTTAAGTTTTTTTCATTCTACATTCACACTTTACATATTTTTAAATATTTCTTAAAAAAAAAACCATATAAAAAAAAAAGTGGTCCGCCGGTGTCGGGGGCAGAGTCCAAGCTACCGGTGGTTAGGGCTCCAGAGACAGGTACCTCCTCACAATGCGAGCCGTATCGAGAACTGCCTTCTGAATCAGGCGCTTGATCCAACCGCCAAAGGAGAGCCTCGAAATATGGTCGTCGAGGCTATTGGCCTTAAGGCCATTGGCCGTCACGACAATCGGCACAATGATAGCCGAGTTCACATTCCACATGTCGACAACCTAGTGCCAAGTCAAGATATTTTATTTTTTTCTCTTTCTCAGCTTTCACGAGGTTCTCGTCATGCGGTATGGTAACATCGACTATCATTACGCGGCCCGCTGATCGGTCTACCACCACTATGTCAGGCTTATTGGCGACAATAGTCCTGTCAGTAATGATAGACCGATCCCAGTACAGCGTGACATGGTCTTTCTCGAGAACTGGGTCGGGCACATACTTGTAGTACGGTAAGGATGTTTATTATAATCTCTAATCACAATAAAAATAAAACACAAAAGGCCAAAACCATTCACTGCATTTTTATGTCTGTTAAAGTAACCGCAAAATGAATCCCAATTACTGCGGACTCAAGCAGTGAACACAAGGGATGAAAGGGAGGAGATGAAAGGGGGGAGGATTGCGCTAAACGCCTTCTAAAAGGCGAGGCAGGAAGTAACAGGAGAGGAATGACGGAAATGGGGCAGGCCTTTGTCGACAGATATCTCTAATGCGCGATGAAACAGTCTCCGTGGATTTTGTTCATTCATTTTCAACACATTATTACATACAGGTATATTTCCAAAATGTGAGAACGTTTTAAAAGGTATCTGAGTAATGGAAAAATCGTGGAAACGTCGAAGGTAGGAATTAATCAATTGATATATCACGCGAGGAGATAACAATTTCTTCATAAAGATTCCATTTGCAAAGAATAAAGAGTTAGCCGTCAGCGGATTTATAAAATCTCTCATTATTTTCATTGCGAAGTTACTACGTACCGTTATTGTGACCTTACTCGGGAATGGTGAGGAAAATTAAGTTAACTGCGAACGTGTTACAAAGGTGAATTAATTAGTGGTATAATAAACTTAATTATTTTGGACTTTCACGTTGAAAATATTCAAAATTTTAAGTATTGGTAAGCACATTCTGGTAAGTAGCGTTTTTTTTTTTTACGGATGGGAAATCATCAAATGACTCCTCCCGCTCTGGGTGGAGTGGGAGGGAGTGTCAGTGACTCTTACTGACTAAAACCCATGCATGTTCCTTCATTGCCCTTTGTGTTCCAGGGCCACGGTATCTCTTTCGAACATTCCCGCAGCCCCGGCAGGCCAGGCAAGTAACTTCAGTTGAAATTGCTGAACCGATGAAAAATTTATATGTGGTCCCGCTCAGAATGATGCACTAAATACGTGGTAATCGTTTTCGCGTCGGTGTCCCTTCCACCCCGTATATCAATATTATGGCAATGTGTCATTGCACTAACAAATGTATAATTTCTTGCAACTTCCACAATGATTTATTTCGACTTTGATTTTTGAAAAGTTATATTGCGATGGAGCGTAGCATATTGGGAATAAAGCTCAGCGACAGAATTCGCAATACCGTAATACGCTCCAAAACTGGAATCGCTTATGTGGGGAACAAGGCTGCTGTGTTGAAGTGGGATTGGGCGGGCCATGTCTATAGAATGCATGAGGATCGATGGGCCAGAGTCGTCATGCAGTGGGTGCCAGAAGACGGGCGTCGTCGCCGGGGGAGGCCTAGAAAACGCTGGCGTGACGACTAGACGCGTATATGAGAGATTGGCCAGAGAAAACCGCACGGAGAGACGACTGGAAGGCTATGGGGGAGGCCTTTGCCCTGCAGTGGGATAATAGAGGCAAAGGAAAAAAAAAAAAATATTGAGTCAAACACATGAAGAAGCCAGGTGGGCTGCTGCAAATACAACGTGGTTCGGTGCCTCAACGCAAACTATGGCCTTTTTTTTTGCGTCACCTCCTGTCCTGCACTATGAGCGGTTCTGCACTTTTAGGGACCTGTCCGAAACCACCACCAACGCAGTTGAGGTGGCTGAGCTCTGGTCAAAATTAATTTGATTACAAAAAAGGGAACCATCCACATACTTAACGAAAAAGACTAAGAAAAAATCATTTCCACTATTTCAAGAATTACAAATGCTTCCAATATTTTTTCGCAACCGTAAAGGCAAGAGCAAACACATGCGTCCTTTTTGGCTGTTATTCCCCCCATGCCCCCCCCCCCCCTTTGTTTACAGTGTGACATTTGGCTTTGAAAGACGTCGGAAGTCGTAAAATGTATTGCAATTTATGAATGCCGAGTTACCAATGAGTTATTGAATCCGAATCAATTCATACGCAGCAAAAGAAAATATGAAACGAGGAAAATTATTGCTTTTAGCTGTTGTGTTTTTAAGAGAGCTTTGTTTTGTTTATTAAGTTTATTCTAAGCTCTGGTTAATCGGGTAAAAAATGGCTATGAAAAATTGTACTACCAAAAACATCGCATATAATGACCAAGCGTCGCTTAGGTTGATGCTTGGTCAAATTGAAAATATGTACAGGTATACATAAATACTCTCCAGCAAAATTTTACGTCGGTTATAAAAAATCTGCCGTTTCATACAAAATTCGTTAGGGTATTTCTATTTATACAAGCAAAATTATAATATGCAAGCATATATTTTTGCTACAAGCAAAATAATACTCAATTTTATTTTATTTTTTAATATAAGTAAATTATAATATGCTATATTTTGTGTTTTAATGGTATAATAATTTAATAATGTTGTAAGTTTTTAATTTTTCTAATTTGGTTATTGTAAGTATATAGTTAAGGTAATTAGTTTAAGTCTTAACTGTCGCATTAGAGTAAACCATGTAAAAAAAAAATAAGATATCAGATGGTCAAAATGAATGAAACTGCTTTTTAGACTTAAAATCTACTCGAGAAAAAATCAAGAAGGCATTCTCCAAGGAAAATACACATAAAGAGGCAGACATTGACATAAAACACATGCGGATCAAAAGACCAACACACGCAAAGCAAAAAAAAACCGGCCAAGTGCGAGTCGGACTCGCTCATGAAGGATGCTATACCATCGTAGTAGGTTGGGGAGCCCCTTTAATTATTTTTTTTATTATTAATTTTTTTTTTTTATTTCAACTGTCTACCTATTACCAATCATGAGATACAGCCCGCTGACAGACAGACGGACGGACAGCGGAGGCTTAATAATAGGATCCAGTTGGTTACACTTCGGGTACGGAACCCTATAAAGCAAACCCCGTTTTCTAACACACAGAACTTGTAAATCATGATGCGATGACATTATCGGTATGTCAAGTGTAACATTAGCACTTCGAACATTCCAAAACGCATTACGACCGCAACACATATCGTAAAACACTCCTAAATTATTGTGTTTGGTGTGAAACGCGGATACAATATCTGGTCCTTTTGGTTGTAAGGAAGTATCCAAAAATTTAAAACATGGCGTGGTAATCTGTACAGAGATTAAACTTGTTAATCCTTATTCTTATTCTTTATTGCACACAAAACAATCAAAAATATACATAAAAATTGTAATAATATAGCTTATGTACAATGGCGAGCTTAACCCAGAATTGGGTTTTTTTTTTCTTACAGCAAACCTTTCACCAACACCAACACCAACAGCTTGTGTGTACAACATATCATAATTATACATAGGTTTTAGTCTTAGACTTACACAGTCGCCAATTATAGGTTAACCAGCATTCACAAAAGTAAGTGATAACATAAGAAAAAAAAAACAGAAATTAAACTAAATTATTCTTATTCTTTATTCTTATTCTTTATTGCACACAAAATAACGAAAAAATACACATATAAATTATTTTTTTCATCTTTATGTATTACAGGAGAATAGCTTTTAACATTCTATATATTCTTAAAAATATAAATGTTGCTTTCGACGATTCACCGGGTTTTACTACGGAACCAGAACCGGTTCTGCATTACCTATTTTCGAACTTCTTAGGTTCATGAAAACTTGGATAGGTAAGTCAGTCGAAAACAACTGACTTAGGTTTCCAAGTTTTATTAACATTCAATTCGTAATAATGAGAAAGATTGGTAATGCCATTTTCCTGGTATGACTTTTTTTTATATGAAGATTTATTTTCTTTTTCGTTTTCCTGCAAAGAATTTTATTGAAGGAATGATCTTTTGTATAAAAATGCTAATCATTGCCTTTTGTCGCAAGTAATTTTCTCTCTAACCAAGATTTTCATCAAAAGGAAACAACAGACTGTGCAACTTTCTTGTTTGTGACAAGAATGACTTCATATCGACGCGTAACATTAATTAAAAAACTCAGCATCTCTCCGACATTTTCTTTTCTTATAAATATTATTTTTCTTTAATTTCTTCGCTACTAGTCATGCTTCGTAACACCAAAACACAATAGCAAAAAGTTTATGAAAAAATTAATAATTTCGTGACGAGAAAATCTTTGAGAAGTACTTAGGAACAAACAAAGGCCGTATTGAAATCTCTACCAATAGATCTTGTTGATACTATACATAACGTAGTATTTCAAGGAATAATTTTCTGAAAAAGTATAAGTACTATACAAGGTGTAAACAGACCCCTCACGAAGCCGTCAACCAAGCATTCTGTACATCAAACTAAGTAACTCTACGCAAAAATGATTGCCGGGAAACGCCTTTTTTTTTGGGGTGAAAAATCACGTTTTACGGTAAAACTCAATGTAACGCACTCAAAACTTAGTGCTGATGGATGCTTTGAATAGTAAACGGGTCATGGAGTTAATTAAAGTAAAGTTAAAACCTTTAAAAGTGGTATTTTAAAAAAAACTTGTGGAAAAAATTGGAACTTAGACCACCAATATCTCCGTAACTAGAAGGTTGCCAGAAATGGTTCAGAACAAAAAAAATGATCGCAATGACTGGGAGAACAAGTGCCTTTCGGCTTCGTTAAGGGCGTAGTCGAAAAGACGAAGATGAAGTCGGCCTGGTATCATGTCAATCAAATAAAAAGTCTTGTATTATTCAAGAAGTTTCTCGCAGACTTTTTCTTTGTTATACTCGTTTTTTTGTGGAATGCTAAAGGTTGAACGACAAAGGCAAATGCGTCATTTAAGTGAATTTTGGAAAAATGTCTGCTATTTGAGGTGTAAGAGAAAATGGTCTTGTAGACCGAATAATACATTGTTTCTATTTTTTTCCCATTTCTGTTAGTACATTGGCTTAGTTGTAGAATTTAGAAATGTAATAATTTATTATTTCTCTCCTTAGGCGGTTGGATCAAGGGCCTGATTCAGAAGTCAGTACTCCTCGATACGTCTCGCATTTTGAGGAGGTTCCTGTCTCTGGAGCCCTAAACACCGGTAGCTTGGACCATACTCCCGACACCCGCGGAACATTATTTTTTATATTTTTAAATGTTTTTTTAATAGGTTTTTTTAAAGAAACATTTAAAGATTTCAAAAATTTGAATATAAATGAATAAACGAAATAATAAATACGTTACGCCTTCGTTACATTCCTTATCTGGTGACCAGTCTTAACGAGAGGTATCGTGTAACCCAGTAACTTGTTTGCGGAAGTCAGATAGATGCTCCATGTACAGTCACGAGCACCAATATGTAAACACTTAATAATTTTTAAAAGGGTTTTTCTCTTACAGTTCTGATTAAAATTTCATGATATTACGAACATACTATTCTGGAACTCATATTTTTATGAAAACGATCCTATCTCCAAGTTACAATCGTTATTTCTCGCGAAAATTGCTTTTAAATTTAGTAAAGTGTATACATATTCGTGCTCGTGACTGTACACTACTGGTATTCTGCTGCATCTGTTAAGACTAGAAATCGACCCCAATATAACGTAACATAACATCACGCCTATAATCCCTGAAGGGTTAGGCAGAAGTGTACCTAATAGTAGACCCACATTTCGGCACTAATGTGGCTGCTACTGAGAAATTCCTGATAGAAAAATCCAATAACAATGTGCCCGACCTGGGAATCGTACCAGGATCTCATGCTCAACAGTCGCACTTGCAACCACAAGACGAAAAAGGCAGTATGGCGACCCCAACAAAATTTGGAAAAGGCAGATGAAAAGGTGTGATGGTGACTATCCTGAGTTATATATAACTAGAGATCGGATATTCGGATGCATATTTACCTAGTTTGAGTGTGGACTAGTATGGAGCGCGCGTCAGTACGGTAAATAGTAAATAAATAGTTTTTTTTTTCATTTTATTGTTATGATTAAAATAATATATGCCCAGTTATATTTAAAATGTTTCGTTTTCGTTATTTCAGCAGCAAAATGTGAATTCAAATAGTTGTAGTATTTTTTACTTGTTATTTTTAACAAACTTGCCTTGTTTTAAATAGATTATAAATATTCCTGATGCTGATTATTTATGAAATTCCGCGATCCCGGGATAAAAATTGGCATTTAAAGAAACCGCTTCCATACTTTTGTACCCTTTCCCGTTAGAAAACGTACTTTAGGTAAATATGCATCCGAATATCGAAGAAAAGAGATGCAACTCCTTTCTTTACGCTTTGGTTCTACGGCCATTATTTTATTGAGTCTCAAACATCTTGTTCATCATCATCTGCCTAGCCTTTTCCCAACTATGTTAGAGTCGGCTTCCAGTCTAACCGGATGCAGCTGAATACCAGTATTTTATACGGAGCGACTGCCTATCTGACCTCCACAACCTAGTTAGTACTAGGTAATATAATACCCCTTGGTAAGACTGGTTGTCAGAGTTTTTTGAGCCACTGACTACCTTTAACGACTGCCAAAGATCTACAAATGACAGCCGGGACTCAAACATCTTGTTACGGCTACGAATAGTAACGAATAGAAATGTAGATGATTTTTTATCGAGTTATGTTTTTTTCTGTTTAATTAACAATTTTTTTTTATGTAACACATTCAGACACAATGTAAATTGTTTATTGAATAAAGGAAATGAAATGAATGAATGAATAATTTTACCCAGAATTAGGGCCTAAGTAAACCAGATTGATGTCACAAAAATATCCTAAATTACCAACAAAAGAAAGTAATTAAATCACAAGTTCCGACTTTGTCCTAATTTATCCAAACATTACTTTGTAATTACCAACGAGAGGATGACGACGTATAATTTAAAAGTAATTTGTCTTCGAGGAAATGTCAAAGTAAATAGCGAAGTTAATAAAAATGGTCATTTTTGCATTAATGAGTAAATAGAGGTCATTAAGGAAAATATTTCAACAGAGACTAACCTTGTCGGATTTGTGTGTAAGTGAACATATCAATTGGTACCGTGGGGTATTCCTCAAAGCGCAACTATTTTTAAGCGCCACCAACTAAGCGAAACTAATATATAACTTTTTTAATTTGGATTTGTGAGCGCAACTAATGGTTGCGCTTCGAGGAATAATTTAGTTGCGCTTAGTTGGTTGCGCTTTGAGGAATATCCCGGTACCGTAGGCACAAATATGCTTGAACATGGTCTTTCGACCATCCACATTACGATGACAAGAAGTGCCAAAACATTGAGAATGTTTCGGCACACTCCACACCACATAATTTATTGGGCTATTCCTCAAAGCACAACTATTTTTAAGCGTAACAAACTAAGCGCAGCTAAATTATTCCTCAACGCGTAACCATGATGAAAAATATCGTTAATGAATCCATCATACTCATCTCTATTTTTCATCATGGTTGCGCTTTGAGGAATAAACATATAATATTTTTAATTTGAATTTGTGAGCGCAACTAATGGTTGTGCTTCGAGGAATAATTTAGTTGCGCTTAAAAATAGTTGCGCTTTGAGTTTTGGTTTCTTAAACATTTTTCCAATCTATTAGCGAGCACGAAGCAACGACTCCTTCCGATTCGGAATCTCATTAAGTAAAATATGTTGTTTTAAGGTAATAAGGTTCAAATAAGAACCCAGTACCCTCATCAACTGAAGCAAAACAATTAAAAACGGTCCTTATATTATAATACAGTGGTTTTTAAAGCTTTTTATACAATTTGAATTGCTAAACAGCGCTCCTAAGGTCCTTATGAAAATTTGAGTTTTATAAAAACCCCTCGGATATTACGGAATTTCTTCATTATGGAAGAAATTGCTTTCAAGAAAATCGTATGAATATAATCTGTGTATCCTTTTATATAAAGTATGCGAGGTATGGGACTAAGTACAATCAGCAAAATTTTTTGGTATGAAGGAATGAAATAAATATAGCACAAAAATACCTTTGCAGGTAGTACTCATCAAAATATTTTACAAATACATAAGTATTTGTGTGAACGTTTATTGGAAACCAGGTATACATGATTCGAAACATGACGTACAAAAAATATTTACAGTCTGTATATTTATTATTTCTGTGGATCATCACATCGTATTATTTTTTGTACGCTTTATATGAAATATGAATTCATCTCGTTCTGATAAAAAGGATATTGAGGTAAGTCATTAACTCGGTGATATTGTACAAAAACCGGTACGAGTAGAAAAGGAATTCAATTTATTATAATCCTGAAATTCATGTTGCGTCGGTTATGTTAATGTAGGGTAGGAATAAAAAGTTGTGAAACTGTGTAAATATGTGTTCTTGTCACTTGGATGAAAAACGTTTTTTTTTCATTAATGGAAGAAACATATTTCAATACTCAAAAAATGAAACCTATGTTCAAAACTCAAGAAATGCAACCACCACCATGATATCTAACCTAAATCACATGCGTGGTTAGGACGACACATCGACTAAGCCACGTTATTAGCCCTTGGGCCCTTTGTTCATCGATTTTCGATGCTGGAAGGTAATAATTTCAGCTGAATTTAATTCGTAACATCTTTACGTGCTTTCTGAGGCACGGAGGAAACTCGGTATGTAATGGGTGGTCACCCATCCACAGACCAAGCTAGGCAAGCACGGCTTAACCTTAAGGTCGACCCGAGCGGCTGTTATTATAACGAGCTCCTCCTTATAAAAACAAATGTAAAATTAAATAATTATTGTCAACTGATTAACATAACCGACTGATTAGGCTCGCCCCCTATTACATGAAACTTACACATAACTGGCGAAATGTGGGTGTGGTATTAGGTACACCTCTGCCTAATCCTTCAGGGATTACCGCCGTGAAGTTATATTATGTGATTAACATAAAGGGAACGCGCTATTTCCGAACCCCCAACAACCAAATAACACCAAGAGAAACGATCTATTTTAATCTCACGAATACGGATCTGATTACCAAACTTTCTATAATTTAATTTAGTAGGCGAAAACAGCGATCAAAATCAATGGTCCTCTAAACTATGGGGAACGGTTCTGACATTTCCCCGTTTTGCGGTTTGGTCCTTAAGTCCGTAGTGGTAGAGAAAAAGGGACCAAACCACCCTTAACCGGAAGGGTAGTTTTGGGAACGCTTTGAATAATAACATACGAAGGTTACCCAAGTACAGACATGAGCGCCAATATGTTTACATTTTCCTAAATTTAAAAGCAATTTTCGCGAGAAATAACGATTGCAACTTGGAGATAGGATCTTTTTCATATAAATATGAGTTCCAAAATACTATGTTCGTAAAAACATACAATTTTAATCAGAACAGGAGGCGAAAAACACTTTTAAAAGTTGTTAAGTGTTTACATATTGATGCTCGTGACTGTACATTTATGTTCACCAAATAGTTGTTTTGCAATCATGTTTGTTTGACTTGTTGGACCTATAATTTGGTCGTACTTTGAATAATTCTTACTAATATTATAAATGCGAAAGTGAGTTTGTTTGTTTGTTTGTTACCTTTTCACGCCTAAACCACTAAACCGATCATCCTGAAATTTTGCATATACGAGTACATTGTCTGGTGTACAGAAACGGACATAGCGTACCTTTCGTGCCGAAAAAAAGTACTGTGCTCTAGGAAGACTACAATAACTTTCTTATGATAATAGATAATTCTTATGATGACGCCACGTGTCTTTCGAATCATGATTGAGTTACATTATTACAAGCAGAGTACAGCCCAAATTGATTGTCAAATTCATAAATGAACGTGAGTGAAGCCGCGGGCATAAGATACTTATATATATAATACCTTTATGACTGCCTCGTTGGTCTAGT
The DNA here is from genome assembly GCA_905220335.1 of Noctua pronuba. Lineage (NCBI taxonomy): Eukaryota > Metazoa > Arthropoda > Insecta > Lepidoptera > Noctuidae > Noctua > Noctua pronuba. Next base: position 13,969,353 of record LR999902.1, read on the forward strand.
GGTCGCAAGCGTGACTGAGAGCATGAGGTTTTGGGTCCTATTCTCGGGTCGAGCAAAGTGTTATTGGGTTTTTCCATCAGGAATGTCTTAGTAGCAGCCACGGAGTCAATAACTGGTGAAAAGTGGGTGTACTTGTTAGGTGCATCTCTGACTAACCCTTCGGGGATTACAAGGTGTGATGTTATGTTATGTGCAAATACCCTTTATGTCAGGTAGTACCTACTTTAATTTAAACGAAAATAATTCAAGAACTTACGAAAATGTGGCAGTATCTACAACACCGCGTACGAACTAAGCATAACCGATTAGACACAAGCTACACGGAAAAAACACAAAAAAAAATTGTTTAGTGTTAAGTGTGCCAAGAATAGTTGCGGTTTGAGGAATACCTCGTGGTGAGTACCACGGGGTATTCCTCAAAGCGCAACTATTTTTAAGCGCAACACTAAGCGCAACTAAATTATTCCTCGAAGCGCAACCATTAGTTGCTTTTAAATTGTTAGCTGGTTGCGCTTAAAAATATTTGCGCTTTGAGGAATACTCCCTCATCACGACGCGACTTGCAACGCGGCTGCACTCATGCAAAGGAAACAATCACGACATATTCGCAAGTACGCAAGTAGCTGTCGCGGTCGCATCGCCTAAGGTTATGAATAGGACGTTATACCTGACGTCACTCTAAATCCAACATCCAAGCACAGTTATCCGTAAGATTAGGATACTCGACAACAACTAAGTAACGGCCATTTGCCCGCCAGACACAACACCCATCTAGTCGGGAGATCCTATCTTCTCTATGGAATGAGGTTCTTTCCATCATATTTCCAATCGATCTCTGAAAAGATATGAAATAAAAAATTAAGGAGCTTTAAGAATCATTATTATTCGAGTCAATATTCTTTTATTCTGAAGGCGACACAATCATCAAGTCTTCGAAGCTTTTATCTAAAAATACTACATGTATTTTATTGAATCGTATTTTTATTTCTTCTATAGATAAAAGGGAATACGGTCCTTCGTAATCTGTGCCACAAAGGAGACGACTCGAGGAGGATATTATCTCTGTTTTTTTTTTTTTTTTCATAAACATCGATTGGGAGCAAAGGATCATTGCCGTAGCAACGGTCTAACTAAGGGCTTTACGAGTATCTACACAGTTTTAATAACTGGCATAAAGGAGGGTCTCGTCTGGTATTTTTATTATTTTTGCTCAAAACAATAATGTTTTGTGTCACTAAAGGAGAAAGCAACGGTGATACTTGTGCCAGTCCATTTATCTGTAAATCTATACAAATAAATAAAATCACAGCTTTTTACTGAGTGCATATGAAAGTACATATGAATTACTTATAGTAAAAAAAAAAAAAAATATTAGTTTTTGTCCGTGTGTCTGTCTGTTTTTTCCGGTTAATCTACGAAACGGCCGTATCAATTTTGACGGGGCTGGCTAGCTGATGTCATAAGGAGTAACTTAGGCCACTTTTATTTTAGAAAAAAGATTTGGATTATGTGCAAAAAAAATTAAAACCCTTCAAATTGTTAACAAAATCCGATTGAAATAGGGAAGTAATATTTTTATAATAATTTCACGCGGAGGAAGGTAGCGGGCAACAACTAGTTATGATATAAAATATACACGGTTTAAGTCCATGGATTTCAGCAATTTTAAAACTTGGGCTCCATTTGTAGAGCGATATGACAAGCAGCGTCGCGACTCGCACGTGAGCTGGTTCCGTCCTCACAAGTAGCCTCGCAATGACTCGTGGCAACTACTTTATTTTATTTTTTCCACAGCAGCTGTCGCGAAAGGCGTGGAGCGTCCAGCTCGTTGCCAAGACGAAAGACGTGACTCAGTAACTAGAATTAATTCAGACTTGTACATTCAGATCGTATTCAAGCAGTGACTGCACCCGCAATCTCAGTTCTCAGTAATAAATCCTGAAAGCTCATCAATTCTGCGCTGAACTTATTTGTGCGGTACCCATAAAGTTGAGTGTAATTTACACTAGACCGTAAGTTAGGTAAAGCTTCCAGTTGAGTTTACATGCTATTAGACACACTGTACATAGTAGAATTATAAAGTCGTAATCCTCTTTCGTCAGCATGCACTTGCATGATATTATTTTATTTAAATAATTACACAAATGTTTTTATTATTTTCCAGGTCGACTGCCTTTGTGTCAAAGGTGTTATTATAGGCAGAAACACACCGGATCCGTACACGTAGACGTGCACATTACATGTACCACGTAACTCTGCGCATGTAGGCTACGCACACGTGTACGTCACGTGAGCGGTGTGCCATGTCTCTGTAAAGTTCCATATATTACAACGTCATAGTACGTGCACGTGCACGTCTACGTGTACGGATCCGGTGTGTTTCGGCCTTAAAGCAGTAAGAAAAAAAGGTTAACTTTTAAAAGGTTTCGCGTGTAATATCTTTACTTCTTTTTTCGTGAGCTATCTTTGCTAAAAGTGGTAGGAATAAACAGCAGGAAAGGAACAGCTCATCATATGCCTCGCCCGTCCGAACTATGTTGGGGTTTGCTTCCAGTCTAACCGCGATGACTGCCTATCTGACCTCCACGACCCAGTTAGTACTGGGTAATATGATATCCTTTGGTAAGACTGGTTGTCGCATCCTGCGGCACCAGATTCCTGTGAACACCAAGGTCATATGTTCAGCTTATGGACCGCCTTTCAATGCTGCTGGTGGTACACGCTACACCTTTCGGCCCTATCGCATCCACGCAAACGAATTTAGTTCCATGAACGGTGGATAGTGGACTACAAGCCTAAAATTAAGCAGGCAGAAGTCTGAATTCCCACTGGCAAGTTTCCAAAATTGCAATACGCTTAAAACGATCTTGTAAATTACATCTATCGAGTGGGGCTTTGAACCGCAACTAAAATTCACAGAATTTCAAACACACCTAACGCTATTTCTCACGCGCGGCTGCCGCGCACGGTTGCCGCTTTATGTTTGAATTTGAACACACGGACACACCTAAAGGAATTTGAAACGTGCGAGTTCATACGAAAACGCACTTATCCCAAACCTTCATTTCGAGAAATGCCGGTTTCAACCATTTGAATTTGATTCGGACTTTTGCGATATCGTGCGCAGCAAATACAAAATGGATGCAATTTGTTCAAGTCGCACCAGACCGTTTGCTTAGGTTTTTATTTTATTGTTCCGTAACAGCATCATAATTAAAGTTATATATTTTTGGCAAACTTTCTTGATCATAAAAACAATAAGGCAGCAAAGCCAACATTTCGTTATTTTTCAACTCCATATATATCTAGCATCCAGCCATTTTCAAAACATAACGAAGCACACATCCGATAAACGCTCTCGTAAAACGCAATGTTTAACTTCCATTACTCCTCCTACATACATCAGAGCAAACATACGTGGAACATAAACTGCAGTAAAACAAACAGGAACTCATAGTCGCTTCGGTTTTCCAAGCGTTTTACTTTCCTAATAGGGTTTTATTACCCTTGTTATTATGAATCTATGTAACCGAACAATAACGTTTTTTTTCAATTATTTTTATGTTTTAAATATAAAATTACTATCAATATACAAAAAAGTTACATTGAAACAAGCATTATGAAAGTTGCCATACAGAAAAACTCATGAACAACAGCGAAATATTGGCAGCTCCTTACGCCGATGTTGCCAACTTTCAGAGAGACACCATTTAAAGCATAGCACTTTAGGTAATACTTTCCCTTTGCGCACCCGCAGTAACTTGAAGTATAGTGTCTAGATGTTATTTACTGTTGTGAGAGACCTGTCGTGTTATTATTACAACACAACTAACTCAACTAAATAATTATTTGTCAGTAAGCACTCTTATACTGCATTTTTTCGTTTTAAAAGAAAAAAGCTATGTAAAAATTAATACAGTTTGAGGCTCATGCTAGGTTTTCTCATTATATTAGGTTCCAAGAAATGATCGTCCACAGCTCAAAATTGCCCGCAACGTTAACCGTATTAAATCTATCTAGTATAAAATGTTGAGAAAATATTCACAGAAAATTTTGAATGTAATAAAACATAGTTATTATTTTGTAAATATAAAATTACTAGCTTTTGCCCGCGGCTTCGCTCGCGTTAATTTAGAAATTAACATCAATTTGGGTTGTACTCTGCTTGTAATTCAATTATGATTCGAAAGACACGTGGCCGGCATCTATGAGCATAATAACGTTATTGTTGTTTTCCTCGGGAACAGTACTTTTTTTTCTGGATGAAAGGTACCCTATGTCCGTTTCTGTACACCTGACAACGTATATCTAAAATTTCAGGATGTTCGGTTCAATGGTTTAGGCGTGAAAAGGTAACATACAAACAAACAAACTTATTTTCGCATTTATAATATAAGTAAGGATAGGAGACACAGAGTGATGAGGCTGTAACATCCCGCTGAAGTGCGGGGGTCGAGGCGTTGGCTGGGGTTGCCACCAAAAACCTTATATCCATCTTGTAGAAACTCACTGTAGATATATGAAGACGAACTTTAGAAGCGACAGCCACGCGCCACTAATTGCTCTAAGGAACATGAACACGCCAGCATCAACTTGAAATTATATTAGAGTGTTAATATTTTATTCATCAAAGCCGTTGGTCCCGGGTGTCATTTGTAGATCTTTGACAGTCGTTACGTAGTCAGTGGCCCAAATAAGTCTGGCAACCAGTCTTACCAAGGGGTACCGTTTTACCCAGTACTAACTGGGTTGTGGAGGTCTGATAGGCAGTCGCTCCATGTAAAATACTGGTATTCAGCTGCATCCGGTTAAGACTGGAAGCCGACCCCAACATAGTTGGGAAAAGGCTAGGCAGATGATGAATATTTTATTCATCACCTCATGACGCCTTTTTCTCAGAAATAATAGCTGCTAGCGGCCTACAGAGTGAACAGTACTTTAATAAATTGGCCGATTACATTTCTTGGTAACATTATTTTCGGAAATTCTCCGAATAAAAGTTGAAAAGTTGTGCCTAACTGTAATAATTAAGTTTTGTGTACCACCTACGCAATTCTCACGAAAGTTTCTTTTTAACATATACCTATATAATAGACCACATAATAATAGGAGCTCGTGGCTGAATAATATCAGCCACAGGGGTCGATCTCGGTTGAGCAGTGCAAACCAAGATCGGTCCGTGGATGGTTCACCCAAATACAAAAAAACTTTCTGCGAAAAAAACCGACTTCCAAAAAATCACTAAAAAGGCTAAAATACTTAGACAGTAAAGTTATTTTAGGCTTTTTAGTGTTTTTTTGGAAGTCGTTTTTTTGTATTTGGTTGAACTAATTGCAGGCAGAGGTGGGCCAAATCTCGAATAGAATACAATTAATTTATTTGTCAGAATATTGTACAAAGCTGTTATATGCATTATGTATTACGATCATAATATTCTGCCGTTTCCCGCGTACAAATATGGTTGTCTATGAAGATTAGTAGGTTATAAGGGCAAGCCAAACTTGTAGGCTTGCATGAAAGTACCGCCACTAGACCTAATTGTATGTCTTTTAGGTCTTGTGATCGCTAGAGGTATGGAGCTACTGCTGAGCGTGTGATTCTGTGATTGGATCCTGGATTCGATTCCCAAGTCTGGCAAAGTGTCATTGGTTTTCCATCTAGAATTTCTCAATCTCAGCCCAGAATCTGGATTTATGCTCGTTTGATGGCAACAGGCTCGTGCCTTATTACATGGGACTTAAACATAACTGGCGAAAAGTGAGAGTTGGTACTGTACTTAAACGAAAATAGGCTTGACGTTATGTTATGTTATGTTTATACTGTTATGCTATTTAAAATAAGAATAGAATATGTCAGAAGTATTAAAGTAGGTGTTTAATGATAAAAACTTGAGATGATACTTGGGTTTTAATAATTGTGCATAAATAATCTGTAACTCTTGCCCAAATATAACTTGAAATCACGCCTATAATGCGCGAAGGGTTAGGCGTCGCCACCCGTCGGCGGCTGCAGTGGCATCTGCCGGTGGCAAAGTGCCGCTCGTCTGTATGAGTCCTTACCAGGCTTAAATACGGAATACAGTGAACACTGGAATATCGACGCAGAAAAGTTCACATAAGAGTGTGAGTGTGTTCACGTTTTTAAATAGATAGTGTTCTTTACTTTGTTTTCAACTTATGATTACACAGATTTGTAGGTCGTATCATTATTCAAATTCAGATGATTTATTAAATTATTCAAAAAATTATTATGACGATTATTATCATAACAAAAAAAAACATTATCCTGTATTCATTTAATCATCTTGTTTTCTCATTTTTAAATATTTCTAAAAAAAAACCTATTAAAAAGAAATAGTGGTCCGCCGGTGTCGGGAGCAGGGCCCAAGCTACAGGTGGTTATTATTATGAAGATTTCTTTACATGATTCCTTGATTCATTCGTTACCGAAAACATATTGCAAGCACACAAATTCTTTCTAATGCTTGAGATTTATCGTGTGCGTTTTGTTTATGCGGCTGTGACTTCGTATATAAATCTATTTCTTTCAATAATTTGTCTGGTCTTGTCTTAAAGCTGTAGATATGAGGTATGGGATCGTGTTCGATCTTAGAAAGCAGCCAATCTGGTGGCCTACGTGTATTTATTAACGCCCGTCTGAGCATTCGTCTGTAGTAGTGTGGTTTAGCAGGTGAGGTGTTCAAATATTCTGGTAATTGCAGCATCAGTAGCCAGAAAATTACTGAAACAGGAGGTACAGTTATAAAATGAAAACACACATACGAGTACATGCCCAAAATGTGGGTCTACTATTAGTTACACCTCTGCCTAACCCTCCCAGGATAGATGTTATCTATACATGTATAAAAATATATAAAATTGAAGTGTCTGTTTGTAATTTCAAAATCACAGCTTTTTACTGAATGCATATGAATGTATTTATACGGTACTTATAACAAAAAATCTTTTTTTTTTTTTGTCTGCGTGCCTTTTACTGGTAGATAGCTGATGTTATAAGGAGTAACTTAGGCTACTTTTATTTTAGACAAAGAATTAAGGTACAGTGCAAAAAAAAATTAAAACCCTTGAATTTTCTAACAAAATCCGATTCAAAAAGGGACGGCATGTTTTTATAATAATAATTTCATGCGGAAAAAGGTCGTGGGCACGGCTAGTGAGTTATATAAGACGAAAGAGATAGAGATAGTGCCCCTGTGTTTGTGCTCACTCTTGTGCACTATAATATTTCTTGCGTCGATGGTTAGTCTCCTATCCCCCGCTGGGTTAGCCGGAGGTCTCACCCGTCGGACCGCCGAGGTGGCGCGAAGCAAGCGGCGCTACATTATAGCGCCGTAGCGCTCCTACCGAACACAGCTGACACCAACACAAAATCAGGCTGCGTGCGCGTGCCTGATACTGGCCATGCCTAAACCGGCCCCCCAACGAAGTGCCCGTAGTTACGGGTGCTACAACGACACCGCGGGCCCACGGACAAAGTCCATAAACCGCCAGCCGCGCTCCCTGGCGGGGGCGCAGCGAGTTCCAAGGCTTAGTCTCCACTAAGATTGGCGCCATGACCGAAAACGGTCGGAAGGATTCGGTACTATAGCAATTACTGCGTATACCAGTAAGGTGTGGTCATGTTTTGTACAGAATCAAACTGAACCACTTTTTCATGGGACCCTAAAACCATTAAATATGACCACAACCACAACTATATTTGGTCCAGCCACACACGGATCGGCATCGCGTGAATATTGAGATCAATGCACTCCTAATCAGCATCGCATAACCTCGGGATATGCTAGTAAATTAGCTGCCACTTACCACAAAGAGAGCCGACTACCGATGCCAGTGACTGCCGTGAGTTGTACTGTACCAGAGCAACAGTTCTGCCGACAGGTTATGTAGCTACTAAAAAGTGGATAGAAATTTCGTACTCTCGTGAACTGTGTGTGTATCTCATAATTGGCATCACCCACCGCTGAGTATTGCCTGCACTCTTTTGTGACATGTTTTCCTGGTACGTGTGAATAGTCAATGAATAAAAATATATCAAACTTACGTGAAAACAAATTCATAGCTCTCAACAGATTTCGTTCAGGTACCGTACTATTTTAAATGGCTCATAAGTCAAAGTATTTATTGAATTGATTTCAGCTTTGGCTGAGTGTTATCGGTAATCAAAATGTATTGTTTTAATGATTAAGGCAATTATATTTCCATGTTCCTTTCGAATTCAGCAAGGCGTTCGATATGCTTAGACACGACACGTTGCTGACAAAATTAGATAATTCTGGAGTTCGAGGACCGATACTCAGATGATGTGAGGACTACCTTAAAAACCGTAAATACAATGTCAAGATCTGTAGTGAAACCAGTGACACCATTGAAGTCACTGAAGAAACAGCCCAAGGTTCAGAACTGGGACCCTTACACTATCTAACATATGCGAACGACATGGAACATGTCAATCACTGTTCCGTATATCAATATGCAGATGACACATGCCTTGTAGCTACCCATAGAGACGCAAAAGTAGCAGTTCAATGGTTACAGGAAGATTTTATTCGAGTTTCTAAGTGGGCACATGATGCTGGACTGGTCCTCAACGCAAGTAAGACCAAAATCATCCATGTCCACTCTAGCCATCTAAAGCACATTACTCCTTTTTATATAATCGCACACAATCACAGTTGTCTTCACTCCACTCCGTTGGGTACCTCATGTCGAGGTGAGGCAATTGACCAAGTAAATTAAAAAATATGCAAAACTGAACAGAATAATTAAAAAATGTAATCAATTTAGGAAACAACATAAACACTTTTCCAAACATATTCCACTGAGGAAAGAGCGTGTTGATTTAGTTAATAAGTTAAATAATTATGCGAAATTCCTGTTTTCACCAACACTAAGTGGCACCTAACTCAAAGCGTATTTCCTGTTTTTTTCCAACACTAAGTGACACCTAACTCAATGCGTAATGCCTGTTTTCACTAACACTAAGTGACACCTAACTCAATGCGTATTTCCTGTTTTCTCCAACACTAAGTGACATCTAACTCAATGCGTAATGCCTGTTTTCACCAACACTAAGTGACACCTAACTCAATGCCTAGTGCCCATTTTCACCAACACTAAGTGACACATATCTCAATGCCTAATTGCCCGTTTTCAACAACACTAAGTGACATCTAACTGAATGCCTAATGCAAATTTGAGACCAGACAGCTGCCACGGGCGAGGGTTTTTCTTTCACGGAAAATCCTTGCGATTCAGAAAATGTAGTCAAATGAACAACGCCATCTATCGAGCAAAAAGTTAAACTGCTAAAATATAATACACGGAAAGCGATGGAAAACATACTCTATAGAGTAAAGGCTAAATAGATTTTCAAAGCAGCGTCATGTAGACTAATATAATTATGTAGAATACCTATTGCTATAATATTTTCTTAAAGTAAATTATGGCAAAAAATAGCAAATCGAACTTAACAAAAGATTCAGCATCGTAGAGTCGTCTCTGAAATCGGTCTCCTTGCAAACATTCGATGCGTGTCATATTAAGGCCCGAGTACCCATGTCCATTCAAGTAGCACGGTACGGAGGTACGGACATAAATTATCCAGGCAGTTCAGGCATAGACCGCAAGTCTGAATTAGCGAGTAATTAATTCACCCTAATGATGGCCCATTAATTCACCATAAATGACAAGCCGGCCACAGGGTGTAGGATAGGAATATGATTATGATGCATGATCGAACAGACTGTGATTCACCCGAAGAAACTGGTACAATTAAATTGAATTGAAGAAGAAACTTTTCTTCGAAAGTGGAAAAGCAGATGTGTGTGGAAGCGCGAGGGGACGCCTCAGAAGGACCACACACGGACAACATGTTCGTACAAATAAGTTGCTCCTTGAGCCATGCGCTTAGGATTGCAAGTATCAGAAGAAGGTATTGGCGAACTCACTCGGTGCTCACCTTGAGCATTACAGAAGTCAATAGGCATAGGTAAATTTTGTAGATCTTTACCGTACAACTAACCAATGACGAGCGAACATCCAACAATAAGCCGCTGATCAAAACCCTCCTAGAGTTACTCATTTCTTGCCGAGAAAGGCACATCGTCATCGTCATTCAACCAAAAGATTTTGATTATAACTTATTATTCAAACCAGCTGGAGGTTGCACTGAAAGGCTTTATTACATTATGATATTTTTTTGTTTTTTATTGTGTAATGGGTTCAATTGCGTAACTTGCTTTCCGAGGCCGTAAGGGGTCACCATCGACAAGCCTTACGGTAGTTATTATTTGGCCACAAGTATGTCAAACGTGCCCGTAATATATATTTTTATCAAAAGCAATCATCCTATCGCAGCCAGGAATGGAAACTTCTCCAAAAACCTTTATCATCAAAGTGGCCAGTGGCTTTACATTCATCAAAATGCAAGCTGTAATCTCCAAAATTGAAATGCAGCGGTTAATCTACGTACGAGTGTTAATCCTAAACGTTGCATTATTTCAATCTGCTTGATTTGGACCTACAAAACGTTATAGAAATGAAATAGTAGGCACATTTCGATGCAAGTGTGGAAAGTTAGTCATTACACTCGAGCGGGATAACACAATGTAGCTTAGAGCGCAATGACAGCGTAATGAACACGGGCATCAAACGTTTTTCATAGTAACCTATGGCTTACTTTCCAGCTCTAGAGCGGAACTGCAAAATAAAAGGTGGCACGACTTTATATTTTATTTGCCAAAACTTCGCCACTTCCAGCATAGAGGTAGTATTGGGCACGTGTGCAGTACTTTGCATTGTGAACCAACAGCGGCGCAATTAGAGTCAGTTTTCGAGGAAGTATTTTGAAGAAACAGTTCTAACTGTTTACGTAATGATAACGATGGAAAGGTAGAAAATGTCCAAAGGGTAATCATTATGGATTGTTATTCCGGACCGATGAATCAGTATCGCAACAGAATAGTACAAACGCCCATTAGTCGTAACATCAATTGCGATGTAACAAGAAACATGATCATTTGTTTCTTTTGCTGAAAAATCCTGTTTAGGTGAAAAGACGTATTATTATCAAAATATTTTATTAAATCGATTCGTTTTTACAACTTACACAGTATTATTATCTCATTTATCTAAACTTTACATTGCATTGCCTTACCTTCTTCTCTCATACTTACTCTTCATTTCTTAATATTTATTCGTATGAAAAAACATTTATTACATAAATCTATACTTAAAAAGTAGTGCATCCAAGGAACCTAAGAATTATTTTTTGACAAAGAACTCTTTGATTCTAGTCCAAAGAGTTGTTGCTGATGCTTCACGGTCAGATTGGATTGGATTGCCGGAATTGACGGGTTCAGTTAGTCAATTCACTGGAAGCGTCTCGTGGAGCCAGGTCCTCTTGCCTTCGTTGAATTCAGCAGCGGTGTGGTCGGTACCTTCTAGGATCCATTTTGTGGTCAACAAGCCTTCAACACCCACGGGACCTGGGAATAAATCGACAAATTAGTATCAGATATTCAAACAATTTTAATTTCAAACTACTGGCAGTTTTGCGAATTTGTATTGCCTTCTGTGCCAGTTTTTATCTGGTAGTCATAACATAAACAAACACAAACAGTGAAGTTAAGTCATTACAGTAACTATTTCATTAGAAAACAGTTTATAACATTCCGGGGAAATTGATTCAAAATTAAATTGACATCCTACGTCAAATTGCCAAGATAAATTAGTCCACGTCTCTCAAAGAATTACAGTTGTGATTTGTATAGGTAAACGGACTATTAATGTCAGCAATCAAGTTGGTTTTAAAATTAATTTCCCTGACTTTTCACTATTCGTAAAAAAACAAAAGATGACTTTTGACCCCTGTACTCAGAAAATCATTTGCTCCACAAATATGAAAATGCCCCACCGTAAATGAACGAACCGCAAACGGGATCACTCGGTGCAAAAGTTTTATCTCACCTCGAGCGTGTATCCTGGCGGTAGAGATACCAACTTCAGCGCCGAGGCCGAAGCGGAAGCCGTCGGCGAAACGCGACGACACGTTGTGGAACACGCACGCGCTGTCCACTGAGCTCAAGAAACGTTTCGCTGCGCCATCTGGAACGGATAATTAGAACAGAAATTAGATACCACTAAGTTGACTTTCATAAAGTAAGTATTGATTGCACGGTAGGCATTCAAGGAATCTTTCGGTGCTTGAACGAATTCTGCAGAGCGTTTTTGGTGGCCATTTGTATTATTTTTTATGAAATTGTGGCGAAAATGGCAGCCGTGGGTCCTGATTTTGGCCGAGCGCCAAAACACCCATGTACGCGTAAATCTTAATGTAAAATTGATATTTTAATTGAAACAATAAACAGGAATTTTGAATTTGTTATGCCTGATCATGCGAATTTAAGTTTAATTTATAAACTTGATATGGATCAATAGGCACACTTTGATTAATTGTTACATAACAAAGTGAATCAGAGAAAAATATGGTCGTATATTTTATAACAAAATAACCTACTTCATAAAATCCCAAGTACTTGTTTACTACTTGCCAGAATAAACATACAACAATTTTGCTCTTCATAGAAAAATTTATAACCCGTTGGTCATAGGAATAATTTGATATCCCTGGCCTCGACTACAAGTTCAAGTACAACAAATAGTACCTATCAGACAGACGATCATAAAACAAGAGTAACTGCCACAGATAAACTTATCTATAGCTGTATAGCTGTTGCTGATAACAATGACTTCCAAAAACACAATATACATATCACGCGTCAACAAAATGGTATTCATGCAATTAACTATGTTTGCCTTGAAGTAATTATTATCACTATAAATGTAACTACTTCCCTATTTGTTGATGTAAATAATACTCGAGTTACAGATGATACAGTTATAACTCATTCTGACTAAGAGGAAAATCGGTGAGAAACTAATAACGTTTAAAAATAAGTTGAACCAGAGGTGATTTCAGAACTAGTATGGACGTGTGTTGAATAAGAAAAAGACTCACCATTTTCAGTTACAATGACATCCGTGTGAGAGCTTCCGAATTGGTGTATGTGATCAACAGCCTCATCCATATCCTTGACCACTTCAATGCAGCATTCCAGAGCCCCATATTCAAACTTCATACTTTTTGCTGGTGGCGGACCAAACGTCAAATGACTAGATAGTCTAGGACCAGCATGGATCTTAACACCTTCCTTCTTCAACATATTGCAAAGATCATCAAATAATGCACCAGAAAGATGATCTTCGTGAATCAGTAAAGTTTCCATAGCATTACAGGCTGCTGGGTAATCACATTTAGCATCGCGTACAATCTTCAATGCCTTTACTGGATCAGCATCCTTGTCTAAGTACACGTGGCAAATGCCCTCAGCGTGACCAAGGACAGGAATATGCTGTGACTGTTTCTGAATATTTCTTACTAACTCGGATGAGCCTCTAGGAATGATAAGGTCTATGTGCTTCTCCATAGACAACAGATCGCTAATTTCCTCCCTCGTCGATACAAGAGAGATGGCGTCGTCAGCACCAACACCTTTTAGAGATTCCTTAACTAATCCCATGAGAGCTTTATTTGAATGAGCAGCTTCCTTTCCACCCTTTAATAGAAGACCATTAGCCGATGCCATAGCTAAAGCCGCAACCTGGGGTAAAGAATCAGGCCTAGATTCAAAAATGACTAGAAGAACCCCAATAGGAACCGATACTTGCTGTAGAACTAAATTTTCAGCAAGCTTTGTTTTTCTTAACACTTTACCAACGTTCTCGTAACTTGAATCGGCAATCTGTTTGAGGCCTATGGATAAAGTTTTCAATTTGCTAGGACTTAAAGATAATCTACTCAGTAAAGGCTTCGCAAGGCCGCTCTTTGAAGCTTCTTCTAAGTCTTTTGAGTTTGCTTCTAGAATTTCCTCTTGTTTGCTAACTAATAGATCTGCTAGCGAGTGAATAGCTGTTGCCCTTTCTGAAGGAGAAAGGCGTTGTAGAACTCTGCTGCCAGTTCTTGCTGTAAAATAAATAAATATAATAAGCATTATTATTGTATGATTAGTTCTCGTTTGTTTATTGGACTTATTGGAGTATACGTACCGTTTTCAGCCAAAACATCAACAGATGTAGCCGTGGTTGGGGCAGTGACGCAATCCGTAAAGAATGTACCGACTTTTCTTCCACTGATGATAGTCTTGATGGCGTTGTCTTGCATACCGTTACAGATAACCACACTGACTCCACGAGCCATAGCCCAGGTTGCGGCATTTACTTTAGAATCCATACCGCCAGTACCAACCTAAAGTAAAAACAGCATTAAAAACTTATTAGGTGTAAAAAATCTTTTGTGATTAGTGAGAACAGTCTTCAAACGGCTTTGTTCAATTCATTACATTCAGAATTATTAGAAGACAGCTCTTGTTTCTAAATCTTTTGAAGGACATTTTCATAATTTTGATTGATTAGCGATATTACCGAGAATTTCAATCAATTACTTACTAAACAACAAAACTTTTATTTTGAAAGATAAATTAATACTGTCCGTGTTATTCTTATTCAGTTTTTGCGTGGGTTTACAATGCCACCTACGCATAGATCTTGCCTTTGTCAGATAAAAACATAGAAACATTTTTCATATCTATTTTAGGATCAACTCTAAAGAAAATAGATTGTTTTGGTAACAAATTCAGTTCAAATCTAGAATCTGGTTTTTTACTACGATAAGCTCTTTTTATCATTTCTAATGTTAACTCCGTGATCCTTTCTGTTTCTCGACGCCTACGCCAAATTTTTTATCATTATCGTGTGAACAAAGAGTTTTTCTGTGATTTGATCTTACCTTTGATTTTTGTCCAAATTGCACTTGCTCCTTTGACGTGTATGTATGCATCATTCGTGCACCATCCTCCCACGGAGGTTTGTTGTATATGCCATCGACATCAGACATCATAATCAGTAAGTCTGATTGGATCTCAGCGGCCAGCAGAGCGGAAAGACTGTCGTTGTCTTTAATGCCTATACCCTGGATATAAAGAGGTTTGAAATTATTGCAAATGCAGCAAGATCCTTGGAACATAAAATGAATAAAGATTTATGGGTCCCAGTTGAGGGATGGGGGAGATCAATTCGTAATTAAGATATCTCACAGCTGAATGACGGATTGGACCGCTATAGCAAATTGAGCGGAAAGGAGTCACAAAATGCCAGCCAATTTATGATGATTCTGCAAAATAGATAAAGATGATGCGTTGCGATTTGTATCATTCAGAAGAAGTAAAAAGGGATGATCCTTGATATCGACTCGGTGAAATGTTATAGTTAATCCAAATAAAGTAGGTGTTTTTTGCCACCGACCGACAAGTAAATCGGCAAGTCTTTAATTTTTGTTTTGACAAAAATATGAAAATGATTCCCTATTTTTTTTACGCAGTGTTCTAAGAAATGATAATCATTTCACGGGTGAATAATTCAGACTAATACAAAAATAATTTTGTTCTCTACTTGCTTTTATGGCAGAAATATTATGGCTTGCCTTCTTTCCAGTTCCTGGTACGACGGTGTCATCATGGATATACATCGGTGGGCTGACGGCATCGTTAGTGTTGACAATGGGCACTATGTTCAGCGAAATCAATTCTGATAATGTGCAGAATAAGTTCTTCCTCGTCTCCTCATTATAAAAATCTGGTTTCGTTACAAGGACCTGTGAAAAACATCAACAAATAAGTTCTTGTTATTGCCGTCTCCGATATTTTTTCCTTAAAAATTACCTCGTAGATGACAAGGGGGAAACATGCCAGAAATTTTGGCTCCAATTTATATTCAGGGGTTCCTAATTCAAATTGAAAGAAATCCATGATTATTATATTAAGGCTATGATTGATCGACGAGAGGACCTCAACGGAAGTAGATGTTATTGGTGTACTGGAAAAGAACAACGGATTTTCTTTGTATTATTTCAAGAATGTGGATTGTTACAGCTTTTCTCGACGGAGAAAACCGCTCGGGGCAATAACAGTGTACGACATATTGAATCCTTTTAAAGCGACGTTCAATTTCACACATGGTTAAGATAGTTTTCTTTAGATTCCGTCATGACAGTTTGTTTATACTGGAATTTAGAAAATATTGCGATCTTATGTTCAAAATTCCACAGCATATATTTCAACTAAAATCAAGCCTGTAAGTAATCTCTGACGAGTTAACCAGACTAACTCCAAAGGCGAAAAATCCTGTAGCAAAAACCCAATAACACTTTGTTCGACCTGAGAATCGAACCGTAGACCTCACGCCCAACAGTAGTATTTTTCAAACTCACTTCTAAAAACTTGTCCAGCGTTAATAATTTTCAGAAGTCATTAAAACAAATGGTAATTATGCTGTGCAACAATACAGTTATTATAGAATCGTAATATTTCAAAAGTGATGTGCCGGATTAAGTTTAGATTCAGTGCAGATACCGGTGTACTTATTTGATAATTCTATTGATACACTATTCTGATTTTAAAATGAACAACTGAAAGTTACTGTTAGTATATTGCATGGGATTTTGGGATTGCATTTAGAAAATTCGACCTAGATTATGTTTAAAAAAAAAAAACTATACAGGGTGTAAACGGACCCTTCACGAAGCCGTCAACCAAGCATTATGTACATCAAACTAAGTAACTTTACGCAAAAATTATTGCTAGGAAACGACTTTTTTTTGGGGTGAAAAATCAAGTTTTACTGTATGACTCAATGTAACGCACTCACAACTTAGTGCTGATGGATGCTTTGAATAGTAAACGGGTCATGGAGGTAATTAAAGTAAAGTTAAAACCTTTAAAAGTGGTATTTAAAAAGAAACTTGTGAAAAAATTGGAACTCTGACCTCCAATATCTCCGTAACTAGAAGGTATGGTCTAGAACAAAAAAATGATCGCAATGACGGGGAGAACAAGTGTCTTTCGGCTTCGTTAAGGGTCTATTTACACCCTTTATATTTCAATAGAGTGACAACATTGTTACAGACATCATAAGATATAACATACAGATTATGTCCCACTGATAGGTCCCCTGGCTCCCAAACTAGATTTTCACCTGTGACTTGGGAGAGTGTTTCTCAATTTAAAAAAGTCATTATATATGTCATAGCCTCATAGGTACCAAAAATGTAGCGAAAAAAAGAGAGATTTTTTTTTACGAAAAGTAATTTCTTGTATATCAATCAATTAATTAATTAACCAAAATCACAATCATTGTAAAACATGAAGTGCATGATTGTGAGAGAGTGTATGTGTGAGTGCGTGTGCCTGTGTGGGTGCGTGTATCTGTGTGATTGAGTGTGGCCGTATGTGTGTATACAGGGTGTAAACCGACCCTTCACGAAGCCGTCAACCAAGAATTCTGTACATCAAACTAAGTAATTCTACGCAAAAATTATTTCTGGGAAACGACCTTTTTTTTGGGTGAAAAATCACTTTTTACGGTAAAACTCAATGTAACGCACTCAAAACTTAGTGCTGATGGATGAATTTAATAGTAAACGGATCATGGAGTTAATTAAATTAAAGTTAAAACCTTCAAAATTAATATTTTTTTAAAAAACTTGAGAAAAAATTGGAACTTTGACAACCAATATCTCCGTAACTAGAAGGTTCCCAGGTATGGTCCAGAACAAAAAAATGGTCGCAATGACGGGGAGAATAAGTGCCTTTCGGCTTCGTTAAGGGTCTATTTACACCCTTTATGTGTTGATGGGGTGTAATGTAAAGTGCTTATGAAATGTTTGTGTTGGGCTTAGGGCTATCGAGTAGGGGAGAATAGTAAATCTTCTATTTCGTCGTAGCTTTTTTTCATCAACCACGCTTTTACCACGCTTTTGCATAGCTGCAAATTAAGGTTATGTATCGTGAGCAATTTGTTGACTAAGATTTCAAGTTGATGATTTTTTGTATTTTTCCAGGAAACTAAGAGGACTGCTAGACGCATAATGGTAACCGACAGCTAGGGGTAAAAAATGTTATCAGTAAAATCCCATGTGTTTGTACTTTTACTGGCAAATCTAAAATATTTCTTGGGCGGAGCAAATTATAGATAGTGAAATTACTTCCGTGTGAATTCTTCCTCAAGAAATATAAAAACTGTTACTACTAGCGTAATTGGTTCAAAACACAATTGTTTTTTCAGCTTTATCACCTCTTGTTTACCCATCGAAATAGCATTCAAATCCATTGGAAAGCTATTTCGCACTAGTAGTCACATCAATATCTTTTAGTACAACAGTAATTCTTTTCCAATTGACTTTTACGATGTCTCTGAACATGGGAAAGAGCTGACCATTCACCATTCAGCTTTTTATTTCGCAATTTAACTACTGTCTGACACTTAAGGTGGTATTCACGTAGTACCTTATTCAGTCTGTACTCCATATTTTATTTGACGTTTTAATACATAAAACAAAGATGATAGCAACCCAGCGTCCACCAATAAGAGCGTCTCGCGGTCGCGCACCTCTGCGATATACAGAATAAGGTATATCGCTATCTCTTTCCCGCGTGGCGGTTGCAAGCGTGTGACCGAAGCGCGCGGTGTCGCCAGTCCGCTGCTTACGCGCAACGCGCTCTTGCGTGCATTTTTTTAACTCCCCGCACAAGTCGGTCGTGACGCCACGCGCCCATTTTGCCGCGAATACTTAACTTTTCCGAACTATTTTAATTTACTGTTATGTGAACTGACAAATAAACTGTTATCTATAGATAACAGTTTATTTGTTGATAACAGAGACTTGTTTAAGTTCCCCTGAAACCTCCTCTCATACAGTATAGTTTTTTTATAACTTCTTCTGTTCTCGATTGTACAATGCACGGTCGACCTTGTTATTGCTTTACCACATCATCATCTGTCTAGCCTTTTCCCAACTATGTTGAGGTCGGCTTCCAGTCTAACCGGATGCAGCTGAATACCAGTAGAGCGATACTTTCATTCCCGATACTTTTTTGAGACTGAACGTGCATAAAAAGAAACAAAACACTGCAGCATTTGTTCAACTTGCACAAAACCTATGCTGGATTAGTTTCTGTTCAAAACTGCAAGCCATATCTCACACACAGTGAGGGGTCCAAAAGTAAAATTAATTGTCGGGCTTTTTTGCCCAAGTCAAAGCCAGATAGTGATTTCGATTGCTGCTTTTACCAATTTTGTCCCCGTATCACCGTTTAGTACGTAGTGGTTTAGTCGATCTCGTTATTGCTTTACCACGTTTGGCAACTATCCCTGGTATGCATATTATGTTCTTTTTTAACTCTTTTCTCGCACCGCTGCGAATAAAAATGCTCTTAGGTTTAAATAATACTTCTGTCACTTAGACAAAAATAAACCAGTAGTTTTATGACAGTGATACATCATAATCAGGAGTGTGTGGTAAAGCAATACATACCGAGTCACCTCCGTGCCTCGGAAAGCACGTAGCCGTTGATCCCGGCTATCATTTCTAGATCTTTGACAGTCGTTACAGGTAGTCAGTGGCCCAAAAAGTCTGACAACCAGTCTTAGCAAGGGGTATCGTATTACCCAGTGCTAACTGGGTTGTGAAGGTCAGATAGGCAGTCGCTCCATGTAAAATACTGGTATTCAGCTGCATCTGATTAGACTGGAAGCCGACCCCAACATAGTTGGGAAAAGGCTTGGCAGATGATAAAGTAACAACCAAATATGACGTCATCACAAGATACAAGAGGCAACTTAATAACGTAAACCGGAACAATACTCCCCTAACATGGAAACAATTATAATGACAAGTAACGCTTAGTAACTCCACTTCAGTCCCAGTTAGTTTTGTAATTCAGGACATTTATGCAAAATGAAGTTTGTACGCGTCGGTATAATTTAACTTTGACGTAGGTAGTGTTGTGAAGTTTATGTCAAAACTTCTCCTATGTCTGCAGCCCTGGTATTTATTATTTAAGAGGAAACGCTTTTCAGCTATGTTTTACCCTAGTTTTTGTAAATTGGAAGTAGGAAAATACTTTTCTTGAACATTTTTAAGCTTTTTGTTGAAAGTCTTAAAACCAGTCTTACCGTGGGGTATCCTATTACCCCATACTAATTGGGATGCGAAGGTCAGATAGGCAGTCGTTCCATATAAAGTACTGGTATTCAGCTGCATCCAATTAGACTGGAAGTCGACCACAATATAGTTGTGAACAGGCCAGGCAGATGATGATTTCTTTCCAAACGTTATGTAGACCTTTTTATTATATTAAAAAAAAAAGATATATTCAATACTAAAGTCGGAGGAATTTATTATTTAAAAAAAAAATATCGTGTTGCGAGCATAATTATAACTGTCAACGAATGTCAGCTGTCAATTTGCTAAGCAATCATTTTCCCTGAATTGACATAAAACATCGCGTTTTCTACTTGCTATTCAATGCTCAAGAGAAAACTAGAAGGTTTCTTTTGCACAGAACGTGGAAATTAAAAGTAAAAATGACAATAAAAATATTTAAATAAAAGGTAATATATAAAAATATTCGTAGCACCGGTTGTATGATAATGAACGGTGCACATTTGCGTATCAGAATTAATTAATAAATTATTTTTATTCGTCCCTAGCGCGAGAGAACAGACGGGACGCTTGTGTTTCATAAAATATGCATTTTTTTACACGAAACACAAAGCGTTTTCGCATAATTTTGCATTAAACTGATGTGGTTATTGTGCATTGTCTAGTTCTTTGATATGGTTGCTATAATGAAGATAAGCAGTGGAAATAAAAGGAAACATTTTCCTACTTATTACTTTTTGGAATGCGCCGTTGGTCTTGCGGTCGCAAGCGCGACTGCTGAGCGTGGGGACCTGGGTTCAGTTCGGAGTTGCGGCAAAAAGTATATAGAAAAAAGTATATAGCAAAAAGTATATAGCAAAAAGTATATAGTAGTAAGTTATTTAGTTTTTTCATTATAAATTATTATTATTAAGAATTTCTCAGAGCAGCACCGAGCTCTATCTTTTACTCTGGACGCTCTTAATGTGCACGTCTTTCTAGATCGTTCTCACATATATGTATTATCTCAACATTAATGATGTAACCAAGATCTTGTAAAAATATTTGATTGAAAAGAGTTTCCATGGAGTTTCTTGCCCATTCTTCTCCATAGAGATTTACACTTTGGAATGGGCAACTACAGTACTTTCACAAGTTATTATGCCTTGTGTCTGGGACTGTAGCTTCACCTTCTTTGTTTTTCTGACATTCAAAAGTGCCTGTAATGGTCTAATTGAAATGAATGGTTTGAGTTTGAGTTCGGAAGTTGGCGGTCTGATACCCCGTGCCTCGGAAAGCACGTTAAGCAATTGGTCCTGCGCCTGATCTCTTTCCGGTCGTATAGGATTGCCATCCCATTGGACTATGAGAGTGAAAGAAGAGAGAGTGCACCTGTGCCTGCGCACACACTTGTACACTATAAGATCTCCCGTGTTAATCTCCGCTGAGATTGGCCGTTGTGACCGAAACCAGTCAAGAGGACTATTATTACTTGGTGTAATAGAGTTACTTATACAATATTTTGTTTATGTGAAAAATATAATAACAGACATTACCTTATATATTTTCCTTTATTACAGACAAGCTTCTTTTTATTCAAAAACATTTTCCATTACCGGCTCTCGGGCAATGACAACTAAATATTTATTTCGAGATACACGTATTCTTTTCGAGTAGATACCTAACTACGTTAATAAATAAAATATAAGTACCACTTAGTCTAGCTTACTGAATAGAAATAAATTGAATAAATAACATTAAAGAAATCTTGTTGAAAACATTCGCTTTGATTGTATTCCAAGTGCATTCTAATTTAAAACTTCAATAGCTTCAAAGTCACTGTTTATTTATTTTTGTTTGTGTTCGTCACAAGACTTTTACAAAGACTTTATTTTACAACTTCAGCTAATTTATTTTTGCAGACGGCAAAACACAGAACTAAAATAAATGTACCAAGTTTCACAAATCGATGCGTTTTTTCTGGACAAGCAGCGCCACCTTGATCTGCACAATTAAAGTGGTCATACTGTACGATTTTAATTCAACGGTGTAGGTATGTAGACACTGCGAATATGTAAAACATTTTCAAAATGTAGTTTTATATTGCCTTAAGGTTTTAAAAGCTTCAGCATTAATTAATTAGATGTGATAGACAAATATAATTACAAAGTTTTAAATAATTCCTGATATTCAAATTACAAATTTATATTATGCAGTCTAAATAGGTACTCAAAAATATCGAAATAATTGACTTTCTGACATAAGTGTCTTGATAATGTTTTTAAGCTTTTGGCTTGCACTCAAGTATAAAATAGCTTTCAATGCCAATTCAAATAGTCTTTGCAGAAAGTTATTTTTAAATCAATTCTAGTAACTGTATATAGTCTAGACCTTATTTACATTAGCGCCGATTCTCAAAGAATTTAAACTTACATACAGCGTGTGTAAAAAGTTTGATCATATTTAAGGGTACAATAGCATAAACTTCCAGACCATGAAACTAGAAAATATTGGGTCGATTCGGTACTGAAGGTATGTATGTGACAGTTGATAATTTTTTCGTAATGTCGATGTTGGTTGTATGCACAAAGCTGTTCAGTTTGATGGTCTCTAACACACCCTTAAATGTGAACCCACTTATCTGAAACACGCTCTCTTGTAAAACGAATATGAGATCTTAGAAGTTGGTAAGTTCTATAACCCTTGAGAAAGCTAGTCTTTGGTCAATCAGTACCACAAAAGGATTTATCATTTTATTTTATTTTATTATTTTTATTTTGAAATTATATTCAACAAAAGGGGGCTCCAAGGCTTTACTTTTTAAGGATCAAAAAGAATGTGTATCTTTTGATGATGTCAGTTAAGATTTTTCAGAAGTGTGTAAGCGTTTTACAGAAAGAGGCTTTCGCGTAGAACTACGGTTTTATTAAGATAAAATAGTGTTATTTTTTTTTCGTTTGGACGAGTAATCGCAACCATCGATTCAAAAACTACGTGTAATCGACGATTTACATTTGAAAACTTCTTTTTTTTCTATTCATATATTTTTTATCTTCCTTACTAGGAAAACTTTATAACTAGAACATTCGTAGTGTTTTAGACAAAGTGTTATTCAAACTTTTATCCCAGTTAAAAACTCAAACTCTCAAACAGAATGGACTAAAATGAGTAGTTCTAAACTTCGTACCTTGCATTTCTATACACAGTATGTATTAAATGTAAAGTCGATTTTCAACAACGAAATATGAACAACCTACGCTCGCAAACTGTACGGAACCACATGCTTTGTATTAAGTGCTGTGTCGGGGTGCGCCAAAGTTCACCTAAATTTTCAACTCCGATAATTGGAAATCCGAAAATGTTCTTCCTAACATTTTTCATCCTAACAATCACAATTCCTAACTACTCCGTCTCTAATTTTATAATTCCGAAGCATTCAACTTCATAATGTCAGTAGCAATAAACATCTGTTATACTTTTATTTGTTTTCCTATATTTTCTCAACATAACCATCTTTTACACTATTATTCAAAGTCATAAATTTTTTGTTTAGATTTCTTTGTTTAGTTTTAGAAAAATTTAGCCAAAAAAGTGTTATTTTTACAAACCGTTTATTTTCTCGATTCTATCGTATAAAACACCTAAATGTAAGAATAAAAGTTTCTTGGTGTTGTTTGTCTCCGACTAACCGTTTGTCGTAAAAACGATGTGGAAGGGATCCATAGGTTAGGTTAGGTTAGAACTGTGACCAACTACGCGCGAGCCAAGCGAGCGTAGCGAGCGGTGCCGCGGCAGCGGCGGGCGAGCGCTACTTCGAAATTGGTTACGAAATGTTTCTAAGTTTTTTTTTCATAGTGCCCCCAAGACGACACTCTGACCTGTACTTATGTTTAGGGATAAAAGCGTTATGATAAAAAACAGTAGGAGTTTAAATATATTTACATTAATGATATTATTGATTACAATTTTCGGAAACATGAGTGTTATGAACATCGCCGGTAGCACTACAAATAGTATGAATGAAAACTTTAGGATGAAAAATTTTAGGAAGAGTGATCATTCGGATTACAAATCGTTAGGAAGAACAATTTCGGGTAAAGAACTTTAGGTGAGCCAATATGGACCCGCTGTGTCGTGGGCGCATGAAAAGTTGTAGCTCGGTTTAGAACACCCTTTGCATACGAATGCGCCCGAAGTTACACGAGCAACTTCGGTCCACAATAGTGTTGTGCAGTTAAATTATACAGTATGTTACATCATGTATTGTTTTGTATTTCAGGAATTGTCTGGTGTGTTATCTTGCTTAGTATATTCTTCACTAAAGATAATAAATCTGGTAACAACCAGATTTCGTACACGCGAAGTGGATAATGCTGTTAAGCATAAACCATAATTATTTTTTATAGGACTAAATCCCGTCAGTGACCGAAAAAACACGTGGGATGGAGAACACCAGGAAGCGATTCAAGGATTTAAATGATTTTATAAAATTCCGTTTTAAAACTTTTGTACACGGTTATTTCAAAAGTTCCTACATAAAATTACAAGACTTTAATTTTACTTTGACGTCGGCTCGTGTGGTGACGGCAGGTGGAACAGAGCCTAACGGTTCGTAGACAATCAACTAGTGGAGTGGAGGACCTAAAGAAGATCGCGGTCAATAAGGACTGCCTAAACCCAGTGTGCGGTAAAAGGCTGCCTTGATAGGCAGGCATCATGATTGATGATGACTCTGAAGGTCTACATCTTAAGGTTCCTATGAGCTTACCTGTGCAATCTTGACGTTGTACTGTGAGAACATGGCATCGTACATGGACATCAGTTCCGACTGCCCCACGGCTGCGGCTGCTCTGGGGTCCAGGATACTGCCTGCGTCCTGAATAAGGAGAACGGGGAAATTACTGAAACTGCTGCTGTTGTGGTAAAAGAAAAGTACCTTGTTTAATCATTTTTGAGCGATATGTTTATGTTGCTACTTAAAATGTCTGATGTTTACTGTTTGAGATAGAACTCTTTGAAGTCCAATTTTAATGGTTAACGACCTCAGATGATTACGATACGCGACTCCCGCATAAGTCGCTTGTTTCCTTAAATTTAAAATCGTCGCTATCGACGCGGTTGCGGTGACTCGCGGTAGTATGTTTTAAGCAATTACTTTTTTTTTCTATGACGTCGACTTCGCAAAATGCATGTCGCTTGAGCTTGGAGCTAGTGTCCAAGAGGTAAAGGTTGATCTTTAATTACACAAAATATCTATTCTCTCTATCGATCGATCGATTTGTTTCCCTGTCTTTTAAATCTGCCAACAGTGGGTAAGTAGGATTAGATACACTTCAACTAACTTATCTGTGCAGGCCTTCTGTGTTTTCCACAGAACTAAAATAAATGTACCAAGTTTGACATGTCGATTGTCGATGCAAATTTTCTTGACAAGCACTGCCACCTTGAACTGCACACTTAAAGTGGTCACACTATACAAAGACTACAGTCATAAATCTATTGACATAAGTCATGTTTTCCAACAAATTTTGGCACGCGTCAAGAATCATTAGTTAGCTCGATCGGGTCGGATATCCCTAAACAAATCGTAAACAATACTGAAATACTATCACAATTTCGATACAAAATCTGTTTTGGTACACAGGACGACATACGACCGTACATTGTAGTGTGTTGTCTTTTGTCAATAGATTGAACCGATCTATAGTGGGCTTTATATAAAGTAGGCTTTACTGCCTTTTCACTACCGTGGGAAGGTATCATATGCTGTATTCATAGTGAAGACCACTATCTACCCAATGTAGCTTAATTGTATCATAATATCTAACATTTGTGTAACATTTTGCTGGACTGTTCCGTACGTGCAATATCATATTGCCTACGGTATGTTATTGTAGTGAAATTATGTATCCTATATTGTGGCAGGACTATGAATAGAAGTTTTGACGAGGACGTAGTTTTGGAAATTCAAACGTAAAATTATAGTTGGAAGCCCTAAAATCCAATGGTTTTATAGT
Source organism: Noctua pronuba (assembly GCA_905220335.1). NCBI lineage: Eukaryota > Metazoa > Arthropoda > Insecta > Lepidoptera > Noctuidae > Noctua > Noctua pronuba. The sequence continues at coordinate 13,995,428 of LR999902.1, forward strand.
TAAGCGATTTTCGTCTGTAATTAACCTTCGGAGCCAAAGATCGCAAACTGAGCAACTGATTGGTTTTCAGTTATTTTGTGGTGAATAGAAACCTCGTTAGCTTTTACTAGAAAGGAGAGGGGTGCACGATTATCTGTTTCTGAAATCCGGAGACGTACGAAGGTCTTCGATTTTGGAAATCGCGTTAAGGAACTCAAATGGAGTTGGGCAGGACACGTAGCATGGCGTGGTGATGGCAGGTAGAGTAAAACTGAGAACGAGTGGCGTCCTAGGAATGGAAAGGGAAGTGTTGGTCGTTCGGCGGCGAGATGGGTAGACGACATTGTTGCCATTGCGGGAAAGCTGGCACAAGAGTTTGGAGCTCGGCACAAGCAAAGAGAGGCCTATACCCAGCAGTGGCTGAAGTCGGGGCTGTGGATGATGATGGGGTTTCTTAAGATTGTACAAAACCTACATATATTTACGAAGAAGAATCAATGGATTCCATTTCCGTATTTTAATTCCAAAAGTACCATTCAATGGCCTCATTGAAATGGTTTGACTTGACTTAAAAATTCTGGAATACACATAAATCATATCAAGAATATTCATTGAAGTTATCTTTAAAAAAACACATGACTGAACTATTTCATTGACCATTCATATGATCGCATCGTATTGTCCAATGTCCATACAATCATTTCGCTGATAAGGCATGCAAGAGCATGTCATCAAATTATCGATAACTGCACTACTGTATACGTGTATCCAATATCGATAACTGTTATCAAAGTCGTGTCACTGACCTCTCGGGTATGATCGCTCGGAGACAAAGTCTCTCTCATAGAGAGGGACATAAGTAGCTCCTGTGTCAGCTTCTGTCGACCAAACGCAACCGCTCCGCTTGTCACCATGATGCATTCTCGACCTTCGTGGTGGCATTCTGCTACCTGCGAAAATAAAACTTAGTTATAGAAAAATAGGGTTACTTTTTCATTACAGGCTATGATCCAACAAAAAAAAATTACTAGATGTGTGATTTTGTAAAGGATCATTTTTTCAATAGAACGGATTAGTGAATATTCGATTTGTTTAAACACCAATCAGCCAGTTCTACGTTTCGTAATCCAGATAAGCTTCCAATTTCAGAACACCCTACAAAAAGTTTCAAAGTGAAATATAAAACAGAAATCAAACATGGCCGTCTAGCCTTCAAAGAGGTTTCAAGAGATTTTATTTCAAATTATAACAAAAGCACTAACTACTTTGGAAGTCAGCATTTATGGACTTTTTAGCATTATTCTAATAGCCTGTAAAACATTCCTGCTACAAAATTAAGTCTTCCATTTATTTGAATAGTTCTTGTCGAATATTTGCGCAGGAACGAGCAAAAGCGTTGATTCAAATAATTTGAACGGGAATAATACATTAGTGAAGAATTTCAATAATGTTGAAAACGCTACCGGTTTCAATACGGCATTAAAAGCAGGAATGTAACTTAATTTCAGTGTGAACATTAAAGCTCAATTATTACTGGTTAACGATGAATAAAAAATTAAATAAAATTAAAATTAAACAATTAATTTCTCATACGACCTGCTACCAAAAATATTACATTTTTCAATTGGATGGATGTATGGATAGTTAATTGCTGCGCCAGTCTTTAAACACCAACATGAGGTTTACAAAACTTCTTGTCAAAGTCAAAATCGTGTAGGTACAAAAATCTAGTGTTTACTTACTAAGTATGTGTGTGTACGAATACATGATTTACAAACTATAAATAAACTTATAATCATAATGTACAAGTGTCAAAAGGGAAAAATAATTACAGAGCGTCATAAAATTCATCCGCATCGCTGGCAACGGGAAAAGTACCCAGAAGGCTGGCAGCATTGCCACGTTGCATAGCACAGATAAAGACAAATAAAGACAGCGACTTTATTTTGTAGCAATTAGGGGTGGTTTTCGTAGTTCAAGTCTTACTTCTGACCGTACGCCTGTGAAGTGACCCTATACCACACATACCTGTTCAACAATGGAAGCGAGTCTTCCCAAAGCCAGTCCGTTGCCATCTTCCCTAGTAATGACAGCACTGCCTAGCTTGACGACCAGTCTTCTCGCGTACTTCAACTGAGATCTGTCTGTGAACGTCCTTTGTTTCCGTTCAGCGCTGGCCAAGTTCCGCTTGTCGACGTTCAGGCCCTGCAAGAGATGGAAAATGAATTAGTATTTTATTGATTAATTGTGAAATAAAAGGTGTAAATAGACCCTTAACGAAGCCGAAAGGCACTTGTTTTCCCCGTAATGGCGATAATTTTTTGGTTCTGAACCATACCTGGGAACCTTCTAGTTACTGAGATATTGGAGGTCAAAGTGCCAATTTTTTCGCAAGTTTTTTTTTAAATACCACTTTTATTATTTATACCACTTTTAAAGGTTTTAATTTTACTTTAATTAACTCCACGACTCGTTTACTAATCAAAGCATCCATCAATTCTACGTTTTTTGACGGCTTCGTGAAGGGTCTGTTTACACCTTGTAAGTATACAACAAAATGAAGATGTGCAACATTTGCTGATAGAGTGTGTTAGGAGCAAGACAGAAAGGGCATCATTGATTAGAGAATTTAAATTAAACATTCTGGCCGTTTGGCTAATCCAAATCATTTAAGGAAACCCTACATCAACGATTGCAAAGACGTAGTGTGGCTTCGTGAAGATCCAGTCACATTATTCTCGTTCCAATACCTAGTAAGTAAATATTCCACATAATTCGCACGTCCTCTAAAAAACTGTCATAACACAAAAATAGAAGTTTTGATATATACGCATTTACACTGTTTTGTGTGCTTAACGATGCTTTGCGTTAAAAACTTTCGCTTGTGCCATTCGATGACTTATTTTTTTACCCTTATGGCGTTTTTTTTTTCGATTATAGAGCAAGGACAATTTGAAGTCGTATTATCTAAAAACCTACATATTTTTTGTTAAGACATTTTTTTAAAGGACGTCATTATGTAAATAGTTAATGAGGTACGATGGGGTTGGATATGCCAAACCCGCATGGATAAAAACCGCTTATTTGATAACAAAGAATTTAAAAAAAAAAGATAAACTGTTGTAGTATTGGAAGTGCTGCAACACGGGATTCCTCACTTTGAGAGGGATTAGCCTATAATCCATCGGGCTCAACAAGAGCTGGTTGGTGGATTTAACAAGGATTTGAATTGGTTGATCCTAAAGCGGTTTTCTCACAATGTTTTGCTTCGCCATTTTGCGAGCAGTGGTCATGAAATAATCATTCAAAGTTAGGTGCCTGCATGGGTTCGAACGTTAAGTCGGGTATTATACCACTGGGCTACCACTACAAGGACAGAATATTACTAAGTGCGCAAAAGATTATATAAGTATTACCGACCCACTCTCTCACACTTAAACCATCAAACTCCCACATAAAGAAAATATCTCATTTATTATTTATCCACCAGATCTACATACACCTACCTCTTTTTTAAACTTCAAACAAATATTTATATTTGATCCCAAAAACAAAACTGAATTTGATGAAGCACGTTATCACGAATTCTGAGAAACACCTTTCATAGAAGTATTTTTTCGAGATATTTTTTTAAGGAAACTTCCACAACGACAAGGAAAATATAAGTAATATCTTCAAGGAACACGTATTTTTAATTCGTCGAATAAAAATGCTTAAGTTGAATAATGGCTGCTACAGAAGACGAACTTATCAACATAGAATTAGACGGCACACGCAACTTCAACTAAATTTTAAATTGACAATAATCGCAACCTTCGCCAATAATATTCGACCTCGCAATTGTTTTGCCTCCCTAACATTGGCTGTCACTTGCACATATTTACTCCAAAAATGTGAAAATAGTATGTAAATAAAATTATCCTGCCAGATATATAAATTAACAGGAGCTTATGCGGAAAGAAAGAAGCGGAGAGGAGCTCGTGGCTAAATAATAACAGCCGCTCGGGTCGATCTTTAGGTTAAGCTGTGCTTGCCTAGGTTGGTCTGTGGATGGGTGACCACTCGTTACATACCGAGTTTCCTCCGTGCCTTGGAAAGCACGATAAGCCGTTGGTCCCGGGTGTCATTTGTAGATCTTTGACAGTTGTTAGGTAGTCAGTGGCCCAAAAAGTCTGACATCCAGTCTTACTAAGAGGTATCGTATTACCCGGTACTAACTGGGTTGTGGAGGTCAGATAGGCAGTCGCTCCATGTAAAGTACTGGTATTCAGCTGCATATGGTTAGACTGGAAGCCGACCCCAATATAGTTGGGAAAAGGCTAGGCAGAGAAAGAGGCCCTGAATTTGTAGTACTAAAACTGCAAACTTAAGGACCTCATCCCTGGACTGGGCTCTCAGGCCTACTTGATATACCTAACGTTCCACATTTCAGGTTTATCCCACTACCGACCTACCTGGAGCCACAAACCACATATTTAGCCAAACTTTATCCATCATATTTACGACTGCAATATTTACTTATCTTTCCCCAGGCAGAAATAAGCTTAAGATTGAACTCTTAAAACTTTACAAAGTTTTCTTATTTTAAGAGTTCCGTTGCCAAATGGCAAAAACTACCCTTTACAGATTCGTCCTGTTTTGTGTTCTGTCTGTCTGTCCGTATGTTCCAGCCATTTTACTCCGAGACAGTTGGCACCACATACTTGACATTTGAAGAGAAGGTGTCTTCTTTGAACCGATACACAAAAGTGAAGTAAAATTATGGAGAATAAATGAAAATAAGTATTTTAATTTTTTTTCACCACATGTAACTGAGGGTTGAATTGTATCTATCGCAGCTCTTGAAAAATGATATCGAGCTTTCTAAAGTTTTTTTTTTCTTAAGTCATTGGATGATATTTGCTTCCAAAGCTGTAAAAATTGTGTCCTCTCCCCTCAATTCTTTAAAGTAAGAGGAAGAAAATTAAAAGAAAATGTGGCTTTGTAGAACGTAAAAGAACTTTCAACGAAAATTGGTTTGAATAAGATTTGATATCTTTTGAGATATGGGACTTTTTCGTGAAACTGCAGCAGTAACTATGTTTTTCATGAACACACTATGAAAACCAAATTTAGTTTTGCTGAGTGAAATTGATCTATGAAAGATCGTTACAAATATTGTGATTATATTATTTGGTGCTACGGAACCCTTTATACGCGAGTCCGATTCGCACTTCACCGGTTTTTTTTGCAAGATCATAAAATATGGCGACTTATTTTATTTTACCATGATTTTTTTCACCATTTTTTGTAAAATTTAAATGAGAATAATCTAGAACCTAGGGAACAATAAAATTGAACGTTAGAATGAAAAGACTTTTAATGCAAGGCACTATTTTGAAACAAACGGTATTTAAACCAACCATCTAATAATGGCTTACTATGAATACTGTTAATTTTGTAAATTAAATATTAAACTTCAGATAAATACATCGCCCCTAAATATACTTCAAGATATGTAAGGTCAACCAAAATAAGGACAACGGTAAAAAAAATAAGAAAAAGGCATTTACAGAAAAAATAATCAGCTAACGAAAATACACTAAAAATATTAGTCAACTGAAAGTTACTATGGTTTAATACAGAATGATATTAACAGAACTGACTGGGAACCTACTTAAGAGAAAGCGCGCGGCGGGGCGCGAGTGCAAGTACCCATAATGGAGGTTGAGGTTCTAGAGTGCCGGCAATTTATTATTTTAGGTCAAAATAAAATCACTTTAATCAGTGTTGTTTTGCTTGGATATCCTTGGTTAGACGTACTGAACGCTGTATTCAAATTTGTCCATCTATTTTAATGAGACCTTATATGTACATACATAATAATAGGTAACTTTCGAAATATAGGTGTACTATTAGGTACACCTCTGCCTAACTCACGATTTCAGGCGTTACGTTATATTTATATATACATATAATAAAACAGTAAAAAAACTGTGTCTGTACATTGAAGATATTAAAAAAAAAAAAAATTGGGTGTGGTTTAGAAACAGTAATAGAGCACGAATCCAAAAAAAAATTCTGTCTGTTTGTCTGTTTGTCTGTTTGTCTGTTTGTCTGTTTGTCTGTTTGTTTGTACACGCTAATCTTCGGAACTACTGGACGGATTTGAAAGATCTTTTTTTTGTTGTATAGATATTGAGTCTAGGCAACATATAGGCTATAATTTATCTTGGAAACTTGAACACCTGATGCAGAACCGCAATAGACCAGCTAAACTATAAGAGATACAAAAATAGTACCATAGCAAAAATTGTTCCACGTGATGAGCATTTTCTGTTGAGAGAATAAATTTGAAGATCTGGAACACCTGATGTGGAACTCCAAGAGCCCAGCTACACTATAACATATATAGGAATGACGTCTTAGCAAAAAATTTTCAATCTGATGAGCACTCTCTGTTGATTTATAAAAATCGAAGATCTGGAACACCTGTTGTGGAACTCCAAGAGCCCAGCTACACCATAACACATATAGGAATAACATCTTAGCAAGAATTTTTCAATCTGATGAGCACTCTCTGTTGATTTATAAAAATCGAAGATCTGGAACACCTGTTGTGGAACTCCAAGAGCCCAGCTACACCATAACACATATAGGAATGACGTCTTAGCAAAAATTGTTCAATCTGATGAGCACTCTCTGTTGATTTATAAAAATCGAAGATCTGGAACACCTGTTGTGAAACTCCAAGAGCCCAGCTACACCATAACACATATAGGAATGACGTCTTAGCAACAATTGTTCAATCTGATGAGCACTCTCTGTTGATTTATAAAAATCAAAGATCTGGAACACCTGTTGTGGAACTCCAAGAGCCCAGCTACACCATAACACATATAGGAATGACGTCTTAGCAAAAGTTGTTCGGTCTGCTGGGCATTTCCTGTTGACTTATAAAAATCGAAGATCAGAAACATCTGATGTGGAAATCAAAGCTAACACTAATTTAACTGTATAATTATAAAATAACATAAGCTGGGAGTACCTCCACGCGGTGAAGGCGGTCATTGAAAATTTGACTCTACTGGACAAAACTCCCATTTATTTTTTTATTTTATCGAATAAATATGCCTTCGGGCTTATGTTATTTGAGTGTTTAATTTCCTTTTCCACTTTTCTTCGTGACACGGTAGCCTACCCGGTGACGCAGGGGAACAGTCACTTAGAGTTTAATTGATCAGGTATCTTCACAATAAAACTATAACCATGCCTAGAAAGAGGTCAAATCTTTCCCAATTTTTCAAAGGAGCTAAAAGATTGAGGATCATAAGATCCCAAGAATCTACCGAAGAACGTCAGGAGAGACTTGATGCTGTTCGGAACATCAGGCTGCAACTCGCTCCGTGGAAACCTCTTCGGATCGCGAAGCACGCCTGCGTTCTCAGGGTATTTACGCATCTACTGTGAAGAATATGATGCGCGACTGACCGCTGATCGTGAACGTCATGCATTGTCTCGCGAGTCGGAGACGTTCACGGAAAGAAAATTACGCTTGAGTTCTCAGCGTGTATACACATCGACTTCGAGGTATCTAGAGACGAGTGCGGAACGTGATGCACGACTGACCGCTGATCGTGCAAGTCCATGCATTGTCTCGCGAATCGGAGACGTTCAAGGATAGAAAATTACGCTTGAGTTCCAAGCGTATCTACGCGTCGACTTCTAGGTCTCTAGAGACAAGTGGGGAACGTGATGCGCGACTGACCGCTGATCGTGAGCGTCACGCATTGTCTCGCGAGTCGGAGACGTTCACGGATAGAGAATTGCTCTTGAGTTCCAAGCGTATCTACGCATCGACTTCTGACTTACAAAAATGAAAGATATGGAACGTCTCGAATCGTCTCGCGCATCCCGTTGTTTTCCCGTCCCCGGGCTCTTAGAATTCGACATCAGACGTTTCAGATCTTCGATTTTGACGACCCCGTTATCGCTGGCATAAGCAACAGGATCCGCGTACGAAGTCGCGGGCAGAAGCTAGTTAAGTAATAATAGGTAGATCCACAATGTATCTAATACCAAAAACAAAGGCCCCTTTACGAAATACCTCTTCAAGGTTGACTCGTGTAGGGACAATGAAATAAATACCTCACCTGGAAGACAAATAGACAACGTGTTTTCAATTCGGAGACAGTCCTCACTCACAATGGGAACGTTATTACGATGCATAGTATCACGTTTGATATACCAATACCTACGTTTCAGAAAAAGTATTTTTTGTTTTTGTTGGAATGCCTGGAATTGTTAAACAATAGTTTCATGATAGCACTTCTTTTTTGTTTTCGTTTGGAGCGTAATGTCTATGTCAGTACCCACTGTCTTCTAGTCTAGTCTCTCTCAAGACAAAGGACCATGGGCAATTTTCTTTTCACTCTGGGCGTAAAACCAATAGAATTGGAATATATCTCAAATCGTAGCTTGTAATTAGGACTAAAACAACAAGTACCTGAGTCGCCGAAAAACAGAAATAGAGAAACTTGGCTTTCCTGAATTTTGCCGAACATTTGACCTAATTCAGGCTAAAAATAAACCCATTTTATCAAGTGACTTACCTTCGACATGATCTGCTTTAATAACAAATGATTCTTGTGGTCAAAACTTCGACAAAATACAGGAAATAACAATATTTTCAATTGGTCGTAGCTCTCGTCTCCGGCGTTTTTGATATACCTGTCATAATACTATGAATTGGAGAACTTATTATGCGCTGTGATTTGAGGTATACTTAAATTGTGTTGGACTTACGCCCATTTTGACCAATACCCTTTGTAATGATATGATTCTGTTTGCGTTTAGCAATCTCCCATTTGACCAATTTTTTTTGACGTATATTCTTTATGGAGAGTTGTTTGATGGTCTAAATCACCATCTAAGAGGTATTACGTTTTTAAAGTTACACCATGTATAAGCCCTACCAACCAAGTACCGATTTATAGAATGTTTTTTTTTTTTAATTTGTTTTAAGGGCTATATGATTATTTTACTAAGGTTTTGTAACACTGAGACAAGCAATTTTTATTGTTAAGGCCTTTACTTATTCTTATGAAGTATAACACAACACACCCCCAAAACAAATTTCCCAAAAAAATATACAGGCAATCAAAATATCACTCTTGCCTGCCCAAACATCCTATTACATTCGAAGTTCGAACCCCCAAACATATAGAACAACATTAAGTAATTAATATCGCTATTGAAAGCGTTCCAAAATAATTTGTTTCTCACAAAACGTGTCCCTACTTGCAAAAAAACCCTTTTAACTTAGTAATCAAAACTCTTATGGTAGTGACCACCGAATTTGTGAAAGGACCAGGGGACCAATAATTGAAAGAGGGCTTGTGATTTGTTTAGTAGTTAAGTACCAAGAGAATTAATTTAAACTTTTGTATTTAGTTGTACCTACGCTTTTCTTGATTGCCGATTTAATGAAATAGTGTTAGCTTGCAACTCGTAGGCATGGACTTACCAACTCCATGCTTTATTATTTGTTCATCATGTTAGCTTGCAGCTCGTTGACATGGACTTACCAAGTCCATGCTCGTTGAACACTCATCCGATTATTCGTCGATTATGACATTCGCGGGCATTTTGGAATACGAGCCGGCCTTCTGGTGTAATTTAGATTTTAAAGTTAGCATGTAAGTACATGAATTATTGTTTTGGTAATATTGAAGTGTTTTTCTAAGTATTGTGGAAAAGGAAATAAATATGTTTGAATTAAAAATACTATGTTTGGTTTTCTTTTGCAAAGTCCTTCATTTCTGAGCTGTAGCTTACAATAGGTACAACTCTCCCTGTTAATGTACCTGTGATGTACAGGATGCTTGGTTGACGGCTTCGTGAAGGGTCCGTTTACACCCTGTATGTGGGTCTAAACGCGGAGTTAGAAACTTTCGCTGGTCTATTTAGTAAATGTTGTTTACACAGCCTGTATAAAGTTCTTTGAGCCCGTTCGCATATTTTTTCTAATCACCTTATTTAACTGGGTGGAATGATCTATGGCGCAATTAAAAGTGTAAAAGTTTACACGTTCTTTTTAAATTACAATTAACGCTGCTTCCTTATTTTCTTGCAAAGCATTATTAATTGGTTTTCTAGCCTTTTTACAATAAAGGCAATTTAAAGTTTTTAACTTTGTGGAAATATGTCTTATTACAAGCCTCGTTATAGAACAAAAAAAAATAACATGATCACGCCTGTCCTCGAAGGGCTATGTAGAGCTGTACCGAATAGTACACACAGATTTCGCCAGTAATGTTTAAAATCATATCATAGAGTGCGAGCCTATTGCCATCAACCAGGCACAAATCCAGGCTCCGGCTGCTACTGAGAAATTCCTGATGGGAAAACCCAATAACACCTCATGCTCAGCAGTCGCGATTGCAACTACTAGACCAACGAGGCAGTAAAATATTTCAGTATTGTCTATTAAACATATTAGCTTTAACTACTCCTGACAGGTTTTCTAGCGTAGAGGTCGAAAATTATCCCACAGGAAAGTCTTACATGTGTCTTAATTGTAAATGTTTGTTTAATTTCATCGAAATTCATTCAACTGTTATGATATTTTGATTGTTTCAAATTAATTCTTAGTATATACTACATACTGTATTCCCGTTGACCCCACTGGATAGCCCCACTGGTGGGGTCAACGGGAATATTTAAAAACGTCGTTTCGTTGGCCCCACTACCCTACCCCACTGGTGGGGTCAACGGGAAGTCTGCATTTTTGTTCCCGCTGGCCCCACTGCCTTGCCCCACTAGTGGGGTCAACGGGAAGTCTGCAATTTTATTCCCGCTGTCCCCACTACCATACGCCTTTAATGAAAAAGAAGATTACTATAAGGAAAATGGTAAGGACAACTGGGAGATGAGAAACAAGGATAAAGTCTCACAGACTACCAGGGGGCCAAAATCATGACGAAGTATTATCTTTATTGCTTGTTGCATGTTATCCGAAATATAGATTTAGTTCTGGGAGATTCCTATTTTAGTCGTGAGGTGGCAGGAACAACTAGGAGATCAGAAGAAAGAAGGAATGAAACAAACTTTAATGAATTTAAAAAAAAAAAAAATTTTTGGTAGGAACGATCTTCTAGTAATAAATACCATCTTGGATTCATGCCAGCCTAGTACTATTGGTAAGGTTACTGCCCGTAACTAGCACAACTATACTAACACTATTCGATTATAATACTCAAAAATATGGTAGGGCCAACGGGAACAAGTTTTAATTGTTTTAATCAATTCCCGTTGGCTTCACTGCCCCGCCCCACTGGTGGGATCAACGGGAATAATTTTGAGTTATTTTATCAATTCCCGTTGAACCCACCGCCGTGGCCCCACTGGTGGGGTCAGCGGGAACAATTTTCAATTGTTTTAATCAATTCCCGCTGACCCCACCAGTGGGACCAAAGGCGGTGGGCTCAACGGGAATACACCCTGTTGATGTACCAAATAAATAAATCACCGTTAGTGTTAAGACGTGACAAATAAATAAAAAAACTTTCACATTTTAAAATGAGTTCGGATTAGGATTGGTTGCACTTCACTGTATGTAGTACATAAAAATAACTGAACTTAGTGCTGTACTTAGTAGATAAAAATAACTGAATAGCTAGTATTGCCAACGACGAAATTGGCTTATATTGTAACAATAGTATCGAACGGTAAACATAATCCCCACGTCGGCAGCTTAACGCGAGATTCGGCCTACGTCATACTAACGATATTCATATTTGCATACAATTTAGTTCGATAGATCTACCAAAAGTTAGAAAGTTTGTTTATGTAAATGGGACCCTTCAGGAGAGATTGAAAGTCTACATTTGTGTGTTCGAAGGCTGACAAAGGTGTTTTTGATTAATTGGAAGTTTTATGTAAGGTGAACTGAGAACTGAAAAATGTACAGAGCTCTCTTACTTTTCGGCGTTACGCTAATTTTAGAATTTACCTAAAAGGTATAAAACGAAAATGTATTCTATTATAAAAGTATAGAATATTTCAGAGATGAAAATAAAATTAATGGGCTATATTCAATAGGTCCTTAATCAGGCCTCCTTGAGTTTTTGCCTGAACATGGATCGGGAGAATGATCATTACTAAACAAATAAGTAAGTTATCTAAATTTCGCTTTATTGTTATTGTAGTAGAAAAAATTAAATAATTTTAAAATGTAATTGTTATTTCAAGCAACAAACGAAAAACATACAATTTCTAAACTAACCTAACCTAATCCATTTGGCCATTAAAAAGGATAGTTATCGACCGCACCTAGGTTTAGCCGGCTAGAACTAGGTGTATCCTTACTTCAGCTTTTAGCCGTAACACAAATAAGTACTATGACAGTACCTATCAGTTTACCTAAACTTACTGCATTACTTTGTGTTATTTATTGCAACACCACTGCTCTCAAAACGGTAAAGGAAAATTCGAAGACATGTGACATCTACCAACCCGCACTGGGCCCGCGTGGTTGATTATAGCCTATTCCCTCTCATATAGAGGAGGCCTATTTTCTAGCAGAGGGAACATTATAGGCTGATTTATAACAAGGCTTTCAAGGATAACAAGGAATCACTCTATAATTTTCCATTTAAGAATATTACGCCTGTACTAGTATTTAAATAACACTATAATTTACTGTATGTACTAGAACGCTCGTAATTAATACAAATGGACCTTGTATCATGACCGCAGAAACGTCAGATGCATATGTACCGTCAATATTAATTATATCAGATAGTACCTTTGTAAAGAGTACTGTTGCATAGGACAAGAGTGCATTTTTAAACAAATTAATTTTATTGCTATCTGCGAGGTAAGTAACCAAGCCATTAGGTATGAATATTTAAATGATTTGAGTATAAACATCAAGGCATTTTGTATCGAAGAGTAATGTTCTACGTCATCCTTTCATGATAGAGATATACATCAAGAGAGAGAAGAGAACCGTTTGTTTATACTTTTTCTATTATGGAAGATAGAGTTCGTGGCTAAATAATAACAGGCGCTCAGGTCGACCTTCAGGTAAAGCCGGGCTTGCCTAGATTGGTCCGTGAATGGGTGACCACCCATTACATACCACGTTAAGGCTTTGGTCCCGTCAGTCATTTGTAGATCTTTGACAGTCGTTACACGTAGTCAGTGGTCCGAATGTCTGTCAACCATTCTTACCAAGGGGTATCGTATTACTCAGTATTAACTGGGTTGTGGCGGTCATATAGGCAGTCGTCTATGTAAAATACTGGTATTCAGCTGCATCCGGTTATACTGGAAGCCAACACCAACATAGTTAGATAAAGGGTAGGCAGAGAGTGTAGAAGAAAATTGCTTTTAAAATTTGCTAAGTGTAAACATGTTTGTGCTCGTGACTGCAAAACTCGAAACAACGAAGTCTGAACATTCTAACGGCAAATAGCCAATTGTTGTTTGTTGTTGCTGTTGTTGTTAAATTTTTGTTGTTGTCATCAGGTCGGTGACCAGTCGGTTCACTTTCAAAGTGAAAGCTGGAGAGCATATACACAAGAAGTTGGCAGATTTGTCTCAGACAAAGTTGTTGTAATTTTTCTTGTTTATCTCTCTGAACTTTATATATTTTGTTATTTGTATGTATATAAAGTGTAAAAAGACTCTTAATGAAGCCGAAAGGCACTTGTTCTCCCCGTCATTATTATCATTTTTTTGTTCTAGACCATACCTGGGAACCTTCTAGTTACGGAGATATTGGGGGTCAAAGTTACAACTTTGTCACGCGTTTTTTAAAGATTTTAACTTTACTTTAATTAACTCCATGACCCGTGTACTATTCAAAGCATCCATCAGCACTAAGTTTTGAGTGCGATACATTGAGTTTTACCGTAAAACGTGATTTTAAACCAAAAAAATAAGTCGTTTCCCAGCAATAATTTTTGCATAGAGTTACTTAGTTTGATATACAGAATGCTTAGTTGACGGCTTCGTGAAGGGTCCGTTTACACCCAGTATGTATTTATTCTTATGTTTTAGTTATAAATATGTTGTAGTCCTTTTTTTCTGTTATTGCACCTACTGTTTTGTCTCTGCATCACCCTAAGGTAGACTGGTAGCAAATGCCCAAGGCATTAAGTCCGCCTTTGTACAGTTTTTATTTGTGCACAAAGTTTTAATAAATAAATTTATCTCCTGACCGTTGCATTTGTATTCAACCACTGCACTTTAGTTGTCTACTGAGTTAGTATGTATTTAGTATTCAGTTTGTGACTATGCTTGTAGATAATTACTGCAGATTTAATCACAGAGACGGCCAGTCGAGTAGGTCGTTTAATACTTTAATAGTAGTGTTAATAAGAATTATTGTGTAATTTGAATTTTGCATATAAAAATGCAATACAAGACAACATTTTTTTATTAAGTGAGAATAAAAATTTAAGTTTTACTTTAAGTTTTGGTGCTGTTTGTAACTACTAAGTTACTATCAGAAAAATCTTTCCATAATCATTGTTATTATTCAAACACGTGCAACTACTAGATTGTATCATTCAATGTTTATACATAAGCTATGTCATATATACAAAACGCGACTAGGGGTATCGAACACAGACAAATACTTCGGTACATTATCAGCCAAACTCCGATGTCCGGAGTCGTGTACTAAACGGTTTGGCCGACCCTTCATTAGATGGTTGTGAATTCTTTCTACCTCATCAACTGCCTAGCCTTTTCCTAACTATTTTAGGGCCAAATTCCAGACCTATCGGGTGCAGCTGAATGCCAGCATTTTATATGGAGCGACTGCCTATCTGAACTCAACCTAGGTACTGAGTAATACGATAGGTATTGGTTAGACTGGTTATCTAATTTTGGCGCCTCTGACTACCTTAACAACTGTCAAAGATCTACAAATGGCAGCCGAGACCAACGGCTTAACAAGTTTTCCGAGGCACGGAGGAGTCTCGATATAAAATATAAATTGGAAGTAAACTTGCATTGAACTTTGCACTGATAAAAACTAGACAGACCGTCATATTACTGAATATAAATAAAATGTCTCCATTGGCAACTAATAAGTAGTCAATAACACACAGATTATTTTCCTTGAATGTACCTTGATGGCCAATTGAGACCAATTGAAGTGCAGTCCACGTTAAATGGTTTGATAACACACTGTCGGTTTTAATTTATTGGACGCATAGCAATTTGCTCATCTGTTGTGCCGGCACGAAGATCTTATGAGAATAGTATCACATAGCAGTGATAGCCTAGTGGTGTTACCGTCGGACTGCCGAGTCATAGTTCTTGAGTTCAAACGCAAGACACGCACCTCTGGTTTTTCGGATTCATGTGCGTGTTGTATAATTATCACTTGCTTCGGTGAAGGGAAACACAGTGAGGAAACCAGCCTGAGAGATATTTCTGGGTGCCATGTTAAGCCAAGTCAGAGGCCCATGGGTGGCTGAAAAACTCTGACACCAGGTTAGGCACTAACCGCACGATAAAGAAAGAAGACGTATAACATAAATGTCACGCCTGTTTTCGACGAAGAAGGGTTAGGCAGAGATGTACGTGCCTATACTAAACCCACATTGGGCCAGTAATGGTCATGTCACATAATATGGGTGAGCCTATTGCATATATTATATTCGCATAAATCCGCTCTGGCTCTCTGCTACTGAGAAATTCTATATAGAAAGATCCAAAAACACTTTGCCTGACCTGGGAATCGAATCCAAGACCTATGCTCAGCACTACCTACAGCTTATGACCGCTAGGTCAACCAATGAGAACATAGATCATGGTGAAAAGGTTTTAATAGCCAGGTTGCAAGGTTTCTGTCGGGGCTACGGGACTGTTCGAAAGAGATAACGCGGCCTTGGAACACAAAGGGCAAAGAAGGAACGTGGGCGAGTTTTAGTCAGTACGAGTCTGACATTCCCTTCCACTCTGCCTAGAGTGGGAGGGACCGGGTGCGACTGATTTATTGATTTACCAAACGAAAAAAAAGGCTGCAAGGTTTGAGGCGGACTCACTATCCTACAGGGCTTACAACAATGGCAATTTTATTGCTTTCAAAGCATCTCGTCTTTCTGAATCGACTTTGATCAGAATTGACTCGCCAATTTTCAATTGTTTTTCTTTTCCGTCTTCGCTATAGCCGATAAAATGTCACATTATCTTAGCACTCACAATCACAGAATCTCGGAATCACATTGTTTATTTTAATGTCTCTTTTGCAGATATTATATAAGTACAAAATGTTGTAGAGATAATTATGTTTGCCAGCGTTGGTCTTGACATTGTAATCAGTAGTTTTAATACTTTTAATAGCTGTAAATTCTTACTCCATTTTACATTCCTAACTCGTCTTCAAGATTAAGTACTAAATCTGTAATGATTTTCATTGGTTGTTTAGTTTTTTTTTCAGTGAAAACTTCACGATGTTACGACTACAGCTTGGGGGCATTCTAATAGATTCAGGCATGCAGGCAGGCATGTCGGCGACTTTATGTGTTCAGTAGACATGGTGCCGAAATGATGGCTGACTTTGGTTGGTAGCATGGGCATACCCAGCATTTTTTAAGGGGTGGGGTAGATGTAAATGCACTAAGTAGTAGGAAATTAATTCTATGCTTTTTATTTACTTACTGATATGTTTCATTGACTGCACTAGACCTTAGTTCAATAATAACTGCGAGAGTTCTGGCTAAATCTAGCAAAAATTTCGTTTTCAAATGTATGTTGTTCTTCCAGAACCCTCTTTCTATGCACACTTATCATACAGAAGCCGACAAGACGGTTTTCTGTCATTGTTGACTTTAACCAAGTTTTTATTTTAATGTGAAAAATATTAGAGCACCCAAATGAATATTTTGTCATAATATTAATTTTGCCTAAAAATTCTCAGCTTCGGGTCAGAGAGCAGGGTGGGGCAAGTGCCCCACCCTGCCCCACCCTGCCCTAAGTAAGCCCTTGGTTGGTATCATTATACTTAGCTACTTACCTGCCCTACATTTGCCGATTTGCGGTCTCTACTCAAACACAACAGTCAACATACCACAACGGTAAACGGTCCTATGGTTAACATGACCGGTCCTATTAGCAACTAATTCGACAGTTTACTAATTACGCGGGATTAGTTCATTATTGTAACCAGATTCTGGTCCGCTATCCAACAGGGAAACAGAGTCTGGTTCTCTGGCGAATAATTAATTTATTAATGTTCATTAGGACATAACATAACATCACGCCTATAATCCCCATAAGGGTTAGCAGAGGTGCACCCACATTTCGCCAGAGATGTTTGAGTCCCATGTAACAAGGGTTGAATCTATTGCCATGAACCGGGCACAAATGCAGAGTCCGTGGCTGCTACTGAGAAATTCCTAATGGAAAAACCCAATAATAATCTGCCCGATTCGGGAATCCAACCTAAGACCTCATGCTCAGAAGTCGTGATTGGGTCGTGGTTGGACTAGACCAACGAGGACTAATGTTAGCAACCGCAAAGACCAATGATCATTATCTGTTGGGGTTTTAACATAAATTGTGGTATATAAGTAAGTTATTATCTACATTTATGTATATGAGCTGTTATCCTTCACCGATTACAAGCTTACCTTTGTTACGTAAGTACTTAGCGCAGAACTCGTAAATAAATAAAGATAAACAGTGCATGCTGTTTATTATGTATAAAGTGGTTAACACTTCGTCAGTATATGCATAGACTAGTGATCATCAGCTTAGCCTGTTGTTAAACCTTCTACCCACTTAAATGAGCAAGCGGTTTCAAGGTTCAAGGGAAGCGTCGATTCTGTTTTTCAAACTTTCTGGTTAGGTACTTACTTCTTTAGTTAATGGACTATATTTAGGCTAATGCTTGTCATCGATCCCAATAAATAAAAACATACCTAAACATAAATCCTTACTAATATTATAAATGCGAAAGTAAGTTTGTTTGTTACCTTTTCACGCCTAAACCACAGAACCGATCATCATGAAATGTTGCATATACGCTACCAGGTGTACAGAAACGGACATAGAGTACCTTTCATCCCGAAAACAAGTTTAGTTCCCGACGAAAACAACAATAACGTTCTTATGATCATAGATGGCGCCAACCATAGCTAGTAACCTATAATCAGGGGTCGGTAAGTATGTAGTTTTAAGTAGGGTTCGGAATAGTCCGGATACCGTTGAAACATTGTCTGTTATTTTGCCTCATTTAAATAATTATACAGGGGTATTTTTTTCCAACACATCAGTCGTAACTTCGTAAGTACTTACTTGTAAAATAGTTTATATATTATTTACAAACTACAAAAATATTTTAGTAAAAAAATATGTACAAGTATCAAAACGGTTACAGGACGTCAAAAACTTCGTCCACATCGCTATCATCAGGAAAAGTGCCCAGGAAGCAGGCAGCATTGCTACGTTGGATGGCAATGCTGATTCTTTGGCCAAAAAATAGGCCCGCCTTCTGGTCACGTGAAGAGTTGACCAACCGCTTGGCGATTTCCCGAAGTACTGGCGGACCCCATGGCCCTAGTGTTTCAACCCGAAACGGCTCAAACACATAACTACCAATTAAAATATTGTATTTGCGCTGTTTAAGGATTTCAGCACCTGCAGCAGCCGCCCCAGCGCAGCTCACTGTGCTACGAAGATGGGATGGCGCAAGGGTGTCTACGCAAGTTGCATCCCACACCAAAGGCCTACCCAACTTCCATGGCATAAGAATAAGAAACCCTAGCACGAGCGCGCAATTTAAACGTAATGTAAAAACGTCTATTTAAAATTAAAAAGTCTTTTAAATCTCTTTAAGTGTGACAAATTAAACAATGCGCGAACCACCACCGTCCTTGAATCTAATACTAAACAAAGTCTGTCTCAATGTCATAATTAAACAATTTAACGTAAAAACAAACATTTTTATAACAATTAAACAAACAACATTTTGTTCCTCATCCGGGACAAACTGATAGTAACAAGGAAACTTAATTATATAATTGACAAATAAATAGATAATATAATATCTACGTCAGCAAAGTATAAAATATTTCCTCTTAACGTTTATTGGTACTCATAATTTATTTAACCCAAAACGGATCAAGGTTATGATTGAACATCAACAATAATATTGGGTAAGTACTCACGACAGGCATACCGTGGAACCTAATACTTCTTGAACAGGAAATATGTCTAAAAAAATGAAAATATATACATAGAAATGTAATACTCTGTTTAGTCACAGCTGCATCAACATCGGAAGGATAATTAACAACTGCACTAATTGGAGGAGCTCATTGCTAAAAAACCAACAGCCGCACTGGTCGATCTTCGAGCAGTGCGATGGGTCACCGATGTGACCATCATTACATAGCGAGTTCTTCCCTCCGTGCCGTTGGTCCCGGCTGTCATTTGTAGATCTTTGACAGTCGCTACAGATAGTCAGTGGCCCGAAAGACTGACAACCAGTCTAACACTTAACATTACCCAGTATTAACAGGGTTGTGCAGGTCAGGTAGGCAGTCGCTTAATACTTCACTGGTATTTAGCTGCATCCGGTTAGACTTGAAGCCGACCCCAACATAGCATGGAAAAGACTAGGCAGATGATGAGTGTAGAGACTCTCCTTTAAATAAAAGGCGTTTATATCATTGATTGAAATAATTATTGGGAAGAAATCATATAAGTATACAGGGTGCAAGGGACAACCCTCTACAAATTGACACGGTGCATTCAGCTCCTTATTTTGAATCATATTCCACCGGAATTTTTCTCAGGTTTTTTTTTTCTGTTACTATATCTTTTACGGCTAAAATCAAAAATCTAATAATGGATTTTGAAATACTCTAACGAACGACGCGTGAAATCAGCTGTTCCCTTCCTGCTTAGCTACAGAGTTCATCGAACTCGCCGTCGCGCTTGCCGTTACACCCTGTATAATGTATATGTCACACTTCTGACGCCCGCCTCAACCGTCTCTTTTTTTCTTACTCTAATTTGTTTTTTTTTAACCGTATTTTTTATTTCCTTTTTCTGTATGGTGTCAGAGTTAATTCCTAAATGACCACAAAGGCTAACACCTCTAAGTACCACGCCCTTAAATACGAACACACCTTTCTGTTTCACGCTGTAAAGATTTTCCAGTTAATACCCACTGTGCCAAGTAATAAAATGGACGAACAAACTAGTTGGCACAGCAGGATTACCTCTACCGAGGTATTGAGAAATAAATCTAACCTGAAGTGAAGTAAGGTGTTCCGTGATATAAAGTTCTATTAAGAAAGATGTTACGTGAACTATTTTATTAGTTAACACTTTCTCTGCCTAACACCCCGCGTAATATGGACTTTGGACTCATATGCTGGGTGCTGGGCAGCGAAAGTGTTAAGGCTGAAAGTGGTTTGTTTAAAAATGTGGCAACCAAAGACATTCAAATATTTACCAGCGATAGACGGGACAAGACGAAGAAAATGTTAATCCAATACTTGTTACTACTTAGTAACAAATCGCTCTATCTAGTGTCATACGCCCGCTTGTCAGGTAGCATTCGTGTGTCAAAATCGAAAATTTTCGACATCAATTTTTTGTATGAAAATATTTCCAATGTCCGGTCTATAAGTCTTTTAAATCTCTTTGGTGGGAACCATTCATCATCTGCTTAGCCTTTTTCCCAACTATGTTGGGGTCGGCTTCCAGTCTAACCGGATGCAGCTTAATACAAGTATTTTGCATGAAGCGACTGCCTACCTGACCTCCACAACCCAGTTAGTACTGGGTAATACGATACCCCTTGGTAAGACTGTCAAAGATCTACAAATGACAGCCAGGACCAACGGCTTAACATGCTTTCCGAGGCACGGAGGGAACTCGGTGTGTAATAGACCGGTGGTCACCCATCCACAGACCAACCTAGGCTAGCGTGGCCTAACTTAAAGATAGACACGAGCGGCTGTTAGTATTTGGCCATGACAATCATTATAGTAGGTAATTAGATAATTAGTTATTTACAGTGACATTAGGGTAGGTACTTACATAATTATAATAACATCTAATTAAGCATTTGAAGATAACATCGTTTGGATGGTTTACTTCAAATGCATGATGGTAAGACATAATGGAAGAAACCAGATGCGATTTAAAAATTAAGGGTTACTTTATAAAGGGTATAAATAGACCCTTAACGAAGCGGAAAGGCACTTGTTCTCCCCGCTATTGTGATCATTTTTATGTTCTAGACCACACCTGGGAACCTTCTAGTTACGGAGTTATAGGGGGTCAAAGTTCCAACTTTTTCACAAGTTTTTTTTTAATAAAATTTTTTAAGGTTATAACTTTACTTTAAATACCTCCATGACCCGTTTACTATTCAATGCATCTATGTTAATGTTTTGAATGCGTAACGTTGAGTTTAGTAAAAGGTTAGTTTTCACCCCAAAAAAAAAGTAGTTTCCCAACAATATTTTTTGTGATGGGTTACTTAGTTTGATGTACAGAATGCTTGGTTAACGGCTTCGTGAAGGGTCTGTTTACACCCTTTATTAAAGTTGTCATATTAAAATATACAAAAAAAAAATATAAATATAAATAATTATACATTTAAAGCTAGGTTCTGCAACATGACTATGAATATGACTGGCCAATGACCTTATGAAAAGCTTAGACAAATTGACGAAAAAAACTAAATATTTTACCTCTAGTGAATAAATATTTTAGCATAATCGATAAAACGTGGTGCGAATTACTTAGCTAGATAATAAACTGAAATTTTGAATCCGTAAATCTCAATAAAGATCTGAATAAATTATCTCTATGCTATTTTCTCTGAATACAAATTGGTACATTTGTAGTTCAATTAATACCTATTTAGTTTTAGTGCTGAAACTTTATGAAAATTCTTTTTTTTTAACAAAAATGAGCTGTAGCTGTGTTTTTTTCTTTGTTCACCTTTCTAAATGATACGAATTTATCCAGATTATGATTGTTGTAATAATTAATTGCAAACTTGACAATGTAAGACTTATGTAGCTGACTATGATATTATTAATTGACTTCACTTTAATTTCTGTTTGCACACCGTAAGGTAGACTGTAGCCGATCTCATTAATTAATGTACAACATTTTATACCTGTACCTACATTCAAAGCAAATAAAGTTCTGATTCTGATTGGTCTGAATATATTCAATCCTTATCTTTTACTTTGTATATAGAGTTACTTGTAATATTGACCAATACTTTGAAGCCGACAGTCAATTTATTTTTGAAAACGAATAACGGGGACCAAATTTTGATTTATTCTTCGTTTGGCCCACTGAGTTTTGTCCTACATAAAACATTCCTGGGTCGTCCCAAACAATATGCTTCCTTCGTCCCAAAATATAAATTTTAATTATTTTGATCCCGCTTCGTCCTGTATTATATATATTCCTTCTACGGTTCATATGCCAAACTTAATTTTTTGGACGATCGGAAAAAAGGGTTATTTATTATTACAAAACTTCAGGACGAATGAAGAATAAATCCAAATTTTTATCATCATCATCTGATTTTGCCTTTTTTCCAACTATGTTGGGGTCGGCTTCCAGTTTAACCGGATGCAGCTGAATACCAGTACCTATCTTAAATGGAGCGACTGCCTATCTGACCTCCCAACCCAGTTTATTCTGGATAATACGATACCCCTTGATAAGACTGGTTGTCCAGACTTTCGGGCCACTGACTACCTGCAACGACTGTACAAGATCTACAAATGACAGCTGGGACCAACGCGGTGATATGCTTTCTGAGGCACGGGCTAGGCAAGCGCGGCTTAACCAGCACAACTTTTTATCTAATAGAGAAAAACCACAGACATACCGGGTGTAAGCGGACCCTTCACAAAGCCCTCAACCAAGCATTCTGTACATCAAACTAAGTAACTCTACGCAAAAATTATAGCTGGGTAATGACATTTTTTTTGGGTTAAAACTCACGTTTTACGGTAAAACTCAATGTAATGCACTCAAAACTTGGTGCTGATGGATGCTTTGAATAGTAAACGGGTCATGGAGGCAATAAAAATAAAGTTAAAAGTTTAAAAAGTAGTATTTAGATATGGTCCAGAACAAAAAAAATATCGCAGTGACGGGGAGAACAAGTGCCTTTCGGCTTCGTTATGGGTCTTTTTACACCCTTTATAGTGAGAAAAACCTAAAAACCCAAAGTATAATGACACTCACCTCCAAAACTTTCTGTCGAACGACCGTTGACCTATCCCATCCGATAACTGTATAAAACCTCCTTCCATTCACTTTCCGTATCACACTACCGCATAATTGCAACATTTTAACAGTCACACTTATATTAATATCTACTAAATAATAAAATATTCAAAGAAAACGCCACAATACCATCCCGTTCGGAAAGTTATAACGTTATGCCGACAAACTGGGACATTTTATCATATGTTTGATAACATTAAACACTCATTATTAAGTATACAACAGATTAACTTAAGATACTTAATTAGTTTTTACTGCTACTCAGTATTTGCTTAATATAACGAGTGATTTTTGAGCTCAGTAAATAAACGTTATTTAAAAATATCAGATTTTAATTGAAGTTATTGTAAGCGTCGTTGTTGATTTGTTAGTGTTTGAATAATGATGTCTGGCTCTGCAGTCTTGCGGTTTGATAATATAGGTATTGTATATAATTTACCTATATATCATCATTCATACATAATGCACGTTGTTGGTACATGTTAGCGACGAATTGATTGTCACTCCACAGCGACGTGATCAAAGGGAAACCTAAGAGGATGTGTAGAAACAATTAAGTGGAATTTAGTTGTACTAATTCGTGTGTTGTTGTGGTTACATAGATTGAGGAAATTTGGTCATGTAGTCTTAAACTTGGTTACGTGAACACTGAATGCAATGAAGGAACATGGATGGGTTTTAGTCAGTAAGAGTCTGACACTCCCTCCCACTCCACCCAGAGCGGGAGAAGTCATTTGATGATTTCCCATCCGTAAAAAAAAAAAAAAAAAAAACACTGAATATCTTAAGGATGAAGCTTAAAAATTAGATCTTTTTACTTTCCCAAACTCTTTGGAAAATTATAACATTTTGCGTGTACAGTCACGAGCACCAATATGTATACACTTTCCTAAATTTAAAAGCAATTTTCGCGAGGAATAACGATTGTAACTTGGAGATAGGATCTTTTCATAAAAATATGAGTTCCAGAATACTATGTTCGTAACAACATCAAAATTTAATCAGCACAGTAGGAGCAAAACACTTTTAAAAGTTGTTAAATATTTACATATTGGTGCTCGTGACTGTACTTAGTAAACAATAAGCTTTTTTACTATTTGTTGTTATTTTTAACTTTAAACTGATTGTCTCCTTATGATCTTCTTGGTACTATGAATGATGTTCACACAAAAAGTCTTTCGCTTAGTCTTTTAACCTTTTACTATGTTGTTTTGCTGTGGGGGGGGGGGGCTGGTGACCTGTAACACAGGCTTCTTCAAAAACCTACTTCAGGCACCAGTCTCTTTCAATATTGGAATATAACATTATCCAAAAACATTGAAAATTAAAAAAAAAAACAATATTGTCAAGAGAGAATAAAATAAATGAATTGAATAACCTACATAAATTAAGGACAGTCAGTTCTCTGTAATATTAGACCCTATTGATAAAGAAGAAGTGAGAAGAGGGATCAGGTAGGTACTGCCAGACCCTGCCTAGTTAATGAAACCTTGCATTGCAACGAGCATTGAATACCTATCCGCTTACAAAAGGGGTTCATTTGAATAACGATCGATACGTTTTTGCTACCGATACACTGACAGTATAAGAGAGCATTCTAACTGCGCTTAATTAAAAATGATAACAAGATAGACTATGAACGCTAGTACTGTGAACTCATTGTGAAATTAGTTTCAATGTTTACATTCGTTATCGGTATCATTTATGTGCAATAATCTTAGTATTTGTACAGCCAGCGCATTATCAAACAGTTAGGATTATTTTATTTGACACTTGTGAATAATGATGTTTTTAAATATCAAAAAAAAAATGTTTTTTATTAATATTATAAAATGTAATGAATTTATATAAAGATGAATAAAGGAAATGTTGCTAATAGTATTTTACTAACACTGAGGAATGTGGCCGAGAATTTGGACTAAAGGTGCATCCACACCGAGGTCACTGTTAGTCTTAGTGGACAACAGCGGATAACGAAAAGTTATAGGAAAAGTTGCAAAAGTTACAAGGTGTAATTGTGCTGATAGATGTATTGAGTAGTACGGGGGTTGCGGAGATATTTAAAGTTAATTTGTAACATTAAACACTTGTTCCCAAGGAATTCAAAAAAATAGGAAAAAGTTGGAACTTTCACCCTCAATATCTCCGTAACTAGAAGGTTCACAAAAATGACAGCAATAACAAGGAGAACAAGTGCCTTTCGGCTTCCATAAGGATACTTTTACACCCATTATAGTTCAACAAAAAGTAACTTGGGGTTTATGCACCTTAATGGAAGAGGTACAACCTGAAGAATGTGATTTTTTTTGCCTTTTAAAGTCAGTCTACTTAAGTCTACACTACGTGTAGGATAGAATACATTACACATAGGGTGACACAATGGACTGTGTTATCGCTAAAAGCGATTTCAAGGCAACCTTTGGATGGAATTTAGGAACAGAGAGAGGCAATACTATAAACAAAGAGATTTAAAAGAATTATAGAGCGGACATTGGGAATAAAGTCATACAAAAATTTTGATCCCTCACATTTACGATTTTGACACACGAACGCTACCTGACAAGCGGGCGTATGACACTAGGCAGAACGATTTGTTACTAAGTAGTAACAACGTCTATCGCTCGTAATTATTTGAATGTCTTTGACTATAAATAGTACAAGCTGCAGTTAATCCGGTTGATACCGATATCAGAACTAAAAAAATATAGTAGTAAATAAATGTGTTCAATTTTCAGCAAAAAATTGTTTTGTCTGTAAAATCTGTTGTAATTTATTATTATCATTGTTTAAGCCGTAGGTACCTTTGTACCAAAAGCTTGGCAATAAAAATTGAAGATAACACCTAACTACAAAAGTCATTGGCATATTATCAATAATAATGTATTTAAGTAATAAAATGGTATGTAATAATTCATAGGTAAACATCAGATAAATACAGTACCTATCACAAAGATTATAAATGACAAAACATCACATTCAGAATTGACTTCTTAAAAAAACAATGTTACTAAACTGTTGTAAATTATGTTTTTATTCGTATATCAATTCGTAAACGGGCAAGCCGGACCTTGGACTGACAGATACATATGTCCATGATATCTTCTTTATACCAGTAACCGTCAGTAAGTACCAATGGTAGGTAGGTACTACCTGTTAGATTCTGGACGTAAGTGGAGCGTAGAAATTTCAGTCAGAAATGTCAGTCATTAAAAAAAAAGTTTTTTCATCGTGTTTTTATGTTGTGGTGTCTTGTATCATGAGCGAGTATGTATTTACTACTTTCATAGTAGCAGGTTGCGCGAAGGTGTCCCTTACACCTTGTATGTATACATAGAAGTAAACCAAATTAATGTACCCAACCAAAATGTTGTAATAACTCGATTTATAATAGTGTTTCGATTTTGGAACTTCAAATTTCTGACTACCTGACCGATACCTTGACTATTCAAAAGTGTCTTGTAGATATATACTTAACATCACGCTCGTAATCCTCGAAGGGTTGGGCAGCGGTGTACCGTATAGTACACCCACATTTCGCCAGTTATGATTAAGTCCCATGTAATAGGAAAAAATCGGATTTCCGAAAGCAAGATTTTTTTTTTAAATATTTATTTTGTATTTATCACAGTGTTTTCTTATTTAACCCAAAAGTTGACTGGTAGAGAATGCCTTGTGGCATTAAGTCCGCCAATGTACAACTATTGTACATGAAGTTTAAATAAATAATAGAGGGCAAGCCTATTGCAATCAACCGGGCACAAATCCAGACATTCGTTGCTGCTACTCAGAAATTCCTGATGGAAAAACCCAATAACACTATGCCCGACCTGGGAATCCAACCCAGGAATGCTCAAAGTCGCTTCCGACCACCAGACCAACAAGGAATGTGGATGAATTACTTAAAATACATGCTTTGAGTTTCAGTACTCCAAATTGGATCCAGTACCCTAAGTCAGTAATATTTTAAACCGTTTTAAGCACCGGTCACGTAGTTCACGTACACAATCGGTAAACTGGACTAAACTATCGAACTTTCACCTACAAAGAGAACAGTGTAACAAATTGTCCTGGAACGGTCTTCTGCGGTAGACCAACGGTAATTCAGTTTCAGTAAACAGTTCCCGACACAAACTTGTATTGCGAAAGTTGATGTCAGTGCAAGGTGCGACAGACCGCAGCTACTATGTTTATTGATCTTAAATATTGAACAGTATCTAAATTTGAGTTTTTGTGTTTGTGTAAACTTTCTATTATGGTTAGTAGGCCTTATCCTAATCTTTATGGTTTTAACTGTAGTTTTGTTTTATTTTCCTATCTCTACACTGTGCTCACATATAGAAGCAACAATATTGTACCCAGGACTATGTAATATTTAACTTGATTTGAAAAGAGTGTCCATGGAGTTTCTTGCCCATTCTTCTCCATGAGATCTACTATTTTCGAATGGGCAACTACAGTCCATTCACAGTTATTATGCCTGTGGCGGGACTGTAGGTAGCTTATTTTTGACTATGCAAAAGTGCCTGTCATGGGTCTGTTTGAAATAAATGCTTTGAGTTTGAGTTTGAGTTCGAAATACAAAGAGTAGATATTATTTTGTTTCCGGTATGAATTAAATTGTTATGTCAATTCCAAATCTTCTGATTCTTCTTTAGTGACAATGGTACGCAAATTAAATCTTGTAAGCCAAACTGAGAATTACAGTTTTTAGGGTTCCTAGAAGGGTAACCAACGGGACCCTATTATCATAGGGGTCATTTGGTTGCAAATGATCCATGGGCGTACCCACGGTGGGGCAGGGTGGGGCACTTGCCCCAGCCTACACTCTGACCCGAAGCTAAGAATTTTAGGCAAAATTAATATAATGACAAAATTAAATATGTATTTATTGGGTACTTTAACATTTTTCACATTAAAAAAAAACTTGGTTAAGGTCAACAATGACAGAAAACTGTCTTGTCGGCCTCTGTATGATGAGTGTGCATGGAAAGAGGGTTCTGGAAGCACAACATACATTTGAAAACGAAATTTTAGCTAGATTTAGCCAGAACCCTCGCAGGTTATTATTGAAATAAGGTGTAGTGCAGTCAATAAAACGTCAGTAAATAAAAAGCATTTTTAATTTCCTACTACTTAGTTTATTTACTTCTGCCCCACCCCTTAAAAAATGCTGGGTACGCCCATGAAATGATCGTACCTACATCCCCTGAATGGATTGCCGTCATATTACCAGTAATCCTGTATAGTATAGAATATTCTTTATTATGTACAAATACAAACAACAAAACAAAATACAATACGTCTATACTAAAATATTTTAAAGAGGTAAAAGTTTCTAAGTTTGTATGTAGGAGGTAATCTTCGGAACTACTGATCCGATTCCGAAAATTCTTTTATTAACGGGAAGCTTAATTATCGCCGAGTGTTACAGGTTATGCATTTAAAACGTCCCCGTGAGTACATTCTGTACATGAGGGGGGCGAAACCGTGAGCAAAAGCTAGTTATACACAAATGACAGGTAATACAGTAATTTTTCATAGGGTGACAATGGGTGATCTTAACATGGCTTTGAATAAAATAATGATCCGCATAGAGACGGTGGAAAAAAAAATAGTTCTAAGTCACAGATGGAGGTCCTAAATACCTAGACATAGGCCTCTAAATTAATTGTCATGCTGATGAACCGCGCTTTTGGTAATTTCGCATTTAAACTTGGAAGGACTTTTTAAATTGCGCATTCTAACTTGGAAGAGCATTCAGATACCACGTTTAATTCTTCCAAACTATCGAAAATTCCAGGAGAAAATTTATTTCTTGTCTTGCATTCTATGCCCTAAAATAAAATATTTAATAAATTATTTTTTTAGAAGGCAAAAAACCGAGAGGATTGGAAAGGAATCGGGGACACCTTTGCCCAGCAGTGGGACAGAACAGGCTAAGTGCTTTATTTATTTTGGTTTTTTTCCCCGTGTCATTAAAATCTAACCTGGTGTCAGAGTATGTCTTATAAATTATTTTAATTCCTTTTATTTTAATCGCGTTAGTTATTTAGTAATCTGTGATCCTAAGATTTCTACTACATTTTCTGTGTTTACTCGTGATAACCTGTAATTGGATCTATATTGCACAAACAATTGTTATTCATTTGTTATAGCTGTTGGTCCGCTTATTAATAAATAAATAAATAAAAATAAGCAAAAAAAAAAACTACTCACACTCATAGAAATTCCATGAACAGAAAAGCATCTCCTTTGAAAATCAAGAACTTTAGCAGCACTCACGCCGCGCAATACCGAATTATAATACATGATTAACACTTACTATTAATAAACTTTATTAAATTAACTATTATATTACTATTAATAGTGTACTATTTAATACATATTGGGTGCGATAACGCGTTGTGCACTGAACGAGGTTCGCGCAAGATATACAATAAAATGATTATTGTGTTTACGACTCATGTGATAATGTATTTGATTATACAATACAGGGTTGTAAGGATTTGTTAATAACATACATTTATTTTGCGAATTATTTTTTAATTAGCTACCGTTGTACTATACCGTTGAGGAATTTAAAACTGACAAATTGTGAATCGAACGATTTTGTAATAATATTAACTTGACGTAAATATGAAATAATAATAGATATCTACTACATTACATATTCCTAAGACTAAAATAAAGAATGATTTATTTTATTAATGTTTTTAATAATTAGAGTCAATATTATAATTTTGTAATTTACTAATACGATATACTTATTAAATTTGCAGTGCCCTTACAAGGTGCATGTCTTAATACTGTGTCATGAAATTTTAATGCATGTCTACTAATCAGTGTTTTACATGCTTGCAAATAAATAAATAAATAAAAGGAGGTGTCTGATGAGATGACGAGGAATAGAGAAGAATGGAAGAAGAAGACATGCAGCGCCGACCCGAAATAAATTGTGATAAGGGCAAGAGAATAATGACGATAATATTACGAACATGGTATTTCGGAATATAGGTACTATGGGTACTATTAAAAAATATATCTTATCTCAAAGTTCCAACCGGTATTTGTGATTATGGCTGTACCTATCAGTCATATAGAATCGACTAGATTCGTATGTACATACTTATAAAATAAACGCGCCTTCATAAGACAAGCACTCTGTATATACAACTCAATTGAGTCCTTGATTAATGTGTAGGTTACGTTACAAATCTGAAGAGAGCTGTGCCTTTGTTGTGACCATTTATAACTGGGTAGTTATGTAAGTGTACCTATTTATCATTTAAATGTATACGTATACACTGCATAATCCAAAAAAGCAGCAATCCGAAAATTGTACAGTCGCTAACACATCAAGTTACCCCAAACTGTCAAATTTCTCCAAATGATTTTAAACCATAAAATGTTGAGGGTTAAGTTCAAATTCGAATAAGAAAATTTGACAGTTTGTAGTATTTTTTCATAGATTTAATTTGTTTTTAATAAATAGCACCTGTCGCTAAAATGTGGCAGTCATTATTTTCTGACAAATAGGCCGCAGTGTTAGTTACAGATACAAATCAAGAACAAAACTCCAGAAATAGAAAACCAGTGACCAAACAGTAAAACAGATTGGATTTGTTATCCAATCTTTATTTTCTCTCGGCATAGTTGACAATTCGGTGGTAACACATCAACCTAGCCTAGTGTAGTACGAAGTAACTTGTGCGAACAGGCCAGCTCATAGTTTTGTTGCCATTGAAAATAACATGATCTGCAGTGGCTTTTTTGGAAAGCACTTAACCGATTAAGCCGCTGTAAACACAATTTGGCAAAATGGGGAGTTAAAGATCCTTCCGACACGCAGTGTGAATGCGGTGCTCTCGACCAGACGAAGTCCCCCGTGCTGCAGTATCCAAAGGGTCCCAACACCTGCACTTTAGACGACCTAAGACGCCGCGAGTAACGTGGGCACATAACCTTAGGCCCAAGAAATGGAAACAAGTCGTACCATCGACACGAAAGAAGAAGAAGAAGCGACTGAAAATGACGTACACCTTTTTTTTCGGATGGGAAATCATCAAATGACCCCTCCCGCTCTGGGCGGAGTGTCAGACTCGTACTGACTAAACCCCATCCATGTTCCTTCTTTGCCCTTTGTGTTCCAGGACCGCGGTATCTCTTTCGAACAGTCCCGCAGCCCCAGCAGGCATCGGCCCTGGCGGACCCCTTCTGGTTTGCTGACAATTCTCATTTCATTTCTAATTGAGGCGCGCGTGAAACATGAACGCGCCGTCGACACGGTCTGTCGTCATAAGACGGACGGACGGCGAGCTAGCCCATTGTTCACCATCCAAAAATGACCAAACCCACTTACCCTGTGAACCTATGACTAGGTAGGTACTATTTGGCAAGACACACAACCAACAATGTAGCTAATGCGTGTATTTCAAAACCTAGTAGGTACCTACCACTTATCTAATACGGAACACGATAGTCTATGCCCGCTTCTATTATTTACATACATCTCAACCACTTCCTGATAGCCGAGAGACTGGAATATCAAGTATACAAGCTTATGTATTTAAATAGGTATATAAATGAGCGTAAATTGCACGCGACAAGTAAATAAAGGAGTTGCGTCAATTGACAGTTTATGTTACTCTGGTGCACGATGCATAGACGCAGTTTTATTTGTTAAATGGCATAGAGTAGTTGGAAATAGTTAGCAGAGGGAGCAATTAATTTCTTTTTAAATATTGTCTAATAACATACACATAACATCACGCCTGTGATCCCCGAAGGGTTAGGCAGAGGTGTACCTAATAGTACCCACATTTCGCCAGTTATTTATTTATTTATTTAAACTTCATGTACAAAAGTGGTACATAGGCGGACTTAATGCCACAAGGCATTCTCTACCAGTCAACCTTAGGGTCAAATAGGACAGCATAGTGATAGAGTACAAAAAAATAATTAATTAAAATTCCATTTTGTTAACATAAATTGATATACATAAATAGGGACATACATACATAAGTACATAGTTATGTTTTTTTTTCGCCAGTTATTTTTAATTCCCATTTAATAGGAAGCGATCCTATTGCCATCAAGAGGGCACAAATCCAGACACCGTGGCTGCTACTGAGAAATTCCTGATAGAAAAATGCCGTAACACTTTGCCTGACCCGGGAATCGAATCCAGGACCTCGTGCTCAGAAGTAGTGCTTGCGACCTCTAGACCAAGGAGAACAGAATTTGTCTCCAACCTCAAAATATGGTTGTAAATTATGGTTTAAGTTAAAACGTGATTTGAGTTTGGAAGTTACAGTACTAATAGGGTTCTGACCCCGTTCATGTATCTAACGAGAGTATTCTTATAATGTTTAGTATTTTGAGGGTTCCGTACCTACAGAAAAAACGGAACCCTTATAGGATCACTAGCGTGTCTGTCTGTCTGTCCGTCTGTCACAGCCAAATAATCCGTAACTACTGGACCGATTGAGTTGAAATTTGGTACACATGTGTAAGTCGGTGATCCAAAGACGGACGAGTAACGTATTAGAAAATGAAAATAAAAAAATTTGCAAACTATATCGTGTTACATATCAAATGAAAGGGTCATTCGGGGCTGCGGGACTGTTAGAAAGAGATACCGTGGCCCTGGAACACAAAGGGCAAAGAAGGAACATGGATGGGTTTTAGTCAGTAAAAGTATGACACTCCCTCCCACTCCACCCAGAGCGGGAGGAGTTATTTGATGATTTCCCACCCGTAAAAAAAAGGGTCATTGTGAGCATCTCAAATACTTATAATTTTTTTAGATAAAAGTTTTGAAATTATTTAAGAAAATAGGCAAAAATTTACCATTCCCCCCCCCCCTTTAGTGCGAAACAACAGGGCCGAAAATTTAAAAAAAAAAAAAAATATTCTTTGCCTATAGATCACAGGAAAACCTATAAGAAATCTATGAACGTACGGAACCTCTCCACGCGAGTCAAACTCGCACTTGTCCGGTTTTGTTTTATATTATGTAATACTTCTTACATACATAAATATTCCTACAGCAAAAGATATCCAATCACGTCATAAATAACTGCCAACATAATAAAAAGATAACACTCGATAAAAGTTTGTTAGCAAAATAAAAACAAGGATATTATCAGCTATGTAGTCAACTCTTGTAATCTAAATATAAGTTACATTCATATACATCAAATACGTCAATTATGACCCGTAGGTATTTGGATCAAGACAACTACAGAAGCTTTTATAAACAAAAGGAATCTAAATACAAATAAATAAAATTGAAGTGTCTGTTTGTTATTTCAAAATAACACCTTTTTACTAAATGCATATGAAAGTATAAAATACGGTACCTATAACATTTTTTTTTGTTTGTCTGTCTGTTTGTTCCGGCTAATCTCCGAAAAGGCTGGACCGATTTTGATGAGACTTTCACTGGTTGCTGCGGCAGCTGATGTTATAAGGAGATCTTAGGCTACTTTTATTTTAGACAAAAAAAAAAGGATTCCGTGCAAAAAAAATAAAACCCATGAAATTGTTAACAAAATCAGATTCAAATAGGGAAGTAATATTTTTATAATTATTTCACGCGGACGGAAGTTCGCGGGCAACAGCTAGTAATACATACATACATATATCAGTAAGACCTTTGACCTTAAACCATGGACAAATGGGTTGTTTACTGTTTAATGTTGTTTATTATGTACTTATGTATCTTAATGTTCGTTATTGTTTACGATAAATTGTCTTTTGTTTAATTAAACTGAAACCAGTTTGAATATGAAACATTTTTGAAAATCTATATACATATAATAAGACAGTAAAAAAACTGTGTCTGTACATTGAATATATAAAAAAAAAAAAAATTGAGGGGGGTTTAGAAACAGTAATAGAGCACGAATCCAAAAAAAAAATTCTGTCTGTTTGTCTGTTTGTCTGTTTGTCTGTTTGTCTGTTTGTCTGTTTGTTTGTACACGCTAATCTTCGGAACTACTAGACGGATTTGAAAGATTTTTTTTTTGTTGTATAGGTATTAAGTCTGGGCAACATATAGGCTATAATTTATCTTGGAAACTTGAACACCTGATGCAGAACCGCAATAGAATAGCTAAACTATAAGAGATACAAAAATGGTACCATAGCAAAAATTGTTCCACGTGATGAGCATTTTCTGCTGAGAGAATAAATTTGAAGATCTGGAACACCTGATGTGGAACTCCAAGAGCCCAGCTACACCATAACACATATAGGAATGACGTCTTAGCAAACATTGTTCAATCTGATGAGCCCTCTCTGTTGACTTATAAAATCGAAGATCTGGAACACCTGTTGTGGAACTCCAAGAGCCCAGCTACACCATAACACATATAGGAATGACGTCTTAGCAAACATTGTTCAATCTGATGACCACTCTTTGTTGACTTATAAAATCGAAGATCTGGAACACCTGTTGTGGAACTCCAAGAGCCCAGCTACACCAAACACATATAGGAATGACGTCTTAGCAAAAATTGGTCAATCTGATGACCACTCTCTGTTGATTTATAAAAATCGAAGATCTGGAACACCTGTTGTGGAACTCCAAGAGCCCAGCTACACCATAACACATATAGGAATGACGTCTTAGCAAACATTGTTCAATCTGATGAGCACTCTCTGTTGATTTATAAAAATCGAAGTTCTAGAACACCTATTGTGGAACTCCAAGAGCCCAGCTACACCATAACACATATAGGAATGAAGTCTTAGCAAAAATTGTTCAATCTGATGAGCACTCTCTGTTGACTTATAAAAATCGAAGATCTGGAACACCTGTTGTGGAACTCCAAGAGCCCAGCTACACCATAACACATATAGGAATGACGTCTTAGCAAAAGTTGTTCGGTCTGATGGGCATTTCCTGTTGACTTATAAAAATCGAAGATCAGAAACATCTGATGTGGAAATCAAAGCTATCACTAATTTCACTGTATAATTATAAAATAACATAAGCTGGGAGTACCTCCACGCGGTGAAGGCGGTAACAGTTTAGGACTGATATTTGATGACGACGGTATATCATTGACTTGACTCTACTGGACAAAACTCCTAATTATTTTTTTTATTTTATCGAATAAATATGCCTTCGGGCTTATGTTATTTGAGTGTTTTAGACTTTTTCCACTTATCTTCGTGACACGGTAGCCTACCCGGTAACGCAGGGGAGCAGTCACTTAGATTTTAATTGATCAGGTATCTTCACAATAAAACTATAACCATGCCTAGAAAGAGGTCAAATCTTTCCCAATGTCCCAAAGGAGCTAAAAGATTGAGGACCATAAGATCCCAAGAATCTACCGAAGAACGTCAGGAGAGACTTGATGCTGTTCGAGCACAGCAGGTTGCAACTCGCTCCGTGGAAACCTCTTCCTCTCTTCTCTTCTCTTCCTCTTGGATAACGAAGCACGCCTGCGTTCTCATCGTATTTACGCATCTACATCCAGGTCTCTAGAGAACTGTGAAGAATATGATGCGCGACTGACCGCTGATCGTGAACGTCATGCATTGTCTCGCGAATCGGAGACGTTCACGGATAGAGAATTACGCTTGAGTTCCAAGCGTATCTATGCATCGACTTCCAGGTCTCTAGAGACAAGTGGGGAAAATGATGCGCGACTGACCGCTGATCGTGAACGTCACGCATTGTCTCACGAGTCGGAGACGTTCACGGATAGAGAATTACGCTTGAGTTCCACATCGACTTCTGACTTACAAAAATGAAAGATATGGAACGTCTCAAATCGTCTCGCGCATCCCTTTGTTTTCCCGTCCCCCTCTTAGAATTCGACATCGGACGTTTCAGATCTTCGATTTTGACGGCCCCGTTGTCGCTGGCATAAGCAACAGGATCCGCGTACGAAGTCGCGGGCAGAAGCTAGTTAAAAATAAGTATTATTGTTAAAATTTAAAAAAAAAACAAACAATTGTTGACCAGAAGGCTGGCCCGTTTTTAGCCAAAGAATCAGCATTGCTATCCAACGTGGCAATGCTGCCAACCTTCTTGGCACTTGCCTATTGACAGCGATGTTTGAGAATTTTTTGACGCCCTTTTACTCTTTTCTCATTTTAATACTTGTATATATTTTATTATTATTTTAGATCTATTTGTAGTTTGTAAAAATGTACAAAGTATGAATAAAAAATTACCATGACAAGTAACACAAAAAAAACTTAAAAGCTAAAACTACTATTAGATTAAGTAAGTAAGACCTAATTAGTACCAAACAATTAGGACCGAATGCCCTAACTGCAGTTAACTGCTCTATGCCCTTATCTCTATGCACGTGCGTGATCAATGTCCACTCCTCTACGTAAATAATTAGCTTCGTTAGATTTCAAGTAGTGACAATATAATATAGGGTACAGAGTAATACATAACATAACGCCTGTATTTACTCGAAGGGTAAGGCAGAGGCAAATGTGGGTGTATCATAGTACACCCACATTTCGCCAGCTATGTTAAAGTCCCAAGTAGAGGGCGAGCCTATTCCCATCAACCTGGCACAAATCCAAACTCCGTGACTGAGAAAGAGAAATCCCTGATAGAAAAACTCAAAACCACTTTGTCCGACCTGGTAATCGATCCCAAAACCTCATTCATGCTCATGCAGCAGTCGCTTGCTACCACTAGACCAATGAAGCAGTTACCAATACCTACCTCTAAAACTATAGTTACTTAGAAGATCTTAACTGAAATTCTCGCCATTTTGCACGGTTGACACTACTAATTTAACAAAAAAGTAAGGCCTGACGCAGCCCTGAAAACCATTGACTACTTATGAGAAATTCCTGAAAGAAAAACCCAATACCACTTTTTCCGACCTGGGAATTGAAGCCAGGATTTCATGGCTCAGCAGTAGTGCTTGCGACCTCTAGACCAAGGAGAACGGATTTTGTCTTAAACCTCAAGTCATCATCTACCTAGCCTTTTCCCAAATATATTGGGGTCGGCTTCCAGTCTAACCGGATGCAGCTGAATAATAGTATTTTATATGGAGCGACTAGCTAGCTGACCTCCACAACCCAGTTAGTACTGGGTAATACGATACCCCTTGGTGAGACTTTTTGGGCCACTGACTACCTAACGACTGTCAAAGATCTACAAATGACACCCGAGACTACGGCTTAACGTGCTTTCCGAGGCACGGAGGAAACTCGGTATGTATATGTTACGGGCAACGTGATTAACTGGGCATTATTAATAAGGACCGGCCATTATTAATAACGCCCAAGAGCGTCGGGCAAAGTGATTAATTTATCACTTTGACCGGCCATTATTAATAATGCCCGACCGACCGTGGTCCATGTAATAAGTCAGTATTTGAGATAGCTTGAATTTATCACTTGGACCGGGCAGTATGAATAATTCCCTACTTTTAGCCGGGCAATGTGATAAATTGGTTAGGTTAGGTAACCCTGGACGGTCGACGTCAGGGGCACCCCGAGGTTCGGTTAGTTAGGTTCCTTTAAACCCTGCAGACAGAAATAGGAGCCCCGCGCAGTGGGGCTCCGTCGACTGTATTGTAATTAAATGATATTTAGTAGAAACGTGATTTATCCTAATGAATCTAAACGAGAAATGAAAAATGTATAGATGATTAAATATCATCTGATGCATTTGTAAAGAAGAATTGATTGCCAAATAAATGTATGTAAAACGAGTGTTTATAAAATAATACATTTGCGGAATAAGTTGTTTTCGAAATAAATAGTATACGAAATGTTGGTTTTAAAATGAAAATTTGTCAATGGAGTTTTGGTGAAACTTTAGTGAACCGGTTAGGTTACATTTAGTAAACAAAAACACCACAGTTCACCTATTTTATTACTTTGGCCAAGATAGGGTGGGCATTATTCATAATGGCCGGGAAAAGTGATTAATCATGCTGTTTTAATCACATCGCCCAATTGAGTCGGGTATTATGAATACAGACCGGCCATTATTAATAGTGCCCGGACTTATCAAATTGCCCGTAACATATACATACCCATCCACAGACCAACCTAGGCAAGCACGGCTTAACTTAAAGATCGATCCGAGCGGCTGTTATTATTTAGCCACGAGCTCCTCTCTTAACCCTTTATAAGGCAAAGGGAACAGTTTTCCCACCATATTTTTCAGTTCATTAATTAAATAAAGTGTTCCTGGTAGGTATTCTATTATTGTACAAAGGTTATTTAAAGACTTATCAATCACTCATTAAATATTCAAAACAAATAAAACAAAAAAAAAATGTAAATTTTATTTTCTACCAATAATACCTGTGCCTATTTGGCATTATTTTGCGATTCCCGGATCATTATGCCCGTTAAAGGGTTAAACCTCAAGTATTAATTATTAATGCAACCATATAATATTCGAATAGATATCGAAATGCACCATTTCCAATTCGATATAATATCTCTAATTTACGTTCAAGACAGATATTGTACTGATTGGACTTCGAGCTAGCATTCCTGTCGGCTGCCAACCAAATACCGACGTCACAACTAACTATTAACTGGAGATATTGGATCTGGTAGCTTTGAATGAGAGTACGTGGGTTTAATAAGTCATAAGTAAGGAAGGAACAATGTGTAGAGGAAGAACAAAAGATGGATTGTATGAATGACGATCATTTTGGCAAAACAACTTCTGCATTGTTCCATAATTATCATCTTCTCATTAACGACCATTAACTATTAAGACGGAGACCAATAGAGACCTAGAAGATGACATGCTGCACCGACCTCAAATAAAGCCTGAGAGAAGGAATTCAAAAACAAGAAAAAAGAAGAATTCTGAGAAGGAATTACAGCTCCGCGGTTACAGCTTCA
Source organism: Noctua pronuba (assembly GCA_905220335.1). Classification (NCBI taxonomy): domain Eukaryota; kingdom Metazoa; phylum Arthropoda; class Insecta; order Lepidoptera; family Noctuidae; genus Noctua; species Noctua pronuba. Next base: position 14,034,554 of record LR999902.1, read on the forward strand.
CAAATAACATGGACATTTAGAAAAATGTGGAAGGCTACTATAAGCCTTCGAAGGCATCTGACATTTATTTATTTATTTATTCAACTTACAACTATCATTACAGGCAATCTTAAACCTAATTCGATAGTGTGGCTATCACTCTTATTTCTAATACAGGTTTATTACCTAAATAATTATTAAAATCAAAAAAAAATAATCCACTGGTCAAACAAAACATATAAAAAAGAAAAACAATTATAAAATATCCACAGAATTAGTTAGCAACTTTAGCAGACATAATAAAATTAAAATAACTTAACACCTAAGAATTAAAAAAAAAATAAAAAAACATAAAATAATACTCAATACATACCATACCATTCTTACGTGGTCGATTGTGATCTCACAGAGAGGCCTGTCTCCCAGCTATGGGAACATTACATTACGGGCTTTTTATGAAAGGGTCTCGATCAATTTAAACTATAACATAGCATCACGCCTGTAATCCCCGAAGGGTGAAGCAGAGGTGTACCTAATAGTACACCTCTGCCTAGGCTACACCAGATAAGTTTAATTCCCATGTAATAGGGGGCGAATCTATTACCATCAACCGGGCACAAATTTAGACTCCGTGGCTGCTACTGAGAAATTCATAATGGAAAAACCCAATGAAAGTGTTACTGGGTTTTTCCATCATGAATTTCTTACCCAACATGGGAATCAAACCCTGGACCTCATGCCCAGCAGTCGCGCTTGCGACCACTCGACCGACTAGGCATAGTTATTTAAACTTTTAAGGTATTATCCTACTAACTGTAGCGTTACTTTTAGTCTCACTCACTGCTCACTGCTCAAACATTCTGGATAAAGAGATTGGTTAGTATTTGTAAAATGAAATCCTTTTGCGTCCTCCTAACTGGATTTTCTATGGCCTGTGCTCCTCCGGTCTGGTGCCGTCATTGGACAAAATTTACAAAGGGAAATAATAATTGACAGTCGCATTCGAAACTGTGCTCTGAATACCTTTCTCTGTGAATAGGTAATAGGCAGCAAGCAATGGTACCTATCTACAGATAGATATCTACAGATAGGTACCTACGGTTATACGGGGTGTAAACAGACCCTTCACCAAGCCGTCAACCAAGCATTCTGTACATCAAACTAAGTAACTTTACGCAAAAATTTTTGCTGGGAAACGAAATTTTTTTTCGGGGTCAAAAATCACATTTTACGGTAAAACTCAATATAATGCGCTCAAAACTTATTGCTGATGGATGCATTGAATAGTAAACGGACCATGGAGGTAATTGGAGTAAAGTAAGAACCTTAAAAAGTAGTATTTAAAAAAAAACTTGTGAAAAAGTTGGAACTTTGACCCTCAATATCTCCGGAACTAGAAGTTTCCCAGGTATGGTCTAGAACAAAAAAAGGATCGTAATGACGGGGAGAACAAGTACCTTTCGGCTTCGTTAAGGGTCTTTTTACACCTTTTAGGTTCCGGTAGAATGATCAACTTTACACTGGCATTGCAAATTAAACTGCCTCAGTGCCCTTAGTTTAGTTCGGACTGACTTGTTAGACGACCTATTTGGTGCCTATCTTGTTGGTAGGAAGGAACATTATACAAGGAGTTTGGTACAATTTTGTGAGAGTGAAGGTGTTAGGGGTGCCCCCCAACACCTACCTCAAAAAGTTGTAGATCAGAAGTTTACCGAATATATCATGGGCCAAGTGAATAGGTACTCGTTTATGCTAAGTCCTTAGTTTTACACGAACATAGCTACCTACTTTATCTGGAGCCTAGTGAGAAGTGATACGCAGTCACTGATATGGCAAATTTAAATGGCAAATCGCACTTTAGAAAATCGAACTTCAGCTTCGTAGAAAGTCGTCTCGGAAATCGGAATTCAACTTGTCATATTAAGGCCCGAGTACCAACAATGTCCATTCAAGTAGGTATCACGGTACGGAGGTACGGACATAAATTATCCAGGCAGTTCAGGCATAGACCGCAAGTCTGAATTAGCGAGTAATTAATTCACCCTAATGATGGCCCATTAATTCACCTTAAATGACAAGCCGTCCACAGGGTGTAGGATAGGAATTTGATTATGAATCATGATCAAACAGACTGTGCTTCAGACAAACCGAAGAAACTGGTACAATTGAATTGAATTGAATAAAAGTCGAAAGTAGAATGGCAGATGTGAGCGGAAGCGGGAGGGGACGTCCTCGAAGGACCATACACTGACTTTATTGGTAATGTTCTTCAGAAAAGTCAGGTACGTAGTGATCGCTACCGGCGTGCACGTGAGCATTGACGAAGCAAGAAGAGTGTGGAAGGGTCGAAGCAGGTGGCATGATGTAGTGTCAGCACACCCCGATGGGGAGAAAGCGAGAGGTTTATGTATCTACTAGCTGTTGCCCGCGACTTCGTTCGCGTGGTAATTTTGAGTGTGAAAAAAAAAGGTAGCCTAGCCTCCTTCCCTAGGATATAATCTATCTGCTCGCCAAATTTCATTACGATCCGATCAGCTGTTTAGTCGTGAAAAGGTAGCAAATAAACAGAGTTACAGTCGCATTTATAATATTAGTATGGATATACATAAAAAACAACGAATGGATTGCCTTATTAGACTTAATGTTATAACATTAAGTTGAGAATATTTAAAATTGCGACAGCCGTGACGCTTGACCGATTTTATTTAGACTGCAGTGGCACTACAAAGAGTGCTAAGCAATAGAACAAAAAGTACTACAGCGCCATCTATGACACCAATGATGAACTAAACATCGAAATACAGATAAATCCTACATCGCTCAAGTAAACTTAAGAATAAGATGTAGAAAAAATCCGACAACAACTGTCGGGCAGCAGCCCACCAGACATACCACCCGTCTTGTTGCAGGATCCTCCCTTTTCTATGGGGGATGAGAAACTTTACACCCTATTCTCCATACCCCCAAAAGACAACGTTATACCTTCCAATCTCACTTAACCGTAAACTCGTCGACATTTTTATCCTGTCTATCCTAACCTATGGTGCCCAGATTTGGTCTTTGACGGAGGCTGAGAAATCCAAACTCAAGGTTTGCCAAAGAGCGATGGAGCGTATCATTTTGAACATCTAAATCACCGAGCGAATACCACAATACGCTCCAAGACCGGCATCGGCGATGTTGGCGATAAGTGTGCGAGGTTCAAATGTGTGGGGGTGGGTCACTTTTCCAGGATGTGTCAGGACAGATGGGCCAGAATCGTCACACAGTGGTGCCTGAAAACGGTCGTCTTCACCGAGGCAGACCGAAGAAACGCTGCGTAAAGATTTAGACTTTTTCCTGCCTGATTGGCCAGAGAAGGCGAAACACTGGTAAAGTTGGAAAGGAACGGGGGAAGCTTTTGCCCAGCAGTGGGATAGAATAGAATAATTAAAAAACAACAAAAAAACTTATACCGTCGTGTTTGTTATAAAATAATCTAATTTTTGAAAATTACAAATATTACTGTAATTTTTTTTTTAATGCAAAAATTGTTGACTAGGGGGCTGGCCTGTTTTTAGCCAAAGAATCAGCATTGCTATCCAACGTGACAATGCTGCCAACCTTCTTGGCACTCTCTCTATTGACAGCGATGTGGGAGAATTTTTGACATATTTTTATTATTATTTTTAATCTATTTGTAGTTTGTAAATAATGTATATAGGGTAACGGGTAATTAGTGACCGATACTTAAACACGTGATTGTACTCATGATACCAAACAACTTTCCCAAAGAAACATTTTTTTTTAATACTCATTCACTTTTATCACAATAACACAACGGCGGAGCATTACGGAACGGACTTGCGAGCCGCGCGGGTGCTCTGCCTACCCACTGTTCCGTGCAACAGTGGGTAGGCAGAGCACCCGATACGATAGTAATGAGACAGAACGGCGTCACGCGGCTAACAGTTGATAGGTCGCAGGCGCGCGCGCGCGAATTTCATACGGCCCGCTGTTGTGTTATAAAACTGAATGAGTATTAAAAAAAATGTTTCTTTTGGAAAGTTTTTTGTTATCTTGAGTACAATCACGTGTTTAAGTATCGGTCACTAATTACCAGTCACCCTACATAGTATGAATAAAAATTTACCACGACAAGTTACACAAAAAAACAATGATTGGATAGTCGTGTAATTGAAAATCGCACACATCTTACTATAATAGGCACAATAATAGGTAAAACTACTATAAGAGAGACTAAATTTGTACCAAAACAATTAGGACCGAATGCCCTAACTGCAGTTAACTGCTCTATGCCCTTATCTCTATGCACGTGCGTGATCAATGTCCACTCCTCTACGTAAATAATTAGCTTCGTTAGATTTCAAGTAGTGACATTTTAATATAGGGTACACATGTAGTAATACATAACATAACATCACGCCTGTATTTACTCGAAGGGTTTGGCAGAGGTGTGTCTACACCCACCCACATTTCGCCAGTTATGTTTAAGTCCTATGTAGAGGGCGAGCCTATTGCCATCAACCTGGCACAAATCCAAACTCCGTGACTGAGAAAGAGAAATTCGTGATGGGAAACCCCAAAAACACTATGACCGACCTGGTAATCGATCCCAAGGCCTAATTTATGCTCATGCAGCAGTCGCTTTCAACCACTAGACCAATGAGGCAGCTACCAATACCGACCTCTATAACTATAGTTACTTAGAAGATCTTAACTGAAATTCTCGCGATTTGGCACGGATGACACGACTAATTTAACAAAAAAGTAAGGCCTGACGCAGCCCCGAAAAACATTGGTTGCTTCTGAGAAATTCCTGATGGAAAAATCCAATACCACTTTTTCCGACCTGGGAATTGAAGCCAGGACCTCACGCTCAGCATTAGTGCTTGCGACTTCTAGATCAAGGTGAACGGATTTTGTCTCAAACGCAAGTATTAATTTTGAATGCGACCATATAATATTCGAATAGATATCAAGATGCACCATTTCCAATTCGATATAATATCTCTAATTTACGTTCGAGAGATATTGTACTGATTGGATTCGAGCTAGCATTCCTGTCGGCTGCCAACCAAATACCGACGTCACAACTAACTATTAACTGGAGATATTGGATCTGGTAGCTTTGAATAAGAGTAGGTGGGTTTAATAAGTCATGAGTAAGGAAGGAACAATGTGTAGAGGAAGAACAAAAGATGGATTGTATGAATGATTATTATTTTGCCAATACAACCAATGCATTGTTTCATAATTATCATCTTCTCATTAACGACTATTAACTATTAAGACAGCGACCAATAGAGACCTAGAGGAAGTCATGCTGCACTGTCCTCAAATAAATTGAGCACAGGAGCCTGAGAATAAATTCTGAGAAGGAATTACAGCTCCACCGTTTCTTTACAAATGACATGGGCATATACTGTTTTAAGCTTTCACGGTTTACAACTATACTTATACTGTCACTTACGTGATATCTGCCGTGATTGTTCATTATTTTGAGCTCCAGATATTTTGTCCTGAATGACGACGAACGGCGTCGAAATATCGGGAGCTCAAAATAATGAACAATCACAGAATATATCAAGTAAGTGACAGTATAAGTTTAACATGGGCATTTAGAGAAATGTGGGAGGCTACTATAGGCCTTCGAAGACATCTGACATCCACCATTCCACTCAAGGCCTACGTGGTAGATTGCGATCTCACAAAGAGGCCTGACTCCAAGCTGTGGGAACATTACAGGCTTTTTATAAAAGGGTCTCGATAAATTTAAACTTATAACATAACATCATGCCTGTAATCCCCGAAGGGTGAAGCAGAGGTGTACCTAATAGTACACCTCTGCCTAGCCTACACCAGATAAGTTTAATTCCCATGTAATAGGGGGCGAATCTATTACCATCAACCGGGCACAAATTTAGACTCCGTGGCTGCTACTGAGAAATTCATAATGGAAAAACCCAATTAAAGTGTTATTGGGTTTTCCCATCATGAATTTCTTACCCAACATGGGAATCAAACCCTGGACCTCATGCCCAGCAGTCGCGCTTGCGACCACTCGACCGACTAGGCATAGTTATTTAAACTTTTAAGGTATTATCCTACTAACTGTAGCGTTACTTTTAGTCTCACTCACTGCTCACTGCTCAAACATTCTGGATAAAGAGATTGGTTAGTATTTGTAAAATGAAATCCTTTTGCGTCCTCCTAACTGGATTTTCTATGGCCTGTGCTCCTCCGGTCTGGTGCCGTCATTGGACAAAATTTACAAAGGGAAATAATAATTGACAGTCGCATTCGAAACTGTGCTCTGAATACCTTTCTCTGTGAATAGGTAATAGGCAGCAAGCATGGTAACTATCTACAGATAGGTACCTATCTACAGATAGGTATCTACAGATAGGTACCTACGGTTATAGGTCCCGGTAGAATGATCAACTTTACACGTGCGTTGCAAATTAAACAGCCTCAGTGCCCTCAGTTTAGTTCGGACTGACTTGTTAGACGACCTGTTTGGTGCCTATCTTTTTGGTAGGAAGGAACATTATACAAGGAGTTTGGTACAATTTTGTGAGAGTGAAGGTGTTAGGGGTGCCCCAACACCTACCTCAAAAAGTTGTAGATCAGAAGTTTACCGAATATATCATGGGCCAAGTGAATAGGTACTCGTTTATGCTAAGTCCTTAGTTTTACACGAACATAGCTACCTACTTTATCTGGAGCCTAGAGAGAAGTGGTACGCAGTCATTGATGATTAAATGGCAAAGCGAACTTTAGAAAATCGAACTTCAGCTTCGTAGAAAGTCGTCTCGGAAATCGGAATTCGATGTGTCATATTAAGGCCCGAGTACCTACAATGTCCATTCAAGTAGGTATCACGGTACGGAGGTACGGACATAAATTATCTAGTTCAGGCATAGACCGCAAGTCTGAATTAGCGAGTAATTAATTCACCCTAATGATGGCCCATTAATTCACCTTAAATGACAAGCCGTCCACAGGGTGGTTAGCCTTTCCTCTTTGTGTAATACCAAATATGTTTGTGCTATCCATTTGCTCAGCAGAAGATAGCCTGTACCTTTATTATGTTTCAGAAGTCCGTCCATACCATACTATTCGATCATGTTATTATACCACTTGGCTACACGCTACGTGCTCAACACGAGCACGTCCTGCAAAAGCGATTGCGGACAAAACAAATGAAAGAAGTAAGAGCACGGCACGAGTCACTGTGACGAAGTGACTTGCGGAGCAGCGGTAGTTTATAGGAAACAAATCGCATCGCCCGATGACTGTGAACTAGACCTTAATCTTAGTCTACTTGGACTACACCCTGTACATTGAATTAAAGCTACCTCAGACGGCCGTCGAAGCCAACGCCTGCTAATTTATTCGTAATATTCTAGTGCCCAAACTTGCTTTGGCTATCTGCCAAACTATGAGTTATTAACATAAAATATTGGGGAGGCACTCAGTTTCCCTCAAAGCAGCTATAGTTTACGGAGAACTTCGGAATTTGTGGATAAAGTATTGCTGTTTTGTTAGTGAATAAAACAGTTTTTGGTTTGTATTGTATTCGGCTTCTACTCTTTTTTTCATTGTTTAACAATAATCTACATTATCGTAGCGCTCCTTAGCGAGAACGGAAAAATGCCCAAGTCAGTGATGCCATAGGCCCATAGACACCTACTAGCCATTACAGAAGTTAAGTACTTGCATACTTGAGTAGAGTTGCCATCCGTCCGGGCTTCCCCGGACTTGTCCTAGTTTAGAGGGCGTGCGGGGGCCGTCCGGGCGGGGATTTTAAAAAGAGTTCGGTTAAACCAGGACACTTTTTGTGTCACTGGAATCCAAGCCTGCCGAAACCCTGTGTTCAAGGCGTTTGGCGCATTCGGGCCCACCGAACAGGGGACGTATAAGATTTTATGCTGCACTTTTTTGCTATGGTTTCATAAAAAAACAACACCCAATTGTTTTCATACAGTACAGAAAGTTAAATGGAATGGTCACTTTTTACGTTCTTTAGGAACTTTTTCTCACCGTCTACCCACCCTACCATAAAGTCCTGAACCAAAAAAAGGAAAAGAAAAAAAACCCATTTCATGATTGTCAAACATGACATGCTAGACGTAAATTTGTGTAAATTTTACGAGCCCACAAACAGAACAGAAAATCACCAGCCAACAAAAGCAAAAATAATTTGAAATGTGGTAAATCCAAATGCTCGGTAAGATCTTACAGACCACAGCAGGCAAACCTTGCTCATGTCCGACCGGTAAGATATGTACAGCATGCAAGAAGAGGAAACATGTACGAGTGAAGTAGGTAATTTTTTTTTTATTCAGTTCCCGCACTCATCGAACTGAAATGTTTAGGTACTGAACATTACATTTCCAGTATTTACATTTACTGTTTTACAATTTTTTTTGCAGACCCATTGTCTCAGTCGAGGGGTACAAAGCCTTACCCGTACCAGTAAAGATCACAACATACAACGACAAAACCCGCAGTACAGTTCTTCAGCCTCCTCCTCCTTCTCAAAAAAAGATCGTACAGTACAGCAAAGACTTAACGGGCCTGCCCTACCCAAGCAAGAGGATCTGCTCCCGAAGAGTAAAACCTACAGAATCTGCGAGCCAAGGAACAAAAATCTCCCGATGGTATAGAAGACGGAAAGCTCTGCGAGAACTTAGAGAACTCACGAAACAAGACCGAGAAAAGTTACTTTGTTTGAAACTAGAAAAAGCTCGGCGGGAACGAGAAGCAGAGTTCTTGGAACAGTTGGTGCGAAGGCAGAGAGAGATTCGCCAGGCGGAACAGGAACTCGCGGCAACGCCGAAGGTGGCCACACATCCATTAAATGAATGCCCTCAACAAAGTTGTAAACGACCAACCAGAAAACGGAAAAAGAAAACAAAAAAGCCGAAAAATATAAAGGCCACGGAAGCAAAGCTATGTTGTCAACCCCAAATGGTTTGTGAATATGCAAAGAAATAGTAAGTTTGTGTGTTTACCCTCCTATTAGTTAAAATTATCTCCGGTTTTTTATAGGTACTTATAAAGTAATTTTGTTCGACGATACTTAATGACCAAATTCTTTGACACCGGCTTCTAGAATGAAAATCAACACCAGAATACTTGTCAAAATTTAACGGTGTGAAGTGATCGGATTGGTTATTGATAATTCAGTCAACCAATCACACACATTCTTAGCTAATTTTTGTGTTGATTTTCGTTCCAGAAACTCGACGTGGACCGACGTAATGCTTAAAAAAGTACGTAAAGTACTGAAACAAGTAGTTGACAGTAAAATAATCATGAAATCGCCAAAGCTAGTAAAACCGCGCAGGTATATTTATCATTGTTTATAATTCCAGTATTTTTTTAACAAACCACGACTGCTTAAAAAAAATACGACTACACGGACTTAAACTGTCTGGAAATGAAATGGATGTCACCTCAACCCATGGCCATTTTGTTTTCTTTTCAAAGTTGTGGGGCATGACGAATCTGGCATTTATGGGTAGAGGACATTTAAAGAACAAAACTTGTCCAGAGATGTATACTCTAAGGCGATTCTCCCACGCTCCGTTGCGTAGCGCGGAAAACTCATTATACACCAACGCGTTTTCAGTGTTTTCCTAGGCGTGTTTTCTATACAAATTCAGATACTTTCTTTCTTACAATGTTAAAATCTGCGGCCGCGCACTATGCCACGGAGCGCGGTGCAGTGTGAGAAACGCTTAAAGTAACTCGTTGACCAGTTATTTGGAGGTAAATATCCAAATGGCGACAACGCGACATTTTTTACTACATATCTGTGACTATATTTTTTGTTTGTCTAAGTGTCATCTCTAACCCATCGCGGTTTACACAGTTGGACATTCATCTCGCAAGCTTCGCCCTAGCACACAGTTTCAGTCTTCCGCATCCAGGCTGACCCAGCCACCTTTTAAGACCATCGGTCCATCCAAAATGACAGATTGTGTCGACAAAATGACAGATTGTGTCGACAACATGCCAGATTGTGTCGACAAAATGACAGATTGTTTCGACACAATGACAGATTTCTTTTTTACAATCTGTCATTTTGTCGATTCTTCCGTCAAAGAAACCCATTTCTACGGTGGTCATGCTGCATGTGATGGGGGTCATCAAACGATGTAGAATCTAGGTACTATTTTATAACATCAACCAAGATTATTTTTCTTGTTACAGCCAGAAGAGACCCTTCAACGAAAGATTTTCAATCTTCTGCTACAAGTTTTGCTGTCAGTTCTACTGCTGCGTAACTTTCTTAATGCTAATAGGCTTTGCCATCTTATATTTTTTGTGAAACCTCTGTCCACTAAATGATCAGTAGGTAATGTGCAAATGAAGTATAAGAAATAAACGTTTTTCAACATTTTAAGTTGTGTTCCTTTCAATGAAACTTACTGCCTGATACGGAAGCCATCATTATTCTCTTTATATTTGCCTCCCCTAAGGGGTCTCGTTTACGACAGGTTTGTGCCCGGAATTGGGCGCAATTCACATCAAGATCAGAAATGAGCTTCGAGACGGTGCGACATTGAGAGAAGGCTCGAGCACTCGGGGTATCCTCGAGGACTCCCGAGCATTCGCGAGACGCGTTTATACAATTTTCTACCTTAATCAATGGTAATATGGTTCTATCAATGCCGCCAGCGAATAGTGCGAGGATATTTCCGTTCTTTCTGAATTGACCCTTATTACCATTGGCATAGGTTAGGAAAGCAAAAAAACGTGTTTATAATGTACTCAAATATTCTATATTTATAAAAGTACTCATAACTAAAACAGTTACATTAAAACAATAAAATAATCAATTCAAATGTCCTTCAGAGAAATAAAATAAATATTTATATCCAACATTCTTCATTCTTGTTTGTTTTCAAGCCACAATCAAATTTAATACAAGGCAATAAGGTTCAGATTAACAATAAAAGTACGAAAATACTATAGTTTCATAATTCGGAGATTTCAATAATATTATCTAAATAGGAATAATCTCATACATTATGCAATAATGTCAGACTGGACATTTTGGTGGACCCAGAAATAGGGAGCTTTCCTAGCTAAGGCACTGTGTAACAAAATACATCTATCAACATTGTTGGTAGTGGTTCTAAACCTACTTTAGGCCCAGACTACCAAAGCAGAGTCGTCCGGAGCGGAGAGAAGTGTTACAACCGACAAATCACATTGGTTAAAATTTACATCGCGTCTCTCATCTCTCCTGTGATTGGTTGAATCTTGTACATCGCCTCTCCGCTCATTCAGCTTTGGTGGAGCCCGACTCTACCAAAGTAAGCCCGGAGTCCGGGCCTTAGGGCCCTTAGATGTTGCATTTCACGAACGCGCGTCAACTTTTCAAATATATACCATAATACAATGACATGAGTCACATGACGCACTCTCGTGAATTACATTATCTATAAGTAACAATATTTTTTAACTTTTTATGTACTAACATATTCGACGAAAACTAGCCTTTCTTTAATCAACATAAAGTTTAACAACCACTATAGTTCAGTCTCCCGTATTTCAAAAACCTTTTCTGCAAAATTTTCCTTTTCAACCATCGACTTTTTTGTTCCAGAAGTCGATTCTTCTACACACGCAATGGCACTCGCCAAACGCTTCCTATTCGGACTTTTATCGATATTCACACTTATATTCGTCAACGGTGATCGTAAACTCGATTCTTTATCAACCGCCAAATTACCGATGGATAAAGTCAAATCTGAAGGGACGTTACCATCTAAGCAATAGAGTAGAGAATCGCTTATTTTGTCATCGGTTTCATTCGATTTATTTAGTATCGATAAATCAATTGGTGATGCTGTCAGCACCGATCTGCTTAAGAGATATTCTCTGAACGGTTCTGATAATGATTTGGTTGTTGCTTCATGTGTAATCGTAAACTTTGGTAGGCCATCGTCGCTCCCGCATAGTGTTGTGTTTAAATCTTCGATTAAGTTCGGTTTTTCACGGCTTATTACGAATCGAGTGTTTTCTGCCTGTAGAGGACTGGCATCACCGATTGAATTAATCGATTGACCATCGAATGGATTTGTTCTCGGTAGAGATGTGCTTGCTGAATGACTTGATCTGAAATGGAGAAGTAGAAGTATAGACCAGCAAACATCTTAGACTGCCAAACAATGCTGATGTCATGTTTTGCCTGTTTACCTTGATTTAGATCTTCTTTTACTCGGTTTTAAATTACTGAAGATATTAAAAGCCAGGGCATTTTTGAAATAATTTCAATACTGAAGCTTGGTTCTGTTTCGAAGATCAAGGGTGCCCATTTTTACAAATAATCATGATTTTCGACCTTAAATTTTTTCTATCTTTTCTATTATAATACTTTCATAAAATATCTTGTTAGTAATAAATCCTTCGTTTGTTAGTAACAACTATGTACAGTGTGTTACCTTTCGCACGAGAACGTGGACCTAGAGCCGTCATTCTCATCGTCCGAAGAAACAAAATCACTGTCATTCTTCAGTGACATAGATTGGTACAGGCCATCAGACTTGGCCGTCTCGTCTTTCTGTACGGTTGTGTCTGCCATGTCTCGTTGTTCCGATGTTATTATTAACGGTTTTCGGGAACGGGGTGTCATTATTGATTCCTGGAAATTAGATGGATTAGTTTTAGTTTAATTTTGTCATGTAGGTGAAAACATAAAGGTCACTTAGAATGTACTTTGGCTATATTAAACGCTCGAAATTTTCAAGCGCTGGTCGAACTGATCGATTTTATTCATTATTGGGAAGTCACACGACTATTCGCTCCAGGTAAAACACTTCCACAGAATTTAGTTGATACGTCATCATCTATCATCTACCTAGCCTTTTCCCAACTATATTGGGGTCGGCTTCCAGTCTAACTACCAGCTGAATACCAGTATTTTACATGAAGCGACTGCCTATCTGACCTCCTCAACCCAGTTAGTACTGGGTAATACGATACCCCTTGGTAAGACTGGTTGTCAGACTTTTTGGGCCACTGAGTACCTCAATTTAGTTGATAAGTGTGCAAGCGAATTGTGCCTCGCATTGGTTTTTTTGTCCTGTTTTTAATCACAATAATAGTTTTTCGCTACCGTCTAATTCAACAATGTAATCTACATAGTTAAATATTACAGAATATCAAGATAAAATAATCGAACACCTGCATATTATTTACAAAAGACACCTAACACATTTAAAAGCATAAACATTAGACACAAGAGAACATACTAGATTAAACATGCAACTCATGCGCAGACAACCAACCTGCATAGCTTTGGACAACTTTTGCGTCGACTTTGTTATAGGCGACATTGAGGCTCTTCGGAAATTGATCGTGTAAGGTGTAGCACAGTCGTCCTCGAACAAAACAACATCAGAAATGCCGGGCGTACTTGTCAGATAGTGCTTGACATCATCCTGCAGCACAACCTTTTTTGGGGTATCCCTTATAGGGCTCCTTTCACCACTAAGTTCGTGATACGAAACTTCGTTTTCCGAACCCGTGTCTTGGTCATCGAAACACGATACGCAAGTCGGTGTACCCCGAATAGCGCCATTTCTTTTCTGGTACTTCTTATTCAATGTTTGAGTAGTCACAATTTTGGAACGGAATAGCCGGTTCCCGCGCTTTTTCTTCGGCGTTTCATCGTTCGTATCTAAAGCACTCAAATTAGGTTCTGACACGAATTTCGGACTCAATTTTCGGGATCTATTCAACGCGCCTTCGGATAACGTACTTTCGTTGCTTGCGTCTGAATCGTAATCATCGTCTAAAGATTCTGAACTTGCTATCTTGTGTGCCAAGTTCTTGAGCACTATGTTTTTATGGGAAACATCGACTTTATTATCATCTGTGAATCTTAATTTTCCTTTTCCGGTTTTCTGTAAGCGTTAAGCATGACGAGAGAGTTAGGAAGAGGATAGCACACAGAGAGAAAAGAGACATTAGACATCACAACACAATGCACGAACAAGATGTTAGTTACAAGTATGCATTTACATGCTTTTGACGACGAAAACACATTAAAGAAGTATTTTTTTTAATACTTTAAATGTTATACAATTAAATATTCAGGTTGAATTCCGTCAAAGGGTAGATCCAGACTTGGTTGCAGAATGCAGCACCACCCTGCATTCCAAGATATATGATTTAAAATCTTTTATTCCGTTTGTTACTAACATAGCTTTTAAGTGTGTATACTAACACCTTATGGATCAAGGTCTGAAATAAAGTAGTTTTTTTTTTATAGCAAACTGGATCTTTTTTTTGACTACAAAAATTTGAACATTTAACCGTCACAGATTCCCACAAGGTAATGCCCGATACCATAAACTTTTGCATCTGTAATAGTAGTATTATAGATGCAAAAGTTTGGATGGATGGATGGATGTTTGTTACTCAATCACGCCAGAACGGCTCAACGGATCTGGATGAAATTTGCTACAGAGATAGATTATAGTCTGGAATAGCACATAGAATACTTTTTATCCCGGTAGTACGATCCCGTGGGATAATAACCGAAGTCCAGGCAACGCCACGGGCATCAATTAGTTTTTCATATTAATGTGTTTTCGTTATATAGGATGATGTGAGGAGTCATCACACTGGCGAACGCATGAGTGCACTTGCAGTATGATAACGCTCTAATAATGAGGTGTAAAACATTTTAGTTTTGAAAGGTATTATTAGTTATTATAAGGGAAAGTTTAAGCTCGCAATACCTTTTGAGATATCCTGCAAACACATATACAAATTAATTGTTTATTGTTGTATTTCGAGCTTAATTCAAAAGACATTATTATCAAACAGCATCAACATTGTTAATCAGAAATCGTATTAAATTCGAACTTACCTCATCTATAACATTAATATTAGATCCTGAGCCTTTTTTTGGTGTTTTATTGAGTAGTCCCTTGTTAAAAATGTGCCTCTTGATTGAGTCGCCGAAACTTCTAGAGCCGGCCACTTTACCTGTTCTTTGGATTTGTATAGGTGTACCTGAAATATGTAAAGATTTTGAATGAATACTTTAGTTTTAGTCACTATTTTTTGTTTTAAACATTATTTTTTGTTTTAAAACATTATTTTTTGTTTTAAACATTATTTTTTGTTGTAAACATTATTTTTTGTTGTAAACATTATTTTTTGTTTTAAACATTTTTTTTTTGTTCGTCATAGGATGTTTCTTCTCAGAGTAGTTAGGTACGAAACACCGGCCCGACCGGTTTAAAACAACATGATGACATGTAAAAGTGTTTGGTAAAACCAATTTACAGAAATAAATATGATTTTATTTTCTATGATTTCATCTGCCTAGCCTTTTTCCAACTATGGATGCAGCTGAATACTAGAATTTTACATGGAGCGACTGCCTATCTGACCTTCACAACCCAGTTAGTACTGGGTAATACGATATTAAGGCAAACGGAGACTGGTTGTCAGACGTTGAGCGGGTCGCACCAAAACGCGAAATTCCCCCTACATTACTTTTGTGCATTTTATATGAATCATCACACCCTACAGGCGGATTGCACGGCACTGCGCCCCGATGCACTTGTGCGCTTGTCTTTACCCTTTAGAAGGTTAAAACTAGCCATAATAATCTAATCAAGAATTCTTACCATAGCCATTCTGCCTGTTAAAGTGTTTGATGAGGCGCCTCTTGTGCTGCGAGTCGGGAAGCGAATGTATGTGCGCGTACAGTTGTGCGAGCGCTGTGTCGGTGGGGTTAGATTCATTCTCTGCTCGCGTCCGGTGACGGTCCACGAATGTGTATACTGTGTTTGCTGCTGTTCTGTGGATACTTAGATTAGTTAGTATTACGAATTATTATGGCTTATGACTTTAGAATGGGGACATAAATACAACGGACAATAACATTAAGAGGTCGAGCGTAAAAGCGCACCGCGATAGAGCCCACAGATAGTACACTATATAATACAAGATAGAGCCCCATATAAGGCGCGAATTACACAGAAGCGGCGTACGGTGAAGGCGCGATGCAGGCATGATGCCGCTTCAAAACGTTTTCATACCAAATGTACGTAGGCGACATGTCGTGAATTACACTCAAGCGGCGCGGCGCAGGCACGCCGTTCCTAAGTTTCCTTATACATTCCACGCCTGCACCGCACCTTACGACTTACGCCTTTTCTGTGTAATTCGCGCCTAAACAGACTGCTGCCCACAGCCACTTAAGTTTGGCCAAACTTAAAGGGTAGGGGTATACTAAAGGGTGTAACAAGACCCTTAACGAAGCCGAAAGGCACTTATTCTCCCCTTCATTGCGATCATTTTTTTGTTCTAGATCATACCTTCTAGTTACGGAGATATTGGGGGTCAATGTTTCAACTTTTTCACAAGTTTTTTTTTATACAGTTTTTAATGTAAGGACTTTACTTTAAACACCGCGACGACCACCGTACTATTCAATCCATCCATCAGCACAATGTTTTGAGTGCGTTACATTGCGTGCGTATGTGCGCATTATGTGCGTACAACGTGATTTTTCACCCCAAAAAAAAAGTCGTTTCCCAGCAATAATTTTTGTGTACAGAATGCTTGGTTGACGGCTTCGTGAAGGGTCCGTTTACACCCTGTATATCGCTCTGGAAATACAAATACAATAATATTATAGAAATTGCACTCACTTATCAGTAATGCTCTCATCCAGATCGACTAGAGGCGACATAGCCTTCCGCTTCTCTCTCACAGTGAAGTACGCGGCGGCGTCGGTCGCCAGCTGAGTCGGCGCATCGAACAGGCGCGAAGACTGACGAATCATGAAGCTGATCACTGGTGAGAGGGCTATAGCGTCCGCGTGGAATGTTTCGGGTGATAACTGGAAAGCATAGTTGTATAGGTTTATTAATAGCTTGTGATATATTAAGAGGTGACTGCTGAGATGATGAGTAATAGAAAAGTAGGGAAGAAGAAGACATGCTGCGCCGATCCCAAGTAAATTGGGATAAGGGCAGCAGAAAGATGATACGGTATAGGTGCAGAAGGCCTAATTCTCAAAATGGCAACAGAGTCTGACTAGTTCTCAAAATGGCAAATTCTCTAAAAGTCTAATTCTCTGAATGGCCAATTCTCTAAAAGCCTAATTCTTTGAATCGCCAATTCTCTAAAAGTCTAATTCTCTGATTGGCCAATTCTCTAAAAACCTAATTCTCTGAATGGCCAATGCTCTAAATGGCTAATTATCAAAATGTCCTTTTGCGCCTCTTTGCCATTTTAAGAATTAGGCCTTCTGCACCTAAACCGATGATACTACAAATGACAAGCAAATAAGTTATCAGTAAGAGTAAAGTAAAGGGAAGTCAAAAAAAAAAAAAAAATCAATATTGAAGGTTTTTGTATAAATAAAGATTTTTATTATTATCCTTTATTCATTTTATATACACATTTTTGACATTTTTAAATATTTCTAAAACAACCATTTAAAAAAACATTTAAAAATATAAAAAATAGTGGTCCGCCGGTGTCGGGAGCAGGGTCCAAGCTACCGGTGGTTAGGGCTCCAGAGACAGGAACCTCCTCACAATGCGAGCCGTATCGAGGAGTACTGCCTTCTGAATCAGGCCCTTGATCCAACCGCCTAAGGAGAGCTTCGAAAGGTGGTCGTCGAAGCTCTTGGCCATAAGGCCATTGGCCGTCACGACAATCGGCACAATGACAGCCGAGTTCACATTCCACATGTCGACAACCTCGTGTGCCAAGTCGAGATATTTTATTTGTTTCTCTTTCTCAGCTTTCACGAGGTTCTCGTCATGCGGGATGGTAACATCGACTATCATTACGCGGCGCGCTGATCGGTCTATCACTACTATGTCAGGCTTATTGGCGACAATAGTCCTGTCAGTAATGATAGACCGATCCCAGTACAGCGTGACATGGTCTTTCTCGAGAACTGGGTCGGGCACATACTTGTAGTACGGTACCTCAGATTCCACAAGTTTATATTTCAAGGCAAGTTGCTGGTGAATAATCCTGGCTACTTGGTTGTGCCTGTGCAAGTACTCGCCGTTAGCCAGACGAGAACAACCGGAAATAATATGTCTGATGGACTCACCCGGACGGTGACATGCCCGACACACATCAACCGTCCCGTCCTTCATAATATATTTCCGGTAGTTGTTCGTCAACATAACTTCGTCCATAATTGCACAGACAAAACCTTCAGTTTCCCCAAAGAGGTCGCCGAAACGTAGCCAGGACACGGACGCTAGAAAATCTACATCAGGGCCATGAAGAGCCCGGTAAAAGCGTCCGTGAAGCTCCTTGCCTTGCCATACTTCCTTGCGGTCATCGGTAGTAAGTACTACAGGTTTGCGCCAGTTCTCTTTAGCCATGGACAGCGGGGTGAATCCCTTGTCCACTGCGACCACATCTCGGTGCATACCCACCTCAGCTTTTAAAAAATATTCTCTGAGACTGCACACCTCGCGGTTGTGGAGGGTCTTCGCGTTTAAAAAGCCTCGACCCCCGCACTTCCGCGGGATGTACAGCCTCATCACCGATGATCGTGGGTGATGCACCGATCATGCATATTATTATTATTATTAAGTGTGGCAGAAATAAGGGGAGACCTATACCCAACAGTGGGTGATTCCGGGTTGATATAATGATGTTGATGAAGAGTAAAGTCTAGATAGAAATCAATCATAAAGACACAGCAGTTTAAATTATTTAAGTTAGATTGTTTTAAAATTGTTTAAATTCTTTAGGCATAGACAATTAGACACTAAGAAGGGTAAGTTTCAAACAATAAGTAACATTATTTTGCTGTTTTTATTTATTTAACAACTTTTAAAATAGCTCAAAAAATACATAAATTTTAATTCTATACTTTTTTTTTCTTCTCTTCCCTCATTGGCATAAGTACTTCTCATGTTTTTATTTTGATGAAACCAATTTTTGTTTTTTTTTGTTTTGAAAGAAATGTTGCCCCACACTAGGAATTTCTCCCTCTCAAATTAAAATTTTAAGCAAATGAACTTACTTTTCTCGGACAAAGCAGATGAGGTGTGAACATAGTCGCCAGGGTATCTGGCGACATTCTGTTTGAGGCTTCATTATCAGCTGTCAGCCTCAACAATCGTAATAGCCTCTGAAGAAAACTCCTGTGTGATGGTGTAAGTAGCAGAAGTAGTAGTTGTAACGCAGTCAGGAGCTTCACTTCCGATGAGTCTATGTTTGGTGGGTATTGCCCTGAAAGTGACAGTTGATGTTATAGACCGACCGCTTTAATGAGTCCTCCGCCTTGCCCCATCAAAGGCACATTGGGCGTCCACAAAGTCCTAACAATATCCCACAGATTATTTGCTTTAAAATAACCATAATCCACATAGGTATTACAATACCAATTGAACCAATCAATCAACCTTCAGAATATTCCATTTAAATTGATACCTTTGCGAGGACTCATCGATCTCAAAAGGATCTGTCTTTAAATGAATATTATAACATTGCCATACAAAAACATAAAATTGTCCCACAGGATCGTACTACCGTGATAAAAATATTCTATGTGTTAATCCAGGTTATAAATGTGCCAAATTTCATTAAAATCCATTCAGTAGTTTTTGGATGGAAGATTAACAAACATCCATCCATCCTCACAAACTTTCACATTTATAAGATTAGTATTAGTAGGACTTACCAGCCAAAGTACAATAAGTCTGATAATACTGATCCATTAGTAAAGGCTGTGGTAACTCAGCCAGGAAGCCCTTCAGGACTGAAGCACAGTCATGGACTGTAAACCTTCCCACATCAAGACCCAGGTTAGATCCAGAGAGGAGCAGGTTCTTTAGCTCTTGCTGCCGGCTCAAAGAGCCAGTGCGGCGGAATATACCTTCTTGTGTTACATCTGAAAATATTGAAGATAATATTGCTTAGACTGTCAGCATTTGAAATTAACAAGATGAATAAACACAGGGGCCTTTTGGGAGATATGGAGTTAAACAATCTTGTATAGCTCCATGTCTTTCTCGAAACCAAACTAAGATTAAAATAATACTGCTATTAAGCTGGTTAGGCGTCCAGAGCTCTCTTTGAATGTTTGCATACAATATTTAACACATGTTTTCTGGTTTTAATTTTGTCTGTTTAAACTGATGGCGAAATAACAACAACTGCTCAGGTCGATATTTAGTTTAAGCCGTGCCCGCCTAGATTGCCTAGAGATTGGTCTGCGGATGGGTGACCACCCATATCATATTTAGTTTCTTCTGTGCCTCGGAAAGCACATTAAGCTGTTGGTCCCGGCTGTCAGCTGTAGATCTTTGACAGATGTTACAGGTAGTCAGTGGACGGAAAGGCTAGGCAGATGATAACTGATGGCATGGTCGCATAGAGACGTTTAAGTAATATTAAGATATTTTTAATTGGTTTTTATATTGTTTTTTGTGTTTTTTTTTTAAGGAATATTTAAAAAATATCTGAAATTTGTAAATAAAAGGGAAGAATTATTGGCAACCATCATTAGAGTATAGCATAATACTTTCCAAAGAAGGTAAGGCTGTTCTTATCTATTTAAGCGATACTGTTAGTAAACAAAGATATTAAAATATTAGTATTTACAAGATTATCCAGACAAGCACTACAAAGATTAGGCTAAAACCACTATAGAACAAAGTACATTTCTGTTATCATTTCTTTATCTAATAGAATCGTAACTTACTGTCGGGCTTCGATAGGAAATCTATCAGCTCGTTCACCCTCAGAATTCCATCTTCTGTGATAGAGTTCACTTCAACATTATTCTTTGTAATGTTAGCATTATTTTGACTAGAATTCGAACTGGAACTCTTTGCTTTCTTGTGGAAATTCCAACGGAACTGCTTTGGTTTATCAGTTGAACAATCAACACTGAAAACAGATCATAGTTGCGTAAACATAACAGCATTTCCTGAAAAAGGTTATAACGGACTTTTGAACTTTTATACTCACTCGTCTGAATTAATATCTACTACAAAAGATAAATGCATACGCACTAAAGTAAAAAACTGTTCTAAATTCTCCTTTCGTAACCTTTCTATCAATAATAAATCCGCCGAAGTCATATTTTTTTTCGATCAACACAGAGGGCATAAAACAATAAGAAAGAACTAAAATAAACCCCTAATTAAACACATGTTTCCTCCAAAATGTAACGTAGAACAGTCGTACTTTATTATTCGGCACAAAAAACAAACATTCTGTTATGAATTCTATTAAAATATTGAAGAAATAATCACAAGTTACATTGTTTTCAAATGTCATTTTATCACAACGGAAAATTGGATTCGTTCGGAAACTGAATTGCATCCGTTGACGGATATTGTAGGTGAGGTACTTTCAAAATTACTCAAATAAAATTATCTGGTAATCAATAATAATTTAAATCGTGTAATAGTTAAACTTGTAAAATTATCTTCATAATTTAACCAGAAACACTTTATTAAACAAGAATTTAATTAATGAACATGAGATTTGACGTTTCACGAATTTTTTGATGTTCGGAACGCACGCTTTTAACTGGCAAAGGAAATAACTTTACTTACAGCCTATTCGAATGTTTTTCAACAAAATTTTGCTTTTTTGATTTATAATTAAGTTAGCTACTCACAAGCTTACATAATGTGTATAATATGCCAAATGGATATTTATTTGAACACCTTTTCTCTAACATAATAATATGAAATCTAATGTCTATCTAGTCACAGTGCGTGTGGATTGGCTGGAAGATACTGATATTTTGCGTTTCGTCTACAGGTCCTGCCTTATTTTTATTATACTCTTTGTATTATACTCATAGTACTCGTTTGGTACAAGTATTCTACTGTTTGAGTAGACTGCTTGACCTCCTATAGGCTGGATTGCATCTCATTACATATTAGCCAGGAAGTACACATTAACAAAACACAAAGCATTGATAGATAGAGTTTATTATATAATAACAGTCTTAGAAAATAGAGATAGAAGCTGGAGACATTTAAAACATATCATCATGTCCCATTTCAGCTAATAAATTGAGTCCTCTCTCTTTCAAAGCCTTTGAAAGTAACTTTTGTTGCTCAATCTTAGCATCCTGTTCTCTCCTTTGAGCATCGAGAATGTCATCTACTGATACTTCTGTGAGCGGCAAGTTATCTTCTTTGTCCTTATCCTGAAAATTAAGCAAATAAAATCCATCAATATCCAGCCCACATCAAATTCAAGGTCTTATAATTTTCTGGGAATGTGGAAACGCGGATCCACAACACGACATCATATTTTTTTTTTTTTTTATGGTAGCTTTAGTTTACTTCGTTGATCCACATTCCGGCTTAAGTACCAAAGGCAGTCTAAATTGAATCCACCCAGAACTTGGATATAATTTTGTTTTTTAACCGACTTCTAAAAAAGATGGTTATGTGTTCCACCAGCATCTTTTTTTTTTTTCGTTTATGTTCACCGATTTCTCTGTGATTATTTATTTAATGCACAATGTACACAACCAATTTTACACGCTAGGCTTAAAACTAGTGAGTACATGACCCTGTTAGGGCGCAGCATGATAACTTAAAGCTAAAATTATTGCAGTGTCAGTGTTATTTATAATCTAATATCACATAACTGTATACATAACTTTCACATTAAAAATATTATATTCATTAAACTTAAATCTAGCTTTATACATAAAAAGAACCAATATTAAAATTAACACAAAAAAAAAAAAAAATTGAACTATTTAAACATTTTATCTTCCATAAATTCTTGGATACTATACTAACATTTTTCTAGGAGCAATGACTAGCCTAGCTTTAAATACACATAGTGTTCTTGTGGACCATATATTTTCAGGTAATTTATTATATATTTGTATGCTTCGATATTCTGGGCTATTTTTGTACATTTGTAGTCTAGGTGCTGGTAGTATTAACTTGGTTTTGCGGCGCTCGTTCTTATCAAAATTAAATAGTTTTATATTTTCCTTTACAAAAGTGGCTAATTCTAAACATATTTTCTTTGATAAAGTGTGGTTTGCAGCTATCTCTTGGTTTTATTTGGAATAATATTCGGATGCTGGTGATTCTTTTATCATTTGGTAGAGGATACTCACACGGTGATCCCATATAAATTTTATTAATTTGTTTAGGTGAAAGACAAAGAGAACGGCAAAAGAAACGATGGGTTGATGACATCATAAAAACAGCTGAGAAAAACTGGATGACCATCGCCCATGATAAACACAAATGGAAAAAGATGGAGGAGGCTTTTTACCCTACCGGGCCCATTCAATAATATATATATTTGTTGCCCATCATTATGAATGTAATTTTTTAGTAATAAGGAATGTAATTGTATGGATAAGTAAAGCTTGAATAAATAAAATTTGCCTAGGTGCTTTATGAGGTTCCTTATCCTTTGTAACATTCAATTTTTTTCTTCGTATATGTGGATGATGTGCTAATATTTTCTAGTTACAATGTAAAATTGATACTTAACAAGGATTTATGTGAGATACCAGAACTAAAAAGGGTAAAATAAAAACATTTTGGCAAAAAAAATATCAACTTCCAAAAAAAAAACACAAAAAAGTGGAAAATAATTTTACTTTAAAAAGTTGCAAAAAAGTTAATGAAACAAACAAAATTCACCGACTTCCGAAAGTAAGTTTATTTTCCCCATTTCTCCCATGGTGCGTATTTATTAAAAATAGCAGTGCACAACACTAATGATTATTATTTAAGTAAAAGTTTTAGACATGTTGTGTTGAATTACAAACAATTTCACCACATTATTTAATTTGGGACGTTATTTAACGGGTGAAGAATCTTTTTTTATTATCAGGCAAAATAAGTAAAAATGAAGTGTTTTGATTCTTTACCAAACATTCTAAAATGCTACACTACATGTGAAAAACAAATACAATAAAATGCAAAAAACAGGATGGCACGTCAATAGGATCAGTCTACACTAATATGGACCTAGTAAATAAGGGCTTCATAGTACTTTAGATCTGCATAAAGAAAAGTTATCCAGTGTTTTGTTTTATGTAAGTAAATTAAATTCCAACTTACTATTTCACCAAGAAGAACAACATTTTCTCCTCTAACTATGAATATACCTCTTGGAATGTCTCCGTACTCTCTGCCGACATGAATTCTTTCTATCGTCTTGTGCAGAACTAAGTTAGCAAATTGATCGACGCAGCGAAGGTATCCGATCAATGTCCTCCCATCTCGCAGCAGCACCATAAGTTTCTCTTTGTAAAACAAGAATTGTTTCGATAAAACATAAACACATGAATTTCACGAAGGCAAAAACCAAGATTTATGACACGTACTGTCCAATTCATCCAATAAATGGGCCGTCCCCGCTAAAGGGTTCATATTTCCAGACATTGCGTTGAATTATAATACAAATTCCTGCTGTCCAATCGATTATTTATATTTGAATTTGTTTTCAGAAACTAGTTTTCATGGATGGCCAAATGACAGTTTTCGGAAATTGACAATGCTTTTGCTTTGACGTTCATTGATTTAATTTGACAGCTGCCGGCCGAGCGGACATCAATAGGGTTGCTCAGAAATCACAAAACTAGTAAATCAACGAGTTTTTCAATAGTCGCTTTATCACCACATTCACCAACATAAAGGAATAAGCTAAAGCATGGCTTAGCTAGGGCTTACTCCTCTACCAAAAAATATTCCCTTTTTTTTGTTAGGGGTGGAATTTCGAAAAACCCTTTCTTCGTGGATTCCTACTCTTCCCAAAAAATTCACGCTCCAAATTTCATGTCTCTAGGACCAGCGGTTTGGACTGTGGGTTGATATATCAGTCAGTCAGTCAGGACTTTGAATTTCTAAGTATAGATTTATTTATTTGTGAAATAAGTCACATCAAGCTACCACAATCTGCTTTAATAGATTTTCCACTTTATCGCTAAAGCTAATGGTTCAAGGTTGATTGCGAAAATTTTAGTTTCGGGTAGCTTGATGTGCTGGCGTCTGTACAAGAAAATAAAATATATACATGCATACAAATAAATAAAATTGAAGTGTCTGTTTGTAATTGCGTACTAAGTTTTTTACTGAATGCATATTATGTAATATATCACTTTGGTACTTATAATTTTTTTTTTAATTTTTCCTTCTTTTTGTCGCAGCTAATCTCAGAAACAGCTGGACCGATTTTGATGGGACTTTTACTGACAGAATTTTACTGATTGTTGTTATAGCAGAGGTTAATTCTATTTTAGTGTTAGTAGTCGATCTGAACATGGATTGCAAATCGAATTAAATCCCACAAAGACCCTACCTAGTCGCCTAAATGAGGTAAAGTGTTAAAATCTGTGGTTTACTATTTAGTCATGACATAACTTGCCCATCCTTAATCCATTCTTTCTGTCATTGAAATTGAGGCAATCGTGCATTCACATTTTCATTTCGTACAAACTATTTTATTGCACCCATGAATTAAGTTTAAGCGTGAAACCAACAACGAAGTATTCTTTGTGCTATGTTTTTTAGTGTTACTGTAATTCAAAAGGTATTTTTACATTTAGAAAAATCAAACGCGGAAAATGGAACAAGACGACGAGATCAAATCCGGTTGTTTATTATTTCCGCCTGCCGGAGGGAATATGTTTAGTAAATTCCCTAAAAAGGTACAAATCAAACATCGTTACTTTAAGTTTAATTAAGAAATTATTAGAGCGTGTGATTCATGCACCATCATGTAATCTGCGCGGTTATAGCATTATTGTAATCAAGTAGTGACTCAATGGAAAGGTAGTTGCCGTATTGTTGATTGCCATTTCGATAACTTTTCCATAACTTGATATTCTTACTAGGAAAACTCAATAATAATAGCTTTGTTTGTCAATCCAAATGAAAATAACATTCATATGAGTATAATATAAGGTAAAATATTGATGTACCTAATCATAATAAAACTATCACTAACTAGTTTATTGTCCGCATCTATTATATGATTAAAAACAATGTTTATAGAGTTACAGGAAACCACTTAATTATTGTAACTTTAACAGCTGAAACTTGTCTTTATTATATTCTAAATTCATTTCTGTTCTAATATACTTTTAATAAGACACCAGGCAACATTTCCCTGCCCTGGAGGTGGTGCAGGATGTTTTGATTCATATTGTATATCTTTGCTATAGTCATCCACTTGAAGCATTCCTCATAGCATGTTTCTCATTCCTCTGCATTACATACTAAGCTATTAATCAATTTCCACTCAAAACTACACCTGCTGTTGATATTATACAAACATAGCCAAAACATTTGCAGGAAAATTGTTACATAAAGTATGTAACAGCTATATTTAAATGTCAGTAATTAGTGATCAAATAATAATATCATTTAAATTTATCCACAGAAAAATTGGCAACAGAAACACTGTATCCTGTTTACTGCCAGCAAACAAGGAATTGAACGTCTTGAAATATTTGACAACAAAGATGATGTCTCTACTGGTGCTATACCTAAAATTATTACCCTCGAAAATTGTATAAAAATTACACATTCTAGTCCAAACACTATTACAATACTTACTAAGTCACACACTCAACAACTGAGCACTCAGTCAGAGGCAGAAACTTTAGAATGGGTGACTGCTTTACAATCAGTGGCTTTCAAAGATAGAGACTCGAATCCATTCAGCTGTGACGAAGACAATGATCTGTACTGCTCATCGGGAGAGGGTGTATTCTCAGTCAAAATGTGCCCCTCTGAAGCCTCAACAAGATGTGGTTTTGAACCAATCAGATATCTCCTTTTGCTCACATCTACTGCCATAGAATTAAGAGCTCAAAATGATGATAAAGTATACGCTACTTGGCCTTACAGGTTCATAAGGCGTTATGGTTACAGACAGGGTAAATTTACATTTGAAGCAGGTCGAAAATGTGACACTGGTGAAGGAATCTTCCATTTAGAACACCCAAACCAATCGGAAATATTCAAGTGCTTGTCTTTAAAAATGAAAACAATGAAGCAAATGATTGGACATGACAATCTGAATAGTCCTGAACACAGTGAATTTAATATTCAGTCCAGTGTCAATTTGTTCCCAGGCTCTAGAAGTCCCTTAGTTGCTGCAAGACCTGATGATTTGAACTTGAGTTCACTGTCATTTAAGACTGCTTCAGTTTCCAGCCAACAAAGTTCATGCTCAGAAAGAGACACTGCACCTTTACTGATGCCAAAACCAGCACTGAAACCCAAGCCACAGAAGCCACCCCGTAAAATCATCAATCTACCTAAAAGTAAAGACATTCCAATTTCATCTGAGGAAACCTCAGACTTTGCAAGGTTTAAAAAACTTGATAACTATGAACTTATTGACCAAGTGCAAGTGCAAAGAGAACATAGTCCCCCAATACAGTTAGTGCCATATGATAAAATTGAAGTTAGGTCTGAAGCCTGGAAGACATTAGGGATAGATGAACCAGAGCATACCGAGTTCACACCTAATTTGGGAGACAATCCAAACTGTATCAAACTCATTTCTCGATCTCAGGATAATTTGAATACTACTGGTCCAGAATCTTCAAGAATTATTCTGCTGCCAAGTCCAGTAGTTGATCCAGAAGATGAAAATTATGATAGGTTGGCATATTTTGGGTCAACAAGCAAATTGAATAAATCTTCACGTTACAAAAAGATTGAGGCTCGTCCTACGACTTTGGCTCTTGGTGAGCCAAAGAATAAGGACACTTGGAATGATTATGATGAGGTTGAGAATGTAATGCAGACAGCAAGATTAGCTGATGATTCCCATTTGGGTTATGGTATGATCAGAAAGCCCAACACTCCAGGCCCTCAAGTACCCACTGCTGCTCAAGTTCAAGCTCTCCAAAACCAGGTTGGATTGGAGGATGTCTCTCATAACATGTGCAATGGAACAGACTATGCTGTTGTAAGCCGTCCAAAAAGAGTATAACACGTTATATTATTATACAAACGAATATAATTTTTAAGACTGAAATTTTGTCAGTGATTGTTTACTCAATTACTTTTTATATTAGGGTATAGTGAAGACAGTTTTGGCGAGATGTACTATTATTATCACTGAAATTGTCAAAATCTTTTCAAACAGAAAAATTGATGTTGTCTTACATTTAGTTCAAGGATTATCTGCATGTATTTGCTATCCATGCAAACAGAAGATATTACAATGATAAAATATGTGACTGTATCACAGTGATTAATGAAATCAGGTAGAATTTAATAAAAGTTTTAATACCTATTTTTGGGATTCTGTTTCAATATTTAAAATAAAAAAAACAAAGACGCATCTATTCTCTGTAAGAAAAAAAACTCCAAATATGAATTACTGCATTCCTTACTACATTCTTTTTTTATAATGTTAAGATAACTTTGTACATTAATTTTGTATAACGTAATTATCGCACAAATAATACCTAGTATATTAATTATAAGAGATTATAAAATGTATTACATAATGTGATTATATTGTGCCTTATTTTATAGAATATTTTCAGAAATGATTACCAACTGGTGCCAATTTAAAATATTTTTATCATACTTTGCTGAAATGGTAATGAAGTATTAAGTGTGTAGTGTAACAAATGCTTTTCTGTAATTTTAGAAGTAGAGCAGCATTCATACTTTAATCTCTGGATTTCTGGTGGAAAATGTCAAAGACTTTCTCCACTTATCATTACCTAATTAAAAAGAGTTCTCATTCAATTGTTTATATTTGTCAAATTTCTGGTTTTACAGGGAGAGACTCATCTGAATTATGTGAAAGTAGGTAAAGGGGTATGATATAAATGCAGCTTTACTATGGATATGAATCTGTTTGAATATTGTATTTTTAGGTTGGCCATATTTTTTTATTTGTAATCTCTTGTAATATGGATTGAGAATAAATCATATAATCTTTTTTAAATTGTTTTATTAATATTAAAGTCTATATCACAATATTGTGCTTTGCTACTTGCATTACAGAATAAATTGCATCAAATACTAGGGCTATTGCAAAGCAAATTCAAAGCTACACAAAACTAATGAAACTGTGAAAGAAGTTTGTAATTGAATCAACTTAGTAATTACTAACTCGGTAAGTCTTGTTGAACATTACAAAAATATTTTCAAGCATAAAATTAGCAACATTATGAACTATTTATTGCCTATTAAAAAAAATATATGAATAGGTACATAGATTTGAATACAAATAAAATCAATTTTCAACTATGTAAGTAGGTAAATGGGAGCCCTCTTTGAACATGTTATTCAATTTTTTTAAATAATGGATGATTCTAATAAGTACCTAAAACTATATACAATAATAATATGGTACTATCTTATCACCTTTACTCTTTTATTAACAATTTTTCTTCATTTTCTTTTTCAACACTTTTTGTCATTTCCATAGCAATAAATTCTAGGTCTGAGGACATTATTTTCTGTACCGTTTCACCTTTTTCAGCCATTATATCTTCTATATTTTTCTTTCCTTCCATATCTGTGAACCAGTTCAAGTTATCTGCTATTAAATGTTTGTTCTCACAGCCGTCACAAATAACAATAACAACGCCTTTGTAGTACGCCAATTTTGTAATGAATTTCGAGTTTCTTGTATTGCATTTCTTGCATGTGAACATCAATTGAAATTTTCCATCAGTCTGTTTTGGTTTCTGAGTAAGCTGAACTTCGTTGATTCTTGGAGTGGATGTACTGAAGTTTCTGGGTGATTGAATCTTCGGTGTCGAAGAAGATAGCGGTACTATTATTCTTCGGCCAAAATATGAGTTTCCATTACTCGGGAAAAATACAAGGCTATTTAGCAATCGTGGTGAGTGATATTTCACCACGAAGTCTATCAACGTTTTATGAGACATCTTTCACGTATGAAATGGTTTTTTTAATTTAAAGTTAGCGGTAACGTTCAAGATCACAATTTTGCGAGTTCTTCGAATGCACTATGAAAGTTATTTCACCACTTTTCGTCAGTCGCGCTGAAACGACATGATTATGACATTGACAAGCAAAAGAAAATAACAACCACAGAGCATTAATACTCTAGCGAGATAACAACATAACCTCAAACGTTGATCATATGAGATTGAAGAAACAAGATACAAGTTGAAAATTGTGTAGTCACATTATAAATGATAGAGACATCAGATCATGCATGACACAAATTAAATGCTGCAACATATCACTGAAACGATGATATTAATTTTTTTTTCGACATATTATTATTTTGTTCTGGCAATGACTATTTTAAAACCGAAAACCGAATGGACGTCTGTTTGACATTCAAGACTGTATGGGTTATATACTTGTGTCTTTATTACGTTGAATCAATTTAAAAAATACATAAAACAACCTCAAATTAACAAAACAATAAAGGTTTTCAGAAATTTCAAACTAAATTCATGTGTAACTAGATCAAAATTAGAGTTATTACACAACGATACAATTCAGGACTGCAATCAACGCACGGTTTTAGAAGACTATGATTTATTTGTATTTTAAATAAATTGTTATCTTTCAAAATAAATTGTAGAAACATTTATCCAGCAAGATGACCTCCGTGTGGTATAGGCCTGAGTTGGCGGATCAAATAATGCTCCAGAATGAAATATTTACTGAGACACACAGTATTATCACCGGTAAGTTCGTGAGTTTGCGGCAACAGCAAAGTACTAATGAAAGTGGTATAATTATAGGGGCTCTGTGCTCATTATTATCATTTTCATTAGTATTTCCATAATTTGACAGTTTATAATCAATTTTTAAGCATAAAGTACCTCCTTTTTGGTGATATTTTTATCCCTTGTGATTAGAGATCGGATATTCAAATGCATATTTAAAAGTTTGAGTGTTGACTAGTATGGATTGCGCTTCAGTACGTGAAAAGGCCCGGTTTATTGAAAAAAAAATATTTTTTTTAATATATAATACTCCAAATAAATTATGCTCAGTCATATTTAACATTTCGGTCTGTTTGATACTTCAGCAGCAAAATTTGAATTCAAATAGTTGTAGTATGTTCATACATATTTTCAATAAATTTAATGCCAGGTTTTAAATAGATTATAAATATTCATTATGCTTTTGAGTGCTACATTTTATACACACTTAAGAATTATTCCACGATCCCGGGATAAAAATTGTCATTTAAAGAAGCCGCTTCCATACTTTAGTACCCTTTGCCAGGAAAAACTTACTTTTGGCAAATATGCATCCGAATATCCAATCCCTACTTACAATGTACATAATATCCAGTCCTAGACCATACCAATTTAGGACGGTTGAAATTCAACAAATTTTTTATTCCAATGTTTGTAAAGAAGGTATTCATTCCAAACCAGAATCATAATAGAAATATAACCTAATACTTACTTGTATGCATAGAAATTCTTAAAAAAAAATGTTTAATTTAATATGTATAAATTCTTTCATTGTATTTCAGACATTGTATCAGGACACCTTTCCATATCAGATCTTGTAGAAAACATGGCAGGCGTCCTGACCCACAAGGAACCTGAAAACCGAGAGAAAGGAATGCGTTTCTACACAAAAATATTGAGAGAACTTCCAAGAGATTACCTAAATGAGATGCAAGTGAAATTCATATCCAAATTCTATATAGATAGGCTAAAGGACCATCACTGTGTTGTGCCTCCGGTGATAGACGGATACTCCATCTTGATTGATATGGCTGCATATAAAATACAAAACTGTGCTGATTTTCTGCCTGTATTGTTTCGTGAAGTGACATGTCAGTCTCAGTTGAGACAAGACAGATATAATATTTACACAATAATGCAAAAACTATGCAACAAGGATATTGAATGTAAGTATTTTATGCAATTTAATCAGCTTTTACTTTCATTGAAGGTCTTTTCAGGAGGAGCTCGTAGCTAAATAATAATGGCCGCTCGGGTCGATCTTTAGATTAAGCCGTGCTTACCTAGGTTGGTCTGTGGATGGGTGACCGCCCATTACATACCGAGTTTCCTCCGTGCCTCGGAAAGCACGTTGATCCCGCCTCTCATTTGTAGATCTTTGACAGTCATTAGGTAGTCAGTGGCCCAAAAACTCGGACAACCAGTCTTACCAAGGGGTATCGTATTACCTAGTACTAACTGGGTTGTGGAGGTCAGATAGGCAGTCCCTCCATGTATAATACTGGTATTCAGCTGCATCTGGTTAGACTGGAAGCCGACCCCAACATAGTTGGGAAAAGGCTAGGCAGATGATGATGAAGGTCTATTCAGGCCCTACAGTCTCGACATTAGATAACAACAAAAATCGGTCGTTAAGTGTAATCGATGTCAAATTTTTTTAATAGATTTTCAACCTGATCCTTTCGAAATAAAGTAGAAAATCCATTAAAGGAATTTGACAACGATATGACTTAGCGACCGATTTTTGTCGCTATCTAATGTCGAGACTGCGGGGCCAGGGTTTGCCTCAAGGACTTCTAAAATTCTTGAAATAAATGAACTTCAGAACATACATGATAAATAAGTTTGTAGTTCTACGTAATATTTAAATCTTGTTTATTGATGAGCAGTTTCTGTTATCTATCATAAGCAGTTTATCTCTGTGTTTATGAAATCACGTAGTGGATACGCAAATAAAAAGATATCTTGGTTATTTTGTCACATATGTTTACTATTTTTTACATGCTATAGCATTAGGATTTTATTGCTTTACTAGCTGTTGCCCGTGACCTTCGTTCGCGTGAAATTGTTATAAAAATATTACTTCCATATTTGAGCTGCCAAAGACCAAACTTTATCAATGGGGTCCAGCTCATCCCGCCATCTCCATCAGGGTCGGCCGCAATGTAGCTTGTCATTATTTTGTAAATAGCGTTTCAACTGAATAACCCTTACCCTTAAGGTGGATCCCTAGTCGATCGTTGCCATACATTTTTCAGGGGTTGTAATCTCCGTAAATAAACGGTTTCTGCAGAATAAAAGCAAGTATAATGAGACTTTATAATGTATTATGTTCGCGTAACGCAAAAATTTTATAAAAACAACAGTATTTCTAAGAGAATTAGACCCAATAAAAAACGAAAAATCTTCACATGTGTGAGTAACCTGAATCGCGCCATCTAACGGAAATTTAAAGAACCACCGAGAAAGACTTATTAGCTGTTGTGTTACGAGTTAACGTTCGGTAAACATTTATAATAGATGGCGCTGTTCGAAAATTCGAACAAGCAGTCAAGCACCAAGGTTACGTCGAGTGACGCGGCAATGCCACGTTGCCATTCCAGCACGGCGTTGCCAAATTTCTCAGTCAGTCCATGCGTCAACAACTTGTGAGAATCGTTTCCAAAATTGTGTTTCTAGAAAGTTAGCGCAGGCGCGCGGGTTTGCCCGCGGATTTTACATTTTATGATTGATAAAATGTTTTTTATTAGGGAATGAGAAAGAATGCTAGAAAGTGAAAAAAAATATCTGCGATCTGCATTTGGTTCACACAGATACAATACTAATGTAATTATTGTAATATCTACTTTAAATATAAAGTACCTAAATATTTAAAAATCTTTCTACTGTATGTAAGTAGGTACTGATAATACATTTTCTGACACGGTTAGGTACTAATTCATTGGTTTGGGTTGAATAAAATCAGAGAATAGAAGTTCATGTAAACTTAGGGTATACCTAAATCAGGCGATCAGCCTAGGTAAATTTACCTATTTTTTTTCTAATTACCTACCTACGCAATGGTGACACGTAGGTACTACTTACATCTATTGATTGAATCATATTTAATTTATGTGAAACCATCAAGATAAGTGAATACACAGACAAACCACATTGATTTTTCATAACAATTGCACATTTTAGTATTATTAGCACACGTCAAAGTGCGTCGAGATAAATTGGTCTTGCCATCTAAGAAGTTTACCAAGAAAAAGGGGAAATAAAACATAGGGCAGTATTTTAGTAGTAAGTTATAGGATGTTCTGATATTTAAAACGATGAATGATATAGGTACATCATTCATTTATGGTTTCGGGGTTTTTAACTGTCAGCGAAATGACGTTCTCAAAATGGTAGCTGTAGTTCCAATTTCGCTCGTCTGAACAGCTAAGTAAGTAGTAAGCACCATTCAGGTTTAGAATTGGTGACTGGGGCTACTACTGAGAACCATTCATACGAGTGCCATCCGTGAAAGAGTTTTTATTTAAAAGTGAAGTGTTTTTGTGTTTTATTGACGGTAAGTGTTATTTTTATGTACAAAGGATGCTTTTCTGCTTGAAGGTGATACAGAGTTATATTATAATAGTAATTACCCTTAAAACTTAAAAAAGTGTAAGATTTAGAAGAGGAAATACAAAATCAAACGTTAGCAACACTCGTTGATTGTCATCACATCACATACCTCTAAATTTCAAATATTTCCCCCTAATAGGGACGTCAAAAATCGATTCACAAATAAAGAAATGATTTTCCAAAAATCAATCATTCGTTTTCGATGAAATTCGCAATGTAGGGGTTTACGGGGTGTACGTTACTCTAGCAAGAAAGTGTCTCCTATAGTTATATGAGTGGAACGTATAGTTGGTGCCTAATCTGCTGTAAATGTGCCCCTACATACAAATTGGTGCCCCTTGTCGTTTACGAGGGCGAAAAAACGATCGATGAGCGAAAAGAATTTAACTAGTCTCATATCTGGAAAAAATCCGTATTTTTACGCAAAAGGATTTGCACTGGATATGCTTCGTAATTTTCCCGCCACCACAATTCTTAACAATTCAAACAAACAAAAAACTGATGTTCTAGGGTGAAATATCGATTCCCTGTATCGATTCAGTACTAGATATCGATATAAAAAAACGTTATTATTTGTTCCAAAAAATCGATTCTTTGCTCAATCGATCTCAGATTGACATCTCTATTTGGTCTGTTGTCATGTTCTGTCAGACTGTTGTTTTGCAAATTTTAAAATGTTTAATTATGAAGTGCATGTACCTACACATACAATGCAAATTAACAATAATTATTGTTTCAGGTTCCAAAGAAGATTTGGCCTGCCTGGAGTAATTGGGTGCATAGATTGTACCCATGTAGCTTTGGTAAAGCCCAATGATGAAGAGCACCTTTTTTATAATAGAAAAGGGTATCATTCATTAAATGTTCAAATGGTAGATATTATAATTATTAATACTGTATGGCAAGCTAGATAAATCACTTCTTAATCTTAGTTTTATTTTCAGATTTGTGATGTCAATCTACTTATTTTAAATGTCAATGCAAAGTTTGGTGGAGCTACACATGATTCACATATTTGGTCTTCTAGTAGAGTTGAACCATTTATGCGTGAACTTCATCAATATAATGAACAAGTATGGCTATTAGGTATGTATTTATAACATTAAAATATCTAATCTATAGGATTTTTCCCGATTTGTCTACAGCAAAGACATTCAAATATTTCCGAGCGATAGACAGGACAAGACGACGAAAATCGTAATCCAAAACTTGTTACTACTTAGTAACAAGTCGTTCTGTCTAGTGTCACACGCCCGCTTTTCAGGTAGCATTCGTGTGTCAAAATCGAAAATATTCAGGATGAAAATTATTGTATGACAATATTCCCAATGTCCGCTCTATATGTGTCTAAATCTCTTTGGTCTACAGTAACTAATTTTTCAGGTGACTCTGGATATCCACAACGCCCTTGGCTTATGACACCTATCCTCAATGCAGTTGAAGGTTCTAGGGAAGAACGATATACTCAAAAGCATGTGCAAGCCCGTAACTGCATTGAGCGCTGTTTTGGATTACTCAAAGCACGGT
This sequence comes from Noctua pronuba, assembly GCA_905220335.1. Taxonomy (NCBI): domain Eukaryota; kingdom Metazoa; phylum Arthropoda; class Insecta; order Lepidoptera; family Noctuidae; genus Noctua; species Noctua pronuba. The sequence goes on from LR999902.1 coordinate 14,070,381, forward strand.
GGAGATGTTTGCTTAGGGACAGGGTTCTTCACTATCATCCTCATGTAGCTAGCAATATTACAATGGCATGTTGTGTACTACACAACAATAGCTTTGAAAGCTGGCTTGCCACCACCACAACCACTTCCTGCTGCACATGACGATGGAGATGATATAACCATGCCAGATCCCACACCCACTGCTACTGTGGGTAGCCAGAGTGAAGTAATCCAACGAAGAGCCATGTTGAGTTGTTTATTGGATAGGTTAGGTTAGTATTAGTAAGATTATTTTAAGCTTTAATAAGATTTTATTGATATTTCCTAATAATAAGTTAAACTTTTTGTACAGTCAATCTGGGTAACTGACAGATAAGGGCGATATTTTATACTATATTTAAAAAATTTACGCCTATCACTCGAGTGTTTTTTATTTTATCAGTGCTCTCGTATTACTTTCTATCTATAGAAATTCACAGAAAGTTTATAAAACATACCAATATAGTAGAAAATCTCAATTCTGTGCCCTGTCAAAGTTACCTTCATAAAATGGGTAACTTTGACACACACAGAGCCATGCATAAAAAAGTAGTAATAAGTATTATTTTTATCAATCTGGGTAACATTGCAAATCTAAAATAAACATTTATGAATAGTGTTGGCTTCATGCGAAAAAATAATCAAAACTAGTTCATGGTCCCGCTGTCAAAGTTACCCGAATGAATCAAAGTTACCCAGATTGACTGTACTCTTTCATATATTTAATTTACGTAATATAAATTATAAGTTATTGATAGTATTTTGAAAATATCTAGTTAATTTTAAATTGATTATAATGTACTTAGATATTAAATTATTAATAAACAGCTTTAATAATACAAACAAGTTTATTATTATTTTTACTAAAACACTGACATTCATAATACATAGTTTGGTGTTGGCGTGCATAGTAGGTAGGGAGGAAGGATTTTTCGTGTATCCAATACTTGGTACTTAGCTTACATACATTTTAGGTATTATTGTTAGAAAACACTTTACATAAAAATCTATTACCTACAGTTTGTAAATAATTAATGGTTGTAGAACTTGCAAATCAAGTCTAAATTAAAAAGATTTTGTTTAATACTTTAAAAAAAACAATTAAACTAATAATACATACAATTTGTACATAAAAGTTTAGAGAAGGAAAAAGTAAACTGGATTGGAATAGCAAAGAATTGAAATAAAAAGTTATTGTTGTTACTCTGATATTGTAGGCAATTTAAAATGTTCATAGCTCACAGCTGAGACCACTATCACTACATTAGACATCTTAAGGGATAATATCTGTCGAAGGTAGTGATTATAGTCTCAACTGTGGCAAAATCTCTATCAAATTGCGGCGTGTGCGCGCTCGAAGCAGCCCGCGGCGTCGCGTCGTGGACTCGTGGCGGCGGCGTTAGCACTGATGGTGGAGGATGGCTTTGAAATTCGGGAGGTGGCAGTGAAGGACTGGCGGTGGATGCTGTTGTTGCTGAGAATATATAATTATTTATATTAAATTGTGCCTAAATTAATAATTTAGCCGAAACATAGCATCTTTAAAAAAAGGTACCTTGTCTATAATAATATGAAGGAAAAGTATCTTCTGTGGCAGGAGTTTGGGATGGACAGACAGAATGTGCAGAATCTCTGGTTGGTGTTGGTAGAGAGTTTCTCTCTGATGGTGGGGCCTGAAAAATTTGAAGAACATGAATTAGAAAAATTAAACTTGTTCATAAAAGAAAATATAGTGATAAGCAAAGAAAAAACTAACATCAAAGCCATCAAAGAAAAAAAGTTAAAACTATTTCAGAGAAACAGAGGAAGAATTGATTAAGTAAAAGGTCAAACATAATTGTTTTGTTTGTTTCGTAAGTAGTAGTATTAGTTCAAGTCGCGTATCACGTCATTGTTTATGTTTATAACTTTCAAGTGCCCCAAGTATGAAAGATTGTAACAAAGGAAGATTACGAAATAACTAATAATTTACGTACCTTTCCATAAATTCTAATAAAGCTGCGAACTGTTCTGGGCTTGCTCGAGATCTAGATTCCATCCTATAAAAGTTATCACTTCATTTAAGGTATCGTTCATTGCAAATGCACGATATCATATTATTTCGAATGACAGTAATGTTTAAAATTACATTGCACACTGTGACAAGTGGTACCTTATTTTGCATACTTTTTTAACACACAATTATTCCTTTCTTAACAATCCAAAACAAAACTTCAGCCCGCACACAAAGTACACAACTGTGACTTTGACATTAGTTTGACGTTTCTTGGAACGCTCACCATAGACTAAAGTATAGGTTTTTTCTAAGGTCATTGTAGAACGAGCGATCGACTCAGTCCTGTCAAGTTGGCTACCAAGATAGCGTTGTTTATAATCGCTTACGCCGGAGCGTTCACAATTGTAGAAAGAGAATCGATACGAAGCGTTTGTAACTTGGCTAGGCCTGCTGGACATTTTAATTTACAATCATGTTTGAATAAAACGACATCTAGTGGAGTCGGAAGTTACTACTATTTACTTTGCATGTGTGTGTAAAGAGTAAATTCATGCGGCTAAATCATTATTATGTTCTAATCTTTGTATGATACCAGTTAACAAGCACAGTGATGATCTAAAAAAATCAAGTTAATGCCCTAGGTTTCGCTAACAATAAAGTTGTTTATTAAAAATGTCTATGTTAGGTGTAAAAATTGAAAATGTTCGAAATTGTGGATGTGTCGCCATCTAGCGACAAAATGGCAGTGAGATCATCTAGGCTTTCACCTTAAGCATTTGGGTTCCGCGCAAAAAAATTAAAACCCTTGAAATTGTTAGTTGATGTTGATGATGAACAACGTTTTAATTTTTTTGCACGTAAACCAAATCTTTTTTCTAAATATAAAAGTAGCCTAACTTACTCCTTATAACATCAAGTATCTGCCAGTAACACTCCCATCAAAATAGGTCCACTTCAGCTTTAGTATAGTATGCTAAGGGAGATGTATAAGGGGATGCCTTGAGGGATTAGGTAAGGGTTATTCAGTTGAAACACTATTTGCAAAATAATGACAAGCTACATTGCGGCCGACCCTGATGGAGATGGTGGGCAGCTTTGGACAGAGGGAGAGAGGTGAAGGGCAGATAGGGAAGCCTTTGCTCCGCAGTGGGACAATCTTTCTAGCAAAATTACATTGAAATTAGATGATTTTGGAGATTAGCATGTACGAACATAGTGTCATGTAAATTTTATATATTAAGAGTTGCTATTCTTATCTTTAAAACTTTTTACTAAAACATACATTCAATTGTTTCAGTCATGAAAAATCTTGGCTCCGACTTTGTATATGGAGTAATTTCAGCAATGGACGGTGAACGAGATCCACGGAACCTACTCTTCCTATTTATTTTCCTAAGTAACTTCTTAAAGACAATACCACTTGGGCATTTAGTTGAAGAAATGTTTGATGTAATATCCTGTTACTTCCCTATTGATTTCCACCAATCCAAAGATGACCCTGCTGCTGTGACAAGGGACGATCTGGCGAATGCTTTATGTCCTTGTCTGTGTGCCGTACCTGAGTTTGGAGAATCATGTATCATTCTTTTGATAGAGAAATTGGATTCGAACTTGCGGTTGGCCAAGATTGATTCAATGAAACTGTTGGTAAGTTCCTTTATATTTCCACTTTTTTTGTGGTGACAGTTTCAATTGACAGTTTAATTCTAACAAAACTGATACTGATAAAGTACAAAAATTATCGACTTGAAATGTCTTAATGCATTGTGATAATGAATTTTTACACAATTCTAATTACCATTTTTAGTTTCACATTGCTGACTATTGAAATTGTACTGCTGATTGATTTTGTTAAGGTCAAATACAAACTAAAAATTTATCGTTTTTAGATTGAAAGCACCAAAACATTCAGTGCTCAAACTTACACCCCATTCCTAAGAGCCTTCTGGTCTTCACTGAACAGGGAAATATCTAACAAAACTGATGACGAACTTAAATTAGTAGCCCACGAGGCATTATCTGCATTGGTTGCAAAAATGGCGACAATTGCCAACACAGACCAAGCCTTTGAGAACTTTGTAAAGGGAATCATCATTTCTACACAAACTGCTATCGCTGAAGCAACTACAGTTGCACAATTCGTCAAAGCCACTAAAGTAATTCTGACGACCGCAAATGCTTCTGAGCAATCTTGCGCGATTGTCACAAAAACCATGGTACCCGCCACAGTAGCGTATTACGAATTGAAATCTACGCCGAAATTGCAAATAGCTAGTTTGGACTTAATCGGAGACTTGTATGAATGTGCCAAGACTCATGGCTTATTGCATGAAGTTAAGGCTCAGGTATCCAATGTGCCACAAGTATGTTTAGAAGCAGTCAACAAATCATCTAAGGAGTTCCAAATGTCTGGCTTCAAAACTTTAATAAGAGTTCAGGATTGTATGAGCGAGAATCTTGTAGTGCCTTTCGTTGAAGTCCTCATTTACAACGTCCAACACGCACAAGACAATGATCTGCTCAGTATCAGCGTCCAAGCCATACACATGATCGCAAGAAAGTTTCCAGAACTGATCATGGATTTAGTTGTCAAAGGGAAATGTAGTTTAGAAACGCAAGACAGAATAGCCTTTCAGAAACGTTTGAACTTGCTGACGAACTTGGCCAGTATAGACGATTTCACAAAAGTGATAATTGAAGACATGTTGAAAATAATGTTAGATAACGGTCAAGAAGCTTCTCATGTGGTGGAGGCGCTGAGCGCGTCAATATCTATGGCTAGTGTGTTTAGCACCGAGAAAGTGACACAAATTGAAAGCGATCACGGTCTTATAGACCCTGTGTTAACTTGGATATACAGAGAGATATCTTCAAGTAGCCCAGACAGTTTGGTTCACGGATTTACTCTGATAACGAATACGATAGCGAGTCTACCTGCTGAGAAACAGCTGAACATACTAACGAAGTACACGCCAAAAGCTTTAGAGAAATGCGAGGAAGACCACATATACTTTTCTGTCTTAGAATGTTTGTATACTCCATTGCGGGCGAGTGTTTACGATCCTAAGTTCGAGAGCATTTTGAAGGTTGCTTTGAAGGTAGCTGTGGCTAGTGACTGCGAGGTGTCAAGGTCTAAAGGTTGTGTGTTAATAGCACATTTGTTGAACAAAGCGGAACATGGGCAGAAGTTTGAGCTCCTATACGAGTTGTTGAAGAATCAGTTGTCGACGTGTAATAGACAGGACCTGGAGTTGTGTCCGAGGTTGATAAGGTTGTACGGGTGGATCACTAAGGCGCTGCTTATGAGGGGAAGTGACATGTTCTTATTCTGGTTGGAGAAGGTGAGCTTTTGGTATCTTTCTTGCGGTTTCACTCGCGTGTATCCTTGAAAAACTGTTATCCCCGAAAGATTAGGCTGAGGTGTACCCATTAGTACACCCACATTGTACCAGTTATGTTTTAGTCCCATGTAATAGGGGAGGAGCCTATTGCCAGCTCAATTGGAGACTTCGTGGCTGCTACTGAGAAATTCCTGATGAAAAACCCAATAACACTGCCCGACCTGGGAATCGAACAAATGCACAAAGTCGGAAATATTTTAAGTTTCTCATTAGCTTTGGGCCCAAATTAAAATAATGTTTTACACTGATGCCAAAGATATAAAATAATTTTTAAGCATCATGATAATCCCTCTAAAGTTTTCAGACTATTAACTGCAATTTTTTTATTATTTTTCAGATCATAGGAATACTGGCAACACCAAAATACTGCAACGATGGTGCAGAAGCAATCAAACTAATAATGACAGAGAGCCCAGAATATTTGAACGCTAAACAACATTGTAGGATAAGCCTTCTGTACAAACAGAGGATGTTTGTTGCATTCTCCGGATTATCTGAAAAACTAAAGTCAGCCTTAAGTCCTGAGACTAAGGAATGTTATTTATTAAGTTGGGCTTATGTGCTGGAAAAAGCACCGAAAACTGTACTTAAAAATGAGGCTGTTAAGGTAGGTTTATGTTTGTGTTTCGGTCTTCTTCTCGAGTCAATGACTCTGATTTTGTCAAACCAGTACGTGCTGACCTTGACAGCTGTGTCCTTTGTCTCATAAAAGTCCTGGAGGGTGCAATTACTTGTGCTCGATGGGCAGTACATGATACGGTGGAAGCGCCAGCTGGCCCGACAAATTCAAATTTTCTTTCGTTTTTTGCAATCTGACGGTCAGTGTCAGGCTGTTGAACAAAATATGATTTGCGACCGTAATTCTCGTATTTTTTTTTTCTCTCTCTATTGCATCTGCAATCAGTGCGGGAGGGTTCATTAATGATGATTATCAATCTGAAAAAAGAAAAGAAAATAGGGGTTGTATTGATGGTTTTAATGATTATCACTCTGTATAGTCACATTTGTTTCGGCCGCGACGTTCCTGACACCGACCTGCTAATTAAAAAAAACGTGAGTTTGAATTTCGCGGGCTTCCCCCTTAAGATATTATTGTGCTAAGTGACACACCTGGAAGGACTGCTTATTTTGTAAGACTGGTCGCAAGCATAATAGGGTGTTTGACTGAAAAAATCTATTTAGTCCGTCAGATAGTTTATCAAAAAATATTGGTCACGTAATTTTTCTTTTGTCATGTAAACGAAAAATGACCTCGTTACAGCGCGTTGAATCTCGCGTGACGTCAGAATTTCTGTTACTTTTTAATAGCTAGTGACGTCATTAGCCCCCTCTCCTGAACTTTGATGCGCAATATCGTCGTCATTTTTTGATTATGTGACAAAAGAAAAATTACGTGTTCAACATCTTTTGGTGATCTAAGTAACTGGCGTACTAAATTTTTTTTTTCGATGTTGTCAAATAGCCTATTGCTGAGGGTCTAGGTGTAATTCTCATTCGTTACAAAATTCTCTACACTGGTCCAGGTTTATATCCGTTCAATGGCAATGGGCTCGCCGGTACTACGTGGAACTTACATAGTGAAATGTACTTAAATGTCTAAACTAAACGCTCTCGCTTACCATTTTGGCGTATAGCGGCGGCATGGGCGTACCCATGGTGGGGCAAGGTGGGGCACTTGCCCCACCCTGCTCTCTGACCCGAAGCTAAGATTTTTTAGGCAAAATTAAATATTCATTTGGGTACTTTTGGGTAATTTTTCACATTAAAATAAAAACTTAGTTAAGGTCAACAATGACAGAAAACCGTCTTGTCGGCCTCATGTCAGGTCGGTATGATGAGTATGCATAGAAAGATGTTCTGAAAGCACAATATACATTTGAAAACGAAATTTTAGCTATGTTTAGCCAGAACCCCTTGCAGGTTATTATTGAAATAGGTGTAGTGCAGTCAATACAACATATCAGTCAGTAAATAGAAAGCATTTTTAATTTCTTACGTTTATTTCTTCTGCCCCACCTCTTAAAAAATGCTGGGTACTCCCATGAGAGGCGGCATGTTGTTAGCTATTAGGAAAGTGTTTAAATGTTTTTTTTAATGCGTGGCTCTTTCTATTTCAGCTTGCACCTATAGTAATAGATTCCCTAGAATACGAAAATACGGACATGCTTCTAGTTACGCTGGGAGTGTTAGGTCAATTCGTCAAGACGAGCCCGGAGACCGTTTCGGACAGTTTACAGACAATACTGCCTAGGTTGATTAGCTTGTCTAAATATAGGAAGTCTATGGTAAGTACATATTATCTACACTAATATTATAAAGAGGAAAGATTATAAACATATAAACTCAAAAACTACTGGAACGATTTCAAAAATTCTTTCACCATTATTTAGAATGCTACATTATCCCTGAGTAACATAAACTATTTTTTTTTAAATGTCCACCCGTGCTAAGCCGGTACAGGCCGCTAGCAAAATATAATTTTATTATACGTAGACCAACAAAAAATAAAAAAAATGGTCATTCTAATTTCTACCTTATTTGAATGAGATCAAAGTTCTGTTGAGATTATTGGATTTGACATTGTGCCGGTACACATTTAAATGCTATGATGATACTAATACCAGTACCGCGTTTATAAATTATTGTATGTTTTGTTCCAGGACGTCAGAATAAAAAGCCTTGAGTGCCTTTACGAGATAGCAGATACTTTCCGAACTTCTATCTTACTTCCATACAAACAAGACATTCTTTTAGATTTAGCGCCATCTCTTGACGACAAGAAGAGACTAGTACGAAGTGTCGCCGTTCGCGGGCGTTCTCGTTGGTTCCTTGTTGGTGCCCCTGGCGAAGAAAAAGAAAACTAGACCAATAGGAATTTAGCTAATTGAAAAAGGAAACATGTTTTTTTTTTCAATGTATGTTATGTAATGGAAAACGCACTGCTTATAGTTTTAAATTAGGAATATCTGTTGATTTTTTTTTTGGTTTTAAATTTTTTGTTATTATTTAAGAACACTGGCAGTTATCGTACATTAAAAAAGAAAACAGAGTATTTTACTGAGGAGATTGTTACTAATGTTAATTTTATTGACAAGTCGAATTATATTCGAGATCTGATAAGTTAAAACCAAAATATAATATCCTTGTTGACTATGAAACTGCTTTGCAGAATAATGTAGATACTTTAATAAAAAAAAAATGTATATTTTATAATGCAAACAAGTTTGTTTTATTTCTCGTTTTAAAATGCTTTTAATTTGGCCCCTGGAGATTGGAATCTCTTTTCCCGCAAGTACTTATAAATAAATGCATAATCAGAAATAATGAACGACAAATCCTATGCATATTAAAGAGTTGCTACTCGTTTGGAGGGGTGCATCGAAAATGTTTCGTCTGCACTTTTTAATACCCGATTTCATCCTTTTTTTGCAATTTATCTGCGCTTTGGTACTTCCAATTAAAATGCTGTCATTATTTCGATGGAATTGGGGTAGATTATAAACTAGCAGAAGAGAAAATCAACAATTTGTAAGCAAAGCGCGGTGAAAACGGTACCGTAAGTGGTAGCGATCTATTTATTTTCGGACGATTTTAGTAGTCCTTGGATAAAATAAGAAATGAGTCGGTAGATAAGAGGAAGTCTGAAAGTGGCGCCGGTGACTGAAAAGTTGTGTGGTAATCGGTTGTCGTGGTACGGGCATGTGATGCGGAGGAATGAGGAAAATATTGTGAGGAAAGTTCAGAGTATGAATGTGGATGGGATAAGAGTAGAGGAAGACCAAAGAAACGATGGATGGACTGAGTGAAGCATAATATGGCACGAAAGGAGGTGTTTGACGAGATGACGAATAATAGAAAAGTATGACAAAAGAAGACACGCAGCGTCGCCGACCCCAAATCAATTGGGATAAGGGCAAGAGAATGATGATGATGATTTGATAGTCCATGCCTAGCCAGTGGTGTACACAAACGTTACTAAGAAAAGTAAGCGTTTGTATAAGTGTGTAAATACGCTCACATTCGTATGAAATATTTGACATAGCAATGTTTGTAAATCTCGCCCTAGTAGTCGTCATGAGTGAAAAACTGCTAGTCTTGCTTCGATCGTATAGTCTATCGAGATGGGCGTACGACGTTGTTGTCATGGCGATGCCGGACCGAACCTAGGCATAGCCATAGCGCTCTTGCGTGGAGACTGGCCAACAACCTAGAGAGCTGTGAATGAAGTCTGTCTGAAAAATCAAAAACATTTTACCAAATCCCTGGGTCTCGATAACGACAAAAAACAAAAGAAATCATCCATTAAAAATGTAAAAACACATTCATAGATACAACCGCCCCGGTCCCCCACAAGCACCTAGGATTAGTCGGTACAAATCTGAGGCACTAACAATTTGATCTGAATTTGCATAATCTCTTATCGCATTGCGAGCGTTTGCACCACTTTAAATGGTAATGAAGGGTTTGTCGCCCTAAACTGGAGTTTTTGAACGGTCTACTGCGTAATACGACTGAATTATTAAGTTTTGAATCGGTGTTTTTGTTACGGTTAAGTAGTTTTTACATTGAGTGGTTATTTTGTTACGGTTTATGAGGCGTTAAAGGTGCTAAGTCTAAAATAGGAAGCCCGGGCCGAAAACGAAATTGTGACAAACAGAAAAGACGTGGGAGAAGTCACGACGAGCACGAATTTAGAAAAAAAAAATGCGTCTTGAGATTTTTGTAAATGTTACCTGGGGTATTCCTCAAAGCGCAACCAACTAAGCGCAACTAAATTATTCCTCGAAGCGCAACCATTAGTTGCGCTCACATGATCAAACTAAAAATATTATATGTTAATTCCTCAACCATGATAAAAATTTAGTTAATGAATCCATCATACCCGTCTCTATTTTTCATAATGGTTGCGTTTAGGAATAAACATAAAATATTTTTAATTTGAATTTGTGAGCGCAACTAATGGTTGCGCTTCGAGGAATAATTTAGTTGCGCTTAAAAATAGTTGCGCTTTGAGGAATACCCCTGTTACATACTTTATAAGAAGATGGAGCCAGGATTCGTATCCAAATCTTTAGCAAAAAAATAACATCCTTTATTGCCTTTGCTTCGCACACTCATCTTAATCCTTACGAAACCCGCTACCCTAGTACTTACCTACCTACATAGAAAAAAATCTTATCTAGACACTCGCTCCTAATCCTTACCATTCAAACTCCGGCCAGACAAATCCTATTACGAACGATACTAAACTGGAGCTACAGCTAGTCTAATTTCTTCCACTACAGTTGCCTAAGCTTGTTACACACGATTTGTATTCAAACCGGGAGGCGTTAGTCCGAAGATGAGTCCCTCGGTAGATAATACAGCGGAATGGACGAATTACTACGAATGTTGGACCAGCAGACCTTTAAAGGGATTAGGCGAACAAATCCGTTCGCTGATGATTCAATTTAAATTTGCATAGTCTGCCGCCCGTTTAGGTATGTTAGAGTGATGTTTGTTTAGATAAAAATGGGGTTTTGTATGTTTTTTTGTTGGTCTCTGTCGTCTCGCCTGTCGATGATGGACTCATCAGCATTGATCCTGAAGAGTTGTCGGAAGCAACCCGGAGCTAGAACTTATGCTTGGTGGCAATAGACTCCTGTTACAATCATATTTGGAGATATGTGGGTTCTCTACTGGTAGGAAGGGACACCGACACCCAAACGCTTCCCTCGTTTTCAGTACCTACATCATTCTGCCCCCCCCCACTTAGAAATTTTTCATCGGAAATTTAAAGAAAATCAGCTGTAAGCGTTTGTGCGTCGGTGTTATTCAACCCCTGTATACACTTTTGCCCTTTTGTTGAGAATATGAGCCAGATATTATGTTCGGAAAACTTACAATATCTATAAATCTTTCAAAGTAATTCAGCCATAACTTTGATAAGGTACCCTCTATCTCTAAGAAAATCTTATCAAACTTGCCAGATTTGGGGCCCTATCTAAAACTTTCATACGTTACTTATATGAAGAAAAACTTAATAAATATGACGAAAGTTTCGCATGTTTGCCTAACCATGATACCAGGCTGTCATAACGTGGCGTAAGTTAATCATAATTAATAGTCAACATGACACGGCTGTTCGTATTCTCATTAGTTGCTCTTAATTACCGGAGTACGGCACTAATATATAAATGATGGCACTTTGATGTCTCCGCACTATGGTCACCTAACAGATACGTACAGAAGATCGGCTACATACAATATGTGAAAACGCTATAGCCCATTCGCGACTAGGGTTTTCGAAGTTTGAAATGAAAAGTTCGACGATTGTCAAAAAAAACCGGATGGGTAACCCTATTCGCGACTGGAATTCTTTGACAAAGCACAAGTTATTCAGGGGTGCAATGGAATGAAAAAGCAATTTTGTTGTCTTCGTGATCACATCAGAAATACAGAGAACCGAAGAAAAGCGAAGCTAACTAATAATCTAGCTAATTTGTAGTCGGAAAAAGTGGAAACGGGCACGCCAATATTCCACAGCAGGTAAGAAAGTGTTGGAGTTGAGGCCCAGTCTTGGTCAGAGTGGGATGCGGGAGCTCCAGGACCGGGTAAAATGCCGTGCATATAATAAAGGAAATCTACACTCAGCATTGGGTGCATACGGGTTGAAGAAGAGATTCGTTTGTCATAGTTTGAAATTTCGCGTTTCACGCTCCTACAGAGTCGACGGTCGACCTTCTGTGCTTATCTCTTTTGCGCCACGATGCTTATGTTTAGTGTATGACGTCATGGCATAATTAGTTGGTTTTGGGACAGTGTGTTAGTTAGCATAGTGTTTAGTTTGAACTGGTATAATTAACACATGCGTACCAGCGGTTTTGTGGAATTGTTCAGGTTCTGGGTGTTTGTCATTGTAAGTCTTGTTACAGGGAACTTGCAAACTATTCATGAAAATTGTGGGGTTTTCGCAAAAATGCTAAAAATAGCAAGAGGTACCCATGTTTCCTCGAAATGCCATACTGTTGACTGTACTAGCAGCGCACATACGTTGATTTAACAGTTTTAGTCGGACAAAAATATTTTTCTACTTTTCATTGATCTGTTAGTTGAAGACAGGAAAATTATAATAAAACTTTATTTTTAGAGTTGCTGATAAAGAAAAAAATTTAAAAATATTATTGTCCAAAATAAATAGTGGCGATATTCGATTTTTTTTGTATCAAGTCATTCTTTTGTTTATCAGAGTAATCATCAGATGTTAAAAGACAAAATGACAGATTTCTTTTCACAATCTGTCATTTTGTCGATTCTTCCGTCAAAGAAACCTAGAAACGGGTTTCTTTGTGGTGCGGTGGTCATGCTACGCGTGCAGTATAGACTTTTCTATTTTGATCGCCTAAAAGCGTTAAATCAACGTATGTGCAGCGTTCTAGGAACAAAAAGCTTTGTGTTCGACAGAGTTCCCGCTACTTCCTCCATACCTACCTAACTACATTATATGTAGCAAAGCTTTCACGGAACCTCACAAAAACCTCTGTTAAAATATTTACATGCAAAACCGCAGGAACCTTTATCCTATCCGGCCATTCTCCTCCTACTTCCTATATTTCGTCTTAGCCTACTAAAAGTCGCATTATAACTTAATCCTACACTGCATAGTTCAAAGCAAGTTACAGTACGCTTTTAAACTAGTATATTTCGCTAAGCTAACCCACTAATCCTGGGACATACATACGTTTTGCCAGGCCAGTGAGCAACAGCTCAAAATAGGTTAGAGATGCACCTACAGAAGGCCAATTACTGTACAAGGAGGCCTCAAAAAGGTTTCAAAAACGGGAGAAAGGCGCACATGGCTCTATCACAGGCAGTTCTTCTAAAGGCACATAATAGTTTTAGGGACTTCGTGCGCTATGTAAACATAACTGGTCGCACTATAGGCAACTTCGCCTCAGAAGCTCCTACCAAGAAGAAAGTTTAGTCCGAGAGGTCTCTTAGATAGAAGCTGTCACACATGTGCCCATGATAAGCAAAGACAACTCTAAATACACAAATATAACAAAACACAACAGTGGAGCATTATGGAGCGGGCTTGCGAGCTGCGCGGGTCCTCTGCCTACACACTGTTACACGGTACGATAGTAATACACACGAGAACACAGAGACCGAAAGGTGTCACGCGGCTAACAGCTGATAGGTCAAAGACGCGCGTGCGCGAATTTCATACGGCCCGCTGTTGTGTTATAAAAGCGAATGAGTATTAAAAAAATGTTTCTTTGGGAAAGTTGTTTGTTATCATGGGTACAATCACGTGTTTAAGTATCGGTAGTAGTCACCCTATAAATAGCGATTATCACAAGGAAAGACATGTGTCTACGTGTCTTATTCTATGTGATGTGCTCGTTGTACGAAGTTTACCTTCTAAAGCATCACATTCTGTGGCCTCGCTTAAATCTGCGTCTATATTCAACGGTTACTTGCTCGGTTAGTTTAATTTTTGCTTAGTCACCGGGTTAGGGGACGTCCGTATTGTTGTTAGGGAAGTTATGTGGAACTGCGGCGTCATAATTTCATTAGTGTGCTTAATAAAGCTTGACGTGTGTTGGTTTAGACACGACGGACTAATGGAAACTGACTGGTGTCCTAAATCTTAAGAGTGGCTGCTCATTTTCATTAAAAGTAAATTAATACCTATATATCTACTGCACTTTTGGAAATTCGACTTATGCCGCTCAGTCGAGACTTGAAAATTCAACAGAGCGCTTTATAGTGCTTGTGAAGACGAGCATTTTTTTTTTCAGAATTAGTATAATAGGTTTGGACTCGTTCCTGACTGATTGGCCTGAGGAGGCAAAACACCGGGAGAGTTGGAAAGGAATGAGGGAGGCCTTTGCCCAGCAGTGGGACAGAATTGGTTGATAAAAAAAAAAGTATAATAGCAACTGACTTGATTCAGAGAGCAGTGCTAGCAGGCTACTGGGCTGTCTATCTAGGGTGTACCAGATGTCGATGTGGATATAATAAATTGGCCTCTAGGTTGATAAGTTTAACGCCCGTTTTCACTATCTCTAAGTGCCGCCTAAATTAATGTCTGAATATTTTTACCCGACTGCGGCAAAGCCCAGACGGAGGGTTATGTGTTTGACCTGTATGTATGTATGTATGTACGTATGTCCATTTCTTTGTTCCCTCGTAACTCTTAAACAGATTTGAATAAATTAAAGTTCGTTAAAACGTTCGATAAACTATCGTTTGTTCGTCATAGAAAACAGAAAAATAGCGGATCGTGGGCGGCATATTGTGAAGTTCGATTTTTTTCTTCTTCCAAACCCTGCTTCCTTCCATCGAGTGGAGTATCAAAATTAAGGGTTTTAGAAGGTAATTACAAAAATAATATTCAACTTAAAATGATGTATGTAAAGTGTAACTGTTAGTATATGTGTAAAGTGAAAATATCGCATTATGAAAAAAGTAAATCGTCTGCGCAGTCTTTCACATTACTAAACTAAAAAGCTGGAAAAAAAAAACTTAAAAACCCGGCTGCAATTAAAGCAAAAAACGTTAACAGTCGGGTTTTCTATTTTTTAAATTTCTTTTTTCAATGTTGATAACTCTCCACGCGTAGCCGAGTGTCAAAAAATCCAACATAGCGTTTTTATTTCGGCGTTCACTTAGGTATCGACTAGTGTCTGTCAAATCAGGCATGAGGCCTATCGAGAGGTGCCTAGGTAAATTTTTTCATCCCTAATTGTTACCTAGATAAAGAAAGACATTAAAACTAAGAAAAATATTCCTAGTTTCATTCCGCTGTACTAGTAAGCTCACGCAAAGGTAACTAGGATTTTAATCCTAAATCCCTAGCTTAAGTAAATAGCACCACGTTTATGTAGCTAATATTATGCGATTAACATAATTATTACAAGGTACGTTAATGAGACTACATACCTAATGTTGGTATAATAAGGGTTTACGTAGAACAATAGAGGTACTACAATAACTGCGTGTGCGAGTCTCTCGTCTATCCAAACGACTTAGATAATTTTACTGATATCTAGGTGGTGTAACGTGTGGGTTTTTCCATCAGGAATTTCTCAGTAGCAGCCACGAAGTCTGGCTTTGTGCCCGATTGATGGCAATAGGGTAGCCCCTGTTACATGGGACTAAAACATAACTGGCGAAATGTGGGTGTACTATTAGGTACACCTCTGCCTAACCCTTCAGGGATTACAGGCGTGATGTTATGTTATGTTATCTAGGTTTCCGAAAGCGACCGCAACCGCAAACACCGGCAAAGCCGGGTATAAACTGGTTTATACTTAATGGGTGTAACAATACCTTTAATGAAGCCGAAAGGCACTCATTCTCCCCGTCACTCGTCATTAAAATCATTTCTTGTTCTGGACCTTACCTAGGAACCTTCTAGTTACGGAGATATTGGAGGTCGAGGTTCCAAGTTTTACACAAGTTTGTTTTAAACAAAATGTATAAGTTATAACTTTACTTTGAACCCCCGTACTATTCAATGCATCAATCAGCACTATGTTTTGAGTGCATTACATTGAATCCTACCGTAGACCGTGATTTTTCACCCCAAAAAACAAAATTCGTTTACCAGCAATAATTTTTGCGTAGTGTTACTTAGTTTGATGTACAGAATGCTTGGTTGACGGCTTGGTGAAGGGTCCGTTTATACCTTGTATGTAAGTATGAAAAAGCTTCCGTATACGGGTACATGTCCCCCTTATCATTTTCATAGAGTTCGATTTGGACTCGTTCCTGACTGATTGGCCAGAGGAGGCAAAACACCGGGAGAGTTGGAAAAGGATGGAGGAGGCTTTTGCCCAACAGCGGGACAGAATAGGATAGTAAAAAATAATATATATAAATAGAAACCTGTAGTGTCGCTGAGGTTTGCGGCTGCGGTCGTTCGGAATTGTACCTTAAATTAAGCTGTTTTTAAATTCCGAAAAAAATCACGACTGTTTGTCACTTCGAAATATGTCTGGCTGTGTTACAAAATGAATGCCCAACAGAATAGCTTCTCCTATGTGATCACAATTACCATTGCCAAGAGGGGTTGGCAATTATGCAAGGAACGGCAGCACCATTCCTAGCCGAGAGGAAGGTAATCAATGCCTTACGAGCTTACATTGTACTGTTCTATTAGAAAGCCTTTGTTTGTTTAGCTATAGACATTAGACAAAGTCGACACAGAGTTATTCATTTTCTTTTGAGTGTAAGACTATTTCATGGACTCTGACTTAAGTCAGTTAAGTTTTGAGGCGAATAAAAAAAAAATCAGGTCCTTGACCGATATTAGATTCAATCAAATACTTTTGTCACATTTACATGCAGATTAACTACTTTGACTAAATAAATAAAGTTAATTAAATGACGTAAAAATATGAGAAATAAATAAATGTCAGATCCAATCAAATAACGTTACAGGCAAAAAAAAAAATGTCAATGAATTAAATTAGATAGATAGGCACCTATTCCTGTTGTACTCGCATGTTCTCTTCACAAAATTAGGCAACTAAGGAATATAGCATGAATCCATTATTAAAGAAAACCTCCTTTTCACTTCATACTAAAAACACTGCATAATTCACCATCGTCAGTACTTTACAACCTCACACTTTTAATATTCGCGAACGGGATTACTGTAGCAGCCCTACCATAGCTCTAACTACCTCTACTTGGCGTCCACTAAATATGGACTGTACGGCCTGGGCAGGCCAGGGCTGGCCTGGGCTGGGCCGAGCCAGGCCGTAATAAAGAAAATCCCCTTTTCATTGTTCTTTATGCGTCTGCCGGCACGCAATATCGTTAATGTTTGGAGCAGACCCCGGTGCTTGTCTCCGCTCCGCTGTTAATTAAAAGTTACAGTATTTAGTTGTTTATATTCATGATGCAAAAGGTAGGGTTTAAGAGAATTCATTTGGAAGTTAGCGGGGATGTGTGTTGTAAGTAGTATAGCGTATTAGTTAAGTAAAAACATTTTGGCTAATAAAATACTGGCTTTCGGTTTAAAGAAGAAGAGAGACAAGTAATGTATTCTGCACAAATTAAAACGCATATTACAACATAATGAAAAAACTAATACATAGCATAATATCACGCCTGTAATCCCTGAAGGGTTAGGCAGAGGTGTACCCTCCTCAGAGTACATTTCGCCAGTTATGTTTAAGTCCCATGTAAATAATTTTCTTGTTGATTTGACGTTTAGAAACCTCGGATTTTTATAAGATAGGTATGTTGGGCTTGACAGATTTACGTACTTATCTTCTCCTAGGATTTGATGCAGAACAAAGATACCTGGTAATTGATAATTGGTAGGTACCTGTGTATTAGTTGACTGCCTCGTTGGTCTCGCAATCGCGACTGTTGAGCAAGAGGTCCTGGGTTCGATTCCCGGGTCGGGCAAATTGTTATTAAGTTTTCCCATCAGGAATTTCTCAATAGTAGCCACGGCGTCTGGATTCGTGCCCGGTTGATGGCAATAGGCTCACCCCCTATTACATGACTTAAACGTAACTGGCGAAATGTGGATGTACCTACCTACTACCTTCACCTCTGCCTAACCCTTCGGGGATTATAGGCGTGATGTTCTGTTAATATTTTTTATGACAAATTGTACTTTCATGCCCGAGGACATCACGTACTTATTATGTACCATCACTAGAGGAATACTTCCAATTTCACACAACACATACAGACCAAACCACAACAGTCCTCTCTCAAAATAATCCCCGACCACGATACCACCAAAATTGGTCACAGCCCACACTTAAACGTTCCATATTCCCATAACCGGTACGTATCGGTACGCACAGCTCTAATCCGGTTTGTGTGTAATCTGCGTATCTCTTAGCAGCGTACCGGGGACCAACGGGCGGCGTACGGCTAGTGGCCGGATTAGGTCCGGTTCGTTTGCCGCGTGTAAGTACGATGTGTGTCGATGGGAATCGCTGGCCTTTAGGTGTTGTTTTGTTTTGAAGGTATTTGTGTGTACTGTGTAGGGTTTAGATAGTTTTTATTTTGGTTACTCACGCGAAGGCAAGCAAATGAGCAAATGTTCGAGGAAGAAAAATTTTTTTTTGCAATAAGTAAAATCGACTTAAAAAAAACAACAAAAAGTGAAACATATTTTAGCTTCAGAAATCGGTGACTTTTGTTTATTTGATTTAGTTTGCTTTTGCCACCGACTTCTGAAGCTAAAGCTATTTTTATAAGGGACCAACGCGTAATAATACTCTTTTAAACAAAAAAAAAAGAATCATCGTTCAGACGAAATGATAACCTCCACCTTTTCGAAGTCGGTTAAAAATACAAATGATTTTCTTGAATACTAGTTATAAATTATGCTGGTTATACAGAGGGTATAAATATATAACTTACCTATCCAACTTATTTTATTAACAAAAGTTCAATAGGAAACTAACAATGCTTTATTTAATCAAGCATTTACCTTTTCAACAACAGAAAAAAGCAAAGCTTTTCTTAATCCTGAGAAATACTTTAAAAATGTAGACAACTCCGAGAACGACGGAGCTTAAACTCACAAAATGCTTTCTACTTCCATACAATACGCATAAAGGAAACAAGAGAGTACAATGAATTTGCTACGGCTACGGCGTAGCTCGTAGAGCTTTGCTACGAGAACAAGCTACGGAAAACATTTCGTAGTAGCGTGCTTTGGACTGATTATTTCAAGAGATTTTTGTTTGAGTTACTTGTAGGTATTTTATATAGCTGGAAACACATTTATTTATTTTTTGGTTTTGGTTAGGGAATGATGTTGATTATCTGGTTGGTGACAAATTGACGATTGTATCGCTTCTCAAAAGTTAAAAAAAAACTTTTTTTTTTTTCGGAATAATTGACAATCACACATTCCATATAACACATACATCAAAGTAACAAGGGGTTATACAAATGTGGAGCCAACAAAGTTCTCCACAGCAACTAAAAATAAAAGAAAGTTTAAATTGCCTAAAATAAAAAAATTAAGTTCACTTAAGTTTATAACAACACACCTCTGCTTGTGTTATCGTAAGGCGTGATGGTTTCAATCAAATCCAATCAAAACTGGAACCTCTATTACAGTCGAAACAATGGTTCACAAAGAAAGGAAACAATAAAAAAAAAACTACATTCTGTAAATAATCACAACTAAAACATTGACAAAATAAAGGCCACATCTCATGTACGCGAACAGAACACATTACACGGCACAATTCCAGCCAACATTTTACAACGCAAGCATTGCTGCCAAGGATTGCAATTATGTGTGACATGTGACTGCACACTGCGTATATTAGACACAGGCTTTATTTTTACTGTTTATTTTATTGGGTAGGATTAAACACGGATTTCGATTGTAATTTTGTGTTGGGTATTTTCATTTATTGTGGAACTAGCTTGCGACCGCGGCTTCGCTCGCGTGGAGTTCGGTAATATTGTCTCACAGCATCGCATCACTAGGATAAAAAGTAACTTATGAGTTAATCCAGGTTATAAACTATCTGTGTGCAAAATTTCATGTAAATCCGTTTCATAGTTTTTGCGGGAAAGAGTAACAAACATCCATACTAAAAACTCTCGAATTTAAAACTAGCTTATGCCCGCAGCTTCGCCCGCGTTTGTTGAGTTCCGGTATTTGTCCCACAGCATCGTACTACCGGGATATAAAGTAATCTGTAAGTGCTATTCCGACTATTTCAAATTCCATCCAGATCTGTTCAGCCATTCTGTCGTGATGAGTAACAAACATCCATTCAAACATTCGCATTTATAATAATAGTGAGATTGTAGTTAGATAATAAGATGATCAACAAATTGAAGTGATAGTGAATACACAGCTGGTAATGGTTTTCAAAGCGTTTTGTACTTCTACATCAACTTTCAACGGGGATTAACGTAACCCAAATACTCTTTTGAAGTTTCTGTCATCACGCTCCGATCTTAAGAATATATCAAGGGGCTATTGGAAATTATATGCATTTAGAATCCAGAATTATCGAAATAAAAGTTTTTACATAGCCTTCTGAAAACATAAATCTGAAATCTCATTTACTTTTAGGGCTAATAAAAGGGTCAAATACAAAGAGCGAAAAAGCAAATTAGAGGGCAATGCCTTTTAATAAAACTTCATTCTTATAATTTAACAAATTTTCACTCTAACTTGAGCACTAAGGTAAGCATTACACTTAAAAATCCACAAAAAAACACGAGTCATTATCTATACTTATTAACATCATTCTGAACAGAGCCGCATATAAATTTTCTTCAAAAGTGCAATACTTTAAGGTCAAAATGTATGAAACAGCAATTTTTTTTAAAACTACCTATGAAAAATTTATTTGTCGGAGGGCTTAGAATGATGTACTGAATACGTGGTAACCGTTTTCGCGTCGATGTCCCTTCCACCCTGCATACCAGGTAACACGTTCCTGTGGTATAATTTCCGACATCCACGCAAGTGAAGCCGCGGGTAAAAGCTACTCCTTTAAATAACAAAACTAAATACAAAACTTAGCCTAAATTCCTGTCCCATCATCGTATAACAACCCTAGATTCCTTGAATAGCTGTCATTTCACAACAAAAGGATCCCCACGTTCCCTCCTTGAGGATTGCATTAACAAAATGGCCGATGGGCGATGACAAACGTCACTAACGATGCCGGCGCGTTTATAACTGAAATTACGCGGTAATACCCATAAGGCGCCTGTAATACTGCCTACGATTAGCGATTAAGCGATGGATCTCTTCAAAGTTAGAGTGAATTGTTTTCTTCTAGGCAAGCGTGCTCCAACCTAGACCGCATCATTGCTTCACATCAGGTGAGTTGCGGCCAGGCCAAATGCAAGCCTAATTAGTTAAAATAGTGTGGTTTAATGCTGGATCATAAGCTAGTACGTGATGATGAGGATGATGATGATAAACTAGTACGTGAAGGCGACGGGTGATTTCTCGCTGGTATGCGTATCGAGTAGGCGAGACTCCCTTAGCGATTGTTATACCCGTCAGATGGATGTCGCTGAGCGAGTATTCTCTGATATTTGTTGTTGCTGCAACAAATGAGAGCGCTCGCCGGCGCTGTGAACATCAACGATCGACTATGAACACAATATATATCTATTTAACACACTTTTATTAGCTTCACCTGGTAACTAACTATGTTAAAAAATCTTAGAAGTTTTTGACCTACCTCTCCGGTTTCCATTTGAGATTAAATTTTGCATACATGTTTAGTTTGGATGACAATGCATGGTTAGCGAAGTGACGTCTTTCTGAATTCAATATGGCGGACTCCCAAAGATAGCGGACTAGTTATTTTTTATATATTCCCATGATATGGGTCTCAAATGAAACGGTTTGTTGAGAAGAATCCGAATAATAAAATGACGTCACTCTAAAGCGTGTTTTTTTAGTTGTATAAGCTAGTATTCTTACATGAGACCTACAAACTTTTGTACATTTTTTAAACGAGAAAATCGTCGATAGCCAATCGCTCCTCGTCTACAGTGGGACCAACGCCTAATAAATGGGTTTTACCGCGTTCTTGTTTTACTACTAATGTGAGTAATTCTTGTTTGTGTATGTGTTTGGTTGAGTTTTAATCAGTTAGAGGGTGAAGTCGTTTAGAAGATTCTTAACTTGAGTAAATTCTGGTGATGTCATTAGGCGTCAGTTATGGCCTAAGTATTTTTGAGGAATTACATACTTTATGTGCTCAATTTGTGAGAAAGAGGCTCTAACAGTTAATGTTTCTTAATGTTGAAGATTATAAACAGAAAGGCTGATGTCGCAATACTATGTATGTGGCATAGAGCGTACCTGTGACTCCCAGATTGGCTTGTCTTTTATAACGTGTGTCTACTTTCAATTATATCTTATCGCATCTTACTTTATATTATTATTTTCCAAAGAATAATCCAACACTTAATACTACAACACCGCACGCAAAATACGCGCTTTGACGTGGAGTTGCGGAAACCAGCCCGTTATACAATACAATACAATACTACAACAAAACATAATATATTATTATTATGTTACATTATAACATATTATTATTTGACTTCAACAAATGGTTTAAAATTCAGCCATCTCTTTGCTGCACGTATTTTTTTACTTACACTTCTAACATATAATATGCACAAAGTATTGCAAAATAAGTCGCTTTACGAACCTTCCTAAAGATCAAAATATTACTTGAAATAAACTCCAGTTTCAGTATTACCAACAATATTATTATAGCGAGCAAACAAACCATAATAAGCCATAACGCGAAGTTTATGTGGGAATTAACGGAAAACTTCATTTAGTGCATAAACAATGGACTGAACCTGCCATGCACATCATAATTCCTCATGATTGGGTACTAGGGTTACTCACGACATATTCGCCTCTATTTTATGACCATTAGGGCTTGTTTCACCACCTGCGATTAAGTTCCCATTAACTTACTTGGGAAAATAATTTCATATAAATTTTTATCCATTTTTTAATTTATTCGGTAAGTAGTCGCTATTCCGACATCGTGAAATGGGCCCTAAGTGACTTAAATTGACTGTACTTAGCTTGTAGTTTTGCAGTCGATTGCAATTTGAAATTCTGTTCGTTTATTTAATAGAACACTAATCATATTGAATCTCTGATTACGTGTATCGTTTGAGAAATAAATAAATAAAAAAGGCTTTATCTTTCCTTAATATTAAAACAGAAGATAGATATTAAACTTTATGATTAAATAAGGACCCCTCTTTGGGTAAATGACTACTCCATTTGTTGCCAGCTATAGTAAGCTAGTATTGACCGGCCGTTTTATTAATTTCATTGGCCGTTTGTTAAATAGTTGGTACACGCGGCGACACATCAAGTTGTACATTTCCAGTATAGCATGGCCTCGTTATGTATAGATTTCCCGTGCAATGAGAGATCCGCTTATACTGATTTTGTATAACTGGATTGGTCGTCGTCGTACGTATTCATTTTAGTTATTTTTTACAAGAGCTTTCTTTGTGTCACGGCGTAAACGAAATCGTGACACACACTTTTAGGATGGATTCAGTACAAACATTTTTTTAGACACACAAGTCTAGGGTGCCTATTGAAGCTATCCTAAAATTTGTGAATGTGGTGTAAAGGACATAGCCTTTACACCGTAAAGATATGTTGTTGCACTGGGGCACTATAAAATAATGTAGCTGACTCGAATCTTCCTCTAAATTAAACTAAATAAACCACAAAAGCGCTTCGCATTCCACACATAGCCACGCAAAACCCTAAACAGCAAAACCATGTAATTTAAAACAGAAAATGTTGCACCCGAGCGAGGCCTACTTAGTTGGAAAGCATTTCCACGTTTCCGCAGTAGAAAGCCGACGCATTTTAAAATGAGATTGGTTAACATAGTAAGGTTGAAACTCGCTTATTTGTCGGTAGCGCTAATAAAGACTGCACACACGTGCCGTGTACCCACGGGGTTGTAAAATGGCGCTTTTGCACTGAATTGTCGTTAGCGTAGTGGGCACAAGCGCGTCTGCTGTGCATGAGGTCTTGGGTTAAAGTATTATTGGATTTTTCCATCAGGAATTTCTAAGTAACAGCCACGAACTGTGGATTTGTGCCCGGTTGATGGCAATAGACGAAATGTTGGTGTGCCATTAGATACACCTCTACCTAACCCTTCGGGGATTACAGGCGTGATGTTACTTTATGTAGTGTAAAACAAAATTACAAAAGACTGATTACACTGTAGTTTGAGTTTTACTTAGAATTTAGGACACAACTTTGTTGCAAGAACATTATAAACTTGAAAGACACATGTTAGAAAATAACTTTTTACTTGTTAGTGGTTAATTAATAACATAATATTAACAGATTGTGCTTTTCCCACCGCTGGGGCAGATCTTCCTCTATGAGAAGGAATGGGCTGTCTACCAAGAAGGCCCAGTGCGGATCAGTAGGTGTCATGGCTGTCAAGTCACGTGCTACAATGATAACAAGATCAAAATGAGAAATATACCTTAACTTATCAATGTCTTAAAATATAACGTTGAATTGTCCCGGATAATACATAAGCAGCTCTTGTAATGTTTCAAATAATAAATAAATTATTTTATTTGGAACAACATAGGAACCATTTTTGTTAGTACAAACCTTAGATATTACAACTTATACGGCAAAGAAGTTAGTGAGTTATGTACTTACGGGGCATTTCATGCGGACAATGATTCCGCATGAGACGCCTCAGCAGAGGAGCTCAACCACGACTTTCAGGATGCTATTGCTACTCTCCCGAATCCTCCTCACAAGTGATGCCACCTTTTTGCTGATGATAGCATGGAAACCATCTGCACAGGTAACTACTCTTTTATGTAAACGGATAAAAAATATAAAAAAAAATATCTTACAGTATGACCACTTTACGTGTGCAGTTCAAGGTGGCGTTGCTTGTCAAGAAAATTTACATAGATATGTCAAACTTGGTACATTTATTTTAGTTCTGTGTTTTCCCGCCTACACAGATAAGTTTGTTGAAGTGTAAAATTGTTTATCGTTTACCTAAAACATTACAAGAGCTGTTTATGTGAATAAAAAGTTTGGTACTTATCCATTGTAAAATGTCGAGTCGAGCGTATATTAAAAAGTCACGAGATGATATTCAAAATTGCTTAAACTTTTTATAGATAATATTAAAGTAATTGCTCACAGCCATCAAATATTTATAGAGATATTAACAAAAACCGTAAACTCATTGAAATGAAAGTTGTTGATTGTACTTTACAAGTTTTATGTTTTCGCAAATATTTTCGTTAATATTAGATTTTATTTAGGAAACTTTTAATATAAATGTGGGCTTAGCATATGTTATCGAAAATGTTTTAATAAGAAAGCAAGCCCGCGATAATTACAATGTAGTAATTTAACTGACATTTCAGGACTAAGTGTCAGAATCCGAGGTTCCGTTGAAAATTTGCACTTTTACTGTAACAAAATCTTTTATATTTGTAAAAACGACAATATCTTATGTATTTTGACTAAAACTAACTGTGATTCCCATTGATAGTTCAGTCTTAACCATTATTTTTTTCCCTCTTTCACACTTAGCTAAACATTCTCGCTGACTTCGATGCAGCATCTTACCGCTCCCAACATATGGCGTCGACTGCGAGACGAGCATCGTAACTCATGGTCGCGCTCGTATCTTCAGCAATAACTCGAGATAAATCACGCGAACATTCGTCCATTGTGCGCCCGTTCTATTGTTGCCCTGTTGATTTTCGACCAAGAACTTATTAATGGACGGGAAATTATATTTAATGGGAAATATTTCAGTAGCAGCTGATGTGGGGTGTGTGAACGAGGCTTTATTGATTTATAGGGGAGGGGCTGTTGTTTACTTTTGACTGAAGCGTGTTCCGAACATGGTTATTTATTTCTGGAAATATAATCTGGTGTGCATGCATAGCTTGAGGTCCTGGGTTCGATTCCCAGGTCGGTAAATATTACTGGGATTTTCCATCAGGAATTTCTCAGCAGCAGCCACGGAGTCTGTAATTGTGCCAGGTTGATAGCAATAGGTTCGCTCAATATTACATGGGTCTTAAACATAACTGGCGGAATGTGAGTGTACTATTAGGCACACTCTGACTAACCCTTGAGGGAAAACAGGCGTGATGTCATGCTATGTTATGTATTTTTTTTAGTTTTTTTTAGTATAAAGGGTGTAAAAAGACCCTTAACGAAGCCGAAAGGCACTTGTTCTCCTCGTCATTGTGATCATTTTTTTGTTCTGGACCATACCTGGGAACCTTCTAGTTACGGAGATATTGGGGGTCAAAGTTTCAATTTTTTCACAAGTTTTTATTTAAATACTACTTTTTAAGGTTCTAACTTTACTCCAATTACCTCCATGATCCGTTTACTATTCAAAGCATCCATCAGCAATAAGTTTTGAGCGCATTATATTGAGTTTTACCGTAAAATGTGATTATTGACCCCAAAAAAAATATTCGTTTCCCAGCAAAAAATTTTGCATAAAGTTACTTAGTTTGATGTACAGAATGCTTGGTTGACGGCTTGGTGAAGGGTCTGTTTATACCCCGTATTATTGTATTGACGCATTAAAACTTTTGCTTTCAGGATTATCTTGAAACATTGTACATACCCAAAGATGTTTTTTAACATAGTAATTCTTAAGACGTGAATTGCGACAGAATAAATGTTTAATACCTACCTCGAAATATGAAATGTTTAATACCTACCTCGAAATATGACTGCTAGACGGATACCAAACACCTACGTCCTATCCACAACCTAACACCATTTCAACGCTGCGGGCTATTTAGCACATTACAATCCTAATTCCCACATCAATACCGCAGCCCACACGTGTGTGTGTACATTTGTACAGTCGCGAGCACCTATTGGCAACATTTAAAAGGGATTTTCTCCTACTATGTAGTTTGTAATTTTATGTTGTTACGAAAACAGCATTTTGGAACCCATATTGTAATGAAAAATACTTTCAGGCAAGGCATCATAGTTTGAAAAACCACCATTTCGCCAGCTGTGCTAGATCCCATGTAATATCGCCATCAACCGGGCACAAATCAAGACTCCGTGGCTGCTACTGAGTAATTTCTAATGAAAAAACTCAATAACACTTTGCTCGCCCCGGGAATCGAACTCAGGACCTTCTTCGCTTTTTCTTCCAGTAGCTCTTGCGACCACTCGACCAACGAAACAGATTATCATTTACAAAATTAGGTCTTTTTTCAATTTTGCTTATAAGTATACTTGTAGATACATACATAAAGGGTGCAAAAAGACCCTTAACGAAGCCGAAAGGTACTTGTTCTCCTCGTCATTGCGATCATTTTTTTGTTCTAGACCATACCTGGGAACCTTCTAGTTACGGAGATATTGGGGGTCAAAGTTCCAACTTTTTCACAAGTTTTTAAAAAAATACATGTTTCTAATGCAAGATTTTTACTTTAAACACCTTCACGACCCTCGTATTATCTAATCCATCCATGCACAATGTTATTATTGAGTTTTACCGTAAAACGTAATGTTTCACCCCAAAAAAAAAGTCGTTTCCCAGCAATAATTTTTGCGTAAAGTTGTTTAGTTTGATGTACAGAATGCCTGATTGACGGCTTCGTGAAGGGTCTGTTTACACCCTGTATAGGTGCCTATGACTGTACAGTCGCGAGCACTAATATGTATACACTTTTATACATTTAATAGCAATTTTCGCGAGAAATAACGATTGTAACTTGTACGTAGGATCTTTTTCATACAGATATGAGTTCCAGAATACTATGTTCGTAACAACATGACATTTTAATCAGAACAGTAGGAGAAAAACACTTTTAAATTGTTAACCGTTTACATATTGATGCCCATGACTGTACAACTGAACTACGAAACTCCACCCCAAAACTAAAATCCTGTATTGAAATTACAACCGTCCCAGATTATAAGGATTGTAAAATAATTAAGATATCACACATTGACACTCGGGTTGGCCATAAATCGAGCACTTCGGGCCGCAGATAGGGGCAACCTTAATTTCGGGGTGTCCCACAAAACGGATAAATCTGGATTGCTTCCGAAAGCTATGAATACATTATCATAATGATGACTTACATTCTATTGGGATCTTTTTGCCGAACTTAGAATATTTTTCCATATGATGACGCTGTGAGTTGGATCAGCATATATTATTACGTGCAGGTAGGTAGATATTGAGGGGGTTATCCGTTATATGTTTTTCCTTCAAAAGATTATTTTAGTCTTTTCTCTTTTGCCAGTCACACCAACGAGAATACTTCTTGTTTTTGTATTTTTTTTGAGCCTATTTTGTCCCACTGCTGGGCAAAGGCCTTTCCTTTACAACTTTCTCGGTGTTTTACATTTATTCGTAATGTACCCATAAAATGTTTAACTGTTTTTTTTCTGCCAGTAAAACGTCCTTTTTACTTTTTTTCAGTAACTTTTTATAGAGTATTTCAACTCTGCACGAAATATTCGAGCTTTCGACGTATTTATTTATTCCAGCGACTTCCATTCGGAATATTTTCACACCGCAAGGGACACAACACAGCCCAGATATTTATTTTTATTTTGAATGTCAATGTGAGCTATTCTCCGTCCATTTGTGACATATTTTGCTGGCATCGGTGAAATATTTGAATATGTTTAGGGAGTTTCGTGTTGGTTTTTCTCTGACAAAGTATTTTTATCGTTTTGTAAAATGTATTCCAAACAAAATGTTGCTGGCCCAGTGGAAACGGCCGTCACTTTTGAGTGACGGGTCGAAGGTTCGAATCGAGGCACATTATTTGTTTTGAACCATCATCATCTGCCTAGCCTTTTCCCAACTATATTGGGGTCGGCTCCCAGTCTAACCGGATGCAGCTTAATACCAGTATTTTACAAGGAGCGACTGCCTATCTGACCTCCACAACCCAGTTAGTACTGGGTAATACGATACCCCTTGGTAAGACTGGTTGTCAGACTTTTGGGTCACTGACTACCTGCAATGACTGTCAAAGATCTACAAATGACACCCGGGACCAACGGCTTAACGTGCTTTCCGAGGCACGGAGGAAACTCTTTATGTAATGAGTGGTCACCCATCCACAGACCAACCTAGGCAAGCACGGCTTAACCTAAAGATCGACCTGAGCGGCTTTTATTATTTAGCCACGAGCTTCTCATTTGTTTTGAACCACTCAAAACAAATAATGTGCCTAGATTCGAACCTTCACGACTTTTCTCAAAATGGTAAAAGAAAACACGGTGACTAAACCAGCATATCCTAGGACCAAAAATTTGAAAAACAAATGGCCGCGTGGTGGATTATTACGATTTAAGAAAGAAAGAAAACATGTTTATTTGGCACATGCCACAAAAACACTATATGAAATAAAAAAAACTTAAATTTAAACGACAACAAAAAAATATTATATTATGTGTCTCACGGCTCCGCCAAATAGGCCCAGTTCAGCAAACTGCAACTAGTGCCCGATGCGACGCCTCAGTTCACTCTCACAAACTCAAACTCAACTCAAAGCATTTATTTCAAATAGACCCATGACAGGCACTTTTGCATAGTCAAAAATAAGCTACCTACAGTCCCGCCACAGGCATAATAACTGTGAATGGACTGTAGTTGCCCATTCGAAAATAGTAGATCTCATGGAGAAGAATGGGCAAGAAACTCCATGGACACTCTTTTCAAATCAAGTTATATATTACATAGTCCTGGGTACAATATTGTTGCTTCTATATGTGAGCACAGTGTAGAGATAGGAAAATAAAACAAAGCTACAGTTAAAACCATAAAGATTAGGATAAGCCCTACTAATCATAATAGAAAGTCTACATGGTACTCACACTTACAAAAACTCAAATAATGCTTCTAATTTATATAAAACAATGGTTATCAAAGTAACAAAGTTTCCAAACGAGAAAAAAAATAAAAGAAATGATGAAAGAAATAAAGGGGGAGCATCACAGAGTCGATGCCCGTATGCGGGCTGTGGAAACATAATTAACTCATGCTTATATGCTGTTACGAAGAAAAGGGTATTCACGGGCTCATTAAACCTTTGGTAATACCGACTCAGACTACAAATGAATGAAACAAGCTAATTCATATTTAATCACGTCTGCAAGCTAGACTTGCAAACCATTACAGAAAATTGTCTCCCTGCACGAAGATATATGAACGTTCTAACTACGTGCCTCTATCCTTGTCTAACATCACTAAAACGGTATACACGAAAGAGACAGCAAGTCTTTTAATTATTACACCTTTGTATGCAGGACTGAAGACCGCACCTAACTTAAAAATGCTATTAATATGCACTACAGTGTACTCAGACAATATCATTCGCAATTAGTTAAGATTTAAAATGTCATAAGTTACGTTGAAAAGTCTGAAAGAAGGAAATCTCATTACAGAAGGTTTTCTCAGAATTCACTGTTTCTTTTGTCTTTTGAGTTGCAGTTCGCTATGTAGATTTTCATTTAGAAGTTTTTTCGTATCTGCTTTTGTTGAAGATCTGAAAGAAAAGATGTTTTAAGATAAGAATGTAGTTCGTCGGGTACAGAGAGACAAGGAAATCTTTTTCTACTAGTTACGATTGAACAGTAGGCCCGCTTTGCATACCTACTGTGCAACCATTAAAAAGTTTGAGTGCTAGCCAACATTTGATCCGTGTGCATCATTTGATAAAATATTGGCGTCGGTATAGTTATTCGGCACTTAGAAGATTTATAAAGCAATGGTTATAGATCGATCGCTTGAATGAGTCCTCGTGAAGGTATCAATTTAAATGGAATATTCTGAAGAATGATCATTGTATTGCTTCAATTAGTATCGTAATACTTACGTGGATTATGGCTATTTTAAAGCAAATAACCTGTGGGATATTGTTAGGACTTTGTGGACGCTTAATGTGCCTTTGATGGGGCAAGGCGGAGGACTCATTAAAGCGATCGGTCTACAGACCTGCTGTCTTGTAGATCAGAAAATTGGGCCACAAAAGGGATGAATGAAAGGCATTTGCATGTGACTGAGATGAGAATGCTAAGGGGAGTGTATGGTGTTAAGCGAATGGATAAAATAAGAAATGAGTACATAAGAGGAAATCTGAAACCGGCCCTGGTGACTGAACGGTTGGGTAATCGGTTGGCTTGTTATGGGCATGTGATGCGGAGGAATAGAAAAAGGCAGTGAGGAAAGTTTTGAGTATGAATGTGGATGGATGAGGGTAGCGGAAGGCCAAAGAAACGATGGATGGACTGTGTAAAGGATGATATGGCAAGAAAGGAGGAGTCTGATAAAATGACGAGTAAATGAGAATTATGGAAGAAGAAGACATGCTGCGCCGACCCCAAATAATTTGGGATAAGGGCATGAGATTGATAGTTATTCGGCACTTGAGTGTAGGTAGGCAGACCTCTTTGTAACAAGAATTTGTGTGGCATACAACGACTTAAAAACCCGACTACTGAAAAATCACGCTCTAATTAAATTCAGGGTTTTCAAAGTAAAATTGACTACTCCTATTGAAGTCGGTTAAAATGTAGCCTATGTTACGGGCCATAATAACGAATCGATTGACACTTTATTCATCAAAAGTCGGATGAATAGTTTAGGCGCCACGGCGGAGCATACGTATACGTATAATACAAACATAATTACATAGACTGCTAAAATCATAAAACCTTTCTTTTTGGCTTCGCCGTAGTCGAGCAAAAAGGCTTGTTCGATACAGTCTACTCTTTTACACCACCAAGAAACATCGAAATGTTCAGTTTTTACTGATGTTGATAGAATTACAGTAGATTAGTCCTTTCTACTTTGATATACGGTAGCTGAAACACAGTCAACCTCGGCCCTGGTTATGCATGCATGTAAAAATGATGCCTGCCTCGTTAGTCGAGTGGTGAGCATGAGTCCTGGGTTCGAATCCTGGATAAGGCAAAGTGTTATTTGGGGTTTTTATCAGGGATTTCTCAGTAGCAGCCACGGGGTCTGGATTTGGGCCCGGTTGATGGCAACAGGCTTGCGCCCTGTTACATGGGGCTTAAAACATAGCACATGATTACAGGCGTGCTGTTATGTTATGTAAAATGATGATCATTATTCCTTACAACTTGTTTATAACTAGCTTATTAGGTCACCTGTAAGAAGCATTAATCCCTGCCGATTACAGCGCAGTCTATCAAAAACTGAACATTAAAAAAAACAGAAAAGCTAGTACTGTAGATCCACTCTTCAATCGACCTAACCCAATCCCAATTTGCCTAAGAAGAGTTACACAAACTCCAAATCGCAATAAAACTTCAGTCGATCGTCGTGTCTCGATGGAACGAGTACCAATATCTAAGTAAGAAAGTAAATAGTACTCAAAGAGGATTACGATCCGTTTTCTCCTTTAGCATTCGATTACAATTTTCTAGATTAGTACAACATAAACACAGATAAAAACTACGAACCAATTACGTTTAGTAATTTCATTGCTTGCGCTCTAAAATAACTTGTGCTGTGTTTACATTTGGTTTCTTTGCTGGACAGTTGTGCATTTGCTGGACTATTTTTCTTAAAGAAACAGTCTAGTCTTCTTTCATAATTTAGGTACGGGCGTTTGACGAAAAGATATGGAGCAGTGATGTTTGTTGTAACAATATACTGCGGCCACTAGATACTAGTTAAGATGTCAAATAAGTTTGGTGATATTAACTTACTAGGTATTTTTGATTAAGATGTCTTAAAATCTAAGATGGTTGTTTAGGAAGGAGGTAAGAAGCTGTGCAGTCAATTGGAGACAGAAGCCAATAATATTTTCAAACCAAATGAATCGTACCTTGCTTTTAATCAATTGCCCACTTATTTTTAGTATCGCGTTGACAATATAAAACGAAAGTACTTTCGGGCATATTTGTACTGTACAAATTTCAATATTCAGACCACATTTCCTACTAAACCACCACCTCACACAATCAGTAACCGAGGAATCAAACGCATAAATCATTGTGCGGCAATTGAACCATACGTTCCAGTAACTATCCCGTCCACTCGCTTAAATCTAAACGGGTCATGAATTTTATAGGCTATTTGGTGGGCTCAGCACGCTCCGTTCAATGTAACTAGCTCGGAGCACATTTATTTAATTGCTCTCATTGCGGGCCACTGCCGTTCGGATTGCATAGAATTAAAGGATAAAACACTGTTTTGATAAACTGTTTTATTGATTGGCTGGTAATTTAATGCGTTTGTGTTTATTTTGGGGTGAACATATAAATATTTTACAAAGGTTTTGTGTTGTTGGTTTTGCTCATGAATGGTAGTACAAAAACAATGCATTGCGGCCTCGTTTAGATTATAAAATAGTGGTGTCCAAATTCAAATGATAAAATTGAAGTATTAATTGTTATTAATTCTTTCCAGGTGCTGAAAACCTCAAACAGCGCAAATACAATAATTAAATTGGTAGTTATTTTTTTGAGCCGTTTTAGGTTGAAACACTAGGGCCATGGGATCCGAGTGCCCACCAAGTATTGTTGGAAATCGCGGTTGGTCGACTCTGCACGTGACCAGAGAGCGGGCCTATTTTTTGACCAAAGAATCAGCATTGCAATGCTGCCAGCCTTCTGTGACAGAGATGTAGACGAATTTTTGATGCTCTGTAAACCTTTTAAATAATATGTTAGATATAATTATGTTTAATATAAGTTTTTACTTTTAATGATAAAATTGGATGTTTGTTTAAAAGTTAGTTACTCAAAATAGATGAATATTCACATAGAGGTAGAATATTTGTCAATTTATGTATTTCTCGACATACATGAAAAAAAAAGAACATTAAAAGAGACTAATTCAAAACATATACCCTTTTAAAACATAAAAGAACAGTTGCAACAACTTTTAAACGTTCAACACACAAGCTAAGTAAACGCTCTCGGATTGACTCGCGAAATCTGCAGTGCGCTAAAACTTTATTCGGTAAACGTTTAATCTGTGTCATTGCGAGGAATTTACACTGAAAGTTGCAAAACTGAACATGTAAAGTGGAATTTATGCTGAAAACAAAGGCCATTTAGTTGGTGTCAGGTAACGTCGGGGTATCCTGCAGTTTTCATATGACGACATCGAGTATGAATGTGAACAAGGAGAAATACTAGTTAAACAGTACTGTGTAATAATAACAGGTGAACCCGAGGCGCTAGCACGAGCTCGCGGTGTAAACGTAACGTAAATACGTCGATTTTAGAATCGAACATACAATTATCATATAGGATTTTAGTTAAATTATTTGCAACAAGCACAATCAGTACTATCCATAGATATGAATAAAATAAATAATACCAGCCTGTTACTGTCCCACTGCTGGGCAAAGGCCTCTTCTCATACAGAGAAGGCACGAGCATTGATCATTGATTGATTGAGATATGAATAAATTCTTAAAATTATGAAAATATTGAATGTGATAATTTTAAAATCTATTTAGTTATTTTTGTGTTTTATTTTTATTTACGCTCGTGTGTGAGTGGAATGAAGGATTGTCGTCCTCTCGTTTATGATTTTGCAATTTAGTGTTGTTTAGTAAGTACCCAAGCTGCTGTAAGGACAGATTTCACGGACAATCACAAATCTAAAAGCCGTATAGCATTTCTATTCCCATAATTGTTGATTGGCGATTCAGGACTTCTGTCCTGAAGAAACATTGAGGACAAGAGTTAGATAATTATAATGAGCTTATCTAATTCATACCTTCCTAGCAAGAACAATGTAAAGCGCTGAAATGTGATACATCGCTGCGTTTTAAAGCTGTCTGGCTATTTGCAAATGCGGGCGAAATAAATATGCATGTGGAGTGTAAGTGTGTGCTACTCCGAACAAGTGATGTTTGGCTTTCATTTCTGAGTGTTAATCTCTTCGCAAATTACTGTGAGGTTGAAGAAATAACTGTAAACAACATGTTTTATTATAAGTTGCAATTTTATTGTTTTATTTATTACTTTTTGTTGAAACTGGCGGTTTTAATGATGTTTTACTGTATCCTGCTTTGTAATAAGGGACATAAAGTTTTATAAAGTGTGTAGTTTTATAGAGCGTCGCTCGTCACTGTCATGATTCGTGTGATAGACAGGCGTCATTTGAACGCGTGGGCACTGTAATTCTTGATTTGACATCCAAGCATTTGTGGAGCGCATTGTAAATCTGTTACCTATATTTGAGTGGTGAAATGTATGTAGTAACGGCACAGTTTTTGCGGTTAGCTCCGATTACTTTATTTTTAAAATTTTATTTTATCGTTTTTATTATTTTGTAAATCGTTTATGGTGCTCACGAAAAAATCTACCAAGATATATTAATTTGCCTTTAATTTGATCATTCGATAAAGAGTCCTTCGTTATTTGTCCACCTCCGAAACAGGAAAAGCCTGCAATTCCTTGAGAGCAATTAAACGGCACATGGAACACATGCAATAGTAGATAGGTACACTTGAGTGTCACCAGTAACTGAGACACAGGTCTTACTTAAGCTGCAGTGGTCTGCGAATGGGGAAGGATTATACGACGCTGTCTCTGAGACTACTCGTACGTTCCGTCTGTTGTATACATATATAGCGTTTAATGTTGGAATGCTTCTGTATTTTGGTACGGAGATATGTAATGCTGCTTGCTCCTTGCTCGAAGGTGTGTCTAATCTCGGGGTGTTGGGGTAAACGGGACAAAGACTTTAAGGGAGTGTAGTTCTCATGAAAATTAATTACTTACACCAAGAGACCAACGCTCACATCATGAAAATATTCGCTTAACTAGACAATATGTAGTGAGGGATGATATTTTTTTTAGTATTACAGAGTTGGCGACTGATGAACGGTGTTGGATTCGATTCCCAGAACGTGTTAGGATTTTGTGTTTAAATTGTGTAGGCAAAAAATCCTTTACAACTAAGTATGAACTAAAAATCTATAATAGTAAAAAAAAAGTATGTACAAGTATCAAAACGGTTACAGGGCGTCAAAAAATTCGTCCACATCGCTGTCAACAGGAAAAGTGCCCAGAAGGCTGGCAGCATTGCCACGTTGGATGGCAATGATTCTTTTGCCAAATAGACACGCCCTCTGGTCACGTGAAGAGTCGACCAACCGCTTGACGATTTCCCGAAATACTAGGTGGGCAATCGGACCCCACGGCCCCAGTGTTTCAACCCCAAACGGCTCAAACACATAACTACCAATTAAATCAATAAGGTAATTTTTCTTAAAGGCATCACTGAGACAAAGGAATTACAGTTTTTCTATAATATGCTCTATGGCGTTTATTAGCCTTCCTATACTATTTATAAATCTCCTTGACGTATCGCATTATATTATCGTATTATATTATATTGTAATCGTATTATGTATTATCCCAACACCGTGTCATAATAATGCCATGATTAATACGATCACATCCACATCAGCTTCGCTAAACACGAGCGCATGACGGCGAGAGAGTTTCAAGTTCATACATTAATTACACTGAACGAGTATAGGGTACAGCTAGTGAGCTGTGGGACTCGTGTCATAGAATGCAAAACCGAAAAAGGTCATAAACGCACGAGATAATTATACAAGGTGCAGTTTTGCATCCCCGCCAAAATGTCACCAAATAATCAATGTAAATTACGGTACCTGGTCAATAATTAATAAAGCTGCTATTTTAAATTGTTTAAATTTGACAGTATTTCAGAATAACACGAATACTTTCGTGTTTACATTACAACAAAACAAACAGAATCAAGCATCGCACGATATATCGCTGTGCGCGTGAGTGTCGACGATCTGTGCGAGGCGCCA
Source organism: Noctua pronuba (assembly GCA_905220335.1). Lineage (NCBI taxonomy): Eukaryota > Metazoa > Arthropoda > Insecta > Lepidoptera > Noctuidae > Noctua > Noctua pronuba. Next base: position 14,107,163 of record LR999902.1, read on the forward strand.
CGCCTCGCCGCCGCCACAGTCAACACTTAGGTACCGATTTCTGTAAATTAAAAAAAAAAAACTACCTACCCATTTTATTATTCGGGTCGAGAATCATTAGCATAGATACCTCTTTGAATTTGACCAGGATGCAAAACTGCATCTTGTATTACACGACAGTATAGAACATGGAGATTTATAAAAAGTGCAGCGTTCTCTTGGCTCTTTAGTCAACTGATCCCAAACAGGCAGGACCCGCGGGTCCACTCGAACCAATGCATGTTTGAATTGGTCAACTGGACCCGTTGACCAATTTTGTGATTTGTATAGTCAAGTGCAAAAGTTTTCTTGATATTATACTATATCTATTATTTTTAGCCAATTAATTATTCTTATTCTTTATTGCACACAAATTAACAGAAAATGTACATACAAATAGCAATAATACAGCTTATGTACAAAGGCGAGCTTAACCCAAAATTGGGTTTTCATACAGTAAACCAAATTTCGATTGCGAAATTTTCATAAGAGGAGATACCTATGTGCTTTAACAGTACATTTTATTACTTAAATTAAATAATTTTATAAACTAAACTACGTACATACAATATAATATATTGGGTTTTCCCATCAGGAATTTCTCAGTCAGCAGCCACGGAGTCTGGATTTGTGCCCAGTTGATGGCAATAAGCTCGCTCTCTATTAAATGTTACTTAAACAATATGACTGGTGAAATATGGGTGTACTTTTTAGGTACACCTCTATCTAAATCTTCAGGGACTACAAGGCGTGATGTTATGTTTATGTATGTTTTGTAATAACCTGACTTTCTTACAAAATATAAGCATATTAGATTCCAAACAAAACAATTCTTAGTATGCAATACGGTGTCTGCAACAACATGTGTACAAGTTGCAAGCCACACGAAACTTGGCCCGGGTTAGCATTTCCATACATACATACAAGCATACATACTTGCTTATAAATGTTGTTATGGTTTGATGACAAAGTGTGTGTGTTCGCATAGTTTTTAATGAGTTATGTCGTGTTTATACTCAATACATACATATACTCGAAGCTGGCGACTGGCCATAAGTCAAATAAAATAAAATGATAGCCCATAACATTTTTGCAAGTCATTGTAAGATATCAAGTCCATAGAAATTCAAGATGAAACAGTTTTTTCCACCATAATTATTTTTGGAATAGGTTGCTCCCATGTACATCTTGATTGTACTCATGCACCTAACTGCAATTATTGCCTTTGTGAACTGTCCCTCGTTGGTCTAGTGGTCGCAAGCGAGACTGCTGAGCATGAGGTCCTGGGTTCGATTCCCAGGTTGGGCAAAGTGTTATTGGTTTTTCCATCAGGAATTTATCAGTAGCACCCACAGAGTCCGGATTTGACCTCGGTTGATGGCAATAGCCTCGCCCTCTATTACATGAGACCTAAACATAACTGCCGATATGTGGGTGTACTATTGGGTACATCACTGCCTAACCCTTCGGGGATAGCGGGCATGATGTTATGGTATGAAGAGTAACAAACGAAGGTAATCCAAGGCAGCAGTGGCGAAGGTTCCATACAACTCGATTCCTACTGGCTTCCCTTTGAAAAATGGCACAGTCAGTATTCAATTGACAAATAATATAATCACATTAAAGATATGTACTCCTGCTTACCTCTTACAAAAATTGACTCTCCGCTACTGCAAGGCAGCATATACCTACACCTACTTGCATTTTTTTCTACCCATTTTTTCTATCTCAAAATTACAACCAAGACCCCGACGCAATTCACATTCAAATTACATGCATTACGTCTGAACTTCTCAAATATTCATTCATCCGGTCGACTAAGCTTCGGAGACATAAATTGAAAAATAAATAACGCTTGAATAACATCGATTGCCTTTTAAACGAAGAGGGGAAATAATATAAATATGATAATAATAGACTCCCCTATCATTCTACCACCTGATGTGCCTCTGATCTAAGCAAAATATTATGCGTTTGGCACTGACAAACAATTAGTTGAATGTAGGTATTTGTATACAGGGTGGTGAGCCAATGAAGCAATAAAAGATGAAAGAGGTTTAATCATTTGTTTGTTTTTAGGGTTGGTATTTACCAGTACCGAAGGGTCAATTTTTGTAAGAGGTAAACCGTAGTACATCTCTTTAATGTGATTATGTTATTTGTCTGTAGAATAATGACTGTGACCTTTTTCAAAAGGAAGCCGGTGGGAATTGAGTTGTATGGAATCTTCGCCACTTCTATTTACTTAATTGTTGGGGTACAAATTTCAGAGACAGTCAAAGTTGTCCAAATGGTTAAGTTTTTACGTTCAGTGAACGTTTTTGGGTTAAAAGTTTGCCTGCTCTAAAAAGTATGTAATCCTTCATCAATTATGCATGTCCATGAGTGGCGATGGTTCCATGCAACTCGATGATTCCTAATGGCTTCCCTTTGAAAACGGGCATAATAAGTATTCCATAGATAAATAATAAAATCACATTAAAGAAATGTAAAAAAATTAACCCTTCGCTACTAATCTCCATCTTTTTTATGTGTTGTCTGGTTAGACCAATTCCGATTTGGAACTCTTTTTTTGATCATGATGCAGCACTCTTTTTAATAAATAATACGCACAGAGAGATAGATAAAAATTCAAAACTTTAATTAATATTTAAATCGTATACTTACTTTTAAATTGATAGTTTCTCATAATAATGTACAGTTTTTATTTTAAAATATTTTTCATATTTTACAATGTTGACTCCAACCTGTATACGTTATTTGTGTCTTACAAAGGGGATGAAAACAGCGGGGGTTACGTCTTCATCCAAATAATCTCGACCTTTCCTTATAGAAATTATTATTCTCGGATAACTGTAAATCATTATTGCTTTGGTTAAACAAGTGAAGGAAAGTAACTTTTACTGAAAAAATATAAAAAATAATCTTCTTCATCCCAGATAGTCAAGAAAATTACGATTATTGAAGACCACTTAAGTCACATACGTAATACACATTTAACTTGGGTGCTCATAGAGCAAGAAATTACGTTGCTACATATCTAGTTAAAAAAAAAAAAAACTCGTCTAAAAAATTAAACTGAAAGGACCAAAAATTCCCAATAAGACTTAGCTATAGGTCTTGCCGTGGCGTGCCTAGGTGCCAACAATACGGCAAGCCCATAAGGCAAGCAGACTGTTCAGAAACCCTAACATCATCAGCAGTAATAGGTTATAAGGGCAAACTAAGCTGGTAAGCTAGTATGAAAGTACCACCACTACAGTTAAGCGACACCCATTAAAAAGATTTTACTTGATGCCGACGAATTATATTCAAAACCAATGCAATCCAAAGAACTTTAAAAAGTTTCAACTATTCTCAAAAAAAGTTAGGAGTACCAAACATTTTTTTAAAATTGTGAAATGTCCACTCAAACTCAAATTCACTCAAAGCATTTATTTCAATTAGAGCATTACTGGCACTTTTGAATGTCAGAAAAACAAAGAAAGCGAAGCTACAGTCACAGGCACAAGGCATAATAACTTATGAAATGCCCATTCCAAGACGTATCTCTATGGATAAATATTTGTTATGGGTTGTATGTTTATTGTATTTTTTTGTCATTTTGTATGATGCACGTAATGTCCCTGCGACAGTGAAATATATTTTCTTTCTTTCTATGGAGAAGAATGGGCAAGAAACTCCATGGACACTTTTTTCAATCAAAATATTGCTTACTTCAATTTCCAAAACACTAGGGGTAGCTAATATACCCAAATCTACCACTGCATTTAAACATTCAGAATTTAGCATCGTACCATATCGTCAGGGGATAGCGAAGATCTTACTAGATTGGGCGTACGTACCTCTGCTTAAGGAGGCTTAACTGAATCCCCTGAAACAGGGGAGACGCCTATATCTGCCAGATAAAGGTGTAGGGAAATAGGGCCCGTTTCTACTTTGTCTTAAACGCGGGATATTCTCTTTATAATTTGGTCGGTCGGAAAATTTTAATTTGTTCCGCTGTGAGTGAGTTTGTAGTGTTTAGATTGTTATTTGAAAAGTTTGGAAGTACAATGTTCTTTTGAGATGTGGTGGCTTGGAAATAAACATGATATCAATAATAAAAAAATACAATACATCCATATTTTATTTTATTTATTTGGTTCTTTATAACTTTCTAGATGTTGCCCGCGACTTCGTTCGCGTGGTAATTTTGATGAGTAAGAGTGAGGAAAAAAAAGATAGCCTATGTCCTTCCCCAGGATATAATCTATCTGCTCGCCCAATTTCATTACGATCCGATCAGCTGTTTACTCGTGAAAAGGTAGCAAACTAACAAACAAATAGTTACTTTCGCATTTATAATATTGGTATGGATACTGTCCTTACAGTCAGTGGCCTGAAGGTCTGATTACAAGTCTTATCAAAGTGTTTCGTATTACCCAGTACCTACTGGGTTGTCGAGGTCACTAGGTCAGATAGGCAGTCGCTCTATGTAAAATACTGGTAATCAGCTGTATCCGGTAAGACTGGAAGCCGACCCCAACATAGTTGGGAAAAGGCTAGGCAGATGGTGGTGGTTCTTTATAACTATTATGCTTATCTCAAAAGTACCCAAATACTTAGATTATTAAAAAGGACCTCATATACATTTCTTCTGTCTATTTTGACATGATATATACTTATTTAAATGCCATACATTTCAGTAATAATAAAACATGTATTTCCTAGAATAGAGTCATGTATTAAATAAGATTATGTAATGAAACAAACAGCAAGAGTGGGTAAGTAATTATGTTTATGTGGTTTCCCGTTAATTTACTAAACAATACATTAGTCTGTGTAAATGACAATGGCAGGATAAGATAACTTGTGTTTATAACTTGTGTTACATAACTTGTGTTTCCGGGAAGGAAGGAGCAATGAGGAAAAAAGAGAAAGTGATAAATTCTTTCGTCGTCTTCAAAAATGTGTGTAACAAATGCATTAAAATGTGACACAGAGGTGCTATTAACAATATTTTTTATAAGCGTTTCTCCACACCACGAATTTCTCCTGTATCGTGGGTGTAACATTTAAATTCACATACACAAACAGCCAGACCCGAAACAACTACCTGTAGGCCATAGAAATATTTGTTCCGTACGGGAATCAAACCCACGACACGCAGCGCAGCGGTCCATCGCTCAGCTACTGCGCCAACCTCAACGTCATAATTTCTTCTCATTATACATAATTTCTTCTCCTCGGGAACGAACGGCCATCTAATTTGAAATCAATAATTTATTGATATTTGCCGTTTAACCACGAAAACGCACCAAAAAAATTAAACAAAATGTGGTTGTGTGATGTTGTGACGCCATACTTAGTACACATAGTCAAAACTCGATAAAAACTTTGTCAAAATGAAAACATATCACATTATTGCCAAATAAGGTCAGTTAATTGCCTATTGAATGGTATAACTAGTTAAGAAAACTCATATCGAAGCCAGGAAGGTATAATAAATACCGTGTCAATGGCTTTATATCGATGAATTCTCAGTTTTTCCGAGGGCCTCCCCAAAACTAAAAAAATCCTTAAGCACGTTTTCACGCACGGATGCTGGGCGCTCAAGGTGTTAAATAGTGATTTTTAAAACTGATTTACAGAAATAAATATCTTGTCATACAAATATAGGGTACAACGGATAAAACAAATTATACCTTCAGTTGGCATGGTAAAAGTAAAACCGTATAAATGTATCTCTTTATTTATTTATTTAATTATTTAGGAAAAACAAACAGTAACATATTATAGGTTTATGAAAAGGCTTACATACTAAACTATGATAAATATGCTACCCACTACGTTTTCCACAGATTACTTTTAAATAATAAGTAACTAGAGAGACATGATGTATAAGAAGATTGATTGATTTTTTTTTCTTTGTTGATTCTTAAAAGTAATATGAATTTCACCTAAAGATATGAGATCCTTTCTTTGCAGAATCTGAGGTGTAAGGGTAGAATGGGAATACTGAGCGCAGCTCGAGGCTAGACTTTTGCAAAATCTTATTTTATTGCAGATTACGTTCATTCATTTTTAATTTATGGTACAGTAAGATTTAAAATAAAATGGAAATAATCTTAAGATCTCGTGCAAGTTTTGAAGGTCTTGAAAATAAAAGTTACTTGCCTGTACTAGTCATATTATCAAGTTGAAATAACGGCATCGTGTATATGACATTATCATATATTATGTTTTATGTGAATACTCTGATATATACATATCATACAAATTCACCCGTCAAAAGTCTCATTTAAAAGTTTACGATTTGACATACGAACCGAACATAAAACGCTGAGAAAAGATTTCAAACACGATAATGGGAAATTACACGGGCTTTTGCAAATAAAATCGTAAAAGTTGATAGCTCCATACATCGAGAGGAACCCCGTTATATATTTGTAGTAGATTTTTTCAATACAGTAGGGGTACACGTCACGAAAGCCTACTTACGAAGGCATGAGAACTTGAGCCGTCGGTTTCGGGAAGTTTGAAATTCGAAATTGTTATCATACGCTTCGCCCCAACCTCCCCCGTTAAAGCCATGTATTTGCGGATTTGATATTTTTGCTTTGTTTTATTCTGATGTCGTAAAGTGGGTGTTATGAGTCGTATAGCTCGTAAATGGAACGATTTTCTTTTGTTATTGTGCTTTTATTTTTAATGCTAGCGTTTCCTTTGTATTTGTTACCTTTATGAAGGTGTTTTTTCAATTGATATTTGATAACATATCAGTTACTTTACAAGTTACAATCTTTTAAAAATAATTATTAGTGTAGAAAATATATGTTGAAATACTGACTTGTTTTACTATCTCAGTTTTACAATTTGTATAGAAAAATTAATTGTATGAAAATCAGGACCGAGACAGCCGCGACTAATGGCTTAACGGCATGGAGGAATCGGTATCTAATGGGTGGTCACCCATCCACGGACCAATCTAGGAAAGCGCAGCTTAACCGACCGACCTAAGAGGTTGTTACTTTTCTAGCCACGAGTTCCTCTTAGGCAGAAGCAAAGTCTAATAAAAACAAAAAGAATGAGATCTGATAAACTTATTTTAAAAATGTTAAACTATATTTAGGAAAATACGATCTCCAAGCTATTGTGTGACATCAAACGCTACGTTTCATGTTAAAGGAAATGTCATCACGGAAAGGCATGTCGCTTCTATAAAACTTCCACGTACTAAATTACCTGCATCGTCCTTTGAACTCCTTTGTCCGACCCTTTCCATCCGAACAATTGCACACGCTGTCACAGACGTCCTTTATCACATACACAGAAAATATAGTCTATATAAATAAATAAAATTGAGGTGTCTGTTTGTAACATCAAAATAACAGCTTTACGGCACTGTTAACAAAAACACTTTTTTTTTAAGTTTTGTCTGTTACCTGTTCCAGCTAATCTCCGAAATGGCAGAACGGATTTTGTCGGGATTTTTACTGGTAGATAGCTGATGTTATAAGATCTAATTTAAGCTACTTTCACTTTAGAAAAATAATTAGGGTTCCGTGCAAAAAAATAAAACCCTTGAAATTGTTAACAAAATCCGATTCAAAAAGGGAAGTATTTTTTAATAATAATTTCAAGCTAACGAAGGTCGCGGGGAACAGCTAGTATATAATTTAGTGAATACATAATATAGTACCTGTGACTGGTTGAACTAAGGACTTATTGTGGGACATGAAATTTAATTCTGCTGTGTTTAAAAAAAACTTGTGAAAATTTTAATGGCTTTTTCATTTTTAGTATAGCATTTTATTAAATCTAACAGTGCCCCTAGCGGGGAAAAGTGGACTCGGAGTTTATGCGAGTTAATATTGCTCCACAAAAATCAATTAGTGGAGCATAGTTGTTCGCGTAGTAGTGGACGTCAAAATTGTGAGCATTCCACTTTGCCCTGCGGTGCAGGTGGTTCAAATTAGAATAATCTGGATTGATTGATACAAGATTCGCAAAATACAGACTGCACCAGATGCAGGTTTCTATTTAATTGGATAAACTAATAGCTAACCCTAACTTAAGCTGCATAAGAACCGAAATCGCAGAACCTTAAAACCCTCCTTCAACATGTCCCTAGTTTAACCAGTCAACCTCATATGGACGAATAAAGCCTTGTACGAAATAAACAGGGGTCGTTGGCCGCGGTACATCAAAAGGAGTTTAGACGTCGCCTCGCCACATAATATGTATGTATGTGTGTTTGTCCGACCGCATGTACACTTTTTTAGACGCATAATTAGGCCTCTTCTGCTTTTGACATTGCCCCTACTATTTGTTTGAAGATAAATTTATGATGGTTTATTTGCGTTACATTTTGGTTCCTTAGGACCAACCAAATGTACAAATATGTCCTTAAGTGTCGAGGGATTTAAGATTATTCGGTATGTTACAGAAATAACTTGAGTCTCTCTGTCATAATTTCCATTTGCACATTCTATTCAATCTTGGGAGGTTAGCTGTACAAAAATCTTTGGCAAGTGATCTTCTGACGCCGGACGTGTAACATAAATTAATGAATTTTAGAAATTGGGTGGGGCCACTTTTGGGGGTAAACTAGAATATTAAAAAAAAAGTTTTGCGAACTATGTCGTGTGACATATCAAATAAAAGGGCTTTTTGTGGGCATCGCAATTTAAAAACGAGATTTTTTAAGATAAATAGTTTTGAAGTTATTTACGAAAACTAACCACCCTTTAACTCCGAAACTACAAGGCCGAAAATTTTGAAAAAATACAAAAAATAGTTCTTTAAATATAGATTACAGGAAAACCTATAAGAAAGATATAACAAGAAATAATAAAGGGGCTCACCTACTACGATGATACGGAACCCTTCATGCGCGAGTCCGACTCGCACTTGGCCGCTTTTTTTCTATTACTAGCTTCTGTCCGCGAATTCGTCCCCGTCGACACTATGGCAAAAAAAATGTAGTTTTACATCAGTGAAGGATTTTTTTAAATAGTCTGAGTATTTTCGGAGATTACCTCCTACTTCCAAACTTACAGATCTCTTTAAACTATTAGACTTATTAGTATTTAGTATGGATAAACAATATCATCTGCCTAGCCTTTTCCCGACTATGTTGGGGTCGGCTTCCAGTCTAACCGGATGCAGCTGAATATCAGTATTTTACATGGAGCGACTGCCTATCGGACCTCCACAATCTAGTTAGTACTGGGTAATACGATACCCCTTGGTAAGACTGGTTGCCAGACTTTTTGGGCAACTGACTACCTAACGACTGTCAAAGATCTACAAATGACAGCCGGGACCAGCGACTTAACGTGCTTTCCGAGGCACGGAGGAAACTCGGTATGAAATGGGTGGTCACCCATCCACGGACCAACCTAGGCAAGCACGGCTTAACCCAAAGATCGATAGACATACATAGTATGGATAAACAACATAGTGTCAAAATCTTTGAATTCAACTTTTCTCGCACCAATGGTAGTGGTCCCTCAGTTTGATGTTCGTCGAGGGTGGCTTCTTGTAAGGGCCCCCAACTTTACGGATTATGTGAGTATGTATGTGGAAGGTAACCTTATTGCCTCCGCATCTTTGTGGCTTTATTAAAAATAAACTAAGACGTAATGGTGCACTTCGTCTTGTGGTGTTTGGTAGACATCGTTAAATGAAGATTGACCACCTCCTTGGTGGTCGTAAATACGACTGTTGAGCGAGGGGTGTTGGATTTGTGTCCAGTTAATGACATAGGCTAGATTACTTAGGACTTGCAGCATAACTGGATAAAAAGGACTAGATATCGTGCTTACTCCTGCGAGTGAAGGCCAAATTATTTGATACTAGCTTGTGCCCGCGGATTCGTCGGAGTAGGATTCGGTAATTGACCCACAGGATCGTACTACCGGGATAAAAAATATCCTATGTGTTAATCCAGGTAAAATTTCATCCAAATTCTTTCAGTCGTTTCTCATAATAACAAAACAAAGAGAGCTCATTCTCTGACTTTTTAATACCAAAACCAAAATCAATCTCAATCTCTTCTTCTTCCTCTTCTAGACTATGCTGATGTCTGTTTTCTTGATGCGACTGAGGAACTTCTTAATAAACTCGAACGTCTGCAGAATTTGTGTATCCGCTTCATTTTCGGGCTTCGTAAGTACGACCATGTGTCGGAATTTCGGAAGCAGCTGAAGTGGTTACCTATTCGGCAGCGTCGAGATTGTCACACTCTTTCTTTTCTCTTCTCCATTCTTCACAATTCTAAAGCTCCTTCATATCTTCGGGAACGCTTTGAGTACCTTATTCCAAGAGGTAAACCTTGTCGCTCATCATCATCTCTTCTCCTTCGTTTCCCTCCTCACTCCTCAAGTCGGTATGATGGATCATTTACTGTTCGTGCTGTGCGCCTTTGGAATTCACTTCCACACTCCTTGCGGGATAGCCCGTCGTTAGAAGTGTTCAGGAAAGGAATAAGGGAACATTTCCTGTCGAAATGATCAATATGTAGGTAAATAGGATTCTACATAACATAGACATTGTATTGTATATATATTGTATGTATTACGTATATTATACTGTATGTATGTAGTTTAGTTTATCAAATTTATTAATTTAAGTAATAAGATGTTCTGTTAATGCACATAGGTATATCCTCTTACGCAAATTTCGCAATCAAAATTTGGTTTGCTGTAAGAAAACCCAATTCTGGGTTAAGCTCGCCATTGTACATAAGCTATATTATTGCAATTTGTATGTGTATTTTTTCGTTATTTTGTGTGCAATAAAGAATAAGAATAAGAATAGAATAACAACTTAAATGGACAGTTCTATTTTTGTTTTAATTTTAAATTAAAACAGGGCTAGCTAAAAATAGAAGAGTAACAAACATTCATCCTACCATCCGTCCTCACAAACTTGCTCTATTATTAATAAGATCTAATAAGATTTTAGTAGGACTGTTTCTGGTCATTCAGGAACAACAGATCTTGTATTTCTACGTTCACAAAAAATATCACTATTCCTTCACAAGTAATCACTGTTATTCGTTTGACTTCCGTTTGTACTAATTTCTCATGGCCCTGCTCAAGATCAAGTTCAATTTAGTGTACTAATTTTCTAAAGTAAGTAATTCCACTAAAACGTTGTTCTCATTTCCAGTTTGCAAAAGCGTGGGTTTATGCAATGTTCCAAAATCCAAGACAGGACGAAAACTAATTGTTGACTTATTTTTAGCTAGCCCTGTTTCGGTTTTAAAAATAGAAATGGCCATTTAAGTTGTTATTTTGGTTTTGGTATTAAAAAAAGTCACAGAATGAGCTTCCTTAGTTTAAAAAAATATATTTGGTTATATATTTGTATTACTGTAAGAATATGAGGTATTTTAATTTAAATAACTTACACGATTACCTGCTACTGGGTACTAAACTGTGGAAAATTATGTTGATACGATTTTTATTTTATTTTATTTCTAAGCTTTTCGATGGCAATCGAATTGAAATTGAACCCAAATCTGACTATGAGTTATTATGAACTAGCGTTAACTTCGTTAAAGAAACTCAGTGTGTGCCTGATAATAGTTTTGGCCTATAATCATGAAAACTTTGTAAAATATCTAATATTCAGTGAAAAATACTTTTAAGTACGCTCACAGAGATAATTATAAAGTCTTAATGACTAAGGTTGTCGTAAATCTCCTTTAAGACGTAAGTAGAGACTTTTATCACTTACATCGCTCGTTAAGTAATCTTTTGACTTTATTAAAATGTTTTAAACTGCTACTGTTTCAATTTTTGGTATTAAAGCATTTAAAACTTTAAAACTAGTGAAGAAAGGTTGTTTTCACCTTAGTGAAACATTTTTAATCGAACTACTAACCCACCTCTGCTTGGAGCAGGTTTTAAAACTTGACAAATCATCGGTTTTTTTTAATCAAATGAAAATTTAATTTTAATACACAAAATCGTATTAATATCTGTGGCGAAGTGAAGAGAAACAACGATGTTATACAGACATATTTTATCGACTTTAATTATTATAACCAAATACATATATTCGATTTATTCCCCCTAGTACCAACAACTAAAACCACTGGTATTTATCATTCACTCTAAAAACGGGATATTTACCATGTTTACTGTTTGGTTTGAGTTCCAGATATAAAAAAAAACCGTTTCTAGAGTTAATGATAATGTTAGTGACCATGACAAATTAAAAACTTATACAACTGGTATTAGTTTCAACTCGTATTTATTTTCTATTCCAAACGGATACCATTGTTTAAACTAATAGCAAAACAAGTTCAAAGTCAGTAAAAATGCATAAAAAAATCAGAAATCCAAAAAAAAAAATCTTTAATCTATTTGGAAAATACGAAAAAAGATAATTGTTATTACACGGGTACACGCTGCTGGTTCCATCGGGTTGAAATAATGCCGGGGGAGATGTCTTGAACAGACATCCATTGTGAAAGTAGGAGAACGAGGTTGCGGCCTGCGGGACGTCAGGTTACCTACGCGATGTTAAATGTACCCACCAACGGATAGGGATTGCTATTTTGCAAAAACATTTAAATATAGTTACTTACCTACAATGAACGAAACAAAGTGTATCTGTTACCGGAAATGTATTAAAATATATAATTATGTCGGATCCGGTCGTTAGTATGGACATGAAATGAATCGGAAGTACCCCAGCGGTGACATCACGCAACCTACTTATAAGTCTGTCACCACAGCGTGCTTCTACAGAACTCTGATGTTCAGCTCGAGGCGAGGGCGACAGTCAATGTCTGATGACGGAGTTGAGACGTCTAAGAACTGTAGCCGATTCCATTGTGCTCCGTGTTACGTGTTATTGTGGTAAGTTGTAATCTCAAGTAATTCGTTAATTTTGCTAGACAGTATCGCACCCAGTGTGTTTTCATAGCACGAAACCCATCGTCTGCCCACATGATGTGTGCCAAACGGAGTAAATCCGACTTATCCGACATATACAATTCCGAGCCTACTTAGGTAACTTGTAAAATAATGTTTCAAAGATTTCCTGTAAAATGTATGGATTTCCTAGGAAAAGTACATAATATTATAAAATATATCATAGATTTCCTATCTATTTAAGGAATAGTACACATTTTCTAGAAATTGTATACAATGACGGATAACATACTTTTCTGTTAACATATCTACTTGCAACAACCACCTGGTTTATGACACTGACCGATATTTCAGAATGATGATCTATCACAGTCCACTGTCCAGTGGTGCGGTCAGCCGCATTTGTCCGTACTGTTTTGACTGAACCTTTAAACATGGGATCACAGTTTTTCTACAAAATTTTGCTGCTGATAGCCTCTCTTTAGTATCTTTTTTTTTGAAGGTAGGGATATCTTGAGATACTAAGCATGCGCTGAAGACGGCCTCCTAAAAACGATTTTGTAAATAGTTCGTGTTTCTACGTTATTATTATTTAGCTTCATCCCCGTGAAACGAAAGTCAGTAAAAAAACTAATTGCCTTTAAATAACACAACTTAAAAATGTAGCTAATTTTATAACCGACGGCCGCACCTAAATAAAATCAAATTTTTAATACCAACGAACAGACGATTAGATTGCAGAATTCAGTAAGTCGTTAACCTGCCTCGCCGGCAATGTTGCCAGATGAAATATTAATATACGACCGCCCGCTCTGAAGTTACTTCCAGTAATAGACTTTCGTATAAAGTGTGTTTTCCAAATTCAAATCTCGTATGGTCTCAGTTTCTGGACGGCTTTCTTTTGTGAAAGAAAGTTCGTAACAAAAAATTGCTTTGAAAATAGAATTTTTGCTGTGAAAGTTATAAAATGTTGCCAGCACATAAAAAGGTTCAATTTTAATAAGCAATTTTACGATGTTTTTTATGCCTGAAAACGGCAACACACGTAGGTAATTGAGCTGTCGAGATTATTGAAATATGTAATCGCTTTGAAATTAAATATAGATTAAAAACAGATTGACTTTTACAACCGGTCAAGAACAGTCGTTTAAAAAAAAATCGGTACTTTTTAGGAAAAAGTAATTGCTACAGACACAACAGAGGGCTTAGACTAGTGACAGACGCTTTCAAAGTCGTTTGCATTTCTGCAACTACTTTCTGCTTATACTTAACTAATGTATACATACATACATAACATCACGCCTGTAATATCCGAAGGCTGAGGCAGTGATGTACCTAATAGTACACCCACGTTGAAGTCCCATGTAATAAGGGGCGAGCCTATTGCCATCAATCGGGCACAAATCCAGACTCCTGGCTGCTGCTGCGAAATTTCCGAATGAAAAACCCAACAGCACTGCCCGGCCTGGGTATCGAACCTAGGACCTCGTGCGCTGCAGTCGTGCATGCGACCACTAGACCAACAAGGCAGTCCTTAGCTAATGTTAATCCTATAAGCTTTTCAACGCATTAGTTTAAATTGTTAAAGGAATGAATAAGTCTAGTCCAGTCTTACCAAGGGGTATCGTATTACCCAGTACTAACTGGGTTGTGGAGGTCTGATAGGCAGGCGCTCCATGTAAAATACTGGTATTCAGCTGCATCCGGTTAGACTGGAAGCCGACCCCAACATAGTTGGGAAAAGGCAGATGATGCTAAAGGAATTAATAACACTAAATCCGATTAATTCGGAACCGGCTTATTTATTTGTTAAAACCAACACGAGGGTCATGCCTATTTTCATTATGCTAGGGAGAATTCTTAAATGCTAAGTAGTCAAACAATATACGCAGATCAAAGAGAAAAAACCTACTTTTAATATCCTTACACAAAGGGAGATTAGAGGACCACTGCTTGAGTATTTTCATTAAAATCGTGTCCCCCCGTCATACATTTTATAGAAACAACAAATAAGAGGCTTAGGCGAATATTTCGTATTCTTTGCTTTGTAATGAATAATGTGACGATGCAATTTTGATTTAATGAGACTTCTTTTTTTTTTGAGGATCTTGTTTATAGTGTGGGTTTGTTTGTGATATGTGGTTAAAGAAATTTATTTCTCAATAAGAAATTACAAGTATTCCACTTACATTTTGGAACATAAAAAAGTTTTTTTTTAAAGTAATTTTGGAAAAAAAAATATTTCAAAAAAGGTGTTTTGCTAATTTCAAAGTTTGTTTGATACGAGAATCTTTGCATTTATAAACATACCACCAAAGACCTTGATACCACCAAAGACACGGGAAACAACTGGATTAGGGACCCACTGAAGCTGGATTAAGTATAGCACAAGACAAGAGAGATTTGGGGCTCAAATGATGATACAGTCAATGACTTTTTTGAATTTTAAACCTTCGTTAGACCATCATTTTCATCAGCTCTCTAGAAAGATAAATTCAAAGGATTACAGGTTGTCAAAAAAATCGTCCACACCGCTGTCAACAGGCAAAGTGCCAGAAGGTTGGCAGCATTGCCACGTTGGATGGCAATGCTGATTCTATGGCCAAAAAATAGGCCCGCCCTCTGGTCACGTGAAGAGTCGACCAACCGCTTGGCGATTTCCCGAAATAGTCGGTGGGCACTCGGACCACATGGCCCTAGTGTTTCAACCCCAAACGGCTCAAGCACATAACTACCAATTAAATTATTGTATTTGCGCCGTTTGAGGTTTTCAGCACCTGCAGCAGCCGCCCCATCGTCTCTCTTGGAGAATTAATACTAAGCCAAATCAAAAAAACAACTTATCCAGTATTCATGGCAACATTACAAACTTACATCCATAAAAATGCGGGCAGTCGTTCCTAATACATTCTTTTTTTAAACGTTTAAAAGCAAAATTAACCACTAAAGGCGCCGCGCGGCTTTAAGACCGTTATTAAAAATTCTCTTTTGAAAACTCGCACTTTTCGCCTTTGTTAAGACGTCTCCTAATGCTGGAATGTAACCTAACAATTAAATAAAGAAATACGAGAATATTATAGACATTTGCGCTGTTGTAAAATGTTATGGGTGTCATTTAAAGTCGTTTATTTGTAAAGAATGGTTTTTCTTTTGTGTTTGGTATGGTAAGACACGGTCTTGCATTCTTTTATTTCATTCTGTCTTTTGCTTTGATGGCTTGCGTATCTAAAAAAATATTACCAATATTGTACAACGTTTATTAAACTAATAAGATAAAAGTTAGGGCAATTGACCTGTATTTCTTGTGGTCTAGACTCAATCTAGCAAAACCTAATCGTGGTTAAACACGAAAACTTAAAACAAAACATTTTGTTTTGTCAAGTTTTCGTATAACACTCATTTTCCAACAAGATTTATATTTTTAATTTGCCTTTGTTGTTTTTTTTTCATAACTGGCAACTTTAGGGCTTGCGCTCCAAATTCAGTTAAAATTTTTGCCAGCCTACAAAGACGAGAGGCGTCCACAAGAAAATTAAACGAAGTTAAAACTTTTTGATTATTTCGTGATTTCGCTCACGAGAGGGACCCTTAAGGAGGGTAAATTGATTATAAGAGGTCACTCACTGACTACAAGGACAAAAGTGGGTTAATATCTTAACAGTAAATGATGCTAGATAGTTAAGTAAACTACCCGTCCGGATAACCATGCGAGTACTGCTAACGAAAATGGAAAGTAACTCATTGTTTCTGGTATAAAGCATAATCACCATATCTAGTATGCCCAGCCAAAATGCAGATCCCAGACAGCCTCTTAGAATTTTGAAATAGAAATACCCAATACCACTCATAATCTACCTAGCCTTTTCCCAAATTTATTGGGGTCGGTTTTCAGTCTTACTGGATGCAGCTGAATTCCAGTATTTCACATGTAGTGACTGCCTATCTGACCTGCACAACCCAGTTAGTATTGGTAATACGATACCCCTTAGTAAGACTGGTTTTCAGACTTTCGGACCACTGAATACCTTCCGTTCGTCTGTCAATTCGAACACCATTTCACACTACTGGACTGATTGAAATACCCGATAAAACCATGGAAATACCGAAATTACCACTACACCAAATTAATAAGCATTTGTCTGATTGTATACATAATTTATGATGTAACTATGCGCCTAATCCAAGCTTAACTAATATATCTATAACTTATCTCAATTTAAAAACAAATCTATCAATTTCTCAGACATAAAATTATATTTGAAATTTAAAAAACCCCTAACGAAAAAATCAAAAATGAAAGATGAAAAAAGAAATGGCTGCACCGATTTGAATAAAGCGTATCTAAGAACCATTGCCAAGAAACTAGCTTTCAAATAAAAAAAACTGCATCCAAATCGATTCACTCGTTTAAGAGCTATGGTGCCAGAGATAGACATACACACACACACATTGCAGTCAAACTTATAACACCCCTCTTTTTGCGTCGGGGGTTAAAAGGGTACTTACTCAAATACAGTCATTAATTAGCTACATAAAAGATTTATTTCTCAATAAAACACGTTTCAACATGAGCCTTTTGTTAAATCGTCTTATTGCAATTAGTACGTGCTTCATACAATTTCTAGACAGAATTGTGAATAAAAGAAAAACACAATAACATTAAAGAGATCTTAATGTAGTCTTTGTGTGAAGAATAATGCCTTTTTACTTTATTTTCTACGAAGAAAGCTATGTTAAAAGATACAGAAATCTGTGTTCAAAGACTATTTATTTGTTGCCTTTCAGTTTCTAAGAAAATATGGAACTATTGCTTTATTTACAAAGAAAAATATGTAGTCAAAAGAAAGTAGCATTATGCCTGCTTTCATTTAAACTAGGCGACAACTAAATAAATACCTAATTAAAAGCGCACTGTTGGGTTCACATTTAACTGTTTATTGTTTGGTCCTAAACTGAGGGTTGAAAATCGAGGAACACGCTCATATTTTGACATTCACTTAGGAGTTGCTACGTCTTGGTGAAAACGGGCAGTATCGCTCTTTTACAAAGAGGTGTGCCTAGGATACAGCGACACAGACGTAATGTAACATCACACTGATGTTTAGCAGAAGGTGAAGTACACTCATATTTCGACAGCAGGAAATATTTAATTATATACAAACTAAATATTTACAAAAAAAGGACAAAATTAAGACTAAAACGAAGTAATTACATATATACAACGACGACAATAGGTCACCCCCTCCGGGAACTGGGGCAGTCTTCCGGGAAAGTGCCCAGAAGACTGGTAGCACTGTTAAAATTCCAGGTAAGTGTTCGCAGATATTAACGGTCACAAATTCAGGCTTCGAACTTTTACTGAGAAATTCGTCTGTCTATTCGAACAACATTGCATTCTACTGGATATTAAATACTCGGTAAAAACCATGAAAAAAAAAACCAATAACAACCAGCCATGAGATACAAATAGAAACCGCATATACTTTTTTCTCTGGTAGGTATGCTATTCAGTTGTAGATATGTCTCCACAATATTCTTCCCCAAGAGTCCCAAAACTACTTGTGTGGGGGACCCATGGGACAAATACAAAGTTATTTCGCATCTCGTTTGGAATTTATTTCCTGTATAAACTTATAGCTTTAGACATTTGTGAGTGAATACACATGTCGATGACACGAAGACATTTTTTTTTTGGAATGGTTTTTAAATATTGAATTTGGAGATCTGTGGTTTGGAGTGTTCATATGTTTCGCAAATCTCCAAATTAAAAATATTTTTTATAGCCGTACAAGAAAAAAAATTGAAGCATTTATTTCAAGTAGGCCTAGGTTACAGGCACTTCTGAATTATCGAAACAAAGGCGACAATGAGATGTAGCTACAGTCCCAGTCGCAAGGCATAAAAACTGTGAAAGTACTGTAGTAGATCTATCGGCGCGTGTCCAAAATGTCATCTAGTACCTACCACTATTATGTTTTCCAAATCATCATCATCTGCCTAGCCTTTTCCCAACTATATTGGGGTTGGCTTCCAGTCTAATCGGATGCAGCTGAATACCTGTATTTTACATGGAGCGACTGCCTATCTGACCTCCACAACCCAGTTTGTACTGGGTACTACGATACCCCTTGGTTGTCAGACTTTTTGGGCCACTGACTATCTAACGACTGTCAAAGATCTAGAAATGACAGCCAGGACCAACGGCTTAACGTGTTTTTCGAAGCACGGAGGAAACTCGGTATGTAATGGGTGGTCACCCATCCACAGACCAACCTAGGAAAGCACGGCTTATCCTAAAGATCGACCCGAGCGGCTGTTATTATTTAGCCACGAACTCCTATTTTCCAAACCATTTGACGAAAATTGTCAACATCAGCGCCACTAAATCGACGACATTCGAGGACCAAAAGATCCTTGTAATTACATCACTATTCTTATAATTTATTTTTAGTTTTGAAAAGTTACGAATGTTTTCATCAAATACTGAATATGTCAGCCTTTTTTCATTTTTCCATTCACTATTATAATAAACAGACATGCCCCTGTATCTACACGACCCTTTATATGAACAAAACAAACTCCCCCATACATGTAGTGGACCCTTTACAAAACTAGTACCTGCCATTCGTACCCTAACAGAGATGACATATACGAAGAAAAAAAGTCAAAAACATTTTTTCATCCAGTCGTATTGTAAAGGTCCCTAAAAGAGCACTCTATTGAATGTACTGCACTCAATAGATAAGTATTTCATATCCTGGTTGAATGAGGACGGTATGCATCAGTAAAACTGAAAGTTAGGGTATGTACTGCGGAATGTAAAGCGGCTGTACGTGGACTATGTGATCGGGTTAGGATTTTGTTACACCGTTGGGGTTCCGCGAGCGGGCGGAGAGAGTTCGTTTTAAAATAGCATTTTTTTTAATGTGCCAAAAAGTTAAAAATCAAATCTTAGTTGTTTACGTGGTGAATACTGCAAACTAGCGTCCCAATACACAATTTTCTAATGAAATATAACTTTGCCCTGACAAATACCAACATAATAAAAAAATCTGCCAAATCAGTCAAGCTGCCCTCAACTGATGCTCCGACATATATGTGGCAATTGATTTGTATATGTAAAAATAGACTAAACCAATTAATAAGTAATCCAAATCAAGCACCGATAACATGCGTATTCGCTACTCTGTCATGGAATCTCGCAAATACGCTGGCCACTCAATCAATATATAATTCCCAATCTTTCCAGAATCATTATAATACCTCCCTATTCCTGTCCCACTGCTTCGCAAAGGCCTCTTCTCATACAGAGAAATAGAAATGGTTTATTACCCAGGTAATACATAATTATTGTTATTATATATTTGTAGTATTTTAGTATATATTTGTTATTATTGTGCAATTATTCACGATGTTTTCTTTCACCGATGTCTGTGATGACTATTTTCGAATGGGCAACTACAGTCCATTCACAGTTATTATGCCTGTGGCGGGACTGTAGGTAGCTTATTTTTGACTATGCAAAAGTGCCTGTCATGTCATGGGTCTATTTGAAATAAATGCTTTGAGTTTGAGTTTGAGTTTGATGTCCAAGATATAATTAGAAAGTATGTATTGAAAAAGTCAATTTCCATAAAATATCTATAAAAATAAGTAGCCGTAAATTCGTAACACAAAGAAAAATACATGAAAAGAAGAATACTTTCTTACTTCCTAAGACAATAATATTGTGTTTGTAAATAAAGCTTCATTAACAGTCGGTAATGTCCGTCTCTAATGATGTCTTCCGTTCGCGTCTTCCTTGTTTTTTCCTTTAGATATTTATTTCAGCGTGATGTTAGAGTTTTTCATTGATAGCAACACCTTGTGGACATGACCACGACTTTGGGCTGCTGAAGGTTCGACCAGCATGCGTAGCACGATCACCGTAGAAACGAGGTTTGTTCTCTGTGTAACCAATTTGCTAGTACATTCAAATTCATTTTAAAATTCTTTATTGCGAACTAAGTGTACAGTATTTTGAAGATGTTAACAATAGGTAGGTTCTAAGAACTTAGTTGCCTGTTAAGGCATTGCAATTTAAATGGTTCTCAAAAATATACATACTTAATATAAAAATATACATCTAAAGTATACAGTATTTAACTAGCAAGCCCATTTCCCCATACGGTGTAAACGCTCCCCGTCTGAACCGGGGTCAGTGGCGGTCGTTATTTATATTTTCCCGACCGTACCGCGGGTTATTTTATGTAGTCGAGTATTTTATATCGACGATCTCGGGATTTAATATTAAACTGCTTTTCAACCGGTTCTCTGCGGCCAGACTTTATCGGTGCATACTAAACATACTTTAGTGGTGAAGAACAGTATTGCTCTTTTGTTTTTTTTATTAGGTACTGATAAAACGTTACGGTTGTGGTCGTACTAGTTTTCTTCAAGGAGTTTTATGCTTGTAAGTTTTTATTGGTGGCTCTGGTTAGGTTAGTTTTAATTAATCATGTATATTTAATGATTCTTTGAATTTGAGGAGCTCGAAGCTAAATAATAACAGCCGCTCGGATCAATCTTAAGGTTATGCTTGCCTAGGTTTGTCTGTGGATGAGTGACCACCCATTACATACCGAGTTTTCTCCGTGCCTCGGAAAGCACGTTAAGCCGTTGGTCCCGGGTGTCATTGTCATGTCAACGACTGTAAAAGATCTTCATCTTTAACAGTCGTTAGGTTGTCAGTGGCCCAAAAAGTCTGGCAACCAGTCTTACCAAGGGGTATCGTATTACCTAGTACTAACTGGGTTGTGGAGGTCAGATAGGCAGTCGCTCCATGTAAAATACTGGTATTCAGCTGCATCCGGTCAGACTGGAAGCCGACCCCAACATAGTTGGGAAAAATGTTTTAAAGTATTCCTTAACCTTTTGAACGCCAGAGCACGCCAATCCACAATTTCACTTACCATTTTGTCACATATTTGTGTACTGGGCACGCGCTTGCTTGTCACGTATATATGACTATGCAGCGATCAAAAGGTTAAACTTATCATAATGTCAAGATTACATATAATTGCATGACTATTTGATTACTTCTGGCTTCTTCTTTACTTTAAGGAAGTCCTAAAGCTGAAAAAGGAAATACTACTTGAAAAACAGTCACAACTTTGTAGAAAAAATAACAAAAAACCTAATTCTTTTTCTGAGCTGCGATTCGACTGTCAAGCATTCGAAACTTTCGCATCTTCTGCTAAGTTCGCGAAATCTTTTTCGCAGATTACTTTCATACGACTTGTTGCGATTGTAAGCCGTCATTCTCGTCTGCTTAGACTTTTTTTTTTATTTTCAAAGTTTCCCTTCTTTTGTAGAGTTTTTAAATTCGTGTCCGTCTGTGCCAGTATTTTTAAGTCATTTGAGAGAATTGTCAGATTTTGATTGGTTATTCAGCGGCAAAAGTGTTCTGCTTTTATTTTTGAATTTTTGAAATACTGAATTCAAGTAAACTATTCAGTAAAATTCGTGGGTTTATAGAGACAAAATATTTGAGGGTCTTCCAGCCGGTTATTTTACTTTATTTGGGAAACGAACATAAATGAAATAACAAACTTAAAAAAATGTTTAGTTTAACAGAATCCAGATAAAGTCTTATTTTGTTTCTCTAAAGTCTAAACTTCTAAGTGTCTCAACAGATTTCTGACTAAATACTTTAAAAGCCAGTCATAAAATTCATAATTTACCTAACAACACTCCAAAGAGCAAATCGTCTTAACTCCAATTTGACGAAAAACCAAGAACACAATAAATCCTCACTTAATCCTTGGTCACAGATAATATAATACTTCGTACTTGGCAGACCTTTCTCCCAGTTTTTGTTAATAGTAACACTAACTCGAATGTTAGAATGTTCCCCAGAATGTTCAATAACATTTTGACGTTAACATAACATATACTTACAGTTTTAATACTAACATATATAGTCGAGTAATGGTTGGAATTTTTAATATCAAGAGACCAGTGACGGGCACAATATGACAATGCCTCGACATGTTAGGAATCCCCATTGTTGACTTTTGCGGACTAACAAATACCATACATATACTTACATTGTAACACAAATTCAACTTTATCCTACACAGGGTAGGGTTGAAAATCTCTCGCTGTAATCGGATGTAGGTTTTTGATTCAGAGTACGGGTTGTGAACGAGTATTGTTCGAGTACAATCGCTTGCTTTTTAGGTATCGATACTGGTCTCTCCAATTACGGATAGATTAACAATAGGGAAAGTTTCCCCTGGTAATAATGTTGTTATGGGATTGGCAGACATTGACTGTTTGCAGAATACGGGGTTTGTAATAACAATGGGGCTCAATGTCGAATTAAAAACAGTTAAATTAGTTGACTCAACAGGGTTACTTCCTAAATGTAAATTATTATTGTTATTTATTATACATTCGTTTATTCTCTAAATATTTTTAAAAACAAAAGTAAATAAAACATTTAAAAAATAGATGGCCATAGCATCAAGAACACGGACCAGATTATTATTTATTATTATTATGATCCTGATATGTCTCACTGCAGGGCAAAATCCTCCCTTCTCTTTTTCCATTTTTGTCTGTATTTGGCTATTTGGGCCCAATCCTTTTGGTAAGAGTCCAGCTCGTCACGCCATCAACTGTAAATAAATAGATTTAAATTAGTTATGTAATGCACTGTACTGTACCTGTAAACGTATTTTGTGCTTTAATCTGTAGCAAATTGCTACGCAATAGAATCAACTACGACGCTACGAATCGTAGACAATGCTACGCGTCGTAGGCATTGCTACGCGACTATGAGCCTATGAGTTCTACCAATCGCTACGCAATCTTCGCTTCATTTGTACTTTGCTTTAGTGACTTCGTTAAATTTCAGAAACCCTTTTAACGATCTCTCGTTTGATTTGGTTCCGTATACAAAGCCTAAGAAAAGCTCGGTAAGTGGAGCTCGTGGCATAATAATAATAGCCGCTCAGGTTGATCTTCAAGTTGAGCCGCACTTGCCTAGGTTGGTCCGCGGATGTGTGACCACCCATTACATACCGAGTTTCCTGCGTGCCTCGGAAAGTACGCTAATATACAGTCACAGTAGCAATCGGTATAGGTAGTCAGTGGCCCGAAAGTCTGACAACGTAGTTTTACCAAGGGTATCGTATTCCCAAGTACTAACTGGGTATTGTGGAGGTCAGATAGGCTCCATGTAAAATACTAGTATTCAGCTGCAGCGAGTAGACTGGAAGCCGATCTGTAAAAACAGGTTTTGTACAGCTTGATTGGCCGTCGTGCGAAGACTCACAATTCACCAGTTATGTTTAAATCCCATGTAATAGGGGACGAGCCTATTGCCATCAACCGGGCACAAATCCAGACTCCGTGGCTGCTACTGTGTAATTCGTAATGGAAAAACCCAATAACACTTTGCCCGACCTGGGAATGGAACCCAGGACCTCATGCTCAGCAGTCACGCATACGACCATTCGACCAACGAGGCAGTCCTTGCTAGAACAATCTGATTCAAAAACTGTCAAAATGTGATTAACAAAAGTTTCTCTTGAAAACAGAGTCCGTAATATTCGTAGGTCACATAAAAAGGAACAATAAGAGCGAAACGTTCCCGAGTGTTTAATTCAGTTAAACGCGTCCGGGAACTTTAAACTCAATACTGAAGTTTATTCGACGCAGCGGTCATAAGCGGGGGACATACGGACCAAAGAGTTGGTGAACGAGATCAGTTGTGAATAAGTTTTTAAACTGACATGGTCACTAACATTACCATTAAAAACTGGATATTTACCATGTTTACTATTTGTTGTGAGTTCCCGATATTACGGTGCTGTTCATTGGGATTAAATGAACTAAGCTTAGCTTAGTTGTATTAGGCGATATATTGAAAAAAATGTGGTTTTTCTATTTCGTGTAACTAATTAAGTATGTACAATAGGGATTTAACATTTTGGTATATGTTTTTTGACTCTTTGGTCTAGTATCGTGTGAAAGGAATACACGATTCAGCGAATTTTCCTCGATACAAAAAAATTGCAAAGTTATATCTATTTTCTTACTTTTTTCGTCATCGAGGCGTAACAGTTAACTATTATTCAATGGAATTTACTTTAAAACATAGAGAATTATCATATCAAAGTTAACTCAAAGTAGTTTTAAATTTAATTAATTTGTTTTATTAAAAAGGAGTAAATTCGTTTTGGCACATACGTCGTTTTATTTCGAGCGCACGCACATTATAGCCATCTCTTGTTTTGCGTTTCAAAGGTAATTGCATCACTTTCACTCGCTTAGTAGATCAGTCGCCCGGTGGGCTTCACCGACGACGAACCTATGACACTTTTTTGCAGATCGGTGCTATCGGATTTTTGTGATTTTAATAATTGTTTATTTTTTGCAATCGTAAGTGTTGGACCACTAGTTAAAAATAAGACCAGAAATATAATTATTACGTGTTTTCAGTTTATTTCATTTTTTTTTTACCATCACATATCAAAACGTCAGTCCATCTTTTTTCTTCTTTTTAAACTGTCATAGCCTTATCACCATAGATAATCGACATATATCAACAAAATAAGATCCATATTCCCATAAACAAAAAAATAACAGTGTATTAAACACTCAAATATCTAGAAACTCATTTCAGTCAATCAATTTTACAATTAGATTTTATTAATTAACAACAGCGCTTTAACAGTTCGTCCATCCTGATTACCGTACACGTCCTCGTGTACATTTATAACAAAAGAAGAAAAAGAAAAAAAAACTGCATGACAGTACCACAGCAATTATCATGTAGCCAATTTAACTATTTGATTATAAAACAAATAATCAAAAATATATAAAATACAAACAAGACTTATTCAACAAGTCAACATTTCACAAATTCACGCCACGTACTTATACTTAAACTCAGTATATACGTCTTGTACAACACATCACAGACCTAATGCTTCACAGAGCTAACATTTTCACAACACATCACACACTTTGTGCACTTCACAAGTTGTGCTCCGCACACCTTGCGCGGTCCGCATCGCGCACCTTGCGCGGTCCGCCTCGCGCACCTTGCGCGGTCCGCATCGCGCACCTTGCGCGGTCCGCATCGCGCACCTTGCGCGGTCCGCATCGCGCACCTTGCGCGGTCCGCATCGCGCACCTTGCGCGGTCCGCATCGCGCACCTTGCGCGGTCCGCATCGCGCACCTTGCGCGGTCCGCATCGCGCACCTTGCGCGGTCCGCATCGCGCACCTTGCGCGGTCCGCATCGCGCACCTTGCGCGGTCCGCATCGCGCACATTGCGCAGTCAGCATAGCACACCTTGTGCAGTCCGCATGGCACACCTTGTGCAGTCCGCATGGCACACCTTGTGCAGTCCGCATGGCACACCTTGTGCAGTCCGCATAGCACACCTTGTGCATCCTGAACACCTTGCCGCGCCAACTTGGAAATACTGAAAAATATGCGTCGCGCACCTTGCGCATTGCATCGCACACCTTGTGCACAAATTATCGCACACCTTGTGCATCAATCATCGCACACCTTGTGCATCAATCATCGCACACCTTGTGCATCAATCATCGCACACCTTGTGCATCAATCATCGCACACCTTGTGCATACTATTCATAATGCGTCGCGCACCTTGCGCATTGCATCGCACACCTTGTGCATCTATTATCGCACACCTTGTGCATTATATTCATTATGCGTCGCGCACCTTGCGCATTGCATCGCACACTTTGTGCACTACACATCGCACACCTTGTGCATTCTAAATAATTATATAAGTTTAAACAAAATTATACGACACACACTATAACATAAAAATGTAAAACGGACCTTATGCCTCCTAAGCGCACTTTACGCTGACTATTTAAATACACAGTTCAACTGCCTCCATTTCATCAAAATTGTTAATCTCCACTCATTTCGTTTTCTGACGATTCGTCAGTCCGATCCGTTCCGAAACACAACCATGGATAAATTTTATCCACTGCATATACCCCTTTGTAAACGGTCGTACCTTTCTTAGTTAACGGAGTATCAACAACCTCATACCTATCATTGTCAAATACTTTTGTAATTCGATAGGGACCTGATAACTTCGGCAGTAGCTTCTTACTTTTACCTACACTATGAGTCTCTCTTGTTACTCTAACAAGGTCCCCCAATTTGAATTTTTGCGCTTCTTTCCTTCTTTTATCAAAATACTCCTTTTGTTTAATTTGCGACTCATCAACGTACTGTTCTACTTCTTCTCTTATTTTAGTTATACTATTTAGTTCGCTATTTTTATGTGCATTGTCTTCAATGTCTGATTCTATCTCGGGTATGATATGACCTTCATTGGTACTAGTGAGTTTAAGACCAAACAAGATTTCTGATGGAGACTTTCCCGTGCCCTTATTAATGGTATTATTCAAGCCCCATTGAACTTGAAGTAAACGATCATCCCATAAACGTTCATCCTTACCGTGGTTTTGAGCGGCAAGTGAATCTAAAATTGTTCTGTTGTACCTCTCCACTTGGCCATTAGCCCGATAGTCTACGCATAACCGTTTGTCCCCGGTTTTCTTCTTCACTACTATTATGGGTGATGCATAAGGCGAAGTTGATTCCCTAATAATGTTGTGTTTCAACAGATCATCCACCATGAGTCTCACTTCATTACGTTCTGCATAACTAAGGCGATAGGGGCGATATACTACTGGGTTATTATCGTTTAACTGAATATCCATGGTCGTTACGGTAGTGTGACCCAACTCTGACAAATTCACCGCAAAACAATCTCGATATTCGTCAATTAGGTCTTTTAACTTTGCTTTTTGATCACCATTTATGGGTCCAACGTTTAAATGATCTAATGCCATGTGAGTAAGCCCTTTATCAATTTTCAAAATATCGTAACATCTCTTTTCAACTTGACGATCATTGCATAAAAATCCACGACAAATTAACGTATCTTTGCTGAAAGATAGAGGTTGATTATTCGTGTTTATTACCGTAACATAACCTAAGCCGTTCGAAAACTTGCATTTACCAACTGAAATCCTGAATGATTTTCGATAACCGTTTTCTATAACAAGTTGTCCCGAAAAGCAATTATTGGTGTAACATTTAATCGAACTACTCCCATATAACTGTATTGATTTACAGCACTTGAGACTAAATGTGTCATGCCTGGCACTATTATCTTTAGATGTGAAGACTAATTCATCGCTTGTTTTAAGAACTTCCACGTGCGATTGTTCTGTAGCTGTCTGTCCTAGTAGTACATCGTAATTCAAAAATTTATCCGATACTAGATATGATTAAATCAACCGTAACTAAAACTCCTTCCAAAAACAACTGCAAGTTACAAATACCTATTGGATTTATGGTCGCATTACCAAACCCCTTTAATATGGGCAAATCATTATATAACCATTCAGTGGGATTAACTAGTGTCCGCGCAACTGATTCACGTATTAAGCAACATTGACTTCCAAAATCTATGTAACCCGTGAAAGTTTTACCGTTGATTGAAATGGATTTTTGAATTTTTCATCCGTGTTCATTTGTTTGTTTTCATTTAGTCATAATGTTTAAACCTCTGCTTCTTTTCCAACTTCCCTTGTACAATTTGGATTATCATGGCCTACTCTCATACATTTCTGGCATTTTAATATTGGTTTTTGACATTTTGAAACCATATGTCCAACTTCGTGACAGTTGAAACATCTTAACACCCTAACATCGCCCTTAGATCCACGTTGCGACATATCTGATACAGGTTTTACTATTTTATTGTTAACATTTCGATCAACACGTTCGTGCTTAACATTTCTTAAAAATCCTAACAACTTATCAACGTTATCAAATCCAACGGCTTCTGCACCATAACGGACCGACCTATCCTCTATGCCATATACTATACAGTCGATAGCATCTTTCCCTGAAATATGACAACGATTTACAGCTATCAACTTTTCGTAATAATATTCCTCTAAATCGTCTCCAAATTTTGCTTTCAGGTTAAGCATTTCAGTTAACAAATGTGCATAATTTTCGCTGGTAGGAAAAGCAGCCTTGAGTTTTTCCTGCCATATATCCCATGAGTGCATAACAGAGGACTGACCCTCATACCAACGTTTAGCAGTATTCACAAGTTTTGGAAGAGCATAATGAGTAGTTTGTTTGCTATCCCAACCGTAAATATCAGCACATTCGTTGACTTTGTTCAACCAAGTAACTATTGTTTGATTTTTGACTTTGGGGTCAAATTCGGGGACTACGTTAATAGACGTATATTTATTTTTCACTTGAGGATTTACGGTTGCGATTGCTTCCAAAGTTTTATTAAAAGTCTCTAAAAAAATCCGCACTAATATTATAAGAACTATTTTTCCTGAGTATTTCAGCGGTAGTGGAAAGCGGCGGCAGCGGCGGCGTATTTAATTCATGTTCAGGCCCTTCAGGCCTGCGGTGACCATCCTCCTTCGAATGACCCTCCATGCGACGCGATTCACCAGTCAAACGAGCACCTTTTCCAGCATACCGAGACACGTTAGTAAGTTCTGGCGAGCGACGTAATCTTTTACTTTTGTGACGGTTTGTGGTAACTTCCGCCTCTCGAGAGTAACTTCGGATCGAATAATTTGAACTGCGTGACGAGCTTCGAGTAGAATATCGCAATCTTGAAGTACGTTTACGAGATCTACCACGATGCTGTCGATTCTTACGTTGAGTGCGAGAACGTGATTTGCGTGATCCTGAATGTGTTCGCCGCTTAGCAACACGTGTCCGAGTAGGCCGCCTGTGGTGTCGATCTCGGGATTTCCTTCGTAAACGCACAGGAGATACTGAACAGCGAGAACGCAACGTAAGTCGCGTTCTTGGTCGTAATTCTCTTTCACGTTCCATTGGATTAATTAGAAACTGAAGGTCTTACCAGTAACGGCGAAATAAAAATTCAAACCTGAATCTTAATATGACCGAGAACGGCGCGTAGTGATCCCAATTCGGATTTGTTGGACCACTAGTTAAAAATAAGACCAGAAATATAATTATTACGTGTTTTCAGTTTATTTCATTTTTTTTTTACCATCACATATCAAAACGTCAGTCCATCTTTTTTCTTCTTTTTAAACTGTCATAGCCTTATCACCATAGATAATCGACATATATCAACAAAATAAGATCCATATTCCCATAAACAAAAAAATAACAGTGTATTAAACACTCAAATATCTAGAAACTCATTTCAGTCAATCAATTTTACAATTAGATTTTATTAATTAACAACAGCGCTTTAACATAAGCAATCGAGCGGTTAGTAAATTTCCTATAATTGTTTATCTAATAAAAAAGGCTAAAATGTATTTATAATTCATTTTAGGCTAGAAATATGTAAACAATATATCGATAACACGTCAAGTAAGTTACTATGACAACGTGTGACAGACTAAGAGTACAAAAAGGAATGGAGTCGCATTTGAATTGCGAAAAAATGTGAATTAAGTCGAAATAATTTTTTGATCTTTATTGAGGTATGGATTATTGTGTGTGATTTAATATAATAGTTTGTTTTAGTTTTGAATTTATTTTTCAACTAGATTAGATATTTTTTTTGCGATTTTTAAAATTCGTAGAACAAAAGTTTCCAAAAATAAATCTGAAAATATTGAAGTTCTGCAACAGGAAAACTATACCGAAAAAATCTACGAAACTGATTTAGATTTCAGTACTTTTTAATTAAAATATTAAAAAAAAAAATGGTAATAAGGATTCAAAAATTAGCCTAGATACAGGGTTTTAAAACCGAGCATTGTCGGTCCTGAAGTCGGACTGACATGGGCCACGTTTTTGTACAGACACTTCAACACCTCGATGTTCCGGTTGTCGATTTGGCACCGTTGGAGAGACTGCAGTACAGTCCAAGTCTCAATCGAATCGAAGGCTTATTCGTAGTCCACGAACGCTAAACAGAGAGGCAGGTTATACTCTTCGGTCTTCTGTATAATCCGCCGTAACGTATGTTTGTGGTCTACATGTTAAAGCCTTTTTGGAATACGGCTTGTTTGGGAGGCTGAAAATGTTCAAATCTGCGCACGAGATGATTCGTGATGACTCTTGAAAACAACATGTACACATGGCTTAAAAGTGAGATCGGTCTATAATTCTTCAGCTGGGCATTGTCGCCCTTCTTGGAGAAGAGTACCACCACACCCCTGCACCATGCCTGTGATGTTTTCTCCTCGAGTATAACGGAATCAAACAGCTTCTGAAGGGCCTTAAGTACCTGTTTTCCTCCCGCCTTCAGGAGTTCGGCCGGAATTCCGTCATCACCCGGTGCCTTGTTGTATTTAAGCTGTTTCAGAGCCATCCTAATCTCGAACAGGCTGACTTCCGGGATGTCTTCGGTCAATGTATGATGTGTATATTTTTATGTCTTCTTTAGGTCTAACTTCGAGAAAGAGGCCAATCGTCGAATCCGACTCGGCTGGGCAGCGTTCGGGAAGCTGCGCGGTATCTTCTTGACCAATTTATCGCAGTGTCTCAAGACGAAAGTCAATGATCAAAGTGTGTGGCCAGTGATTACACGATTATGCGGGACCGAAACGTGTTCGCTCACAATGGGTCTCATCAGAAGGCTTAAGGCCGTTCGCGGTTGCCACTCCAGAACTCTTTGGGTAGTCACCCGAAGACGTTACGTTGGAAGGCCTCTCTCTAAGTAGACAGATGACCTAATGAAGGTTGCAGGGATCCGTTGTATACCGGATGTATGTTTGGATATTTTTTATTCAGTTATCAACGGCAAAAAAATAAATATTGGTAACAAGATTTGCAATTCTGGGAAAGAGACATACCAGGGGACTGTGTTTTGAGGAGTTTGAGGTTCATTTATTCAAATATTACAATATTAAATGAATAAATAAGCTGTGGCGTGCCAAGAATACCTAATACTATATCGGTATTGATACAAAAAAACTGAGAAATATTAAGATTTGTTCCGTAAAATTAGCTTGGGACAGCTATTTTCTATTTAGTGAAGAATTATGATTTTGGCTGCCCGAAACATATATCGTTTTAAAGATATCGATTATGTTAGTTGGTCCCTCCAAATTGACGATTCAATTGTTTGGTGCAACAGGTAAATGGGGAGTTTATTTTATTATTTAAAAAATTAATCGTAGTAGCATTAATGAAGGTGCTACAATGCTACTACGATTAAAATTTGTACGTTGTACCTACTTATTTCTTTAATTTTTTTTGGCTCTTAAAAAATAAACTTTAACGTAAGAAATTTTGCATGATTTGAAGGTAGTTAATAGGTATTAAATATTTATCCTTCGAAAATCTAAAATAAACCGCCTATTTCCCTGTTGCAGTAAACAATTGTTTCGTCAATTTGGAGAGACCAACTTATATAATCGATATCTTTAAAACGATATATGTTTCGGGCAGCCAAAATCAATAATATTAAGGTAGAATGAAGGTATTATAACATTAAGTAGGTAGAAAATTCCAGGGAGTAGTCTATTAGTTTGGTCTCTCCATCTTGATATCATGATGGAGGGACCAAGCATTTCGTTAAAATATTAAGTAAATGATGAGGTAGCAAAAATTATAGCAAAGGTAGGAAATAGTAGATTAATGGTATATTTTTTTATATATATATTTATGATCGAAATTGGAGATGTGGTCCCTGCATTTTGACGATCACCTTGGTGTTCCCGATGCCACCGCGCCGTCGACCGCGTACATTGCATTCGCCGCTCCCCGCGCGGGGGGTTAAGCCACGCCCATCGAGCTACGATTTATTTTCAACGTAGGACCTTAATGATTAATTATTACTCTATTAAGCCATACCTATTTGTAAAACTGAACTGCAAATTTCAAAAAGCGTAAGATTTGAATTTAGAGGGCTACTTTGGCACATCCTTATTTACCATGTTTACTATGTTACCGATATTTCGGCACTATTGCAAGCGCCATAACCACGGATAAACTGATTTGTTAAAAATGTTACGGCTAAAAGCCGAAGTAAGGTTACACTCAGTTCTAGCCGGCTAAAACTAGGTGTTTATTGCTAGGGTACACCGACCAAATGGATTAGGTTAGGTTAGGTTAGAACTGTGTCAAAACGCGCGCAAGCCGAGCGAGCGCAGCGAGTGGTGCCGCGGCAGCGGCCGGTGATCGCAACATCCAAATTGGTTGCATCGACCCTCCAAATTTAAACCGCAACTAGTTCTAGCCGGCTAGACCTAGGTGTAGCCTTACTTCGGGTGTTAGCCGTAACATATATATCCGTTTTACTTTGCGCATACGCTTGTGCACTATAACATCTCCTGCAAACTTGGCTAGTCTCCGTAGATTAGTGTGTCTACAAACCCGAGAGACAGACATCGCAATCGAATTGAAAAGCTTCCCTCGAATGCATCCTACATGCTCGTTATACAATCATTGAAGCACCATAGTCCATATCCGGGGTACTTGGATTCTATTCATGCTCTTGTTAGCTAAACTATACATAGGCTTAGTTTACAAGCTATAGAGTTGTGTGAGTTCAAAGTGTTTGATATTCCAAGCTGTAAATTAATTTTGTGCTTTATTTAACTAGACTGGTAGCTTTTATTTGAATAATTTGATTCAAATGCATTACAGCCTGTTTATACTTGGTCGTTAGCCCAAAATTCGGCCTACAGTAAATAACAGGGGTCGAGAACGTCCATTTTCGGACAATCTAATCCAGCTTTATCGTTTCGATTACCTTGAATTTGGATACCCGACGCCAGTTTTCCTTTCACTCCTATCAATACTCGCAAGTGCAGGTACTCGACTTCATTCAAACTACTCGTAGTCGTTAGCCCGTATTCCAGTGTAATCAATGCATCGGTTGCCCGAATTCGAGTAGCCTTTCGACCGAGTCTTTAGGCTAACGACCACGTGCAATCGCGCCGTTTACTTTTTAAAGATCTGAGATATGGAGGTCGAGACAAGTGACAATTTCGAGTGTTTCGAAGTTCTACAGTGATTTTAAATAGGGTCGTCACAAGGTTCATTTTTGTAGCTTTTGTCTACCATTATTTTTTATCTTTTCCATTATCGCTATCAGTGACTCTTTCTAAGCCTTACGGAGTAACTGTAGGGCTTATCTTTGTGGTGATAGATAGAATATGAAATATACTTTATTATGCACAAAAGTTGTATCACAGCTCTTTGACAATATTTATAGTTCTATGGTATGATAATCATCTGCTTAGCCTTTTCCCAACTATATTGGGAATAATACTAGTATTTTACATGGAGTGACTGCCTATCTGACCTCCACAATCCAGTTAGTACTGGGGGGTATGGTATTACCATACGATACCCCTTGGTAAGACTGGTTGTCAGACTTTTTGGGCCACTGACTACCTGTAACGACTGTCGAAGATCTACAAATGACAGCCGTTAACAACGGCTTAGCGTGCTTTCAGAGGCACGGAGGAAACTCGGTATGTAATGGGTGGTCACCCATCCATAGACCAACCTAGGCAAGCACGGCTTAACCTAAAGATCGACCCGAGCGGCTGTTATTATTTAGCCACGAGCTCCAACAACAATCAAAACGCTAACATTATTCACGAGCATTCCCATTGAGTGCCTTCTGAAAATTACGAGCCCTTGAATAATCAAAGTAGAAAGCACTATACAACATAGTAAGTCAAAGTCAATAGCAATCCTCACTTAACAAATAGAGGCTAAGATTGCCACTGAAGCTAATTAATGCTTTGAAGAAGCAGATGGATTTTGCGGCGCCAAAAACTCATTTCACCGTCTGTTTTACATTTCTAATACGAACAAACACTAAGTAGGAAACTCCAGAACGCTAGCTGTATATTATTTTTGATGAGATCTTTTTACTTACAATCTGGTGAGTAAAGTTTTGTGTGTGAATGTGGCTGTTTAAGTAGGAAACCAAGACACGCTGATTTTTCGGAATCATCGGAGATATTTCTCGACGGCATGTAAAGCCAAGTCAGAGGCCCATGGGCTGCATAAAAACTCTGACACCAGGTTAGGCACTAACCACACGATAAAAAAAAAGAACTTCTTTAGCTGGCAGATAAAAGAAACAGCATTCTTTGTTTGATGTTCTTTTGTTAATGTTATTGTATAGCAACCCAGAGTCCACCAGGTCGACTAATAAGAACGCCTCGCGGTCGCGCACCTCTGCGATATACAGATAAGGTATATCGCTATCACTTTCCCGCGTGGCGGTTGCAAGCGTGTGACCGAAGCGCGCGGCGCACGGCGTCGCCAGTCCGCTGCTTACGCGCAACGTGCTCGTGCGTGCATTTTTTAACAAGTCGGTCGTGACGCCACGCGCCCATATTGTCCGCGAATACTTTACTGTTCCGAACTATTTTAAATTACTGTTGTGTGAACTGACAAATAAACTGTTATCTATAATCAGAGATTTGTTTAACTTCCCCTGAAACCTCCTCTCATAACTGCTTATTATTTCTTTCATAAGTTGAACTGAGTAGAGCTACTGTAATGACCTGTTTAATGGTAGCAAGGCGAGCACAATCTGCCCTGTAATTAATGAGAAGAAGGATAATTAAATCGGATTTGTGAGAACAAAAACACTGCGGTGCTTTTTTTTAAAGGCTAAGATAAGTTTCTTTGTAGTTTTCGCTTTTTTAATTATACCGCTTGAGTGTAATTAAGCCTTCTTCTAAAGTTATTGCTTTATAATTTAATTCTATTTAAATTAGTTTACTTGGAATTTTAATTTAAAGTTAATCCGTCGGGATTTATTGAAATAGAAACGTTTTGTTGTTAGAATTCAATTTAAGAGGTTAATGTTAAACTTGATTTATTTATTGGATTAAAGTTTAGTTTACAAGTACTTGTATTTGAGATTGAAAACCGCAATGTTAACATTAAACCAGGCCTGTATGTATGACCCCAAAACAGAGTGGATGTAGGTGTATAGTACACTCATATTTTGCTAGTAATTTCAGGTTAAAAACTTATTAACTTTATGAATGTTAAAACATTTGTTTCACCCATCCACAGACTAACTTAGGCAAGCACGGCTTAACCTAAAGATCGACACTAGCGGCTGTTATTATTTAGCCACGAGCTCCTCAATTTACGATACATTTACTATATCAAAGTAATTCCGATATTAAACAAGATATAAGTATTATCTTTGGAAGCAGCATCACGCTTTACCTCACACAAATTGACTATGTAAAATATTTGAACCATTTTACCGATACATGGCATGAATACTTGAATCCACTAGCTTGATCTACAAAACCCGTACATTTTGTTACTACATTTATCATCATTTGATGTAAGATTCGTTTCTACACTCAAAACAATAAATTTTTTGTACTGTCCTGTCCATGTCCATGTGCCTGTACTGTCCCACTGCTGGGCCTCCCCCAATTCCTCCCATGTGCTCTTTTCCCGTGCCTTCTCGAACCAGACCTCGCGGTACAAAACAATCAATATAAAAAATAATGATTATTCACAAAACTTGCAATCGGTAAAAAATAATGATTATTCACAAAACTTGCAATCGGTAAAGTTGTGGGCCCGCACATCACAAAACTGAAGCCCTGGGACAGCTTAACGGAGTCGCGGTAGACCGAAGAGAAGATGGCGGGACGCTTTAGATAGCTTTCTCGTTAATTGGCGAGAAGAGGCGCAACACCGAGAATAGTGGAAGGAACGGGGAACCCAGAAAAAAGAAGAAAAAAAAAGTTGCAATACTTTTGTACCACCACATTAATTTATTTTACTTACGTGCCTTTCCACATTCAGTCGCCGACGAAGCGCAAATATTTTTCCAGCACAACAAAAATCCGACATAGTTGTACCGGAATATTTTACACAAATTAAAAGTCGAGTTTTTAAGTTAGTACAGCAATACAAAGAACGTGAAATACTGACCTATTTCGCTGACAGTACAAGGTTTCAATAAAGTAAATTACTTTCCCCAGCGGTGGATAAGATATTCTTTTTTTGTTCTCAATTTAATTCTCTGCGGATGACATTCAATATTTTTAATACCATTGTCTGCGACTATGAGGGATTATGCTTGGACAGAGTGAATTTAGTTTGGTATTTTTCTTTGAAGTAAAAGAGAGATTAGTTAGGTAATCTCTCGTTGAATTTTAAGGATATTCAGTCTACGTTAGTTAGCATTTTGTCATTCTAAAATAATGATTACGCTGAGTTTATCTCCCAAAGAAAGTGTCCTCTAAGTTTTCAAGGCGTGAAGACCGTCTAATTGTAGCAAGTGCGCGCTACGCCGTAGCAAAATACGAGCTACGGCTTAGCGTCACGCGTAGCATTAAGTTAGGTTTAAAGATTTTTAGTCTCCAAAAAGACACAGGTCACTTTCATGAGAACAGAGAACCTTTTGCTAATATAAATTAAGTCATATTGTGATGCTTGGAATTTTGTCGTGTACAAACAAATTGTTTTTTGGTACTTAAGTTTGTTGTTTAGTAATTTGTCTTGAATGTTACTGTCATCATATCTTTTTGAAAAAGTTTCTCGTTTTAGGTTCATAAAAATATCCATCCATTCATGAAACCTATCCATCTGATACTAACTTAACCGTATTCACACATTACACCAAATCCAAACCCCACCTTTACAAAACACAGCTTTGACTGTCTGCTTTTCTATCCCGAGCGTTACATCAGAAACCTTTTCCTAGTTTACACGATTTACTCGCTTTTTCACATTGGATAGAACCGTACGGCTTTAGCCAATTGAAAAAAGGGACAAGACCGGGTATAATGCCGGACGGACGGACGGAGCATACGATGTTAATCGGATCCAGTTAGGATAGTGTACGTAAACGGAGCGGTTGAGATATACTTGCTTGTAACGTTGATTAGATCCAAATTCAATTTGGTTGGAAGCGTTTTTTGGTACTGAGTTTTAGTTAATGTGTTGATTATGCGTTAAGCATTGCTTGTTAGTGTTTGAACTGGAATTTTGTGTTTGAAATGTGTTTATTATGTTACTAAATATTTCACAATCTAAGCTCTGTATTTTTTTTTAAATATTTGTTAGTCTATACTGTCCCACTCCTGGGCAAATGGCTCTTCCATTCCTTATACTTTTCGCGATATTGCGCCTCTTCCCACCAGCGACAACACAAAGCATTCGAATCTCCACTATAAGCATAGACAACAAAACACAAACGCAGCTGACTATAAACAAGTCGATTAGTGTTTCCATTAGTCGATTCTGTTTACGTTTCGAATAGTAATTGTCGTGGCCAATGGGGAATCGAGAGTGGTTAATGTGTTACATGACCGACATAATAACGTCGCCTAATTGTCACTGTAGTGATGGGAATGCCTGTGTGCTCTTAATGTGGGCAAGTCATGCCCGTTTGCTTCAACGTGATACAGTTCATGCGCATAGTTGCTAACATTTACTCGAGGAGCTCGATCTTCAGGTTAAGCCACGCTTGCCTAGGTTGGTCCGTCGATGGGTGACCACCCTTTACATACCGAGTTTCCTCCGTACCTCGGAAAGTACGTTAAGCCGTTAGTCCTGGTTGTCAATCGTTACAGGTGGTCGTAGGCCTGAAAGTCTGACTACCAGTCTTACCAAGGGGTATCGTAGGACCCAGCAATAACTGGGTTGTGGAGGTCAGATAGGCAGTCGCTCCATGTAAAATACTGCTGAAAATGCAAAATTCAGCTGCATCTGATTTGACTGGAAGCAGACCACAACATAGCTGGGAAAAGGCTAGGCAGATGATGAGATGAGATGATGACGACGAAACGATACATGACATCTACTTTCTACATTTAACACATAGTTCAGAAAGTTGTAATAAAGCAAGACATTCGCTTCAAAAACTCGTTGCAGGACTTTGGTGAAATGAAAACCCAAGTTTTATGTGTTAATTTAGGTCATGTCTAGGCCTAGTGTCAACAACATAATTCTAGCGTTATCGCAACTCAAGTTTACAAACCGTCTGTAACGCTTTATGTAAACATCGTCATCATCTGCCTAGCCTTTTCCCAACTATGTTGGGGTCGGCTTCCAGTCTAACAGGATGCACCGGAATACCAGTATTTTATATGGAGCGACTGCCTATCTGACCTCCACAATCCAGTTAGTACTGGGCACTACGATACCCGGCCTTGGTAAGACTGGTCGTCAGACTTTCGGGCCACTGACTGCTTAACGACTGTCAAAGATCTACAAATGACAGCCGGGTCCAACGGCTTAACGTGCTTTCCGAGGCACGGAGGAAACTCGCTATGTAATGGGTGGTCCCCCATCCATAGACCAACCTAAGCAAGCACGGCTTAACCTAAAGGTCGACCCGAGCGGCTGTTATTATTTAGGCACGAGCTCCTGTTTTCCAAATTAGTTGACGAAAAATCTCAAAATCAGCGCCACTTCCTCGACGACATTCGAGGACCAAAAGATCGCTTTATGTAAACAGTTTACAACAAATTAAGCGGTAACCTGTCTTATCATCAATTAGGAGTTGTTTGTGAAGGACTGCCTTGCAGAAAACGAGTTTTTGGAGTAAAAAAGTATTGTTACTTCGGCTGTTTTACGAGAACATTCTAGATTACGTTCGAATCTAGAACGTTTCACCGTGAAACCGTATAGAAGATTCGAGAATAATCCTAGAATGTTCCACTATTGAGCTGTGAAGAAGGTTCAAGAAAGTAGTGGAACTTTCTCGAAGGATCGGTCGGCATATAAATAGCTGTCAAGTTTGCACAGAGCAGTCTGTCTGATTTTGTCGATACAAAGAAGCGAATCGAAGTGAAGTACAAGTGCGATAATCTTAGTGAATAGTGATCAGTGGTGAATTTGTGATTGAGTAATAATTTAAGTGTTTTGTGATTAATAAAGATACTGTACATACTACATATTAACAGTGTGTCAGATGAATGATGTGAATTGTGGAGAAACAGACATCCCACCCCTCCTCCCTTCATGAATCCAGTAGAACATCTTCTTCCTGGACAGGAACTGCAGTGGCCAATCTGGAAATCTCTTAACCGTTTACAGGCCCAGGTTGGCCGCTGTTGAAATAACCTGGCCAAATGGGGTACCATCGACCCGTTCCAAACACAATGTCAGTGTGGAGCCCCTCTGCAGGATATGCCCCACCTCCTTTCTTGCCCATCCTGCACAGCCACCTGCACCTTCCAGGATTTAAACGAAGCCAACGACAGAGCTGCGGAGATGGCAATAAACTGGTCGGGTATTATTTGAATCTATCGACACGCAAAGAAGGAGAAGAAGAAAAAAGATACTTCGTGTTTAATCGGTAGTATTTCAATTTATATACCCAGCTCGTAACAGAATGTTCCATGCCCCTTGTGTAACGTTAGACACGATATGGCGCCTTAAAAGCCAATTACTAGTTCTCGAAACTGTATTTATGCCTGTTAAACATTTATATTATGAAATAAATTAACGTCACAATGTAGAACAACATTTTCGCGAACTGATTTAAGCAATTTACTTCTGAATTTATGTTCTCTAACCAGATTTCCACATGTTCTCGTAATAGTGACTAAATCTAATAACACAGGAACATTCAAAATTGCATTGTAAACTAACACAGTCATTAGGTACCTATGTATAGTGAGTAAACTGTTCTGTGAAAACCATTTGGTATTGGTATTGTTTCATAAATTCAAATAGAACGTTCGGTCTATTCAAATACGTTTTGAAATTGGAATCATTGTTCTATTAATGGAGTTAAAAAAATGTTTCTAGTTCTAGGGCTGGCCTATGTCGCACACTGCCACGTTGCATTGGGAATAAAGGCAGTAATAACGCTTGTCAAATGAGTTGGAGTCACCAGAATTACGGCACTAAAAGAAGATTGCCATTAGGGTTTCGAAAAGAAAAGAACAAATGACAAGAAACCGTTTTTTTGTACCAATTTTTTTTTT
The DNA here is from genome assembly GCA_905220335.1 of Noctua pronuba. Lineage (NCBI taxonomy): Eukaryota > Metazoa > Arthropoda > Insecta > Lepidoptera > Noctuidae > Noctua > Noctua pronuba. Next base: position 14,148,029 of record LR999902.1, read on the forward strand.
CTGTCACTTACGGGATATCTTCCGTGATTGTTCATTATTTTGAGTAAGTGACACTATAAGTTGAGTTGTAAACCGTGAAAGATTAAAACAATGTTTTTTGTTTTGTTGTGTGTGACAGCACAAAAGAGAAAAAAGAAAATGTAGTGATTATGACAAATCAATCATCGATTCCAAACTCGATACCGATTGTATCGATTACAATCGACCCATTATCCAAGACTTTACGTATCGGAAGACGCAGCATTGTACGCAAGCCATACGTCAGGTTTGTCGTTTATCCAATATAGTACGTGCCTGCGTTCGGTTGATCTAATCGGCTTCTGTCTGTCCTGACCTAGCCTTATTTATTCGCCAGCGGTATGAGTATGTAATCACAATTCGTTTACGTCAATCGAACTCGAATAAATCGTTTGAATCTATCCATATATCGGCTGTAAGAGTAGAGGATAAAAATGGCCTGCATTTTCTATGTTTGATTCGGTTTTCCCAGAATATGTAGTTTTGCTGCATGATATTTGTTTTGTGTTCTGAAATATATACGGAATTTTTTGAAATATTTGCTCGATGATTCGGTTCTGATATTTATTTCCGTTAATACATGGTTTGAAAAAGGGTTGGGGATTTAAAATGCGAGGGTTTTCACGGTTCCGTCCTTACTGACTTTTCTTATTGCAACTAAGTGGTACAAACTTAAGATAATCTGTACTTATTATTATAAAGCTGAAGAGTTTGTTTGGTTGAACGCGCCAATCTCAAGAACTACTGGTTCGAATTTGAAAAATGCTTTTAGTGTTGGATAGTCCATTTATCAAGGATTATAGGCTATAGTAGCGAAGCATCAATAAAAATGTTGCAAAACGGGGAAAATTATATTTTTATAATAATTTCATGCCGACAAAGGTCGCGGGCAACAGCTATTAAATTATAATATTAAAATCACCTCAATTACCGATCAGCCTAGCCTTTTCCCAACAATATTGGGCTCGCCTTCTAGTCTTACCGGATGCAGCCGAATACCTGAACTTTACATGGAGCGACTGCCTATCTGATCTCCAGAATCCAGTTAGTACTGAATAGTACAATTCCCCTTGGTAAGACTGGTAGTCAGACTTTCGGGTCACTGCCAACCTGTTAGATCTTTAACCATAACTGTCTCGAAATCTCCTAAATAAACCATCAAAGAGCACTTTTACCCCATAACAAGAAATACTACCACCTAGCCCAACTAACTGCATCTACCAGGAGCTCATACCATCTAAGATGTTTATCACCACTCAGCGTCAATATAGCGCTTCATAAATCTATAGAAAATGTCCGGAACATTGGCTTCGCGATATATTTGTAAAGCGTTACCAGTCGATTTCGTCGCCTGTCGGTGACATGGGACTGTTTTATGGTATTCTCAAAAGAGAATAGGTACGTCAGTAAATCAGGGACAGATTTTTCGGGGTCTTTCGTAAGATAGCGGACTTTAGGGTGGAAGTAGTGGGGTGTGTAGAGGTGTTGAGTGCATAGTGAGTGGTTGATCGAATAAATATGGAATTTTATAAGATTTTGGGTCAGATTTTTATGGCTTTCTGTCGGTTTTGAAGGGTGGGGTAGCAACTAGAATGTGTAAATTTATATTTTATAGATAAATTTTAAGTTACCAAAAGGTTGAAATAATTCGAAAGGTACAATTTGTTGTCAATGTGTTCGTTATTTTACGCCAGGCCAATTAGGCGATTTGAAAATCAAATCCTACGATTTTAGCTCAGATTTTAGATTGGGCCCTAATTGGGTTTTAGTACGTCTCGTTATTTATTGCTTTTAACGTCCTATTTGCGAAACGACGCCATTTGAAAGATCCTACTCGTAGTTCTTAATTAAACGGATTTACAAAAAGGCACTAATAAACTTTATCTCATTAGAAGTCCTTTTCACAAAATTATTTTCAAATGAACATTTTTAACGTAAACAGAAACCTTTTCAACTCAATCGGAGTAAATATTTGAAATTCTTTTCTTTCGCCATCAAAATCCCCCCTTTTGAATATTTGATCAGAAAACCTTTCTATAAAAGACGTGTCTAGTAAAATATCTTACTTTACTGTACTGTACTGTACTTAGGGGATCAACACAACGTCGGGATTATTTGGGTGCTTTTAATATTTACATATTTTATGATAAAAACCTTGTGGGTATGTAATACGATTTAAAATATTTTTGTCGAAAATATTCTTGCGATCTTTTTTTTTGTGTGTTGCGTCTTTTTGATGATACAATTGTTATAGATACACGTGTGAAGAGGTAGTTATGTTGTTATTTTTTATCAGTTTGCACCAGCATGTAGGGTGCTGGTATATAAGGTCCCATTAAAATAGATGGACAAAGTTTTAGAAATCATTCAACCCACTAAAATAAGGACAGATGCTTACAAGAAAAAAATCAGCTAACGAAAATACACTAAAATGTTAGTCAACTGAAAGTTACTATGGTTAAATACAGAATGATATTAACAGAACTGACTGGGTACCTACTAGCGAGAACGCGCACGGCGGGGCGCGAGTGCAAGTACCTACCCATAATGGATGTGTTTATTCTAGAGTGCCGGCAATTTATTATTTTAGGTCAAAGTAAAATCACTATCATCAGTGTTTTTTTTTGCTTCGATATCTTTGGTTAGACGTACTGAACGCCGTGTTAAAATTTGTTCATCTATTTTAATGGGACCTTATATATCAATTGTAAAACAGATGTCTAGCCCTAGTAGTAGGAATGTTTTATATAAAATAGATGGAGTTGTATTTAAAAGTACTTTCGTATTACTTAGGCGAACAAAAGTTGACTTTTTGTAAAATAAAAAGCTGCACTTTAGACGTATCTGAGCCTCATTTCAGCACTAATTACGCGACATTTATCATTCATCGTCGTTCTTTCATTCTTTACATTCACTCAAACCTTCACAAAACAGAAAATTTAAATAGAGCTCTTCCTAAAGACGACTCATTCACTATCTTCTATTCAAGAGCTAGATATATTGCATTCACGGTATTCATATTCATCTTGGACTCTTGTATCATTCGTTCGTTGCATCTGTGCGCATACTACTCTGTGCTTGTCGCATCGATTATTATTGCATTGATGTCTCAAACGTACAATTTACTAGTACTGTATGTTTGTTCCCTATGTGATGCCTTTGACGGGTTGAAAGGGGTATGAAAGGGATCTTGATGGCTTTGATGGAGCGGTAATAGTATTTAATAAGCATGTAACTATTGGATGATATTATGAATGGTTAAATAGCGCAATAGAAAAGTCACGAGCACCAATGTGTAAACACTTAACAACTTTTAAAAGTGTTTTTCTCCTATTGTTCTGATTAAAATTTCATGTTGATTATTTACATATATATTACATAGTATTTTAGAACTCATACTTTTATGAAAAAGATCTCCAAGTTACAATCGTTATTTCTCGCGAAAATTGCTTTTAAATTTAGGAAAGTATATACATATTGGTGCTCGTGACTGTACGCTTTACGAAATACATATTTTATTGACTAAATCGTGATGGCAGTTTTAAAATCTTTTAAATAAACCTCAGTACGAAAGATCTCAGTAATAAACTCATACTGTAGGTACTTGTGGAAAGACTTTTGCTCTCTTCTCCGAAGTATTTTTAAAAGGTTATTTAGTTCTAATAGTACGTGGTTTAAAGTCATGTTACTGGTCAACGTAAAAAAAAAAACAAAATAAAAATATTTTATTTCACATAGGCCTATATGGGCACTTATAAAACGTCGACAAAAAGGTGCACGGTTCGGGTTGGTCGTTTCCTATGGAGAAGAACCGGCAAGAAACTCCATGGTTACTCTTTTCAAATTATTTGGTGTTACAAATGCCAAAATAGCCTCTGTGTCGTTTCAGAAAACACAGCATATCAAAAGACGCCTTATTTCATTCCTTAAGTTTCATCACTCGCTGCACCAAACACATCGCCGCCGCTGCATTCACACAACTCAGTACTAAATCGATCGTAGTCGCATTGATGTTTCATGGACAATTTACTCGTACATCGGTGTTCGTGGCGACAACGTCCGGTGTTGCAGCTGCATGTAACACGTTACATGTTACATGTAACATGGAAGGGTACATGACAGCTTTGATAGAGTTGTAAAGAATAGGGTGGGGAAAGTGTGAAAGATGATGTTAGTTCAATAGAGGTGGACTTTAGTTTTGAACAAAGAAAACAAGAAAATGTATTTATTATCCAGGTTATACAACGTGTCAACAGACCCTTCAAGAAGCCGTGAACCAAGCATTCTATTCATCAAACTAAGTAACCCTGCGCAAAAATTATTGCTGGGAAATGACTTTTATTTTTGGGTTGATAAATCATGTTTTAAGGTAAAACTCAATGTAACATAGCTTTTAGATATATCAAAACATTGGGGGTCGTGTGGTTGAGTAAAGTTACGACATTAAAACCTTGTATTTTATAAAAAACTTGTGAAAAAGTTGGAACTTTGACCCCCAATATAACTAGAAAGTTCCCAGGTATGGTTCCAAGGTTTGGTCCAGAACAAAAAAATATCACAATGACGGGGAGAACAAGTGCCTTTCGGCTTCGTTAAGGGTCTAGTTACACCCTTTTTATGTATATAGTCAGCAGAACAGAGATTAAACATAGGATCTGGGACATGAGATAGTAGCTTAAAATATTTAACTATCTTTTGTAACCTAGCCGTTGATACTTACCATAGACGGGATAAAGCTTGTAATCTACTTGCAACGACGGCACGGTTGGTGCAGTAGCTGAGAGATTGACTGCTGCGTTGCGTGTCGCGGGTTCGATCCCCGCAAGGAACAAATACTTGTACGGCCTACAGATAGTTGTTCCCGGTCGGGCTGTTTGTAAACGCGCCCACGATACAGGAGAAGTTTCTAGTGCGGGGCAACGTTAAAAAAAATTACCGACTGGTTTCTGTCGCTAAAAGTATAACGTGTTACACTTACTAATTACGGCCTCACTGAGGCATGAGATCACATATTTACCTTTGTTTTTTTTCGGATGACCTCTCTATTGGAATTAAAGTATCCTATGAGTGTTTATTGTTACTTGTGTTTGCCGTTAGAAATTGCATAGAAGCAGCCCATAGTCTGGATTTGATTTTACCGTATCTAGTAATAGGTACAATAGACCAACTTGCTTAACAATTCGTCAGCTACTTGTACTCTACGAACGAATGAAGTTTATTGTCATTTTTTCCTGTTTCTTGAATGAATTCGCAAGATAAACTGTTGTGTTATAATAAGAATCACCCTACCGCCTTTGGAAACATTGTAATGATAGTTTTTGCTTGTGAATAAATAAATAAATGAAATGTAAAAGATACCAAGTAAAATTCACATGACAAAGCAATAAAGTTAGCACATGTCATCTAGAAAATTAGTTTTTAACGCACAATTTCACCAACAAATTGCAATTCTTAGGGGTGCATGAATAAATTGAATTTAAAACTTATAATGGAATAAATCACACCACGCAACATTGCTTATTCGTAGGGTGGTGATTATGCTCGCCAGAGGGAACCAGAGGCCCTAACATAACCGCGCATGTAAAAGTTTAGTACATTGGTACGATTTCTGAATAGAACAGGCAATTGTACGATACTATTTTGATTATATTTTTTTAATAAAACAGGCCTCCACTTTCTCCTTGCAAACCTCTCTATCTTGTGCGATCTCAGCCCATGTTCATCCCGCAATCAAGATCACATCATCACACCACCTTCGCCGCTTTATACTTTCAAAATTGTGTAAGTGATGTTCGAATCGAACGATACTGCTCTTCTACTAGTACGTATAGTTGACCTCGCAAATGTTTTCCCACTTTTTGACAGCAATTTCACTTAGCTTTAGAGTTTTAAACTATCTAATCGTCACGTAGACCAATCGATCTTTCCGTTTCATGACGTGCATTTGACATTCAACCAAAATGTGTGATCCACTTATTCACACTGGGCTCGCGTGTTGGATTACAGCCTGCCCTCCCACGGAGAGGACGCCTGTGATGCAGCAGTGGAAATATAAGGTATAGACTGATTATGCTTAGTGGAAATGTAATTACGAGCTCGACTATACCAAGACTGCAGCTCCCCATTTCATCAATAAGGTATTTTCTTGAACAACATTCCCCCAGAGCTACAGCACACTATTGAGCAAAATAAGCGGATCTAAGTTCTCTCAAGTTGGCTGTTTGACCACGAATCTACGATGCAACTTGTGTTCTTAACGTACTTTATGACTGGGCTGTGGCATTAAGTTCTGAACTAAGTTCAATAAACTGAACTAAGTTCAATAAATTAGAGCAACTTCGATGCATTCCTTCACATGCGCACATTGCTCTGACTTCTGAAGATAAATCGAGGGTATTGGAATCTTGTGGGATAAAGGGAATTATAATAAAGGGATGTTTATGCTTTTTGAGAGTTATTAGGCCTCCGTTGCAGGTATAATTGATGTTTACGAAATATTGTAGAACATTTTAACATCACATAACATCACGCCAATAATCCCTGAAGGGTTAGGCAAAGGTGTGCCTAATAGTACACCCACATTTCACCAATTATGTTTAAGTCCCATGTAATAGTGGGCGAGCCTATTGCCATCAACCGGGCGCAAATCCAGACTCCGTGGCTGCTACTGAGAAATTCCTGATGGAAAAACCCAATAATACTTTGCCCGACCTGAGAACACTTTAAAAGAGTAAATATGGAGTTCCTTGCCTATTCTTCTCCTTACTAAACGTTTGTAAATGGGCAGTTAAAATCAAATGATTTTCTTGTAAAGTTTTACAAAAGTTCTATGTGACGGCCTGATATACAGGGTGGATGCGACACCGACGCTAAAACGGTTACAACGTATTCAGTTCATCATTCTGAGCCCCCCTCTTACAAATTTTTCATAGATTATTAAAAATAAAAACAGTTGTTTCCTGTAAAAGTGCACCTACACGGTCAAAGTGAGTGAAAGAAGAGAAAGAAAGAAAAAATATTTATTTGTTGCAAGGACGTGCATACAAACAAAATAAGTTAACAATAATCATAAGCACAACAAATATTATAAATACAACAGAACAGAAACAAAAAAAAAAAAATAATAGCTTGCACCTCGTGACTGCGACAAGCACTGTGCTATGGGGGCCCGCAGCACAGCGCTGGTTTGTTATGTACTGAATACGTGGTAACCATTTTCGCGTCGGTGTCCCTTCCACCCTGTATATGGTTTACATGATTTTAAAACTATTATATATCGTTGTATCCACTGAAGATTATGACAGCTCAGACGTTAAGAACTTCACTTTTTAATTAATTACCAGATCTTCTGTTTTTTTTTATCGACGGTAATTTGTTTTGACTATATTGCTTGAGCCCATTAGGTGGCCATGTTAATTACTGCATGCAGTATTTAAATCTGGGAAGCTAGTGTCAATGTGCCTATTTTTAAACTTTTATAACTACTTCCTAAAGAAAAGAGAAGAAATTTTAAAATAGTACTTTCGAATCGATAATGAGGATTAAATACTGCGTTAAGTAAAAATTACGCTTGTGTGGTTTTATAAAAGATGTACCCAGTTTATAAAAAGAATAAATCGTTTGGAGAAAGTAAACAATTTTCCGAGACTTCAATGTTGAAGTGTTTGATGTTCTTATCTCTGAGAAAAACTCTTATAAATATAGTGCTATTTGAGCGCCTACATTAAAAAATGTTTTTTTGAGAAAGTAGTTGTTTTTAGTATTTGTTAGTTTTGTCTTCAATCGTTTGATCATAATATCGTTGTCTTTCGATTAAATAGAACATAGAGAACGATGCAACGATAAAATAAAAAAAATATATAACAAGATGTGATGATTTCTCATCCGAAAAAAAAGAAGGCAAATATTTTAATTTATATAGTGTCGAATTTCCAATTCACAGCACTTCAAAAGCTGGAAATTCAACAGAGCCCTTATATTTAGGCAATCATTTAGATGTCGTTAGTGAAAACGGGAATTAAGTACCTAATTTAGGAGAAATAAAGAAAAACCCGGTATCGACCATCCAAAATAAATTAACGTACAAACAACATGCAATTAGTAACAAAGTGCCGTTCTGGTCTGACGTTCTGACCATCTGGCATCGCTCCAAACAGACCGTCTGCTTCTTCTGCCAATTGTGGGCAAATGTGTCTGCTACTTTATAGTTTGGGAACCTTTGCGATGCAATATCGCAGTGCATTGGAGGCTGGTTACTGTTTCGATTTAGGAGCTTAGGTATTGAACAATATTGTTTGAATTTTATAGGTGGCTGAGCGTTGAGATTGGTCCATAATGTTGTTAAGCTATTGTGGTGTTCACTAGAAACACTAGTTAGGGTTTAGAATAAAACCATTAAGTTATCAGTAAGTAGATGAACTACTTTAAGGGTACGTGCTCTCGCTGCCCGGGATAAGTAAGGACATGTTTCATGTGTCATTGCGATGGGTAAATAGTGTGGCTGTTTTAGAAGAATCAGACCATATGTAGGTGGGGGGAGGGGTATATCCAAGACAAAGATGAAATGCCAATTGATGATTTTAGAACTGTTTTTGTTGATATTTTTTGTTCTCTGATCACGTCACTAAAATGTACATCTGGCCATTACACGCACGCCCGCAGGTTGCAAGTACTATGAGGTTATTCATTCAAAAACAACAAATGAAATTCAATATAAACATCCTATAATGGTGTATTACCGTTGACCCCAGTGGCATGGCCCCACTGGTGGGGTCAACGGGAAAAATCAAAAACGTCGTTTCGTTGGCCCCACTACCCTACCCCAACGGTGGGGTCAACGGAAAGTCTGCAATTTTGTTCCCTCTGGCCCCACCACCTGAGCATTTTAAATTATTTTAATCATTTCCCGCTGACCCCACCAGTGGAGCCAAGGGCGGTGGGGTCAACGGGAATACACCCCTATAATACACACTCACAAGGAACACACCTACAAGTACACATAATCGAACGTAAAATGGTACGTCCATCGTCCCGCCTGTCAGTCGATAGCGATGCACCCGCAGGCGTCTAATTTGTACGGTTCGGGTCGGACGCACCCTGTATAACCCTGCGGCTCTTTGCGCACATCTTGTTTGGTAGTTGTAACTGGATATATATACTATTTTAATGTAATGATGGTCAAGAGGATGATGTAGGTGTGCGTGGTAATTGGTTGATGAAGGGTATGTTGTTTACTTAAATTACAGCTGCACGGTACGATCTTCAAGGTTAAGTGAGAAGAGAGTGCTTGCCGAGGTCGGTTCGTGGATGGGTGTCCATCATTTCATACCGAGTTTCGTCCGTGCTTCGGAAAGCACGTTAAGTGACTGTCATTTGTAAATCTTTGACAGCCGTTACAGCTAGACAGATACTTCGAAGTCTGCCAACCAGACTTATCAAGGGGTATCGTATTACCCAGTACTAATTATTGTGTTGTGGAAGTCAGATAGGCAGTCGCTCCATGTAAAATACTGGTATTCAGCCGCATCCGGCGACACGAGTCGGGAAACGGCTAGGCAGATGGTGGCTTAAATTAAATACACATTAACAGCCTACTGTGTTTCCTCTGCTAAGACACACTGTCTCTAATCTGTAAGAGGAAGCGGGTCGTAGTCTATGACGCGGACACAATGCTGAAGGCCTAGACAAGAGGGCAATCACTTTGGATGCGTTCGTATTCCTTCAACGATTATCACCAGGATTGCGTTGGATTAGAATAGCGTCAATCAATCAAAAGTTGTGATGTAATATCACAAGGCCCTCTTGTGTTGGATGTCACATATAGGGTGACTGGTAATTCGGGACCGATACTTTCCCCGGGATTTTTTTTTTATACTCATTCACTTTTATCACAATAATACAACAGCCGTATGAAATACGCGCTCGCGCTCCCGTGACCTATCAGCTGTCAACCGTGTGAAGCCGTTCTGTCTCATTACTATCGTACCGTGCAACAGTGGGTAGGCAGAGCACCCGCGTGCTCGCAAGCCCGCTCCATAAAAGTGAATGACTATTAAAAAAAAAAGTTTCTTTGGGAAAGTTGTTTGGTATCATGAGTACAATCACGTGTATAAGTATCGGTCACTAATTACCAGGCACCTTATATATCTTTGACTTTTAATCTGTAGGATAAGCTGGTTTCCATAGGTCTCATCGGCAGAAACTACTTAACAATACTTAACAATAACTTTACATTCTCTTTTCGCCTCTTCCACGTTTATACTTCTGGCCATACACACACGCCAGTTGTGAGCACTATGCACCTGACTTTTCTATAGAACCTCACCAATAAAGTCAATGTATGGCCTTCAAGACGCAGAGCGTCCCCTCCCGGCGTTGACACTTACGTCTGCCTTGTGTGAAATACCTTTTGTTAGTCACCTATCATTAATCCTCTCAACATGACCAAACCATTTAAGCATACTCCCCTTATTTATGTGAGCAATATCTAAGTTAGTATGTCAGCAAAAAGAAAGGGGTCCGCAAGGGCCAATGCCTGCCGGGGCTGCGCGACTGTTCGAAAGAGATACCGCGGCCCTGGAACACAAAGGGCAAAGAAGGAACATGGAAGGGTTTTAGTTAGTAAGAGTCTGACACTTCCTTCCACTCCGCAGAGAGCTGAAAGAGTCATTTGAGGATTTCCCCCCCCAAAAAACAAGCATACTCCCCTCATCTAAGTGAGCAATATCTAAGTTAGTATGTCCAGCAATCCCTAGCAAGTTACTTCCACAACAAAACAGACTTAGCTCATCTTATCCTAAGTTCCATAAGTTAGGTATTCTGTTATTACATTAGCATTTAGTCTAATTTAACCTGTGTCTACATATTTACTTAGTAACCCTTCGTGTTAAACAGTGACTTGGCATTAATTGTAAGTTAGTTAATCCCGCCAGGTAACATTGTAGGCATTACATACATATTTACAAAGGCATTTACCTGAGTAGAAACTATTTCACCTATGTACGAGTCTGTAGTTTGCAACAAAGGTAGTTTCAAGGTACTATAACCGCTGTGCCATGTGTTACACGATCAAACGACACGCGTGTGCGACGGCCACCATGAAGAAAACAAATAAAAGATTCGAATGACTTTACTGGATGCATTTACAACACTGGTAAATGCAATGGAATACGAGCTTTGTATTAATTATGAAAAAAATCAACGATGAAGCCGGACGAAATTGTCTGAAGAGGGTTTTTTTTTTAATGCCATCTCTCAGTTCAACCTATGAGGCTGGCTTCTGCTTAACCGGACTATCCTGTGGGTGCCTTGAGTGTAAGGTCTTGAGTGAAAACGGTACTCAACCCCGTCCATTTCTAGACTAAACTTGGTCGTCTGTCGGCCGAATCAATCGAATTCAGGCTAACGTCCATGAATGTTAGCACTATTACTGATTACAGTATGCCACGTGTCACCGAGAAGCCACTCGCGGTACGCTGATACTCACGCGAAGGCAACAATTGACACACGAGCGATTTTATTGACGCAAGTCGCGTCGCCAGTCGCATCATCTGAGGTCGTTGACGAGTCGTAAGGGATTAGTTTTACAAGCATTGTCAGACACATAAAATATGGTACAAGGTGTATATTTGAAGCCAAGTTGACGTGAAGCGGTTTCTGCTCGGCTAGCTTAAATTAATTAATTAAATTAATACATAGGTGCTATGAACAGATATAGCATCAAATATATAGAACCGAACCAAGTGATTCTGTTCGTCAAATAATTGATACCTACCTAATTGAAGTTTACCTTTATTCAAAAAGGCTGATTTGTTTTTTTACACGACTACGGCAAAGCTTAAAAGAAGTATTTTGATTTTAGCAGTCTATGTATGTATGTTTGTACCATTTTTATGTTCCACCTTAGAGTCTAAACTACTGAGCCGATTTGGATGAATGAGATGTCAATCGATTCATTATCTAAGAAAGTTCTTTTTATAATCATATTCACCTGTACACTGGGTGAGTTCACAAGGGCCACGTACTGTGTGGCATGTAAGGTATAGTTAAGGATATTTTAGGTTACTTTGTCGCATTAAATGTGTTATCTGTAATGGCAAAGGAAACATGTCATGTGAATAAATAAATAAATAAATGTTGATGCTATTACTTCTACTATATTAAGGTAAAATATGCCCACTTTATTAGAACTCACGAAACGACTTTAACGATCTAAAAACAGAAGAATGATGTTTTAAACATGTTTAACGTAAAACAATTTGAGGGCTGAACTTAAACAGAACTTTATGTCTCACATAAAATGCCAAAAATGGTTCAATATTGTAATGAGGTTCTCCATACAATCCCTTATTTTATTAGTTACTAGCGACCCGCCCTTGCTTCGCACAGCGCCACCTATCGGGTCCAAAACTACATCTAATATAGCCTATATTTTAAGTTAAGCATTTAGCAGTAGAGCGGTGAAAACTCTGTTCAAATCTAAAGGGTGCAAAAAGACCCTTAACGAAAACGACAACCATATATTTTGCCCATCATTGGGATCATTTTTTTCTTCTAGACAATACCTGGGAAACCACAGGTTCTGGAGATATTGGAGGTCAAAGTTCCAATTTTTTCACAAGTTTTTTTTAAAATACTACTTTTTAAGGTTTTAACTTTACTTTAATTACCTCCATGACCCGTTTACTATTCAAAGCACACATCAGCACCAAGTTTTGAGTGCGTGACATTGAGTTTTACCGTAAAACGTGATTTTCACCCCAAAAAAAAAAGTCGTTTCCCAGCAATAATTTTTGCGTATAGTTGTTTAGTTTGAAGTACAGAATGATTGGTTGACGGCTTCGTGAAGGGTCCGTTTACACCCTGCATGCAGTGGTTTTTGCGGGATGCGCGTAAAAACATACAGACAGACAGACTAACATTCAAAAAACTGTTGTTTTGGCTTCTGATGCTGTAATAAAGACCCCCATATATTTTTTTTTTTCAATATCTTCAATGTACAGACATCGGCCTTTTACAATTTTATTATATGTATAGATAACATCAGCTATAAACCGATCCTGTATAAGCTTGCTCTGGTTCGAATACACCCTATATGCGGTTGTATTTCGGCTGGGCGTTCGCCAAATTGAGATTTTTGCTGGCTAGACTACCAGACACTTGGTATGGAATATTTCTGAATATTATGGCTACGTTATTGTTACTTAAATCCACAATAATATTTATAACTTAGCTTAATAAACTACATAATTCCTGCTAGATTGGTATTTTACTATGCTTCGTGAATTGCTTCTTTTTGTGTGTGATAATTTTGTAATTGAGTAACGTGTTTACAGTCCTCTGTAAAACTTGCCTGCAAATTGATGCGTTAAATATTTAAAGTTATCTATTTGAATTGGAAATAGAATAACTCGGACAAGTCCATGTTTCAGAAAGGTACATCTATACAAATAAATAAAATTGAAGTATCTGTTTGTAATATCTAAATAACAGCTATTTACTGAATGCGTATGAAAATGTATACGGCACATAAAGAAAACACATTATTATCATTTTTTTTTCTGTCTGTCTTCCTGTTTGTTCTGGCTAATCTCCGCAACGGCTGGACCGATTTTGACGAGAACCTTTTACTGGCAGATAGCTGATGTTATAAGGAGTAGCATAGGCTACTTTCATTTTAGAGAAATAATTAGGGTTCCGTGCAAAAATTAAAACTCTTGAAATTGCTAACAAAAGCCGATTCAAAAAGGGAAGTAAGATTTTTTATAATAATTTCACGCGAATGAAGGTACGGCAACGGTTACTCTACAGTCTACACTAATATTATAAAGAGGGGAAAATTGTTTGTAAGTCTGTATGTAGGGGGTAATCTTCGGAATTACTGACCCGATTCCGAAAGTTCTTTCACTAACGGTAAGCCACATCTTACCGTTAGTGAAAGAACTTTCAGAATCGGATCCTCAAGCATCATAGGCTATATGTAAAAGTTCCCATGTGTAAATGTGTGTACATAATATCAATAGCTTCTTCTCATGTCGTTACCATCCCTGAATCACGTTCAGTCATTTAACTTTGCTCTTCTCATAAAAAAAACTTCTCGAAACAGGAAAATAATCACGCCACTATAACATAAAACCATGATACACTGCCCACCCTCTATTGGCAACAAGGATCATACGGCCAATGCTCGTATAATTTCCAAGAGATTAGATTTACGCGGTATTGCCAGACACATAAAACATTATTCGACGTGTTTTGGCTGGCAAGCCCGCAGCTACACTGCGTTAGACAGATTTGGGTATTAGTAAATATGCGATATCTGACTTTATTGTCGTTGATGTTATTGTTTTGTTGTTTGAACGCAAGTGTGATGGTACACTTAGCAGATCTGGGCAAATATTCGCCTTCTATCATTAAAATAAAGTGAACTTTATCGCAATAGTCCTAAAAAACATTTTGTTTTGATCCAATATCGCGAAAACTTTGACAAATACGCCAAGTGTAGTCTCAGCATTAGGTTCGGTACTAAAAACATCACGCCTATCTCCAAGGAGCAGGCAGAGGGGTACACCTAGTATTCTGCCGCATCAAAATATGATCCATAGTTAGTCCCATAGTGAGTGGTGACCATGGTAACGACGCCGACGTTGCTAGACACAATTTATACCTTTTTTGGTGGTTAATGGCCATCGGGACCCTAGTGCCTATTTCTCATTTTAAAACCATTCTATTTAATTTTTATTATGAATTTTTACATTATAAAGGGTGTAAACGGACCCTTCACGAAGCCGTCAACCAAGCATTCTGTACATCAAACTAAGTAACTTTACGCAAAAATTATTGCTGGGAAATGACTTTTTTTTTTGGGGTGAAAAATCACGTTTTACGGTAAAACTCAATGTAACGCACTCAAAAAATTGTGCTGATGGATGGATTGAATAGTACGGGAGTCGTGAAGGTGTTTAGAGTAAAAATCTTACGTTAGAAAAATGTATTTTAAAAAAAACTTGTGAAAAAGTTGGAACTTTGACCCCCAATATCGCCGTAACTAGGAGGTTCCCAGGTATAGTCTAGAACAAAAAAATTATCGCAATGACGGGTAGAACAAGTACCTTTCGGCTTCGTTAAGGGTCTTTTTACATCCTTTATACAAACTACGAATCTATAATAGTAAAAAAAATATGTACAAGTATCAAAACGGTAACAGGTCGTCAAAAAATTCGTCCACATAGCTGTAAACAGGAAAAGTGCCCAGAAGGCTGGCAGCATTGCCACGTTGCATGGCAATGCTGATTCTTTGGCCAAAAAATAGGCCCGCCCTCTGGTCCCATTTGATTCACTTCAGTAATCAGTTACTTTAGATGGTTTGTTTAAAAAAATAACAAGTTTTTTTTTTATCAAATGTTTAGCATGTAAAATTTAATTAAAAATCTATGGTAGCGTTGACAGCCATTATCAAAATACGCATTTCCCCGTACCATGTATGAGCTTATAATTAAGATTAGGTGTAATAAACCCGAACATGAGTGTGTCGTGTAGTCGCGCTGTATATTACTTCCCGAGGGAGTCTTAACCCTTAAACGGGCATAACGATCCGGGAATCGCAAAATAATGCCAAATTGGCACAAGTATTATTGGTAGAACATATTTTTTTTTTTTTTTTAATGTTTTTTGAATATTTAATGAGTGATTGATAAGTCTTTAAATAACCTTTGTACAACAATAGAATACCTACCAGGAACACTTTATTTAATTAATGAGCTGAAAAATATGGTGGGAATACTATTCCCTTTGCCTTATTAAGGGTTAACGGACGGCTAGGGGAGGTATATCACAGGGATGGCCCAGTGAAGTGTCAGTGTCGTACGTTGACCTTGTACGATGGCTGTGAAGAAAAGATGGCAACTGATAACTAACTATTTAAACGAGCGAAAATAAATTCAAATTAAAGGTGTCAAAAATACTTAATATGGGCTATTAAAATACTAAGTGGGCGACAAACAGAGGGCGAATACAAATGCCTACTTCGCCCGCTCACTAGACCCCGCCATCCCCTTCGATCCTAACCTGTCAAAATCGGGGTGCCACAAGTCTCTCGATCGCTTCTCTCGCTCTTGATTCCTATGTTCTCTTTGACTCAATGATCGCATAAATAGTTACTTACTTGGTATAATAGTCGCCCATTTAGTATATTAGTCGGCAATTAAAATTTTATTCGCCCGATTCATAATTTCCCGCTTATTTATAGTCTTCGTATGATTCTATTTTTATCCGCCCATGGTCCCAGCTAATCTTTTTTGTACATAATTATGCGGCATCCCCGATGGCAAGCCAATTCAAGCTATTCATTTTCTAGCACTTAAAGCGCCATTCAGACCACTGAGGTAGCGGTCTTAGATCAGACGGTACATTAGATTTATCTTCCGTGACAATGTAATTTATTGTCAGACATGATCACGCCCCCCACTGCATGGTGTGAATTGTGCCTTATGATGATACCTTAATACTGGTTCATAAAAAAAATCGTTTGAGTAAAATATAGTTTATTCGTTTCAGTTTATTGCTTCTACTTTCAAGCTTGATTACAAGGCTAGATTGTAATAAAATTAGATTCATTAACAGGTTGATGAAAAACCGTCAACATTGTCTGGAATCCCTCAATTTGAGAAAGTTGAAATACATATTACAAAACATCACGCCTGTTATCCCCGAAGGGTTAGGCAGAGGTGTACCTAATAGTATCCCTACATTTCGACTGTTATGTATTTAGGTCCCGTAAGTGTAATAGGGGCGAGCCTATTGCCATCAATCGGACACAATACAGACTTCTTGGATGCTACTGAGTTTCTGAAGAAGAAACCAAATAACACTTTGCCTGAGACGGGAATCGAACCCAGGACCTCATGCTCAGCAGTCGCGCTTCAACCACTCGACAAAAGAGGCCGTCAAAGTTTGAAATACAATGAAGCGTACACACTGAAATCTCATGCAGCGTAGGGTGACCTTCTACAACATATTATATTGCCGACAAAATATAAAGGCATATCAAAATCAAACTTAATCTACCATAATACATCTACTTTCGTTAATAAGAAAAATGTTTTTCGCAAACCATATTACTTTATGGCCTCCGCCTTATTCTGTCATTACGATCTTTTTAGGGACCGTTCCCTCGGATAACCGGTAAATTGGGTGTGTTACGGGATCTAATATATGTGCTACGTATTTATACGATGGTAAGCATATGTGATTTTATATGAAAGATCATTTATTGGCGCGCTATCCAGGAAAACTGTTTGGCGTTTTTCCGAGTGACAAGATTTTAGTGTTCGTTTAGTGGTGTGAGTCACATGTGAAACTACACACATACTGTAATGCTCTGGAGAAGAATTTTAGGTATGTCATTTTAGTAGGTAGGTTGCTTTAGATTCTGGGATGCTAGAAAATTTCTACCATCTTAAAATCACTTATACACGGTGTAACAGAATAAACGCAAGACCTCTGTTGTGGTGACTCAAACCATGAAACTGAAACACTTTTGTTCTATGACTTTTGTAAATTCGTAACTTTTTTTTGAGCTTTTCCATACATGTTGATCAGCTGATCGCGTCAATTTCTATAGAAAGTCCTCTTTTTGCGAATTTTAAGATCTCGTAGGACAATAGTTGTTCAATTTTATGATCCGAGACAGCACGAGAGATGTATTGCTTTTATTATGTTACACCTTGTATAGTGAAGACTTTCTTGCTTTCCCCTGTCACCAACCATGAACTGTACATATTTGTGCTTAAAAAAAAATGTCTTCAAATCATGATATTTGATTCGTTGTCCAAAGTGTATGCTGCATTTTCCTTCCTCTTAAGTCCCGGTCAAAACGTATGCTTTCTTAGCGCGGTAGTCGCTAAGTATAAGGTTTCAAAAAATGTTACATTGCTAAAAACTTATACTGTCAGTTACGGGATATCTTCCGTGATTTTTTTAATATTTTGAGCTTCCGATCAATCACGGAAGATATCCCGTAAGTGATACTATAAGTTTAGTTATAAACCGTGAAAGCTTAAAACAGTGTTTGATGTTACACTGCGTCCTGGTCGACAGCTGATCAGGAATATAGGCCAGGCAAGAAGGAAGCTGCAAATATCCAGATATTAAAAATAAAAATACGTCAATGCTAGCGCAATGCGGTGCGAAAGATAAAATGAAAACACGTTACAAGTGAAGCCGAGAATTGCGTAAAGTTGTTTCTGCGCAAACATTTTTCCTGGTCTGACAGCTTAGATTGGTACTCGCGTTCATGTTATTGTATTTGTACTTGTATGTGTTTAACTTTATATTATTCGTTAGAAATCTGATGAGTATGATGATGATGCCATCTAGCCGATTTCCGATTTTTGTGCTTTTAGAGACCTTTGGTGAGCTGCTTTTTCATGTGCTCTCAAGTGGCTAGCATATCCAACTTTGGCTGAAAAACTCCAAGCACTAAGCGGAAATGTCAGAACACCATTAACGACATTGTAGGGTGTAGCTGTAGGTGGGATTATAGGGATCGAATGGATGGTATTTGACAAACAGTCAGAGACTGGACATCTTCACAATGGGCGGCACCCATTGTTCTGATTTGATTAGGTCTTGACTCTCCTGTTCAAGGAAGAGGATGATAGTTTTCGGTGTTTCCAATGCCTTAATTTATGTTCAACTATTTATTAAGTGTTAGCGTCTTTTCAGTTATTAATAAGGCATGTTTATTTTGCTTCATTAGACAAGCATTTATTTATTTAAACTTCATGTACAATAGTGGTACATGGGCGGACTTAATGCCACTAGGCATTCTCTACCAGCCAACCTTTGGGTCAAATAGACAGCATTGTAATAGAGTACAAAAAAAAATCATTTTGTTAACATAAATATAAAAAGAAAGAAAGAAGAAGAAGATTATTTTAGAAGATTTTTTTATTTGCCTGTATTTACCATATACGTATGTCGGGTTGTCAGGATTTATTCCGTTAGGCTTATACATCATGTGGTCAGAAGATGGGTTTCGTGCAACGAAAACACACTGGGTACGATACACTGTTTCTATTAAACTAACAAATTACTTAAAATTACAATTTAACACAATAACACGGGGCACCATGAATCGGGTACAGTTCCAAGTCGTCTCAACTCCACTGCGATCAGACCTTGAATGTCGTCCTCGCCTCGAGCTGTAAACATCACGGCTCTGTAGAAGCACGCTGTGGTGTGGGTAGACTTGTAAGTAGGTCGCGTCACCTCTGGCGTACTTGCGACTCATTTTATGTCCGTACCAAAGACCGGATCCGACACGTATATTATAGAATGCACATGGCAAACTCATGAGTGTGTCTATCGACAATGGTGACAAATCGGATTATTTCCGACTTAGCTGACAAAAGAGCTCCATGCAAATTAAAACAAACAACACTCCACAACTCACCAACCAACAGTCAAATTCCCCATCCGTACTCCGAGTACCATTGAACAAACCGCTAATCTTTTCGGCATTCCTCTTTGTCTCCCAAGTAATATTTTAATTAAGGCTCGTCTGCCTCGGAGGCAATTAAAACTTACGCCACGCCACTGACATTTGTTTTCCTTGACTTAAGTTAAGTTAATGCTATCCGGATGCACACTTAGCCGTCATAATGAACAACGTTTTACTTTGGGATTATTTGGGTACGATGTTATTTTTTCTGGAGCTCGTGGCTAAATAATAACAGCCGCTCGGGTCTGGCGGTATGTTGGTCCGTGGATGGGTGACCGTTACATACCGAGTTTCCTCCGTGCCCCGGAAAGCACGTTAAGCCGTTGGCCCGGCTGTCATTTGTTGATCTTTGACGGTCGTTACAGGTAGTCAGTGCACTGCAGTGGCCCGAAAGTCTGACAACCAGTGTTACCAAGGCGTATCGTATTACCCAGTACTAACAGGGTTGTGGAGGTCAGATAGGCAGTCACTCCATGTAAAATACTGGTTTTCAGCCACATCCGGTTAGACTGGAAGTCGACTACAACGTTGTTGGGAAAAGGCTAGGCAGATTATGATGTTATTTTTTCTGGTGTTTATTATCTGGTAAAAAGGAACACAAAATTTCTTTGTTTACTTAGATTTGAAGATAAGACGCTATTTTAGAGGCTAGGTTAGAGGAATCAAATCTGGACCTAGCAGGTGTAGTTCATAACATAACATACCTGAGTAGAAAAAAGGTTTTTATAGCTTTAGATCAGCAAGCTGGGGTTACAATTTAGGTAACATTGGCCCGAGGGCCAAAAACCAACCCATAGCCATAAAGCATTTTTTGGCGTGTGGTCAAAGTCATAACTAACACCCATTTTTTTCCGATTGATACATTTCACAAAATCGCATCGCAACTGAAATAGATGAATAAAAATTTTGATGGATAGAGAGGGAGAGGAAGAACAAGGAAACAATGGATGTATTGTGTGCGGAAATAAAATGAAAGGAAGAAATAGGAGTAAAAGATAGCGTGACGGTTGTCAGAGGAGAATGTAAGAAAAAAACGTGTTGCGCATCTAAAGCTATCATACTGTACCAATAGTTTTCACCTGTCGACGTCATTCGAACTCCTTGAACGGAATAAAAACAAGAAAAAGTATTGTACCTCCATGAAAAAATTCTAAAGTGTTGTAAAACAACGTTTACAAATCAAAACCTCTTTGCGCATTTTCAATATAGCCAACATAAAGCTGGGTGCACACTTAGTTACTAAATCCATTGTTCCACGCTGCCTGTATTGAATAACTCCACGAAAAGGCACTTGGCCCCTATAAATTCACACTTGGCGATAGTAATTCACGTCAACCTTACTGATTTACAAAGCGCTGTTTTAGTTTTTTGTTTCGCTGTAGGACGTTTTTCTTTTATTTACCTTGTTTATAGAGTGTTGAGAGTAGTAGTGTGGAGTACGCAGTGACATTTGGGTTAAGTCAGAGGGCTTCGTAGCGCTCGTATTTTTGATCAAAAGATATTTTAATATACTTACTGTACTCATTGCCTCGTTGGCCGAGTAGTCTCAAGCGCCACTGCTGAGCATGAGGTCCTGGATTCGATTCTCGGGTTGGGCAAAGTGTTATTGTGTTTATCCATCATGCATTTTTCAGTACTTGTGACAGGTTGACGGTAATAGGCTCGCGCCCTATTACGTTGGACTTAAAACATAAGTGGCGAAATGTGGGTGTACTATATTTAGTACACCTCTGCCTAACCCGTCGGGGATTACAGGCGTGATGTTAATGTTACTATACACGGGTAGCACAAACAAAATCGTAATCTACTTAAAATTCTGGTGTCTGTAGGCACAAGTGTAACGTGTCAAACTTGGCAATTACAGTATGAATATAAGGTGGCGTTGATTGTCATGAAAGTTTGCATCGATGTGTCAAACTTGGTACATTTATTTTAGTTCTGTGTTTTTCCGCCTGCACTGATAAGTTGGTTGAAGTGTATGTCATTTTGCAGTGCCTTGCCTATAGCCTTGACAGTTTTTCTGTGAGCCTCTAAATAGTCTGTAATATTTTAAATCTCTTTGGTTAAATCCATTTCGATTTTTGGGTTATTGAGCTTTGTTTTTCTCAGATACGGTTTTCTGTGTTTGAATATCGCAAATTACCAAATTAAACAAGAGCACCATAATAATGACATGGTTAGGTACTTTTAAGTCTGACAACCAGTCTTACCAAGGGGTATCGTAGTGGTCAGATAGGCAGTAGCTCCTTATAAAATACCGGTATCCAGATGCATCCGGTTAGACTGGAAGCCGACCCCAATATAGTTGGCAAAAGGCTAGGCAGATGATGATTTTGGTACTACCAATAAAATTCCATCTCCAATTTCCTTCAAATTTATTTCAACAAAAAAATCCTTATTTTCTCGCGACAAAAATACCACTGCAAACCCATTCATTATTCCTTATACCAAACACAAAGAATATAAAAACGAAGTATAAAACGGAGCCCATATGTGTCGCAACTCGCAATCCAAAGAGCATTTTATTCCAATAGATATCTCACAGACGGTCGGCGATCGTGTGCGAATAGAAATGGTAGATTTTCGCTACATGAGCGGGAATCGACAACATTCAATGCCGTGCTGTGTATTAGAAAATATATAAGGTTGTTTGTGGTTTGTTATTTGTCGTACGAAATTGTTTATAACATAAACATGTTTGGCAGATTTTTTTTTTATATACAGGATGTTGGTTCTTAGGTGTTTACTGCGAAATAAGGAGATCTGATGAGGCTGGCACAGGACCGCGGAGATTGGCAAAAGAAAAGAGAGGCCTATGCCCAGCAGTGGGTGAATTCAGGCTGTGGATGATGATGATGTTGATAACCTAATCCTTCAAGTCATTAGAAAAAATGGAACAAATGGAATTCTCGTTATTTATTGAGTTCTTAGTGTTTTTGGATCGTTAGGTAGGCTACCTAGCCTTTGTCTTAAAAAGCATGTACCTTAAAAGGTAATTTTTAAAGCAAAAAATTAAAACTAGTATTTAATTTAAAACCATCACAACAACAATAAAAATAAATCTTAAATCCATTCAAGGCTATTGATAAACCGGGGCTGCGGGACTGTTCGAAAGAGATACCGTGGCCCTGGAACACAAAGGGCAAAGAAGGACCATGGATGGGTTTTAGTCAGTAAAAGTCTGACACTCCCTCCCACTCCACCCAGAGCGGGAGGAGTTATTTGAGGATTTACCATCCGTAAAAAAAAAAAAATGGCTATTGATAAAAAAATCTAACTTATTATCATACGTACCTATTAAGTAGGACCTTTTCAGTCGGAAAAGTTCTGTGAGAGGATTTCACCTGATTCTATGATTAAAACCTCCTTTGAATTATTATATTACTTTTCCCAGACCTAACATTAAAAACTATTTGGTTTACGGAACAAAATAAAGATTCGTGTCCAAGCAACATTTATTTTCCTGAATATTTTCACGTTGTAAACATGGACAAAATACAATATTATTTATTAATTCTATTTTATGACAGTTTGTGTTTATTTCGGTTTTTTTTTGGATTTATCGAAAGTCATATCTATTTCTCATTGGGCGTTTCGCTATTCACACTTTTGTCTCACTCACTCTATACCCAGGGTACGCAGTCCGAGCATTCAATTCGTCGATTTATTTTACAAACACTTTTACCTTAACGTTACCTACGAAAATAAAGATCACCATGTTAGAGTTTGTATAATAATATCAAAACTAATATAATTAATATATATTATATTATATTATCCAAATTATATATTAATATATACTATATACTAATATATAATTTGGATCTGAGAGGCATACTGTAGACTCTTTATCGGCCGATAGTTTAATTTAGATATTTAATTCAGGTATGCTAGTGCGCATGTTATAACGTTTTGGTATCGGCCGATAAATCAGTTTGATGTGCTATATGATTGCCTTCAAACTATACTATCGGCCAAATGCTAGATCAGTATGACGCTCTTATCCCGCGCGCACACTTACCGATTGTTTAATAGGCCGACTCTGCAAGCCCTCTCTTCGGAAGCCGCCTACCAACTAGCAAATAACTCGAGCGCAGTCAACCGACTGTTGGCCTCGTTTGCGCATTCGTCACCAACCCAACCGTTTAGTTGGCCCAATGTGCGCGCTAGCAGCCCATCCCGACTAAACTATCGGCCGATAGAAAGTCTGCAGCTTGCGGGGACTCTTAATGTACTCGTCGTTGGCTAGGAGTCGGAGCACGTAAGGGTAATAATACTTCTTGGAACAAAAGGGATTGTTATATTTCCAGAGATTATCATTTTCAATTAAGAATTCAAGTCATTTGAAAAAAAAATCTGATTGTCATTCAGTCAGAAGTTGGCAATACAAATCAAGTCGATGTGATTTTTTGATACTTTCCTATTAATTATTGCTGTTATTTATTTAAATTCGCAAGTTGAGAACTATATGCGCACTTTATAAAATTTATACATAAATTATTTAGTTTATTTAAAAGTCAAAATGAATTTGATTCCTAAGGCAAATGTATGGGTTTTGAAAGCTGTTCAAATCATGAGGATGAGTAGTGCCGCTGGGTCGAGAGGGTCCTCTGGAAGCGATGGGAGCTATGGATGGATCCCTGAGGGACATCGGGAGATTCGTGTAGAGAAACCAATTGAATCTAAGAAATCTGGAGATGCCATCAAGGAAAATGAACCTAGTGAAGACCCAAAAAACTTTACTCAGCCACATCGTAAGTTTGGAATATTCATGATATTTCAGCTTGAGCATCATTATAACCTTCTTCTTGGCGTGTCAATGGCAATCTAAATTGTGTCAGCCCAGAACTAAGCTACTAGTTCCACATTCGGTCGGGTCGTCCAAAGCCACATTTAAAATAGACGTTAGTGTTGCAAAAAATTTCGACATTTATGTCCAAAAGGAGCTCGTGGCTAAATAATAACAGCGGCTCGGGTCGATCTTTAGGTTAAGCCGTGCTTGCCTACGTTGGTCTGTGGATGGGTGACCGCCCATTACATATCGAGTTTCCTCCGTGCCTCGGAAAACACGTTAAGCCGTTGGTCCCGGCAGTCATTTGTAGATCTTTGACAGTCGTTAGGTAGTCAGTGGCCCAAAAAGTCTGACAACCAGTCTTACCAAGGGGTATCGTATTACCCAGTGCTAACTGGGTTGTGGAGGTCAGATAGGCAGTCGTTCCATGTAGAATACTGATATTCAGCTGCATCCGGTTAGACTGGAAGCCAACCCCAATATAGTTGGGGAAAGGCTAGGCAGATGATGATGATGTCCAAAAGGTCTAGCTGCTTCCATGAAGAAGACCTCAGGAAATAGATATTTTGGCCAAAACAATAATATCTAGCCAATGTGGACTACTGGTCGTTAGTTTTGTCCAGCTCGTTCCGCCATCTCTTGCGAGGTCTAGAGCGTCGCCTTCTGGATGTGTCAGGGACCCACATCATGGTTATTTTGGCCCACAGCTCGTCGGGCATGTGGCAGACATGGCCAGCCCGTGTTGTGTTGTGGTGTTGCGTACGTGCGGCTATTACATTAAATTCTAAAAATTTAATGTATTGTATTTTGCAATACGATACAATACATTAAATTCTGCAAGTCGTATGTCTGCTGGAATTATAATTCTCATGTCCTTATCTTAATTAATTTGGGGTTGGGGTAGCATGTCTTTTTCTTTATACTTCTTATTATTCATCTGGGGGTGACTACTAGATCATTCCCTATGTCTATTCAAAAGCGTATGGTTTCGTTCAGGTGTTACTTAGAAGCATTCAATTATCAGATTTACTGACTAAACACGAAGTCTTTATGTACTGATGATTTTTTTTTAATATTTCAGATGAATCACCCGTTCTGGAAGCACCAGCATGCGACCTATACATGATGGGTAAAAAAAAAGCAAGCAACCTCGAAAAACGGGTTATTAACAAGGAGATAGTGGAACACTTAAGAAGCTATTTCGATGACCAGATAATATACTATAAGACTATGGCAAATTACAATAAATCAGCAATGAAGCGAATTAAAAAAGTAAAAAAAAATTGGAACAAAATCATTGAATAAACTGTGGTTGCAAATCCGCCATGAAGCGTATTATTTTATCGTAATTTTTGCAATCTTTTTCTTTAGCGGCGGTGCCCGCTGTCGAAATCCATACTAATATTATAAATGCGAAAGTAAGTTTGTTTGTTTGTTACCTTTTCACGCCTAAACCACTGAACCGATCATTCTGAAATTTGGTACGAAAGCGGGCACCCGCACCCGCTTGTGTTTCAGCGATCGCCTTTAGTCATGTGACTCAAGGAACTAACTAACTTTACTCACTCTTGCGAAGGGGTTTCACACTACCCAGGGTTAGTAGTTCGATCAGTTGGGGTGGGTTGTGGGGGTTACATATGCAATAGGGAATATGCATGTATTTTTTTCTTCACTAAAATAAATAAAATATAGTACTATCAACCCAAGAAAATAATTAAAAGTTAAGTTCAACTACTGCTTGTCGCTCAAAAAAATATTAAACTCCTACAATTTTCTACGACAGTTCAAAAGTCCGTGACTGTCGCGGCCATTCATGTCATGTTATGTGACGTCACTTACCTCTATCTGCCATGTTTACATCTAAGTTTTTACCCTTAATATATAAATTTTATTAAATTGTATATGCTTTATTCAATTAAACATTGCAATAACAATATTATAATAAAATCTTAGAGAAACTTTAAGTACTTTTCAAATAAAAGTGTTTTTTTGACACATGGACTTTGACGTCACTACCGGCGCTATCGAGGGGCGATGCGTTTTGAGTTTGCTTTCCGTTTCACCAAAAACACGCTACATAAAATATTAAATTGTAAAATAAGTGTTGTATTAGAAAGTTAAACAAGTGTACCACAATGTTTTTATGGGCCAATACAAGGCATTTTTAAGAAATAAAAACAGTTTTGTATTTCTTGCATATTCCCTATTGGCTTCATGTAAAATACCTACTGGGTCGATTCAGACTAAATAGAAAAATCCTCTCTCAATTTACTGGCTGCCCTGAAAATAGGTTGGTAGGTTTTTGTTTACTTCTTTAGTTTTTGTTTATTCTGTTCTATTTTGTCGACTTGACAAGAGCTTTAAAGGTCACAGCACACATATCAACTCGGAAAAGGATCGGCACCGTATCGCCTTTCGGCTTTCGCCTCGGCGTCAAACAGGTGTCAACCTAACGTAAGCAAGTGGATCAGCAGCTCCGATACGTCGACTCGTCTACGGCTAGGCTACGCCGCGCTTACGGCTCGACGACGCCGCGCTTCAGCTCGCTGACGCCGCGCTTACTGCTCGCCGACCGGTGGTAGAGGAAAAATAAAATAGACAAAAACCAAAAAAAAAATTAGGTACACAATATGAATAAAGCAACAGTAGTGTGCGTAAGGGAGGACGAAGAGACGTAAGTACGGGGACGACGAGGCGTAAGCGAGTTGACCACGCAACGCGCAGCGGTTCGTGAGCTTGTCCCGAGGCGAGGCGATTACGGTACGATTCCGATTAGTGTGGGTTGCAATAGGGAGTTTCATGCAAAGAATATCTGAATGGCTCGAGTTGATACTGTGCCGATCCCTTTCCGAGTTGATATGTGTGCTGTAACCTTAAATCTCTAAGGAGGACGGGTGGTTTCTATCTATGGAACTATTAAGTCCAAAGTTGGTACACATCGTGGAACTAACAAGTACTAAGCTTTGTGTGTTACAAGTTTAAAAAATCACTTCACAACAGATTGACATGAATAAAAATCAGGCTGTCAATTTGCAGTCACAATCACAACTTTTATAATGGTCTAAAATTTTATTTGATGATTTAATTTTAGAATATTCACAGTGCTCAAATTTCTTAACATTTTCGGTTTCATTTAATAAGTAATGAGTTTGGTTACTATGAAAAATCTATGGGTAATAACTGTGCAAGCTAGGAGAACGATGTCTACTAGATTGACGTGGACCACTGCCTTCAGTAGATCCTATGCAAGAAGTCCTCCTTTTAAACCTGGAAAGAAGCCAGTTGATTCCAAACAAAGAATTGACGTCATGAAGACCATGACATGGGTCGGGCCAAATAGTAAGTATAAATATATTGACGCACATGCTCATTATACGCCCGAACGTTTAGGAAGGCTCTTTTTCTTCACCTTTGGCCACCCAATGCTGAGTGTAGATTTCTTGTCAATCTCTCCATTTTTACGTTTATATGTCATGGCTAAGTAGGTAGGTGCTATCGATGTTCCGACATGGCGCAAAAACTACTGTATGGATCCTGTTCAAATTTTGCACAAATACTCCTTATAGGCTTCTTCTAATGTTAAGCTATCACGCTACTTGCTCAAGGGGTGAGCAATATTGCATTTATGTACGTATTCTTGTTTGACGTTTCAGCCATGACGTGCATGAGAACAGCTTTTTAAAACACATGGCAACGGAGTAGCGGTTTCATGATCGCTCTGTAAACTATGGGTCGCATGTTCGAACCCCGGTTTTATTTTTACTTTTTGTGATTTGTTTGAATATTATTTTTTTGATGCTCTGAGATTTCCAACTTTCTTTTTGTATTGACATAGTTTATATTCCTATTTTTCTCATTTTTTTCCGTCAAATATTTCTCCAAAAAATAATAATAATTTTGGAATTTGATAGTTATAAGTGTTATAACATACATAACTGGCGAAATCTATGTGTACTATTAGGTACATCTCTGCTTAACCCTTTCAGAGTTCAGGCGTGCTGTTATATCATAATGAATCTTTCAAAAACCATACAACAGTAATGCCAATTTATTTATTTTATTGCATTCTCTCCTGTGCCAGTGAGCAAAAACGATTCCATGAAGCTTCACGAAAAAGCTTTGGTGAAGGTAGACCCGAATGATGTGAAAGCAAGCGAATTTTTATCACGTTTTTATGATTTACAAGTAAAATACTATAGAGACATGGCAAGAGTTCATAAAATAGCTATGAAGCAAATTAAGAAACTGAAAAGACAATGGTTATTTTTTTTTGAAAAATAGGTTTGATTAAACTTGGCTTAAATTTTTTTTTGTGTATTATTTTAACTTAAGGCGCTGTTCCCATCTAAGTCACGGGACAGTAACGTGATTTTTAATTAGTATGTCGTAGTTTTATGTTGACTAAAATGGTAAGGGAAAGCCATGTCTGCAAGATGCCACTGGCACAGCTGTGGGCCTGAATATCGCAAAGCTGGATCCCTGAGACAGATAGACGGGGTCACGGCAAACCGTGGAGAAGATCACGGAACGGCGGGATGGCTTCCTCTGAAGCACAGCATCGAGAGAACTGGAAGAACTGGGGGGAGGGCCCCCGATCTTGGGAACTGATGGACTGCATTTAAATCGGTGTCAAATTTAATTAGCCACTAAATTTCGCAAACGGATCGTCGCTCATTTTTGTTTTGATAGATAGATAAACCATATATTTTGTTTTGCTATGTTAAGATATCGCATCACCAACTTTTAAACTGATATTTCTGAATTAAACTACATGCGATCGTTGACCCCAAAAAACTTCATCAATAGGTTTGTTTTTGGTTTTAACATATTTAGATATACACGTCTGAGAGGCTTCGCTAGCCAATTAACTTTTGACCTTGTGGAGGTGGCAATAAAACTTGTAACCTTGCCTTCTTATAATAATAATTATAGAGTGTTTTTGGTCACGGTGGCTAATCTCAGCGGAGATTAGACATCGGCGCGGGAGATACATATGTACATGTATCATAGTGCACAAATGCGTGTGCAGGCACTGGTTGCACTCTCTCTTTTCTCAGCCTCACAGTCTCATGGGACGGCAATCTGATATATGACTGGATAGAGATCAAGCGTAGGACCAAGGATTTAACGTGCTTTCAGAGGCACGGGGGCATTATAAAGGGTGTAAAAAAGGGTGTAAAAAGACCCTTAACGAAGACGAAAGGTACTTATTCTCCCCGTCATTGCGATCATTTTTTTGTTCTAGACCATACTTGGGAACCTTCTAGTTACGGAGATATTGGGGGTCAAAGTTCCAACTTTTTTCACCAAATGTTTTGAGTGCGTTGCATTGAGTTCTACCATAAAACGTGATTTTTTACCCAAAAAAAAAGTCGTTTCCCAGCAAATTTTTTTGCGTAAAGCTACTTAGTTTGATGTACAGAATGCTTGGTTGACGGCCTCGTGAAGAGTCTGTTTACACCCTGTGTACCACCAACTTTCAAACTCCAGGCTGCTAAACACTTCCACGAAAGAAGTCTCGCAGACGCGGTGCTACTGTCATACGACGTTCCACTTATCCGTACGTAGTTCCTATTATTCTTGTGAGACAAACTGTAGAAATATAGAGCTCGGATAGAGCATAGTGATTAGAATTATACTCTCTGATTATAGAGCATAGGGGCTAGTTCAAAAGATCCTTTCTTGGCGGAGAAAAGACACGTCTGGTTCTTGACATGACCTCTAGGACGATTCTCTGTGAACTAATAAAAAAACAGTTTAACATTTTTGACATACGCCGCCACATAAGCAGTCATAACAGTATGTGACAGTATAAATTAAATTGCTGTAACATACTTATATAAATTAGAAAGTAAAAAAGAGTTCAACTTGAGAGTGGTTCATAACAATTTTCATGCTTGGACCACGGAGTACCTCGTCTACACTACCTACAGACCGCTGCCAGAAGCCAAAAAATGAGGAAGCTTCTGGTTCCCTCGATGATGAAGAAGCTTTTGATTCCTTCAAAATTAATTTTTGACATTGTACGCACAGGTAAGTGACCCAATTATTTGCTTTGTAGAACCGACTTGAGCATGTAAAGGTTACCGCAGACTTCACAAACGGCACGGGATCTACAAAGCTTCGGATAAGTTTACTACCTGATCTCGATCCGAGGTGATGTCCTAACGTTACCTATGAGAGTGTATTGCAGTATGAAGTTTCATAGAAAGAACCCTGAATGGCTCGAGTCGAGGAGATAATGATCCCTGAAGATTTTGGTGCGGGATGTTGCGTAATCCACAGGGATTGTCAATGACAATCTTTTATACACCCTGTCTGAACTTACTCATATCGTGCGTGGGCCCAGCTAGCCCTGACAACTTCAACGATCCATCAGAAAAGCTTCCACCTGGGCACCAGTTGCCGTGGCCGACTTGGAAATCTCTCAACAAACTTCGAACCCAAGTCGGCCGGAGCAAAGACACTCTCTGTCGATGGGGGTTGATGGACAACTCAGACCTTGGGTGTGTGTGCGGCGTCTCCCCACAAACAATGGCCCACCTTCCATCTTGCACCGCATGCCCTATCACCTGCGCTGTTGATGATTTATTTACTGCTTCAGTGAGCGGGGTTCGCATGGCTGAGTTTTGGGCTAAAGATCTTTGAACTTTTTGCCATCGATATGCTAAGAAGAAGAACACCAGTTCGGTTCACTTACGAGTGACGAGCAGCCTTTGGGCCCCAAGGTCTACAAAAAGCAAAATACTCGGCAAAGGATGTGAAAGTGGATCTGGAGTCCAATCACTTCATGACAATTACTTTATCAGTGATTATTGAAGCTAGTAAGTATAAAAATGTTTTTATTTATTCAATCCATTTATTATATTTCCTTTTGTAGCGAACGGCAAAAGTGGGGATCCTTTTAAACCTATGGGAACTGCTAAAGAAGCCCAGTACTTCAAAAAAAGGGAAAGAGAACTTCTAAAAAATCTGAAGGGTGACATGAAAGAGCAAATATCATTTCACGAAGAACAAATCGCTATACATCAGCAAGTACTTGAAAAACTTAAGCTAAAGCAAAAAGAATTTGAAGATCAAAAAGATCATTAAATCTGGATAACACTTTTCAAATTATTGTCCGTATGAAACAGTTTACATAATTATGTTTAGGAAATAAAAAGTTTTGGGTAAAATTTTAAGGCGTTTATATTTTTAGGGTTCCGTTTCCAAATGGCAAGAACGTAACCCTTACAGATTTGTCCAGTCCGTCTGTCTGTCTGTTTGTCCGTCCGTATGCCACAGCCATTATACTCCGAGACTGTAGGCACCACAGAGTTGAAATTTAGAGAGGAGGTGTCTTCTATGAACTGCTACACAAAAGTAGAGTGATTTGAAATTATGAACAAAATAAAATAAGGGCGAGATTTCCAGTATAACTTGGCCTCGCTTTGTTTAGATTTCCTATACAATGAGACATCCGCATAAACTGGTTTTGTATAGCATAACTGGCCGTCGTGCATGTTTATAGACATCTCTTAAAAAGTTATATCGAGGTTCTTAAAATACTTTTTTCTTAAATCAATAGTTGAATGAATCCATGGCAATTTGCCAAGTCAGTCTGGAGTCTAGATTTGTGTCCGGTTTAGGCTCGCCCCTTTTTATAGGGGACTAGCTTTTGCCCGCGGCTTCGTTCACATTATGGGAGGCAATTATCTTTCGCGAAGTTTTTAAATATGACTCTCTAGAATAATGTAGCTTCCCATTAGTGAAAGAATTTTCGGAATTGGATGAGCAGTTCCGAAGATAACACTCCGTATTCAAGCTTACAAACTTTAGTTCTGAAATGCGGTTGTACAGACACCAGTACATCCAGCTAGCCGAAACTGTCAAATTTTTTCAGTCAACTTTGAACCTAATGCTTTAACGATAAAGTTGAAAATCTATTAAAGAAATTTGACAGATTCTAGTAGCTTGATGTGTATGCGTCTGTACTATAGTTACACCTATGTTATGTTTCTGCAGAGCTTATTTCAGTATTAAAAGTAAACTTTATAAAACACACAAAAGTAATCAACGAATCGCTAAGACGAAGACTGCTAAGCTTGCTGTCCTGGGTTTGATACCCTGGTCCTAGATCGAGCTAAGTGTTATTGGGTTGTCCTGGAGTCTGGGTCTGTACCCGGTTGATGGCAATAGGCTCGCCCCCTATTATATGGGACGTAAACAGAACTGGTGAAATGTGTGTGTACTATTAGGGAACCCCTCTGCCTAACCCTTCGGTGATTTCCAGGTGTGATGTTAGTACTGAAGATCCGACTAGGTCTATCTAAGGCTCAAATAGACCCAACCAAGACCAACTAGATTGCATTTAAACATCAAAAAGAAACAAAAAATACACAATTTTTTTTGTACTTAACAAAAATAAATAAATAATTATAAAAATAATGTTTTTCTACATCTATTTTGCTGCCGTGAAATATTTTTAGTTTATTTAGTCAAATTTGAAATCATGAAAAGAACAGTTCCTGCATTCAATGGAGTGTTAAAAACTAGATTCGAGGAAGTTTACACTGACATTTTACGTTTATATTCAGGTGAGTCAAACCAGTTTATACTTTAAATCAAGCAAGTAAATTGAGCACTCTTTTATTAACAACATCAACATAAAGGGTGTAAAAAGACCCTTAACGAAAACGAAAACCACATATTCTGCCCATCATTGGGATCATTTTTTTCTTCTAGACACTACCTGGGAAACCACAGGTTCTGGAGATATTGAAGGCCAAAGTTCCAATTTTTTCACAAGTTTAAAAAAAAAAACACTTTTTAAGGTTTTATCTTTACTTTAATTAACTCCATGACCCGTTTTCTTTTCAAAGCATCCATCAGCACTAAGTTTTCAGTGCGTAACATTAAGTTTTAACGTAAAACGTGATTTTTCCCCGCAAAAAAAAAAGTCGTTTCCCAGCAATAATTTTTGCGTAGAGTTACTTAGTTTGATGTACAGAAGGCTTGGTTGACGGCTTCGTGAAGGGTCCGTTTACACCCTGTATACACAAGCACATGCAAGCCATATAAAGGGTGTTACAAGACCCTTAACGAAGCCGAAAGACACTTGTTCTCCCGTCTTTGCGATCATTTTTTTGCTCTAGACCATACCTGGGAACCTTCTAGTTACGGAGATATTGTGGGTCAAAGTTCCAACTTTATCACAAGTTTTTTTAAATACATGTTTTTAATGTAAGATTTTTACTTTAAATACCTCCACGACCCCCCCACAATTCAATCCATCCACCAGCAAAATGTTTTAATGCGTTACATTGAGTCCTACTGTAAAACGTGATTTTTCACTCCAAAAAAAAGTCGTTTTCCAGCAACAACTTTTGCGTAGAGTTACTGAGTTTGATGTATAGAATGCTTGGTTGACGGCTTCGTGAAGGGTCCGTTTATACAATGTATACCGTTTTATTGTATTTTTCATAGTTACTTTACCTATGACAATACTAACCCAATAGCAGTCTTATTGTTACGACAATAAATATCCCAATCAAACATCAAAGGTGAATGGTGAAAACACAGATATTGATATACCTAGATAACGCAAAAGCACCTACTTCGCATGCCTGGCCTTTTATGCTTAACGTTGCTATACTGTCGCAGCAAACTAATTTGTTTAAAACAACGTTACAACTCAACTCAATTCTAGACATTTAAAGAACAAAAAAATAATCTATTTTGTCAAGTAACTTGTTTGTATAGTAATCTAATAGTACTTACTAGCTGTTGCCCGCGACTTCGTTCGCGTGGAAATTTTCCATACAAACAGAATTCCCCCTTTTCACCCCCTTAAAGGTTAAATTTCCAAAAACCCCTTCTTAGTGCTCCCCTACATTATAATAGGAAGCCGTGTATAAAATTTCACATTCCTAGCCCCAGTAGTTTCGGCTGTACGTTGATATGTCAGTCAGTCAGTTCTCCTTTTATATATATAGACTAGCTTATGCCCGCGGCTTCGCCCGCGTGGAGTTCGGGAATTGCCCACGGGATCTTACTTCTGGGATAATAAGTAATCTATGTATGTATAGTAGATACATGGTTTTTATATAGTTGCTTATAACTTGCAAATATTAGTTCATAGTAATATCAATTAGGTACTTTACATATTGTTATGTGAATATTGATACCTTGGTTTGAGATTGGACACCGGTGACGAAAATCAAATGATTAATTAGGAATCTATTTATAGACATAAAACTTTTACATAATATTTAATATCAATGTCGCGTATCACGAGCCAACGCGAAAATCGGTGGAATAAACCATATTTACAGACGTCTACCTCAGAAAAATCCTACCTACTTACTTAATAGGTAAATACTCCCGCGCCCCGCACGCCCCGCGCAACGCTGCGCGCCATGCGCCGGTCTACGTGAGCTTCGAAGCCCTATTTGACTCTGTTGGGGAATGATTTTGATTTTTGAAAAAACTGTGATACACGTATCTCATAAATTTAATTGAAAAATATGTATACAAATTTTCAAGTCAATCGACTCAGAGAATAAAAAGTTTCACAGAATATTAAACACCCCATTTCACCCTCTTAGGGGTGGAATTAAAAAAAACTGTTTCTTAGCGGATACTTACTCTTCACAAAGAACGCACCCTCCAAATTTTATGTCTCTAGAACCAGCCGATTGGGCTGTGCGTTGATGTATCAGTCAGCCAGACGACATTGAATTTTTAAATTGGGGGATGATTTTGGAAAAACTGTGATACACGTATCTCATAATTTTATCTGAAAAGTATGTTCACTAATTTTCAAGTCAATCGACTGCGAGAATAAAAAGTTTCACAGAATATTAAACACCCCATTTCACCCTCTTAGGGGTGGAATTTAGAAAAACCCTTTCTTAGTGAATACCTACTCTTTAAAAAGAATACACGCTCCAAATTTCATGTCTCTAGAACCAGCGGATGGGGTTTTGCGTTGATATATCAGTCAGCCAATCACGACATTGAATTTTTAAAATGGGGATGTTTTTGGAAAAACTGTGATACACGTATCTCATAATTTTATCTGAAGAGTATGTACACAAATTGTCAAGTCAATCGACTGCGAGAATAAAAAGTTTCATAGAAAATTCAACACCCCATTTCACCCTCTTAGGGGTGGAATTTCGAAAAACTCTTTCTTAGTGGATACCTACCCTTCACAAAGAATACACCCTCCAAATTTCATGTCTCTAAGACCAGCGGTTTGGGCTGTGCGTTGATATATCAGTCAGCCAATCAAGACATTAAATTTTTAAATTGGGGGATGATTTTGGAAAAACTGTGATACACGTATCTCATAATTTTATCTGAAAAGTATGTACACAAATTGCCAAGTCCATCGACTGCGAGAATAAAAAGTTTTATAGAAAATTCAACACCCCATTTCACCCTCTTAGGGGTGGAATTTCGAAAAACTCTTTCTTAGTGGATACCTACCCTTCACAAAGAATACACCCTCCAAATTTCATGTCTCTAGGACCAGCGGTTTGGGCTGTGCGTTGATATATCAGTCAGCCAATCAAGACATAAAATTTTTAAATTGGGCGATGATTTTGGAAAAACTGTGATACACATATCTCATAATTTTATCTGAAAAGTATGTACACTCATTTTCAAGTCAATCGACTGCGAGAATAAAAAGTTTCATAGAAAATTCAACACCCCATTTCACCCTCTTAGGGGTGGAATTTCGAAAAATCCTTTCTTAGTGGATACCTACCCTTCACAAAGAATACACCCTCCAAATTTCATGTCTCTAGGACCAGCGGTTTGGGCTGTGCGTTGATATATCAGTCAGCCAATCAAGACATTAAATTTTTAAATTGGGGGATGATTTTGGAAAAACTGTGATACACGTATCTCATAATTTTATCTGAAAAGTATGTACACTCATTTTCAAGTCAATCGACTGCGAGAATAAAAAGTTTCATAGAAAATTCAACACCCCATTTCACCCTCTTAGGGATGGAATTTCGAAAAACTCTTTCTTAGTGGATACCTACCCTTCACAAAGAATACACCCTCCAAATTTCATGTCTCTAGGACCAGCGGTTTGGGCTGTGCGTTGATATATCAGTCAGTCAGTCAGGACTTTGAATTTTATATATATAGATGACGTCATAGTATGTAGTAAAAAATGCCACGCTTGGTTTTCATACGGATCGTAATACTTGCGTTATCTAGATACCTACATCTATATCTGTGAGTGAAAACCATACCAGATGAGAGAGCCAGATATAACTGAAACATGTTTGAAACGTGCATTTTTTCTTCAAGAAAGAGCTGTGCCCCAGCCATAAGAACGATGCATCATCGTCATCATTTCAGCCAAAAGACGTCCACTGCTGGACATAGGCCTCCCCGAAGTGTCACCACATTGACCGGTCCCGTGCGACTTGTCCAGCGGAACCATACAGGCTGATAAAATGATGTTGTTTAAAAAAAACTATTAATCCTCCAGATCAATGCGCCGGCTCCGGAGGCAGGGGAGCCGGCTCAATCAACCGAGCTGGCGGTGCCTTCAAAAACTGGGAGGTTGCCAAAGAAGCACAGTACTTTCATAAAAAGGAGAGGGAACTCCTTGAGAAGATTAAGGGTCAAATGAATGAGCAATTAGAATTTCACAAAAAGCAGATTGCCCTACATCAAGAGTCTATGGAAGATATTAAAAGAAAACAAAAAGAAATTAAACCTTAGCTTATTGGCTGTGTCACGTAAATATAAATAATAATGAAGAAAAAAATCGTAAAAATATTACCCTCTATTTTGGTGCCGCCAATCGGGATAAATAAAAAAAAAGAACGAAATTAACCAGGTCTCATACGTGTTAAATGCTTATGTAAAATGAAATATGTATGAAAATATAAAGAAAAAAC
This sequence comes from Noctua pronuba, assembly GCA_905220335.1. Classification (NCBI taxonomy): domain Eukaryota; kingdom Metazoa; phylum Arthropoda; class Insecta; order Lepidoptera; family Noctuidae; genus Noctua; species Noctua pronuba. Next base: position 14,185,251 of record LR999902.1, read on the forward strand.
GTAACACCTAATTAATGATTTTTGATTAGAAAGGCTGTTGAGAATAATGAAGTGGATGTATGATGTGACAAGAATGGATAAAGTAAGGGATGAGTATATTAGAGGAATTTTGAAAGTTGCACTAGTTACGGAAACGTTGAAAGGGAATCGAGTGTCACGGTATAGGCAAGCATGTCATAAGGAGGGACGAATCGCTTGTGACTAAAAGAGTGAGGAATATAAATGGATGCAGAGAGAGAGGAAGACAAAAAACCCATGGATGGATTGTGTGAAGAATGATTTGAAAGAAAAACGACTAAATGATTACATGAAAGTTGACAGAGGAGAATGAAAAGAACGTGTTGCGCCGACCCCAAGTAGCATAGGACAAGGGTAGGAAGAAGATGTTGATAATCATGATTGCAAAGGCTGAAAAGTCTACAACGAAGCAACACACGCTATTTTAACACATTATTTAAAGTTTTTTCCCGCGGTTTCACTCGCGTTATAGTCCAAAATTGTGGCTCGGGAACGTTTTAAATGCAGCCTATGATACTCGGGAATAATGAGGTTTTTCATTAGTGAAAGAATTTTTGGAATCGGATCAGTAGTTCTCTTCACCCCTACATCGTGAGGAAACCAAACCAGCATGCCTGAGAGATATTTTTCGACGGCATGTGAAGCCAAGTCAGAGGCTCATGGGCGGCATAAAAACTTTGACACCAGGATAGGCACTAACCACACGATTGGTAAGTCATCAAATGACTTTTCCCGCTCTGGGCGGAGTGGAAGGGAGTGTCAGACTCGTACTGACTAAAACCCATCCATGTTCCTGCTTTGCCCTTTGTGTTCCAGGGCCGCGGTATCTCTTTCGAACAGTCCCGAATAGGAAAGAACCCCTTACATCGAAACTTCACCTCATCATATGTAATATTAGCTGGACGCCCGACGGAGGAGATCGCCGTCGAGGTACACCGCGGCGAATGTGGTGTGACGATCTGATCTTGTTTCTGGGGCGAACATTGCCAGATATCGCACAAGATAGAGAGTTTTAGAAGGAGAAGAGGGGAGGCCTTTGCCCAGCAGTGGGACACATTTTTTGAGGTATGATGCCCAACAGTGAAAATTTTATGAACTTGTTATTCTTTTTATGTAGACTTGTAAGGTATGTTATGTTATGTAAATGAATAGACGAGTGATTCCTTTGATGGATTTATTGCTACTAAATTACAATTACATGATTACATGCTAAGTTAAAGAAATGCACACCTAAGTAATATCGATATGCATTGACGAGTATCACGTATAAACTACACAGAGGTCAATGTACAGTCACGAGCACCAATATGTAAACACTTAACAACTTTTAAAAGTGTTTTGTTCCTACTGCGCTGATTAAAATGTCATGTTGTTACGAACATAGTATTCTGGAACTCATATTTTTATGAAAACGATCCTATCTCCTAGTAACAATCGTTATTTCTCGCGAAAATTGTTTTTAAATTTAGGAACGTGTATAAATATTGGTGCTCGTATTTTTTAAAATAAGCTTGATATTACAATCTTTCAAATTATTTGGATAGCACACCAAACATTTCGCTCACATTTCTCGTATTAAGCACAAAATAATTCGCAAACTCAGGTTTTCTTGAACAAATAAACCTATTTTCATGAATTTTGTGCGACGCATTTATGCGAAGCTGCCTTATAATTTACGTTTTGCTTCGACAGAGCTAAGTATTGTTAGATATGCTTTCGACGTAAGGAGAATTTAATGGAGGCTTTTTATAGGACCTGTCTTTGTCGAGTGTAGGATTTTTAAGAGGAAAATGTACGTATTTCTGGTTTTAAATACGAATTTGATTGAGACAAAGGGAGTTTTAAAAATTAGCAGATTATCTCCGGCTAGCGTTAGTCTGGATGAAAAAGCTGTAAACAAAATTCAGTAAAAAAACGTTTTGTTTTAAGTTTTTGTCTTACTAGCTTTGCCCGCGGCTTTGCTCGCGTTAATTTAGAAATTGACAATACATTCGGGTTGTACTCTGCTTGTAATAATATAGTTCAAAGACACGTGGCGCCATTATCTTAAGAACGTTATTGTTGTTTTCCTCGGGAACAGTACTTTTTTTCGGGATGAAAGGTACCCTATATCCGTTTCTGACCTGACAACGTATAAGCAAAATTTCAGGATGGTCAGTTTAGTGGTTTAGGCGTGAAAAGGTAACAAACTTACTTTCGCATTTATAATATTAGTTGGGATTTCCTTCCGCCTCTTTGTTAGTGCATCTGTAGAAAGATGGCAATAGGTAGTCTTACTTAAGTTTCGTTGATTTACATCATAACAGAAATAATAGTTTAAATATAACATCATACATAACATCACGCCTGTAATCCCCGAAGGGTTAGGAAGAGGTGTACCCAATGGTACACCCACATTTCGCCAGTTATGTTTGAGTCCCATGTAATAAAGGGTGAGCCTATTGCAATCAACCGGACACAAATCCACACTCCGTGGCTGCTGCTGAGGAATTCCTGATGGAAAAACCCAATAACACTTTGCCCGACCTGGGAATCGAACCCAGGACCTAAACAAAAAAAGAAGAATAAATATATAATATTCAAATATTTAGTCAAATAAAAGTCCTCTTCCTCTCTCCTACTTTTGCAGTGCCCGACAGGGTCCACAATGATCATAATTTTGTAAAACCTACCATCTAAGTACACTTGTGGAAGCAATAAATGTATTGAGTATTGAGTATTGACCTCATGCTCATCAGTCGCGCTTGTGACCACTAGACCAACGAGGAAGTCAGTTTAAATACCTTGAATTTTAAAGCAGACTGTTGCACAGGTTTTAGTGGCAGAGATGACGCTTTGGCTTTTTTTTCTGAAACTCGATTATGGCTAAACCAAATTTACCAAAAGAAAAACATATTCTAAACCTTTTATTCTCATAATCTCTAGCTTTATCTCTATGTTAGGGTCGGCTTCCAGTCCCACCTAAACATCAGCGATGATTCTTTTAAAATTATTCCCCTTAGGCACCACTGGTGGTTTGGTGGAATCGTATCGCTGTCCACTTGTGGTGGTTAAGCAGTTGGTGGACATCCGGAATAATCGAATACCAGTGGGTATTCGAACCAATACTTAGCAGTATCTAATTCAAATATTCAAATTCATCTATTTTAATTTGTAGAAGATAGGTAAACAAAAGTACAGTTATTATATTAATAAAATGAGCGCTATGTCTTGCCGTCAACGGCGTACAAATATTCGAATTATAATTCCTTATGAGTAATTGGTAAAAAATAATAACAGCCAAAAATTAATAATGAAACTCAATTATAATAATTAAAAAAAAATGTTTAATTTATTAATCAAAATACCTAACAATAAATGTAACCAGAAAACAAAGCATTAAAATTAAATTAGATTAATTAAACAAATAAATTATTGACAAATAAATTAAAAAATATAAAAAAGGTCATTAAATTACAATTTGTCTTCTAGGTACTCATTGACTATGTTTTAAGCTTTTTCGCCTAGTAAATTAAGAAGAGCCTTTTTGAAATGGTATATGCCGTCAGGATCTCTAAAGTATTCTACAGTCTGTGGTGTAAACTAAATTTATGAGGACACACCACCGAAGACAAGTCAACGGTTGACAACTGAATGTAATTAATTAAGACGCAGGCGCGGGCGTCGAGCATGCCGGCAGAAATGTGCTTTGTTTTGATAAAATAAAGGATCTGCTTCCTGTTACAGTTTCTCCGCGCGGTTATTTAATTTTCATTTTAGTGGGTGTAATTGCACCCTTCAGGACTTGAATGAGGCAAACGACATCTGTCCAGTTCAATACGTACTGGTCGGAATATACGAGAAGAAGAAGTTGGTTTGTGTGCTACGAACTTTAAATTTTGCTTGACAATTCTCCAAATAAAAGCGCACTTATATTCATACTAACACTAGCTTTTGCCCGCGGCTTCGCTCGCGTTAATTTAGAATTTGACAATCAATTCGGGTTGTACTCTGCTTCTAATAATATAATTCAATCATGATTCAAAAGACACGTGAAGACGTTGCGCCATCTATTATTATAAGAACGTTATGTTCTTTTCCTTGGGAGCAGTACTTTTTTTGGGATGAAAGTTACCCTATGTCCGTTCGAACACACGAGGAGGAATTCTGACAACGCTCCCCAACCTGACAACATATACGCAAAATTTCAGCATGATGTTCAGTAGTTTAGGCGTGAAAGGGTAACAAACAAACAAACAACTTACTTTCGCATTTATAATATTAGTAAGGAAGTAAGGATTATAAATAGACAGTAACTTTGTTTGTCTAAAACCTACTTTTCATGCTAAAACGACTAAACTGATTTGGATCATACGGATTTACCATTATTAGGGTTAGGTAAGACATCGATAAGTCATCATCTTCCTGCCCTTGTCCCATGTTATTTGGGGTTGCCGCAACACTTTTTTTTCTTCCATTCTCCCCTGTCAATCATCACGCTATCATTTTCTCCTTTTTCCTTCATATCGTTCCTCACACAATCCGTCCATCTTTTCTTTGGTCTTCCTCTCCCTCTCTATCCATCAACAATTAATATATTCATTACTCTTTTATTCATGTAATCCATCCCTCCTAGGTCAGTCAGTTTATTTATTTTATTTATTATTTATATAAAAAATACAAAATAATTACCTTTCAAATCACAACAGAAGCAATAATCAAATATAAAGCAAAAAAAAAACTATTTCATCAATCAAAAACCGTTTAAAAGTCAAACCATAAAAACATAATAATTATCCCGGTATCTCGTGGGATAATTTCCAGCCTTAATGCGGGCGAAGCCGTGGGTGGTGGAGCAAGTAATTCATAAAACAAACTGCACTCTTAATTTTGCATTAGTAGTCCAAGAAAACAGTCACAGTATTTTCATGTAATTTTTCTAAATCTTCCGGCTAAACGAGGTTAGCTATCAGAAGATTACCTAATCTAGGAAATCAAACGAACAAAATGCCATGGTAATTCTTGGTATTGGGTAAGGTTTCAGGTCGCCCAATCCAATGAAAAACTTAATATATTTTCAGAGTAAAGGAAAACTTAGTTCAAAAAACCGGCCAAGTGCGAGTAGGACTCGCGCATTGAGGGTTCCGTACCATCGTAGTAGGCGAGGCCCCTTTTTTTTTTGTTGTTATAGCTTTCTTATAGGTTTTCCTATCTACAGGTAAAGAACAATTTTTTTTTTCATTTTTTTTTCGACCCTGAAGTTTCGGAGTTGAGGGGGGGGGGAATGGTCAAATTTCGCATGTTTTCTTAAATAACTTCAAAACTATTTATCTTAAAATTAAAAAAAATATATATATTTAAGATGCCCACAGTGATTTTGATTTGATATGTAACACGATAAGGTTTGCAAAACTTTTTTTTTCATTTTCTAATTTACCCCCCAAAAGTGACCCCCATGTTTAAAATTCATTCATTTACGTTACATGTCCGTCTTTGGGTCACCGACTTACGTATACGCACCCTATTCATTCGGTTTAGTAGTTTCGGAGTAAATTGGCTGTGACAGACGGACAGACAGACACGCAAGTGATCCTATAAGGGTTCCGTTAAAACGTTTACTGAAATGACTTTCGAGGTATTCTAGGAATTCATCAATTCGCAAGATTTTCTTCTCTGCCCGAGAGCATTCCGAGGCGCGCCGATAAATTGGAAAATCCCCATTTATTTGTTGAGTTTATGCTAGACTTGCTTTTCCTTACGAATTCACAGACTTCTCTGCTGGTCGATTTATTAAATACGGCTTTTGAACAACATTCGAAATGACTGTGATTACTTTAAGGTATGCTTGTTGTTAAGGTCTTTGACTTTTGGGTCTCAGTGATATGGTCACAGCAGGTTATTGATATAAAGGTCAAAATATGACATAACATAACGCCTGTAATCCCCGAAGGGTTAGGCAGAGGTGGAGCTTATAGTAATATCACATTTCACTAGTTATGTTTAAGTCCCATCCAGTCCCGACTCTATTGCCATCAACACAATCCAGCCGCTACTGCCCGACCTAGGAATCGAAACTCCGACCTCTGCTATAATAATCAAATGCAGAAACCTGTCGCTAATCACTTACCCACAATTTACTAATTAAAAATAATATGCAAAAACGTTGTTAAAATAAACTACTTATTGAAGATAAGTTATAGAATCAGGCGTTACTTTGCGGAAATCCGTCATGGATTTCCGCAAAGTATATGAAGTATTTAGTTTTAATACAAGGTTTGGAAGGAAGACGCGCGGGGTTGCGAGAAATGGAAGTAGTGGAGGGAGGCTTTCGCCCAGGAGTCGACAGACAAAAAAATAAAATCCGCGAATTAGATCCAGGCCTCGATGCAGCACCACCCTCCCGCCCGCAAAAATATGCATATGCAGGAAAAGCAATAATAATTAGCATGCCATGCACCCAAACCTATCCTCTATTTTGAGTATGCCTGCCTGAGTAGGCCTAGATCTTTTTAGCGGACTTGATCATCATCTGCCTAGCCTTTTCCCAACAATGTTGGGGTCTGCTTCCAGTCTAATCGGATGCCGCTTAATACCAGTATTATACATCTTTTAAGCGGACTAAACTACATATTTTGTATAACATGAATACTTAATATTTGTTTTAATATTCAGCCATCTACTTAATCAAACGTCACAGATAAACAATAAAATGGGTCAGATCGTTTTAAGTCTAGGCACAGAACACTGCTCTCGAAATGCCACTCGCTAGACGCAAGTCTAAGGTCAGCCGGGAAAGGAAATCGATAGCCTGGATAACTAATGCGGGTTAGTTATGAGCTGGAAGTGTATTCAGCCAGGGTTGGAGAGAAAAGAAGAGACGGAAAATATTTTAGCTGTAACTTAAACTGATACGCAGGGGCTACATTAACGCCATTTATTAACGCGTTATTAGATACTAAATATCGATTTTGAGAGAGGTGTCGAATTTATGAAAATTCTTAGTGGCGGCTTCATTATAAAAAAAAACCTAATAAAAAAAAATGATGCTTGTAGCTACAGTAGTTTAGGTTCTGCGTTGATAAATAGGTATTCCTTAACACACGGCATTAAGCCTTAGTGTAGCCCTGCCTTTATGAAGAGGATTTAATGTACAGACGCCAGCACATCAAACTACCCGAAACGGTCAAATTTTCCCAATCAACCTTGAACCTAATGCTTTAGTGATAAAGCTGAAAATCTATTAAAGAAATTTGACAGATTGTAGTAGCTTGCTGTACTAAGTTCTGTTCCAAACGTACACTGTCATTTACGGGATATCTTCCGTGATTTTCAATAATTCTGAGCTCCCGTTAGTGACGTGTAAGCTTCATTATAAACCGTAAAGGTTAAAACAGGTCCTGTACCGTTTTTCATGGTATTGTAAAGAAACATGCAAAGGTTTCTTACAGTTTTTTTTCCCTAGACCTGCGAGGGATTAGGTATTAATTAAGTTTTTAAGTGTACACAACACAACAATCCATTTTAATAAGCATTATTTAAAAACACAATTTTATTAAATACGCTGTTTTATCAGAGGCCGCCTATATGGTATAAAGGGTGTAAAAAGACCCTTAACGAAGCTGAAAGGTACTTGTCCTCCCCGTCATTGCGATCATTTTTTGTTCTAGACCATACCTGGAAACCTTCTAGTTACGGAGATACTGGGGGTCAAAGTTTCAACTTTTTCACAAGTTTTTTTTTAAATACATGTTTCTAATGTAAGATTTTTACTTAAAATACCTTCACGACCCTTGTACTATTCAATTCATCCATCAGCACAATGTTTTGAGTACGTTACATTGTGTCCTACCGTAAAACGTGATTTTTTACCCCAAAAAAAACGTCGTTCCCAGCAATAATTTTTGCGTAAAGATACATAGTTTGATGTGCTGGCTGCTTGGTTGACGGCTTTGTGAAGGGTCTGTTTACACCCGGTATAAGACCGATCTTAATATAAAATACCCTACCCACAGAATAACATCCAACACCAACAGCAATTAACGTTTCAACACCTCGAAAGAAAAATGGCCGCCACTAAACTGCAACAAACAATTTACTGCCTTACGCATACAAACTAGTTAAAAAAATATCATTACGCGCATATGAGCCTGTTATTACACATACCGATACGACGCGGAATTTCCCCCGGAAAACCTACTTTATATTAAGTCGTAAATTTGAACGAACGGTCGGCGTACGAGCCAATTTCCAACACTTATTTGTCGTACCGAGGGCCCCGTATGTAGTCGTGTTGTTGGAGTATGAGCAGTTGGGATTCGGAGGAAAAAACTAGAGGTCTAACTTGTGGGCACAGAAGATTTATTTTGCCCTTTTACTGATTAAAATACTTTAAGAATAATAGACAAGTTATGTCTGTATTTATGAAAATATTTAGATTTTGGAAATCATCGCATAATAACGAATTACTAGGGTAAAATGTAACTTCTAAACTTAAGTACTCTGGGTCTACCTATCAGTATTGAAGGGTAAATTTTTATAAGAAGTAAGCCGGAGTACATATCTTTATTGTGATTATATTATTTGTCGATAGAATACCGATTATGCCATTTTTCAAAGGGAATCCGGTAGGAACCGAGTTATATGAAACCTTCGCCACTGCTACCTATGTGCCTTTTACGGAAATCTGTTTAGCCACCAAGGCGTAAGAAGATAACAGACAAATAGAGTTACTTTCAAAAACTAATGTATAAGTGGACCTAATTAATATAATAACATCTCATACATTATACAAGGTGGAAGGAACACCGACGCTCAAAAGGTTACCACGTGTCCAGTACGTCATTCTAAACCCACATAGAAATTTTTCATCAGTAATTAAAAATAAAAAACATCTATTCCATACATTGTGATTGTGTAGGTTTCTCAGTTTTGTCGAAAACAGCTTATTTTTTTACAACTCTACCTAAGTTAACAGATAAATTATTCTGATTCTGACATAAGTCCGCAAATAGTCTTACATTTTTTAAGGTTTTCTCTTCATGGTTTAAATCGAAATCTTCCACCTAATACTCTTACAGTTCCACAGTTCTGATTCCCAAACGCCTCAGCGTTGACTGATTTATGGATGCTTACCCGGACCAATCACGCAGCACTCCTGGGACAAACAATTAAACCGGCGTTGGTTTCGAACTGACAAATGGAGCGCTAAGGATAATTGCTGGTTCTTCACTAATAAAAAGAGGTTTAAACCCAATGGGGACTTTGTCATCAACTTTTTTAGACTTCCAGTAATTTCAATGCTTTTTTTCAGCGTAATTGTACAGTCGACCAAAGCTGCGGGGAAAAACCGTTTGCGGGGAGCAATATTAGTCAAACAGAAACAGATCGAAAAATATGCAACCTTTTTTATTATATTAATATTTGTTTTTTTTTAAAACTCAGACTTTGTTGATGATCAGTTGTTTGACAACCCTTTTCGCCCAATAGGAATGAAACAAAAAAAGAAGGACCAAGGAAGAGAACGTTTTTAAGTGTTTATAGCGGCCGGGCGCTGCAAGCAGGAATAGTCCTTACGGTTGGTAGTCAGACGCAAGTTTGGATGACTGTACCTATTGCGGGAACTCAAGCCTCCTTTCGGTGGAAGCCACTAACTATCTTATCACGGGTTAGTTTTTTTTACTTGCTTTATCACATCACAGCAATTGCGTTCAAGAATCGATTACTGGCACACAGTAATTGTAACCGCGGTAAAGAAAAAAATATCACCAAAAAAAAAAACTCGAGTAGAAAACTTTTTTCTAAAAAGTCTAGTATTAATTGAATAATACCTATTTACTAAATCTCCTACAACATTTGGCTACCCCGCTTAACCTTCGCAATGAGTATACGTGACGACGCCTTTATGACACGCCACAATTTATTGGAAAACGTGGTTTTCAAAACACAGCCCTCTTCCAATTACGTGTTACTGTGTCTTTTTTCTGAACACAATCCGTGCAATGTCTCACACAATGTGACACAGTGTCACGTGTGTTCGGGGTTGAAATGCAAGCGACTATAAAGTAAGCTTTGAAGTTTCTCCGTAGGTGATAAATAGTTCGGTTCAATGCTTTCAAAAGAGTCAATAATAACGCTCTTTTGGACTACACAGGGGTAGTGTTTGATCGTTTTACTTGCAGTTTCTGCTCTGACGAAATTGTAGGATAACAAAGAGCTTTAAATAGAATTTTATGCATGTAGCACCTATCTATGTGACAACGTATTTGATTTCAGTTTTTAAAAGCTTGTGTTCACTTTTGTGACTTTAGTTTTGGAGTAACCAATTTTAGGTGTATATAAAATATATACAAAAATCCTAGTTTATTCCTCGATCCGAATATTTGTCAGCTTCTTTTTCAATGCATTTTCCTATCTACACTGAAGACTATCTTTAGTTTATTTCATTTTATTTGTATATATGTGTATTAGTATGTACCTATTTATGTATATCATTTTATGTTAACAAAATGGTATTTTTCTAATTTATTTTTTTGTACTCTATCACTTTACTGTCCTATTTGACCCTAAGGTTGACTGGTAGAGAATGCTTTGTGGCATCAAGTCCGCCTATGTACCACATTTATACATTAAGTTTAAATAAATAAATAATAAGATAGTTATTTCGACCCCAAGGGATTTAACCTTTTGAGATTCCATAAGTAACCCTAGACCGTATGGCCTTTCTGTTCACAAAATGGCACCAAAGTCACGTCGTTCATAATTTCCGACAAAAAAAGACATCACAGTGTGTGGCCATAAAAATCCCTGGGGCCACGAAAATGGCGAACCGTACATGCGCCCGCTTTTCCCGACGCTACACGGTTTTTCACTTTGCGACTCGTAAATGCGTCTTTTGTTAACACGCCTAATGTAGCAGTTAGCTTCTTAAATTGTTATCATACGTATATACGTATAATAAATGTTTTTTGACAAAAGTTTTCGTGGACCTAGTTGGGTGATGGTTATCAAAACTTTTCTTTGGAAACTTTTCTTTCAGAGACAGAATCTTAGTTTATTGTCAGCAAATAATATCTTTTACGCCCGATTTTTCTACGGGCAATGTCGAAATAATAAAGTATGTCTGGTATAATAGAAATGTCTCGAATATAAGACGAACTGTAACAGAAGTTTTATGATTGAATTATTATGAACTTATAATCATTTTGAATTTGAATAATTTTGAATTTGAATTTGATAATAACTGAGGCTGAGTTGATGATGATTAATCACTTTACAATCATATCTCTTTATATTCATTTGGGTTTTTTAGAAATGGAGAACACAGTATTTACAGCCAACAAAATTATATAATAGGATAAACTTTTTTAAAAAACAAATCTTTTTCAAACATGAGGCATAATCAGCAATCATAACATCACGCCTGTAGTCCCCGAGGGGTTAGGCAGAAGTGTACCTAATAGTACACCCACATTTCTCCTGTTATGTTTAAGTCCCATGTAATAGGGGGCGAGCCTATTGCCGTCAATCGGGCACAAATCCAGAATCCGTGGCTGCCACTGAGAAATTCCTAATCGAAAAACCCAATAACAATTTGAACCCAGAACCTCAAGCCCAGCAGTCGCGATTGCCACCACTAGAGCAACAAGACTGTCATAATCAGCAATCCTAATCAAATTAAAGTTAAATAAATATATCCCCTAAACAGATTACCTATATCCATGGCCATTTCATACATATCTGCCTAGCCTTTTCCCAACTATATTGGGGTCGGCTTCCAGTCTAACCAGATGCAGCTGAATACCAGTATTTTACATGGAGTGACTGCCTATCTGACCTCCACAACCCAGTTAGTACTGGGTAATACGATACCCCTTGGTAAGACTGGTTGTCAGACTTTTTGGGCCACTTACTACCTAACGGCTGTCAAAGATCTACAAATGAGACCCGGGACCAACGGCTTAACGTGCTTTCCGAGGCACGGAGGAAACTCGGTATGTTATGGGCGGTCACCCATCCACAGACCAACCTAGGCAAGCACGGCTTAACCTAAAGATCGACCCGAGAGGCTGTTATTATTTAACCACGATACAAAGATAAGTAATTAACCTAATCAATCATAGTACGTATACACTAGGGGAAGAAACCACCTTAAGCGGTAACAAACGCCACCCATGGGACTTACCATGACGTCACTTTATTTACGAACATTAAAACACCATTAATCTAATGCATTACCCGTGTTTTTATTTAACCACCATCATTTTATGTTAATGTTAAGGTTGGAATAAAAGTCTGCATTGTAGGGTTGAGGTGAAGTGAGATAGGTTCTGCATTTAAGGGTTATGTGGTTTTTAATGCACATTTTTAGTGTTTTGCCTTTTTTTTGGGTTGAGGAGCTTGTGAATAAATAATAACAGCATTTCAGGTCGATCTTTAGGTTAGGCCGTGCTTGCTAGGTTGGTCCATGGATGGGTGACCACCCATTACATACCGAGTTTCCTCCGTGCCTCGGAAAGCACGTTAAGCCGTTAATCCCGGGTGTCATTTGTAGATCCTTGACAGTAGTTAGGTAGTCAGTGGCCCAGAAAGTCTGACAACCAGTCTTACCAAGGGGTATTACCCAGTGCTAACTAGGTGGTGGAGGTCAGATAGGCAGTCGCTCTATGTAAAATACTGGTATTCAGCTGCATCCGGTTGGACTGGAAGCCGACCCCAATATAGTTGGGAAAAGGCTAGGCAGATGATGTTAATGTTGGAATAAAAGTCTGCATTGTAGGGTTGAGGTGGAATTGAGATAGGTTCTGCATTTAAGGGTATATTTGGTTTTTTAATGCACATTTTTAGTGTTTTCTTTTTTCGATGTGGTTTGAATTTGATGTTATAATGTGCTTGAAGCGATAAGCTTTATGAATCTTGTATTATTTTTAGGAAAATGGCGCAATTTTTATTTAAACTTGAGTTTAACAAGTTATTTAACCCATTAAGGAAACATCTTTCGGTTATTATATAAAAATAATGTGAAATGATAATGTCCATAGACAACACACATCACGTTTCACAACGTTTAGAAAAATAATGGACCAAGCGAAGGCGAAGGGCGAATGTATTCTGGAGAAAAATTATACAAACGAGTCGAGTGCTTGGATTATACTCACTTTATTTTATGATTACACAATGTTTTATAAAAAGTTTGATAACACTGACACAAACACACTTACACACTATAATATCATACTCATCATCGTCTTCCTGCCCTTGTCATATTCTATTTGGGGTCGGCGCAACACGTTTTCTTCTTCCATTCTCCCCTGTCAGACGTCACGGCATCATTTACTCCTTTCTTTTTCCTATCATTTCTCACACAATCCATCCACCTTTCTTTGGCCTTCCCCTCCCTCTTCATTCATCAAAATTATTATATTTAACTATCATACTCGTATTTTATACTCGAACAAAACGTCTTGGCAGTATTAACAAAAATCTCAATAGCTCAAGATGTGTCTCCAAAGAATATCAATTTCAGAGTTGTCCCAGACAAAAAACTATCAAAAGATACCGAACTAGTGTCACAAAACAACTTTTTGGAACCTAAACTAAAAATAATATCGCAAATAAACAATCTATATGAAAATACGACCACTAATAGTGATCAAAAGATTGAAAGCGGCGAAACTTCTAAAAGCAGTTGCTACGTTATTTATTGCCCCAGTAACGAGTTGCCAAGGAGTTGTGCTAGGATCATTAATAAGTTTCCCGCTTTAATTCGAAAAGGTTCTAACTGCTCCCTGAGCTAAAGAACTTTAGAACCTTTTCGTTCATAGTGTTTTCTCGTTCGGAACTTCTCTGTTTAGTTTGAAAAGGTCGTATTTGTGATAGATTTTGGTGTAAGTTAGGACGTTTTCGTCTCAAGCGGGTCGTTTGGCTGCATCGCTCTGATCTAATCAGATTCGAAGACTGATGGCTTACATTAATACGGGCAGGAACTGATTGGATCGACTGATTGACTATTTTGGGGTATTTTAAGTTATATGTCTTCGTATTTTATGTTGGATACATCGTAAATAAATTTGGTAAGTAGTTCTCCTGACCGTTTTCGGTCATAGCGGTCATTTTTGGCGGATATTAATTATTATGTAAGGGCCCAGGTAATATTATGGCACAAGTGTGTACATAAAAACATGTGCGCTCTCTTTTCCCTTCCTCTCATAGTTCGATAGGTCAGCAATCCGAAATGACCGGGGAGAGATGGCGCAGGCTTAGGACCAAGGTACGGTTTAATATACTTAAGTTTAAAAGTTGGCGGTATAATACATATTATGACACCTTTTTACTTTATGCTGACTGAGAAGTTCTTAATAAAAATTTAACAACTCTTTATGCAACCTGAGAATTCAATCCAAGACCTCATGATCAGCAGCAAGGAAGCAACGTTGGGGTTTCAAACCAAAGAGATGATAGTTAGGCAGATAGCGTGTCAGGTCCATGATAAGATTACTTTAATCGATTTCCATCTTTATTTTCTACTCATTTATAGCAAGTATTAGAGTGGAATTTTGATAGTCGGTTAATAAAATAACTCAGATAGTAAAAATTCTTAGCCTATTAAAATTCCCAGATTAATATGACTATACAAAATAATAAAATATTCATAAATATTGTTGAATCAACAATATTGGCTAGCAGATAAGACAGGGAATCTAACAGAATATTATGTTTTCCTAGCTGTGTGCCCAATGGCAAAAATGTTGGATTTCCGTAAAAACATTCATCCCTTATTGTGGACTAATAAGGGTTGAATTTGCAAAAATATGTCCTCGAAGCTCACTTTTGTTAGAAAATGAGCTTAATTTACTTTTTACTGACGTTTTTTATCCGAAATCAGCTTTAAATTTATTGTCATAACTATTCGTCGTTTTGCTAGCAATTCAACGGTCAATCCACATAATATGCATTGTCACTCCACATTAATTATAAACCAAACTTCCGTAATTTTCCTTCGACTTGCTAAACAAAGCTAAAATTCCGTTCCATCTCAATTCCAACAGCATGCCCTATTGTCCCGATCGAAATCTAGATTAGCTCGAGGGTATTGTGAAATTAAATCCGTTCTTTGTTTGAATTCACCTGTCGAACGCTATCGAAACCAAGATTCGGAATTTGATTCGGAAAATCAATTACTCTTTACAGTTTTTTTTTACGAAGGTTTTACTTTTTTAGCATCCTCCTTTAAGATTTTCGGAATTCGAAATTGGAATGTCAGGTTTAAGTTGCAGGATTTTTTATTGTTCAGCCATTTGGACTGCTTTCAGTGGCTGCTGTTTAAATGGAATTGGTTTCATTAATGAAACTGCTCCTAAGGGAGACGTTTGTTGATATTTACGAATTTGTGCTGCGGGTTTCTGTTTTGGCGAAAGTGGTTTTGGGATTGTGTTGTATCTTTATTTTGTTTCAGCACGATGTCTCATAGTTTGTATGTTTTTACTCATTGCCTTCCAAAAATGGGTGATGTTGTTTCAAGTTTCAGTAACAGTTCTTCAAAGATCTTTTAGCTCTTGAATTGCACTGTGAGAAGGGCGCTGTTGGTAAACATTTTTGAGTGTTTTCTGTGAGAATTGCATTGAGCAAACAAGATGGCGGCATTGGTTCCGATTACGACCACTAAAAGAACTATTGGTACATGGTAGTACTATAATCTAGTTTAATCGCCTTGACACATGAATTTCAAATCCATTCTAAAGTGCTCCCGCTATGACTTGTTACGTTATGTGAGCTGTGACGTCACATAATACATGGACACGTCAGGTCAGCCACTCACGTGTGTTAGGAGCTTTGTTTAGCTGCGTTGACAGCGCTGCACTATGCTGCAAAGCGCTTGTAGAACATGAATGTGACTTGGTTATATTCATTGCTTTTTGGACTGCCTCGTTGGTCGAGTGGTTTTATAAAGCGCTATATCCAGCAGTACTTGTTGATGGATGGAGAGGGAGAGGAAGGCCAAAGAAAAGATAGGTAAATTGTGTAAGGAGTGAAAAGAAAATGGTTGTTAGCGTAACGGCTGATGAATGTAAGGAAAAAAACATGATGCGCCTACTCAGGCTGCAGTGTTTTGCTCGTATTATTACGCCATCGCCGAAATCGACTTAGAAGTACACGACAATATTGGATGAGTCCCTTTACAGCATTAAGAAACAGTGATGGACAGTTCTTTCACCAAGAATATAGAGAGGTGCTGAGTGACGAACAGAGGTTTACCAATTCTTTTGAATGAGTGTTCCCAGTGGTGAAGTTTATTGAAATCTTTAGAAGCTAGGTACCTAACCAAAAATAAAATAAGCACGAAAATATGAACGGTCAGCACTGTTCAGTTGTTTATGAGGCGTAAGACAGGGATTACAAAAACACAAATATAATGATTGCAAAAAAAAAAATACTGGAATGGATCAAACCACTTACTTTTGAGGAAACGGAAGAACTCTTGAAACCTACGACATAAACTTTACTCTCACACAGGCACACAAACACATGCAAGCACACATATACACACACACACACAAACAAACTATACTTATGCCAATCTTGTCTACTTACCGATGTTAAACATTTTATTGATATTTGTCTTGCTTTCGTTATGGAAGAGTGGAGTCTTCTAATACAGGCATTGTTTGCTTAAAAGAAAGCTCTAATTGCAAACTAATTGTTGTAATCTTGATAAGAAATAACCAATTTTGAATTTTTGAATTTGAGTTTGGGATCCTCTGGCATTGCAACGCATACACCCGCCTCGTCTCGTGGATAGCATGTCAGGTGTGCGTGCGGCGCGGCGTTGCAGAGCGTGTCGTGCCGCGTCGTGTGACATACCACGGACTTCTTATATGCAGGACCCCGCTGCAACGCACCGTGTGCATATGCCCTTATCCTAACAAACAAACGTACACATGTAATCTGTATAGTGTTTGCACTCGCATGTATTATCACCAGAACAAGGTACGTGTGACGTCACGTAATACATTGGACATGTCAGCTTTGTCGCGCCAACAGAGCAGCATCCCGACCGTGCGCGACGTATAGCGAGTGATCGTTACTGTCAACGTCGTGGCTGTTTATTTTGTGTTGGTAGTATTATGGTGATATCTGGTGTTAAAACGTAAATAACTTCACGCATGTTTTCCCGAATGGATAAGCAGAGGTGTAGCTATAGTAATCCCACATTTCGCCAGTTATGTTTAATTGCCATCAAATAAATCAGACTTGGGCTGCTACTGAGAAATACTATACGGAAAAAAATATAATAACACTTTGCCCGACCTGAGCAAAAAGTTGGCTTTAAAAGTGCTGTTAAATTCAAATCTAAATCAAATACATGCATCGTTTAAAACATTACAATTTCACGCTAGTGCGCAAAAATTAGGTGTACAATAAAAAAATAATTGTTATGAGATCTTTTGAGTTCTATATATTTATTGTAATAATATATTTATTAGTTTATTTTACCTGTAAGTATTTATGTTTTAGTAAGTATATGACATATTAACAATTAGTTAATTTTAATTTTTTGTACTCTATCCTGATGCTGTCCAATAGAGAATGCTTTTTTGCATTAAGTCCACATATTTACCATCATTGAACGTAAAGTTTAAATAAATAAATAATAGAAAATATATATGTGTGTACTTATTTATATTAGAAGAGAATAAGATATGCTGCGTTAACCTAAAACATTTTTTAAAACTTTTTGTAACTAATACTTCCACATTATGTAAATAAAAATCTAAATTAAAATAACCGTATCTTCTAGTAACCATTGCTTCAAAACCCACCCACCTATCATGAAACCAGAAAGATTTACAAACCATTAGTAAGGCACCCTAATAAACCTCCAAATAAACATTAGGACCACCTTTACCTCCCCGTATCAACTATTTACCGGAACCGGAAGCTCCTATAAATACTGTAAAACCCTTAATCTAGTCGACGTTTTTCTCATAATTAATTTCCTGATTCCACATGGGTGGCCCTTGATAATCTCTGCGTACCGGTTTGGTGTGTGGTACAAGGAGAAAGCGGTGAGAGACTTAGAATGCTCTATTATCATTAACTCTCGAAACGGGATTTGTCTGCTCATAAACACCCATCCGCAATAAGTTCAGTTTATCCGTGATCATGGTGCTTGCAACACCGCCGAAATATCGGGAACTCAACACAAATAGTAAACATGGTAAATATCCCGTTTCTAGAGTTAATGATAATGTTAGTGACCATGACAGTTTAAAAACTTAGGATGCTGTTATGGGAGTATGAAGAACAAAGTGAAAAGTTCTTCATCCCCCATAGAAAAGGGAGGATCGTCCAACCAGACGGGTGTGATGTCTGGTGGGCTACTGCCCTTTTCTATGGGGGATGAAGAACTTTACACCCTGTTCTTCATACACCTATGCCGATGTCTCTCTCAAAATTTTCTCTTTAACAGCATTGTAATAATTTGACGGTTAAAAACGTGTGGAATCAAAGTAGGTACTAACGAAATTATTTTTCTAAGAGATTTGTTTCAGCTAATGTTTGGTGCTGTTTCTGCTAAATTGTAATATAAAACTGTAACCTGAGAAGAACTCAGCCATGCATCAGCCTATTAAAAACCTGTCTGCTTCGGAATCGTTATTCTTAAATCTTGTGTTTTCACAGTGATTGCGCCTGCAAATTAAAGTTTTTATATACTTAAAATTAAACGTCAAGTGGACTGGTAGCCAAAGATTACTCCAGAACTTAGGTAATGCCTGTCTCCTGTCTCACAATGAATCACAACAAGATGTGTTAATTAGAATTCAGCCAGCACGTATGCGTTGTTTTTAACCAGCCTCAAAATCATAGTAAAAACCTTCATTAAATACAGCATAGATGATTTAACAAAATCCCCACCCTCATTCCGCTCATAACTTGTACCCGAGCTTAAAAGGATATGCATAATTAACCATGTGTGACACGATTAGGGCCAGCCGACCAACCGGAGCGTTAGGCTCTACCGTTTGGTATCTTTGCCCCAGTCTACCGTGAAGAAAAACCTCTGAAGGCTATTTTAATGGGTGAACATCTTTTGCGTTTAACCGTGCGGCGAACAGATGAAAGGAGGATTAGAATAGGTTCTTTTTTTGAAAATATTGTACAGGACTTTTTCAAAGGTCTAATTTTTTTTCTTTGTCTTAAAAATGTTTTTGTGGCTCTTCTAACTTAATAACAGTACCAATTTTGTGAGTTGTTGGGTTTTTAATATTTTTAAAGCAAATTCGACAAAACTTCTCTACTTTGTGAAGCTGACTTCAAATCTTATCCCACGAATAATTAATTATAATATATCAAACAGATTTTCGTGAAGACTTTGGCCATTAATTATTAAACTAACATATTGATTAAAAAATGGCGTCAAAAAACTCCTCCTCAACGCTGTCAACAGGTAATGTTCCTAAGAGACTGGCGGCGTTGCCACGTTTTATGGCAACGCTAAGCCTTTGGCCAAGGTAAAAGCAGCCCTTGATTAAATAGATTGTTTAGTCATAAATATGTATTTTTTGGCACAGGTCTCATGGAGTCTACCAATACCTTGAGCTACCAAGTATTGACCAACAACATAAAGGGTGTAAATAGACCATTAACGAAGCCGAAAGGGACTGGTTCTCCTTGCTATTGCGATAATTTTTTTGTTCTAGACCATACCTGGGAACCTTCTAGTTACGGAGTTATGGGGGGTGAAAATTCCAAATTTTTCACAAGTTTTTTTTTAAATACTAATTATTAAGGTTATAACTTTACTTTAAATACCTCCATGACACATTTACTATTCAATGCATCCATAAGCACAATGTTTTGAATGCGTTACATTGAGTTTTACCGTAAAAGGTTATTTTTCTCCCCAAAAAAAGTCGTTTCCCAGCAATAATTTTTGTGTATGGTTACTTAGTTTGATGTACAGAATGCTTGGTTAACGGCTTCGTGAAGGGTCTGTTTACACCCTGTATATTGCACAATATTTTACTCATAAAACTTTATTAGTGCCCAAAATCACAAACGCTAGAATTGATTAAATGATTCCTATTAGTAGTCTGTTTACACGTTATTAATGGATTCACAGTAATTAGCAGGTATCCATTTGATTCTGAACACTAATGATTTGAATTCAATTCTCATTATTTGTTGCATTTAAAATGCTAATTTGATGTTCAATGCTAATTAAGCAGTGCTGTTGTCATTTAGAAGTGTTTAAAACGCATTTAGTTCTAATCAATATTTATGTTCTCGGTGGTGTAGTGGCCGTCGATTGCTGAACCAATCCCAGGACAGGGATCTGGGATCGAGTCCCTGGACGGGTAACGTGTTATTCTGTTTTTCAAACAAGAAATCCCACAATTCCAGACATCGGTATGATACCACAATACCAGCAATCTTAATAACACATTTCTCAACCTAGGGATGGAATCCAGGAATCCACGCTCAGCTGTCGCACTTACGACGATGCATTCACTACCTCATCATCTACCTAGCCTTTTCATAACTATGTTGGGGTCGGCTTCCAGTCTAACCGGATGCCAGTATTACGAATACCAGTATTTTACATAGAGAGACTATCTGACCTCCACAACCCAGATAATACTGAGTAATACGACAACCGTTGGTAAGACTGGTTATCAGATTTTCGGGCCAATGACTAACCTATAACCCTATAACGATTGCCAAAGATCTACAAATGACAGCCGGGACCAACGGCTTTACGTGCTTTCCGAGGCACGGAGGAAACTCGGTACGTAATAGGTGGTCACCCATCCACGAACCAACCTAGGCAAGCGCGGCTTAACCTAAAGATCGATCCGAGTGGCTGTTATTACAGCCACGAGTATTTACCACCTACTTCGTTTTATTCTAGGTACTTCACATCTAACGTGGAGCGATTGCCTATCTGTCCTCCACAACCCAGTTAGTACTGGGTAATACGATACCCCTTGGTAAGACTGGTTGTCAGACTTTTTGGGCCACTGCCTACCTAACGACTGTCAAAGATCTACAAATGACACCCGGGACCAACGGCTTAATGTGCTAAAATAGCTAAGATGTTTGTGTACTACTGAATAAATAATAAAAAAAAAACAAAAGTTCCTTGCTAACTCAGGGTTACCCTATATAATTGTCTCATACCCTTAGGGCTGCTGCGTGTTTCAACAATTGCAACATTAAACCCGTTGGATGCAGCTGCACGTGGCTTAAGTTTCAGCACGCTGCCGTTTTACAGCTGCAGCGATATGTTTGTGCCTGGATTATGTAACGATCTAACTTGTAGACGTCCTGAATTAATTAATGCAGGACTTCGTATATTTTCTTTTTTTTTAACTACGATGTACTGTAATAGATGTACACCCACATATTGCCAGTGATGTTTTAAGTCCCATGTAATAGGGGGCGAGCCTATTGCCATCAACCGGACGTAAATCCGGACTCAGCAGTCGCGCTTGCTACCGCTCGACCAACGAGGCAGTGTAACAATATTTTACAAATGCAAAATCAGGGATTCCAGTGCTATTCCAGAACGTTGTATTATGATTTGCTTATTTTTTATAACAGTACCAGATTACCACGCCAAATTGATGCGGTCTAGAAATAAACATGTTCAGAACCTTTAACCGTTAAGTTAATTCCTACTTGCATTTCAATATTTTTCGGACTAGGAATTTTACTGACCAACATTTTGATGAATATGACAGTCTGAAAAGGCTCTATAATAAGGATGATTTCCACTAAACAGACGCATCGGATCGGAAAGGATACGAACGGATGCGGCGATAGCCGATCGCGTCCGGATGTCGACGCTTACGATCAGCTCCGCACCGTCGCCTGCCAACGTATCCGTTTCTGCGCCTTGTCAAATAGTTTCATTACTACCGTGTTGAGGTGTTCTAATTTCAGAAAAGATCCGATCGGTTACGACGACAGGCGAACGGAGCCGATCGCGCGTCGTATCATACTTTCGGCTAAGATCGCGTGTCACGGAAGACGCATAATCATCCTATATACTAAAACAGATACTCTTTTTGTTAAAGTAGGTACAGCCTTTGTAAAACAGCTCTAAGAAGTTTCTTATAACTTAACTTAGCATTTTTCATTTCGTCAAAAAGACAATTCTCAAAATAAAATAACTTACAAAAATCTACTTGAAAGATATCGTAATACGGACGAAAGCGTCCTATTCACGCAGCCGAATTTTACAGCGGATCGTAAAAGACATTTTACACAATTAATCGTTCGGCGTTCGCTTTCATGCGTAAAATAAATCGTAACTCAATGGTATTTGGTGC
Source organism: Noctua pronuba (assembly GCA_905220335.1). Lineage (NCBI taxonomy): Eukaryota > Metazoa > Arthropoda > Insecta > Lepidoptera > Noctuidae > Noctua > Noctua pronuba. Next base: position 14,207,579 of record LR999902.1, read on the forward strand.
TTAGATTAAAACCGTAAAACGGAATCGTAAACGGGACTGACGTTTTCGTTTTATATAATTGTGTTTGACGGGATGGCTGGGAAAACAATTTTGTTCGAAACTTTAATCTCTTTCTGTTACTAGGAGGTAAATACTAGCTTTTTGTTTGCGCATTGTAGGCTTAAACTTGCTGCCGAACTTTTCTTAAATATTTTATTTCTTTTCGACGTTAAAGTAAAAACTAATATATTATATCTAACATATTTAAAAGGGTTACAGGGCGTCAAAAAATTCGTCCACATCGCTGTCAAAAAAGAAAAGTGGAAAGTGCCCAGAAGGCTAGCAGCATTGCCACGTTGGATGGCAATGCTGATTCATAGCCAAAAAATAGCCCCGCCCTCTGGTCACGTGAAGAGTCGACCAACCGCTTGGCGATTTCCCGAAATACTAGGTGGGCACTCGGACCCCATGGCCCTAGTGTTTCAAACCCAAACTTTTTCGTTGAGCCATATTAAATAGCTGCTTATTCTGTGTGAGAACATTCCTGCCATTTATGAAACACTGCTGAATTTCTTTGTAGTGTTTCTAACAGTTTTAGAAACAAGGTATTGAACCTAGTTACTGGTGTTAACAGTTGTTATCGCTTGTTACTCATAGTCAGAGAGAAGTAAAAAATCAACAGAAATGAATAACCCTAACTAATATTATAAATGCGAAAGTAAGTTTGTTTGTTACATTTTCACGCATTTACCATTTAACCGATCGTCCTGAAATTTTTCATATACGTTGTCAGGTGTACAGAAACGAACACAGGGTACCATATATAATCATCCCGAAAAAAAGTACTGTTCCCGAGGAAAACAACAATAACGTTCTTATGATAACAGATGGCGCCACGTGTTTTTAGAATCATGATTGAATTATATTATTACATAAGCTGAGTATAACCCGAATTGATTGTCAAATTCTAAATTAACTCAAGCAAAGCCGCGGGCAAAAGCTAGTCAACCATAATATTCTATGTCTAAAATAAAGTAACATTTTCTACACCAAAGCACAGTAATAACATGATAATTAACTTGTAAAACACATGAAACTGAAAAAATCATTTTTGTAATCTCTTTCAGTTTTATGTTTCATTTACCTCCTGATTCTTGTAGTGTGAGAACAATTCCATGTTTTATGCCTTTTATTAAAAACAGTGTTGTAATAAAACAAAGGCAGCAGAAAGGTGTTTTTATTAGAAGTGTTTTCTGGGTAAAGCCACCGGATTCACTTGTTCTGTTTTTTTTATTTCGTAAGCGGAGCGAGAAAAGGCAAACATTTCGTCTGTGTACAGATAGACAAAATGTTTATACATCGCATCATGACTGCATTCTCGAAAAGGGATCAGCACAGGTGTAGTTTGCATATACATGGAGGTAATTCTTAACATCACGCCTGTAATCTCTGAAGGCTTAGGCAGACTAGTACCTAATAGTAAACCCACATTTCGTCAGCTATATTTAATTCCCATGTTATAGAGGGCTACCCCATTGCCATCCACTGGGCACAAATCTAGACTCCGTGGCTGCTACTGAGAAGTTCCTGTTGGAAAAATCCAAATAGCACTTTACCCGACCCGGGAATCGAACCAAGGACCTTATTCTCAGCAGTCGCGCTTGCGACTACTAGACCAACGAGGCAGTCAAAAAGAGGAGGTCGTTGTAGTCTTACCATAAGGTCGTAGGAACCATGAGAATACTCAAATTCCCTGCTCTTTTAAAATCATTTTTATCTAGTTGGTCAGAAATGCAACCAATTAATAACTTCAGCAGTATTTTTAATGACCTGCTTTACAAAATTGTTTTCATTATTTCAGAGGGGTGAGGGTGTTTTTATGAAATCATTAAACCTATTCTTTACTGAGACGATAAAAATGTCTCAACATCTTTTACCAAGGGATGACAATCAAGAGAGTAAAGGTATTTTTATGTCCAAAAACAGATGTTATTGAACCACGTGTTCCCGGTTCCAGTAATAGAACCATTGATTCTACATACAAAAAAAAACAACTTTTATTTGAATAGATATTGTATTTGTAGTGTTATTGGCTTATACAACTTCACCCATGGGAGGGGAAGGGGAAGACTTAGCCAAGTCTTGAATAGGGACCGATGTAAAAGTGGTGGAGGGATATAGAAAAAAATATGTGTATTGAAAAGGTGCAACGCATCTGTGAGTAATAAAAAAACGGCTAAGAGCGAGTCGTACTCACATGCACACAGAGTTCCGCAGTACCAAAGAAAATAATAAAAATATTTTGAAGGCTCTTTCATATGTTGTATTGTATTACATTCAACAGAAAAACTATTTTTTTTTTCATAGTATGTTAATGAAAAACAAAGTTACTGCTGCAGTTTGATGAAAGAGTCCCATATCTCAAAAAATTAAACATCAAATCTTATTCAAACTAATTTTGGTTGAAATCTAATCTCACATTTTTCTAAATTTTCCTCCTCTTACTTTAGAAATGAGAGGGGACACACATTTTACCACTTTGGCAGTGTCTATCTTTCAAACAATTGACTTTGAGAAAAAATAGTTTTAGAAACCTCAATGTCATTTTTAAAGACAAAAAAAAAAACACAAAAAAATTGTTTTAGTTCCATGTATGGGGAGTCCCCCCACAATCTTTTATTTTTTTAATTTTTGTATAAAAATTATAAAGTGCTTTACAGAATTCATCTACCTACCAAGTTTCAACTGTGTAATCTTAATAGTTTCGGAATAAAGTGGCTGTGACATACGGACGGACAGACAGACATGACGAATCTATAAGGGTTCCGTTTTTTGCCATTCGGCTACGGAACCCTAAAAATGACATAGGTTGAAAAAAAAATTAATAGGAAAGACTTCTCTAAGCCCGTGAATCAGACAACAAGGGCTGAAAGCAGAATTTAAAGAATACCAGTCAAAACTTGTACATCATCAGGGTTAAAGTAATATAGACCGTGATACCAATTCCATTACCTAAAATCAGTGTTTTTATGAGGTGGACTTATACGTGGACGAATGGAGTTGGGCAGGACACCTAGACAGGCGCGATGATGGCAGGTGGAGTAAAGCTGCCAAGCACTGGAACGAGGAGTATTGGTTGTCCAGCGACGAGATGGGCAGAGGACATTGTTGCCAACGCGGAAAATCCTGGATGAGTCTGGAATACGAACGTGGAGCTTGCCACAATCAAAGCGAGGCCTACAGTGGGTGTAGTCGGGCTGTGGATGGTGATGATAATATTATATACGTGCCTTTAAAAAAAAAACTCTTCCAAAAAATAATTTTAAAACCTATGTCACAGGTTGTTGAAATTATTCGCACTGCATCACATTAACAGCCTTAAACAGATAATTACAAAAAAACAGTACCCCAACTTATCCCAAACACCATACAAACAGTTAGAACCATTTGCAAAAGCACGGGGGTTGTAGCTTCGAACAAGGAAACCCGCCAATCACAAGGCTGCTTGTTTATTAAGAGGCCTTCACTGTTTAATCAACGCGAAAAATTCCTAATTAAATTCTAAGCGAGCCCGCAAGGTGTACAGCGGTGTAGGGTTACCAGGGTTTTTGGGAAATTAGGATGTTTTGATTTTAATTGTTTTCCTTGCTCTCTTGGGCGAAGTTTTGTTATGATTTACGGGGCTGGTATATATTTCATCCTTAATAATGTTTTACTTACCATCGTATGGTTTGTTCATTCGCACAACGACATTTATGCCATCGTAACATTACGCATACTTAAAGATTACGAGACAATGCCAAAAACAGTTTGCCTTTCACACACAATAATGCTGAAGAAATTCTGGCAGAAAGCTGGATAGATCAACGTCTCTATTATTTTCTCGTTTAAAATGGACCCTGAAATGATTAAGAATAATTTAATTCTGTTATATAATTATTCCGTCGGATATTACGATCGAGCATGATTGCATAGATTTTATATTACATTCATATTCATAGCTATCCTAATGTTAGAAAACTTTGGTAATAGAATAGGATAATATTTATTGTTGTTATACGTGGGTCATTTAAAAAAAAACTACTTCTTCAGCATACCATAACAATAGCAGTTATTACTATTCCAGCCAAAACTTTTCTTATTATAATTTATGTTCCAACTTAAGTTGCCTCAGGTCATGGTGACCCTACGAAAAGTTCAAGTTTTCTTAATTCAACCCAAAACTGAGGAACGTACCGTTAAATCTTGCATGTAATAACCTCTACCGAGATTAGGTACTTCGAAAAATTCTCCTTTACCTCGGTTAGAACAAGTACGCTGATTAAACCCTTTACTTTTTTGTGTAAATTAGTTAACTTGAAATATTAGTGCAGAATTAATTTAACAAAAGGTCTTGGATTTAGACATTTTTGGGTTTTTATCAAGCCCTTGTAGACGACTTTTATAAATGGTTTTTGTATAAGATTGTTCATTCACATCACCTTGTTACAAGCAAAAATTATACATGCAATCAAGCGTATAATGGGTGTAAAAATACCTTTAACGAAGCCGAAAGCCACTTGTTCTCCCCGTCATTGCGATTTTTTTTTGTATAAACCACGCCTGAGAACCTTCTAGTTACGGAGATATTGGGGGTCAAAGTTACAACATTTTCACAATAATTTGGTTTGGTGTTATAATTTTACTTTAAATACCTCTTTAATCCCTGTACTATTCAATGTATCCATCAGCACAGTGTTTTGAGTGCATCACATTGAGTCCTACCATAACACATTATTTTTCACCCCAAAAAAAATTCCAGCAATAATATGGTTTAGAGTGGTTGTTAAGAGTTACTTTATTTGATGTGCTTGGCTGACGGCTTCGTGAAGGGTCTGTATACACCTTGTATAACCACGTTTTTAATTTTAAATGCTAAAACCTTTGCCACTAGGTTATTTTTTGTATATCTGTTACGGCTAAAAGCCGAAGTAAGGTAACACCTAATTCTAGCCAGCTAGGCCGGTAGGTTAGGTTAGAACTGTGACCATACGCGCATCGCTACATCCAAATTGGTTGCATTATAACAAACTGTTACCAGCACCTAGGTTTAGCCGCAATCATCAGGTAATGACACATTGATAAGAATTTAAAGTTGCAAGTAAATTATAAAAATACTCGTAAGTACCTAAACCAATAAATCACATAATTTTACATAAAACAATGAAAAAAGATACGATATTTATAATAACTTGAATATTAAAACAATCCCGACCCCTGTACAGTGTACGTGCCAATCAAAGTATTTTATTATTGTATGTTAAAAAAATATTCGCATCAAAAATATTGGAAAAATTTTTGACACGAGAATAATAAATCTTTTGTTTATGTGAAACAATGAATTGTGGGGTTAAAAATAATCGTTCTGAATATTAATACTGTGTTATCATTGTATCGGCTCGTCAAAGCCATTACTGAATGCGGGCACTTTAGGGTTATGGCTAAATTGAGACAGAGTCATGCTACAAGCCTAAGTTATGCAAGGAGGAGGAAAAGATTTACTTACATATACTAAAATACCACGCCTGTAATCCCAAAACAGTAAGGCCTACCTTATAGTACAGCCACATATCGCTAGTTATGTTTAAGTCCCATGTAAAAGGGGGTGAGCCTATTGCCATCACCCGGGCTCAAACCAGTCTCCGTGGTCGCTATTTAGAAATTCCTGATGGAAAAACCCAATAACATTTTGCCCGATCTGGGAATCGAACCCAGGACCTCATGCTCACCAGTCGCGCTTGCGACCACTAGACCAACGAGGCAGTTACTTACAGATAGTAGGTAGGTAAAGTAGGTACGGGTGCTTCAGTTATTATGTTTAAATCCTATGCAGCAGGGGACGAGCCTGTTCTTATACTAGAAATAAAATCTCCACAATGTTCCTCCAACGGAAACTTGAGCTGGTAAAATCAATTCATCATTCCCCTGCCCTTTTTTTTCGGATGGGACATCATCAAATGACCCTTCCCGCTCTGGGCGGAGTGGAAGGGAGTGTCAGACTTTTCCATTTTTCTTCTTTGCCCGTTGTGTTCTAGGGCCGTGATATCTCTTTCGAACAGTCCCGCAGCGCCGGCAGGCATCGGCCCTTGCGGACCCCTTCCTGGTTGCTGATATCTCTTTGAGGCGCGCGTGGAACACGAACTCGCCGTCAACATGGCCTGTCGTCTTAAGACGGACGGACGGCGAGCTAGCCTGCCCTTATCCCAATCCCAATTTAATTGGGTTCGGCGCAGCATGTTTTCTTCTTCCATACTTCTCTATTATTCGTCGTCTCAGCAGTCACTTCCTTTCTAGCCATATCATCTTTCACACAGTCCATCCATCGTTTCTTTGGTCTTCCTCTACTCTTATCTTGTAGTAATTCGGATCGTGGATTTGTGCCCCGTTGATGGCAATGAGCTCGCCCGCTGTTCTATGTTCTATGTTTGGGATTTGATTTCCGCACTTAGTCCTTAAAGTGGACTATTGTACGTGAGCCATGGTGGCCGTTACTCCAGCCAGCCCACCTCCCTCCAGAAGCAGATCAAACCTCCCGGTCTTCTCAGGACATTCGCATTTGTTTAGTGAGCAGTATCCAGTGCTGGTCCCCGTCACCAGTCGCAGGCTATCTCTGTCCAGGCGCAGAAGGCGCTTGGTCAGCTTTCTATCCAGGGATGGCATGGCCTCCTTGGATTGCCTACACCCTGGTGTCGAGGACCACCATTTCTCCGCTTGTGTTTGGGTATGATCCTTTAACCAAGTTCTTAGCTGCTTGAAAGGAATGGGCACAATAGGTTCGGGCCCGAAGACTTTTGTGCTGGATCCCCTTCTTGCTTCTCGCCCGCTGTTACATGGGACTTAAACATTACTGGTAAAATGTGGGTGTAGGTACTACAATTGGGTACACCACTGCTTAACCCTTCGGGGATTACAGACGTGATGTTAATTCCTTTCTTTTTCAACACAGAAGGAATTATAATCACAATATTACCTGTAACTCTACAGTGTATTTAAATAAGTCCGGAAGGAATTGACATCACGTCGGTTGTATTAGTCTCCACTAATGCAAGCAGACAACTTCATGCTATCGGCGCTTTGCAGACACTTCGCTCATTTGAATTTATTACGGACTTTATCCTCAAGCTTACACAACGTCGACAATGATTTACGGACACCGTAGCGGACACTCAGACAAGTCATCACGTTAAATCAAAAGATGGGGTCAAACTGTTGCTACATCATAACTATGGCATTACATATTGTAATTATAAGTTCTATAAACAAAAAAAAAAACAAAAAAACAGAACACTGTGCCCGTAATCTCCAAAGGATTAGGTAGTTACCTAATACCTATAGATTTCGTCAGTTATGTGTAAGTACATAGGCAGCGTATTACAATCAACAACCGGGCAAAAGTTCAGACTTCGGCACACTTTGTTCGTACTGGGAATCGGACCCAGGAGCCCAGCACCTTATGTACAGCAGTAGTGTAGTACTTGTTACCAGTGTGCCTGCAATGCAATCAAATAAACCAGCTATTCAACTTAAATACCTCTTCGTTTTCCAAATAGCAAATTCGTATTCCAAAATATGATTTGTAGATTTTGAAACCGTTATTAACGCCTATTGATTTCATTCAAACATTTCATAAAATAAATTTTGAATTTCAAATATGTCATAAGCTATGCAGTGAAATCCAATCAGAGCCGAATGTCTGAGTGCCCAAATTATTTTCCATTTAATTAAGAGTTGTTTCCGTCAAATTAAACCGTCTTGCCCCAGTTCGTCATTTGCGATTCAAAACGCGACTTTCAAGTTTGAAGTGGGTACTGGGTAGGTCCCCATTTCAAACCCACCTATTTTTTGTTAAGAAGGGGGCCTTTGTTTGTCACCCCTAGCTAATTTTAGCCGCGTAAATATGTAAAGGTTGCTTATATTTTTAGAGGGGATCGGCCAAAGTTGGAAACTTTTTGGGGGTCTAAAAATAAAGGAAATGGGAAATTGTGTCAGTAAGGCTTTGAATCTTGGTATTGTTTGTAAACAGGTGGCTTGATAATGACGTTACTTTTACTGGTGTTACATTTCTGGGTATAAATAAATAATCGCCATAATACCACGGACTCAGGCTGCGACCACAGACTAGGAGTTGTGTCGAACGAGACAGGCACTTATCGCTTCGTGTCTCGTGTCTCTTTTCTTCGCTCTAATTAACTTCTTTTTTAATTATTCTATTTATGTTTTTTTTTTTGTTTTTCTTTTTAGTATGGACACTTTTAACGTGCACATTTTGCTACATTGTTCTCACATAATGTACCATCTCAACATGAACGCTGTAACCAAGGTTTTGTAAAAAAAATCTGATTTTAAAAGAGTGTCTATGGAGTTTCTTGCCCGTTCTTCTCCATAGAAATCTACGCTTAGGAATGGGCTACTACAGTACTTTCACAGTTGTTATGCCTTGTGACTGGGACTGTAGGTACATTTCATTGTTGTCTTTGTTTCGACAGTTCAAAAGTGCCTGTAACTGGCCTACTTGAAATAAGTGCTTTGATTTTGGTCTCCGCAGCTGCTGTTGCAACACGCGTCTAGATTGACCGTGTAGCTCGTGGTGGTCATTTCACTGCAAGGTCATGTGATGGGGGTTGCGCCTCATCTAACAAAGGGGGAACGCTATCGCACGCGGCAGCATCGGCGATGCGCTCGGCAGCACACTCTCGCATTAGCTAATGACGTTGTTGAGCTACGGGAAAGGATAGGATAGGAGCATGGAAACATGCAATTCCGTGCTGCTACTTGAGGTGCAACCCTTAGTACTTATTTCCGAGTGATTCGGGATACGGAAATTCAAGAGCCAGCATGATTGTAGCTGGTCTACCGCTAACTTCTACCTAAGGAGATGCACAACCTAATGTTTCAATCCCCTTGAGAACGACAAAGCTAATTTGGGAACTAAGTTTCGCTAAATTTAACTTCAGCCGTACTCTATGATACGTATCATCAAGTTTGTCTTAGTTTTGGTCGAAACTATGACATAGGTACAGTCGAACAAGCTAGCTCTTATACTATTACTCTTAAACACTGTTGTGAGCATTTGAGTGGTAATTAGGGTTCCGTACCTGAAGGGTAACTAACGGGACCCTATTACTAAGCCTCCGCTGTCCGTCCGTCCGTCCATCTGTCTGTCAGCGGTTTCATGATCCGAAATATGGTGGTATTCCTCAAAGCGCAACTATTTTTAAGCGCAACTAACTAAGCGCAACTAAATTATTCCTCGAAGCGCAACCATTAGTTGCGCTCACAAATTCAAATTAAAAATATTATATGTTTATTCCTCAAAGCGCAACCATGATGAAAAATAGAGATGGTTATGATGGATTTATTAACGATATTTTTCATCATAGTTTCGCTTCAAGGAATAATTTAGTTGCGCTTAGTCGGTTGCGCTTAAACATAGTTGCGCTTTGAAGAATACCCCGAAATAGGTAGTCAGTTGAAATTTTCACAGAATGTGTATTTCTGTTGACGCTATAATAACAAATATTAAAAAATTAAAAGGGGCTCCCCTGTGTGGGCGAACTAACGCATACAATAATGCATACTTAAACTCCGTACGGACAAAGAAACGTTCATATTTAGATCTCGACCTTAATAGCTGGTTCACTTCCACAGTAAACACGTTGGCAATGTGTACTGTGATCCTGTGAGGCAAAGTAGGCCTCTTGGGGGACAATATGTTGAGAACGTAGCTCAAAGGTGTTCCAGGTTCAAGTATTGCCTACCCTTTGTAGCTCGAGTTGAGCTGCAAAGCTAGTTACAAAGGTCAAGAGAGTAAATTGATTATGCTAGTAACCATAGTCCGTGTCCTAAGCACGGCGAATGTTGTGTGAACACACAGCGGTCGCCTAATTTGTTCGGCGAACCTAAGTGCGTGGTCTTGCCGGCAGAGAAAACTTGAAGGTAGGATTTCTGCAGGGGCTGCGGGACTGTTCGAAAGAGATACCGCGTCATTTGATGATTTCCAATCTGAAAAAAAAAATGGTAGGATTTCCAGCTGCAAAACAAATTAGTGCACGAAAACGACGATTGCGTATCGCGCGACTGATCACAATGGCTAGGAAGACGGTTAAAAAATACGTGGAATTAATCGATTAACAACTGTATACTTCCTCACTTGAGAGCACATGAAAGTTCTCGACAACCACCCTTTAAAGTCATTGTGGCCGGGATCGGCTAGATGGCATCATCATCATCACTCAGACAGTGAAAAAATGAATAGATAAACAATAAAACCAGTCTTTGTACTGAGTGTTTACGTTAGCTGAAAATAAACAACAAAAACTGTGTAAAAAGACGAAACGACGAAACCCTTATGTGAAAAATGGGTAAGAACGAGCCGATTTGTTTACAGTCTAACGAACATAAAATGTAGTCCCTCTAAAACTCATTAGCCCGTAAATGTCCTCTACAGAACATGGGTCACTTTGCCATGGGGCTAGCTGACCCATATGTTCGGCAGTCCGAAAGAAAACAAAAGAAAAAAGAAAATTCTGCTTCTTTTTTGTTAGGATTCCGTACTCGAGAGGGCCAACGGTATCCCTATCCCGTTGACGTCATCTGCTTGTTTGACTATCTATCATAAGCCTGTTTTTTTAATGGTAATAGGTACCCAGTTAAAATATTCACAAAAGCTGGCTCAAGGGCTTGATTCAGAAAGCAGTACTTCTGGACACGGCGCGTATCGTTAGGAGGTTCCTCTCTCAAGAGCCCTGACCACCGGTAGCGCGGACCCTGTTCCCTATGCCGGTGGGCTACTATTTTTATATTTTTAAATGCTTTTTTATATTACTTTGTATAGGAATATTTAAAAATGTAAATTATATTTGAAGAAAATAAATAAAGGATGTAAAAGAAGCTTTTACTATACTATAATTGCTTTGTAGTTGACAGTTGTGCAACTTCTGCACGAATAACACTTACCCAAATTAGGGGTAAGGCTTGTAGTTACTGGCCTCAGTGCCCACTTGGCCGGTTTTCATCATCGTCATCATCTGTCTAGCCTTTTCCCAACTACATCGGAGTCGGCTTCTACTCTAACCGGATACAGCTGAATACCAGAACTTTACATGGAGCGACTGCACTTGGCCTGTTTTATTCATCAACAACATCACTCAACCAATTAATTAACCTGTTTTCTTTATTGAATCCTCAACTATTAATTACAAAAACAATTATTTCTCAAAAACCTCAAAGTTAATTACACAGCATGAGTCGTCCATCCGAAGCGAAACTCCGACCAGCTTCGTATAAAGCGTTCAATGAAAAGAAATTGTTTTATGAAAATATTTTCCAAGCAAAACTTTGGTAATTACTGGCAACCCTGTAGGAGCAAGTATTTAATGGTTCGATGTTAATTTATATTGTTTTCGAAAGCGGTTCATGTTTCTTTAGGGTTGTCACAACTTTGTGCCGAGGAGTTATTATTTTAAACTATTGTAGACTACCGACAGCCGGAGGAGCTCGTGTTTAAATAATAACTGCCGCTCGGGTCGATCTTGAGGTTAAGCTGCGCTTGCCTAGGTTGGTCCTTAAATAAGTGACTTCCCATTATATACCGAGTTTGCTCCGTGCCTCGGAAAGCATGTTAAGCCGTTGGTCCCGGCTCTCATTTGTAAATCTTTGACAGTCGTTACAGATTGTCAGTGGCCCGAAAGTCTGACAACCAGTCTTACTAAGGGGTATCGTATTACCCAGTACTAACTGGGTTGTGGAGGTCAGACAGGCAGTCGCTCCACGCAAAATACTGGTGTTCAGCTGCATCCAGTTATACTGGAAGCCGACCCCAAAATAGTTGGGAAAAGACTAGGCAGATGATGAGACTACCGACATGGCCTGAAGAATCGCCTTACCTACGTGGCATGAGGCAGAGCAAATTGCTCACAAAACGAATGGCTGAAGAGTCTAAACATTCTGGAGTAGCGAATATCAGCACTCGCAAGGTGGACCAATGATCTGATGAGGACCGCAAATATATCCTAAATGCAAGAAGCACAGGACTGGGAAACGTGGTGATGGCGACACTCGAGGGAGGCCTATGTCTAGCCGTGGACCTTTTCGGCTGTTACACAGATGGTGAACTAGGTGGTTTGCCATTCTTCTTCTTCTTCTTTTCGTATCTGTCAGTCTGTCTGCGGTATCTGTACTGTTTAGGTGTGGCCAGGTTTATAGCAGCGTCGGAGGCGTTCAGGTCATCAGGGGTGCAAGGGTGGAATAGACGTTTGGAACACCGGAGCAGATGGGGTATGGTTTGAACTGGAGCACAATACTCGCGCTGGATGTTGAATGAATCAATAATATTCCTGGACTCTTGCTCACCACTACAAGTTCAATAAGCGTAAAATTCTAATTTGCTCATAGCTTGTTTAAGGTTATTTCGAAACGTCTAGTTGACACTTCCTGTGACCCAAGGGCTGGCTTTTACTTTGGCCAGAGGCTAAGTGTTGCCATACAACGGGGCAACGCTGCCAGTCTCTTGGACACATTACCAGCTGACAGCGTTGAGGAGGATATTATATATTTATTTTAGTTTATTTAATAGTTTTTAATTAATAATGTATATAGTTCGTTTATTTTGTGTGTACTAAATAAATAAAATTTATCGTTATTACGTTTAAATCTGCACTCCATAAATAAAGACATAACCAAAATATTGCAAAATAATATTAAAGTAGTAAATCTTCAACAGAAACCATAAAAAATAACATAAAATGCGGTGAGATGGTATGATCGAGTCTCATAAAGTTATGACACGGGGGAAGGTATTCGGTAGTAATGAAAAATCATGTTACAACAGGGGAGGCTAGTTGTAAAACACATTAAATTGTTTTTCATATTTATTTTTGTGGTGCAAGTTATAAAATACTAGCTGTTGCCCGCGACTTCGTCCGCGATAACTACTTCCCTGTCAAATTTCAAGTTTGTAGCACAAAAAATGAAGGACTTTCAAATAGATGGAAACACTGTCTCACAGCCACAAGTAGTCAGGTAGCTGTCATTAATGACAACTGTCAGTCACACGAATGGCGGGAAGTTGGAAGGTGAAGCGTACCCTGGACTGGGGCTTGGTGGTGTTGGTGAGCCTGTGATATAGTTAGTAAATTGTGTTATCAACCATTTAGCTCTGCTACAAGAGGATAGTACACATACAAACTTGCGAGAGCCCTTAGACCTCCTTAATCCAGCGCTGTCGCTAAATCCGTTCTTAACGGACGTCTACTAACTATAGACTACCTCCCTGCCAAATTTCATCTTTATACGTCAAGCGGTTTTCGATATTTCGTGATGAGTGAGTGAGTGACCTTTTCTTTTATGTATTTATATTTTTACAGAAATCAGGTATTACGTAGAAAACAGAACTTGATCCGTGAAGTTTTCTATCCAGCTTGAACCTGTCATTTTCTTAAGTGTCAATCTATTATGATCATCATCAATCTCCTGCCCTTATCCCAATTTATTTGGGATCGGCGCGGCATGTCTTCTTCTTCCATACTTCTCTATTACTAATCATCATCAGCAGTCACCTCCTTTCTAGCCATATCATCCTTCACACAGTCCATCCATCTTTTCTTTGGACTTCCTCTACTCTTACAGACTTGATTGACAGTTAAAAAAATTTCAGTTTTAATCACGAGATGTGATTGTGGTGGTCTTTAGCAAAGCAAAAGGGCAAAGTATTCTGGTATTATGTTAACTATTAAACTTAAACTGTCACTTACGGGATATATTCCGTGATTGTTCATTATTTTGAGATCCCGATATTTCGACGCTGTTGCAAGCGCCACAAAGACATTCAAATATAACTAGCTATAGACGGGACAAGACCAAGAAACTGACAATTCCAAAACCTGTTACATATTAGTAACAAGTCGATCAGTCCAGTGCGATACGTCGCCTTGTCAGGTCGCATTCATATGACAAAAAGACATTTAAATATTTCCAAGCTATAGACGGGTCATTGCGAAGAAAATCGTAATTCAAAACTTGTTACTACTTAATACCAAATTCGTTCTGTCTAGTGTCATCTGTGTCATACGCCCGCTTGTCAGGTAGCATTCATGTGTCAAAATTGAAAATATTCAGGATGAAAATTATTGTATGACAATATTCCCAATGTCCTCTCTATATGTGTTTTAAATCTCTTTGAAGCGCCACGATCGCGGGTTGACAAAAAAAAAACAAAATATTTGTTAAATATATTTTCCCAATTGTAAGAATTTATTTATTCATATGGATGGTACTGATTGTGCTTGCAAACAATATAATTCTAAAATGCAATAGGATAATTATATTTTCGATTGAAAAAACAACGTGTTTACATGCCTCTGGTCCACCTCTAGGCCTCTGGTCTACTTGCGAGTACAACGCACCTGAACTTTTAGAAGAACATCACCATTATTGTATATAGTCGTTGTAATAAAGTCGCTAATCGCTTACACTCTGCGCCCACCCATCAGTTGATAGCAGGACACTCGCTACGAGGATATATGACGTCGTAAACTACCGCCGCTAAGCTTCATTGTTTGTGTATTATTGCTTTTGGATAAAACAAACGGTGCAACATATTTCTAACACTTTTCTGGGAAATATTGCATTAGGAGGTAAACTGAAGACTAGATTAATCAATGTAAAACCTATAGTCCTAATTAATATTATAAATGCGAAAGTAAGTTAGTTTGTTACCTTTTCACACGTAAACCACTGAACCGATCATCCTGAAATTTTGCATATACGTTGTCAGGTGTATAGAAACGGACATAGAGTACCTTTCATCCCGAAAAAAAGCACTTTTCCTGAGGAAAACAACAATAACGTTCTTTCGAATTGATTGTCAAATTTTAAATTAAAGCGAGCGAAGCCGCGGGAAAAAGCTAGTTTAGTTTAACCTGACAACGTATGTTCAAAATTTCAGGATTTTCGGTTTTGTGGTTTAGGCGTGAAAAGGTAACAAACAAACTTACTTTCACATTTATAATATTAAAGGAAGGAAATAAGGACTAGTAAGGACACTAAAGACTAAGGATTAAAATCAAATTAAAACAATATCTGCTGCTGAACTGCTGTGAAAAACTGACTTAATTAAGTTAGTCTTTCTTGGGGGTATGAACAGTTCAACTCAGTCGTTAGACTCTGACTGACTCTGACTGATTACGATAGTAAAATTCAAAACTAGCAAATAGAAAAGACAATAAAATATCGATTGTCAAACTTCACTCCTTTGTACACCCCACAGTCCCCAATAAAGTGTGTTCGACAGGCAAAATTCAACATTACCGCCACTAGACAACTTGTAAGTTATTTTTGTGCCCCTCCACGTTATCGCATCGGAAACTTTTGTTTTACGAACAATTAAGTGTAACGTTAACCGCCCCTAAAGTTCGTGTTTGGAGTTCTAGGGTAGGGACACAATTGGAGGGCTGTTAGGGACATTTTGTGGGTTGTGTGGAGGATATACAACTTAATTTTACTTGCCTGTTATAATAGTTTGAAAATTTGTTATTTAGTCTGTTTTCTCCGTCTGAAAGACTGACGGCCGATGGAGTAAACGTGGCCTGGAGCGGAGACCACGCCCCGGCAAGCGCAGCTTGCATATACCCAAGCTAGAAGAACCAGCATCATCATCATCTGCCTAGCCTTTTCCCCAACTATGTTCGAATGTTCCGAATGTAGCTGAATAGCAGTATTTTAAATAGAACGACTGAATATCTGACCTTCATAACCAAACTGGACGCTGGATGGACCGATGATTTTAAAAAGTGGGTGGGTCAGACTGGATGTGGAAGGCGAAGGTCAGGGTGTTATAGCGCAGTTTGTCCAGCAGCAGATTGCAATAGCCTTGATTGTTATTTATTTTTTGTTTAGATTTTATTGGAATTCCATTTTTAGTGGGTCTGAAAAAACGTTCAGAAATCATCTCTTATCAGAATCATTAGCTATACTGGGTTACATATTCTCAGCTGCTCCGTAACTCGAAAAATGTAGGCAGTAGATTTTTTTTCGCGATTTCACGGTCGGTCCCACAGTAATAGTTCTTTATTTTCATGAGTACTACACGCCCTTAAACTATTGCCAACGTTTAAAAAATCATTCTGCATATTGGCGTACTTGACATAAAGTAGCAAAGTACATTATTAAGTTAAACCAGACTTTGTTCTAAAATAATAATATTCCAAGCTTCGTGAGCAATGAACCGGAAAAGCTATCAAATATTAGGTTTAAGTAGCTACTTCCAATAAAAAAAAACTATGAGGTAAACAACAACAATTTCAAGTTTACATTAATTTTGTTATTGTTTATTATCTTAGGTTGGTAATATTTCTTGTCTTATATTTCTCGAGGCGACTATAAACAAAATGGAGTGATGAATAAAATATGTTGCGTATTTTATTTAAATTAACTTCTTCTGAAAATAATGAACGACTGGTAGGTATAGTTTTCATGGACGGTCGGTCGTTAGAAGAAAACTGTTTTCTTATTTTCTGGTCTCAGTAAGAATATAATGTGACAAGTAAAAACTCAACTACCTATACATTAACAATTTGCTTGGTCGTTCTTTTTTATTGCTTTTACACTTAAATGGAAATCAAAATAAAAACTAGCTGTTGAATTTTCAATTTTCGCCGTTGAATCGAGCATTTCAAATTCATCAGCGTGCTTTTCCTCATTTTGGTCTTGTAGGTCACTCGACCCAGTATAAGTAATTCTACACCGAAAAAGTAAGTAGTTCTACACCGTTTTAAATGACAATGATTTCATCATTGTCATTTAAAACTTGATTGGCCAAAGAATTAGTATTGCCATTCAACGTGGCAATGCTGTCAGTCTTCTGGGCACGTTTTCGGATGACAGCGATGTGGAGGGGTACTTAAGACTCCTAACCGTCCTATTGTTTATTTAGTTAGTTTTATCTCTTTTTACCCGACTGCGGCGAAGCCCAAAAAGAGGTATGTATTTGACCGGTATGTATGTGTGTCCGTTTCTATGTTCCGTCGTAACTCCTAAACGGATGAACGGATTTGGATAATTTATACGTCATTAGACATTCATTTTCATGCCCGCCTGCTTCCAACTTTAGATTAATTTAAAATGTGCTTGTTTTATGATTTTCAGTTTTTTTCAGTCGGGTTTTATAGTGTTTTTTGTATGTTTATTTCCCAGTCTTCCCAGTCTTTAATTTTTCACTTGATTGTAATAATGCTCTGATGTCTTCAACAAGTCGATTGAAGAAAATGCGCTCAGTGTATCACTGCCAGTACCGACAGCGCGAAAATTTAGGATGGCGCCGGTTACATGATACTTTACATTGATAACATTGTTCAACACTCGGAGATTTTATGAGCCCTTTATTATGTGGTGTAACCATGTAACGTGCTCGGTGAAATCGTGCGTGCCGGCTTTTATAGAGGCACGTTGTTGTAAGGATAATTTTGGGATGTTTAAAGTGATATCATGAGCGTGGGTAAAGATATTTTCGTAGCTTAAATAAAGTTGTTAAAATCATCATCTGCCTAGCCTTTTCCCTACAATTATTTAGCCACGAGCTCCTCATAAAGTTGTAAAAATATGGAATGAATTTGATAGGTTTCTCAAAACGGCGAAGGAAAAGATCGAGAGGAAACAGGCATGTCCTAAAATCAATGTAATTGGAATTTCCAGGCATCTGTCCGCATGGCCGAAAACCGTCCAGCGTGGAGAGTGTTGATGGAGAATGCAACGACCTTATGCGGCCACGACCCTCAGTCATGAGGAAACGAGAAAGAATGAACGTAAAAATACGGCGGTTATGTCCTGAACCATACTATTTTATTACCCTACGAATAAATGTCTTTGTCTTTATCTGCCAACCCGCAATAGGCCCGCGAGGTGGGATGCGGCCCACGTCTTACAGAGAAAAAGTCCCAGCTGTGGGAAAAGGCTGATTATGATTATCCGATTGGTGTTTCTCTATCAGTAGGGTTAAGGCCCAATATTTTCTAATCTCAGGCAACCCTGGTCGCGATTTGTGATGAGAACAGAGATCTATCAATAACACATCCATGAATACCGATCATGGATTTGTTACCAGTTGATGCCAATTGCCTCGCCTTTTTTACATAGGACATAAATATGGATGTAGGTGTAGGACTGTAGGTACCCCTTCGAGCGTTTATGCTGGTTTACTCAAACAACATTATTAACTGAGAACAGTGTACAGTTAGTACTAGAATTACCAAAAACCACAGCTGGCCGATAAGGCCGCTAGCCCAGACAGTTTAAGGTCGAAAATTTTAATTAAATTTATAAAACGTACGCAGAACCAAGTATAATAATTTGCACAAACTGTTGAAGTGTTTAGTTGGGGAAAGTACTTAGATTTTTCTTTGTTGGTGTACTAGTGAAATGAACCGCAGATCAGTTGAAACTTTTTAATGACGACAATGAACCTTATTGCTTTCGTTATATAGACACTGCCTGCCAATCGTCTTGAAATTTGGCACATAGCTGGACTACCGAAGTGGTAGAACTTATGATAGTTTTTTTATGTGGGATAATTTGGGATAATTTCCGGCCGTAGAATTATACAGGGTATAGCGGACAGCTCTCCACAAACTGACAGGGTGCATTCAGCTCCTTACTTTGAATCATATTCCACCGGAATTTTTCTCAGGCTTTTTAAATTATATTTATCAGTTACTATTCCTTTATTGCAATGTAAAACTACAGCTGTTCCCTTCCTGCCTAGCTACAGAGTTCATCGAACTCGTCGTCGCGATTGCTGTTCGCTACGTGCGTTTTACCACGGTAACGATACATTGCGTATGAGAAAAAATAATTCAAATTTATTGGATTTCCATAACATTCCTGAAATTATTTCTTGTACCGGTCATCTTAGTATGATATACTGAATTCACCCCATAAATTTGTGGAGGGCTGTCCCTTACACCCTGTATTGAATGTTAAGTTAAAAACTTATAAGTATAATTACAAAAGTAATTCACGTAAAGACTTCGTGACATCCATCTTAAGGTCAAAGGTCCCATGTTGGGCGCCATTAAAACTTGTATGACCGCATTTTCTTAAACTCAACTACCCGCAAACTATGTTATGTCCTTACTAAAGCACATGCATTACAAACTCCCCATAGGGCCATCATCGCCGTCAACTGGTTAGGTTTATGACTAAACTTGGGAGACGTGAGTTATATACCATGCTAAAATGTATATGTCCAAAACGCAATAACAAGCTCGTAAAGTTGCAGGAACTATATAATGTGGTAATAAATAGCAATGTAAATTGTGCAGCAGTTTATTGGAATACGGGCCACTGCGCTGCAGCGATCGTCAACGCATAGATAGATAGAATACTCTTTATTATGTACTAACGCGGTCTGACTTACGGTCAACCAGTTTTCATCCTTATGTCCTGAGCAGTAAAGTTGAAAAGTTTTGACCGTCAGTGAGGTAGTACAGTCACGATCACTGATATTTTATACACGTCGCAACTTTTAGAGGTTGTTTTCTCCTATTGTATTGATTGTAATCGCTACGAGTATAGTATTTTGGACCCCATAGGGAGACTCCATGTAAAATAATATTCAGATTAGGTTAGGTCATATTAGACTGCAAATCGACCCCAAAATATTTGGAAAAAAACTAGGATGATGAACGTTCCACCACACTTACTAAAAAGGCAGGCATGCGATGGCCTGGTTAAAGGTGCAAACATTTACGGGAAACATGAAGCACAGGATCGGCCGTTGTTGAAACGTTTGGTAGAGGCCTATATCATTTTATATGTCGGATGTGTCAGAATTTATTCCGTTATGCTCGTACATCATGTGGGCAGACGATAGGTTTCGTGCTATGAAAACACACTGGGTGCGATGCACTGTTTATAGAAAACTAACGAATTACTTGAGATTATATTAAACACAATAACACGGGGCACAATGAATCGGATACAGTTCCAAGACGTCTCAATTCCGCCGCGATCAGACATTGACTGCCGCCCTCGCCTCGAGCTGGACAACAGGGGTCTATAGAAGCACGCTGTGGTGTCACCACTACTCACAGGCTCGCTTCCAGCTGGGTCAGCTTCCAGTCTAACAGAATGGAGCTGAATACTAATATTTAACATGGACCGACTGTCTATCTGACCTCCACTACCCAGCCGGGACCAACGGCTTAACGTGCTTTCCGAGGCACGGGGGAAACTTGGTATTAAATGGGTGGTCACCCATCCACAAACCTACGGTTATTTAGCCACCAGCTCCTCTAAAGTTTAGAATAGAATAGAATTTTATTTTGCAAATATGGGTAATACACAATAGTTGTTATGAAATATCAAAGCTCAGCCATATTTTACCATTCGGCATGCAAACATTTACATTATTTACGTGAAACATGTACGTACATTTTAAAGACCAGATCGATTATACACCGTGACTTTTTGGCCGTCTTACAACGGCAGCCCACTTCATGTATCCAATGACTGCTAAACATTCATAAAAAAGAAATAATAATGAGATTTGAATAATTTTAAAATAAAAATATTATTCAATATGCACGCGTGACGTAGTTGAAACACCTGCGAGCTATGATCTACTTGTCTCGTGCGCTGGGTAGATATGTTCTACCGTGTGACACGTAAACATTATTAACAGGATGTTTCATAATTTTAATGAAGTATTCATTTTTCTTTTTACCTATTATCTAAATTAATGGTAAAAAAAATAATCTCGCCAAGAGGTATTTTATATCGGATACATTGGGTGGACCACCTTTGTAAAACGATTAAAAAGTCACAGTGTATTATTATTACAATTATCATATTTATATAGATAATTCTTCCAATTTTAGTTCAGTAGAGGGAGGAAGGTTCTCCGTTCTTTGAATCATAAACAGGAGTAGACGGGAATGTTACGAGAGTTATTTCAATTCAAACTACGTGCTTCACGAAATTTGTTAGATTTCAACCCGATTTCAATTTGAAAAATAAGTAAATCCGTTTTCCAACGCTCAAAGGCGCCTTAAATCCAATTATTTGTTTAGTTATTAAAATAAAATTTTATGTAATTTGCACAGATTAAAAGCGTTCGGTGAAAAAAAGTTTAATTTGTTTATTTTTTCGTTGGATGCTCTCTATTTTGATTAGATTATCTTTTACGGGCAGAAAATGAACTTAGATAGTTGAAATGGATACTTATAGCAGCTATGCAAGGATATTTAATTTAATGCGTGGTCAAAAACCGCCATTTTTTTAATGCATTTCACAAAACAATTACGTCAATCCTGTTAATGTCATGCCAGCGCCAAAAGATTATTGTAACACTATAGTCCGAGCGTTGCAGTAAAATGTTTCGGAAAACCTTGATTTTGCCATACTTTAAGAAATGAGCTTTCCTTGCAAATAAAAATCTTTCATTAAGTCACTAGATTATCTCAGAACTCTTTTTTATGCCAGCTGTAGCAGCAAGGGGGTTAAATCCCCTATTCCTTTGAAATTTTCGTAAAACGTAAAAAAATCAATGCAAATTATTGCATCAAAAGAATCATCATATTGCATCAAAATAAGGAAGGTGAAAGATGATATGGCTAGAAAGGAGGTGACTATTGAGATGAAGAGTAATAAATATATAAAATAGAGAAGCAAGTAATAATAGAGAAGCTGTAGTAATAGATGCTACGCCGATCACAATTGAATTGGGATAAGGGCGGGAGAGTGATAATGATTCTATATCAAAGTAATTAAAAAACTAGTTCCCTTCTTTCATTACACGCATCGGCTACTTTTATATCTCCTAAGCAACGTGTCACAAGAACGTCTGAATAATAACCTCTCGATAAAGCCATCGATGTAGGAATCCTTAATTAATTGAACCTATCTAGACCCTTCGCTGGGATATCAAGCTTTTTATTTGTATCTTCTCCATTACTTCCCGAGGAAAATCCAACCTTAAGTTGAGAAGCTAGAATTGGATTTTGAAGAGCAGTTTTCTCCTTTTAATTTGCAATTTTCTGGCTTACTATTACTGAGGGATTAAGTTCTAGCCACGGATAGAATCTTTAATTTCCTCAGGGCGTACGAATAGATGATATTCGGCTTGGATTCTCCAAAGGCGTGAGATTGAACATTGTGTAGTTTTTATTGCCTTGATTGTGTCGCGGAGATCTTCTCTTAGATATTTGGCGCTGAAATGTCCCATTATTGCAGACGTGATGAGAATATTATTGCTAGATTTCTTCGATTTAGCCAACGCGTAGGCATATACGTGAATTATTTGTATCATCAAACGAAGTTCAGTCTTTGATACTCATGGTTGTCAAAGATTGGGTAAAATCGCATGTCTATGTTAAAGACAGTAAAATTCTAACAACAAAAGAAGAAGATTTTCTTTTATGGAAATGGGCTTGTTGACGTGGTTCTATCTCGGCTAGCTCGCGGGGATCGATCTGATGCCATTTGATTGGAGATACTTATGACTTGATTGATAGGGGCAGAAGTATCTTTTACAACTTGTTGTCGACATTATCATCATCAACCGATCATTGCTGACCAAAAACCTCCTCCAAGCGTCACCACATCGACCGTTCATATGTTTTTTTATTTTAATTTTTTTATGCAATCCATACTATACATAGTTTTACACAAATGCAACATCTGCCAAACTGCAAAGAAGTTTGTCAGCAGTAGGTTCTCGCGGAATCTTTTAATATTCTATCTAAGTTAAAGTATAAATCTAAGTTAAAACTAGGTTATTGTAAAATTAAGACTAAGACAATGGGTCAATCAAAGCCACTATACTCAGCGGTATCAGTTAACGAATTTCATAAGACCATCCCTTCCACCCTTCGTCATAGTCATCAGTGTAGAGTAAACAAGAATTGGACTCACGACATTAGCTTCTGAGAGAGGATTCCAATGGCCTTGACAAGGTCAACTGATCACCTCATGGGAGGCTTACCAAAGCTGTACCTACCGTTGTCATCACTTCGTTTTAATTAAGAAAAAGTTATTGTCCGCAAGCAAGAGTGGACGAACCCACTGACAATGTTGCTCTTTTATTTGTAGCCGAAAAAAGTTCCAACAAGTTGGAACCCCAATTCGTGTAAATCATTGAACAGGGAGTATAAGCCGAGAAGTTAAACATGGAGTGAGCAAGCGACGAAGCGAAGAGAAAGTTTTTAATACACCGCATTGTGCCGAATAGTATGTCCTTCATTTTTGGGAAGCCCTGAACTGGGGACTGTTTGTGAAGTGAAATTCGCTTCGTTCATGAATACATTTTGTTGGCGACAAATAGTTCTAATATTCAATTGTTAGAGAATTTTTTCAAGTTACAGCCTAGAGTCATGCCAAAATGAAAGACTGTTACTTTGGACCAGGCAGCAGATTTTTTATTTCATTTCAAAGTTTGTCTTTATTTAGGTAACACATTTTTGAGAATTGTGGCAATTGCATATTTCCGTAATTTCAATCTCTATATAATCAGTCTCCATTTGCGTTCCAATTTTGTAAACATAGGTAAAGAAAAACGTCTACGTCATTTAGGGTGCAAATACCCCGTGGTGCTTGCCATAAAGAACGGGGTACCTCGAGTAATAAATCGTACGGCACCATAGTAATCCGACGCCCTCTATTGACTAGCGCAATTTATCGTAGCTAGGTGCTTGGCTAGGTAAATATACATGATAACTACATAAGTGTAAGTATAGACTTTGTACTCTAAGGTTAAGGGATTTATAGCATGAGGTCCTGGGTTCGATTCTCGGGTCGGGAAAAGTGCTATTGGGTTTTTCTATCAGGAATTTCTCAGTAGCAGCCACGGAGTCTGGATTTGTGCCTGGTTAATGGCAATAGGCTCGCCTACTTTTACATGGGACTTAAACATAACTGGCGAAATGTGGGTGTACTATTAGGTACACCTCTGCCTAACCCTTCGGGGATTACAGGCGTGATGTTATGTTATGTTAAAGGATTTAAGTATTACATATGGTTACATGTTACTGTCGTCATGATGCCAGACAGTTTCTAAAAGTTACTTGAACAGTAGAAACTACAGAACAAATTAAAGTTACGTAAAAGTTATTAGTAATTGAACACAATTACTTTGAATCAGAGAGTGCAGTGGGCCAGAATTGTTTGAAACTAACAGCGATGAATTTTAACAAAAGCAAAAACAAAAAACATCATGCACACAACGAAACAAAGCAAACTTTAAAAATAACAAACCACCAACGACATGTATTGTTACCCATATTTCTTGTCAAACAAATTGCACGTAAGTAACTCCTAACATTGTAATACACAAACGCTTGTTTAGATAAAATTTTACACAATTTACAGAGGGGAACTACTGACTATAAATTTTCATAAAAACCGTACCATTTCCCGAGCCTTTCAAACAAATGTTTACGCACCATTGATCACGGAACCCTTCAAAAAATCGATGTGCGAAATAAAATTTTCCCCGTTTAAGTAATTTTTTTAGGCAAACAACAACCGCTGAAATATAAATGTTTATGGAAAATATTTTGTTAGCTATCATGTGAAAGTAAGTTGGAAACCTATTTACTGCGTAAACAAAGTAGCTCGTATAGAATAGTGCCTTTTTTGTGTGTATTTTTTATTTTAGCCTAGTATTCCAAAAAGGTTCACCAATCTCTTTCAGGCATTACCATATTACGGCAGAAATGCGGAAGGGACTAAAAAACCTTAACAAAATTAGCTTCCTTTGTGAGTAACCTTTAAACAGCTAACCAAAAGAATCCTATTACTAAAAATACCATCTTAAATATTACCAACGTAACGAAACCTAAAAAGCCAACATTCTAAACGAACCAATCAAAAAGTTCCACGTACTAATCTCTTTCAGGCATTACCATATTAAGGCAGAAATGCGAAACGGACTAAAAATCCTTAACAAAATTAGCTTCCTTTGTGAGTAACCTTAGACAGCTAACCAAAAGAATCCTATTACTAAAAATACCATCTTAAATATTACCAACGTAACGAAACTTAAAAAGCCAACATTCTAAACGAACCAATCAAAAAGTTCCACGTACTAATCCTTCTCCATTCAAATCATAAATGTTGCCAAGTGAAAAATATTTTAGCAGGCATTTTGGCTGTCAGCTCGACGTCTAGTGAAAGAAAGATGGTGATGTATATCTTTCCAATAATCAGGGGGTAGCGTCCCCGACGGAAATTGGATCAGTGAGGCAAATTAAGTTTAACCCTGGCGGAGATGTCGATTTTTAAAGAATATAGAATCTTCTGATATTTTACAGTGTGACGTTTTTTTAGTGTTCCGTCTTAACGTAGGGGAACGGAGATGGGATGTTTTATGTCGAGATTGAAAATGTTGGTTTTATGATCATGTGTGTGTTTGAAGACTGGTCTATGGAAAGATTTTGAAATAACTTTTAACATTTGCTCTTTGGCGGAATTCCAGAGGGTGGCACTTAGCATTTTGTCCACTGTGTAGCTTGTGCTCCTATCCAGACCCGTTACTCGTGGACTCGTCCGTTTGCGGGACTGGAGGCTTAGCAAATCATGACAACTTTTGTTAGCTTGGGTCTTACCTGTTAAAACAAATGTATGTGTTAATTAATAAAATAAATAAACATCAGCCATCATCTGCTTAGTCTTTTCCCAACTTATTTAGGGTCGGCTTCCAGTCTTCATTTAGTGGAACGACTGGCTATTTGACCTACTCAAACCGGTGACAAGCTAACAGGATACTGCTTGTTAAGATGGCTTAAAGTATATCTTCAGTTCCGGAGGTCCGATATGTTGTGGATGGACCTCCATCCATGGACAGACCTCGGCAAGATAGACTCGTGTGGCTGTTATTATCTAGCCTAACTTAAAACAAGAGTGACCTAATAAAACAAAAAGTTGTTTTTTCCCAACAACAGCGCCAGACTGAAATGTTTTTTCAGCACTTCGCATTTCTGGGAATTATGTAAATGTGAGTAGCTGTCTGTCACAGATTAGTTTCGGTTCGTAGTATTAATAAAATGTAAATTATTTTAAGCAGTCTAACCTTGGGCCTGCTTTAACGAATTAATATCGCGTGGAACTCTATCGTCCTATCGGAATTATAACGTGTATATCCTATCTAATGTATTAATCCAGGTTACAAACTAAATGTGCGCTAAATTTCATCCAAACTGCGTAAAAGAGTCAAACATCATCAAGAACTTTCGTATTTAATAGTAAGTAAGATTTGACATAAAGAACTAATAAAGGTCAGTTTGACAGGGTCGCGGCAGACCGAGGAGAAGATGGCGGGACTCCTTGGATGGCTTTCTCGTTAACTGGCGAGAAGAGGTGCAACATCGAGAAAAGTGGAAGGAATAGGGGGAGGCCTTTGCCCAGGAGTGGGACAGCTCAGGCTGAAAAAAAAAGGTCAATTGACGACCATGCACCTGATTTGCTTTGTTGCACAAACGTGAGGCATAATCAGCTGATAACGGTCCCACGGCCTCCTCTCTGTTATACGAAGTAGGCCGCAATCAAAGTAATGTTCTACGAAGTTTTGTTTCTGGTTTCCTCACCAAGTTTTCCTTCACTGTTTTGAGAGCAGTGGTGATGAAATAAACACGAAGTAATGTGCCTGCTTGGGTTCGAATCCACAACCTTCAACGTTCATTCATCATGAGGCAATATAGTCTAACTTTTTAACGGATTAGTGATAGCAGATCCAAGGAGTAATTCTTGAAATTATCCCTTTAGTCACTTTCCCAGAGACTTGAGAGCCTTTGTATGGGTTGCGGGACTGTTATTGGGCTGCGGGACTATTCGAAAGAGATACCGCGGCCCTAGAACACAAAGGGCAAAGAAGGAACATGGATGGGTTTTAGTCAGTAAAAGTATTTTTTTTATTTTTTTTTACGGGTGGGAAATCATCAAATGACTTCTCCCGCTCTGGGTGGAGTGGGAAGGAGTGTCAGACTCTTACTGACACGTCAGTAAAAGTCTGACACTCCCTCCCACTCCACCCAGAGCGGGAGAGGTTATTTGATGATTTCCCATCAAAAAAAAAAAGCCTTCGTATTGAATTGTACAGCTTGATATCCAGTATTCAATAGATTACTACTTCATTACTTCAAAATGACGCCTTTAACACGATATATTTACGAACTACACCCCCTATCTGCGTTGTATATCTCATGTCCTACAGAACAGGTGACAGGTGACAGTTCGGATACATCCTCGTTATGAAGACCCTACATGTCTGGTAGATAGTGTTGTTAGTATACGGTTTCCTCACGGTGTATAGTTGTATACTTTTTTCACTTAATATGACATCTTTACCGGAAAAAGTAGACAGTACAATGCTACACGAATTTTTTGGCATTGTAAGCGGAGCATTGGTGGTTAACATGCTGATGTGGTCCTAGAAAATGTATAGAAAAAGCAAGATATTAGTTTAGGTATACCTATTTGGGTCGATAAAAAATTCTGATGGACATGAAGTTGCATGAATTAAAAGTTTTCGGAGATTATTTTGTCCGTCTTCCTTCTCGGTGTAAGCAGTACTGTGTGTGAGGCCAGTTTTGCATAGTTTTTACATTCTAAAAGTGAAATATTTTGGATTTTGGATTTTGGATTGCCCTTATATCCGGAAATGCTGTAGCAGACATATTGTTACCACGTGTATGTCTGTGCTTGTTATCCTGTTTGTATCCTTTTATGTACCTACAAACTGTTGCACGGTACGATAGTAATGAGACAGAACGACATCACGCGACTAACAGCTGATAGGTCAAAGGCGCGCGCGCGAGTTTCATACGGCTCTTGAGTTATTGTGATAAAAGTGAATGAGTGTAAAAAAAGATCATTGGGAAAGTTGTTATCATGAGTACAATCACGTGTTTAAGTGTCGGTCACTAACTACCAGTCACCCTATATGAGTCTTGTTACTTGAAATAAACAAATTTTATTCATAACCCTTTTAGCGTAAGATTCTAGTGCGTTCAACATCTTTGTCACCCAACTAAGCGATACGGACATGCCGTATTGCTTATGTAATAACTCATCGCGATATTGTTTTGACAAACATCACCATTTGTAAGACTGGTCCTAACGCAGACTAGCCAAATAAATTGGGGCCTTTTTGCTTCATAGCGACTCTCGCTTGACACTTTTTTATTCGACGTAAATTATATTTCGACGTTGAAGTTGATTGAGGTGGCTCTGATTATAATTCGAAAGTATCGGTCCAATTTACGCTGACTCGATTTGTTTCGATCAAGTTTTAGGCAGTTTCATGGTACTGTTTACTTCGTCAGAAAGTGAATCAAATCATACAAAATGACAAAAAATTACATAAACATACAACGCATAATTTTTTTAATAAATTCAACAGGACGGAACAACAAAAGAAAAAAAAGTTAACAGCTTGCACGTCGTGACTGCGACAAGCAGGTTACCACTCAGCATGATGCTGTGCTACGGGCGGTCCACAGCAGAGCGCTGGTTTTCAGAGGTCACCCGTGAAAAAACGTACGGAAGTCAAGACAGCATAAATATTTTTACATGAAAATAAAATAAACAATACTTGGGTTATAATATAAAACAACTACCTATCAAAAATATACAACTATGTGTGCAGGCTAAACAAAATAAACATAAATACTATATACTGAACACATGGCCCTACCATGTACCTACGATTAGCGACGTGGTTAAGCATTGGCTTCTGTGTGAGATTAAAGGTTGACCCAGGTTTCTTAAAAATCTTCCTATGTTTATATTATGTAACATTCCTGATTACAGGCGGGCCGCATCGCATCGCATTGAAATGTGATGTATTTTTTTCAATATTTATTTCTTCTTATACTGTTTTTAGCTTTCATGGTTTACAATTAAACTTATACTGTCACTTAGGGGATATCTTCCGTGATTGTTCATTATTTTGAGCTCCCGATATATCGAGGCATTGCAAGAACGTCTAAATATCGGCAGCTCAAAATAATGAATCACGTAAGATAACCCGTAAGAGACAGTATAAGTATTTTTTTTCTTATTAGACTTATCTTTAATTTATAAAGTTCTAATAATTTACGTAACAAATATTTGCGTCACCTACAAAAGAATAAAGACCTAAATCAGGACCTAACTAAAGTGCTAAGAACTATTTTCTTTCTATAAGAAAGGAAAAACTGAACATAAAACTATAATAAATCACTAGAACACTTCAACATTACTATCTGAACAAAAGAAAATCTCCTTTACGAGTCGGTTCATCATGAAAATTAACTTAGTTATGACTATTTTTACGACATTACCTACAATGGGTGAGTTTATCAACACTTACTGAGTTACTACAACATTCTCTTTGTATTTCATATCTATTATTGTTCTCAGACAAAATATTCGCGAGGAGAATTTTACGATAGTCGTAAAGAAAAGCTATTACTGCGTAAGGAAGTAATGTTGACAGAAGTTCCAATAGAAATCATGCTTGTATTTCTTGAAAATTTAGAGGGAATGGTTCTTACACTTGTATTTTTAGTCAAGTTAAAGTAATAACTTGGGCTTAACTAATTATTTATGCAACTATTTTTACCATTGAACGAAGTAAGAACCGTCAAAGAACGAAAATCTAAGAATTCTTACTTTTGACAGTTCTAACTTCAAGCAATTACTAAACTACAGAATAAGAATCGTTCTAAAGTAATTCATTTTACTCAAAGTAATCACTTTATCGTATTTATAGATACGGGTGTACGTCCATTCACATTTTTCCAAAGTTACTGTGCTTGATGCTTTATGCCTTCAGAAGGGTAATAATCCGGTCTTCGGATTGCTTAAGAGAAATTCATTATGGAAAAACTCAATAACATTGCTGGGCACCACCTGCCAAAATAAGCCAAGGTTGGTCTTAGAGCAGTATTGTTCTAACCTTACCTTAGTGTGAGACAGAGATGGAGCTAGATGACCTGTATCTATATCTTTTTCCCACACTGAAATTACATTAAACCATACTGCTTTAAGGCGATTCTGAAACGACACCGCTCGCCCGCGCGGTCGGACGGTGACGTGTGTTAGGCATCAACGGATTTTGACAGACAAGCCAATGCGCCGTGAGATCTGCTTCACCGCCTGACTGCGCGGATGAGCGACGTCGTGTGAGAATCGCCAATCATGGCATAGTAACCCCCATCAGTCAACTTGTAACAAGAGTAA
This sequence comes from Noctua pronuba, assembly GCA_905220335.1. NCBI lineage: Eukaryota > Metazoa > Arthropoda > Insecta > Lepidoptera > Noctuidae > Noctua > Noctua pronuba. The sequence goes on from LR999902.1 coordinate 14,237,807, forward strand.
CCATGGAGTTTCTTACCGGTTCTTCTCCATAGGAAACGACCAATCCGAACCGTGCACCTTCTCTCGACATGTAATAAGTGCCCATGTAGACCTAGGTGAAATAAAATATTTTTATTTTTGATTCTTGCAACTACTCGACCAACAGAAGAGCTGAACTAAGTAATCCTTCTGAATCAGTTTTGTGTTGTGGCGATCGAGTAATCGAGTTCTAACTGTAACTACCATTATACTCTTGTTTTAGGCGCCTTTGCGAATAGCCGCTTCTAAATATAGAGGGCTGTTACGCTTTTAGTCCCTCCTAATAAGATTAATAGAAAATGGTTGTTATGTAATAGTATTAGAGTTATTACCGCATCTGTTATTGCTTATGTGGTTTTTGTAGTATGTCTCACTGAGTAAGTTAACGATGGCAATCCGATTAAGATGTTTGAAAACGGTTTCAGCATTTTATACATAACACTAGCTGACCCGCGCGACTTAGTCTGCGTCTCACAAGAGAGAGAGAGAGGGTTAGAGGGATTGGGTCGTAGGCACCTATAATACAATTCTAAAGAAGCTGAAACTTTCTTTGTTTTATCCACGAATCACTTGAGAACCATTGAACAAAATTTTATAAAATTTGGTTTCGGATTTGATTACCAAAAAAAGGTTATAGTGAGTCAACCTTAAAAGATAGACTATTTATAACTTTTTAAGAGGAACCGTTCTGTTATACTTACATCATTGTAGCCTATCTTTGACCGTTTATACAGCGCACGCAACGGAAGCTCTCAAATTGATAAATAATAAATTTTCCCCGTTTTTGCAACATTTTTCATTGATGCTCCACTCCTTTTGGTCGTAGCGTGATGTGATATAGCCTATAGCTTTTTTCGATAAATGGGCTATCCAACACTAAAAGAATTTTTCAATTCAAATCAGTAGTTCCTGAGATTGGCGCGTTCAACCAAACAAACAAACTCTTCAGCTTTATATTAATATAAAATAAAATATATAGATATCATCATGCCTGTAATCCCTGAAGGGTTAGGCAGAGGTGTACTTCGTACTCCACCAACATTTACCAGTTTTGTATAAGTCCTATGCAATAGGGGACTACCCATTTGCCATCGCCCCAACCCGAGAATCGAACCCAGGGCCTGATGCCCTTTTTAGGTACCTATGCAATGACTGTGTTTTTCACAGGACGACATCGTAATGTCATCTGAATGAAAAAACCGCTGCAACACCAGTATCATCTACAAGGCTGTGGATCTACAAGCTGGTCACGGCTCCATTAAATGATTTTACAAGAGTTTCCACATCATAAACTGATACTGTCACTTAAGGGATATCTTCCATGATTGTTCATTATTTTGAGCTCCCGACATTTCGACGCTGTTGCAAGCGCCATGATCGCGGGAGCTCAAAATAGTGAACAATCACGGAAGATATCCCGTAAGTGACCACTTTTCCACGTTATGTTTTCACTCGAAAATCGAGTACTGAGTTTTTATTTTCACTACACGATTTTCTGCGGCCATAGCTACTCACCAATATGCAGAATCTCTCCAAAAAAAACAAAAACAACACATCCCTTTTTAAAACGTAAAAAAATATTGCTCCGCACATAAAAACACCCGCACAAACATGGGAACATTACCATAGCATTCCCGATGCATCAATACTATTGACGAGCGATTGAAACCGAGGGGCGTACAAAAACACTTCTCTAGATTATTTTTTTATTGATCACTTGTTGAGTTTTTGTTCGAGATCGATTCGCTTTGTACGTTTATTGGCTCTTTTATAAGCTGCATGTGTGTTGTTATTAGCGAACGAGATTAAAATTATTAACTAGCGATGTAAAAAACGTTGTAGGTAGGTCATCATCTGCCTAGTCTTTTCCCAAATATGTTGGGGTCGGCTTCCAGTCGAACTGGATGCAGCTGAATACCAGTATTTTGTATGGAGTTACTGTCTATCTGACTTTCACAACCTAGTTAGTACTGGGTAATCAAAACCTATAACGACTGTCAAAGATCTATAAATGACAGCCGGGACCAACGGCTTAACGTGCTTTCCGAGGCACGGAGGAAACTCGGTATGTAATAGGTGGTCACCCATCCGCAGACCAACCTAGGCAAGTACGGCTTAACCTAAAGATAGACCTGAGCGGCTGTTATTATTTAGCCACGAGCTCCTCAGGGGCCCGTACTAAGTAGACAGACATTATTAATTTCTCAATATTAGTATGGAAGTTTTCTAAAGTCTGGCAACCAGTCTTACCAAGCAGTAACGTATTACCCTGTACTAACTGGGTTGTGGAGGTCAGATAGGCAGTCACTTCATGTAAAATACTGATATTCAGCTGCATCCAGTTAGTCTGGAAGCCGACCCCCACATAGCTAGGCCAGCGGTATGGTGACGAATTTATGTAAAGAAGTCTTCAGCAACATCTTAAATTCTTAAGCCATTTAATCTCTTTTATTTGGACACATGGCGAGGTAAACCATAAGAAGAAAATTTCAGACCTACATTCTGACATAAAAACAAAATGCGTTTTCCTTAAATAGTAAAGAATAATGTTCGAACATAAGGGCCGGTCAACAGTCACCTTCGAAGCCTGAGGAAGTCATTTGGTGTACCTTCCACCCCCTTATCTTTACCGTCGATAACCATCACGACATATTAATCATGTTCCTTATTTTGATCACAGTAGAGCACGTTTTCAGAAGAGTTTTCTTTGTAAAAGTGTAAGTGATAAGTTTGTAAGGATCCAGTACAAACGTTATGGAGTGTTACCGAGTGGTATAAAACATAACTGAAAGTGGATTTTCGTTATTACACACACGTATTTTAGTGGGAACGTGCCAAGCGATTTAGAGTTTTATGGCCTTGAAGCTATTATGTGATAGCTATAAATATCCTTTGGAGATATGAGAAGTTTATTAAAACTTATGGTCCAAGAGATTTTTGTTTATTGTTCTTCTGTTGAAGTAAATAAGAGCCGAAATTAGGTAGAAAAGACATATATTTTCCGGAAAATTTTGCTATAAATTAATGTAGCATTTATCCAAATTAAGCATAATCCAATATTGATTAACGTTAGGCCCACAAAAGCATTTATAAGTTACCAGTAACTCCTACAGTGAAGAACTCAGAAACTCATTCAACAATTCGAAACTTAGAACAATACAACAATAAATACCTCAAAAACTAATTCCAGAACCAAATAATAATATAATAATAGAACTTGTATTGAAACTTTTCAAGAGAAAATTGTAAGAAACCTGTTAAGACCGTACCTAGTGGTCCACTTTCAGACTTTTCTCAATACACCTGGGCACCGGTGTTAACCGGTTCGAACTGGTTCGAGGCCATTCGAAGCGGTTTAATCCGGTAAACAAGCTAACACCTAACTAGATCGATCTCGTTTGAACTGGATTACCACGGTGGCCGCGTTGCAACTACGACAAATTGACTTACATAGCACCTACAACACGATACGGTACAGAGGGTGCTGAACGTATAGAAGGGAACAATAAAAAAATAAAAAACAAGATTTTTGTTGAATTAAATCTTGGAAATATAGGATAGGGCACTTTTTTATTTTTTAGCCTATTGAGTGTCCCACTGCTGGGCAAAGGCCACGCCATCCATTTCTCCTGCCAAACCTCTCTACCCTGTGCAATAACTGGCCATGTTCGCCCCGCAAACAAGAACTAATCGTCACACGACCCTTGCCGCGATCTACCTCGACGGCGATTTCCTCATCTAGCTGAAAAAAAAACAGTTTAAGCTGGTTTCTTATTCTATTGAAACTCCATAATACCTACGCTTGGCCAGCTCAAGTCACTGACTGGCGATGAACTTCTTTACCTTTGACGTAATTGATATTAAATACGCACCATCAGAGACTGCAGCGGTCTAAAGCTAGGTAGACATCTCTCTTTGGATAGCTTTCTCATGAGGTTGGTGTTGATATCGACGATGGTGCTCGCCTGCCTACAATCTTTAGTATCATCATCTGCCTAGCCTTTTCCCAACTATGTTGGGGTCTGCTTCAAGTCTAACCGAATGCAGTTGAATACCAGTATTTTACATGGAACGACTGCCTATCTGACTTCCACAACCCAGTTAGTACTAGGTAAGACTGTCAAAGATCTACAAATGACAGCCGGGACCAACGGCTTTACGTGCTTTCCGAGGCACGCAGGAAACTCGGTATGCAATGGGTGGTCACCCATCCACAGACCAACCTAGACAAGCTCGGCTTAACCTAAAGATCGACCCGAGCGGCTGTTATTATTTAGCCACGAGCTCCTCAATCTTTCTTACCTTATTACTAGGTAGCAATTTCCCAAATAATCGCTATCGAGAAACAAAGACTTTAGCAAGGAGTTCTCCACACTGTTTTTTTTAAAAGCAAAGTCTCGTTGTCTATGTCTCGTTTGTTTTTGTAATAGAACATATCAACAGAAAAGACTACCTCTATAATTGTCTTACTCTATAATACATTTCAATAGCTTCAGCGCTACATGTCGCAGTGTCCAGGCAATTTGTAGCACAGCGCTTCAGCCGCTGCAGGTAACGTTATCGGTGCCTCGAAGTATACTGCCGCGCGTGCTTCCACTCGCTAAGACTTGCTGTATTGATGGGAACTACTTTCATAGTTTATAATGTTTAAGGGGATAAGAGCTTCTTGTTGGGTAGTCGTATTTCAGTCAGTTTCAGTAGTTTGTGAGCGAGTTTTATTATGTTTTGTAGGCGAAAAGTCAACGCAAATCGGCGGGGTATTCCTCAAAGCGCAACTATTTTAAGCGCAACTAAATCATTCCTCAAAGCGCAACTAAATTACTCCTCGAAGCGCAACCATGATGAAAAATAGAGATGGGTATGATGGATTCATTAACGATATTTTTCATCATGGTTGTGCTTTGAGGAATAAACAAACATATAATATTTTGAATATGAATTTGTGAGCACAACTAATGGTCGCAACCATTAGTAGCGCTTTGAGGAATAATTTAGTTGCGCTTAGTTTGTTGCGCTTAAAAATAGTTGCACTTTGAGGAATACCCCAAATCGGATTAATTTAGTATTCTTTTTATAAATTTAATTGACACTTCATTTAGTCGATTTGTGATATCTATTTTACGTATAGTTTCCTATAACTTAAGTTACCTACATTTGGTTTCTGGAGTATCTACCTAGAATACTCTTTATTATGCACACCATGAAAGTGACATTCAGAAAAGAAAACATTTCACATAGGGTGACACAATGACGATCTTTTCACAAAAAGCGATAGCGATCTCTACAAGACAACCTTTAGATGGATCTAGCGCAATTCATAAAATAAATTGTCCAAATTCATTCAAGCAAAAAAGACCACTATCCTCAGCACAATACCTCATTATATCATTAAGTCCATAATAGACAGAACTGTTTACCACCAATATTAATACAGACAGCAAAGTTAAGTAATTATTCGAGAAGTCGGTTCTCATAAACGTATCGATTCGCCATGCGGTCGTCCGTAAACATGTCCTTCTCGATATTGGTCACGTTCCATTGATAAAATGTGACGTCATTCTCTGCCGGGTCATCTCATCTCATTGTCCGATGGTACACCAGGGATTGCCCTACATTATCCTTCTCATTAAAGTCTTGTGGAGTTTTTAATGCATAAAATTTAAGTAGGAACATTAAGCTCCGTTCTACTTAATAATAGTTGATTTTCTGGACTATTGCATTGCATGTATCTGTTACGAGCCAAGTGATAAATGAGCTTTTGAACGCCATTGTCACATAAACGTGACAAGCAAGCCCTGTACGCCAACGACATAAATATGTGACAAAAATGCAGTGCACTATAACTCGAAATAAACAATTAAATAGTTTTGGAATCCCAATATTCTTTTTGTAGGTATTTGCGGTGAAATTTTGGGTTGTCGTGAAGGGCACGCGCGTGTATTTATGCTCTGCCGTTGAAAAGGTTAAGGCGAGGTTAACCCGAGCGCCGTATGCATTAATCGCATACCCCAGCCCCCGGACGGAGAGGCGATACGTAACAAATTACGCGACGCGGGAATCGCGCGCGCAACGCGCCCTGTTCAAAGAGTTCATGAACTCGAGAAGCCCGCGTAGGTACTAAGTTGCGTTACAGAGTAGAGCAATGCAGTAAATCAACTTGAATTGATAAGTATACGTTTATTTTGTTTTATTTTTCTAGAAAGTACCTTTTGGTTATAGATAGATTAGGTACCTACGTATTGTATAAACTTGAACCTAATTACTAATAACTAAAAATAAGTAGGTATAAGTACTTATTTATATTTGTGAGTAACGTAAATTTAAAATCTGACTGACACTAAGATTATGAATACGGGTTCAAAACAACACGCCGCGCGCCATTCGGTTTTCCATAAGGGTGCGAAATCATCGTGTCCTGGTATAAAACATCAAGCAGCAGGTAGGCGCACTAACTTTAGTCAGGAGAATATTGTGTTACAATTCTTTAATTAATTATAGAAATAATATCAATATTGTAATTCAAGAAGGGTTAGTGCCCATTTACGGAGACGCGGCGCGTCGGGCGGCGCGTTGCGCGGGGCGTCGCGCGGGGCGTCGCGCGGCGCGGTGCGCGTTTTTTTCGTTTACGGAGAGGCGGCGCGTGCAGCGGCCCGCGTTATCACACGCCCAAACACAAACATATGGCAATGTACGATGTTGTTTACGGAGACGCGGGGCGTGCGCCGCTGCGGCTAACGCCGCGGGCTACGCGGCGGTTTCATCTGCCATATGTTCGTATTTGCGCGTTAGCGCGTCTGACGCCGCGTGCACCGCCGCGTTCACCGCCGCGTTCGCCGCGGCGGGCAACGCTGCACTTCAAGCAAACGCGTGTAAAAACGCTTCTCCGTAAACGCTCTCATACATAGCCATATGTTTGAATTGAAAGCGGGCCGCGCCGCACAACGCGCCGCTCGACGCACCGCGTCTCCGTAAATGACCACTTAGGCGCGTCGCTCACTGGTAGGTTGAGGCGACGTCGCGTCAGCGGCGGTGCGGCGTCGCACCACGGGCGAAGATAGGTCTCTGCGTAGAGTCGAGGCGCAGGCGGCTATGCTTGGCGGCTATATTTTAGCTACAAAATGGCGGTGGAGTCGTGGCTTGGGCACACTTGAGCGCCCCTCCTGCGCCTGCACCTCGCCTCCGCCCCGCCTTCACCTCGCCTCCGCCCCGCCTTCACCTCGCCCGCGCCGCAACTCTTGTATATGAGCGCACTGCCATTCATTTGTAAAGAAAACTTTGTTGCGGCGTGCCTCTTAACCGCCCGCGCCTCAACTGCACCTCGACTGTTAATCGTGTGAGCGACGCTCCTTAGAGGTAGGTATAAGTCCCGTCACGTAAAAAGAACGCTAACCGACAGTGGAGGGGATATGTTTGCGCACGTTATACAGCCGCGTCCTTAAGTACTAAGCTACTGTTTTATAATATAAGTATAACTGTTTCATTGTAGAATAGTAATAGTTACTTTACTAGAAACTTAGTACTTTGGAAAAGGCTGGAATAAAAAAAAATTAGAAAGATTATTTGGGCGGTCAGCGTTCTTTTTAACCGACTTGCAAAAGGAGGAGGTTATCAATTCGTCTGAATGTTTTTTTTTACGTGACGGGATTTTTTGATTGTTTTTAAATCAAATGGATTTGCTAATAAAAGTAAACACTTTTCAAAATCAATCACAACATTTATTTCAAGTAGGCCTGTTTCAGGCACTTTTGAATTGTCAACCTTGATAACACCATTCCTGTTGACATGGTACACTATGTGAGAACGCATATGCTGCTGAACTTAGCCGCCCCGCAAGAGTTGTTAACCGAACCGAAACCGTTTTATCTACGAATTCAAGTTACTAGTTTTTTCTATTAAGCATTTATAAATAGAACTAAGACAAAATATAATAGCGGCATCAAATTTTGGCATAATTTGTAAAAGAAAACTGTCCAGAAGTCTGAATATAACGTCTGTAGGAAAGTAATTATTGTGATCGAATCAGAGAAGTGTGACAATGCAGAAAATGTCAATATAAATGTTGCTGCAACCACTGGCATTATAGCTGCTGGTGTTGGATTTCCGCAATTTGAGGAGATACTTTCTGCTATGGACGTGCCGGTTTTTTCACAAAAATTTTATACACATCTACAAGATTTTGTATATGAAAATTGAGAGAAAACTGCAGCAGAATCCATGGAAAAGGCTGCCAAACGTGAGAAAGAAGCGGCCATTGCTGACGGTCGAATGAAAAAGGGATTGGCTCTCATAGACGTGTATGTTGATGGAGCTTGGGGATTAAGATCTTATGGTAATAATTATAGATCAATGTCAGGGACAGCAGTAATCATAGGAAAACAATGCGGAGAAGTGCTTTATATGGGAGTGAAAAACAAATACTGTCTGGTTTGTGCCAGAGCCCAAAAGACTCGCGCCTAAGGATCACGCATGTTATAAAAATTATAACGGATCCTCTAGTGCCATGGAAGCTGACATAATTACTGAAGGCTTTAAATAATCAGTTGAAATGTATGGATTAATATATACAAGAATGATTGGAAATGGAGACTCAGCTACTTATAATAAAGTGTTGGAAGCAAAACCCTATGACCACCTAAACTCGACGGTAGAAAAAATTGAATGCAGAAATCACATCCTACGAAACTTCTGTAATAAATTGCGAGCTATTGTAAAAGAGACAAAATATCCAGTAAAAGATAGAAAAACACTTACAAATGTGAAAAGTTATTGTAAAATCAATAAAATTTCACAAAAATGCAGGAAATTCAAAAAACGTTGCCATACATTTGCTGCATAAAAATATCACTAATTCGGCGGCGCATGCTTACGGTGATCATCGACTTTGTTGTGATTATAACTGCTCAAAAGAAAAAAATCTTAATAACAGTACAATGAGAGAAATTCAAAACTCTACTTTCTTCTTTCGGATCAATGCTATCATCGCTACTGTAGCAGGTAAAGCACGAAGTCTCATTGAAGATGTAGACACAAATGTAGTAGAACGGTTTAATAGCGTTATTGCCAAATTTGTAGGAGGAAAAAGAATACATTTTTCACTGAGACGGGGCTATCAAGGACGATGTTCAGCCGCTGTGGTTTCTGCGGTTTCATCTGTCTAAAGAAAAATTCTTGGAAGCAGTCCTAGAGGAAAGGTGAAAGAAATTGAGAAGAAGAGGTCACTAAAAAGAAAATTGAACAGAGATCATCCCACAAAAAAAATAAGAAGATTTGAAGGTACTTCTGCACAGTACAACTATGGACCTACAAGTTCAGCTCCCGATATGAGTCCAGATCAATTAGAAAAAGCCAAGGAAGATTTCCTCAACAATTTAAAAGTCTTGACAAATGATAGGCAAAATATTGAAAGAAGCACTGTCCTACAAAGGGATTGCAGTGATTGGATAGAATTGAGAAAAAATATGATAACGGCATCAAATTTTGGCACAATTTGTAAAAGAGAACTGTACAGAAGTACTGCACCAACAGTAAAAAAAAAATATATATAAAAAAATATTTCTCACATTCTGTCAGTGGGTCATGGCGTGGAAAATGAAAAACAGGTGCTTCAGCAACTGGAACGACAAGAAAATATGGTGATCGAGCCCTGTGGCCTTTATTGACTAAAAATACCTATTTATTGGGGCTACACCCGACGGTATAGTTGGAAAGGACACAATAGTTGAAATTAAATGTCCAATAACGGCATTTAAGGGGGTTGATTCTGCGCAAAAACGAGATCGAACCTAAACGATTATAAATAATAAAATTATAAATAATATTTGTACGAAATGGGCATACTGTCACATTTCTACACTATGGCCGCAGAATAAATAATAGTATAAGTACAGAAGATTCACTCCGCAAAATCATAAATTGGACTTTTGTCGTGACACAATAAAATGCAATTCAGGCCGTACAGCGCTAGTTACCTATAGTTATATTCACCTACAAGCTGCCTCTCTTTCTATCGCGTAATATTCTTATCTTATGTAGGTACCTTCTGACTACGTTGCCTATTAGGTACTGTACTTTTGTGGACAAATAACGTTTCAAATAAACCTAGGCTCGGTGCTTACTTTAGTATGTAGTATGTAGATCAAAGAACTATTTTATTTTACAATGTCTTTACGGGTTAGATACTTGAACCTAAGAAGATAGGCATACGGCATACGTTATTGTGCACCTACATTTTGTATGAAATGAAATATCTCTTTTAGGTGGATAGGTAGGTAGGTAAATGCGTATCAAATCTGGAATGACTTGACAAACAACGCGAGGCTGATCGCGCGGCCCTACTGAATAAGTCCGTCCGGACGGACCCGCAGTAGTATTTGTATCTTCATACCTAAACTGCGGAGTTCGTCTGACCTGCTATGGCACGAGTGTGCTGCCCGTATTACATGGTAAAGACGAGACCTACACAATCGTTGCATACACCATGATAATATTATTTATTGTGTTGTGGTAGCTGTAAGTAGGTACCTAATGCGTAATGATACTTGTCTTACTTCTAAATGAATGCCTAAATATTGCCTGTTGAAATTCAACTCCCACGTAGAAAATTCTCGCTTTTATTTGGGCATTTATTTAGGAGTGAGATAAGTGAAAACGGACATATCAGTAGTAAATAACAAATATTATAAGCTTAGGTATACAAATGCTGCTATACAACATATTGAGATTATATTATGGCTTTATATAATATAATATAATGTAGGTAAATAATAATAATATTATCAAAGCATCCTTTTTTTGTTTATTCAGCCTTCGTAGAGCCAGCGATGACAAGTTTTTATTTTTTCTAGTTTTGCCCATTTTTTCGACAAAATTATAACTAAGTACCTAAAAAAACTAACTATAATTACCTATATGAAAACTAAAAATAAAGGTTATTTTTTACAAAGTATTTTTGGCTCAACTCGTAACAGAACTTAGCGGGGCGGTGCCGGTGGCGGGTTCGCAAAATTGACACACGTCCTTCCTCCAACGCGTTCCGCTCGGGACTAAAGGACGCGTTGCGAGCGAATGAAATGATGAAAACAGTTGGGGTTGGAATTGATGATATACGTATTTTCATATTTCAAATGATGGTGACCGCTGCATGTCACATTTTTTACAACCTTTATTATGGTATAAGTTTTATTGTTCAACATCAAATATAACTCAAATGAAATAATAAATTAGATCTTAATTTAGACTTGTCTTTGCGATTTAATTGGATGCAGTAAAGTGCAAGTAATCGTGTATCGGACCACCGTGACAGCTAGATCGAAGTGTGAAATATGTAATATGTTTTTTTCAGAATTTAAATCCGTGCTATTTACGAATAAAACACAATATAAAAGGCCGTTTATCAGGGTAACCTCGCCTTAACTATGAAAACTACTCTGAATTGTCTGTTTGCTATTGCTAATATGTATCTAATACATTATTATTTTTTTTTTTCTTGATTGGATATTATCAAATCCAGGTACTGGTGTTATGTCCTGTTATTATCTTTAAATCCTAAGCAGCAGGGGACGAGCCTGTTCTTATACTAGAAAGGAAATCTCCACAATGTTCCTCCAACGGAAACTGAGCTGGTAAAATCAATTCATCATTCCCCTGCTCTCCTTCCTTCTTTTTCTTTTATTCGGATGGGTAATCATCAAATAACTTCTCCCGCTCTGGGCGGAGTGGAAGGGAGTGTCAGTCGTTTACTGACTAAAACCCATCCATGTTCCTTCTTTGCCCTTTGTGTTCCAGGGCCGCGGTATCTCTTTGGAACAGTCCCGCAGCCCAAGCTCCCCTTAAAGTGGAATTCATTGTTTAACCTGCCTTTGACTTCGACCTTTGTTTTTGATTAAGCTAGTCTTCAGTTAGTTCTAGGCCTACGCTCAAAACTCCTTTATCATTTTTTGAAGCCCTTTAATCAAAGCTTCAATTAACCCTTCTTGAAAAGTCTAAGTCTATAAAGTTTTAGCCTCTAACAAAGGGTAATAGGATTTGAAAACGTTAACTTTATACACAAGTTTAACAAAGGAACTGGTTTCGTTTCTAATATTGTTTAAGAAAAATCTAACAGGATTACGGATTTAGTTATTCATATTTCATTCATTAATACTTTCAAAGGATTTAAAGGGAATGAAGTTATTTCAATATTTACTGATTGTTTCTGCTCTTAAAGTTCATGGTCGTGAAATATAAAAGAACTATACTTAGATATTTTGACGCGTTGTAAAAATCGGAACTAACTCGGCCATCATTTTTATGGTTCCGAACCCAAAGTGTAATCAGCGGGACCCTACTACCAAGCCTCCGCTGTCCGTCCGTCTGTCTGTCTGTCAGCGGGCTGTATCTCATGTTCCGTAATAGGTAGACAATTGAAATTTTCACAGAATGTGGATGTATGTTGCCGCTCTAACAAAAAATAATAAAAATAAATTAAACATTAAAAGAGGGCCCGCGAGTCCGACTCTCACTTGGCCGGTTTTTTTCAATAGATACATTTCACAAACAGCGTCACCCTGTAAACGTCATTCGATCGGCAGAAGATTATTTCAGCACCGTAAATAATACTGACTTTGAATATTAGTTTTAATGCTGAACTGACTGCGCAAAAGCTAACTTCAAACATTAAAGCAATTTATTAATACGGGTCGCACAATACAAGGACTGACCTGACCCTACACGGGGCGGGCCAGACATCTAAATCATGAATGTAGATAGGTACTCTCATACAGCAGCTTTCAAATTAGACCTTCAATTTCACCTTTAAGAGCTGAATGCCTGAGCACTTAAATCTTTTGTGTAGAATACAATTATGTCAAGTTGAAACCTGTATGGAAAGCTATTTCATTAACCAAGAAGGTTAATGAAATTCTTCAAGAAAATCATCACCTGCCTATCCTTTTCTCAACTATGTTGGGAATGCTGTTGAATACCAGTATTTTAAATGCAGCCTCCACAACCAAGTTAGTACTGGGTTATACAATACCCCTTAGTAAGACTGGTCGTCAGACTTTCGGGCCACTGACTACCTATAACGACTGCCAAAAATCTACAAATGACAGCCGGGACCAACGGCTTAACGTGCTTTCCAAGGCACGGAGGAAACTCGGTATGTAATGGGTGGTCACCCATCCACAAACCAACCTAAGCTAGAGCGGCTTAACCTGAAGATTTATCCGAGCGGCTGTTATTATTTAGCCACGAGCTCCACAAGTTGTAGGTATGTTTTTAAAGAAATTCCTATAATTACCGTTATAGGAGTATGAAGTACAGATTGTAAGTTCCTCAATACTCCACAAAAAAGGGAGGATCCTCCGACCAGAAGGGTGTTGTGCCTGGTGGGCTACACCCCGACAGTTCGCTCTGTTTGTGTGTGAGTGTATACGGTTATAAACGCATTTTCACGTTTATCACAATAAAGTTATGGAGAGGGCTTGCGACCCGCGCGGGTGCTCTGCCTACCCACTGTTGCACGGTACGATAGTAATGAGACAGAACGGCGTCACGCGGCTAACAGCTGATAGGTCGAAGGCGCGCTTGCGCGAGTTTTATACGGCTGTTGTGTTATTGTAATAAAAGTGAATGCATATTATAAAAAAAAAATCTTTGGGAAACTTGTTTGTTATCATGAGAACAATCACGTGTTTAAATATCGGTCACTAATTACCAGTCACCCTATATACTCGTACATACAATTAATATTAAAGAGCTAATGGGCCTATTAGGTAGATAGACAATTCATTTCCCATTAAAAATATTAGTATCCGAAAGTCTGGCAACCAGTCTTACCAAGAAGTATCGTATTATCCAAAACTAACTGGTTTGTGGAGGTCAGATAGGCAGATACTCGATGTAAAATACTGATATTCAGCTGCATCCGGTTAGACTGGAAGCCGACCCCCACATAGCTAGGCCAGGCGGATGGTGACGAATTTATGTATAGAAGTCTTCAGCAACATCTTAAATTCTTAAGCCATTTAATATCTATTCTTTGAACACAAGACGAGGTAAACCAAAAGAAGAAAATTTCAGACCTACATATTCTGACATAAAAACAAAATGCGTTTTCCTTAAATAGTAAAGAATAATGTTCGAACATAAGGGCCGGTCAACAGTCACCTTCGAAGCCCGAGGAAGTCATTTGGTGTACCTACCACCACCTCACCTTTACCGTCGATAACCATCACGACATATTAATCATGATCCTTATTTTGATCACAGTAGAGCACGTTTTCAGAAGAGTTTTCTTTGTAAAAGTGTAAGTGATAAGTTTGTAAGGATCCAGTACAAACGTTATGGAGTGTTACCGAGTGGTATAAAACATAACTGAAAGTGGATTTTCGTTATTACACACACGTATTTTAGTGGGAACGTGCCAAGCGATTTTGAGTTTTATGGCCTTGAAGCTATTATGTGATAGCTATAAATATGCTTTGGAGATACGAGTGGTTTATTAAAACTTATGGTTCAAGAGATTTTTGTTTATAGTTCTTCTGTTGAAGTCAATAAGAGCCGAACTTAGGTAGAAAATGTTCAGTTAAAAGACGTACACAGGGTGTAAACAGACCCTTCACGAAACCGTCAACCAAGCATTATGTACATCAAACTAAGTAACTTTACGCGAAAATTATTGCTGGGAAACGACTTTTTTTTTGGGTAAAAAATCACGTTTTACGGTAGGACTCAATGTAATGTACTCAAAACTTTGTGCTGATAGATGGATTGAATAGTACGAGGGTCGTGGAGGTGTTGAAAGTAAAAATCTTACATTCAAATCATGTATTTAAAAAAAAACTTGTGGAAAAGTTGGAACTCTGACCAGTGACCCCCAATATCTCCGTAACTAGAAGGTTCCCAAGTATGGTCTAGAACAAAAAAAATATCTCAATGACGGGGAGAACAAGTGCCTTTCGGCGTCGTTAAGGGTCTTTTTACACCGTTTATTTTCTGGAAAATTTTGCTATAACTTAATGTAGAATTTATCCAAATTCTACACCCAATATTGATTAATGTTAGGCCCACAAAAAGCATTTATAAGTTACCAGTAACTCCTACAATGAAGAACTCAGAAACTCATTTAACAATTTGAAACTTAGAACAATACAACAATAAATACCCCAAAAACTAATTCCAGAACCAAATAATAATATAATAATAGAACTTGTATTGAAAGTTTTCAAGAGAAAATTGTAAGAAACCTGTTAAGACCGTACCTAGTGGTCCACTTTCAGACGTTTCTCAATACACCTGGGCACCGGTGTTAACCGGTTCGAACTGGTTCGAGGCCATTCGAAGCGGTTTAATCCGGTAAACAAGCTAACACCTAACTAGATCGATCTCGTTTGAACTGGATTACCACGGTGGCCGCGTTGCAACTACGACAAATTGACTTACATAGCACCTACAACACGATACGGTACAGAGGGTGCTGAACGTATAGAAGGGAACAATAAAAAATAAACAAGATTTTAGTTGAATGAAATCTTGGAAATATAGGACAGGGCACTTTTTTTTTTGTTAGCCTATTGAGTGTCCTACTGCTTGGCAAAGGCCTCCCGTTTCTCCTGCCAAACCTCTCTATTCTGTGCCAAATATCTTGCCATGTTCGTCCCGCAAACAAGAACAAATCATCACACCACCCTTGCCGCGGTCTACCTCGACGGCGATTTCCTCATCTTGCTCTGAAACACTGAAATCCTGTGCTGCAGTCTTAATAAGTACTCTAGGTCTTACGTTAGTGGAAAAACCAGTTTAAGCTGGTTTCTTATTCTATTGAAGCTCCATAATACGCTAGGCCGGCTCAAGCCATTGACATTCGCACCACCAGAGACATCAGAGGCCTTAAGCTAAGTAGACATCTCGCTTTGGATAGCTATCTCATGATGAGATTCGTGTTGATATCGAAGATGGTGCTCGCGTGCCTACAATCTTTATTATCATGATCTGCCTAGCCTTTTCCCAACAATATTGGGGTCGGCTTTCAGTCTAACTGGATGCAGCTGAATAAGAGTATTTTACATGGAGCGACTGCCTATCTGACCTCCACAACCCAGTTAGTACTGGGTAATTCGATATCTCTTGTGAAGACTGGTTGTCAGACTTTTTGGGCCATTGATTAGCAGTAACGACTGTCAAAGATCTACAAATGACAGCCGGGACCAACGGCTTCACTTGCTTTCCGAGGCACGGAGGAAACTCGGTATGTAATGGGTGGTCACCCATCCACAGACCAACCTAGGCAAGCACGGCTTAACCTAAAGATCGTCCCGAGCGGCTGTTACTATTTAGCCACGAGCTCCTTAATCTTTCTTACTATCTTTGTTACTAGGTAGCAAATTTCCAATTAATCGCTATCGAAAAACAATGAATTTAGCAAGGAGTTCTCCACACTGATTTTTTTTACGGAAAACAAAGTCGTCAGTTGTCAATGTCTCGTGTGCTTTTGTAATAGAACATATCATCAGAAAAGACTACCTCTATAATTGTCTTACTCTGCAATACATTTCAATAGCTTCAGCGCTACATGTCGCAGTGTCCAGGCAATTTGTAGCACAGCGCTTCAGCCGCTGCAGGTAACGTTATCGGTGCCTCGAAGTATACTGCCGCGCGTGCTTCCACTCGCTAAGACTTGCTGTATTGATGGAGACTACTTTCATAGTTTATAATGTTAAAGGGGATGAGAGCTTCTTGTTGGGTAGTCGTATTTCAGTCAGTCTCAGTCGTTTGTGAGCGAGTTTTATTATGTTTTGTAGGCGATAAGTAAATGCAAATCGGCGTGTATTCCTCAAAGCGCAACTATTTTAAAGTGCAACTAAATTATTCCTCGAAGCGAAAAATAGAGATGGGTATGATGGATTATATGGATGGGTATTATGGATATTTTTCATCATGGTTGCGCTTTGAGAAATAAACATATAATATTTTTAATTTGAATTTGTGAGCACAACTAATGGTCGCAACCATTAGTTGCGCTTTGAGGAATAATTTAGTTGCGCATAGTTGGTTGCGCTTAAAAATAGTTGCACTTTGAGGAATACCCCAAATCGGCTTAATTTAGTATTCTTTTTATAAATTTAATTGACACTTCATTTAGTCTATTTGTGATATCTATTTTACGTATAGTTTCCTATAACTTAAGTTACCTACATTTGGTTTCTGGAGTATCTATCATGAAAGTGACATTCAGAAAAGAAAACATTTCACATAGGGTGACACAATGACGATCTTTTCACAAAAAGCGATAGCGATCTCTACAAGACAACCTTTGGATGGATCTAGCGCAATTCATAAAATAAATTGTCCAAATTCATTCAAGCAAAAAAGACCACTATCCTCAGCACAATACCTCATTATGTCATTAAGTCCATAACAGACAGAACTGTTTACCACCAATATTAATACAGACAGAAAAGTTAAGTAATTATTCGAGAAGTCGGTTCTCATAAACGTATCGATTCGCCACGCGGTCGTCCGTAAACATGTCCTTCTCGATATTGGTCACGTTCCATTGATAAAATGTGACGTCATTCTCTGCCGGGTCATCTCATCTCATTGTCCGATGGTACACCAGGGATTGCCCTACATTATCCTTGTCATTTAAGTCATATGGAGTTTTTAATGCATAAAATTTAAGTAGGTATCCGTTCTACTTAATAATAGCTGATTTTCTAGACTATTGCATTGCATGTATCTGTTACGAGCCAAGTGATAAATGAGCTTTTGAACGCCATTGTCACATATACGTGACAAGCAAGCCCTGTACGCCAACGACATAAATATGTGACAAAAATGCAGTGCACTATAACTCGAAATAAACAATTAAATAGTTTTGGAATCCCAATATTCTTTTTGTAGGTATTTGCGGTGAAATTTTGGGTTGTCGTGAAGGGCACGCGCATGTGTTTATGCTCTGCCGTTGAAAAGATTAACTATGACAACTACTTCTGAATTGTTTGTTTGCTATTGCTAATATCTAATAAAGACAATCATGGTCTATCTTCGGAAATACGAGATTTGAAATCGATGGTACGTCTTATCAAATTGTTATCACCCAGATGGCTACGTTAATCGCGTGTCAGTAGCGTTTTTGACAGTAAGCCCTCTAAAACGTAGCTGTAGGGGACACTTAGGACACTCCAGCATGGTCGGCCATGGTCTGGTCGGGAGCCCCGTATTCACATTGAGCTGCTACAACCATGGGAGTACATACCTATTATGTATCACCATGGTTAGACTATTACAGATTTACAACTAAAATATTTTCAAAACTTTGAGTAACATAAATAAGACGAAATGCGACCAAAGTGGAGAGACTTTATAAGTGCGCAATGAATGCACTACAATACGTGGAAAACTCAAATTTACAAGATTTTTGTTTTAGTTTTTAATACTATTAACCGTTGGGACCCAGGATAGATCATGAGTTGCATCTATATTTTTCGTTCATAAACTTTTACAGTGACTAAAGCATACGCGTTCACGTGAGCGAAGCCGCGGGTACAGCTAGTATCTAATAAAGACTTAAAGCTCCCCCTTTTTTTTCTTTTTTTTTCGGATGGGAAGTCATCAAGTGATCATCTGCTCTGGCCGGAGAGGAAGGGAGTGTTAGACTTTTACTGACTAAAACCCATCCATGTTCCTTCTTTGCCCTTTGTGTTCCAGAGCCGCGGTATCTCTTTCGAACAGTCCCGCAGCCCAAGCTCCCCTTAAAGTGGAATTCATTGTTTAACCTGCTTTTGACTTCGACCTTTGTTTTTGATTAAGCTAGTCTTCAGTTAGTTCTAGGCCTACGCTCAAAACTCCTTTATCATTTTTTGAAGCCCTTTAATCAAAGCTTTAATTAATCCTTCTTGAAAAGTCTAAGTCTATAAAGTTTTAGCCTCTAACAAAGGGTAATAGGATTTGAAAACGTTAACTTTATACACAAGTTTAACAAAGGAAATGGTTTCATTTCTAATATTGTTTAAGAAAAATCTAACAGGATTACGGATTTAGTTATTCATATTTCATTCATTAATACTTTCAAAGGATTTAAAGGGAATGAAGTTATTTTAATATTTACTGATTTGTTCTGCTCTTAAAGTTTATGGTTGTGAAATATAAAAGAACTATATGAAGACGTTTTGACTCGTTGTAAAAATCAGAACTTACTCGGCCATCATTTTTAGGGTTCCGTACCCGAAGTATAATCAGCGGGACCCTACTACTAACCTCCGCTGTCCATCCGTCTGTCTGTTAGCGGGTCGTTGCCGCTGTTATTACAACAAATAATAAAAATAAATTAAAAATTAAAGACGGCTCTCCTACTACGATGGTACGGAACCCTTGATAATACATTTCACAAATGTTCACGAACAGCGTCACCCTGTAAAAGTCATTCGATCGGCAAAAGATTATTTTAGCACCATAAATAATACTGACTTTGAATATTAGTTTTAATGCTGAACTGACTGAGCAAAAACTAACTTCAAACATTAAAGCAATTTATTAATACGGGTCGCACAATACAAGGACCTGACCTGACCCTACATGGGCGAGCCAGACATCTAAATCATGAATGTAGATAGGTACTCTCACACAGCAGCATTCAGATTAGACCTTCAAATTCACCTTTAAGAGCTGAATAGCTGAGTACTTAAATCTTTTGTGTAGAATACAATTATGTCAATTTGAAACCTGTATGGAAAGCTATTTCATCAACCAAGAATAATTCTTAAAGAAATTCATCATCTGCCTAGCCATTTCCCAACTGTGTTGGAGTCGGTTTCCAGTCTAACTGGATGCTGCTGAATACCAGTATTTTAAATGGAGCGACTGTCTGTCTGACCTCCACAACCCAGTTATACAATATCCCCTTAGTAAGACTGTTGTCAGACTTTCGGGCCACTGACTACGTATAACGACTGCCAAAGATTTACAAATGACAGCCGGGACCAACGGCATAACGTGTTTTCCGAGGCACGGAGGGAACTTGGTATATAATGGGTGGTCACCCATCCTCGGTCCACAGACCAAACGAGGCAATCGCGACTTAACCTAAAGATCGACCCGAGTGACTGTTACTATACATATAGTTGTACTGCAAGGGTATTTTGGCGCGAGGTCATAACAAGAACTAACGCTGCCATTTTGTTATTCACAAAAATATTCACCAACAGTGTCCCCCCGAAAATTTCAATCAAGCGCCAAAATATCCTTACTTCAGCCACATAGCCACTCCAGACACCTAAATCGTGAACATTCATAAAACATGCACTTTTACCAAACAGCGCTTTCATCAACTCTCATGTACAGCTCAATACACTTACTGAATAGCTGAGCAACCCCTTTGTATGACCTTGGCCACGTCAAACTGCGCTGCAGGCAATTCCGTATGATGGAATTTTTAATAACAAGCGCTGTTTCGCGTTATGACCATTTTCGTACATTGCTGCTGTATACTTTGTTCGGGTAATGCGTGTTTTTAATTGACTATGAATTTTGAATTTGGCTGCAGGTTAATTTTGGTAGTTACGCTGGTGTTATTATGTTTTCTTTTTGATTGTAGTTAAAAATGTTGGCTTGTTAGTTAATAATTTGTTTCACTGTCATATAACTACTACAGCTAAGCCACATGTTAAAGGAAAACAACAAAATAATTCTGAATCGTTGAGACTAGTTTTATACAATCTTCGCTCTCTCAAAAAAGTATAATTATGAACAAGTAGCTTTTGCCCGAGGCTTCGCTTGCGTTAATTTAGAATTTGATAATCAATTCGGGTTGTACTCTATTTGTAATAATATAATTCAATCATGATTCGAAAGACACGTGGCGCCATCTATTATCATAAGAACGTTATTGTTGTTTTCCTCGGGAACAGTATTTTTTTTCGGGATTAAAGGTACCCTATGTCCGTTTCTGTACACCTGACAACGTATTTGCAAAATTTCAGGATGATCGGTTAAGTAATTTAAGCGTGAAAAGGTAACAAACAAACAAACTTAGTTTCGCATTTATAATATTAGTAAGGAAGTAAGGATTTTAACAATAGAGCCAGCTCTGTAAACGCGAAAAAAATCACATCACATAAATCCACTATGCATGCTACCATAGAAGAAGTTGTTCAAAAGTCTACCTTGATCTTTGAAAATGAACTTTACGGAAAACAAAAGATAAGCACAGTTTGTTCCTTTGACATAATAACGCAGAATCAGTAATTTGTTAGCATTGCTTACCTGACTGGGAAGCTCAGGAGTATCCATCTAATTTCTTTTCCTCACAAACGAAAGAGATGCGTTCCTCGGAAATTGAGAAAGATTGGGACACACTGAGCTAGCTTGTGTTCAAATAACACTGGTGTTTTAACCACTATAAAACAGGGAATTAGTAATTGGGTGCATTCCTTGAAATAGGTGATACTAGACCTTATTTGCAACCAGTTTGATCCCTATCACTTAGGGTCCAAACTGGGTTGTTTTTGAGAAATCAAACTTATAAGTTTTTTGGAAAAATTTCCCACCTCTCCACCATAAATCGATGATTGTGAGAAATCTGCGCCGGACAGGATGTTAAACTTTTCAGATAACTTTTCAAATATTTACGAGCGATAGACTAAATCGTAATTCAATACAATTGTTACTACTTAGTAACAAATGGTTCTGTCTTGTGTCATACGCCCGCTTGTCAGGAAACTTTTGTGTGCCAAAATCGAAAATGACCGACATCAAAATTTTTGTTTGAAAATTTTCTCAATGTCCGCTCTAGAAGTCTGTTAAATATCTTTGTTCGAAAATCAAATTGATTTTCGAAGGTTTTAATTCATTCAAAAAAGAGCATGGAAATTAAGCGTCGTAGAGGTTATGTTCTAAAATTTTCTTGAAACTTCCCTTGTTTTTCAAGGCAGTTTTCTCAAAATAAATGAATGACACTTTCTTGCAAATTACAGGACCGACTTCAAACTTAGGTCGAAGTGTGATTGCCCTATTTCAATTCGCTTTGATATTTCTAAAATTAAACGAAAGTCCTCAGTGCATCCCCATTACAAACCGCGTCGTATTACCTCGTAATACCAAAACATTTTTGTTTGATGTTTGTTATACTTAATGTTGATTCCCCTTTCCCCGTCTGTCCGTTTATTTGATATATAGAGGTTTTATTAATATTTTCCTTTCATTCCCTTTGTGTGAACAAACATGAGTGCTCGGTAAAGGTGTATTAGTAGATTGGAGGTAAGTAGTAATGTTCGTCTATGTGCTCGGAGCGTTAGGAGGGGTTATAATAATATGAGTTGGGGTAAGACCATTCTGTTATTGTAAGATACTGACTGGCTGCTAGGCTTAAATGAGATTGGGCGGGTCACGTGAGCCGCATGCATAACGACCGCTGGGTAAAGGTCTCAACACGATGGAGGCCTGAGGATGGATGGCGCTGCCGAGGCCGACCTAGAAAGAGGTGACGAGATGATCTAGAAGCGCATTACGAAGGCTGGTTCGAGGTGGCGCAGGAGAAGAGTGCCTGGAAAGATATGGGGGAGGCCTTTGCCCTGCTGGGATACTGATAATGTTAGCCTGCGTCATCCCACTGCAGGGCTAAGGCCCATAAGTTTTTGTCGATCCATAGATAATATGGTTGAATGTTGAAAAATAGAAAATCAAATCTTTTGAAGTATTTGTTATACGTAGTTAGGATGTTCGAGATTTTCTTTATTTACAAAAGCAGTCGACTTTAATCAATAAATAAACAATTATCACACTTTAAGACTGTTTATTTTGATTAAGTGAACTAAGAGAAAGCATTTATTAAAAGGCATATATATAATAATAATAGTCTAGACCTGACCGTTTTCTGTCACGGATATATAAATATAAAAATATCAGCGGAGATTAGCCATCGGCGCGGGAGATAATATATTGCACAAGTGAGTGTACAGAGACTCTCTCTCTCTGCCGGTCTTCCTTTATTCTCTTAATCCGATGGGACGGCAATCCGACACGAGAGAGATCAGGCGCAGGACCAAAGGCTAAACGTCTAAAAGTGCTTTACAAAGCACGGGGGTATTATCTCATTTTTTTTGTCTATCGTTTTTTATATGTTATCTGTAAATTGAGAGGTCTGGCTCTCGTGAGACTGGCTCTGCCAGACCTACAATGATGTTTGAGCAATCACTTGTTAAAAAATATTTTATTTATAGTTATTTTCGTTTATTCATTTATATACACATTCTTTATATTTTTACATTTTTTTTGGAAAAAATATTAAAAAAGCATTTAAATATTTATTGTATTTCCACCAGTATCGGGAACAGGGTCCAAGCTACCAGCGGTCAGGGCTCCAGAGAGAGGAACCTCCTAACAATACGAGCCGTGTCCAGGAGTACCGCTTTCTGAATCAAGCCCTTGATCCAGCTGCCTAACGAGAGCCTTCTCAGATCATTATTAATCATTCAACCGCCAAACTCGGGGTTGCTTCTGTAGATTCCTAATAGAAAACCCAATTTCATGTTTGCCCGACCCGGGAGTCAACCCAAAGACCTCCACACTCAGCCGTCGACCAACCACAAGACGAACTGCAATGAAGCAGTTAAAAAAGGCTTATAGGTAAATACAAGATCGTGTATTATATAAAAGCATACTATGTTCAAGGTCATTTTATGTAGTTTACATGAAAAGTCTGCGTTTTTTAACTCTTTTATTTACTTTCTGTTACCCTTATAGTGTGTAAGTAGTACAATACTATATCATTATATTTTTCTATCTATTCAGTGGCAAAAGTTATTGTTTTGTTAATAAATCACATGTGTTTACTTACAAAGTCTGTGAACTCCATGTGTTGTTTATTTATTTGTCTAAAAAGTATATAATTAATTATTAACTTCACAATTATGTTTCAGCGTGTTATAAAATAGTCTAGGTGATGTATATGTTAACGGAAAAGTATGTAATCCGTCATTGTATACAATTCCTAGGAAATGTGTACAATTCCTAAAATAGACAAGAAATCTATGATATATTTTGTAATATGCACTTTTCCTAGGAAATCTATACATTTCCTAAAAAGCGATCAATCGAAAAAATGTATTATATTCCTGATGTTCTTAAGTACAGCAAGGATAGCGGTGCGAGAGGAGACTACACACAATTGAGAGCGTCTATCCTGCTCCTACTTTTTATGTTACCCTATTGTATTGTATTGTATAACGGGCTGGTGTCCGTAGCTCCACGTCCAACTGCGTATTTTGCGTGCGGAAAAGTGTGTTACCCTAATATACTACACACCACACCAACATAAACAAGGCATTGTGGCACGGAAAACTTTGGATGCAAGAGCAAGCGAAGC
Source organism: Noctua pronuba (assembly GCA_905220335.1). Lineage (NCBI taxonomy): Eukaryota > Metazoa > Arthropoda > Insecta > Lepidoptera > Noctuidae > Noctua > Noctua pronuba. Next base: position 14,262,168 of record LR999902.1, read on the forward strand.
GAGCTAGGGACTTGGTACACCCCGACCCCGGTCAGGTTAGGTTCGAAAGGGGCATTCGTGTTAGGTTACTTTAAAACCTGCAGACAGAAATCTACGTCGACTACGCCTTATTACAACATTTTGATATTTACCTGGACGTTAATTTTATTCGTGTTTTATCTATTTTATTCACAGAGAGCATTCATTTTTATACATTTCCTAGTATCAACTCGGAATTGCGTACAATTCCTCGGAAATATGTACATACATTTCACAGGAAATGTGTGTATTAAAGAATCTTTTAAACATTATTTTACACATTTACTAAGAAGGCTCGGCATTGTATATATTTCCTAGAAACTGTGCACAATTCACAGGTTTCACACATTTCCGTTAACATATACAAACATATTGGTTAAGTTATATTGACTTATGTACCGTATGCATTCGTGTTGATTGATCAGCTGAGAGAAACACAGATCAGCTGTTCAAACAAATTCTAGAGAGAATGTATGGAATATCTGTTTTTTTTTATATCTGGGAAAATTCGTTTTCTCTATGAATATTTTTTTTATTTTATTTCCTTGCTATAATATCACACACTAAAGTCTGTTTTTTGATCTCGGAGACTAAATTGACAAGTGAAAATGTGGAGTTTCCAGTATACAGACATTATAATAAACTTACGCGTTTTTCCCATGGTGGGTAGGCAGAAAGCACAGAACGCCACCTGCTACGATCCTTACATACTCCTTTCACCTCGTCCACGTTCATACATCTGGTCTAGTTTCCAGTATTTCACATTGAAATTGGAGTATCAGAGTTGTAGAAAAAATGGTTACCTTCTGTGTGATCTTTCTTCTTTATTGCGTGATTAGTGCCTAACCTGGTGTCAGAATTTTATACCGCAGACAGGTCTCTAACTTGGCTTTAAATGTCGTCGAGAAATAGCTCTCAGGCATGCTGGTTTCCTCACGAAGTTTTTTTTTGCTTCACCGACAATAAAGAACAAGATGAACAATTGATAATTGTACAATACGCACATGAATCCGAAAAATCAGAGGTGCCTGTCTTGGGTTCGAACTCGAGACCTATGACTCGGCATTCCGACGCGCGTCGGTGTCCCTTCCACTCTGTATTTTTATCAATGATTAATTATTAAAGTTTTCGAAAATTAAATAAACACAAAAATAAAAGGGGTCAACAATTAGATGCAGTAGATACAAAACCTAATCAACTTAACGTGCTGTTTATTTATTTCGTGCAAATGCCCTGCCGTACAACTGGTTTTACAATTCTCCCTTTGTAGTTCTCGGTTAAAACAACCCTTTTGATATAGGAAACCCGTGGGGTAATATCTGCTAATATAAGCTCCCCCAATTCCCCCTATTGTTGTGACGTCTTTAACTGATAACAAAACATGTTTGGGGGTGAAGGGGGTACAGTGCTGCAAGATATTACCTTTTTAATCATCTATGGTTTGATATGATAATGTTTGTGTGCAAGTTTGTTGTCTTTGTCTTGATTGAGTAATGGAGATAATAGAGTAAGACAGAGAGAGGAGGGAATAAATGCGGTCCTTGCTAATAAGGTACTGGGGGTATAAAATGGCCGCTTTAACAGACTGACAGACAGGAAAATAATACGAATTACGTTACAATTCGTAAAATTACTGATTTTACGTTCAATTCAGGGTTAAAGCCCCTCACGCACGGCGACTTTTTGTAGCGATGCTGCATCGTTACTATCTCGCGTTCAGAATTGGGAGAAGGTATACATGCGCGACAGCATCACGGCTGTATCGATACAAAAAGTCTGAAAAAGTTTCTTTGGTCTTCCTCTACTTGTAAACCCATCCACATTCATACACAACATTTTCACACAAGCCAAAACCTAAAAAAAAAAATGCACTTTTGTGAGAAGTCACTTGGAGTTCGCGTCTGAAATTACGACATGAATTTAAGCTAGTAATATACATATATGGGCAATGACAAAAAAACTTTAAAAACACAAATACGTACGAATAATATTTTCTTGCAAAAACCCTTCAAGTGGCGGGCACAAAAAGAAGCTCCCTTCAAAATATCACGTTACAGGGATTGTGTTTCCTGAATCAAAAGTTTGAGGAAGTTTGCAGTCTGTCGGCTTCTATTGTAAGAAATATTAAATAAGTATATAATATTTCTAAAGGGTCTTTCATAAACAAGTTGAGTTTTTGAGATAGGATGCGATAGGTACTGATAGATAGACCGCCTCCTTGATGTCGCAAACGCGACTGCTGAGCATGAGGTCCTGCGTTTGATTCATAGGCAGGTTATAGCCTGGGCAATGAATGATTGTGGTTGGAAAAGTTGAAGCAGAAAATCAGACTTATGAACTTTGTTTGGACTAGTTAGAAGATAAACATATTAAAAGTCCTGACCCCTCCGAGGTGAGCCCGAGGGATGGGGAGGCAAAGAAGGTCCTGTTTTTTGGTTTTTTGCTTATATCTCCAAAACGATGCATCGTATTAAATTTTGTTGTACTACATAATAAAACATCATAAAATTCTCTTCAACGTTGCTTTTCAAATTTTTTATCTATCTCTTATCGTTGAATTGGTATGAGCTCCGAAAAACGAACAATTTTTAAAAAATTGTCCAATTCTCTGTCCCGTTCGTCTTCGTTTTTGGTTTGCATCTCGAAAACGGTGTGTCGCACGAATACTTGTTGTCTATACAATGAAATCTGATAAAATTCTCTACAACATTGCTATTTTTTTTTTTTTTTTTCGTTTTTTTTTTTTTTTGGAGATTGATAAGAAGTTACAAAGTTGTAGAGAATTTTATGAGGTTTTATTATGTAGTACAACAAAATTTTATACGACGAATCGTTTTCGAGATATAAGCAAAAAACCAAAAAACGGGACCTTCTTTGCCCCCCATCCCTCGGGCTCACCTCGGAGGGGTCAGGACTTTTGATATGTTTATCTTCCAACTAGTCCAAACAAAGTTCATAAGTCAGATTTTCTGCTTTCGACTTTTCCAACCACATACCCCTTTTGAGCACTCATTTACCAGACTATCAGTACAGTAAAATTTAAAACCTTTTCTTTGTACTAAGAGACCGAATAACATTAATAAAGAAAAACTTACATTAGGTACCTACTGAAGCAAAACACCACCTGTGATCTGTTATCAAAAACAAAGAAATAACTCTTAAAAAAATAACAAATAAATTACAAAAATACAAGTAAAATTAAATGAATACTAAATAATTAACATTAATATTCCCTGCTCCCGACACCAGCGGAAACCTTTTTTTTATATTTTTAAATGTTTTTTATATATATATTTTTTAAATAAGTAAAAATAAAAAGAATATGTATTTAAATGAATAAACGAGAATCTAAATTAAATAATATTATCATTAATTAATTAAATTAATAACAAACAACATTACAATTTAATAACAAACTGTCTCCTAGTTCTACAGTTACATATTTCTTGAATGAGACATTAAAAAATAATTCCCCGCTCCATCGCATCACATGTGCTAATTGGCCACAAGTAGTAAAAACTTGCAACAATTCTCTGCGCATATTTCGCCTAATCGTCGCAATGAGCCATTTAGTTGAACCGGCCAGTAACTTCAACTTATGTGTTGATGCTTAATCGCGGATGTAATTTCAAATGACGCCGACATAAGAGAGGCATTCCGGAATATTCCTGCGGGGGGTTATTTTTGTGGTAGCAGATAGCATTTTTGTGCGCACTCGATAAGTATTTTTGGGTATTTAGTCTGAACGGCCCGAATCGAATGGCCCACGGGCCGTTCGACCGTAACGAAAAATTGTCTACGTCCCAAAGCACCGGTGATAAAATGATGTCAAAATAAGTTTAAAGGGACAGTCGCATACATTGTGATAGTCGCATAGGTTATGAATTTTTGCGGGTCGCTTAATCTTCAATTTAAAAATAAAAAGCTTTTCGTTAGTCCAGTAAGCGTCAGTATAAAATACGTCTCGTGCCTATAAAGTACCAAGCTGTCATAAATAAGTAGAGGCTGACCTCATCTGAGACCTAACATAAATTTTGCTTTAATTTAAAAAAAAATTACTAACGTCTATAAAGTACCAGGCTGTCATAAATAATTAAGCTCACCCCAACTGAGACCTAACATTAATTTTACTTTAATTCAAGAAAACTGCTCACGTGTATCCAATAGTATATTATCTTACTATTATACTAGCTTCTGCCTGCGACTTCGTACGCGGATCCTGTTGCTTATGCCAGCGACAACGGGGTCATCAAAATCGAAGATCTGAAACGTCTGATGTCGAATTCTAAGAGCCCGGGGACGGGAAAACAACGGGAGGCACGAGACGATTCGAGACGTTCCATATCTTTCATTTTTGTAAGTCAGAAGTCGATGCGTAATTCTCTATCCGTGAACGTCTCCGACTCGCGAGACAATGCGTGACGTTCACGATCAGTGGTCAGTCACGCATCACGTTGCCCACTTGTCTCTAGAGACCTAGAAGTCGATGCGTAGATAAGCTTGGAACTCAAGCGTAATTCTCTATCCGTGAACGTCTCCGATTCGCGAGACAATGCATGACGTTCACGATCAGCGGTCAGTCGCGCATCATATTCTTCACAGTTCTATAGAGACCTGGATGTAGATGCGTAAATACGCTGAGAACGCAGGCGTGCTTCGTTATCCAAGAGGAAGAGAAGAGAAGAGAAGAGAGGAAGAGGTTTCCACGGAGCGAGTTGCAGCCTGATGTTCTCGAACGCCATCAAGTCTCTCCTGACGTTCTTCGGTAGATTCTTGGGATCTTATGATCCTCAATCTTTTAGCTCCTTTGGAACATTGGGAAAGATTTGACGTCTTTCTAGGCATGGTTATAGTTTTATTGTGAAGATACCTGATCAATTAAAATCTAAGTGACTGCTCCCCTGCGTTACCGGGCAGGCTACCGTGTCACGAAGATAAGTGGAAAAAGTCTAAAACACTCAAATAACATAAGCCCGAAGGCAAAATTAAAAAAAATAAAAATTTATAAAAAAAAAAAAATTAAATTTATTTATAAGAAAATTTATATTTTATCGAATAAATATGCCTAAATAAATAGGAGTTTTGTCCAGTAGAGTCAAATTTTCAATGATATACCGTCGTCATCGAATATCAGTCCTAAACTGTTACCGCCTTCACCGCGTGGAGATACTCCCAGCTTATGTTATTTTATAATTATACAGTGAAATTAGTGATAGCTTTGATTTCCACATCAGATGTTTCTGATCTTCGATTTTTATAAGTCAACAGGAAATCCCCATCAGACCGAACAACTTTTGCTAAGACGTCATTCCTATATGTGTTATGGTGTAGCTGGGCTCTTGGAGTTCCACAACAGCCGTTCCAGATCTTCGATTTTTAAAAGTCAACAGAGAGTGCTCATCAGATTGAACAATGTTTGCTAAGAAGTCATTCCTATATGTGTTATGGTGTAGCTGGGCTCTTGGAGTTCCACAACAGGTGTTCCAGATCTTCGATTTTATAAGTCAACAGAGAGTGCTCATCAGATTGAACAATGTTTGCTAAGACGTCATTCCTATATGTGTTATGGTGTAGCTGGGCTCTTGGAGTTCCACAACAGGTGTTCCAGATCTTCGATTTTTATAAATCAACAGAGAGTGGTCATCAGATTGAACAATTTTTGCTAAGATGTCATTCCTATATATGTTATAGTGTAGCTGGACTCTTGGAGTTCCACATCAGGTGTTCCAGATCTTCAAATTTATTCTCTCAGCAGAAAATGCTCATCACGTGGAACAATTTTTGCTATGGTACCATTTTTGTATGTCTTATAGTTTAGCTATTCTATTGCGGTTCTGCATCAGGTGTTCAAGTTTCCAAGATACATTATAGCCTATATGTTGCCCAGACTTAATACCTATACAACAAAAAAAAAAATCTTTCAAATCCGTCTAGTAGTTCCGAAGATTAGCGTGTACAAACAAACAGACAAACAGACAAACAGACAAACAGACAAACAGACAGAATTTTTTTTTTGGATTCGTGCTCTATTACTGTTTCTAAACCCCCCTCAATTTTTTTTTTTAAATGTATTCAATGTACAGACACAGTTTTTTTACTGTCTTATTATATGTATAGATAGATAATAGTACCAATAGTTTATGAATTTTTATTTTTATTCTCGCTCGTAAATAGTTTTGTTTACTTCCATTCGGTGGGTGCTTGAGGAGGGACGAAGTGGTGGGATGACCTATGGTGGTTTCTTTCAGTAATCGCTTATATTGTAATTAGTTAGGCACATACTTGAGAATACGTACGTAGGTATGTTTATCATCATTTTCCGTCGTATAGTAAGAGACGAGTCATCAAACGAACTTAAGCAAGGGGAATGGAAAATCCGATCCGATCAAATAGAAATACATGCGCCATCTAATTTTCACAATGTTGACCAAAAAATTAACTTGTAAAAGTGTCTTATAAACTCTACTTTAAAAATAAATATCACTTTATTCCATCATTTTCCTTCCAGACTAAAAAAAATCTAAAAAATAATGTGAAAAACCCAAAAATATCGCACGTTGCTGAAAATATCGCAAGCTTCGTTAATACCACTACGGTTCGTTGTCCTCCCGGCATCCGTCGGGCATACTTTCCTCATCAAAGCACATTGCTTCGGCGGCGGTGACCGCGGTCCCTCTCACGACATACTTCCCATGTTTCTCTAATCTTCAAATATTTGTACCACGCATGTAACTAGGGGAAATAAGTTATTTCGTCTTGATGGAAGCATTTTTGCTAATGGTCATGACGTAACGGCAAGTTACTTGTTACATTGCTTACCTAGAGACAATTTTCTGGGTTATGAAACATTTAGTTCCAAATTAAAGGCTATTCCATAATTCATATAAATTCAAAGTAATTAAAAGCATTAGATACTTCGCCATTAAGCGATTTGCGCATCCGTCAAAGTTGAATGTGAATTGCGAAATAGCATATAAACGGATGCAGCTTCATACCAGTATTTTACATAGAGCAACTGCCTATCTGACCTCTACAACCCATTATTTACTGAGTAATACGATACCCCTTGGTAAGACTGGTTGCACGTGCATCTCTTCATCGTGTCATCTCTCTACATTAACACTTTTTTTTTCAATTAGGCCATTGAAAGGCACTTCTGAACTTTAAAACAAAGGAAATACAATTGATTATCACCCATTCACAAGGGTGGTTTAGTATGGAGCTGAATGGAACTCCATCGTTGTACATTCATTGTACAACATGTTCCTAATACATGTTATAGCACGACGCTAGCTAATCTGAATAGCTTAACGATCATGTAATGCATAATCGCTAAGCCGATTAGCTACGTTGTATGTTGCCCGAGTCTGAAATTATCCATAAATCATCCTTCATGAGTTTGGCATTTCTAGATATTATATCGAAGTCATAATTAGTAATATGGATAGCTAATACGGCTGAGATCTGAGAAGCAAAGGCGTACCGGAAGGCGCAGATTTCCGGGGCTGCGGGACTGTTCGAAAGAGATACCGCGGCCCTGGAACACAAAGGGCAAAGAAGGAATATGAATGGGTTTTAGTCAGTACGAGTCTGACACTCCCTTCCACTCCACCCAGAGCTGGAGGGGTTATTTGATGATTTCCCATCCGAAAAAAAAGCAACCCACCAAGCGAAAAGATACTCGGCACGTTTTTGATGACACTGAATAAAGGACTGTATCAGTATATGGTCTTTAAGTACAAAATTCGACGGAGAAAATGCTTCTCCTTGGGCGCACTCACGGATGCGCAAGCGCTCAATTTTATACTTAAAGACAATACTGATACAGTACGCAGGATTGGCCGATCTAGGCGTTGCTTGAGGCAGGCCTATGACGAGCTGTGGACGTCTTTCGGCGATGAAGACAAAGCAAAGTTAAGAGTAGAGTAGGATATTCCGTGGCATGTTTGCAGGAAACTTTTATAGAGAAGATAATCATCATCATCATTTCCGTCCGGAACCATCTACTTTTGGGTATAGAGCTCCCCTGTCTTCTTCTCTGTTCTGTGTGTCCCTTATCTATCTGCTCCCCGCGATTTTGACGATATCGTCAACCTGCGTGCTTCCTGCCCGTTGCGCAGATAGAGAAGATATCTTGTGAAAATGTATAAAAAAATATACTATTTTCCTGTTTTAATAACTCAGTAGAAAAACTTACTATATCAAACTCAAAAACTGCTGCGAGATTTGATCCCAGATTTAGGACCTATTCCAATTTTTGCAGAGGCATTTTCGTCTGACAAATAAACCCGTATCCGACGCTACAGGCACTAGTACATCCGAGATCACAAAGCATTTTTGTTGTAAAGGATTTTTTACGGCCTGCATCCTCTTACCCAAAACTCCACAAACGAAAATCCCAAAATATCTGGGATTCAAATAAAATGGACCGGCGACGTCACACGGAGGCAGTCAATAAATCTCGGAACTGGAATGTTCGGTGTACCCATAATACAGGGTTATGGTTTCCTTTTGCTACCGCCGCGTCGGTACTCGAATCTGAGGCTCCTTTAATATAAATTCTGCGCGTTTGAAGTATGTGATATTGAAAGTGCGGGTAGTTTTAATTTGGTTGTGTTAGAAATGTCAATTTTCTCCAGAAATACCGCTAAGCTGTTGGTATTTTTGTTTTTGGAAATTGATGTTTTTCCGTCGTAAGCACAATTCTTAGTTTTCCACTAACATGAAAAGAGGAAAGACAGGGCAATTTACCAAGCTTACAAGAAAGAGCTAAATTTTAAAAGTTGAGCTTAAACAACAGTGACTACCTTTCAATACACACTAAGTTGTTAAGAATCAAAGAATACGAACGATGAGAAATAAAGAGTGCAATCTCAAGACAACGGGACAGATGGCGCAGTGGCTGAGCGACTGGTTGCTGGCTGCTGCGCTGCGTGTCGCGGGTTCGATCCCCGACAGATAGTTGTTCCGGGTCTGGCTGTTTGTTTAAACACACATGTGTTTAAATGTTTGTAAACGCACCCACGATACCTGAAAAAATCATAGTGTGGGACAACGTTTAAAAAAAAACTTTTAAGCGTACTGATGACCCAAAATCCACCGCGTGGAAAGACACCGCGTACGCACATTCTTGAACCCTCATCTATGGAGTGGATAATCTCCTATTATAGACAGCAATTATTTTCCCTCAACAAAAAAAAACTCGACATAGAGATAACACAACAAAAAAAAAAACTCAAAATACATCTGTCCAATTAGCAAAATTCTCCCTCCGCGGACAATTTATAACCATGACACCTACCACATGAATATCTAACAAGTGCTTAATAAACAAATTCTCGGATCGCCCCTGTGAAACACTAAACGTTGTGCGGCGTGCAATCTCGGTAAATAATTGCACTTCCCCTCCATAAAGTCGGGAGGGAAGTTGGTTCACGTAAAATGATACAGGAACGTCTTAACTAGCGGTAAAGTGCGGCGGAATTGGATACCTGAACTTGATACCGGTTTTTTTTAAAGAGGGGGCCACGTGATTAGCTGCTTGTGCGCTTGTCGGTACTTTGTAGAAAATGGTTTTATAAATCGAGTAGTATTTTTTATCTACAAGATGTAACATTATAAAAGCAAGAGAATAAAATCAAGACTAAGTGGTTTCTCGAACCATGAAACTGAACCACTTTTGTTCTACAAGTTCTTGAAATTCGCAAAAAAAAATTGGAATTTGTATGTATGGGATTTTTATTCTTATTAATAAAGGGTATAACAAGACCCTTAACGAAGCCGAAAGGCACTTGTTAAAAAATTTGTGAAAAAATTGGAACAATATCTCCGTAACTAGAAGGTACCCTGGTCTGGTCCAGAACAAAAAAAATATCGCAATGATGGGGAGAACAGGTGCTTTGGGCTGCGTTAAGGGTCTTTTTACACCTTTTATATATTCAAGCAGTAAGCTTCCAAATTGAGGCATCACCAGGGACTTCAAGCTTACCCAAACATTTCACCATCTTATAGCAGAGTCTCAATGAATAGGCTGATAGATAAGATTCACATGATCAATGATTCACATGATTTGTATGATTGTCGATCGGAGCGTGTCTACTAATAATATTTAAAGGTTTTTTTTTTAAATTTCGCTTTTGTCTTGTTTGCTCATTGAAGTGCTGCACGACCTTTATTTATTTATTACTAATGTTTTTTTATTTTTTTTATTAATTTATTTATTTATTGGCATATCTAAAATTGTTACACTGATTATCCTAATAATACAAGCAATATGATACAAGCATAGTGTACAATATGATGCGATAGACACAGCATGCTTTCGAATGTATGTTTTGTCCTCGATCCCTAGACTTAGGACTTAGACCTCAAATATTTTATTTTATTTTTTTGTAACCGTTATTAGAATGTCACTTTATCGATAATTTTGCTGCGTAAAAGAAAAACAATAAATTATTTCATTGAAAAATTATGAAAAGGTAATTTGCATAACAAAAATAAAAGTGCATTGGACATAACATCATAGAAAAAAAAACGAACATTGTGTTCATCAATGAACATAATTTATTAGTATGTTATGATACTTAATTAATTTGAATTACATTTAATTGTCTATTGTTTAATTAGCAAGCCAACATTATTTATGGGCAGATGTTAATCTGACTCAACATAAAAAACAATGCAGATCGTGCTAATGGTGGTTAATATAAAAAGCGGTGTTTTTAAGAAATACATTAGTACGTCTCTGGTTTCTTATAGAAGTGGCAATATGAGGGCCAGTATAATACCCTTGGCAATAATTATTTTAGCGGTAAGTAAAAAAAAACTATAAATAAATCATTACCCCGACGTGTCGTACTCAGTGCTTCTCCTCCACGTTTATAATGCGCACAGCCAAGATTTATGGAACTCTCTGCCGGCATTTGTGTTCCCTCCCACGTTTAACCCGTCTGCCTTCAAAGCAAGAGTGAACATCATGAAGCATCTTCTGGGCACGCTCGTTCCATCATAATCCTCATCTACCGCTTTCCATCAGGCGTGATCGAGGTCAAGAGCAGGCCCATTATGTAATAAAAAAATGAAAATTGTGGATTATTGTGGATTTCACGAGCGCGCCTGCTTGAACAACATGCTATTCAAATGTTGCTTCCGTGTTCTTGAGGAAGATATTGCAACCCACTACTTCATCTGCGGTTATCTAATTTTCCATGGAATTCCATCTACTTCTTTTGTACAACCATTTTCATTATCTTTGCCTTCATTAAATCCCTAATATCTGTGGAGCCATGCCCATCGTAGTTGGCACAAGCAAAGTCAGTCACATGCTCTGTTGTGGGTGAAGTCAGTCAGTGAAATATGAGCATCCAGAGGCCTTAACAAAAGTAACAGTCTACCAGCAATAACGAAGATTAAAACATAAGTTCTTGACTGAAAAACTGCTGTAAATCTCGTTGATAGTCGTTGCAGGAGTATGGAACACCTTAAAAGCTTGCCACTTGCCTCGGCCGTCATCGGCCAATAATTTCGTATATTGTTAAATGTATTTTAATAATGTAAAATTGTTTTTTCAGATATGTTACGTTGCAACGGCTTACGGTCCAGGTATGCACGAAATACATTTTGATTTAAACTTTTTTTTTTTTCGGATGGGATGTCATCAAATGACCCCTCCCACTCTGGGAGGAGTGGAAGGGAGTGTCAGACTCGTACTGATTAAAATCCATCCATGTTCCTTCTTTGCCCTTTGTGTTCCAAGGCCGCAGTATCTCTTTCGAACAGTCCCGCAGCCCTGATTTAAATACTTAGGGCCGATTTTGCGAACAAAGCATAGGGGTTTGACTATTTTTTATACAGGTTGGCGATTTAGTCCCCTGCATCCGGCTAAATAATAACAGCCGTTCGGGTCTATCTGTAGGTCAAGACCCGCTTTCCTTGGTTGGTCGTTTGATGGGTGACCACCCATTACATACCGAGTTTTCTGCGTACCTCTGAAAGGACATTAAGCCCAGCTGTCATTTCTAGATCTTTAAGTCTTTACAATCAGTCAGTCAATAGCTTGAAATTCTGACAACCAGTCTTACCAAGGGAAGTCGTATTACCCAGTACTGACTGGGTTGTGGAGGTTAGATAGGCAGTCGCTCCATGTAAAATACCGGTTAGACTGGAAGCCAACCTTAACATAGTTGGGAAAAAAGCTAGGCAGACGGTCCTTCAAGGCCGTGAGTGTACCCGTCATATTAAACAGAATGACGGGCAGACTCACATCCTAGGAGGTTGAAAGTAACTAAATCGCCAACCTGTATAAAAACTGTCAAATCAACATAATATTACTCTTCAGTTAAATCTGTTAAAAGAAGATTCGGGCCCCAGGCCCCGGTTTTGATTCCCAATGAAATGATATATTTATTTTATTTTATATTTCTAGACGACGAAGATTACAGGCCGGCAAAAAAGCGTAAGTATTTAAGTGCTATTACATATTTTTACATGTCAAAGGAAATAATTTGATGTTTATTATGTAGTTGTGCAGCTGTGTAATTTACTCATCTTTGCCGGATTTTATGTATAAAATTCACGTTATTATGGATCAGCTTATTTTATTTTTAACCAAATGATTTGTATAATAATTCATAAAGTGAATAAAAAACATTTAGATCCACTTACACCACAAATAATTAAATGCATTTTGTGCTAAATTCAATTAAACTTTGAATTAGTTCTTAAAGTCACCAGATTAAGAATTTAACCGTTTCGTGTCGAAGACGACAGAGTCAGTCAATGATGTCTTAAATTATGTTTAGCATTCATTAAACTTTGTTTCATGCATTTAGTAAGTTGTGGTGCAAGCAGGCCTTTACATTTAAATATTAGCACTTGCTTAATGTCATCCTATTCTTCTAGCCTGTGTACGAAAAATGAAGCCCTGCCCTTCGAAACCGACAAGACGTTGGCATGGTAAACATAAAACCTCTCCGCCCAAGTGTCATCACACTATGAAACATTGCAAGTGTAAAAAGCCGTGTACGTGCCCAACCAAAACAACCCCGTGCCACAACAAAACAACCCCGTGTCACAACAAAACAACCCCGTGCCACAACAAAACAACCCCGTGCCACAGCAAAACAACCCCGTGCCACTATAAAACAACCCCGTGCCACAACAAAACAACCCCGTGCCACAACAAAACAACCCCGTGTCACAACAAAACAACCCCGTGCCACAACAAAACAACCCCGTGCCATTACAAAACAACCCCGTGCCACAACAAAACAACCCCGTGTCCCAAAACATGTAAATGTAACAAAACAACGACGTGCCACACAACAACCCCGTGTCCCAAAACATGTAAATGTAACAAAACAACGACGTGCCACAAAACAACTCCGACTCCCAAAACATGTAAATGTAACAAAACAACCCCGTGCCCCAAAACAACCCCGTGCCACAAAACCACTATCACAATAAAACCGTGTAAGTGTAAGAAACCGTGTGGATGCTGGAAACATTGTAGGAAAACAAAGAAACGTTGCAGGTGCAAACACGGTTCGAATGGCCATCATGACGATTCGAGTGACCACGGCGGAAACCACGGCGACTGACAGAGATTTAATTCAAGTCTCGACAGCTGGGAAAGAGACGAAATTATCCTTCTCTTCCTGAAGTAAAATTAAAATAATAATGCTGAACAGTTGGTGTTAGGCCCCCCTGACTCAGTCATTTTATTGTTAGTAATTTTTGGTTGTGGGATTTACTTTTTTATTTTGCTTTTGTATTTACACTTATTTTATGTTTTCTTCCCTAAAAGTATGTAATATTGTTGACTCGAGTATATTACTACGTATTATTTTGTTCATCATCATCATCTTCCTTTTCGGTCGACTTTCCGTCTTACCGGATGCAGCTGCACATCAGTATTTTACATGGAGCGACTGACTATCTGACCTCCACAGCACACAGTACTAGTTAAAACGTTACTCTTTGGGAAGACTAGTTGTCACACTTTTGAGGCCCCTGGTTGGTTACCTGTAACGACTGTCAACGATCTTGAAATGTCAGCCGGGACCAACGGCTTAAGGCGATAGTCTTGTCGTGCAAAACTCAGAAATTCACAGTAAAAACAAAATCATAATTATCGTGTGTGCACGATATGTATATGGACCTCCTGTCAGTCCCTTTGACACCTAGTCGTGCTTACATTATTTGAGATGATGCTAAAGCTGCTCTTCCTACATATAAACCGACTTATAAAAAGGAGGTTTCAATTCAACGCTTATATTTTGTAAGTTTCGAGGAACCATCATACAAAGACGTAATTTAAAAAATGTTTTTCGAATTGGTATTTTGAAATCCATGATCACTAATTTTCGAACATTTTTTTTTGCTTTGTGACATCCATCACTAAAAATTCGATACTTTTCGCAGCCGCCATCTTTGATTTTGATTTCGATTCATCGTAAGGAATCTTATTTCCCGCAAGTATCCGTTCATGCTAATGTCTTCCGCACATGTGTAAATAGTTAAAAAATCATAGATAAAAACATAACCCTTCTTTTGTTTGTAGTCTGTTAAAGTAATTAATTAGAGCAGCATGCATAAAATAACATGAGCGCGATAGCATGATTGTGCGAGTAAGAAGTGAAAAATAATTGACGATATTCAGGAAAACAAGAGATGATATTCCGACGTCCTTCTACCTCGGCCGCTAGGCGGTCGCTGAGGAAATATGACAAACGTGTCTGTATATAAACTGTAATTATATGGGTGTTTTGGTATACTAATAATTTTCAGTTTACGTTAATTTTAATGTTTTTTTTTTAATTTTGTCGTGTCATTCAACAGTGGCCCTTCGATAAATTCAAATAATAACACAAATCTATTGACAGAAACTACGTATTTTTTTAGCAAAAACCGAGAAATTTGACGGTATTATCGTAATCAGATTAAGAAAATAAAAGGTTTTTTACAAAAAGTAACGAAGCATCTTTGAAGACAAGGATATAAAGGTATTTATTGGGTCGATAGATTTTGTGATTTAGCTTTTGCTGCCTCGGAAGCAGTGCGGAAACAGGACTCGGACTCGCGTTTGGCGCGAGAGACCCCTTTTCAACGCCAGATTTACGCAACAAGAGCGAGTTTTATGGACTTAAAAAAAAACGTAGTTATTAAGCTTATAACCAATATTATGATATACTAAAAATAATTACAATTCCCTTATAACTTTGGTCAAAAAAACATTGTAGTCCTGCGCGAATATATCGACGGGCTGTCAATGTTACTAGACTGGGCCCTTAAGGTGCTTTCCGAGACACGGAGGAAACTCTGTCCGTAATGGATGGTTATCCATCCACGGACCAACCGCTCAGGTACGCATGCTTAACCTTAAACTTCGAGCCGTGTGGTTGTTATTACGAGCTCCTCAATATAATTATATTAGCAATATAAAATGTGTGTATTGTTTTTTTTGTAATTGCGATATTCATTGATTTATTAAATAATGTTTTGGATTTCTATTATTTTGTTTTATTTTTTACAATTGCTATGGCTCCTCTCGACCATTGTCTCACATTATGGCCAGTGACGATATGATTGTCGATGGGGCATACTTGTTTACTGTCCTTCTTTATAGTCAGTTGACTTCTGATTGGGCATCACTGTCAAAATGACATTGATCTTTATCTACTCTGATTTTTATGTTATCTAAATAAAGTTGTTATTGGGGTGCTGTAGACGTAAAATAATTGTGAAAGGACTATACACGAAGTGACATTTGAATCTCTCGACTTTAATACTATTTTTATTATGCTTTATTGTACCTTTATTTGTACACCAAAGTTATGTAAAGAGAACACATAAGTGTTTCGATAGCTTTAGGTAACTTTTGCGCCTGAGACGGGTAAGGATTAGAATCGAGTCTTCTGAATTGGTTGTAAAGTCTCCCCCCCCCCCTGCCAGAGGTGCATGGTTTAATTTTATACATTTATTTAAATCTTATTTTGAGATTATGTTTTCGTAATGTTTTTGACATTATAAACCTGATTTATGAGGAGAGAGAGTTGCCACTGCCGGTCTATTCGCTCGCTTCGCTCAATCACTCGACCCCGCCATCCCCTTCTAACCTAAGCTGTCCGAGTCGGGGTGCCACAAGCCCTGGCCCACTTCGCTTGCTCTTGCACTCAATAAAACACTCACATAATAACTTTAAACACTTACTTACTATTAATTTTAAACACACAAATTACTAATTTAAAAAAAAAAACGTTAACTTGATAAAAACGTTAGAGAGCACATTCACGTAAACTCGGCAGAAATGGAATGATGTAAAGTATATCTGTCGCTGTCAACAAATTGGCCATCCTAGCGATTCATTTTACGTATTTAGAGATGATTTTGACAGATGCAACGTCAAAACCGTTAGAATTTAGTTAAATGTACGTTCCGTTTCAAGTTTAGGTAGCGATTTACCAATATTTTTAGAAAATAATTTTAAATACTTCGATGCTGCTCCGGCAGCTAAAATCACATATTAGCACTTCAGATAAACCCCCTTGACCCCCCCGCAGTGACAGAATCCTCAAATTCAGGGGACTCGATTCTAAACCCAACCCGTCATGGCGCTTGCAACAGCGTCAAAATATCGGGAGCTCAAAATAATAAACAATGACGGAAGATATCCCGTAAGTGACAAGGGTTTCCACTCAACAACCAATTATAAAATTAAATCCACCTCTGTACTTTGAAGAGTTAAATAAATAAACAACCAGTGAAAGACCATAGAGACTCTAAGAACCTACCCGCTAAGATTCTGTGCACGTGCTCTAACTCTAATAAATAAATGTGTT
Source organism: Noctua pronuba (assembly GCA_905220335.1). NCBI lineage: Eukaryota > Metazoa > Arthropoda > Insecta > Lepidoptera > Noctuidae > Noctua > Noctua pronuba. The sequence goes on from LR999902.1 coordinate 14,279,024, forward strand.
TTTAAGTAGATTCGTGTTTTAATCAAGTCTACCTTATTACCCAACTCACTATTATCAAAAGCACTTAATTACATTGGCGTGCATAGGGACGCATTTTTTATAGCGGTTGAGAACGCTTTCTAGTGAAGTGACAGGCTTTATGCCGCAGACAATATTAGTCGATTTTAGGAAATCGATAAAGTATGCTACAATAAGTTTTAGATTACCACCCAAGTAACCCATCCCATCCCAATATGTTATCCCTTTAACTGTTGAATTTTTGAATGTTTGTGAAAACCAAAAATCCTGAGCTTTGCACAAGTAAAAGTCTATGATCCAAGAGCCTGACATTCTGTCATCAAGGAGGTCGAATGCAACGAGTCTAAACTGCATTGGGTAAAAGGATTTACGATTAGTTAGACCGAGATCCTGTGACCTTCTTCCTGCTTCGATATCACTTAAAGTTCACCATTTCTAAGTCAACCACATCATCTGTCTAGCATTTTCCCAACTACATATGTTAGGGTCGGCTTCAGATCTAACCGGATGCAGCTCAATACCAGTATTTTACATGGAGCGACTGCTTTTCTGACGTCCACAACCCAGTAAGTAATACGATACCCCTTGGTAAGACTGGTTGTCGGATTTTTAGACCACTGACTTCCTGTAACGACTGTCAAAGATCTACAAATGACAGCGTGCTTTCTGAGCCACGGAGGAAACTCGGTATGTAATGAGTGGTCACCCATCCACGGACAAGCCTAGGCAAGCACGGCTTGACCTAAAGATTCTCCTCGAGCTGCTAAGTTAACTACGCAGACACTAATTGAATGAGCCCAAGCACGGTACGTCCGTTTCAGCTCGTTAAACATAACTGGTGAAATATAATGTATGTGTACTATTAAGTACACCTCTGTCTAACTCCTCGAGGATTACAGGCGTGAAGCTGTGTGAGTATACATTGGCCAAAACATGGACACCATAGAGTTTTACCCAAACAGTAATAGTCTTTAAAACCTAAAAGAAAAAACATCGATAAACATGACACTGTTTACATTTTTGTATTGACATTGACGGCAACCCCTACCCAGACTTCGACCAACTTAACTATGCAGGCGGGAAAACACAGAACTAAAATAAAGTTACCAAGTTTTGCATATCGATGCATTTTTTCTTGACAAGCAGCGCCACCTTGAAACTGCAAACTTAAAGTGGTCATACTGTACTTACGTTATCGTTACTAACCAAACACAAGTGCATCTGTGCTGACACTTGTATATTGTGTACTAACATAATATTATGTACAAAGTCAATGTATGTAGAAAGTAATTGACATAATTTTAAAGGACATAGCATTCATGTTAACACTAATACTAATACACTTATAAGCACGATTGAGCAGCTCGTGGCTAAATAATAACAGCCGCTCGGGTCGATCTTTAGGTTAAGCCGTGCTTGCCTAGGTTGGTCTGTGGATGGGTGACCACCCATTACATACCGAGTTTCCTCCGTGCCTCGGAAAGCACGTTAAGTCGTTGGTTCCGGGTGTCATTTGTAGATCTTTGACAGTCAGTGGCCCAAAAAGTCTGACAACCAGTCTTGCCAAGGGGTATCGTATTACCCAGTACTAGCTGGGTTGTAGGTAGAGGTCAGATAGGCAGTCGCTCCATGTAAAATACTGGTATTTAGCTGCATCCGGTTAGACTGGAAACCGCCCCCAATATGGTTGGGAAAAGGCTAGGGAGATGACTTATAAGCGCAGCATATAGCAAGTAATCTATAATTGTATACTAATATTATAAATGCGAAAGTTTGGATGGATGTTTGTTATTCAATCACGCCAGAACGGCTGAACGGATCCGGATGAAATGTGGCACAGAGATAGATTATAGTCTGAAATAGCACATAGGCACTTTTTTTAGGGTGTCGTACCCTAAGGGTTACCAACGGGACCCTATTACTAAGCCTCTGCTGTCCGTCCGTCCGTCTGTCTGTCAGCGGGCTATATCTCATGATTCGTAATAGGTAGATAGTTGAAATTTTCACAGAGTGTGGATATCTGTTGCCGATACAACAACAAATAATAATAAATAATAAAGGGGCCTCTCCATGGTCTACAGCCTACGTTATAGGGTTCATTTCTCGCAGGATACCACTGTTTACCTCTATACGTGATCTTATCTATGTATGTACGTTCTTTTGGGATAAAATCCGACGTAAACTCAGGCGCAGCCGAGAGCAAAAGCTAGTCCTATTCAATAAATGCAATAATTCCGTGACGCAAGCAAGTTTGCTTGCCATCAAACTATTATTTTGATTAAATAAATAAATATTAATAGTGTTGTAATATTCTGCAACTAAGTAAATGACAACGGCTACTTCGAATTAAAACAAAAGTTATTTGTCTGTATGTTGATTTAATTTAATTAGGTATTATTTTTTATATATTAAAGTTTACCTATAAAAATGAATAGAAAAAAACCATATGTTATGACGCTAATCATAACAAGTAGAAAGAATATAAAAAGAGAAGTTGTAACAATTTTTACTATCAATTCTGTGTGATCGAGGTGAAGGATGGCGGCGAATATTGTGACTGTGGCTTTAGTGATACTTGCAGTGAGTACATATATTTAAAAATAGCCAAAGTGCGAGTCGGACTCGCGCATGAAGCGTTCCGGACTTCCGTTGTTGTTATAGCTTTCTTATAGGTTTTCCTGTAATCTATAGGCAAATAACTAATTTTTGTAGTTTTTCCAAAATTTTCGGTTTTTGTTGTGTCGGGGTTAAGAGGGGGGGGGGGGGGTTAATTTTCGCCTATTTTCTTAAATAAGTTCAAAAATAATATTGTTAAAATTAAAAAAATAAATAAATTTGAGATGCTCACAATGCCCTTTCATTTGATATGTAACACGTTATGGCTTGCAAAACTTTATTTTATTTTCTAATTCAGCCCCCAAAAGTAGCCTCATGTTTAAAATTCATTAATTTACGTTACACGACCGTCTTTGGGTCACCGACTTACATATGTGTAAGTACCAAATTTCAACTTAATCGGTCCAGTGATTTCGTAAATGTTTTTATATAATTTTTGTTGATAAAAATATTTAAAAATGTAACTAGTAAATAAGAAAAATGAATAAACGAATGCAATAGTAACTTAATGTTATTTTTTGTTTCAGACATGTTACGTCACACAACCAGCCCCAAGTTTCATACCTTCATTCAACGATTCAATAGAAAATAAAGATTCAGGTAAGTCAAAATAATTATTTAAAAAATTAAATACGTCAATGACTTACTTTACTGAGTAGTTTCTGTGTCTAGAGTACGCTAAGTTAATTTTTTTGTTACACTTGTATCGGTTGCGGAAACAGTGAGAAGTAAGTACTTTTTAGTACCCTACATTGGGTTATTAAGGTTATTGCGTCACATAAGAGAGAGAGAGGGTTATAGAGAGTGTGAGTCAACCTTAAAAGATAGACATAAACATACACCTATGCTATTGCGGACTTTTTTTTAGAACTTTTTAAAAGGAACAATTCCGTCGTACATGATTGTGACGTAACTGTAACCGTTTCCTGAAATTAGCGCGTTCAACCAACCAAACAAACATACTTTTCAGTTTTATAATATCATTAGTATAAGTAACAATTTAATTTCTAGGAAAAATTTGCATTCATCTCTAAAGTATTCTACTTAAGTTTTTCCCTCGACAGCCTTACGTCTTCATCCTTAGACACTCGATGACAGTCATACTCCAGCTAGGTCTAAAGTTCTCATCAAGGTGCATTAAATGAGCCGAGACAAGATATAGCTGCTGTAAACTGTTGCGGACATCTTGCTACTGCCTTCCGTCTCCATCGTCAGACCTTCGATGACAGTCATACTTCAGGCAGGTCTACGGTTCTCACCGAGGTGCTTAAAATGAGCCCAATAACAATATAGCTGCTGTAAACTGTTGAGAACCTCTTGTAACTGCCTTCCGTATCCATCGTAAGACCGTCAATGACAGTCATATTCTAGTTAGGCTTAAAGTTCTCATCAAATGCATGAAATGAGCCTAGACACGATATAGATGCTGTAAACTGCTGTGGAATTCTTACAACTGCCTTCCGTCTCCATCGTTAGACCGTCGATGACAGTCATACTCCAGGCAGGTCTAAAGTTCTCGTCAAGGTGCATGAAATGAGCCGAGACACGATATAGCTGCTGTAAAATGTTGCGGACCCATTGCGGCTGCCTTCTGTCCCCATTGTAGGACCTTCGATGACAATCACAGTTCATACTCCAGCTAGGTCTAAACTTTTCATTAAGGAGCATGAAATGTGCCCAAACACGATTTTTTAATTTTAAATGGGACCAACCTTGAGATAATAAAGGGTGTAAATAGACCCTTAACGAAGCCGAAAGGCACTTGTTTTCCCCGTCATTGCGATCATTTTTTTTGTTCTAGACCATTCCTGGGAACCTTCTAGTTACGGAGATATTGGGGGTCAAAGTTCCAAATTTTTCACAAGTTTTTTTTTTAAATACAATGTTTTTATTGTAATTTTTTTACTTTGAACTCCTTTACGACCCGCGTACTATTCAATCCATCCATCAACACAATGTTTTGAGTGCGTTACATTGAGTCTTACCGTAAAACGAGATATTTCACCCCAAAAAAAAAAGTTGTTTCCCAGCAATAATTTTTGCGTAAAGTTACTTAGTTTGATGTACATAATGCTTGGTTGACGGCTTCGTGAAGGGTCAGTTTACACCCTGTATATGCTTTTCATTAAAAAATAATCATGCTAATCGGACTTCTGTTTAAAAGATGTGAGTGGTCATACATAAAAAAATACACGCATCGAAATAAGAAGCTCCTCCTTTGGTTTCGTCTGTTGAAAAACCGAACTCGTAACAGGTGACATAGGCGAGGGTCATTCTTTCACGGAAAATCTTAACACCGCGAGTCAGAAAATGGAGTCAAAAGAACAAAATCAAATCAAATCAAATAATTTATTCGTATAATATGGGTTAGTAGGTGGTATATTTAAATGTTACATTACATAATATAACAGTAAGAATCCTCATATTGACCATTTCTGGTATACGAAATATAAAATAAAAGCTACTAACTTAACAAATATATATAAGTATAATGTATAGGTACTAACTTAACAAATTATTGCACTAGAATAGGAACATAATGAGGTGTTACAATAATTTTCGATTCTTATAATTAAGGTAATCCTGGGTCGTGTAGAAACATTTATTGACTAACCAGGCATACAATTTTTATCTATTGAGCACGAAGTTAAACTTCTAAAGTATAATGCATGGAAAGCGATCGAACACACACTATAGGCTATGTAGATTTTCAAAGCAGAGTCATGTAGACTAATCTGGAGTACCGTTTGCTAACATAACTTTTTTTTAAAGCCGGTCAGTCGATTTAAAAATTGTATTTTGAGCATATTTTTATTCATTATTATTAGTAACATTTTGGTTCAATAGATGTCGTTGCATGTATCTTACATAATGATGATAAGTTCTTCTTGAACACTTTAAATTCATATATTTTTTATAGAGGGCACCGGTTACAATGAAACATCGTTTGAATGGTTAAAAAAAACTAAAAGTATGTATAAAATATTAAGGTTTTAAAAGAAATTAACATGCAAGGTTCCCTATCCATTTGCATAAAATGGTAAGACCTAATATAACTTGGCATACTTTTGTTTAACCTAATTATATTTTCGCATAACATTATTTACGCATAACAGTTTACGCATAATTTTTTTAAGCATAATTACTGTAATCATAAAAATAATTAAGCATAACATTCTTAAGCATACATTTATTTACGCATAATGATATTAAAACATATTTTTATAGGCATGACAAATACGCAAAATAATAATTAACTCCTAAAATGTTAGACACTAATACACATTTTTAAAAAGTAGAACCATCGTATCGCAGAAAGTTCACAGTTAGAATCGTCTTTCGGCATACATTTCATATTAGTCATTAAACGGCAGAAAATCAATCAATCAAAACATTGATCATTATAAAACAGTTGATTGTGAACATTTTATGTGGTTCTTATTTCCCTGTAAGAAGCATGCAAACAAGCATACACCATGCACAGCATGCAAGCAAGCATACCGCATGCAAGCGAGCATGCAGCATGCAAACAAGCATGCAAGCAAGCATGCAGTATGCAAGTGAACATGCAACATGCAGCAGGCATGGTTTCTGTCACGGCTCCGGCGCTGCGGGGCTCCGGCGGTCCCACGCGAGCTCATCGTCACAGAAGTGATTTACGCTCACCTCCGCAGCTTCGGCTTGCTGGCCGGCATTCGCCGGCCAACCTCAGCCGCGGCGGCGAGCGTTAAAACCACCTGCTTCTCAGCTCACGGGCCCCCTCGCCCCTCCGCGCCTACGCGGGTTTAAATACACTCTAGGGGTAGGGCAGACAAGACTACGTGAAGTCGGTTTTGCAGCGATTCGATTCTGTCACTAACTTTTGTAGCACTACATTATTGAATTTCTAAGACAATATTTTAATTTTAATTACGCTAATAGTCAGTATGCCTAATAACATTTTGCGAATTCAATTTTTGCGAATACAAATTAATTATGCTAACACAAACTGTATGCCAAAAAAAAAATATGGCAAAGTATTATTTTGCCAAAACAAATTAGTCTACAAGATAATTATGCCAACATAAACCGTATGCCAAAAAAAAATATACCAAAACAGTTATGCCAAAGTGTATTAGGAAAAAAAACATTATGCAAAAAGAAGGGATCCCAACATGCAAACCTATTTACAAAAACTGAAATCCCGCTGGGGATCGAACTTGCGAACCATGGCTATTATTTTTTAAATCTTACAGGATTAAAAAAAATATATACAAAAGGGGAACATCTTAGCCGGGGCTCGAACTTACGAACCGTTGTTCACAGGGCGGTCGCTGACGGCTACTTCGGTGACAAATGGTCATAAATAGCTGTTCTATTCTAATGTATATCATGACAGCTGTTAGTTGTCAAGCAGTTGAGGAATATGGACATAATGCAATATTGCCCACCTCCCTAAGTTGTTAGCGTGATACTATAGCCTATGTCCGTCTCCAGGTTGAAATCTATCTCCATGCCAAATTCCGTTACGATCCGATTAGCCGTTTAGTCGTGAAAAGGCAGCAAACAGACAAACAAACAGAGTTACTTTCGCATTTATAATATTAGTATAGAAGTATGTATTAGTGTGAGGCCAGAGTATAAGGTATCCTGATACCACCTGTTATTCAAATCTGTTAAGCCGTTTGAGCGTAATTGGGTTAAAACCATATTTGCGTTATTTGATCATCCCACGGGAACACCGAATTTTTCCGGGATCAAATGAAGCCTATGTGTTAATCCAGAATATAAGCTATGCTTATAGCAAATTTCATCCAAATCCGCTAAGCCGTTTGAGCGTGAAGGAGGAACAAACATACATACACACAAGTTCAAATAAACTCATTAGAGAATGGTCTCTTATATGTAGTATACTAGCTGTGCCCGCGGCTTCGCTCACGTGAAAGCTTATTCTTTTGGCATTATCAGGGAACATTACATGGGAACGTTGATATTCCTAACATCCTCCACAAAATTATATACTAATAAACTGACTTAGAGTTAATTTAAACTAAAACCTGTTAGTACGCCTTTGTTTTAAGTATTAAAGGAGCTCGTAGTCAATTTCCGGGTAAATTAAATTAGATTGCCATCGACGTCGGCCGCAGTGTGATCTCCACAGATGCACAGCTTCTAAGTTTGGTTTTTCAACGCATTATAGTGCATTCATTGCACACTTACGAAGACTCTCCACTTTGGTCTCTCTTCGACTTATTTATGTTACCCAAAAGTTTTGCATTCTAACCATGGTGGTACATAAGCATGTACTTCCATGCTTGTAGCAGCTCAATGTGCATACGCGGCTCCCAACCAGACCATGGCCGACTTGCTGGAGAGTCCAAAGTATCCCAACACCTGCGTTTTACAGGACTTACTTTCAAAATCGCTCTTGACGTCGCGATGATCCTAGCCACCGGGCTGTTCATAATTTGATAAACCGTACCATTGATACGAAAGAAGAAGAAAAACAGGGCAATAATATATTAGATCTCGTATTTCCGAAGATAGATCATGATTGCCGGAGCGTATACTTTTCCAAGGACTCTGATGAACGGGCAAAAAAAATGATGCGTAGATGCAGGTCAATATAACAAATACTGTTGAAGCAAGCCCTTCGTCTATCACACTAATATTATAAAGGCGAAAGTTTGTATGTGTGTGTGTATGTGAGTATGTGTGTATGTTTGTCCGTCCTTCACGCTCAATCGGCTTAACGGATTTGAATTAAATTTGGTATCAAGATAGCTTATATTCTGGATTAACACATAGGTTACATTTGATCCCGGAAAAGTTCGGTGTTCCCGTGGGATGATCAAATAACTCAAATATGGTTTTAACCCAATTACGCTCAAACGTCTTAACAGATTTGAATAACAGTTGGTATCAGAATACCTTATATTCTGGCCTCACACTAATACATACTTCCATACTCCTAACTAAACTAAACGGCTAAACGACTAAACGGCTGATCGAATCGTTATGGAATTTGGCAAGGAGATAGATTTCAACCTGGAGAAGGACATAGGCTATATATTATCACGCTAACAACTTAGGGGGGTGAGCAATATTGCATTGTTCTATTGACTCCATTTTCTGAATCGCGGTGTTAAGATTTTCCGTGAAAGAATGACCGTCGCCCGTGTCAGCTGTGTTAGATTTTTAACAGACGAAACCAAAGGAGGAGGTTCTGATTTCGACGCGGATATTTTTTTTTATTTATAACCACGCACATCTTTTTTACAGTGAAGTCCGATTTGCATGAATCTTTTTTAAATGAAAAGCGTATATTATCTCAAAGTTGGTCCCATTTAAAATTAAATAATCGTGGTATTGCTCATTTCATGCTTCTTGATGAGAACTGTAGACCTTGCTGGAGTATGACTGCCATCGAAGGTCTAAGGATGAAGACGTAAGGCTGCCGAGCGAAACCCTGATTTTATAAAAGCATGAGTAGAATGTTTTAGCGAGTAATGCAAATATTTCCAAGAAATAAAATTGTTACTTACTTGAATCTATACTAATATTATCGCTGAAAAGTTTGTTTGGTTGGTTGAACGCGCTAATTTCAGGAACTACGGGTTCGAATTGAAAAAATATTTTTATGTTGGATAACCTACTTATCGCAGAAGGCATGACATCACGCTGTGTAGAGTGCCAATAGGAGCGGAGCATCAATGAAATATGTTGCAAAAATAGGGAAAATTTATTCCTTTTGAGAGCTTCCGGTGCGTGCGCTGCGTAAACGGTTAATTGTACGCAACAATCATGTATGACGGAATTGTTCATCTTACAAAGTTCGACAAAAAAAATCATATTCATCACGTTGTTTACTTAACCCCTCCTCTCCCCCACATCGCACAAGCATAATATGTCTGTCTTTTAAGGTTGACTCGCTATAACCTTTTTTATGGTAATCGAATTTATTTCAAAATAATGCATTATTTGCAAAGGTGTATTCGTAAAAAAGATATTTACCAGATTTTTATCCTTATCCAAAAAATATAAATTAAATATTTGTGATTAATAATGTATGTAACGTTATAAATCACAAATATTTAATTTTGAACAAAATTGCCCTTACAGCGTTTGATTTCAATGAATATCTTATGAGATATCATTTTTAAAATAACTCCACAGTAAAATAATGACCAAGTACCGCGCGCGCATTTTCCTTTAAAATTGTATTATAGATGCCTACGACACGGGTGTGTAACGTTTGAAATAATAACAAAAGTTCCAATGATCATGTGACCTAATTTCATTTAATATTTGTTTAATATAACGATGAAATGATATAACGAATTACTGATATAATTTCATTTAACCTAATTTTACATGGTTTAATGAACATTTTCTATAATGTATATTTGAATGAATATTCAATTAGTATAATATTCAGTTACTATAATATTCGAAATCTATAAGTAACGTTGAATATAATTTAGAAACGTCTACTTTGCAGGTTAGTTTGTTGTTTGATTAATAAATAAAACGAATTAATATATTATTGTTTTGTGTTTTCTTCTTCTCTTTATATACAACTGACATACCTGTGTCAGATACCATCTACTGTTATTGAATAATTTGGGTTATGTTAGGTTAGAACAGTAACCATTAACGCGCCAGGTCCCCTCTATCGTTGGTGAATTATTTAGGTTAGATGAGGTTATACGTCACGATGTTTCCTGATAATTCATTCGTTCATTAAAGAATTTTGGCTAAAAATGAGTAAATATGAAAATTTGGTCAACTGAACGTTATATAAAAAGAGCATTATACAAATTGAAAATTATATGAAATGAACGTTATAGGTACTAAATGTTGTTAGGGCAAAAGAAGGTTACAAAAAATATAACATTAGATCACATGAAATTAAATTATTTGTTTTTATAGCATATGAAAATTATATCATGGAACCGTTATTTCAAGAAATATTAGACTATCTGTTATTAAACAATTTATAACACAAACCTACGACCCACTCTCTAACCCTATCTCTCTCTTATGTGACAAAGACAAAGTTGCGCGGGTCAGCTAGTTGAATCATAAACTTAAGTCAACCCAGAATAAATAGCAAAGCCAAAACTGGCATTGTCTAGACATTCCCGTAGAGGTGTTGGGCCCTGCTCGGTAGGAATAAAGGTGCAGAATTTTCTAATTTCTAATTCTTATCAAATCATATTTTGTTGTAGATACTGAATCTGGCGAAAAACTTCCATACTTCCCTGAATCACATACCAACCAAAAATCACAAGAAGATGACAAAAAGAATACAAAGCCGCAAAAACATATAACAAGTCCGACTTCTACTACAAAACGGGCTACCACTTCCAAGGCTACAACACCAAGAGCACCAGCTAGAAATAATACGTCTAGCGACACTACGCCGGGGGCTACCAATACCGCCGCAACAACTACAGGAGCACCAGATTCTAGTAGCTCGTCTAGCGCAACTCCGTCGACGGCTTCCCCTACCGATGCAACAACTACAGCAGCACCAGAATCTAGTAGCTCGTCCAGCGACGAAACGACGACGGCTATCTCTACGGATGAATCAACTGCAGCAGCATCAGAATCTAGTAGCTCGTCTAGCGACACTCCGACGACAGCTATCTCTACAGATGAATCAACTGCAGCAGCATCAGAATCTAGTAGCTCGTCTAGCGACACTACGACGACAGCTATCTCTACAGATGAATCAACTGCAGCAGCATCAGAATCTAGTAGCTCGTCTAGCGATACTACGATAACGGATATTCCTACAGATGAATCAACTGCAGCAGCATCAGAATCTAGTAGCTCGTCTAGCGATACTACGATAACGGATATTCCTACGGATGCAACAACTATAGCAGTATCAGAATCTAGTAGCTCGTCTAGCGATACTACGACGACGGATATTCCTACGGATGCAACCACTCTATTAGCAGTATCAGAATCTAGTAGCTCGTCAAGCGACACTACGACGACAGCTATCTCTACGGATGAATCAACTGCAGCAGCATCAGAATCTAGTAGCTCGTCTAGCGATACTACGACGACGGCAATCTCTACGGATGCAACAACTACAGCAGTATCAGAATCTAGTAGCTCGTCTAGCGACACTACGACGACGGCTATCTCTACGGATGCAACAACTACAGCAGCAACAGAATCTAGTAGCTCGTCTAGCGATACTACGATAACGGATATTCCTACAGATGAATCAACTGCAGCAGCATCAGAATCTAGTAGCTCGTCTAGCGATACTACGACGACGGCTATCTCTACGGATGCAACAACTGCAGCAGCAACAGAATCTAGTAGCTCGTCTAGCGACACTACGATAACGGCTATCTCTACGGATGCAACAACTGCAGCAGCAACAGAATCTAGTAGCTCGTCTAGCGACACTACGATAACGGATATTCATACGGATGCAACAACTATAGCAGTATCAGAATCTAGTAGCTCGTCTAGCGATACTACGACGACGGCTATCTCTACGGATGCAACAACTGCAGCAGCAACAGAATCTAGTAGCTCGTCTAGCGACACTGCGATAACGGATATTCCTACGGATGCAACCACTCTATTAGCAGTATCAGAATCTAGTAGCTCGTCAAGCGACACTACGACGACAGCTATCTCTACGGATGAATCAACTGCAGCAGCATCAGAATCTAGTAGCTCGTCTAGCGATACTACGACGACGGCAATCTCTACGGATGCAACAACTACAGCAGTATCAGAATCTAGTAGCTCGTCTAGCGACACTACGACGACGGCTATCTCTACGGATGCAACAACTACAGCAGCAACAGAATCTAGTAGCTCGTCTAGCGATACTACGATAACGGATATTCCTACAGATGAATCAACTGCAGCAGCATCAGAATCTAGTAGCTCGTCTAGCGATACTACGACGACGGCTATCTCTACGGATGCAACAACTGCAGCAGCAACAGAATCTAGTAGCTCGTCTAGCGACACTACGATAACGGCTATCTCTACGGATGCAACAACTGCAGCAGCAACAGAATCTAGTAGCTCGTCTAGCGACACTACGATAACGGATATTCATACGGATGCAACAACTATAGCAGTATCAGAATCTAGTAGCTCGTCTAGCGATACTACGACGACGGCTATCTCTACGGATGCAACAACTGCAGCAGCAACAGAATCTAGTAGTTCGTCTAGCGACACTACGATAACGGATATTCCTACGGATGCAACAACTATAGCAGTATCAGAATCTAGTAGCTCGTCAAGCGACACTACGACGACAGCTATCTCTACGGATGAATCAACTGCAGCAGCATCAGAATCTAGTAGCTCGGCTAGCGATACTACGACGACGGCTATCTCTACGGATGCAACAACTACAGCAGCAACAGAATCTAGTAGCTCGTCTAGCGATACTACGACGACGGCTATCTCTACGGATGCAACAACTACAGCAGCAACAGAATCTAGTAGCTCGTCTAGCGATACTACGACGACGGCCATCTCTACGGATGAATCAACTGCAGCAGCAACAGAATCTAGTAGCTCGTCTAGCGACACTACGATAACGGATATTCCTACGGATGCAACAACTATAGCAGTATCAGAATCTAGTAGCTCGGCTAGCGATACTACGACGACGGCTATCTCTACGGATGCAACAACTACAGCAGCAACAGAATCTAGTAGCTCGTCTAGCGATACTACGACGACGGCTATCTCTACGGATGCAACAACTGCAGCAGCAACAGAATCTAGTAGCTCGTCTAGCGACACTACGATACCGGATATTCCTACGGATGCAACAACTATAGCAGTATCAGAATCTAGTAGCTCGTCTAGCGATACTACGACGACGGTTATCTCTACGGATGCAACAACTGCAGCAGCAACAGAATCTAGTAGCTCGTCTAGCGACACTACGATAACGGATATTCCTACGGATGCAACAACTATAGCAGTATCAGAATCTAGTAGCTCGTCAAGCGACACTACGACGACAGCTATCTCTACGGATGAATCAACTGCAGCAGCATCAGAATCTAGTAGCTCGTCTAGCGATACTACGACGACGGCTATCTCTACGGATGAATCAACTGCAGCAGCATCAGAATCTAGTAGCTCGGCTAGCGATACTACGACGACGGCTATCTCTACGGATGCAACAACTGCAGCAGCAACAGAATCTAGTAGCTCGTCTAGCGACACTACGATAACGGATATTCCTACGGATGCAACAACTATAGCAGTATCAGAATCTAGTAGCTCGTCAAGCGACACTACGACGACAGCTATCTCTACGGATGAATCAACTGCAGCAGCATCAGAATCTAGTAGCTCGTCTAGCGGTACTACGACGACGGCTATCTCTACGGATGAATCAACTGCAGCAGCATCAGAATCTAGTAGCTCGGCTAGCGATACTACGACGACGGCTATCTCTACGGATGCAACAACTACAGCAGCAACAGAATCTAGTAGCTCGTCTAGCGACACTACGATAACGGATATTCCTACGGATGCAACAACTATAGCAGTATCAGAATCTAGTAGCTCGTCTAGCGATACTACGACGACGGCTATCTCTACGGATGAATCAACTGCAGCAGCAACAGAATCTAGTAGCTCGTCTAGCGACACTACGATAACGGATATTCCTACGGATGCAACAACTATAGCAGTATCAGAATCTAGTAGCTCGGCTAGCGATACTACGACGACGGCTATCTCTACGGATGCAACAACTACAGCAGCAACAGAATCTAGTAGCTCGTCTAGCGATACTACGACGACGGCTATCTCTACGGATGAATCAACTGCAGCAGCAACAGAATCTAGTAGCTCGTCTAGCGACACTACGATAACGGATATTCCTACGGATGCAACAACTATAGCAGTATCAGAATCTAGTAGCTCGTCAAGCGACACTACGACGACAGCTATCTCTACGGATGAATCAACTGCAGCAGCATCAGAATCTAGTAGCTCGGCTAGCGATACTACGACGACGGCTATCTCTACGGATGCAACAACTACAGCAGCAACAGAATCTAGTAGCTCGTCTAGCGACACTACGACGACGGCTATCTCTACGGATGCAACAACTACAGCAGCAACAGAATCTAGTAGCTCGTCTAGCGATACTACGACGACGGCTATCTCTACGGATGCAACAACTGCAGCAGCAACAGAATCTAGTAGCTCGTCTAGCGACACTACGATAACGGATATTCCTACGGATGCAACAACTATAGCAGTATCAGAATCTAGTAGCTCGTCTAGCGATACTACGACGACGGCTATCTCTACGGATGCAACAACTGCAGCAGCAACAGAATCTAGTAGCTCGTCTAGCGACACTACGATAACGGATATTCCTACGGATGCAACAACTATAGCAGTATCAGAATCTAGTAGCTCGTCAAGCGACACTACGACGACAGCTATCTCTACGGATGAATCAACTGCAGCAGCATCAGAATCTAGTAGCTCGTCTAGCGATACTACGACGACGGCTATCTCTACGGATGCAACAACTACAGCAGCAACAGAATCTAGTAGCTCGTCTAGCGATACTACGACGACGGCCATCTCTACGGATGAATCAACTGCAGCAGCAACAGAATCTAGTAGCTCGTCTAGCGACACTACGATAACGGATATTCCTACGGATGCAACAACTATAGCAGTATCAGAATCTAGTAGCTCGTCTAGCGATACTACGACGACGGCTATCTCTACGGATGCAACAACTGCAGCAGCAACAGAATCTAGTAGTTCGTCTAGCGACACTACGATAACGGATATTCCTACGGATGCAACAACTATAGCAGTATCAGAATCTAGTAGCTCGTCAAGCGACACTACGACGACAGCTATCTCTACGGATGAATCAACTGCAGCAGCATCAGAATCTAGTAGCTCGGCTAGCGATACTACGACGACGGCTATCTCTACGGATGAATCAACTGCAGCAGCATCAGAATCTAGTAGCTCGGCTAGCGATACTACGACGACGGCTATCTCTACGGATGCAACAACTACAGCAGCAACAGAATCTAGTAGCTCGTCTAGCGACACTACGACGACGGCTATCTCTACGGATGCAACAACTACAGCAGCATCAGAATCTAGTAGCTCGTCTAGTGATACTACGACGACGGCTATCTCTACGGATGCAACAACTACAGCAGCAACAGAATCTAGTAGTTCGTCTAGCGACACTACGATAACGGATATTGCTACGGATGCAACAACTATAGCAGTATCAGAATCTAGTAGCTCGTCAAGCGACACTACGACGACAGCTATCTCTACGGATGAATCAACTGCAGCAGCATCAGAATCTAGTAGCTCGTCTAGCGATACTACGACGACGGCTATCTCTACGGATGAATCAACTGCAGCAGCATCAGAATCTAGTAGCTCGGCTAGCGATACTACGACGACGGCTATCTCTACGGATGCAACAACTACAGCAGCAACAGAATCTAGTAGCTCGTCTAGCGACACTACGATAACGGATATTCCTACGGATGCAACAACTATAGCAGTATCAGAATCTAGTAGCTCGTCTAGCGATACTACGACGACGGCTATCTCTACGGATGCAACAACTGCAGCAGCAACAGAATCTTGTAGCTCGTCTAGCGACACTGCGATAACGGATATTCCTACGGATGCAACCACTCTATTAGCAGTATCAGAATCTAGTAGCTCGTCTAGCGATACTACGACGACGGCTATCTCTACGGATGAATCAACTGCAGCAGCATCAGAATCTAGTAGCTCGTCTAGCGATACTACGACGACGGCTATCTCTACGGATGCAACAACTGCAGCAGCAACAGAATCTAGTAGCTCGTCTAGCGACACTACGATAACGGATATTCCTACAGATGCAACCACTCTATTAGCAGTATCAGAATCTAGTAGCTTGTCAAGCGATACTACGACGACGGCTATCTCTACGGATGCAACAACTACAGCAGCAACAGAATCTAGTAGCTCGTCTAGCGATACTACGACGACGGCTATCTCTACGGATGAATCAACTGCAGCAGCAACAGAATCTAGTAGCTCGTCTAGCGACACTACGATAACGGATATTCCTACGGATGCAACAACTATAGCAGTATCAGAATCTAGTAGCTCGTCTAGCGACACTACGACGACGGCTAGCTCTACGGATGAATCAACTGCAGCAGCATCAGAATCTAGTAGCTCGGCTAGCGATACTACGACGACGGCTATCTCTACGGATGCAACAACTACAGCAGCAACAGAATCTAGTAGCTCGTCTAGCGATACTACGACGACAGCTATCTCTACGGATGAATCAACTGCAGCAGCATCAGAATCTAGTAGCTCGTCTAGCGATACTACGACGACGGCCATCTCTACGGATGAATCAACTGCAGCAGCAACAGAATCTAGTAGCTCGTCTAGCGACACTACGATAACGGATATTCCTACGGATGCAACAACTATAGCAGTACCAGAATCTAGTAGCTCGTCTAGCGATACTACGACGACGGCTATCTCTACGGATGCAACAACTACAGCAGCATCAGAATCTAGTAGCTCGTCTAGCGATACTACGACGACGGCTATCTCTACGGATGCAACAACTACAGCAGCAACAGAATCTAGTAGCTCGTCTAGCGACACTACGATAACGGATATTCCTACAGATGCAACCACTCTATTAGCAGTATCAGAATCTAGTAGCTCGTCAAGCGACACTACGACGACAGCTATCTCTACGGATGAATCAACTGCAGCAGCATCAGAATCTAGTAGCTCGTCTAGCGATACTACGACGACGGCTATCTCTACGGATGAATCAACTGCAGCAGCATCAGAATCTAGTAGCTCGTCTAGCGACACTACGACGACGGCTATCTCTACGGATGCAACAACTACAGCAGCAACAGAATCTAGTAGCTCGTCTAGCGATACTACGACGACGGCTATCTCTACGGATGAATCAACTGCAGCAGCATCAGAATCTAGTAGCTCGTCTAGCGATACTACGACGACGGCCATCTCTACGGATGAATCAACTGCAGCAGCAACAGAATCTAGTAGCTCGTCTAGCGACACTACGATAACGGATATTCCTACGGATGCAACAACTATAGCAGTATCAGAATCTAGTAGCTCGTCTAGCGACACTACGACGACGGCTATCTCTACGGATGCAACAACTACAGCAGCAACAGAATCTAGTAGCTCGTCTAGCGATACTACGACGACGGCTATCTCTACGGATGCAACAACTGCAGCAGCAACAGAATCTAGTAGCTCGTCTAGCGACACTACGATAACGGATATTCCTACGGATGCAACAACTATAGCAGTATCAGAATCTAGTAGCTCGTCTAGCGACACTACGACGACGGCTATCTCTACGGATGCAACAACTACAGCAGCAACAGAATCTAGTAGCTCGTCTAGCGACACTACGATAACGGATATTCCTACGGATGCAACAACTATAGCAGTATCAGAATCTAGTAGCTCGTCTAGCGATACTACGACGACGGCTATCTCTACGGATGCAACAACTGCAGCAGCAACAGAATCTAGTAGCTCGTCTAGCGACACTACGATAACGGCTATCTCTACGGATGCAACAACTGCAGCAGCAACAGAATCTAGTAGCTCGTCTAGCGACACTACGATAACGGATATTCATACGGATGCAACAACTATAGCAGTATCAGAATCTAGTAGCTCGTCTAGCGATACTACGACGACGGCTATCTCTACGGATGCAACAACTGCAGCAGCAACAGAATCTAGTAGTTCGTCTAGCGACACTACGATAACGGATATTCCTACGGATGCAACAACTATAGCAGTATCAGAATCTAGTAGCTCGTCAAGCGACACTACGACGACAGCTATCTCTACGGATGAATCAACTGCAGCAGCATCAGAATCTAGTAGCTCGGCTAGCGATACTACGACGACGGCTATCTCTACGGATGCAACAACTACAGCAGCAACAGAATCTAGTAGCTCGTCTAGCGATACTACGACGACGGCTATCTCTACGGATGCAACAACTACAGCAGCAACAGAATCTAGTAGCTCGTCTAGCGATACTACGACGACGGCCATCTCTACGGATGAATCAACTGCAGCAGCAACAGAATCTAGTAGCTCGTCTAGCGACACTACGATAACGGATATTCCTACGGATGCAACAACTATAGCAGTATCAGAATCTAGTAGCTCGGCTAGCGATACTACGACGACGGCTATCTCTACGGATGCAACAACTACAGCAGCAACAGAATCTAGTAGCTCGTCTAGCGACACTACGATAACGGATATTCCTACGGATGCAACAACTATAGCAGTATCAGAATCTAGTAGCTCGTCTAGCGATACTACGACGACGGCTATCTCTACGGATGAATCAACTGCAGCAGCAACAGAATCTAGTAGCTCGTCTAGCGACACTACGATAACGGATATTCCTACGGATGCAACAACTATAGCAGTATCAGAATCTAGTAGCTCGGCTAGCGATACTACGACGACGGCTATCTCTACGGATGCAACAACTACAGCAGCAACAGAATCTAGTAGCTCGTCTAGCGATACTACGACGACGGCTATCTCTACGGATGAATCAACTGCAGCAGCAACAGAATCTAGTAGCTCGTCTAGCGACACTACGATAACGGATATTCCTACGGATGCAACAACTATAGCAGTATCAGAATCTAGTAGCTCGTCAAGCGACACTACGACGACAGCTATCTCTACGGATGAATCAACTGCAGCAGCATCAGAATCTAGTAGCTCGGCTAGCGATACTACGACGACGGCTATCTCTACGGATGCAACAACTACAGCAGCAACAGAATCTAGTAGCTCGTCTAGCGACACTACGACGACGGCTATCTCTACGGATGCAACAACTACAGCAGCAACAGAATCTAGTAGCTCGTCTAGCGATACTACGACGACGGCTATCTCTACGGATGCAACAACTGCAGCAGCAACAGAATCTAGTAGCTCGTCTAGCGACACTACGATAACGGATATTCCTACGGATGCAACAACTATAGCAGTATCAGAATCTAGTAGCTCGTCTAGCGATACTACGACGACGGCTATCTCTACGGATGCAACAACTGCAGCAGCAACAGAATCTAGTAGCTCGTCTAGCGACACTACGATAACGGATATTCCTACGGATGCAACAACTATAGCAGTATCAGAATCTAGTAGCTCGTCAAGCGACACTACGACGACAGCTATCTCTACGGATGAATCAACTGCAGCAGCATCAGAATCTAGTAGCTCGTCTAGCGATACTACGACGACGGCTATCTCTACGGATGCAACAACTACAGCAGCAACAGAATCTAGTAGCTCGTCTAGCGATACTACGACGACGGCTATCTCTACGGATGCAACAACTACAGCAGCAACAGAATCTAGTAGCTCGTCTAGCGATACTACGACGACGGCCATCTCTACGGATGAATCAACTGCAGCAGCAACAGAATCTAGTAGCTCGTCTAGCGACACTACGATAACGGATATCCCTACGGATGCAACAACTATAGCAGTATCAGAATCTAGTAGCTCGTCTAGCGATACTACGACGACGGCTATCTCTACGGATGCAACAACTGCAGCAGCAACAGAATCTAGTAGTTCGTCTAGCGACACTACGATAACGGATATTCCTACGGATGCAACAACTATAGCAGTATCAGAATCTAGTAGCTCGTCAAGCGACACTACGACGACAGCTATCTCTACGGATGAATCAACTGCAGCAGCATCAGAATCTAGTAGCTCGGCTAGCGATACTACGACGACGGCTATCTCTACGGATGAATCAACTGCAGCAGCATCAGAATCTAGTAGCTCGGCTAGCGATACTACGACGACGGCTATCTCTACGGATGCAACAACTACAGCAGCAACAGAATCTAGTAGCTCGTCTAGCGACACTACGACGACGGCTATCTCTACGGATGCAACAACTACAGCAGCATCAGAATCTAGTAGCTCGTCTAGTGATACTACGACGACGGCTATCTCTACGGATGCAACAACTACAGCAGCAACAGAATCTAGTAGTTCGTCTAGCGACACTACGATAACGGATATTGCTACGGATGCAACAACTATAGCAGTATCAGAATCTAGTAGCTCGTCAAGCGACACTACGACGACAGCTATCTCTACGGATGAATCAACTGCAGCAGCATCAGAATCTAGTAGCTCGTCTAGCGACACTACGACGACGGCTATCTCTACGGATGAATCAACTGCAGCAGCATCAGAATCTAGTAGCTCGGCTAGCGATACTACGACGACGGCTATCTCTACGGATGCAACAACTACAGCAGCAACAGAATCTAGTAGCTCGTCTAGCGACACTACGATAACGGATATTCCTACGGATGCAACAACTATAGCAGTATCAGAATCTAGTAGCTCGTCTAGCGATACTACGACGACGGCTATCTCTACGGATGCAACAACTGCAGCAGCAACAGAATCTAGTAGCTCGTCTAGCGACACTGCGATAACGGATATTCCTACGGATGCAACCACTCTATTAGCAGTATCAGAATCTAGTAGCTCGTCTAGCGATACTACGACGACGGCTATCTCTACGGATGAATCAACTGCAGCAGCATCAGAATCTAGTAGCTCGTCTAGCGATACTACGACGACGGCTATCTCTACGGATGCAACAACTGCAGCAGCAACAGAATCTAGTAGCTCGTCTAGCGACACTACGATAACGGATATTCCTACAGATGCAACCACTCTATTAGCAGTATCAGAATCTAGTAGCTTGTCAAGCGATACTACGACGACGGCTATCTCTACGGATGCAACAACTACAGCAGCAACAGAATCTAGTAGCTCGTCTAGCGATACTACGACGACGGCTATCTCTACGGATGAATCAACTGCAGCAGCAACAGAATCTAGTAGCTCGTCTAGCGACACTACGATAACGGATATTCCTACGGATGCAACAACTATAGCAGTATCAGAATCTAGTAGCTCGTCTAGCGACACTACGACGACGGCTAGCTCTACGGATGAATCAACTGCAGCAGCATCAGAATCTAGTAGCTCGGCTAGCGATACTACGACGACGGCTATCTCTACGGATGCAACAACTACAGCAGCAACAGAATCTAGTAGCTCGTCTAGCGATACTACGACGACAGCTATCTCTACGGATGAATCAACTGCAGCAGCATCAGAATCTAGTAGCTCGTCTAGCGATACTACGACGACGGCCATCTCTACGGATGAATCAACTGCAGCAGCAACAGAATCTAGTAGCTCGTCTAGCGACACTACGATAACGGATATTCCTACGGATGCAACAACTATAGCAGTACCAGAATCTAGTAGCTCGTCTAGCGATACTACGACGACGGCTATCTCTACGGATGCAACAACTACAGCAGCATCAGAATCTAGTAGCTCGTCTAGCGATACTACGACGACGGCTATCTCTACGGATGCAACAACTACAGCAGCAACAGAATCTAGTAGCTCGTCTAGCGACACTACGATAACGGATATTCCTACAGATGCAACCACTCTATTAGCAGTATCAGAATCTAGTAGCTCGTCAAGCGACACTACGACGACAGCTATCTCTACGGATGAATCAACTGCAGCAGCATCAGAATCTAGTAGCTCGTCTAGCGATACTACGACGACGGCTATCTCTACGGATGAATCAACTGCAGCAGCATCAGAATCTAGTAGCTCGGCTAGCGATACTACGACGACGGCTATCTCTACGGATGCAACAACTACAGCAGCAACAGAATCTAGTAGCTCGTCTAGCGATACTACGACGACAGCTATCTCTACGGATGAATCAACTGCAGCAGCATCAGAATCTAGTAGCTCGTCTAGCGATACTACGACGACGGCCATCTCTACGGATGAATCAACTGCAGCAGCAACAGAATCTAGTAGCTCGTCTAGCGACACTACGATAACGGATATTCCTACGGATGCAACAACTATAGCAGTATCAGAATCTAGTAGCTCGTCTAGCGACACTACGACGACGGCTATCTCTACGGATGCAACAACTACAGCAGCAACAGAATCTAGTAGCTCGTCTAGCGATACTACGACGACGGCTATCTCTACGGATGCAACAACTGCAGCAGCAACAGAATCTAGTAGCTCGTCTAGCGACACTACGATAACGGATATTCCTACGGATGCAACAACTATAGCAGTATCAGAATCTAGTAGCTCGTCTAGCGACACTACGACGACGGCTATCTCTACGGATGCAACAACTACAGCAGCAACAGAATCTAGTAGCTCGTCTAGCGATACTACGACGACGGCTATCTCTACGGATGCAACAACTGCGGCAGCAACAGAATCTAGTAGCTCGTCTAGCGACACTACGATAACGGATATTCCTACGGATGCAACAACTATAGCAGTATCAGAATCTAGTAGCTCGGCTAGCGATACTACGACGACGGCTATCTCTACGGATGCAACAACTGCAGCAGCATCAGAATCTAGTAGCTCGTCAAGCGACACTACGACGACAGCTATCTCTACGGATGAATCAACTGCAGCAGCATCAGAATCTAGTAGCTCGTCTAGCGATACTACGACGACGGCTATCTCTACGGATGAATCAACTGCAGCAGCATCAGAATCTAGTAGCTCGGCTAGCGATACTACGACGACGGCTATCTCTACGGATGCAACAACTACAGCAGCAACAGAATCTAGTAGCTCGTCTAGCGATACTACGACGACGGCTATCTCTACGGATGAATCAACTGCAGCAGCATCAGAATCTAGTAGCTCGTCTAGCGATACTACGACGACGGCTATCTCTACGGATGCAACAACTACAAAAGCAACAGAATCTAGTAGCTCGTCTAGCGACACTACGATAACGGATATTCCTACAGATGCAACCACTCTATTAGCAGTATCAGAATCTAGTAGCTCGTCAAGCGACACTACGACGACAGCTATCTCTACGGATGAATCAACTGCAGCAGCATCAGAATCTAGTAGCTCGTCTAGCGACACTACGATAACGGATATTCCTACGGATGCAACAACTATAGCAGTACCAGAATCTAGTAGCTCGTCTAGCGATACTACGACGACGGCTATCTCTACGGATGCAACAACTACAGCAGCATCAGAATCTAGTAGCTCGTCTAGCGATACTACGACGACGGCTATCTCTACGGATGCAACAACTACAGCAGCAACAGAATCTAGTAGCTCGTCTAGCGACACTACGATAACGGATATTCCTACAGATGCAACCACTCTATTAGCAGTATCAGAATCTAGTAGCTCGTCAAGCGACACTACGACGACAGCTATCTCTACGGATGAATCAACTGCAGCAGCATCAGAATCTAGTAGCTCGTCTAGCGATACTACGACGACGGCTATCTCTACGGATGAATCAACTGCAGCAGCATCAGAATCTAGTAGCTCGGCTAGCGATACTACGACGACGGCTATCTCTACGTATGCAACAACTACAGCAGCAACAGAATCTAGTAGCTCGTCTAGCGATACTACGACGACAGCTATCTCTACGGATGAATCAACTGCAGCAGCATCAGAATCTAGTAGCTCGTCTAGCGATACTACGACGACGGCCATCTCTACGGATGAATCAACTGCAGCAGCAACAGAATCTAGTAGCTCGTCTAGCGACACTACGATAACGGATATTCCTACGGATGCAACAACTATAGCAGTATCAGAATCTAGTAGCTCGTCTAGCGACACTACGACGACGGCTATCTCTACGGATGCAACAACTACAGCAGCAACAGAATCTAGTAGCTCGTCTAGCGATACTACGACGACGGCTATCTCTACGGATGCAACAACTGCAGCAGCAACAGAATCTAGTAGCTCGTCTAGCGACACTACGATAACGGATATTCCTACGGATGCAACAACTATAGCAGTATCAGAATCTAGTAGCTCGTCTAGCGACACTACGACGACGGCTATCTCTACGGATGCAACAACTACAGCAGCAACAGAATCTAGTAGCTCGTCTAGCGATACTACGACGACGGCTATCTCTACGGATGCAACAACTGCGGCAGCAACAGAATCTAGTAGCTCGTCTAGCGACACTACGATAACGGATATTCCTACGGATGCAACAACTATAGCAGTATCAGAATCTAGTAGCTCGTCTAGCGACACTACGACGATGGCTAGCTCTACGGATGAATCAACTGCAGCAGCATCAGAATCTAGTAGCTCGGCTAGCGATACTACGACGACGGCTATCTCTACGGATGCAACAACTACAGCAGCAACAGAATCTAGTAGCTCGTCTAGCGATACTACGACGACAGCTATCTCTACGGATGAATCAACTGCAGCAGCATCAGAATCTAGTAGCTCGTCTAGCGATACTACGACGACGGCCATCTCTACGGATGAATCAACTGCAGCAGCAACAGAATCTAGTAGCTCGTCTAGCGACACTACGATAACGGATATTCCTACGGATGCAACAACTATAGCAGTATCAGAATCTAGTAGCTCGTCTAGCGACACTACGACGACGGCTATCTCTACGGATGCAACAACTACAGCAGCAACAGAATCTAGTAGCTCGTCTAGCGATACTACGACGACGGCTATCTCTACGGATGCAACAACTGCAGCAGCAACAGAATCTAGTAGCTCGTCTAGCGACACTACGACGACGGCTATCTCTACGGATGCAACAACTACAGCAGCAACAGAATCTAGTAGCTCGTCTAGCGATACTACGACGACGGCTATCTCTACGGATGCAACAACTGCGGCAGCAACAGAATCTAGTAGCTCGTCTAGCGACACTACGATAACGGATATTCCTACGGATGCAACAACTATAGCAGTATCAGAATCTAGTAGCTCGGCTAGCGATACTACGACGACGGCTATCTCTACGGATGCAACAACTACAGCAGCAACAGAATCTAGTAGCTCGTCTAGCGACACTACGATACCGGATATTCCTACGGATGCAACAACTATAGCAGTATCAGAATCTAGTAGCTCGTCTAGCGACACTACGACGACGGCTATCTCTACGGATGCAACAACTACAGCAGCAACAGAATCTAGTAGCTCGTCTAGCGATACTACGACGACGGCTATCTCTACGGATGCAACAACTGCGGCAGCAACAGAATCTAGTAGCTCGTCTAGCGACACTACGATAACGGATATTCCTACGGATGCAACAACTATAGCAGTATCAGAATCTAGTAGCTCGTCTAGCGATACTACGACGACGGCTATCTCTACGGATGAATCAACTGCAGCAGCAACAGAATCTAGTAGCTCGTCTAGCGACACTACGATAACGGATATTCCTACGGATGCAACAACTATAGCAGTATCAGAATCTAGTAGCTCGGCTAGCGATACTACGACGACGGCTATCTCTACGGATGCAACAACTACAGCAGCAACAGAATCTAGTAGCTCGTCTAGCGATACTACGACGACGGCTATCTCTACGGATGAATCAACTGCAGCAGCAACAGAATCTAGTAGCTCGTCTAGCGACACTACGATAACGGATATTCCTACGGATGCAACAACTATAGCAGTATCAGAATCTAGTAGCTCGTCAAGCGACACTACGACGACAGCTATCTCTACGGATGAATCAACTGCAGCAGCATCAGAATCTAGTAGCTCGGCTAGCGATACTACGACGACGGCTATCTCTACGGATGCAACAACTACAGCAGCAACAGAATCTAGTAGCTCGTCTAGCGACACTACGACGACGGCTATCTCTACGGATGCAACAACTACAGCAGCAACAGAATCTAGTAGCTCGTCTAGCGATACTACGACGACGGCTATCTCTACGGATGCAACAACTGCAGCAGCAACAGAATCTAGTAGCTCGTCTAGCGACACTACGATAACGGATATTCCTACGGATGCAACAACTATAGCAGTATCAGAATCTAGTAGCTCGTCTAGCGATACTACGACGACGGCTATCTCTACGGATGAATCAACTGCAGCAGCATCAGAATCTAGTAGCTCGGCTAGCGATACTACGACGACGGCTATCTCTACGGATGCAACAACTACAGCAGCAACAGAATCTAGTAGCTCGTCTAGCGACACTACGATAACGGATATTCCTACGGATGCAACAACTATAGCAGTATCAGAATCTAGTAGCTCGTCTAGCGACACTACGACAACGGCTATCTCTACGGATGCAACAACTACAGCAGCAACAGAATCTAGTAGCTCGTCTAGCGATACTACGACGACGGCTATCTCTACGGATGCAACAACTACAGCAGCAACAGAATCTAGTAGCTCGTCTAGCGATACTACGACGACGGCTATCTCTACGGATGAATCAACTGCAGCAGCATCAGAATCTAGTAGCTCGGCTAGCGATACTACGACGACGGCTATCTCTACGGATGCAACAACTACAGCAGCAACAGAATCTAGTAGCTCGTCTAGCGACACTACGATAACGGATATTCCTACGGATGCAACAACTATAGCAGTATCAGAATCTAGTAGCTCGTCTAGCGACACTACGACGACGGCTATCTCTACGGATGCAACAACTACAGCAGCAACAGAATCTAGTAGCTCGTCTAACGATACTACGACGACGGCTATCTCTACGGATGCAACAACTGCAGCAGCAACAGAATCTAGTAGCTCGTCTAGCGACACTACGATACCGGATATTCCTACGGATGCAACAACTATAGCAGTATCAGAATCTAGTAGCTCGTCTAGCGACACTACGACGACGGCTATCTCTACGGATGCAACAACTACAGCAGCAACAGAATCTAGTAGCTCGTCTAGCGATACTACGACGACGGCTATCTCTACGGATGCAACAACTGCGGCAGCAACAGAATCTAGTAGCTCGTCTAGCGACACTACGATAACGGATATTCCTACGGATGCAACAACTATAGCAGTATCAGAATCTAGTAGCTCGTCTAGCGATACTACGACGACGGCTATCTCTACGGATGAATCAACTGCAGCAGCAACAGAATCTAGTAGCTCGTCTAGCGACACTACGATAACGGATATTCCTACGGATGCAACAACTATAGCAGTATCAGAATCTAGTAGCTCGGCTAGCGATACTACGACGACGGCTATCTCTACGGATGCAACAACTACAGCAGCAACAGAATCTAGTAGCTCGTCTAGCGATACTACGACGACGGCTATCTCTACGGATGCAACAACTGCAGCAGCAACAGAATCTAGTAGCTCGTCTAGCGACACTACGATACCGGATATTCCTACGGATGCAACAACTATGGCAGTATCAGAATCTAGTAGCTCGTCTAGCGATACTACGACGACGGCTATCTCTACGGATGCAACAACTGCAGCAGCAACAGAATCTAGTAGCTCGTCTAGCGACACTGCGATAACGGATATTCCTACGGATGCAACCACTCTATTAGCAGTATCAGAATCTAGTAGCTCGTCAAGCGACACTACGACGACAGCTATCTCTACGGATGAATCAACTGCAGCAGCATCAGAATCTAGTAGCTCGTCTAGCGATACTACGACGACAGCTATCTCTACGGATGAATCAACTGCAGCAGCATCAGAATCTAGTAGCTCGTCTAGCGATACTACGACGACGGCTATCTCTACGGATGAATCAACTGCAGCAGCATCAGAATCTAGTAGCTCGGCTAGCGATACTACGACGACGGCTATCTCTACGGATGCAACAACTACAGCAGCAACAGAATCTAGTAGCTCGTCTAGCGACACTACGATAACGGATATTCCTACGGATGCAACAACTATAGCAGTATCAGAATCTAGTAGCTCGTCTAGCGACACTACGACGACGGCTATCTCTACGGATGCAACAACTACAGCAGCAACAGAATCTAGTAGCTCGTCTAGCGATACTACGACGACGGCTATCTCTACGGATGCAACAACTGCGGCAGCAACAGAATCTAGTAGCTCGTCTAGCGACACTACGATAACGGATATTCCTACGGATGCAACAACTATAGCAGTATCAGAATCTAGTAGCTCGTCTAGCGATACTACGACGACGGCTATCTCTACGGATGCAACAACTGCAGCAGCAACAGAATCTAGTTGCTCAACTAGCGACACTGCGATAACGGATATTCCTACGGATGCAACCACTCTATTAGCAGTATCAGAATCTAGTAGCTCGTCAAGCGACACTACGACGACAGCTATCTCTACGGATGAATCAACTGCAACAGCATCAGAATCTAGTAGCTCGTCTAGCGATACTACGACGACGGCTATCTCTACGGATGCAACAACTACAGCAGCAACAGAATCTAGTAGCTCGTCTAGCGATACTACGACGACGGCTATCTCTACGGATGAATCAACTGCAGCAGCATCAGAATCTAGTAGCTCGTCTAGCGATACTACGACGACGGCTATCTCTACGGATGAATCAACTGCAGCAGCATCAGAATCTAGTAGCTCGGCTAGCGATACTACGACGACGGCTATCTCTACGGATGCAACAACTACAGCAGCAACAGAATCTAGTAGCTCGTCTAGCGATACTACGACGACGGCTATCTCTACGGATGAATCAACTGCAGCAGCAACAGAATCTAGTAGCTCGTCTAGCGACACTACGATAACGGATATTCCTACGGATGCAACAACTATAGCAGTATCAGAATCTAGTAGCTCGTCTAGCGACACTACGACGACGGCTATCTCTACGGATGCAACAACTGCAGCAGCAACAGAATCTAGTAGCTCGTCTAGCGACACTACGATAACGGATATTCCTACGGATGCAACAACTATAGCAGTATCAGAATCTAGTAGCTCGTCTAGCGATACTACGACGACGGCTATCTCTACGGATGCAACAACTGCAGCAGCAACAGAATCTAGTAGCTCGTCTAGCGACACTGCGATAACGGATATTCCTACGGATGCAACCACTCTATTAGCAGTATCAGAATCTAGTAGCTCGTCTAGCGATACTACGACGACGGCTATCTCTACGGATGCAACAACTGCAGCAGCAACAGAATCTAGTAGCTCGTCTAGCGACACTGCGATAACGGATATTCCTACGGATGCAACCACTCTATTAGCAGTATCAGAATCTAGTAGCTCGTCAAGCGACACTACGACGACAGCTATCTCTACGAATGAATCAACTGCAGCAGCATCAGAATCTAGTAGCTCGTCTAGCGATACTACGACGACAGCTATCTCTACGGATGAATCAACTGCAGCAGCATCAGAATCTAGTAGCTCGTCTAGCGATACTACGACGACGGCTATCTCTACGGATGAATCAACTGCAGCAGCATCAGAATCTAGTAGCTCGGCTAGCGATACTACGACGACGGCTATCTCTACGGATGCAACAACTACAGCAGCAACAGAATCTAGTAGCTCGTCTAGCGACACTACGATAACGGATATTCCTACGGATGCAACAACTATAGCAGTATCAGAATCTAGTAGCTCGTCTAGCGACACTACGACGACGGCTATCTCTACGGATGCAACAACTACAGCAGCAACAGAATCTAGTAGCTCGTCTAACGATACTACGACGACGGCTATCTCTACGGATGCAACAACTGCAGCAGCAACAGAATCTAGTAGCTCGTCTAGCGACACTACGATACCGGATATTCCTACGGATGCAACAACTATAGCAGTATCAGAATCTAGTAGCTCGTCTAGCGACACTACGACGACGGCTATCTCTACGGATGCAACAACTACAGCAGCAACAGAATCTAGTAGCTCGTCTAGCGATACTACGACGACGGCTATCTCTACGGATGCAACAACTGCGGCAGCAACAGAATCTAGTAGCTCGTCTAGCGACACTACGATAACGGATATTCCTACGGATGCAACAACTATAGCAGTATCAGAATCTAGTAGCTCGTCTAGCGATACTACGACGACGGCTATCTCTACGGATGAATCAACTGCAGCAGCAACAGAATCTAGTAGCTCGTCTAGCGACACTACGATAACGGATATTCCTACGGATGCAACAACTATAGCAGTATCAGAATCTAGTAGCTCGGCTAGCGATACTACGACGACGGCTATCTCTACGGATGCAACAACTACAGCAGCAACAGAATCTAGTAGCTCGTCTAGCGATACTACGACGACGGCTATCTCTACGGATGCAACAACTGCAGCAGCAACAGAATCTAGTAGCTCGTCTAGCGACACTACGATACCGGATATTCCTACGGATGCAACAACTATAGCAGTATCAGAATCTAGTAGCTCGTCTAGCGACACTACGACGACGGCTATCTCTACGGATGCAACAACTACAGCAGCAACAGAATCTAGTAGCTCGTCTAGCGATACTACGACGACGGCTATCTCTACGGATGAATCAACTGCAGCAGCATCAGAATCTAGTAGCTCGTCTAGCGATACTACGACGACGGCTATCTCTACGGATGAATCAACTGCAGCAGCATCAGAATCTAGTAGCTCGTCTAGCGATACTACGACGACGGCTATCTCTACGGATGCAACAACTACAGCAGCAACAGAATCTAGTAGCTCGTCTAGCGATACTACGACGACGGCTATCTCTACGGATGAATCAACTGCAGCAGCAACAGAATCTAGTAGCTCGTCTAGCGACACTACGATAACGGATATTCCTACGGATGCAACAACTATAGCAGTATCAGAATCTAGTAGCTCGTCTAGCGACACTACGACGACGGCTATCTCTACGGATGCAACAACTGCAGCAGCAACAGAATCTAGTAGCTCGTCTAGCGACACTACGATAACGGATATTCCTACGGATGCAACAACTATAGCAGTATCAGAATCTAGTAGCTCGTCTAGCGATACTACGACGACGGCTATCTCTACGGATGCAACAACTGCAGCAGCAACAGAATCTAGTAGCTCGTCTAGCGACACTGCGATAACGGATATTCCTACGGATGCAACCACTCTATTAGCAGTATCAGAATCTAGTAGCTCGTCTAGCGATACTACGACGACGGCTATCTCTACGGATGCAACAACTGCAGCAGCAACAGAATCTAGTAGCTCGTCTAGCGACACTGCGATAAAGGATATTCCTACGGATGCAACCACTCTATTAGCAGTATCAGAATCTAGTAGCTCGTCAAGCGACACTACGACGACAGCTATCTCTACGAATGAATCAACTGCAGCAGCATCAGAATCTAGTAGCTCGTCTAGCGATACTACGACGACAGCTATCTCTACGGATGAATCAACTGCAGCAGCATCAGAATCTAGTAGCTCGTCTAGCGATACTACGACGACGGCTATCTCTACGGATGCAACAACTACAGCAGCAACAGAATCTAGTAGCTCGTCTAGCGATACTACGACGACGGCTATCTCTACGGATGAATCAACTGCAGCAGCATCAGAATCTAGTAGCTCGTCTAGCGATACTACGACGACGGCTATCTCTACGGATGAATCAACTGCAGCAGCATCAGAATCTAGTAGCTCGGCTAGCGATACTACGACGACGGCTATCTCTACGGATGCAACAACTACAGCAGCAACAGAATCTAGTAGCTCGTCTAGCGATACTACGACGACGGCTATCTCTACGGATGAATCAACTGCAGCAGCAACAGAATCTAGTAGCTCGTCTAGCGACACTACGATAACGGATATTCCTACGGATGCAACAACTATAGCAGTATCAGAATCTAGTAGCTCGTCTAGCGACACTACGACGACGGCTATCTCTACGGATGCAACAACTACAGCAGCAACAGAATCTAGTAGCTCGTCTAGCGATACTACGACGACGGCTATCTCTACGGATGCAACAACTGCGGCAGCAACAGAATCTAGTAGCTCGTCTAGCGACACTACGATAACGGATATTCCTACGGATGCAACAACTATAGCAGTATCAGAATCTAGTAGCTCGTCTAGCGATACTACGACGACGGCTATCTCTACGGATGAATCAACTGCAGCAGCAACAGAATCTAGTAGCTCGTCTAGCGACACTACGATAACGGATATTCCTACGGATGCAACAACTATAGCAGTATCAGAATCTAGTAGCTCGGCTAGCGATACTACGACGACGGCTATCTCTACGGATGCAACAACTACAGCAGCAACAGAATCTAGTAGCTCGTCTAGCGATACTACGACGACGGCTATCTCTACGGATGCAACAACTGCAGCAGCAACAGAATCTAGTAGCTCGTCTAGCGACACTACGATACCGGATATTCCTACGGATGCAACAACTATAGCAGTATCAGAATCTAGTAGCTCGTCTAGCGACACTACGACGACGGCTATCTCTACGGATGCAACAACTACAGCAGCAACAGAATCTAGTAGCTCGTCTAGCGATACTACGACGACGGCTATCTCTACGGATGCAACAACTGCAGCAGCAACAGAATCTAGTAGCTCGTCTAGCGACACTGCGATAACGGATATTCCTACGGATGCAACCACTCTATTAGCAGTATCAGAATCTAGTAGCTCGTCAAGCGACACTACGACGACAGCTATCTCTACGAATGAATCAACTGCAGCAGCATCAGAATCTAGTAGCTCGTCTAGCGATACTACGACGACAGCTATCTCTACGGATGAATCAACTGCAGCAGCATCAGAATCTAGTAGCTCGTCTAGCGATACTACGACGACGGCTATCTCTACGGATGAATCAACTGCAGCAGCATCAGAATCTAGTAGCTCGGCTAGCGATACTACGACGACGGCTATCTCTACGGATGCAACAACTACAGCAGCAACAGAATCTAGTAGCTCGTCTAGCGACACTACGATAACGGATATTCCTACGGATGCAACAACTATAGCAGTATCAGAATCTAGTAGCTCGTCTAGCGACACTACGACGACGGCTATCTCTACGGATGCAACAACTACAGCAGCAACAGAATCTAGTAGCTCGTCTAACGATACTACGACGACGGCTATCTCTACGGATGCAACAACTGCAGCAGCAACAGAATCTAGTAGCTCGTCTAGCGACACTACGATAACGGATATTCCTACGGATGCAACAACTATAGCAGTATCAGAATCTAGTAGCTCGTCTAGCGACACTACGACGACGGCTATCTCTACGGATGCAACAACTACAGCAGCAACAGAATCTAGTAGCTCGTCTAGCGATACTACGACGACGGCTATCTCTACGGATGCAACAACTGCGGCAGCAACAGAATCTAGTAGCTCGTCTAGCGACACTACGATAACGGATATTCCTACGGATGCAACAACTATAGCAGTATCAGAATCTAGTAGCTCGTCTAGCGATACTACGACGACGGCTATCTCTACGGATGAATCAACTGCAGCAGCAACAGAATCTAGTAGCTCGTCTAGCGACACTACGATAACGGATATTCCTACGGATGCAACAACTATAGCAGTATCAGAATCTAGTAGCTCGGCTAGCGATACTACGACGACGGCTATCTCTACGGATGCAACAACTACAGCAGCAACAGAATCTAGTAGCTCGTCTAGCGATACTACGACGACGGCTATCTCTACGGATGCAACAACTGCAGCAGCAACAGAATCTAGTAGCTCGTCTAGCGACACTACGATACCGGATATTCCTACGGATGCAACAACTATAGCAGTATCAGAATCTAGTAGCTCGTCTAGCGATACTACGACGACGGCTATCTCTACGGATGCAACAACTGCAGCAGCAACAGAATCTAGTAGCTCGTCTAGCGACACTGCGATAACGGATATTCCTACGGATGCAACCACTCTATTAGCAGTATCAGAATCTAGTAGCTCGTCTAGCGATACTACGACGACGGCTATCTCTACGGATGCAACAACTGCAGCAGCAACAGAATCTAGTAGCTCGTCTAGCGACACTGCGATAACGGATATTCCTACGGATGCAACCACTCTATTAGCAGTATCAGAATCTAGTAGCTCGTCAAGCGACACTACGACGACAGCTATCTCTACGAATGAATCAACTGCAGCAGCATCAGAATCTAGTAGCTCGTCTAGCGATACTACGACGACAGCTATCTCTACGGATGAATCAACTGCAGCAGCATCAGAATCTAGTAGCTCGTCTAGCGATACTACGACGACGGCTATCTCTACGGATGAATCAACTGCAGCAGCATCAGAATCTAGTAGCTCGGCTAGCGATACTACGACGACGGCTATCTCTACGGATGCAACAACTACAGCAGCAACAGAATCTAGTAGCTCGTCTAGCGACACTACGATAACGGATATTCCTACGGATGCAACAACTATAGCAGTATCAGAATCTAGTAGCTCGTCTAGCGACACTACGACGACGGCTATCTCTACGGATGCAACAACTACAGCAGCAACAGAATCTAGTAGCTCGTCTAACGATACTACGACGACGGCTATCTCTACGGATGCAACAACTGCAGCAGCAACAGAATCTAGTAGCTCGTCTAGCGACACTACGATACCGGATATTCCTACGGATGCAACAACTATAGCAGTATCAGAATCTAGTAGCTCGTCTAGCGACACTACGACGACGGCTATCTCTACGGATGCAACGACTACAGCAGCAACAGAATCTAGTAGCTCGTCTAGCGATACTACGACGACGGCTATCTCTACGGATGCAACAACTGCGGCAGCAACAGAATCTAGTAGCTCGTCTAGCGACACTACGATAACGGATATTCCTACGGATGCAACAACTATAGCAGTATCAGAATCTAGTAGCTCGTCTAGCGATACTACGACGACGGCTATCTCTACGGATGAATCAACTGCAGCAGCAACAGAATCTAGTAGCTCGTCTAGCGACACTACGATAACGGATATTCCTACGGATGCAACAACTATAGCAGTATCAGAATCTAGTAGCTCGGCTAGCGATACTACGACGACGGCTATCTCTACGGATGCAACAACTACAGCAGCAACAGAATCTAGTAGCTCGTCTAGCGATACTACGACGACGGCTATCTCTACGGATGCAACAACTACAGCAGCAACAGAATCTAGTAGCTCGTCTAGCGACACTACGATACCGGATATTCCTACGGATGCAACAACTATAGCAGTATCAGAATCTAGTAGCTCTTCTAGCGACACTACGACGACGGCTATCTCTACGGATGCAACAACTACAGCAGCAACAGAATCTAGTAGCTCGTCTAGCGATACTACGACGACGGCTATCTCTACGGATGAATCAACTGCAGCAGCATCAGAATCTAGTAGCTCGTCTAGCGATACTACGACGACGGCTATCTCTACGGATGAATCAACTGCAGCAGCATCAGAATCTAGTAGCTCGGCTAGCGATACTACGACGACGGCTATCTCTACGGATGCAACAACTACAGCAGCAACAGAATCTAGTAGCTCGTCTAGCGATACTACGACGACGGCTATCTCTACGGATGAATCAACTGCAGCAGCAACAGAATCTAGTAGCTCGTCTAGCGACACTACGATAACGGATATTCCTACGGATGCAACAACTATAGCAGTATCAGAATCTAGTAGCTCGTCTAGCGACACTACGACGACGGCTATCTCTACGGATGCAACAACTGCAGCAGCAACAGAATCTAGTAGCTCGTCTAGCGACACTGCGATAACGGATATTCCTACGGATGCAACCACTCTATTAGCAGTATCAGAATCTAGTAGCTCGTCTAGCGATACTACGACGACGGCTATCTCTACGGATGCAACAACTGCAGCAGCAACAGAATCTAGTAGCTCGTCTAGCGACACTGCGATAAAGGATATTCCTACGGATGCAACCACTCTATTAGCAGTATCAGAATCTAGTAGCTCGTCAAGCGACACTACGACGACAGCTATCTCTACGAATGAATCAACTGCAGCAGCATCAGAATCTAGTAGCTCGTCTAGCGATACTACGACGACAGCTATCTCTACGGATGAATCAACTGCAGCAGCATCAGAATCTAGTAGCTCGTCTAGCGATACTACGACGACGGCTATCTCTACGGATGCAACAACTACAGCAGCAACAGAATCTAGTAGCTCGTCTAGCGACACTACGACGACGGCTATCTCTACGGATGAATCAACTGCAGCAGCATCAGAATCTAGTAGCTCGTCTAGCGATACTACGACGACGGCTATCTCTACGGATGAATCAACTGCAGCAGCATCAGAATCTAGTAGCTCGGCTAGCGATACTACGACGACGGCTATCTCTACGGATGCAACAACTACAGCAGCAACAGAATCTAGTAGCTCGTCTAGCGATACTACGACGACGGCTATCTCTACGGATGAATCAACTGCAGCAGCAACAGAATCTAGTAGCTCGTCTAGCGACACTACGATAACGGATATTCCTACGGATGCAACAACTATAGCAGTATCAGAATCTAGTAGCTCGTCTAGCGACACTACGACGACGGCTATCTCTACGGATGCAACAACTACAGCAGCAACAGAATCTAGTAGCTCGTCTAGCGATACTACGACGACGGCTATCTCTACGGATGCAACAACTGCGGCAGCAACAGAATCTAGTAGCTCGTCTAGCGACACTACGATAACGGATATTCCTACGGATGCAACAACTATAGCAGTATCAGAATCTAGTAGCTCGTCTAGCGATACTACGACGACGGCTATCTCTACGGATGAATCAACTGCAGCAGCAACAGAATCTAGTAGCTCGTCTAGCGACACTACGATAACGGATATTCCTACGGATGCAACAACTATAGCAGTATCAGAATCTAGTAGCTCGTCTAGCGATACTACGACGACGGCTATCTCTACGGATGCAACAACTGCAGCAGCAACAGAATCTAGTAGCTCGTCTAGCGACACTGCGATAACGGATATTCCTACGGATGCAACCACTCTAGTAGCAGTATCAGAATCTAGTAGCTCGTCTAGCGATACTACGACGACGGCTATCTCTACGGATGCAACAACTGCAGCAGCAACAGAATCTAGTAGCTCGTCTAGCGACACTGCGATAACGGATATTCCTACGGATGCAACCACTCTATTAGCAGTATCAGAATCTAGTAGCTCGTCAAGCGACACTACGACGACAGCTATCTCTACGAATGAATCAACTGCAGCAGCATCAGAATCTAGTAGCTCGTCTAGCGATACTACGACGACAGCTATCTCTACGGATGAATCAACTGCAGCAGCATCAGAATCTAGTAGCTCGTCTAGCGATACTACGACGACGGCTATCTCTACGGATGAATCAACTGCAGCAGCATCAGAATCTAGTAGCTCGGCTAGCGATACTACGACGACGGCTATCTCTACGGATGCAACAACTACAGCAGCAACAGAATCTAGTAGCTCGTCTAGCGACACTACGATAACGGATATTCCTACGGATGCAACAACTATAGCAGTATCAGAATCTAGTAGCTCGTCTAGCGACACTACGACGACGGCTATCTCTACGGATGCAACAACTACAGCAGCAACAGAATCTAGTAGCTCGTCTAACGATACTACGACGACGGCTATCTCTACGGATGCAACAACTGCAGCAGCAACAGAATCTAGTAGCTCGTCTAGCGACACTACGATACCGGATATTCCTACGGATGCAACAACTATAGCAGTATCAGAATCTAGTAGCTCGTCTAGCGACACTACGACGACGGCTATCTCTACGGATGCAACAACTACAGCAGCAACAGAATCTAGTAGCTCGTCTAGCGATACTACGACGACGGCTATCTCTACGGATGCAACAACTGCGGCAGCAACAGAATCTAGTAGCTCGTCTAGCGACACTACGATAACGGATATTCCTACGGATGCAACAACTATAGCAGTATCAGAATCTAGTAGCTCGTCTAGCGATACTACGACGACGGCTATCTCTACGGATGAATCAACTGCAGCAGCAACAGAATCTAGTAGCTCGTCTAGCGACACTACGATAACGGATATTCCTACGGATGCAACAACTATAGCAGTATCAGAATCTAGTAGCTCGGCTAGCGATACTACGACGACGGCTATCTCTACGGATGCAACAACTACAGCAGCAACAGAATCTAGTAGCTCGTCTAGCGATACTACGACGACGGCTATCTCTACGGATGCAACAACTGCAGCAGCAACAGAATCTAGTAGCTCGTCTAGCGACACTACGATACCGGATATTCCTACGGATGCAACAACTATAGCAGTATCAGAATCTAGTAGCTCTTCTAGCGACACTACGACGACGGCTATCTCTACGGATGCAACAACTACAGCAGCAACAGAATCTAGTAGCTCGTCTAGCGATACTACGACGACGGCTATCTCTACGGATGAATCAACTGCAGCAGCATCAGAATCTAGTAGCTCGTCTAGCGATACTACGACGACGGCTATCTCTACGGATGAATCAACTGCAGCAGCATCAGAATCTAGTAGCTCGGCTAGCGATACTACGACGACGGCTATCTCTACGGATGCAACAACTACAGCAGCAACAGAATCTAGTAGCTCGTCTAGCGATACTACGACGACGGCTATCTCTACGGATGAATCAACTGCAGCAGCAACAGAATCTAGTAGCTCGTCTAGCGACACTACGATAACGGATATTCCTACGGATGCAACAACTACAGCAGCATCAGAATCTAGTAGCTCGTCTAGCGACACTACGACGACGGCTATCTCTACGGATGCAACAACTGCAGCAGCAACAGAATCTAGTAGCTCGTCTAGCGACACTGCGATAACGGATATTCCTACGGATGCAACCACTCTATTAGCAGTATCAGAATCTAGTAGCTCGTCTAGCGACACTACGACGACGGCTATCTCTACGGATGCAACAACTGCAGCAGCAACAGAATCTAGTAGCTCGTCTAGCGACACTGCGATAAAGGATATTCCTACGGATGCAACCACTCTATTAGCAGTATCAGAATCTAGTAGCTCGTCAAGCGACACTACGACGACAGCTATCTCTACGAATGAATCAACTGCAGCAGCATCAGAATCTAGTAGCTCGTCTAGCGATACTACGACGACAGCTATCTCTACGGATGAATCAACTGCAGCAGCATCAGAATCTAGTAGCTCGTCTAGCGATACTACGACGACGGCTATCTCTACGGATGCAACAACTACAGCAGCAACAGAATCTAGTAGCTCGTCTAGCGATACTACGACGACGGCTATCTCTACGGATGAATCAACTGCAGCAGCATCAGAATCTAGTAGCTCGTCTAGCGATACTACGACGACGGCTATCTCTACGGATGAATCAACTGCAGCAGCATCAGAATCTAGTAGCTCGGCTAGCGATACTACGACGACGGCTATCTCTACGGATGCAACAACTACAGCAGCAACAGAATCTAGTAGCTCGTCTAGCGATACTACGACGACGGCTATCTCTACGGATGAATCAACTGCAGCAGCAACAGAATCTAGTAGCTCGTCTAGCGACACTACGATAACGGATATTCCTACGGATGCAACAACTATAGCAGTATCAGAATCTAGTAGCTCGTCTAGCGACACTACGACGACGGCTATCTCTACGGATGCAACAACTACAGCAGCAACAGAATCTAGTAGCTCGTCTAGCGATACTACGACGACGGCTATCTCTACGGATGCAACAACTGCGGCAGCAACAGAATCTAGTAGCTCGTCTAGCGACACTACGATAACGGATATTCCTACGGATGCAACAACTATAGCAGTATCAGAATCTAGTAGCTCGTCTAGCGATACTACGACGACGGCTATCTCTACGGATGAATCAACTGCAGCAGCAACAGAATCTAGTAGCTCGTCTAGCGACACTACGATAACGGATATTCCTACGGATGCAACAACTATAGCAGTATCAGAATCTAGTAGCTCGGCTAGCGATACTACGACGACGGCTATCTCTACGGATGCAACAACTACAGCAGCAACAGAATCTAGTAGCTCGTCTAGCGATACTACGACGACGGCTATCTCTACGGATGCAACAACTGCAGCAGCAACAGAATCTAGTAGCTCGTCTAGCGATACTACGACGACGGCTATCTCTACGGATGCAACAACTGCGGCAGCAACAGAATCTAGTAGCTCGTCTAGCGACACTACGATAACGGATATTCCTACGGATGCAACAACTATAGCAGTATCAGAATCTAGTAGCTCGTCTAGCGATACTACGACGACGGCTATCTCTACGGATGAATCAACTGCAGCAGCAACAGAATCTAGTAGCTCGTCTAGCGACACTACGATAACGGATATTCCTACGGATGCAACAACTATAGCAGTATCAGAATCTAGTAGCTCGGCTAGCGATACTACGACGACGGCTATCTCTACGGATGCAACAACTACAGCAGCAACAGAATCTAGTAGCTCGTCTAGCGATACTACGACGACGGCTATCTCTACGGATGAATCAACTGCAGCAGCAACAGAATCTAGTAGCTCGTCTAGCGACACTACGATAACGGATATTCCTACGGATGCAACAACTATAGCAGTATCAGAATCTAGTAGCTCGGCTAGCGATACTACGACGACGGCTATCTCTACGGATGCAACAACTACAGCAGCAACAGAATCTAGTAGCTCGTCTAGCGATACTACGACGACGGCTATCTCTACGGATGAATCAACTGCAGCAGCAACAGAATCTAGTAGCTCGTCTAGCGACACTACGATAACGGATATTCCTACGGATGCAACAACTATAGCAGTATCAGAATCTAGTAGCTCGTCTAGCGACACTACGACGACGGCTATCTCTACGGATGCAACAACTACAGCAGCAACAGAATCTAGTAGCTCGTCTAGCGATACTACGACGACGGCTATCTCTACGGATGCAACAACTGCAGCAGCAACAGAATCTAGTAGCTCGTCTAGCGACACTACGATACCGGATATTCCTACGGATGCAACAACTATAGCAGTATCAGAATCTAGTAGCTCGTCTAGCGACACTACGACGACGGCTATCTCTACGGATGCAACAACTACAGCAGCAACAGAATCTAGTAGCTCGTCTAGCGATACTACGACGACGGCTATCTCTACGGATGCAACAACTGCGGCAGCAACAGAATCTAGTAGCTCGTCTAGCGACACTACGATAACGGATATTCCTACGGATGCAACAACTATAGCAGTATCAGAATCTAGTAGCTCGTCTAGCGATACTACGACGACGGCTATCTCTACGGATGAATCAACTGCAGCAGCAACAGAATCTAGTAGCTCGTCTAGCGACACTACGATAACGGATATTCCTACGGATGCAACAACTATAGCAGTATCAGAATCTAGTAGCTCGTCTAGCGATACTACGACGACGGCTATCTCTACGGATGCAACAACTGCAGCAGCAACAGAATCTAGTAGCTCGTCTAGCGACACTGCGATAACGGATATTCCTACGGATGCAACCACTCTATTAGCAGTATCAGAATCTAGTAGCTCGTCAAGCGACACTACGACGACAGCTATCTCTACGGATGAATCAACTGCAGCAGCATCAGAATCTAGTAGCTCGTCTAGCGATACTACGACGACAGCTATCTCTACGGATGAATCAACTGCAGCAGCATCAGAATCTAGTAGCTCGTCTAGCGATACTACGACGACGGCTATCTCTACGGATGAATCAACTGCAGCAGCATCAGAATCTAGTAGCTCGGCTAGCGATACTACGACGACGGCTATCTCTACGGATGCAACAACTACAGCAGCAACAGAATCTAGTAGCTCGTCTAGCGACACTACGATAACGGATATTCCTACGGATGCAACAACTCTAGCAGTATCAGAATCTAGTAGCTCG
The DNA here is from genome assembly GCA_905220335.1 of Noctua pronuba. Lineage (NCBI taxonomy): Eukaryota > Metazoa > Arthropoda > Insecta > Lepidoptera > Noctuidae > Noctua > Noctua pronuba. Next base: position 14,321,589 of record LR999902.1, read on the forward strand.
TCTAGCGACACTACGACGACGGCTATCTCTACGGATGCAACAACTACAGCAGCAACAGAATCTAGTAGCTCGTCTAGCGATACTACGACGACGGCTATCTCTACGGATGCAACAACTGCGGCAGCAACAGAATCTAGTAGCTCGTCTAGCGACACTACGATAACGGATATTCCTACGGATGCAACAACTATAGCAGTATCAGAATCTAGTAGCTCGTCTAGCGATACTACGACGACGGCTATCTCTACGGATGCAACAACTGCAGCAGCAACAGAATCTAGTAGCTCGTCTAGCGACACTGCGATAACGGATATTCCTACGGATGCAACCACTCTATTAGCAGTATCAGAATCTAGTAGCTCGTCAAGCGACACTACGACGACAGCTATCTCTACGGATGAATCAACTGCAACAGCATCAGAATCTAGTAGCTCGTCTAGCGATACTACGACGACGGCTATCTCTACGGATGCAACAACTACAGCAGCAACAGAATCTAGTAGCTCGTCTAGCGATACTACGACGACGGCTATCTCTACGGATGAATCAACTGCAGCAGCATCAGAATCTAGTAGCTCGTCTAGCGATACTACGACGACGGCTATCTCTACGGATGAATCAACTGCAGCAGCATCAGAATCTAGTAGCTCGGCTAGCGATACTACGACGACGGCTATCTCTACGGATGCAACAACTACAGCAGCAACAGAATCTAGTAGCTCGTCTAGCGATACTACGACGACGGCTATCTCTACGGATGAATCAACTGCAGCAGCAACAGAATCTAGTAGCTCGTCTAGCGACACTACGATAACGGATATTCCTACGGATGCAACAACTATAGCAGTATCAGAATCTAGTAGCTCGTCTAGCGACACTACGACGACGGCTATCTCTACGGATGCAACAACTGCAGCAGCAACAGAATCTAGTAGCTCGTCTAGCGACACTACGATAACGGATATCCCTACGGATGCAACAACTATAGCAGTATCAGAATCTAGTAGCTCGTCTAGCGATACTACGACGACGGCTATCTCTACGGATGCAACAACTGCAGCAGCAACAGAATCTAGTAGCTCGTCTAGCGACACTGCGATAACGGATATTCCTACGGATGCAACCACTCTATTAGCAGTATCAGAATCTAGTAGCTCGTCTAGCGATACTACGACGACGGCTATCTCTACGGATGCAACAACTGCAGCAGCAACAGAATCTAGTAGCTCGTCTAGCGACACTGCGATAACGGATATTCCTACGGATGCAACCACTCTATTAGCAGTATCAGAATCTAGTAGCTCGTCAAGCGACACTACGACGACAGCTATCTCTACGAATGAATCAACTGCAGCAGCATCAGAATCTAGTAGCTCGTCTAGCGATACTACGACGACAGCTATCTCTACGGATGAATCAACTGCAGCAGCATCAGAATCTAGTAGCTCGTCTAGCGATACTACGACGACGGCTATCTCTACGGATGAATCAACTGCAGCAGCATCAGAATCTAGTAGCTCGGCTAGCGATACTACGACGACGGCTATCTCTACGGATGCAACAACTACAGCAGCAACAGAATCTAGTAGCTCGTCTAGCGACACTACGATAACGGATATTCCTACGGATGCAACAACTATAGCAGTATCAGAATCTAGTAGCTCGTCTAGCGACACTACGACGACGGCTATCTCTACGGATGCAACAACTACAGCAGCAACAGAATCTAGTAGCTCGTCTAACGATACTACGACGACGGCTATCTCTACGGATGCAACAACTGCAGCAGCAACAGAATCTAGTAGCTCGTCTAGCGACACTTCGATACCGGATATTCCTACGGATGCAACAACTATAGCAGTATCAGAATCTAGTAGCTCGTCTAGCGACACTACGACGACGGCTATCTCTACGGATGCAACAACTACAGCAGCAACAGAATCTAGTAGCTCGTCTAGCGATACTACGACGACGGCTATCTCTACGGATGCAACAACTGCGGCAGCAACAGAATCTAGTAGCTCGTCTAGCGACACTACGATAACGGATATTCCTACGGATGCAACAACTATAGCAGTATCAGAATCTAGTAGCTCGTCTAGCGATACTACGACGACGGCTATCTCTACGGATGAATCAACTGCAGCAGCAACAGAATCTAGTAGCTCGTCTAGCGACACTACGATAACGGATATTCCTACGGATGCAACAACTATAGCAGTATCAGAATCTAGTAGCTCGGCTAGCGATACTACGACGACGGCTATCTCTACGGATGCAACAACTACAGCAGCAACAGAATCTAGTAGCTCGTCTAGCGATACTACGACGACGGCTATCTCTACGGATGCAACAACTGCAGCAGCAACAGAATCTAGTAGCTCGTCTAGCGACACTACGATAACGGATATTCCTACGGATGCAACAACTATAGCAGTATCAGAATCTAGTAGCTCGTCTAGCGACACTACGACGACGGCTATCTCTACGGATGCAACAACTACAGCAGCAACAGAATCTAGTAGCTCGTCTAGCGATACTACGACGACGGCTATCTCTACGGATGCAACAACTGCGGCAGCAACAGAATCTAGTAGCTCGTCTAGCGACACTACGATAACGGATATTCCTACGGATGCAACAACTATAGCAGTATCAGAATCTAGTAGCTCGTCTAGCGACACTACGATAACGGATATTCCTACGGATGCAACAACTATAGCAGTATCAGAATCTAGTAGCTCGGCTAGCGATACTACGACGACGGCTATCTCTACGGATGCAACAACTACAGCAGCAACAGAATCTAGTAGCTCGTCTAGCGATACTACGACGACGGCTATCTCTACGGATGCAACAACTGCAGCAGCAACAGAATCTAGTAGCTCGTCTAGCGACACTACGATAACGGATATTCCTACGGATGCAACAACTATAGCAGTATCAGAATCTAGTAGCTCGTCTAGCGATACTACGACGACGGCTATCTCTACGGATGCAACAACTGCAGCAGCAACAGAATCTAGTAGCTCGTCTAGCGACACTGCAATAACGGATATTCCTACGGATGCAACCACTCTATTAGCAGTATCAGAATCTAGTAGCTCGTCAAGCGACACTACGACGACGGCTATCTCTACGGATGCAACAACTGCAGCAGCAACAGAATCTAGTAGCTCGTCTAGCGACACTGCGATAACGGATATTCCTACGGATGCAACCACTCTTTTAGCAGTATCAGAATCTAGTAGCTCGTCAAGCGACACTACGACGACAGCTATCTCTACGGATGAATCAACTGCAACAGCATCAGAATCTAGTAGCTCGTCTAGCGATACTACGACGACGGCTATCTCTACGGATGAATCAACTGCAGCAGCATCAGAATCTAGTAGCTCGGCTAGCGATACTACGACGACGGCTATCTCTACGGATGCAACAACTACAGCAGCAACAGAATCTAGTAGCTCGTCTAGCGATACTACGACGACGGCTATCTCTACGGATGAATCAACTGCAGCAGCATCAGAATCTAGTAGCTCGTCTAGCGATACTACGACGACAGCTATCTCTACGGATGCAACAACTACAGCAGCAACAGAATCTAGTAGCTCGTCTAGCGACACTACGATAACGGATATTCCTACGGATGCAACAACTATAGCAGTACCAGAATCTAGTAGCTCGTCTAGCGATACTACGACGACGGCTATCTCTACGGATGCAACAACTACAGCAGCAACAGAATCTAGTAGCTCGTCTAGCGACACTACGATAACGGATATTCCTACGGATGCAACAACTATAGCAGTATCAGAATCTAGTAGCTCGTCTAGCGATACTACGACGACGGCTATCTCTACGGATGCAACAACTGCAGCAGCAACAGAATCTAGTAGCTCGTCTAGCGACACTACGATAACGGATATTCCTACGGATGCAACAACTATAGCAGTATCAGAATCAAGTAGCTCGTCTAGCGATACTACGACGACGGCTATCTCTACGGATGCAACAACTGCAGCAGCAACAGAATCTAGTAGCTCGGCTAGCGATACTACGACGACGGCTATCTCTACGGATGCAACAACTACAGCAGCAACAGAATCTAGTAGCTCGTCTAGCGATACTACGACGATGGCTATCTCTACGGATGAATCAACTGCAGCAGCATCAGAATCTAGTAGCTCGTCTAGCGATACTACGACGACGGCTTTCTCTACGGATGCAACAACTACAGCAGCAACAGAATCTAGTAGCTCGTCTAGCGATACTACGACGACGGCTATCTCTACGGATGCAACAACTGCAGCAGCAACAGAATCTAGTAGCTCGTCTAGCGACACTGCGATAACGGATATTCCTACGGATGCAACCACTCTATTAGCAGTATCAGAATCTAGTAGCTCGTCAAGCGACACTACGACGACAGCTATCTCTACGGATGAATCAACTGCAACAGCATCAGAATCTAGTAGCTCGTCTAGCGATACTACGACGACGGCTATCTCTACGGATGCAACAACTGCAGCAGCAACAGAATCTAGTAGCTCGTCTAGCGACACTACGATACCGGATATTCCTACGGATGCAACAACTATAGCAGTATCAGAATCTAGTAGCTCGTCTAGCGACACTACGACGACGGCTATCTCTACGGATGCAACAACTACAGCAGCAACAGAATCTAGTAGCTCGTCTAGCGATACTACGACGACGGCTATCTCTACGGATGCAACAACTGCAGCAGCAACAGAATCTAGTAGCTCGTCTAGCGACACTACGATAACGGATATTCCTACGGATGCAACAACTATAGCAGTATCAGAATCTAGTAGCTCGTCTAGCGACACTACGATAACGGATATTCCTACGGATGCAACAACTATAGCAGTATCAGAATCTAGTAGCTCGGCTAGCGATACTACGACGACGGCTATCTCTACGGATGCAACAACTACAGCAGCAACAGAATCTAGTAGCTCGGCTAGCGATACTACGACGACGGCTATCTCTACGGATGCAACAACTACAGCAGCAACAGAATCTAGTAGCTCGTCTAGCGACACTACGATACCGGATATTCCTACGGATGCAACAACTATAGCAGTATCAGAATCTAGTAGCTCGTCTAGCGACACTACGACGACGGCTATCTCTACGGATGCAACAACTACAGCAGCAACAGAATCTAGTAGCTCGTCTAGCGATACTACGATGACGGCTATCTCTACGGATGCAACAACTGCGGCAGCAACAGAATCTAGTAGCTCGTCTAGCGACACTACGATAACGGAAATTCCTACGGATGCAACAACTATAGCAGTATCAGAATCTAGTAGCTCGTCTAGCGATACTACGACGACGGCTATCTCTACGGATGCAACAACTGCAGCAGCAACAGAATCTAGTAGCTCGTCTAGCGACACTGCGATAACGGATATTCCTACGGATGCAACCACTCTATTAGCAGTATCAGAATCTAGTAGCTCGTCTAACGATACTACGACGACGGCTATCTCTACGGATGCAACAACTGCAGCAGCAACAGAATCTAGTAGCTCGTCTAGCGACACTACGATACCGGATATTCCTACGGATGCAACAACTATAGCAGTATCAGAATCTAGTAGCTCGTCTAGCGATACTACGACGACGGCTATCTCTACGGATGCAACAACTGCGGCAGCAACAGAATCTAGTAGCTCGTCTAGCGACACTACGATAACGGATATTCCTACGGATGCAACAACTACAGCAGCATCAGAATCTAGTAGCTCGTCTAGCGATACTACGACGACGGCTATCTCTACGGATGCAACAACTACAGCAGCAACAGAATCTAGTAGCTCGTCTAGCGACACTACGATAACGGATATTCCTACAGATGCAACCACTCTATTAGCAGTATCAGAATCTAGTAGCTCGTCAAGCGACACTACGACGACAGCTATCTCTACGGATGAATCAACTGCAGCAGCATCAGAATCTAGTAGCTCGTCTAGCGATACTACGACGACGGCTATCTCTACGGATGAATCAACTGCAGCAGCATCAGAATCTAGTAGCTCGGCTAGCGATACTACGACGACGGCTATCTCTACGGATGCAACAACTACAGCAGCAACAGAATCTAGTAGCTCGTCTAGCGATACTACGACGACAGCTATCTCTACGGATGAATCAACTGCAGCAGCATCAGAATCTAGTAGCTCGTCTAGCGATACTACGACGACGGCCATCTCTACGGATGAATCAACTGCAGCAGCAACAGAATCTAGTAGCTCGTCTAGCGACACTACGATAACGGATATTCCTACGGATGCAACAACTATAGCAGTATCAGAATCTAGTAGCTCGTCTAGCGACACTACGACGACGGCTATCTCTACGGATGCAACAACTACAGCAGCAACAGAATCTAGTAGCTCGTCTAGCGATACTACGACGACGGCTATCTCTACGGATGCAACAACTGCAGCAGCAACAGAATCTAGTAGCTCGTCTAGCGACACTACGATAACGGATATTCCTACGGATGCAACAACTATAGCAGTATCAGAATCTAGTAGCTCGTCTAGCGACACTACGACGACGGCTATCTCTACGGATGCAACAACTACAGCAGCAACAGAATCTAGTAGCTCGTCTAGCGACACTACGATAACGGATATTCATACGGATGCAACAACTATAGCAGTATCAGAATCTAGTAGCTCGTCTAGCGATACTACGACGACGGCTATCTCTACGGATGCAACAACTGCAGCAGCAACAGAATCTAGTAGCTCGTCTAGCGACACTACGATAACGGCTATCTCTACGGATGCAACAACTGCAGCAGCAACAGAATCTAGTAGCTCGTCTAGCGACACTACGATAACGGATATTCATACGGATGCAACAACTATAGCAGTATCAGAATCTAGTAGCTCGTCTAGCGATACTACGACGACGGCTATCTCTACGGATGCAACAACTGCAGCAGCAACAGAATCTAGTAGTTCGTCTAGCGACACTACGATAACGGATATTCCTACGGATGCAACAACTATAGCAGTATCAGAATCTAGTAGCTCGTCAAGCGACACTACGACGACAGCTATCTCTACGGATGAATCAACTGCAGCAGCATCAGAATCTAGTAGCTCGGCTAGCGATACTACGACGACGGCTATCTCTACGGATGCAACAACTACAGCAGCAACAGAATCTAGTAGCTCGTCTAGCGATACTACGACGACGGCTATCTCTACGGATGCAACAACTACAGCAGCAACAGAATCTAGTAGCTCGTCTAGCGATACTACGACGACGGCCATCTCTACGGATGAATCAACTGCAGCAGCAACAGAATCTAGTAGCTCGTCTAGCGACACTACGATAACGGATATTCCTACGGATGCAACAACTATAGCAGTATCAGAATCTAGTAGCTCGGCTAGCGATACTACGACGACGGCTATCTCTACGGATGCAACAACTACAGCAGCAACAGAATCTAGTAGCTCGTCTAGCGACACTACGATAACGGATATTCCTACGGATGCAACAACTATAGCAGTATCAGAATCTAGTAGCTCGTCTAGCGACACTACGACGACGGCTATCTCTACGGATGCAACAACTACAGCAGCAACAGAATCTAGTAGCTCGTCTAGCGATACTACGACGACGGCTATCTCTACGGATGCAACAACTGCAGCAGCAACAGAATCTAGTAGCTCGTCTAGCGACACTGCGATAACGGATATTCCTACGGATGCAACCACTCTATTAGCAGTATCAGAATCTAGTAGCTCGTCAAGCGACACTACGACGACAGCTATCTCTACGAATGAATCAACTGCAGCAGCATCAGAATCTAGTAGCTCGTCTAGCGATACTACGACGACAGCTATCTCTACGGATGAATCAACTGCAGCAGCATCAGAATCTAGTAGCTCGTCTAGCGATACTACGACGACGGCTATCTCTACGGATGAATCAACTGCAGCAGCATCAGAATCTAGTAGCTCGGCTAGCGATACTACGACGACGGCTATCTCTACGGATGCAACAACTACAGCAGCAACAGAATCTAGTAGCTCGTCTAGCGACACTACGATAACGGATATTCCTACGGATGCAACAACTATAGCAGTATCAGAATCTAGTAGCTCGTCTAGCGACACTACGACGACGGCTATCTCTACGGATGCAACAACTACAGCAGCAACAGAATCTAGTAGCTCGTCTAACGATACTACGACGACGGCTATCTCTACGGATGCAACAACTGCAGCAGCAACAGAATCTAGTAGCTCGTCTAGCGACACTACGATACCGGATATTCCTACGGATGCAACAACTATAGCAGTATCAGAATCTAGTAGCTCGTCTAGCGACACTACGACGACGGCTATCTCTACGGATGCAACAACTACAGCAGCAACAGAATCTAGTAGCTCGTCTAGCGATACTACGACGACGGCTATCTCTACGGATGCAACAACTGCGGCAGCAACAGAATCTAGTAGCTCGTCTAGCGACACTACGATAACGGATATTCCTACGGATGCAACAACTATAGCAGTATCAGAATCTAGTAGCTCGTCTAGCGATACTACGACGACGGCTATCTCTACGGATGAATCAACTGCAGCAGCAACAGAATCTAGTAGCTCGTCTAGCGACACTACGATAACGGATATTCCTACGGATGCAACAACTATAGCAGTATCAGAATCTAGTAGCTCGGCTAGCGATACTACGACGACGGCTATCTCTACGGATGCAACAACTACAGCAGCAACAGAATCTAGTAGCTCGTCTAGCGACACTGCGATGACGGCTATCTCTACGGATGCAACAACTGCGGCAGCAACAGAATCTAGTAGCTCGTCTAGCGACACTACGATACCGGATATTCCTACGGATGCAACAACTATAGCAGTATCAGAATCTAGTAGCTCGTCTAGCGATACTACGACGACGGCTATCTCTACGGATGCAACAACTGCAGCAGCAACAGAATCTAGTAGCTCGTCTAGCGACACTGCGATAACGGATATTCCTACGGATGCAACCACTCTATTAGCAGTATCAGAATCTAGTAGCTCGTCTAGCGATACTACGACGACGGCTATCTCTACGGATGCAACAACTGCAGCAGCAACAGAATCTAGTAGCTCGTCTAGCGACACTGCGATAACGGATATTCCTACGGATGCAACCACTCTATTAGCAGTATCAGAATCTAGTAGCTCGTCAAGCGACACTACGACGACAGCTATCTCTACGAATGAATCAACTGCAGCAGCATCAGAATCTAGTAGCTCGTCTAGCGATACTACGACGACAGCTATCTCTACGGATGAATCAACTGCAGCAGCATCAGAATCTAGTAGCTCGTCTAGCGATACTACGACGACGGCTATCTCTACGGATGAATCAACTGCAGCAGCATCAGAATCTAGTAGCTCGGCTAGCGATACTACGACGACGGCTATCTCTACGGATGCAACAACTACAGCAGCAACAGAATCTAGTAGCTCGTCTAGCGACACTACGATAACGGATATTCCTACGGATGCAACAACTACAGCAGTAGCAGAATCTAGTAGCTCGTCTAGCGACACTACGACGACGGCTATCTCTACGGATGCAACAACTACAGCAGCAACAGAATCTAGTAGCTCGTCTAACGATACTACGACGACGGCTATCTCTACGGATGCAACAACTGCAGCAGCAACAGAATCTAGTAGCTCGTCTAGCGACACTACGATACCGGATATTCCTACGGATGCAACAACTATAGCAGTATCAGAATCTAGTAGCTCGTCTAGCGACACTACGACGACGGCTATCTCTACGGATGCAACAACTACAGCAGCAACAGAATCTAGTAGCTCGTCTAGCGATACTACGACGACGGCTATCTCTACGGATGCAACAACTACAGCAGCAACAGAATCTAGTAGCTCGTCTAGCGACACTACGATAACGGATATTCCTACGGATGCAACAACTATAGCAGTATCAGAATCTAGTAGCTCGTCTAGCGATACTACGACGACGGCTATCTCTACGGATGAATCAACTGCAGCAGCAACAGAATCTAGTAGCTCGTCTAGCGACACTACGATAACGGATATTCCTACGGATGCAACAACTATAGCAGTATCAGAATCTAGTAGCTCGGCTAGCGATACTACGACGACGGCTATCTCTACGGATGCAACAACTACAGCAGCAACAGAATCTAGTAGCTCGTCTAGCGATACTACGACGACGGCTATCTCTACGGATGCAACAACTGCAGCAGCAACAGAATCTAGTAGCTCGTCTAGCGACACTACGATACCGGATATTCCTACGGATGCAACAACTATAGCAGTATCAGAATCTAGTAGCTCTTCTAGCGACACTACGACGACGGCTATCTCTACGGATGCAACAACTACAGCAGCAACAGAATCTAGTAGCTCGTCTAGCGATACTACGACGACGGCTATCTCTACGGATGAATCAACTGCAGCAGCATCAGAATCTAGTAGCTCGTCTAGCGATACTACGACGACGGCTATCTCTACGGATGAATCAACTGCAGCAGCATCAGAATCTAGTAGCTCGGCTAGCGATACTACGACGACGGCTATCTCTACGGATGCAACAACTACAGCAGCAACAGAATCTAGTAGCTCGTCTAGCGATACTACGACGACGGCTATCTCTACGGATGAATCAACTGCAGCAGCAACAGAATCTAGTAGCTCGTCTAGCGACACTACGATAACGGATATTCCTACGGATGCAACAACTATAGCAGTATCAGAATCTAGTAGCTCGTCTAGCGACACTACGACGACGGCTATCTCTACGGATGCAACAACTGCAGCAGCAACAGAATCTAGTAGCTCGTCTAGCGACACTGCGATAACGGATATTCCTACGGATGCAACCACTCTATTAGCAGTATCAGAATCTAGTAGCTCGTCTAGCGATACTACGACGACGGCTATCTCTACGGATGCAACAACTGCAGCAGCAACAGAATCTAGTAGCTCGTCTAGCGACACTGCGATAAAGGATATTCCTACGGATGCAACCACTCTATTAGCAGTATCAGAATCTAGGAGCTCGTCAAGCGACACTACGACGACAGCTATCTCTACGAATGAATCAACTGCAGCAGCATCAGAATCTAGTAGCTCGTCTAGCGATACTACGACGACAGCTATCTCTACGGATGAATCAACTGCAGCAGCATCAGAATCTAGTAGCTCGTCTAGCGATACTACGACGACGGCTATCTCTACGGATGCAACAACTACAGCAGCAACAGAATCTAGTAGCTCGTCTAGCGATACTACGACGACGGCTATCTCTACGGATGAATCAACTGCAGCAGCATCAGAATCTAGTAGCTCGTCTAGCGATACTACGACGACGGCTATCTCTACGGATGAATCAACTGCAGCAGCATCAGAATCTAGTAGCTCGGCTAGCGATACTACGACGACGGCTATCTCTACGGATGCAACAACTACAGCAGCAACAGAATCTAGTAGCTCGTCTAGCGATACTACGACGACGGCTATCTCTACGGATGAATCAACTGCAGCAGCAACAGAATCTAGTAGCTCGTCTAGCGACACTACGATAACGGATATTCCTACGGATGCAACAACTATAGCAGTATCAGAATCTAGTAGCTCGTCTAGCGACACTACGACGACGGCTATCTCTACGGATGCAACAACTACAGCAGCAACAGAATCTAGTAGCTCGTCTAGCGATACTACGACGACGGCTATCTCTACGGATGCAACAACTGCGGCAGCAACAGAATCTAGTAGCTCGTCTAGCGACACTACGATAACGGATATTCCTACGGATGCAACAACTATAGCAGTATCAGAATCTAGTAGCTCGTCTAGCGATACTACGACGACGGCTATCTCTACGGATGAATCAACTGCAGCAGCAACAGAATCTAGTAGCTCGTCTAGCGACACTACGATAACGGATATTCCTACGGATGCAACAACTATAGCAGTATCAGAATCTAGTAGCTCGTCTAGCGATACTACGACGACGGCTATCTCTACGGATGCAACAACTGCAGCAGCAACAGAATCTAGTAGCTCGTCTAGCGACACTGCGATAACGGATATTCCTACGGATGCAACCACTCTATTAGCAGTATCAGAATCTAGTAGCTCGTCTAGCGATACTACGACGACGGCTATCTCTACGGATGCAACAACTGCAGCAGCAACAGAATCTAGTAGCTCGTCTAGCGACACTGCGATAACGGATATTCCTACGGATGCAACCACTCTATTAGCAGTATCAGAATCTAGTAGCTCGTCAAGCGACACTACGACGACAGCTATCTCTACGAATGAATCAACTGCAGCAGCATCAGAATCTAGTAGCTCGTCTAGCGATACTACGACGACAGCTATCTCTACGGATGAATCAACTGCAGCAGCATCAGAATCTAGTAGCTCGTCTAGCGATACTACGACGACGGCTATCTCTACGGATGAATCAACTGCAGCAGCATCAGAATCTAGTAGCTCGGCTAGCGATACTACGACGACGGCTATCTCTACGGATGCAACAACTACAGCAGCAACAGAATCTAGTAGCTCGTCTAGCGACACTACGATAACGGATATTCCTACGGATGCAACAACTATAGCAGTATCAGAATCTAGTAGCTCGTCTAGCGACACTACGACGACGGCTATCTCTACGGATGCAACAACTACAGCAGCAACAGAATCTAGTAGCTCGTCTAACGATACTACGACGACGGCTATCTCTACGGATGCAACAACTGCAGCAGCAACAGAATCTAGTAGCTCGTCTAGCGACACTACGATACCGGATATTCCTACGGATGCAACAACTATAGCAGTATCAGAATCTAGTAGCTCGTCTAGCGACACTACGACGACGGCTATCTCTACGGATGCAACAACTACAGCAGCAACAGAATCTAGTAGCTCGTCTAGCGATACTACGACGACGGCTATCTCTACGGATGCAACAACTGCGGCAGCAACAGAATCTAGTAGCTCGTCTAGCGACACTACGATAACGGATATTCCTACGGATGCAACAACTATAGCAGTATCAGAATCTAGTAGCTCGTCTAGCGATACTACGACGACGGCTATCTCTACGGATGAATCAACTGCAGCAGCAACAGAATCTAGTAGCTCGTCTAGCGACACTACGATAACGGATATTCCTACGGATGCAACAACTATAGCAGTATCAGAATCTAGTAGCTCGGCTAGCGATACTACGACGACGGCTATCTCTACGGATGCAACAACTACAGCAGCAACAGAATCTAGTAGCTCGTCTAGCGATACTACGACGACGGCTATCTCTACGGATGCAACAACTGCAGCAGCAACAGAATCTAGTAGCTCGTCTAGCGACACTACGATACCGGATATTCCTACGGATGCAACAACTATAGCAGTATCAGAATCTAGTAGCTCTTCTAGCGACACTACGACGACGGCTATCTCTACGGATGCAACAACTACAGCAGCAACAGAATCTAGTAGCTCGTCTAGCGATACTACGACGACGGCTATCTCTACGGATGAATCAACTGCAGCAGCATCAGAATCTAGTAGCTCGTCTAGCGATACTACGACGACGGCTATCTCTACGGATGAATCAACTGCAGCAGCATCAGAATCTAGTAGCTCGGCTAGCGATACTACGACGACGGCTATCTCTACGGATGCAACAACTACAGCAGCAACAGAATCTAGTAGCTCGTCTAGCGATACTACGACGACGGCTATCTCTACGGATGAATCAACTGCAGCAGCAACAGAATCTAGTAGCTCGTCTAGCGACACTACGATAACGGATATTCCTACGGATGCAACAACTATAGCAGTATCAGAATCTAGTAGCTCGTCTAGCGACACTACGACGACGGCTATCTCTACGGATGCAACAACTGCAGCAGCAACAGAATCTAGTAGCTCGTCTAGCGACACTGCGATAACGGATATTCCTACGGATGCAACCACTCTATTAGCAGTATCAGAATCTAGTAGCTCGTCTAGCGATACTACGACGACGGCTATCTCTACGGATGCAACAACTGCAGCAGCAACAGAATCTAGTAGCTCGTCTAGCGACACTGCGATAAAGGATATTCCTACGGATGCAACCACTCTATTAGCAGTATCAGAATCTAGTAGCTCGTCAAGCGACACTACGACGACAGCTATCTCTACGAATGAATCAACTGCAGCAGCATCAGAATCTAGTAGCTCGTCTAGCGATACTACGACGACAGCTATCTCTACGGATGAATCAACTGCAGCAGCATCAGAATCTAGTAGCTCGTCTAGCGATACTACGACGACGGCTATCTCTACGGATGCAACAACTACAGCAGCAACAGAATCTAGTAGCTCGTCTAGCGATACTACGACGACGGCTATCTCTACGGATGAATCAACTGCAGCAGCATCAGAATCTAGTAGCTCGTCTAGCGATACTACGACGACGGCTATCTCTACGGATGAATCAACTGCAGCAGCATCAGAATCTAGTAGCTCGTCTAGCGATACTACGACGACGGCTATCCCTACGGATGCAACAACTACAGCAGCAACAGAATCTAGTAGCTCGTCTAGCGATACTACGACGACGGCTATCTCTACGGATGAATCAACTGCAGCAGCAACAGAATCTAGTAGCTCGTCTAGCGACACTACGATAACGGATATTCCTACGGATGCAACAACTATAGCAGTATCAGAATCTAGTAGCTCGTCTAGCGACACTACGACGACGGCTATCTCTACGGATGAAACAACTACAGCAGCAACAGAATCTAGTAGCTCGTCTAGCGATACTACGACGACGGCTATCTCTACGGATGCAACAACTGCGGCAGCAACAGAATCTAGTAGCTCGTCTAGCGACACTACGATAACGGATATTCCTACGGATGCAACAACTATAGCAGTATCAGAATCTAGTAGCTCGTCTAGCGATACTACGACGACGGCTATCTCTACGGATGAATCAACTGCAGCAGCAACAGAATCTAGTAGCTCGTCTAGCGACACTACGATAACGGATATTCCTACGGATGCAACAACTATAGCAGTATCAGAATCTAGTAGCTCGGCTAGCGATACTACGACGACGGCTATCTCTACGGATGCAACAACTACAGCAGCAACAGAATCTAGTAGCTCGTCTAGCGATACTACGACGACGGCTATCTCTACGGATGCAACAACTGCAGCAGCAACAGAATCTAGTAGCTCGTCTAGCGACACAACGATACCGGATATTCCTACGGATGCAACAACTATAGCAGTATCAGAATCTAGTAGCTCGTCTAGCGACACTACGACGACGGCTATCTCTACGGATGCAACAACTACAGCAGCAACAGAATCTAGTAGCTCGTCTAGCGATACTACGACGACGGCTATCTCTACGGATGCAACAACTGCGGCAGCAACAGAATCTAGTAGCTCGTCTAGCGACACTACGATAACGGATATTCCTACGGATGCAACAACTATAGCAGTATCAGAATCTAGTAGCTCGTCTAGCGATACTACGACGACGGCTATCTCTACGGATGAATCAACTGCAGCAGCAACAGAATCTAGTAGCTCGTCTAGCGACACTACGATAACGGATATTCCTACGGATGCAACAACTATAGCAGTATCAGAATCTAGTAGCTCGGCTAGCGATACTACGACGACGGCTATCTCTACGGATGCAACAACTACAGCAGCAACAGAATCTAGTAGCTCGTCTAGCGATACTACGACGACGGCTATCTCTACGGATGAATCAACTGCAGCAGCAACAGAATCTAGTAGCTCGTCTAGCGACACTACGATAACGGATATTCCTACGGATGCAACAACTATAGCAGTATCAGAATCTAGTAGCTCGGCTAGCGATACTACGACGACGGCTATCTCTACGGATGCAACAACTACAGCAGCAACAGAATCTAGTAGCTCGTCTAGCGATACTACGACGACGGCTATCTCTACGGATGAATCAACTGCAGCAGCAACAGAATCTAGTAGCTCGTCTAGCGACACTACGATAACGGATATTCCTACGGATGCAACAACTATAGCAGTATCAGAATCTAGTAGCTCGTCTAGCGACACTACGACGACGGCTATCTCTACGGATGCAACAACTACAGCAGCAACAGAATCTAGTAGCTCGTCTAGCGATACTACGACGACGGCTATCTCTACGGATGCAACAACTGCAGCAGCAACAGAATCTAGTAGCTCGTCTAGCGACACTACGATACCGGATATTCCTACGGATGCAACAACTATAGCAGTATCAGAATCTAGTAGCTCGTCTAGCGACACTACGACGACGGCTATCTCTACGGATGCAACAACTACAGCAGCAACAGAATCTAGTAGCTCGTCTAGCGATACTACGACGACGGCTATCTCTACGGATGCAACAACTGCGGCAGCAACAGAATCTAGTAGCTCGTCTAGCGACACTACGATAACGGATATTCCTACGGATGCAACAACTATAGCAGTATCAGAATCTAGTAGCTCGTCTAGCGATACTACGACGACGGCTATCTCTACGGATGAATCAACTGCAGCAGCAACAGAATCTAGTAGCTCGTCTAGCGACACTACGATAACGGATATTCCTACGGATGCAACAACTATAGCAGTATCAGAATCTAGTAGCTCGTCTAGCGATACTACGACGACGGCTATCTCTACGGATGCAACAACTGCAGCAGCAACAGAATCTAGTAGCTCGTCTAGCGACACTGCGATAACGGATATTCCTACGGATGCAACCACTCTATTAGCAGTATCAGAATCTAGTAGCTCGTCAAGCGACACTACGACGACAGCTATCTCTACGGATGAATCAACTGCAGCAGCATCAGAATCTAGTAGCTCGTCTAGCGATACTACGACGACAGCTATCTCTACGGATGAATCAACTGCAGCAGCATCAGAATCTAGTAGCTCGTCTAGCGATACTACGACGACGGCTATCTCTACGGATGAATCAACTGCAGCAGCATCAGAATCTAGTAGCTCGGCTAGCGATACTACGACGACGGCTATCTCTACGGATGCAACAACTACAGCAGCAACAGAATCTAGTAGCTCGTCTAGCGACACTACGATAACGGATATTCCTACGGATGCAACAACTATAGCAGCATCAGAATCTAGTAGCTCGTCTAGCGACACTACGACGACGGCTATCTCTACGGATGCAACAACTACAGCAGCAACAGAATCTAGTAGCTCGTCTAGCGATACTACGACGACGGCTATCTCTACGGATGCAACAACTGCGGCAGCAACAGAATCTAGTAGCTCGTCTAGCGACACTACGATAACGGATATTCCTACGGATGCAACAACTATAGCAGTATCAGAATCTAGTAGCTCGTCTAGCGATACTACGACGACGGCTATCTCTACGGATGCAACAACTGCAGCAGCAACAGAATCTAGTAGCTCGTCTAGCGACACTGCGATAACGGATATTCCTACGGATGCAACCACTCTTTTAGCAGTATCAGAATCTAGTAGCTCGTCAAGCGACACTACGACGACAGCTATCTCTACGGATGAATCAACTGCAACAGCATCAGAATCTAGTAGCTCGTCTAGCGATACTACGACGACGGCTATCTCTACGGATGCAACAACTACAGCAGCAACAGAATCTAGTAGCTCGTCTAGCGATACTACGACGACGGCTATCTCTACGGATGAATCAACTGCAGCAGCATCAGAATCTAGTAGCTCGTCTAGCGATACTACGACGACGGCTATCTCTACGGATGAATCAACTGCAGCAGCATCAGAATCTAGTAGCTCGGCTAGCGATACTACGACGACGGCTATCTCTACGGATGCAACAACTACAGCAGCAACAGAATCTAGTAGCTCGTCTAGCGATACTACGACGACGGCTATCTCTACGGATGAATCAACTGCAGCAGCAACAGAATCTAGTAGCTCGTCTAGCGACACTACGATAACGGATATTCCTACGGATGCAACAACTATAGCAGTATCAGAATCTAGTAGCTCGTCTAGCGACACTACGACGACGGCTATCTCTACGGATGCAACAACTGCAGCAGCAACAGAATCTAGTAGCTCGTCTAGCGACACTACGATAACGGATATCCCTACGGATGCAACAACTATAGCAGTATCAGAATCTAGTAGCTCGTCTAGCGATACTACGACGACGGCTATCTCTACGGATGCAACAACTGCAGCAGCAACAGAATCTAGTAGCTCGTCTAGCGACACTGCGATAACGGATATTCCTACGGATGCAACCACTCTATTAGCAGTATCAGAATCTAGTAGCTCGTCTAGCGATACTACGACGACGGCTATCTCTACGGATGCAACAACTGCAGCAGCAACAGAATCTAGTAGCTCGTCTAGCGACACTGCGATAACGGATATTCCTACGGATGCAACCACTCTATTAGCAGTATCAGAATCTAGTAGCTCGTCAAGCGACACTACGACGACAGCTATCTCTACGAATGAATCAACTGCAGCAGCATCAGAATCTAGTAGCTCGTCTAGCGATACTACGACGACAGCTATCTCTACGGATGAATCAACTGCAGCAGCATCAGAATCTAGTAGCTCGTCTAGCGATACTACGACGACGGCTATCTCTACGGATGAATCAACTGCAGCAGCATCAGAATCTAGTAGCTCGGCTAGCGATACTACGACGACGGCTATCTCTACGGATGCAACAACTACAGCAGCAACAGAATCTAGTAGCTCGTCTAGCGACACTACGATAACGGATATTCCTACGGATGCAACAACTATAGCAGTATCAGAATCTAGTAGCTCGTCTAGCGACACTACGACGACGGCTATCTCTACGGATGCAACAACTACAGCAGCAACAGAATCTAGTAGCTCGTCTAACGATACTACGACGACGGCTATCTCTACGGATGCAACAACTGCAGCAGCAACAGAATCTAGTAGCTCGTCTAGCGACACTTCGATACCGGATATTCCTACGGATGCAACAACTATAGCAGTATCAGAATCTAGTAGCTCGTCTAGCGACACTACGACGACGGCTATCTCTACGGATGCAACAACTACAGCAGCAACAGAATCTAGTAGCTCGTCTAGCGATACTACGACGACGGCTATCTCTACGGATGCAACAACTGCGGCAGCAACAGAATCTAGTAGCTCGTCTAGCGACACTACGATAACGGATATTCCTACGGATGCAACAACTATAGCAGTATCAGAATCTAGTAGCTCGTCTAGCGATACTACGACGACGGCTATCTCTACGGATGAATCAACTGCAGCAGCAACAGAATCTAGTAGCTCGTCTAGCGACACTACGATAACGGATATTCCTACGGATGCAACAACTATAGCAGTATCAGAATCTAGTAGCTCGGCTAGCGATACTACGACGACGGCTATCTCTACGGATGCAACAACTACAGCAGCAACAGAATCTAGTAGCTCGTCTAGCGATACTACGACGACGGCTATCTCTACGGATGCAACAACTGCAGCAGCAACAGAATCTAGTAGCTCGTCTAGCGACACTACGATACCGGATATTCCTACGGATGCAACAACTATAGCAGTATCAGAATCTAGTAGCTCGTCTAGCGACACTACGACGACGGCTATCTCTACGGATGCAACAACTACAGCAGCAACAGAATCTAGTAGCTCGTCTAGCGATACTACGACGACGGCTATCTCTACGGATGCAACAACTGCGGCAGCAACAGAATCTAGTAGCTCGTCTAGCGACACTACGATAACGGATATTCCTACGGATGCAACAACTATAGCAGTATCAGAATCTAGTAGCTCGTCTAGCGATACTACGACGACGGCTATCTCTACGGATGAATCAACTGCAGCAGCAACAGAATCTAGTAGCTCGTCTAGCGACACTACGATAACGGATATTCCTACGGATGCAACAACTATAGCAGTATCAGAATCTAGTAGCTCGGCTAGCGATACTACGACGACGGCTATCTCTACGGATGCAACAACTACAGCAGCAACAGAATCTAGTAGCTCGTCTAGCGATACTACGACGACGGCTATCTCTACGGATGAATCAACTGCAGCAGCAACAGAATCTAGTAGCTCGTCTAGCGACACTACGATAACGGATATTCCTACGGATGCAACAACTATAGCAGTATCAGAATCTAGTAGCTCGGCTAGCGATACTACGACGACGGCTATCTCTACGGATGCAACAACTACAGCAGCAACAGAATCTAGTAGCTCGTCTAGCGATACTAAGACGACGGCTATCTCTACGGATGAATCAACTGCAGCAGCAACAGAATCTAGTAGCTCGTCTAGCGACACTACGATAACGGATATTCCTACGGATGCAACAACTATAGCAGTATCAGAATCTAGTAGCTCGTCTAGCGATACTACGACGACGGCTATCTCTACGGATGCAACAACTGCAGCAGCAACAGAATCTAGTAGCTCGTCTAGCGACACTGCGATAACGGATATTCCTACGGATGCAACCACTCTATTAGCAGTATCAGAATCTAGTAGCTCGTCAAGCGACACTACGACGACAGCTATCTCTACGGATGAATCAACTGCAACAGCATCAGAATCTAGTAGCTCGTCTAGCGATACTACGACGACGGCTATCTCTACGGATGCAACAACTACAGCAGCAACAGAATCTAGTAGCTCGTCTAGCGATACTACGACGACGGCTATCTCTACGGATGAATCAACTGCAGCAGCAACAGAATCTAGTAGCTCGTCTAGCGACACTACGATAACGGATATTCCTACGGATGCAACAACTATAGCAGTATCAGAATCTAGTAGCTCGTCTAGCGACACTACGACGACGGCTATCTCTACGGATGCAACAACTGCAGCAGCAACAGAATCTAGTAGCTCGTCTAGCGACACTACGATAACGGATATTCCTACGGATGCAACAACTATAGCAGTATCAGAATCTAGTAGCTCGTCTAGCGATACTACGACGACGGCTATCTCTACGGATGCAACAACTGCAGCAGCAACAGAATCTAGTAGCTCGTCTAGCGACACTGCGATAACGGATATTCCTACGGATGCAACCACTCTATTAGCAGTATCAGAATCTAGTAGCTCGTCAAGCGACACTACGACGACAGCTATCTCTACGGATGAATCAACTGCAACAGCATCAGAATCTAGTAGCTCGTCTAGCGATACTACGACGACGGCTATCTCTACGGATGAATCAACTGCAGCAGCATCAGAATCTAGTAGCTCGGCTAGCGATACTACGACGACGGCTATCTCTACGGATGCAACAACTACAGCAGCAACAGAATCTAGTAGCTCGTCTAGCGATACTACGACGACGGCTATCTCTACGGATGAATCAACTGCAGCAGCATCAGAATCTAGTAGCTCGTCTAGCGATACTACGACGACAGCTATCTCTACGGATGCAACAACTACAGCAGCAACAGAATCTAGTAGCTCGTCTAGCGACACTACGATAACGGATATTCCTACGGATGCAACAACTATAGCAGTACCAGAATCTAGTAGCTCGTCTAGCGATACTACGACGACGGCTATCTCTACGGATGCAACAACTACAGCAGCAACAGAATCTAGTAGCTCGTCTAGCGACACTACGATAACGGATATTCCTACGGATGCAACAACTATAGCAGTATCAGAATCTAGTAGCTCGTCTAGCGATACTACGACGACGGCTATCTCTACGGATGCAACAACTGCAGCAGCAACAGAATCTAGTAGCTCGTCTAGCGACACTACGATAACGGATATTCCTACGGATGCAACAACTATAGCAGTATCAGAATCTAGTAGCTCGTCTAGCGATACTACGACGATGGCTATCTCTACGGATGCAACAACTGCAGCAGCAACAGAATCTAGTAGCTCGTCTAGCGATACTACGACGACGGCTATCTCTACGGATGAATCAACTGCAGCAGCATCAGAATCTAGTAGCTCGGCTAGCGATACTACGACGACGGCTATCTCTACGGATGCAACAACTACAGCAGCAACAGAATCTAGTAGCTCGTCTAGCGATACTACGACGACGGCTATCTCTACGGATGCAACAACTACAGCAGCAACAGAATCTAGTAGCTCGTCTAGCGATACTACGACGACGGCTATCTCTACGGATGCAACAACTGCAGCAGCAACAGAATCTAGTAGCTCGTCTAGCGACACTGCGATAACGGATATTCCTACGGATGCAACCACTCTATTAGCAGTATCAGAATCTAGTAGCTCGTCAAGCGACACTACGACGACAGCTTTCTCTACGGATGAATCAACTGCAACAGCATCAGAATCTAGTAGCTCGTCTAGCGATACTACGACGACGGCTATCTCTACGGATGAATCAACTGCAGCAGCATCAGAATCTAGTAGCTCGGCTAGCGATACTACGACGACGGCTATCTCTACGGATGCAACAACTACAGCAGCAACAGAATCTAGTAGCTCGGCTAGCGATACTACGACGACGGCTATCTCTACGGATGCAACAACTACAGCAGCAACAGAATCTAGTAGCTCGTCTAGCGATACTACGACGACGGCTATCTCTACGGATGAATCAACTGCAGCAGCATCAGAATCTAGTAGCTCGGCTAGCGATACTACGACGACGGCTATCTCTACGGATGCAACAAGTACAGCAGCAACAGAATCTAGTAGCTCGGCTAGCGATACTACGACGACGGCTATCTCTACGGATGCAACAACTACAGCAGCAACAGAATCTAGTAGCTCGTCTAGCGACACTACGATACCGGATATTCCTACGGATGCAACAACTATAGCAGTATCAGAATCTAGTAGCTCGTCTAGCGACACTACGACGACGGCTATCTCTACGGATGCAACAACTACAGCAGCAACAGAATCTAGTAGCTCGTCTAGCGATACTACGATGACGGCTATCTCTACGGATGCAACAACTGCGGCAGCAACAGAATCTAGTAGCTCGTCTAGCGACACTACGATAACGGAAATTCCTACGGATGCAACAACTATAGCAGTATCAGAATCTAGTAGCTCGTCTAGCGATACTACGACGACGGCTATCTCTACGGATGCAACAACTGCAGCAGCAACAGAATCTAGTAGCTCGTCTAGCGACACTGCGATAACGGATATTCCTACGGATGCAACCACTCTATTAGCAGTATCAGAATCTAGTAGCTCGTCTAACGATACTACGACGACGGCTATCTCTACGGATGCAACAACTGCAGCAGCAACAGAATCTAGTAGCTCGTCTAGCGACACTACGATACCGGATATTCCTACGGATGCAACAACTATAGCAGTATCAGAATCTAGTAGCTCGTCTAGCGACACTACGACGACGGCTATCTCTACGGATGCAACAACTACAGCAGCAACAGAATCTAGTAGCTCGTCTAGCGATACTACGACGACGGCTATCTCTACGGATGCAACAACTGCGGCAGCAACAGAATCTAGTAGCTCGTCTAGCGACACTACGATAACGGATATTCCTACGGATGCAACAACTATAGCAGTATCAGAATCTAGTAGCTCGTCTAGCGATACTATGACGACGGCTATCTCTACGGATGAATCAACTGCAGCAGCAACAGAATCTAGTAGCTCGTCTAGCGACACTACGATAACGGATATTCCTACGGATGCAACAACTATAGCAGTATCAGAATCTAGTAGCTCGGCTAGCGATACTACGACGACGGCTATCTCTACGGATGCAACAACTACAGCAGCAACAGAATCTAGTAGCTCGTCTAGCGATACTACGACGACGGCTATCTCTACGGATGCAACAACTGCAGCAGCAACAGAATCTAGTAGCTCGTCTAGCGACACTACGATACCGGATATTCCTACGGATGCAACAACTATAGCAGTATCAGAATCTAGTAGCTCGTCTAGCGACACTACGACGACGGCTATCTCTACGGATGCAACAACTACAGCAGCAACAGAATCTAGTAGCTCGTCTAGCGATACTACGACGACGGCTATCTCTACGGATGCAACAACTGCGGCAGCAACAGAATCTAGTAGCTCGTCTAGCGACACTACGATAACGGATATTCCTACGGATGCAACAACTATAGCAGTATCAGAATCTAGTAGCTCGTCTAGCGACACTACGATAACGGATATTCCTACGGATGCAACAACTATAGCAGTATCAGAATCTAGTAGCTCGGCTAGCGATACTACGACGACGGCTATCTCTACGGATGCAACAACTACAGCAGCAACAGAATCTAGTAGCTCGTCTAGCGATACTACGACGACGGCTATCTCTACGGATGCAACAACTGCAGCAGCAACAGAATCTAGTAGCTCGTCTAGCGACACTACGATAACGGATATTCCTACGGATGCAACAACTATAGCAGTATCAGAATCTAGTAGCTCGTCTAGCGATACTACGACGACGGCTATCTCTACGGATGCAACAACTGCAGCAGCAACAGAATCTAGTAGCTCGTCTAGCGACACTGCAATAACGGATATTCCTACGGATGCAACCACTCTATTAGCAGTATCAGAATCTAGTAGCTCGTCAAGCGACACTACGACGACGGCTATCTCTACGGATGCAACAACTGCAGCAGCAACAGAATCTAGTAGCTCGTCTAGCGACACTGCGATAACGGATATTCCTACGGATGCAACCACTCTTTTAGCAGTATCAGAATCTAGTAGCTCGTCAAGCGACACTACGACGACAGCTATCTCTACGGATGAATCAACTGCAACAGCATCAGAATCTAGTAGCTCGTCTAGCGATACTACGACGACGGCTATCTCTACGGATGAATCAACTGCAGCAGCATCAGAATCTAGTAGCTCGGCTAGCGATACTACGACGACGGCTATCTCTACGGATGCAACAACTACAGCAGCAACAGAATCTAGTAGCTCGTCTAGCGATACTACGACGACGGCTATCTCTACGGATGAATCAACTGCAGCAGCATCAGAATCTAGTAGCTCGTCTAGCGATACTACGACGACAGCTATCTCTACGGATGCAACAACTACAGCAGCAACAGAATCTAGTAGCTCGTCTAGCGACACTACGATAACGGATATTCCTACGGATGCAACAACTATAGCAGTACCAGAATCTAGTAGCTCGTCTAGCGATACTACGACGACGGCTATCTCTACGGATGCAACAACTACAGCAGCAACAGAATCTAGTAGCTCGTCTAGCGACACTACGATAACGGATATTCCTACGGATGCAACAACTATAGCAGTATCAGAATCTAGTAGCTCGTCTAGCGATACTACGACGACGGCTATTTCTACGGATGCAACAACTGCAGCAGCAACAGAATCTAGTAGCTCGTCTAGCGACACTACGATAACGGATATTCCTACGGATGCAACAACTATAGCAGTATCAGAATCAAGTAGCTCGTCTAGCGATACTACGACGACGGCTATCTCTACGGATGCAACAACTGCAGCAGCAACAGAATCTAGTAGCTCGTCTAGCGATACTACGACGACGGCTATCTCTACGGATGCAACAACTACAGCAGCAACAGAATCTAGTAGCTCGTCTAGCGATACTACGACGATGGCTATCTCTACGGATGAATCAACTGCAGCAGCATCAGAATCTAGTAGCTCGTCTAGCGATACTACGACGACGGCTTTCTCTACGGATGCAACAACTACAGCAGCAACAGAATCTAGTAGCTCGTCTAGCGATACTACGACGACGGCTATCTCTACGGATGCAACAACTGCAGCAGCAACAGAATCTAGTAGCTCGTCTAGCGACACTGCGATAACGGATATTCCTACGGATGCAACCACTCTATTAGCAGTATCAGAATCTAGTAGCTCGTCAAGCGACACTACGACGACAGCTATCTCTACGGATGAATCAACTGCAACAGCATCAGAATCTAGTAGCTCGTCTAGCGATACTACGACGACGGCTATCTCTACGGATGCAACAACTGCAGCAGCAACAGAATCTAGTAGCTCGTCTAGCGACACTACGATACCGGATATTCCTACGGATGCAACAACTATAGCAGTATCAGAATCTAGTAGCTCGTCTAGCGACACTACGACGACGGCTATCTCTACGGATGCAACAACTACAGCAGCAACAGAATCTAGTAGCTCGTCTAGCGATACTACGACGACGGCTATCTCTACGGATGCAACAACTGCGGCAGCAACAGAATCTAGTAGCTCGTCTAGCGACACTACGATAACGGATATTCCTACGGATGCAACAACTACAGCAGTATCAGAATCTAGTAGCTCGTCTAGCGACACTACGATAACGGATATTCCTACGGATGCAACAACTATAGCAGTATCAGAATCTAGTAGCTCGGCTAGCGATACTACGACGACGGCTATCTCTACGGATGCAACAACTACAGCAGCAACAGAATCTAGTAGCTCGGCTAGCGATACTACGACGACGGCTATCTCTACGGATGCAACAACTACAGCAGCAACAGAATCTAGTAGCTCGTCTAGCGACACTACGATACCGGATATTCCTACGGATGCAACAACTATAGCAGTATCAGAATCTAGTAGCTCGTCTAGCGACACTACGACGACGGCTATCTCTACGGATGCAACAACTACAGCAGCAACAGAATCTAGTAGCTCGTCTAGCGATACTACGATGACGGCTATCTCTACGGATGCAACAACTGCGGCAGCAACAGAATCTAGTAGCTCGTCTAGCGACACTACGATAACGGAAATTCCTACGGATGCAACAACTATAGCAGTATCAGAATCTAGTAGCTCGTCTAGCGATACTACGACGACGGCTATCTCTACGGATGCAACAACTGCAGCAGCAACAGAATCTAGTAGCTCGTCTAGCGACACTGCGATAACGGATATTCCTACGGATGCAACCACTCTATTAGCAGTATCAGAATCTAGTAGCTCGTCTAACGATACTACGACGACGGCTATCTCTACGGATGCAACAACTGCAGCAGCAACAGAATCTAGTAGCTCGTCTAGCGACACTACGATACCGGATATTCCTACGGATGCAACAACTATAGCAGTATCAGAATCTAGTAGCTCGTCTAGCGATACTACGACGACGGCTATCTCTACGGATGCAACAACTGCGGCAGCAACAGAATCTAGTAGCTCGTCTAGCGACACTACGATAACGGATATTCCTACGGATGCAACAACTATAGCAGTATCAGAATCTAGTAGCTCGTCTAGCGACACTACGATAACGGATATTCCTACGGATGCAACAACTATAGCAGTATCAGAATCTAGTAGCTCGGCTAGCGATACTACGACGACGGCTATCTCTACGGATGCAACAACTACAGCAGCAACAGAATCTAGTAGCTCGTCTAGCGATACTACGACGACGGCTATCTCTACGGATGCAACAACTGCAGCAGCAACAGAATCTAGTAGCTCGTCTAGCGACACTACGATAACGGATATTCCTACGGATGCAACAACTATAGCAGTATCAGAATCTAGTAGCTCGTCTAGCGATACTACGACGACGGCTATCTCTACGGATGCAACAACTGCAGCAGCAACAGAATCTAGTAGCTCGTCTAGCGACACTGCAATAACGGATATTCCTACGGATGCAACCACTCTATTAGCAGTATCAGAATCTAGTAGCTCGTCAAGCGACACTACGACGACGGCTATCTCTACGGATGCAACAACTGCAGCAGCAACAGAATCTAGTAGCTCGTCTAGCGACACTGCGATAACGGATATTCCTACGGATGCAACCACTCTTTTAGCAGTATCAGAATCTAGTAGCTCGTCAAGCGACACTACGACGACAGCTATCTCTACGGATGAATCAACTGCAACAGCATCAGAATCTAGTAGCTCGTCTAGCGATACTACGACGACGGCTATCTCTACGGATGAATCAACTGCAGCAGCATCAGAATCTAGTAGCTCGGCTAGCGATACTACGACGACGGCTATCTCTACGGATGCAACAACTACAGCAGCAACAGAATCTAGTAGCTCGTCTAGCGATACTACGACGACGGCTATCTCTACGGATGAATCAACTGCAGCAGCATCAGAATCTAGTAGCTCGTCTAGCGATACTACGACGACAGCTATCTCTACGGATGCAACAACTACAGCAGCAACAGAATCTAGTAGCTCGTCTAGCGACACTACGATAACGGATATTCCTACGGATGCAACAACTATAGCAGTACCAGAATCTAGTAGCTCGTCTAGCGATACTACGACGACGGCTATCTCTACGGATGCAACAACTACAGCAGCAACAGAATCTAGTAGCTCGTCTAGCGACACTACGATAACGGATATTCCTACGGATGCAACAACTATAGCAGTATCAGAATCTAGTAGCTCGTCTAGCGATACTACGACGACGGCTATCTCTACGGATGCAACAACTGCAGCAGCAACAGAATCTAGTAGCTCGTCTAGCGACACTACGATAACGGATATTCCTACGGATGCCACAACTATAGCAGTATCAGAATCAAGTAGCTCGTCTAGCGATACTACGACGACGGCTATCTCTACGGATGCAACAACTGCAGCAGCAACAGAATCTAGTAGCTCGGCTAGCGATACTACGACGACGGCTATCTCTACGGATGCAACAACTACAGCAGCAACAGAATCTAGTAGCTCGTCTAGCGATACTACGACGATGGCTATCTCTACGGATGAATCAACTGCAGCAGCATCAGAATCTAGTAGCTCGTCTAGCGATACTACGACGACGGCTTTCTCTACGGATGCAACAACTACAGCAGCAACAGAATCTAGTAGCTCGTCTAGCGATACTACGACGACGGCTATCTCTACGGATGCAACAACTGCAGCAGCAACAGAATCTAGTAGCTCGTCTAGCGACACTGCGATAACGGATATTCCTACGGATGCAACCACTCTATTAGCAGTATCAGAATCTAGTAGCTCGTCAAGCGACACTACGACGACAGCTATCTCTACGGATGAATCAACTGCAACAGCATCAGAATCTAGTAGCTCGTCTAGCGATACTACGACGACGGCTATCTCTACGGATGAATCAACTGCAGCAGCATCAGAATCTAGTAGCTCGGCTAGCGATACTACGACGACGGCTATCTCTACGGATGCAACAACTACAGCAGCAACAGAATCTAGTAGCTCGTCTAGCGATACTACGACGACGGCTATCTCTACGGATGAATCAACTGCAGCAGCATCAGAATCTAGTAGCTCGTCTAGCGATACTATGACGACAGCTATCTCTACGGATGCAACAACTACAGCAGCAACAGAATCTAGTAGCTCGTCTAGCGACACTACGATAACGGATATTCCTACGGATGCAACAACTATAGCAGTACCAGAATCTAGTAGCTCGTCTAGCGATACTACGACGACGGCTATCTCTACGGATGCAACAACTACAGCAGCAACAGAATCTAGTAGCTCGTCTAGCGACACTACGATAACGGATATTCCTACGGATGCAACAACTATAGCAGTATCAGAATCTAGTAGCTCATCTAGCGATACTACGACGACGGCTATCTCTACGGATGCAACAACTGCAGCAGCAACAGAATCTAGTAGTTCGTCTAGCAACACTACGATAACGGATATTCCTACGGATGCAACAACTATAGCAGTATCAGAATCTAGTAGCTCGTCTAGCGATACTACGACGACGGCTATCTCTACGGATGCAACAACTGCAGCAGCAACAGAATCTAGTAGTTCGTCTAGCGACACTACGATAACGGATATTCCTACGGATGCAACAACTATAGCAGTATCAGAATCTAGTAGCTCGTCAAGCGACACTACGACGACAGCTATCTCTACGGATGAATCAACTGCAGCAGCATCAGAATCTAGTAGCTCGTCTAGCGATACTACGACGACGGCTATCTCTACGGATGAATCAACTGCAGCAGCATCAGAATCTAGTAGCTCGGCTAGCGATACTACGACGACGGCTATCTCTACGGATGCAACAACTGCAGCAGCATCAGAATCTAGTAGCTCGTCAAGCGACACTACGACGACAGCTATCTCTACGGATGAATCAACTGCAGCAGCATCAGAATCTAGTAGCTCGTCTAGCGATACTACGACGACGGCTATCTCTACGGATGAATCAACTGCAGCAGCATCAGAATCTAGTAGCTCGGCTAGCGATACTACGACGACGGCTATCTCTACGGATGCAACAACTGCGGCAGCAACAGAATCTAGTAGCTCGTCTAGCGACACTACGATAACGGATATTCCTACGGATGCAACAACTATAGCAGTATCAGAATCTAGTAGCTCGTCTAGCGATACTATGACGACGGCTATCTCTACGGATGAATCAACTGCAGCAGCAACAGAATCTAGTAGCTCGTCTAGCGACACTACGATAACGGATATTCCTACGGATGCAACAACTATAGCAGTATCAGAATCTAGTAGCTCGGCTAGCGATACTACGACGACGGCTATCTCTACGGATGCAACAACTACAGCAGCAACAGAATCTAGTAGCTCGTCTAGCGATACTACGACGACAGCTATCTCTACGGATGCAACAACTGCAGCAGCAACAGAATCTAGTAGCTCGTCTAGCGACACTACGATACCGGATATTCCTACGGATGCAACAACTATAGCAGTATCAGAATCTAGTAGCTCGTCTAGCGACACTACGACGACGGCTATCTCTACGGATGCAACAACTACAGCAGCAACAGAATCTAGTAGCTCGTCTAGCGATACTACGACGACGGCTATCTCTACGGATGCAACAACTGCGGCAGCAACAGAATCTAGTAGCTCGTCTAGCGACACTACGATAACGGATATTCCTACGGATGCAACAACTATAGCAGTATCAGAATCTAGTAGCTCGTCTAGCGATACTACGACGACGGCTATCTCTACGGATGAATCAACTGCAGCAGCAACAGAATCTAGTAGCTCGTCTAGCGACACTACGATAACGGATATTCCTACGGATGCAACAACTATAGCAGTATCAGAATCTAGTAGCTCGGCTAGCGATACTACGACGACGGCTATCTCTACGGATGCAACAACTACAGCAGCAACAGAATCTAGTAGCTCGTCTAGCGATACTACGACGACGGCTATCTCTACGGATGCAACAACTGCAGCAGCAACAGAATCTAGTAGCTCGTCTAGCGACACTACGATAACGGATATTCCTACGGATGCAACAACTATAGCAGTATCAGAATCTAGTAGCTCGGCTAGCGATACTACGACGACGGCTATCTCTACGGATGCAACAACTGCAGCAGCAACAGAATCTAGTAGCTCGTCTAGCGACACTGCGATAACGGATATTCCTACGGATGCAACCACTCTATTAGCAGTATCAGAATCTAGTAGCTCGTCAAGCGACACTACGACGACGGCTATCTCTACGGATGCAACAACTGCAGCAGCAACAGAATCTAGTACCTCGTCTAGCGACACTGCGATAACGGATATTCCTACGGATGCAACCACTCTTTTAGCAGTATCAGAATCTAGTAGCTCGTCAAGCGACACTACGACGACAGCTATCTCTACGGATGAATCAACTACAGCAGCAACAGAATCTAGTAGCTCGTCTAGCGATACTACGACGACAGCTATCTCTACGGATGCAACAACTGCAGCAGCAACAGAATCTAGTAGCTCGTCTAGCGACACTACGATACCGGATATTCCTACGGATGCAACAACTATAGCAGTATCAGAATCTAGTAGCTCGTCTAGCGACACTACGACGACGGCTATCTCTACGGATGCAACAACTACAGCAGCAACAGAATCTAGTAGCTCGTCTAGCGATACTACGACGACGGCTATCTCTACGGATGCAACAACTGCGGCAGCAACAGAATCTAGTAGCTCGTCTAGCGACACTACGATAACGGATATTCCTACGGATGCAACAACTATAGCAGTATCAGAATCTAGTAGCTCGTCTAGCGATACTACGACGACGGCTATCTCTACGGATGAATCAACTGCAGCAGCAACAGAATCTAGTAGCTCGTCTAGCGACACTACGATAACGGATATTCCTACGGATGCAACAACTATAGCAGTATCAGAATCTAGTAGCTCGGCTAGCGATACTACGACGACGGCTATCTCTACGGATGCAACAACTACAGCAGCAACAGAATCTAGTAGCTCGTCTAGCGATACTACGACGACGGCTATCTCTACGGATGCAACAACTGCAGCAGCAACAGAATCTAGTAGCTCGTCTAGCGACACTACGATAACGGATATTCCTACGGATGCAACAACTATAGCAGTATCAGAATCTAGTAGCTCGGCTAGCGATACTACGACGACGGCTATCTCTACGGATGCAACAACTGCAGCAGCAACAGAATCTAGTAGCTCGTCTAGCGACACTGCGATAACGGATATTCCTACGGATGCAACCACTCTATTAGCAGTATCAGAATCTAGTAGCTCGTCAAGCGACACTACGACGACGGCTATCTCTACGGATGCAACAACTGCAGCAGCAACAGAATCTAGTACCTCGTCTAGCGACACTGCGATAACGGATATTCCTACGGATGCAACCACTCTTTTAGCAGTATCAGAATCTAGTAGCTCGTCAAGCGACACTACGACGACAGCTATCTCTACGGATGAAACAACTGCAACAGCATCAGAATCTAGTAGCTCGTCTAGCGATACTACGACGACGGCTATCTCTACGGATGAATCAACTGCAGCAGCATCAGAATCTAGTAGCTCGGCTAGCGATACTACGACGACGGCTATCTCTACGGATGCAACAACTACAGCAGCAACAGAATCTAGTAGCTCGTCTAGCGATACTACGACGACGGCTATCTCTACAGATGAATCAACTGCAGCAGCATCAGAATCTAGTAGCTCGTCTAGCGATACTACGACGACAGCTATCTCTACGGATGCAACAACTACAGCAGCAACAGAATCTAGTAGCTCGTCTAGCGACACTACGATAACGAATATACCTACGGATGCAACAACTATAGCAGTACCAGAATCTAGTAGCTCGTCTAGCGATACTACGACGACGGCTATCTCTACGGATGCAACAACTACAGCAGCAACAGAATCTAGTAGCTCGTCTAGCGACACTACGATAACGGATATTCCTACGGATGCAACAACTATAGCAGTATCAGAATCTAGTAGCTCGTCTAGCGATACTACGACGACGGCTATCTCTACGGATGCAACAACTGCGGCAGCAACAGAATCTAGTAGCTCGTCTAGCGACACTACGATAACGGATATTCCTACGGATGCAACAACTATAGCAGTATCAGAATCTAGTAGCTCGTCTAGCGATACTACGACGACGGCTATCTCTACGGATGAATCAACTGCAGCAGCAACAGAATCTAGTAGCTCGTCTAGCGACACTACGATAACGGATATTCCTACGGATGCAACAACTATAGCAGTATCAGAATCTAGTAGCTCGGCTAGCGATACTACGACGACGGCTATCTCTACGGATGCAACAACTACAGCAGCAACAGAATCTAGTAGCTCGTCTAGCGATACTACGACGACGGCTATCTCTACGGATGCAACAACTGCAGCAGCAACAGAATCTAGTAGCTCGTCTAGCGACACTACGATAACGGATATTCCTACGGATGCAACAACTATAGCAGTATCAGAATCTAGTAGCTCGTCTAGCGATACTACGACGACGGCTATCTCTACGGATGCAACAACTGCAGCAGCAACAGAATCTAGTAGCTCGTCTAGCGACACTGCGATAACGGATATTCCTACGGATGCAACCACTCTATTAGCAGTATCAGAATCTAGTAGCTCGTCAAGCGACACTACGACGACGGCTATCTCTACGGATGCAACAACTGCAGCAGCAACAGAATCTAGTAGCTCGTCTAGCGACACTGCGATAACGGATATTCCTACGGATGCAACCACTCTTTTAGCAGTATCAGAATCTAGTAGCTCGTCAAGCGACACTACGACGACAGCTATCTCTACGGATGAATCAACTGCAACAGCATCAGAATCTAGTAGCTCGTCTAGCGATACTACGACGACGGCTATCTCTACGGATGAATCAACTGCAGCAGCATCAGAATCTAGTAGCTCGGCTAGCGATACTACGACGACGGCTATCTCTACGGATGCAACAACTACAGCAGCAACAGAATCTAGTAGCTCGTCTAGCGATACTACGACGACGGC
Organism: Noctua pronuba; assembly: GCA_905220335.1. Classification (NCBI taxonomy): domain Eukaryota; kingdom Metazoa; phylum Arthropoda; class Insecta; order Lepidoptera; family Noctuidae; genus Noctua; species Noctua pronuba. The sequence continues at coordinate 14,355,998 of LR999902.1, forward strand.
TATCTCTACAGATGAATCAACTGCAGCAGCATCAGAATCTAGTAGCTCGTCTAGCGATACTACGACGACAGCTATCTCTACGGATGCAACAACTACAGCAGCAACAGAATCTAGTAGCTCGTCTAGCGACACTACGATAACGGATATTCCTACGGATGCAACAACTATAGCAGTACCAGAATCTAGTAGCTCGTCTAGCGATACTACGACGACGGCTATCTCTACGGATGCAACAACTACAGCAGCAACAGAATCTAGTAGCTCGTCTAGCGACACTACGATAACGGATATTCCTACGGATGCAACAACTATAGCAGTATCAGAATCTAGTAGCTCGGCTAGCGATACTACGACGACGGCTATCTCTACGGATGCAACAACTACAGCAGCAACAGAATCTAGTAGCTCGTCTAGCGATACTACGACGACGGCTATCTCTACGGATGCAACAACTGCAGCAGCAACAGAATCTAGTAGCTCGTCTAGCGACACTACGATAACGGATATTCCTACGGATGCAACAACTATAGCAGTATCAGAATCTAGTAGCTCGGCTAGCGATACTACGACGACGGCTATCTCTACGGATGCAACAACTGCAGCAGCAACAGAATCTAGTAGCTCGTCTAGCGACACTGCGATAACGGATATTCCTACGGATGCAACCACTCTATTAGCAGTATCAGAATCTAGTAGCTCGTCAAGCGACACTACGACGACGGCTATCTCTACGGATGCAACAACTACAGCAGCAACAGAATCTAGTAGCTCGTCTAGCGACACTGCGATAACGGATATTCCTACGGATGCAACCACTCTTTAAGCAGTATCAGAATCTAGTAGCTCGTCAAGCGACACTACGACGACAGCTATCTCTACGGATGAATCAACTGCAACAGCATCAGAATCTAGTAGCTCGTCTAGCGATACTACGACGACGGCTATCTCTACGGATGAATCAACTGCAGCAGCATCAGAATCTAGTAGCTCGGCTAGCGATACTACGACGACGGCTATCTCTACGGATGCAACAACTACAGCAGCAACAGAATCTAGTAGCTCGTCTAGCGATACTACGACGACGGCTATCTCTACAGATGAATCAACTGCAGCAGCATCAGAATCTAGTAGCTCGTCTAGCGATACTACGACGACAGCTATCTCTACGGATGCAACAACTACAGCAGCAACAGAATCTAGTAGCTCGTCTAGCGACACTACGATAACGGATATTCCTACGGATGCAACAACTATAGCAGTACCAGAATCTAGTAGCTCGTCTAGCGATACTACGACGACGGCTATCTCTACGGATGCAACAACTACAGCAGCAACAGAATCTAGTAGCTCGTCTAGCGACACTACGATAACGGATATTCCTACGGATGCAACAACTATAGCAGTATCAGAATCTAGTAGCTCGTCTAGCGATACTACGACGACGGCTATCTCTACGGATGCAACAACTGCGGCAGCAACAGAATCTAGTAGCTCGTCTAGCGACACTACGATAACGGATATTCCTACGGATGCAACAACTATAGCAGTATCAGAATCTAGTAGCTCGTCTAGCGATACTACGACGACGGCTATCTCTACGGATGAATCAACTGCAGCAGCAACAGAATCTAGTAGCTCGTCTAGCGACACTACGATAACGGATATTCCTACGGATGCAACAACTATAGCAGTATCAGAATCTAGTAGCTCGGCTAGCGATACTACGACGACGGCTATCTCTACGGATGCAACAACTACAGCAGCAACAGAATCTAGTAGCTCGTCTAGCGATACTACGACGACGGCTATCTCTACGGATGCAACAACTGCAGCAGCAACAGAATCTAGTAGCTCGTCTAGCGACACTACGATAACGGATATTCCTACGGATGCAACAACTATAGCAGTATCAGAATCTAGTAGCTCGTCTAGCGATACTACGACGACGGCTATCTCTACGGATGCAACAACTGCAGCAGCAACAGAATCTAGTAGCTCGTCTAGCGACACTGCGATAACGGATATTCCTACGGATGCAACCACTCTATTAGCAGTATCAGAATCTAGTAGCTCGTCAAGCGACACTACGACGACGGCTATCTCTACGGATGCAACAACTGCAGCAGCAACAGAATCTAGTAGCTCGTCTAGCGACACTGCGATAACGGATATTCCTACGGATGCAACCACTCTTTTAGCAGTATCAGAATCTAGTAGCTCGTCAAGCGACACTACGACGACAGCTATCTCTACGGATGAATCAACTGCAACAGCATCAGAATCTAGTAGCTCGTCTAGCGATACTACGACGACGGCTATCTCTACGGATGAATCAACTGCAGCAGCATCAGAATCTAGTAGCTCGGCTAGCGATACTACGACGACGGCTATCTCTACGGATGCAACAACTACAGCAGCAACAGAATCTAGTAGCTCGTCTAGCGATACTACGACGACGGCTATCTCTACAGATGAATCAACTGCAGCAGCATCAGAATCTAGTAGCTCGTCTAGCGATACTACGACGACAGCTATCTCTACGGATGCAACAACTACAGCAGCAACAGAATCTAGTAGCTCGTCTAGCGACACTACGATAACGGATATTCCTACGGATGCAACAACTATAGCAGTACCAGAATCTAGTAGCTCGTCTAGCGATACTACGACGACGGCTATCTCTACGGATGCAACAACTACAGCAGCAACAGAATCTAGTAGCTCGTCTAGCGACACTACGATAACGGATATTCCTACGGATGCAACAACTATAGCAGCATCAGAATCTAGTAGCTCGTCTAGCGATACTACGACGACGGCTATCTCTACGGATGCAACAACTGCAGCAGCAACAGAATCTAGTAGCTCGTCTAGCGACACTACGATAACGGATATTCCTACGGATGCAACAACTATAGCAGTATCAGAATCTAGTAGCTCGTCTAGCGATACTACGACGACGGCTATCTCTACGGATGCAACAACTGCAGCAGCAACAGAATCTAGTAGCTCGGCTAGCGATACTACGACGACGGCTATCTCTACGGATGCAACAACTACAGCAGCAACAGAATCTAGTAGCTCGTCTAGCGATACTACGACGATGGCTATCTCTACGGATGAATCAACTGCAGCAGCATCAGAATCTAGTAGCTCGTCTAGCGATACTACGACGACGGCTATCTCTACGGATGCAACAACTACAGCAGCAACAGAATCTAGTAGCTCGTCTAGCGATACTACGACGACGGCTATCTCTACGGATGCAACAACTGCAGCAGCAACAGAATCTAGTAGCTCGTCTAGCGACACTGCGATAACGGATATTCCTACGGATGCAACCACTCTATTAGCAGTATCAGAATCTAGTAGCTCGTCAAGCGACACTACGACGACAGCTATCTCTACGGATGAATCAACTGCAACAGCATCAGAATCTAGTAGCTCGTCTAGCGATACTACGACGACGGCTATCTCTACGGATGAATCAACTGCAGCAGCATCAGAATCTAGTAGCTCGGCTAGCGATACTACGACGACGGCTATCTCTACGGATGCAACAACTACAGCAGCAACAGAATCTAGTAGCTCGTCTAGCGATACTACGACGACGGCTATCTCTACGGATGAATCAACTGCAGCAGCATCAGAATCTAGTAGCTCGTCTAGCGATACTACGACGACAGCTATCTCTACGGATGCAACAACTACAGCAGCAACAGAATCTAGTAGCTCGTCTAGCGACACTACGATAACGGATATTCCTACGGATGCAACAACTATAGCAGTACCAGAATCTAGTAGCTCGTCTAGCGATACTACGACGACGGCTATCTCTACGGATGCAACAACTACAGCAGCAACAGAATCTAGTAGCTCGTCTAGCGATACTACGACGACGGCTATCTCTACGGATGCAACAACTGCAGCAGCAACAGAATCTAGTAGCTCGTCTAGCGACACTACGATACCGGATATTCCTACGGATGCAACAACTATAGCAGTATCAGAATCTAGTAGCTCGTCTAGCGATACTACGACGACGGCTATCTCTACGGATGAATCAACTGCAGCAGCATCAGAATCTAGTAGCTCGGCTAGCGATACTACGACGACGGCTATCTCTACGGATGCAACAACTACAGCAGCAACAGAATCTAGTAGCTCGTCTAGCGATACTACGACGACGGCTATCTCTACGGATGAATCAACTGCAGCAGCATCAGAATCTAGTAGCTCGTCTAGCGATACTACGACGACGGCTATCTCTACGGATGCAACAACTACAGCAGCAACAGAATCTAGTAGCTCGTCTAGCGACACTACGATAACGGATATTCCTACGGATGCAACAACTATAGCAGTATCAGAATCTAGTAGCTCGTCTAGCGATACTACGACGACGGCTATCTCTACGGATGCAACAACTGCAGCAGCAACAGAATCTAGTAGCTCGTCTAGCGACACTACGATAACGGATATTCCTACGGATGCAACAACTATAGCAGTATCAGAATCTAGTAGCTCGTCTAGCGATACTACGACGACGGCTATCTCTACGGATGCAACAACTGCAGCAGCAACAGAATCTAGTAGCTCGTCTAGCGATACTACGACGACGGCTATCTCTACGGATGCAACAACTACAGCAGCAACAGAATCTAGTAGCTCGTCTAGCGATACTACGACGATGGCTATCTCTACGGATGAATCAACTGCAGCAGCATCAGAATCTAGTAGCTCGTCTAGCGATACTACGACGACGGCTATCTCTACGGATGCAACAACTACAGCAGCAACAGAATCTAGTAGCTCGTCTAGCGATACTACGACGACGGCTATCTCTACGGATGCAACAACTGCAGCAGCAACAGAATCTAGTAGCTCGTCTAGCGACACTGCGATAACGGATATTCCTACGGATGCAACCACTCTATTAGCAGTATCAGAATCTAGTAGCTCGTCAAGCGACACTACGACGACAGCTATCTCTACGGATGAATCAACTGCAACAGCATCAGAATCTAGTAGCTCGTCTAGCGATACTACGACGACGGCTATCTCTACGGATGAATCAACTGCAGCAGCATCAGAATCTAGTAGCTCGGCTAGCGATACTACGACGACGGCTATCTCTACGGATGCAACAACTACAGCAGCAACAGAATCTAGTAGCTCGTCTAGCGATACTACGACGAAGGCTATCTCTACGGATGAATCAACTGCAGCAGCATCAGAATCTAGTAGCTCGTCTAGCGATACTACGACGACAGCTATCTCTACGGATGCAACAACTACAGCAGCAACAGAATCTAGTAGCTCGTCTAGCGACACTACGATAACGGATATTCCTACGGATGCAACAACTATAGCAGTACCAGAATCTAGTAGCTCGTCTAGCGATACTACGACGACGGCTATCTCTACGGATGCAACAACTACAGCAGCAACAGAATCTAGTAGCTCGTCTAGCGACACTACGATAACGGATATTCCTACGGATGCAACAACTATAGCAGTATCAGAATCTAGTAGCTCATCTAGCGATACTACGACGACGGCTATCTCTACGGATGCAACAACTGCAGCAGCAACAGAATCTAGTAGTTCGTCTAGCAACACTACGATAACGGATATTCCTACGGATGCAACAACTATAGCAGTATCAGAATCTAGTAGCTCGTCAAGCGATACTACGACGACGGCTATCTCTACGGATGCAACAACTGCAGCAGCAACAGAATCTAGTAGTTCGTCTAGCAACACTACGATAACGGATATTCCTACGGATGCAACAACTATAGCAGTATCAGAATCTAGTAGCTCGTCAAGCGACACTACGACGACAGCTATCTCTACGGATGAATCAACTGCAGCAGCATCAGAATCTAGTAGCTCGTCTAGCGATACTACGACGACGGCTATCTCTACGGATGAATCAACTGCAGCAGCATCAGAATCTAGTAGCTCGGCTAGCGATACTACGACGACGGCTATCTCTACGGATGCAACAACTACAGCAGCAACAGAATCTAGTAGCTCGTCTTGCGATACTACGACGACGGCTATCTCTACGGATGAATCAACTGCAGCAGCAACAGAATCTAGTAGCTCGTCTAGCGACACTACGATAACGGATATTCCTACGGATGCAACAACTATAGCAGTATCAGAATCTAGTAGCTCGTCTAGCGACACTACGACGACGGCTATCTCTACGGATGCAACAACTACAGCAGCAACAGAATCTAGTAGCTCGTCTAGCGATACTACGACGACGGCTATCTCTACGGATGCAACAACTGCAGCAGCAACAGAACCTAGTAGCTCGTCTAGCGACACTGCGATAACGGATATTCCTACGGATGCAACCACTCTATTAGCAGTATCAGAATCTAGTAGCTCGTCAAGCGACACTACGACGACAGCTATCTCTACGGATGAATCAACTGCAGCAGCATCAGAATCTAGTAGCTCGTCTAGCGATACTACGACGACAGCTATCTCTACGGATGAATCAACTGCAGCAGCATCAGAATCTAGTAGCTCGTCTAGCGATACTACGACGACGGCTATCTCTACGGATGAATCAACTGCAGCAGCATCAGAATCTAGTAGCTCGGCTAGCGATACTACGACGACGGCTATCTCTACGGATGCAACAACTACAGCAGCAACAGAATCTAGTAGCTCGTCTAGCGACACTACGATAACGGATATTCCTACGGATGCAACAACTATAGCAGTATCAGAATCTAGTAGCTCGTCTAGCGACACTACGACGACGGCTATCTCTACGGATGCAACAACTACAGCGGCAACAGAATCTAGTAGCTCGTCTAGCGATACTACGACGACGGCTATCTCTACGGATGCAACAACTGCAGCAGCAACAGAATCTAGTAGCTCGTCTAGCGACACTACGATACCGGATATTCCTACGGATGCAACAACTATAGCAGTATCAGAATCTAGTAGCTCGTCTAGCGACACTACGACGACGGCTATCTCTACGGATGCAACAACTACAGCAGCAACAGAATCTAGTAGCTCGTCTAGCGATACTACGACGACGGCTATCTCTACGGATGCAACAACTGCGGCAGCAACAGAATCTAGTAGCTCGTCTAGCGACACTACGATAACGGATATTCCTACGGATGCAACAACTATAGCAGTATCAGAATCTAGTAGCTCGTCTAGCGATACTACGACGACGGCTATCTCTACGGATGAATCAACTGCAGCAGCAACAGAATCTAGTAGCTCGTCTAGCGACACTACGATAACGGATATTCCTACGGATGCAACAACTATAGCAGTATCAGAATCTAGTAGCTCGTCTAGCGATACTACGACGACGGCTATCTCTACGGATGCAACAACTGCAGCAGCAACAGAATCTAGTAGCTCGTCTAGCGACACTGCGATAACGGATATTCCTACGGATGCAACCACTCTATTAGCAGTATCAGAATCTAGTAGCTCGTCAAGCGACACTACGACGACAGCTATCTCTACGGATGAATCAACTGCAGCAGCATCAGAATCTAGTAGCTCGTCTAGCGATACTACGACGACAGCTATCTCTACGGATGAATCAACTGCAGCAGCATCAGAATCTAGTAGCTCGTCTAGCGATACTACGACGACGGCTATCTCTACGGATGAATCAACTGCAGCAGCATCAGAATCTAGTAGCTCGGCTAGCGATACTACGACGACGGCTATCTCTACGGATGCAACAACTACAGCAGCAACAGAATCTAGTAGCTCGTCTAGCGACACTACGACGACGGCTATCTCTACGGATGCAACAACTACAGCAGCAACAGAATCTAGTAGCTCGTCTAGCGATACTACGACGACGGCTATCTCTACGGATGCAACAACTGCGGCAGCAACAGAATCTAGTAGCTCGTCTAGCGACACTACGATAACGGATATTCCTACGGATGCAACAACTATAGCAGTATCAGAATCTAGTAGCTCGTCTAGCGATACTACGACGACGGCTATCTCTACGGATGAATCAACTGCAGCAGCAACAGAATCTAGTAGCTCGTCTAGCGACACTACGATAACGGATATTCCTACGGATGCAACAACTATAGCAGTATCAGAATCTAGTAGCTCGTCTAGCGATACTACGACGACGGCTATCTCTACGGATGCAACAACTACAGCAGCAACAGAATCTAGTAGCTCGTCTAGCGATACTACGACGACGGCTATCTCTACGGATGCAACAACTGCAGCAGCAACAGAATCTAGTAGCTCGTCTAGCGACACTACGATACCGGATATTCCTACGGATGCAACAACTATAGCAGTATCAGAATCTAGTAGCTCGTCTAGCGACACTACGACGACGGCTATCTCTACGGATGCAACAACTACAGCAGCAACAGAATCTAGTAGCTCGTCTAGCGATACTACGACGACGGCTATCTCTACGGATGCAACAACTGCGGCAGCAACAGAATCTAGTAGCTCGTCTAGCGACACTACGATAACGGATATTCCTACGGATGCAACAACTATAGCAGTATCAGAATCTAGTAGCTCGTCTAGCGATACTACGACGACGGCTATCTCTACGGATGAATCAACTGCAGCAGCAACAGAATCTAGTAGCTCGTCTAGCGACACTACGATAACGGATATTCCTACGGATGCAACAACTATAGCAGTATCAGAATCTAGTAGCTCGGCTAGCGATACTACGATGACGGCTATCTCTACGGATGCAACAACTACAGCAGCAACAGAATCTAGTAGCTCGTCTAGCGATACTACGACGACGGCTATCTCTACGGATGAATCAACTGCAGCAGCAACAGAATCTAGTAGCTCGTCTAGCGACACTACGATAACGGCTATCTCTACGGATGAATCAACTGCAACAGCATCAGAATCTAGTAGCTCGTCTAGCGATACTACGACGACGGCTATCTCTACGGATGCAACAACTACAGCAGCAACAGAATCTAGTAGCTCGTCTAGCGATACTACGACGACGGCTATCTCTACGGATGAATCAACTGCAGCAGCATCAGAATCTAGTAGCTCGTCTAGCGATACTACGACGACGGCTATCTCTACGGATGAATCAACTGCAGCAGCATCAGAATCTAGTAGCTCGGCTAGCGATACTACGACGACGGCTATCTCTACGGATGCAACAACTACAGCAGCAACAGAATCTAGTAGCTCGTCTAGCGATACTACGACGACGGCTATCTCTACGGATGAATCAACTGCAGCAGCAACAGAATCTAGTAGCTCGTCTAGCGACACTACGATAACGGATATTCCTACGGATGCAACAACTATAGCAGTATCAGAATCTAGTAGCTCGTCTAGCGACACTACGACGACGGCTATCTCTACGGATGCAACAACTACAGCAGCAACAGAATCTAGTAGCTCGTCTAGCGATACTACGACGACGGCTATCTCTACGGATGCAACAACTGCAGCAGCAACAGAATCTAGTAGCTCGTCTAGCGACACTACGATAACGGATATTCCTACGGATGCAACAACTATAGCAGTATCAGAATCTAGTAGCTCGTCTAGCGATACTACGACGACGGCTATCTCTACGGATGCAACAACTGCAGCAGCAACAGAACCTAGTAGCTCGTCTAGCGACACTGCGATAACGGATATTCCTACGGATGCAACCACTCTATTAGCAGTATCAGAATCTAGTAGCTCGTCTAGCGATACTACGACGACGGCTATCTCTACGGATGCAACAACTGCAGCAGCAACAGAACCTAGTAGCTCGTCTAGCGACACTGCGATAACGGATATTCCTACGGATGCAACCACTCTATTAGCAGTATCAGAATCTAGTAGCTCGTCTAGCGACACTACGATAACGGATATTCCTACGGATGCAACAACTATAGCAGTATCAGAATCTAGTAGCTCGTCTAGCGATACTACGACGACGGCTATCTCTACGGATGCAACAACTGCAGCAGCAACAGAATCTAGTAGCTCGTCTAGCGACACTGCGATAACGGATATTCCTACGGATGCAACCACTCTATTAGCAGTATCAGAATCTAGTAGCTCGTCAAGCGACACTACGACGACAGCTATCTCTACGGATGAATCAACTGCAACAGCATCAGAATCTAGTAGCTCGTCTAGCGATACTACGACGACGGCTATCTCTACGGATGAATCAACTGCAGCAGCATCAGAATCTAGTAGCTCGGCTAGCGATACTACGACGACGGCTATCTCTACGGATGCAACAACTACAGCAGCAACAGAATCTAGTAGCTCGTCTAGCGATACTACGACGACGGCTATCTCTACGGATGCAACAACTACAGCAGCAACAGAATCTAGTAGCTCGTCTAGCGACACTACGTCGACGGCTATCTCTACGGATGAATCAACTGCAGCAGCATCAGAATCTAGTAGCTCGTCTAGCGATACTACGACGACGGCTATCTCTACGGATGCAACAACTGCAGCAGCATCAGAATCTAGTAGCTCGTCTAGCGATACTACGACGACGGCTATCTCTACGGATGCAACAACTACAGCAGCAACAGAATCTAGTAGCTCGTCTAGCGACACTACGGCGACAGCTATCTCTACAGATGAATCAACTGCAGCAGCATCAGAATCTAGTAGCTCGTCTAGCGATACTACGACGACGGCTATCTCTACGGATGCAACAACTACAGCAGCAACAGAATCTAGTAGCTCGTCTAGCGACACTACGATAACGGCTTTCTCTACGGATGCAACAACTGCAGCAGCAACAGAATCTAGTAGCTCGTCTAGCGACACTACGATAACGGATATTCCTACGGATGCAACAACTATAGCAGTATCAGAATCTAGTAGCTCGTCTAGCGATACTACGACGACGGCTATCTCTACGAATGCAACAACTGCAGCAGCAACAGAATCTAGTAGCTCGTCTATCGACACTACGATAACGGATATTCCTACGGATGCAACAACTATAGCAGTATCAGAATCTAGTAGCTCGTCAAGCGACACTACGACGACAGCTATCTCTACGGATGAATCAACTGCAGCAGCATCAGAATCTAGTAGCTCGTCTAGCGATACTACGACGACGGCTATCTCCACGGATGCAACAACTACAGCAGCAGCAGAATCTAGTAGCTCGTCTAGCGACACTACGATAACGGATATTCCTACGGATGCAACAACTATAGCAGTATCAGAATCTAGTAGCTCGTCTAGCGACACTACGACGACGGCTATCCCTATGGATGAAACAACTACAGCAGGAACAGAATCTAGTAGCTCGTCTAGCGACACTCCGATGACGGATATTCCTACGGATGCAACAACTACAGCAGGAACAGAATCTAATAGCTCGTCTAGCGACACTCCGACGATGGCTATCTCTACGGTTGAATCAACCGCAGCAGCAACAGAATCTAGTAGCTCGTCTAGCGATACTACGACGACGGCTATCTCTTCGGATGCAACAACTACAGCAGCAACAAAATCTAGTAGCTCGTCCAGCGACACTCCGATGACAGATTTTCCTACGTATGCAACAACTACAGCAGCAACAGATTCTAGTAGCTCGTCTAGCGACGCTACGACGTCAGCTATCCTTGTGGATGCAACAACTACAGCAGCAACAGAATCTAGTAGCTCGTCTAGCGACACTCTGACGACGGATATTCCTACGGATGCAACAACTACAGCAGCACCAGAATCTAATACCTCGTCTAGCTCATCTCCGTCAAAGGCTACCACTACCGATGCAAATTCTTCAGAAGATCGAAATTCTAATAGCATGTCTAGTGCCACTACAACTATGGCTACCTCTACCAATGCAACTTCCACACGTCGCTCTCGTGAAAACACTAATAAGCCCAGTAAGCTCCAGTCCGAGAAGTAGATCGCCAACCTTTTATACATTTTACTTTAGTACTAGTTTCTATAGTTTATCTTATTTCAAAATTTAATCATCATCACATTGTTTCGAAAATGAAAACTTGCGCAGTTTGTAACGTGCAATTCAACGATGGCGTCCAGTATGGAAGTTGCAGGAAACATCTTGATTATGGTTATGCAAACTTCTCCGAAACCGGGTGGAGAAAGGGCGACAATAGAATGGTGCAATGGTAATGCCCCACATGCAGAACATTAGCTGTGTCTACCCCTGAACCTGCTTCACTGGATACCATATTAAGTGAAATACGCAAAAAATTCTTAACTTGCGGACACTCGTAGATGACATTCGAGTGATCAGGGAAGAGTTGGTTGAGCTCAAGTGGATATGGGAGGAAGACTCAACGAATTTAGTGCAAGGCTGGTGGAAGTTGAAGTGTAAGTGTCTGAACTGGAGAAGCTTTAAGAAACAATGAATTGTTTGCAGACAGACTTGTCTAGCACGAAGTATCTACTCCTGAACAATGTTGAAATTAAGGGGATACCTATTAAAAAGGACGAGAATTTGTACTCGATCCTCGACGCTTTTGGCCGCAAGGTCGACTACTGTTGTCCCAAAGCCCAGATGAACTTTATTTCAAGGTTCCCTATATTTAATCCCAACGAAAAACTGATCATAGTGAGTTTCCTAAACCGGTTTGTGAAAGAAGATTTTATAGCGGCGCGGCGGTAAGTGCCAATAAGGAACTATCCACTTCTGACATTAGGTTCCAGGGCTCTTCCCAACGTGTGTATGAAAGATCACCTGAGCGCCGAGTTCAAAAAACTTTTAAGCAAAGTGAAAGTCATGGCCAAGGATAAATATTATGAGTACGTATGGGTTAAGCATGGTAATATTAATATTCTTAAAAATAAACATTCCAAAGTGCTTATTATAAGAAAAGAGGAAGATGTAAACAAGATTGTCTAATGTGTTTTTTTAGTTTTTACTAGTCCTTTTCTATTTCGCTGTCATATTATTTTGTTATTCAATGGCTCCAAGTGTTTAAAAACGTCTGTGTCATAATAATGTTTTTTTCAACCTTTGCCGCACTAATGCGCTCGACATCTCTCCTTTGTTTAGCTACTTGTATCCTTTGTGTTTGTTATCGCGCTGTTTACTTCGAAGCTTTACCGCACTATAATATGTTTTACCCCTTCGCACTTGCACGCACGACTCACTATTGCTGGCTTCCTCGCACAGCTGTTTACTACTCAATATTGTATGATTCTTGCGCTCGCGCAAATTTTATTGAATTCTACCTACTTTATACTTATTTTTTATTTTTATTATACTTTATTCTACAATATTATTTAATGAGATACTATATTTTAATCAATTATACAAACTTTTACACTGTAATTGGTCTTGGCTTCAATGGCTACTGAATTAAATATTTTTTACCAAAATATTCGCGGGCTTAGGACCAAATGTTACTAAACTCGTATGATATTATTGTTCTTACAAAGATTTGGTGATTGGATAAGGGGTTTTAAATTTTGAATTCTTTGATGAACGGTACATTGTGTGGCGTCACTCAGTATACGCCTGTGAAATTCTATTACACGTCAATATATTACTTTGCATATTTGTGTTATTTATCTATCGTCCCAGTGAACCCAACATAATATCCAAATTGTAAAGAAAAATAAAAATATCTTAAAAAATTTAAAAAAACGGCAATTTAGCTGATGAGTCAACATTTAAGCTTCTTCGTGAAATGGTAAAGGTATTGGAATAGGAATGTTATGATAAGTACCTGAATTTAACTGAAAAATCTATTAAAGAAAACTCGAAACATTTTTGGACCTTCGTTAAAAAACGACTCAACTCAAATGCCGTTCTAAGTACCTTAAACTATAATAAAGAAGCGTTGCGTATCGGTGAATCAATATGCGAGGCGTTTTCCGCGTACTTTCATTCTACATTTCTCGATAATAGCCCTAGCTATTCAGGTTCTTCACCCCCTGTTTGTGCTGAATCCTCCAGTCTATCAGATATTTGTAATATTGTAGTGAACGTTGAAGAGGTTTCTTACTTGCTACGCAAGTTAGATACGTCTAAAGCGGCTGGGCCGGAAAATATTTCATCAAAATTTCTTGTACGGTGTGCAACTACCATCGCTCAACCTATCTCGATTCTGTCCAGAAAATCATTGGATATTTATGTTGTACCCGAACTATGGAAGTCGGCGTTTATAATGCCTATTCGTAAAAAGGGGGTCAAAACAGAAATTGTTAATTACAGGCCGATATCTAAGCTCTGTATCATAGCGAAGATTTTCGAAAGCATTGTCTATTACCAGGTATATAGCGCTTTCAAGCAATCATTTAGCTCAAACTCAAACTCAAAGCATTTATTTCAATTAGACCATTACAGGCACTTTTGAATGTCACAAAAAAACAAAGAGCGAAGCTACAGTCACAGACACAAGGCATAATAACTTGTGAAAGTACTGTAGTTGCCCATTCCAAGGCGTAGATCTCTATGGAGAAGAATGGGCAAGAAACTCCATGGACACTCTTTTCAATCAAAATATTGTTACAAAATCTTGGTTACATCATTCATGTGGATACTATACATTTATGTGAGAACGATGTATTAAGAAGTGCAAGCTGAGAGCGTCCAGAGTAAAAAGATCATATACAGTTCAAAAATTAAGCTCATTAGAACATGGTTTTTTGAGGGGCAAATCGAACGTTATCAACTTAATTCTCCTCAATGATTAATTTATAACTGACACCATGGATAACGGTAAGCAGGTCAACAACACAGGCAGCAGGTAACAGGCAGAATTCGTGTGTTGTGCGTGCAAGTAAAAACTTTAATAAATTGAGTAAACGGCACGATTTCGATCCCTTCTCTACTAGTGTTTCCACGGCCAGAAGGTGCCTGAGCCTTAGCTTTTTTAGTTTAGTTTAGATAGTTGATAGGTATTTTGTAGGAGTGATGTAAATATTAGTGCCTATATTATATTAGATTTGTGTTTCTAGTTTAAGCTTTTTGATGTTGTCCTGTCTTTTTTTTGCTTGTGGCTGCCCACACAAAAGAAAAAACCTGTGTTGCTCACACCATTTTGCCAGTCTGTTTTTTAAAGTGAAGACTTGTAATTGGCTGTCAATTTCCCTCACTATTTTTATTCTGTTTTGTTTAGCTGTAAGACTTCCATAATTCATAAATCAATAAACTACAGAACCACCAGCTACTAATAGCACGTCTAGCGACACTCCGACGACGGCTACCCCTACCAATGCAACTACTACATCTGCACCAGATTCTAATAGCACGTCTAGCGCGACTCCGCCGACGGCTACCCCAACCGATGCAACAACTACAGAAGCACCAGCTACTAATAGCACGTCTAGCGCCACTACGACGACGGCTACCCCTACCTATGCAACTACTGTATTAGAGTGATGTAGGCAAAATAAAAGAGAACTGTATCTGTATAATTCAACGATTCGTGTAATAATGCTTATAATAATAGTGTGTGCCGTTACAAATATAAGGTTAGGCGAGCTGCACTTCCCCTTTTTTTATTATTATTTTTTAAGTACATAATGCTTTTTTTTACTTAAACTAAGCTAACAACACAACAAAATAAAATTATACTATTAAATATTACATTTTACAAAAAATAAACATATTCTTTGTCATGTTTTAATTTTTTTACATTTGATGATACATCTTCAATGACTCTGTATGGTCCTAAATAAATTTTATCTTACTTATTTCCTACTTGATTTTTAATTAGAACTAAATCTCCACTCTTATAATTTAAACCATTTACATTTCTATCAAAATTAATTTTCTTAATTCCTTATTGAATACGTAATTACTTCTAGCTTCTGCTAACTCTTTGGAGTCTGTATTTTACATCCAAATAGTAAGAATCAGGATTATATATTGAATTTTGGGCTATATTAAATCGTAAATTATTTATAGTAACTGAATATTATACTAATTGAATATTCATTCAAATATGCATTATATTAAATGTTCATTAAACCATGTAAAATTAGGTTAAATGAAATTATATAAAAAAATCTTTATACCATTTCATCGTTATATTAAAAAAAATATATATAAAATGAAATTAGGTCACATGATCAGTAGAGACTAGACACAATATGATTATTATTTTAAACGTGACACACCCACTTATAATATACTAGCTGACCCGCGCAACTTCGTCTGCGTCACATAAGAGACAGAGAGGGTTAGAGAGAGTGTGCATCAACTTTAAATAATAGACATAAACATAGACCTATGCTATCGCAGACTTTTTTTAGAACCTTTTAAAAGGAACAATTTCGTCGTACATGATTGTTACGTAACTTTAACCGTTTCCTGGAATTAGCGCGTTCAATCAACCAAACAAACATACTCTTCAGTTTTATAATATTACTAGCTGACCCGCGCAACTTCATCTGCGTCACATAAGAGATATATTATAATACCATTTTAAAGGAGCACATCACACACATCATTCCGCATAATGAAAATGCGCGCGCGGTACTTGATCATAATTTTACTGCGGAGTTATTTTAAAATTGTTGTCCTGCCCATCCTGCACAACCACTTGCACCTACCAAGATTTAATGGAAGCAAACGTTAGAGCTGTGCAGGTGGCTACGTACTGGTCTAACACAATTTGAGTTCATCGACACGAAAAGAAGAAGAAGATTTTAAAACTGATATCTCCTAAGATATTCATTGAAATCAAAGCTGTAAGGGCAATTTTGTTCAAAATTAAATTTTTGTGATTTATAACGTATGTAGTTATTAATCACAAATATTGAATTTAGATTTTTTGGATAAGGATAAAAATCAGATAAATATCTTTTTTACAAATACACCTTTGCAAATAATGCATTATTTTGAAACAAATTCGATTACCATAAAAAAGGTTATAGTGAATCAACCTTAAAAGACAGACATATGTTGTAGGAACTTTTTAAGAAGAACAATTCCGTCATACATGATTGTTACGTAAAATTAAGCGCAAATTAAGCGCTCTCAAAAGGAAAAAAAAATCCCCGGTTTTGCAACGTTTTTCATTGATGCTCCGCTCCTATTGGCACGCTACAAAGCGTGATGTCATACCTTTCTCGATAAATAGGCTATTAAAAGAATTTTTCAATTCGAACCCGTAGTTCCTGAAATTAGCGCGTTCAACCAACCAAACAAACTCTTCAGCGATAATATTAGTCTAGATTCAAGTAGGTAACAATTTTATTTCTTGGAAATATTTGCATTACTCGCTAAAACTTTCTACTCATGCTTTTCCAAATAAGCGCTTCGCTCAGCAGCCTTACGTCTTCATCCTTAGACACTCGATGACAGTCATACTCCAGCTAGGTCGAAAGTTGTCTCATCAAGCTGCACGAAATGAGCCGAGACACGATAAAGCTGCTGTAAACTGTTGCGGACTTCTTGCAACCCCCTTCCGTCTCCATCGCCAGACCTGCAAAGACAGTCACACTCCAGTTAGGTCTAAAGTTCTCATCAAGGTGCATGAAATGAGCCCAATAACAATACAGAAGCTGTAAAAAAAAAACTGTTGAGGACCTCTTGCCTCTGCCTTGCGTCTCTATCGTTAAACGTTAAGCTAGATCTAAAGGTCTCATCAAGATGCATGAAATGAGCCCAAACACGATATAGATGCTGTAAACTCTTGAGGACCTCTTGCGACTGCCTTCCGTCTCCATCGTCAGACCTTCGATGACAGTCAGACTCCACAGCTAGGCCTAAAGGTCTCATCAAGATGCATGAAATGAGCCCAAACAGGATATAGATGCTGTAAACTTTTGCGGACCTCTTGCGACTGCTTTCCGTATCCAACGTCAGACCTTCGATGACAGTCATACTCCAGCAAGGTCTAAAGTTCTCATTGAGGAGCATGAAATAAGCCCAAACACGATTTATTAATTTTAAATGGGACCAAATTTGAGATAATATACGCTTTTCATTTAAAAAAGATTCATGCATGCAAATCGGACTTCTTTGTAAAAAAGATGTGCGTGTCATACGTTAAAAAAATATACGCGTCGAAATAAGAACCTCGGGTTGGTTTTGTCTGTTAAAAATCTAACACAGCTGACACGGGCGACGGTCATTCTTTCATGGAAAATCTTAACACCGCGATTCAGAAAATGGAGTCAAAAGAACAACGCCATCTATTGAGCACGAAGTTAAACTGCTAAAATATGCTGCATGGAAAGCGATCGAACACACACTCTATCTATAGGATACAGGCGATGTAGATTTTCATTTTCAGCGTCATGTAGACTAATCTGAAGTACCGTTTGCTATAATAATATTTGTTATGCGTTGTACCTACCTATGTTTATTGTATTTTTTTTGTTATTTTGTATGATGTCATATTATTATTATTATTTTGTATCATGTCATGTCCCTGCGACAAATAAATATTTTTTATTTCTTTCTTTTTTTTCTTTTCGTCTATTCCTTTTATTCGATTTAAAATTGTCTTTTGAGCACATTTTTATTCATTAGCACTATTTTGGTTCAATAGATGTCGTTGCACTTAATGATGATAAGTTCTTTTTGAACACTCTAAATTCATATATCTTTTGATAGATAGCACCGATTACAACGAAACATCGTTTGAATAGTTAAAAAAAACTAAAAGTATATAATATAAGTATATATTAAGGCTTTAAAAAAAACAACATACATACATATTTATTTACAAAAAATTAAAATCGTCTGGGCATCGAACTTGCGGACCATGGTTATTATTTTTGAAATATTACAGCATTCAAAAAAATACAAAAAGAGAACAAAATAATCTTAGCTGAGGCTCGAACTTACGAACCACTGTTCTATTCTAATGCATGTCATGACAGTTGTCAGTTGTCAAACAGTTGTGGAATATGGACATAATGCAATATTGCTCACCCCCCTAAGTTGTTAGCGTGATAATATATCTATGTGTGTCTTCTCTAGGTTGAAATCTATCTCCTTGCCAAATTCCATTACGATCCGATCAGCCGTTTAGTCGTGACCAGGTTGCAAACAGACAAACAAACAGAGTTACTTTTGCATTTATAATAGTAGTATGGAAGCATGTATTAGTGTGAGGCCAGAATATAAGGTATTCTGATACTGTTATTCAAATCTGTTAAGCCGTTTGAGCGTAATTGGGTTAAAACCATATTTGAGTTATTTGATCATCCCACGGGAACACCGCATTTTTCCGGGATCAAATGTAACTTATGTGTTAATCCAGAATATAAGCTATCTTGATACCAAATTTCATTTAAATCCGTTAAGCCGTTTGAGCGTGAAGGAGGGACAGACATACACACACACAGCAACAGTTTAGAGCAGCTATATTGAATCTCGGCTCATTTCAAGCACCATGATGAGAACTTTAGACCTAGCTGGAGTATAACTGTCATCGAAGGTCTGACGATGGAGACGGAAGGCAGTCGCAAGATGTTCACAACAGTTTACAGCAGCTATATCGTGTCTCGGCTCATTTAATGCACCTTGATGAGAACTTTAGACCCAGCTGGAGTATGACTGTCATCGAGTGTCTAAGGATGAAGACGTAAGGCTGTCGAGGGAAAAACATAAGTAGAATACTTTAGCGATGAATGCAAATATTTCCGAGAAATTATACTGTTACTTATACTAATCTATACTAATATTATAAAGAGGAAACCTTTGTATTTTTGTATTTTTGTATGTTTGTATTGAATAGGCTCAAAAACTACTGGACCGATTTCAAAATTTCTTTTACCATTACTTAGAGGGATTCTTCCGAATCCGTATAGGCTATATTTTATCCCGGAAAATAGATAGGATTTTTCGTGGTAGTGAAAATTGTGGAGTAAGGCGTCGAAAAAACTGCCGTACGTTAACGATTCTCGCGAACGCTGCCTAAATGGTTAGAGATGTATGGTTGACTTCTATAGAAAAGTTGTAGAACTCAATAATGCCTACAAAAAAGTCCGAAATTATTAGCCTATGTTTATTGATCATATTATCGTCAAATACTAATCCTTATCCAAATAAACTATTTATTGAGCTAAGATTGTTTCAATAGCTATAAATTACTTTTTATTTTATTCCAATCGTACAATCCATTCAAAAGATATTACGAATTTAAAATTGTAATCTTACTAATTTTATAAAGAGGAAAGATTTGTATTTTTGTGTGTGTGTATGTTTGTAATGAATAAACTCAAAAAGTACTGTGCCGATTTAAAAAAAAAAAACACCATTAGAAAGCTACATTATCCCTGAGTAACATAGGCTATATTTTGTCCCAAAATGTTTAAAAAATAAATGTCCACCCGTGCAAAGCCGGGACGGGCCGCTAGTAATATTATAAAACTGAAGAGTATGTTTGTTTGGTTGGTTGAACGCGCTAATTTCGGTTAAAGTTACGTAACAGTCATGTACGACGGTATTGTTCGTTTTAAAAGGTTCTAAAAAAAGTCCATGATAGCATAGGTCTATGTTTATGTCTATTATTTAAGATTGACGCAGACTCTCTCTAACCCTCTCTCTCTTATCCGACGCAGACGAAGTTGCGCGAGTCAGCTACTATACAGGGTGTAAACGGACCCTTCACGAAGCCGTCAACCAAGCATTCTGTACATCAAACTAAGTAACTTAGCACAAAAATTTTTGCTGGGAAACGACTTTTTTTTTGGGGTCAAAAAACACGTTTGACGGTAGGACTCCATATAACGCACTCAGAACATTGTGCTGATGGATGGATTGAATAGTACGAAGGTCGTGGAGGTGTTTAAAGTAAAAATCTAAGATTAAAAACAGGTATTTAAAAAAAACTTGTGAAAAAGTTGGGACTTTGACCCCCAATATCTCCGTAACTAGAACGTTCCCAGGTATGGTCTAGAACAAAAAAATTATCGCGATGATTGGGGAGAGCAAATGCCTTTCGGCTTCGTTAAGGGTCTTTTTACACCCTTTATTATAAGTGTATTCTGACATTACAATAAGATGTTGGCTTCCACTCTGGTGCTTCTCTTTTAACACTACATTACACTCTGAGCCAAAATACACTCCATTTGAGTTAGTGTATGTGTAATTGTGAACACATTTGCACGCCATGTTATGGCAGGATATGCTGAAACAAATTTACTGTAACGCCTTATGTACCATATTCTAGCAAATAAATATTTTGATTTGATTTAGTTTTTGGGAAAATTTTTAATTTACGATCTAATATAGCCCAAAATTCATATGCTGATCCTTTATATAATCCTAATTCTTACCATTTTGAGCTAAAATACAGACTCCAAAGAGTTAGCAGAAGCTAGAAATAATTACGTATTCAATATGGAATTAAGAAAATTAATTTTGATAGAAATGTAAATGGTTTAAAATATAAGAGTGGATATTTAGTTCTGATTAAAAATCAAGTAGGAAATAAGTAAGTTAAAATTTATTAAGGACCATACAGAGTCATGAAATGTAAAAAAATTAAAACATGACAAAGAATATGTTATTCATATAAATAATAATACAAAACTGTTTGTAACTTAGTATATTTTGGTTATAATAAGTTTTTTTTTTTAAATGTAATGTCTAAGAGGGGTAAGTAATATGTTATGATACAATTACAAAATCTCTAATATTTACAAGATATAACAACTGAATCTATAATTTTATTTTATATAATGATCAGTTAATATAATAAACGATTTATATAATTTTAAAGTAAGTAATTTTTATAAGCGTAACATATATTGAATATAAAATGGTTTGATATAACACTCAAAAGACATAAAACCAAAAGTCTAATACGATAAAACGCCTAATAAAGTGAACATATATGATTTTTATTTCCCTGTAAAAAACATGCAGCAGGCATGCAAACATGCAACATGCAGCAGGCATGGTTTCTGTCACGGCTCCGGCGCTGCGGGGCTCCGGCGGCCCTATGCGAGCTTATCGTCGCAGATGTATTTCACGCTCACCACCGCGGCTTCGGCTTGCTGGCTGGCAAGCCGGCCAGCCTCAGCCGCGGCGGCGAGTGCTAAATAATAATAATAATAATAATCATTTTATTATCAGGCAACGAAGGCCCATAGATAAAATAACAAACTTAGTTTTACAACAATAATAAACTAATACATACAGGGTGTAAACAGACCCTTCACGAAGCCGTCAACCAAGCATTCTGTACATCAAACTAAGTAACTTTACGCAAAAATTATTGCTGGGAAACGACTTTTTTTTTTGGGGTAAAAAATTACGTTTTATGGTAGGAATCAATTTAACGTACTCAAAACATTGTGCTGATGAATGGATTCAATAGTATGGGGGTCGTGGAGGTGTTTAAAGTAAAAATCTTGCATTAAAATCATGTATTTAAAAAAAAACTTGTGAAAAAGTTGGAACTTTGACCCCCAATATCTCCGTAACTAGAAGGTTCCCAGGTATGCTCTAGAACAAAAAAATGATCGCAATGACGGGGAGAATAAGTGCCTTTCAGCTTCGTTAAGGGTCTTTTTACACCCTTTATTTTAAAACTTATGAAACTATAACTATACACGTAGCGTTGACGGCGTCGTGTTTTGCTGCGTGGTGTCGCGTAACCGTCCTCGGAAACGTCAATATACAACACCTTTCTGCCAAAAGTCCTCTTTCAAACAGATATGTAGATGGTGGGTTGGAACTTGTATCACGAATGACTTAAAGTTGATGTTGTGGCGCTATTCCAACCTTTCGACCCTGAGAATCCAATTGGTCTTCACCTTCAAATACTGCACGACTTCCTCAGTTGACGTGGAGTGGCGCAGACGTGAAATGTACAGCTGCGTCGTAGGCACAGCAGGGCACAGCAGCATGTTTGGTCCACTCGGTGCGGTACCGCACATGTTACGAGAACAGGGCTTCTTCTTCTTCCTTTCCACTTTAGTGAAACCCTCCTCATCAACTCGGCTCGTTCTTGGAAAGGTGCTACGGACTGCAGTCAGGACAGGTTCAGCACCCATTTTCAGTTCACCACCTGCTCCTCAGCTCGCGGGCCACCTCGCCCCTCCGCGATTTTAAATAACACTCTAGGGGCAGGGCAGACAAGACTACGTAGAGTCGGTTTAGCAGCGATTCGTTTCTATCACGCCGGTCCCGCAGCACGCTCGCTTCACTCGTTCGCCTTTGCACGTTAATGGACACTGTTCTAACCAAACCTAACAAACCTAACCTAAGGTTCCACTGGGGACCTGGCACTCCGCTCCGCTCCCGCCTTAACCTGCTAACCTAATATAACCCAACCGAGTCGGATTGCTTTGAAATGGGGGTGTTAACCATAAAGATGGTATCAATCTTATCTTACTAATATTATAAACAGGAAAGATTTGTATTTGTGTGTGTGTGTGTGTGTATGTTTGTAATGAATAAACTCAAAAACTATTCACCGTTAGAAAGATACATTCACCTTGAGTAACATAGGCTATATTTATTGCTAGAAAAGATAAGGAATCCTTATTAAAACTTTAGTAACGTAACCCAAGGTGTAAAAAAATGCCATAAAACATCTTACGTCGCATGCGCTGCGGAAACTATTGATGATAGAAAAAAATATGTCCTACAATATTAAAGAACATATCAATAGCTACAAAAAACTTCGCAATACTACATGTCCAACTATTATCGTTACGTCACAATAACCACTTTTTACATTTTAAAAGTTGATAGAAATACCGACCAAAGTTAGACCATGTTATTCATACTTCTGTTTAAATCCTTATCCAAATAAATCATATTGTTTTCAAGACTGTTTCAATTCATGTATTACTTTTTGGATTGTTCAAATCGGCTATTCCAATCAATAGATATTACGATAAATTCGTAATACGATAAGTCATAGAAATAGAAAAAATAAACGATGTCGCGTCGTGCATGTTATACCCGTGCGAAGCCGGGACGGGCCGCTAGTATTACATATTTAAAATGATAGGCCTAATGATTTTCGATTCGAAAAACGATACATACAATAACGTTATATGAAATAAGTTTTGGAGTATATAAATGTTACATGTAAAGAAATAATATCAACAGTTGGAATAACTCACGTTTATTATATCTTGTGAACGCCATTGAAATGAAAATAATTATACCAAATAACATTATATGATATGAGACGCAACCGTTTCAGAGTAAAATTTTTAGTTGTTGTATTATTAGTTTTGTTTAAGAAAAAAAAAGTATTATGTCCTTAAAAAATAATAAATAAAAATAGGGGAAGTGTAGAGTGCAGCTCGCCTAACCTATAGTTGTTGCATCGGTAGGGGTAGCCGTCGTCGTAGTGTCGCTAGACGAGCTACTAGATTCTGATGCTGCTGTAGTTGCTTCATCCGTAGAGCTAGCCGTCGTCGAAGTGTCGCTAGACGAGCTACTAGTATCTGATGCTGCTGTAGTTGCTTCATCCGTAGAGCTAGCCGAGCTACTAGATTCTGATGCTGCTGTAGTTGCTTCATCCGTAGAGCTAGCCGTCGTCGAAGTGTCGCTAGACGAGCTACTAGATTCTGATGCTTCTGTAGTTGCTTCATCCGTAGAGCTAGCCGTCGTCGAAGTGTCGCTAGACGAGCTACTAGATTCTGATGCTGCTGTAGTTGCTTCATCCGTAGAGCTAGCCGCCGTGGAAGTGTCGCTAGACGAGCTACTAGGTTCTGATGCTGCTGTAGTTGCTTCATCCGTAGAGCTAGCCGAGCTACTAGATTCTGATGCTGCTGTAGTTGCTTCATCCGTAGAGCTAGCTGAGCTACTAGATTCTGATGCTGCTGTAGTTGCTTCATCCGTAGAGCTAGCCGAGCTACTAGATTCTGATGCTGCTGTAGTTGCTTCATCCGTAGAGCTAGCCGAGCTACTAGATTCTGATGCTGCTGTAGTTGCTTCATCCGTAGAGCTAGCCGTCGTCGAAGTGTCGCTAGATGAGCTACTAGATTCTGATGCTGCTGTAGTTGCTTCATCCGTAGAGCTAGCCGAGCTACTAGATTCTGATGCTGCTGTAGTTGCTTCATCCGTAGAGCTAGCCGTCGTCGAAGTGTCGCTAGATGAGCTACTAGATTCTGATGCTGCTGTAGTTGCTTCATCCGTAGAGCTAGCCGAGCTACTAGATTCTGATGCTGCTGTAGTTGCTTCATCCGTAGAGCTAGCCAAGCTACTAGTATCTGATGCTGCTGTAGTTGCTTCATCCGTAGAGCTAGCCGAGCTACTAGATTCTGATGCTGCTGTAGTTGCTTCATCCGTAAAGCTAGCCGAGCTACTAGATTCTGATGCTGCTGTAGTTGCTTCATCCGTAGAGCTAGCCGAGCTACTAGATTCTGATGCTACTGTAGTTGCTTCATCCGTAGAGCTAGCCGAGCTACTAGTATCTGATGCTGCTGTAGTTGCTTCATCCGTAGAGCTAGCCGAGCTACTAGATTCTGATGCTGCTGTAGTTGCTTCATCCGTAGAGCTAGCCGAGCTACTAGATTCTGATGCTGCTGTAGTTGCTTCATCCGTAGAGCTAGCTGAGCTACTAGATTCTGATGCTGCTGTAGTTGCTTCATCCGTAGAGCTAGCCGAGCTACTAGATTCTGATGCTGCTGTAGTTGCTTCATCCGTAGAGCTAGCCGAGCTACTAGATTCTGATGCTGCTGTAGTTGCTTCATCCGTAGAGCTAGCCGAGCTACTAGGTTCTGATGCTGCTGTAGTTGCTTCATCCATAGAGCTAGCCGTCGTCGAAGTGTCGCTAGACGAGCTACTAGATTCTGATGCTGCTGTAGTTGCTTCATCCGTAGAGCTAGCCGTCGTCGAAGTGTCGCTAGACGAGCTACTAGTATCTGATGCTGCTGTAGTTGCTTCATCCGTAGAGCTAGCCGAGCTACTAGATTCTGATGCTGCTGTAGTTGCTTCATCCGTAGAGCTAGCCGTCGTCGAAGTGTCGCTAGACGAGCTACTAGTATCTGATGCTGCTGTAGTTGCTTCATCCGTAGAGCTAGCCGAGCTACTAGATTCTGATGCTGCTGTAGTTGCTTCATCCGTAGAGCTAGCCGAGCTACTAGATTCTGATGCTGCTGTAGTTGCTTCATCCGTAGAGCTAGCCGTCGTCGAAGTGTCGCTAGACGAGCTACTAGATTCTGATGCTTCTGTAGTTGCTTCATCCGTAGAGCTAGCCGTCGTCGAAGTGTCGCTAGACGAGCTACTAGATTCTGATGCTGCTGTAGTTGCTTCATCCGTAGAGCTAGCCGCCGTGGAAGTGTCGCTAGACGAGCTACTAGGTTCTGATGCTGCTGTAGTTGCTTCATCCGTAGAGCTAGCCGAGCTACTAGATTCTGATGCTGCTGTAGTTGCTTCATCCGTAGAGCTAGCTGAGCTACTAGATTCTGATGCTGCTGTAGTTGCTTCATCCGTAGAGCTAGCCGAGCTACTAGATTCTGATGCTGCTGTAGTTGCTTCATCCGTAGAGCTAGCCGAGCTACTAGATTCTGATGCTGCTGTAGTTGCTTCATCCGTAGAGCTAGCCGAGCTACTAGGTTCTGATGCTGCTGTAGTTGCTTCATCCGTAGAGCTAGCCGTCGTCGAAGTGTCGCTAGACGAGCTACTAGATTCTGATGCTGCTGTAGTTGCTTCATCCGTAGAGCTAGCCGTCGTCGAAGTGTCGCTAGATGAGCTACTAGATTCTGATGCTGCTGTAGTTGCTTCATCCGTAGAGCTAGCCGAGCTACTAGATTCTGATGCTGCTGTAGTTGCTTCATCCGTAGAGCTAGCCAAGCTACTAGTATCTGATGCTGCTGTAGTTGCTTCATCCGTAGAGCTAGCCGAGCTACTAGATTCTGATGCTGCTGTAGTTGCTTCATCCGTAAAGCTAGCCGAGCTACTAGATTCTGATGCTGCTGTAGTTGCTTCATCCGTAGAGCTAGCCGAGCTACTAGATTCTGATGCTACTGTAGTTGCTTCATCCGTAGAGCTAGCCGAGCTACTAGTATCTGATGCTGCTGTAGTTGCTTCATCCGTAGAGCTAGCCGAGCTACTAGATTCTGATGCTGCTGTAGTTGCTTCATCCGTAGAGCTAGCCGAGCTACTAGATTCTGATGCTGCTGTAGTTGCTTCATCCGTAGAGCTAGCTGAGCTACTAGATTCTGATGCTGCTGTAGTTGCTTCATCCGTAGAGCTAGCCGAGCTACTAGATTCTGATGCTGCTGTAGTTGCTTCATCCGTAGAGCTAGCCGCCGTGGAAGTGTCGCTAGACGAGCTACTAGGTTCTGATGCTGCTGTAGTTGCTTCATCCGTAGAGCTAGCCGAGCTACTAGATTCTGATGCTGCTGTAGTTGCTTCATCCGTAGAGCTAGCTGAGCTACTAGATTCTGATGCTGCTGTAGTTGCTTCATCCGTAGAGCTAGCCGAGCTACTAGATTCTGATGCTGCTGTAGTTGCTTCATCCGTAGAGCTAGCCGAGCTACTAGATTCTGATGCTGCTGTAGTTGCTTCATCCGTAGAGCTAGCCGAGCTACTAGGTTCTGATGCTGCTGTAGTTGCTTCATCCGTAGAGCTAGCCGTCGTCGAAGTGTCGCTAGACGAGCTACTAGATTCTGATGCTGCTGTAGTTGCTTCATCCGTAGAGCTAGCCGTCGTCGAAGTGTCGCTAGATGAGCTACTAGATTCTGATGCTGCTGTAGTTGCTTCATCCGTAGAGCTAGCCGAGCTACTAGATTCTGATGCTGCTGTAGTTGCTTCATCCGTAGAGCTAGCCAAGCTACTAGTATCTGATGCTGCTGTAGTTGCTTCATCCGTAGAGCTAGCCGAGCTACTAGATTCTGATGCTGCTGTAGTTGCTTCATCCGTAAAGCTAGCCGAGCTACTAGATTCTGATGCTGCTGTAGTTGCTTCATCCGTAGAGCTAGCCGAGCTACTAGATTCTGATGCTACTGTAGTTGCTTCATCCGTAGAGCTAGCCGAGCTACTAGTATCTGATGCTGCTGTAGTTGCTTCATCCGTAGAGCTAGCCGAGCTACTAGATTCTGATGCTGCTGTAGTTGCTTCATCCGTAGAGCTAGCCGAGCTACTAGATTCTGATGCTGCTGTAGTTGCTTCATCCGTAGAGCTAGCCGCCGTGGAAGTGTCGCTAGACGAGCTACTAGGTTCTGATGCTGCTGTAGTTGCTTCATCCGTAGAGCTAGCCGAGCTACTAGATTCTGATGCTGCTGTAGTTGCTTCATCCGTAGAGCTAGCTGAGCTACTAGATTCTGATGCTGCTGTAGTTGCTTCATCCGTAGAGCTAGCCGAGCTACTAGATTCTGATGCTGCTGTAGTTGCTTCATCCGTAGAGCTAGCCGAGCTACTAGATTCTGATGCTGCTGTAGTTGCTTCATCCGTAGAGCTAGCTGAGCTACTAGGTTCTGATGCTGCTGTAGTTGCTTCATCCATAGAGCTAGCCGTCGTCGAAGTGTCGCTAGACGAGCTACTAGATTCTGATGCTGCTGTAGTTGCTTCATCCGTAGAGCTAGCCGTCGTCGAAGTGTCGCTAGACGAGCTACTAGTATCTGATGCTGCTGTAGTTGCTTCATCCGTAGAGCTAGCCGAGCTACTAGATTCTGATGCTGCTGTAGTTGCTTCATCCGTAGAGCTAGCCGTCGTCGAAGTGTCGCTAGACGAGCTACTAGTATCTGATGCTGCTGTAGTTGCTTCATCCGTAGAGCTAGCCGAGCTACTAGATTCTGATGCTGCTGTAGTTGCTTCATCCGTAGAGCTAGCCGAGCTACTAGATTCTGATGCTGCTGTAGTTGCTTCATCCGTAGAGCTAGCCGAGCTACTAGGTTCTGATGCTGCTGTAGTTGCTTCATCCGTAGAGCTAGCCGTCGTCGAAGTGTCGCTAGACGAGCTACTAGATTCTGATGCTGCTGTAGTTGCTTCATCCGTAGAGCTAGCCCAGCTACTAGATTCTGATGCTGCTGTAGTTGCTTCATCCGTAGAGCTAGCCGAGCTACTAGATTCTGATGCTGCTGTAGTTGCTTCATCCGTAGAGCTAGCCGAGCTACTAGATTCTGATGCTGCTGTAGTTGCTTCATCCGTAGAGCTAGCCGAGCTACTAGGTTCTGATGCTGCTGTAGTTGCTTCATCCGTAGAGCTAGCCGTCGTCGAAGTGTCGCTAGACGAGCTACTAGATTCTGATGCTGCTGTAGTTGCTTCATCCGTAGAGCTAGCCCAGCTACTAGATTCTGATGCTGCTGTAGTTGCTTCATCCGTAGAGCTAGCCGAGCTACTAGATTCTGATGCTGCTGTAGTTGCTTCATCCGTAGAGCTAGCCGTCGTCGAAGTGTCGCTAGACGAGCTACTAGTATCTGATGCTGCTGTAGTTGCTTCATCCGTAGAGCTAGCCGAGCTACTAGATTCTGATGCTGCTGTAGTTGCTTCATCCGTAGAGCTAGCCGAGCTACTAGATTCTGATGCTGCTGTAGTTGCTTCATCCGTAGAGCTAGCCGTCGTCGAAGTGTCGCTAGACGAGCTACTAGATTCTGATGCTGCTGTAGTTGCTTCATCCGTAGAGCTAGCCGTCGTCGAAGAGTCGCTAGACGAGCTACTAGATTCGGATGCTGCTGTAGTTGCTTCATCCGTAGAGCTAGCCGCCGTGGAAGTGTCGCTAGACGAGCTACTAGGTTCTGATGCTGCTGTAGTTGCTTCATCCGTAGAGCTAGCCGAGCTACTAGATTCTGATGCTGCTGTAGTTGCTTCATCCGTAGAGCTAGCCGAGCTACTAGATTCTGATGCTGCTGTAGTTGCTTCATCCGTAGAGCTAGCCGAGCTACTAGTATCTGATGCTGCTGTAGTTGCTTCATCCGTAGAGCTAGCCGAGCTACTAGGTTCTGATGCTGCTGTAGTTGCTTCATCCGTAGAGCTAGCCGAGCTACTAGATTCTGATGCTGCTGTAGTTGCTTCATCCGTAGAGCTAGCCCAGCTACTAGATTCTGATGCTGCTGTAGTTGCTTCATCCGTAGAGCTAGCCGAGCTACTAGATTCTGATGCTGCTGTAGTTGCTTCATCCGTAGAGCTAGCCGTCGTCGAAGTGTCGCTAGACGAGCTACTAGATTCTGATGCTGCTGTAGTTGCTTCATCCGTAGAGCTAGCCGAGCTACTAGATTCTGATGCTGCTGTAGTTGCTTCATCCATAGAGCTAGCCGTCGTCGAAGTGTCGCTAGACGAGCTACTAGTATCTGATGCTGCTGTAGTTGCTTCATCCGTAGAGCTAGCCGAGCTACTAGATTCTGATGCTGCTGTAGTTGCTTCATCCGTAGAGCTAGCCGAGCTACTAGATTCTGATGCTGCTGTAGTTGCTTCATCCGTAGAGCTAGCCACCGTGGAAGTGTCGCTAGACGAGCTACTAGATTCTGATGCTGCTGTAGTTGCTTCATCCGTAGAGCTAGCCGAGCTACTAGGTTCTGATGCTGCTGTAGTTGCTTCATCCGTAGAGCTAGCCGTCGTCGAAGTGTCGCTAGACGAGCTACTAGATTCTGATGCTGCTGTAGTTGCTTCATCCGTAGAGCTAGCCGTCGTCGAAGAGTCACTAGACGAGCTACTAGATTCGGATGCTGCTGTAGTTGCTTCATCCGTAGAGCTAGCCGTCGTCGAAGTGTCGCTAGACGAGCTACTAGTATCTGATGCTGCTGTAGTTGCTTCATCCGTAGAGCTAGCCGAGCTACTAGATTCTGATGCTGCTGTAGTTGCTTCATCCGTAGAGCTAGCCGAGCTACTAGATTCTGATGCTGCTGTAGTTGCTTCATCCGTAGAGCTAGCCGTCGTCGAAGTGTCGCTAGACGAGCTACTAGATTCTGATGCTGCTGTAGTTGCTTCATCCGTAGAGCTAGCCGAGCTACTAGATTCTGATGCTGCTGTAGTTGCTTCATCCGTAGAGCTAGCCGAGCTACTAGATTCTGATGCTGCTGTAGTTGCTTCATCCGTAGAGCTAGCCGAGCTACTAGATTCTGATGCTGCTGTAGTTGCTTCATCCGTAGAGCTAGCCGAGCTACTAGATTCTGATGCTGCTGTAGTTGCTTCATCCATAGAGCTAGCCGTCGTCGAAGTGTCGCTAGACGAGCTACTAGTATCTGATGCTGCTATAGTTGCTTCATCCGTAGAGCTAGCCGAGCTACTAGATTCTGATGCTGCTGTAGTTGCTTCATCCGTAGAGCTAGCCGAGCTACTAGATTCTGATGCTGCTGTAGTTGCTTCATCCGTAGAGCTAGCCGAGCTACTAGATTCTGATGCTGCTGTAGTTGCTTCATCCGTAGAGCTAGCCGAGCTACTAGATTCTGATGCTGCTGTAGTTGCTTCATCCGTAGAGCTAGCCACCGTGGAAGTGTCGCTAGACGAGCTACTAGATTCTGATGCTGCTGTAGTTGCTTCATCCGTAGAGCTAGCCGAGCTACTAGGTTCTGATGCTGCTGTAGTTGCTTCATCCGTAGAGCCAGCCGTCGTCGAAGTGTCGCTAGACGAGCTACTAGTATCTGATGCTGCTGTAGTTGCTTCATCCGTAGAGCTAGCCGAGCTACTAGATTCTGATGCTGCTGTAGTTGCTTCATCCGTAGAGCTAGCCGAGCTACTAGATTCTGATGCTGCTGTAGTTGCTTCATCCGTAGAGCTAGCCGTCGTCGAAGTGTCGCTAGACGAGCTACTAGATTCTGATGCTGCTGTAGTTGCTTCATCCGTAGAGCTAGCCGAGCTACTAGATTCTGATGCTGCTGTAGTTGCTTCATCCGTAGAGCTAGCCGAGCTACTAGATTCTGATGCTGCTGTAGTTGCTTCATCCATAGAGCTAGCCGTCGTCGAAGTGTCGCTAGACGAGCTACTAGTATCTGATGCTGCTATAGTTGCTTCATCCGTAGAGCTAGCCGAGCTACTAGGTTCTGATGCTGCTGTAGTTGCTTCATCCGTAGAGCTAGCCGTCGTCGAAGTGTCGCTAGACGAGCTACTAGATTCTGATGCTGCTGTAGTTGCTTCATCCGTAGAGCTAGCCGAGCTACTAGATTCTGATGCTGCTGTAGTAGCTTCATCCGTAGAGCTAGCCGAGCTACTAGATTCTGATGCTGCTGTAGTTGCTTCATCCGTAGAGCTAGCCGAGCTACTAGATTCTGATGCTGCTGTAGTTGCTTCATCCGTAGAGCTAGCCGAGCTACTAGATTCTGATGCTGCTGTAGTTGCTTCATCCGTAGAGCTAGCCGTCGTCGAAGTGTCGCTAGACGAGCTACTAGATTCTGATGCTGCTGTAGTTGCTTCATCCGTAGAGCTAGCCGTCGTCGAAGAGTCGCTAGACGAGCTACTGGATTCGGATGCTGCTGTAGTTGCTTCATCCGTAGAGCTAGCCGTCGTCGAAGTGTCGCTAGACGAGCTACTAGTTTCTGATGCTGCTGTAGTTGCTTCATCCGTAGAGCTAGCCGAGCTACTAGATTCTGATGCTGCTGTAGTTGCTTCATCCGTAGAGCTAGCCGAGCTACTAGATTCTGATGCTGCTGTAGTTGCTTCATCCGTAGAGCTAGCCACCGTGGAAGTGTCGCTAGACGAGCTACTAGATTCTGATGCTGCTGTAGTTGCTTCATCCGTAGAGCTAGCCGAGCTACTAGGTTCTGATGCTGCTGTAGTTGCTTCATCCGTAGAGCTAGCCGTCGTCGAAGTGTCGCTAGACGAGCTACTAGATTCTGATGCTGCTGTAGTTGCTTCATCCGTAGAGCTAGCCGTCGTCGAAGAGTCACTAGACGAGCTACTAGATTCGGATGCTGCTGTAGTTGCTTCATCCGTAGAGCTAGCCGTCGTCGAAGTGTCGCTAGACGAGCTACTAGATTCTGATGCTGCTGTAGTTGCTTCATCCGTAGAGCTAGCCGAGCTACTAGATTCTGATGCTGCTGTAGTTGCTTCATCCGTAGAGCTAGCCGAGCTACTAGATTCTGATGCTGCTGTAGTTGCTTCATCCGTAGAGCTAGCCGAGCTACTAGGTTCTGATGCTGCTGTAGTTGCTTCATCCGTAGAGCTAGCCGTCGTCGAAGTGTCGCTAGACGAGCTACTAGATTCTGATGCTGCTGTAGTTGCTTCATCCGTAGAGCTAGCCGAGCTACTAGATTCTGATGCTGCTGTAGTTGCTTCATCCGTAGAGCTAGCCGAGCTACTAGATTCTGATGCTGCTGTAGTTGCTTCATCCGTAGAGCTAGCCGAGCTACTAGATTCTGATGCTGCTGTAGTTGCTTCATCCGTAGAGCTAGCCGAGCTACTAGATTCTGATGCTGCTGTAGTTGCTTCATCCGTAGAGCTAGCCGTCGTCGAAGTGTCGCTAGACGAGCTACTAGATTCTGATGCTGCTGTAGTTGCTTCATCCGTAGAGCTAGCCGTCGTCGAAGAGTCGCTAGACGAGCTACTGGATTCGGATGCTGCTGTAGTTGCTTCATCCGTAGAGCTAGCCGTCGTCGAAGTGTCGCTAGACGAGCTACTAGTATCTGATGCTGCTGTAGTTGCTTCATCCGTAGAGCTAGCCGAGCTACTAGATTCTGATGCTGCTGTAGTTGCTTCATCCGTAGAGCTAGCCGAGCTACTAGATTCTGATGCTGCTGTAGTTGCTTCATCCGTAGAGCTAGCCGAGCTACTAGATTCTGATGCTGCTGTAGTTGCTTCATCCGTAGAGCTAGCCGAGCTACTAGATTCTGATGCTGCTGTAGTTGCTTCATCCGTAGAGCTAGCCACCGTGGAAGTGTCGCTAGACGAGCTACTAGATTCTGATGCTGCTGTAGTTGCTTCATCCGTAGAGCTAGCCGTCGTCGAAGTGTCGCTAGACGAGCTACTAGATTCTGATGCTGCTGTAGTTGCTTCATCCGTAGAGCTAGCCGAGCTACTAGATTCTGATGCTGCTGTAGTTGCTTCATCCGTAGAGCTAGCCGAGCTACTAGTATCTGATGCTGCTGTAGTTGCTTCATCCGTAGAGCTAGCCGAGCTACTAGATTCTGATGCTGCTGTAGTTGCTTCATCCGTAGAGCTAGCCGAGCTACTAGATTCTGATGCTGCTGTAGTTGCTTCATCCGTAGAGCTAGCCGAGCTACTAGGTTCTGATGCTGCTGTAGTTGCTTCATCCGTAGAGCTAGCCGAGCTACTAGGTTCTGATGCTGCTGTAGTTGCTTCATCCGTAGAGCTAGCCATCGTCGAAGTGTCGCTAGACGAGCTACTAGATTCTGATGCTGCTGTAGTTGCTTCATCCGTAGAGCTAGCCGAGCTACTAGATTCTGATGCTGCTGTAGTTGCTTCATCCGTAGAGCTAGCCGAGCTACTAGATTCTGATGCTGCTGTAGTTGCTTCATCCGTAGAGCTAACCGAGCTACTAGATTCTGATGCTGCTGTAGTTGCTTCATCCGTAGAGCTAGCTGAGCTACTAGATTCTGATGCTGCTGTAGTTGCTTCATCCGTAGAGCTAGCCGAGCTACTAGGTTCTGATGCTGCTGTAGTTGCTTCATCCGTAGAGCTAGCCGTCGTCGAAGTGTCGCTAGACGAGCTACTAGATTCTGATGCTGCTGTAGTTGCTTCATCCGTAGAGCTAGCCGTCGTCGAAGTGTCGCTAGACGAGCTACTAGATTCTGATGCTGCTGTAGTTGCTTCATCCGTAGAGCTAACCGAGCTACTAGATTCTGATGCTGCTGTAGTTGCTTCATCCGTAGAGCTAGCCGTCGTCGAAGTGTCGCTAGACGAGCTACTAGTATCTGATGCTGCTGTAGTTGCTTCATCCGTAGAGCTAGCCGAGCTACTAGATTCTGATGCTGCTGTAGTTGCTTCATCCGTAGAGCTAGCCGTCGTCGAAGTGTCGCTAGACGAGCTACTAGATTCTGATGCTTCTGTAGTTGCTTCATCCGTAGAGCTAGCCGTCGTCGAAGTGTCGCTAGACGAGCTACTAGATTCTGATGCTGCTGTAGTTGCTTCATCCGTAGAGCTAGCCGCCGTGGAAGTGTCGCTAGACGAGCTACTAGGTTCTGATGCTGCTGTAGTGGTTTCAGCCGTAGGGCTAGTCGTCGTCGAAGTGTCGCTAGACGAGCTAGTAGTAGGTGGTGCTAATGTTGTTGTTGCGGCGGTATTGGCAGTCTCCGGCGTAGTGTTGCTAGACGTATTATTAGTAGCTGGTGCGCTTGTTGTTGTAGCCTTTGAAGTGGTAGCCCGTTTCGTAGTATGTGTTGGACTTGTTATATGTTTTGGCGGCTTTATATTCTTTTTGTCATCGTCTTGCGATTTTTGGTTGGTATGTGATTCAAGGATGGACCGAAGTACTTTGCCAGATACAAAACCTACAACAAAATATGCTTTGATTAGATTAGAAAATTCTGCACCTTCATTCCTACAGAGCAGGGCCCTCGACCACTACGTGAACGTCTAGACTGTGCCAGACTTGGCTTTGCTATTTATTCTGGGTTGACTTAAGTTTATGATTCAATTCAAGAACCCATATTATTATTATAGACCTAACTACTACTTAATGAGATAATTGTGAAATAAACTATGTTCTAAAAGTTTTCTGTTGTTTATATTATGTTGTTTATTTTTCGTGCTATGTGCTACGAACTGGACCAGGTTTATACATGAATGTCATTTATTTAGTCTCTTTATAAAAAAAAAAAAATATCTAATTTCCTCCATGCCTCGGAAAGCACGTAAAGCCATTCTGTAGATTTTGGTAGTCAGTGGCTCAAAAAGTCTGACAACCCGTCATATCAAGGGGTATCGTATTACCTATAACTAACTGGGTTGTGGAGGTCAGATAGGCAGTCACTCCATGTAAAATACTGGTATTCAGCTGCATTCGGTTAGACTGGAAGCCGACCATCAAAATTGCCATCCCGCACTGAACAAGCGTGGTTATCAATGCTTATGCCTTCTCTATATAAGAAGAAGCTTGTGCCATGCAGTGGGACAGTAATAGGCTGGATTATTATCCAAGTCGTGTTCTGTGGATCCCTTAATTGTATTATACAGGGTGTAAACGGATCATTTGCGAAACCGTCAACTAAGTAACTTTACGCAAAAAATATTGCTGGCAAACAACTTTTTTTTTGGGTGAAAATCATCCAAAAAATAAGGGCGTTGTTTTAGGGTAGGACTCAATGTAATGCATTCAAACCATTGAGCTGATGGATGGATTGAATAGAAAGGGGTCGTAGAGTTGTTCAAAGTAGAAATCTTACATTAAAAACATGTATTTAAAAAAAACTTGTGAAAGAGTTGGAACTTTGACCCCCAATATCTCCGTAACTAGAAGGTTCCCAGATATGGTCAACAACGAAAAAATTATCGAAATGACAGGAATAACAAGTGCCTTTCACTTAATGAATAAGAATCTTGTTTCACCCTTTCTATAAATATAATAATATCTATCTATATCTATACATACTCGTATAGTACGATATATAGAACGATGTCACGAAAAAAGACAGCTACCCACTGCCCAGGATCGATGACACACTGGATACGCTGACTGGAATGAAGTGGTTTACCACACTGGACCTGAAAAGTGGCTACTGGCACGTAGTAATAGACCCCAAGGACAAGAAGAAAACGGCATTCTCCACAGGAAAGGGGTTGTGGCAGTTTAAAGTTATGCCATTCGGATTGTGCAATGCTCCTGCAACATTTGAAAGGTTGATGGAACAAGTACTTGTCGGATTGATTGGAGAAGCATGTCTTGTCTATCTAGATGACATAATCATCGTGGGCCGCACATTTGAAGATCACCTTAAAAACCTCAACCGAGTGCTGTCGAAAATGCAAACAGCAAATTTCAAGTCCGAAAAAGTGCTCGTTTTTCAGACAACAACTATGTGTCCTAAAAAGTTGTAGGACACATAGTTTCGGGGGAAGGTCTTCAAACAGACCCAGAGAAAGTAGTCGCTGTCAAGGATTGGCCAGTTCCGAAAGACAAGACGCAGATAAAGAGCATTTCCGGGTTTGTACTCCTACTATCGAAGGTTTGTCAAGAATTTTACCGACATTGCTAAACCCCTACACAAACTCACTGAGGAAAAGCGGCAATTCTGTTAGGACGAGAACTGCGACGTCACCTTTCAGGAATTAAAGAAACGTCTGTACAATACTCCTACTTTGGGATATCCTGACACTGAAAATGACTTTATAGTTGATACAGATGCAAGTAATACTGGAATTGGAGGCGTGTTGTCTCAACGGAAAGGAAACCAGGAGGTTGTCATAGCTTACTTCAGCAAGTCTTTAGCCAAACCGGAAATAAATTACTGCGTTACGAGACGGGAGCTAGTCGCCGTAGTAAAGACATTGCAGTACTTCAGTAAATATTTGCTGCATTGAAATGGCTATTATCGTTCAAAAATCCAGAGGGACAAGTTGCGAGATGGATTGAACTACTACAAGAGTTTGACTTCGTAACTGAACATTGCAGTGGGAGGTACGCACGGTAATGCAGACGCCTTGTCAAAAAGACCTTGTCCTGAAGACTGTAAGCACTGTGCCAGACAAGAGATTAAGGAAGTAGTGCCTGTGAGGATGCTTAGAACGGATCTCAGCAATGACTGGAAGAAAACCCTACAGCAGGCTCAGCAAAATGACTCGGACATCAAACCAATCATTGAGTGGATCAAAGCTGGTGCTCCTAAACCCAAGTGGAGTGATGTGGCAGCGATAAGAGTTCTATCACGAAGAGTTTTTTATTAGGCGCAATGGAACAGCTTGGTTATCCAAGATGGAGTCTTGTGCCGTAAATGGGAAAACGCTCGAGGGGACAGCTGTCATCTACAAACGGTTGTCCCTAAAGCCAAGATACCGGATGTTCTGCGTCTCTATCACGATGGATGTTCAGGAGGACATATGAGGGTAAATAGGAGTCTACTGAAAATCCGAGAGCGATTTTATTGGATCAACTATCGAGAGGATGTGGAGGACTGGTGTCGAAAATGTACCAGTTATGCGACTGTGAAAGGACCCCTCACACGCAGCAGAGGTGCATTAAAAGTGTACAACCGTTGGAGCCCCCTGGGAACGGATAGCACTAGACGTTGCGGGACCATTTCCAGAAAGTGAAAGCGGGGACAAGTATTTCATGGTTGTCATGGATTACTTTACAAAGTGGCCAGAAGTCTTCGCTGTTCCTAACCACGAAGCTGTAACAGTCGCCGATAAATTGGTTCAGGAAGTCTTCTGTCGTTTTGGAGTGCCCTTAGAAATACACAGCGATCAAGGAAGGAATTTTGAATCGCAAGTATTTCAGGAGGCTTGTCGATTGATGGGACTTTCTCTAACCCTCTCTCTCTCTCTTATGTGACGCAATAACCTTAATAACCTAATGAAGGGTACTAAAAAGTACTTACTTTTCACTGTTTCCGCAACCGAAACAAGTGTAACAAAAAAAACTAGACACTAAAACTACTCAGTAAAGCAAATCGTTGATGATTTTTTTTAAATAATATTTTGACTTACCTGGACTTTTAATTTTTATTGAATCGAAGAAAGATATGATACTTGGGGTTGCTTGTGTGACGTAACATGTCTGAAACAAAAAATAACATTAAGTTACTATTGTAAGTATTATTATTCCTTTTTTTAGTTCTTTATTTATTTCTATACAAATCAATTACATTTTTAAATATTCTTAAGAAAAAACATTTAAAAATATAAAAAATTGTAGCCCACCGGTATCGGGAACAGGGTCCAAGCTACTGGCAGTCCGGCTTTCTGAATCAAGCCCTTGATCCAGCTGCCTAACGAGAGCCTCCTCAGATAGTGGTCGAGGCTCTTGGCAATTAAGCCATGGGCTGATACAACTATCAGCACAATGATCGCTGAGTCCACATCCCACATGTCGACAACCTCGCGAGCCAAGTCAAGATACTTGATTTGCTTATCTATCTCGGCTTTCACGAGGTTCTCATCATGCACTTCAATCCGAAAAATCAGAGAAACGTATTGGTTATAATAATAATATTAGTGGGATTTTATTTTACTAGAAAATTATTGTCCCGCTGCAAATATTTAAAAAACGGAACCTCTGTCACAGCCAATTTACTCCGAAACTACTGGACCGATTAAGTTTGGTACGCATATTATTTAAGTCAGTCACTCAAAGACGGACGTGTAATGTAAATTAATGAATTTTAAATATGGGGCTACTTTTGGGGGGTAAATTAGATAATAAAAAAACTGTTTTGCAAACTATATCGTGTTACATATCAAATTAAATTGAATTGTGAGCAATTTTTTTATAAGTTTAAGAAAAATACGTTTGAAGTTATTTAAGAAAATAGGCGAAAATTGTGTCCCCCCCCCCTCTTAACTCTGAAACTACAAGACCGGGAAAAACTACAAAAATTAGTTCTTTGCCTATAGATTACAGAAAACCTATAAGAAAGCTATAACAACAACGCGGCAACGGATGTACGGAACGCTTCAACCGCGAGTCCAACTCACACTTGACCAGTATTTTTAAATCTAAGTACTCACTGCAAGTATCACTAAAGCCACAGTCACAATATTCGCCGCCATTCTTCACCTCGGTACCACAGGATTGATAGTAAAAATTGTTACAACTTCTCTTTTTATATTCTTTCTACTTGTTTTGATTAGCGTCATAACATATGGTTTTTTCTATTCATTTTATAGAAAAATTAATAATTAAATTCAATCAACATACAGACAAATAACTTTTGTTTTGATTCGAAGAGGCCGTTGTCATTTAAATATTTATTTACATAGTTGCAGATTATTATAACACTATTAATATTTATTTATTTAATCAAAATAATAGTTAGATGGCAAGCAAACTTGCTTGCGTCATAGAATTACTACAGTTGTTAAATAGGACTTGCTTTTGCTCTCGGCTGCGCCTGCGTTTACGTCGGATTTTATCCCAAAAGAACGTACACACATACATAAGCTCACGCATAGAGGTAAACAGTGAGAAATGAACCTTATAACCTAGGCTGTAGACCTGTTTGCCAAGTTTCGTTGAAATCCACTCAGTCAAAGCGTGAAAAGGCAGAGTTGCTTTCGCTTTTTATAAAACTAGCCTGCGAATTTTTTTGGGTAGAATGACGTTTGATAATATCATGGAAATTTATTTATTTACAACTAATTATAGCAACATTACAGACCAAGTCCAATACGATACTATCTATAAGACATAAAATAAAACAATATAAAAAAAGCAAAATCACACCCAATAAGAATATTAATAGCTACAGTTAAACATGACCAAGCTTATAGTGGCACACCTTTTTCAATTATCATTTGTGCCCTTTGAACAAATGTCGGCAGGTTTTGCCCAAATATATTATCTTCCGATACCGTTAAAATATTAATAATACGTGCGGCTCGCGACATAGGGTACCTATGTCGCGAGCCGCACGTATTATTAATATAACTTGTTCTTTAATTGTTCTTTGTTCATTTTGATATGTATACATATGTGAGAAAAAAAACCGGCCAAGTAAAAGTCGGACTCGCGCATGAAGGGTTCCGTACCATCGTAGTAGGGGAGGCCCTTTTAATTTTTTAAATTTATTATTCATATTCATATTCATATCTTTATTTGCATTCCATAATGTTAATAATACAGATCTTAAAATAATAATGCTTATAGCTAGGTAAATTATGGACCCTGTGGGGCACAGCAAAAATGAAAACTTATAAAATTAAATATACAAACACAATTCCAATTAAAAAACATGTCGACATTGCTTTGAATTGATAAACTTTAAATTAAACATGTCAATTATCTTAAAATCATAATAAACTTAAAATACCTATTAATATATATATTATAACCAACTTTAAAGGTAGGTGTATTATTATTTGTTGTTATAACGGCAACAGAAATACACATTCTGTGAAAATTTTAACTATCTACCTATTACGGATCATAAGATACAGCCCACTGACAGCCAGACGGAAGGACGGACGGACAGCGGGGTTTAGTAACAGGGTTCCGTTGGTTATCCTTAGGGTACGGAACCCTAAAACAGTTGCCTATGTGCTATTCCAGACTATAATCTATCTCTGTGCCACATTTCATCCGGATCCGTTCCGCCGTTCTGGCGTGATTCAGTAACAAACATCCATCCATACTTTTGCATTTATAATATTATAGTATAGGAGTATAGATTGCTTGCTATAGTGCTTATAGGTTTATTACCATTAATGTTTACATGAATGCTATGTCCTTTAATATGATGTCAATTACTTTCTACATACATTAACTTTGTAAATATTATTATGTTAGTACACAATATACAAGTGTCAGCACAGATGCACTTGTGTTTGGTTAGTAACAATAACGTAAGTACAGTATGATCACTTTAAGTTTGCAGTTACAAGGTGGCGCTGCTTGTCAAGAAAAAATGCATCGATATGCAAAACTTGGTAACTTTATTTTAGTTCTGTGTTTTCCCGCCTGCATAGTTAAGTTGGTCGAAGTCTGGGTAGGGGTTGCCGTCAATGTCAATACAAAAATGTAAACAGTGTCATGTTTATCGATGTTTTTTCTTTTAGGTTTTAAAGACTATTATTGTTTGGCCTCGGGGATTACAGCTTCACGCCTGTAATCCCCGAGGAGTTAGACAGAGGTGTACTTAATAGTACACATCATTTCACCAGTTATGTTTAAGTCCCATGTAATAGGAGCGAGCCTATTGCCATCAACCGAGCACAATTCTAGACCCCGTGGCTGCTACTGAGAAATTCCTGATGGAAAAACCCAATAACACTATGCCGAACCGGGAATCGAACCCAGAACCTTTTGCTCAGCAGTCGCGCTTGCGAACACTAGACCAACGAAGCAGGGGCTGTAGTTATTACTGTTAAGTTAATTGACTATGTACTATGTACTATTGACTTGTATTATACGAAAGAAACACAACGCTCGTTAGCCATAAGCATGACATAACTCAAAAAATTTGATTTTTCGATGTTGTTGGTAGTTGAATGTAAAATTAACGAAACTAAGTATTTATTAAGTAACGAAATACGTAAAATAAACCTTTCATCTTTCGATTAAAGGTTTCCATGCAAAAAAAATTGGGAATGTAATGAAAATATTTTTAGTCTAACTTAAAAAAACGCTGTCTTATATTTCGGGTCGTGCCCAGTTAATGGCAATAGGCTCGCCCCTTGTTCCATGGGACTTAAAACATAACTGGCAAAATGTGGGTGTAACAGTACACCTCTGCCTAACCTTTGAGCGCAAGCCACTCAGATAAGACGAAAATGTATAGAAGCGTCGTGACGCAAAAAATATAGAAAAGACAGGGCGCGGACACGACGTTTACTCGTCTGCGCCCTGTTGTAAAACATATAGAAAGGACGGGGCACGGACGGGGCACGGGCGAGCACGGGGGTGCGGGCGGGGTGGGGCTTATATACTTCATGAAAACGTTCTGGATAAATATGTAGGTCTCCATTTTTTTTTAAATCTATTGTCTTCATTGCTTCGCCATACCGGATGTACCCAGCAACGACTAACCCTCTGCATATTAGCGAGATACACCAGTGCTAACACATCTGGTTGAAAACCGTCATCTCTCGCGACAACCAGCGTCACGTCCGTGCCTCGTCTTTCCTATGTGTTCTGAAAAGTCGCGACAGCGCCCCGTCTGCGCCCTGTCCGCGCCCCGTCCTCGTCTTACGTCTTTTCTGTGTGTCCAGCGCTTAATGGGATTAAAGGCGTGTTATGTTATTGAATATGGAAAGACTGCCTATTTGACCTCCAGAGCCCAGTTACTGAGTTTTGTCCTTCGGGCTTCTAACTACTCGTAACGACTTGACAGTTGATCTACAAATGACAGGGAACTTGCTATGCCCCGCTAAGCGGGACTCCGTCAACCGGGCTTCCCTCAACTGCGCCACGTTGAGTGGCATAGGGGGGAGGCTTCCCTTCCCCAACTCTCCCCCCCCATAAATCAGGTTTATAATGTCAAAAACATAACCTCAAAATAAGAGTTTTGAAAATGTATAAAAATAAACCATGCACCTCCGGCAGGGGGGGGGGGAGTGGAGGGAGACTGTATAACCAATTCAGGAGACTCGATTCTAATCTTTACCCGTCTCAGGCGTCAAAGTTACCTAAAGCTATCGAAAAACTTATGTGTTCTCTTTAGGTAACTTTGTTGTACCATAAAGCATAATCTAGTCTTTAAGTCACACTCATCACACAACAAATGCTCCACTACTCCTGCAATTATAGCATACGAACATTCATGTCTGCATAGCTCGCCAACAACTTGCAAATGCCCGTCATTGGAAACAGTTGACAGACACACCTACATCGGCCTAATAGAAGATGGCCGATTCGCCTGGGGCCCGCATATAGATCACGTGTGCAACAAACTAAGATCTATTCTAGGGTAACTTAGCTTACCAAAATATAAATTGCCCTATAAAACACTCAGAATGCTGTACATGGCCCTAGAAGACTCGGTAATCAGCTACGGCCTCAGTAGTTACGGAAGAACATACCATACATACCTGACAGAAATATATAATTTACAATTAAGAATACTAAAATTAAAAACCATAACCATATAAAAAAGAAATTCAAGAACAATGACTAACGTTATGAATGTGTTCAATAAAGTGGAATTTTCCACCCGAGTGGAAATAAATAGACCCGAGCTGCTAACGGAAAATACAAGACCTTAGGTACTTCTTGACAAAAATAACACTTAAA
This sequence comes from Noctua pronuba, assembly GCA_905220335.1. Lineage (NCBI taxonomy): Eukaryota > Metazoa > Arthropoda > Insecta > Lepidoptera > Noctuidae > Noctua > Noctua pronuba. The sequence goes on from LR999902.1 coordinate 14,399,635, forward strand.
AGTAAATATATTCTACCTAAATTTAACAATGTGTACGGAACGAGGGTTGCTGAATATCTAGTACCTTACCTTTTTTTTTTTTGGGATCGGAAATCATCAAATAACTCATCCCGCTCTAGGTGGAGTGGGAGGGAGTCTCAGACTTTTACTGACTAAAACCCATCCATGTTCCTTCTTTGCCCTTTGTGTTCCAGGGCCGCGGTATCTTTTTCGAACAGTCCCGCAGCTAGTACTTTACCTTCTTAACGAACTTCCAGATGACTTACAAGATCTATATAAAACAGGTTCGAGAAGTTGCAAGTACAAATTGAAGCGTTTTTATGGTGCGTCTTAGTTCTACGAAAATTTATGTATGTCTATGTATTAAAGAATGTAATACCGACTCGCCAGCACACAGATAAACCCGGAGAGTTTTGCGTGTATGGCAAAACCATTGTAAAATTAGAATAAGTGTCTTGGAAATTTATTAAAAAAAAAGTCGAGATATTCAAATGTTACTTCGTGTATATAGTCCTTTCACAATTATTTTACGTCTGCTAGCAGCAACCCAATAACAACTTTATTAAGATAACATAAAGATCACTGTTATTTGACAGACTTTTCAGTGGTAGCAACCAAACAGCGACCTTATTGTTAAGTAGATAAAGATCATTGTCATTATGACAGTGATGCCCAATTAGAAGTCAACTGACTATAAAAAAGGACAGTTAAAAATCGACAATCACAGCGTCACTGGCCATAAAGAGAGACAGTGGTCGAGAGGAGCCATAGCACTTGTAAAAAACAAAAAAATCCAAAAATTATTTAATAAATCAATGAATTTCCCAATTACAAAAAATTACATCATATCAATTTCATATAAAATACAATACACACATTTTATATTGCTACTAAAATATATTGAGGAGCTCGTAATAACAACCACACGGCTCGAAGTTTAAGGTTAAGTATGCGTGCCTGAGCGGTTGGAAGTTATGTGCTAAAAAACAGGAAATACGAACATCGATGACGAAATCTTATACAAACTTAGTTTTGTCGTCATCTCCCAAGCCTTTTCCCAACTACGCTATGTTAGGGTCGCACAGTGTTCCGTTTGATCAAAAAAATTTCCCTCTGCTGTTTATTGTATTTATCGATCAAGGGATGCATTTAAAATGCACGAGTAAAACACCCACGTGTCAGTTTCAAATACTTTTTTTTATTTTTAATGATGAACTTTAGGTGACTTTTTCATGAAAAAAATTTAAATAAATTCTGAAAACGTAACTGTCCAAGATATTTATTTAATATAAATATAGTCTGATGAAACATCTTTGGGCGCATATTTTCCAGTTTTTATTTTCGGAAAATTACCTCCGTATTCCGAGTAATATATTTTTTTCAGATTTTCGTTTTTATTTTTTTTCTCCCTAAAAACTCAAAAGTGCGACTTGTCACTAGCATAGAAACATTGCTCGAAATAAGGCCTATCACTCATAAAAAAACCACGTTGCACTATTGCGGTTCTTGGGAAGAATACGCCATTTTGTTCGAAGGTCAAAGAACACAACATAGGGTTGCCACTCGTGCACTCGTTGCACTGACCTTTCGAAGGACACATTTAAGCCTAGGTATGCTACTCGTCCATTACTTAACGTATAAAATAACAACAATCCGTTGGTTCGTTGTAAGATATGAGAAAGACAGACCAACATAGACATAACATAACATCGAACAACATCAAGTATAATATACAGTTGTTTTACCCAAAGGGTTGAACTGAGAGCCACATTCTTCCAGTCAACATCTGCCTAGCTTTTTCCCAACTATATTGGGGTCCGCTTCCAGTCTAACCGGATGCAGCTGAATACCAGTATTTTAAATGGAGCGACTGCCTATCTGACCTCCGCAACCCAGTTAGTACTAGGTAATACGATACCCCTTGTTAAGACTGGTTGTCAGACTTTGAGCCACTGACCACCTGTAAAGACTGTCAAAGATCTATAAATGACAGTCGGGACCAATGGCCTAACGTTATTTCCGAGGCACGGAGGAAACTCGGTATGTAATGGGTGTCACCCATCCACAGACCAACCTAGGCAAGCTATAGGATTAACCTAAACATCGATCCAAGCGGCTGTTATTATATCGGGAACTAAGTTCCAACCTATACACAAGTTTTTAAAAAAAATACAAGTTTTTATTCTTATACACTACTTAAATTAACGACCCTCGTACTATTCATTGCATTCATTGGCACACGTGTGCATACATCGGCATGCGTTACATTGTGACCTACCGTGAAACGTGATTTTATAACCCAAAAAAAAGTCGTTTCCCAGCAATAATTTTTGCGACTTACGCGAAAGTTGAAAACTTCTTTATACGAAAGTCAGTCTAAGAAATATTCATAAAACTATACTACATAACATTACGCCTGTAATCTCCGAAGAGTTACGTAGAGATGTACTGAAAATAGTACACCAATATTTTACAAGTTATGTTTAAATCTCACGTAATATTGGGTGAACCTATTGTCATCAAAGGTGCACAAACCCAGACTCCGAGAACTGAAATTCCAGTTATGGTCCATTGCAAAGTTCCCCGATCTGGGAATCGAACCCAGATTCACAAGACTTCCTCTCAGTAATAGCGCTTGCAACAGGTAGCAGTCGAGAGAATGCTCACTAATCTTATCTTATAACTATTGTAAATGCAAAAAGTAAATCTGTCTTTTACCTGTTCACGAACTAATTGCAGATTGGATTTTGACCTAGTAGTCGAGTGCAATTAGACTTTAAGGTGGAACGAAGTTTATAGTGGTCGGATTTTCATGGGGTTTTTTTTATTGAGTTCCTAGAGTGGTGGAGAAGAAAGTTAAAAAAAAAAATTCGAAGCTCGCGACTTTTTTTTAAATTTCCTTTTGAATATTTTTTTTTCGCATAGGAATAACTTGAAATTCACCGGATTTATATTGTGACGTATAGTGGGATCTGTATGCATCCATTAAACGCCAATTTGGTCTATTTTCCTGTTCATTGGTGTTGACGAAATGCATATTTCCAGGTTTTTTAATGAAAATTTCCTATTTTTTCAATTATTTCTAAAATAACGAGTTTTAACACAAATATTTCTTTTGTCATTGGTAAATGATACTTTTTCACGGATAACTGAACGTAAAAATGTTCAAGAAATCCATATTTACGAGTGAAGTGACTAAAAATTCATTAGCAAATATCAGGAAATCGTCTATGTAAAAGTTAAAGAAGGCAATTTTTCTCAAAAATTTTCTGTGGCGGTCAACGTAAATATTATTCTGAAAATATCCTTATTAAATCAGCTATCTACAGAGAATATAAAATAAAATAAATATTCGGAGGTACTCAATAAATGTTGATTATTGCTGACGAAGGTGGACTGGGACCGCTGGTAAACTCACAAAAATTATCGTAATTGGAACGTAACCATTTCTCATAATTTATATTTAGAATTAGTTGCAAGCTTGGGTCTCTGCGCCCCATTTAATATCAATACCGATACCGATACCGCTCCCAATTCTTAGCGATAGATCCCTTTAGTCATGTTTTACTTTCTCAGCAGTAACTGATATTTAACAAGTATCCTTGAATATTTTTCTAGTTATTCTACCTTATTAGATAGCTACTAAAATGAGGTTTTGAAAAATAATTTGCACATTGAGTTATATAGAAAAATTTCGAAAAAAAAATGCCTTCATTAACATAGACGATTTTCTGATTTTTGCGAATGAATTTTAAGTTACTAAACTCATAAATATGGTTTTCTTGAACATTTTCTTGTCCAGTTATCTGTAAAAATGTATCTGTTACCAATTTCAAAAGAAATCTTAGTCTTAAATTCGGTAACTTAGAAATAATTGAAGAAAATACGATATTTAAAAAAAAAAACTTGAAATATGAACATTGAACAAATAAACAGACCAAATTGGCCTTTAGTGGATACACACAGGTGTTTCTATTATGCCTCAATATTAATTCGCCAAATTTCAAGTTATTCATAAAAGAAAAAAAAATATTACAGAGGAAATCCAAAAAAAAAAAACTTGCGAGCGGCGAATTTTTTTTTTTAACTTTCTTCTCTACACCTCTAGGAACTCAATAAAAAAAGTCCCATGAAAATCCGACCACTATAAACTTCATTCCACCTTTTGAGTATTTTTTGTCTAATTGCACTCGGCTATAGGTTAGAACATAGGATACTTTTTCATCTCGGTAGGACGCGATCGCGAACCGCGAACGAGAGCAAATTCTAATCGTTCAATAAATGCAAAATTGCTTTCTATGACGCAAGCAAGCACGTTTTCAATGACCTAACAAATCTAACAACAAAGTCATTACACTATTATTAAAATAATGATTTAGTTCTGCAACCATATAACTAAGTTAATAAATATTTAAATGACAACTGCCTCATCTGTGTCAAAACAAAAGTTGTTTGTCTGCATGTTGACTGAATTCAATTGTCAGTTGTTTTTGAATTCTTTGTAAGTTGTTTTTGAATTAATTAAGTTATTATGTTACTGTTTACTTTTACTAATGAATAGAAAAAAAACATGTTATGACGTTATTTTCTCTAAGTAGTAGGGTATAAAAAGCGGTTGCAACAAATAATTGCTATCATTTGCTTGTTACTGAACTGAAGTGAAAAGTTCCTTACTTTGAAAATGCGTGCCAATATTGTAACAGTGGGTTTAGCGATACTTGCAGTAAGTACTTAAATATGAATATTTAATTCCACTCATTACTATTATATTATAAACGGTGTAAAAAGACCCTTAACGAAGCACTAAGTTTTGAGTGCGTTACAGTTTTACCGTAAAACGTGATTTTTCACCACAAAAAAAAAAGTCATTTCCCAGCAAAAATATTTGCGTAGAATCCTTTGTTTTCCTTTGTTTGATGTACAGAATGCTTGGTTGACGGCTTCGTGAAGGGTCTGTTTACACCTTGTGTTATGGATATCACACTGTATCTGTATTGTGTTCTCCAACATATTTTTTATTTCTTCCCTACTGCTGGGACAGGCCTCCTCTCATGAGACGGTGTGAGCTGTAACCCAGCACGCGGGCCCCGTACGGGTTGGTAGATGCCACATATCTCAGAATGTTTGGTTCAAGCACATGCTTCCTTATGGTGTTTTCCTTCACCGTTTTAAGAAAAGGAGGTCTAAAATGGCGCTTTAGCAGAATCATAATAGGACAATAATATGACTTACGTCACAATTCTTAAAATGGTCACAGACGCAGTTAATATTACGTATTGTTACTTTGTGGCTATTTTACGAATTGCAACGTAATTCATTTTATTATCCTATTATGATTCTGCTAAAACGGCCATTTTAGATCACTAGTGATGAAATAAATTACACAAAGACACTCTTCTGCCTGTGTTCAAATTCTAGACCTATAACTTGTGAGTCAGTGCTGCTACCACTAGACCAAACTACTCTGTAAAACATAACATCACGCCTGTAATGCCCGAAGGGTTAGGCAGAGGTGTACCTTTTATACACCCACATTACCGTGTAATAGGGAGCGATCCTACTGCCATCAACCGGGCACAATTCCAAACTCCGTGGCTGCTAAGTACATTATAGTATACTGAAACGAAATGTGGCCCTATGCCCAACCCTTCTGTGATTTCCTTGATGTGATTTTTTTAGATTAGCATACTTAGGCTCGCTAGCACCGTTCGGTATTCTTTCTATTAAAATCCATATTGCTACGCGCTATAAATTTTGTCGAAATCGACGCTTCGTATTCCCCTTTTTTCTTCCTGAATAATGCCTCTAGAGCTATCATTATTCATTATTCATAAGATCAAGGTCTACTGTAGGCTCGTTCCTGTAATTTCCTTTTTTCAGTAACTAATAAGTAAAAAAAATAGGAATGACCCTCCAAAATTGCCAAAAAAATACCCTTATTTTTACGGCCGTGATTGGAGGACTACCAGACAAATTCTAAAAGTTTTTAGCATACAAGAAATTGATAGGAACCTAGACATACTCTGTCTTAAAATTTTAATGTCAAAAATAGTTGAATCGGCTCAGTTTTCGAGGAGAAAAAAGGCGAATTCGTCAATTTTTTTTGTGATATAATCGGTCTGAACTGCAGATGTCCCTATCGCACTTAACGGGGGCAAGCTTGACGGAGCGCGACGGTAGTAGTTTCTTCAAATACCATTTTTTCAAATTCCCCGCAGGCCGTGGCCCCTCTTAACTTGGATCGGGATCAGCTGGTAAACTGAGGCGAGCCAGCGCAGTGCTTATGTTATGAGCTTAATTCCTAAACAAAAACATGCAAAAAAGAAACTAGTTTCACGTGTCAAGAAAATAGCCGTACTATTAAAAAAACTAAATTACAATAAACAGGGCCTGATTCAGAAGGCAGTACTCCTCGATAGGGCTCGCATTTTGAGGAGGTTTTCGCCTCTGAAGCCCTAATCACACGTAGCTTGGACAGCGGTGGTTCAGATTCACACTTCGAACGTCCACCCCTTTTTTTTTTTTTTTACCGATGGGAAATCATCAAATGACTTCTCCCGCTCTGGGTGGAGTGGGAGGGAGTGTCAGACTCTTACTGACTAAAACCCATCCATGTTCCTTCATTGCCCTTTGTGTTCCAGGGCCACGGTATCTCTTTCGAACAGTCCCGCAGCCCCGGCAGGCATCGGCCCTTGCGGGCCCCTTCCTGGTTGCTGACATCTCTTTGAGGCGCGCGTGGAACACGAACGCGCCGTCGACACGGCCTGTCGTCATAAGACGGACGGACGGTGAGCTAACCCATTACTCACCGTCCACAGGCCCGCGCCTACGGTGGCCGGGAGCCACCACGTGGCCCCCGACGCCCGGTGCGTCGCCCGCGGCGGCTGGGACGAGAGATTCTCTCCCTCTCACGTCCCGCCACCTCCTTCGCTAGCATGACTGCTTCGCAGAAGGAGGTGACGGCTTCCCATTCCCTCTCGCTCCGGACCATGGCCTGAACCAGGGCCGGGCGCGAGAGGTCGCCGCCGCCTATCGCCGTTACGAGGACACGGCGGAGCTCCGCCCAAGCGGGGCAGACCTCCTCCTGCACTGGGTTGCGACAGTCGCTGTCTCCATGTCGCCATGAGATCGCGTCGGAGGTCTGTCCGCTGAGCGGTGATTTGCCGCGGCAGCGGAGTTTCCCCCCGACGTAGTGCCCCCGCGCGCCATTCATGCAGGCGCGCGAGGACTATCGCCTCCAGATCCCATGGCGGCAATCCGGCTAGGAGGCTCGCCGCCTCGCGGGGACGTCCACCCCTCCACCCCTCTTTTTTGGTCGGGGGTAAAAAAAATAAAAAATAATAATAAACAAATTAATAAAAAAAAAAAAAATAAAAAAAAAACTACACATAACGTCACGCCTATTATCCCCAAAGGGTTAGGAACAGGTGAACCTATTAGTAACACCCACATTGCACTAATAAAACAATATTAATTGATAATTATTATTTGTTTCAGATGTGTTACATTACACAAGTTCGTTGCGGTACGTATTCTACGTCAAGATATTGTAAAATAGATGTTTTTTAAAGCTATTAAATACGTAGCCGCTGAGTAGTTTGTCTGATAAAATCCATTGAAGCTTTGAATTTGAAGTAAAACTAATTAATATTTATTTTTTGTTACAGGTTTCGTTTGGGGCACAATAAGTAAGTATTTTGATGTTATGTGTAAAGATCCATACATCGATCCATCCATACATAGTTATTAGAGAGGATAACACAGCAAGTCGAAACGAATTGTTTATGTATTTCATTGAAAAAGTTGTTGAATATGACGGGTTGACTAACCTCCTCCTAAAATAATTTCAATACTATTGAAAATGCATCTCAAAATGTATCGCTCGGAACAAATATTTGTATGGCCTACAGATAGTAGTTCCGGGTGTGGGTGTTTGTGTATAAGAGTTTAAATGTTTGTAAACGCACCCACGATACAGGAGAAATTCCTAGGGTGGGGTAACGTTTAAAAAAACCTAAAAGCACCCTCTGTAGACCCCTCTACAGACGCGGCGTCGTACTCGGGTACGCCAAACAAAATGACTCCGTGACCAAAACGGCAGATAAGATGTACTGATTATAAAATAAGGTACTGCCGTCTCTAGACACAGCCGTAGATATTAAGTAAAAAATGCTATAACTCCTTTAATTAAAACAAATTATTTTGTAGATACTGCCGATGAAATCGTTGGAGGTGGCTCTGCAACAGTGCCACCAGCTACTACAACAGTGCCACCAGCTACTATAACAGTGCCACCAGCTACTACAACAGTGCCACCAACTACTACAACAGTGCCACCAACTACTACAACAGTGCCACCAACTACTACAACAGTGCCACCAACTACTACAACAGTGCCACCAACTACTACAACAGTGCCACCAGCTACTACAACAGTGCCACCAGCTACCACAACAGCGCCACCAGCTAGTACAACAGTGCCACCAGCTACTACAACAGTGCCGTCAACAGTTTTTAAATAATTTGTATAAAATACACAAGATTTCAATCCATATGTATATTTAATAAATTTAATTTCAACTTCTTAATTCAGACGCTTTATTACCTTACACATATCTCTATGTTGTGCAAGGTGTATACTATACAAAACATTGAGTTTCTCTGTTCCCTGAATTCTGACTCAAAATATTTTATTATACACACATCAACACCGTCTAGGGATATTTTGTATAAAGTTCTCTTCTCTCTTCAAGAACTCAAAGAAAAGAAAGCTTATTTTGTAAACCTTTTTGAACGATTCTAAATTTGAATTTGACAAAATAAATTAAAACAAAAGATTTACGCGGCATAATGGCAGCTAAGTCCGAAGGTTTCATTTACCTACAGTAGTTTTTGGCTATTTTTTTGTGCCAATTTGAAGTTTTATAACAAGTTATCGCTTAATTTCGAATTAATGTTATTGTGTGCAACATGCAGCGACGCCATTTAACCAGAGAGGAAATGTTAAGGGCAGTAGGCATGCTCAAAGCTGGGGCTACTCAACGGAGTATTGCTGAGGAGATTGGAACAAGACAAAACGTGATATCAAGGTTATGGTCACGTTATCGTGCTACTGGTGAAGTGGCTGATAGACACCCAGGTGGGAAGCGCATAACCACTCAAAGACAAGACCGATTTTTGCAAGTTGCCGCGAGGAGACAACCAAATGTATTAGGTTCAGAATGCAGTGTATCTCATACTCGTGATTTTTTTTTCTACACAACTGCACAACTGCACAACTTTGGCCACAGATGACTAAAAACTAAGCCTAACATGGCTCAATTTCTGCAGCCGGAATTAGTGTTTTTTTTTAAATCTCAGCGTGCGCATGTCTTTGAAACCAAAATATTTTAAGAAAATTTAAATGGTGTTTTTAAATAGAATGTCCCAAATAAACATTATAATTTGAAAATTAGTTGTTTTTATCAAAAAAAGTGACATTTATACGAGTTCTGAATTAAAAAATATTTGAATTTTATATATTTAATACTAGCGGCTCGTCCCGGCTTCGCACGGGTATAACATGCACGACAGCGTTTATTTTTTCTATTTCTATGATTTATTAAATTCGTAATATCTATTGATTGGAATAGCCGATTTGAACAATTCAAAAAGTAATTCACATGAATTGAAACAGTCTTGAAAACAATGTGATTTATTTGGATAAGGATTTAAACAGAAGTATGAATAACATGGTCTAATTTTGGTCGGTATTTCTATCAACTTCTAAAATGTAAAAAGTGGTTATTGTGACATAACGATAATAGTTGGACATAGTATCGCGAAATTTTTTGTAGGCATTGATATGTTCTTTAATATTGTAGAACATACTTTTGTTCTATCATCAATAGTTTCAGCAGCGCAAGCGACGTAAGATGTCTTATGGCATTTTTTTACAGCTTGGGTTACGTTACTAAAGTTTTAGTAAGTATTCCTTATCTTTTCTAGCAATTAATATAGCCTATGTTACTCAAGGTGAATGAAGCTTTCAAATGGTGAATTTTTTTTTGAAATCGGCACAGTTGTTTTTGAGTTTATTCAACACAAACATACACATACACACAAAAATACAAATCTTTCCTCTTTATAATATTAGTATGATTATTTTTTGAATTGCGGCTTCATACCTTTGCTTCTGCTGCAACCTGAAGGAAAAGCGCGAAAAAAATAGCAAATTAATACTATTATGTTATTTCTTCTAAGTGTATTGAAAAACGTCGTTTGATACACGAGGGAATTTGTCGCTGCAGTTCTCGGCTCCATAACTTCCTCACTCCTGGTTGTTTCGTACTGGACCTACATACATGTAAAGGTACACATAAGGAACATTTTGTTTCGATTCAATATCGCGAAAATTTTGACAAAGGTAGTGAACCTATTGTCATAAGCAGAATTTCAGGAATGTGAATACTATGTTATCCTTGTAGGTGTCTTATACCTAATAGGTATCAGGTACATAAAAATTAGTAATTTTACGCAAAAATTATTGCTGGGAAATGCCTTTTTTTTGGGTGAAAAATCAAGTTTTACGGTAAGACTCAATGGTACACACTCAAAACATTGTGCTGGTGAAGGTGTTTAAAGTAAAAATCTTACATTAGAAACATGTATTTTCAAAAAAAACTTGTGAAAAAGTGGAACTTTGACCCCCAACATTTCCGTAACTAGAAGGTTCCCAGGTCATCTGCCTAGCCTTTTCCCAACTATATTGGGGTCAGTTTCCATTCTAACCGGATGCAGCTGAATACCAGTATTTTACATGAAAATATATATCTATACATATAATAAGACTGTAAAAAAACTGTGTCTGTACATTGAATATATTAAAAAAATAAAAATTGGGGTGGGTTTAGAAACAGTAATAGAGCACGAATCCAAAAAAAAAAATCTGTCTGTTTGTCTGTTTGTCTGTATGTCTGTTTGTCTGTTTGTCTGTTTGTTTGTACACGCTAATCTTCGGAACTACTGGACGGATTTGAATGATTTTTTTGTTGTTGTATAGGTATTAAGCCTGCACAACATATAGGCTATAATTTATCTTGAAAACTTGAACACCTGATGCAGGACCGCAACAGACCAGCTAAACTATAAGAGATACAAAAATGGTACCATAGCAAAAATTATTCCACGTGATGAGCATTTTCTGCTGAGAGAATAAATTTGAAGATCTGGAACACCTGATGTGGAACTCCAAGAGCCCAGCTACACTATAACATATATACGAATGACGTTTTCGCAAAAGTTGTTCAATCTGATGAGCACTCTCTGTTGACTTATAAAAATCGAAGATCTGGAACACCTGTTGTGGAACTCCAAGAGCCCAGCTACACTATAACACATGTAGGAATGACGTCTTAGCAAAAGTTGTTCAATCTGATGAGCACTCTCTGTTGACTTATAAAAATCGAAGATCTGGAACACCTGTTGTGGAAATCCAAGAACCTAGCTACACCATAACACATATAGGAATGACGTCTTAACAAAAGTTGTTCGGTCTGATGGGCATTTCCTATTGACTTATAAAAATCGAAGATCAGAAACATCTGATGTGGAAATCAAAGCTATCACTAATTTCACTGTATAATTATTATAAAATATAATAAGCGGGGAATTATAATAAGCTGGGAGTACCTCCACGCGGTGAAGGCGGTAACAGTTTAGGGCTGATTTTCGATGACGACGGTATATCATTGAAAATTTGACTCTACTGGACAAAACTCCCATTTATTTTTTTATTTTATCGAATAAATATGCCTTCGGGCTTATGTTATTTGAGTGTTTAATTTCCTTTTCCACTTATAGTAGCCTACCCGGTAACGCAGGGGAGCAATCACTTAGATTTTAATTGATCAGGTATCTTCACAATAAAACTATAACCATGCCTAGAAAGAGGTCAAATCTTTCCCAATGTTCCAAAGGAACTAAAAGATTGATGATCATAAGATCCCAAGAATCTACCGAAGAACGTCAGGAGAGACTTGATGCTGTTCGAGAACATCAGGCTGCAACTCGCTCCGTGGAAACCTCTTTGGATCGCGAAGCACGCCTGCGTTCTCAGCGTATTTATGAATCTACATCCAGGTCTCTAGAGAACTGTGAAGAATATGACGCGACCGCTGATCATGAACGTCATACATTGTCTCGCGAGTCGGAGACGTTCACGGAAAGACAATTACGCTTGAGTTCTCAGCGTATATACACATCGACTTCGACGTCTCTAAAGACTAGTGCGGAACGAGATGCGCGACTGACCGCTGATCGTGAACGTCACGCATTGTCTCGCAAGTCGGAGACGTTCACGGATAGAGAATTGCGCTTGAGTTCCAAGCGTATCTACGCATCGACTTCTGACTTACAAAAATGAAAGATATGGAACATCTCGAAACGTCTCGCGCATCCCGTTGTTTTCCCGTCCCCGGGCTCTTAGAATTCGACATCAGACGTTTCAGATCTTCGATTTTGACGACCCTGTTGTCGCTGGCATAAGCAACAGGATCCGCGTACGAAGTCGCGGGCAGAAGCTAGTAGTAAATAAGTAAATAAACTGAGCAATGTTCGCGATCTTGAAGTTCAACTTGTCCAAGCTCTGAAGGTCGATGAGCACAGTCTGACTAAATAAGATATTAATGTATCGTGGGCAGATGACTACCTGGTTGGTCTAGTGGTCGCAAGCGTGACTGCTGAGCATGAGGTCCTGGGTTTGATTTCCGGGTCGGAAAAATTGCCATTGGGTTTTCCATCAGGAATTTCTCAGTAGCAGCCACGGGGTCTGCATTTCAGCCCGGTTGATGTCAAAAGGCTCGTTCCCTATTACATGGGACTTAAACATAACTGGCACTGGTGCCTTTAAAATATGTTTTACTGGCCGAACAAAATTAAATTTATATGATTTTTGTTTCGATACTAAACTTATTGTTAAGTTTATATACTCTTTGATACATACCTACTTTCCTGAGCACAATTTAGTCCTGAAACCTATACTTGTTTCCATACTAATTAGTATCAATGAAAAAGTAACGAATCTTGATTGTAACATTTTCACGCATTACGGACTGAACATAATTAAACCAGGGACACGGATACACCATGTCATGGATTAGGAGAAACGATACTTTTCATCGCTACGGTTGGTTCCCGTGGGATAACTTTAAGCAAGTAACATAACATCAAGCCTGTAATCCCTGAAGGGTTAGGCAGAGATGTACCTAATAGTACACCCACATATCGCCAGTTATATTCAAGTCCCTTGTAACAGGAAGAGAACTTATAAGAAAAAGGTTAATAAGCAAATATAAATACTAGTCATTCACACTTGTACAGATCGCGAAAGAGTTAGTTTTGTCATCATCTGCCTAACTTTTTCCCGAATATGTTAGGGTCGGCTTCCAGTCTAACCGAATGCAGCTGAATACCAGTATTTTACATGGAGCGACTGTCTATCTGACCTCCACAAATCAGTTAGTACTACGTAATACGATACCCCTTGGTAAGACTGGTTGTCAGACTTTGAGCCACTGACTACCTGTAAAGACTGTCAAAGATCTACAAATGACAGCCGGGACCAACGGCTTAACGTTATTTCCGAGGCACGGAGAAAACTCGGTATGTAATGGGTGGTCACCCATCCATAGGCAAGCACGGACTAACGTAAAGATCGATCCGAGCGGCTGTTATTATTTAGCCACGAGCTCCTCAAACATGCAACCTTAGTTTTGTAATGATACACTTTACCATTCATTTAAGTTTGTATAAGTAGTAATCATAGTTTTTGTCATAAAAATAATAGAATGGGAGTAAATATACCCTTAACGAAGATTTGTTTTGGGAATCTTCGAGTTAGGAAGGTATGGGGGTCTAAATTCCTACCTTTTCACAAGTTTTTTTTAAAATACAAGCTTTTAATCTCATACACTACTGAAACTTAAAATACCTCCACGACCCTCGTAATATTCAATGCATCAGCACAATGTTTTGAGTGCTTTACATTGAGTCCTACCGTGAAACGTGATTTTATAACCCAAAAAAAGTAATAATTTTTGAGAGTTACACGAAAGTCGAAATCTTCTATATACAAAACTCAGTCATTCTAAGAAATATTCATAAAATTATACTACATAACATTACACCTATAATCTCCGAAGAGTTAGGCAGAGATGTACTGAAACCGTGAACGAGAGCAAATCCCAATCGTTCAATAAATGCAATATTGTTTTCTATGACGCAAGCAAGCACGTTTTCAATGACTTAACAAACCTAACAACAATGTCATTACACTATTATTTTAATAATAGTGCAACGACAATGATAATATAAAATAATGATTTAGTTCTGCAATCATATAACTAAGTAAATAAATATTTAAATGACAACTGCCTCATCTGTTTTAAAACAAAAGTTTTTTGTCTGAATGTTGACTGCATTCAATTGTCAGTTGTTTTTGAATTAATTAAGTTAGTATGTTACTGTTTACTTTTACTAATGAATAGAAAAAAAACATGTTATGACGTTAATTTCTCTAAGTAGAAGAGTATAAAAAGCGGTTGCAACAAATAATTACTATCATTTGCTTGTTACTGAACTGAAGTGAAAAGTTCCTTACTTTGAAAATGCGTGCCAATATTGTAACAGTGGGTTTAGCGATACTTGCAGTAAGTAGTTAAATATGAATATTTAATTCCACTTATAACTTTTATATTATAAAGGGTGTAAAAAGACCCTTAACGAAGCTGAAATGCACTTGTTTTCCACGTCATTGCGATATTTTTTTTGTACTGAACCATGCCTGGGAACCTTCTAGTTACGGAGATACTGGAGGTCAAAGTTCCAATTTTTTCAATACCACTTTTAACGGTTTTAACTTCACTTTAATTAACTCCATGCCCCGTTTACTATTCAAAGCACCTATCAGCACTAAGTTTTGAGTGCGTGATATTGAGTTTTAAGGTAAAACGTGATTTTTCACCTCAAAAAAAAAGTCATTTCCCAGCAATAATTTTTGCGTAGAGTCCTTTGTTTTCCTTTGTTTGATGTACAGAATGCTTGGTTGCCGGCTTCGTGAAGGGTCTGTTTACACCTTGTGTTATGGATATCACACTGTATCCGTAATGTGTTCTCCAACATATTTTTTATTTCTTCCCTACTGCTGGGACAGGCCTCCTCTCATGAGACGGTGTGAGCTGTAACCCAGCACGCGGGCCCCGTACGGGTTGGTAGATGCCACATATCTCAGAATGTTTGGTTCAAGCATATGCTTCCTTATGGTGTTTTTCTTCACCGTTTTAAGAAAAGGAGGTCTAAAATGGCGCTTTAGCAGAATCATAATAGGACAATAATATTTAGAGTAGCATACTTAGGCTCGCTGGTATGGCGCCGTTCGGTATTCTTTCTATTAAAATCCATATTGCTACGCGCTACATGGGTTCTGATTTCTCTGAATAATGCCTCTAGAGCTATCATTATTCATTATTCATAAAATCAAGGTCTACTGTAGGCTCGTTCCTGTAATTTCTTTTTTCAGTAACTAATAAGTAAAAAAAATAGGAATGACCCTCCAAAATTGACAAAAAAATACCCTTATTTTTACGGCCGTGATTGGAGGACTACCAGACAAATTCTAAAAGTTTTTAGCATACAAGAAATTGATAGGAACCTAGACATACTCTGTCTTAAAATTTTAATGTCAAAAATAGTTGAATCGGCTCAGTTTTCGGGGAGAAAAAAGGCGAATACGGCAATTTTTTTTGTGATATAATCGGTCTGAACTGCAGATGTCCCTATCGCACTTAACGGGGGCAAGCTTGACGGAGCGCGACGGTAGTAGTTTCTTCAAATACCATTTTTTCAAATTCCCCGCAGGCCATGGCCCCTCTTAACTTGGATCGGGATCAGCTGGTAAACTGAGGCGAGCCAGCGCAGTGCTTATGTAATGAGCTTAATTCCTAAACAAAAACATGCAAAAATGAAACTAGTTTCACGTGTAAGAAAATAGTCGTACTATTAAAAAAACTAAATTACAATAAACAGGGCCTGATTCAGAAGGCAGTACTCCTCGATAGGGCTCGCATTTTGAGGAGGTTTTCGCCTCTGAAGCCCTAATCACACGTAGCTTGGACAGCGGTGGTTCAGATTCACACTTCGAACGTCCACCCCTCCACCCCTCTTTTTTGGTCGGGGGTAAAAAAATAAAATAAACAAATTAATAAAAAACTACACATAACGTCACGCCTATTATCCCCAAAGGGTTAGGAACAGGTGAACCTATTAGTAACACCCCCATTGCACTAATAAAACAATATTAATTGATAATTATTATTTGTTTCAGATGTGTTACATTACACAAGTTCGTTGCGGTACGTATTCTACGTCAAGATATTGTAAAATAGATGTTTTTTAAAGCTATTAAATACGTAGCCGCTGAGTAGTTTGTCTGATAAAATCCATTGAAGCTTTGAATTTGAAGTAAAACTAATTAATATTTATTTTTTGTTACAGGTTTCGTTTGGGGCACAATAAGTAAGTATTTTGATGTTATGTGTAAGGATCCATACATCGATCCATCCATACATAGTTATTAGAGAGGATAACACAGCAAGTCGAAACGAATTGTTTATGTATTTCATTGAAAAAGTTGTTGAATATGACGGGTTGACTAACCTCCTCCTAAAATAATTTCAATACTATTGAAAATGCATCTCAAAATGTATCGCTCGGAACAAATATTTGTATGGCCTACAGATAGTAGTTCCGGGTGTGGGTGTTTGTGTATAAGAGTTTAAATGTTTGTAAACGCACCCACGATACAGGAGAAATTCCTAGGGTGGGGTAACGTTTTAAAAAACCTAAAAGCACCCTCTGTAGACCCCTCTACAGACGCGGCGTCGTACTCGGGTACGCCAAACAAAATGACTCCGTGACCAAAACGGCAGATAAGATGTACTGATTATAAAATAAGGTACTGCCGTCTCTAGACACAGCCGTAGATATTAAGTAAAAAATGCTATAACTCCTTTAATTAAAACAAATTATTTTGTAGATACTGCCGATGAAATCGTTGGAGGTGGCTCTGCAACAGTGCCACCAGCTACTACAACAGTGCCACCAACTACTACAACAGTCCAACCAACTACTACAACAGTGCCACCAACTACTACAACAGTGCCACCAACTACTACAACAGTGCCACCAACTACTACAACAGTGCCACCAGCTACTACAACAGTGCCACCAGCTACCACAACAGCGCCACCAGCTAGTACAACAGTGCCACCAGCTACTACAACAGTGCCGCCAACAGTTTTTAAATAATTTGTATAAAATACACAAGATTTCAATCCATATGTATATTTAATAAATTTAATTTCAACTTCTTAATTCAGACGCTTTATTACCTTACACATATCTCTATGTTGTGCAAGGTGTATACTATACAAAACATTGAGTTTCTCTGTTCCCTGAATTCTGACTCAAAATATTTTATTATACACACATCAACACCGTCTAGGGATATTTTGTATAAAGTTCTCTTCTCTCTTCAAGAACTCAAAGAAAAGAAAGCTTATTTTGTAAACCTTTTTGAACGATTCTAAATTTGAATTTGACAAAATAAATTAAAACAAAAGATTTACGCGGCATAATGGCAGCTAAGTCCGAAGGTTTCATTTACCTACAGTAGTTTTTGGCTATTTTTTTGTGCCAATTTGAAGTTTTATAACAAGTTATCGCTTAATTTCGAATTAATGTTATTGTGTGCAACATGCAGCGACGCCATTTAACCAGAGAGGAAATGTTAAGGGCAGTAGGCATGCTCAAAGCTGGGGCTACTCAACGGAGTATTGCTGAGGAGATTGGAACAAGACAAAACGTGATATCAAGGTTATGGTCACGTTATCGTGCTACTGGTGAAGTGGCTGATAGACACCCAGGTGGGAAGCGCATAACCACTCAAAGACAAGACCGATTTTTGCAAGTTGCCGCGAGGAGACAACCAAATGTATTAGGTTCAGAATGCAGTGTATCTCATACTCGTGATTTTTTTTTCTACACAACTGCACAACTGCACAACTTTGGCCACAGATGACTAAAAACTAAGCCTAACATGGCTCAATTTCTGCAGCCGGAATTAGTGTTTTTTTTTAAATCTCAGCGTGCGCATGTCTTTGAAACCAAAATATTTTAAGAAAATTTAAATGGTGTTTTTAAATAGAATGTCCCAAATAAACATTATAATTTGAAAATTAGTTGTTTTTATCAAAAAAAGTGACATTTATACGAGTTCTGAATTAAAAAATATTTGAATTTTATATATTTAATACTAGCGGCTCGTCCCGGCTTCGCACGGGTATAACATGCACGACAGCGTTTATTTTTTCTATTTCTATGATTTATTAAATTCGTAATATCTATTGATTGGAATAGCCGATTTGAACAATTCAAAAAGTAATTCACATGAATTGAAACAGTCTTGAAAACAATGTGATTTATTTGGATAAGGGTTTAAACAGAAGTATGAATAACATGGTCTAATTTTGGTCGGTATTTCTATCAACTTCTAAAATGTAAAAAGTGGTTATTGTGACATAACGATAATAGTTGGACATAGTATCGCGAAAGTTTTTGTAGCCATTGATATGTTCTTTAATATTGTAGAACATACTTTTGTTCTATCATCAATAGTTTCCGCAGCGCATGCGACGTAAGATGTCTTATGGCATTTTTTTACAGCTTGGGTTACGTTACTAAAGTTTTAGTAAGTATTCCTTATCTTTTCTAGCAATTAATATAGCCTATGTTACTCAAGGTGAATGGAGCTTTCAAATGGTGAATTTTTTTTTGAAATCGGCACAGTTGTTTTTGAGTTTATTCAACACAAACATACACATACACACAAAAATACAAATCTTTCCTCTTTATAATATTAGTAAGATTATTTTTTGAATTGCGGCTTCATACCTTTGCTTCTGCTGCAACCTTGAAGGAAAAGCGCGAAAAAAATAGCAAATTAATACTATTATGTTATTTCTTCTAAGTGTATTGAAAAACGTCGTTTGATACACGAGGGAATTTGTCGCTGCAGTTCTCGGCTCCATAACTTCCTCACTCCTGGTTGTTCCGTACTGGACCTACATACATGTAAAGGTACACATAAGGAACATTTTATTTCGATTCAATATCGCGAAAATTTTGACAAAGGTAGTGAACCTATTGTCATAAGCAGAATTTCAGGAATGTGAATACTATGTTATCCTTGTAGGTGTCTTATACCTAATAGGTATCATGTACATAAAAATTAGTAATTTTACGCAAAAAATATTGCTGGGATGCCTTTTTTTTTGGGTGAAAAATCAAGTTTTACGGTAAGACTCAATGGTACACACTCAAAACATTGTGCTGGTGAAGGTGTTTAAAGTAAAAATCTTACATTAGAAACATGTATTTTCAAAAAAACTTGTGAAAAAGTGGAACTTTGACCCCCAACATTTCCGTAACTAGAAGGTTCCCAAGTCATCTGCCTAGCCTTTTCCCAACTATATTGGGGTCAGCTTCCAGTCTAACCGGATGCAGCTGAATACCAGTATTTTACATGAAAATATATATAGTAAATAAGTAAATAAACTGAGCAATGTTCGCGATCTTGAAGTTCAACTTGTCCAAGCTCTGAAGGTCGATGAGCACAGTCTGACTAAATAAGATATTAATGTATCGTGGGCAGATGACTACCTGGGCCTGCAGTCTCGACATAGATAGCGATCGTAAAACAACCGATTTTTGTCGTTATCAGTCATAACGACCCGGATTTTACGATATTTGGTAGTGTCTACACTTAAAGTTTGCGATTGTCCTTGATATAATACCGATCTTAGACGCAAACTTAACGATTTTCGTAAAGATAACGAATATAATTAGCGACCATTTTTGACAGCCCGCAAAGAGATTCGGTAGCATCGTAAGTTAATTTATTGGTGGTTTTTACTGGATTATTGACAAAAATTGTGCCGGACGGGCTTATTACTCGAAGGTCTATTGTCTGCAGCGAAGTATGCTATGATTTCGGCCTTATAATGCCGTGCCTAACCTAAAAATATGTGTTGGACGTATGTGTGAATAGGCGTCGCTGATATTCATTTCATTGGTAGGAAGAGGATTCATTTAAATAAAAATAACACAACTATAATCGATTTATCTTTAATTGCATAAAATGTGAAGTAAAATGGACATTACTACAGTTATTTCAGTGCAAAACACTTTCCTTCATACTCATAATACAATAGCATGAAAATTACAAATACATCAAGTATACATCATAAGTATACGCCCCCAAGACGACCCACTGACCGTATACTTTCCTATGTCAACATTTTAAACAAGGCACAATAACTAATACACACACATCAACTTTATAAAACAAAATAATACTGTAGACTAAAATATGGGTAGGTACATACAATCATAATCACCAAAATATTTTACACATTTAATTCAACTGAACACGGCATAGATACAAAAATCTGCATCGATAAAAAAAAAATACAAATACTTTCTTCGAACAAAACAAAATTATCAAATTTTGAAATACTAACATGAACATCAACATTTTAAAATGCGAAGAATGAGTTGAGTATTTTTCAGGAACTTGTCACGGTGTAAAAAAAATTGGATAGGTCAACTACTTTCTTAGGTAGAGCATTATAAATAATTAATGGTACTACTTCTAAATATTAAGATTGTGTGCTGGGGATGTGTACGGGTAATTCTACGAGTTGCATCACACATGTTTGAGTTATTTTTATTTTGAAAATGTTTCATTTAACACATTATAAGGTTTTGATAATTCATAAATTTAGTAGAAGGCCTCTTCAATTCCTTTTAGTTAAATGGTCCTGTGATTTGAAGATAGGTTGACAAGATTCAAACAGTTGTACTTATATTGAATATTTTGGAATTATCTTGTACACAAGCAGTTCTTTTGTGCCATTTAACTTCTATTTAACCATTTTACTCGTGATAGCTCTGCTATGTATTCCCTACAACTATGATATGGCTATATCGAATATTGGAACAACGAATACACACATAATATGGTATTGAAAATCTGATCAATATTACACACACTACACACTTTCACTCAGTTTGATTTTCAGCTTGTTCTTCGTCATTCCTTTATCGTACTCCCCAGCCCCTCGAAGGTTTTCTGTAGTGTGAACAGCTCGATACATGCTGCCACCGATAGCTTTGGTATGGCACATCACACGAAATTAGCGTAGAAATGAAAAATCCCTTGGATATGCTTATTTCCGTATCCTGACGGAATAACTAGAGAGTTGTTCATGGAGCTCCTATATGAATTTCAGCCATCTCTTCAAACACAACGACCTTACGGGCTTTTTGTCGAATTCCAGTATCATTTCGTAGCTACATATACGTGAATGTAGAATTATATCCGGTGGAGTCGCAGGTTTAGCCAGAAAGAGGTTAGCAGAGGTACTGTACTCTTGGCAATCAATGAAAAATGCTTGAGAAATACCACTGAAAACAGAAACACAAAAAAATGTATTAGTTTCCTTCAATGACAACAAATAAACAAGACCAATTGACTTGACATTTGACAAGTTTGACACTAAGTCAATGTTGCAAGAAGGCAAATTCTAATTTCCTTAAATATTTAATAATTTATTTAAAAAAATTAAAACGTTTTTAGCTCTACTACTTTACTACAAGTTTTCATGAAAAATGGTGCCTTCAAAATAACGTTTATATAGTCTCAGTTTAAGTTACAAGAAAACCAATTATTTTCATTGAAACATGTTCTCCATTTTTCCCCATATTCAAGGAGATATTGTAAAGGTTAAAAATTGTCTTTGAAAAAGCCGCACTATTTTTTTTAGTTTTTCGTTAGCGTACCGACATTGTTATGTCAAGATAAGCCTCGTTGTGGCAACCGATTTTTTTCGTTAATATTTAGCGATCGCTAGTTTGCGTCAGCGTCGTTACGCATGTCGAGACTGCAGGCCCTGGTTGGTCTAGTGGTCGCAAGCGTGACTGCTGAAAATGAGGTCCTGGGTTTGATTTCCGGGTCGGAAAAATTGCCATTGGGTTTTCCATCAGGAATTTCTCAGTAGCAGCCACGGGGTCTGCATTTCAGCCCGGTTGATGTCAATAGGCTCGTTCCCTTTTACATGGGACTTAAACATAACTGGCACTGGTGCCTTTAAAATATGTTTTACTGGCCGAACAAAATTAAATTTATATGATTTTTGTTTCGATACTAAACTTATTGTTAAGTTTATATACTCTTTGATACATACCTACTTTCCTGAGCACAATTTAGTCCTGAAACCTATACTTGTTTCCATACTAATTAGTATCAATGAAAAAGTAACGAATCTTGATTGTAACATTTTCACGCATTACGGACTGAACATAATTAAACCAGGGACACGGATACACCATGTCATGGATTAGGAGAAACGATACTTTTCATCGCTACGGTTGGTTCCCGTGGGATAACTTTAAGCAAGTAACATAACATCAAGCCTGTAATCCCTGAAGGGTTAGGCAGAGATGTACCTAATAGTACACCCACATATCGCCAGTTATATTCAAGTCCCTTGTAACAGGAAGAGAACTTATAAGAAAAAGGTTAATAAGCAAATATAAATACTAGTCATTCACACTTGTACAGATCTCGAAAGAAAATTATGTGCTAAAAAAAAAACAGGAAAACCACTAGAAAAAACAGAACGTGAACATCGATGATGAAATCTTATACAAACTTAGTTTTGTCATCATCTGCCTAACTTTTTCCCGAATATGTTAGGGTCGGCTTCCAGTCTAACCGAATGCAGCTGAATACCAGTATTCTACATGGAGCGACTGCCTATCTGACCTCCACAAATCAGTTAGTACTACGTAATACGATACCCCTTGGTAAGACTGGTTGTCAGACTTTGAGCCACTGACTACCTGTAAAGACTGTCAAAGTTCTACAAATGACAGCCGGGACCAACGGCTTAACGTTATTTCCGAGGCACGGAGCAAACTCGGTATGTAATGGGTGGTCACCCATCCATAGGCAAGCACGGACTAACGTAAAGATCGATCCGAGCGGCTGTTATTATTTAGCCACGAGCTCCTCAAACATGCAACCTTAGTTTTGTAATGGTACACTTTACCATTCATTTAAGTTTGTATAAGTAGTAATCATAGTTTTTGTCATAAAAATAATATAATGGGAGTAAATATACCCTTAACGAAGATTTGTTTTGGGAATCTTCGAGTTAGGAAGGTATGGGGGTCTAAATTCCTACCTTTTCACAAGTTTTTTTTAAAATACAAGCTTTTAATCTCATACACTACTGAAACTTAAAATACCTCCACGACCCTCGTAATATTCAATGCATCAGCACAATGTTTTGAGTGCTTTACATTGAGTCCTACCGTGAAACGTGATTTTATAACCCAAAAAAAGTAATAATTTTTGAGAGTTACACGAAAGTCGAAAACTTCTATATACAAAACTCAGTCATTCTAAGAAATATTCATAAAATTATACTACATAACATTACACCTAAAATCTCCGAAGAGTTAGGCTGAGATGTACCGAAACCGTGAACGAGAGCAAATCCTAATCGTTCAATAAATGCAATATTGTTTTCTATGACGCAAGCAAGCACGTTTTCAATGACTTAACAAACCTAAAAACAATGTCATTACACTATTATTTTAATAATAGTGCAACGACAATGATAATATAAAATAATGATTTAGTTCTGCAACCATATAACTAAGTAAATAAATATTTAAATGACAACTGCCTCATCTGTTTCAAAACAAAAGTTTTTTGTCTCAATTGAATGCAGTCAGCATTCAATTGTCAGTTGTTTTTGAATTAATTATATGTTACTGTTTGTTTTTACTAATGAATAGAAAAAAAACATGTTATGACGTTAATTTCTCTAAGTAGAAGAGTATAAAAAGCGGTTGCAACAAATAATTACTATCATTTGCTTGTTACTGAACTGAAGTGAAAAGTTCCTTACTTTGAAAATGCGTGCCAATATTGTAACAGTGGGTTTAGCGATACTTGCAGTAAGTAGTTAAATATGAATATTCAATTCCACTTATAACTTTTATATTATAAAGGGTGTAAAAAGACCCTTAACGAAGCTGAAATGCACTTGTTTTCCACGTCATTGCGATATTTTTTTTGTACTGAACCATGCCTGGAAACCTTCTAGTTACGGAGATACTGGAGGTCAAAGTTCCAATTTTTTCAATACCACTTTTAAAGGTTTTAACTTCACTTTAATTAACTCCATGACCCGTTTACTATTCAAAGCACCTATCAGCACTAAGTTTTGAGTGCGTGATATTGAGTTTTAAGGTAAAACGTGATTTTTCACCTCAATAAAAAAGTCATTTCCCAGCAACAATTTTTGCGTAGAGTCCTTTGTTTTCCTTTGTTTGATGTACAGAATGCTTGGTTGACGGTTTCGTGAAGGGTCTGTTTACACCTTGTGTTATGGATATCACACTGTATCCGTAATGTGTTCTCCAACATATTTTTTATTTCTTCCCTACTGCTGGGACAGGCCTCCTCTCATGAGACGGTGTGAGCTGTAACCCAGCACGCGGGCCCCGTACGGGTTGGTAGATGCCACATATCTCAGAATGTTTGGTTCAAGCACATGCTTCCTTATGGTGTTTTTCTTCACCGTTTTAAGAAAAGGAGGTCTAAAATGGCGCTTTAGCAGAATCATAATAGGACAATAATATGACTTACGTCACAATTCTTAAAATGGTCACAGACGCAGTTAATATTACGTATTGTTACTTTGTGGCTATTTTACGAATTGCAACGTAATTAATTTTATTATCCTATTATGATTCTGCTAAAACGGCCATTTTAAATCACTAGTGATGAAATAAATTACACAAAGACACTCTTCTGCCTATGTTCAAATTCTAGAGCTATAACTTGTGAGTCAGTGCTGCTACCACTAGACCAAACTACTCTGTAAAACATAACATCACGCCTGTAATGCCCGAAGGGTTAGGCAGAGGTGTACCTGTTATACACCCACATTTCCGTGTAATAGGGAGCGATCCTACTGCCATCAACCGGGCACAATTCCAAACTCCGTGGCTGCTAAGTACATTATAGTATACTGAAACGAAATGTGGCCCTATGCCCAACCCTTCTGTGATTTCCTTGATGTGATTTTTTTAGAGTAGCATACTTAGGCTCGCTAGCACCGTTCGGTATTCTTTCTATTAAAATCCATATTGCTACGCGCTATAAATTTTGTCGAAATCGACGTTTCGTATTCCCCTTTCTTCTTCCTGAATAATGCTTCTAGAGCTATCATTATTCATTATTCATAAAATCAAGGTCTACTGTAGGCTCGTTCCTGTAATTTCCTTTTTTCAGTAACTAATAAGTAAAAAAAATAGGAATGACCCTCCAAAATTGCCAAAAAAATACCCTTATTTTTACGGCCGTGATTGGAGGACTACCAGACAAATTCTAAAAGTTTTTAGCATACAAGAAATTGATAGGAACCTAGACATACTCTGTCTTAAAATTTTAATGTCAAAAATAGTTGAATCGGCTCAGTTTTCGAGGAGAAAAAAGGCGAATTCGTCAATTTTTTTTTGTGATATAATCGGTCTGAACTGCAGATGTCCCTATCGCACTTTACGGGGGCAAGCTTGGCGGAGTGCGACGGTAATAGTTTCTTCAAATACCATTTTTTAAAATTCCCCGCAGGCCATGGCCCCTCTTAACTTGGATCGGGATCAGCTGGTAAACTGAGGCGAGCCAGCGCAGTGCTTAGTAATGAGCTTAATTCCTAAAAAAAACATGCAAAAAAGAAACTAGTTTCACGTGTCAAGAAAATAGTCGTACTATTAAAAAAACTAAATTATAACAAACAGGGCTTGATTCAGGAGGCAGTACTCCTCGAAAGGGCTCGCATTTTGAGGCGGTTTTCGTCTCTGGAGCCCTAATCACTCGGAGCTTGGACAGCGGCGGATCAAATTCAAACTTCAAACGTATAACACCCCTCTTTTTTGGTCGGGGGTAAAAAATATAAATAACAAAAAAATAAAACACACCACATAACGTCACGCCTATTATTATCCCCAAAGGGTTAGGAAGAGGTGAACCTCACATTTCTCTAATAAAACAATATTAATTGTTATTATTTGTTTCAGATGTGTTTCATTACCCAAGCGCGTTGCGGTACGTATTCTACGTCAAGATATTGTAAAATAGATTTTTTTAAAGCTATTTAATATGTAGCCGCTGAGTAGTTTGTCTGATAAAATCCATTGAAGCTTTGAATTTGAAGTAAAACTGATTAATATTTATTTGTTGTTACAGGTTTCATTGTGGACACAATAAGTAAGTATTTTGATGTTATGTGTAAGGATCCATACATCGATCCAACCATACACAGTTATAAGAGAGAATAACACAGCAAGTCGAAACGAATCGTTTATGTATTTCATTGGAAAAGTTGTTGAATATGACGGATTGACTAACCTCCTCCAAAAAAAAATTTCAATACTATTGAAAATGCATCTCAAAATGTAACAACATTTGTATGGCCTACAGATAGTAGTTCCGGGTGTGGGTGTTTGTGTATAAGAGTTTAAATGTTTGTAAACGCATCCACGATACAGGAGAAATTCCTAGGGTGGGGCAACGTTTTAAAAAACCTAAAAGCACCCTCTATAGACCCCTCTACAGGCGCGGCGTCGTACTCGGGTTCGCGAAACAAAATGACTTCGTGACCAAAACGGCAGATAAGATTTACTGATTATAAAATAAGGTACTGCCGTCTCTAGACACAGCCGTAGATATTAAGTATAAAATGCTATAACTCCTTTAATTGAAACAAATTATTTTGTAGATAATGCCGATGAAATCGTTGGAGGTGGCTCTGCAACAGTGCCACCAGCTACTACAACAGTGCCACCAGCTAGTTCAACAGAGCTACCAATAGGTTTTAAATAATTTGTATAAAATACACATGATTGTAATCCATATGTATGTTTAATAAATTTAATTTCAACTTCTTAATTCAGACGCTTTATTACCTTACCCTTATCTCTATGTTATGCAAGGTGTATACTATACAAAATATCAAGTTTCTCTGTTCCCTGAATTCTGACTCAAAATATTTATTATACACATAATCCTTCCAGAACAAATGATCTAAACTATGGTCAAAAACCACAACAAAATCCGTTGCCTATTCTAGAAGCAGACGTGGGCGAAATACATGCTTTGTTTTAACTACGTCCGGTCAGCTACTAGCAACACCCATGAGTTCAGTGTGCAGCTGTAGGCTTGCATCAAGGGTCGGCTTTAAGTCCTTACCGGTCTCTTCTTTTTGATTATGGACGCTCTGACGTCGGACATACAGGAAGAGGCACCTTGGTGCATGCTGTTTGCCGACGACATTGTTCTTGTCGGTGAAAATGGACCTGAGGTCCAGAGCATATTGAAGAAATGGCAACAGAAGCTGAAGAATATTGGCTTGAAAATCAGCAGAAGTAAAACTGAATACATGTTTTGCGATTTTGGCGGTCTCTCCAGTCCTGGAGTCAGTCTACTCCGACTTTCGGTAGCTCGGTGCACTTGTGCAAAGCGATGGCAAAATAGATCGTAGTGTTAAGCACAGAATTAACACAGGATGGATGAAATGGCGGCAGGTTACGGGACCAATGTGCGACTCCCGCATTCCTTTCTTTCCTTCCTTTAAGTCAAGGGGAAGATTTATAAAAGCATGGTTAGAACTGCTGTCTTGTATGGATCAGTATGTTGGGCCACAATAGGAATGAATGAAAGGCAACTGCATGTGGCTGAGATGAGAATGCTAGGGGGATGTGCTGTGTAACGCAAATAGACTGAAAGTTGTGAGGTAATCGGTTATCGTGGTATGGGCAGGGGATGCGGAGTGGAATGATGAGCATGAATGGCTATAAGAGTAGAAGAAGACCAAAGAAACGATGGATGGACTGTGTGAAGGATTATATGGCTTGAAAGGAGGTGCCTGCTGAGATGACGAGTAATAGCGAAGTATGGAAAAAGAAGACATTCTGCGCCGACCCTACATAAATTAAGATAAGAGCAGAAGAATGTAAGTAAACTAATATTTGTAAATGGTGTTGTATTTCGTTAACAGTCTGATGCTATTTAGATTGTTTGAAAAAAATCTTTTTAATTTCGATGTTAGGATTTCTTTGATAGTTTCAAAATATTCCTATGAACTAGTATTACCAGTGTTTTCATTTATTGTCGTATTTTCGGCGCCACCCTGTATACCCACCCATCCTTACAAACTTAAAGTAACATAGGATTATACAAGTTGAGCTAAGTGCAGAGATTATTAATGTTGAAACTGAAATTATGAAATAGGATGCACTGAATACCTACAGCCACATGAATGTGGTTCACGAGTGGTTGATCCAGCTAAACATTGCAACCGCAAAACAAATAAATGTTCCCTTTGGGGGACAAGTAATAAGTAAATATTGATTTGGAATAACTTTGTGTATAATGCGTGGCTTTATAAACTTGTAAGATGGTCCTTTCATAGTTTTGATGGAAATAGAATAGTACATTTTGAAATAAGTGGGGAAACTTTGTTATTGCATTCGAGGCGGAATTAACACCTGAGCTGCAGGCGAGGGTGTTATGGTGCCGAGAACTGCAGTAACAAATCCCTACGTGTATCACACGACGTTTTTCAATACACTTTCGGAGTAATAAAATAATAGAAATGTGATAATAGATAAAAATAGAACTGAATTCCGTCTCGAATGCAATAACAAACTTTCCCCTCTTTTATCAAAATGTACTATTTAAATACACTCGAAAACTGGCTCTTATTGCACTACTATTAGGTTCAGAATGCAGTGTATCTCATACTCGTGATTTTTTTTTCTACACAACTGCACAACTGCACAACTTTGGCCACAGATACCTAAAAACTAATTATAATGTTTATTTGGGACATTATAATTTGAAAATTAGTTGTTTTTATCAAAAAAAGTGACATTTATACGAGTTCTGAATTAAAAAATATTTGAATTTTATATATTTAATACTAGCGGCTCGTCCCGGCTTCGCACGGGTATAACATGCACGACAGCGTTTATTTTTTCTATTTCTATGATTTATTAAATTCGTAATATCTATTGATTAGAATAGCCGATTTGAACAATTCAAAAAGTAATTCACATGAATTGAAACAGTCTTGAAAACAATGTGATTTATTTGGATAAGGGTTTAAACAGAAGTATGAATAACATGGTCTAATTTTGGTCGGTATTTCTATCAACTTCTAAAATGTAAAAAGTGGTTATTGTGACATAACGATAATAGTTGGACATAGTATCGCGAAATTTTTTGTAGCCATTGATATGTTCTTTAATATTGTAGAACATACTTTTGTTCTATCATCAATAGTTTCCGCAGCGCATGCGACGTAAGATGTCTTATGGCATTTTTTTACAGCTTGGGTTACGTTACTAAAGTTTTAGTAAGTATTCCTTATCTTTTCTAGCAATTAATATAGCCTATGTTACTCAAGGTGAATGAAGCTTTCAAATGGTGAAAAAATTTTTGAAATCGGCACAGTTGTTTTTGAGTTTATTCAATACAAACATACACATACACACAAAAATACAAATCTTTCCTCTTTATAATATTAGTAAGATTATTTTTTGAATTGCGGCTTCATACCTTTGCTTCTGCTGCAACGAGAAGGAAAAGCGCGAAAAAAATAGCAAATTAATACTATTATGTTATTTCTTCTAAGTGTATTGAAAAAAGTCGTTTGATACACGAGGGAATTTGTCGCTGCAGTTCTCGGCTCCATAACTTCCTCACTCCTGGTTGTTTCGTACTGGACCTACATATGTACATGTAAAGGTACACATAAGGAACATTTTGTTTCGATTCAATATCGCGAAAATTTTGACAAAGGTAGTGAACCTATTGTCATAAGCAGAATTTCAGGAATGTGAATACTATGTTATCCTTGTAGGTGTCTTATACCTAATAGGTATCAGGTACATAAAAATTAGTAATTTTACGCAAAAATTATTGCTGGGAAATGCCTTTTTTTTTGGGTGAAAAATCAAGTTTTACGGTAAGACTCAATGGTACACACTCAAAACATTGTGCTGGTGAAGGTGTTTAAAGTAAAAATCTTACATTAGAAACATGTATTTTCAAAAAAAACTTGTGAAAAAGTGGAACTTTGACCCCCAACATTTCCGTAACTAGAAGGTTCCCAGGTCATCTACCTAGCCTTTTCCCAACTATATTGGGGTCAGTTTCCAGTCTAACCGGATGCAGCTGAATACCAGTATTTTACATGAAAATATATATAGTAAATAAGTAAATAAACTGAGCAATGTTCGCGATCTTGAAGTTCAACTTGTCCAAGCTCTGAAGGTCGATGAGCACAGTCTGACTAAATAAGATATTAATGTATCGTGGGCAGATGACTACCTGGTTGGTCTCGTGGTCGCAAGCGTGACTGCTGAGCATGAGGTCCTGGGTTTGATTTCCGGGTCGGAAAAATTGCCATTGGGTTTTCCATCAGGAATTTCTCAGTAGCAGCCACGGGGTCTGCATTTCAGCCCGGTTGATGTCAAAAGGCTCGTTCCCTATTACATGGGACTTAAACATAACTGGCACTGGTGCCTTTAAAATATGTTTTACTGGCCGAACAAAATTAAATTTATATGATTTTTGTTTCGATACTAAACTTATTGTTAAGTTTATATACTCTTTGATACATACCTACTTTCCTGAGCACAATTTAGTCCTGAAACCTATACTTGTTTCCATACTAATTAGTATCAATGAAAAAGTAACGAATCTTGATTGTAACATTTTCACGCATTACGGACTGAACATAATTAAACCAGGGACACGGATACACCATGTCATGGATTAGGAGAAACGATACTTTTCATCGCTACGGTTGGTTCCCGTGGGATAACTTTAAGCAAGTAACATAACATCAAGCCTGTAATCCCTGAAGGGTTAGGCAGAGATGTACCTAATAGTACACCCACATATCGCCAGTTATATTCAAGTCCCTTGTAACAGGAAGAGAACTTATAAGAAAAAGGTTAATAAGCAAATATAAATACTAGTCATTCACACTTGTACAGATCGCGAAAGAAAATCATGTGCTAAAAAAAAACAGGAAAACCACTAGAAAAAACAGAACGTGAACATCGATGATGAAATCTTATACAAACTTAGTTTTGTCATCATCTGCCTAACTTTTTCCCGAATATGTTAGGGTCGGCTTCCAGTCTAACCGAATGCAGCTGAATACCAGTATTTTACATGGAGCGACTGTCTATCTGACCTCCACAAATCAGTTAGTACTACGTAATACGATACCCCTTGGTAAGACTGGTTGTCAGACTTTGAGCCACTGACTACCTGTAAAGACTGTCAAAGTTCTACAAATGACAGCCGGGACCAACGGCTTAACGTTATTTCCGAGGCACGGAGCAAACTCGGTATGTAATGGGTGGTCACCCATCCATAGGAAGCACGGACTAACGTAAAGATCGATCCGAGTGGCTGTTATTATTTAGCCACGAGCTCCTCAAACATGCAACCTTAGTTTTGTAATGGTACACTTTACCATTCATTTAAGTTTGTATAAGTAGTAATCATAGTTTTTGTCATAAAAATAATATAATGGGAGTAAATATACCCTTAAAGAAGATTTGTTTTGGGAATTTTCGAGTTAGGAAGGTATGGGGGTCTAAATTCCTACCTTTTCACAAGTTTTTTTTAAAATACAAGCTTTTAATCTCATACACTACTGAAACTTAAAATACCTCCACGACCCTCGTAATATTCAATGCATCAGCACAATGTTTTGAGTGCTTTACATTGAGTCCTACCGTGAAACGTGATTTTATAACCCAAAAAAAGTAATAATTTTTGAGAGTTACACGAAAGTCGAAAACTTCTATATACAAAACTCAGTCATTCTAAGAAATATTCATAAAATTATACTACATAACATTACACCTAAAATCTCCGAAGAGTTAGGCTGAGATGTACCGAAACCGTGAACGAGAGCAAATCCTAATCGTTCAATAAATGCAATATTGTTTTCTATGACGCAAGCAAGCACGTTTTCAATGACTTAACAAACCTAAAAACAATGTCATTACACTATTATTTTAATAATAGTGCAACGACAATGATAATATAAAATAATGATTTAGTTCTGCAACCATATAACTAAGTAAATAAATATTTAAATGACAACTGCCTCATCTGTTTCAAAACAAAAGTTTTTTGTCTCAATTGAATGCAGTCAGCATTCAATTGTCAGTTGTTTTTGAATTAATTAATTTATTATGTTACTGTTTGTTTTTACTAATGAATAGAAAAAAAACATGTTATGACGTTAATTTCTCTAAGTAGAAGAGTATAAAAAGCGGTTGCAACAAATAATTACTATCATTTGCTTGTTACTGAACTGAAGTGAAAAGTTCCTTACTTTGAAAATGCGTGCCAATATTGTAACAGTGGGTTTAGCGATACTTGCAGTAAGTAGTTAAATATGAATATTCAATTCCACTTATAACTTTTATATTATAAAGGGTGTAAAAAGACCCTTAACGAAGCTGAAATGCACTTGTTTTCCACGTCATTGCGATATTTTTTTTGTACTGAACCATGCCTGGGAACCTTCTAGTTACGGAGATACTGGAGGTCAAAGTTCCAATTTTTTCAATACCACTTTTAACGGTTTTAACTTCACTTTAATTAACTCCATGACCCGTTTACTATTCAAAGCACCTATCAGCACTAAGTTTTGAGTGCGTGATATTGAGTTTTAAGGTAAAACGTGATTTTTCACCTCAAAAAAAAAGTCATTTCCCAGCAACAATTTTTGCGTAGAGTCCTTTGTTTTCCTTTGTTTGATGTACAGAATGCTTGGTTGACGGTTTCGTGAAGGGTCTGTTTACACCTTGTGTTATGGATATCACACTGTATCCGTAATGTGTTCTCCAACATATTTTTTATTTCTTCCCTACTGCTGGGACAGGCCTCCTCTCATGAGACGGTGTGAGCTGTAACCCAGCACGCGGGCCCCGTACGGGTTGGTAGATGCCACATATCTCAGAATGTTTGGTTCAAGCACATGCTTCCTTATGGTGTTTTTCTTCACCGTTTTAAGAAAAGGAGGTCTAAAATGGCGCTTTAGCAGAATCATAATAGGACAATAATATGACTTACGTCACAATTCTTAAAATGGTCACAGACGCAGTTAATATTACGTATTGTTACTTTGTGGCTATTTTACGAATTGCAACGTAATTAATTTTATTATCCTATTATGATTCTGCTAAAACGGCCATTTTAAATCACTAGTGATGAAATAAATTACACAAAGACACTCTTCTGCCTGTGTTCAAATTCTAGACCTATAACTTGTGAGTCAGTGCTGCTACCACTAGACCAAACTACTCTGTAAAACATAACATCACGCCTGTAATGCCCGAAGGGTTAGGCAGAGGTGTACCTGTTATACACCCACATTTCCGTGTAATAGGGAGCGATCCTACTGCCATCAACCGGGCACAATTCCAAACTCCGTGGCTGCTAAGTACATTATAGTATACTGAAACGAAATGTGGCCCTATGCCCAACCCTTCTGTGATTTCCTTGATGTGATTTTTTTAGAGTAGCATACTTAGGCTCGCTAGCACCGTTCGGTATTCTTTCTATTAAAATCCATATTGCTACGCGCTATAAATTTTGTCGAAATCGACGTTTCGTATTCCCCTTTCTTCTTCCTGAATAATGCTTCTAGAGCTATCATTATTCATTATTCATAAAATCAAGGTCTACTGTAGGCTCGTTCCTGTAATTTCCTTTTTTCAGTAACTAATAAGTAAAAAAAATAGGAATGACCCTCCAAAATTGCCAAAAAAATACCCTTATTTTTACGGCCGTGATTGGAGGACTACCAGACAAATTCTAAAAGTTTTTAGCATACAAGAAATTGATAGGAACCTAGACATACTCTGTCTTAAAATTTTAATGTCAAAAATAGTTGAATCGGCTCAGTTTTCGAGGAGAAAAAAGGCGAATTCGTCAATTTTTTTTTGTGATATAATCGGTCTGAACTGCAGATGTCCCTATCGCACTTTACGGGGGCAAGCTTGGCGGAGTGCGACGGTAATAGTTTCTTCAAATACCATTTTTTAAAATTCCCCGCAGGCCATGGCCCCTCTTAACTTGGATCGGGATCAGCTGGTAAACTGAGGCGAGCCAGCGCAGTGCTTAGTAATGAGCTTAATTCCTAAAAAAAACATGCAAAAAAGAAACTAGTTTCACGTGTCAAGAAAATAGTCGTACTATTAAAAAAACTAAATTATAACAAACAGGGCTTGATTCAGGAGGCAGTACTCCTCGAAAGGGCTCGCATTTTGAGGCGGTTTTCGTCTCTGGAGCCCTAATCACTCGGAGCTTGGACAGCGGCGGATCAAATTCAAACTTCAAACGTATAACACCCCTCTTTTTTGGTCGGGGGTAAAAAATATAAATAACAA
Source organism: Noctua pronuba (assembly GCA_905220335.1). Taxonomy (NCBI): domain Eukaryota; kingdom Metazoa; phylum Arthropoda; class Insecta; order Lepidoptera; family Noctuidae; genus Noctua; species Noctua pronuba. The sequence continues at coordinate 14,434,294 of LR999902.1, forward strand.
AAAAATAAAACACACCACATAACGTCACGCCTATTATTATCCCCAAAGGGTTAGGAAGAGGTGAACCTCACATTTCTCTAATAAAACAATATTAATTGTTATTATTTGTTTCAGATGTGTTTCATTACCCAAGCGCGTTGCGGTACGTATTCTACGTCAAGATATTGTAAAATAGATTTTTTTAAAGCTATTTAATATGTAGCCGCTGAGTAGTTTGTCTGATAAAATCCATTGAAGCTTTGAATTTGAAGTAAAACTGATTAATATTTATTTGTTGTTACAGGTTTCATTGTGGACACAATAAGTAAGTATTTTGATGTTATGTGTAAGGATCCATACATCGATCCAACCATACACAGTTATAAGAGAGAATAACACAGCAAGTCGAAACGAATCGTTTATGTATTTCATTGGAAAAGTTGTTGAATATGACGGATTGACTAACCTCCTCCAAAAAAAAATTTCAATACTATTGAAAATGCATCTCAAAATGTAACAACATTTGTATGGCCTACAGATAGTAGTTCCGGGTGTGGGTGTTTGTGTATAAGAGTTTAAATGTTTGTAAACGCATCCACGATACAGGAGAAATTCCTAGGGTGGGGCAACGTTTTAAAAAACCTAAAAGCACCCTCTATAGACCCCTCTACAGGCGCGGCGTCGTACTCGGGTTCGCGAAACAAAATGACTTCGTGACCAAAACGGCAGATAAGATTTACTGATTATAAAATAAGGTACTGCCGTCTCTAGACACAGCCGTAGATATTAAGTATAAAATGCTATAACTCCTTTAATTGAAACAAATTATTTTGTAGATAATGCCGATGAAATCGTTGGAGGTGGCTCTGCAACAGTGCCACCAGCTACTACAACAGTGCCACCAGCTAGTTCAACAGAGCTACCAATAGGTTTTAAATAATTTGTATAAAATACACATGATTGTAATCCATATGTATGTTTAATAAATTTAATTTCAACTTCTTAATTCAGACGCTTTATTACCTTACCCTTATCTCTATGTTATGCAAGGTGTATACTATACAAAATATCAAGTTTCTCTGTTCCCTGAATTCTGACTCAAAATATTTATTATACACATAATCCTTCCAGAACAAATGATCTAAACTATGGTCAAAAACCACAACAAAATCCGTTGCCTATTCTAGAAGTAGACGTGGGCGAAATACATGCTTTGTTTTAACTACGTCCGGTCAGCTACTAGCAACACCCATGAGTTCAGTGTGCAGCTGTAGGCTTGCATCAAGGGTCGGCTTTAAGTCCTTACCGGTCTCTTCTTTTTGATTATGGACGCTCTGACGTCGGACATACAGGAACAGGCACCTTGGTGCATGCTGTTTGCCGACGACATTGTTCTTGTCGGTGAAAATGGACCTGAGGTCCAGAGCATATTGAAGAAATGGCAACAGAAGCTGAAGAATATTGGCTTGAAAATCAGCAGAAGTAAAACTGAATACATGTTTTGCGATTTTGGCGGTCTCTCCAGTCCTGGAGTCAGTCTACTCCGACTTTCGGTAGCTCGGTGCACTTGTGCAAAGCGATGGCAAAATAGATCGTAGTGTTAAGCACAGAATTAACACAGGATGGATGAAATGGCGGCAGGTTACGGGACCAATGTGCGACTCCCGCATTCCTTTCTTTCCTTCCTTTAAGTCAAGGGGAAGATTTATAAAAGCATGGTTAGAACTGCTGTCTTGTATGGATCAGTATGTTGGGCCACAATAGGAATGAATGAAAGGCAACTGCATGTGGCTGAGATGAGAATGCTAGGGGGATGTGCTGTGTAACGCAAATAGACTGAAAGTTGTGAGGTAATCGGTTATCGTGGTATGGACAGGGGATGCGGAGTGGAATGATGAGCATGAATGGCTATAAGAGTAGAAGAAGACCAAAGAAACGATGGATGGACTGTGTGAAGGATTATATGGCTTGAAAGGAGGTGCCTGCTGAGATGACGAGTAATAGCGAAGTATGGAAAAAGAAGACATTCTGCGCCGACCCTACATAAATTAAGATAAGAGCAGAAGAATGTAAGTAAACTAATATTTGTAAATGGTGTTGTATTTCGTTAACAGTCTGATGCTATTTAGATTGTTTGAAAAAAATCTTTTTAATTTCGATGTTAGGATTTCTTTGATAGTTTCAAAATATTCCTATGAACTAGTATTACCAGTGTTTTCATTTATTGTCGTATTTTCGGCGCCACCCTGTATACCCACCCATCCTTACAAACTTAAAGTAACATAGGATTATACAAGTTGAGCTAAGTGCAGAGATTATTAATGTTGAAACTGAAATTATGAAATAGGATGCACTGAATACCTACAGCCACATGAATGTGGTTCACGAGTGGTTGATCCAGCTAAACATTGCAACCGCAAAACAAATAAATGTTCCCTTTGGGGGACAAGTAATAAGTAAATATTGATTTGGAATAACTTTGTGTATAATGCGTGGCTTTATAAACTTGTAAGATGGTCCTTTCATAGTTTTGATGGAAATAGAATAGTACATTTTGAAATAAGTGGGGAAACTTTGTTATTGCATTCGAGGCGGAATTAACACCTGAGCTGCAGGCGAGGGTGTTATGGTGCCGAGAACTGCAGTAACAAATCCCTACGTGTATCACACGACGTTTTTCAATACACTTTCGGAGTAATAAAATAATAGAAATGTGATAATAGATAAAAATAGAACTGAATTCCGTCTCGAATGCAATAACAAACTTTCCCCTCTTTTATCAAAATGTACTATTTAAATACACTCGAAAACTGGCTCTTATTGCACTACTATTAGGTTCAGAATGCAGTGTATCTCATACTCGTGATTTTTTTTCTACACAACTGCACAACTGCACAACTTTGGCCACAGATACCTAAAAACGAATTATAATGTTTATTTGGGACATTATAATTTGAAAATTAGTTGTTTTTATCAAAAAAAGTGACATTTATACGAGTTCTGAATTAAAAAATATTTGAATTTTATATATTTAATACTAGCGGCTCGTCCCGGCTTCGCACGGGTATAACATGCACGACAGCGTTTATTTTTTCTATTTCTATGATTTATTAAATTCGTAATATCTATTGATTAGAATAGCCGATTTGAACAATTCAAAAAGTAATTCACATGAATTGAAACAGTCTTGAAAACAATGTGATTTATTTGGATAAGGGTTTAAACAGAAGTATGAATAACATGGTCTAATTTTGGTCGGTATTTCTATCAACTTCTAAAATGTAAAAAGTGGTTATTGTGACATAACGATAATAGTTGGACATAGTATTGCGAAATTTTTTGTAGCCATTGATATGTTCTTTAATATTGTAGAACATACTTTTGTTCTATCATCAATAGTTTCCACAGCGCATGCGACGTAAGATGTCTTATGGCATTTTTTTACAGCTTGGGTTACGTTACTAAAGTTTTAGTAAGTATTCCTTATCTTTTCTAGCAATTAATATAGCCTATGTTACTCAAGGTGAATGAAGCTTTCAAATGGTGAAAAAATTTTTGAAATCGGCACAGTTGTTTTTGAGTTTATTCAATACAAACATACACATACACACAAAAATACAAATCTTTCCTCTTTATAATATTAGTAAGATTATTTTTTGAATTGCGGCTTCATACCTTTGCTTCTGCTGCAACGAGAAGGAAAAGCGCGAAAAAAATAGCAAATTAATACTATTATGTTATTTCTTCTAAGTGTATTGAAAAAAGTCGTTTGATACACGAGGGAATTTGTCGCTGCAGTTCTCGGCTCCATAACTTCCTCACTCCTGGTTGTTTCGTACTGGACCTACATATGTACATGTAAAGGTACACATAAGGAACATTTTGTTTCGATTCAATATCGCGAAAATTTTGACAAAGGTAGTGAACCTATTGTCATAAGCAGAATTTCAGGAATGTGAATACTATGTTATCCTTGTAGGTGTCTTATACCTAATAGGTATCAGGTACATAAAAATTAGTAATTTTACGCAAAAATTATTGCTGGGAAATGCCTTTTTTTTTGGGTGAAAAATCAAGTTTTACGGTAAGACTCAATGGTACACACTCAAAACATTGTGCTGGTGAAGGTGTTTAAAGTAAAAATCTTACATTAGAAACATGTATTTTCAAAAAAAACTTGTGAAAAAGTGGAACTTTGACCCCCAACATTTCCGTAACTAGAAGGTTCCCAGGTCATCTACCTAGCCTTTTCCCAACTATATTGGGGTCAGTTTCCAGTCTAACCGGATGCAGCTGAATACCAGTATTTTACATGAAAATATATATAGTAAATAAGTAAATAAACTGAGCAATGTTCGCGATCTTGAAGTTCAACTTGTCCAAGCTCTGAAGGTCGATGAGCACAGTCTGACTAAATAAGATATTAATGTATCGTGGGCAGATGACTACCTGGTTGGTCTCGTGGTCGCAAGCGTGACTGCTGAGCATGAGGTCCTGGGTTTGATTTCCGGGTCGGAAAAATTGCCATTGGGTTTTCCATCAGGAATTTCTCAGTAGCAGCCACGGGGTCTGCATTTCAGCCCGGTTGATGTCAAAAGGCTCGTTCCCTATTACATGGGACTTAAACATAACTGGCACTGGTGCCTTTAAAATATGTTTTACTGGCCGAACAAAATTAAATTTATATGATTTTTGTTTCGATACTAAACTTATTGTTAAGTTTATATACTCTTTGATACATACCTACTTTCCTGAGCACAATTTAGTCCTGAAACCTATACTTGTTTCCATACTAATTAGTATCAATGAAAAAGTAACGAATCTTGATTGTAACATTTTCACGCATTACGGACTGAACATAATTAAACCAGGGACACGGATACACCATGTCATGGATTAGGAGAAACGATACTTTTCATCGCTACGGTTGGTTCCCGTGGGATAACTTTAAGCAAGTAACATAACATCAAGCCTGTAATCCCTGAAGGGTTAGGCAGAGATGTACCTAATAGTACACCCACATATCGCCAGTTATATTCAAGTCCCTTGTAACAGGAAGAGAACTTATAAGAAAAAGGTTAATAAGCAAATATAAATACTAGTCATTCACACTTGTACAGATCGCGAAAGAAAATCATGTGCTAAAAAAAAAACAGGAAAACCACTAGAAAAAACAGAACGTGAACATCGATGATGAAATCTTATACAAACTTAGTTTTGTCATCATCTGCCTAACTTTTTCCCGAATATGTTAGGGTCGGCTTCCAGTCTAACCGAATGCAGCTGAATACCAGTATTTTACATGGAGCGACTGTCTATCTGACCTCCACAAATCAGTTAGTACTACGTAATACGATACCCCTTGGTAAGACTGGTTGTCAGACTTTGAGCCACTGACTACCTGTAAAGACTGTCAAAGTTCTACAAATGACAGCCGGGACCAACGGCTTAACGTTATTTCCGAGGCACGGAGCAAACTCGGTATGTAATGGGTGGTCACCCATCCATAGGAAGCACGGACTAACGTAAAGATCGATCCGAGTGGCTGTTATTATTTAGCCACGAGCTCCTCAAACATGCAACCTTAGTTTTGTAATGGTACACTTTACCATTCATTTAAGTTTGTATAAGTAGTAATCATAGTTTTTGTCATAAAAATAATATAATGGGAGTAAATATACCCTTAACGAAGATTTGTTTTGGGAATCTTCGAGTTAGGAAGGTATGGGGGTCTAAATTCCTACCTTTTCACAAGTTTTTTTTAAAATACAAGCTTTTAATCTCATACACTACTGAAACTTAAAATACCTCCACGACCCTCGTAATATTCAATGCATCAGCACAATGTTTTGAGTGCTTTACATTGAGTCCTACCGTGAAACGTGATTTTATAACCCAAAAAAAGTAATAATTTTTGAGAGTTACACGAAAGTCGAAAACTTCTATATACAAAACTCAGTCATTCTAAGAAATATTCATAAAATTATACTACATAACATTACACCTAAAATCTCCGAAGAGTTAGGCTGAGATGTACCGAAACCGTGAACGAGAGCAAATCCTAATCGTTCAATAAATGCAATATTGTTTTCTATGACGCAAGCAAGCACGTTTTCAATGACTTAACAAACCTAAAAACAATGTCATTACACTATTATTTTAATAATAGTGCAACGACAATGATAATATAAAATAATGATTTAGTTCTGCAACCATATAACTAAGTAAATAAATATTTAAATGACAACTGCCTCATCTGTTTCAAAACAAAAGTTTTTTGTCTCAATTGAATGCAGTCAGCATTCAATTGTCAGTTGTTTTTGAATTAATTAATTTATTATGTTACTGTTTGTTTTTACTAATGAATAGAAAAAAAACATGTTATGACGTTAATTTCTCTAAGTAGAAGAGTATAAAAAGCGGTTGCAACAAATAATTACTATCATTTGCTTGTTACTGAACTGAAGTGAAAAGTTCCTTACTTTGAAAATGCGTGCCAATATTGTAACAGTGGGTTTAGCGATACTTGCAGTAAGTAGTTAAATATGAATATTTAATTCCACTTATAACTTTTATATTATAAAGGGTGTAAAAAGACCCTTAACGAAGCTGAAATGCACTTGTTTTCCACGTCATTGCGATATTTTTTTTGTACTGAACCATGCCTGGGAACCTTCTAGTTACGGAGATACTGGAGGTCAAAGTTCCAATTTTTTCAATACCACTTTTAACGGTTTTAACTTCACTTTAATTAACTCCATGACCCGTTTACTATTCAAAGCACCTATCAGCACTAAGTTTTGAGTGCGTGATATTGAGTTTTAAGGTAAAACGTGATTTTTCACCTCAAAAAAAAAGTCATTTCCCAGCAACAATTTTTGCGTAGAGTCCTTTGTTTTCCTTTGTTTGATGTACAGAATGCTTGGTTGACGGTTTCGTGAAGGGTCTGTTTACACCTTGTGTTATGGATATCACACTGTATCCGTAATGTGTTCTCCAACATATTTTTTATTTCTTCCCTACTGCTGGGACAGGCCTCCTCTCATGAGACGGTGTGAGCTGTAACCCAGCACGCGGGCCCCGTACGGGTTGGTAGATGCCACATATCTCAGAATGTTTGGTTCAAGCACATGCTTCCTTATGGTGTTTTTCTTCACCGTTTTAAGAAAAGGAGGTCTAAAATGGCGCTTTAGCAGAATCATAATAGGACAATAATATGACTTACGTCACAATTCTTAAAATGGTCACAGACGCAGTTAATATTACGTATTGTTACTTTGTGGCTATTTTACGAATTGCAACGTAATTAATTTTATTATCCTATTATGATTCTGCTAAAACGGCCATTTTAAATCACTAGTGATGAAATAAATTACACAAAGACACTCTTCTGCCTATGTTCAAATTCTAGAGCTATAACTTGTGAGTCAGTGCTGCTACCACTAGACCAAACTACTCTGTAAAACATAACATCACGCCTGTAATGCCCGAAGGGTTAGGCAGAGGTGTACCTGTTATACACCCACATTTCCGTGTAATAGGGAGCGATCCTACTGCCATCAACCGGGCACAATTCCAAACTCCGTGGCTGCTAAGTACATTATAGTATACTGAAACGAAATGTGGCCCTATGCCCAACCCTTCTGTGATTTCCTTGATGTGATTTTTTTAGAGTAGCATACTTAGGCTCGCTAGCACCGTTCGGTATTCTTTCTATTAAAATCCATATTGCTACGCGCTATAAATTTTGTCGAAATCGACGCTTCGTATTCCCCTTTTTTCTTCCTGAATAATGCCTCTAGAGCTATCATTATTCATTATTCATAAGATCAAGGTCTACTGTAGGCTCGTTCCTGTAATTTCCTTTTTTCAGTAACTAATAAGTAAAAAAAAATAGGAATGACCCTCCAAAATTGCCAAAAAAATACCCTTATTTTTACGGCCGTGATTGGAGGACTACCAGACAAATTCTAAAAGTTTTTAGCATACAAGAAATTGATAGGAACCTAGACATACTCTGTCTTAAAATTTTAATGTCAAAAATAGTTGAATCTGCTCAGTTTTCGAGGAGAAAAAAGGCGAATTCGTCAATTTTTTTTTGTGATATAATCGGTCTGAACTGCAGATGTCCCTATCGCACTTTACGGGGGCAAGCTTGGCGGAGTGCGACGGTAATAGTTTCTTCAAATACCATTTTTTAAAATTCCCCGCAGGCCATGGCCCCTCTTAACTTGGATCGGGATCAGCTGGTAAACTGAGGCGAGCCAGCGCAGTGCTTATGTTATGAGCTTAATTCCTAAACAAAAACATGCAAAAATGAAACTAGTTTCACGTGTCAAGAAAATAGTCGTACTATTAAAAAAACTAAATTATAACAAACAGGGCTTGATTCAGAAGGCAGTACTCCTCGAAAGGGCTCGCATTTTGAGACGGTTTTCGTCTCTGGAGCCCTAATCACTCGGAGCTTGGATAGCGGCGGATCAAATTCAAACTTCAAACGTATAACACCCCTCTTTTTTGGTCGGGGATAAAAAATATAAATAAACAAAAAAATAAAACACACCACATAACGTCACGCCTATTATCCTCAAAGGGTTAGGACGAGGTGAACCTCACATTTCACTAATAAAACAATATTAATTGTTATTATTTGTTTCAGATGTGTTTCATTACCCAAGCGCGTTGCGGTACGTATTCTACGTCAAGATATTGTAAAATAGATTTTTTTAAAGCTATTTAATATGTAGCCGCTGAGTAGTTTGTCTGATAAAATCCATTGAAGCTTTGAATTTGAAGTAAAACTGATTAATATTTATTTGTTGTTACAGGTTTCATTGTGGACACAATAAGTAAGTATTTTGATGTTATGTGTAAGGATCCATACATCGATCCATCCATACACAGTTATAAGAGAGAATAACACAGCAAGTCGAAACGAATCGTTTATGTATTTCATTGGAAAAGTTGTTGAATATGACGGATTGACTAACCTCCTCCAAAAAAAAATTTCAATACTATTGAAAATGCATCTCAAAATGTAACAACATTTGTATGGCCTACAGATAGTAGTTCCGGGTGTGGGTGTTTGTGTATAAGAGTTTAAATGTTTGTAAACGCATCCACGATACAGGAGAAATTCCTAGGGTGGGGCAACGTTTTAAAAAACCTAAAAGCACCCTCTATAGACCCCTCTACAGGCGCGGCGTCGTACTCGGGTTCGCGAAACAAAATGACTTCGTGACCAAAACGGCAGATAAGATTTACTGATTATAAAATAAGGTACTGCCGTCTCTAGACACAGCCGTAGATATTAAGTATAAAATGCTATAACTCCTTTAATTGAAACAAATTATTTTGTAGATAATGCCGATGAAATCGTTGGAGGTGGCTCTGCAACAGTGCCACCAGCTACTACAACAGTGCCACCAGCTACTACAACAGTGCCACCAGCTAGTTCAACAGAGCTACCAATAGGTTTTAAATAATTTGTATAAAATACACATGATTGTAATCCATATGTATGTTTAATAAATTTAATTTCAACTTCTTAATTCAGACGCTTTATTACCTTACCCTTATCTCTATGTTATGCAAGGTGTATACTATACAAAATATCAAGTTTCTCTGTTCCCTGAATTCTGACTCAAAATATTTATTATACACATAATCCTTCCAGAACAAATGATCTAAACTATGGTCAAAAACCACAACAAAATCCGTTGCCTATTCTAGAAGCAGACGTGGGCGAAATACATGCTTTGTTTTAACTACGTCCGGTCAGCTACTAGCAACACCCATGAGTTCAGTGTGCAGCTGTAGGCTTGCATCAAGGGTCGGCTTTAAGTCCTTACCGGTCTCTTCTTTTTGATTATGGACGCTCTGACGTCGGACATACAGGAACAGGCACCTTGGTGCATGCTGTTTGCCGACGACATTGTTCTTGTCGGTGAAAATGGACCTGAGGTCCAGAGCATATTGAAGAAATGGCAACAGAAGCTGAAGAATATTGGCTTGAAAATCAGCAGAAGTAAAACTGAATACATGTTTTGCGATTTTGGCGGTCTCTCCAGTCCTGGAGTCAGTCTACTCCGACTTTCGGTAGCTCGGTGCACTTGTGCAAAGCGATGGCAAAATAGATCGTAGTGTTAAGCACAGAATTAACACAGGATGGATGAAATGGCGGCAGGTTACGGGACCAATGTGCGACTCCCGCATTCCTTTCTTTCCTTCCTTTAAGTCAAGGGGAAGATTTATAAAAGCATGGTTAGAACTGCTGTCTTGTATGGATCAGTATGTTGGGCCACAATAGGAATGAATGAAAGGCAACTGCATGTGGCTGAGATGAGAATGCTAGGGGGATGTGCTGTGTAACGCAAATAGACTGAAAGTTGTGAGGTAATCGGTTATCGTGGTATGGACAGGGGATGCGGAGTGGAATGATGAGCATGAATGGCTATAAGAGTAGAAGAAGACCAAAGAAACGATGGATGGACTGTGTGAAGGATTATATGGCTTGAAAGGAGGTGCCTGCTGAGATGACGAGTAATAGCGAAGTATGGAAAAAGAAGACATTCTGCGCCGACCCTACATAAATTAAGATAAGAGCAGAAGAATGTAAGTAAACTAATATTTGTAAATGGTGTTGTATTTCGTTAACAGTCTGATGCTATTTAGATTGTTTGAAAAAAATCTTTTTAATTTCGATGTTAGGATTTCTTTGATAGTTTCAAAATATTCCTATGAACTAGTATTACCAGTGTTTTCATTTATTGTCGTATTTTCGGCGCCACCCTGTATACCCACCCATCCTTACAAACTTAAAGTAACATAGGATTATACAAGTTGAGCTAAGTGCAGAGATTATTAATGTTGAAACTGAAATTATGAAATAGGATGCACTGAATACCTACAGCCACATGAATGTGGTTCACGAGTGGTTGATCCAGCTAAACATTGCAACCGCAAAACAAATAAATGTTCCCTTTGGGGGACAAGTAATAAGTAAATATTGATTTGGAATAACTTTGTGTATAATGCGTGGCTTTATAAACTTGTAAGATGGTCCTTTCATAGTTTTGATGGAAATAGAATAGTACATTTTGAAATAAGTGGGGAAACTTTGTTATTGCATTCGAGGCGGAATTAACACCTGAGCTGCAGGCGAGGGTGTTATGGTGCCGAGAACTGCAGTAACAAATCCCTACGTGTATCACACGACGTTTTTCAATACACTTTCGGAGTAATAAAATAATAGAAATGTGATAATAGATAAAAATAGAACTGAATTCCGTCTCGAATGCAATAACAAACTTTCCCCTCTTTTATCAAAATGTACTATTTAAATACACTCGAAAACTGGCTCTTATTGCACTACTATTAGGTTCAGAATGCAGTGTATCTCATACTCGTGATTTTTTTTTCTACACAACTGCACAACTTTGGCCACAGATACCTAAAAACTAATTATAATGTTTATTTGGGACATTATAATTTGAAAATTAGTTGTTTTTATCAAAAAAAGTGACATTTATACGAGTTCTGAATTAAAAAATATTTGAATTTTATATATTTAATACTAGCGGCTCGTCCCGGCTTCGCACGGGTATAACATGCACGACAGCGTTTATTTTTTCTATTTCTATGATTTATTAAATTCGTAATATCTATTGATTAGAATAGCCGATTTGAACAATTCAAAAAGTAATTCACATGAATTGAAACAGTCTTGAAAACAATGTGATTTATTTGGATAAGGGTTTAAACAGAAGTATGAATAACATGGTCTAATTTTGGTCGGTATTTCTATCAACTTCTAAAATGTAAAAAGTGGTTATTGTGACATAACGATAATAGTTGGACATAGTATCGCGAAATTTTTTGTAGCCATTGATATGTTCTTTAATATTGTAGAACATACTTTTGTTCTATCATCAATAGTTTCCGCAGCGCATGCGACGTAAGATGTCTTATGGCATTTTTTTACAGCTTGGGTTACGTTACTAAAGTTTTAGTAAGTATTCCTTATCTTTTCTAGCAATTAATATAGCCTATGTTACTCAAGGTGAATGAAGCTTTCAAATGGTGAAAAAATTTTTGAAATCGGCACAGTTGTTTTTGAGTTTATTCAATACAAACATACACATACACACAAAAATACAAATCTTTCCTCTTTATAATATTAGTAAGATTATTTTTTGAATTGCGGCTTCATACCTTTGCTTCTGCTGCAACGAGAAGGAAAAGCGCGAAAAAAATAGCAAATTAATACTATTATGTTATTTCTTCTAAGTGTATTGAAAAAAGTCGTTTGATACACGAGGGAATTTGTCGCTGCAGTTCTCGGCTCCATAACTTCCTCACTCCTGGTTGTTTCGTACTGGACCTACATATGTACATGTAAAGGTACACATAAGGAACATTTTGTTTCGATTCAATATCGCGAAAATTTTGACAAAGGTAGTGAACCTATTGTCATAAGCAGAATTTCAGGAATGTGAATACTATGTTATCCTTGTAGGTGTCTTATACCTAATAGGTATCAGGTACATAAAAATTAGTAATTTTACGCAAAAATTATTGCTGGGAAATGCCTTTTTTTTTGGGTGAAAAATCAAGTTTTACGGTAAGACTCAATGGTACACACTCAAAACATTGTGCTGGTGAAGGTGTTTAAAGTAAAAATCTTACATTAGAAACATGTATTTTCAAAAAAAACTTGTGAAAAAGTGGAACTTTGACCCCCAACATTTCCGTAACTAGAAGGTTCCCAGGTCATCTACCTAGCCTTTTCCCAACTATATTGGGGTCAGTTTCCAGTCTAACCGGATGCAGCTGAATACCAGTATTTTACATGAAAATATATATAGTAAATAAGTAAATAAACTGAGCAATGTTCGCGATCTTGAAGTTCAACTTGTCCAAGCTCTGAAGGTCGATGAGCACAGTCTGACTAAATAAGATATTAATGTATCGTGGGCAGATGACTACCTGGTTGGTCTCGTGGTCGCAAGCGTGACTGCTGAGCATGAGGTCCTGGGTTTGATTTCCGGGTCGGAAAAATTGCCATTGGGTTTTCCATCAGGAATTTCTCAGTAGCAGCCACGGGGTCTGCATTTCAGCCCGGTTGATGTCAAAAGGCTCGTTCCCTATTACATGGGACTTAAACATAACTGGCACTGGTGCCTTTAAAATATGTTTTACTGGCCGAACAAAATTAAATTTATATGATTTTTGTTTCGATACTAAACTTATTGTTAAGTTTATATACTCTTTGATACATACCTACTTTCCTGAGCACAATTTAGTCCTGAAACCTATACTTGTTTCCATACTAATTAGTATCAATGAAAAAGTAACGAATCTTGATTGTAACATTTTCACGCATTACGGACTGAACATAATTAAACCAGGGACACGGATACACCATGTCATGGATTAGGAGAAACGATACTTTTCATCGCTACGGTTGGTTCCCGTGGGATAACTTTAAGCAAGTAACATAACATCAAGCCTGTAATCCCTGAAGGGTTAGGCAGAGATGTACCTAATAGTACACCCACATATCGCCAGTTATATTCAAGTCCCTTGTAACAGGAAGAGAACTTATAAGAAAAAGGTTAATAAGCAAATATAAATACTAGTCATTCACACTTGTACAGATCGCGAAAGAAAATCATGTGCTAAAAAAAAAACAGGAAAACCACTAGAAAAAACAGAACGTGAACATCGATGATGAAATCTTATACAAACTTAGTTTTGTCATCATCTGCCTAACTTTTTCCCGAATATGTTAGGGTCGGCTTCCAGTCTAACCGAATGCAGCTGAATACCAGTATTTTACATGGAGCGACTGTCTATCTGACCTCCACAAATCAGTTAGTACTACGTAATACGATACCCCTTGGTAAGACTGGTTGTCAGACTTTGAGCCACTGACTACCTGTAAAGACTGTCAAAGTTCTACAAATGACAGCCGGGACCAACGGCTTAACGTTATTTCCGAGGCACGGAGCAAACTCGGTATGTAATGGGTGGTCACCCATCCATAGGAAGCACGGACTAACGTAAAGATCGATCCGAGTGGCTGTTATTATTTAGCCACGAGCTCCTCAAACATGCAACCTTAGTTTTGTAATGGTACACTTTACCATTCATTTAAGTTTGTATAAGTAGTAATCATAGTTTTTGTCATAAAAATAATATAATGGGAGTAAATATACCCTTAACGAAGATTTGTTTTGGGAATCTTCGAGTTAGGAAGGTATGGGGGTCTAAATTCCTACCTTTTCACAAGTTTTTTTTAAAATACAAGCTTTTAATCTCATACACTACTGAAACTTAAAATACCTCCACGACCCTCGTAATATTCAATGCATCAGCACAATGTTTTGAGTGCTTTACATTGAGTCCTACCGTGAAACGTGATTTTATAACCCAAAAAAAGTAATAATTTTTGAGAGTTACACGAAAGTCGAAAACTTCTATATACAAAACTCAGTCATTCTAAGAAATATTCATAAAATTATACTACATAACATTACACCTAAAATCTCCGAAGAGTTAGGCTGAGATGTACCGAAACCGTGAACGAGAGCAAATCCTAATCGTTCAATAAATGCAATATTGTTTTCTATGACGCAAGCAAGCACGTTTTCAATGACTTAACAAACCTAAAAACAATGTCATTACACTATTATTTTAATAATAGTGCAACGACAATGATAATATAAAATAATGATTTAGTTCTGCAACCATATAACTAAGTAAATAAATATTTAAATGACAACTGCCTCATCTGTTTCAAAACAAAAGTTTTTTGTCTCAATTGAATGCAGTCAGCATTCAATTGTCAGTTGTTTTTGAATTAATTAATTTATTATGTTACTGTTTGTTTTTACTAATGAATAGAAAAAAAACATGTTATGACGTTAATTTCTCTAAGTAGAAGAGTATAAAAAGCGGTTGCAACAAATAATTACTATCATTTGCTTGTTACTGAACTGAAGTGAAAAGTTCCTTACTTTGAAAATGCGTGCCAATATTGTAACAGTGGGTTTAGCGATACTTGCAGTAAGTAGTTAAATATGAATATTTAATTCCACTTATAACTTTTATATTATAAAGGGTGTAAAAAGACCCTTAACGAAGCTGAAATGCACTTGTTTTCCACGTCATTGCGATATTTTTTTTGTACTGAACCATGCCTGGGAACCTTCTAGTTACGGAGATACTGGAGGTCAAAGTTCCAATTTTTTCAATACCACTTTTAACGGTTTTAACTTCACTTTAATTAACTCCATGACCCGTTTACTATTCAAAGCACCTATCAGCACTAAGTTTTGAGTGCGTGATATTGAGTTTTAAGGTAAAACGTGATTTTTCACCTCAAAAAAAAAGTCATTTCCCAGCAACAATTTTTGCGTAGAGTCCTTTGTTTTCCTTTGTTTGATGTACAGAATGCTTGGTTGACGGTTTCGTGAAGGGTCTGTTTACACCTTGTGTTATGGATATCACACTGTATCCGTAATGTGTTCTCCAACATATTTTTTATTTCTTCCCTACTGCTGGGACAGGCCTCCTCTCATGAGACGGTGTGAGCTGTAACCCAGCACGCGGGCCCCGTACGGGTTGGTAGATGCCACATATCTCAGAATGTTTGGTTCAAGCACATGCTTCCTTATGGTGTTTTTCTTCACCGTTTTAAGAAAAGGAGGTCTAAAATGGCGCTTTAGCAGAATCATAATAGGACAATAATATGACTTACGTCACAATTCTTAAAATGGTCACAGACGCAGTTAATATTACGTATTGTTACTTTGTGGCTATTTTACGAATTGCAACGTAATTAATTTTATTATCCTATTATGATTCTGCTAAAACGGCCATTTTAAATCACTAGTGATAAAATAAATTACACAAAGACACTCTTCTGCCTATGTTCAAATTCTAGAGCTATAACTTGTGAGTCAGTGCTGCTACCACTAGACCAAACTACTCTGTAAAACATAACATCACGCCTGTAATGCCCGAAGGGTTAGGCAGAGGTGTACCTGTTATACACCCACATTTCCGTGTAATAGGGAGCGATCCTACTGCCATCAACCGGGCACAATTCCAAACTCCGTGGCTGCTAAGTACATTATAGTATACTGAAACGAAATGTGGCCCTATGCCCAACCCTTCTGTGATTTCCTTGATGTGATTTTTTTAGAGTAGCATACTTAGGCTCGCTAGCACCGTTCGGTATTCTTTCTATTAAAATCCATATTGCTACGCGCTATAAATTTTGTCGAAATCGACGCTTCGTATTCCCCTTTTTTCTTCCTGAATAATGCCTCTAGAGCTATCATTATTCATTATTCATAAGATCAAGGTCTACTGTAGGCTCGTTCCTGTAATTTCCTTTTTTCAGTAACTAATAAGTAAAAAAAATAGGAATGACCCTCCAAAATTGCCAAAAAAATACCCTTATTTTTACGGCCGTGATTGGAGGACTACCAGACAAATTCTAAAAGTTTTTAGCATACAAGAAATTGATAGGAACCTAGACATACTCTGTCTTAAAATTTTAATGTCAAAAATAGTTGAATCGGCTCAGTTTTCGAGGAGAAAAAAGGCGAATTCGTCAATTTTTTTTTGTGATATAATCGGTCTGAACTGCAGATGTCCCTATCGCACTTTACGGGGGCAAGCTTGGCGGAGTGCGACGGTAATAGTTTCTTCAAATACCATTTTTTAAAATTCCCCGCAGGCCATGGCCCCTCTTAACTTGGATCGGGATCAGCTGGTAAACTGAGGCGAGCCAGCGCAGTGCTTAGTAATGAGCTTAATTCCTAAAAAAAACATGCAAAAAAGAAACTAGTTTCACGTGTCAAGAAAATAGTCGTACTATTAAAAAAACTAAATTATAACAAACAGGGCTTGATTCAGGAGGCAGTACTCCTCGAAAGGGCTCGCATTTTGAGGCGGTTTTCGTCTCTGGAGCCCTAATCACTCGGAGCTTGGACAGCGGCGGATCAAATTCAAACTTCAAACGTATAACACCCCTCTTTTTTGGTCGGGGGTAAAAAATATAAATAACAAAAAAATAAAACACACCACATAACGTCACGCCTATTATTATCCCCAAAGGGTTAGGAAGAGGTGAACCTCACATTTCTCTAATAAAACAATATTAATTGTTATTATTTGTTTCAGATGTGTTTCATTACCCAAGCGCGTTGCGGTACGTATTCTACGTCAAGATATTGTAAAATAGATTTTTTTAAAGCTATTTAATATGTAGCCGCTGAGTAGTTTGTCTGATAAAATCCATTGAAGCTTTGAATTTGAAGTAAAACTGATTAATATTTATTTGTTGTTACAGGTTTCATTGTGGACACAATAAGTAAGTATTTTGATGTTATGTGTAAGGATCCATACATCGATCCAACCATACACAGTTATAAGAGAGAATAACACAGCAAGTCGAAACGAATCGTTTATGTATTTCATTGGAAAAGTTGTTGAATATGACGGATTGACTAACCTCCTCCAAAAAAAAATTTCAATACTATTGAAAATGCATCTCAAAATGTAACAACATTTGTATGGCCTACAGATAGTAGTTCCGGGTGTGGGTGTTTGTGTATAAGAGTTTAAATGTTTGTAAACGCATCCACGATACAGGAGAAATTCCTAGGGTGGGGCAACGTTTTAAAAAACCTAAAAGCACCCTCTATAGACCCCTCTACAGGCGCGGCGTCGTACTCGGGTTCGCGAAACAAAATGACTTCGTGACCAAAACGGCAGATAAGATTTACTGATTATAAAATAAGGTACTGCCGTCTCTAGACACAGCCGTAGATATTAAGTATAAAATGCTATAACTCCTTTAATTGAAACAAATTATTTTGTAGATAATGCCGATGAAATCGTTGGAGGTGGCTCTGCAACAGTGCCACCAGCTACTACAACAGTGCCACCAGCTACTACAACAGTGCCACCAGCTACTACAACAGTGCCACCAGCTAGTTCAACAGAGCTACCAATAGGTTTTAAATAATTTGTATAAAATACACATGATTGTAATCCAATGTATGTTTAATAAATTTAATTTCAACTTCTTAATTCAGACGCTTTATTACCTTACCCTTATCTCTATGTTATGCAAGGTGTATACTATACAAAATATCAAGTTTCTCTGTTCCCTGAATTCTGACTCAAAATATTTATTATACACATAATCCTTCCAGAACAAATGATCTAAACTATGGTCAAAAACCACAACAAAATCCGTTGCCTATTCTAGAAGCAGACGTGGGCGAAATACATGCTTTGTTTTAACTACGTCCGGTCAGCTACTAGCAACACCCATGAGTTCAGTGTGCAGCTGTAGGCTTGCATCAAGGGTCGGCTTTAAGTCCTTACCGGTCTCTTCTTTTTGATTATGGACGCTCTGACGTCGGACATACAGGAAGAGGCACCTTGGTGCATGCTGTTTGCCGACGACATTGTTCTTGTCGGTGAAAATGGACCTGAGGTCCAGAGCATATTGAAGAAATGGCAACAGAAGCTGAAGAATATTGGCTTGAAAATCAGCAGAAGTAAAACTGAATACATGTTTTGCGATTTTGGCGGTCTCTCCAGTCCTGGAGTCAGTCTACTCCGACTTTCGGTAGCTCGGTGCACTTGTGCAAAGCGATGGCAAAATAGATCGTAGTGTTAAGCACAGAATTAACACAGGATGGATGAAATGGCGGCAGGTTACGGGACCAATGTGCGACTCCCGCATTCCTTTCTTTCCTTCCTTTAAGTCAAGGGGAAGATTTATAAAAGCATGGTTAGAACTGCTGTCTTGTATGGATCAGTATGTTGGGCCACAATAGGAATGAATGAAAGGCAACTGCATGTGGCTGAGATGAGAATGCTAGGGGGATGTGTTGTGTAACGCAAATAGACTGAAAGTTGTGAGGTAATCGGTTATCGTGGTATGGACAGGGGATGCGGAGTGGAATGATGAGCATGAATGGCTATAAGAGTAGAAGAAGACCAAAGAAACGATGGATGGACTGTGTGAAGGATTATATGGCTTGAAAGGAGGTGCCTGCTGAGATGACGAGTAATAGCGAAGTATGGAAAAAGAAGACATTCTGCGCCGACCCTACATAAATTAAGATAAGAGCAGAAGAATGTAAGTAAACTAATATTTGTAAATGGTGTTGTATTTCGTTAACAGTCTGATGCTATTTAGATTGTTTGAAAAAAATCTTTTTAATTTCGATGTTAGGATTTCTTTGATAGTTTCAAAATATTCCTATGAACTAGTATTACCAGTGTTTTCATTTATTGTCGTATTTTCGGCGCCACCCTGTATACCCACCCATCCTTACAAACTTAAAGTAACATAGGATTATACAAGTTGAGCTAAGTGCAGAGATTATTAATGTTGAAACTGAAATTATGAAATAGGATGCACTGAATACCTACAGCCACATGAATGTGGTTCACGAGTGGTTGATCCAGCTAAACATTGCAACCGCAAAACAAATAAATGTTCCCTTTGGGGGACAAGTAATAAGTAAATATTGATTTGGAATAACTTTGTGTATAATGCGTGGCTTTATAAACTTGTAAGATGGTCCTTTCATAGTTTTGATGGAAATAGAATAGTACATTTTGAAATAAGTGGGGAAACTTTGTTATTGCATTCGAGGCGGAATTAACACCTGAGCTGCAGGCGAGGGTGTTATGGTGCCGAGAACTGCAGTAACAAATCCCTACGTGTATCACACGACGTTTTTCAATACACTTTCGGAGTAATAAAATAATAGAAATGTGATAATAGATAAAAATAGAACTGAATTCCGTCTCGAATGCAATAACAAACTTTCCCCTCTTTTATCAAAATGTACTATTTAAATACACTCGAAAACTGGCTCTTATTGCACTACTATTAGGTTCAGAATGCAGTGTATCTCATACTCGTGATTTTTTTTTCTACACAACTGCACAACTGCACAACTTTGGCCACAGATACCTAAAAACTAATTATAATGTTTATTTGGGACATTATAATTTGAAAATTAGTTGTTTTTATCAAAAAAAGTGACATTTATACGAGTTCTGAATTAAAAAATATTTGAATTTTATATATTTAATACTAGCGGCTCGTCCCGGCTTCGCACGGGTATAACATGCACGACAGCGTTTATTTTTTCTATTTCTATGATTTATTAAATTCGTAATATCTATTGATTAGAATAGCCGATTTGAACAATTCAAAAAGTAATTCACATGAATTGAAACAGTCTTGAAAACAATGTGATTTATTTGGATAAGGGTTTAAACAGAAGTATGAATAACATGGTCTAATTTTGGTCGGTATTTCTATCAACTTCTAAAATGTAAAAAGTGGTTATTGTGACATAACGATAATAGTTGGACATAGTATCGCGAAATTTTTTGTAGCCATTGATATGTTCTTTAATATTGTAGAACATACTTTTGTTCTATCATCAATAGTTTCCGCAGCGCATGCGACGTAAGATGTCTTATGGCATTTTTTTACAGCTTGGGTTACGTTACTAAAGTTTTAGTAAGTATTCCTTATCTTTTCTAGCAATTAATATAGCCTATGTTACTCAAGGTGAATGAAGCTTTCAAATGGTGAAAAAATTTTTGAAATCGGCACAGTTGTTTTTGAGTTTATTCAATACAAACATACACATACACACAAAAATACAAATCTTTCCTCTTTATAATATTAGTAAGATTATTTTTTGAATTGCGGCTTCATACCTTTGCTTCTGCTGCAACGAGAAGGAAAAGCGCGAAAAAAATAGCAAATTAATACTATTATGTTATTTCTTCTAAGTGTATTGAAAAAAGTCGTTTGATACACGAGGGAATTTGTCGCTGCAGTTCTCGGCTCCATAACTTCCTCACTCCTGGTTGTTTCGTACTGGACCTACATATGTACATGTAAAGGTACACATAAGGAACATTTTGTTTCGATTCAATATCGCGAAAATTTTGACAAAGGTAGTGAACCTATTGTCATAAGCAGAATTTCAGGAATGTGAATACTATGTTATCCTTGTAGGTGTCTTATACCTAATAGGTATCAGGTACATAAAAATTAGTAATTTTACGCAAAAATTATTGCTGGGAAATGCCTTTTTTTTTGGGTGAAAAATCAAGTTTTACGGTAAGACTCAATGGTACACACTCAAAACATTGTGCTGGTGAAGGTGTTTAAAGTAAAAATCTTACATTAGAAACATGTATTTTCAAAAAAAACTTGTGAAAAAGTGGAACTTTGACCCCCAACATTTCCGTAACTAGAAGGTTCCCAGGTCATCTACCTAGCCTTTTCCCAACTATATTGGGGTCAGTTTCCAGTCTAACCGGATGCAGCTGAATACCAGTATTTTACATGAAAATATATATAGTAAATAAGTAAATAAACTGAGCAATGTTCGCGATCTTGAAGTTCAACTTGTCCAAGCTCTGAAGGTCGATGAGCACAGTCTGACTAAATAAGATATTAATGTATCGTGGGCAGATGACTACCTGGTTGGTCTCGTGGTCGCAAGCGTGACTGCTGAGCATGAGGTCCTGGGTTTGATTTCCGGGTCGGAAAAATTGCCATTGGGTTTTCCATCAGGAATTTCTCAGTAGCAGCCACGGGGTCTGCATTTCAGCCCGGTTGATGTCAAAAGGCTCGTTCCCTATTACATGGGACTTAAACATAACTGGCACTGGTGCCTTTAAAATATGTTTTACTGGCCGAACAAAATTAAATTTATATGATTTTTGTTTCGATACTAAACTTATTGTTAAGTTTATATACTCTTTGATACATACCTACTTTCCTGAGCACAATTTAGTCCTGAAACCTATACTTGTTTCCATACTAATTAGTATCAATGAAAAAGTAACGAATCTTGATTGTAACATTTTCACGCATTACGGACTGAACATAATTAAACCAGGGACACGGATACACCATGTCATGGATTAGGAGAAACGATACTTTTCATCGCTACGGTTGGTTCCCGTGGGATAACTTTAAGCAAGTAACATAACATCAAGCCTGTAATCCCTGAAGGGTTAGGCAGAGATGTACCTAATAGTACACCCACATATCGCCAGTTATATTCAAGTCCCTTGTAACAGGAAGAGAACTTATAAGAAAAAGGTTAATAAGCAAATATAAATACTAGTCATTCACACTTGTACAGATCGCGAAAGAAAATCATGTGCTAAAAAAAAAACAGGAAAACCACTAGAAAAAACAGAACGTGAACATCGATGATGAAATCTTATACAAACTTAGTTTTGTCATCATCTGCCTAACTTTTTCCCGAATATGTTAGGGTCGGCTTCCAGTCTAACCGAATGCAGCTGAATACCAGTATTTTACATGGAGCGACTGTCTATCTGACCTCCACAAATCAGTTAGTACTACGTAATACGATACCCCTTGGTAAGACTGGTTGTCAGACTTTGAGCCACTGACTACCTGTAAAGACTGTCAAAGTTCTACAAATGACAGCCGGGACCAACGGCTTAACGTTATTTCCGAGGCACGGAGCAAACTCGGTATGTAATGGGTGGTCACCCATCCATAGGAAGCACGGACTAACGTAAAGATCGATCCGAGTGGCTGTTATTATTTAGCCACGAGCTCCTCAAACATGCAACCTTAGTTTTGTAATGGTACACTTTACCATTCATTTAAGTTTGTATAAGTAGTAATCATAGTTTTTGTCATAAAAATAATATAATGGGAGTAAATATACCCTTAACGAAGATTTGTTTTGGGAATCTTCGAGTTAGGAAGGTATGGGGGTCTAAATTCCTACCTTTTCACAAGTTTTTTTTAAAATACAAGCTTTTAATCTCATACACTACTGAAACTTAAAATACCTCCACGACCCTCGTAATATTCAATGCATCAGCACAATGTTTTGAGTGCTTTACATTGAGTCCTACCGTGAAACGTGATTTTATAACCCAAAAAAAGTAATAATTTTTGAGAGTTACACGAAAGTCGAAAACTTCTATATACAAAACTCAGTCATTCTAAGAAATATTCATAAAATTATACTACATAACATTACACCTAAAATCTCCGAAGAGTTAGGCTGAGATGTACCGAAACCGTGAACGAGAGCAAATCCTAATCGTTCAATAAATGCAATATTGTTTTCTATGACGCAAGCAAGCACGTTTTCAATGACTTAACAAACCTAAAAACAATGTCATTACACTATTATTTTAATAATAGTGCAACGACAATGATAATATAAAATAATGATTTAGTTCTGCAACCATATAACTAAGTAAATAAATATTTAAATGACAACTGCCTCATCTGTTTCAAAACAAAAGTTTTTTGTCTCAATTGAATGCAGTCAGCATTCAATTGTCAGTTGTTTTTGAATTAATTAATTTATTATGTTACTGTTTGTTTTTACTAATGAATAGAAAAAAAACATGTTATGACGTTAATTTCTCTAAGTAGAAGAGTATAAAAAGCGGTTGCAACAAATAATTACTATCATTTGCTTGTTACTGAACTGAAGTGAAAAGTTCCTTACTTTGAAAATGCGTGCCAATATTGTAACAGTGGGTTTAGCGATACTTGCAGTAAGTAGTTAAATATGAATATTTAATTCCACTTATAACTTTTATATTATAAAGGGTGTAAAAAGACCCTTAACGAAGCTGAAATGCACTTGTTTTCCACGTCATTGCGATATTTTTTTTGTACTGAACCATGCCTGGGAACCTTCTAGTTACGGAGATACTGGAGGTCAAAGTTCCAATTTTTTCAATACCACTTTTAACGGTTTTAACTTCACTTTAATTAACTCCATGACCCGTTTACTATTCAAAGCACCTATCAGCACTAAGTTTTGAGTGCGTGATATTGAGTTTTAAGGTAAAACGTGATTTTTCACCTCAAAAAAAAAGTCATTTCCCAGCAACAATTTTTGCGTAGAGTCCTTTGTTTTCCTTTGTTTGATGTACAGAATGCTTGGTTGACGGTTTCGTGAAGGGTCTGTTTACACCTTGTGTTATGGATATCACACTGTATCCGTAATGTGTTCTCCAACATATTTTTTATTTCTTCCCTACTGCTGGGACAGGCCTCCTCTCATGAGACGGTGTGAGCTGTAACCCAGCACGCGGGCCCCGTACGGGTTGGTAGATGCCACATATCTCAGAATGTTTGGTTCAAGCACATGCTTCCTTATGGTGTTTTTCTTCACCGTTTTAAGAAAAGGAGGTCTAAAATGGCGCTTTAGCAGAATCATAATAGGACAATAATATGACTTACGTCACAATTCTTAAAATGGTCACAGACGCAGTTAATATTACGTATTGTTACTTTGTGGCTATTTTACGAATTGCAACGTAATTAATTTTATTATCCTATTATGATTCTGCTAAAACGGCCATTTTAAATCACTAGTGATGAAATAAATTACACAAAGACACTCTTCTGCCTATGTTCAAATTCTAGACCTATAACTTGTGAGTCAGTGCTGCTACCACTAGACCAAACTACTCTGTAAAACATAACATCACGCCTGTAATGCCCGAAGGGTTAGGCAGAGGTGTACCTGTTATACACCCACATTTCCGTGTAATAGGGAGCGATCCTACTGCCATCAACCGGGCACAATTCCAAACTCCGTGGCTGCTAAGTACATTATAGTATACTGAAACGAAATGTGGCCCTATGCCCAACCCTTCTGTGATTTCCTTGATGTGATTTTTTTAGAGTAGCATACTTAGGCTCGCTAGCACCGTTCGGTATTCTTTCTATTAAAATCCATATTGCTACGCGCTATAAATTTTGTCGAAATCGACGCTTCGTATTCCCCTTTTTTCTTCCTGAATAATGCCTCTAGAGCTATCATTATTCATTATTCATAAGATCAAGGTCTACTGTAGGCTCGTTCCTGTAATTTCCTTTTTTCAGTAACTAATAAGTAAAAAAAATAGGAATGACCCTCCAAAATTGCCAAAAAAATACCCTTATTTTTACGGCCGTGATTGGAGGACTACCAGACAAATTCTAAAAGTTTTTAGCATACAAGAAATTGATAGG
Source organism: Noctua pronuba (assembly GCA_905220335.1). Lineage (NCBI taxonomy): Eukaryota > Metazoa > Arthropoda > Insecta > Lepidoptera > Noctuidae > Noctua > Noctua pronuba. The sequence goes on from LR999902.1 coordinate 14,459,378, forward strand.
AACCTAGACATACTCTGTCTTAAAATTTTAATGTCAAAAATAGTTGAATCGGCTCAGTTTTCGAGGAGAAAAAAGGCGAATTCGTCAATTTTTTTTTGTGATATAATCGGTCTGAACTGCAGATGTCCCTATCGCACTTTACGGGGGCAAGCTTGGCGGAGTGCGACGGTAATAGTTTCTTCAAATACCATTTTTTAAAATTCCCCGCAGGCCATGGCCCCTCTTAACTTGGATCGGGATCAGCTGGTAAACTGAGGCGAGCCAGCGCAGTGCTTAGTAATGAGCTTAATTCCTAAAAAAAACATGCAAAAAAGAAACTAGTTTCACGTGTCAAGAAAATAGTCGTACTATTAAAAAAACTAAATTATAACAAACAGGGCTTGATTCAGGAGGCAGTACTCCTCGAAAGGGCTCGCATTTTGAGGCGGTTTTCGTCTCTGGAGCCCTAATCACTCGGAGCTTGGACAGCGGCGGATCAAATTCAAACTTCAAACGTATAACACCCCTCTTTTTTGGTCGGGGGTAAAAAATATAAATAACAAAAAAATAAAACACACCACATAACGTCACGCCTATTATTATCCCCAAAGGGTTAGGAAGAGGTGAACCTCACATTTCTCTAATAAAACAATATTAATTGTTATTATTTGTTTCAGATGTGTTTCATTACCCAAGCGCGTTGCGGTACGTATTCTACGTCAAGATATTGTAAAATAGATTTTTTTAAAGCTATTTAATATGTAGCCGCTGAGTAGTTTGTCTGATAAAATCCATTGAAGCTTTGAATTTGAAGTAAAACTGATTAATATTTATTTGTTGTTACAGGTTTCATTGTGGACACAATAAGTAAGTATTTTGATGTTATGTGTAAGGATCCATACATCGATCCAACCATACACAGTTATAAGAGAGAATAACACAGCAAGTCGAAACGAATCGTTTATGTATTTCATTGGAAAAGTTGTTGAATATGACGGATTGACTAACCTCCTCCAAAAAAAAATTTCAATACTATTGAAAATGCATCTCAAAATGTAACAACATTTGTATGGCCTACAGATAGTAGTTCCGGGTGTGGGTGTTTGTGTATAAGAGTTTAAATGTTTGTAAACGCATCCACGATACAGGAGAAATTCCTAGGGTGGGGCAACGTTTTAAAAAACCTAAAAGCACCCTCTATAGACCCCTCTACAGGCGCGGCGTCGTACTCGGGTTCGCGAAACAAAATGACTTCGTGACCAAAACGGCAGATAAGATTTACTGATTATAAAATAAGGTACTGCCGTCTCTAGACACAGCCGTAGATATTAAGTATAAAATGCTATAACTCCTTTAATTGAAACAAATTATTTTGTAGATAATGCCGATGAAATCGTTGGAGGTGGCTCTGCAACAGTGCCACCAGCTACTACAACAGTGCCACCAGCTACTACAACAGTGCCACCAGCTAGTTCAACAGAGCTACCAATAGGTTTTAAATAATTTGTATAAAATACACATGATTGTAATCCATATGTATGTTTAATAAATTTAATTTCAACTTCTTAATTCAGACGCTTTATTACCTTACCCTTATCTCTATGTTATGCAAGGTGTATACTATACAAAATATCAAGTTTCTCTGTTCCCTGAATTCTGACTCAAAATATTTATTATACACATAATCCTTCCAGAACAAATGATCTAAACTATGGTCAAAAACCACAACAAAATCCGTTGCCTATTCTAGAAGCAGACGTGGGCGAAATACATGCTTTGTTTTAACTACGTCCGGTCAGCTACTAGCAACACCCATGAGTTCAGTGTGCAGCTGTAGGCTTGCATCAAGGGTCGGCTTTAAGTCCTTACCGGTCTCTTCTTTTTGATTATGGACGCTCTGACGTCGGACATACAGGAAGAGGCACCTTGGTGCATGCTGTTTGCCGACGACATTGTTCTTGTCGGTGAAAATGGACCTGAGGTCCAGAGCATATTGAAGAAATGGCAACAGAAGCTGAAGAATATTGGCTTGAAAATCAGCAGAAGTAAAACTGAATACATGTTTTGCGATTTTGGCGGGCTCTCCAGTCCTGGAGTCAGTCTACTCCGACTTTCGGTAGCTCGGTGCACTTGTGCAAAGCGATGGCAAAATAGATCGTAGTGTTAAGCACAGAATTAACACAGGATGGATGAAATGGCGGCAGGTTACGGGACCAATGTGCGACTCCCGCATTCCTTTCAGTATGTTGGGCCACAATAGGAATGAATGAAAGGCAACTGCATGTGGCTGAGATGAGAATGCTAGGGGGATGTGTTGTGTAACGCAAATAGACTGAAAGTTGTGAGGTAATCGGTTATCGTGGTATGGACAGGGGATGCGGAGTTGAATGATGAGCATGAATGGCTATAAGAGTAGAAGAAGACCAAAGAAACGATGGATGGACTGTGTGAAGGATTATATGGCTTGAAAGGAGGTGCCTGCTGAGATGACGAGTAATAGCGAAGTATGGAAAAAGAAGACATTCTGCGCCGACCCTACATAAATTAAGATAAGAGCAGAAGAATGTAAGTAAACTAATATTTGTAAATGGTGTTGTATTTCGTTAACAGTCTGATGCTATTTAGATTGTTTGAAAAAATATTTTTAATTTCGATGTTAGGATTTCTTTGATAGTTTCAAAATATTCCTATGAACTAGTATTACCAGTGTTTTCATTTATTGTCGTATTTTCGGCGCCACCCTGTATACCCACCCATCCTTACAAACTTAAAGTAAGATAGGATTATACAAGTTGAGCTAAGTGCAGAGATTATTAATGTTGAAACTGAAATTATGAAATAGGATGCACTGAATACCTACAGCCACATGAATGTGGTTCACGAGTGGTTGATCCAGCTAAACATTGCAACCGCAAAACAAATAAATGTTCCCTTTGGGGGACAAGTAATAAGTAAATATTGATTTGGAATAACTTTGTGTATAATGCGTGGCTTTATAAACTTGTAAGATGGTCCTTTCATAGTTTTGATGGAAATAGAATAGAACATTTTGAAATAAGTGGGGAAACTTTGTTATTGCATTCGAGGCGGAATTAACACCTGAGCTGCAGGCGAGGGTGTTATGGTGCCGAGAACTGCAGTAACAAATCCCTACGTGTATCACACGACGTTTTTCAATACACTTTCGGAGTAATAAAATAATAGAAATGTGATAATAGATAAAAATAGAACTGAATTCCGTCTCGAATGCAATAACAAACTTTCCCCTCTTTTATCAAAATGTACTATTTAAATACACTCGAAAACTGGCTCTTATTGCACTACTATTAGGTTCAGAATGCAGTGTATCTCATACTCGTGATTTTTTTTTCTACACAACTGCACAACTGCACAACTTTGGCCACAGATGCCTAAAAACTAAGCCTAACATGGCTCAATTTCTGCAGCCGGAATTAGTGTTTTTTTTTTAAATCTCAGCATCTCAGCGTGCGCATGTCTTTGAAACCAAAATATTTTAAGAAAATAATTTGAAAATAATTTGTTTTTTCAAAAAAAGTGACATTTATACGAGTTCTGAATTAAAAAATATTTGAATTTTATATATTTAATACTAGCGGCTCGTCCCGGCTTCGCACGGGTATAACATGCACGACAGCGTTTATTTTTTCTATTTCTATGATTTATTAAATTCGTAATATCTATTGATTAGAATAGCCGATTTGAACAATTCAAAAAGTAATTCACATGAATTGAAACAGTCTTGAAAACAATGTGATTTATTTGGATAAGGGTTTAAACAGAAGTATGAATAACATGGTCTAATTTTGGTCGGTATTTCTATCAACTTCTAAAATGTAAAAAGTGGTTATTGTGACATAACGATAATAGTTGGACATAGTATCGCGAAATTTTTTGTAGCCATTGATATGTTCTTTAATATTGTAGAACATACTTTTGTTCTATCATCAATAGTTTCCGCAGCGCATGCGACGTAAGATGTCTTATGGCATTTTTTTACAGATTGGGTTACGTTACTAAAGTTTTAGTAAGTATTCCTTATCTTTTTTAGCAATTAATATAGCCTATGTTACTCAAGGTGAATGAAGCTTTCAAATGGTGAAAAAATTTTTGAAATCGGCACAGTTGTTTTTGAGTTTATTCAATACAAACATACACATACACACAAAAATACAAATCTTTCCTCTTTATAATATTAGTATGATTATTTTTTGAATTGCGGCTTCATACCTTTGCTTCTGCTGCAACCTGAAGGAAAAGCGCGAAAAAAATAGCAAATTAATACTATTATGTTATTTCTTCTAAGTGTATTGAAAAACGTCGTTTGATACACGAGGGAATTTGTCGCTGCAGTTCTCGGCTCCATAACTTCCTCACTCCTGGTTGTTTCGTACTGGACCTACATACATGTAAAGGTACACATAAGGAACATTTTGTTTCGATTCAATATCGCGAAAATTTTGACAAAGGTAGTGAACCTATTGTCATAAGCAGAATTTCAGGAATGTGAATACTATGTTATCCTTGTAGGTGTCTTATACCTAATAGGTATCAGGTACATAAAAATTAGTAATTTTACGCAAAAATTATTGCTGGGAAATGCCTTTTTTTTTGGGTGAAAAATCAAGTTTTACGGTAAGACTCAATGGTACACACTCAAAACATTGTGCTGGTGAAGGTGTTTAAAGTAAAAATCTTACATTAGAAACATGTATTTTCAAAAAAAACTTGTGAAAAAGTGGAACTTTGACCCCCAACATTTCCGTAACTAGAAGGTTCCCAGGTCATCTGCCTAGCCTTTTCCCAACTATATTGGGGTCAGTTTCCATTCTAACCGGATGCAGCTGAATACCAGTATTTTACATGAAAATATATATAGTAAATAAGTAAATAAACTGAGCAATGTTCGCGATCTTGAAGTTCAACTTGTCCAAGCTCTGAAGGTCGATGAGCACAGTCTGACTAAATAAGATATTAATGTATCGTGGGCAGATGACTACCTGGTTGGTCTAGTGGTCGCAAGCGTGACTGCTGAGCATGAGGTCCTGGGTTTGATTTCCGGGTCGGAAAAATTGCCATTGGGTTTTCCATCAGGAATTTCTCAGTAGCAGCCACGGGGTCTGCATTTCAGCCCGGTTGATGTCAAAAGGCTCGTTCCCTATTACATGGGACTTAAACATAACTGGCACTGGTGCCTTTAAAATATGTTTTACTGGCCGAACAAAATTAAATTTATATGATTTTTGTTTCGATACTAAACTTATTGTTAAGTATATATACTCTTTGATACATACCTACTTTCCTGAGCACAATTTAGTCCTGAAACCTATACTTGTTTCCATACTAATTAGTATCCATGAAAAAGTAACGAATCTTGATTGTAACATTTTCACGCATTACGGACTGAACATAATTAAACCAGGGACACGGATACACCATGTCATGGATTAGGAGAAACGATACTTTTCATCGCTACGGTTGGTTCCCGTGGGATAACTTTAAGCAAGTAACATAACATCAAGCCTGTAATCCCTGAAGGGTTAGGCAGAGATGTACCTAATAGTACACCCACATATCGCCAGTTATATTCAAGTCCCTTGTAACAGGAAGAGAACTTATAAGAAAAAGGTTAATAAGCAAATATAAATACTAGTCATTCACACTTGTACAGATCGCGAAAGAAAATCATGTGCTAAAAAAAAAACAGGAAAACCACTAGAAAAAACAGAACGTGAACATCGATGATGAAATCTTATACAAACTTAGTTTTGTCATCATCTGCCTAACTTTTTCCCGAATATGTTAGGGTCGGCTTCCAGTCTAACCGAATGCAGCTGAATACCAGTATTTTACATGGAGCGACTGCCTATCTGACCTCCACAAATCAGTTAGTACTACGTAATACGATACCCCTTGGTAAGACTGGTTGTCAGACTTTGAGCCACTGACTACCTGTAAAGACTGTCAAAGATCTACAAATGACAGCCGGGACCAACGGCTTAACGTTATTTCCGAGGCACGGAGCAAACTCGGTATGTAATGGGTGGTCACCCATCCATAGGCAAGCACGGACTAACGTAAAGATCGATCCGAGCGGCTGTTATTATTTAGCCACGAGCTCCTCAAACATGCAACCTTAGTTTTGTAATGGTACACTTTACCATTCATTTAAGTTTGTATAAGTAGTAATCATAGTTTTTGTCATAAAAATAATATAATGGGAGTAAATATACCCTTAACGAAGATTTGTTTTGGGAATCTTCGAGTTAGGAAGGTATGGGGGTCTAAATTCCTACCTTTTCACAAGTTTTTTTTAAAATACAAGCTTTTAATCTCATACACTACTGAAACTTAAAATACCTCCACGACCCTCGTAATATTCAATGCATCAGCACAATGTTTTGAGTGCTTTACATTGAGTCCTACCGTGAAACGTGATTTTATAACCCAAAAAAAGTAATAATTTTTGAGAGTTACACGAAAGTCGAAAACTTCTATATACAAAACTCAGTCATTCTAAGAAATATTCATAAAATTATACTACATAACATTACACCTAAAATCTCCGAAGAGTTAGGCTGAGATGTACCGAAACCGTGAACGAGAGCAAATCCTAATCGTTCAATAAATGCAATATTGTTTTCTATGACGCAAGCAAGCACGTTTTCAATGACTTAACAAACCTAACAACAATGTCATTACACTATTATTTCAATAATAGTGCAACGACAATGATAATATAAAATAATGATTTAGTTCTGCAACCATATAACTAAGTAAATAAATATTTAAATGACAACTGCCTCATCTGTTTCAAAACAAAAGTTTTTTGTCTGAATGTTGACTGCATTCAATTGTCAGTTGTTTTTGAATTAATTAAGTTAGTATGTTACTGTTTACTTTTACTAATGAATAGAAAAAAAACATGTTATGACGTTAATTTCTCTAAGTAGTAGAGTATAAAAAGCGGTTGCAACAAATAATTACTATCATTTGCTTGTTACTGAACTGAAGTGAAAAGTTCCTTACTTTGAAAATGCGTGCCAATACTGTAACAGTGGGTTTAGCGATACTTGCAGTAAGTAGTTAAATATGAATATTTAATTCCACTTATAACTTTTATATTATAAAGGATGTAAAAAGACCCTTAACGAAGCTGAAATGCACTTGTTTTCCACGTCACTGCGATATTTTTTTTGTACTGAACCATGCCTGGAAACCTTCTAGTTACGGAGATACTGGAGGTCAAAGTTCCAATTTTTTCAATACCACTTTTAACGGTTTTAACTTCACTTTAATTAACTCCATGACCCGTTTACTATTCAAAGCACCTCTCAGCACTAAGTTTTGAGTGCGTGATATTGAGTTTTAAGGTAAAACGTGATTTTTCACCTCAAAAAAAAAAGTCATTTCCCAGCAATAATTTTTGCGTAGAGTCCTTTGTTTTCCTTTGTTTGATGTACAGAATGCTTGGTTGACGGCTTCGTGAAGGGTCTGTTTACACCTTGTGTTATGGATATCACACTGTATCCGTAATGTGTTCTCCAACATATTTTTTATTTCTTCCCTACTGCTGGGACAGGCCTCCTCTCATGAGACGGTGTGAGCTGTAACCCAGCACGCGGGCCCCGTACGGGTTGGTAGATGCCACATATCTCAGAATGTTTTGTTCAAGCACATGCTTCCTTATGGTGTTTTTCTTCACCGTTTTAAGAAAAGGAGGTCTAAAATGGCGCTTTAGCAGAATCATAATAGGACAATAATATGACTTACGTCACAATTCTTAAAATGGTCACAGACGCAGTTAATATTACGTATTGTTACTTTGTGGCTATTTTACGAATTGCAACGTAATTAATTTTATTATCCTATTATGATTCTGCTAAAACGGCCATTTTAAATCACTAGTGATGAAATAAATTACACAAAGGCACTCTTCTTCCTGTGTTCAAATTCTAGAGCTATAACTTGTGAGTCAGTGCTGCTACCACTAGACCAAACTACTCTGTAAAACATAACATCACGCCTGTAATGCCCGAAGGGTTAGGCAGAGGTGTACCTGTTATACACCCACATTTCCGTGTAATAGGGAGCGATCCTACTGCCATCAACCGGGCACAATTCCAAACTCCGTGGCTGCTAAGTACATTATAGTATACTGAAACGAAATGTGGCCCTATGCCCAACCCTTCTGTGATTTCCTTGATGTGATTTTTTTAGAGTAGCATACTTAGGCTCGCTAGCACCGTTCGGTATTCTTTCTATTAAAATCCATATTGCTACGCGCTATAAATTTTGTCGAAATCGACGTTTCGTATTCCCCTTTCTTCTTCCTGAATAATGCCTCTAGAGCTATCATTATTCATTATTCATAAAATCAAGGTCTACTGTAGGCTCGTTCCTGTAATTTCCTTTTTTCAGTAACTAATAAGTAAAAAAAATAGGAATGACCCTCCAAAATTGCCAAAAAAATACCCTTATTTTTACGGCCGTGATTGGAGGACTACCAGACAAATTCTAAAAGTTTTTAGCATACAAGAAATTGATAGGAACCTAGACATACTCTGTCTTAAAATTTTAATGTCAAAAATAGTTGAATCGGCTCAGTTTTCGAGGAGAAAAAAGGCGAATTCGTCAATTTTTTTTGTGATATAATCGGTCTGAACTGCAGATGTCCCTATCGCACTTAACGGGGGCAAGCTTGACGGAGCGCGACGGTAGTAGTTTCTTCAAATTCCCCGCAGGCCATGGCCCCTCTTAACTTGGATCGGGATCAGCTGGTAAACTGAGGCGAGCCAGCGCAGTGCTTATGTAATGAGCTTAATTCCTAAACCAAAACATGCAAAAATGAAACTAGTTTCACGTGTCAAGAAAATAGTCGTACTATTAAAAAAACTAAATTATAACAAACAGGGCTTGATTCAGGAGGCAGTACTCCTCGAAAGGGCTCGCATTTTGAGGCGGTTTTCGTCTCTGGAGCCCTAATCACTCGGAGCTTGGCCGCGGCGGCTTGGAGCTATGTTATTGCAATTTGTATATATATTTTTGTTGTTTTTGTGTGCAATAAAGAATAAGAATAAGAATAAGTATAACACCCCTCTTTTTTGGTCGGGGGTAAAAAATATAAATAAACAAAAAAATAAAACACACCACATAACGTCACGCCTATAATTATCCCCAAAGGGTTAGGAAGAGGTGAACCTCACATTTCACTAATAAAACAATATTAATTGTTATTATTTGTTTCAGATGTGTTTCATTACCCAAGCGCGTTGCGGTACGTATTCTACGTCAAGATATTGTAAAATAGATTTTTTTAAAGCTATTTAATATGTAGCCGCTGAGTAGTTTGTCTGATAAAATCCATTGAAGCTTTGAATTTGAAGTAAAACTGATTAATATTTATTTGTTGTTACAGGTTTCATTTTGGACACAATAGGTAAGTAAGTATTTTGATGTTATGTGTAAGGATCCATACATCGATCCATCCATACACAGTTATAAGAGAGAATAACACAGCAAGTCGAAACGAATCGTTTATGTATTTCATTGGAAAAGTTGTTGAATATGACGGATTGACTAACCTCCTCCAAAAAAAAATTTCAATACTATTGAAAATGCATCTCAAAATGTAACAACATTTGTATGGCCTACAGATAGTAGTTCCGGGTGTGGGTGTTTGTGTATAAGAGTTTAAATGTTTGTAAACGCATCCACGATACAGGAGAAATTCCTAGGGTGGGGCAACGTTTTAAAAAACCTAAAAGCACCCTCTATAGACCCCTCTACAGGCGCGGCGTCGTACTCGGGTTCGCGAAACAAAATGACTTCGTGACCAAAACGGCAGATAAGATTTACTGATTATAAAATAAGGTACTGCCGTCTCTAGACACAGCCGTAGATATTAAGTATAAAATGCTATAACTCCTTTAATTGAAACAAATTATTTTGTAGATACTGCCGATGAAATCGTTGGAGGTGGCTCTGCAACAGTGCCACCAGCTACTACAACAGTGCCACCAGCTACTACAACAGTGCCACCAGTTACTACAACAGCGCCACCAGCTAGTTCAACAGAGCTACCAATAGGTTTTAAATAATTTGTATAAAATACACATGATTGTAATCCATATGTATGTTTAATAAATTTAATTTCAACTTCTTAATTCAGACGCTTTATTACCTTACCCTTATCTCTATGTTATGCAAGGTGTATACTATACAAAATATCAAGTTTCTCTGTTCCCTGAATTCTGACTCAAAATATTTATTATACACATAATCCTTCCAGATCAAATGATCTAAACTATGGTCAAAAACCACAACAAAATCCGTTGCCTATTCTAGAAGCAGACGTGGGCGAAATACATGCTTTGTTTTAACTACGTCCGGTCAGCTACTAGCAACACCCATGAGTTCAGTGTGCAGCTGTAGGCTTGCATCAAGGGTCGGCTTTAAGTCCTCACCGGTCTCTTCTTTTTGATTATGGACGCTCTGACGTCGGACATACAGGAAGAGGCACCTTGGTGCATGCTATTTCCCGACGACATTGTTCTTGTCGGTGAAAATGGACCTGAGGTCCAGAGCATATTGAAGAAATGGCAACAGAAGCTGAAGAATATTGGCTTGAAAATCAGCAGAAGTAAAACTGAATACATGTTTTGCGATTTTGGCGGGCTCTCCAGTCCTGGAGTCAGTCTACTCCGACTTTCGGTAGCTCGGTGCACTTGTGCAAAGCGATGGCAAAATAGATCGTAGTGTTAAGCACAGAATTAACACAGGATGGATGAAATGGCGGCAGGTTACGGGACCAATGTGCGACTCCCGCATTCCTTTCAGTATGTTGGGCCACAATAGGAATGAATGAAAGGCAACTGCATGTGGCTGAGATGAGAATGCTAGGGGGATGTGTTGTGTAACGCAAATAGACTGAAAGTTGTGAGGTAATCGGTTATCGTGGTATGGACAGGGGATGCGGAGTTGAATGATGAGCATGAATGGCTATAAGAGTAGAAGAAGACCAAAGAAACGATGGATGGACTGTGTGAAGGATTATATGGCTTGAAAGGAGGTGCCTGCTGAGATGACGAGTAATAGCGAAGTATGGAAAAAGAAGACATTCTGCGCCGACCCTACATAAATTAAGATAAGAGCAGAAGAATGTAAGTAAACTAATATTTGTAAATGGTGTTGTATTTCGTTAACAGTCTGATGCTATTTAGATTGTTTGAAAAAATATTTTTAATTTCGATGTTAGGATTTCTTTGATAGTTTCAAAATATTCCTATGAACTAGTATTACCAGTGTTTTCATTTATTGTCGTATTTTCGGCGCCACCCTGTATACCCACCCATCCTTACAAACTTAAAGTAAGATAGGATTATACAAGTTGAGCTAAGTGCAGAGATTATTAATGTTGAAACTGAAATTATGAAATAGGATGCACTGAATACCTACAGCCACATGAATGTGGTTCACGAGTGGTTGATCCAGCTAAACATTGCAACCGCAAAACAAATAAATGTTCCCTTTGGGGGACAAGTAATAAGTAAATATTGATTTGGAATAACTTTGTGTATAATGCGTGGCTTTATAAACTTGTAAGATGGTCCTTTCATAGTTTTGATGGAAATAGAATAGAACATTTTGAAATAAGTGGGGAAACTTTGTTATTGCATTCGAGGCGGAATTAACACCTGAGCTGCAGGCGAGGGTGTTATGGTGCCGAGAACTGCAGTAACAAATCCCTACGTGTATCACACGACGTTTTTCAATACACTTTCGGAGTAATAAAATAATAGAAATGTGATAATAGATAAAAATAGAACTGAATTCCGTCTCGAATGCAATAACAAACTTTCCCCTCTTTTATCAAAATGTACTATTTAAATACACTCGAAAACTGGCTCTTATTGAAAGAAAGAAAGAAAGAAAACATATTTATTTAGCACATGCCACAGATGCACACAACAAACAAATAAAAATAACATTAAAAAAAAACTTAAAACTACACAATATAAAACATAAATTAAACAGAAAAAAAAAAGATACAATATTGTGTGCCTCACGGCTGCGCCAAATAGGCCCAGTTCAGCAAACTGCCGAGCAGCTAGTGCCCGACGCTGGTTTTCAACTGGACCCGAGATGGTGATGTGACGGACATAAAACAGTTTTGTTTCTAATTAGGTATGTGTAGGTATGTATGAATAGGTACTTAAATAGAAAAAACTTGTGTATAGTGTTAACAAATAAAAATACGTAGGTACTTATTAATATAAAAAAATGAGAAAGGTGCAAGACAAAACAAAAAACCCAAGGTGCATAAATAAATGAATGAACGGACGCATAGAAATATAAACCTGTTTCGCACGTTCCCAACTTGTAAACGCTTTATATCACGAAACCGTGCACTTCGTCGTTCAATACGCTGCAAGCAACCGAGCGCGCTGTACTAATAATATAATTTGTAAGAAGTGAACGGAAAAACTTGCAGATACGATGGCAATTGTGCGGGTAAATAAGGCAAAATATTACATTTCTGATGGAAAATGGAGCCAAATTATTCAAAAGCAGACATATGAAGAGCATAAAATACAAAAAAAGGTAAATCAGTTCAAAGTTGATAAAAAAGTGCTTTATAAAATGAAGAATGAAAATACACCGTTGTAATTATTACTATTATTATTTTTTTACAGATGTCAAGTCTCAAGACAGAGGTACCGATATCCCTCCAGATATGAGTGCAAAGGATGGGATGGATAGTGAAAGGAGCCATCCCGACGCCGTTTGTTCCAGTCGCAAGCAAGTGGGCCAGGCACATTAAGGTAAGGACGTGCGCATGCGTTGCTCCAATGCATACCCGTGTAGGTTAAAAAATAAAATAGGCGGTTATTTTAGTGTGCTATTTTATAAACCGCAGGTCTCACAAACTGCGATGTGTCGCTGCGGCGCCTCGGATATCACGACAGCACCCTCCAGCTGAGGACACAGGTGGCACAATCCTAAGCAAGCCGATCGTGAGCATGAGCAGAATAATTGTATACCTACATCAGTTATTTATACTTTTGTGCAGCATTAGTCGGTAAAGATAGGTTGATAGGTAGGTAGGATAGTTTGTACATCATATAATTGAGACATTCAGGGCGACCATATCCAACTTCCGTTGCGATTCAATTAGATACTGCCGTAAGCGTCTTCTGAATGTGTCTATTGTGCTGGTCATTCTAATCGGTGGTGGCAGGTTATTCCATATTTTGGAAGCCGCATAGCGAAAGCTACCCCTAAAAGCTGCTGTATTATGTGACTGAGTCGAGAGTTGTTGCGAGCATTGCCTTCTCTCACATTCACGCCTACTTGTTAACCAACTCAGTTTATGGTATAAGTAGTCCGGTTTTTTATATTTAACCACACTGAACAGGAGGCAAGCCAAGTGTAGTTTCCGTCTGGACTTCATTTTTAGTGAGTAATGCTTGTTTAGAAAAGGTGTTACGTGACTTCGCCGAGGAATATTGTAGCAAAACCGCGCGCAAGCATTTTGTACTCTTTGAATGAGTCGATCTGTACGAGCTAATAGGCGCGGACCATACACTGTGTCGGCGTAGTTTAACCTTGATAGTACCAAGGTTTCCACAAGCTGTTCCCGTAGTGGTTCCGATAAGTAAGACCTCATTTTATATAAAACCTTCAGGCGATAAAAACAGTTTCTGACAGAGTCTGCTATGTGGTTCTCAAAACGAAGGGCTTTGTCCATCGCAAGACCCAGATTTCGCGCCTCATTCACTCTCTCAATTTGTTCTCCCATTAGTTTCAAGTCAAACGTCAGAGGCAGTCGGGCCAGCTGCTGTCTTGTGCCAAATACAATGTATTTAGTTTTGGTAGGGTTCAGCGACAGGCAATTTTCCTCAGACCAAACGGCGATTCGTTGAAGATCTTCGTTAAGATCTTTAATGGCGCTGTCATACTCGTCTGGTCTGATTTTGCACTACTATTAGGTTCAGAATGCAGTGTATCTCATACTCGTGATTTTTTTTTCTACACAACTGCACAACTGCACAACTTTGGCCACAGATGCCTAAAAACTAAGCCTAACATGGCTCAATTTCTGCAGCCGGAATTAGTGTTTTTTTTTTAAATCTCAGCATCTCAGCGTGCGCATGTCTTTGAAACCAAAATATTTTAAGAAAATAATTTGAAAATAATTTGTTTTTTCAAAAAAAGTGACATTTATACGAGTTCTGAATTAAAAAATATTTGAATTTTATATATTTAATACTAGCGGCTCGTCCCGGCTTCGCACGGGTATAACATGCACGACAGCGTTTATTTTTTCTATTTCTATGATTTATTAAATTCGTAATATCTATTGATTAGAATAGCCGATTTGAACAATTCAAAAAGTAATTCACATGAATTGAAACAGTCTTGAAAACAATGTGATTTATTTGGATAAGGGTTTAAACAGAAGTATGAATAACATGGTCTAATTTTGGTCGGTATTTCTATCAACTTCTAAAATGTAAAAAGTGGTTATTGTGACATAACGATAATAGTTGGACATAGTATCGCGAAATTTTTTGTAGCCATTGATATGTTCTTTAATATTGTAGAACATACTTTTGTTCTATCATCAATAGTTTCCGCAGCGCATGCGACGTAAGATGTCTTATGGCATTTTTTTACAGATTGGGTTACGTTACTAAAGTTTTAGTAAGTATTCCTTATCTTTTTTAGCAATTAATATAGCCTATGTTACTCAAGGTGAATGAAGCTTTCAAATGGTGAAAAAATTTTTGAAATCGGCACAGTTGTTTTTGAGTTTATTCAATACAAACATACACATACACACAAAAATACAAATCTTTCCTCTTTATAATATTAGTATGATTATTTTTTGAATTGCGGCTTCATACCTTTGCTTCTGCTGCAACCTGAAGGAAAAGCGCGAAAAAAATAGCAAATTAATACTATTATGTTATTTCTTCTAAGTGTATTGAAAAACGTCGTTTGATACACGAGGGAATTTGTCGCTGCAGTTCTCGGCTCCATAACTTCCTCACTCCTGGTTGTTTCGTACTGGACCTACATACATGTAAAGGTACACATAAGGAACATTTTGTTTCGATTCAATATCGCGAAAATTTTGACAAAGGTAGTGAACCTATTGTCATAAGCAGAATTTCAGGAATGTGAATACTATGTTATCCTTGTAGGTGTCTTATACCTAATAGGTATCAGGTACATAAAAATTAGTAATTTTACGCAAAAATTATTGCTGGGAAATGCCTTTTTTTTTGGGTGAAAAATCAAGTTTTACGGTAAGACTCAATGGTACACACTCAAAACATTGTGCTGGTGAAGGTGTTTAAAGTAAAAATCTTACATTAGAAACATGTATTTTCAAAAAAAACTTGTGAAAAAGTGGAACTTTGACCCCCAACATTTCCGTAACTAGAAGGTTCCCAGGTCATCTGCCTAGCCTTTTCCCAACTATATTGGGGTCAGTTTCCATTCTAACCGGATGCAGCTGAATACCAGTATTTTACATGAAAATATATATAGTAAATAAGTAAATAAACTGAGCAATGTTCGCGATCTTGAAGTTCAACTTGTCCAAGCTCTGAAGGTCGATGAGCACAGTCTGACTAAATAAGATATTAATGTATCGTGGGCAGATGACTACCTGGTTGGTCTAGTGGTCGCAAGCGTGACTGCTGAGCATGAGGTCCTGGGTTTGATTTCCGGGTCGGAAAAATTGCCATTGGGTTTTCCATCAGGAATTTCTCAGTAGCAGCCACGGGGTCTGCATTTCAGCCCGGTTGATGTCAAAAGGCTCGTTCCCTATTACATGGGACTTAAACATAACTGGCACTGGTGCCTTTAAAATATGTTTTACTGGCCGAACAAAATTAAATTTATATGATTTTTGTTTCGATACTAAACTTATTGTTAAGTATATATACTCTTTGATACATACCTACTTTCCTGAGCACAATTTAGTCCTGAAACCTATACTTGTTTCCATACTAATTAGTATCCATGAAAAAGTAACGAATCTTGATTGTAACATTTTCACGCATTACGGACTGAACATAATTAAACCAGGGACACGGATACACCATGTCATGGATTAGGAGAAACGATACTTTTCATCGCTACGGTTGGTTCCCGTGGGATAACTTTAAGCAAGTAACATAACATCAAGCCTGTAATCCCTGAAGGGTTAGGCAGAGATGTACCTAATAGTACACCCACATATCGCCAGTTATATTCAAGTCCCTTGTAACAGGAAGAGAACTTATAAGAAAAAGGTTAATAAGCAAATATAAATACTAGTCATTCACACTTGTACAGATCGCGAAAGAAAATCATGTGCTAAAAAAAAAACAGGAAAACCACTAGAAAAAACAGAACGTGAACATCGATGATGAAATCTTATACAAACTTAGTTTTGTCATCATCTGCCTAACTTTTTCCCGAATATGTTAGGGTCGGCTTCCAGTCTAACCGAATGCAGCTGAATACCAGTATTTTACATGGAGCGACTGCCTATCTGACCTCCACAAATCAGTTAGTACTACGTAATACGATACCCCTTGGTAAGACTGGTTGTCAGACTTTGAGCCACTGACTACCTGTAAAGACTGTCAAAGATCTACAAATGACAGCCGGGACCAACGGCTTAACGTTATTTCCGAGGCACGGAGCAAACTCGGTATGTAATGGGTGGTCACCCATCCATAGGCAAGCACGGACTAACGTAAAGATCGATCCGAGCGGCTGTTATTATTTAGCCACGAGCTCCTCAAACATGCAACCTTAGTTTTGTAATGGTACACTTTACCATTCATTTAAGTTTGTATAAGTAGTAATCATAGTTTTTGTCATAAAAATAATATAATGGGAGTAAATATACCCTTAACGAAGATTTGTTTTGGGAATCTTCGAGTTAGGAAGGTATGGGGGTCTAAATTCCTACCTTTTCACAAGTTTTTTTTAAAATACAAGCTTTTAATCTCATACACTACTGAAACTTAAAATACCTCCACGACCCTCGTAATATTCAATGCATCAGCACAATGTTTTGAGTGCTTTACATTGAGTCCTACCGTGAAACGTGATTTTATAACCCAAAAAAAGTAATAATTTTTGAGAGTTACACGAAAGTCGAAAACTTCTATATACAAAACTCAGTCATTCTAAGAAATATTCATAAAATTATACTACATAACATTACACCTAAAATCTCCGAAGAGTTAGGCTGAGATGTACCGAAACCGTGAACGAGAGCAAATCCTAATCGTTCAATAAATGCAATATTGTTTTCTATGACGCAAGCAAGCACGTTTTCAATGACTTAACAAACCTAACAACAATGTCATTACACTATTATTTCAATAATAGTGCAACGACAATGATAATATAAAATAATGATTTAGTTCTGCAACCATATAACTAAGTAAATAAATATTTAAATGACAACTGCCTCATCTGTTTCAAAACAAAAGTTTTTTGTCTGAATGTTGACTGCATTCAATTGTCAGTTGTTTTTGAATTAATTAAGTTAGTATGTTACTGTTTACTTTTACTAATGAATAGAAAAAAAACATGTTATGACGTTAATTTCTCTAAGTAGTAGAGTATAAAAAGCGGTTGCAACAAATAATTACTATCATTTGCTTGTTACTGAACTGAAGTGAAAAGTTCCTTACTTTGAAAATGCGTGCCAATACTGTAACAGTGGGTTTAGCGATACTTGCAGTAAGTAGTTAAATATGAATATTTAATTCCACTTATAACTTTTATATTATAAAGGATGTAAAAAGACCCTTAACGAAGCTGAAATGCACTTGTTTTCCACGTCACTGCGATATTTTTTTTGTACTGAACCATGCCTGGAAACCTTCTAGTTACGGAGATACTGGAGGTCAAAGTTCCAATTTTTTCAATACCACTTTTAACGGTTTTAACTTCACTTTAATTAACTCCATGACCCGTTTACTATTCAAAGCACCTCTCAGCACTAAGTTTTGAGTGCGTGATATTGAGTTTTAAGGTAAAACGTGATTTTTCACCTCAAAAAAAAAAGTCATTTCCCAGCAATAATTTTTGCGTAGAGTCCTTTGTTTTCCTTTGTTTGATGTACAGAATGCTTGGTTGACGGCTTCGTGAAGGGTCTGTTTACACCTTGTGTTATGGATATCACACTGTATCCGTAATGTGTTCTCCAACATATTTTTTATTTCTTCCCTACTGCTGGGACAGGCCTCCTCTCATGAGACGGTGTGAGCTGTAACCCAGCACGCGGGCCCCGTACGGGTTGGTAGATGCCACATATCTCAGAATGTTTTGTTCAAGCACATGCTTCCTTATGGTGTTTTTCTTCACCGTTTTAAGAAAAGGAGGTCTAAAATGGCGCTTTAGCAGAATCATAATAGGACAATAATATGACTTACGTCACAATTCTTAAAATGGTCACAGACGCAGTTAATATTACGTATTGTTACTTTGTGGCTATTTTACGAATTGCAACGTAATTAATTTTATTATCCTATTATGATTCTGCTAAAACGGCCATTTTAAATCACTAGTGATGAAATAAATTACACAAAGGCACTCTTCTTCCTGTGTTCAAATTCTAGAGCTATAACTTGTGAGTCAGTGCTGCTACCACTAGACCAAACTACTCTGTAAAACATAACATCACGCCTGTAATGCCCGAAGGGTTAGGCAGAGGTGTACCTGTTATACACCCACATTTCCGTGTAATAGGGAGCGATCCTACTGCCATCAACCGGGCACAATTCCAAACTCCGTGGCTGCTAAGTACATTATAGTATACTGAAACGAAATGTGGCCCTATGCCCAACCCTTCTGTGATTTCCTTGATGTGATTTTTTTAGAGTAGCATACTTAGGCTCGCTAGCACCGTTCGGTATTCTTTCTATTAAAATCCATATTGCTACGCGCTATAAATTTTGTCGAAATCGACGTTTCGTATTCCCCTTTCTTCTTCCTGAATAATGCCTCTAGAGCTATCATTATTCATTATTCATAAAATCAAGGTCTACTGTAGGCTCGTTCCTGTAATTTCCTTTTTTCAGTAACTAATAAGTAAAAAAATAGGAATGACCCTCCAAAATTGCCAAAAAAATACCCTTATTTTTACGGCCGTGATTGGAGGACTACCAGACAAATTCTAAAAGTTTTTAGCATACAAGAAATTGATAGGAACCTAGACATACTCTGTCTTAAAATTTTAATGTCAAAAATAGTTGAATCGGCTCAGTTTTCGAGGAGAAAAAAGGCGAATTCGTCAATTTTTTTTGTGATATAATCGGTCTGAACTGCAGATGTCCCTATCGCACTTAACGGGGGCAAGCTTGACGGAGCGCGACGGTAGTAGTTTCTTCAAATTCCCCGCAGGCCATGGCCCCTCTTAACTTGGATCGGGATCAGCTGGTAAACTGAGGCGAGCCAGCGCAGTGCTTATGTAATGAGCTTAATTCCTAAACCAAAACATGCAAAAATGAAACTAGTTTCACGTGTCAAGAAAATAGTCGTACTATTAAAAAAACTAAATTATAACAAACAGGGCTTGATTCAGGAGGCAGTACTCCTCGAAAGGGCTCGCATTTTGAGGCGGTTTTCGTCTCTGGAGCCCTAATCACTCGGAGCTTGGCAGCGGCGGCTTGGAGCTATGTTATTGCAATTTGTATATATATTTTTGTTGTTTTTGTGTGCAATAAAGAATAAGAATAAGAATAAGTATAACACCCCTCTTTTTTGGTCGGGGGTAAAAAATATAAATAAACAAAAAAATAAAACACACCACATAACGTCACGCCTATAATTATCCCCAAAGGGTTAGGAAGAGGTGAACCTCACATTTCACTAATAAAACAATATTAATTGTTATTATTTGTTTCAGATGTGTTTCATTACCCAAGCGCGTTGCGGTACGTATTCTACGTCAAGATATTGTAAAATAGATTTTTTTAAAGCTATTTAATATGTAGCCGCTGAGTAGTTTGTCTGATAAAATCCATTGAAGCTTTGAATTTGAAGTAAAACTGATTAATATTTATTTGTTGTTACAGGTTTCATTTTGGACACAATAGGTAAGTAAGTATTTTGATGTTATGTGTAAGGATCCATACATCGATCCATCCATACACAGTTATAAGAGAGAATAACACAGCAAGTCGAAACGAATCGTTTATGTATTTCATTGGAAAAGTTGTTGAATATGACGGATTGACTAACCTCCTCCAAAAAAAAATTTCAATACTATTGAAAATGCATCTCAAAATGTAACAACATTTGTATGGCCTACAGATAGTAGTTCCGGGTGTGGGTGTTTGTGTATAAGAGTTTAAATGTTTGTAAACGCATCCACGATACAGGAGAAATTCCTAGGGTGGGGCAACGTTTTAAAAAACCTAAAAGCACCCTCTATAGACCCCTCTACAGGCGCGGCGTCGTACTCGGGTTCGCGAAACAAAATGACTTCGTGACCAAAACGGCAGATAAGATTTACTGATTATAAAATAAGGTACTGCCGTCTCTAGACACAGCCGTAGATATTAAGTATAAAATGCTATAACTCCTTTAATTGAAACAAATTATTTTGTAGATACTGCCGATGAAATCGTTGGAGGTGGCTCTGCAACAGTGCCACCAGCTACTACAACAGTGCCACCAGCTACTACAACAGTGCCACCAGTTACTACAACAGCGCCACCAGCTAGTTCAACAGAGCTACCAATAGGTTTTAAATAATTTGTATAAAATACACATGATTGTAATCCATATGTATGTTTAATAAATTTAATTTCAACTTCTTAATTCAGACGCTTTATTACCTTACCCTTATCTCTATGTTATGCAAGGTGTATACTATACAAAATATCAAGTTTCTCTGTTCCCTGAATTCTGACTCAAAATATTTATTATACACATAATCCTTCCAGAACAAATGATCTAAACTATGGTCAAAAACCACAACAAAATCCGTTGCCTATTCTAGAAGCAGACGTGGGCGAAATACATGCTTTGTTTTAACTACGTCCGGTCAGCTACTAGCAACACCCATGAGTTCAGTGTGCAGCTGTAGGCTTGCATCAAGGGTCGGCTTTAAGTCCTTACCGGTCTCTTCTTTTTGATTATGGACGCTCTGACGTCGGACATACAGGAAGAGGCACCTTGGTGCATGCTATTTCCCGACGACATTGTTCTTGTCAGTGAAAATGGACCTGAGGTCCAGAGCATATTGAAGAAATGGCAACAGAAGCTGAAGAATATTGGCTTGAAAATCAGCAGAAGTAAAACTGAATACATGTTTTGCGATTTTGGCGGTCTCTCCAGTCCTGGAGTCAGTCTACTCCGACTTTCGGTAGCTCGGTGCACTTGTGCAAAGCGATGGCAAAATAGATCGTAGTGTTAAGCACAGAATTAACACAGGATGGATGAAATGGCGGCAGGTTACGGGACCAATGTGCGACTCCCGCATTCCTTTCTTTCCTTCCTTTAAGTCAAGGGGAAGATTTATAAAAGCATGGTTAGAACTGCTGTCTTGTATGGATCAGTATGTTGGGCCACAATAGGAATGAATGAAAGGCAACTGCATGTGGCTGAGATGAGAATGCTAGGGGGATGTGCTGTGTAACGCAAATAGACTGAAAGTTGTGAGGTAATCGGTTATCGTGGTATGGACAGGGGATGCGGAGTGGAATGATGAGCATGAATGGCTATAAGAGTAGAAGAAGACCAAAGAAACGATGGATGGACTGTGTGAAGGATTATATGGCTTGAAAGGAGGTGCCTGCTGAGATGACGAGTAATAGCGAAGTATGGAAAAAGAAGACATTCTGCGCCGACCCTACATAAATTAAGATAAGAGCAGAAGAATGTAAGTAAACTAATATTTGTAAATGGTGTTGTATTTCGTTAACAGTCTGATGCTATTTAGATTGTTTGAAAAAAATCTTTTTAATTTCGATGTTAGGATTTCTTTGATAGTTTCAAAATATTCCTATGAACTAGTATTACCAGTGTTTTCATTTATTGTCGTATTTTCGGCGCCACCCTGTATACCCACCCATCCTTACAAACTTAAAGTAACATAGGATTATACAAGTTGAGCTAAGTGCAGAGATTATTAATGTTGAAACTGAAATTATGAAATAGGATGCACTGAATACCTACAGCCACATGAATGTGGTTCACGAGTGGTTGATCCAGCTAAACATTGCAACCGCAAAACAAATAAATGTTCCCTTTGGGGGACAAGTAATAAGTAAATATTGATTTGGAATAACTTTGTGTATAATGCGTGGCTTTATAAACTTGTAAGATGGTCCTTTCATAGTTTTGATGGAAATAGAATAGTACATTTTGAAATAAGTGGGGAAACTTTGTTATTGCATTCGAGGCGGAATTAACACCTGAGCTGCAGGCGAGGGTGTTATGGTGCCGAGAACTGCAGTAACAAATCCCTACGTGTATCACACGACGTTTTTCAATACACTTTCGGAGTAATAAAATAATAGAAACGTGATAATAGATAAAAATAGAACTGAATTCCGTCTCGAATGCAATAACAAACTTTCCCCTCTTTTATCAAAATGTACTATTTAAATACACTCGAAAACTGGCTCTTATTGCACTACTATTAGGTTCAGAATGCAGTGTATCTCATACTCGTGATTTTTTTTTCTACACAACTGCACAACTGCACAACTTTGGCCACAGATACCTAAAAACTAATTATAATGTTTATTTGGGACATTATAATTTGAAAATTAGTTGTTTTTATCAAAAAAAGTGACATTTATACGAGTTCTGAATTAAAAAATATTTGAATTTTATATATTTAATACTAGCGGCTCGTCCCGGCTTCGCACGGGTATAACATGCACGACAGCGTTTATTTTTTCTATTTCTATGATTTATTAAATTCGTAATATCTATTGATTAGAATAGCCGATTTGAACAATTCAAAAAGTAATTCACATGAATTGAAACAGTCTTGAAAACAATGTGATTTATTTGGATAAGGGTTTAAACAGAAGTATGAATAACATGGTCTAATTTTGGTCGGTATTTCTATCAACTTCTAAAATGTAAAAAGTGGTTATTGTGACATAACGATAATAGTTGGACATAGTATCGCGAAATTTTTTGTAGCCATTGATATGTTCTTTAATATTGTAGAACATACTTTTGTTCTATCATCAATAGTTTCCGCAGCGCATGCGACGTAAGATGTCTTATGGCATTTTTTTACAGCTTGGGTTACGTTACTAAAGTTTTAGTAAGTATTCCTTATCTTTTCTAGCAATTAATATAGCCTATGTTACTCAAGGTGAATGAAGCTTTCAAATGGTGAAAAAATTTTTGAAATCGGCACAGTTGTTTTTGAGTTTATTCAATACAAACATACACATACACACAAAAATACAAATCTTTCCTCTTTATAATATTAGTAAGATTATTTTTTGAATTGCGGCTTCATACCTTTGCTTCTGCTGCAACGAGAAGGAAAAGCGCGAAAAAAATAGCAAATTAATACTATTATGTTATTTCTTCTAAGTTTATTGAAAAACGTCGTTTGATACACGAGGGAATTTGTCGCTGCAGTTCTCGGCTCCATAACTTCCTCACTCCTGGTTGTTTCGTACTGGACCTACATACATGTAAAGGTACACATAAGGAACATTTTGTTTCGATTCAATATCGCGAAAATTTTGACAAAGGTAGTGAACCTATTGTCATAAGCAGAATTTCAGGAATGTGAATACTATGTTATCCTTGTAGGTGTCTTATACCTAATAGGTATCAGGTACATAAAAATTAGTAATTTTACGCAAAAATTATTGCTGGGAAATGCCTTTTTTTTTGGGTGAAAAATCAAGTTTTACGGTAAGACTCAATGGTACACACTCAAAACATTGTGCTGGTGAAGGTGTTTAAAGTAAAAATCTTACATTAGAAACATGTATTTTCAAAAAAAACTTGTGAAAAAGTGGAACTTTGACCCCCAACATTTCCGTAACTAGAAGGTTCCCAGGTCATCTGCCTAGCCTTTTCCCAACTATATTGGGGTCAGTTTCCAGTCTAACCGGATGCAGCTGAATACCAGTATTTTACATGAAAATATATATAGTAAATAAGTAAATAAACTGAGCAATGTTCGCGATCTTGAAGTTCAACTTGTCCAAGCTCTGAAGGTCGATGAGCACAGTCTGACTAAATAAGATATTAATGTATCGTGGGCAGATGACTACCTGGTTGGTCTAGTGGTCGCAAGCGTGACTGCTGAGCATGAGGTCCTGGGTTTGATTTCCGGGTCGGAAAAATTGCCATTGGGTTTCCATCAGGAATTTCTCAGTAGCAGCCACGGGGTCTGCATTTCAGCCCGGTTGATGTCAAAAGGCTCGTTCCCTATTACATGGGACTTAAACATAACTGGCACTGGTGCCTTTAAAATATGTTTTACTGGCCGAACAAAATTAAATTTATATGATTTTTGTTTCGATACTAAACTTATTGTTAAGTTTATATACTCTTTGATACACACCTACTTTCCTGAGCACAATTTAGTCCTGAAACCTATACTTGTTTCCATACTAATTAGTATCAATGAAAAAGTAACGAATCTTGATTGTAACATTTTCACGCATTACGGACTGAACATAATTAAACCAGGGACACGGATACACCATGTCATGGATTAGGAGAAACGATACTTTTCATCGCTACGGTTGGTTCCCGTGGGATAACTTTAAGCAAGTAACATAACATCAAGCCTGTAATCCCTGAAGGGTTAGGCAGAGATGTACCTAATAGTACACCCACATATCGCCAGTTATATTCAAGTCCCTTGTAACAGGAAGAGAACTTATAAGAAAAAGGTTAATAAGCAAATATAAATACTAGTCATTCACACTTGTACAGATCTCGAAAGAAAATTATGTGCTAAAAAAAAAACAGGAAAACCACTAGAAAAAACAGAACGTGAACATCGATGATGAAATCTTATACAAACTTAGTTTTGTCATCATCTGCCTAACTTTTTCCCGAATATGTTAGGGTCGGCTTCCAGTCTAACCGAATGCAGCTGAATACCAGTATTCTACATGGAGCGACTGCCTATCTGACCTCCACAAATCAGTTAGTACTACGTAATACGATACCCCTTGGTAAGACTGGTTGTCAGACTTTGAGCCACTGACTACCTGTAAAGACTGTCAAAGTTCTACAAATGACAGCCGGGACCAACGGCTTAACGTTATTTCCGAGGCACGGAGCAAACTCGGTATGTAATGGGTGGTCACCCATCCATAGGCAAGCACGGACTAACGTAAAGATCGATCCGAGCGGCTGTTATTATTTAGCCACGAGCTCCTCAAACATGCAACCTTAGTTTTGTAATGGTACACTTTACCATTCATTTAAGTTTGTATAAGTAGTAATCATAGTTTTTGTCATAAAAATAATATAATGGGAGTAAATATACCCTTAACGAAGATTTGTTTTGGGAATCTTCGAGTTAGGAAGGTATGGGGGTCTAAATTCCTACCTTTTCACAAGTTTTTTTTAAAATACAAGCTTTTAATCTCATACACTACTGAAACTTAAAATACCTCCACGACCCTCGTAATATTCAATGCATCAGCACAATGTTTTGAGTGCTTTACATTGAGTCCTACCGTGAAACGTGATTTTATAACCCAAAAAAAGTAATAATTTTTGAGAGTTACACGAAAGTCGAAAACTTCTATATACAAAACTCAGTCATTCTAAGAAATATTCATAAAATTATACTACATAACATTACACCTAAAATCTCCGAAGAGTTAGGCTGAGATGTACCGAAACCGTGAACGAGAGCAAATCCTAATCGTTCAATAAATGCAATATTGTTTTCTATGACGCAAGCAAGCACGTTTTCAATGACTTAACAAACCTAAAAACAATGTCATTACACTATTATTTTAATAATAGTGCAACGACAATGATAATATAAAATAATGATTTAGTTCTGCAACCATATAACTAAGTAAATAAATATTTAAATGACAACTGCCTCATCTGTTTCAAAACAAAAGTTTTTTGTCTCAATTGAATGCAGTCAGCATTCAATTGTCAGTTGTTTTTGAATTAATTAATTTATTATGTTACTGTTTGTTTTTACTAATGAATAGAAAAAAAACATGTTATGACGTTAATTTCTCTAAGTAGAAGAGTATAAAAAGCGGTTGCAACAAATAATTACTATCATTTGCTTGTTACTGAACTGAAGTGAAAAGTTCCTTACTTTGAAAATGCGTGCCAATATTGTAACAGTGGGTTTAGCGATACTTGCAGTAAGTAGTTAAATATGAATATTTAATTCCACTTATAACTTTTATATTATAAAGGGTGTAAAAAGACCCTTAACGAAGCTGAAATGCACTTGTTTTCCACGTCATTGCGATATTTTTTTTGTACTGAACCATGCCTGGGAACCTTCTAGTTACGGAGATACTGGAGGTCAAAGTTCCAATTTTTTCAATACCACTTTTAACGGTTTTAACTTCACTTTAATTAACTCCATGACCCGTTTACTATTCAAAGCACCTATCAGCACTAAGTTTTGAGTGCGTGATATTGAGTTTTAAGGTAAAACGTGATTTTTCACCTCAAAAAAAAAGTCATTTCCCAGCAACAATTTTTGCGTAGAGTCCTTTGTTTTCCTTTGTTTGATGTACAGAATGCTTGGTTGACGGTTTCGTGAAGGGTCTGTTTACACCTTGTGTTATGGATATCACACTGTATCCGTAATGTGTTCTCCAACATATTTTTTATTTCTTCCCTACTGCTGGGACAGGCCTCCTCTCATGAGACGGTGTGAGCTGTAACCCAGCACGCGGGCCCCGTACGGGTTGGTAGATGCCACATATCTCAGAATGTTTGGTTCAAGCACATGCTTCCTTATGGTGTTTTTCTTCACCGTTTTAAGAAAAGGAGGTCTAAAATGGCGCTTTAGCAGAATCATAATAGGACAATAATATGACTTACGTCACAATTCTTAAAATGGTCACAGACGCAGTTAATATTACGTATTGTTACTTTGTGGCTATTTTACGAATTGCAACGTAATTAATTTTATTATCCTATTATGATTCTGCTAAAACGGCCATTTTAAATCACTAGTGATGAAATAAATTACACAAAGACACTCTTCTGCCTATGTTCAAATTCTAGAGCTATAACTTGTGAGTCAGTGCTGCTACCACTAGACCAAACTACTCTGTAAAACATAACATCACGCCTGTAATGCCCGAAGGGTTAGGCAGAGGTGTACCTGTTATACACCCACATTTCCGTGTAATAGGGAGCGATCCTACTGCCATCAACCGGGCACAATTCCAAACTCCGTGGCTGCTAAGTACATTATAGTATACTGAAACGAAATGTGGCCCTATGCCCAACCCTTCTGTGATTTCCTTGATGTGATTTTTTTAGAGTAGCATACTTAGGCTCGCTAGCACCGTTCGGTATTCTTTCTATTAAAATCCATATTGCTACGCGCTATAAATTTTGTCGAAATCGACGCTTCGTATTCCCCTTTTTTCTTCCTGAATAATGCCTCTAGAGCTATCATTATTCATTATTCATAAGATCAAGGTCTACTGTAGGCTCGTTCCTGTAATTTCCTTTTTTCAGTAACTAATAAAAATAGGAATGACCCTCCAAAATTGCCAAAAAAATACCCTTATTTTTACGGCCGTGATTGGAGGACTACCAGACAAATTCTAAAAGTTTTTAGCATACAAGAAATTGATAGGAACCTAGACATACTCTGTCTTAAAATTTTAATGTCAAAAATAGTTGAATCGGCTCAGTTTTCGAGGAGAAAAAAGGCGAATTCGTCAATTTTTTTTTGTGATATAATCGGTCTGAACTGCAGATGTCCCTATCGCACTTTACGGGGGCAAGCTTGGCGGAGTGCGACGGTAATAGTTTCTTCAAATACCATTTTTTAAAATTCCCCGCAGGCCATGGCCCCTCTTAACTTGGATCGGGATCAGCTGGTAAACTGAGGCGAGCCAGCGCAGTGCTTATGTTATGAGCTTAATTCCTAAACAAAAACATGCAAAAATGAAACTAGTTTCACGTGTCAAGAAAATAGTCGTACTATTAAAAAAACTAAATTATAACAAACAGGGCTTGATTCAGAAGGCAGTACTCCTCGAAAGGGCTCGCATTTTGAGACGGTTTTCGTCTCTGGAGCCCTAATCACTCGGAGCTTGGATAGCGGCGGATCAAATTCAAACTTCAAACGTATACACCCCTCTTTTTTGGTCGGGGATAAAAAATATAAATAAACAAAAAAATAAAACACACCACATAACGTCACGCCTATTATCCTCAAAGGGTTAGGACGAGGTGAACCTCACATTTCACTAATAAAACAATATTAATTGTTATTATTTGTTTCAGATGTGTTTCATTACCCAAGCGCGTTGCGGTACGTATTCTACGTCAAGATATTGTAAAATAGATTTTTTTAAAGCTATTTAATATGTAGCCGCTGAGTAGTTTGTCTGATAAAATCCATTGAAGCTTTGAATTTGAAGTAAAACTGATTAATATTTATTTGTTGTTACAGGTTTCATTATGGACACAATAAGTAAGTATTTTGATGTTATGTGTAAGGATCCATACATCGATCCATCCATACACAGTTATAAGAGAGAATAACACAGCAAGTCGAAACGAATCGTTTATGTATTTCATTGGAAAAGTTGTTGAATATGACGGATTGACTAACCTCCTCCAAAAAAAAATTTCAATACTATTGAAAATGCATCTCAAAATGTAACAACATTTGTATGGCCTACAGATAGTAGTTCCGGGTGTGGGTGTTTGTGTATAAGAGTTTAAATGTTTGTAAACGCATCCACGATACAGGAGAAATTCCTAGGGTGGGGCAACGTTTTAAAAAACCTAAAAGCACCCTCTATAGACCCCTCTACAGGCGCGGCGTCGTACTCGGGTTCGCGAAACAAAATGACTTCGTGACCAAAACGGCAGATAAGATTTACTGATTATAAAATAAGGTACTGCCGTCTCTAGACACAGCCGTAGATATTAAGTATAAAATGCTATAACTCCTTTAATTGAAACAAATTATTTTGTAGATAATGCCGATGAAATCGTTGGAGGTGGCTCTGCAACAGTGCCACCAGCTACTACAACAGTGCCACCAGCTACTACAACAGTGCCACCAGCTAGTTCAACAGAGCTACCAATAGGTTTTAAATAATTTGTATAAAATACACATGATTGTAATCCATATGTATGTTTAATAAATTTAATTTCAACTTCTTAATTCAGACGCTTTATTACCTTACCCTTATCTCTATGTTATGCAAGGTGTATACTATACAAAATATCAAGTTTCTCTGTTCCCTGAATTCTGACTCAAAATATTTATTATACACATAATCCTTCCAGAACAAATGATCTAAACTATGGTCAAAAACCACAACAAAATCCGTTGCCTATTCTAGAAGCAGACGTGGGCGAAATACATGCTTTGTTTTAACTACGTCCGGTCAGCTACTAGCAACACCCATGAGTTCAGTGTGCAGCTGTAGGCTTGCATCAAGGGTCGGCTTTAAGTCCTTACCGGTCTCTTCTTTTTGATTATGGACGCTCTGACGTCGGACATACAGGAAGAGGCACCTTGGTGCATGCTGTTTGCCGACGACATTGTTCTTGTCGGTGAAAATGGACCTGAGGTCCAGAGCATATTGAAGAAATGGCAACAGAAGCTGAAGAATATTGGCTTGAAAATCAGCAGAAGTAAAACTGAATACATGTTTTGCGATTTTGGCGGTCTCTCCAGTCCTGGAGTCAGTCTACTCCGACTTTCGGTAGCTCGGTGCACTTGTGCAAAGCGATGGCAAAATAGATCGTAGTGTTAAGCACAGAATTAACACAGGATGGATGAAATGGCGGCAGGTTACGGGACCAATGTGCGACTCCCGCATTCCTTTCTTTCCTTCCTTTAAGTCAAGGGGAAGATTTATAAAAGCATGGTTAGAACTGCTGTCTTGTATGGATCAGTATGTTGGGCCACAATAGGAATGAATGAAAGGCAACTGCATGTGGCTGAGATGAGAATGCTAGGGGGATGTGCTGTGTAACGCAAATAGACTGAAAGTTGTGAGGTAATCGGTTATCGTGGTATGGACAGGGGATGCGGAGTGGAATGATGAGCATGAATGGCTATAAGAGTAGAAGAAGACCAAAGAAACGATGGATGGACTGTGTGAAGGATTATATGGCTTGAAAGGAGGTGCCTGCTGAGATGACGAGTAATAGCGAAGTATGGAAAAAGAAGACATTCTGCGCCGACCCTACATAAATTAAGATAAGAGCAGAAGAATGTAAGTAAACTAATATTTGTAAATGGTGTTGTATTTCGTTAACAGTCTGATGCTATTTAGATTGTTTGAAAAAAATCTTTTTAATTTCGATGTTAGGATTTCTTTGATAGTTTCAAAATATTCCTATGAACTAGTATTACCAGTGTTTTCATTTATTGTCGTATTTTCGGCGCCACCCTGTATACCCACCCATCCTTACAAACTTAAAGTAACATAGGATTATACAAGTTGAGCTAAGTGCAGAGATTATTAATGTTGAAACTGAAATTATGAAATAGGATGCACTGAATACCTACAGCCACATGAATGTGGTTCACGAGTGGTTGATCCAGCTAAACATTGCAACCGCAAAACAAATAAATGTTCCCTTTGGGGGACAAGTAATAAGTAAATATTGATTTGGAATAACTTTGTGTATAATGCGTGGCTTTATAAACTTGTAAGATGGTCCTTTCATAGTTTTGATGGAAATAGAATAGTACATTTTGAAATAAGTGGGGAAACTTTGTTATTGCATTCGAGGCGGAATTAACACCTGAGCTGCAGGCGAGGGTGTTATGGTGCCGAGAACTGCAGTAACAAATCCCTACGTGTATCACACGACGTTTTTCAATACACTTTCGGAGTAATAAAATAATAGAAATGTGATAATAGATAAAAATAGAACTGAATTCCGTCTCGAATGCAATAACAAACTTTCCCCTCTTTTATCAAAATGTACTATTTAAATACACTCGAAAACTGGCTCTTATTGCACTACTATTAGGTTCAGAATGCAGTGTATCTCATACTCGTGATTTTTTTTTCTACACAACTGCACAACTGCACAACTTTGGCCACAGATACCTAAAAACTAATTATAATGTTTATTTGGGACATTATAATTTGAAAATTAGTTGTTTTTATCAAAAAAAGTGACATTTATACGAGTACTGAATTAAAAAATATTTGAATTTTATATATTTAATACTAGCGGCTCGTCCCGGCTTCGCACGGGTATAACATGCACGACAGCGTTTATTTTTTCTATTTCTATGATTTATTAAATTCGTAATATCTATTGATTAGAATAGCCGATTTGAACAATTCAAAAAGTAATTCACATGAATTGAAACAGTCTTGAAAACAATGTGATTTATTTGGATAAGGGTTTAAACAGAAGTATGAATAACATGGTCTAATTTTGGTCGGTATTTCTATCAACTTCTAAAATGTAAAAAGTGGTTATTGTGACATAACGATAATAGTTGGACATAGTATCGCGAAATTTTTTGTAGCCATTGATATGTTCTTTAATATTGTGACTGTCTGTCACGTACTCCTAATTATTAAGCAAATATCTTAGCCACGATTCTTATTTCAAAATCATCACACGATATACGTCACGTGCAAAACATTAAACCTCTACTTTATTGCTTGACAAGTTCCCGTAACTAACGATGGAGCGTCCTTTATTCCTTTTGAATTGTAAAAACCATATTGCATCACTTGAAAACCCATAAATTCTTTACTGAATGGGAGACGCACTAGAGATAAAAGCTAGTTGACAGGCCATTCAACAAATTCTAAAGAAAATATAAAAGTAACTGACTTCTAAACGCATTTCTGAATACTGCAACATGTGTTTGCAATTTACTCAAATCTTGCGCGTTCGAAGGGCCCTTAAAACAATTGAGACATTTGGACAAAAAAAGGCCATAACACGAATTGAAGGATGACCCATGCGGGATGTGTTGAGAAAGACGGTTGGCAGGAGAAAGCTTGGAGGCAACTCGAGGCAGTTGGTTGAAGATCGCGAAAGGGTCGACACGTGGAGACGAGTCGAGCTAAGTCAGGGCAGTTGGTTTGAGATCGCGAAAGAGGCCACACGAGGGGCGAGTCGAGCTAAGACAGGAAGTCGGTCTAAATCGGTTAAAAGTGCTAGGACGTCCTAGGTTCGGTTCGTGAGGTTAGCGTAATCTTGGTACCAAGATCGACATGTCCCAGAGGACTGTCGCAAAATAGCGATTAGTATTTTATAAGTTAAATATAAGTAGTAGTAATAAGTCTAGTTAAAGTGAGTGACGAGATCCGGAAGGCGAGGCTGTGGCGAGACGAAACTGGTAATGTGTGCAGTACTATGTAAGTTAGTTGGAGACTAATCCTCTTCAATGAACAACGAACACGTGGTAAGTGTTTACTATATACCTGTAATTAACTCCTAGCTTAAGTAGCAGTTGAGCGGGTAACGCAGAGGAGCTAATAATAATTTATTTCAGCAAGACGGAGCAGCCGCTTCATCATCACACTATCTATTATCTCATGTGTTATGTGTACACCTCCTAATCCGAACCTTGGCGCATATTTGTCATCTGCGTTTGGTTATAGGGAGACGGCGAACGCCTCCGCACACTGTACACACATTTCATGCATACGACATGTACACTGTACACCAACACACCCGACTATTGACGAATGTTGACTTGAATCTGACTCATCACAAAAGGAAGGCAGAACCGTGATATTCGCACTTCAATTAGAATGAACTATATTGATAGTCAGGCTATAATGCCGATTTGTACTCGTACTATAATTCAACCAAACGTTGCTGATGAATATTGCTTCCTATAAAGGTCTAGCTCAGAAACATTGCGTGGGGATTGTTGGCGCACATTTCGGGAGTGGGGTAGGCACCACGAAATATCTCAAACCACATTGATAACTCCGTTCTAAGGAACGCTAGGGACTGAAAGTCAAACACCCGGCTGTGTGTCTCGATAAAACCAAACTACAAACCCGGCCGCTGGTAGGCCTATTACTGAATCGACACTATTTAGCGAGACGCGCATCCACGACATGGGGAAGATTAAGGAAATGTGAAGTGACGATATATTACCACTTCGGCGTCCACCAATAACAAACGCAATATGTTCTGCTACAGACTGAGTCTACGGTGCGCTTGTGCAAGTTGTGGGTTATCATAGTCTAGGTGTAGATTGCCGTAAGGGCTACTAACATGAACGCGCGTGTAGGAAGAACAACTAAAACGTGCCTTCCTCAATGACAGCAGGACTTCTCAGTACTCTGTCTTAGGATTGAGAAAGACATGTGAAAAGATGCTTAGGGAGCGTGATCTGTTAGAATTCGTAGCAGTGTTCTTAGTGGACCTATGCGCTTAGGTCTAACAGTCACGTACTGAGGCAGTTATTGTAACCGGTTACATGCCATAGATATGGGTTCGTAGTACATTTGAGTCATGAAATTAACGTTACTGTAAATTATGAATTTCTTAAGCGCAAGCGTAACGTTTCCTTTACCAAACACTTCAATATATCTTTGCGTCCTCTTGTCTTATTAGCTTCATCACTTATTGTAGCTTTGTTTTATAAGATTTGATATTATTCATGTATATGTCTTAACTGTCAATTCCCAATATTAACTTCACCTTGCATTCCCTCCCTGCCTCCTAGCTTTCTAAGTCGAGGCAGGGCTGTCCTAAATTGGGAATTGAGTCCTCTTAGTCGGCGGAGAGGTAGCCAGTCCGGAGTCGAGCTAAGTCAAGGCAGTTGGTTGGAAATCGCTAAAGGGTCGACACGAGGGGCGAGTCGAGCTAAGTCAAGAAGTCGGTCTTACACCGCTATAGGGTCCGGGCGATATAAGCTATTTTAGTTAAGTTAGGAGACGTTGTGATAACCGAGAGCCTATGTCCAAGTGGGTTATCGTAAGAGTGCGATAATTATTGAATAAGTTAAATATAGTTGGGTTACAAGCCTGATTAGACTAATCTAGTGTGTGTGTGTGTGTGTGTTTGTTGGTGAGCCACTGGGTGAGTCCTTTA
The DNA here is from genome assembly GCA_905220335.1 of Noctua pronuba. Classification (NCBI taxonomy): domain Eukaryota; kingdom Metazoa; phylum Arthropoda; class Insecta; order Lepidoptera; family Noctuidae; genus Noctua; species Noctua pronuba. Next base: position 14,493,632 of record LR999902.1, read on the forward strand.
TTACAATAATTATCCTAGGCTGATGTTGTAATTGAAGTTCTTAAAACTACACAGACAGAAACGTGTTGCTGGGGAGTTTGTTGCGCCACTTCTTCTCCTCAGCTCCAACACTAGGAAGTGGTGAAGGGCGGGCGCTTTTGGGGCTGTCTATAGGGTTTCAATAGAGTGTATCTCCAACTCTATTGCAAAATGGTTCTTGAGTAATGATATTAACTCTATAATCTGTTAATTCTTGAATTATGTATTCATTAGCTCTAACCAACAGTTCAGCCAATTTGCCTTTTGAGTTTTGATTCTCAACCCTATTATGACCAACCATATAGTGATTTTAGAATAATATGTTCTTTATCTCTGATAAATGATTCGGTCAGGCTGACACGAACACGAGCCTTGCAGATACGCTAGTTGTACAAAGAGAGCACATGATCCATGGGGTGGGATTGGAATGGTTTGATACCACAACTATTATATAACCAGTCTATGGACTGTTAGGGACCATGTCTACTAGTTAGCATGATGATTGACGTTCTGCCGCTGAAAAGCCGCCCTTGTCACGTTCACCAGTTCGAAAGAGCTGCTAGGGACAATGCTCACTAGGAGCATGATGTCGACGCTTTGCCGCTGAAAAGCCGCCTACGTCACTTATGGAGGTGTTGCTCTGAGTGCTCCAGGTGTAGATGTGAAGAATGGTGTGAGTCACGACTGACCAATTACCTATTACGCTAGCGTAAGGGTTATTAACAAGAACTATTGGTTGGCATATGATTATACATTGCATCTCCCAGTTTTGTTTTACCCTTCTGAAACCACTTTCAATATATTTCATAAACTATGAATTCCCTAATCTAATTTACTATATCTTTCAATCCTTTCCTTGTTCTAATTATGATACGAGGCATTGGACTTCTTCATGTTAAGGAATTCAGTTCTCCTAGTCGGCGGAGGGGCAGCCAGTCTGGAGTCGAACCCCACGGTGTCGTGCGGAAGGTTGGGGCGCGACACGCTACCGACAATAATAATATATTATATTATATGCTAATATTAATATGATTTAGGAAAAACGAAAATTTTATCAGCCTAGGGTAATTTAGGAACAGTCACATGTGGTGCCGTGACCAGGATTCTCGTCATTAAATGTACTGATTCACTTCAGTGCAACGAGAAAGAACAATTTATGGGTTACTACAATAAAACACAACGTATTTTTATGGTTCTAGAAAATGTTAGAGACGGCTAGTGTTACAACGGCTAAAATAACATATTTTTAATTGATTGAGGTGTTTTAATTCTTCAACCACTGGTAGTGGGTTCAATTCCCGCATGATTTATGAGTGATATACTTGCACTCAATTGCCATGGATTTTGGGTTCGATTCCCGCCTGACGCGATAGTTGATAAGTATATGGATTCCTATGTCACGGTATGTGGGTTCAATTCCCGCATGTTTCGTTGGTTTAAATGGTTTTGGTTCCGATTCTAGTAAAAGTGGGTTCGATTCCAGTATTCTATGTGTTGAGCTATACCTACTTTTAAGTGGGTAACAGTTCAAAAGGTTGTTGCTTTTATTCCAGTGTGACTTTAATGATGGGTTCGACTCCCTGTTGATGAAGGTTTAGGGTCCGATAGTACTCTTACAGATTTTGATACATGTTTGCAAATGAATGATTTGTATTGGTACGAGTATGAGTGCGTGGATGAGTGAAAATAGTTATAAGATACGCCCTCAACTGTGGGTAAACTTTATATTGTTACTACTTAGATACCAAGAAGCATGAAACTTACAAAAGGCAATCAATGCATTTAGAGTTTAATTAAACTATTATCATAGAAAGTTAACCTAAAACTTTCCGGCTCTGTAACGTGTGTCATATAATTGGACAAATACTCGTGTGGACTTATTTCGAATTCCAGGATATTTTAAATCTTCGTTTGGCTGTCACTACGCTTTGTCTAAACCTTTCGGTTGTGAGTTGCGGTCGGGTCAAAGCTTCGCCAAATTCAGCTGACATCGGCTGACTTCAACGGCAGCCGTAGCGTGGCTCCAGTTACGAAGCTAAGTTCTACTTTTATTAGACGCTATAGTTACCCGTTGTCACGCGGTATGACTTCGTTCTCTTAACAATATATTTATATTGTTTTGAGCTACCTAATTAGTTCCAATATTGGAATCTACCAGATAATATTCTTGCCAATATTTCAATATCCAAGTCAGGAGATTACGACACTGTGACCTAAGAAGTCAATAATTGTTTAAATAATCTATGGTGTCCACATTTCAAAGTTTATGTCAAAGGCAAGATTTTTATTAGCTCAATGAAGGTATACAAAATGTATTGTGATTTTAATTTTAGATAGGCGCCTATTCTTGCAAATGATCGTTATTTAAAATTACATAACATTCATTTTCTTATACAACTTTCCAACTCTAGTTGGATTTCAGAACTGCTCTTTCCTCTTATAATCTGAGGGGGGCGACCAATCGGAATAAAGTCTAATATGTCTATGTGCGGACTATTTCAGCTACTCCTGGATACGACTACGAGCAGCTGACTAAGCTGACTCAGCGTTGAGGTGCTTTGGGGAAGGCCTCTGTCCAGCAGCAGCCGCGGTAGGCTGAGTTTAGAACGAGTGAGCACCGAAGGTAGTGTCGCTCGATAGCACAAATACTCTTATAAAGAGACTCTGGTATGTAAAACTAAATTATAAGCATGCACAGGTCTTCTGCAATTACCTGAAACGAGGTAAATGCCAAAAGTATCTTGAGGGAGAATAATTTCAAATAAAAGGATGTTGTATCGATTAAACGATACTTCTGCAAAACTAAGCAAAATTATAGCAGACGATGCATCTTAATAGATTGCTGTTCCAGTTGGAACAATTATATTAATCTGTTAAGGCGAACATAGCAGACGGGTGTACTTAATGTACTCTTTAGTACTGTCATGAAACGGCACAGGTTATCCTATTGTGAAAGCTCATCCGCTGTACTGCGTCACGCGTCTGATTTTCAGAGGGGGGAATGTGACTGTCTGTCACGTACTCCTAATTATTAAGCAAATATCTTAGCCACGATTCTTATTTCAAAATCATCACACGATATACGTCACGTGCAAAACATTAAACCTCTACTTTATTGCTTGACAAGTTCCCGTAACTAACGATGGAGCGTCCTTTATTCCTTTTGAATTGTAAAAACCATATTGCATCACTTGAAAACCCATAAATTCTTTACTGAATGGGAGACGCACTAGAGATAAAAGCTAGTTGACAGGCCATTCAACAAATTCTAAAGAAAATATAAAAGTAACTGACTTCTAAACGCATTTCTGAATACTGCAACATGTGTTTGCAATTTACTCAAATCTTGCGCGTTCGAAGGGCCCTTAAAACAATTGAGACATTTGGACAAAAAAAGGCCATAACACGAATTGAAGGATGACCCATGCGGGATGTGTTGAGAAAGACGGTTGGCAGGAGAAAGCTTGGAGGCAACTCGAGGCAGTTGGTTGAAGATCGCGAAAGGGTCGACACGTGGAGACGAGTCGAGCTAAGTCAGGGCAGTTGGTTTGAGATCGCGAAAGAGGCCACACGAGGGGCGAGTCGAGCTAAGACAGGAAGTCGGTCTAAATCGGTTAAAAGTGCTAGGACGTCCTAGGTTCGGTTCGTGAGGTTAGCGTAATCTTGGTACCAAGATCGACATGTCCCAGAGGACTGTCGCAAAATAGCGATTAGTATTTTATAAGTTAAATATAAGTAGTAGTAATAAGTCTAGTTAAAGTGAGTGACGAGATCCGGAAGGCGAGGCTGTGGCGAGACGAAACTGGTAATGTGTGCAGTACTATGTAAGTTAGTTGGAGACTAATCCTCTTCAATGAACAACGAACACGTGGTAAGTGTTTACTATATACCTGTAATTAACTCCTAGCTTAAGTAGCAGTTGAGCGGGTAACGCAGAGGAGCTAATAATAATTTATTTCAGCAAGACGGAGCAGCCGCTTCATCATCACACTATCTATTATCTCATGTGTTATGTGTACACCTCCTAATCCGAACCTTGGCGCATATTTGTCATCTGCGTTTGGTTATAGGGAGACGGCGAACGCCTCCGCACACTGTACACACATTTCATGCATACGACATGTACACTGTACACCAACACACCCGACTATTGACGAATGTTGACTTGAATCTGACTCATCACAAAAGGAAGGCAGAACCGTGATATTCGCACTTCAATTAGAATGAACTATATTGATAGTCAGGCTATAATGCCGATTTGTACTCGTACTATAATTCAACCAAACGTTGCTGATGAATATTGCTTCCTATAAAGGTCTAGCTCAGAAACATTGCGTGGGGATTGTTGGCGCACATTTCGGGAGTGGGGTAGGCACCACGAAATATCTCAAACCACATTGATAACTCCGTTCTAAGGAACGCTAGGGACTGAAAGTCAAACACCCGGCTGTGTGTCTCGATAAAACCAAACTACAAACCCGGCCGCTGGTAGGCCTATTACTGAATCGACACTATTTAGCGAGACGCGCATCCACGACATGGGGAAGATTAAGGAAATGTGAAGTGACGATATATTACCACTTCGGCGTCCACCAATAACAAACGCAATATGTTCTGCTACAGACTGAGTCTACGGTGCGCTTGTGCAAGTTGTGGGTTATCATAGTCTAGGTGTAGATTGCCGTAAGGGCTACTAACATGAACGCGCGTGTAGGAAGAACAACTAAAACGTGCCTTCCTCAATGACAGCAGGACTTCTCAGTACTCTGTCTTAGGATTGAGAAAGACATGTGAAAAGATGCTTAGGGAGCGTGATCTGTTAGAATTCGTAGCAGTGTTCTTAGTGGACCTATGCGCTTAGGTCTAACAGTCACGTACTGAGGCAGTTATTGTAACCGGTTACATGCCATAGATATGGGTTCGTAGTACATTTGAGTCATGAAATTAACGTTACTGTAAATTATGAATTTCTTAAGCGCAAGCGTAACGTTTCCTTTACCAAACACTTCAATATATCTTTGCGTCCTCTTGTCTTATTAGCTTCATCACTTATTGTAGCTTTGTTTTATAAGATTTGATATTATTCATGTATATGTCTTAACTGTCAATTCCCAATATTAACTTCACCTTGCATTCCCTCCCTGCCTCCTAGCTTTCTAAGTCGAGGCAGGGCTGTCCTAAATTGGGAATTGAGTCCTCTTAGTCGGCGGAGAGGTAGCCAGTCCGGAGTCGAGCTAAGTCAAGGCAGTTGGTTGGAAATCGCTAAAGGGTCGACACGAGGGGCGAGTCGAGCTAAGTCAAGAAGTCGGTCTTACACCGCTATAGGGTCCGGGCGATATAAGCTATTTTAGTTAAGTTAGGAGACGTTGTGATAACCGAGAGCCTATGTCCAAGTGGGTTATCGTAAGAGTGCGATAATTATTGAATAAGTTAAATATAGTTGGGTTACAAGCCTGATTAGACTAATCTAGTGTGTGTGTGTGTGTGTGTTTGTTGGTGAGCCACTGGGTGAGTCCTTTATTACAATAATTATCCTAGGCTGATGTTGTAATTGAAGTTCTTAAAACTACACAGACAGAAACGTGTTGCTGGGGAGTTTGTTGCGCCACTTCTTCTCCTCAGCTCCAACACTAGGAAGTGGTGAAGGGCGGGCGCTTTTGGGGCTGTCTATAGGGTTTCAATAGAGTGTATCTCCAACTCTATTGCAAAATGGTTCTTGAGTAATGATATTAACTCTATAATCTGTTAATTCTTGAATTATGTATTCATTAGCTCTAACCAACAGTTCAGCCAATTTGCCTTTTGAGTTTTGATTCTCAACCCTATTATGACCAACCATATAGTGATTTTAGAATAATATGTTCTTTATCTCTGATAAATGATTCGGTCAGGCTGACACGAACACGAGCCTTGCAGATACGCTAGTTGTACAAAGAGAGCACATGATCCATGGGGTGGGATTGGAATGGTTTGATACCACAACTATTATATAACCAGTCTATGGACTGTTAGGGACCATGTCTACTAGTTAGCATGATGATTGACGTTCTGCCGCTGAAAAGCCGCCCTTGTCACGTTCACCAGTTCGAAAGAGCTGCTAGGGACAATGCTCACTAGGAGCATGATGTCGACGCTTTGCCGCTGAAAAGCCGCCTACGTCACTTATGGAGGTGTTGCTCTGAGTGCTCCAGGTGTAGATGTGAAGAATGGTGTGAGTCACGACTGACCAATTACCTATTACGCTAGCGTAAGGGTTATTAACAAGAACTATTGGTTGGCATATGATTATACATTGCATCTCCCAGTTTTGTTTTACCCTTCTGAAACCACTTTCAATATATTTCATAAACTATGAATTCCCTAATCTAATTTACTATATCTTTCAATCCTTTCCTTGTTCTAATTATGATACGAGGCATTGGACTTCTTCATGTTAAGGAATTCAGTTCTCCTAGTCGGCGGAGGGGCAGCCAGTCTGGAGTCGAACCCCACGGTGTCGTGCGGAAGGTTGGGGCGCGACACGCTACCGACAATAATAATATATTATATTATATGCTAATATTAATATGATTTAGGAAAAACGAAAATTTTATCAGCCTAGGGTAATTTAGGAACAGTCACAATATTGTAGAACATACTTTTGTTCTATCATCAATAGTTTCCGCAGCGCATGCGACGTAAGATGTCTTATGGCATTTTTTTACAGCTTGGGTTACGTTACTAAAGTTTTAGTAAGTATTCCTTATCTTTTCTAGCAATTAATATAGCCTATGTTACTCAAGGTGAATGAAGCTTTCAAATGGTGAAAAAATTTTTGAAATCGGCACAGTTGTTTTTGAGTTTATTCAATACAAACATACACATACACACAAAAATACAAATCTTTCCTCTTTATAATATTAGTAAGATTATTTTTTGAATTGCGGCTTCATACCTTTGCTTCTGCTGCAACCTGAAGGAAAAGCGCGAAAAAAATAGCAAATTAATACTATTATGTTATTTCTTCTAAGTGTATTGAAAAAAGTCGTTTGATACACGAGGGAATTTGTCGCTGCAGTTCTCGGCTCCATAACTTCCTCACTCCTGGTTGTTTCGTACTGGACCTACATATGTACATGTAAAAGTACACATAAGGAACATTTTGTTTCGATTCAATATCGCGAAAATTTTGACAAAGGTAGTGAACCTATTGTCATAAGCAGAATTTCAGGAATGTGAATACTATGTTATCCTTGTAGGTGTCTTATACCTAATAGGTATCAGGTACATAAAAATTAGTAATTTTACGCAAAAATTATTGCTGGGAAATGCCTTTTTTTTTGGGTGAAAAATCAAGTTTTACGGTAAGACTCAATGGTACACACTCAAAACATTGTGCTGGTGAAGGTGTTTAAAGTAAAAATCTTACATTAGAAACATGTATTTTCAAAAAAAACTTGTGAAAAAGTGGAACTTTGACCCCCAACATTTCCGTAACTAGAAGGTTCCCAGGTCATCTACCTAGCCTTTTCCCAACTATATTGGGGTCAGTTTCCAGTCTAACCGGATGCAGCTGAATACCAGTATTTTACATGAAAATATATATAGTAAATAAGTAAATAAACTGAGCAATGTTCGCGATCTTGAAGTTCAACTTGTCCAAGCTCTGAAGGTCGATGAGCACAGTCTGACTAAATAAGATATTAATGTATCGTGGGCAGATGACTACCTGGTTGGTCTCGTGGTCGCAAGCGTGACTGCTGAGCATGAGGTCCTGGGTTTGATTTCCGGGTCGGAAAAATTGCCATTGGGTTTTCCATCAGGAATTTCTCAGTAGCAGCCACGGGGTCTGCATTTCAGCCCGGTTGATGTCAAAAGGCTCGTTCCCTATTACATGGGACTTAAACATAACTGGCACTGGTGCCTTTAAAATATGTTTTACTGGCCGAACAAAATTAAATTTATATGATTTTTGTTTCGATACTAAACTTATTGTTAAGTTTATATACTCTTTGATACATACCTACTTTCCTGAGCACAATTTAGTCCTGAAACCTATACTTGTTTCCATACTAATTAGTATCAATGAAAAAGTAACGAATCTTGATTGTAACATTTTCACGCATTACGGACTGAACATAATTAAACCAGGGACACGGATACACCATGTCATGGATTAGGAGAAACGATACTTTTCATCGCTACGGTTGGTTCCCGTGGGATAACTTTAAGCAAGTAACATAACATCAAGCCTGTAATCCCTGAAGGGTTAGGCAGAGATGTACCTAATAGTACACCCACATATCGCCAGTTATATTCAAGTCCCTTGTAACAGGAAGAGAACTTATAAGAAAAAGGTTAATAAGCAAATATAAATACTAGTCATTCACACTTGTACAGATCGCGAAAGAAAATCATGTGCTAAAAAAAAAACAGGAAAACCACTAGAAAAAACAGAACGTGAACATCGATGATGAAATCTTATACAAACTTAGTTTTGTCATCATCTGCCTAACTTTTTCCCGAATATGTTAGGGTCGGCTTCCAGTCTAACCGAATGCAGCTGAATACCAGTATTTTACATGGAGCGACTGTCTATCTGACCTCCACAAATCAGTTAGTACTACGTAATACGATACCCATTGGTAAGACTGGTTGTCAGACTTTGAGCCACTGACTACCTGTAAAGACTGTCAAAGTTCTACAAATGACAGCCGGGACCAACGGCTTAACGTTATTTCCGAGGCACGGAGCAAACTCGGTATGTAATGGGTGGTCACCCATCCATAGGAAGCACGGACTAACGTAAAGATCGATCCGAGTGGCTGTTATTATTTAGCCACGAGCTCCTCAAACATGCAACCTTAGTTTTGTAATGGTACACTTTACCATTCATTTAAGTTTGTATAAGTAGTAATCATAGTTTTTGTCATAAAAATAATATAATGGGAGTAAATATACCCTTAACGAAGATTTGTTTTGGGAATCTTCGAGTTAGGAAGGTATGGGGGTCTAAATTCCTACCTTTTCACAAGTTTTTTTTAAAATACAAGCTTTTAATCTCATACACTACTGAAACTTAAAATACCTCCACGACCCTCGTAATATTCAATGCATCAGCACAATGTTTTGAGTGCTTTACATTGAGTCCTACCGTGAAACGTGATTTTATAACCCAAAAAAAGTAATAATTTTTGAGAGTTACACGAAAGTCGAAAACTTCTATATACAAAACTCAGTCATTCTAAGAAATATTCATAAAATTATACTACATAACATTACACCTAAAATCTCCGAAGAGTTAGGCTGAGATGTACCGAAACCGTGAACGAGAGCAAATCCTAATCGTTCAATAAATGCAATATTGTTTTCTATGACGCAAGCAAGCACGTTTTCAATGACTTAACAAATCTAAAAACAATGTCATTACACTATTATTTTAATAATAGTGCAACGACAATGATAATATAAAATAATGATTTAGTTCTGCAACCATATAACTAAGTAAATAAATATTTAAATGACAACTGCCTCATCTGTTTCAAAACAAAAGTTTTTTGTCTCAATTGAATGCAGTCAGCATTCAATTGTCAGTTGTTTTTGAATTAATTAATTTATTATGTTACTGTTTGTTTTTACTAATGAATAGAAAAAAAACATGTTATGACGTTAATTTCTCTAAGTAGAAGAGTATAAAAAGCGGTTGCAACAAATAATTACTATCATTTGCTTGTTACTGAACTGAAGTGAAAAGTTCCTTACTTTGAAAATGCGTGCCAATATTGTAACAGTGGGTTTAGCGATACTTGCAGTAAGTAGTTAAATATGAATATTTAATTCCACTTATAACTTTTATATTATAAAGGGTGTAAAAAGACCCTTAACGAAGCTGAAATGCACTTGTTTTCCACGTCATTGCGATATTTTTTTTGTACTGAACCATGCCTGGGAACCTTCTAGTTACGGAGATACTGGAGGTCAAAGTTCCAATTTTTTCAATACCACTTTTAACGGTTTTAACTTCACTTTAATTAACTCCATGACCCGTTTACTATTCAAAGCACCTATCAGCACTAAGTTTTGAGTGCGTGATATTGAGTTTTAAGGTAAAACGTGATTTTTCACCTCAAAAAAAAAGTCATTTCCCAGCAACAATTTTTGCGTAGAGTCCTTTGTTTTCCTTTGTTTGATGTACAGAATGCTTGGTTGACGGTTTCGTGAAGGGTCTGTTTACACCTTGTGTTATGGATATCACACTGTATCCGTAATGTGTTCTCCAACATATTTTTTATTTCTTCCCTACTGCTGGGACAGGCCTCCTCTCATGAGACGGTGTGAGCTGTAACCCAGCACGCGGGCCCCGTACGGGTTGGTAGATGCCACATATCTCAGAATGTTTGGTTCAAGCACATGCTTCCTTATGGTGTTTTTCTTCACCGTTTTAAGAAAAGGAGGTCTAAAATGGCGCTTTAGCAGAATCATAATAGGACAATAATATGACTTACGTCACAATTCTTAAAATGGTCACAGACGCAGTTAATATTACGTATTGTTACTTTGTGGCTATTTTACGAATTGCAACGTAATTAATTTTATTATCCTATTATGATTCTGCTAAAACGGCCATTTTAAATCACTAGTGATGAAATAAATTACACAAAGACACTCTTCTGCCTATGTTCAAATTCTAGAGCTATAACTTGTGAGTCAGTGCTGCTACCACTAGACCAAACTACTCTGTAAAACATAACATCACGCCTGTAATGCCCGAAGGGTTAGGCAGAGGTGTACCTGTTATACACCCACATTTCCGTGTAATAGGGAGCGATCCTACTGCCATCAACCGGGCACAATTCCAAACTCCGTGGCTGCTAAGTACATTATAGTATACTGAAACGAAATGTGGCCCTATGCCCAACCCTTCTGTGATTTCCTTGATGTGATTTTTTTAGAGTAGCATACTTAGGCTCGCTAGCACCGTTCGGTATTCTTTCTATTAAAATCCATATTGCTACGCGCTATAAATTTTGTCGAAATCGACGCTTCGTATTCCCCTTTTTTCTTCCTGAATAATGCCTCTAGAGCTATCATTATTCATTATTCATAAGATCAAGGTCTACTGTAGGCTCGTTCCTGTAATTTCCTTTTTTCAGTAACTAATAAGTAAAAAAAATAGGAATGACCCTCCAAAATTGCCAAAAAAATACCCTTATTTTTACGGCCGTGATTGGAGGACTACCAGACAAATTCTAAAAGTTTTTAGCATACAAGAAATTGATAGGAACCTAGACATACTCTGTCTTAAAATTTTAATGTCAAAAATAGTTGAATCGGCTCAGTTTTCGAGGAGAAAAAAGGCGAATTCGTCAATTTTTTTTTGTGATATAATCGGTCTGAACTGCAGATGTCCCTATCGCACTTTACGGGGGCAAGCTTGGCGGAGTGCGACGGTAATAGTTTCTTCAAATACCATTTTTTAAAATTCCCCGCAGGCCATGGCCCCTCTTAACTTGGATCGGGATCAGCTGGTAAACTGAGGCGAGCCAGCGCAGTGCTTATGTTATGAGCTTAATTCCTAAACAAAAACATGCAAAAATGAAACTAGTTTCACGTGTCAAGAAAATAGTCGTACTATTAAAAAAACTAAATTATAACAAACAGGGCTTGATTCAGAAGGCAGTACTCCTCGAAAGGGCTCGCATTTTGAGACGGTTTTCGTCTCTGGAGCCCTAATCACTCGGAGCTTGGATAGCGGCGGATCAAATTCAAACTTCAAACGTATACACCCCTCTTTTTTGGTCGGGGATAAAAAATATAAATAAACAAAAAAATAAAACACACCACATAACGTCACGCCTATTATCCTCAAAGGGTTAGGACGAGGTGAACCTCACATTTCACTAATAAAACAATATTAATTGTTATTATTTGTTTCAGATGTGTTTCATTACCCAAGCGCGTTGCGGTACGTATTCTACGTCAAGATATTGTAAAATAGATTTTTTTAAAGCTATTTAATATGTAGCCGCTGAGTAGTTTGTCTGATAAAATCCATTGAAGCTTTGAATTTGAAGTAAAACTGATTAATATTTATTTGTTGTTACAGGTTTCATTATGGACACAATAAGTAAGTATTTTGATGTTATGTGTAAGGATCCATACATCGATCCATCCATACACAGTTATAAGAGAGAATAACACAGCAAGTCGAAACGAATCGTTTATGTATTTCATTGGAAAAGTTGTTGAATATGACGGATTGACTAACCTCCTCCAAAAAAAAATTTCAATACTATTGAAAATGCATCTCAAAATGTAACAACATTTGTATGGCCTACAGATAGTAGTTCCGGGTGTGGGTGTTTGTGTATAAGAGTTTAAATGTTTGTAAACGCATCCACGATACAGGAGAAATTCCTAGGGTGGGGCAACGTTTTAAAAAACCTAAAAGCACCCTCTATAGACCCCTCTACAGGCGCGGCGTCGTACTCGGGTTCGCGAAACAAAATGACTTCGTGACCAAAACGGCAGATAAGATTTACTGATTATAAAATAAGGTACTGCCGTCTCTAGACACAGCCGTAGATATTAAGTATAAAATGCTATAACTCCTTTAATTGAAACAAATTATTTTGTAGATAATGCCGATGAAATCGTTGGAGGTGGCTCTGCAACAGTGCCACCAGCTACTACAACAGTGCCACCAGCTACTACAACAGTGGCACCAGCTACTACAACAGTGCCACCAGCTAGTTCAACAGAGCTACCAATAGGTTTTAAATAATTTGTATAAAATACACATGATTGTAATCCATATGTATGTTTAATAAATTTAATTTCAACTTCTTAATTCAGACGCTTTATTACCTTACCCTTATCTCTATGTTATGCAAGGTGTATACTATACAAAATATCAAGTTTCTCTGTTCCCTGAATTCTGACTCAAAATATTTATTATACACATAATCCTTCCAGAACAAATGATCTAAACTATGGTCAAAAACCACAACAAAATCCGTTGCCTATTCTAGAAGCAGACGTGGGCGAAATACATGCTTTGTTTTAACTACGTCCGGTCAGCTACTAGCAACACCCATGAGTTCAGTGTGCAGCTGTAGGCTTGCATCAAGGGTCGGCTTTAAGTCCTTACCGGTCTCTTCTTTTTGATTATGGACGCTCTGACGTCGGACATACAGGAAGAGGCACCTTGGTGCATGCTGTTTGCCGACGACATTGTTCTTGTCGGTGAAAATGGACCTGAGGTCCAGAGCATATTGAAGAAATGGCAACAGAAGCTGAAGAATATTGGCTTGAAAATCAGCAGAAGTAAAACTGAATACATGTTTTGCGATTTTGGCGGTCTCTCCAGTCCTGGAGTCAGTCTACTCCGACTTTCGGTAGCTCGGTGCACTTGTGCAAAGCGATGGCAAAATAGATCGTAGTGTTAAGCACAGAATTAACACAGGATGGATGAAATGGCGGCAGGTTACGGGACCAATGTGCGACTCCCGCATTCCTTTCTTTCCTTCCTTTAAGTCAAGGGGAAGATTTATAAAAGCATGGTTAGAACTGCTGTCTTGTATGGATCAGTATGTTGGGCCACAATAGGAATGAATGAAAGGCAACTGCATGTGGCTGAGATGAGAATGCTAGGGGGATGTGCTGTGTAACGCAAATAGACTGAAAGTTGTGAGGTAATCGGTTATCGTGGTATGGACAGGGGATGCGGAGTGGAATGATGAGCATGAATGGCTATAAGAGTAGAAGAAGACCAAAGAAACGATGGATGGACTGTGTGAAGGATTATATGGCTTGAAAGGAGGTGCCTGCTGAGATGACGAGTAATAGCGAAGTATGGAAAAAGAAGACATTCTGCGCCGACCCTACATAAATTAAGATAAGAGCAGAAGAATGTAAGTAAACTAATATTTGTAAATGGTGTTGTATTTCGTTAACAGTCTGATGCTATTTAGATTGTTTGAAAAAAATCTTTTTAATTTCGATGTTAGGATTTCTTTGATAGTTTCAAAATATTCCTATGAACTAGTATTACCAGTGTTTTCATTTATTGTCGTATTTTCGGCGCCACCCTGTATACCCACCCATCCTTACAAACTTAAAGTAACATAGGATTATACAAGTTGAGCTAAGTGCAGAGATTATTAATGTTGAAACTGAAATTATGAAATAGGATGCACTGAATACCTACAGCCACATGAATGTGGTTCACGAGTGGTTGATCCAGCTAAACATTGCAACCGCAAAACAAATAAATGTTCCCTTTGGGGGACAAGTAATAAGTAAATATTGATTTGGAATAACTTTGTGTATAATGCGTGGCTTTATAAACTTGTAAGATGGTCCTTTCATAGTTTTGATGGAAATAGAATAGTACATTTTGAAATAAGTGGGGAAACTTTGTAATTGCATTCGAGGCGGAATTAACACCTGAGCTGCAGGCGAGGGTGTTGTGGTGCCGAGAACTGCAGTAACAAATCCCTACGTGTATCACACGACGTTTTTCAATACACTTTCGGAGTAATAAAATAATAGAAACGTGATAATAGATAAAAATAGAACTGAATTCCGTCTCGAATGCAATAACAAACTTTCCCCTCTTTTATCAAAATGTACTATTTAAATACACTCGAAAACTGGCTCTTATTGCACTACTATTAGGTTCAGAATGCAGTGTATCTCATACTCGTGATTTTTTTTTCTACACAACTGCACAACTGCACAACTTTGGCCACAGATACCTAAAAACTAATTATAATGTTTATTTGGGACATTATAATTTGAAAATTAGTTGTTTTTATCAAAAAAAGTGACATTTATACGAGTTCTGAATTAAAAAATATTTGAATTTTATATATTTAATACTAGCGGCTCGTCCCGGCTTCGCACGGGTATAACATGCACGACAGCGTTTATTTTTTCTATTTCTATGATTTATTAAATTCGTAATATCTATTGATTAGAATAGCCGATTTGAACAATTCAAAAAGTAATTCACATGAATTGAAACAGTCTTGAAAACAATGTGATTTATTTGGATAAGGGTTTAAACAGAAGTATGAATAACATGGTCTAATTTTGGTCGGTATTTCTATCAACTTCTAAAATGTAAAAAGTGGTTATTGTGACATAACGATAATAGTTGGACATAGTATCGCGAAATTTTTTGTAGCCATTGATATGTTCTTTAATATTGTAGAACATACTTTTGTTCTATCATCAATAGTTTCCGCAGCGCATGCGACGTAAGATGTCTTATGGCATTTTTTTACAGCTTGGGTTACGTTACTAAAGTTTTAGTAAGTATTCCTTATCTTTTCTAGCAATTAATATAGCCTATGTTACTCAAGGTGAATGAAGCTTTCAAATGGTGAAAAAATTTTTGAAATCGGCACAGTTGTTTTTGAGTTTATTCAATACAAACATACACATACACACAAAAATACAAATCTTTCCTCTTTATAATATTAGTAAGATTATTTTTTGAATTGCGGCTTCATACCTTTGCTTCTGCTGCAACCTGAAGGAAAAGCGCGAAAAAAATAGCAAATTAATACTATTATGTTATTTCTTCTAAGTGTATTGAAAAAAGTCGTTTGATACACGAGGGAATTTGTCGCTGCAGTTCTCGGCTCCATAACTTCCTCACTCCTGGTTGTTTCGTACTGGACCTACATATGTACATGTAAAAGTACACATAAGGAACATTTTGTTTCGATTCAATATCGCGAAAATTTTGACAAAGGTAGTGAACCTATTGTCATAAGCAGAATTTCAGGAATGTGAATACTATGTTATCCTTGTAGGTGTCTTATACCTAATAGGTATCAGGTACATAAAAATTAGTAATTTTACGCAAAAATTATTGCTGGGAAATGCCTTTTTTTTTGGGTGAAAAATCAAGTTTTACGGTAAGACTCAATGGTACACACTCAAAACATTGTGCTGGTGAAGGTGTTTAAAGTAAAAATCTTACATTAGAAACATGTATTTTCAAAAAAAACTTGTGAAAAAGTGGAACTTTGACCCCCAACATTTCCGTAACTAGAAGGTTCCCAGGTCATCTACCTAGCCTTTTCCCAACTATATTGGGGTCAGTTTCCAGTCTAACCGGATGCAGCTGAATACCAGTATTTTACATGAAAATATATATAGTAAATAAGTAAATAAACTGAGCAATGTTCGCGATCTTGAAGTTCAACTTGTCCAAGCTCTGAAGGTCGATGAGCACAGTCTGACTAAATAAGATATTAATGTATCGTGGCCAGATGACTACCTGGTTGGTCTCGTGGTCGCAAGCGTGACTGCTGAGCATGAGGTCCTGGGTTTGATTTCCGGGTCGGAAAAATTGCCATTGGGTTTTCCATCAGGAATTTCTCAGTAGCAGCCACGGGGTCTGCATTTCAGCCCGGTTGATGTCAAAAGGCTCGTTCCCTATTACATGGGACTTAAACATAACTGGCACTGGTGCCTTTAAAATATGTTTTACTGGCCGAACAAAATTAAATTTATATGATTTTTGTTTCGATACTAAACTTATTGTTAAGTTTATATACTCTTTGATACATACCTACTTTCCTGAGCACAATTTAGTCCTGAAACCTATACTTGTTTCCATACTAATTAGTATCAATGAAAAAGTAACGAATCTTGATTGTAACATTTTCACGCATTACGGACTGAACATAATTAAACCAGGGACACGGATACACCATGTCATGGATTAGGAGAAACGATACTTTTCATCGCTACGGTTGGTTCCCGTGGGATAACTTTAAGCAAGTAACATAACATCAAGCCTGTAATCCCTGAAGGGTTAGGCAGAGATGTACCTAATAGTACACCCACATATCGCCAGTTATATTCAAGTCCCTTGTAACAGGAAGAGAACTTATAAGAAAAAGGTTAATAAGCAAATATAAATACTAGTCATTCACACTTGTACAGATCGCGAAAGAAAATCATGTGCTAAAAAAAAAACAGGAAAACCACTAGAAAAAACAGAACGTGAACATCGATGATGAAATCTTATACAAACTTAGTTTTGTCATCATCTGCCTAACTTTTTCCCGAATATGTTAGGGTCGGCTTCCAGTCTAACCGAATGCAGCTGAATACCAGTATTTTACATGGAGCGACTGTCTATCTGACCTCCACAAATCAGTTAGTACTACGTAATACGATACCCCTTGGTAAGACTGGTTGTCAGACTTTGAGCCACTGACTACCTGTAAAGACTGTCAAAGTTCTACAAATGACAGCCGGGACCAACGGCTTAACGTTATTTCCGAGGCACGGAGCAAACTCGGTATGTAATGGGTGGTCACCCATCCATAGGAAGCACGGACTAACGTAAAGATCGATCCGAGTGGCTGTTATTATTTAGCCACGAGCTCCTCAAACATGCAACCTTAGTTTTGTAATGGTACACTTTACCATTCATTTAAGTTTGTATAAGTAGTAATCATAGTTTTTGTCATAAAAATAATATAATGGGAGTAAATATACCCTTAACGAAGATTTGTTTTGGGAATCTTCGAGTTAGGAAGGTATGGGGGTCTAAATTCCTACCTTTTCACAAGTTTTTTTTAAAATACAAGCTTTTAATCTCATACACTACTGAAACTTAAAATACCTCCACGACCCTCGTAATATTCAATGCATCAGCACAATGTTTTGAGTGCTTTACATTGAGTCCTACCGTGAAACGTGATTTTATAACCCAAAAAAAGTAATAATTTTTGAGAGTTACACGAAAGTCGAAAACTTCTATATACAAAACTCAGTCATTCTAAGAAATATTCATAAAATTATACTACATAACATTACACCTAAAATCTCCGAAGAGTTAGGCTGAGATGTACCGAAACCGTGAACGAGAGCAAATCCTAATCGTTCAATAAATGCAATATTGTTTTCTATGACGCAAGCAAGCACGTTTTCAATGACTTAACAAATCTAAAAACAATGTCATTACACTATTATTTTAATAATAGTGCAACGACAATGATAATATAAAATAATGATTTAGTTCTGCAACCATATAACTAAGTAAATAAATATTTAAATGACAACTGCCTCATCTGTTTCAAAACAAAAGTTTTTTGTCTCAATTGAATGCAGTCAGCATTCAATTGTCAGTTGTTTTTGAATTAATTAATTTATTATGTTACTGTTTGTTTTTACTAATGAATAGAAAAAAAACATGTTATGACGTTAATTTCTCTAAGTAGAAGAGTATAAAAAGCGGTTGCAACAAATAATTACTATCATTTGCTTGTTACTGAACTGAAGTGAAAAGTTCCTTACTTTGAAAATGCGTGCCAATATTGTAACAGTGGGTTTAGCGATACTTGCAGTAAGTAGTTAAATATGAATATTTAATTCCACTTATAACTTTTATATTATAAAGGGTGTAAAAAGACCCTTAACGAAGCTGAAATGCACTTGTTTTCCACGTCATTGCGATATTTTTTTTGTACTGAACCATGCCTGGGAACCTTCTAGTTACGGAGATACTGGAGGTCAAAGTTCCAATTTTTTCAATACCACTTTTAACGGTTTTAACTTCACTTTAATTAACTCCATGACCCGTTTACTATTCAAAGCACCTATCAGCACTAAGTTTTGAGTGCGTGATATTGAGTTTTAAGGTAAAACGTGATTTTTCACCTCAAAAAAAAAGTCATTTCCCAGCAACAATTTTTGCGTAGAGTCCTTTGTTTTCCTTTGTTTGATGTACAGAATGCTTGGTTGACGGTTTCGTGAAGGGTCTGTTTACACCTTGTGTTATGGATATCACACTGTATCCGTAATGTGTTCTCCAACATATTTTTTATTTCTTCCCTACTGCTGGGACAGGCCTCCTCTCATGAGACGGTGTGAGCTGTAACCCAGCACGCGGGCCCCGTACGGGTTGGTAGATGCCACATATCTCAGAATGTTTGGTTCAAGCACATGCTTCCTTATGGTGTTTTTCTTCACCGTTTTAAGAAAAGGAGGTCTAAAATGGCGCTTTAGCAGAATCATAATAGGACAATAATATGACTTACGTCACAATTCTTAAAATGGTCACAGACGCAGTTAATATTACGTATTGTTACTTTGTGGCTATTTTACGAATTGCAACGTAATTAATTTTATTATCCTATTATGATTCTGCTAAAACGGCCATTTTAAATCACTAGTGATGAAATAAATTACACAAAGACACTCTTCTGCCTATGTTCAAATTCTAGAGCTATAACTTGTGAGTCAGTGCTGCTACCACTAGACCAAACTACTCTGTAAAACATAACATCACGCCTGTAATGCCCGAAGGGTTAGGCAGAGGTGTACCTGTTATACACCCACATTTCCGTGTAATAGGGAGCGATCCTACTGCCATCAACCGGGCACAATTCCAAACTCCGTGGCTGCTAAGTACATTATAGTATACTGAAACGAAATGTGGCCCTATGCCCAACCCTTCTGTGATTTCCTTGATGTGATTTTTTTAGAGTAGCATACTTAGGCTCGCTAGCACCGTTCGGTATTCTTTCTATTAAAATCCATATTGCTACGCGCTATAAATTTTGTCGAAATCGACGCTTCGTATTCCCCTTTTTTCTTCCTGAATAATGCCTCTAGAGCTATCATTATTCATTATTCATAAGATCAAGGTCTACTGTAGGCTCGTTCCTGTAATTTCCTTTTTTCAGTAACTAATAAGTAAAAAAAATAGGAATGACCCTCCAAAATTGCCAAAAAAATACCCTTATTTTTACGGCCGTGATTGGAGGACTACCAGACAAATTCTAAAAGTTTTTAGCATACAAGAAATTGATAGGAACCTAGACATACTCTGTCTTAAAATTTTAATGTCAAAAATAGTTGAATCGGCTCAGTTTTCGAGGAGAAAAAAGGCGAATTCGTCAATTTTTTTTTGTGATATAATCGGTCTGAACTGCAGATGTCCCTATCGCACTTTACGGGGGCAAGCTTGGCGGAGTGCGACGGTAATAGTTTCTTCAAATACCATTTTTTAAAATTCCCCGCAGGCCATGGCCCCTCTTAACTTGGATCGGGATCAGCTGGTAAACTGAGGCGAGCCAGCGCAGTGCTTATGTTATGAGCTTAATTCCTAAACAAAAACATGCAAAAATGAAACTAGTTTCACGTGTCAAGAAAATAGTCGTACTATTAAAAAAACTAAATTATAACAAACAGGGCTTGATTCAGAAGGCAGTACTCCTCGAAAGGGCTCGCATTTTGAGACGGTTTTCGTCTCTGGAGCCCTAATCACTCGGAGCTTGGATAGCGGCGGATCAAATTCAAACTTCAAACGTATACACCCCTCTTTTTTGGTCGGGGATAAAAAATATAAATAAACAAAAAAATAAAACACACCACATAACGTCACGCCTATTATCCTCAAAGGGTTAGGACGAGGTGAACCTCACATTTCACTAATAAAACAATATTAATTGTTATTATTTGTTTCAGATGTGTTTCATTACCCAAGCGCGTTGCGGTACGTATTCTACGTCAAGATATTGTAAAATAGATTTTTTTAAAGCTATTTAATATGTAGCCGCTGAGTAGTTTGTCTGATAAAATCCATTGAAGCTTTGAATTTGAAGTAAAACTGATTAATATTTATTTGTTGTTACAGGTTTCATTATGGACACAATAAGTAAGTATTTTGATGTTATGTGTAAGGATCCATACATCGATCCATCCATACACAGTTATAAGAGAGAATAACACAGCAAGTCGAAACGAATCGTTTATGTATTTCATTGGAAAAGTTGTTGAATATGACGGATTGACTAACCTCCTCCAAAAAAAAATTTCAATACTATTGAAAATGCATCTCAAAATGTAACAACATTTGTATGGCCTACAGATAGTAGTTCCGGGTGTGGGTGTTTGTGTATAAGAGTTTAAATGTTTGTAAACGCATCCACGATACAGGAGAAATTCCTAGGGTGGGGCAACGTTTTAAAAAACCTAAAAGCACCCTCTATAGACCCCTCTACAGGCGCGGCGTCGTACTCGGGTTCGCGAAACAAAATGACTTCGTGACCAAAACGGCAGATAAGATTTACTGATTATAAAATAAGGTACTGCCGTCTCTAGACACAGCCGTAGATATTAAGTATAAAATGCTATAACTCCTTTAATTGAAACAAATTATTTTGTAGATAATGCCGATGAAATCGTTGGAGGTGGCTCTGCAACAGTGCCACCAGCTACTACAACAGTGCCACCAGCTACTACAACAGTGGCACCAGCTACTACAACAGTGCCACCAGCTAGTTCAACAGAGCTACCAATAGGTTTTAAATAATTTGTATAAAATACACATGATTGTAATCCATATGTATGTTTAATAAATTTAATTTCAACTTCTTAATTCAGACGCTTTATTACCTTACCCTTATCTCTATGTTATGCAAGGTGTATACTATACAAAATATCAAGTTTCTCTGTTCCCTGAATTCTGACTCAAAATATTTATTATACACATAATCCTTCCAGAACAAATGATCTAAACTATGGTCAAAAACCACAACAAAATCCGTTGCCTATTCTAGAAGCAGACGTGGGCGAAATACATGCTTTGTTTTAACTACGTCCGGTCAGCTACTAGCAACACCCATGAGTTCAGTGTGCAGCTGTAGGCTTGCATCAAGGGTCGGCTTTAAGTCCTTACCGGTCTCTTCTTTTTGATTATGGACGCTCTGACGTCGGACATACAGGAAGAGGCACCTTGGTGCATGCTGTTTGCCGACGACATTGTTCTTGTCGGTGAAAATGGACCTGAGGTCCAGAGCATATTGAAGAAATGGCAACAGAAGCTGAAGAATATTGGCTTGAAAATCAGCAGAAGTAAAACTGAATACATGTTTTGCGATTTTGGCGGTCTCTCCAGTCCTGGAGTCAGTCTACTCCGACTTTCGGTAGCTCGGTGCACTTGTGCAAAGCGATGGCAAAATAGATCGTAGTGTTAAGCACAGAATTAACACAGGATGGATGAAATGGCGGCAGGTTACGGGACCAATGTGCGACTCCCGCATTCCTTTCTTTCCTTCCTTTAAGTCAAGGGGAAGATTTATAAAAGCATGGTTAGAACTGCTGTCTTGTATGGATCAGTATGTTGGGCCACAATAGGAATGAATGAAAGGCAACTGCATGTGGCTGAGATGAGAATGCTAGGGGGATGTGCTGTGTAACGCAAATAGACTGAAAGTTGTGAGGTAATCGGTTATCGTGGTATGGACAGGGGATGCGGAGTGGAATGATGAGCATGAATGGCTATAAGAGTAGAAGAAGACCAAAGAAACGATGGATGGACTGTGTGAAGGATTATATGGCTTGAAAGGAGGTGCCTGCTGAGATGACGAGTAATAGCGAAGTATGGAAAAAGAAGACATTCTGCGCCGACCCTACATAAATTAAGATAAGAGCAGAAGAATGTAAGTAAACTAATATTTGTAAATGGTGTTGTATTTCGTTAACAGTCTGATGCTATTTAGATTGTTTGAAAAAAATCTTTTTAATTTCGATGTTAGGATTTCTTTGATAGTTTCAAAATATTCCTATGAACTAGTATTACCAGTGTTTTCATTTATTGTCGTATTTTCGGCGCCACCCTGTATACCCACCCATCCTTACAAACTTAAAGTAACATAGGATTATACAAGTTGAGCTAAGTGCAGAGATTATTAATGTTGAAACTGAAATTATGAAATAGGATGCACTGAATACCTACAGCCACATGAATGTGGTTCACGAGTGGTTGATCCAGCTAAACATTGCAACCGCAAAACAAATAAATGTTCCCTTTGGGGGACAAGTAATAAGTAAATATTGATTTGGAATAACTTTGTGTATAATGCGTGGCTTTATAAACTTGTAAGATGGTCCTTTCATAGTTTTGATGGAAATAGAATAGTACATTTTGAAATAAGTGGGGAAACTTTGTTATTGCATTCGAGGCGGAATTAACACCTGAGCTGCAGGCGAGGGTGTTATGGTGCCGAGAACTGCAGTAACAAATCCCTACGTGTATCACACGACGTTTTTCAATACACTTTCGGAGTAATAAAATAATAGAAATGTGATAATAGATAAAAATAGAACTGAATTCCGTCTCGAATGCAATAACAAACTTTCCCCTCTTTTATCAAAATGTACTATTTAAATACACTCGAAAACTGGCTCTTATTGCACTACTATTAGGTTCAGAATGCAGTGTATCTCATACTCGTGATTTTTTTTTCTACACAACTGCACAACTGCACAACTTTGGCCACAGATACCTAAAAACTAATTATAATGTTTATTTGGGACATTATAATTTGAAAATTAGTTGTTTTTATCAAAAAAAGTGACATTTATACGAGTTCTGAATTAAAAAATATTTGAATTTTATATATTTAATACTAGCGGCTCGTCCCGGCTTCGCACGGGTATAACATGCACGACAGCGTTTATTTTTTCTATTTCTATGATTTATTAAATTCGTAATATCTATTGATTAGAATAGCCGATTTGAACAATTCAAAAAGTAATTCACATGAATTGAAACAGTCTTGAAAACAATGTGATTTATTTGGATAAGGGTTTAAACAGAAGTATGAATAACATGGTCTAATTTTGGTCGGTATTTCTATCAACTTCTAAAATGTAAAAAGTGGTTATTGTGACATAACGATAATAGTTGGACATAGTATCGCGAAATTTTTTGTAGCCATTGATATGTTCTTTAATATTGTAGAACATACTTTTGTTCTATCATCAATAGTTTCCGCAGCGCATGCGACGTAAGATGTCTTATGGCATTTTTTTACAGCTTGGGTTACGTTACTAAAGTTTTAGTAAGTATTCCTTATCTTTTCTAGCAATTAATATAGCCTATGTTACTCAAGGTGAATGAAGCTTTCAAATGGTGAAAAAATTTTTGAAATCGGCACAGTTGTTTTTGAGTTTATTCAATACAAACATACACATACACACAAAAATACAAATCTTTCCTCTTTATAATATTAGTAAGATTATTTTTTGAATTGCGGCTTCATACCTTTGCTTCTGCTGCAACCTGAAGGAAAAGCGCGAAAAAAATAGCAAATTAATACTATTATGTTATTTCTTCTAAGTGTATTGAAAAAAGTCGTTTGATACACGAGGGAATTTGTCGCTGCAGTTCTCGGCTCCATAACTTCCTCACTCCTGGTTGTTTCGTACTGGACCTACATATGTACATGTAAAGGTACACATAAGGAACATTTTGTTTCGATTCAATATCGCGAAAATTTTGACAAAGGTAGTGAACCTATTGTCATAAGCAGAATTTCAGGAATGTGAATACTATGTTATCCTTGTAGGTGTCTTATACCTAATAGGTATCAGGTACATAAAAATTAGTAATTTTACGCAAAAATTATTGCTGGGAAATGCCTTTTTTTTTGGGTGAAAAATCAAGTTTTACGGTAAGACTCAATGGTACACACTCAAAACATTGTGCTGGTGAAGGTGTTTAAAGTAAAAATCTTACATTAGAAACATGTATTTTCAAAAAAAACTTGTGAAAAAGTGGAACTTTGACCCCCAACATTTCCGTAACTAGAAGGTTCCCAGGTCATCTACCTAGCCTTTTCCCAACTATATTGGGGTCAGTTTCCAGTCTAACCGGATGCAGCTGAATACCAGTATTTTACATGAAAATATATATAGTAAATAAGTAAATAAACTGAGCAATGTTCGCGATCTTGAAGTTCAACTTGTCCAAGCTCTGAAGGCCGATGAGCACAGTCTGACTAAATAAGATATTAATGTATCGTGGGCAGATGACTACCTGGTTGGTCTCGTGGTCGCAAGCGTGACTGCTGAGCATGAGGTCCTGGGTTTGATTTCCGGGTCGGAAAAATTGCCATTGGGTTTTCCATCAGGAATTTCTCAGTAGCAGCCACGGGGTCTGCATTTCAGCCCGGTTGATGTCAAAAGGCTCGTTCCCTATTACATGGGACTTAAACATAACTGGCACTGGTGCCTTTAAAATATGTTTTACTGGCCGAACAAAATTAAATTTATATGATTTTTGTTTCGATACTAAACTTATTGTTAAGTTTATATACTCTTTGATACATACCTACTTTCCTGAGCACAATTTAGTCCTGAAACCTATACTTGTTTCCATACTAATTAGTATCAATGAAAAAGTAACGAATCTTGATTGTAACATTTTCACGCATTACGGACTGAACATAATTAAACCAGGGACACGGATACACCATGTCATGGATTAGGAGAAACGATACTTTTCATCGCTACGGTTGGTTCCCGTGGGATAACTTTAAGCAAGTAACATAACATCAAGCCTGTAATCCCTGAAGGGTTAGGCAGAGATGTACCTAATAGTACACCCACATATCGCCAGTTATATTCAAGTCCCTTGTAACAGGAAGAGAACTTATAAGAAAAAGGTTAATAAGCAAATATAAATACTAGTCATTCACACTTGTACAGATCGCGAAAGAAAATCATGTGCTAAAAAAAAAACAGGAAAACCACTAGAAAAAACAGAACGTGAACATCGATGATGAAATCTTATACAAACTTAGTTTTGTCATCATCTGCCTAACTTTTTCCCGAATATGTTAGGGTCGGCTTCCAGTCTAACCGAATGCAGCTGAATACCAGTATTCTACATGGAGCGACTGCCTATCTGACCTCCACAAATCAGTTAGTACTACGTAATACGATACCCCTTGGTAAGACTGGTTGTCAGACTTTGAGCCACTGACTACCTGTAAAGACTGTCAAAGTTCTACAAATGACAGCCGGGACCAACGGCTTAACGTTATTTCCGAGGCACGGAGCAAACTCGGTATGTAATGGGTGGTCACCCATCCATAGGAAGCACGGACTAACGTAAAGATCGATCCGAGTGGCTGTTATTATTTAGCCACGAGCTCCTCAAACATGCAACCTTAGTTTTGTAATGGTACACTTTACCATTCATTTAAGTTTGTATAAGTAGTAATCATAGTTTTTGTCATAAAAATAATATAATGGGAGTAAATATACCCTTAACGAAGATTTGTTTTGGGAATCTTCGAGTTAGGAAGGTATGGGGGTCTAAATTCCTACCTTTTCACAAGTTTTTTTTAAAATACAAGCTTTTAATCTCATACACTACTGAAACTTAAAATACCTCCACGACCCTCGTAATATTCAATGCATCAGCACAATGTTTTGAGTGCTTTACATTGAGTCCTACCGTGAAACGTGATTTTATAACCCAAAAAAAGTAATAATTTTTGAGAGTTACACGAAAGTCGAAAACTTCTATATACAAAACTCAGTCATTCTAAGAAATATTCATAAAATTATACTACATAACATTACACCTAAAATCTCCGAAGAGTTAGGCTGAGATGTACCGAAACCGTGAACGAGAGCAAATCCTAATCGTTCAATAAATGCAATATTGTTTTCTATGACGCAAGCAAGCACGTTTTCAATGACTTAACAAACCTAAAAACAATGTCATTACACTATTATTTTAATAATAGTGCAACGACAATGATAATATAAAATAATGATTTAGTTCTGCAACCATATAACTAAGTAAATAAATATTTAAATGACAACTGCCTCATCTGTTTCAAAACAAAAGTTTTTTGTCTCAATTGAATGCAGTCAGCATTCAATTGTCAGTTGTTTTTGAATTAATTAATTTATTATGTTACTGTTTGTTTTTACTAATGAATAGAAAAAAAACATGTTATGACGTTAATTTCTCTAAGTAGAAGAGTATAAAAAGCGGTTGCAACAAATAATTACTATCATTTGCTTGTTACTGAACTGAAGTGAAAAGTTCCTTACTTTGAAAATGCGTGCCAATATTGTAACAGTGGGTTTAGCGATACTTGCAGTAAGTAGTTAAATATGAATATTTAATTCCACTTATAACTTTTATATTATAAAGGGTGTAAAAAGACCCTTAACGAAGCTGAAATGCACTTGTTTTCCACGTCATTGCGATATTTTTTTTGTACTGAACCATGCCTGGGAACCTTCTAGTTACGGAGATACTGGAGGTCAAAGTTCCAATTTTTTCAATACCACTTTTAACGGTTTTAACTTCACTTTAATTAACTCCATGACCCGTTTACTATTCAAAGCACCTATCAGCACTAAGTTTTGAGTGCGTGATATTGAGTTTTAAGGTAAAACGTGATTTTTCACCTCAAAAAAAAAGTCATTTCCCAGCAACAATTTTTGCGTAGAGTCCTTTGTTTTCCTTTGTTTGATGTACAGAATGCTTGGTTGACGGTTTCGTGAAGGGTCTGTTTACACCTTGTGTTATGGATATCACACTGTATCCGTAATGTGTTCTCCAACATATTTTTTATTTCTTCCCTACTGCTGGGACAGGCCTCCTCTCATGAGACGGTGTGAGCTGTAACCCAGCACGCGGGCCCCGTACGGGTTGGTAGATGCCACATATCTCAGAATGTTTGGTTCAAGCACATGCTTCCTTATGGTGTTTTTCTTCACCGTTTTAAGAAAAGGAGGTCTAAAATGGCGCTTTAGCAGAATCATAATAGGACAATAATATGACTTACGTCACAATTCTTAAAATGGTCACAGACGCAGTTAATATTACGTATTGTTACTTTGTGGCTATTTTACGAATTGCAACGTAATTAATTTTATTATCCTATTATGATTCTGCTAAAACGGCCATTTTAAATCACTAGTGATGAAATAAATTACACAAAGACACTCTTCTGCCTATGTTCAAATTCTAGAGCTATAACTTGTGAGTCAGTGCTGCTACCACTAGACCAAACTACTCTGTAAAACATAACATCACGCCTGTAATGCCCGAAGGGTTAGGCAGAGGTGTACCTGTTATACACCCACATTTCCGTGTAATAGGGAGCGATCCTACTGCCATCAACCGGGCACAATTCCAAACTCCGTGGCTGCTAAGTACATTATAGTATACTGAAACGAAATGTGGCCCTATGCCCAACCCTTCTGTGATTTCCTTGATGTGATTTTTTTAGAGTAGCATACTTAGGCTCGCTAGCACCGTTCGGTATTCTTTCTATTAAAATCCATATTGCTACGCGCTATAAATTTTGTCGAAATCGACGCTTCGTATTCCCCTTTTTTCTTCCTGAATAATGCCTCTAGAGCTATCATTATTCATTATTCATAAGATCAAGGTCTACTGTAGGCTCGTTCCTGTAATTTCCTTTTTTCAGTAACTAATAAGTAAAAAAAATAGGAATGACCCTCCAAAATTGCCAAAAAAATACCCTTATTTTTACGGCCGTGATTGGAGGACTACCAGACAAATTCTAAAAGTTTTTAGCATACAAGAAATTGATAGGAACCTAGACATACTCTGTCTTAAAATTTTAATGTCAAAAATAGTTGAATCGGCTCAGTTTTCGAGGAGAAAAAAGGCGAATTCGTCAATTTTTTTTTGTGATATAATCGGTCTGAACTGCAGATGTCCCTATCGCACTTTACGGGGGCAAGCTTGGCGGAGTGCGACGGTAATAGTTTCTTCAAATACCATTTTTTAAAATTCCCCGCAGGCCATGGCCCCTCTTAACTTGGATCGGGATCAGCTGGTAAACTGAGGCGAGCCAGCGCAGTGCTTATGTTATGAGCTTAATTCCTAAACAAAAACATGCAAAAATGAAACTAGTTTCACGTGTCAAGAAAATAGTCGTACTATTAAAAAAACTAAATTATAACAAACAGGGCTTGATTCAGAAGGCAGTACTCCTCGAAAGGGCTCGCATTTTGAGACGGTTTTCGTCTCTGGAGCCCTAATCACTCGGAGCTTGGATAGCGGCGGATCAAATTCAAACTTCAAACGTATACACCCCTCTTTTTTGGTCGGGGATAAAAAATATAAATAAACAAAAAAATAAAACACACCACATAACGTCACGCCTATTATCCTCAAAGGGTTAGGACGAGGTGAACCTCACATTTCACTAATAAAACAATATTAATTGTTATTATTTGTTTCAGATGTGTTTCATTACCCAAGCGCGTTGCGGTACGTATTCTACGTCAAGATATTGTAAAATAGATTTTTTTAAAGCTATTTAATATGTAGCCGCTGAGTAGTTTGTCTGATAAAATCCATTGAAGCTTTGAATTTGAAGTAAAACTGATTAATATTTATTTGTTGTTACAGGTTTCATTATGGACACAATAAGTAAGTATTTTGATGTTATGTGTAAGGATCCATACATCGATCCATCCATACACAGTTATAAGAGAGAATAACACAGCAAGTCGAAACGAATCGTTTATGTATTTCATTGGAAAAGTTGTTGAATATGACGGATTGACTAACCTCCTCCAAAAAAAAATTTCAATACTATTGAAAATGCATCTCAAAATGTAACAACATTTGTATGGCCTACAGATAGTAGTTCCGGGTGTGGGTGTTTGTGTATAAGAGTTTAAATGTTTGTAAACGCATCCACGATACAGGAGAAATTCCTAGGGTGGGGCAACGTTTTAAAAAACCTAAAAGCACCCTCTATAGACCCCTCTACAGGCGCGGCGTCGTACTCGGGTTCGCGAAACAAAATGACTTCGTGACCAAAACGGCAGATAAGATTTACTGATTATAAAATAAGGTACTGCCGTCTCTAGACACAGCCGTAGATATTAAGTATAAAATGCTATAACTCCTTTAATTGAAACAAATTATTTTGTAGATAATGCCGATGAAATCGTTGGAGGTGGCTCTGCAACAGTGCCACCAGCTACTACAACAGTGCCACCAGCTACTACAACAGTGCCACCAGCTAGTTCAACAGAGCTACCAATAGGTTTTAAATAATTTGTATAAAATACACATGATTGTAATCCATATGTATGTTTAATAAATTTAATTTCAACTTCTTAATTCAGACGCTTTATTACCTTACCCTTATCTCTATGTTATGCAAGGTGTATACTATACAAAATATCAAGTTTCTCTGTTCCCTGAATTCTGACTCAAAATATTTATTATACACATAATCCTTCCAGAACAAATGATCTAAACTATGGTCAAAAACCACAACAAAATCCGTTGCCTATTCTAGAAGCAGACGTGGGCGAAATACATGCTTTGTTTTAACTACGTCCGGTCAGCTACTAGCAACACCCATGAGTTCAGTGTGCAGCTGTAGGCTTGCATCAAGGGTCGGCTTTAAGTCCTTACCGGTCTCTTCTTTTTGATTATGGACGCTCTGACGTCGGACATACAGGAAGAGGCACCTTGGTGCATGCTGTTTGCCGACGACATTGTTCTTGTCGGTGAAAATGGACCTGAGGTCCAGAGCATATTGAAGAAATGGCAACAGAAGCTGAAGAATATTGGCTTGAAAATCAGCAGAAGTAAAACTGAATACATGTTTTGCGATTTTGGCGGTCTCTCCAGTCCTGGAGTCAGTCTACTCCGACTTTCGGTAGCTCGGTGCACTTGTGCAAAGCGATGGCAAAATAGATCGTAGTGTTAAGCACAGAATTAACACAGGATGGATGAAATGGCGGCAGGTTACGGGACCAATGTGCGACTCCCGCATTCCTTTCTTTCCTTCCTTTAAGTCAAGGGGAAGATTTATAAAAGCATGGTTAGAACTGCTGTCTTGTATGAATCAGTATGTTGGGCCACAATAGGAATGAATGAAAGGCAACTGCATGTGGCTGAGATGAGAATGCTAGGGGGATGTGCTGTGTAACGCAAATAGACTGAAAGTTGTGAGGTAATCGGTTATCGTGGTATGGACAGGGGATGCGGAGTGGAATGATGAGCATGAATGGCTATAAGAGTAGAAGAAGACCAAAGAAACGATGGATGGACTGTGTGAAGGATTATATGGCTTGAAAGGAGGTGCCTGCTGAGATGACGAGTAATAGCGAAGTATGGAAAAAGAAGACATTCTGCGCCGACCCTACATAAATTAAGATAAGAGCAGAAGAATGTAAGTAAACTAATATTTGTAAATGGTGTTGTATTTCGTTAACAGTCTGATGCTATTTAGATTGTTTGAAAAAAATCTTTTTAATTTCGATGTTAGGATTTCTTTGATAGTTTCAAAATATTCCTATGAACTAGTATTACCAGTGTTTTCATTTATTGTCGTATTTTCGGCGCCACCCTGTATACCCACCCATCCTTACAAACTTAAAGTAACATAGGATTATACAAGTTGAGCTAAGTGCAGAGATTATTAATGTTGAAACTGAAATTATGAAATAGGATGCACTGAATACCTACAGCCACATGAATGTGGTTCACGAGTGGTTGATCCAGCTAAACATTGCAACCGCAAAACAAATAAATGTTCCCTTTGGGGGACAAGTAATAAGTAAATATTGATTTGGAATAACTTTGTGTATAATGCGTGGCTTTATAAACTTGTAAGATGGTCCTTTCATAGTTTTGATGGAAATAGAATAGTACATTTTGAAATAAGTGGGGAAACTTTGTTATTGCATTCGAGGCGGAATTAACACCTGAGCTGCAGGCGAGGGTGTTATGGTGCCGAGAACTGCAGTAACAAATCCCTACGTGTATCACACGACGTTTTTCAATACACTTTCGGAGTAATAAAATAATAGAAACGTGATAATAGATAAAAATAGAACTGAATTCCGTCTCGAATGCAATAACAAACTTTCCCCTCTTTTATCAAAATGTACTATTTAAATACACTCGAAAACTGGCTCTTATTGCACTACTATTAGGTTCAGAATGCAGTGTATCTCATACTCGTGATTTTTTTTTCTACACAACTGCACAACTGCACAACTTTGGCCACAGATACCTAAAAACTAATTATAATGTTTATTTGGGACATTATAATTTGAAAATTAGTTGTTTTTATCAAAAAAAGTGACATTTATACGAGTTCTGAATTAAAAAATATTTGAATTTTATATATTTAATACTAGCGGCTCGTCCCGGCTTCGCACGGGTATAACATGCACGACAGCGTTTATTTTTTCTATTTCTATGATTTATTAAATTCGTAATATCTATTGATTAGAATAGCCGATTTGAACAATTCAAAAAGTAATTCACATGAATTGAAACAGTCTTGAAAACAATGTGATTTATTTGGATAAGGGTTTAAACAGAAGTATGAATAACATGGTCTAATTTTGGTCGGTATTTCTATCAACTTCTAAAATGTAAAAAGTGGTTATTGTGACATAACGATAATAGTTGGACATAGTATCGCGAAATTTTTTGTAGCCATTGATATGTTCTTTAATATTGTAGAACATACTTTTGTTCTATCATCAATAGTTTCCGCAGCGCATGCGACGTAAGATGTCTTATGGCATTTTTTTACAGCTTGGGTTACGTTACTAAAGTTTTAGTAAGTATTCCTTATCTTTTCTAGCAATTAATATAGCCTATGTTACTCAAGGTGAATGAAGCTTTCAAATGGTGAAAAAATTTTTGAAATCGGCACAGTTGTTTTTGAGTTTATTCAATACAAACATACACATACACACAAAAATACAAATCTTTCCTCTTTATAATATTAGTAAGATTATTTTTTGAATTGCGGCTTCATACCTTTGCTTCTGCTGCAACCTGAAGGAAAAGCGCGAAAAAAATAGCAAATTAATACTATTATGTTATTTCTTCTAAGTGTATTGAAAAAAGTCGTTTGATACACGAGGGAATTTGTCGCTGCAGTTCTCGGCTCCATAACTTCCTCACTCCTGGTTGTTTCGTACTGGACCTACATATGTACATGTAAAAGTACACATAAGGAACATTTTGTTTCGATTCAATATCGCGAAAATTTTGACAAAGGTAGTGAACCTATTGTCATAAGCAGAATTTCAGGAATGTGAATACTATGTTATCCTTGTAGGTGTCTTATACCTAATAGGTATCAGGTACATAAAAATTAGTAATTTTACGCAAAAATTATTGCTGGGAAATGCCTTTTTTTTTGGGTGAAAAATCAAGTTTTACGGTAAGACTCAATGGTACACACTCAAAACATTGTGCTGGTGAAGGTGTTTAAAGTAAAAATCTTACATTAGAAACATGTATTTTCAAAAAAAACTTGTGAAAAAGTGGAACTTTGACCCCCAACATTTCCGTAACTAGAAGGTTCCCAGGTCATCTACCTAGCCTTTTCCCAACTATATTGGGGTCAGTTTCCAGTCTAACCGGATGCAGCTGAATACCAGTATTTTACATGAAAATATATATAGTAAATAAGTAAATAAACTGAGCAATGTTCGCGATCTTGAAGTTCAACTTGTCCAAGCTCTGAAGGTCGATGAGCACAGTCTGACTAAATAAGATATTAATGTATCGTGGCCAGATGACTACCTGGTTGGTCTCGTGGTCGCAAGCGTGACTGCTGAGCATGAGGTCCTGGGTTTGATTTCCGGGTCGGAAAAATTGCCATTGGGTTTTCCATCAGGAATTTCTCAGTAGCAGCCACGGGGTCTGCATTTCAGCCCGGTTGATGTCAAAAGGCTCGTTCCCTATTACATGGGACTTAAACATAACTGGCACTGGTGCCTTTAAAATATGTTTTACTGGCCGAACAAAATTAAATTTATATGATTTTTGTTTCGATACTAAACTTATTGTTAAGTTTATATACTCTTTGATACATACCTACTTTCCTGAGCACAATTTAGTCCTGAAACCTATACTTGTTTCCATACTAATTAGTATCAATGAAAAAGTAACGAATCTTGATTGTAACATTTTCACGCATTACGGACTGAACATAATTAAACCAGGGACACGGATACACCATGTCATGGATTAGGAGAAACGATACTTTTCATCGCTACGGTTGGTTCCCGTGGGATAACTTTAAGCAAGTAACATAACATCAAGCCTGTAATCCCTGAAGGGTTAGGCAGAGATGTACCTAATAGTACACCCACATATCGCCAGTTATATTCAAGTCCCTTGTAACAGGAAGAGAACTTATAAGAAAAAGGTTAATAAGCAAATATAAATACTAGTCATTCACACTTGTACAGATCGCGAAAGAAAATCATGTGCTAAAAAAAAAACAGGAAAACCACTAGAAAAAACAGAACGTGAACATCGATGATGAAATCTTATACAAACTTAGTTTTGTCATCATCTGCCTAACTTTTTCCCGAATATGTTAGGGTCGGCTTCCAGTCTAACCGAATGCAGCTGAATACCAGTATTTTACATGGAGCGACTGTCTATCTGACCTCCACAAATCAGTTAGTACTACGTAATACGATACCCCTTGGTAAGACTGGTTGTCAGACTTTGAGCCACTGACTACCTGTAAAGACTGTCAAAGTTCTACAAATGACAGCCGGGACCAACGGCTTAACGTTATTTCCGAGGCACGGAGCAAACTCGGTATGTAATGGGTGGTCACCCATCCATAGGAAGCACGGACTAACGTAAAGATCGATCCGAGTGGCTGTTATTATTTAGCCACGAGCTCCTCAAACATGCAACCTTAGTTTTGTAATGGTACACTTTACCATTCATTTAAGTTTGTATAAGTAGTAATCATAGTTTTTGTCATAAAAATAATATAATGGGAGTAAATATACCCTTAACGAAGATTTGTTTTGGGAATCTTCGAGTTAGGAAGGTATGGGGGTCTAAATTCCTACCTTTTCACAAGTTTTTTTTAAAATACAAGCTTTTAATCTCATACACTACTGAAACTTAAAATACCTCCACGACCCTCGTAATATTCAATGCATCAGCACAATGTTTTGAGTGCTTTACATTGAGTCCTACCGTGAAACGTGATTTTATAACCCAAAAAAAGTAATAATTTTTGAGAGTTACACGAAAGTCGAAAACTTCTATATACAAAACTCAGTCATTCTAAGAAATATTCATAAAATTATACTACATAACATTACACCTAAAATCTCCGAAGAGTTAGGCTGAGATGTACCGAAACCGTGAACGAGAGCAAATCCTAATCGTTCAATAAATGCATTATTGTTTTCTATGACGCAAGCAAGCACGTTTTCAATGACTTAACAAACCTAAAAACAATGTCATTACACTATTATTTTAATAATAGTGCAACGACAATGATAATATAAAATAATGATTTAGTTCTGCAACCATATAACTAAGTAAATAAATATTTAAATGACAACTGCCTCATCTGTTTCAAAACAAAAGTTTTTTGTCTCAATTGAATGCAGTCAGCATTCAATTGTCAGTTGTTTTTGAATTAATTAATTTATTATGTTACTGTTTGTTTTTACTAATGAATAGAAAAAAAACATGTTATGACGTTAATTTCTCTAAGTAGAAGAGTATAAAAAGCGGTTGCAACAAATAATTACTATCATTTGCTTGTTACTGAACTGAAGTGAAAAGTTCCTTACTTTGAAAATGCGTGCCAATATTGTAACAGTGGGTTTAGCGATACTTGCAGTAAGTAGTTAAATATGAATATTTAATTCCACTTATAACTTTTATATTATAAAGGGTGTAAAAAGACCCTTAACGAAGCTGAAATGCACTTGTTTTCCACGTCATTGCGATATTTTTTTTGTACTGAACCATGCCTGGGAACCTTCTAGTTACGGAGATACTGGAGGTCAAAGTTCCAATTTTTTCAATACCACTTTTAACGGTTTTAACTTCACTTTAATTAACTCCATGACCCGTTTACTATTCAAAGCACCTATCAGCACTAAGTTTTGAGTGCGTGATATTGAGTTTTAAGGTAAAACGTGATTTTTCACCTCAAAAAAAAAGTCATTTCCCAGCAACAATTTTTGCGTAGAGTCCTTTGTTTTCCTTTGTTTGATGTACAGAATGCTTGGTTGACGGTTTCGTGAAGGGTCTGTTTACACCTTGTGTTATGGATATCACACTGTATCCGTAATGTGTTCTCCAACATATTTTTTATTTCTTCCCTACTGCTGGGACAGGCCTCCTCTCATGAGACGGTGTGAGCTGTAACCCAGCACGCGGGCCCCGTACGGGTTGGTAGATGCCACATATCTCAGAATGTTTGGTTCAAGCACATGCTTCCTTATGGTGTTTTTCTTCACCGTTTTAAGAAAAGGAGGTCTAAAATGGCGCTTTAGCAGAATCATAATAGGACAATAATATGACTTACGTCACAATTCTTAAAATGGTCACAGACGCAGTTAATATTACGTATTGTTACTTTGTGGCTATTTTACGAATTGCAACGTAATTAATTTTATTATCCTATTATGATTCTGCTAAAACGGCCATTTTAAATCACTAGTGATGAAATAAATTACACAAAGACACTCTTCTGCCTATGTTCAAATTCTAGAGCTTGTGAGTCAGTGCTGCTACCACTAGACCAAACTACTCTGTAAAACATAACATCACGCCTGTAATGCCCGAAGGGTTAGGCAGAGGTGTACCTGTTATACACCCACATTTCCGTGTAATAGGGAGCGATCCTACTGCCATCAACCGGGCACAATTCCAAACTCCGTGGCTGCTAAGTACATTATAGTATACTGAAACGAAATGTGGCCCTATGCCCAACCCTTCTGTGATTTCCTTGATGTGATTTTTTTAGAGTAGCATACTTAGGCTCGCTAGCACCGTTCGGTATTCTTTCTATTAAAATCCATATTGCTACGCGCTATAAATTTTGTCGAAATCGACGCTTCGTATTCCCCTTTTTTCTTCCTGAATAATGCCTCTAGAGCTATCATTATTCATTATTCATAAGATCAAGGTCTACTGTAGGCTCGTTCCTGTAATTTCCTTTTTTCAGTAACTAATAAGTAAAAAAAATAGGAATGACCCTCCAAAATTGCCAAAAAAATACCCTTATTTTTACGGCCGTGATTGGAGGACTACCAGACAAATTCTAAAAGTTTTTAGCATACAAGAAATTGATAGGAACCTAGACATACTCTGTCTTAAAATTTTAATGTCAAAAATAGTTGAATCGGCTCAGTTTTCGAGGAGAAAAAAGGCGAATTCGTCAATTTTTTTTTGTGATATAATCGGTCTGAACTGCAGATGTCCCTATCGCACTTTACGGGGGCAAGCTTGGCGGAGTGCGACGGTAATAGTTTCTTCAAATACCATTTTTTAAAATTCCCCGCAGGCCATGGCCCCTCTTAACTTGGATCGGGATCAGCTGGTAAACTGAGGCGAGCCAGCGCAGTGCTTATGTTATGAGCTTAATTCCTAAACAAAAACATGTAAAAATGAAACTAGTTTCACGTGTCAAGAAAATAGTCGTACTATTAAAAAAACTAAATTATAACAAACAGGGCTTGATTCAGAAGGCAGTACTCCTCGAAAGGGCTCGCATTTTGAGACGGTTTTCGTCTCTGGAGCCCTAATCACTCGGAGCTTGGATAGCGGCGGATCAAATTCAAACTTCAAACGTATACACCCCTCTTTTTTGGTCGGGGATAAAAAATATAAATAAACAAAAAAATAAAACACACCACATAACGTCACGCCTATTATCCTCAAAGGGTTAGGACGAGGTGAACCTCACATTTCACTAATAAAACAATATTAATTGTTATTATTTGTTTCAGATGTGTTTCATTACCCAAGCGCGTTGCGGTACGTATTCTACGTCAAGATATTGTAAAATAGATTTTTTTAAAGCTATTTAATATGTAGCCGCTGAGTAGTTTGTCTGATAAAATCCATTGAAGCTTTGAATTTGAAGTAAAACTGATTAATATTTATTTGTTGTTACAGGTTTCATTGTGGACACAATAAGTAAGTATTTTGATGTTATGTGTAAGGATCCATACATCGATCCATCCATACACAGTTATAAGAGAGAATAACACAGCAAGTCGAAACGAATCGTTTATGTATTTCATTGGAAAAGTTGTTGAATATGACGGATTGACTAACCTCCAACAAAAAAAAATTTCAATACTATTGAAAATGCATCTCAAAATGTAACAACATTTGTATGGCCTACAGATAGTAGTTCCGGGTGTGGGTGTTTGTGTATAAGAGTTTAAATGTTTGTAAACGCATCCACGATACAGGAGAAATTCCTAGGGTGGGGCAACGTTTTAAAAAACCTAAAAGCACCCTCTATAGACCCCTCTACAGGCGCGGCGTCGTACTCGGGTTCGCGAAACAAAATGATTTCGTGACCAAAACGGCAGATAAGATTTACTGATTATAAAATAAGGTACTGCCGTCTCTAGACACAGCCGTAGATATTAAGTATAAAATGCTATAACTCCTTTAATTGAAACAAATTATTTTGTAGATAATGCCGATGAAATCGTTGGAGGTGGCTCTGCAACAGTGCCACCAGCTACTACAACAGTGCCACCAGCTACTACAACAGTGCCACCAGCTAGTTCAACAGAGCTACCAATAGGTTTTAAATAATTTGTATAAAATACACATGATTGTAATCCATATGTATGTTTAATAAATTTAATTTCAACTTCTTAATTCAGACGCTTTATTACCTTACCCTTATCTCTATGTTATGCAAGGTGTATACTATACAAAATATCAAGTTTCTCTGTTCCCTGAATTCTGACTCAAAATATTTATTATACACATAATCCTTCCAGAACAAATGATCTAAACTATGGTCAAAAACCACAACAAAATCCGTTGCCTATTCTAGAAGCAGACGTGGGCGAAATACATGCTTTGTTTTAACTACGTCCGGTCAGCTACTAGCAACACCCATGAGTTCAGTGTGCAGCTGTAGGCTTGCATCAAGGGTCGGCTTTAAGTCCTTACCGGTCTCTTCTTTTTGATTATGGACGCTCTGACGTCGGACATACAGGAAGAGGCACCTTGGTGCATGCTGTTTGCCGACGACATTGTTCTTGTCGGTGAAAATGGACCTGAGGTCCAGAGCATATTGAAGAAATGGCAACAGAAGCTGAAGAATATTGGCTTGAAAATCAGCAGAAGTAAAACTGAATACATGTTTTGCGATTTTGGCGGTCTCTCCAGTCCTGGAGTCAGTCTACTCCGACTTTCGGTAGCTCGGTGCACTTGTGCAAAGCGATGGCAAAATAGATCGTAGTGTTAAGCACAGAATTAACACAGGATGGATGAAATGGCGGCAGGTTACGGGACCAATGTGCGACTCCCGCATTCCTTTCTTTCCTTCCTTTAAGTCAAGGGGAAGATTTATAAAAGCATGGTTAGAACTGCTGTCTTGTATGGATCAGTATGTTGGGCCACAATAGGAATGAATGAAAGGCAACTGCATGTGGCTGAGATGAGAATGCTAGGGGGATGTGTTGTGTAACGCAAATAGACTGAAAGTTGTGAGGTAATCGGTTATCGTGGTATGGACAGGGGATGCGGAGTGGAATGATGAGCATGAATGGCTATAAGAGTAGAAGAAGACCAAAGAAACGATGGATGGACTGTGTGAAGGATTATATGGCTTGAAAGGAGGTGCCTGCTGAGATGACGAGTAATAGCGAAGTATGGAAAAAGAAGACATTCTGCGCCGACCCTACATAAATTAAGATAAGAGCAGAAGAATGTAAGTAAACTAATATTTGTAAATGGTGTTGTATTTCGTTAACAGTCTGATGCTATTTAGATTGTTTGAAAAAAATCTTTTTAATTTCGATGTTAGGATTTCTTTGATAGTTTCAAAATATTCCTATGAACTAGTATTACCAGTGTTTTCATTTATTGTCGTATTTTCGGCGCCACCCTGT
This sequence comes from Noctua pronuba, assembly GCA_905220335.1. Classification (NCBI taxonomy): domain Eukaryota; kingdom Metazoa; phylum Arthropoda; class Insecta; order Lepidoptera; family Noctuidae; genus Noctua; species Noctua pronuba. Next base: position 14,533,370 of record LR999902.1, read on the forward strand.
ATACCCACCCATCCTTACAAACTTAAAGTAACATAGGATTATACAAGTTGAGCTAAGTGCAGAGATTATTAATGTTGAAACTGAAATTATGAAATAGGATGCACTGAATACCTACAGCCACATGAATGTGGTTCACGAGTGGTTGATCCAGCTAAACATTGCAACCGCAAAACAAATAAATGTTCCCTTTGGGGGACAAGTAATAAGTAAATATTGATTTGGAATAACTTTGTGTATAATGCGTGGCTTTATAAACTTGTAAGATGGTCCTTTCATAGTTTTGATGGAAATAGAATAGTACATTTTGAAATAAGTGGGGAAACTTTGTTATTGCATTCGAGGCGGAATTAACACCTGAGCTGCAGGCGAGGGTGTTATGGTGCCGAGAACTGCAGTAACAAATCCCTACGTGTATCACACGACGTTTTTCAATACACTTTCGGAGTAATAAAATAATAGAAACGTGATAATAGATAAAAATAGAACTGAATTCCGTCTCGAATGCAATAACAAACTTTCCCCTCTTTTATCAAAATGTACTATTTAAATACACTCGAAAACTGGCTCTTATTGCACTACTATAAGGTTCAGAATGCAGTGTATCTCATACTCGTGATTTTTTTTTCTACACAACTGCACAACTTTGGCAACAGATGACTAAAAAGTAAGCCTAACATGGCTCAATTTAATTTAATGATAAAATGTTTGGAGGTGGATCTTCAACAGTGCGACCAGCTACTACAACAGTGCGACCAGCTACTACAACAGTGCGACCAGCTACTACAACAGTGCCACCAGCTAGTACAACAATGCCACCAGCTAGTACAACAGTGTGATCAGCTAGTACAACAGTGCCACCAGCTAGTACAACAGTGCCACCAGCTAGTACAACAGAACAACCAGCTAGTACAACAGTGCCACCAGCTAGTACAACAGAACAACCAGCTAGTACAATAGTGCCACCAGCTAGTACAACAGAACAACCAGCTAGTACAACAGTGCCACCAGCTAGTACAACAGAACAACCAGCTAGTACAACAGAACAACCAGCTAGTACAACAGAACAATCAGCTAGTACAACGGAAAAATCAGCTAGCACAACGGAACAACCAGCTAGTGCAACAGAACAACCAGCCAGTACAACGGAACAACCAGCTAGTGCAACAGAACAACCAGCTAGTACAACGGAACAACCAGCTAGTACAACGGAACAACCAGCTAGTACAACGGAACAACCAGCTATTACAACAGAACAACCAGCTAGTATAACGGAACAACCAGCTATTACAACAGAACAACCAGCTAGTACAACAGAACAACCAGCTAGTTCAACAGAACAACCAGCTAGTACAACAGAACAACCAGCTAGTACAACGGAACAACCAGCTAGTACAACGGAACAACCAGCTAGTACAACGGAACAACCAGCTATTACAACAGAACAACCAGCTAGTACAATAGTGCCACCAGCTAGTACAACAGAACAACCAGCTAGTACAACAGAACAACCAGCTAGTACAACAGAACAACCAGCTATTACAACAGAACAACCAGTTAGTACAACAGAACAACCAGCTATTACAACAGAACAACCAGCTAGTACAACAGAACAACCAGCTAGTACAACAGAACAACCAGCTATTACAACAGAACAACCAGTTAGTACAACAGAACAACCAGCTATTACAACAGAACAACCAGCTAGTACAACAGAACAACCAGCTAGTACAATAGTGCCACCAGCTAGTACAACAGAACAACCAGCTAGTACAACAGTGCCTCCAGCTAGTACAACAGAACAACCAGCTAGTACAACAGAACAACCAGCTAGTACAACAGAACAACCAGCTATTACAACAGAACAACCAGTTAGTACAACAGAACAACCAGCTATTACAACAGAACAACCTGTTAGTACAACAGAACAACCAGCTAGTACAACGGAACAACCAGCTAGTACAACGGAACAACCAGCTAGTAAAACGGAACAACCAGCTAGTACAACAGAACAACCAGCTAGTACAACAGAACAACCAGCTAGTACAACAGAACAACCAGCGAGTACAACAGAACAACCAGCTAGTACAACAGAACAACCAGCTATTACAACAGAACAACCTGTTAGTACAACAGAACAACCAGTTAGTACAACAGAACAACCAGCTAGTACAACAGAACAACCAGCTATTACAACAGAACAACCAGCTATTACAACAGAACAACCAGCTAGTACAACAGAACAACCAGCTATTACAACAGAACAACCAGTTAGTACAACAGAACAACCAGCTAGTACAACAGAACAACCAGCTATTACAACAGAACAACCAGTTAGTACAACAGAACAACCAGCTATTACAACAGAACAACCAGCTAGTACAACAGAACAACCAGCTATTACAACAGAACAACCAGTTAGTACAACAGAACAACCAGCTATTACAACAGAACAACCAGCTAGTACAACAGAACAACCAGCTATTACAACAGAACAACCAGCTAGTACAACAGAACAACCAGCTATTACAACAGAACAACCAGCTAGTACAACAGAACAACCAGCTATTACAACAGAACAACCAGCTAGTACAATAGTGCCACAAATATTTTTTTAAATAATTTGTATTAAATGCACATGATTGCAATCCATAATTAATTATGTATGTTTAGTAAATTTAATTTCAACTTATTAATTCAGGCGCTTTATTACCTTACCCTTACCTCTATGTTAGGCAAGGTGTACACTTTACAAAACATCGAGCTTTCTCTGTTCCTTGTATTCTGACCCAAAATGTATTAAACACATAATCCTTCCAGAACAAATTATCTAAACTATGGTCAAAAACCACAACAAAATCCGTTGCCTATTCTAGAAGCAGAGCTGGGCGAAATACATGCTTTGCTTACATTAAAATCAAATTACAAAATACTACCTCGAATGTATTTAAAATACGAAATACAAAATATATTTGAATCATGTATTTTGAAACATATAATTCATAATACAGTACATATTTTTACCATTTTTATTTAAAATAAAAATTACAAAATACAGTCAGGTGTAAGGTTATGTAAACAGAATAGACAAATCCATTGTGCCTTCGTATTTCTTTCTTTCTTCTTCTTTTTATCATATGCTTAGTGCTTAACCTGGTGTCAGAGTTTTTATCCCGCCCATTCGTCCTAATAAACTTAAGTAATACACAGAGGTTTCGTGAAATTAGCCGTTTAAGAATGAAATTGACAATGAAGAATGTTACTAAGTATGCCAAATCGCTTGAAATTATTTCTCAGTAAAGCCTGTATGTATAAAAATACACTAGTTTTTGTTGTAGTCAAAAATACTTAGTAGTTTTGATTTTATAGGCATTCAAAGTTTCGAAAAATATTGAGTCCCGCTAACTGTCACGTGACCGCTTGTGACGTCATGTCACAACTTTTCCGGCGAATTGGTAGTTGTATTTTTACATTTAGGCACAACACATGATTTCCTAGTATTTGGATTGGACATTTTTAAAAGTATTTATGTATAATTTCGACGGCACGGGCGCGCGACCGCGAGCGGACTGACTGAGCCAGACTGAGTGTGTTGTGCGATGACGTCACGCCGTCACCGGCAGCCCACGTCGTGCGGTTACAACTTGTTTTACTTCTAAATCGGAAACTAATTGACGTAAGGAAGTAATTCTTTCACTAGTATTTTTTTATTTTTGACAGAGAATATGGAGTGCTAATAATCAAAATTAGTTAACATTCTTCATTGACAAGATACTTGACAATTTGACGTACGGTACAGCTGCAGTGTGTGGCAACAGCCAACATTAAAGGTTGACATATTTAGCGGTCGCCATTTTGCTTACGAAAGCTATCGAGCGCTTTTTTCTGCAGAACGCACCCATTAATAAAGCCGCTAAATGTTCAAATGTATTTTGAACCCATACGTATTTGAAATACTAACTACAAAATACCTCAGCGTCGGGATGAAAAATGTAACAATTATTATCTAGAAAAATACTATAATTAGAAAACTTAATTATTAGATTTTTTATTTGCATTAAAGTTGGGATCACAGAGACATCTATCGATAATTATGAAACTTAGTATACTTAATTATCAAACTTAGTACTGACTTAGTGTCAATTTAAACTAAAACCTGTTAGTACGTCTTTGTTTTAAGTATTAAAGGAACTCGTAGTCAATTTCCGGGGAAAATCAATTTAGATTGCCATCGACATGCTAAGAAGTTTATGAACGAAAGCAAATAGTTGGAATTCATGATCTATCATAGCTCCCGGCGCTGATATCCTTAAAAATCTTTCAACTCTGAGAGCTTAATCAGCCGATGGAAAAAATGAGAATATACAAAAACCGTGTTACTGAAAAATATTTGCTGCTTGAATTGAATGTATTAATGGAACCAGAAAGAGTACGCGCTTTGATAATCTTCATGTTTCGGAATTAACACGAACGTCGGCCGCAGTGTGATCCCCACCGATGCAAAGCTTCTAAGTTTGGTTTTTCAACGCATTATAGTGCATTCATTGCGCACTTAGTTTCTCCACTTTGGTCTCTCTTCGACTTATTTATGTTACTCAAAAGTTTTGAAAAGATTTTAGTCGTAAATCTGTAATATTCTAACCATGGTGGTACATAGGCATGTACTTCCATGGTTGTAGCAGCTCAATGTTCATACGCGGCTTCCAACCAGACCATGGCCGACTTGCTGGAGTGTCCAAAGTATCCCTACACCTGCGTTTTAGAGGACTTACTGTCAAAATCGCTATTGACGCCGCGATTACCGTAGCCTCCTGGGTGTTAATAATTTGATAAACCATACCATCGATACGAAAGAAAAAGAAGAACTAGGCAATAATATTAGATCTCGTATTTCCGAAGATAGACCATGATTGCCGGAGCGTATACTTTTCCTAGGACTCTGATGAACGGTCAAAAAAATTGATGCGTAGACACAGGTCGATATAATAAATATTGTCGAAGCAAGCCCTTCGTCTATTCACCATATTTATGTTGACTATATTAATATTTTGCTCCGAAGTTCACATGCAAGTGCAGTCACATTTAAACGTTAAAGACGTGCCACGAGTGAAACAGTTACTTTTACGGATATAATTCCTCTTCACTTCTCTTCAATTGTGGAGGTGGAGGAGACAGCTGATGGTATCTCCACAATTGTAAATAAAGCCTATCTAGTACCGAATAAACTCCCAATCCGGCTCCATTTGCTTACCGAGTGAAAAATATTTGTCATATACATTTAAACACATAATTATAACTAATGGGTTACCTGATGACATTAAGTCAAAACTATTTAAAATTGCGAAAACCGTGAGTGAGACTTCACCGATTTTTCTTAGACAAAATTATACCATCGTGTTGGTTATAAAATTGTATTAAGTAGAAGTAAATTCTCTTTTTTTTAAACGAGTTCTTTAGATTTAGAAAACAAAAGTAGGATTAATAACGTTACAGACAAGAATGTTTACGGGAAGTGACGGTCCTGGCCATTTACAAGCGAACTTTAAAAGTATCCAAATAAACAAACGTAGTTAAAAATACTGACTGCCAACCATTGTCAAAGGGACAATGGTTGGCAGTCAGTATTTTTAAATCCTCCGTCCCTCCAATGTTTTTAAAATCTTAAACTTACTTTGGCCTTTTTCCGAATTCTCAATCTTTTCAACAACCTCGACAATTACTGTAAGGGCTGGTTTACATTGACCTTATCCCATTACGTTGGTGTTAATACCTGCCCTTATCCGTCTCGTTCGAAGACGTCGTTTTCTATATTTTTTCTTGTGGAGAACTTTTCTAGTTATCCCCAAGCTTGTGCAAATTACATGAAAAGAATTTTTCTCCGTTGAATTTGTACAACAAGTCTGGAAAATAAAGTTGGCAATCTAGTTGATTCTGATTAGATGGGTGAATATCTATGTATAGCGACTGTATATCGCTTTTTCTACAGAACCTTTAAAGTAGCTAGTTTTTATTTCTATCTTTGTCAAGATTGTGCCCGATGGCATTCTCTTCGGCTAAGTAACTATCATTCGATATTTTTAACCCGTTTAGGAGATTTCCAAAAAACATTTATTTATTTATTTACTCCAAACATACAAATATCCTTACAGGCTAGACCCAATGCGATATTGTATCACACTTAAAATTTAAACAGTTATTCATTAGCATAGCAAATTATATATGTAGCTGTTCTTGTGAATTCACCCAAAGTGCAACAGAATAAATCTAAGTCCTCAGCAATGAGGTTGAGAGTTTATATTAAAAGGAACTCTTTACAAGCTTTTAAATTCAAAAGATGCTTCTATAAATAGCAGTATAATAATACGGCCTGCATTTTTTATGAATTTGAATGTTGCAACCTTCATGTGTTATTCAATCGATGTCTTCGATTATGAAGGTGACCTTTTTACTTTTCTCTACGAGTCACGTCTAAACGTTTTTCAACTCGAAACATGGAAGGAATATTTCAGATACTCCTACTGTTTTATTCTGGACAGCCTTAGAGAACCTAAATGAACACAACGGTCCGGGACGCCATTTCCAAGTTGCCGGCAAATTTTTGAATTACTATTGCGTGAAGTAATTTATCTGAGACAAAGTAAGACGAAGACACCTGTTGAATATTACTTTGAACTTTCTGAATGAAGCTTTTTGGATTTTGCACAAAGATATTTTTGTTTGTCGCTTTTTGGGGTAAATCCCTTGCGATGTGGGAGATGTCGTGCTCCCCATGGCCCGTGACCTGACGTGACGTGAAGCTGATCGGAGTCGACTAAACTGCGACTCTGACTAGCCCCCGATCGGGCAACTATAACGCCGTCCAGCCGACTGGCAGGGTCGCCATGCGATGTGGGGGAGAGGAGGGGTTAAGTAAACAATGTGATGTGTACTACTCCGAGAGTCAACTCCATCTCCTGCTTTAATTGGTGACATATATATACATAGATCATACGTGATACTATGCTAATGCTAAGTATATATTATCTACCTTAACTTAAACTATGACGTGACGTGCTGATGCGATAAACGTGACTTCACACCACACCCTATTTTTTATTGAAGGAATTCTCTGGACATGTGTTCGGTCAATGACAATAGGCACGCCCTCTATTGTCCTAAGAAACTTAAAACAAACTAAGCTATGTACTTGGGTACTAGTGTACTGAAATCTGCTTACCACTTTAGGGAATTCGTGATGTTCTGTGTGAAGGGGTCAAAATGATCTTGTTATTTCGAGCACTGAACGGGAACTACATGCAAGGAGGCAAGGACCCCTATTAGATGGACCAATAACGACTGTATACGGGTCGAGGGGTACTGTTGAAAGAAGAAACCTTACCTACGTACAGCGGTGACCAATATTACCAAATATATTTTTAGATAAGGACTTATGCCAGTTTACACCGAAGCTACGCTTCATTAATAAATGTCTATGGGAATGTAACTCGGTGCTAAAACGAGAGCTGATAAATAAGCCATCAACACGCTTTTATTTAGACATTAATTTAGGTATCTGCCTCGTTCCTGCCTCGTTGGTCCAGTGGTCGCAAGTGCAACTGCTGAGCATGAGGTCCTGAGTTCGATTCCCAGGTCGGGCAAAGTATTATTGAGTTTTTTCATCAGGAATTTCTTAGTAGCAGCCACGGAGTCTGTATTTGTGCCCGGTTGATGGCAATAGACTTGCCCCTAATATATGGAACCTAAACATAACTGGCGAAATGTGGGTGCACTATTAGGTACCTACACCTCTGCCTAACCCTTCGGAGATAACAGGCGTGATGTTATGTATGTTATTTAGGTATCGCCTAACCCAACAGGTAGGCTTATATCTGACTATTAGTTTCAGCTAATATAATGCTGTTTGTGTATGTGAGTTTAAATGTTTGTAAACGCACCAACGATACAGGAGAAATTCCTAGTGTGGGACAACGTTTTTAAACAAAAAAAAAAATATAGCAAATATTTGACAGGTAACAATACCTGTCAAATATTAAGAGCCGAATGTAAAAGCAAGTTCATGAATTATAACGAAAATCCATATAATAGAAAAGTTTAATCAAGTCAAGTAAAATTAAATGAAGTTAAATGGTTTTCTCGTCGAAACAGCAAGTACTCTACCATCAAAAGCGGACGTTAACAGAATTATTGAAGTTTCGGCAACAAATTAATATTTACAACTGGCATTAAAATTGCCCGTAAAGAGCAACGTTCCATTCAGAAATACGAGTTTTCCTGGCTCTACCACGGAAAATGGTTATTTTATCATTTCTCTGTTTTTTTAACGTATTCTGTTGAATTTAGAAAATTACAGCGAAAAAATGTTTCACGTATTTTTTGATATATCTATTGAATTACTTAATTGATTGATTCAATAGGCTAAATAATAACAGCCGTTCGGAACAATCTTCAGGTTAAGCCGCGCTTACCTAGGTTTTTCTGCGGATGGGTGACTACCTATTACATACCGAGTTTCCTCCGTGCCTCGGAAAGCACGTTAAGCCGTAGGTCCCGGCTGTCATTTGTAGATCTTTGACAGTCGTTACAGATAGTCAGTGACCGGACAGTCTGACAACCAGTTTTACCAAGGGGTATCGTATTATCCAGTCTTAACTGGGTTGTGGAGGTCAGACAGGCAGACGCTCCATGTAAAATACTGGTATTCAGCTGCATCCGGTTAGACTGGAAGCCGACCCCAATATTGTTGAAAAAAAAAACTAGGCAGATGATGATGTAGCCTAGACTGGAAGCCGACCCCAATATTGTTGGAAAAAAAAGCTAGGCAGATGATGACGTAGGCTAGATTTTGAAATTCGCACACAACACAAATCAGTATTATCAGCTGCAGGTTTCGGCTAGGAAACAGGCCCGGGAGGCTACCAGTCAATCTCGCGTCGGATTATATGCGATGCGGATACGCGACGTCAGCTTACTAGATACGCCTGTGTGTCAATGGATGTACGCTCGACACATGATACCGTTTGGTTTAATGTCGCTTTCAGTAGAGACTTGTGCTTTGGATATCTGTGCCGATGTTACCAGCTGATGCTTTTGCATATAATTTAGTAATATTAGGTAAAGAATAGTAAATTATTAAATTATTATAGTTACTTTCATTATTTGCATATCTATTATTTTATGTGATGAAAGCTAGGATTTGATCTTTTTTTATTTTTATTTTATTTTTTTATTCCTAGGTGTTAAGTTATTTTAATTTTATTATGTCTGTTAAATGATAATAGCTTTGTTAAGTAAATAACTAATTCAGTGGATAATGATGGATATTTTATAATTGTTTTTATTTTTTATATTTTGTTTTGTTTGACCAGTGGATTAATTTTTTTGTTTTTAATATTTATTTATGTAATAAACCTGTGTTAGAAATAAGAGTAGCCACAATATCGAATTAGGTTTAAGATTGCCTGTAGTGATAGTTGTAAGTTGAATAAATAAATAAATAATTAGTTAGTCATTCTTTGCAATAGCTGAGTTTATCTAGCCATTGTATAAAATATTTGGTCTACCTTTACCGTTCTACCGGTACTTAGGTGCTCTGCCTAGTCAATTAGATTGCCTATTACGATCAAAAAGGTAAAGTATGAAATTAACCGGTTTTGTTGCATGGAATTCAGAGTGGGATAGATTAAGTGTTTGGTAATGAATAAAACAAACGACCAGCTAATTGCCTCAACAACTGATTTCTAAACGAAAGCAATTCATATTCAATTCTATGTGTCATGCAGGAGCATCATCGTGGAAGTAATAATCGTAGCGAAGAACGCAATGTAGCTTTATATCTAAAAGCGTCTTACAGCTGAGAAAATCCGGCGTATCTTGTGGGGGAGATACATTTACTTTTTCATATACACAAACAGCATTTCCTCGGAACGCAGGGAGGAAATGAGTAGAAGAAAAAACTCGGCGCATCACCGGGGTAATGATGTGAAATATCAGTAGTTTACGCATCGGCTCCAGTCGTCAAGGTATGCGATGGATTCGTTCACGTGTCACTGTCTATGGGTTCATGTGTAAATATGTGTATTCTTGCCATGGTGTAAGGATTTTGGAAACGTATATTATGTTATCTCATTTTGCATTACGGCGACACAATAGCCGAACGATTTAACAGCGACATTTTGCGATACTTATATACATTACCCTATTTGTACCCTATTGTCTTTGAATAAGTATTTCACTTGGTTTTATTAACCGACTTCTAAAAAAAGAAGAGGTTATGTATTCCACCAGTATTTTTTTTTGTCATATAGTAATCGGTGTACGATTACTCCGTGATTATTGTGTCGATTTACGTGATTCTCTTTTTCATTTTTTATTTGCCGAACGATTTAGCGCCATTTTGCGATACCTATACACATTACCCTAATTGTTTTGTAAGCTTACTTACACGTGAAAAGTTATCAATTTTGCTCTTTTTCTTTCGTTTTATCCTAAAGCCATCTCATTTTATTAACAGAACCTAAACGGTTTTTCGACCCAAAACTTTAAGCAAGTCAGTTATCCACTACGAGATCCGGAGCGCTCGTAAAAGACAAACAAGGCAGGTCCCAAAGTTTCAAAGTCGTCACCTCGCGAAAGTTTTTCAGTAAAGTTTACGTGTTTACTTGGCCAAGTGGGCCGTTTGAGAGTCAGCAGCCACGGATGCTCTTTACAGTCCTCCCTTACTGCTTTCCGATATTTTGTTCGATTTTCAGAATGGTAGGTAAGCCAAAACTTTGAAGAGATTTCTTTGTTAAAATCTTGATCGGATATTTACACTGTCACTTACGGGATATTTTCCGTGATTTTCAACTATTATGAGCTCCCAATATTTCGGCACTGTTGCAAAGCGCAGATCACGGAATGACTAGAGAATGTGGGTGGATGACAAAATCAAAGTAAGTGACAATGTAAGTCTAGTTATAAAACGAGTGATTGGTCGGATAATTTTCGGTCGATGTTTTTGCTAATAATCTATTCGGAAAAACACTATAATTACCTTCCATAGCACAGTCATTGAAATTAATATTTATGTATTCAAATGGAAACTTTCTTTGGGAAAATGTATTTCTTCCTAATTGGAATTAAATGGTCAGGTGAGTATCTGGTATTCGCAACCGGTACTCGCGTAATAACGAACTAATCTTTAAAAAGCAACAAAAGTATAATATACGAATCATAGAGCAAGTAGAAAGTACGTTACGCTCCATAGTTTCTAGGTTTCTACCTACCCAAGATTTCAACGTTTCATTCTTCAAAAACAAACAGTGCAACGGAGCATAATTCAACCAATAGTTTCCATATAAACTCAATATCGTTAGTAACACAATCACGGCTCACTACACACGCCGTAGTCCTGAATCTTGTTTCCAGTCAATATTTTACGTGGGTGCAACGGACCGATGTGGTTTGTTCCGCTACCAACTTCAGAACAAACTTTGCGATTTCTCGGGAACTTTACTTACCGTAAGGTCTCTAAGGTAATTGATTGTCTTTGAATAAGTATTTTAGGTGGTTTTATTAACCGACTTCTAAAAAAGGAGGAGTTTATGTATTCCTCCAGTATCTTTTTTTTGTCATATAATATGTACACCGATTACTCCGTGATTACTGTACCGATTTACATGATTCTCTTTTTCATTTAGTAGAGAGAGTCCCCGCGGTGGTCCCATATAGATTTTATTAATATTGGTTGAAAGCTATGAGTAAGCTCCTTTAATACGTATTTTTTCTTCTTGTCATAGGTTGACGACACGATGGTTCCTTAATAATATTTAGTTATAATGTAAAATTGAAAAACTGACAAGGGTAAAATAAAAAACTTTTTTGCATAAAAACACTGACTTCCGAAAAAAATATACCTATCAATTTTTTCTTAATGTATCCCTCATCACAGATGTATCAAGTATTTATTTAGATCTACAACATTGTACTATTTTAGTTTTCCATTTTAAACCTTTAGAAATAAGAGGTCATTTCTTATTAATACAAAAACATTGAAACTTGGTACTTTTAAAATAAAAAAGGCAATAACCAAAAACGGAAAATCTAAACGAGTACAAAGCGGAACATAACATCCCAACGGATGAATGGATCCGACAAGTTTCATATTATTTTCTGTCACAATATAAGAGCTATATTTCTTCAGCTAAGGTCAAGCACCTGAACATTAATATGAAATATGATGATACAATATTGTGTTATTGACTTTTATTTGTTTCAGAAAAAAAAGTCAGAAAAAAAAGTGGCAAAGAAATTAAAAAAACAGGTCAAGAGCGAGTCGGTTCCGTGCCATCGTAGGGGAGCCCCCTTTAATTTTTAATTTATTTTTGTTTTTATAGCGGCAACAGAAATACACATTCTGTGAAAATTTCAACTATCTACCTATTACGGATCGTGAGATACAGCCCGCTGACAGACAGACTGTCGGACGTCGGAGACTTAGTTGTAGGGTCCCGTTGGTTACTCTTCGGGTACGGTTTCCTAAAAAGGAGGATGATTGAAATTTTATAAGAACTAAAATACGGATAAGTGTTTTCCAATAAAGTTCCTTTGAAATTCGACCAGCAATCAGGCTTAAATCTGCATTGATTTTTATTTTTAAAAAAATGACAAACAATTTTCCAAATTATTTAGTACTTTTTGTATTGTTAATTACCTAAATTATATTTTAGCATTTTACATAATGAAATTCTTATAAAAAGCATTTGAATTGTATGCGGTTGTTTTTATTAGGGTCTCAATGAATTTCACAGAATAGCCCTAGGTATATAGGGTGTAAATAGACCCTTCACGAAGCCGTCAACTAAGCATTCTGTACATCACATCAAACTAAGTAACTCTACGCAAAAATTATTGCTGGGAAACAACTTTTTTTTTTGGTGTGAAAAATCACGTTTCACCGTAAAACTCAATGTTACGCACTCAAAACTTAGTGCTGATGGATGCTTTGATTAGTTAATGGGGGTCATGGAGTAAATTAAAGTAAAGTTAAAATCTTAGAAAGTGGTTTTAAAAAAAAAACTTGTGAAAAAATTGTAACTTTGACCTTCAATATCTCCAGAACCTGTGGTTTTCCAGGTATTGTCTAGAAGAAAAAAATGATCCCAAAGATGGGTAGAATATGTGGTTTTCGTTTTCGTTAAGGGTCTTTTTACACCCTTTATAGTATGAGTGCCTGCTGAAAGTGTCGCAATGGGAAAACCCAATTTTATTGATTTTGTGGGAAATTCCAGAATACTGAACAGAGTCGAACGACCTTTCAATAGTTTACAGATATTTTGTAATATTGATATTGTATTTCAAGATATTTGTACATACTACACATGTTATTTATGATGTAGCGCTTATTTCAACAATTTTTGACACGTACGGTCAATTATTGTTGAAATAAGTGTGAAAAATTAGCAAAGAAGTTGTTAATTATTATTGTATTTATTTTAAGGTAAGTATTTTTTAAGAAAAATATAAGTAAGGTAACCTAGCATTTTTCACCGTTGAAATTATTTACGTTTGTAAAGTTTAAATATGAACATTATATTTATTGTCGATGTCGATGGAGGATTTTGAACGTAAATAAAATCATAGCCAAATCTTAGCCCCATTCGCAGCATCCACAGAAACTTGAGCGACACACGAATTAAAAGATAACCATTCTGAATTTTCAATCTGAAACCCCTTGAGGGGCTGAGTTGGGCGTGATAGATACGTGAGGGGGCTCAGCCGTCGGGTATGACGCGTCTATCTGATACATAACAATGAGTACCTCTCTGTTCAAGACTTCACTTCGTTTTACGATGCTTGATGGGCTAAAATGGCGCTGGTTTACGTTTTATCTGGTTTTTTTTTGGGGTAATGTTTTGGGTAAGTTTGTAGTTATTTCTTATTATTTTATAGTATCTTACTCACAGTGAAATAATAGGGCCTAGTCTGTGTTTTAAATGATAGATTTCAGAAATGACAAACAGTCAGTTATCGATACTGTTGATATTAAAATGTATCTCTTCTAATGACTCGGGGCCTACAGACTTTTACCTATAAACAATATATATAATAAACTCTTTTCTTTCTTTTTTTCTTTTTTCTTACTACTTATTTTGTATGAAATTTGACCGAAAAAGTAGTCGACAGCTAGTCGTTTGCTCATCGACGATGGGACAGGTGCCTGGTTTACACTCTTGCCTACACTATACCTTGTTTCAGAAAAATAAATCTGCTATCTAGCAATTCAGCAGCATTTTAGCGCTCCGCAATAAAACCTGTAGTTAAACTTATCGCTCTTTGCCGTAATTTGAAAATGGTTCTATTCGAGCAATTGATCAGTTTCGCGATACAATCGCAGATTCTAATGATACCAACAAACGGTTCAGTGAATCGACTCGAAAATCTTAGTGAATCGACTCAAAAATCTTAATGATTCGAGTCGAAAGTTCTTAGTGATCCTACAAAACCTTGGTGAACTCGATTGATGGCTGTATATTTGTCTCTCGACTTTATAGAAGGGTGATTTAAGAGGCACTTTTGTTTTCAAAGGATTTAAGAATGACAGCTGACATATTGAATTGCTTTTGTATTGATTTTAAAATATTGGAATTGATTGGTTGTGAGAGGCATGCTTTGAAATATGAGGGTTTTTTATCAAGGTAATTAAAGACTTGATATCAGTTGAATCAAAAATTCTTCCATGAACATTCATTGTACTTTAAACAAGCCATGAGAATCAAAATGACGTCCACAACCGTGGAATTTGCTTACTCTGCAGGCATCCCAAACATCTGTAACCCTTACCTTTTTTGATTTAGTTTAGATAGTTGATAGGTATTTTGTAGGTATGTCTTAAGTAAATATTAGTGCCTATAGTATATTAGATATGTGTTCCTAGTTTAATTTGATGTTTTCCTGTTTTTTTTTGTGTGGGCAGTGCTGTCAGTTGCTCACACCATCTTTGCCTGTCTGTTTTTTATAAGTGAAGACTTGGAATTGGCTGTCAGTTTCTCTAACAATTTTTTATTCTGTTTTGTTTAGCTGTAAGTCTTCCATAATTCATAAATAAATAAATTAATAATAATACAATAGTTTATACAGGAGAAAATAAATTGAAATAGCGAAACTCCACTGTACATACAAATTACGCTTAAGAATTTTTACCGGATATTTTATTTAGCCGTTTTAATTGGTAAGTAAACCTTAATCTTTATCTTTATTTTAGTAAACATCGTGAGGAAACCTGGACTTATAATTAATATAAGTCTGAAATCGCCAACCCGTCTTGAGCAAGTGTGGTGATCAATGGTCGTGCCTTCTCTGTATGAGAAGAGGCCTTTGCCCAGCAGTGGGACAGTAACGTGCTGGTATTATTAAACCTTTATCCACTAACTTCGATTTTTCAAGGCACAATACAGGGAAATTTCTAAGTAGCTTGCATTGCTCACGGTGCATCATAGTTAGCCAAAACCTGGCACTGTTCCACAAGCAGTTGCCTACTTCGCTTTTATTTCTCTCAGTCCTGGCAATTTACAGGTGCCAGCCACGGTGAGCAAAGGAGGTAGGGGTAGAAATGAAACCTTCTTTTGAGCTATTTTTTTAAGGATCATTATCGAAGAAACTTTTTGACGATGTTTGACGCGCTCGTGGAGATCAAATCTGGATTGGACTTCGTTAATTTTAGAATGTTTGTAAATTTTTGAGCAGCTCGTGGCTAAATAATAACAGCCGCTCGGTTGATCTTTAGGTTAAGCTGTGTGCCTAGGTTGGTCTGTGGATGGGTGACCACCCATTACATACCGAGTTTCCTCGGTGCCTCGGAAAGCACGTTAAGCCGTTGGTCCCGGCTGTCATTTGTAGATCTTTGACAGTCGTTAGGTAAGTCAATGGCGCAAAAAGACTGACAACCTGTCTTACCAAGGGGTATCGTATTACCCAGCACTAACTGGGTTGTGGAGGTCAGATAGGCAGGCTCTCCATTTAAGTAGGTTAGACTGGAAGCCGACCCCAATATAGTTGGGAAAGGCAGATGATGAATGTTAGAATGTTTGTGATTCTGTGAGAAGATAGAGTAAAAGGATTACTTAACTTAATTTAGTATTCATGGCTTATGTTGTACTAAATTTAATAAATACATCAATAACTAATACAAGGTAAAATTCAAATAAGTAGGAAAACATCACAGACTTGATGAGTCAGTATCAGTAGTGTTCATACAACAGGCATACAATCGTTGCTTGTATACACCGTGACTTTTTAGTCGTCTTACAACGGCAGCCCACTTCATGTATCCAATGACTACTAAGCATTCAGAAAAAAAATAGGTATTTATGAGATTTTAATAATTTAAAAATAAAAATATTATTAAATATTATGACGCTTGACGTAGTTAAAATACCCTGTTGTGAGCGATAATCTACTGGACTCGAGCGCTGGGTAGGTATATTCTCCCGTTTGACAGGTAAACATCATTAACAGAATGTTTCATAATTTTTTCTAATGTTTTTTTTTTGTACCTATTACGGTAGGTAAAAAAAAAACATGCCTAGAACTATTTTATGTCGGGCACATTGAGTGGACCACCTTTGTAAGACGACTAAAAGTCACGGTGTACAAATAAAGTTCAACCAACCATGCCGTTCATCTTCTATTATTTCAGGTGTGTTGCAACAAATACCTAGTAATCGTATATTTTTACATCTGTTAAAAACGGAATCCCTTATTGAATTTCTGTATACGTGATGCTAAATCTTTATTTATTTCGGGCGTGCCGTAAAAGGGTGATTCGCAAATTCAATATTCCGATACAGATTGAAATGTGGGATTGTTATAATGTAATAGTAGATTAGGAAATTATGATTGGCAGGGATCCATTTTAGGCCGGGTATAATCTTTTGGACGGTTTTGCTTTTTCGTAGTTACTTTGAGTGTCTGTGGATAAGTAATTTTTTTCGACACACTCATGATACGGTAGGTAACCGAGTTAGAGAAGTTTCATGGAAAATAAACGGCCAAGTGCGAGTTGGACTCGCGCACCGAGGTTTCCGTACAAACTTCATAATGCAGGCATATTTTTTTGTTATTAAACTATTTACGGTTTTTTTCATTACATGTGCTGTAAGACATTGCTTCTTGCAAAATTTTATGATTTTAAATCAGCGGGATGTACCCTACAGGTTTTGTTCCGCTGTGAAATCGGAAAAAAATATGAAACATAAACGGTCATATTTTTTGATCGTGTTGACTAACAAGTTAAAATTTTTTACAACTAAAAGAGACTGTAGACCTAAGTATTTGATATAAATTTCAACTTGATACCTTTTCCTGAGAAAAAGAGACTTGACAGACAGACAGACGGACAACAAAGTGATCCTATAACAGTTCCTTTTTCCTTATGAGGTACGGAACCCTAAAGATAACCCAAGCTTCAAGAAATTGACTTAATTTTTACCATATTATAGTACTTAATTAATTCAACGATTATCAAAAATTTTGGAAAATGTTAGAAATAAGGTCACATACTTAGGGATATATTCCCGTAAAATTGTAAATACCGTTAGATTATACTTTATCTCGCGAGATTGTAAACTGTCGAAAGACTGTGATTATATCTATCGAAGTGAAACCGTCAAATTGTGAAATGGCGTGTATTCAGAGTCTCTAAAAGCTTAAGGAAAACTAGTTTTCAGCGTCGCGTCGGCTGCAAACAACAGAACAACGTAATCGGTTTAAAATAACTTCATCATCAGATTTCCTGGGCTGTTCCAACAAAGGTGGGTAATTGTAAAATAGCTGGTAGCTGTGTATCGGTTTAATTCGCCAAGTCGGCCAATTTCCGCGGCTCGGCGCTTCACTTCCGTTGTGCTTGGCTGTGCTTTTTTACAGTTTATAAGCGGCAAGCGGGTTTTAAAAGTAAAACAAAGTTTTTTTTTACACTAAATAGCCTTTCGTTTGACCGCAATGATGATGCGGCCTAGGGTGGAGCACGCTTGTTTGGAAGAAACCAAATTAATAAATAAATATATATAATTAATTAATTTATCTCGTATAATTTCTGTTTTTTTCCTTTTGTGAATGCTGGTTAACCTATAATTGGCGACTGTGTAAGTCCAAGACTAAAACCTATGTATAATTATGATATGTTGTACACACAAGCTGGTGAACCTATATTAATAAATAAATAGATCCGGATTATTATGATCGGGAAACAGAAAAACTGGCAGTGAAGGCATTCGCTCAATAAATGTGGAAGAAAAGTGCTTTGTTCGGGTCCGTGGGACTTCAACCAATCTTATTATAGTCTTGTCAATGAAACCTGAAAATTTACTGCAGATATCGACCGCTTAACCGAATGAAGTTAATAAAGTAATATGTTTATAATTATATTTATACAGACTTACATAAACACAAGTTTTTACCATATTTATCTCTCCCTCGCACACGTATACACAATGTGCCAGAGGTCATGGATAACACTCATTTCTCTATTTGTAACGCTGCGTAGTGCTTAGACAAGTGTTTCTTGTACAATTATTACAAGGTAATAAAAAGATATATATATTTTTTTAACCTAAGTTTGTCATCGTTCTCATCACCAGCACGGTAGTCCACAGCTAGTCTGCAGAAACAGCGCGCGTTTGGAGAGCTAATAGCACACCGCGCGCCGTTTATCTCGGACACTCTCATCCAGCCGATATCAACCATCCTGCGTATATCGTAGCTCCACTTAGCCTGTTGGTGACACAATTGGTGAAATTCCCTGGATATACTCGTAGAATCGGGATGGACACTGCTTGAAAACATAATATCTAACTATAAATAAGCTTCGAAAATTGTTTGATCTAATTAGGCTTATGCTTATTAGGTTAAATGAAGAGCTCGTTGCTAAATAATAAAAGCCGCTCGGATCGATCTTTAGGTTAAGCCGTGCTGGTCTAGGTTGGATGCTTGGATAGGTGATCATCCATTACATACCGAGTTTCCTTCGTGCCTCGGACAGCATGTTAAGGCGTTGGTCCCGGCTGTCATTTGTAGATCTTTGACAGTCGTTACAGCTATTCAGTGGCTCGAAAGTCTGACAACCAGTCTTGCCAAGGGGTATTACTCATTAACTGGAAGTCAGAAAGGCAGTCACTCCATGTAAAATACCGGTATTCAGCTGCTTCCTGTAGGCCGACCACTACAAAGTTGGGAAAAGGTTAGGCAGATGATGAAGTTAAATGAAACATCCCCTAAAAACCACAATTCTAAACTATTTCCCAGTGTTTTAGAATAAGCTCAATTTGGTAAAGCAACTAATTACCAAGTACACAGTCGCTTTTCCCTTATAACTTACATGGACAAGCGGCTGACGGCTCGCAAGAAATTGAAGCCGCCGCCCACCCGTTTCGGACGGACATGCCGCTAACTACGTGTAACTTTCGACCAATTCCTAATGTCGGACCGAGGAGCCACGTTTACGTTGGGACACAAATTGCTACACCGGTTGTGAAATCCTATGTTCACCCGGTCAAATGGAATCGTGAAATAAATGTTTGTATGAAATATAATTTTGTTGATAAAACTTGCAACCAAGCTAAGTAACCGATTTTGACGTTTACTCTCTAGTGGGAGATTCTTAAATATTAATAGTTACGTATTATTTATCTGGGTTTTATATGTATCAATGCTACATATGAAAAAAATAATTACCGCACTTTATTGTCCATACTGATGTCTTGTTGAAACGATTGAACGTAATCTCGAAATGAAAGTTGATTAGGGCATTCCCTTTTACGTCGTTTATCCAGATATCGCATCGTACCAATATAATTTACCTTTGTGCCTTTATTCAAGATTCCACGACAGCCGCAGCCTTTCAAACTCAGTACGAAAATAATTGTCGAAACTTTTAATAAGTCTGAAAAGTTTCAAATAAATAAGTAGGTACTGAATTCATGAAGCGTTTAAATTTATAACCCTCATTTTACTCATGAATACACAGAGTATTCACCTTGCTACCAAACAGCAAACGAATCATTTATTCTGTCATGACTCATTTCCATAAGCAACATTTAAAAACCTAAGAACTCCATTCAATGAAACTCCAAAACAAGAAACAAAAAGCCCTAATTCAAGGTACTTTCAGTCCAAAATGACGTGAAAATTTTCCTCTTCATAACTTGTAAGGCTGCAACCGAAGTATGAAAGGCTATAAAAGAAACACAGAGGTCGCCCACATCACAGAGTAGATATTTACAGAAGGTTGATTCCATTCAACAAGTGAAAAGGCACGGACACTTGACACACTTCAAGTTCAGAGCAATGCGAACTTGCGACTGACATTAGTGTGAAGGTTGGCTTAGATTTTAGACAAAGCAAAATAACGCACATTGTTTGTGCACTCTATCACATTCTTATTATGAATAATAGAGAAACAGCATGCTTTTAATATCTTCAAGAAAATAAGAAGAGGAGAAAGATTTTCCGTTAGTTAAACCTTATCAAACATTTAAAACTACACAGGACTAGGTGTTGTGGCGTAGCTAACAAGAGGCCTAAGTCCAGTAGTACACTGTAATAGACTGGGTTGATTGAAGCAAAGAATTCTATAGCTGCTTTGGTGCAATATTTTATTAGTTTAAACTTACCTTGAGACAGTTTGAAATCTCTATTCGTACACGTCCGTGCGTGCGTGCGTTTTCACTCGTTACATGCACCAGTCCTTCTGTTACCGATCTATTCTGTGACACATTGGTCGCTTGAGTCCCTGAGGCCTGTGTTTATTCATGTCTCTCGACAAACGCTGACTGATGGAAAGTTCGGCTTTTATGCTCCAAGGTGCTCGGAGATTGGTGTGTACTTTCGCTTTTTTATTTTCGTATATAGTTCGTTTTAGTTCGTGAATTGTGAGTTAAGAACTTTTCTCTCTCTCTCTGATCTGAGGTGTATAGGGTGACTGGTAATTAGTGACCGATCCTTTAAAACGTGACTGTACTCATGATAATAAACAACTTTGTCAAAGAAACATTTTTTTGTAACGGCTAACAGCTGATAGGTCTAAGGCGCGCGCGTGCGTATTTCATACGGCTGTTATCTTATTGTGATAAAAGTCTGTGCAAAAAATTGTATTAGAATCTTTATGCGAAATTCCATTACACATGCTTTCAATAATGGTTGCCTTACCTACGAACTCGAGTCAGTATTTTAGTGCCTCACTGGTCTAGTGATCACAAGCGCGACTGCGAGTGCGATCCTGGGTTTGATTTCGAGGGTGGGCGATGTGTTATAGGGTTTTCCCATCAGGATTTTTTTGGAAGCAGTCTGGATTTGGACCCGGTTCATGTTCGTCCCCATAGGTATTTACATGGGACTTATACATAACTGTCGAAATGTGGGTGTACTAGGAATACTTGTGCCTAACCCTACTCCTACTAACTCCGGAGATTAACGACGTGATATTATGTTATGTTTGGTAATATTAAAACACGTGAAAAAGAGTTAGTTTATTTATTTGGCACGCGAAAATGATAAGGACACTTTTATCCCCGTTGTACGACCCCTTAGGATTCGTTCTGACATGCAAGTAAGATAAGTTGAGCCGGTGCAAAGCTAAGTAAGTATACCTACATAAAGGGTGTAAAAAGACCCTTAACGAAGCCGAAAGGCACTTGTTTTTCCCATCATTGCGATCATTTTTTTGTTCTAGACCATACCTGGGAACCTTCTAGTTACGGAGATATTGGGGGTCAAAGTTCCAACTTTTTCACAAGTTTTTTTTTAAATACATGTTTCTAACGTAAGATTTTTACTTTAAACACCTTCACAACCCCCGTACTATTCAATCCATCCATCAGCACAATGTTTTGAGTGCGTTACATTGAGTTTCACCCCAAAAAAAAAGTCGTTTCCCAGCAATATTTTTTGCGTAAAGTTACTTAGTTTGATGTACATAATGCTTGGTTGACGGCTTCGTGAAGGGTCTGTTTACACCCTGTATTATATAAATCAAGTATCATCAAGTATCATAGTATTGGAATTGGTCTGCAATGTTGCTATAATTAGTTGTAAATAAATAAATAAAAGAAATTAAAATAAATAAATAAGTCATCTTTAGAGAAATTAGAACTTCCTGTCACTTCAAACATCTACCAACATAAAGACCACATAGTGGTAACCAACCCTTCTTTTTATATTAATAGAAGCAAACCTAGGTATCCTCAGTAACTTAACCAAGATTGTTGTTACCATTAATTACCAAAATGTTACTTATTCGGGAGGATTTACAGTCTAGATTACTTACAACATTTAATATATTGCAAGTGGATATTGAATTACTGGATATAACATTGGATTAAAGATTTTGTCGTGTCAACGTCGATTTTTATTTGAAGAGACTTATCTATGCCAGTTCGCTCTAATTGAATGCGTGTCTCTATACATCGACGAAACGGACCCATCAGTGATAGAAAGATTTGCATAGTAGTGGTCGGTCGTAAAATTTGTATTTTTTTTGTGATACGATAACGATAATTAAAATGAGAGATTATGGTTATATTTTCCAAAGGATCTAAAAATCCGCTTGTCCATTATAAAGGGTGTAAATAGACCCTTAACGAATCCGAAAGGCACTTGTTCTGCCCGCTATTGCGATCATTTTTTTGTTCTAGATCATACCTGGGAACCTGCTAGTTACGGAGATATTGGGGGTCAAAGTTACAACTTTTTCACTAGTTTTTTATTTTTTATTTATGTTTTTAAAGTAAGATTTTTACTTTAAACACCTCCACGATCCCCGAACTATTTCAATCCATCCATCAGCACAATGTTCTGAGTGGGTTACATAGAGTCCTACCGTAAAATGTGATTTTTCACCCCAAAAAAAAAAGTCGTTTCCCAGCTAAATTTTTTGCGTAAACTTACTTAGTTTGACGTACAGAATGCTTTGGGAAGGGTCCGTTTACACCCTGTATGTACTTTCTTACTCGTGGATGACCCGAATAGTTTTCACATTGTCATAGACGGATCTATGATACAATATCGTCAGTGCTAATTAGTAAGCTTTAATTTAATATACTTTCACTGACTAATATGACATGATTAATCTTAACAAAATGGTATTTTTCTTATTTATTTTTTTGTACTCTATCACAAAGCTGTCCTATTTGACCCAAAGGTTGACTGGTAGAGAATGCCTTGTAGCATTAAGTCCGCCTATGTACCACTTTTTTATATGAAGTTTAAATAAATAAATAAATAAACATGACACAGATGTGCAATGTAATAGGCTAGCAAGCCAAAACCCCTCGTAAAAATCACGGCACTTCAACTTCTCAACCGCAATTTGAAACATTTAATACATCTGATTTGGACACAAACACATAGCACGATGATAAATGCTTAGCTACACGAAAGCTTTTAAAAGTTGGGCGTGAAAAATCACCGGTCTCGCAGCGGTTGGGTGTCGTGGCTAATTTGTGGACATCGATCACATCGGGGGGATTCGGATGTAGGACGAATGGAATTGCACGATTCGTAAATCGAGGTCCCATTTCAGAATTGTGGTTCAAAGGAAGTTGGTTAGTGGTTTTGTTTATAGATTTCATCTAAGGCGCGATTTATACAGAAACGGCGTAAGGTGAAGGCGCAGCGCAGGCATGATGCCGCTTCAAAACGTTTTCATACAAAATGTACGTAGGCGACGTGTCGTGAATTACACTCAAGCGGCGCGGCGCAGGCACGCCGTTCTTTCGTTTCCTTATAAATTCCACGCCCGCGCTGCGCCTGCGCCGCGCCTTCACCTTACGCCGTTTCTGTATAATTCGTGCCTTACAGGTAAATTAAACTCGGTTTGGTAAATGAAATTCAGTTTTTTTTACATCAAGAACTAATTGCTTTAAATTACACTTTGTTTTCAGCTGTTTACCCATTTTGTCAAAATCTGGTTGATATCTCTCGCGCTGAAGTAATGAGTGCAAGTTTACTGAATACGATTAAAAAACATAACGTCTCGTCTGTTGTCCCAGGAGGGTTAGGCAGAGGTGTATCTATTAGTGCACCCTCACTCATTTCACCTGTCAAAGGGGGCGAGTATATTGCCTGCAACAGGGCACAAATCCAGACTCCGTGGCTGCTACAGAGAAATTCCTGAGGGAAAAACCCAATAACACTTTGCCCGACCTGGGAATCGAACCCAGGACCTCATGCTTACCAGTGGCGCTTCTCATCACTATACCATCGACGCAGTTAACGATTAAAAGCCCAAGTATAATTTTTTAACACCAAAAAAAAATCGAATCACATTTTGTAAAGCCGTTTCCAGTACTAACAAATCCGTGGTGCGGTATTCGTACTTTGGCGTGGCGTTTGCCAATTTCAATTCAAATTGCGTGGAGTGGATTTCCAGTCTCCTCTTTCAGGTTTTCAGAGTAATTAACAGTCCGCGTATATTTTGGTGAAAGCTGGTATATGGGTATTATAAGTAGATATTTATTATTGTAAAGGCACCTACGTAAAATTAATGGTTTTTTGTTGAAGCAGGTAAATGGATCACCTGGACTGACAGTTAATTATGTTTTTGTACTTTTAGGAGATTTAGATTTTTTAGTAATTGATGGAATTATAAAGAAATTTGATCTATTTGACTACTAATTTAAGGTTGAAAATGGGTAGCCCACGAATTTCAAATTTTTGTTCATTTTTTTAATTTGCAGGTCAGTGTTAGGTTGCATGTTAATTAAAATATGATTCGCGACGATAAAAATATGACTTAAATATGGCTTAAATCATTAATACGCGTTGTATTGATGATTTTAATGATTCTCAGTTCATTTAATCTTATTGAATGTTTTTTTTCATATAATAGTAGGTAATTCAATGGAAATTAACAACATTAACATTATACATGTCTATAGAATGCATCAGGATCGATGGGCCAGAGTCGTCACGCAGTGGGTGCCAGAAGACGGGCGTCGTCGCCGAGGGAGGCCTTAAAAACGCTGGCGTGACGACCTCGACGCGTATTTGAGAGATTGGCCAGAAAAAACCGCACGGAGAGAAGAATGGAAGGCTATGGGGGAGGCCTTTGCCCAGCAGTGGGACAATAGTGGCTAAGAAAAAAAAAAAAATTCAATGGAATTATTCTCTGATCTGCAAATTGCAAAAAAATGTAAGAAAAGCGGCATTAAGATGGCTAGTGTCAATAGAAGACATATGAAACAATGCTCGATTCATCATTTCTTTTTTGTCATCTTGTTCAGAAAGTAATGCGGAGTTTCGAAAGCGTAATTAATTCGACCTTATATACGTATACAGCCACTGTTTAGCTTATGTCTAGGTAGTCATAACAGCTGTGTAAATATTTATTACCAGCCTATTACTGAGTCACTGCAGGTCAACAGCCGTTTCGCACACCAAGGAGGCATGTGCCACTCAAGGTGGAGTGACGAATTCAGATCGACATCATCATCATCATCTTCCTGCCCTTGTCCCATATTAATTGGGGTCGGCGCAACACGTTTTTTCTTCCATTCTCCTCTGTCGGTCACGTTATCATTTACTCCTTTGTCTCTATATCATTCCTCACACAATCCATCCATCGTTTCTTTGGTCTTCCTCTCTCTCTCATTCAGATTGACATAAATTTTATTATACAGGGTGTTTGGTAGATGGGTGCAAAGCCTGAAGGGGGTGATAGCTTAGACCATTTAGAACTTATTAAGCTAAACTTGTCTTAGACGAAGTCTGCTCCTTGTATTTTTTTTTTTGAAACTCTAAGGTTTTTAACAATAATACCCATTTTTTTTTCAATTAATTGTTAATAGTGTCCAGTAAAAGCTGTTATGTTATTATTTGTTATTTATGTAATGTGTGATTACTCAAACAAAATAATTCCCAAGCATCTGTGTCATCAGAGAAACATTCTACGCCATATTCAAGTTTGAGAAACTTTTAAAAATCAAGACAATGTTTTGTTTACGGCATAATAAAAAAATAAAAAAAATAGCCTCAGTTGTTCAAACCTTTTTAAAAACATGCTTGGTTATTGCCCTTTCTTTTGAGGTACTATTTACGCAGATGTCTCATCAACTCTTGGAATTAGGATGTACAAAGCAAATTGAGGTCGAACATTTAATTTTTAAACAGACCAAAATAATGCAACATTTTTGTTAAAATAATTTATTGTTCATGTTCAAAATGTTGACCGCGGTTTCTTACACAAGCGCGTGTCCGTCTTCTCACTTCTGTAGTCGTGATTTTTAATTTCATCTCCTGCTTCATGACTTGAAAAGCCGTTTGGATTCTTTCTATTAATTCTTCTCTAGTTGAAATTTCAACGTGCGTGTAGACGAGCTCCTTGGCCCGTCCCCAAACGAAAAAATCCACAGGAGTTAAATCCACCACATAACACCAATATTGGCAATGAGAAGACCAATGATTTTTCAACAAGATGGTTATCCAGCACACTGGACCCTAAACGTGAGAGAACATTTAAATAATTGTTTCCCAGAGAGCTGGATTGGCAGAGACGGGCCCATCCCTTGGCCACCTCGATCACCCGATTTAACTCCTGTGGATTTTTTCGTTTGGGGACGGGCCACGGAGCTCGTCTACACGCACGTTGAAATTCAACTAGAGAAGAATTAATAGAAAGAATCCCAACGGCTTTTCAAGTCATGAAGCAGGAGATGAAATTAAAAATCACGACTACAGAAGTTAGAAGACGGGCACGCGCTTGTGTAAGAAACCGCGGTCAACATTTTGAACATGAACAATAAATTATTTTAACAAAAATGTTGCATTATTTTGGTCTGTTTAAAAATTAAATGTTCGACCTCAATTTGCTTTGTACATCCTAATTCCAAGAGTTGATAAGACATCTGCGTAAATAGTACCTCAAAAGAAAGGGCAATAACCAAGCATGTTTTTAAAAAGGTTTGAACAACTGAGGCTATTTTTTTAATTTTTTTATTGTGCCGTAAACAAAACAATGTCTTGATTTTTAAAAGTTTCTCAAACTTGAATATGGCGTAGAATGTTTCTCAGATGACACAGATGCTTGGGAATTATTTTGTTTGTGTAATCACACATTACATAAATAAAAAATAATAACATAACAGCTTTTACTGGACACTATTAACAATTAATTGAAAAAAAATGGGTATTATTGTTAAAAACCTTAGAGTTTCAAAAAAAAAATACAAGGAGCAGACTTCGTCTAAGACAAGTTTAGCTTAATAAGTTCTAAATGGTCTAAGTTATCACCCCCTTCAGGCTTTGCACCCATCTACCAAACACCCTGTATAAGTCCAGGTTATCTCACGATGTTTTTATTCGCTTTTGTGAACATTATAAGCCTTGTTTTACTCTAGAACCTTAAAAAAGATTTCGCCCCTTCGGATTTGTCCATCTGAACGAATGAGTAAGCTGACAAATCCGATTCCTTTGTCTTTCAACTTCTTTACAACGCAACGTCTATCAATAGTAGTATTTGTATATATTAAAATATATATTAGTTTATTTCATTTTATTTTTATATATGTGTATTAGTATGTACTTACCTATTTAAGTATATCAATTTATGTTAACAAAATGGTATTTTTCTTATTTTTTTTTTGTACTCTATCACAATGCTGTCCTATTTGACCCAAGGGTTGACTGGTAGAGAATACCTTGTGGCATTAAATCCGCCTATGTACCACTTTTGTTCATGAAGTTTAAATAAATAAATAAATAGTAAAAAATCTTAATAATAACTTACATTTTAGTGGCCATATTTGTGTCATTTTTATGTTTATTTTACAGCGTGTTAAAATAACATTAACGAGTTCAAAATAACCTTTAAAGGTCACGTGTGTTTAACTTTGAAGTTCATTCATGTAACCTGCTTACTGCCAGAAAATTATCACAAAACAAAACACAACTTTGTACGACCACAACTTTCATTGGAGAGGACCACAAAATAAACTGTAGTTCCAAAATTAACATAAAAGGGAACATAATTACAGTTAATCCCTTGAGGTCCCACAAAAAAGGCACGACAGTGTACAAGCGGTCTTTGAAACAAGGGCCTCTGATTTTAAATAGGTGATCATGGCCTATTGAATCAACATTAGGAGTCTTTTGGTTAAATAGAAGGAAGGTCTAAAAATCGATGTAGCTTTAGGAAAGGGTAAGTCTTAGTAATACAAACATGGTATCATTTAATAATAAGATTTGACACCGACGCGAAAACGGTTACCACTTATTCAGTACATCATTCTGAGCCCCCTCCCCACATAGATTTTTCATCGGATATTAAAAAAAACGGCTGTTCCATATAAAGGGTGTAAAAAGACCCTTAACGAAAAAGAAAACCACATATTCTACCCATCATTGGGATCATTTTTTTCTTCTAGAGAATACCTGGGAAACCACAGGTTCTGGAGATATTGAAGGTCAAAGTTCCAATTATTTCACAAGTTTTTTTTTTAAAACCACTTTCTAAGATTTTAACTTTACTTTAATTAACTCCATGACCCATTAACTATTCAAAGCATCCTTCAGCACTAAGTTTTGAGTGCGTAACATTGAGTTTTACCGTGAAACGTGAATTTTCACACCAAAAAAAAAAGTCGTTTCCCAGCAATAATTTTTGCGTAGAGTTACTTAGTTTGATGTACAGAATGCTTAGTTGACGGCTTCGTGGAGGGTCTGTTTACACCCTATATTTTGGTATTTAGGTATTGTACTTTTGTAGAAAACAGCAATTTTTTTTTAATAACCTATGAAAAATTTCTATGTGGCGGGGGGGGCTCAGAATGATGTACTGAATACGTGGTAACCGTTTTCGCGTCGGTGTCCCTTCCACCCCGAATAATTAAGACAGCCATATCCAAAGTGGTTCAACTGGCCGCCCTGGGATCTAAGATTTTAAGAGAACTACAAAGAATGGTTAAGAGTTCGATTGAAACTTAAGTTATCGAAGATTTACTGTTCAAACTATTGACTAGTTCCATGGTTTGATACTGTCTTATAATTCGGGAACAAACATGACATAACATCACGTTTGTTAATTCTGAAGGATTATGCAGAAGTACAGTGACTGCCTCATTGATCTAGTGTTCGCAGTCGCGACTGCTGAGCATGAGGACCTGGGTTCAATTCCCGGGTCAGGCAAATTGTAATTGGGTTTTTATTTCAGGAATCTTTAGTAGCAGCCACGGAGTCTGGATTTGTGCCCGGTTGATGACAATAGACTCGCCCCTTATTACATGGTACTTAAACAAACATAACTGGCGACATGTGGGTGTACCTATACAGGGTGTAAACGGACCCTTCACGAAGCCGTCAACAAAGCATTATGTACATCAAACTAAGTCACCCTACGCAAAAATTATTGCTGGGAAACGACTTTTTTTTTTGGGTGAAAAAATACTTTTTACGGTTAAACTCAATGCAACGCACTCAAAACATGGTGCTGATGGATGCTTTGAATAGTAAACGGGTCATGGAGGTAATTAAAGTAAAATTAAAACCGTAAAAAGTAGTACTTATTTAAAAAAAAACTTGTGAAAAAATTGGAACTTTGACTTCCAATATCTCCGTAACTAGTAGGTTCCCAGGTATGGTCCAGAACAAAAAAATGATCCCAATGATGGGCAGAATATGTGATTTTCGTTAAGGGTCTTTTTACACCCTTTATATTAGGTACACCTCTGCCTCACCCTACGGGGATTACAGGCGTGATGTTATGTTATGCAGAAATGTGCCTAATAAGTAGAGGAAAAAGCCATGTAGGTAAAAGCCACTTGATTATGAAGAATCACCTCATCCTCATCCTGTCCGCCTCAACCTTCAAAGAACATAAATAATTATGAGGTTAAAAGTGAAAAGGTGCCTAAAATGTAATAAATATGTTATAACTTACCGCAGTCCAAAAGCTTAAGCACTTAACTTTGAGATTTTGAATTGAATTTTAAAGTCGAATAAAACAAGTCTGGACTTGGCTCCGTGGCTTAAGATTACACAATTAAATTCAATGTAGAGATGTTAATTACTTTTAGAACATAGTTTGTTTCAGTCGTTGTTATTAACTTAGTAAAATGCTTGTATTGTTGTGGTAGTCACAGAGGGTGTAAGGGACAGCCCTCCACAAACTGACAGGGTGCATTCAGCTCCTTATTTTGAATCATATTCCACCGGAATTTTTCTCTGTTTTTTTTTTCAGTTGTTATTCCTTTATTTCAATGAAAAATTACATTCCCTGTACGCAGCACTCCATTTAGGTAAATAATACAGCTAAAATAAAAAATCCAACAATGGATGTTGAAATAATCTAACTAAAGAGTTCATCGAACTCGTCGTCGCGCTTGCCGTTTACTACGTGCGTTTTGACACGGTATTGATACATTGCGTAAGAGGAAATAAAGCAAATCAAATTTATTGGATTTCTATAACATTCCTGAAATCATTTCTTGTACCGGTCATTTTAGTATGATATACTAAATTCACCCCATCAGCATCAACAACCATGTACTGAATCTTAGGTAAAAGTTTGTATCATGTTGTTTAAGATAAAACCTTTTAATTTAAATGCTAACAACAATACGTGATAGAAACATGTGATGCGGAGGAATGAGGAAAATGTTGAATATGATGTAAATGGCTATAAGAGTAGAGGAATACCAAAGAAACGATGAATGGACTGTGTGAAGGATGATATGGCTAGAAAAGAGGTGATTACTTACCGATAACGAGTAATAGATAAGTATGGAAGAAGAAGATATGCTGCGCCGATCCCAAATAAATTGGGATAACGGCAGGAGAATGCTGCAAGCCTTTTTTTAAACGACAGAATATATTAAGAAAAATAAGATCTCAAGATCTTATTTTTCTCTTCTCTTCTTCGACCTAAGTTTTTTAACTTCAATAACATTGTATAAAGCCATCCGGCTGTAAGTTTCTTAACTGCCACCACAATTGACATTCTTCTTCAAGTTTTGACTCCGACAATGTTAAACAAACAAAAGTCGAAACAATATCAATATTGCGGACCTTCTCACAAAAGAAGAAGTCACTTTAACTCCTTAATCCGAGGCGAGTATGTAAACACAAATACAATAACGTCTAAACTAGGCCGAAGTCAAAGTTACTGGGAACACAAAAACTAAGTAAATAAACCCTCAAGAAGTAAACAGTCTTTGAAAAAGACAATCCAAGTTTGACGTCGGAAACTTTTTTAATATTCGCTACGCTCAATGTGATCGCGTCCCTAAAAATTCCCCATTTGTAAGGGGGCTCCTCAAATGTAATTTTGCATGAAAGAAATGACAAAGTTCCTGCAAACTTAGTGGACATCTTTCAATCTCTCAGTTACGATTAAAATTGGGGTGGTTTCTGATGAGTTTTTATTTAGTTTTAATTGATTTAAGTTTAGTGTATTTTCTTGCTGTGGTTTGGGCGGTTTTTCACGATACTAAGGGAAAAAATAGATGTTTCAAGAATACTTGTTTTATTTTTTATTTTGGAGCGTTTTCTTCATTTATTCATATTTGATGATATTGTTTTAGAAAGTGGACCTAATGAGAATGATGTTGATTAACTTTAGTTTCACTTTTTCCACTAAGAAGAACCATGGAACTACTGAGAAAAAAAAATATCACTAGTTGCATGGAACTAATTGCTGGTGGAACTAGTGAGAATTATCCTATTTTACGATGTCCGAATAGCCTCTACTTACCGAATAAATTTAAAAATGGAAAAGAATTTGTATGAAATTATCTGCACAAGTAACTTAACGGGAACTTAATCGTAGGTGGTGAAACAGGCTCGTGTTAAAAATAGACTAAGCATAATCAAATGGCAACCCAGCTCACTTTGAAACGACGCATGACGCATATAATATTATTCATTTTTAGAAAACAATAATTCAACTGTTTAGTTCCATTAACGAGTCTTCTACTGAATTTATTTACTCAAGTATTTTTAAAGGCAAACGTTCATTTCCAATGTTATCCCACTCAAGTCCTTACACGTCTCATTACTTTGTCCTCAAACTTACAAACGATAATCCCCCAATCAACATGAAACTACGGCTCAAAAGTCCCCTAAACACGGCTCAAGAATGATTCGGACGAAAAAAAGTCATAATTCCACTCATTACGGAGAGGGATCGGCTATTGTGAATGGGGGGGTCGGGGGATATAATCCGGGGAACACAATGCTTGTAAATGAAGGCGGCTCTTCCGGACCGAATTAGGGCCGTATGCTTCACTCCCCTCTCTGCAAAATTCACGTGTCGTGAAAATTTCAGGCTGTAAAAGGTTTTTATTTTTCCTCTTTTTAACGAAAAAGGTTGGTTTAATTAATATGTTATATTGGATACTGTGTTGTGTTTTGTATGGGAATGCGAATATGAGACTTTTAATGTTGAGAATTTTGATGGTTTCAATAAAAGATGTAACATAATACACAAATAAATAATTTCCAGTAGAACCGTTATATTTTATTGTTACAAAAACAAATTGACACCGAAAAAACAACAACAGGGCAACGGAAGACAACGAACCTCTCTAAGAACGTCACAACTCAAAAAACAACACAAAATTTTAAAATTCCACAGAAGCCGTGCACATTTTTGATTAAAAAATACAATATTAATACACTTGTTGTATTCAGATTCTCATGCTGCAGACAGCGGCTATGCATGCAAATTGAGAGTCACACGGGAACACGACTAACAGCGTGCAATGAATGTTAATGTGACGCCGTCTCCGAGGAAACAGGCTCTTATGACGCTCAAAATTATTATTTGCATGATTAATGTTTTGGAAGCATTGATGGGAATGATGCTGAGGGAATGTTTCGAGTGAATGATTTGAGCTTTATTGAAAAAGGCGATGTGTTTGATGTGACATAAATGTTATTAAGTAAATCACGTACAGATTTACGTACGTGATTTACGTTGTATTGCAGTTGCCTTTGCTTATGAGACGATAAGCCATTGTAAAATTGTATGAGAGAAACGAATAACAACTCTCATACGTGAAAATAAAATGTGTAACATGTGGACGTTAATAGAATTTAGTACAGTGGCCAGCACAGAAGTTACCACAAACTGTCAAATTTTCCAAATGATTTTTAACCATAAAATGTTGATGGTTAAGTTCAAAATCGAATGAGAAAACTTGACAGTATGGGGTAACTTGATGCACTGGCGACTGTGCCTAAAAAGAGTTGCTGACACAGATTTTCGTTATGACTTCATCTGCCTACTTAAGATCCTATTAAAAGTTATCCTTACTACATAATATTATAAAATGCGAAAGTAAGTTTGTTTGTTTGTTACCTTTTCATGCCTAAACCACTGAACCAATCATCCTGAAATTTTGCATATACATTATCAGGTATTCAGAAACGGCCATAGGGTAATTTTCATTCCCAAAAAATGACTATTCCTTAGGAAAATAACAATAACGTTCTTATGAATTATATTATTACAAGCAGAGTACAACCCGAATTGATTGTCAAATTCTGAATTAACGCGAGCGAAGCCGCGGGCAAAAGCTAGCTCAGTTAGTTATCTCAAAAAGGCGAAAAGGTTAAGAAGTTATGTGTGTCCCCAATACCTACGATTCTCATAGCCCTAACTCCATTTTCCCAACATTCTTAATGAGAACAAGTCTTTAAAGAAGTTTCGCGTAAGCTCGACCAGAGAATTCCGGCGCCATTTTGAGAGTTCACCAATATTGTTAGACAGTCACTATTGGACGTTGTAACTGGTTCCGCTGCCAAATTACCGAAGTTAACTCGGGTTTTAGTACTTGAAGTATTAACTTCGGGAATATTGTACTCTTGGGGGAAAAAACTAGGATATTGTGTCGATATTTTATAGAATTTATTTGATTACAGTATTTGTTTACCTAAGCTTGTGCCAGACTTTGGCGTGGACTTTAAAGGCCGAAACACACCGGATCCGTACACGTAGACGTGCACGTACCATGACGTTGTAGTATATGGAACTTTATAGAGACATGGCACACCGCTCACGTGACGTACACGTGTGCGTAGCCTACATGCTCCGAGTTACGTGGTACATGTAACGTGCACGTGCACGTCTACGTGTACGGATTCGGTGTGTTTCGGCCTTTAGTTAGGTCGATATTAGCGGTATTATACGACCCTTTGTTCTTGCCATAACCCTCTGAAGCGGCTTACCATTTTCAATCTATACAAATAAATACAATTGAAATGTCTGTTTGTAATATCAAAATAACTGCTTTTTACTGAATGTATAATATTATGAAAATATATACGGCACTTATAAGAAAAACACTTTTTTTTCATTCTTTGTCTGTTTTTCCATTTGTTCCGGCTAATTTCCCAAACGGCTGGACCTATTTTGACGGGACTTTTACTGGCAGATAGCTGGTGTTAAGCTACTTTTATTTTAGAAAAATAATTAGGGATCCGTGCAAAACAAAAAAAACCCTTGAAATTATTAAAAAAAACCGATTCTCAAAGAAAAGTAATAATTTCACGCGAACGAAGGTCGCGGGCAATAGCTAGTTTTCAATATAAAATAATATCCAAACAGCGCGTATCTGGAAGCCTTATCAAAATAATCCGCGAAGGGAGACTCGCAAATTCTATAAAGGGGGAGTCTTTCTTTGGTTGTAAAACCAAACTGCGGTCACCGACATCAATAAACCTTTCAAGTAAATGTTTACGCGTGGCCGCGCTCGCCTCGAACTTTCGCTTCTTTAAATAAAATGGGCCCCACGAAAGATGAGGGTAGCTCTGCTGTGACCCAGGACCTGGTAACCGACATTAATTTACGCGATAAGTCCTTTAATTCGACCGCAGAAATGTGTGCTTAGTTGAAGGGTGCGTATTTGTTGATTATTTGGAAATTATTATACAGAATTGGGACGTTTTATTTTTGTGTTGATATTTTTTCAATGGAAAATAAAAAAAGGAAGAACGGAAGTAATTAATTTGCCTATTCGAATTATATATATATTAATATGACATAATTATTATTATTGAAAAAAAAAAACCCTGCGCTCTAAAAGGAAAACCTGACGTTTTAAGTAACAAACCAACCCTTACCTTAATATTTTAAGCTCTCTCAAATAAAAATATTAATAATTATTATGAACACTAATCTTTAAGATGACTAACAAATTGGATTTAATGATCTGTTAAAAAATTATTTGATTTAATTGATTGAAAAAAACTTGCGCCAAATTAATTCTCAAAAAAAAAATGCCACGGCTCCCTTTCTGCAGCACATCACAACGCTCAAAGGCCTAGCTCTATAAAGAGCAGCCAAACTTTGTCTGTCACCGGTTTGTGAGGCCCACAATAAAAAGTACCCCTAGGGCATGCTCGCCTTCATTTTTATGATGAAAAAAATGACCGACGACGTTTCCCTAAGCATTGATTGTAAGATGGTGAAAACATTTGTTCATTAAATGCTCGCCTGCCCCATTGAGGTCCATATTTATTCGCCCCTTTCATGTTTGCTTGGGACATCCCTAAGACGGTTGGTGACTCAAAAAGGTCCGTGTTTGATCGCTTATAAAATTTATTGCTGCTACTTAGGGTTGGCAAGTGACCGTTATGAAAAATCATTTTAGGGTTACGGTTGGTTTGCGTTTTTGAATGGTAAGGTTAAGTTATGAGTGGGGTTACTTTTCTTTGTAATGAGTCGTGCATTTTTGGTTAAGGATATAGATTATACTTACAATTAATATAACTATACTCGCTTAAAAATATACAATGAAAGATTTCAGATAGGATTAAAGAATTCAATGTAATAATAATTTAGTTGTAAAGACAAAAAATACACGTGATGTTTTTATCGGGTACTGGATTTTTAACTTTTGTCGTTGAGCCGAGGGGCGTTGAGAATCGAACATAGGCCCAGTGAGATGTAAATGTACAGTCCGTCGCCAGCGCATCAAGTTACTACAAACTGTAAAATTTTCTCAAGCACACGGTTTAAAAAAATAAATAAATATAGAAGCATAAAAAAACAAACCAAACCAACCATCCATTTTATTGTGTGTTTTGTCCTGTACGGGCTAATAAATACTTTTTCTTTCTTTCTTTCATAATTTATAAGACAGTATCATCATTGTTCATCATTCTCTTGCCGTTCTCCCAGTGCATTTGGGACCGGCGCAGCATGTCTTCTTCTTCCATACTTCTCTATTACTCGTCATCTCATCAGACATCTAATTTCTTGCCATAATTATCATCCTTTACACAGTCCATCCATCGTTTCTTTGGTCTTCCTCTACTCTTATACCCATCCACATTCATACTCAAAACTTTCCTCACGACATAATATAATCTGCATAATACTAATCTTATAGATACATGCGATGATGCTCTCACAGGATTGTATAGTTAGATTATATATCTTCATGGTTGATGAAGCATGCGCCACTGCAGTCCACGCGTCGTTAGCCACGAGCGTACAGCAAGTACTACAATAGTAGACAAAGTGCTTGCAGAATCTAATTCACTTGTGTTTGCCTACTGAGCGAGCAAGTTCCTTTAACACTTAGAATGGTGCATAAGCCTTGCGATACGATTCGTCTTGTTATACTGACTAACAATATGTAGGTACTGTCTTTTTTTCACCTCTGATATTGTGAAAGTGAACTTTATTTTCGTTGGAAAAAGGTTTATGATTGTCACAGGTAAATTAAGTGAGAGAGGACTAAACTTATACTGTCACTTACGGGATATCTTCCGTGATTGTTCATTTTTTGAGCTCCCGATATTTCGACGCTGTTGCAAGCGCCATGATCGCGGGTTGTGTGGAGCTCAAAATAATGAACAATCACGGAAGATATCCCGTTAGTGACAGTATAAGTTAAGTTCTAACCGTGAAAGCTGGAAAATTATTGGGGTTCCGCGCAAAAAAATAAAACCCTTGAAATTGGTAACAAAATCAAAAGTAGTATTTTATAATAATTTCACGTGAACGAAGATCGCGGATAACAGCTAGTCTATAATAAAAAAGGAAAAGGTGTCAGCCCTATGACCGGTTTGGACGTTTCCTAAAAAAGATATTAGTATCCCTACGCTGTAAATAGGTTTATTTCGAGCGGTAGACGTCTAGAATCTTCTAGATGAACTAAAAAATACCAGAACAGAAAAATATCGCAGTATATTATATAGACTGCTTCGTTGGTCTAGTGATCGCAAGCGCAACTGATGAGCATGAGGTCCTGGGTTCGATTCCCAGGTCGGGCAAAGTGCTATTGGGTTTTTCGACAGCAATTTCTCAGTAGCAGCCACTGAGTCTAAATTAGTGCCCAGATTATGGCAATAGGCTCGCCCACTATTACATGGGACTTAAAAACATATCTGGCCAAATGTGGGTATACCTATAACTAATGGGGACACCTCTGCCAAACTCTTCGGTGATTACAGGCGTGGTGTTATATTTATGTTTGTAAATATATTATATAGGTTGGGTATAGGACCCAACCGATATGATAATAATGTACTTACTGGAAGATAAACAATAATTCAAATATCTAGATCTGGCTCGCGAGGTTGTCGACATGTGAGACGTGAGTACAGCAGTAATTATGCCAATAATCGTGTCGGCCAATGGCTTAATAGCCAATAGCCTCGACCAACATCTGAAGAGGCTCTCCTTAGGTAGTTGGATCAAGGGACTGATTAGAAGGCAGTACTCCTCGATACGGCTCGCATTGTGAGGAGGTTCCTGTCTCTGGAGCCCTAACCACCGGTGGCTTGGACCCTGCTCCCGACACCGGCGGACCACAATTTTTTATATTTTTAAATGTTTTTTTTATATTATTTTGTATAAGAATATTTAAAAATGTAAATTATATGTAGGTAAAGAAAATAAATAAAGGACAATACTTACTGGGATATTTTTCCTTACCTTCCCATAATTCACACTCGACAAGTTTCCATTACCAACGGCCCGCCGATCTACCCTAAATTAGTAGAATTTAATACCAACAAAAGAGTCTGAGGTTTCGTTCACAAACTTTGGCCATTTGTTAGACATGCCTTATTTTATAGATTTGAATCTCACAAAGGAACATTCCCAAGTTATGTGTGGGAGTGGAAGGCTTTGGGATTTATTCCTAGGTCGGAATTCTTTGGATACGCTAGAAGGAATTAGGTGGAGCTAATTTCTGAAATTAGTTATAGAACAATGCTGGTCTGAAATAATTGGTTTTGTGATTGTGTTATTTTTTGAGCAAAAGTTTTGTCATTTTATTTTAGGACAGTTTTTTGTCAGTGTTAACGAATGAAGTATGTATGTATTGTTATTATTTGTATTCCAGTCTTACCAAGGGGTATCGTATTACCCAGTACTAACTACGTTGTGAAGGTCAGATAGGCAGTCGCTCCATGTAAAATACTGGTATTCAGCTGCATTCGGTTAGACTGGAAGCCGACCCCAATATAGTTAGGTAAAGGCTAGGCAGATGATGATGGACGAATGAAGTATACTTTGATGACATTCTTTCAAGAATATTAAAACACTAGTTTTTGCTCGCGGCTTCGCTCCCGTTGTTTACGGTAATTAACCCATGGGAACGTTTTATATGGAGCCTGTAGCACTCGGGGATAATGTAGCTTCCTGTTAGTGAAACAATTTTTGGAATCGGGTCAGCAGTTTAGTACATCATGTCGGCAGACGATGGGTTTCGTCCTATGAAAATACACTGGGTGCGATACCCTGTTTCTAGCAAAACCAATGAATTACTTGAGATTACAACTTAACACAATAAAACGGGGCACAATGAATCAGTTATAGTTCCAGGACGTGTCAACTCTGCCGCGATCAGACATTGACTGTCGTCCTCGCCTCAAGCTGAACATCAGGGCTCTGTAGAAACACGCTTTGGTGTGGGTAGACTTGTCGCGTGATGTTACCACTGCACACAAGCGCGCTTTCCAATTCATTTTATGTCCATATTGACGACCGGATCCGACATACATCATATTATGAAACATTTGAATGTAAATAAAAAACAAAATTGAGTTATCAGCATAGTAGACCACCTCTAACGGCAACTAATGGACCTCTAGAACAAAAACTGGAACACCACCATTAACCCTTCAATAAAACAGTTTATCTCACCCCTAATTCAACCATTCAAAATTAATACTCACAGATGGAACACGCGAAACAATCTTTATACAGTCGATTACCACAGAATAGATAGTTACAGAAGCTCCATAAAGCTAGTGAAAATAGAGGCTCACACGTCCTATAGACGTGTATTAAAACGCCAAAATATCTTGACACACGGTGGAATTTGGAACTAAGTGGAATTTTGAAATGTTGAATTTGACAGGTGGATGACATATTTTTTAGCAAGCAGCGCCGCCCTGATGTCTGAAGTTAGGTTGGTCAAGTATTGCGTACGGCAATTTGAAACTGCTACTCCATATTATAAAATATTGGCAATGACGGCGCCACATCCACCGCTTGACGACTGCCTCGTCATTGCAGTTATTTAAAAAGTTATAACATCTGAGAAAAAATACATTAATTTAACAAACACGTCTTTAAAGACTTGTCAGTGACTGGCAATCAAACAGAGACTTTATTCTAATAAAAATAAAGTTCACGGTAGTTTTGACAGTGGAGGAGCTCGTGGCTAAATAATAACAGCGGCTCGCGTCGAGCTTTAGGTTAAGCCGTGCTTACCTAGGTTGGTCTGTGGATGGGTGACCACCCATTACTTACCGAGTTTCCTCCGTGCCTCGGAAAACACGTAAAGCCGTTGGTCCTGGTTGTCATTTGCAGATCTTTGACAGTCGTTAGGTAGGCCCAAAAAGTCTGACAACCAGTCTTACCAAGGGGTCGTATTACCCAGTACTAACTAATATAAAACTATAAGCTAACTAGTCGCTCCATTTAAAATACTGGTATTCAGCTGCATCCGGTTAGACTGGAAGCCGACCCCAATATAGTTGGGAAAAGGCTAGGTGATGCAAAAACAGACATAAAATGACTGTATCGAGTCGACCTTCTGTAACTATCTATTCTGTATTATTTCCATGCTCAATTATTCACTCATTATTCAACAGGTCTCAATGGAAACTAAGTACTCAGTTAATTATGAAAAGGCTTCATTATAAAAGATGTTGTTACGTTCAAAAGCTTAATTTGGGACCACTAATGGGTAGTATAATGGTTTTAATTGTAGCACTAACGTGTCATTATTATAATACCTAATTGTGAAATAGGCTTTCAAAATTGTATTTTGCTGTGAAATAGAGAGCTAGTTTTAAGTGATAGATTTTAATTGGTTCTAGAACTAATTAGACATTCTGTCTGGTTAACTTCAATGGGTCGACACTGATTTATAGTTGAACATTTCAATGGTTTAGAAATTGAGATAATCCAATCTAGCTTGTGGTGTTTATTGGCATTTTAAGGAATGTGAAAACTGGTCGTATTTACACAGTAACTACGGAATATTACACCTGTATTACCTTTGGGATTAAGTAGTTTAGTACATCCACATTTTAATAATTACGTTTCAGTACTATTTGCCTACGCATTTCATTAACCGGCTATAGAGACTTCGGGTTATCACAAAAAGGCAAGTGTACCTAACAATGATACCCACATTTCGCTAGTCATGTTTAAGTCCTATGTAATAGGGGGCGAGCCTATTGCCATCAACCGGGCACAAATCCCGACTCCGTGGCTGCCACTGAGAAATTCCTGATGGAAAACCCAAGAACACTTTGCCTGACTTGGGAATCGAACCCAGGAGCTCATGCTCAGCAGTCACGTTTGCAAACACTAGACCAACGAGGAAGTCCTGAATTTTTGAATGAACTCAGTAGTAAAATATTAAGTAACTGTCTAATAGCCTACATTTCTGAAAGTCTAATCTTTCAGCACAACTCATCATCTGCCTAGCCTTTTCCCAACTATATTGGGGTCGGCTTCTAGTTAACCGGATGCAGCTAAATACCGGTATTCTACATGGAGCGACTGCCTATCTGACCTCCACAACCCAGTTAGTACTAGGTAATGCGATACTCCTTCGTAAGACTGGTTGTCAGACTTTTTGGGCCACTGACTATCTAACGACTGTCAAAGATCTATAAATGACAGCCGGGACCAACGGCTTAACTTGCTTTCCGAGTGGCGGAGGAAACTCGGTATGTAATGGGTGATCACCCATCGACAGACCAACCTAGGCAAGCACGGCTTAACCTAAAGATCGACCCGAGCGGCTGTTATTATTATTTAGCCACGAGCTCCTTTCAGCACAATTC
Source organism: Noctua pronuba (assembly GCA_905220335.1). Classification (NCBI taxonomy): domain Eukaryota; kingdom Metazoa; phylum Arthropoda; class Insecta; order Lepidoptera; family Noctuidae; genus Noctua; species Noctua pronuba. The sequence continues at coordinate 14,574,653 of LR999902.1, forward strand.
ATAAGTCCTTATTCTCAACGCCTGCGTTGTAACAAAGCTAATTTAAATACACATGCAAGTATGTATGCACAGAGTTTCTTGCGCTTTGCTTGCCTTGTAATTACTTAGTTTACTCTCTTGGAGCACTACACGTGACATGTACAGTCTTTTCACAGTGAGGTTACCCGTTTGACAGCTGCAGTTTATTAGCAACCTTAATATTGTGTCAATAAAGAGCACTATATTTTTGATGGGCTTGTTAGTACCAGGTATCACAATTGGTAGGTGAAGCATATTTACCTAATCTTTAAGGAAGTAAGTAACATTGTGGATACTACCTCTCTCCAAAATTTCGTAATATTTATGAGCACACATATCAACTCGGAAAGGGATCGGCACCGTATTAACTCGAGCCGTTCTGTATTCTTTGTATGAAACTCCCTACTGCAACGCACACTAATCGGAATCGTAACCTTTAGAAACACGTTTATTATTTCCTTGCAGGTAAGGTAAATCATCATCTGCCTAGCCTTTTCCCAACTATGTTGGGGTCGACTTCCAGTCTAACCGGATGCAGCTGAATACCAGTATTTTACATGGAGCGACTGCCTATCTGGCCTCCACAACCCACTTAGTACTGGCTAATACGATATCCCTTGGTAAGACTGGTTGTGAGAATTTCGGGCCACTGACTACGTGTAACGACTGTCAAAGATCTACAAATGACAGCTGGGACCAACAGCTTAACGTGCTTTCGAAGGCATGGAGGAAACTCAGTATGTAATGGGTAGTCATCCATCCACGAACCAACCTAGGCAAGCAAGCGCGGCTTCACATGAAGATCGACCCGAGCCGCGGCTGGTATTATTTAGCCACGAGCTCCTCATTGAAGTAAAGGTAAATATGCTCTAACTATTCCGATCTCTGGTGATTACAACCTAACAACAACCTTATTACTACAAAAATAAGAATCAATGTGATTTCAAACAGCGACGCAAGGGTTGAGGACTTGAGGTAATGTAACTGTGAAAGGACTGTACGCATTTTCTAGATGCAGTGACGTCACAAGGCTCTACGAAGTTTCTGAAATGATGTAATGGATTTATGTTAATGTATGTATTGGTGGTTTTCTTGTGTTAGTGGGTCATGTTTATAATATTCGTAATACTGAATATTTAGCACCGTTTCTGGATGACTGGATAAATTCCTAATATACATAATATAATCTGTTGTGAAATCTCATGTCAACATAAAGGATTGCCCTTGTGCTTCTTCTCGAATCGATGACTCAAATATCGTCCGACCAGTACGTAGACTCCTGAACACCTTAAAAATATTGATTATAATTACAAACTATAATATTGTAACAATTTTTAATGTAAGATTTTTACTTTAAACACCTTCAAGACCCCCGTACTATTCAATCCTTCCATCAGCACAATGTTTTGAGTGCGTTACATTGAGTCTTACCGTAAAATGTAATATTTTACCCAAAAAAAAAAAATCGTTTCCCAGCAACAATTTTTACGTAGTTACTTAGTTTGATGTAGATAATGCTCGGATAACAGCTTCGTGAAGGGTCCGTTTACACCTTGTATAAACCTACCATCTTGCCATAACTCTTCAAAAAAGAAATTCAAAAAGTATTTTATCTTAAACCCACACGAATCTGATCAATAAGACGTTACGTTACAAAGATCAACAAATTAATATTCAGCCAATGAATTTATTCAGTGAGTCCCCGGTTGATTCGGAATCCAATTTTAGGTTATTTAAATAGTCCTCCCTGAGGACTGAGGAGTGGGTAGAAAATTAGAAGAGACGTTTACACGTTTTCCTGGAGCGTGCTTAAATACGTACGCAAATGTAATTACTTTCGATGGTAGGGCTACCAGGTCGTGCGTATAACTGGTCTTTGCTTTTTTTTTGCAACTATGTTCCACTATTTTTATCTAGATTTCTTTCTTTCGCGAGTTAGGGTTAAATACACCCTTTTAAAGGTCATTGATTACCTTTAGGTAATACTAGCTCTGCCTTGCGTTTTTAGTCGGCTCCTGATGATCGCCGCATGACGTTAAATAGACTACAATATTACCTTCCTCAAGAATTGGGCTATCAAATGTACAAATAATTCTTTTTTCACATAGTAATTCCTGAGCTTAGCGCGATCAAAATTTGGATTTTTTTATTAGTATAGATTCCTGGCAAAACATCTTTTCAGCGTTACGTAGCCAATTTTAGGATACTCAAATCTAAATATAAGGGACTCATCACAAAAAAATGCATTAAAGTAAATGGCTATAGCCAACTATCCTATTCATAGATCGCTTAACCAAATAATAATTAAACAGGAAGCAGTTCTCAAACAACAAAATCAAATCAAATTTAGTTTTCGGGCAAAATAAATCCAAGGTTTTAGTACAGACGCCAGCACATCAAGCTTCTACAATCTGTCAAATTTCTTTAATAGATTTTCAACCTTAACGCTAAAGTATTAGGTCCAAGGTTGACTGGGAAAATTTGACAGTTTCGGGTAGCTTGATGTGTTGGAGTCTGTACATACTTATAATTAATGTTGGTAATAAGCAGTTAATCTACGGGGTGTAAACAGACCCTTCACCAAGCCGTCAACAAGGCATTCTGTACATCAAACTAAGTAACTTTACGCAAAAATTATTGCTGGGAAACGACTTTTTTTTTAGGGTGAAAAATCACGTTTTATGGTAAAACTCAATGTAACGTACTCAAAACATTGTGCTGATGGATGGATTGAATAGTACGATTGTCGTGAAGTTGTTTAAAGTAAAAATCTTACATTAAAAACATGTATTTAAAAAAAAACTTGTGAAAAAGTTGGAACTTTGACCCCCAATATCTCCGAAACTAGAAGGTTCCCAGGTATGGTCTAGAACAAAAAAATGATCGCAATGACGGGGAGAACAAGTACCTTTCGGCTTCGTTAAGGGTCTTTTTACACCCTTTATATTCATTTTGAGTGATGAATCTTCTAAATCAGTCGTTTCTCTTTCAAAATGCTACAAAATAGGAGTAGTAAAAATGCTCTGCAACTGTCTTCAGACCTACAGCATTAAACTATTTTCGTTGCAATCATATTCATTATCTCGATCATCGATAAATATTCGATTAAAAAATGACATCTTTTTTTTAATTCAGATGTCAACCCTGAACTTCAGCAAAGTGAAGATGTTGCCCTCTATGAGTTACGCCCTTGATTTAATCAGTCAAATTCTGAGATTTGCAATGTACGCATATTGTGTGTTACGTTTCTTCAAATTATTTTATATTCTTTGTAAGGTATATAGGTGAAAGTATCTTCAAGTAGGTATTTCATTCCTGATGGTAGACTTTGACGAGCTACTGGAGAATTTCTCTTTGATTAAAAGACTTGATTTAACCTATAAAATTGCTTCAAAAGGTGAGTAGGTACTGTGTACTGAAGTCAGTCCTTGAAAGTGATATGACTTCTGTTTCACGATTTGATTTATACACCGTGACGTTTTAGTCGTCTTACAACGGCAGCCCACTTCATTTATCCAATGACTACTAAAACTACTAAGCATTCATAAAAAAAAATAGGTATTAATGATATTTTAATATTTAAAAAATAAAAATATTATTCAATATTATGACGCATAACGTAGTTAAAACACCCTGTTGTGAGCGATGATCTACTGGACTCTAGCGCTGAGTAGGTATATTCTCCAGTTTGACACTTAAACATCATTAACAGGATGTTTCATAACTTTTTCTAAAGTTTATTTATTTTTCTTTGTACCTACTACGGTAGGTAAAAAAAAAATTACGCCTAGAACTATTTTATGTCGGGCACATTGAGTGGCCCACCTTTGTAAGACGACTAAAAAGGCACGGTGTATAAAAACTGAAATGATGTTCCACTTGCATAGTCGGTATCTACTTACTCTTTACAATATTTTAACGAAGTACATTTTGTTTAAAAAATGTTACCTGCTCCAAATACAATACATACATTGATTGAAACCTATCAGTAATTATAACCTTTAAGTAGATAGAAGGTACGCGAAGACTTGAAGAATGTCGCAATTTTTTTTTTAAAAGGCTTGTTAACATTTGACTTTGTATCGCAGCTGCCAAAGGCTTTCAAATCAAAACACTAAGCTCTAAAATAAAATTTATGAATCCAATACATCTTACTCAAGTTGTACAAATAATAGAAAATGAACAAACAATTTTTATTTATGTCGCTAAGTCAACAAATAAGAGGATTAGTATTTAACCCTAGAAAGATAATCATATTTATTTATACGTAAAAGATAATCATACGTAAAATTGACTCCGCAGTTTTGAGAGGCTGTAAAATGAAAAGTTTTTTACTGATTTGAGTAAAACAAAAAATATTAGTTTTCTACTACTGTAATCAATTAAAAATATTAACATTTACTTATTTATATTTATTCATTTTATAACAAAAAACAGAAAATTACAAACTTCTAAATAATCAACACTTCCTTTTTTCTTCTAAAGCTTTTTCATAATCTTATCATAAATCAGTATTTTCATATTATGTTCTAAATAATAAATAGACTATAATTGAACATAACATGAAAATTGTATAAAAAAATCAGTCAAAACAGTTTAGGCACATATCAACATTATGCTGTCGGCAAATAGTCGTTTGATCAGAGCTTTCTTCCACCATGGGTTCAATTTCACAGGTACTTGCTGCGTCTTCTTCCCTCAATTCATCCACAACACCTTCCTCATCGCTCTGGACGTTATCCTCGCTCTCGTGATCTTCAACTTCGCTTTCAGTGTCAGTACAGGGCGGCTCCTCTTCACTCTCTAAAAGAGCGGCCAGGATGTGGTCTTCATAGAAATCTTTAGTCTCCATTATGCCGTAGGAGTATCAGGATAACTAAAACATAAAAACAATCTCAAAAATAAATAAAAATAACTGATACAATAAATAAAAAACGCAAATAACCATTTCACTAAATATCGTAAAAGTCACGTAAAAGATAATCATACGTAATTTTGACTCCTGTGACTATCGTATCTCAAAATGGGGGGCACTTACCTCATTGACGTGATCGCCCCATGCTAGCTCCCAGTGGCACATGAGATGTCTGAAATGCACGACGCTGAATTCGGATTAGTTAAAAAAAGACGGCTATATTTCGTTTGCGTGGGAGTCATTTTGACGTAGATTATCTTTCTAGGGTTAAGAGAACAAAAAAAAGCGCTAGATTCTTGTAATTTATGTTATTATAGCCGTAGGTAAAAAGATAAAGATTTTTCTTCTATTTTAAAAACATGACTGGAATTTTGATTATTTTTCAAAAGACATTTATTCAACATAATTATAAGTAAGTAGAACTAATTTAAATTGAATCGATCCTTAGAAACTTGATTAAATTTTTTCTTAGAATGCAGAAGTATTTTTAGCAGATTCCCTTTTATTTTTTCTTTTATAACTAACTAGCGGCCCGTCCCGGCTTGGCACGGGTGGGTATTTATTTTTTAAACATTTTGGGATAAAATATAGCCTATGTTACTCAGGGATAATGTAGCTTTCTAATGGTGAAAAAAATTTGAAATCGCCTCAGTAGTTTTTGAGTTTATTCATTACAAACATACACACACACACAAAAATACAAACAGTTATTTTCTGGTAAGGTTACAGGAAAAATCACGTTTTCACTTAAAACCTTTGTCTTAATCCCGGTGAAATGAAAAAAGCAGTACCACAAATAAAATGGCCGCGAAATAAAGCGCTGAAAGCGACACTTATCCTTGAATTATAATCCATAAGTTGTAGCTCGCTGATTTGTGGCTCGCGTTTGACCTCAAACGTCTTTTGTAAATGGAAAATATTTGTTTTGTTTATTGTCTTCTGTTTTTGACAAAACGAGCCCAAGATTTCACAATTATTTTGCCTGAAAGTAAAAACTTAAGTAAGTACTGTTTTCCGTGGTAATAATATTATATTCAAGAGTTTTTTAATATATTATTAGAGGACTGAATATATAATTGTAAGTGTAGGTGTATTTATTTTAGGTAGGTACTTGTAAAATTGGGTTTATTCCCGTCTGCCCCCACCGGTCTATCCCCACTGGTGGTAGTTGCGGGTGACTCGATAATAAGGTACTCAAAATATCCGAAGTAAATCACTCATTTGCTAATTTATCCTTATAACCAGAATGTATTATCATTATCACACACGCTAGAACTAGCACGGATGAAGAGCTAACTAAAATGTAAACACATTTTAGTTAGCTCTTCATGTACCTTACAATAATCTTTTGACACGTGGCTAAAATCGGAACCAACTCCGTCATCCTATCACAAAGCATTTCGACAGATGTAAAGCACCCTATAAACGTCATTTGGCATCAAAAGGTCCTCGCAACAGTGAAAAAAATATTTGAATTAAAATTGAACTGAAATAAAAAAAAACACTCTTAAACCTAGCGACAACGACTTCCTTCCTTAACAAAATTACAACGAATATCTATTAATAAATGAAGCAAAAGAAAAGAAAAACTCGAAGTCATATCCGAACGATAAAGAACATAAAAATTATTAATTACTACAAAGGATCTTTGATCTTCCAAATTGATTTCATCGTCTCTTCATTAGAATTTTCAGGAAGCCGTGAAAAATTCGAAGGAAACCTCTAAAATGTAAGAGCCTCTTGATTTTAGCTTAGCTATTGAACCCTTGGTATCGATTCGCACAAAAATAGATGTTACGGTGTTTTGAGGTCTTAGGCAATTATTAACAGTTGAGATCTTCTTTATCGTGTGGTTAGTGCCTAACCTGGTGTCAGAGTTTTTATGCTCTGACTTGGCATGCCTTTACATGCCGTCGAGAAATAACTCTCAGGCATGCTGGTTTCCTCACAATGTTTTCCTTCACCGAAGCAAGTGATAATACAATACAATACGCACATGAATCCAAAAAATCAGAGGTGCGTGTCGAGTTGGTGCGTTCGAACTCGAGACCTATGATTTGGCAGTCCGATGGTCACACCACCTAGACTATCACTGCTTGCACAGTGGAGATGTTGATTGGCCAGAGGTGTACCTATAGTGTAATAGAGGAATCCAGGCTGCTGATAAATTTCTGGAGAAAAAACAGAAGAAAACTTTGCCGGACCTGGGAATTGAACCCGTCGCTAGTATATGACCTCATGCTCAGGAACACTAACAAGTTATTTAAAGCTGAGTTACCTTCCACCTAAAGCAGATAAGTACAGAAAATATGTGCTAACTAACGTTATTTTGGAAATGCTTATAAACTAAGCTTAAAAAACTAAGTACTACAGATTCACCTTGCCTCTTGCTGAACAAACTTTTCAATAAAGTGCACGATTCAACCGGAACAAATAAATTCGGTACTCTATCCCGACATAGCTGGTCCTGGCCGGAGGCGTTACACTCAAGGCACCAATAGCAAGGTCCGGTTAAGCAGACGACAACCAAGTTGCAAAATGCCAATCACAAAAAAGAAAACGAAATAGCTGATGAAAGGTTAGGCAGCTGATGATGCGCAACCAAATAACTGCATAGTTCGAAAAGCCTTCATAAATAGTTAGATGCGGAACCCATAATCTCTACTTTTGAAGTCACATCCACAGTAATTTTAAACAGCGCACCCAAGGATTGAAAATCTAATATTCATTCAAAAACTTCAAACTTGAGCTTTCAAATACGTTGAACGCAACCAGACTAAGTTCTACTAAGTCACAAACTTCTGTAAGTCCGTGTGACTAATGCACTTAGCTGATTGCACTACCTAGTGTAAAATTCAGTGGTACATCACCCTTACAAATGTCTCCTAATTCCGGAAGTCGAACGGTTTTGGGGTGCATTCCTAATGCCCTGGTTTTTATAAGTCACGTTTGGGAGTCACGAAGGTTTAAAGACTGCATGGATAGTTCTACATTCATGAGATGATGAGTAACTGGAAGTATGGAATAAGAAGACTTGCTGCGATGATCTCAAATAAACTTGGATAAAAGTGAGGAGAAGATGATGATGTATGTATGTACGTATGTGTACTGCATGATATAAATATAACCAAGATGTAAAATTTAAATGTTTGCACGGCTGTAATGTCGAATATATAGGGAAATCCATTGATTTTAAGAACTTGTATTGGCTACCTACATTCAGCCAAAAAAGTATCGGGAACGGATGATTTGTTTATGGTTCCAAATTCAATTTTTTTGATTTTTTGTTGTTGTTAGATTGGCACAACTGTTTTCCATTTTGGCGCAGAGTTTGAGTTACATCTGTTATTTAGACTAAATAGGTACAGTGCTGTTTTTAGTTAGATCATATCTAGTTTGTATTGCGAATTTCATAATGGCCAAAAACATCTAACAAAGATCTTGTCTTAAATTTTGCATCGCCAATGGAATTTCGTGTTCGGAGTCCCTGAAAATGTTACAGAAGGCTTACGGTGAAACGACTTTAACAAAAACACGTGCTTACGAGTGGTACAAAGCGTTCAAAAGCGGTCGAGATGTGATGGAAGATTTGCTTCGCTCTGGTAGGCCATCAACGTCTCCAACTGAAGTTAACATCGCAAAAGTGAAGGAAATAGTGACTGAATCCTCATTCAAGTTTGAGAGAGATAGCCGCTGAACTTTCTGTGTCTCAGTAGTCAGTAGTATATTCTTGCGAATAAATAAATAATTCATTCATAGTTCTAAACAAAACAAATCCAAGGTAATGGGTGGAGGTAAGTATTCACTTTGTTTCATTAGAAAAATCTTACAATGTGTTAATTAAAATGACAGAAAGATTTCTAGTGAGATTTTCTCCAAGTAATAGCAGAATTCTTAGAACTAATAAGTCAAAGCTTCCTCTCTTCCTTTATTGCGCGCATTAGGGTCCATAAGATATTCATTAAGGTCTGCAATCTCACTAAATCTAGGAAATTTCTGATCTATGTATACAGGGTGTAACAGAAAGGGTATAGTCATATGAAAGGATATGCTGGAGACCATCAAACTGAACTATAGTTGTAAATAAACCGTTTTAAACCAAAATCCGTGGTTTAAAACCGGTTTAAAATGGTTTAAAACCGGTTTAAAATGGTTTAAAACCGGTTTAAAATGGTTTAAAACCACGACCACGTGGGCCGTACATTCATTATAGATTATTTTAAAAGGCTAGTTGAAATCATTTAGCATTTTTATTAATATATGTGAAGTCATATCATATCATACTTATACTACTTTTTAGGATTAGAAAGACTGAAAACAATCATGAAATGCGTGTTTATTAAAAAACGGCAATGCCGTATTTTTATTTTGCAATGTGCTGCCAAAGTCGTAACGTAGGGTATGAGGAGAGAGAAGAAAAAAGAAGAAGAAGAAAATACAATTATTTGGCCCATGCCACAAGTGCACACAATAAAAACAAAACAAAAACATTTTAAACCATATTAATATTTATTATTTTTTACCATATTATTTGTGGTTTTAAATCGTTTTAAACCAAAAATACGGTTTAAAACCAAATGGTTTAAAACGTTTAAAACCTTTTTGCATCTATAAACTGAACAACTTTCTCCTTGGGTCCAATATCGTAAATGCGAAAAAAATATCAGCTGTCCCATTTATTTGGGTCGAGTAGGTATTGAAATTTTGTATGGGACAGCTGATAATTTTTTCGCATTTACGATATTGGACCCAAGGAGAAAGTTGTTCAGTTTGATAGTCTGCAGCATATCCTTTCATATGACTATACCCTTTCTGTTACACGTTGTATATGAGTATCTAAGTTCACATTGTTCACAGTGCAATGCAATCAGGGGGTAACTATGGCAATAATTGAGTTGAATTACCGCTATTCCATCGACGCAGCTGTACGTGTCCCGTCTACATCACGCCACGACGACAGAGGACGTCGTGGAGTACCTATATAAAGAGTAAGACCAAGTTCACCTTGGCAGTCGAGATGTTGGAGTTGCACACAAGATTAAACTGAAGTCCTTAGTGGTGCGGGTCCTGACTCACCATCTCGAGACTTGTATGAAGGAGGACTTTTGGCCGGAGGGTGTCGTGTTTCCAGTTTTTATGTAGCCGACTCAATATAGTTATTATAAATGGTTTTAATATATATTATCGTATCTATAAGATTATTTACCCGACTTCCAAGGAATGGTTATGTTTTTCGCGAGAATCTTGAATGCTCCTTTGTAAATTTCTTTATTACCTCGTATCTTCCAAATGGTTGGTTGGATTTCGACAGTTAAGGTATCGTTATATTTGTCTTAAAAACCGAAGTGACTTTAGATAGGTGTTTGAAAAAAAAACAAAATGGCGGAGAAAAATATAACCAAACCTATCGAGTGGGCTATCAAAATAAAAGAAATTAAAAGGCGATTCAAAATACATTATACACCGTGACTTTTTAGTCGTCTTACAAAGGTGGTCCACGTTAATAATCCTCATCCTGTTAATAATGTTTACGTGTCAAACGGGGAACATAGCTACCCAGTGCTCGAGTCGAGTAGATCATGGCTCGCAACAGGGTGTTTTAACTACGTCATGCGTCATAATACTGAATAATATTTTTATTTTTAAATTATTAAAATCTCATAAATAACATTTTTTTTTTAATGTTTAGTAGTCATTGGATACATAAAGTTGGCTGCCGTTGTAAGACGACTAAAAAGTCACGGTGCATATTTAAATTTAGTTGGGAATAATATAATAATAATAATATTTGCAGTCGGGATTTGATTTTTCTAATTATGTAACTTGTTTGTGTATTGTATCTATGGCCCTTCATTGCCTGTTCATAAAGTGATAAATAAAAATTACGAAACACGTTTTCCACTCATCGGTCCTTGCTTTAGCATTTTTCCATTTACCTTACCTTTGAAGCCTTTGTCAATAAAATCAGGAGAAACATTTTCCTTGTTCGTGGAACAGCCACCTCCACCAAATTACACGTTCACGTCAAGATAACGTGGGTCACGTGTTCACGGCGGCCATAAACAAAGGTTAGGGGTGCACTAAAATAAACATAAATATTTCAATTCACACGGGCTTTCAGATTTACTTCCGAGTTGGAACGTTAAATTTTATAGTTGCAATGGATTATTCGAGCTGAAATGGAACTAAGAATTTATAATTTACATTGGCTATGTAGAATATTGTTAGTTTCCAATCGATACTAATATTATAAAGCTGAAGAGTTTGTTTGGTTAAACGTGATAATCTCAGAAACATCTGGTTCGAATTGAAAAATTATTCTATTTTTGGCAAGCCCATTTATCGAGACAATATATACAAATGTTACGGCTAAAAGCCGAAGTAAGGTTACACTTAGTTCTAGCCGGCTATATCTAGGTGCGGCCGGTAACTATCCTTTTTATTGCTAGGACACACCGACCAAATGGATTAGGTTAGGCTAGAACTGTGACGAAAACCGCGCGAGCCGAGCGAGCGCTACATTCAAATTGGTTGCATTATAACAAACTGTTACCGGCCGCACCTAGCTGTATTCGGCTCGAACTAGGTGTAACCTTACTTCGGCTATTAGCCGTAACATTATATATAACATCAAGCTGCCTATAGGAGCGGAGCATCAATGAAAAATGTTGCAAAAACGGGGAAAATAGTATTTACGAGTATATAATAATTTCACGCGGACAGAGGTCACGGGCAACAGTTAGTTAGGGATACGATACCTAATGATCTACAAAAAAAAATAACAACGTTCAGCCCTTTACATCTCTAGTATCGTTGCCTAGTTGCATTTAATCATTAATATTGGTTCAGCTACTGACAGGCGAAGCAAGCGTTTATCAGAGCTTTAATGATTGATGACAGAAATTTTCCAAAAATTTGCCAATTAATCGCAGAAACTTTCATTTGCCAATTCATGTTTGTTGGTAATGAATTATCACTACAACGTTTTACCACACTGATTTTCACAATCCAAATTCATCACAATAAGCTCAAACCACAACCACACTAACTACAAACAAAAACAAAACAAAATAACCCTCAACTTTATCCGACGAAACATTTTCAAATAACTCGTTTAATAAAAATAACGAAACTTTAGTAGTACGCAAACCGGACCGGGACCCGGTGGTCCGGAACTTTAAAAATCTTATTCGCAATATACGGTTCATGTTATGCGGTGCAATAAACATAGTTTAGGGTTGAAACTTCCCCGGCCAGTACCGTTGTTTCGTGCCGCATCAACAACAATTCTGAGAGCGCTAACATGCTTGCTATAACCGTAAAGATTTCCGCACAACATGGGTTTATTTTAGCTACAGACTTCTTTGTTACTGCTTTCCTGGTACCTGGTGGAAATATGGGAGTCATTTTTAAAATGTTTAAGACGAGGGACTCATTAATTCCTCATTATCATTACATCTAGTAGTCTCCGTTAGTGTCGTGGTTAAATAATAACAGCCGCTCGGGTCAATCTTCAAGTTAAGTCGCGCTTGTGTAGGTTGGTCCGTGGATGGGTGAAAATCCCATAACGAGTTTCCTCCATATCTCGGAAAGCATTTTAAGCGGTTGGTCTCGGCTGTCAATTATAGCTTTTTGACAGTCGTTACAGGTAGTCAGTGGCTCGAAAGTCTGACAACCAGTTTTTCTAAGGGGCATCGTATTACCCAGTACAAATTGGGTTGTGGAGGTCAGACAGGCAGTCGCTCTATGTTAGACTGGAAGCCGATCCCCATAGAGTTGGGAAGGCATTTCAAAGAATCTCTTTGAAGGAAAGAACAAAATGCTTCCTTCTTTTGAAAACAAAAACGCGAGTAAGCAGATTGTCAAAGCAAAACATTCACAGAGACTTAATAAGGAAAGTACAATGTAAACTTACAAACAGTTTGTATAGTCTGTTCGGAATGTACAGACAAGCTACCCGAAACTGTCAAATTTTCCCAATCAACCTTGAACCTAATGTTATAGCGGTAAAGTTGAAAATATATTAAAGAAATTTGACAGATTGAAGTAGCTTGATGTGAAAATAAACCCCGTCCAGGTTGAATTCTCATGCTATCACTCAATAAAAAGAATTAGTAACACATTTCTCTGTATTTGGATGGCTTTCTACTTCATATCTTACCACTTTTGCCAACGATTTTTAAGTGAATAACATTAATAAAACGAAAAACTATTGAGTGATTTAAAATTAAAATTTTGAGTTTAAGTATCCAATTCTCAGTTTGATGGAGGCACTACAATTTGTCATCCGAAATCCGGAAAACTTACCTATCGTTTTCTGATCCATTCGTTAACTTATTTGTCATACCCTATTATATCAGACTATACTCACTTGCAGTTTTATCAAAGTACAGGCAGCATTAGTCATTTAAATACAACTATTAAGTCTTCTTGGCACCGTATCGGGAAAGTTGAAGACGCGATAAGGAATAGTTACTAGGTCATGTGGAAATTTTGAAGGATTTAAAGTCGGAGTGAGTTCAAGAGTTAGTGCAAGCTAGTATAAGTTATGTTACTTGTGTTAGAACATGAATGCAAATGCACTAGATAGCAATACAGGGTGTAAACAGACCCTTCACCAAGCCGTCAACCAAGCATTCTGTACATCAAACTAAGTAACCTTACGCAAAAAACTTTGCTGGGAAACAAATTTTTTTTTTGGGGTGAAAAATCACTTTTTACGGTAAAACTCAAAGTAACGCACTCAAAACATTGTGCTGATGGATGGATTGAATAGTACGGGGGTCATGAAGGTGTTTAAAGTAAAGTTACAACAATAAAACCTTGTATTTAAAAAAAAAACTTGTGAAAAAGTTGGAACTTTGACCCCCAATATCTCCGTAACTAGAACGTTCCCAGGTATGGTCTAGAACAAAAAAATGATCGCCATGACGGGGAAAATAAGTGCCTTTCGGCTTCGTTAAGGGTCTTTTTACACCCTTTATAGTGAAATAGTAGTAGAAGTGTATGAATACAGTCAAACAAACTATTTTGGCATACAGGAAGGCCAGTTTAAACTACACTTATAAATGTTGTGGGAGGGCTGAGTAGCAATTTTATTATTTTGCATCAGAGTACCATAACCTTAAAAAGTTATTACTCATACAACAAAAAATAAATATCTTAGTCTACTTATTATCCAGTGAAAATAACGGGGTATTCCTCAAAGCGCAACAATTTTTAAGCGCAACTAAATTATTCTTCGAAGCGGAACCATTAGTTGCATTCACAAATTCAAATTAATAATATTGTATGTTTATTCCTCAAAGTGCAACCATAATGAAAAATAGAGATGGTTATGATGGATTCATTAACGATATTTGGTTGCGCTTTGAGGAATACCCCAAACGGACGATAAGATTATCATTTTGTCTAATGATCTGGTAAATAAGTGCCAATAGGACTTTAATACTTCAGTGTGATAACAATTTTGCTGGCCCAAGAGTTTGCATAAATCTTTATTATCTCAAATCGCTCAATCTATCACTTTCTCAAACTAAAATACCTTTTCCATCTCGTTACTCTTTATTACTAACTATCAATTCATAGCGAGTACTCGTGAAAGCAATTTTCAAATGTCGATAATCCACATTTGCTTGGAAAGCTGAAGACAGCGCGGATTTATAGCTTTAAAACCTTTCTCGAAAATAAAATTTCGATTTGTGAGAATGTCATCGGGAAAATCTCGGGAAAAATTTCGATTTGTGAGAATGTCATCGGGAAAATCTCGGGAATGTCGAGCTTAGCACTATAAGTGTCTTGTTTTTCAGTTGAGTTGTTTAGTGCTATTGCTTTGTCGTTGCATAACATAACACCACGCCTGTAATCTCCGAAGGGTTAGGCAGAGGTGTACCTAATAGTATACCCACATTTCGCCAGTTATGTATTTAAGTAACCATCTAATAGGGTGCGAGTCTATTGCCATCAAGCGGGCGCAATTCCAGACTCCGGGGCTGCTACTGAGAAATTCCTGATGGAAAAATCTAATAACACTTTGCCCGACTTGGGAATCGAACCCTCACCTCATGCTCCACTAGACCAAAGAAACAGTCGTTGTTTGTCGTTGCAGTTCTGGGAAAACTACAGGAAAAGTTCTATTTGTATTTAATAAAAATGGTGCTAATTAAAAACTTTTGATTCAGTGCTTTTTATGTAGGTATTTTTAGAAATCTTCTATATGAGGGAGTCGTAAGGTGTTCTCTTCTGTTTCGTTTTACTTAGGGCTTGATCAGATGGCTACGCCTAGGACGATCGGCATTTGAAGAAGATACTTTTTTTTTCTTTTTGCTTTCTCCTTTTATCTGCGATCAGCTGTTACTAGTGGGATTAAAATTTCTGAACAGATTTAAAGTACTTACTTTCCCAATTTCGTTACGCCTAACCCCAATATTATAATTTGATACAACACAAGCTAATTTCCATATCAATGCAGGGACCACACACCCATTAAAATGATACCCTTACAAAAACAAAACCACCTTTTTCAGAAACCCCCATATTACCTCCATTAATTCGTAAACCATGAAACCATAAAAATTACCAACAACGTGGCTTTTCTGGTCACGTTGGGCATTCTGAATGGGCCCAATTAGAGTGGTCCCCTGAAAGGGCTCGACCACAGAATAGATAGAAACAGAAGGCCAGGTGTATTCAACGACCGAAAAAACATGCATACTTAGATACGTGTGAGTACAGCGAGTGCAATTCCAACAGCCGACGTCGTGTGGTAGGCCACACGATAGTGGGAAAGAAACCAAAATAATCTGGCCTCTTATTCTCCTGAAACTCCATACTACACTAGGTAAACTCAAGGTCAAAGTGATACCTGTGACGTATGGCATACTATACATACGTAAGCGCCTGCAACTATGTTTTTGCTCATTGTGGAAGCTAGCCTTCTGTCCCCATCTATTATCTGTTCTTCTAAGCATTTGTTCCGTTTCGCCGACCAATTAACGAGGCACGTGGTGATACATTATGCACTGAGAAAGATGGCATCCTACGCTTCGTGAGCACTGAATTTGGGTCGTACACGTTTACGGAAATAGAACCTTTGAAACCTTTTTTGTGTGAGAGTAATTTTGTGTTTGTGAATAGAAGAATGTGCCTGATGTTAACTATCTCATGTGGAACGTTAGAACGGTTAAATAGGGTTGATTAAGTATTTTGTGTTTCATTTTTGATACCCATATTATGTTAGGGCAATTATTAAAAATTGGAATTAAGATCTGTATTTGTGTTTTCTAGTCCAACCGGTCTGCAATTGCCACCAAAGGCCACAATAGTCCTCTTGGCTGACAAAAAGTGCTGATTGCCCAATTGAATCTGTTGGATAAACCCAAGCTAAATTTCCATACACGCCACGTGAAAGCAAATGAAGTACTGTCTGTCACCCATCATCGTGTTCCGTAAAAAAGTGGGTCACCGCAAAAAATACATCTGAAACTCAACGCGTCAAATTGAAAAAGTTCCACAAATTATCCCACATCACCGTCCTTGAATTTGTTCCAATAACTTTCTTTTTTCAAAAAATTCCAACGGAACGTGTTGAAATTGGTAAAAATGTAGCCTGAACATGGAGTAAGTAAGTAGTTATGGAGCGCTAATGTTCGGGAGAAAAGAGAGTGGTGTTTGCCAATTTTGCCATAAGCAATGACTAGTTTGGTCCATGTCAGAACAAAGTTATATTGACGTTAAATTATTGCTCTATACGGATGTCTCCTTTATGTTCTTACTTAAGAATGAGAAATTTAGGCTGATGAAAACTATTGATATTCCATCCCCAAAAATAATTATTAAAAATATTTATGGGTACACTTAGTTTAGCACTCCATTCTCATCATTCCATGTCCCAAAAATTTTCTCGATTGGTCTCGTCTTTGGCAAGAGAATATTACCCTCACATTTCATCTTCGATTGTTTGGGAGTCGCTTGAGAAAATTCGTTTGAGTGTATTGCTTTGGAAAATATTTGTTTTGTGTTGGAAACATGCGGTATTGTTGTGTATTGGCGTTTTCAAGGTCGATGTATTGGTTTTTTACCACGCAGTTATTTGGGAACGCTGTTGCGTGTTTGGCGTACTTATCTTGGCCCAAAAAGTTGAAATACAATGTTAGTTCAATGATTTATTTACACACCACTTGTTGATTAAAAACTCCCAACTTACTAGTCAATACGTACTTCCTTGGTACTAATATTATAAATACTAAGTTTATTTTATCTGTCTGTTACTTTGTCACGCCTGAATGGACCGAACGAAGCCGCAGGCATAAGTTACTTAGTAAATAAATATAATAACTGTTATGTATTGTTTTGTAGGTGTAATTAATTAATACACTCGTTAATAGTTAGATGCACACACAGTTTATTACGGAACCAAAAATACAACAACAATGGCGTTTTACCACCGAACCGGGCAGTCAGTGTTACCCGCTCGCAAAATAATTATAATATACAAAAATTACAGGCATTATAATTTTTTAAATGTAGGTTACCCACCAGCTAAGAACTCCTTAACGACTTAAAAATACTGAATGACATTAAAAAAAAAATCTTTAGCAGTTTGCTCTCCAAAAGTTCAAAAAAGCCTTTGAAACAAGTCAAATACTAATGACCCGACTTTAGAGCAAAATTAACGAGTGTGACTTCAGATCTCAGATTTGTAAGGCCGTGAAAAACGTAAAAACTTTTTGGTACACGCAGACAGATGTAATGACTCTTTGAAACCCCTCATCTGGAGTATAAAGTAGGCTGAAGAACACAACAAGTCTTTAAGGGCTTTAGAGATCCAGCCCTCTCTTAATCGTGCATAAGGGGCCTTATGTCTAAAGTGTCAAGAGAGCCCTTACAGCTCAAACGTGTAAAAGTTAAAATACTGC
Source organism: Noctua pronuba (assembly GCA_905220335.1). Lineage (NCBI taxonomy): Eukaryota > Metazoa > Arthropoda > Insecta > Lepidoptera > Noctuidae > Noctua > Noctua pronuba. Next base: position 14,592,503 of record LR999902.1, read on the forward strand.
TAATGATAGTATGCGAATGTAAATAAAAATGTAAATGTAACGCAAAAAGATTAATAATATGATTCAGTAATGTATGAGTTATAGGTTTAAAACTGACCATTGTGTTTTGAAATCCTGATTTATGAGTGTGTGATCTCAATAAATACATAATTATATTATGTGGATTTTGTATTATGAATTATTGCTTTATCATAATGCCATATCTTTTGGCTGAATTTAAATGGCATGCGGTCAATGAGCCAATCCAATGATACGTTTCTGTAATACTATTTCTCTCTGATTTAAAAAAAAAAGTGAGCCTAAGGTTCATTTATGTGTGTATTATTTTATTGACTTTATCTAAACACTACATCTCTCCATATCCATCTACACTAATATCTACACTAATATTATAAAGAGGAAAACTTTGTTTGTTTGTTTGTTTGGTTGTAATGAATAGGCTCAAAAACTACTGGACCGATTTTAAAAATTCTTTCACCATTCGAAAGCTACATTATCCACGAGTAACATAGGCTAAATTTTATTTTGGAAAAAAATAGGGTTCCGTAAGATATTTGGGTTTTTCGGACACAAGGTGTAAAAAATCAACCAGAAAAGTTACTTATTTTGCGTACGCTGCCTAAACTATAAAAGATAGAACCACAAAATGTTCTAATTAATTGTAGATCTTATAAATGTCTACAAAAAAGTCCGTGACACACTATACCTATCTATGTCGAGTGAGAGAGAGGCACAACAACCATTTTTTATCTTGAATTTTTTTTGGACTACATTTAAACGCATTTATTTTACTCATGCTATAATCCTTATCAAAATAAACACAGTACACATAGTACAGTTTATGTAGATAATATTTGGTCTTTGAATGATTCAAATTGGACGTTTGGTTTTGAAGTTATGGCGAAATTAAAATATTACGATTTCTGCTGCACGGCCCGTTGCGAAGTGGGCGTCACCAAGGTGGGGTGCACGTGCGGGAGGGGAGTTTAGATCTATGAGTAAGGTACCCGCGCGGCTCAGACGCTAACCCATTACTCACCGTCCAAAGGCCCGCACCTGCGGTGGCCGGTAGCCACCACGTGGCCCCCGACGCCCGGTGCGTCCCCCGCGGCTGCTGGGGCGAGAGATTCTCTCCCTCTCACGTCCCGCGACCTCCTTCGCTAGCATGACTGCTTCGCAGAAGGAGGAAAAGAAAAGAGAGTCCATGGAGTTTCTTGCCCATTCTTCTCCATGAGATCTACTATTTTAGAATGGGCAACTACAGTCCATTCACAGTTATTATGCCTGTGGCGGGACTGTAGGTAGCTTATTTTTGACTATGCAAAAGTGCCTGTCACGGGTCTATTTGAAATAAATGCTTTGAGTTTGAGTTTGAGGTGACGGCTTCCCATTCCCTCTCGCTCCGGACCATGGCCTGAACCAGGGCCGGGCGCGAGAGGTCGCCGCCGCCGATCGCCGCTACGTGGACACGGCGGAGCTCCGCCCAAGCGGGGCAGACCTCCAAGGTGAGCGCCTCCGTCTCCTCCGAACGCTCCTCACAATGATAGCACCCGGGCGTTTCCTCCCGCCCGATTCGGTGCATGAACCTCGCGAAACAACCGTGTCCGGTGAGGACCTGCGTCAGGCGGAAGGTGAGGGCGACGTGGCGCCTCTCTAGCCATTCCTCAAAGAGGGGACTTATCGCCACTATTGTGGCGTGCCCTTCACTGGGTTGCGACAGTCGCTGTCTCCATGTCGCCATGAGATCGCGTCGGAGGTTTGTCCGCTGAGCGGTGATTTTCCGCGGCAGCGGAGTTTCCCCCCGACGTAGTGCCTCCGCGCGCCATTCATGCAGGCGCGCGAGGACTATCGCCTCCAGATCTGGCTAGGAGGCTCGCCGCCTCGCGGGAGATCGTGCGGTACCACCTTTTGGGGCGCGTTCAGGTAGTGGGTGGCACGCCGCTTAATTGAACGCGCCCATACCGGGGCCCCGTAAAGGGCCATGGACCGCACGGCCCCCGCGTAGAGCCTACGGCAGGAGGCGTTTGGACCCCTCAGGTTGGGCAAGAGCCGCTTGAAGGCAGCCCCAGCCCGTTTCAGTTTGGGAGCCAAACGTCGGAAATGCTCAACGAAGTTCCACCGGCTGTCGAGGACGAGTCCTAGGTACTTCAAAGTTGACTCGATGCCGAAGGGAACCCCTCCTACCGTCAGCATGGATCCCGACGGTGGCGCATTCCGAGGCCCATGAAAGAAAAAAAAACGAGGCCATGTGGGCCTCGGATTTGTGCAAAGCCACCTCGAGACCCAATTGCCGGATCCTCTCAACAACTATCGGAACTGTGGGGAGCCCCCCTTAATCTGTTATTTTTTAATTATTGTATAGAAAACGTAAAGCGGTTCACAGAATACATCTACCTACCAAGTTTCAACGGTTTAGTCCGAATAGTTTCGGAATAAAGTGGCTGTGACATTCAGACGGACAGACAGACAAGACGAATCTATAAGGGTTCCGTTTTTTGCCATTCGGCTACGGAACCCTAAAAATCGTGTTTGGGCTCATTTCATACACCTTGATGAGAACTTTAGAATTAGCTGGAGTATGACTTTCATCGAGTGTCTGAGGATGAAGACGTAGAGGCTGTCGAGAATAGTTTAGTGATTCTTATTCTGTATTGCACACAAAATAAAAAACGCCGAAAATTTATTCCTTTTGAGAGCTTCCGTTGCGTCCGCTGCGTAAACGGTTAAAGTAATGCAGCAATCATGTATGACGGATTTGTTCCTTTTAAAAGTTCAAAAAAACACTCATCTTTTTTATGGTTCTCAATTTTCTTCAAAAATTATGCATTATTTTTGCAAAGGTGTTTTTGTAAACATGGTATTTATCCTTATCCAAATAAATACGTTATTCATCAGAAGTATTTAATTTTGAACGAATCTGCTCTAACATCATTTGATTCCAATGAATATCTTATTCATTTTCATTATGTGTGTGATGTGCTCCTTTAGAATTGTATAATAGGTGCCTACGACCCACCCTCTCTAACCCTCTCTTATGTGACGCAGACGAAGTTGCGCGGGTCAGCTAGTGAATAAATATAGTGCTTTGCCCTTTTTCACGATAATTATCGTATATATATAGGGTCTAACTTTTTAAACACGAAATATTTCAAGAGTAACTTCTACAAGTCGTAAAGTCGCCATAGCAAAGAAAAAAAAAATTTTTTCTGAATGTTTTTATTTTTACGAAATTATTATAGTTCTAAATATTCTTGCGACATTTTGCATAAAACCTTTACAAACTTTAAACTTACTTACTTACTTTTACTTTTTTTAACTTTTTAAACCTTTAGCCAGTATTTATTTTGTGGGTCAAGTAATTTTAATTAATTTATTTTTATAAAAAAATACACTTAGATAAAAAAAAAATTTTGTTGCTATGGTGACTTTACGACCTATAGAAGTTACTCTTGAAATATTTCGTGTTTAAAAAGTTAGACCTTATATATATATACATATACGTTTATGGTTGTTATATTTATGTATTTTATAATAGTACACAACAGACAGACTACAGTAAGCTCTTCCCTTAAATCCGTCCAAAGGTTTTCCTGTAAAGATCGCTTTTAGCGATAAAACCGCCCCTTGCGTCACCCTATGCATAAGTTCTACATTGTATTAATATATCTGTTATTTTACATAGTATAGGGGTTTATTTATTTGATTTATTCTATCTTTATCTTAATAAGGGATTTGAACAAAGCAAATTACAAGGTACTAACTAGAAAGGAAATTGAAATATTGATTACTACTACATAATATAGTAACGTTGCGTTCCGATATGGTACGGACAAAACCAACTATGCTTTGACGAATATTGTTTGCGTCAACAAAAAGTTGGGAGCCTCGGATAGCTCACAGAGTTGATGACGAAACACTAACAAAGCCTATCACAAGTTTATTGTTAGACAGATCCCAGGGGCTCCATTGTACAGGGCCGGATCAAATGCACCACTAGCACTGAACTGGACTGGATGAAAACTGGCAGCTGTTAACTCGATGTTTTAACATCGAAGGTTATATTTAAAGCAAACTTTAGACCAGTTTTTATATGGAAGACCAATGTTGTTTTTATTGTTTGGTTTAATTTTATAAGCAATAGCCTGTCCTATCAAACCACCAAAATAAGAAAAAATGCTAGTACCGAGCATATTATTAAGTATTACCAGTGTGAAAAAAGTTCGGAAAAAGCTAACGTTAAAATAAATTAATAAAATATTGCTCTTTCTTATTCATAAACAGTAATTGCTTTGAATTAGGAAAATTAAATCGCAAATTTAAGCGGTTTTGCTTTTGATGAAACCAATTATAAATCGGATTCCCTTACAAAAATAATATAGATCGTAATAAAATACGAAAATAAATTGCTGATTGTCGGTACAAAAATATTTTCAGTATGGAAATTCGTTGCTTATTCCAACAAATTGGAAAATCAACATTTTAACAATTTGCAAACAATTAGCACCTGGGTTTGACGCATGTCAGAATGGAAAGCAGTTTGAATAAAATATTTGTTTTTCCAAGAAATAAACGAAGTAAATTGCTAAATAAATTATGAATTTAATCTTTGATCGACATAGGTAGGTAATTAGGTGTACGTACTATCAGTGGTTACCACCTTGCCGACCGACTGATATTTGCACCATTGATATTATGCTATCCTAGTTAATGGACGTTCATGAGAAAATCATATCATTTGTTATTTCTAATACTTAACTACTATAAATTGACACCTCATAAGAGATAAATTAATTTCTAATAGATCAGCCAAAATAAAAAAGGCCACCCTAAATGTTAGTCCCACTGAAAAATAATATCTTAATCCGTCCCTGCATTCACGTCAAGGGATCTTTAAGCACTATCTCAAGAACAGTCCCAATTTATATTAAAGGCACCAGCAGGGATCTCTTGTTGATTTGATTACGAGCCATTAATTTAAGGGAGTCCATTGGACCTCAAGTATTATAGCAATAGAACAAAGCCCGACTTAATTAATTCTTCTTTCATTTTCCTTCTCGTTTTGATTACTTGGTTTGTTTTTGATAGTCGGCGCTGAGCTGTTAATATTATATTTTTGGAATACAAAGCGAAAATACTTCCCTCTTTTTTTCTTTCAATTCAAGAAGCAATGGTTTTCTTTTAATTTTGACGCCTTTTCACGATTGACGCATTTTCTCTTGAATTTAATTAAGAAACAGTTTTCAACCCACAGCCTCTTGCAAGCACTTAAGTCATTGGTCACCACTGTCGAAGTTCTTTGTAGTAACGGTAAGTCAGTAGCCCGAAAGTCAACGTGGGTTTTGGAGGTCAGATAGGCGGTCGCTCCATGTAAAATACTGGAATCACCTGCATCTTGTTAGACAGGCAGTAAACCCTGAAATGGCGGATTATGAACAGTAAAAGTTCACGCTTGGTTTCTCTGAATTAGAGAAAATTCCTGTACCTATTTCTAGTTTTTCGTAAAAGTTCCAACAAAAACAGTTGAAGGTCTATCACAAAGTGCTCTCAGAAACTAGAAACATGTCAAGGCTAGAAAAAAAATATTTCAGGAAGACACAGCGAAGCGAGGGACAAAGGACAAGTGACCTTAAAACTTACCTATATAAGGTTTAAATGGGTCAGGGTCAAAGCACTTTTTCATGGAAGCTCTTGACTCACTAATGCAACTTATATGTCGACCCGTCTCACTTCTGTGACGCCTTCTAAGGCTGCGAACACATGGCGAATGTGGGGTAGACGTGCACGCTAAGTGCGGTCATTGTGAATGGAAGTAGGTTTCTACGAGATGTTTAGCGAAACTACGAGTTCTAATGTTGAGTTAGCGTATGTTTTTATTAACACGTGTAATATATCCGTATATCTTGTATTTATGTATGTGTTAAAAGTGGTAATCTTTGATGGAATTTAATGTGGTTTTCACCATCATATCCTTAGAAAAGTAATACTAAAGTTGCTTGTTAAAAAGGCATGTATTTTTAAAAGAATTGATTTCAGTGAAACCATTTATATATTTATTACTAAAATACGAGGAAAAAGGCACTGAGAACCGAAATACAGGCATTGCCTAGTTCGGTTGCAGTGGCTACATCCACTTATCAGAAATGAATACTGCCAAACTATTTTTCTGTAAAATATTACTAAGTTTTTTGAGATTTTTTTTTTTTTTTTTACACGTAATTTCAAACTATCAAGCAGTCAATCAGTCAGTCAGAAAGTTGGAGCTAGTTTACAATTCCAAAATAAGCAAAAAGTCTTTATGGAGACGAACGAGTAAGAAATTCCATAGACTATCTTAGTTCTATTTAGATTTTGTGAAGTCCTGGGTACATTATTCTTGTCTACCATAATACCTCGAACGGAAAACCTACCCAAAGACAAGATGATGGTGATACTTCATCATCACAAAGTTGAAAACTCCTTAAACCGCATTAATTAATCAACTGCATGCAGTCACTCGATCATACAATACGAACAAAACTCTCAGCTATAGAAAAAACCGAATCCCCCTCGAGCCTACAATTTGCACTAATATAATGAACCGGCGTGTCCCACTTTAAATCCCCTTTTTAATGCGAGATGGGACTCGTCATACAAATCTGTCGACAGTGTGAAATCATTCTCGGAACTCATACAATACGATGGTATGGGTAGAAGTTTCATAAAATAGAATTTTGTTCAGTGTTGTGGCAATGCATACTAATATCCGGGGCTGCGGGACTGTTCGAAAGTGATACAGCGGCCCTGGATCACAAAGGGCAAAGAAGGAACATGGATGGGTTTTAGTCAGTACGAGTCTGACACTCCCTTCCACTCCACCCAGAGCGGGAGGGGTCATTTGATGATTAACCCATCCGAAAAAAAAAAATCATACTAATATTTTGAATCCGAAAGTAATTCTGTCTATCTGGCGGTATAACGGCTGTAAAAGGCTGTTCTCCCCGTCATTGCGATATTTTTTTTTGTTCTGGTCTGTACCTACTCCATAGTTACGGAGATATTGAAGGTCAAAGCTGAACATTTTCACAAGTTTGAAAAAGTACTAGTTAATAAGGTTATAAACTGACTTTAAATACCTCCATGATACATTTACTATTAAATGCATCGATCAGCATAAAGTTTTGAGTGCGTTACTTTGAGCTTTACCGTAAAACGTGATTTTTCATCCCCAAGAAAAAAGTCTTTTCCCAGCAATAATGTTTGCAAAGGGTTACTTAGTTTGATGTACAGAACTGCTTGGTTAACGGTATTGTGAAGGGTCTGTTTACACCTTGTATAGAGCATAACTTAGGATTAAACATGTTTGCCTTTGTACGTTCCTGTGGGATAATTTACGACCTTCATGCAGACGAAGCCACTGGCAAAAGCTTGTCGTAAGATTATGCATCTCATCAATATTTTTTCCTATGGCTGTTTCTACCCTTAGCTGAAAAGTCTATAACTCTGTGATAGCTCTTCATAAGCTAAACCATTGTATTGAACCGAATATTAGAACTAGTTTAAAAGCCGCTCTTGAAGTACCGTCGGTAGTGGAGTCTTCAACGACTATCCAAAATATTGTTTTCAAAATATTGCACTAATGTCTGCGCCTGTCTAATGTTTGCGCTTTTCGTGTTATGGTGACACTACACTTGGCAGATCTGGGCAAATATTCGCTTTCTACCATTAAGACAAAGGGAACTTTATCTCAATAGGGTAAAGAACATTTTGTTTCGAATCAGTATCGCGAAAATTTTGACAAATACGCCATGTGAAGTGCCAGCATTATGTAATGAATGGATCTTCTGCTCTAACTTTCAGTACGGCCCCGACTCAACTTCATTAGTTAATTGGCTAACAATCGTGACTGGCACATGCCTATTAAGTTAATTGAAAGTCAGTTACAAGAGAGTAAAATTGTGCGCAAGTACTAATGAAGGCGTTAATTTTTTACACGGTCGGGGAGCCAGCAAATTGGGGTCTTTTTGTAGGATTAGGTGATTGCTGAAGATTTTACGTATAATGGTGCATTTTTTTCACCATTTCCTTCGTGCCTCGGAAAATACGTTAAGCCGTTGATCCCGGCTGTCATTTGTAGATCTTTGGCAGACGTTACAGGCAGTCTGTGACCAAAAAGTCTGACAACTTTGTGGAAACCAGATACGCAGTCGCTCATTGTAAACTAGTATTCAGCTGCATCCGGTCAGACTGGAAGCCGACCCCAACATAGTTGGGAAAAGGCAGATGATGGTGATTTTTTCACAGATTTTCTTATGATGTACAGCCTCGCTGGTTTAATGGCTACTGATGAGTATGAAGTCTTGAGTTAGATCCCCACGTCGTGCAAAGGAATATTTAGTTTTTCACTCAGAACTTTTTCAGCAGCAATCAGATTCTGCATTTTGTGCCTATTGATGAAGCTTAGTCAGGTTCGTATCCAATTAGATAGGATTTAAACAATTCTGGCGAAAATTTTGTGGTGGTAGGTACCACTCTACCTAACCCTTCGAGGGTTACATAATTATCAGCATTATGTTATGTTATGTGTGTTGGGCGACGAATGTAAATAGAGTGCAATAATTACTATTGGTCGATATATATCTTGCAATGTGTATTTGACCATTAGTCCCAAACAAAAATAAACCAATGCTGAATTTAATTCTACGTCAAAAAACGAAATAACTTCATAAAAATATCTACTTCCAATAAAAAGCGAATAACAAAACCACATCGAATAGTCTAGTCCTAGATTCCAATATTGAAAATTGATATCATAATATTCTAATATCATTCCTCTAGCGATAGCGTAGAAGAATAAATCAATATTAGGTTTCGTTGTGCCGGATAAAGTTATGTCGGTGATAAAATCTGGTAGTTTTGCGCAAAAGTATAATCGGCCTATAATGTTGCTGATGCTGGGAGTTCCTCTATATTCTATGAAAGATTGTGAGCTAAGTAATACACCACGCTGCCGCGCTGGCTCAATACCGGTTGGTGATGATCTTTTCTAGAACATCAGTTTCCTCATTTGAGAGCAGTATTGGTGAAATAAATTTGCACAAAGTTATGCACCATGTCGTTATGGCCCAGAGGTTAAGGCCTCGCCTCTCATGCATGAGGTTGTGTTTTCAAATCCGGGCAAGTACCAATGTGACTTTTCCAAGTCATGTAATGACAACATTCATAAAATGGAAGCAGGACTATTTCAATTTTTATAAAATACCTCCAATATTTTTTGCTCGGAACACCTATCGAAATAGCTCTTTTTCATGTTTTTATAACCCGGCCTGGATATCCGTACTGAAAGTATTGAATAAAAAGTCACCTTCAGGCTTCATTTTTAATGAATGAACGAGAAAATAGATATAGTCCCGGTAAATTGCACATTTATCATGTGTCGGATGATGTCTGGTATGGTAATAAAAAATCATAATTTTTAATTTTGTTTTATTTCAGGATCCTTATTTCATAATTTAATCCTACTTATATTACAAATTCAAAAGTTTGTGAGGTTGCATAGATGGATGTTTGTTTCTCTTTCACGCAAAAACGGCTGACCAGATTTAAATGAAATTTGGCTCACAGATAGTTTATAGCCTGGATGTGTTAACATAAAATACTTTTTATTCCGGTAGTACGATCCCGTGGGACAATTATTGAACTCCACGCGGGCGAAGCTGTGAGCATTAGCTAGTGTTTTCTATAATAATTGGGATTAATGCTATCTCATAATAATTCATCACGATATCTGTTAACAGAGAGGTTACTATTTCTATCCATAAAATAAACTGTAACTGTTTTAAGCTTGCACGGTTTACAACTAAACCAATATTGTCACTTACGGGATATCTTCCGTGATTGTTCATTATTTTGAACTGCCGATATTGCAACCCGAAATATCGGGAGCTCAATCACGGGAGATATCCCGTAAGTGACAGTTTAAGTTTAATAAATATACTGAAAAAAAAACAATGACAAAACTTATCGAGAAAAATCACCTATAGAAATTGTTTATTTCAGATTTTTCGTTAAACCGTCCCCTTTAATCATCCCCATACTTTATCCACACTCGGTTTCACTTAGCGGCAGGTAAAGATTTGTTCATTATATATTCATTACCCGGCAGGGGGCGCCACCGCGTCTCCTCGGAATTCATACAAGCCTATTTATCACTTACGGATAAATGAGCATTTGGGTGTTTCGTAGTTCGCTGGTTTCCCTCCCTATGGTGGCAGCGCAGGAGCTGGATTGTGGGATTATAATTAAAAATCGGTTATATCAGCGGTTTTTAAACGTTTGATGTTATTCAGACGTTTTAAACCACTTTTTGAATGGCAGAAGTTATAAAATACCCGCCCTCTCCGCACTTAGTGGTTTAGGGGTGAAAATGTTACTAAATAATTGCAGTGATAGTCTAGTGATGTGACCGTCAGACTGCCAAGTCATAGGTCGAGTTCGAATCCAAGACACGCACCTCTGTTTTTTCGGATTCATGTGCGTATTATATAATTATCACTTGCTTCGGTGAAGGGAAACATTGTGAAGGAAACCAGCATGCCTGAGAGATATTTCTCGACGCCATTGTAAAGCCAAGTCAGAGGCCCATGGGCGGTATAAAAACTCTGACACCAGGTTAGGTACTAACCACACGATAAAGAAAGAAAAATATAATGTACTAGTCTTTTATGTTTCAAAAAAATATTAAACATTTTATTCGGTAGATACAGGTTTTCATGAAATAAGCTTAATGTATTATGTTAGGGTTTATAAAATTATCAGGAAGACACAATGCTACAGACATAAGAGGATTATTTTACTGTATAATATGACTAGTTTGTCGTATTGTCAGTTTTATAAATACGCGTTGAACTCTATGCTATTGTGTTCATCTTATACCAACATAAATGGAACTAGAAAATCATAAAAAACAACCAATTCAAAAAATAATCCTGACTTTCTCTAAGAAGCTTTCTAACCAAGTCTAGTTTTCCTGTCTAAAAGATTTTTCTGGGAATCAGTTATTTGTACAAATGCTAGTTACGGTTGTCTTAGGTACGAGGGCCGAACATCACGCCTGGAATCCACGAAGAGTAAGGCAGAAATTTACCTAATAGTATACCCACATTTTGCTACTTATGTTTGTTTAAGTCCCACTTAATAGGGAACGAGCCTATTGTGATCAACCGGCCACAAATCAAGACTCCGTGGCTGCTACTGCGAAATTCCTGATGGAAAATATCAATAACACTTTGCCCGACCTGGGAATCGAACCCAGGACCTCCTGCTCAGCAATGGCGCTTCTGACCTTTAGACCAACGAGGCAGTCTTAAATACATGTAAGTGCTTACTACTTAACAATTAAATACAATCATACAATTTTCATTCCACACTCCCGCACTACTAATGTACCGACGTAACATCTATCAACGTGCGGTGTGAGCTGCAAGCCATCAGTCAACGCAGCCCAATCTGAAACTAGATAACACGGATACATTGAGATGTACACAGCTATCATACATGCGTAGTTGGATGTTGGGTGTATTATATTTGGTCGGGTTGTCTTATGACGGCATACCATATTAGGTTGGTTCTAATCCTGTTTAAAGGATTATTCGTAACATTCTAATATTTTCCAGATGTACATATGGATTCCAATTGTTGAAGTAATTAACTACTTCAAAATGTATTGCATGACAGATCTGATGTATTGTAATTTGTATCTTAATTTTATTGTTGTTTGATCTCAATTTTATTTTATTAATTAATTTCTTGTATTGTATTGTTTTTGCCGAACTTGTTACATAAACTTTGTATGCCTCAATGGCGGGACATAGCTGACACCTGTATTTAACACAACATCTTATGAACCTATGATCCACAATAAATTATTTGAATTTTGAATTTTTTTTTTTTTGTAAACTTCTTTTAGGTGTTATCAAAATGCGTTGAGTAGTTAAGCTGTAAAAAGAGATCAAATGGAAATAAGTCACGCTAATATTATGATTAATTAACAAGCGCTAGTAGTTTGTTTACTTAAGGCGGAAGGGCCAGGGAACCCCACAAAATTTAAATTTTCTTACGATTTTTGCAATTCGCAGATCATTGACAGGATGTATTTTGATGAAAAATGTGTCTCGCAAGTAACACGTAGGTATGTAGTTACAGAATTATAATCGTTAAAATCATCAATACAACCCTCTAAGTTTATGTAACCCCATTGAATGACTTTTTCATGAAATAGTTAAATTCCTCGCGCTTCAACTTTAATTTTGTCACGGCTGATGCTGACTTACAAAAAAAAAAACCTAGATTCCAGAAGCATGTTTTTTAAAAAAAATTACGGACAACTGAGCAAGAAATTTTAAAATTGGTTAAATAGACCACTAAAGTTTGTATTGAAGTTAGTAATTCTTGCCAAAGAGTAAAAATACCATCGAGCGAGCGACGTGTATTTTGAACTTACTCCACGTTGTTTTGTATTTTCAAAATGATTGATTGAACTACCCAAAATATAAATTATTCGACTGTTTGTCAAGTCGCCGCGTCGACCCTTATTTCTGAAAAGAGGTTGGATATTATTAAATATTTATACTAACGAGAGCATCACGTGCGGCCAGGTCTAGACCCCATTTTAATAATGGAATTATTTGGAGTTAATATTTACATTTCTACTCATAGTCGTGACTAAATAATAACAGCCGCATGGGTCGATTTTAAAGGTTACGCACACTAGGATTGGATCTCTCCTGTATCGTGCATGCGTTTACAAACATTTCAAATCACATACACAAACAGTCAGACCCGGAACAACTATCTGAAGCCCAAGCAAATATTTGTTCCGTGCGGGAATCGAAACAGCAACACGTAGCCATCAGCCATCTCTCAGCCACTGCGCCAACCGTACCAAATTGTTTGCACATCACAAGAGCTGATGGATGCTATTGAAAGTGCCAAACCAGTCGCCTTTTAGTCTGTGTCAATTTCGACTGTCATCGACACGTTTACAAGAAGAATATTTCCTAAAAACAGGGTGTAAGGGACAACCCTCGGGACGTGAGAGGGAGAGAATCTCACCTCCCAGCCGCCGCGGGCGACGCACCGGGCGTCGGGGGCCACGTGGTGGCTCCCGGCCATCGTAGGCGCGGGCCTGAGGACGGTGAGTAATGGGTTAGCTCACCGTCCGTCCGTCTAATGACGACAGGCCGTGTCGACGGCGGGTTCGAGTTCCACGCGCGCCTCAGTGAGATGTCAGCAACCAGGAAGGAGCCCGCAAGGGCCGATGCCTGCCGGGGCTGCGGGACTGTTCGAAAGAGATACCGTGGCCCTGGAACACAAAGGGCAATGAAGGAACATGGATGGGTTTTATTCAGTAAGAGTCTGACACTCCCTCCCACTCCACCCAGAGCGGGAGAAGTCACTTGATGATTTCCCACCGGAAAAAAAAAAAAAAAAAAAAATGGGACCATCCTCCACAAACAGATGAGGTGAATTCAGTATATAATACGAAGATGATCGGTACTAGAAATTATTTCAGGATTGTTATGGGAAGTCAGTAAATTTGATTTGCTTTATTTCCTCATACGCAATGTAACGTCACCGTTGCAAAACGAAAGTAGCGAACGGCAAGCGCGACGACTACTTTGATGAACTCTGTAGATAGGCTGGAAGTGAACAGCTAATTTCACGCGTCGTTCGTTAGAGTATTTCAACATCCATTGTTGGATTTTTGATTTTAGCCGTATTACTTACATAAATGGAGTGCTGCGTACAGGGAATGTAATATTACATTGAAATAAAGGAATAGTTACTGAAAAAAAAACCTGAGAAAAATTTCAGTGGAATATGATTCAAAATAAGGAGCTGAATGAAGGTGCATTCAGCTCAGTTTGTGGAGGGCTGTCCCTTACACCCTGTATTATCACATTGTTGGAATTATAACTCTCTTCACTGACCTGGGCTTTGAAAAACCGACAGAGTACCTGTTATTTAGACACTAACTAAGGTACATACCTAAATCAGGTTCCTTTCAGTCAGATTTTGTAACATTATGTTTATTTTTGGCTATACCAAAACTAAACAATATGTTACAAAATTCGACAAACCTCTTGAGAAAAGACTTGACACCACACCTAAATACATAGAGTTCGGTAATTAGACCTAACCTCATTCAATGTTACGTATGTAAATACAACAAGTAAATCTTTTCTCCCATTTGTCTCTCATTTATAATATTGTTACTAAGCCAATAATTCAAACCATCTTGTTAGAGCTAACTTTATCCAACATTTTCTAAAACAATAGCATAATTTACTTAATTTTCTTACTTCAAACATTTTCCAGAGAGAGCAATGTCCAATGAAAATGCCTGAATTTCATAAAATACAAAGTTCGATGACCTCTCCCCACGTTTCTACACTCCGGATAATTCGTTATGATTTGAATTGTTTTAAATTTTTTGTTTGTTTTTATTTGAGTTATTCAAGAGCTTTTTAATAGTCTTTTTAATAAATACATCATAAATTCCGTGCCTCGGAAAGCACGTTAAGCCATTGGTCCTGGGTGTCATTTCTAGATCTTTGACAGTCGTTAGGTAGTCAGTGGCCCAAAAAGTCTGAAAATCTAGTCTAACTGGGTTGTGGAGGTCAGATAGGCAGTCACTCCACGTAAAATACTGGTATTCAGCTGCATACGGTTAGACTGGAAGCCGATCCCAATATAGCTGGGAAAAGGCTAGGCAGATGATGTTTGTTTAATAAATAACAAAGCTTCACGTTTTATGAATTTAATTAGTTTAAATGTCATTTGTGAAATTGCTCGCTACTGGCAGCAAGTATGATAGAATCTTTTCCTGCGGGATTACGAAGCAGTTTTGTTGTAATCTTATGCCAGCGTACACAAACATACACACATACACAGGACAGAGTAGAGAACATGCCTGACAGATATTTCTCGACGGCATGTAAAGCCAAGTCAGAGGCCCATAAAAACTCTGACACCAGGTTAAGTACTGACCACACGAAAAAGAAGAAGAAGATGGCCAGAGTGGGAAAGAGGTGGCTCCTCCACATATGCAGGACGTCTAGCTCCATCTTTTACACATACTGACACAACAGCACTGCTTTAAGAGGTTACGAGCTGATCTACCAGTAGGCGGTTAATTTTACTGTTGAAAGTTGTAAGTAGATTTTGTTTTTAATTTTGGTAGGAAGGATTGAATGAATGATATCAATGAATCAATTAAACCAAACTTGGCAATTCACTAATGGAAATATGTCTCTCCAAAAAAAAACCAGTTCACTGAAATTTATATTTTATTTTAATTTTACTAGGTCTTGGATTCATTTCACAAATTATTTTTCCCAAGAAAGAGGAAAAAAAGAAACATTTAGTTGTTTAGGAAAAAAATATGCAATATTAGCTGTTGGTTTATTATGATTCACCTCCACATTCAATCTGCAGTAGGTGTTTACCAAACCATAATTCACCCAGCCGCACAGCACGACCCTTACTTAAAATTTAAACAAGTAAAGCGCTTTAATCACTGCACACCGCTGCTGTTTTTCCCTATCAATATTCACCCTTTAAATCCCATCGTCACCCACTTCTACCTACGATTACCCATCCCTAGGGTAATTTACTAGCACTTTGGTAACAACCCTAGCGATTTACCGCGCACAGTGACGTCATTTGTCATAATTAAAATTTATTATTCCTCGTTTCTCGGCTGTACTGTTATTAATTACATATAAATTATGATTTAAAGTGCTTTACAGCGCGTGTTGATTGTTTTGTGGAACTACGCTCTTAATAAACAACGTTAAGGATGCTGTGAACTGAGTTAAATACTGAAGAGATGGTATTGCAAGGAGATTTAATCATTATTTTGTTAGAAATTATAGGTATTTGTACATGAAAATCGCTAAAAAATGTAATGAGTCCATGAGAAATCAAAGTGATACATACTTACTTAAAAGCGATACATACTTACTTAAAAGCGAATTCATAATATTATAGTATAATGTAACACAAGAATACGTAGGTATCTTCATACCTTCCTTTTTTATACAGGGTGGAAGGGACCCCGACACTAAAACGGTTACCTCGGTGAACGGTAAAAAAAACAGCTGTTTCCTACATAACTGCAATACCTATACGATGAAAATGTAAGGAAAATCAGATTTTTTATTTTTATTTTTTTTAAATCTGATGTCTATGCTGTCCCACTGCTGGGCAAAGGAGGCAAAACACCGGGAGAGTTGGAAAGGAATGGGGGAGGCCTTTGCCCTTTTATTTTTGCCCAAAAAAAATTATCGATGAAAAAATTCTATGTGTTGGTATGGTTCTTAATGAAGTACTGATAACGTGGTAACCATTTTAGCGTCGACGCCCCTTCCATCTTGTATAAATTATGTCTCGTATTAGTAGTAACGTCACAA
Organism: Noctua pronuba; assembly: GCA_905220335.1. NCBI lineage: Eukaryota > Metazoa > Arthropoda > Insecta > Lepidoptera > Noctuidae > Noctua > Noctua pronuba. The sequence continues at coordinate 14,608,954 of LR999902.1, forward strand.
AGAGATATAACTTAAAACGCTCGACTCGTTCTTATACATACAGGTACCTAGCAGTGGCGAAGCTTCCATACAACTCGATTCCTACCGGATTCCCCTTTGAAAAATGGTACAGTCAGTATTCTATAGACAAATAATATAATCAGATTAAAGATATGTACTCCGGCTTACCTGCTACAAAAATTGTCCCTTCGCTACTGGTACCTAGGTATACTAGGTACCTAGAATGAGAATTCAGAATATTTCACAAACCTCAGAAATGTCCCTAACGATGCCTCTATGAATACCTGAGAACGGTCACACAAATCCCCATTGATTTCACACTCGCTTCCACCAATTTTTTATTCCCTCTGACAACCGTCACAAAACCTCGACTTCATCATTAACTGTTATTCAAGCGATATTAGACTCTACTTTACTAAACTTACAACCTACTTTTGAGGATCTGTGTGCAGCAAATCTCAGGTGTTTAGGATGAAAAGAAATGATAATGAACTCCTTTCAGTTTCCTGTATAGATGTCATCTCTATGGAAGTTGAATACGTAAGAATTAAAACTGTTGGTACACTGTGGTATTTCTATATGTACATTTTGCTATAAGACCTCTACACAAGTAGTCTAGTGGTCGTTAGTACGATTGCGGAAGAACATGAGGACGTCCTGGGTTCGTTGCTTAAGTTGGGCAAATTGTTATTGGGTTATTCCATCAAACATTTCTCAGTAGCAGCCACGGAGTCTGGATCCGTGCCCGGTTGGGGGCAAAAGGTACGCGCTGTTTTACATGGGACTTAAACATAACTGGCGAACCCAGGCACATGTAAACCTAATAGTACTAACACCATTACAAGCGTGCTGTAATGTTATAAAGGGTGTAAAAAGACCCTTAACGAAGCCGACAGGCACTTGTTTTCCACGTCATTGCGATAATTTTTTTGTTCTACACCATACCTGGGAAACTTCTAGTTACGGAGATATTGGGGGTCAAAGTTCCAACTTTTTCACATTTTTTTTAATACATGTTTTTAATTAAAGATTTTTACTTTAAACTCCTTCACACCCCGTACTATTCAATTCATCCATCAGCACAATTTTTTTATTGCGTTACATTGAGTCATACCGTAAAACGTGATTTTTCACCCAAAAAAAAAAGTCGTTTCCCAGCAATAGTTTTTGCTTAAACGCGTTACTTAGTTTGATGTGCATAATGCTTAGTTTGCGGCTTCGTGAAAGGTCCGTTTGCAGCTTGTGTATGTTACCTACACAAAGATCTTGATCCTTTGCATGCTGTGGCGACTGATTGGAGGGCAACGGTTACAATAGTGGACAGACAATAGCTAAATAACGTCACTTAAAATTAGTGCGCTATTGAAGTCTATACGCGGTCCTGCATGGTTGTAGACCAGTGGAAGCTTTGTGCAGGTAGGGTGCATATGAATGGGATATAAGGTATATCATTACATCTGCTCTTGATTATAGTGAATAGGAGCTTAGCAGACTGATATGGAGATCGTTTTGTTATAATTATCTATTGTTACTCTAACTGTAACGTAACAGTAACGTGTCTCGGAAAACACGTTAAACCGTTGGTCCTGGCTGTCAATTTTATTGTAGATCTTTGACAGTCGTTACAGGTAATCAGTAGCCCGAAAGTCTGTTAATCAGACTTACGAAGGTTTCAAAGTCTGAAGCTGATGATTAGTGGGGCTGCGGGACTGTTCGAAAGAGATACCGCGGCCCTGGAACACGAAGGGCAAATAAGGAACTTGGATGGGTTTTAGTCAGTACGAGTCTGATACTCCCTTCCACTCCACCCAGAGCGGGAAAAAAAAGCTGATGGTTAGTCGAATGCATCAAGCATTTATATGGACTTAAAGTCATATATACTTGGTCGTATTACATTGCTGTTAGTATGACTTTCTTTTGACACCGTATTTACGTACCATAATTTTTCAAATCACTCTTTGTGGTATTTCGCTGGTACCTTCTTCTAAATACCTTGAGACACCCTGTTATTATTGAATAATAACTAGATTCCATAGACCATACGGGTCTCAAAAGTTTTATCAAATTGCCTTGATTACGCAGATACTGTTTAAGCAAAATATTTATAGTTACTCGTATTATGTACTTTACCATAATACCTATATGGTGTTTCCTTGTTGACGTTCAGATTTTAATTGAACGATAACACAATCAGTATTAATATCGCTACATGACAGCATGATCAATCAACTGCAGACGGTGTCATTGTCAGCTGATCAGTGATCAGTTATAGTTAATGAAACAGAATGGGTTTGTTAATAAAACAGGATGGATTCGATATCATAATCTTCATGTATTTATTGGTTTTCCGCACTTTTTTAAAAAGGTAACTTTGGAACTCGTAAAGCAACCTGCGAATTACCAACGTAACACTCTTTTCTAAGAAAATCCGAGGATTTAAAGGAATCCATTGCTTTGTATGTAAAAACAATCAACGGTTTAACGTGGTTTCCGAGGCACGGAGGAAACTTGGTATGTAGGTAATAGGTGGTCACCCATCCACGGTCCAACCTAGTCAAGCGCAGCTTAACCTGAAGATCGACCCGAACGTATCTATACAATATAATGTATGTCAATATGTTAAAAAAACCTAATGACCTTAAACTAATGACATTACCAAATAAAATACGAAACATAAAATATTCATAACAGTAAACATCAATGAATTTCGTGCCCAAATTAACACCATTTCCCTAAAATCCAACAAACTTTTAAAACGTGACAACACCATATTCGGCGTTGGTATGTTCGATCGTCAATTGTTTTGTTATGACTTCAGTATCCGAGAAGCGACCGGAGTGTCACCTCCCGCGACTCTGTGCTGCCATGTTATAGTTTCCTCATTTTATTTAATGTTCATCGGGATATTCTTTTTTTGTTTGCTGTCCAAAAAGGATTATATAAATATAATCTAATCTCGGTAGATACCTAGTAATACCCGTTTATTGCCCGTGGTTCTTCAATAAACAATTTTATTTTTCATCAAAAACATTTTCCTGAAAAAAAATGATATGCAAATATTATTCAGGAAAATGTTTTAACATGCAAAGAGGTTAAATACTCACTTTAGTTCTAATAGAACCACGGGTAAACAAAGTTGCCCTTAGTACTATTAATAGAACTTGATTTGCCCATGCTCCAATTGATAAAACCACCGAAAAGAAAAATACCCTTGGTCCTACTAGTAGAACTACGCGGCCGAACCACGGGCAATTAACGATAATACCGTCAAGGATAGGACAGGGTTTTTTAACGTAATGTATCGCTAGCCAAAATCAGGCAACATTCAACATTAGTAAATGTTGTAAAAAGACCCTTAACGAAGCCCAAAGGCATTTGTTCTCCCCGTTATTGCGATCATTTTTTTGTTCTAGACCATACCTGGGACCTTCCAGTTAGATATTGAATTCGAAATTGTTCCTGAGATATTGAAGGACAAACTTCCAACTTTTTCACAAGTTTTTTTTAAATACCACTTTTAAAGGTTTTAATTTTACTTTTATTAACTCGATGACCCGTTTACTATTCAAAGCATCCAGCAGCACTAAGTTTTGAGTGCGTTACATTGAGTTTTACTGTAAAACGTGATTTTTCAGACCAAAAAAAAAGTCGTTTCCCAGCGATAATTTTTGCGTAGAGTTACTTAGTTTGATGTACATAATGCTTGGATGACGGTTTCGTGAAGGGTCTGTTTACACCTTGTATAATCTAATCTCGGTACCTAATAATACCTTCACGGATCGGACAGGTTTTTTTTAACATATTGTATAGTTAGCCAAAATCAGGCAACATTTAACATTAATATGTAGGTTTTTTGCGTAGTATCTTGTAATATAAATTTATAGCTGACCAGAAACTGGAAACATCCACGTCATTACCAGTCTCCTAATTCACAAACACATAAACGCGAAACAGCGAGACACCTCTAAAATCATTGTTCACAACAAGAAATCCTCAAAAATCCGTCAAAGAAACATTACCATACAAAGGGAAAGTTTTGTTCGCGACGTCATAAATCTTGTTGGGTCGACAGAACTCCAGGTGCTGTCTCGGTGAATACAAATGATAATGAACACGAATCCCTAGTGGAGGACAGAGGGCTTGAACGGCGACGGGCGGAGACGGGCGGCGCGCTTGTTTACGTGTGAGCGTGGGTCTGGGTATTTGCAAGACTGCGTTCGGGTTTCAAGCATAGTCATCACTCAAATAAATCATAATTTGATTCACAAGTGTGATGAAGTTCGAAGATATATTTTGTGAATCAAATTAAGGTTGCAAAATTCTAATCATTAAGAAAGCCCTTTGAATATATACGTACAATCAATTCTCAAAACAAATCTTATAAAATAGAACCAGTTCCACAACCATTGGAAATGTTTGTTTAGGAAAGAAAATGTGAGTGTAAAAATATATAATGGATTTAATAAGTCGAAATGACGCCAAAGTAGTGATTTTGACATGACGAAGCTAAAGTTCGCTTTTCGCTAAGTTACGTCTCTCAATCCTTTAGAATTAAAAAAAACTAAACAGCTTAAAGCAGGATTGTCCCTCCTCCACCCTTAAATCCATCCAAAAGTTGTTTTGAAAAGATCGCGTTTAATGATAAGACCGCACATTGTGACACCCTATTTATTAGTGCTATATTGTTGTAATACCTGTAATTTGAATGGTATACAGTCACGAGCACCAATTATATATGTCAACATTTAACAACTTTTAAACGTGTTTTTCTCCAACTGTTCTGATTAAAATTTAATGTTGTTACGAACATAGTATTTTGGAACTCATTTTTTTATGAAAAAGATCCTATCTCCAAGTTACAATCGTTATCACTCGCGAAAATAGCTTTTTTTGCGAAATTCGTTAAATGGCAAAGGTTCTTAAAAAGCTCTATGCAATGGATTATATGTTGTTACTTTACATTGTTTTTTTTTTTGTTGATTGGTTACCCAGAAAATCTTAATTGGTTGATAAGAAAATCTTAACTTCGTTATCCAACTATGTAGTTACCTATTTAGCTCAATAACTCCGAACGTACGGCGAATTGCCAAAAGTCGTGTTAGTAGCAAAGGTTCTCCTTAAAAAGCTTTTCAATTATGTATATTTTATGGCTATTGGACCTTGGGGCAGATACCTATATTTCGAAGTCCACTTCTTTTGGAAAGTGTATACATATTGATGCACGTGACTGTACATAATAAAGAGTATTTTATCTATCGATCTTACTAAAATGTTGCCATAAATAAAACCACAAAGCCTACCAATCGGACCATTATGGAAGTTATTCATGAAAGCTAATAATTGTGACAAAGCTCAGTGTTACTGTTGACCTATTTAGTCATGTTCTGTACATGAATGGGCTTATTAATAATTTAATTATTACTCGTATGACAATAGCACAGCGTAATTGGCGAGTCAATGAACAAATCATTCAGTGTTGGTAGATATTATTTTCGATTTTACGTATTGTTCGGTTTCACTGACGTTGATAATTTCAGGATTTACTAGAACATGAAATATGATACCTGCATTTTGGTGAAAATATTACAGTACTAGCTTTTGCCCGCGGCTTCGCTCGCGTTAACTTAAAATTTGACAATCAATTCGGGTTGTACCCTGCTTTAATATTATAATTCAATCATCATTCGGAAGACACGTGGCGCCATCTATTATCATAAGAACATTTATTGTTGTTTTCCTCGGAAATAGTACTTTTTGGATGAAAGGTATTCCATGTCCGTTGCTGTACGACCTGACTACGTATAAGCAAAATTTCGGGATGATCCGTTCAGTGGTTGAGGCGTGAAAAGGTAAGAAACAAACAAACTTACTTTCGCATTTATAATATTAGTAAGGAAGTAAGGATTACCAATATTACCTTATTGGTGACTGTGAGGGATCTTCGTAAAAATCAGGTGTGTAGTACTCGCAACGTGCGTGTATGACCAGATGTATGAATGTGGACGAGGCGAAAGGAGTAAGTAACTAAGTAAGGATCGTAGCAGGTGGCGTTCTATGGTTTCTGCCTACCCCCATGGCAAAAAACGTGAGTTTATGTATGTATGTGTGTATTACAGTAGTAAGTTCAAAAAGTAACATATGATGGCACGGTTGGCGCAGTGGCTGAGCGATTGACTGCTGCGCTTCGTGTCACGGGTTCGATTCCCGCACGGAAAAAATATTTGTATGGCCTACTGGTAGTTGTTCCGGGTCTTGCTGTTTGTGTATGTGAGTTGAAATGTTTGTAAACGCACCCACGATACAGGAGAAAATGCTAGTGTGTGGCAAAGTTTTAAAAAAAATACGACGTGAGCTTATACTGGATAAGCTGGCCCGTTTTATTATAAATGTAAACTTTAGGAGGCCAGCTCCAAGTTAAGTCTTACCACAAACAGGCGACCTGTACTAAGTAAAACCAAATGTTGTGCAACAGAAACGTGGTATTATCCAGCAGTTCAGCAAAAGGCTCAGATTCTTTGATACTTGCTAAATGTGTTTTTTTTTTTAACTTCGTGTACAAATAGTGGTACAATCGCCAGCATATCAAGTTGCCACAAACTGACAAACTATACAATTACATGTCGACGTGTCGACTGTACATAGGCGGACTTAATGCCACAAGGCGTTCTCTACCAGTCAACCATTATCGATAGTGTGGGCGCTAACTAATCGCACCCGATCTGTTCTAGTTATTAAGTACTAACTTAAGCTATGTTATATGGTTACTAACACAGTATCACCTCTTTGTAGTTTGATAAATAAATAAATGACCCCTTTTTGTCTTTGCTGAACAAAATGGGAAAACAACCATGCGATAAACAGTTTATGTTAACATACACGTATATGTTACGGCTAAAAGCCGAAGTAAGGTTACACCTACTTCTAGCCGGCTATACCTAGGTGCGGCCGGTAACAGTTTGTTATAATGCAACCAATTCGATGTTCCCGTTTGGTCACAGTTCTAACCTAACCTAATCCATTTGGTCGGTGTGTCCTAGCAATAAAAATGATATTTACCGACCGCACCTAAGTTTAGCCGGCTAGAATTAAGTGTAACCTTACTTAGCCGGCTAGAACTAGGTGTAACCTTACTTCGGCTTTTAGCCGTGACATATACACTCACAAATCTAACCCATAAAAGATTGAGATAGGTAAGCATTACAAAAAACAGCAGAAACTGCATTATCTTACAAAAAGTTTAAAAAAAAGTAACCAGACAGCTATCCTGTCTCCATAACTTAATAACACCCATGTTTTAAACAAATCGTATCCTATTTCATTTTACGAACATTAATTTAATGTCACATGAACTACAAACATGAAAACAATAGTCAATAAACAACTATATATGACAGACAAACGTGCAGGTAAGTCCGGAAAGGGGACGCCAACTTATCATCAACAACCAACCATGCTTTCCCTCACTCTTATCCTGAAAGATATAAAGATGGGAATCAGTTTTCAGGATTGTATTTCATAAAGTTGTTTATTTAAAGGTACGTAAGCCGCTTTTGATTTGTGGGCAAGAATGACACAGCCTTGTTTATGATTTCCTTAGGAATAAAGAATAATGTTTTCCACGGTGAAATGTAAAGAGTTTTAATGTTTGTTTGTTTTTGTTTCTATGGGCCACCTGTTCTTGGTACTGTGTTTATGTTGCTTTTTGAGTGTATGTTAGGGATTTTATGTTTGTATAATGACAGCCGCTCGGATCGATCCTCAGGTTAAGCCGCGCTTGCCTAGGTTGGTCTGTGGATGGGTGACCACCCATTACATACCGAGTTTCCTCCGTGTCTCTGAAAGCACGTTAAGCGGTTGGTCTAGGCTGTTATTTATAGATATTTGATAGTCGTTACAGGTAATCAGTGGCCCGATAGTCTGACAACCAGTTTTATTTAGGGGTATCGTATTACTCAGTACTAACTGGGTTGTGGAGGTCAGATAGGCAGTCGCTCCATGGAAAATACTGGTACTCAGGTGCATTCGGTTAGACTGGAAGCCGATCATAATGATGTCTAGACTTTGTAATAAATTAATTAATGTACTAAATAATTCAACAAATGCGAATTGTTATATGAATAAATAAATAAATAAAATTTGATATAAGGCATTAGAGAGAACTTAGAGAGACACTAAGTTTCATAGTATCGTATCTATCAGTGGTAGACACTATTTTTAAAGTGTCCGGGACGCCGGTTATTCACAACAACATAAATTAGAAGGACAAATACCATATTAAAAAAAGAAGTTCTCATCTCAGTGACAATCAATGTCAAATACTTATACATAAAAGTGCATGTGAATTAGTAGTATTTTTGGCAGGTTCAGCCTTGGATTACAATGTGAACATCGCCGGTCATTGCAAAACAAGTCATAAAATTACAAAAACTTTCAATACAGCCAAGAAAGTAGTATCGAGTCTTCAAATTCTAATCCCAAACAAAACTTGGTTTTGCTTATTCTATTCAGAATCCTGTCCCCATCCTGGGTTGTCCTAGATTTCCCGCATACTTCGGGCGCATGAAATTCCGAGATAAGGGCGACGAAATGACAATCTCTTCATTACAGCATGAATTAATATGTGCTCATGTAAATGTTCATTAGTACATGTACCTACTCTTAATTAGCTAAATCTTTACTGATATATCATGGAGTGATATAGTGCTTATAAACGTAATTATCCCTATTTATGTAATACATTAAGGCTTCTCTGAAACTGTTTTCAAAATTATCTACTTTACGCTAATGTAGATCTTAAAATAATCCCAAAATAGAGCTATTTTTGCTAAATGTGTTTTTGATTGTACGGTACTTTTAGAACCATAACAATAAGCTTTTCTCAATCGCGAAGTTTCTTAGCTGCGAATTGGATGGTTACCGAGATGAGGACTGTCTTTAAAAAGCGTGTAATAAGTATTTTAGTATATTTCTATATTTTGTGGTATTTTGATTATGTTTTGCTAAAATCGTTTCAGCACCAGCAACTACTGAAAAACGAAAAAAAAAACTGTCTATTCAAACGTATCTAAAATCGCGTTATCCCAAATTCAAAACAAAACAAAATCGAACTTCATAAATAACGAACAAATCGCCACAAAAGTAGAAACAAAAGAAATTTCCAGACTGGGTCATTCAGTACTCCGTTACAAAACGGATCGAATGTTGACAATCATCAAATAATCCGTGGCTGGGAATAGATCGCATAATAATCGGACATTGAGCGAGTTAACTCATTGATTAGACCAGTGGCTTGAGCTTAATTTGGAAAGAAACCTTTAGTATAATAAAACTAGTTTTCTTGTCTAAGTTGGTTTTAATTTATACTAATATAAGTAGAGGTAGTATTATAATCATAATATTATATTGATTACAGTGACTCCATGTAACTAAAAAGTGATGAATATAAATGTTGATGGATGGAGAGGAAGAGGAAGACCAAAGAAAAGATGGATGGATTGTGTTAGGAATCATATGATGGAAAAAGGAGTAAATGATAGCGGAGAATTGTTGTGAGAACGGAAGAAAAAAAAGTGTTTTGCCGACCTCAAATAACATGGGACAAAGGCAGGAAGATGATGGTTACAGTGACTCCAAGACATCCCATACATTGGCTGCCAAGATAAGGTTAGAAGTTAGTCAAATTTGCCTTGTTTCGGGCCGCCCCAAATTTTACAACTCGTCAAAACTATCAAGAACTACTTTCTTGAGAAAATCTAAGCGATCTCACATACAAACGGGATTTTGTTTATAATAATAAAAATGGTAAATTTGTATATGTATGGTCACTATTGTCTACATTTCTTTTTCATGTCTCCTTTTGCAGGTCTGCTGGCAGAAATTTCTTAAGAAATAAGCAGTACCTTTGTACTCATATATGATAATGTTATTTTCCTGTGTTGTCTACTGTTTGTACATAAATAGTAAAATAAATAAATAAATAAGGTCCCATTAAAATTGATGGACAAACTTTTAGAAATCATTCAGACCACCAAAATAAACAATGGTAAAAAAAAAATTAAAAACGCATTGGATGGGTGCGCCAAAGTTCACCTAAATTTTCAACTCCGATAATTGGAAATCGAAAATTTTCTTCCTAACATTTTTCATCCTAACAATCACAATTCCTAACTACTCTGTCTCTAATTTTATAATTCCGAAGCATTCAACTTCATAATGTCAGTAGCAATAAACATCTATTACACTTTTATTTGTTTTCCTATGTTTTCTCAACATAACCATCTTTTACACTATTATTCAAAGTCATATATTTTTTGTTTAGATTTCAGTGTTATTTTTGCAAACCGTTTATTTTCTCGATTCTATCGTATAAAACACCTAAATGTAAGAATAAAAGTTTCTTGGTGCTTTTTTCTCCGACTAACCGTTTGTTGTAAAAACGATGTGGAAGGGATCCATTGGTTAGGTTAGGTTAGAACTGTGACCTGTAACTACGCGCGAGCCGAGCGAGCGTAGCGAGCGGTGCCGCGGCAGCGGCCGGCGAGCGCTACTTCGAAATTGGTTGCGAAATTTTTCTAAGTTTTTTTTTCATAATGCCCCCAAGACGAGACTCTGACCTGTACTTATGTTTAGGGATAAAAGCGTTATGATAAAAAATAGTAGGAGTTTAAATATATTTACATTAATGATATTATTAATTACAATTTTCGGAAACATGATTGTTATGAACATCGCCGGTAGCACTACAAATAGTATGAATGAAAACTTTAGGATAACATTTTTTAGGAAGAGTGATCATTCGGATTACAAATCGTTAGGAAGAACAATTTCGGGAAAAGAACTTTAGGTGAGCCAATATGGACCCGCATTGGATACTTACAAGAAAAAAATCCAGCTAACAATATACACTAAAAATGTTGGTTACACAGTGCATAAACACACCCATGTCTTTTTATCTCATAATTTTGGTACTACAAAATGTGCAGGCACGTGACTACGTCACCGCCCGCCGCGTTCATTGTTCATCTCATATTTTAGGTCAAAATAAAATCACTTTAATCAGAGTTTTTTTATGCTTGGATAACTTTGGTTAGACGTATTGAACGTTGTGTTAAATTTTTACCATCTATTTTAATGGGAACTTATACAGGGTGTAAAAAGACCCTTAACGAAGCCGAAAGGCACTTATTCCCCCCACCATGGCGATATTTTTTTTGTTCTAGACCATACCTGGGAACCTTCTAGTTTCGGAGATATTGGGGTCAAAGTTCCAACTTTTTCACAAGTTTTTTTTTTTTAATACAATGTTTTAATGTTGTAACTTTACTTTAAACACCTCCACGACCCCCGTACTATTCAATCCATCTATCAGCACAATGTTTTGAGTGCGTTATTTTGAGTTTTACAGTAAAACGTGATTTTGAACCCCCAAAAAAAAAATCGTTTCCCACCAAAAATTTTTGCGTAAGGTTACTTAGTTTGATGTACAGAATGCTTGTTGACGGCTTCGTGAAGGGTCTGTTTACACCCTGTAGATATGGATTTTGAAGAACATAGGGCACAATAGTCCTCATTTCAAGATAGGCACTGTGATCCCTCACAGAATAACCCTTTGTCACTTTTGACAGAATATCTTGAAAACAAATTGTATCACGTTTGAGATTACTAGCATTACATCACAACCAGTTTCCCTCAGACAAGCACTAGTGCGGTATGACTACAAAACATCCCAGACGAATAAATTCCAATATTACAGTACCTGGGGTCCTGGGTGGTAATATTGCATATTAAAATTTAAGAAAAGATCGGCTTTGTAAAGCGTCGTCTTTCTAACATTTAAAATGTATGACAGTGAAAAAATCTATATTTGCGGCTGGGTTCTTCCCCTAAGACATCCATTAGCAACTCTAGACCAAGGTGGCTGTAAAAAAAGTTTTTTTTTTGTCTAGAATTGCTAGTTGCTCGCGCGACGCTTAGTTCGTTTAATTTGTTATTTAAAATGTTTTATAGTTTTCGGACCTGTCAACCCGGATCTAAATTTGAGCTAGATTCAGCTCTGAATATATGGAACTTATATATACGTCTATAAAAATAAATAAAATTGAATTGTCTTTTTATAATTAAAAAAAACTTATTTAAATTTTTGTCTGTCTGTATGTTTGTTCCGGCTAATCTCCGAAATGCTGGACCTATTTTGTCGAGACTTTTACTGGCAGATAGCTGATGTTATAAGGAGTGACTTAAGCAAACTTAAGTTTTACTTTCGAAAAAAAAATAGGGTTCAATGCAAAAAAATAAAACCCTTGAAATTCTTAACAAAATCCGATTCAAATAGGGAAATAATATTTTTATAATAATTTCACGCGGACGAAGGAAATAACTGGTAATATACAGGGTGTAAACGGACCCTTCACGAAGCCGTCAACCAAGTATTCTGTACATCAAACTAAGTAACTTTACGCAAAAATTTTTGCTGGGAAACGATTTTTTTTTCTGGGTGAAAAATCACGTGATACGGTAAAACTCAATGTTACGCACTCAGAACATTGTGCTGATGGATGGATTGAATAGTACGGGGGTGATGCAGGTGTTTAAAGTAAAAATCTTACTTTAAAAACATGTATTTTAAAAAAACTTGTGAAAAAGTTGTAACTTTGACCCCCAATATCTCCGTAGCTAAAAGGTTCCCAGATATGGTCTAGAACAAAAAAATTATCGCAATGACCGGGAGAATAAGTGCCTTTCGGCTTCGTTAAGGGTATTTTTACACCCTTTATTGTTTTACCACGCCCTTGTGAAATACAGACGCTACCTTCAACATTCCATCCTATAGACCTCTTCTCAACAATGTTAGAATTTGAACCGCCCTATCTATACCAGCCCGGCCACCTGCCATCTCATATCAGTGTTGTTTGATAAGGGGTTTTCCCAAAATTAATCAGTCTCACTTCTGGGGTATATAACTGTAACCCAATTATATGGGCCCCCTTTGTACACGTCATCAGCATTCGAGGGCTGTCGGGAACACTGGTATTGTACTTATATGGCTATAGGAACCGTGTGTGTGTAAATATTGTTCGATTTTCGAGTGACGAGAATAGTTCGTGAAAGGTGGAGTCAATTTGATGTAAACTCAAAACTCTTACTTCAATGTAACCACCGATACCAACATACCCGTACATAATTTTGAATTGTAAATGTTTAAGACGTACTTTGGTACTCTATAAAACTGCCTTACAATATTTTTTTTTTGTAGTGTAATACCGTCACTTACTCCCCTAAGTTCATTGGATCACCAGCGTCAGATAGCATCACTTGTCTGGTATGAAGGCTGAAATGAAACTTTTTGACGTAGCCGTGAGGCACTAATACTACTATGTATTTTCTCTTCTTTTTTTTTGACGTATCTTTTTTATTCTGTGTGCTTGATGAACTGCAAATAAACTTTATTCTTTCTTTCTTTCTAAATAAAGCAAGGGAAAACGATTGTCCACGTAGCAGAATAGATATAAACTTAATTTGTCCGTAGAATCGAGTAACTGCCATTCTTTGACAGTCGTATGACATTGCTTGTACTTGTACAAGAATGTTTTGACACGTGATCAAAATCGGAATTTACGCCGCCATTTTGTTTTTTCAATGTTTACCAACAACACCCCATTACCAATAGAATAGAATAGAATAGAATTAATTTATTTGCATTGAATGTAGGTACATACATGAGTTGTAACAGTAGTAATTATTTGTTCCTGATACATTCTACCAGGAACAAATAATTACTTAAAATAACCCTGTAGCACTGTATTATAGAGTGTTATTTAATATTGTCTCTTTTTTTCTGTTTAATTTATGTTTTATATTGTGTAGATTTAAGTTTTTTATTTTATTTTTATTTCTTTGTTGTGTGCACTTGTGGCATGTGCCAAATAAATATGTTTTCTTTCTTTCTTTTATCTTTATTTCCCTAATTGTACAATACGTGCTTATCAAAATGCCAAATTATTTCGATTTTCGGTTATTTGTTGCGTCCCAAATAGTGTCTAAACTAATTAAGATTCAGTACGTTGCACTGTTACTAAGGCAAGCACTAAGCTTCAGTACAGAATGCTACTAAACCACATTATCTCGTGAATTTCCATGGAATTCTCTATTCAAGCAAATTACTCTTAGTCTGATTATACGAACATTCCTTACATCAAATACCACGAAGCTTGGAAGATTACCAATCGAAGACTGATCTTTGAGATACTTGGCTAAGTAAAGGCAACTTCAAGTTACAATGAAGTGAATCGTCAATAATTGTCACGTTCTTCAAAGGAATACTCGTCTATCACGGTAAAATTTACGGTTAGTATTTCAGGATGTAGCTATTCAGTATCTTTTTACGAAATTACTGAAACAGAGAGGTCACGAGTTCCAAAGGAAGTATTTTTTTTTCTTATGTTTAATACTTGGTCACCTAAACGAAGCCTAGCCTGCCTATTAGGCAGTGTTAGCCTAGTGGCATGACCGTCGGACTGCCAAGTCATAGGTCTCGAGTTTTAACCCAAGACACGTACCTTTGATTTTTCTGATTCATGTGCGTATTGTATAATTTTTACTTGTTTCGGTGAAGGAAAATATTGTGAGGAAACCAACATGCCTGAGAGATATTTCGCGACGGCATTTAAAGCCACGTCAGAAGCCCATGGACGGCATAAAAACTCTAACACCAGGTTAACCATACGCAAAAGAAGAAAGACCTAAAAGAAGAAGGAGCTCGTGGCTAAATAATACTAACCGCATGGATCGATTGTTAAAATTAAACAGTTCCGAAGTTCGTTCCTGGATGGCAATTGAAGATCTTTGACAGTTGTTAGGGTATTCAGACGCCTTGCTTCTGGTAAACAGTCTTGTCAATAGGTACCATATTATGTTACCCTTGATGTAAAGTACTGGTATTCAGCTATATCAGTGCAGACTGGATGCCGACCCTTACGTAACGTCAGTTGGGAAAAGGCTAGCCATTTGAAGACTTGGTCCCTTTTTTTCGGATAGGAAATCATCAAATGACCCCGCTCTGGGCGGAGTGGAAGGGAGTGTCAGACTTTTACTGACTAAAACCCATCCTTGTACCTTCTTTGCCCTTTGTGTTCCAGGGCCGCGGTATCTCTTACGAACAGTCCCGCAGCCCCGGCAGGAAGACTTGGTCCCTTAAAATCTTTTACTCTATTTACTTCAAAATACAAGATCCTCTAAATAGTTCTACAAACAACATATTCGTCTCTGCCTCATAACTCATATCACTCACTACCCCTAAGATTGCTCCCTTCCGCAATGTTATTGCATTAGGTTGTGCCCCTCAAATTGCCCGTAGATAACACCCCTACGTATTTGTAAGAGGATTTGCATTTCTTATCTCTGACGTATTCCGTGACATGCAAGGGGTCTTATGGCTGCGACACACGATGGTGATATTATGGTATACATTGCTGCGTTTGTGTGGAAATAGATTGGTGTGGAAGTTGAAAATTCGGCAATGGATGACGAAATAGGTGTGTGGTAGATTAATTATGTTAATCTTTACCTGTCTGTTTGTTCCTTTGTTGTGTTATTATGAGATTATAGATTGTTGTTGTAATCTATATTATGGTCTACATACAATATAACGTTTTCTGTCCATATATTTATTGTAACGGAAATCCTGGCAGATTATTCGGAAGTCGAGTCAGAACGGCCAATGCAAAGACGGAGTTAAATCTATGATGCCAGTTACGGGTCGAATTTCGGACTGTGTCTTATAAATCAACTCAGATGGAATTTGTGAATACAGCGTTGAAAGCTTTATGGACCTCTAAGTACTTTTATAACGAAAAATAAAATGCCTTAACTTTACCATCAGTCTACAGCAGTCTACTGCTGGTAGGTCATGGCCTCTTCACACCATTCAGCTGGATTCCCAGCAACTGTCATCCAGCTTCTACCAGCCATCTTGCAAAAATCGTCGCTCCGTCTAGCCTGAGGGTCCCATCTTTTCTGATTCTCAGTCCAACTAAAGGACACGTTTACCCCAAATGTCAGCAGTCGGTGTCTAAACTTAAATACAAGTTGTAATTAGCTATGTTACGGCTAAAAGCCGAAGTAAGGTTACACCTAGTTCTAGCCGGCTATACCTAGGTGCGGCCGGTTATACTTAGGTGTATCGTTTTTTTGCTAGGACAAACCAACCAAATGGATTAGGTTAGGTTAGAACTATGACCAAACGCGAGCAAGCTGAGCGAGCGCTACATTCAAACTGGTTGTATCAAACCTCCTTTAAATTCATTTTAGGTATAGAACTAGGTGTAACCTTACTTCGGCTTTTAGCCGTAAGAGCTATATTTATAACGGTGTTTTGCGTCGCCTATCTCTAATTTAAAACAGACGGAGTCGCCGGCGTAAGCTCCCTTCCCGTCACATTTGAGGCGCACGAATAAAGTAGGGGGAATTATGAAGGGAAATAAGATTACCTTCCGTTCAGTATCAATAATTTATCAGTTTCCTATACAGGGGACCATGCATGGGTTTTACGGGATTTTCCTCATAGAGTGCGGAAACCTTCTGGTGGTTGTAAAACAACATGTTTATTATGTAACTAGCTTTTGCTCGCGGCTTCGCCCTCGTTGGATTCGGTAAAAATTATCCAACGTCCTAACTTAATTCACGGTCTATCTGTGTGCTAACTTTCATAGGCATCTGTTTAGCCGTAAAAGCGTGACAAACGAACAAACAAACCCACTTTGACATTTATTCAAATTATTTGTCACATAATTATGTACTTGGGATTGCGGAATTTTCCTCTCCTTTCTGGCAATCATTAACTGATGCATACTCAGCACAAGCAAAATCAGCAACGCTTCCACTGTTAGAACACAGGTCTACTCTCTGCAAGAAGCAGTGAACCGCTGACCACCATGCGGGCCAATGCGGTCCAGTGGATGATTGATACTGGCTGAAAGAAGTTATAAACAAAAAGTTATTGTGCCTACGTCGTAAATAAATGAAACTCTTTGGTTACCATGTAAATATTGTTCCCAAAACACAACAGATACTGGCCATAAAAAAGGAATTTTAAACGTGGCAACTTCAGTTCCGTCGAATTTCGAATTCAGAATAAAAAACAGCTGACAGTTTATTGGGCCCACATTTTGTGCGTTTAAAAATAGCGGAACCAGAATCTCGAATTCCTACTGTTTTTGTTTTTTTTTTGGAGTAAGCTATTTATGATACTGGTCTCACCTTAGACACAATGCTTTTGAGATTTTTAGTTTTTTTTGTGAGGTCGTAACAAGGTGATAAGGTTTAGGTGTCTGCTCTGAGCGTTGCACTTTTTTTTTTTAAAAGCCTTGGCCCACACTAATCGTGAGTGCGTGAACGAACATTTAAACTCACATACACAAAGAGCCACGTACGAGAAGAATTGATTAATTTTCATATGAACTATTTTTTCTTAGCTTAAAAATTATCGTAGTTCATGCAATTTCGTAAGGTACCTAATGGGTAAAGATACCTAAACAGGAAAGTTTCCAGATACACCAATCTTTTAACTAAAAATCTCAAGCTCAATAAGCATAAACTGTATTTTAAATCTCTCTTAATCTCAGAAAATAATCGTCTATTTGTTTCTTCAATTCTTAAAATACGAGAACAATTTGTATTGCATGGATGCTCCGTCCTGTTAGTAATAGCATCCTCAACTAAAGGCTACAGCGAAAAGATAACGATCCATTCATTGGAATCTTTCTTTTCTTAATTAATTCCTATAATAGTAGCCGTTGAACTAACATTGATTCGTTCTTTTAGTGTTGTGACCAGGATTTCGGTAGAAACGAGATAAAGTAGATTTTTTGGTTTAGCGCTCACAGGCACACATTTAGGTGACTGGTTACAGGTGACACTTGAGCATGGAGTTGATACCTCAGTAAGACTAAAAAAAAAAAAATATATTTTATGTACTTCAGGCCATATTAGATACAAAACAATATACACTATTGTCAATTTTACAGGCGTCACTATTCGTGCAATAACTCCTACCATGCTTCTTTGTTTAGATTTTTTCCATAGCTTAACATAATATAACGCCTTGCATTCCCTGAAGGGTTAGGCAGAGGTGTATTAACAAGCACACCCACATTTCGCCGGTTATGTTTAAATCTCACGTAGTAGGGGCGAGTCTATATCCATCAACCGGACGCAAATCCAGATTCCGTGGCTGCTACTGAGAAATTCCTGATGGAAAAATCCAATAACACTATGCCCGACCTGGGAGTCGAACCGAGACCAACGAGGCAGTCCAAAGACCATTTTCTGGTGGAATAACGATTGTAACTTTGAAATAGTAATAAATTACCCATTTAATTATGAATCCAAAACAATATTCGTAATAAAATAAAATTACAATCACTTTTAAAAGCTGCTAAGTACAAATATACCTACAAGAGCTGGGCGCACTTGCGACCACTAGACCAACGAGATAGTCTGTTACGTTACTCGAATTGAATTCTTTGTTTGCATTAAAACAACAGTCCCCCCTACTCTGTACTGTCATCTGACTTTAAACCGGGACAGTCCCAAAAAAGTCTTTCAAAGATAATTCCACCCTACCTCTGACAATTTCTGCGAAGTTTCGTCATGTATCTCCTCAGCGGAAGTTTTCATTCTGGGCTCGGGCCATGAATAACGTTCGATGTTCGAACGGCCACAGGAAGTAACTTCCGGTCCTGCATCGTTGCTTATCTTTTGCATTCAACCCCGGCGAACTTTTGATCGTCGCGAAATTTAAAACTCGTGAGCGATTTTGTGGTTCTTTCTTGATTCTTGTTTTTTTTCAGTTTGGAATAGAAAGAAGATTGCGTCTAAGAAAAAATTGTTAAGCAGTTTTTTACAGTAGTTTAATTTACGAGATTATTTATTGTAGAAACTATAGATAGGTACTGTCACAGTGCACATAATTTTTTTAGGTACTTGACAGTACGGTAACAGTTAGGCCTTTTGACCATTTTTTTTTTGAATTGCGTCTCGCAGGTGAACCTATGAGGCTGGCTTCTGCTCAACCCGACTATCCTTTTGACCACACATTTCAGCTACTGCTTTATACCTATTTCAAGACCGTAGATTTATTAGTTAGAAATAAATAATTGCAAATTCTCATATAAAATTTCCAATATTAAATAATTATGTGTGTATCCTTCTAAAATAAAAATGCCTCTAAATTTATTGACAACAAGTGAATATTTACATTGTATACGAACTACAAATCTATAATAGTAAGAAGAAAAAAAAATGTACAAGTATCAAAACGGTTACAGGGCGTCAAAAAATTCGTCCACAATACCTCTTAATACAATTTGAGCATAAACAATAAAACAACAGCGCGCATCCAAGCACTCCCAATTTATCTGCCCATTAATCACTTCATCATCCAAATCCAATTTCTTTTTAATCCTCATCTCAAAACAAAAGCTGAAACCCTTTGAAAAGCTAATTTATTCACAATCCCAAACGACACGACATTCGATACAAGGGACCTTTTGTAAAACTCTGACACTGGCGCTAACGTAGGAAATTAAAGATTCTATCTGTGTAACGAACTCTTCTTGGAAATAGTATTAAACCGAACGAAACTTGGAATCCCCACATTTGCTGAAAATTCAACTCTATCTTTACAAGTCAGAGTTGGTATTTCATTGTGTTTGGTGGCATAAATTGTTTGAATGCGTTTGCTAGTAAAACTTGGACAGAGCTATTAGTGCTGCCTACTCACCTAGATTAAGACTTTATTTCCTGATAGGAAATGGTGCTCTTTCATAGAGTTTTGATTTCATTATTATAGGACGTCCCTATTTTTTTATCTTATATTAGGGGAAGGTAACAGTTGTTAGGTAGTCAGTGGCTCAAAAAGTCTGACAACCAGTTTTACCAAGGAGTGTCGTTTTACCCAGTACTAACTGGGTTGTGGAGGTCAGATAGGCAGTCGCTCCATGTAAAATACTGGTATTTAGCTGCATCCAGTTAGACTGGAAGCCGACCCCAATTTAATTGGGAAAAGGCTAGGCAGATGATGATGATTAGGGGAGGGTGACTTTTGAAGATTGTATGAATTTTAGTTCTTTTTTATGGGTGGTAGGTATGTAGGTACCAGGACTCGTTACAAACATCATCATTCTTGTCCTTGTCCCATTTTACTTGGGGTCGGCGCAACATGTTTTCTTCCATTCTCCCCTGTCAGACGTCACGGCATCAATTACTCCTGAACGATTAATTGAGTACCTATCTAAATAGTTCACATCACGGTTTCTAGATATCCATATGTTCTAGTGATGCAGCAAATCAACAAGTGAACATTAACTGCTAGATAACGTTTTTCTCAAATACTATCGTGTAAGTTGTTACGATACAAATACGCACCCTTAACAGTTTCATTGAAAGGAGAATGCTCTGTATGAAAAAAAAACCCATGCTTGGCGCAAATGAAACGTATCTCAGATTTTTAGTATAAGCGTTTAATAAAATGCCACATAGGTGGCATCCTCTAAATAGATGGCTAAATGTAAGAAATTGCTATTTTTTTCAAACAAATAGCTTTTTTTTTGCATTTACCCATCGATTTTGATGATGCCCACCTATGTAGCATTTCATTTCACATTTATACTAAAATATTGAGATATATTCCGTTTGCGCTTGTTGCATTGTCGCTCCATGTAAAATACTGGTATTCAGCTGCATCCGGTTAGACTGGAAACCGACCACAACATAGTTGGGAAAAGGCTAAGCAGATGATGTGACTTCACATTTACTTTTTTATTTTCATTGTTCGGGTTTGTGGACTATCGATCACCGATGTTTTGCTCCGCTCAGCCGCAATACCATTAATTTTGATCATTCAATAATATCCGCTGTCGAGCAGACAATATTTTCAAACATAAATGAAGCAACGGATTAACCTTCAAAATCTTTGGAAAAATATAAATGGAACATTTTAGCGATTCATGTAAATATTTCCGAGAAATAAAATTGTTACCTACTTGAATCTATAGTAACATAATAAAGTTGAAGAGTTTGTTTGTTTGGTTTATTGTACACGTTAATTTCAGGAATTGAAAAAATATTTTAGTGTTGGATAACCCATTTATCGAGGAAGGCTACAGGCTTTAACATCACGTTACAACCAAAAGGAGCAGAGCTTCAATGAAAAATGTTGCAAAAACGGGGAAAATTTATTTGTTTTGAGAGCTTCCGTTGCGTGCTCTGCGTGAACGGTTAAAGTGATGCAACAATCATGTATCACGGAATTGTTCCTATTAAAAAGTTCTAAAAAAAGTCCGAGATAGCATATGTCTATCTTTTAAGGTTGACCCACACTCTCTCTAACCGTCTCTCTCTCTTATGTGAAACAGACGAAGTTGCGCGGGACAGCTAGTCATAATATATTTCTTTACCCATGGGTAACTACGAAAAATGTAGGCTAAAGCAGATTTTTTTAGCAGAATTATTTCATAGATAATCCCATGGTAAAAGTTGCTTATATTTATGAGTAATTCACTCCCTTAAATGATTACCCATTTGTAACTAATGACACTGTATTGAGGGTGGCACCACGTAATAACCACGTATTCAGTACATCATAGAAATTTCACATCGGTACAAAAGTTCAAAACCTACACGGTCAAAATGTATGGAACAGCAGTTTTTTTTTAATTACCGATGAAAAATTTATATGTAGCCGCTCGGAATTATGTACTGAATACGTATTACCCTCTGTGCTTCAATGTCCCTTCCACTCTGTATTTAAAATATAAAAATCTTTATTGCTAGTAATTTGGTAGAATATAAGTGTCAAAGGAGTGCTTTGGCACTCGTACTAGGATTACCCTGTATCACGAATTCCATGTATTGGCCAGTATTCGTCATCAAGCTAACAAAACATCTAAAGACTTGCAAATCTTGCAATCAATATCCCACGAAACTGTTCCTTCAATACTTGAATCAAACAATATCTTTGAGTTAGACGCCATTAGCTAGACTTCAGATACGAAGTATCTCACTTTAGACCTGACTAACTGAATTGGTACAATCTATCTCTTATCTAGAGTTCACGCTCTATTACCTTTATGATATGAACTGAGCTGAGGTATCAATCTTAGATAGATATAACTAGGTATAACTTTGAAGGTATTTCTCTTGACTAGTAGGCAGTAACGTTTTGTAAGGTTTTTACTAAGGACCATTATGTACTTGTACAATCCGTTACGAAACGGTGATGACTTTTATTGTTGTAGCTGTCATACCGTATCTTTGGAAGTAAGGTCGTCACGAGTACTAGTAGGTATATTTGTAGGTACTTAGCAACTTTCAAAAGTGATTGTAATTTTATGTTATTACGAAAATTGTTTTGGATTCGTAATGAAATGGGTCGTATTTCCAAGTGGCAATCGTAATTCCACCAGAAAATGGTCTTTGGTCGCAAGCGACTCTTTAGCATGACTCTTTTCCCTGATCGGCCAATGTGTTATTGGATTTTTCCATTAAGAATTTCTCAGTAGCAGTCACGGAGTCTGGATTTGTGCCCGGTTGCTGGCAATAAGCTCGCCCCCTATTACATGGGACTTAAACATAGCTGGCAAAATGTGGGTGTACTATTTGGTACAGCTCTGCCTAACTCTTCGGGGATGCGTGACGAGCGTGATGTTATGTTAAGTAAAATGTTCTTTGAAATTAGCTAAGAATATACATATTAGAGCTTGTGAACAGTGGAACAAACGTTAGTGATAATAAAACCATTAAAAATATAGCGTATTTTTTGTTGAAACTCTGAACCACTTTTGTCAGAAGGTCAAAGTATTACCATCGAGGCGTGGCTTATTTCAACTGCTGTTGTATCATTTTTGTCATCATGATTTGCATCTTAAGATAATAAACCAAAGTTCTAATTTTGTTTGATAAGCTAACTCAGATGGATCGATCCGTAGTAATAAATGCTTACTTACTTTTAACAACCATTTAAGCACACTCTAGAAAAAAATAAACATAAAAGGTTTTCATGTTAAGTGCTGTAAAATGAAACGCCAGAGCATTATCTTTTTAGATTATTCATATTTCATATGACCTATCCTTTGAAAGTCTAGTAAATATTCGTTGTTCTAATTTTCTGCTGAAAGCTTCTCGGTATTGCCAGTGAAATAAATTAGCCCCAATTTCATGAACGTTGTAAAAAATATGCCAACCAGCTCTAGATAATTAGGTACCTACTCGTAATATGGCACATTGCGTGAAGATCTTCGGCATTTTCGAGCGTCTTCAAAAGCGACATCTATATGTGTGACAGTCTCTACAGTCGGCGTCATCATATTTTACCGGATCCGTCAATGCATGAAATATACATAGTTCATACTTCTTTACATTACAAACTTCTCAAGCCACCCTCATTAAACCTTTCGCTCAATTTCTATACCTACCGAACATATGCAAAAACTTTTCATATAAAAAACGCCAGCCAATTTTCCGTAGCGCTAAAAAGGTTGAAAAAAAAAACGTAACAAAATACGTTACGTTTTATTCCACGGAGTAAAAAGCCTATTAAAAGTTGGAAGGCTAATGTTGTGTTAGAATGGGGCAATTATCCTTCACAAATGAAGATACTTTTTTTAAAGCGGCACTTTCATTTTATAAGAATGAGTGTAATTCACATCATGAAGCCGTGTCGCTCAGGTAAGCTACGTTGGTTCAAAATGTAAAAAGTTTTGTAAAATTTACTAAGGACTGGGAGGTAGATTGTTTTGTTGTATTCTTTTGCTTCTTTGCTTTTATTTTGGCGTTTTTCCTTTTGTATTATTACGGGTTTTTAAGGCTACTTTAATCAGAATGAGGCTCGAGTACCAAACATTTTTTAAACATCGGTTTTTAAAGCATCTTACTCCAAGATTGAGGTCTCAGAATATTATTGTTGTGCGCTGACTGCTATGTAACGATCGCAAGCGTCATTTGAGATCTTGTATCCGACTAAGATTCCCAGGTTGGTAAAAGTTTTCTTCGGTTTTTCCATATTTTTCTCTTACTTAGCAACCCATAGTTTAGATTCGTTCCTTTAAGGCTCGCCTCCTGTTACGAGGAACTAGAATGATATCAGGCAAAAGTACGAGTGGGTTCTATGTTCTATGTTAAGGGATTTGGTTTCCGCACTTAGTCCTTAAAGTAGACCATCGTACGTGAGCCATGTTGGCCGTTACTCCAACCAGCCCACCTCCCTCCCCAAGCAGATCAGACTTCCCGGTCTTCTCAGGACATCCGCAAGGGGTCTTGGTGTTCCAAGAGTACGAGTGGGTAATACTATACCTACATATTTACTTGCTTACCTTTAGGGTATACACTGCGATGAGGCTTAGTTATGTTAAAACACTTTCTTACTTTTAGCTTCCATAATCTCACTGCTGGGAAAAGGCTTCTCTGCCTATAAGTTCCTGTTCTTTCTATCCAGAGCTAATGTGGACCACTGGTTAAAAGTGTCCATGGAGTTTCTTGCCGATTCTTCTCCATAGATTTCTACGCTTTGGAAAGGGCAGGCGTCCATGGAGTTTATTGCCCATTCTTCTCCATATTATTTATCTATGGAGAAGAATGGGAATGGGCAACTACAGTGCTTTTGTGCCTTGTGACTAGGACTGTAGCTTCATCTTTTTTGTTTTGTTGCCATTGAAAAGTGCCTGTAATGTTCTAATTGAAATGTCCTATGTCCTTCTCTTGTTTATCTTTGAGTTTGAGTTTGGTCGTCAAGAATCAAAACAGTGAGTTTCGTGTATCGGGAACAGAATCGAGTTGCGAGTAACAGTGGTAGCGGTACTGAGTGCAAAACCCACCGATTTGTATGCTTATAAACACCCACCCGCAATAACTTCAGTTTATCCGTGATCATGGTGCTTGCAACAGCGCCGCAATATCGAGAACAACAGTAAACATGGTAAATATCCCGTCTCTAGTGATAATGATAAGAATCAAATTGATACGAAATATAATAGGTTTTCCAGATCATTTCTCGCTTGAGATAGCAAAAACCTATCTATTATATGAACAGTACCAGGTAACAAGCTTGTCCACTTACCTAAGAAGCTCTGACCTATTTTCTAAAGAGGCTACATTTATTTTCTTATTTCTATCTTTCTTTTAAAGTGCATTCATGCCCTGATTCTTTTGTGGAGAGAAAATTATTCCATTTGTTATTTTATGGGCATTGATGTGAGAACTTCTTCGAGGTAAGTAGATCTTAATGTAGGTCATTAAAAGAGGATTTTGAGTAAAACTTTTTATCTGTTGAGAATTTCTCATAGCGTTGCGGGATCCAGATATATTTAGACAGTTATACCTAAATTTATTTATTTATTTATATATTCAGTTTCGGACAACAATACAATCCATTTTGTTAGTAAGAAAAAACCTTATTCCTAATGTTAGTAATACAAAAACTCACAGTCATACAAATTTACTGTCCGAGGCAGGTTGCTCAGAGAACGATCAAGCGAGAGATCAACCACCTAGTTGACCATCCTCTCCACAAAGTGCCTCAGAAAAGGGGAGTAGGGACTCTCCGCCAGCACTTTCAGGATACTATTGTTACTGATCCTCGTTCGATGCATCAGTGAAGCAAGTTTTTTGCGGATGACTGCGTGGAAACCGTCAGTTCGGTTTTGTGAAAACATCTCTGATGCACTACAGAAACGGGGCAGTCCCAACAGCATCCTAAAAACATTATTATATTGGACGCGTAAGGCATCTAGCGATCTTTTGGCGTAGCTGACCCATAGACCCCCCGCATATAGACCCTGACAGAAAGCCTTGAATAGGGTGATCTTGACTTGGTCACTACAACGGGAGAATCTACGGGCCAACATATTTCCTCGGACCGCTAGTGCCCTACGTTCCCTCTCAATATCTACATTATCCTTAAGGTCGTCGGTAAGCATGTGCCCCAGGTACTTAAATTGGTACACTTTGTTAATGCTCATGCCATTTAGGGTGAAATTAGGTGTATAATTATGGCACTTACCGGCGGCCCCGAAGACCATGTATTCGCACTTCCTGACATTATAAACCAGTCCATGCGCACTAGCGTACTTCTCGCAGACCTTCAGCATATCTCTGATAGATCCCTCAGTCGGGCCCAAAAGCACCATGTCGTCCGCGTAGCTAATGTTGTTTATACTAACACCACCAACCCGGCAGCCGACACGCATACTGCTGAGCTCGTCTATGAGATCGTTTACATATAGGTTGAAGAGCCTGGGGGACGTCAACCCCCCCTGTCTCACACCACACTCCAACCCATACGACTCAGAGAAAGTTCCTGACCACTTTACGTAGTTTATCTGGTTCGCATACCAATACCGCAGGATTTTTAGAACTCCCGCCAGTACATTCCTGTCCTCCAGCTTCCTCCACAGCACATCATATGACACAAGGTCGAAGGCTCTGGAGAGGTCCAGGAAACAGGCATATACCGGCGTTTTGCGGTCTGTGTAATATTGGACAGTGTTCTTTAAGCTCAGTATAGCACTTTCTGTCGATAGTTGAGGTTGGAATCCAAACTGTGCGTCGTGCAAACACAGATATTTTTTTAAACATGAGTCAAGTAAACTGTCCAATATTTTAGCAGAGGTGGTAGCCAGAGAGATCGGACGGTAGTTTCCCCGGTCCGAGATATCCCCTGTCCTGTTTTTAACAATAGGTACAACTATAGTTCGCATGAGCTCGGCTGGTAAATAAGAATGACTAATGCACATTGCATAAAACCAGGACAGGACCCTCGGCAGGTGAACCCCAGCATACTTGAAATGCTCAATGCTGAGTCCGTCGTGACCGGGCGATTTACCTCTGCTCATGTTTTGAATGGCAGCTTTGACTTGTTTAGCCTGAAAATATGTCAGTGGCTTCACCCCCTCACGGCCAGACTCAGCATCACCCACTGTAACAGAGGGACCTAAAGGTGACTGTACCTTAAAATGTTCCCTAAACATATTCGCAATGCCCCCAGGGTCACTGATCCCTCCTACGCTCACCGGAAGCCCAGGTCTAATATCCAACTTACGAGTGGATTTCCAAAATTCACTAAAATTACAAGTGGCTCGTTGGTTTGCTATAATGTCCATTCTGACTTTCTCTTTATTTTTTTGGCACCATTTCAGTCGACCCTTAAATATTTTACGAGATTCATTCATTTCTAAAGAAGGTATTGCTTTCATTATCGTGTGGTTAGTGTCTAACCTGGTTTATGTCGTCCATGGGGCCCTGACTTGGCTTTACATGCCGTCGAGAAATATCTTTCAGACATACTGATTTCCTCACGTAGTTTTCCTTCACCGAAGCAAGTGATGATTATACAACACGCTCATGAATTTGAAAAATCAGAGGTGTCCTTTGCGTTCGAACTCGAGACCTATGTCTTGGCAATCCGACAGTCACACCTCTAGGCTATCACTGCTATTAAATAAGGTTTGAATTTAAGTCTCTCGTCAATTAATGGGTGTTAAGCCAAGATTCGACGCTTTATTGCTAAAAGACAGCCTGATTTACTGTAAATAATGTGTGCAAATTAGACCTCCAGAGCACACTATGTTCACACCAGCCACGGTGGCTACACCCGAAATGATATTCAAACATTTATGACATACAATGAGGAGCTCGTGGCTAAATAATAACAGCCGCTCGGGTCGATCTTTAGGTTAAGCCGTGCTTGCCTAGGTTGGTCTGTGGATGGGTGACCACCCATTACATACCGAGTTTCCTCCGTGCCTCGGAAAGCACGTTAAGCCGTTGGTCCCGGGTGTTATTTGTAGATCTTTGACAGTCGTTAGGTAGTCAGTGGCCCAAAAAGTCTGACAACCAGTCTTACCAAGGGGTATCGTATTACCCACTGGGTTGTGGAGGTCTGATAGGCAGTCGCTCCATGTAAAATATTGGTATTCAGCTGCATCCGGTTAAGACTGGAAGCCGACCCCAATATAGTTGGGAAAAGGCTAGGCAGATGATGATGACATACAATTATCAGTCAATCGAAACTAATTAGATACATGGAATTTAAAAACATCAGCTATTCCATGGTCCATGTATTTCTCTGACAAAACAAAAGGACCGTCTACTTCTAAAATGTTGCCGTCTATTTCGTAGATAAAGATTCTCTCAAACAAAAACAACGACTTTATTTTACGAGAGCTTCCTACAGTTGTTACAGAAAAATGCAGCCTCTATACCCGAGTCCATAAGTCAAGAGATTGACCTATTTAAACCCGCCATCTTTTCTCTCGTCAGAGGTTACAATAAAAATGAAACAAGTCTGCTTTATTCAAGATATTTTATTACTGAAATCAGAATAATTTACATTGTAAAAAATACACATACTCCGAATATTACGCTAAGGTTAACACTTTCAGCTTTTTTGGCTCTATTTTACAGTAAAACTATAGCTTTCTTTATTAACTAGATGTTTTGACAACGTTTTCTTTGCCTAAATATTAAGATCAAATCACACAAACAGGTTTTGAAGAAACAGGTTTTAGTTTTTTGAGCAAAATTAAAAATTAGAACGTTTGTGGAGTATGGACGAACTGGAAATGATACTCAGAGATGTTTTGTGTGAATCGATCTTAGAGAAACTTCTGTCAGTTCAAAATTAAGTCTAACTTAGTTCTTTGGCATTTAAAGCAAATTGCTAAAGAGTTTCTATAATGTGAACCTCCACTATTTTGGTGTAACGAAAATGCTATTACAATCGCATTTCTATGAAGACGAAGCGAAGCGGAATCATCTTCGTGAACTTTTTCCGAACAATTGCGAAAATGAGAAATGTTGTCGCTTTATATTTTTTGCCCGCTCCGCTTCTATGAATGGCACTATACAACATCTACCAAGCACTGTAATTTCAATGTTTATAATATTAAAATTAATTACAATCTCAAATGAAATTCAATAGTCTCACAGAAGGCTTTGTGATTTTTCTATTATAAACTTACCTAGTACAGACTTACTTTAATACTTATTAGCTGATAAAAATAAACAAACTTCTTTTCCTTCAAACCGTTGCCAAGAAGTTTATTCATTTTTATATCTCATTAAAAGTTTTACACTTATTTGTATGAAAAATAAAAGCTGCATCTTTGGATCCATTTTACACTAAAATAATTGCTACACTTTTATTGAATTACTGTCACGAAGTTAAACACTTAAGTAAACGATATGTATTTTTTTTCTATTATTAACTCCCAAAGTATTGTCAGGGATCTATGAGTAGACATATTGAAAAGGTTATGGAAAATTGTTAATAAATTAAAATTATAAATCTATTATTTTCTTTATTTATCTTCAATAGCATAAGACACGACATCATTTTTGTACTAGAGCAAAAATCTGTAATGATTCATAGATATACTTTTTAAAAATAATTCTGTAATATGATTCTAAGAGATTGGAAAGCGTCATTCTAAAGTATTTTGGAAGAAACATTTGTTTGTAATTTTTACAAGTCGCAGAAGCAATTTTTTTTTCAAATAATTATTCAGTTACGATGTAACGCCACGTGACTTTCCTTACAAATCCTAAATCTTAGTCACCCTTAACAATAATTGACCAACAAACAAAATCGAAAGAAGCTTAATTAGGTACAGCGTTAATGAACCGAATACTATCTATTACTTTCCAACATTGACAGTCATCTCTTACTATTTTTATTTTATACAACATTTTATTATATTTTTACACGCCACGCCACTTTACATCAAAAATAAATTGAAATGCGAAATGATTAAATGGAATCGAAACAAAATTATACTTGGACGGACAGACACAGATGCTAAATAATAAACAGTCATCATAAATAGTTAAAAGGAAAGTTTACAAATAAATGTATTAGAATCTGGCCACTAATAAGAATTGTGCCTTATTGATAATACTGACCTCATGCTTTGGAGTTAAGTTCGTCCAACATTTGTCTGGTGGAGCCAGTAAAGTCGTTTTTAGAAGAATGTATTTTAAAATAATGTAATAGACTTGTGAACAGCATACTTCGTCCTACAGACAATAAAATGACTCCACCACAAATAAATCCTTAATCAAAACCTACCTCCAAACCATGGAACCAATAAAAAAAAAACAAATTCGAAAACTGAACAATTCAAATCACGAATTACGTGAGATTATTTCGCCAGTCTTCGCGCGTCTGCTGCGCTGTGCAGTTGGTCGCGCACCATCGTGACAGCGCGGTGGGCGGGCACGGCGCGCCTCCGGGCCGTTGTCGTCGAATAATTCGGCGTGTACGCATTGCTGAGCCCACGCAACCACCGTCACTGCGGCATGGGCTCCATTCACTCCATTCTGATACCCGGCAGTCTAGCAGTCCTGTGGGAAACAGATTAAATGAGTCTTTCCGCAGTTTTTGCGCCGAGACCGAGGAAGTAGCAAGTATACTTTTAGAAAAAACTTAGCACACCGACTTTCATAATTATAATGCTCACACTGCTATACAGTACTAGTACAAATATGATTAAGCCGTAAGATGAAAGTCTTGAGAAGGCAAGCTAAGTAAGAATAAATAACACCACACACGTATATCTTTATGCCCATTAGCGCAGCAAGAATATTTTATGAAGAAGACAAGTAATTCATGCGCCTTTGCGGATTACAAATGGCTGTAAGTACGAGAAACCGACCTCAGCCATCTTTCAGATGTTTAATGATCTGAAAGTACACCGAAACTCTTTGGGTTAGTTTGAAAAAATATACGATATTAAGTCAACGAGACCCAGGATTAGGGGAGGCAATGACCTGAGTTTAACTGAGGTCGGCTTAAGATGCGTATGTTTAATACCAACCTACTTTCATTCCCTTTTATGTTTCTTGCAGAAGCTTTTACGTGGACATAGATGATGTTAAGACAAGATTATTTTGGTAACTTTTATCCAGAAGTCGAATAAATAACTAAAATATCAAATGAATTGTTTAATTTTCAGCAGAAATACTTTTGAACCGACAATAAAGGAGGCTCAAGTCGACACGTTTATCTATGTGTCCAATTGTCCATGTTTCACCATAATTTTGCTTCAGACTAAGCACCAAAGTTTTGTCTCCAACTTTGTGCAATTTTCTGGGTTCCTCAAAGTTGCATAAACCGCCTACCAGGGTTGGTGTAAATACATCAACCGATACCGTGTCGTACCTATTTAAGTTTTAACGGTGCTGGTGAAAAAACAGGCACATTCGAGAGATTTCAGCTTTGACTTTGTCTCTGATGGTGGATTGTTAGCCATCCAATAGCTTAAAATAACTTAGTAAAGACTCACTAGCTCTTTTCCGCTTCCTCCGCTCAGCCGGGTCGGTGTTGTCAGCGCGGAGCTTACGTCGCCTCCGCGCGCGGTACCTGCGGGCCAGGCTCCTAAGCGCTGACCTCTCACTGGCTGCAGGCGCCGAAGTCGGTAGCTCGTTAGCCGAACGAGGCTCTTCGGTCGTGCTCGATGTCGTGTTCGTTCTACAGGAAAAGTGCAATTAGATTTTTCCTGGAGAGACTTTTGAAGTGCGATCTTGAGTGTCGTCTTTTAAGTGTGGAGGGTGAATGGAGTAACCGTTCTCTTTGAATATCACTTTGAAGCTTATTGTGTTGGGTATAAGATGAATGAAATTATGATTGCTTGATTTTAGGTTTAAATCCCTTCTAGAGATAAAACTTTCCATATTCTACAAAACTTATTGTTCGGTAAACGTAAACATAAATGGTGCATGGAATGTTTACATTTATATGACTGTTTTTGTTTTGCTAGGTAGGTTACCTTTCAGGAAAATTGAATTTAGAAAACTTCGCATAAATAATTGGAAATTGAAATACAAAACTGATTGTATGTAAAGCTCACAAAATGCATTTTAAAATTAAAATATTCAAAAACATCGTAGTCCATTATGGATGCAAATAGAGCAAATTGAGCTACAATCCGTGGCTACGTTCAAATTGCTCGATTATTCTAGTTACCTACAGTTAGTTAAATCTGTTTCAAACTTCGAAATTTCTCAACAGGGACTTCATTAGAACTGTGTTAGAAAATTTTGCAAATCAGGCTTCATAAAGGGTTTAGTTTTACTATTATTATGAGACGTTACTTCAATAAATTAATTATTATTTCGAACTTTAAAGAATTTTTCTTTTTTTTTGCTTCAGGATGTTGTTGAGACTGCCGCGCTATTGTACAATTTTTTTTTTGATTTTTTTAAATACAATAGTTTATAAGAACAAAGTTACAAACAATTGGGCCCAGGTGCCATATATATATATTTTTTTTAATAGATTTAAATTGAGGTCGTCATCGATGATGACATGAAATGAGAAACCTGCTTTAGTTCGTACTTTTTTAGTTATAAAAAGAAAGAGCATAAAAAAGGATTAGCCTTTAGGACACGGAAAATGTCTAGTGTTGTTAATGACTATGTGGTTTATTCAAAACGCCCGCGTCAGTTAAAATTAATAGACGTTTAACCGTCAAAAATGTAAGGTAAACAGTTGCTAATTATTACCTAACTTTTTTTTTACGTAACTTGGAATTATCGTGGATGCATTTACAAACATTTAAAGTAACATTCACAAACATCCAGACCCTGAACAACTACCTGTAGACCATACAAATATTTGTTTCGTGCTGGAATCGAACCCGCAACACGCAGCGCAGCAGCCAATAGCTCAGCCACTGCGCCAACAATCTGGCTAAACAGCGTATCTCTCTAACAAAAACTTTAACTTACAAAGAATAATACGAGTAAGCCCCATCTGACGTGGTCATAGATCCTTCAGAGTATATCCTGGGCGCCTGTTCAGCTCTCTCCACCTCTTCAGCGATGGACAGAGCCCTGTTGCCGTCCAGCACATCGATATTGTTGTGGTTCATCTTGTCCAGTTGTAGAACGTCGTATCTCCGGTCATCGGTGTTACGATGGAATACTTCCGAGAGTTCATATTCGCGTAGCTGTTGGGAGGTTAGTAGTGTTAAAATAGTTGGTAAACTTTGGATGAAGAATTAGTAACGCAAGCTTCAGAATTTCATTCAATTGGTTTAAGAGCAGATGTCACCGGTGAAACTGAACGGGATCAGAGAATTTTGCCAGCTCTTGAACGATGGTTAAAAGTACTAATCGCTTTCAGTTTTATAGGTGACATTGGCCCTTATACCAAAGATAGAAATTATTTTCAATAGAATAAAAAAATCATTGCTATGGACTTTACGAAGTTTAGTTCATTGTTTGTAGAAAACAATTTTCTGCTTTGATTAAAAAACAAAATCTGTTATTACAGTGGAAACATGATTAAATAATACTTCAAGTAATTCAATTTAATGTTTGTTGTTAAACATTGATTTTATTGCAATAACTGTGTCGAGCTTGGATGTAGGTATAGAGTAAGTTTGTTAATATATTCGAAATAGTAAATCAAGTTTGAGGTTCTTTGATTAATGTTTTAGCTTTAGTTTTGATCATTAAAAACAAAGAATTATATGTCGAAAAAAAATCATTTAAACCAAAGGCTGTGACGCAAATAATTTTGCCAAATCTTCCAGCATCATCTTCAATTTGCTATCTACAAAGAGATTTAAATGACTTATAGAGCGGACATCGGGAATATTTTCACACAAAAATTTTCATCCCGAACATTTTCGATATTGACACACGAATGTTACCTGACAAGCGGGCGTATGACACTAGACAGAACGATTTGTTACTAAGTAGTAACAAGTATTCGATTACGATTTTCTTCGTGTTGTCCCGTCTGTCACTCGTAAATATTTGAATGTCTTCGGCTATCTACCTCCCTGTCATTTTATTAATTTCAAAACTAACATTTAGCTCTAAGTTTCAGTAGCTGTAAACCAAAAACAAAACCTTTATAAACTGAAACGTAGCAATCGGTGGTAGTCTCCTCAGATGTGGATAGAAGAAGGATCCAGCTGGATGAGACGGATACTTGGACGTGATGCGGTATGCCACTCCTTGCGGGGCAGTCGGCCAGTTGGGGGCCGTGAACGTGAAGCCGTTGTCTGTGCCTGCGTCTAGTGGGTCCACCTGCGAAGGAAATGATGTGATGGAAATTTTTCTTGGGTATTGTGATAGTGTCCATGGTACGTTTTTTTCTAAGATGTTGTCTCTGGGAGTTTATGTGCATTAAGCATCTAGCTATACAGGATGGAAGGGATATCGAAGTACAAACGATGGTTCGTTCCCGCTAGTTCTACTACACAGTTCTACGATAGAACTAATGGGAATATTTTTTACCACTAGTCCTACGATTTAAGATGGTTCAAAATCGTAGAACTAGTGGGAGTGTAAACCGCGCTGTGTAAACCGGGGAGGGGGGGGGGGGGGTTAGAAAACTTAGAAAATTTTCATAGGTAGTTAAACAAAAATGCTGGTTCCAACCTATTGCGATACCTACACGGTTAGAATGTGTGGTTCAGAATAATGTAACTACTGAATACTCGGTAACCGTTTGTTTGTCGATGTCCCTTCCACCCCGAAAATTTCATCGTAATTAAAGCATGCTGTTCGGGTACATGGAAATCTTCTTTTTTCATGAGACATCGCGTTCTTATACTAACTACTCTATGCTATTTTATATCTCGGTCTCTTTATTATGATCAAGTCTGTACAAGTTAATACTGCCGAGCAGTTTATTATTAACCTGAGTTTCCCTACAGGACTTTTACTCGGAAACTAGGCTTAGATTTAATTCTCAAGAGGATTAAAGCATTTAGTACTTTACTAAGTTAAGTTCTAGTTTCGTGGTGGGAGGCCAATGATTAGTGGGATATTAGGTTGTAGTAGTTACAGTTGGAACTACTTATAAGAAACTCTTATCAACGTCCTTCCTAGTTTCTACAATTTATACTATTTTTGCGATGACTTAAGACTGGCAACGTTGCGAAATTTCAGAACGCACCTAGCGTTCTGAAATTTTGCAACGTTGCCAGTGGCCGTCAAATATTTTGCTGTTTTGATTATTTTATCATTATCACTGAATTAAATGGTAAAATATTGCTCTGTCTTACACTAAAATATTGACTGAGTATTGCAATAATAACACTGGGTAAGGTGTTGTAAAAAATCATTTGGATGATTTCCAGTGCATTTTTGCACCTAAATCTAAAAATTCAGTGAAACTGTATTAGTTACAGCAGTTTATAATCAACATTGTAGCGCAACACAGAGCAATATTCTATGTTCGTTTAGAAATTCATCATAACAGCGAAAAATTTGACAGCTATTTGCGACGTTGCCAACTTTCAGAATACACCCTCCTAAGACCTCATCTCCATACTTACCTCAATAGTAATGCTGTCCAGCCAGTTCCCATCCACACAAAGGTCGAAGCTGTCCACGCCAATGAACCAATCAGGGGACGGGATCATCCGGGCCATTACTGACACCTGCGACAAAATATTGCTGTTGAAATTACAATGACAACAAAAAAAACAATCATTGCTTGCAATGTAGGTCATGTTCTGTCTCTCTCTATAGGCTTAAGATAGAATGAGATGGAATGAGACTTGTGTATACTGTTCTTTCGTTTACGTGTGCCGTAAATTATATGATTGATGCTGATCACGTTATTTCGATTATTATCATTGCAGATACGAATATTGGATATGTTATTTTAAACCTGTACATAAAACCGTTTATTCTGTATATTTTGAGTTTTATATCGTTATTTGTTTAATAAGTTTTTTAACTGACATGGTCATTAACATAACAAACAAATAGGTAGTAAACATAGTAAATTTGCCGCCGGTTTTCAGTCAAAAATTGTTTTGTGTTTGACTGTCAGTCACCCCTAAAGTGGTCACACAGCACTAGCAACTGGGCACAACATTGTACGAGATTGTTTTAGGGGCCTTGACGTTATTAGGTTAAGCCTTCGATTGTCAGTCTGAAAGCTTGTCGTCTTGCTGTAAAAAGGTCTTTTGGCGCGTGGTAAATCACAAATAACGCTGCCATTTTGTTTTTGTCAAATGCATTGTCAGGAAATCGCTTTTGGTAAAAAAATCGCCCTCTTGACGACGTCATTCGAGCGCCAAAATACCCTTGTAGCACTTGAATCCTTGAACTAGGTACTATACTTTGATTCATGTAGAACAACAGAACCCTTTACCTACTATTCTCACAAAAAAGAGATTCTTCCTTTAAAAAAATAACATTAAACTTAAAAGCGACAAATGAAATAACGAGAAGTAAATTGTAGAATGCGACCATTACAAGTTGTTAGCTAAAGAGTAAGAGAACTAACAGACCAATTAGTTCAATGTGCACTGAGCCAGTCAGACGTTTTCTGTCAACAGCTAAGAGGGATGCCACACGGGCGTTGGCGGTTCGTGCGACGACTGAGCGGTGACGCTGCGTCGCACGTCGTCGTCCTACATATAAATTAGAACAACATGACACTCGGTGCATTGCCCTGGCTGGAGGTCTTACACTCGAGGCAGCCACAGGATAGCCCGGTTAAGCAGGCGACAAGCTACTAGGTTGACCTGCGAGATTAAATTAACAAAAAAAACGCTGTATTGAAACGGCGGACAAAGGAAAAGAGATATGACACACATGACCAAACAGCTGATCGGATCGTAATGTTTGGCAAGGAGATAGATTATATCCTGGGGTAGGACATAAGCTATATTTTTTTTTCCTCATACTTATCAAAATTACGAATTAACCACGCGAACGATGTCACAGGCAACAGCTAGTTGTTTATAATATTGAAGGTTTTTTAATTGATGCCGATGAGCATTGCTCGTGAGCGTTGCGTTTCACAACGCTTCGACATCGCCTGTGTGTCATCCCCCTTACAGTATATCTACTGTTGCTCATAACTCGCTGTTAAGAAATTCTCAGTTAACTTGAGAATTGTAGTCGTAAAATGAAGGCAGCTTTAACTCGACGTTGGAAGAGAATTTTCGTATTGTTGCTGTCAAGATGCTCTGGGAATTAGAAGGCGCTGTATTGGTAAATGAAATGTAGTTACAATTCGCAGTATTGTTTATTTTGTTAGATCGAATGTTATTTTTTGTGGAGGCGCGAAATATGGTTTAACCGGTTATACACTGAAAGCTTAGTATTATTACTATTCACTTATATGTTTGTTTTTAAGCAGCAATGCGTAAAAGGTGTGCTTTCCTGGTTCCTGGTGGGGCAGAACCAGGAAAGCACACAAACAGTATCCTAAGCATGATTGCAAGTCGCCTAGACAGTGTTTACGTGGATAGCTGTCGTGTAATAACTCATGGGTTGTCGCAGCAGTGATCCACTGTTATTTGTTATGTTGTTTGTTTTTATCAGTGTTTTCTAACATAGTCGTAAGTTTTACTAACAGTTTTTTCGAGTATGGATACTCGAATACAAACCATCTCTGGTTTAATGATACAATACAAACGAACCTGTATTAAGACTATGTTTAAATAAAAATAAAAATAAATAATAATAAAGAGAAATTCTATTCTATTCTATATGTTAAAAGTTGTAGCTAATTATTTGTTTAATAGACTGCTTGAGTAGTTTCTTATTGTTGTAGAACTTTTTACTCATAACTTATGATTAGAAACAAGCTGTGTGAGGCATAGTATAACGATAACTTCTGTATTTTTACTTTCTACTTACTAACTTTCAGAGAAGTCTGCATTTCGTAGAAATAAACCTTCATCAATGTTACTAACGAAGTAGAGCAGAAACTTCGATAAAAATAGGTCAAACTGGTTCAGATGTTCGTCACTTCGAATCTAAAAATAAAACTTTTAATTATAGAGAAACGATAATGAATTTTTTACTGAAATATTGTTTTAGAAGAACCGCGTGCTTTTAATTAATGAGCCTTCTTAAGGTGTGTTGAGCGAGTTTCCGCCCTATGCCTTGTTTAGATCATGGTGTTTAGTTAACAAGAGAGTGAAGTACTTGTAGTATTTTGACTATAAATTGAATATGAATTCACATTGTTGTTGTTTGAACAAAAAATAAGAACGCCAAGTGCACATTCCTCTTCTTCGTGTCGCTGATATGACGGGATTCCGAATTATGCTAGCCCAAAACTCCGCTGCTTCCACAGCCAGTGTGCCAAGTACAGGTGTGTGCTTATCTTTCCATTCGGCTAATTATCGCGACGCGAGAGTTAAAGATGAAGTTATGTTTCATTTCTTTTGAGAGCAATGTTCAAACGAACTTCTACTTTATAATCTACTAGCGACTCGCCCATGCTTCACACGCCAGCTATTGGGTCCAAAACTATCTTATTGTTCAAGTTTAAACAAACCATACACATTGAGAAAATTTTATTGAAATCGGTTAGGTGGATTCGGAGATGGGCGTGTACGAGCATAGTGACACGTGATTTTTATATATTAAGAAGATTATATAACTAGTAAATTTATTAAATTGTTCAGAAATGTTCAAAGAACTTCTTAATTACGTCGACTACCTCAGTGCCCCTTTTGAGTGCGAACTTAACCACTTCGGCAGAACAAAAGAGCAATACACGAACGAAACTTTAATAACTATAACCTCCACTGCCGCTTATAACTTCACACAGTAATAACTGTTCCACTATTAAACTTTGCTCCAGTGCCTTCTCCGTACTAGTTACTTACGCTAGTACTGGCGCGGTGTGAACTAAGCACGAGTGACGTAATTATCTTATGTACTGCGTCGACATTCATTTCCTTAATGATTCACTTTCATTAGTATTAAGGTATGTTGAGTTGCTTCTACATGGCAGCACCGAGCTGCTAGAGTTAATGTCGTTTCGCCGGCAAGCACTTAATTAAACATTTTTGAACAGAATATTTCCTTGATTTTCACGTTAGAAGGTTGTGTTGTATATGCTATATCTGTTTACGTCATCTCTACCCGAGGTCCCAAGGTACCTTTCTCATATCGTCCATAATTCATTGTTATTATAATCATCCAATTATGGCTTTATACAGGGTGTAAGGGACAGCCCTCCACAAACTGGTGAGGTGAATTCAGTATTTCATACTAAGATGACCGGTACAAGAAACTATTTTAGGAATGTTATGGGAATTCAAGAAATTTGATTTGTTTTATTTTCTCATACGCAATGTATTGTTACCGTGGCAAAACGCAAGTAGCGAACGGCAAGCGCGACGCCGAGTTCGATGAACTCTGTCGATATGCATCAGGTGAATTTTGATCTGAGATGCTGATTTCACGTGTCGTTCGTTAGATTATAATTCATATATATACATATAAAATAAAAAAATTCAACACTGGATTGGACTGTCCAATCCATTCCAGTGTTGATTTTTTTTTATTTTAGCCCTATTATTTATATAAATGGAGTGCTGCGTACAGGGAATGTAATTTTACATTGAAATAAAGGAATAGTAACAGAAAAGAAAGAAAAAAAAATCCGGAGAAAAATGTGGTGGAAGGTGGAATATGATTCAAAATAAGGGACTGAATTCACCCTGTCAGTTTGTGGAGAGCTGTCCCTTATACCCTGTAGAATACTCTTTATGATGTACATCATACAATTACAGATAAGTATAAAATGTTGAAATGTTTCCATGTTTTCCTTCGAATATTTAATTAATTGTTCACACGAGCGGTCTTAATGATATAATAAAGCTTAAACAGCGGACCAATCACATAACCCTCCATTAATTAACACACAACAGTTACCTCAAACAAATTCATTCGATAATCGATTCCCACTCATACCGATTAACGAGTAAAGAATCGAAATTAGGCTTAACTGGCAGAACAACAAACACGATTCTCGATTCGATAAAACTCCCCTTTATTACGGCATCGATTCTGTTCTTTTATTTGTTCGTATCGTAATTGGTGTTTGCCCGGGAAGCATTAATTAGTGATGAAATACGATATTTTTGGGTATTGTTTGTTGGGAGG
The DNA here is from genome assembly GCA_905220335.1 of Noctua pronuba. Taxonomy (NCBI): domain Eukaryota; kingdom Metazoa; phylum Arthropoda; class Insecta; order Lepidoptera; family Noctuidae; genus Noctua; species Noctua pronuba. Next base: position 14,648,887 of record LR999902.1, read on the forward strand.
GCTGGGAGTGCAATTCCACTAGTGCAAATAGGTTTTGTCCGTGTGTATTGTGGGGTAAAGTTCTTGGAGGGTGGGTGACACACTTTATGTCATGGGCATGACATGTCATGTTTGTTGGCGACGTGACATTTGCATTTTGACGTTTTTTATTCGTTTCAATAGGGTGCATTGTTGGCGGGTACAGACTGATTTGAGTTTCCCGGTATAGCCTCTTGTTGTTAGAAGTAAACACAATAGGGTATTTGACTGAAAAAATCTATTTAGTCTGTCAGTTAGATCACCAAAAACTGTTGGACACGTATTTTTTCTTTTGTCATGTAAACGAAAAATGACCACGATACAGCGCGTTGAAATTTCGCGTGACGTCACAACTTCTGTTACTTTTTACTGTCCAGTGACGTCACAAGTCCCTCTCTTGAACTTTGATGCGCTGTATCGTCATAATTTTTTGATTATGTGACAAAAGAAAAAAATACGTGTCCAACATTTTTTGGTGATCTAACTGACGGAGTAAATAAATATTTTTTTCGATGTTGTCAAATAGCCTATTCCTGAATAAACGGGGTCTCGGTTTTATCTGATATAGTAACTGAAATGCGAAAATCTGTACCTATTCAACTACAGTTACACATAGCAAGTTTATCAACATTTTAAATAAATTGATACCTAGTCAGGAAAATCATAAATCATTCCCTGAAATAAAATATTATGACACTAATTGCTTAAGCTTTTGGAAATCTCCACATCGAAATAAATACGAATTCGAAAGTCCTGTATCCTGTCCAGCCGAATAAAACGGGAATGTAACTGCGCCCTTATCACAAAATTGCGCTGTCCATTGCCGATTTTAATTGCAAAATTATTGAGGCCTCATCTTTATTGCATTCGATTACGACTGCAGTCAGGACCACGGGAATAATGGCACTAATAAAATCAGACAATTTGCTGCGATTCGCCTGTATTTGTGTGTCAAATTGTTTCGATAAACCCGATATTTAATTGGTTTGCGGCATAAATATTAAATTTAAAACGTTGTAAAGCTTAATGATGCTGTTATTGCTGTATATGTTCGCGAAATGTTCATTTTAATGGCAATATTGTTGGTTCCGAACAGGCGGAATGTGGTTGAAGATTTTATCGACGGTTTTCCGAATAAAGTTCCATTACTCCAATAGCAGTATTGGAATATTCAAGTATTTCAGTATATTTAAATACGCGAGCAATCAAAATGACATCCAGATTCGTGGTACGCTAAAACTAAAAGGAACGGGATGTATGTATGGATTTAGTTCGAACGAACTCACCCGTAGGGAAATATTCGAATTGGAATACTCAATTTTAGATAGATTTTCCTTGTAATAACTAAGTGCTTTGGAAATACTTCCGTGTATTTTCTAAAATTTCCCGTAATGGCTCCATGTGAATAAAATATAAAGAAGGACTTGATCATCGTGCCATAGGATTAAATGGTCATCTCTTAGCTGCCATGGTTTATTTTTATTTTTGAACAGTATATGATCTTTTTACTCTGGACGCTCTTAGCTTGCACTTCTTTATAAATCGTTCTCACACAAATGTATAGTATCCACATGTATGATGTAACGAAGATTTTGTAACAATATTTTGATTGAAAAGAGTGTCCATGGAGTTTCTTGCCCATTCTTCTCCATAGAGATCCACGCCTTGGAATGGGCAAATACAGTACTTTTACAAGTTATTATGCCTTGTGACTGTAGCTTCGCTCTTTGTTTTTTCTGTGACTTTCAAAAGTGCCTGTAATGGTCTAATTGAAATAAATGGTTTGAGTTTGAGTTTAAAGTTTTTCATTCCCATTCGATTGTTGTCATTAAATATTTAGAATAGACTGACTTTAAGATTTATTTAATGCTTATTGTGGTCGGTCACACACATTACAATAACTCCTGTTGACCTCTTGAACTTTTCCTTCTGTCACCTTGTCGCTACCCAGTCCACTTAGTGTTAAGCTAATGACATTTAATGAGAACATTAGGCTTAATTGGTAATTAGTGGGCGCTAATTCATGTCATCGCATGTCGCCTTTGCATGTAGCAAGTAGGTTGGTTAGTAAGCTAGGCTAATTAAATACTTTGATTACACTTTTACTTCTCTCGAGGAGCTTGTGGCTTAACAATAACAGCCGCTCGGGTCGATCTTTAGATTAAGACGTGCTTGCCTAGGTTGGACTGTGGATGGGTGACTATAAGATCCTGCTGGTACCAGACTTCCTCCCTGAGAAGAAGTGGGCCATAATACCCCACTTGGGCACAGGGCATATTGGTGTATATCTTTGGAAGTTTGCTTCTAGGGCATGCCCGTTTCTTCACAATCTTTTCCTTCACCATTTTGAAAGCAGTGGAAAGTAACTTACCCTTGAATGGTTGCCATCAACAAAGAACTCAGCTTCAGTTCTCCCCACGCCCTGACCAACTGCAGGTCCTCCGAACACGTCGAGCGTGCCCGGCGCGGAACCGAGTGCGTCTGAACGGCCAGACTCGGCGAACTGCCGAACTGGAGCCGAAACACGACGACCCAGTCGGAAGAGCACGTACGATCGGTCGTGGGATACACCTGAGGACAAAAGAAAGTGAGGATTAGAATTAAGCAGAACACTCTTTTATATTTACAGAACCCAGCACATCAAGCCACCCTGAACCTGTAAAATTTTCTTAATCTACCTTGAACCGTATGCTTTAGCGATAAAGTTGAAAATCTATTAAAGAAGACAGACTGTAGTAGCTTGATGAGCTGGCGTCTGTATCTACACCATAATTATAAAGAAACGATATAACCGCAGAAATTTTACTTTGACAGTCGTTAGGTAGTCACCTAACGACTGTCAAATATATGCAAATGACAGCCGGGACCAACGGCTTAACGTGCTTTCCGAGGCACGGTGGAAACTCGGTATGCAATGGGTAGTCACCCATCCACAGACCAACTTAGGCAAGCACGGCTTAACCTAAAGATCGACCCGAGCGGCTGTTATTATTTAGCCACGAGTTATATATACTTAGAAATAACTGCTTGTCCAAATATTTTATATTATATAATGTCAATTACCACAAAAGGGAACTTTAATCGCTAAATAAACACCTTTACTGAAGTAATGATACGTAATTCAAGTAGGTATTTTCTTTATAATATTTTAGTTCCACGAAGATCGACGAAAGTCTTGAATGTTTCTTGGAAAAGCGAAATCAACAGGACAGAGGCCCACGCTTTATGAAAATGTTAAGATTGGGTTCAGATTCTAAATAATATATGAGTTATTTATTCAATTGAAAGCATTATCAACTGTTATTACACAATCTATAATAGGAATTCTTTTATAGTAAAATGTACTTGAATAATTTTCATTCTAACACTGTTTTAAGCTTTCACGGCTTACAATTAAACTTATAGTGACATTTACGGGATATTTTCCGTGATTGTTCACGGAAGATATCCCGTTAGTGACAGTATAAGTTTAATTTTCATTCTTTCTTCATTTAAAGTTGACAGGGAAGAATGGATGAAGAAAACATGCTGCACTGGGCCTAGGTAACATGGGACAAGGGTACGAAGATGATAATGGCTTTGATAACTCTCTCAGGCAGCGACGATAAGTTCACAAAATAAATTAAGGTCTCTTTAAGGTTTTCTGTCAATCATTGTACACGACCGTGTCATACACGCGACCTGACCCAACTGTCAGCCGATTGAAAGTGCAGTCTGCGGGACTCTAAGGCCTTTGCCACACTTGACGGAAATTCCGTCGCGGATCTTCCGCGTCGGAACGCCAGTACATGTTATTGCATATAAATGACTGATAACGGGTACACTACTACGCCGAACTTCCGTTGTAGTAAATCCGGAGCAGCCGCAGAGGGCGAGCGGTCCACGACGGAACGACAGATCTTCCGTGTAGTGTACCCGTTATCAGTCATTTATATGCAATAACATGTACTGGCATTCCGACGCGGAAGATCCGCGACGGAATTTCCGTCAAGTGTGGCAAGGCCTTACTGGTATTTATTAGATTATTTGGGCCCAGTAGGTGGCTTACAAGTGGCGTTTAAGTAAGCCTTTGAAAAATAATAAACAACTCATCAACAATTAAACCAGTAACATGGATTTTAATAAAGACTAATTGTTTTTATCTAATTATTCTAAAACGTTCAGGAAAATTATACAACAAGAAAAAAACACGTTTATAAAAGCATCAATGTTAAAAGTACAAAACCTGAAATTAAAAATGTATTTACAAAATATTCGCGATTGCCTTCCTTTTTACGGGACGGTATATTTAATTAACTCTTATTAAATCTCGTATAAACTGCGAAGGGTACAAAAAAAGGGTAACAAATTACTTTGCAAACAGCTCCTTGTAAAATATTATACAAAAGTTTGTACAAGTCTTCGTTAAGAACTTGACTTAAAATTTTTAGGGTTTCGTAGATCAAATTGAAAAACTTAACGATTAAATTCCTTTGTATTGTCTACTCGCGTTTGTCTGTCATGATTGGTTTCCTCAGGAACTGCCACGCCGGGGTCAGAGTCGACGTAGCGAATAGTATGTACCTACCAAATATAGTGGTTCGTAGCAAAACGCACTAAAGTCTCTGCTATTCTTACATCTTTTCCTCCTGAAATATTTTCTTTTGTCGAGTTTTTTAATGTAGAGAAGAAATAAAAATAACCCAATTACTTAATAAATATTTCGAACGAAAAAGTGCTATATTGTTCAATTGAAGGTCTAAAACTTACGCTTATTATGAATCAGCAACAAGAATTTACAAAGAGAAACTAACTCGTAGTTGTCCAATTATGAATTTTGGAATATAAATTAATATGATAACTTCATCTTAAGTGTAATAATGTAATTAATTTGAAATGTCGTGGCAAGATAGTTTAGGCAGCAATTAATTATTTCTTATGAAATCTTAATTATGAGAAAGTCTATTTTGATGATTTTCTATTTTATGCCTATTTTGATGTTGCCTGCGCAACATACTTTGAATATGAAGATACTTTTTATAAGTATAACAAATACAACATCTCTTTTGGGATTGGACATCACATACACTAAAAGTGCTGTGAGGATACGTTTTAATGCAATATCTGCGAACATTGAATAATTTGAAGCAGCCAAAATCTTACTAAGTAGGTACCTACAATCATTCTGACTAATTTAATTTATTTCATGAACAAAAAAATCATTAATAGCTGCGTTCAAGAAGAGTTATTACTACAATCATTTTAAATCCAAATCACCTACATAAGAGTCATTAAACAGGAATAAATATAAACGCATTTAAAAAAAACAATACTGACTCAATGTTCGCAAAAAAAAACAATGAGACGACAACCTTGCTCTAATTTTGAAGGTGGAAACACTAATAAACAAGGATTTTCTTTTCTTCGAAATTAAGCTTCGAAAAAGTAAGCTGGCAATATTGTTTGTAAAGTTAGCAGATAACTTATGAGAAATTATTACCAGCCTTCTTTTTAATTTCACGATGTTGTTATAAGGAAAAATACACTGGATAATTTTGAAAATGGAATAATATTACGCATAAAAAAGGATTACATCTGAATTGAAATGAGAACGATATGAAAATTATTTCCAGAATAATCGTTTATGTAATCAGGGTCGAGTTATTCAGCCCAATATTTTATATCTTTTTATTACATGAAATAGGACGTTTCAGATGTTCAAAGCTCACAAATAATAAAATTGAAGTGTAGCGCTACTTCTTTTATTATCTTATCGCTCATCATTCAGGGTGCAGAAACATGTTTTCATTAAGTTTTTGGTTGTTTTTATCCTAAAGCAAGTAATAGATAAAACCACAGCGACAGGTAAAGTACGTATGGAGTAAAATCATAATACTATCAACACCATATTTACACAGATTGTAACTGTGAAATTACCACTCTATTCAAACACTATTGTCTCCAATGTGGCGCTGTACTTTGCATCCTGACACCTGCAATCAAGAGGAACTAATGAATGCTGACGAAATTGCTGTGCTTGTGGCTCGATACCAGGTTCTGCACATCGCCAGGATCAAGATTACTTTTATACTTGAACCGAGATCTGTACGGTAACGTATGCTTAGCTGCAGCTTCTTGTTGGAGTACCATAATTATAATTGTTTTTTTTAGTGGCTTTTTTATAATTAAAAAAAAAAACTTCAGCAGCAATGCATCCATCAGCATAGTGTTTTGGGTTCGTTACATTAAGGCGTACCGTAAACCGTGATTTTCCACCCCAAAAAAAGTTGTTTCCCAGCAATATTTTTTGCGTAGAGTTACTTATTTTCCTGTAGAGCATGCTCGTTTGACGGCTTCTTGAAGGGTCCGTTTACACTTTGTTTACTTAAAATAAAAAACACTAATTGTTTAAATTAATTTTTTCAGGGTTCGAAATGATTAAGATAAGTATTTTAAGATAATTCTAACAAAACTCTTTATTTTTTTACTTACAAATGATAATTTCGCTACTAACATATTATATTAAAATTATATATAAACTATTGTTTCATGATTTTTAATATTTTCACGATAATTACCACTTCGACCCCTAATTTTTTTTATAGAAAGCAATAAAAAATCGGAACTCTTATGAAAACAAATCTTACATTACGCCTGTAATCCCTGAGGGGTTAAGCAGAGGTGCACCTACAGTTTGCCCTAATTTCGCCGACTACGTTTAAGTCTCATGTAATACAGGGCAAGCCTTTCTCTAAAAAAAATGCACTACATAAAGTCCAAAACAACACATTAACATTAAAAATAAAACAGTACGGAACCCCACAACAAAGCTCGTACATCGTACAAGTGATTCATACAGCGATAGCAGAGCAGCGTACTTGCCAACTGGCAAGCGTACAGCATTTGATAAACATTGCAATACGTAATTATGTTCCACTGTTGTGTTCAGAGACAGGTGTATTTCTAGCCTATTGGGGGTTCGTCAGCGAAGTATTTCGGATTTTACGGTTTTGATGGCCCGGGTAAACGGCGTGAAATTGAAATTTTTTGTGCAAAGAAAATTTTAGAAATATTTTTTTTTTGGAAATAATCAATGCGTACATAGTATAAAGTAGTACATGGAAAAATATGACCTTCACCTAGTAGTATGAAATTCTAGGCTAGCAAAAATAAACGTCGTTTTCTGTCTCAGACTAGACAGTTTTCAGTAAAGATAGATTTCAGACTTAAAACTGTTTCATAAAAAGCTTATTTTATCAACACAAAAATTTGTCAACAGACTGCAAAATTCATGTTCACTGCTGTGAGTGGCTGACTCAATAAAGATACTGAAAATGGCTGTATCAATCCTTGTAACGTCAAAACATTTACAAAATGTACCTAAGAGTGACACTAAATTATCAGAAATCTGCTATTCCGACATATTTCTACGTATTTAGTTTATTAAAATTCCAGAATTCACACTGAAACGTGGAAATACAAAATATAATCAATCGATTATGAATTTGTGGTAAATACCTGGCCCTAGATAATCCACACACAGTAAATAGAGAATATAAATTAAATTCTGTAGAAAGTGACATCACTACACTAGAAGCCATTGAACCCAGCAGGCGGGTAAATAATTAAATGTTAGTACATTAATCATTCTGTATTATTAGGTAAACATTGTTTTTGATGGCAAATATCATGTAGTGTTAATAAAAAAACATGTTTTTTTAGCCTCTAATCTGAAAGCAAAAAATGGCGATGCGGCAGACCTCGTAAAAGATTGGCAAAAGCAAAGGCCAGGGGCCCACATTGGCCTTGTATTTAAAGAACAGGAAGGCTTTTGCTCAGCTGTGGGACGACGCAGACAGTAACAGTCATCATCATCATTTCAGCTGAAAGACCTCCACTGCTGGACATAGGCCTCCCCCAAGTGTCGCCACATTGACTGGTCCCTTTATTCGCATCCAGCGGGTCCACGTAACTTTCACCAGGTCATCATCAGGACAGTAACAGTAATCAGACCCTATAATCTCTTTATTTCTGAAATGTTAATTAGGTCTCTGATCAGTAAGTAACTTTCAGATCATAAGAAGCAAAAAAATAAAACTTTGACTGACCAAAATATGAGGGAACAATTTTACATGATTTGGTTATTGGTTAAATAAAATAAAACATTTGTATAGTATTAATCTTCGATCTGTTAGTCCACTTACTTTTATACCTTAAATCAGAAACAATGTGGTCTCTTTACGTTTTTTTTTTTAAACTTATTAATGTCACTGACACAAGCAACCAGTAAAAACAAAAGAAAGTTATAGTCCTTCTTTCTACAAATATAATCAATCAACAGCCTAACGTTGTCTATTCTTAACCTCTATATGACATTAATTTATCCTCCATCAAACATTTCAGTATATTGCTAGGCAAACATAAGGCTGTATACACATACATATGTGTGTACATAACCTGACGATAGCAATTAGGGGCAGGCCCACCTCAAAACGAATGGTTTTGTTTTGCCTGACCCAACGGTTTTCGGCTGCCAAATATTTCTTTTTTCTAGAAAAATACTTGAGATTAAATGATAGCATTAATTTGGTCTGGGTTAATATATGAAGGTATTAAAAGTTACAGGTGTTTTTGTGAGTACTTCGTTGATTTATACTTCGGTTAATATTTCAGCGAGTCTCTTGGAAAAATAAGAGAACGTAAAGTGGTTTTGTGTGATGCGATTATAGTAATACTTCAACGTTTTGATAGAGATCTCTTTTCCAATAAAGATCGCACTTTAATATAACATCATTCTGAACTTATTTCTGTCATCACAATGCCCACCTTCCATCTGCGTCGCATGCCCTGACATCTGCGCACTTGATGACCGTATAACTACGTCAGTGAGCGGGGTACGCGTGGCTGAATCTTGAGCTAAGCACATTTGATTTATTTTGCCATCGACACGCTAAGTAAAAGATTATTCTGAAGGACTCTGTCAAGACATACGGAGATAATATTTCACAAACATAATTTTCAATACATAATAGGTCTAATAACACCGCTCTTTCTTGTATCTCAACTAATAAAAGTTTCCATAAATTAGAATAATAAAAGAGCACAAAAAATGTAGGTACAAATCTTGTCAAACTTCTAGTCCATGTACTATTTCTAAGACTCGTACAAAAACGTTAAATTACTCGATTTACAATTAAACATGACCAATCCAACAAATTACATTGACAAACTTGAGTTGTCAACAAGCCCTAACAAGATCATAAAATAAACAAACTAACTTGCTCATGTCAACATGGCGTAAATTTTCAACACACAACTTTATCTCGTAATATCTACAGACGCACGAATGCGTTAGATATGATGCCAAAGGATTAAATCAGGGATTCCACCGCATATTAATACTGCACAGGTGCACACTGTGCATAGTCCTAATACGCACCACAAATGCACCTGCCAGGAGTGATCATGATTAGTTTGGTCTATATGTTTTATTGGTCTATGGAAATAGATGGCGGAATGTGTAGATAGGATTTGGAATTAGTAAATGGGTTCATAATTTCTGAGCTACTGTGATAATATTAATGTATCAAAAATTGATGGAAAAATGTAGTGAGGAAAATGTTGAGTATGAATGTAGATGGTTTTAAGAGTGGAAGAAGACTAAAGATACGATGGATAAACTGTGTGAAAGATGATATGGCTAGAAAGGAGGTGACTGCTGAGGTGATCGGAATAGAGAAGTATGGAAAAAGAAGCTGCGCCGACCCATAAAATAAATTGGGATAAGGGCAGGAGAATGATGATGATTAAGATGTAATTCATAGTATTAAATATTTTAACTAGAACATTTCAACACTCAACTTATTGCTAACTACGAGTAGGTATCATAGTGATTTACATAAATTAATTCTAGGAATAAAATAAACAAAAGACAGGCACGAGTAAGATTGTATACGAGCCGATAGATTCATTTGGACATGGAAAATAATATATTTTGATACATATGTACATATAAAATCACTCCTGCATATCCGGAGGGTAAGTCAGAAATAGATACGGACCCTTCACGAAGCCGTCGACCAAGCATTTTGTACATCAAACTAATTAACTCTACGCAAAAAATATTACTGGGATACGACTTTTTTTTGGGGTGAACAATCACGTTTTACGGTAGGACTCAATGTAACGTACTCAAAATATTGCGCTGGTGGATGGATTGAATAGTACGGGGGTCGTGGAGGTTTAAAAAGTAAAAATCTTACATTGAAAACATGTTCTTTTTTTTTTTTTTAAACTTGTAAAAACGCTGGAACTTTGACCCCCAATATCTCCGTAACAAGAAGGTTCCCAGGCATGGTCTAGAACAGAAAAATTATCGCAATGACGGAGAAAGCAAGTGCTTTTCGGCTTCGTTAAGGGTTTTGTTAGGTATACCCTTTAGAGTGTGCCCACAACCACAAGCCGTCAGTTATATTTAAGTCTCATGTAATAGGGGGCGAGTCTCTAGCCATTAACTAGCCACAAATCCAGACTAAGAGATGCTACTGACAAATTCTAGATGGAAAAACTCAATAACACTTTGACCGATATCTGGGAATCAAACCCAGGATCTCATGCCAAGCAGTAGTGCTCGCGACCGAAAATGAGACGATTTTAGTCGATAAAAAATAAAATCAGGACCATTACATCAATATTCAATAAACGTCCTGAATCAGATAGTCTATAAAATCCTAATTATCTGATCAAAGCCTTAGGAAAACTGCTTTTACGATTACTGAAAGAACTTTTTTCCAATCGAATTACACGATCGAAGACACAAAAATTAAAGTAATAGGTATGTATTTACATTTTTTGAGGCTCTTATATACATTTTAAGAAAACTTGGTGAAAATACATAGTTCATGGTTCGTCTAGTGATCATTAGCGCGACTGCTTATTGTGGGTTCCTGGATTCGATCACAAAGGATTATTGGTTTAATCATGTGACACGCAAATCTCGAAAAAGCAACGCTCGTTGTGTCGACGATATCGTCAAAGTCACGGGAAACACCTCGATGAGGGACGCAAAGAACCGGAAAAAGGGGAGGCCTATACCCAGCAGCGGGTGATTCCGGGCTGATATGATGATGATGATGATGACGCAAATCTTAAATCATTACACAAAGTTGTCCCCGCATTTAACTTATACCTATACAAAAACTTGACAACACAACCTACGGATGGCTAGATACCCCTCCAGGTGCAGACTTCTGTCTGACTGGAGGATCCTTAGAATGAAGAACGTAAGAGCTCGTGGCTAAATAATAACAGCCGCTCGGATCGATTTTAAGGTTAAGCCGCCCTTGCCTAGGTTGGTCCGTGGATGGGTGACCTCTCATTACATACCGAGTTTTCTCCTTGCCTCGGAAAGCACGCTAAGCCGTTGATCCCGGCTGTCATTTGTAGATCTTTGATAGTCGTTAGGTAGTCAGTGGTCCAAAAAATCTGACAACCAGTCTTACCAAGGGGAATCGTACTACCCAGTACTATCTGGGTTGTGGAGGTCACATAAGCAGTCGCTCCATGTAAAATACTGGTATTCAGCCGCATCCGGTTAGACTGGAAGCCGACCCCAAAATAGTTGGGAAAAGGCTAGGCACATGATGTATGAAGAACGTACCAGTAAAAGCTCATGAAACGTTACGATAACATTTAAACTTCTCGTCTTGTCATGTCGTCAAGCAAGAAATGAGTGCACTACCAACCCAACCAAACTACGACAATAAAAATAAAAGAAGCGAGGAATAAAACCACGTTAACCTAAATAAACATCATTTCTGATAATGAGAAACAGTTGACGTAAGCGCGGTCAAACAATCGAATGTGTGGGCGGGGGACGGTAAAAAGACGAATGTGGACCTATTCGAGGTTTAGTGTTATTGTCTCTTCGTTTTGTGGTTATCGTGGCGAATTGCGTGTCTGCTTTGCTTTGCTAGAATCGGTTTCTGGGTGTGGTAATGTTGTTTTAGCTATAAAATAAGCATGTGTGAACGGGGCTGTGATTGTTCCGCTTGCAAACACACGCGTACGGTAAGCGGTTGTATATTTAATGACAGTTCGGCTTTGCAGACCATTGTCTCTGATCAGATTTATTTCATCACCACCGCTCACAAATTGATCAATGAAAACATTGTCAGGAAATAGGCATGTCCTAGAACCAAAAAATTCAAAGACGTGTCTCACCTACCAAACCACACTAGGCCAACGTGGTGGATTGCAGACCACTGACAACTCACAGAAGAGTACCTATGTCCAACCAGTGGGGATGTTACACGCTGATTTAAGTGTCTATGAAACTCTCACCCACTCAAAAACTGTATCAGTTTTTTTTTGTATCAAATCTATTTCCTTTCTTTACCGCGTACTGTAAATTGATCTTATCTAACTCACCAAGAAATTGTCGCTCTATCTAAGGCGCAAATTACACAGAAACAGCGTAAGGCGTAAGGTGCGGCGCACGCGTGGAATTTAGAAGGAAACGAAAGAACGCCGTGCCTGCGCCGCGCCGCTTGAGTGTAATTCACGACACGTCGCCTACGTACATTTTGTATGAAAACGTTTTGAAGCGGCATCATGTCTGCACCGTGCCTTTACCTTACGCCTGTTCTGTATAATTCGCGCCTAAAAAACCTACATACCCAAGCATTTACTGAAAATCGTCAGGTAACGTAATACAATAGACACGTAACGCCAGTACACGCCAATGTAGCATCGACTTCAACCACGACAGTCTACAGAAATAGGAAGCCTGCAGTTAAGCCGGCTGTCAATTTGTCTTGGAGATTCCCTCCAATTATCCACGGCCGGTCACCTGAGGCGGTGCCAAGCTCTGACTAATGGCGCCAGTCGCCATTGGATGACACATGTGATGTAATTTTAGATATACTACGAAGATATTGTAGTTTTGAATATCGTAGGATAGGTGATGACAACGTTTTTATGAGAGGAATGTTAACAAGAAAATGGGAGATGAGAAATTATATTTGAGTGAAGTCTTCTATAAACGTTTCGTCAATTTTGTTTAGTGATAAGTACTCACTGAAAAGTTCTCTTCAAAAAGCGTACTACAACTTAAGACATACTCTGTAAAATTGACTTTGATGTCGGACTCCAGTATTGGATCATCCTGAAATTTTTGCAGCTTTCTGGGAAAACTATCGGCTAGTCTTACCATAAAGCTAGATCTGAAGTGAATATAACTTGTTAGTAAAGAAGTCAGATAACTCAAACATTTAGATAAAATGGTTTGGAACGAACTCGACACACACTTTCATAAAAATAACAACAAAATTAGCAGAAACAACGCTGTCTTAAAACAATACTCTTTAGTGACATTTGAAAACAAACAGTAATTACAGTTTCCCATTACGGAACATCTTGAAGCCTTCAAACCTTTGATCTATGGAACTCATCAACGTATCTAGTGTCGAAGAGGGTGTGGTTCCGTTGAGAGCTAAGCGAGGAATGAACGAGGTGAGGCAAACAGTGTGTACACAAAAAAGAACAATATTTTTGGTTAGGTTAGGTGGCGTGAGAGAGCAGATATAGCCAGGAAGGCTTTTGATGACACATCGTAAGTAGCCTACATGTTCTTACTGCTAAGACTCAGGCTTCCACTCTGCCAAGAGGATGAATTTTCCCCAATAGTGGCCAAAAGAGGCTACCAAAAAAGACAGCTGCGTCAAAGAGAGTACCATAACATCACGCCTGTCATCCCCGAAGGGTTAGGCAGAGGTGTACCTAATAGTACCCACCCACATTTCACCAGCTGTATTTTAAGTCTCATGTAATAGAGGGGAGCCTACTGCCATCAATTTGGCACAAATCTAGACTCCGTGGCTGCCATTGAGAAGTTTCGGATGGAAAAACCCAATAACACTTTACCCGACCCGGGAATCGAAACCAGGACCTCATGCTCAGCAGTCACGCTTGCGACCAATGAGGCAGTGAGTTTGAGTACACTGATGGGTAACATCAAAACCAATGTAAAATGTAGTTCAGTTACTTTGCGAGCGGAGCGAAACTGAACGAGAAATAACAGAGCTTAACCGACAGTAGCACCAAAAACAACAACTTGACACCGCTCAAATAACAAAGAGACCGCGATCTCTCTTCACAGCGAGTGAACAAACAATGCGTGAGCTATTCTATTTAAATATCTCGTCGAGCAATATGGAGCAATATGGAGTAATGAGCAGAGGATTCTAGTTCATTTGTTTAGTCATAAATTCCGTTTCACTACATCTTATTTTACGGGAATTCTAATTTCGTAAATAAGAACGTGGAGTTTCTTCTGGTAATTTTTCCGTATAATCATATACTCTTTTTTTTTGTATTATCTGACGGATAGCTTTGAAGGAGGTTATAATTCAGATACTCAGAAGGAGTTGGTGCACAAATAATAAAATCTAGAAATCGTACTGCTCTCATTTGGCGAAGGCAGACAGAAATGTGTAAAAAAAAACAGATTATTGTCTATTTTTTTCAGGATGTCACGATTGCTGTGTAAAAAATGTTTGGTTACACATGCGTGAATCAAACCCCACTATACTTTTTTAAGCAAGTTTTTTAAATAAACCCGAAAATTCAAGAAAGACAAGAAAAATTCTAGAAACCTTTGTGGTAATTATATTTTCGAGCCGTTTGGGATTGAAACTCTGGGGTCGTGGGGTCCGAGTGCTCATAGCCTGTTTAAGGAAATTTCGAAACGCCTAGTTGACGCTTCCCGTGACCCAAGGGCTGGCTTTTACTTTGGCCAGAGGCTAAGTGTTGCCATACAACGTGGCAACACCGCCAGTTTCTTGGGCACATTACCAGCTGACAGCGTTGAGGAGAAGTTTTTTGATGCCCTTTTATAGTTTGTTGTTAGTTTATTTATTTTAGGTTAATTAATAATGTATACAGCACTTGATTTAGAAATACATATGCTCCTCAAAATGAAAGGCAAGTAAAGGAAAATCTACATTAACAACGGATAAGGTTGTCACAAAGTAATTTTCAATAAAATTTAAAAAAGAAAACCATTTTTTTTGTTCGTAAGTTTTAGGGCACTCGTATCAATATCGCGCTCTAAGCAGTATTAAATTGTGCGTAAAAGATATAAATCAAACGTGAACGATTTATTTTCTCCTTCACAAAATGATTTTGGTCATCCCTTAGTCAGATAACTGTGAAAGCGTTCGCGCATTTTATCTTAAGTATTATTTAATGGCTGTGATAAATTATAAAATGCGTTGCGAAGTGAAGTCGGATTGGAAAACGCATTAGGCAAGAATATTATGTGAAAATCTACCCATAGCGTGCCTGAATAAAGAGACAGGTTTACTTGTTCCGATTTTGGGACCGGAAAATCAATCATTTTACTGATTTTTTGTTTGATTTTATGCACTTGATTCATCTTGCGCATACAGAAAGTATGGGTTTATATAAAGGGTGTAAACAGACCCTTAACGAAGCCGAAAGGTACTTGTTCTACCCGTCATTGTGATCACTTTTTTGTTCTAGACCATACCTGGGAACCTTCTAGTTACGGAGATATTGGGGGTCAAAGTTCCAACTTTTTCACAAGTTTTTTTGTAAATACATGTGTCTAATGTAAGATTTTCACTTTAAACACCTTCACGACCCCCGTACTATTCAATCCATCCATCAGTACAATGTTTTTAGTGCGTTACATTGAGTTTTACCGTAAAACGTGATTTTTCACCCCAAAAAAAAAGTCGTTTCCCAGCAATAATTTTTGCGTAAAGTTACTTAGTTTGATGTACAGAATGCTTGGTTGACGGCTTCGTGAAGGGTCTGTTTACACCCCGTATAGCACCTATACGTAGGTATACCGACAACGTGTGACAAGTAAAGTTTACTGGATAAAAGACTGCCTTGCTTACAGTAACTGTCTGACAGTGACAGTGTTCGCAAGCGCAACTGCTGAGCAGGAGGTCCTGAGTTCGATTCCCAGGTCGGGCAAAGTGTAATTGGGTTTTTCCAGCAGGAATTTCTCAGTAGCATCCATGGAGTTTGGATTCGTATCCTGTTGATGGCACTAGGATCGCCCACTATTACATGGGACTTAAAAACATAAGAGGAGAAACGTGGGTGTATTGTTAGGTACACGTCTGCCTAACCCTTTGGGGATTACATGCGTGATGATATGTAGATAAAAAATAAAGAATATACAAAACAAAAGAAAGCAACCTGTAATTTGTTACGTGTCTAGCAAGTAAAACAAATTCGTTATAACCATGTAAATACTTTTCTTTGGACAAACTATAAGTTTACGACCTTGTGCTCTTGAGGAAAACAGGTAATTCAGAAATCTATGGGCTCCCTATATAAATAGTTAGAGTTTAGTTTTCATTGTTTTAGTTGTTGTTGTAGACATTCATGACCAATAAAACCACTCTTAAGTATGTCGAAATAGGTCACAAAATCAACAATAAATTCCACGAAAACAATACTAACAGGATTACCTAGAAATTCTGGATGGAACCATTGGCTCCCGTAACCAAAAATTTAATGAAAATATAGGACTCAAAAGGACGTATAAAACTACATAATGTGCGAACACCTCAATCAAAATAAAATGTCCAACAGATTACTGAAATTAGTATCATATTTTATTCCAGCCTAATCGTGCAAAAAACGTACAAAATGGTAATAAACTTCATACAAATTAAGCGATAAAAATCCACATTACAATAATTTAAAAAAAGCTGTCACAGTCGGCGATTTAATGTTCTCATATATTATTAGGGCCTACCCTCTATCCCGAATAAAAATCTTATTTGGAATATCAGTACGAAAACCTCATAATATGTGGGATATTTTGGGTCGCACTAATTATTTTATTAGGTTGGAAGTCGGTCGCGGCTTCCAAAGCTTAGGGCGACCCACTACCGGCTTATTTAATAAAATAATAATACTCCACCCGAAGGGAACAGAATTACAAAAAGAATGGATAAGTGAGGATACACGGATGAATTATTTAGAGAGTGTAAATGAAATATGTTCGGTGTGTAGAAAGGAGGTGAATTATGGGAACAAAATGTATTTTCACTGTGTTTTGCAAATTGGATGGAACCTACGGGTGAGTAGATGCCTACTGGATACTTGTTTCATAGAAACTGTTACCATGATGATCTATTCAAATAAATAAAATTGACGTGTCTGTTTGTAATTTCAAAATAACAGTTTTAATACGATACTTATAATAAAAAATCATTTTTTAAATTTTTGTTTGTCTGTCTGACTGTCTGTTCGTTCCGGCTAATCTCCGAAACGATTGGACCAATTGTGACGGAAATTTTACCGCCTATTTTATGACGTAACTTTTTAAAGATTTTTAAGATTAGATCCGTGCAAAAAATTAAAACCCTTGAAATTGTTAACAAAATGCGATTCAAATCGGGAAGTAATCAATGTTTATAATAATTTCACGCAGATGAAGGTCGTGGGCAACAGCTAGTATCATAATAATCCTGTTAATTAGGCATTGAACTAGGTACTTTTAAAGGTAACACTACTGTATTTCGAGCACGCAACAGTTTAGTCTTTCACTTTCACACATTCAACAGTTTAATGACAGAATAAGTATGTACTACAAGCAATCATATTTTAAATAAAAAGAGGGAGATACCGCACTTGCGCGCAAATTGTTGCAGACAAATTCAGACAATTGTCGTAATTTAAGTACTTCAAGCGCAGTAGCTACCTTTTTGTATCATACGTTCCATATTATCTGTCGCAGTCGTAACAACGCAACGATATTTGAACGCCGCGCAGCGTATATTTTGACTACAAGTCATCATC
Source organism: Noctua pronuba (assembly GCA_905220335.1). Taxonomy (NCBI): domain Eukaryota; kingdom Metazoa; phylum Arthropoda; class Insecta; order Lepidoptera; family Noctuidae; genus Noctua; species Noctua pronuba. Next base: position 14,666,731 of record LR999902.1, read on the forward strand.
TGCCTAGCCTTTTCCCAACTATATTGGGGTTGGCGTCCAGTCTATCCGGATGCAGCTGAATACCAGTATTTTACATGGAGCGACTGCCTATCTGACCCCCACAACCCAGTTAGTACTGGGTAATACGACACCCCTTGGTAAGACTGGTTGTCAGACTTTTTGGGCCACTGACAACCTAACAACTGTCAAAGATCTACAAATAACCAACGGCTTAACGTGCTTTCCGAGGTCCGAAGGAAACTCAGTATGTAATGAGTGGTCACCCATCCACCTAGGCAAGCACGGCTTAGCCTAAAGATCGACCCGAGCGGATGTTATTATTTGGCCACGAGCTCCTCATCTTATGATCTTTTGACTACAAGTATGTAATAACATGTCCTCTTAGCCAGCATATCAACCACGTTCACAGAACCTTAAGATATTATACCTTTAGATATAGGCTGTATTCCTGTAAAGTTTAGAGACTGAGAGAATCCGGCAGTAATTAGACGATCTCATCGCCAACATCAAAGCCGATTTTATGAGATTTCCAACAAACTGGTTGACTGAACCATCTTTTATGTTGATCCTGTAACGCAAGTTTGAACAAGTATTTTGCTAATTTGATTTTAATTAAATTTTAGTTTAATGAATTAGGTAACAGGCTATGTTTGAGAGGAAGTTTCGTGTTGATTATTTGTTTTTGTAAATACTTTTTATTGTTTTAGAAGTATTTTGTCGTTCTTTTTGTTGGTTACTAAGCTTAAATTCATATTCTCATTTTTAATATTATATTATCCTCACTTTTAAGTTCTTGTTAAGATCTCGGAAGAGATTTACCACATTTATGAAAGGTTTTTCTCATTTTTTAAAGTAGTTTCCGGTGAATTCGATTCCGTTACGGGTATTTCTACTCCAATTATACACAATAGGTGTAAAAATGCCCTTTACCATACCCGGGAACCTTCCAGTCACGGAGATATTGAGGGTCAAAGTTCCAACTTTTTCACAAGTTTTTTTTTTACATGTTATAACTTTACTTTAAATACCTCCACGACCCCCGTTTTATTTAATGCATCCATAAGCACAAGATTTTGAGTGCATTACATTGAGTCCTACCGCAAGACGTGATTTATCACCTCAACAAAAAGAGTCGTTTCCCAGCAATAATTTTTGCGTAGAGGTACTTAGTTCGATGTATGGAATGCTTGGTTGACGGCTTCGTGAAGGGTACGTTTACACGTTGTATCTCTGTGAAGTAAACAGCTTTTTCTTTTTTTTTTCGGATGGGTAATTATCAAATGGACCCCCACCCCCACGCTCTGGGCGGGGTGGAAGGGAGTGTCAGACTTTTACTGACTAAAACCCATCCATGTATCTCTTTCGAACAGTCCCACGACCCGAAGTAAACAGCTGTAACTCAATTTTGAAAAAACAATAAATATAGACAGTTTTTCTTCCCCATTCCTCAATAAGCTCTCTGAAATATAATAGTGTTGTCGATACCACATTTCCTGCCCCTGTCGATAGGTGGCGGCCATTTTTGGCGAAATGCCAAACCCGACCATTCTCGTGTCAAAATAAATGGCCGCTTTCTAACTTTTATAATACTTGGTGTGTCATAAAATAAATGAGTTATATTAATCGTGTCGTGTTTCTATGTCAATTAAATACTTCAGTATATTCTTGTCGCTTTCTGTGGTATGCCTATTAATTAAGTTCCTGTTTTAGTAAATAGGTTGGCTTTTTTTGGTTTAGAGTGCTATTGTGACATGATAAATGTTTTACACATGAATTAATAGAATTTGTTTGTTAATTTTATTATTTTGATGATGAGGTCATTATTTTTGGGTGCGCTGAGTGTCCATTTTTTTTATTCCTTGATTTGATCCGAAAAGCAAACTAACGGGTAGCTTGATCGTTATAATAAATTGCATGTACGTAAGTTCCTTAAAAATGTAAACAGTAATGTTTTGGTTACCAATAACACAGACCTCACACTACTTATGCAAGAAGGAAAAAACTTAACGCAAGAACATTCGAGGAACACATTGAACCCAAGAACGAATGCAAAAAAAATAAAAGAAGGAAAATGTACGGCCAGTCGTACCTAACAATTTGTAAAACAATAACAACATGCATTAGCAGTCAGTACTGCACCTAACATTATCAAGCGCATGAATCATGATCCTATCACATTGTGGTCAGCTGTTCTTGGAATCGGCACGAACAAACGAACGAATGGAGCTCCATTAGCAGGAACAATAAAGGGAACTAGAGGTTGACCGACACCGCTGTGTTTTTAACCGAGGAATCGTTTGAAAATGGAAGATTTCATGGAATTGAGGAGGTTGTTTTAACCACGCTTTTACACCAAGAAAAGTTTAGTTTTATTTATCAATTACAGCTAAAACAAGAATTACTTAGCTAAAGACAAGTTGTATTGAAACTTGTCATAATTGTCGAAAGATGAACAATTTTCGTAGTTTCCAAACCTGAGTCTAAAAAAGTATATATACAGGGTGTAAACGGACCCTTCACGAAGCCGTCAACCAAGCATTCTGTACATCAAACTAAGTCACCTACGCAAAAAATATTGCTGGGAAACGACTTTTTTTTTTGGGTGAAAAATCGCGTTTTATGTTAAAACTCAATGTTACGCACTCAAAACTTAAGTGTTGATGGATGCTTTGAAAGGTAAACGGGTCATGGAGTTAATTAAAGTAAAGTTAAAACCTTAAAAAGTTGTTTTTAAAAAAAAAGTTGTGAAAAAATTGGAACTTTGACGTTCAATATCTCCAGAACCTGTGGTTTCCCAAGTATTATCTAGAAGAAAAAAATGATCCCAATGATGGGCAGAATATGTGGTTTTCGTTTTCGTTAAGGGTCTATTTATACCCTTCATTTATGGCACACGACTTGTGTAGTTGTATTTGACGTTAATATTATACAAGACTTGCTGACAATCACGTCGACGATACGTATAGGTGTAAACGCAAAGTTGAAAACTGTTCTTATTGAAGTATTATAGGTAGCAAACTACTCATCATCTGCCTAGCCTTTTCCCAACTATATTGGGGTTTCGGCTTCCACTCTAACCGGATGCAGCTGAATATCAGTATTCTACATGGAGCGACTGCCTATATGACCTCCACAACCCAGTTAGTACTGGATAATACGATACCCCTTGGTAAGACTGGTTGTCAGACTTTTTGGGCCTCTGACTACCTAACGACTGTCAAAGATCTACAAATGACAGCCGGTACCAACGGCTTAAAGTGCTTTCCGAGGCACGGAGGAAACTCGGTATGTAATGGGAGGCCATGCATCCACAGACCAACCTGGGCAAGCACGGCTTAACGTAAAGATCGACCGGAGCGGCTGTTATTATTTAGCCACGATCTCTTCCAAGGTAGCAAGCTACTCGTAAGTAGAATATATTTGAGTAATTTTGACAGTACGTCCACTGTATATTTTTATTTTCATTACAAAAAGTATAGTTTACAAATAATGATACCTACTTACATTTTATCAATGTAATGAGTTTAGAAATTTAGTAGACTTAAATAACTAAGCTAATTACTTAAAATGTTCTACGAGTTCAGAATTCTTTATGTGCCTGAAATGTTATCTAGCTGACATTTCAAATAAATTCAACTTCGTCATCCTTATTAAAATAGTGAGGAAAATATAACGTAATTAGATAATCACATTACTCAAATAGTCTTCAGTTTCAATTTATTAAATGTCGTCAGGTCTTTGAAGATATTTCTGAAATGTCAACCTAACATATTAATGCGTGGGCTGTCTTTCAGGTGACACATTATTTTAACTACCTAAATAAAATAGGTCTTACCTATATCTATAGAACAACATAGAAAAATACAGGTGGCTTGAGGATTGTTAAAGATGGGAAATTCTGTGTTTTTTACATAGGAATGCAGAACTAACAATGACTTGCAAAAAACCATAGGATTTGTAAAAAAAAACAACTTTAAAAAGCTTAATGAGTAGATTTTTATAAGTCACGTTTTGCCAATTCTCGTACTTAAAAGACATTATATTAAAGTCGAAAAATATGGGAAAATAGTATTCAGACAGAGATTTTTATTGACAACAAGTGAATATTTACATTATATACAAACAAAGACATTCAAATATAACTAGCTATAGACGGGACAAGACCAAGAAACTGACAATTCCAAAACCTGTTACACGTTAGTAACAAGTCGATCAGTCCAGTGCGATACGTCGCCTTGTCAGGTCGCATTCATATGACACAAAGACATTTAAATATTTCCTAGCTATAGACGGGTCATGACGAAGAAAATCGTAATCCAAAACTTGTTACTACTTAGTAACAATTCGTTCTGTCTAGTGTCATCTGTGTCATACGCCCGCTTGTCAGGTAGCATTCGTGTGTCAAAATCGAAAATATTCAGGATGAAAATTATTGTATGACAATATTCCCAATGTCCTCTCTATATGTCTTTTAAATCTCTTTGTTTACAAACTACAAATCTATAATAGTAAGAAAAAAAATTAAAAACAAAATACAAACTATCTCAAAAATCGCTTATTATCCCTGATGTTTGAAAAATGTAGAGATTTGTTAGAAATCAAAAGTCACTTAAAAAAGTACCAACCCTATCAAACAACACGGGGCTCTGACCAGCCCATGAATAAAGAAAAGGGTGAAAAACGTTCAAATTACCAAGGTATATTGTTTAGAATGCTCCCCGAAGATTTTTCAGCGTACACCAAAAGTTTCGCCATTAATGTAACTAGTACCTAAGAACAGTAAGAATGTTTTATGAATGCATAATTTATTCATTGCCGGTTATTTCGCGCAAATTCACACAAATGGTTGGAATTTATTCGTCTGGCAACTCCGAGGGCCGACTGCTTGAAGTGATTGCAATTATTTTTCACGTCTTTTATGATTCGTGATTCTTAGGGTATAGTATTCAATCATTGAATTTTGAGTGGATAGAAGTTTTTTATGTTATGTTTTCAAATTGAATTTTTTGGTGTTACAATACTGTTGGTTTTTTTTTGTTTGTTCTCTGTGTCAGCCAAATGACAGTTCAAACAAATTTCAAAAATTCTAATAAATAGTTATTTTTAATTTATTGCTTTCGTACTTAATGCATAAGACGCAACGAAAAGCAAAGCTTTACTTTACTCCACAATTTTATTTATTTTTATGTCCTGGAATACGCGTTTCATTACATTAAATATTTCAAGCAGATATTTTCATTTCCTACCGTGTTTGGTTAAAATATTGCAGCTGGTCCATCTCTGACTCGTTTAATTACGTACGGAAGTATTTTACACTGGAATTATTACAAGTGGAATTGAATGAACTGAAATTGGACTCGACATTTTCATACAAAATATCCAATTTTTTGCCAATGACGATGATTTCAAGGGATTCCAGATTGAAAAATCTGATATCAAAAATAAGTTTATTTAATTTTTTATATCATAATTAAATTGGCGGATACGTTTTTGATTTTTGGTTACTAAAACTTGAGTAGGCAGTTTTAAAATCCTGTTTAATAACCATACATGTTCTAAATCAAGTGGGACATCATGCTTGAACTTACAAGGGTAATGACGAGCATAGCGTATATTCTTGCCATACGAAAATCCGCTTTATCAAAGCTTCCACGTCTAGATCTTAACAAAAACATCTTAAAATATCATGCAAACTAGGTACTATCTATGCAGAGTTAAGGGTTTAGACTCACCATAGATCTTCGACCACTGCGCCGGCGGTCTCCAATCCGGGTAATGTTTCGGGAATTTCTCCCGAGTCCAGTATGTATGCAGCACCATTTTGTACACAGTCATTTTATCCGGGTTACACACGTCAGTCTCACCAGTTGCCGCTGCGGCAAGCGCCGGCAGCAACATCACTAGTAACAACCGCGCCATATCGATATCGGCTATCGACAATGTCACAACACTAAGGCATAGTGGTTGATGTCACAACATTTCACCTTTGTACCTGGAAGGAAATATTTTTTATGTTAGGCAAGAATATTAAAGTGAATGAGAATAATTTCATATTTTTGTACTAGTTCAGAAACTATTTGATTGAAGTCTTTTTTTATTTATCAAAATATCATGTTTGCTTTAATATTTTTTTTGAGACCATTTTTTTGAGCACGATTAAATACGTTACTACGATATGACTATGATACCGAGCAAAAAAAAACGTAATATAATATTCCAATTTTAACGTATCGTATCGAAAATAAAATACGAAAACATTTCAAACAAGTTAAAATTATGACGGCTAGAAAAACGATTTTATACTTTAATGAATTTATAAATAATATTTAGTAATAATCTGTTTTAAACTTAGGTGATTATCACCTTATTGTAAAAGTAATGATTGGTAGAATCTGGCATTTTAAGACATATTTATGTAAATTGGGTGTAATACCCTTGACGAAGCCAACAGGGACTTGTCCTCCCCGCCATTACGATTTTTTTTTGGTCTGGACCATAGCTTCTAGTAGTTACGGAAATATTGGAGGTCAAAGTTCCAACTTTTTCACAAGTTTTATTTTAATTACTAGTTTTTAAGGTTACAACTTTCCTTTAAATACCTCCATGACCTGTTTACGTGTGCAATGTATACATCAGCACAATGTTTTGAGTGCGTCACATTAAGCTTTACTGTAAAACGTGATTTTTCATACCAAAAAAAAGTCGTTTCCCAGCAATAATTATTGCGTAGAGTTACTTTAGTTTGATGTACAGAATGTTTAGTTGGCGGCTTCGTGAAGGGTCCGTTTACAGGTTGTATTTATACTCTAACATAAATACTACAGTGTAAAGTTGTGCATGTCGTATTTAGTATGTACTGACTATTAAAATATTATGAAATGACTAACTTTAAGAGCAACACTGTACCAATACTTGTTACAAATAAATTATTATAATTATGAAAAAAATGCCCATCTAAATACTATACTATACTATCAGTATTATTATAAATATAAAAAAATATTATTTATTACTAGAAAAAAATACGGGTAGTAGTCTTATCGTTCACGAATATTCACACCTACATTGTACAACACCGTAGGTAGCCAATGAATGAATGTGTTTAGTGAAATAGTTCACTGTCTGAGACTGGGTGAATGACCGGTCTATTTCCGTCCCTTTGAGGTGAGATATTGGTAGAATCTCTCGGGAACTTTTGTCGCGTGTCCAAGTGTTAGATACTTGACTTAAAGGTGTCTCTGTTTTTCTTGGAGAATTACGGAGATCAGTACCAAGGGGTATCGTAATACCCAGTAGTAATTTGGTTGTCGAGGTCAGATAGGCAGTATCCCCATGTAAAATACTGGTATTCAGCTGCATTTGGTTAGATTGGAAGCCGACCCCAATATAGTTAGGGGAAGGCTAAACAGATGATGATGATGAATTGCAGAATTCAAACGGTATTGATTTTGGATCTTGGTACTATTTCTAGATAGACATCGTTGCGGAGATTTTGGACGTAAGTCTAGATACCTATTAAGTATATTGGATACAGACAACCTTGGACTAAATGTAAGAATTCAATAAGTTCCTGGAATGTGTTTGTTTATTGAAAATATTTGATTTGTTGATAAAATAATAACAGGGTCGCCCCCCTGCAACCATGCACTCTGATAGGTATACCTCTGCCTAACTCTTCGGGGAAAAACAAGCGTGCCGCGTGATGTTATGTTATATGATAAAAAAAAACCTAAAATATAATGTGGTAACAACCAACCTACAGAAAAAGGAACAATCTTCCAGGACAAATGACCTCCTTAAATGTTCTATATTATTATAGTACTTTTTACGAACGTTCAAACTTATAAATACAAACGCCCACTTATTTGACCCTCATATAAACCCCAATAAATTAAACTACATATTCGATATATTCCACAGTTTCCTCGTTAAAACCACAAACTGGAAAGTTTCATGAAAAACTGTATTTGTTTACAGCAAACCCGCACAAAATAATTGTAATAAAAACGATACTACCGTGTTGGAACGAAAAAAATACGAGAATATTCGTCACTAAAGCTTTTGTAACTGTGTCAACTATAACTGGTACTGGAATAGTTTTTTTTTTTATAGCATACGTCTATTTTAATGGCCTGCTTGGGTTTTGTATGTTCATTTGAAATAGAAAAGAACCATATCTAGATAAAAATATTCTTTGTTTATTGGTTTCTATAATTCATTATTCTTGCACTAGATATAAGGTAACAAGATATACACTTTATTCTAAAGAAAAATATTCCATCCAATTAACCTAGTATAAAGAATCAATTTTTTAGCCCAACAAATCGGTCCACCGACATAATTGACCCGAATATTCCAACGTCCTAACAAGCCCTAACAAAAACAATATCTCAACCCTCAAATGCCATCGACGAAATATTCCGAATTGGGCAAAAATTTCAACCTCTCAGTTATCATATTGAGCGATCATAAATATTCGCTAGGCCGCGGTCCGTGGGACCGTGGGACCATGTCTGTGAAGGGTGTCAGCCTCTTTTTGCCAATATTTTTCCAATATTTCAAAAGAGTATGTGCTGACGTGACATGACGTCAGCATACGGCCCTTTATTCCGAACAGGCTATTCGTTATGCGTTCCACGTTTAAAATAAGAGCGGTTAGGTTGGTGCTGTATTGTGTTAGCAGTGGGAGGGTTGATGGGACTTCGTTCTTATGGTAAGGGTTAGCAATGTCATCTGAAATTTAACCCTCTAGCGTTCCTTTTCATTAAAATAAAATAAAAGAAATAACACGTCGTGCCTGCGATAGAGTCGAGCTTGGATCTTTTGTGGTATCAGTATAATTGAACTATCGTCGCCATCTTGTTCTTTTAATACAATTTCTACAGGTCAATGTCATTAAACAAGCGCCAAAAGATCCCTGTAGCACTATAATAGTCCACTGTAGTCCACAAAACTGTATCAAATTCTAGTCTAACAAAATAACATTACTACAAATGAGTGTCAAAAGTTAGTTGACAAGAACTAAATGGAACATTTAATACTAATCCGTTCAATAGGACATAAAATTCAATGGACTTTATATCGAACTAACTTCACGTATAAACTACTGAATTTACTGGGTGAAATACTATTAGTTGTCGATTATGTGGATAACGTAGTGAGGTGTATGTAGGCCTGTCAGACAGCTACAATTGAAGTAGGTTTGCTCGCATTTGTTGACACATTCAATAACATACCCAAAGTCGATTTTGTTAAGACTTTGATTAGTCTGGAAGCCTACCCTAGCATAGTTAGGAAAAGGTTAGAATGATATAATAATATCCTAAAATACTGCAGTCCTTCCTTCATGTAAAAAAAAAGAGGAAGTGGCCAAGTTTAAATATACTTCGAATTACGAGGAAGTTTAGTTTACGACGAGAGGTACGAGGTATGGAAATCTTTAAAAACTGGATTTCTGTGGAGATAACAAAAAACTTAATGTAGGAAATATGTGCAAAAAGAAGAAGTTTTTCCGTTTGTTCAAAGTTCGCTATTAGCGTTAATGTCAAAAGTCAGAGGATTCCGAAATATATACAAAAGCCTGCCTGCTGCAGTAGTATTTCATAAGCCAATATTTCACACGTATCGATAAACACTACCGAGAATCTGGAGGTATTTCAAGTATGTACGTTATCCATGTACGACTGTAGGTAGGTACACTACCCTATACTACTCGTACATATAAATTTCCAATTAAATCCCGGCCTCAGCATTCCGATATCGGTAACATATAATCACCGCACTATATTTTACAGCCTTTTTCCGGGAACGTTAGCAGTTTCAGAGGAATTAACTTTCGTGATTCGAATTTATTTACAGGGCTGTAAAATAAGGGAGTTTTATTGAATTCAATGAAAGAGCTTACCAGTTCACCCACTGAAACTGGGGTTTGAAAGGAATGTTCGTGGTATTTGTTCGCTCACAGAGTTTTTTTACAGGGCATTGCCCTTTCATAGAAAAAAATCCTAACACTATATAATAAGTGATTTTTCCCTAACGCCTATCGAACGCGAAACACCGATGAGTAGAAGTTAGAATATCACACAGCTCTAATATTTTCATAGCAGTTCGTACATGACGCAACTCATTGTAAAGTATATAAATAAAAAATAAATATATACCTTTAAAGTATTTTTAACAAAAAAAAACAGATCATCCATTTTTAACGTGATTGAAAATAGTCATTCCTTTAAGTAATTGTGACTATAATGGTTCTATACGAACGGTTTAGACAAAGTGACATTTTAAAATCAATAACTATTAAGGAGAAGTCAAAAATGTAGTGCACTGAAATAATATACCGTAAAGTACTATGTGAAATTCCGCTAAATTTCCTAGCGTTTCTTCGTATGTCTACAGGAAAACGATTGAGACGGTTCTATAGGCCCTCCACTAGTATAACTTTGCACTATTTTCCTTGTATGACGATACCACGCCCTTTACACGTTTTTAATTCCCAGGGCAGTGCTATCAGTTTTCTGATATATATTTTTGAATTGAAGCCTGTCTGACAAATAAAAATATTGATAGGCTCGTCTATCGCTAGGGACCTAATGCTGACATTCGCTGACTGTGGCTTATTTTTTTTTCACAAAATGAAATATTGCCACGATATTATTATATCAAACCTTTTGGGGTTCGGTACACGTACGTACGTGACGTCTATGTTGTTACAAATTACAATCTATTTTTAGATATTCAGTCCCGAATTCTAGAATAATCTTCACCAAATTGATTTGAGGCGAGGATATGAAATATGTGTGTTTTATATGATTGAGAGCAGAGAAATGTTTTAACAAACGGTAAAATAACAAAAAGAGATCGTTAAAATACCGTTTTACAGCAGTTTCTCTTAATCGATTAGAAATGTTGAATTATTACTTTGCTAACCATTAAAATTGCCACGGCAGGCTATCCGGCCCTGGAACACAAAGGGCAATGAAGGAACATGGATGGGTTTTAGTCAGTAAGAGTCTGATACTCCCTCCCACTCCACCCAGAGCGGGAGAAGTCATTTTATGATTTCCAATCCGTAAAAAAAAAAAAAGCTATTCAGAAAGACTATTTACATTCAAATCTTGAACTAAATACAATTTTGAAAACAGTTTCCTTATTAATAAATTACTTCAACCTGTCAAGGTTTATGGTTACAATCGACGCCATATTTTGCTATACCAAAAGCTAAATAGAATTTGTGGCTGTCATTTTTAAAATAAGAACATTATAATTTTATTCGACTCTTTTAAGTTTCAAATAGAAGATACTACGTAACTAAAGATTCAATGTTCGGGGTAGTGGGGTATTAGTTGGTTCCCAAAATAATCCCTTTTGATCCCTCTACGATACAAATACTGGCAACTTTAATATCCTGTTTTAAATACTTAATTGTACTTCTATGTTGTTATAGTCACTATTATCATAATTTTGGAGTAAATTTCAAAGAAACATTAACTTTAAGATCGTTTTAAGACGACTGTGACTTGACTTTGCCGCCGCAAAACGTGTTTTAAGATATTTTCTTGAGTATTTTCCGTGGAATTTTAACGCAAATTTTTCAAGCTTTTTCCTGAATCACTTACAACATTTTTTAGAGGTTCATTAAGTCTGTTCTGGGTGACATTTTTGTAAAAAGCTTTTGATATTTTTTTCAAGGTGTTGTGAATTCTATTTTTTTTTTGCTAAAAAGGTGCTACGGCAGTGTTTGATTATACAGCGTGGCAGAAAAATGTGGTCATATTTAAGGCTTTGATTCAGACCATCAAAGTGAACAACTTTCTCTACATAACATAACATCACGACTGTAATTGCCAAAGGATTAGGCAGAGGTGTACCTAATAAAAAACCCACATTTTGCCAGTTATGTTCTAAGCCCCACGTAATAGGGGGCGAGCCTATTGCCATCAATTGGACACAAATCCAGACTCCATGGCTGCTACCGAGAAATTCCTGACGGAAAAAAAAATAACACTTTGCCCGACCTGGGAATCGAACCCAAGACCTCATGCTCACCAGTCGCGCTTGCAACCACTCCACCAACGAGGCAGTCACCTCAACATCAACACACAACAACAACTTTCTCCATTGGATCATAATCGTAATGGCGAAAAAATTGTCAACAGTCCCATACATTTGGATTGAAGTTTTGTATGGGACGGCAGATTGATTTGTTTGAGTACGGTCTGTATCAGTTAAATATGACTACTTAAACCTTACACTTTTGATACGTGCTGTAATATTAATATCAAGGTGAACAATTTACTAAAGCCTGCAATAGTAAAAACAGAGTTATATCTCTATCATCAATACAATAATTTCTATTCCAAAAACGTCAAAGTCAGTGAAAAAAATTAGAGATAATCACCGTCTTTAATTGTGACAATCACTATCACTAATCTACCGATAACCCCCACTTTACAGTAACACGATCCAATAACATAATTTAAGTAATTCCACAGTTTATTATTAATCCCATTTTAGCCGTGCCTCCCCTGAACTGTTGTCCAACTTGTTACAACTCCCCCTTCTGTTGTTTTTCATCGCACAGTTTCCGAGAGGGTTGTAATTCGATTAAGTTATTGTTTTATGTCCTATCGTCTGGATATTGTATGTTTTGGTGCCCGATAGGTGTCTGGTGAGAGAGTTATATAACATGGGTAGTATATAATATAGTCGCGTACATGCCTAGATAACCTCATAACATAACATCACGCAAGGAAATGTCGAAGGGCTAGGCAGAGGTGAACCTAATACTATAATAACCCCCTGCAATCGTTGGCGAGCCTATTGCAATCAACCGGGCACAAATCCAGAATTCGTGGCTGCTATTGAGGATTTCCTAATGGAAAAACTCAATAACACTTTGCCAGACTTGGGAATCGAATCCGGGACCCCATGCTCAGCAGTCCCGCCTGCGACCACTAGACGAAGAAGGCAGTCTTGGGCAAAAAATACTAAACTACATGATGTTATGAGTTTCGTCAATTAAAAAACCACTGTGGCCAAATACATGGCTATGGGCTCAAAATATGCCTAATTGAGATTGGCCAATCCCAATGAATATTTTACAATGCACTGATACCTATTGAAATATAACAACAGTCCACTACCTAGAAAGACTATTGCTAAGAAAATCTTTTGTAAATTTTAGTCCCCCTTTAGTCCCCCAATATTTCTTCATCCTTTTGCAAGCACTCCAACTGCAACGCATTATACTAAGTTGAACATAAATTCAGAATATTAAAACTGAACAACTTCGAACTAACAAGAACCAACATTGGCACTCGACGTAAGACTCGGCGCGGACCGGACTGAACGGACCGTAGAGCAGAGAATTTCCTGATGACATTGAATAATAAACTCTATTTTCAGTGCGATACAGCACATGCATCATTGCTCTGGGATGTTCGGGGAACCGTTTGGTCCCCATAGATGTTCGTTAAACTTAGGACTTTATGTAACTAAGATATAAAGTGCATTATTCAATGATGTCGGAAATCCTCCATGTTTCGCTCCTGGGGCGAGCTCATCGAGATATAACAGAGGCTGCCGAAAGTTATACTGCAGAATTACGTTGCCACCCAACTCCTAATGAAGTTTTAATAATTCAGAGTCTTCCGTTTGTTGGCTTGTTAATTTGCTCAAGTCAACTCGTGGTGTCTTTAAAATGTTAATTGTGAGTCGATAAGGAGAATTTTGTAGTTCTTAAGTGTTGAGTTTGTGGTTGTTATTTGTTTTAAATAATGGAGGTGGTAAGTACAACTACTTGAGTGGGCTTTAGTAAACTGCTTTTGCATCACATTGTAAAGAATGAGATATAAACAAAGAACACACAATTGTGAACAGAGAGCCACGAAATGTGGGCTCCCCATAGCACAGCATCATGCTGAGTGGTAACCTGCTTGTCGCAGTCACAACGTACAAGATGTTGGGTCCGTGGCTTAGGCCCCCAGTGGTCGACGCACCTGTGGCCGACGCCCCCGATTCGATTAATTTAATTCAAAGTAATTTTTGATCAAATGTACTGTCAGGCACAAAAATTGTTTTACAAAAATATTAAATGTACATATATTGATTATGCATAACATTAAATCATAATTATATTTATAACATAGAAATGCTTTTATATTAGAGGTATGTTTTGAAAAATTAAAGTCTTAGTTATTTTTCATTATTTATTTATATATCTCGATAAGAAATCTAGTATTTTTTTAATCTAAATCACAGTTTTCATCACCTATAATCAAGAGAATCATTTAACTTAATTATAATAATCAGTCCGTACATGATAAATGTCCTTTTATCTTTGTAACAATAACAAATAAACATATTCAACTGTGAAACAAATGAGAATAATTTTACCTAATTATATCAGTCAATAACACAACAAAATAATCAGGCTTAAAAACAAACGTACTCGTAGAGTAACAAATTTTTTACATGTGAAATGTTCTGAAATTTTGCTAGCATAGAAATAATCAACTGTAAAAACTTAAACAAATATAAAAATTAAGATTTCAAATATAAAAATTAAAATTTCAAAATAGATAACTTTTGTTTAGGAAGGAAAAAATACTTTATTAATAGGGTGAAACACTTTTCTCATTTACTAAGTGAAAAAGCACAAAAAAAAAATAGATATTAAATTAATCGTATCGGGGGCGTCGGCCACAGGTGCGTCGACCACTGGGGGCCTAAGCCACGGAACCAAGATGTTAACGTATTTTTTTCTTTTTTTTGTCCCGTCCTGTTGAAATTATAAATATATGTTATGCGTTGTATGTATTGTATTTTTTTGCGACAAGTAAATATGTTTTCTTTCTTTCTTTTCTTTCAAAATGTTCTAGTATACTCATACATTTTTGGTAAATAAAGAAATGTTCAAAATCTAGTTTCAATGGGGAAGTTAAGCCAAGGCTTATTGTAGATGGAGTGTCCATAGCTAGTTCCCAATCTGATCAATGAAATCAAGCAACATATTTTGAAAAGAACATAACATGACATCACGCTTGTAATCCCCGAAGGGTTTAAAAGAGGTGTACCTAACACTATACCCACATTCCGCCAGTTATGCTTAAATCCCATGTAATAGGGCGAGCCTATTGCCATCAACCGGGCACAGATCCGGACTCTGTGGCGGCTACTGAGAAATTTCTAATGGAAACACCTAATAACACTTTGCCCGAACTAGGAATCGAACCCAGGACTGCAGTCGCGCTTGGGCTACTAGACCAACAGGCAGAAAAAAGAAAAACAGGGAAAATAAAAATGACATTAATAGGTTTTGAAACAATTTAGCTATGATAACGCCACTAGTTTGACAGTTACCTTCCTCATTCAAATTCAAACTCAAAGCATTTATTTCAATTAGACCATTACAGGCACTTTTGAACATTAATGATTGAATTGACAGTGTCAAATATTACGGAAGTCAAAATTCATTTTCAAAATGAGAACCTAAACCTCGATCAAACATTCACCTCAAAATCCGAACGAAAATCATACCCCTAGAATATTAATGAGATATAACACAAATATTATTTACTATTCACTAATACCAGTAATATCCGATCTAAATGATTAATCAGTCACTGTACATGAGCTGTCAATGTTAAAAGCTACGTTATGTTCAGTTGAGAAAGATAATTTGATTTCCCAACGGACCTCAGGTAGTCGGCCGGTGTTACCAGATGAATAATTGATTAACACAATAATTAGTTTATCAATTATTATTTCGATTACATTTGACTGACAAGATGTTAATAATAAATAAATCGGGGATCAAAATTTAGACGTAATTCTGTGAATTTATTTAAACTTTATGTAATGGCAATTTTAAGAATTCTGATTTTGAACTATCAATCGTAATCTGTCTGTTTGATGAAGACTGAAACTTAGAAAATTGTGTCTATTGTTCACACCAAAGCTTTTTTGTTATAATTTTACACACCAAAAAAATTTTTTATAGAATTACAAGTAAATTTCGACGATTTTTTTAAACATTTACTGACCTATTTTTTTTTTGAAGGCAAAAAACAAATTAGGCTTATTCATGTCTGAAACTCCACCGTGTTTTGAAATAAACATGAAATCAACAATCCTCACACACATTTTCAACGTTTGAATGTTACAAACATAATTCTGGTTTAAACCGTAAATACATCATTCATAATCATAGCAGACAACCCCTTGCAAATTGTCAGTGGAACTGGACACTGACCCACGCCGGGATGTTGACCTGGTTATTGGGTAGAACATAATGAGATGAGCGTCGAGCACCATTACAATGAAAACAACATTGATCCTAATTTTGTAGGTATATGACATTAACAACACTTTGGTTCAAATTTCCCCAAAGGGTAGTCAGAGGTACTATTAGTAGTTGGATATTTCGCCAGTTATGTTTTAAGTTCCATTGCAACGGAATGACTCATTACTGAAAACATCATTGATCCTAATTGTCTTTGTAAATCACATGAACACATCACTATAGGACGTGCATAATTATAGAGAAGTTCGACCCAAAGTCTGTATTTAGTAAGTACGTCCACATTTCTGCCGCGCTAAGTATAAGAGCAGTAAGTATGTTTTGCATACTTTCTTCCGACTTATTTTTTTAAGTTATATTAATTGTGATGATTGAAACATGTAGCCCAAATAAAACGCTTTTATATTCTTCACTCAATATCAGAATAGTTTTAAATGACGAAAATCCTTTTATATCTAGTATTAATTGAAGCAACTGAAACTGATCCTTAACGAAATTTACCAGTTCCCGATAAGCTATTAAAACAGCTGTCAGCATATTTGGTAGAGCTCGTTGCGCTGATTCAGGATCAATATTTAACTCGTTTTGTCAAAAATTGCACTTACTGCTGATATCGCTAGCGCGGCAGATTTAGCCAGTTATGTTCCAGTCCCATTGTAATGGAAAGAAGTTATTACTGAAAACAGCTTTGATACTAATTTTGTTTTGACATAATATAAAACACATCACTGTTTAACTCCCACGGGGGTTTTCAGCGGTAAATATAGCACATCCTTATTTTGCCAGTTGTTTAAGTCTCATTGTAATGAAACGAGTGTATTGTCATTATTTTATAAACAGTTATTCCGGGCTTCCACTAAAAATTGCCTAGAGAAACCTTCGGACGAAAATCCGACGATGTCTCTGCTACAATATGTGGCACTAAACAAACATCCCACAACTAAGACTAAACAGGTCACCTACAAAAAAAAACCAATCTTTTTTCACACCAAAAATTCAAATCAAAAACGAAAATAATTTCATAGACAAATCTATTTTTATCAAAAGTCAAAGATACAAAATATTGAAATAAACTTTCCGTTCCAGTTATTTTCGTTACTTCCAGTGTATAAACAGATAATTTTAAGACGTTTATTCAAAGATAAAGGGGAAATATCAAAGAGTTGGCTCTGATCGATTTGTGCCGCTTCAAAATATCGGAGCGAATCAAATATGTAGTGATCGGTGACAACAGTGATGTGCGAACATATATTTCAACTTAGAGTGGGGATTGATAAAGTATGGGGTGGTTTATCATAATATTTGAATTTATTCGTTCTTATGTTTGTTATGAAGTGGTAGCAGAGGCTTTAATGTAATGGAAGTTTTGATTACAAAAATAGCGGCTTTCTATTCTTATTCTTTATTGCACACAAAATTAAAAGTTAAACACACAAAATCACAATATATGGCTTATGTACAACGGCGAGCTTAACCCAGAATTGGGTCTAAATAGCGTCTAAATAGTTTTCGAATTATAAACGTTTTTCTGTTTCTCTCAATTCCTTAAAAGAAGACGGTAACAATATGTTCAGCACTAAAAGTAAAATATTCGTGACATGTAGTGCACGCGGTCCAGAACTAATAAAATTATCGTCTCTTTTCGTCTAGAAAAAAAGCTTAAAGTCCTCTTTTCTCTCAAAACATGGCTAACTAAACAAAACAAGACAAGCGCGTACATAACTACAATTCCCGCCTCTATTTACGAGCGTAACTTACGGGACACACTCGCACACCCACGCTTTAGACCTATTCATTCAGTGGAAAGTGGGCTCATGAATAAATTATTACACCAGTTCAACTGTAGCGTACAAAACGTTGGGAAAACCGTATTGATGTGGATCTGTGCGATGAGATTCTTTTTTTGAATAGTAAGTTTTTTTTTCCGTGGATAGATTTTGTTTTTTTTTTGGGGTTGTTATTGTTACTTGCCAGTAGTATTAGTTTTCAAAGACAAAATAATAGAGTGTTTGAATAATTCTGTTCATTAGAATTGATTTTCATTATATTGTTACTTATATTATTTTTACTACAAAATTGGTTAACTAGGCGGTACCAAAATAATTATACACAAGCTTATATTTTAGGCATTCATTTAAATAGTTTTAAATACGGTGTGACGACCAACATAATAAAAGTTTTAAAAAGCTTCCATGCTCTTCTACAATATTTGTTGTTCCCGACAGGGTCCATAGCAACATGCAATAAATCCTTGAGTATTAAAAATATTATAATGATTTTACAATAACATCAAATATCTAAAATAAAAACAATAACAAATAGAGTATCCCTAAAATTGTCAAGCGACCTTGCGGAACACTTTTAACCCGGTGACACAGAAAGTCCAGCGTTTATTTCAGACGCGAATAACCCGGCAAATTATTACGTGCCACGTAACCACCGGATTAGTGCTCCATATTTATTTATACCTCAACACGTGCTTTTGCGGATATTAAGTTTAATTTCACACGTGCGTTTCAGCTACCTGTAAGTCCTTTCTTCGCGGTATAAATAAATTATATACATAAAATTTTATTCAGTTCGCATAGCACGGTACAATATTAAAAAGTTAGTTTTAAAAAAGAAACAACGATATTTGTACATATTCCCTGGATTCCACACTAGAATATCCTGTGTCGCGGGGTCTAGTCTCCTCCCAAGTAAGGCTAACATGTTAGCTTTAATCACGGCTTTCATCTCGATTCTCGGCAACTCTGATCCAGCTGCTACCCTATGAAGATTGTTGCTCTTGAGGGCATAGGTACTACATTACGTTTGCCAATTCGGTTTCCACTCAAAAACCCAGCGGTCATTAGCCCAATGACTCCTAATAATAGATGAATACAAATGATTGGTCTCCACTTAAGACAACTTGATGGGCAATTCGAGTTAATTGTCAATCGCATTGTAGAATGTGAACGTGGAATGAGCGTTCTGAATTCTCATTTTTTCTTTTCGTTCTTTATAGTCCAAAAAATGTCTAGTACAATTTTCTGGAATTCTGGTATAATTTACTTTTTTAAATTAAAACTTAATCATTATCGTGTAGGTGTTTAACCCTATAATCAGGTTACAATTTATATGAATCCGAAATACGAATTCATACTACTTCTCTCGTTGGCCGCATTTTAACAATGACAGCTATTATTTCCGAACCAACATAACATTGCACGTTGCACAAAATCAACACTAATCCCATTTAGTTCGGAAACCAAACATTATTGACTGGAATTCAATTTGTCGACTGATAAATTTATCTTTGAGGTTTAGAAGCGTCGGTGGTCGCTAGTTGACAACGTTCGATGACCTGGTTTCAAGTCTATTTTGGTGTGGACACGAATATCGAGCGGGAGATCACTTGGCTGTAAGCGTAGTTTCCTATGCCTCAAAAAAGTTGGGTGACACACGCGATGTTTAGACTTTTTTTTATCTGTGGAGAGTTTCTTTTTTTATGTGACGCGCGATTTTTCTGTTGGGTATTGAGAAGAGAAAATATATTTTCAAATTGACACGAAAATGGTAGGTACTACAAGTTTTTTTTTTGCTTCGGAGAATTTAATGTACGATCTCGTGAAAATTTGTAGCGAAACTTTGCGTGGTAATTTTTATTTTTTCTTTTATTTGAAGATTTGAATTTTCCACCCTATCAAAAAATCACACATAGGTACACGGCTACATGTAAGATCAATGTGGACCAATCAATAGTATGACCACATACAATATACTGTTTAGTTCTTAGGGGAGAAAATAAACAAACGAACTCCCTTGCTAGCAGCAATGTATTGACCCAAGTTAAAAAGAACGTCTCTTTACATATCTACACATACATACAAATAAACTCAATTGAAGTCTGTGTATCTTTCAAAACGGCTTTTTATTAAAACCATTATGAAAGTAGATACGGTACATAACAAAAATCATTTTTAAAATTTTTGTCTGTCTGTTTGTTCCGGCTTATCTTCGAAACAGCTGGACCAATTCTGGCGGAACTTTTAGTGGCAGAGAGCCCATGTTATAAGGAGTAACCTACTTTTATTTTTGCGTGCAAAAAAATTAAACCCCTTGAAATTGTTAACAAACTCCGATATAAATAGAGAAGTAATATTTTTACAATAATATCACGCGCACGAAGTTCGCGAGCAACAGCTAGCTGTAAATAAATATCCCCCAATAGCTACAATCTACTAAACTACCACAGATGCTCTTCCAATATTTTAAAAGTGCACTTAAAGCACAAAATAAAAGCAACAAGTAAAACTTTAATGATTGCTATATAAAATGTACCTAATGGTTCCGTGGACTATGAAAGACTACTCTACTACTCTCAACGGAGTTACACTGTGCCAGTAGCGCGAGGGGTAGAGCTGGCCAATATAGGTCGCTACTCTGTGGCATAATGAGTTGGTAAACAAGAACATAACATTGTAAATAGACTGGTTGATCGCAGTTCTACTTTATGGGCACTTATTTCTTTAACTATGGGGAGTATTCTTTTTTTAAACTTTGTCCCACACTATTCATTTTTCCTGTATCGTGGGTGCGTTTACAAACATTTAAACTCACAAACACAAACAGCCATACCCGGAAAAACTGTTTGGCATGCAAATATTTGTTCTGTACGGGATTCGAATCCGCAACACGCAGCGCCGCAGCCAATCGCTCAGCCTCTGAGTCAACCGTGCCGTCAGCATGGTGGAACTATCTTATGGAAAGTGGTGGTATGGTAGACGTTTCTTATTTATTTCTTTGTCAGAAGTGTTTGGGCTTAGGGTCTAAACGAGTGACAATTCATTTCTTTCAGACGTTTTCGTGCTTAGACAACGATTTTCAACAAAATTTATGTCAAATCCACATACATTGTGTCCGAGACAGGTGTGATGCAAACCATCCAGCTGAACAATTTTCTCAATCAGTCCACAATCGTAATCGTGAAAAAAATCATCTGTCCTGTACATAACTTCAATACCTACTCGACCCAAATATATGGGACGACTGAATTTTTTTTCGCGTTTTGCTTTTGGACCCGTAGAGAAAGTTGATCAGTTTGATGGTCTAAATTACACCCTGAAATATGACCCCAGCTTTCTGGTACTCGCTGTATTTTAGACTTTTCCATCGTTATTATCGCTCACAGAATCTTACTTTGTTTATGCTCTCTTATAAACAAACACTAATTCCTTAAGCAGTTTAATAATAAATGCTGGTTAATTGCTCTATTTTTATCCGTCCAACCAAGGCCAGCACATAAAAATAGTCCAGACATAAGTCGATAAACCTTAAACCCAAGATTTCATTAATGAAGTCTGACGGAAAAGATCATAAATTATTCAGAGACGACAAGTGAAATTTTATGCCTATTCAACTTCCCTCTAACCAGAAAATCATACACGCTTAAACATTTTCAATCCCTAAAGACAAGCCGCGGAACCCTTCACCTGAAAATAAATAATTAATGTAACGGTACAGTAGGCCAAGAAAAAAGGTTGGCTCAAACCGCGTGAAAGAAGATTTGTTGCAAAGGTTGACCAAAGACAAAAGAAAGCAATTATTTATGATTGTTGTACGTATTAGTTAAGTCGTTACAGTAGTCAGTGGCCTGAAAGTCTGACAACTATTCTTACCAAGGGGTTTCGTAGTACCCAGTACTAACTGGGTTATGGAGGTTGGATAGGCAGTCGCTCCATGTAAAATATTAGTATTCAGCTGCATCCGGCGAGACTGCCAGTTCGCCAGTTATGTTTAAGTCCCATGTAATCATGGGCGAGCTTATTGCCATCAACCGGTCACAAATCCAGACTCCGTGGCTGTTACTGAGAAATTCCTGATGGAAAAATCTAATAACAATTTGCCCGACCCGGGAATCGAACCCAGAACCTCATGCTCAGCAGTGGCGATTGCGACCACAGACCAACACGGTAGTCAAACGATAGTGAGAACGTTGTAGGCTGATAAAACTATGAAATTATTAAAATCTTATTTTTACCAACCCTAGCAAAAACAGAGCACGCGCTTTTAAACATCAACGATTTAAATTCAGCGACCCCTGAGTACCTGAAAAGCTGAGTACTGCAAAAATATGGAAGGCCACATGAAATAGGTTAACAACTGTACCACAGTTTTGGCATGACATTTTTTTCGACGAGTGTACCTGACCTATCTGAATATTCGTAGTAATTGGAATTCTTTACTCATGTTATTGTCGAGATGGAAAATACTGTACGGAAAAACTGACCGAAATCTTGACCGAGTCAAAGGATTTTGAGAGTAAGAGTGGCGGAGGTACTCCGCTGTTAGAACGCGATAAGCAGCAACCCTAATAAAACATACAGTTTTGAAGAAAATCGAGATAAATATATCTCAGTCAAACTACAAAAGTATCTGTCAGACCAAACCATAGTGTTACAAATAGATTGACCTTATTCAAATCTGACCGATGCAGTGTTGTTTACCACAAGTATGTTTAAACCTTACTTTAGACTCCTTAAACTTAGGCTTTAGACTCCTTAGAGTAAGTTCTTATTCACTGGCGACTCGCTGGCAATCAGGCAGGTTGGAGATTCAAAATTTTCTGTTCCACACTACGATTTTAGCAGCCGCTATCGATATCCAAAATCACAGGTTTAGGTTTATACGTGAGATTTTGAATCTCCAGGAAGTCACCGGAGATCTTCGATCGAAAGTCTTGCACTTCGTAATCAAGACGTAATTCAAGAATACCCTACAAAACATAATATTCCCAACTACATATCAGTAGGTACATCAACAAAAGATTATCTTTTCAAATTGCCCAAAGGCTCGTGAACATATTCAATATTCTGGTCGTCCAATCCATTACGTCACCGATAAGATCGCTTCTCCAATCGCTAGATACTGTAGAGGTAGCCAAAAGGGTTCAGTAATTTATGTGAAAATAAAATCGTTCAACCGTCGCGTCGTGGAATTCATGGAACGTGAATTTTAGGACATTCTGGGATTAAGAGGCATAATGTTGAACTGTTTAATGTCGCATGAAGGGCTTTTAAGGTCTAAATTTACGTTTAAATCTATCGACAGTGATATTGTTACGATTTTCGTAAATTTTCGGACTTGATCATTTAATTTACACTGCATGGCGTAACTGTTTACTAAAATAGAACTTGTTTATAAAAAAATATATAAATATTGAATATCTACTAATAACTTGTTTTCGGTTCTTCCCTGGGTTAGACTATTAGGTTTTTTAATTAGGAATTTCTCAGTAACAGCCTAGAGTTTGGAAGTTGGCGGTATGATACCCTCTATCTATATGATACAGCACGTTAAGACGTTAGTCCTAGGCTTGGTCTCTCTCGAGTCGCATCGGATTGCCGTCCCATCAGACTATGAGAGTAGAAAAAACCGAGGAAGCACCTGTGTCTGCGCACAACTTATGATTATATGAATAATCTACTATGATTTTGCATATATTTTAATTGATACACCGTCGCGAACTACTTCTAAATGGGTCAAGATAAGAACCGAGTGAAAAAACGTTAAAATGCACGTGCATTGTCTTCAGAGTAGAAAACAGGATATTTGGATGAAACTGCTAATTGTATAAAAGAGCTAACAAGAAATATTATCCTTTTCGACTGGCAACATGAAGTCGAGGAAATCAGAATTTCTATCATAAAATACAAATCACGTTTATTTCAAACTAGACTAAAATAGGACCAGAAAGGATCTGGATTTCTGGAAATGCAAAGCGATTACATTGCTCTAAAGCACAACCGACAAAATTAGGTTGCCTACGCCAAGACCGACTGGCCGTACCAATGACACAACGCTGTAGATGAATTTTAAAATTTATTCGGGCTGCGGCATTGTTCTTTCGTGAACTTGTTTCCATCTTTTTCTACGTCAAAGAGTTCATTTTGTTACATAACTTTTGCACACATTCAAGCCTGCTTCAGCTTTACATATCCTCTCTTTCAATTTCGACTCCCCGACAACACACTTACTATCGGAATCCACTTATAACTTCAAACTTCACTACAAAAAAACTTAAGGGAATATACATAAAAGCGCTGCGGGCGCTGAAACCTAAAATTGATATTTTCCTCGTGCGCTTCACATTCACCGGTACGTTTTACAGCTAAAGTCACTTTCAATTTTCAACGTAAAGCGCTTTATAGCTGGCTGGAAGCGTGACGGGCATAAAACCTCTGGAGAGAAAGCCTCAACTTGTCTCTATCTAGTATCTATGTAGAAGCCGCGAGAGATTTTTCGATTTCCTAATCTTAATGAAACGCGATTTTCGACGTTGCGACTTTGTATTAAAGCGTAAAATACACTGAGAGTGTGAATAAAAAGTCTTAATCTTTCCAAGTTATTTCATTTTTTTACTTGGACAGATGTTACCTAGATGTAAACGTGGAGTAAAAGTTTTCGTTTAATTTTTTATGACTTTCGCAAATTAGATTGCGTAGGTAACGCCTTAGCGTCGCGACGTTCAGTTGATTTGAGTTTTACTGACGTCACGAGGGTGTTCCATTTTTAAAAGGTTACAACTTTGAGCATTCAGAAGTTACAGTAAAAAGAGAGTTACAATAAAACTTTTTATGGTTGAATGAGAGGTAAAGGTGGAGTGAAAAAAATTGTTAATTAAAAAGGCAAAAACTATAAAATTTTGGGTGAGAAATAAAAATAAAATGGTTTAAAGTTTAACATTTTAAGCCAAGAGCTTCAACATGTTTTATGTTTACTTATGTGCTTTCATGCGTAGCTACAGCGTAGCGGTGCGTCAAAGGTAAACTATTTTCAAAGTGAACTATCAAAGGTTTTTCAACCCTTTTTCTTTTGATATTTTAGTAGGGTCCAACTTTGTGGTTACACGAAGTTGGGGAGACTCTAAAGGAAACATGACATGTAATTAGAGGTACCTACCTAAATAATTTTAACGCTTCGTTAACTTTTTTTAATCCTCAAATCCATACATTTCTTATACCTATGCAATTATATTTTAAGAAACTTTGAAATACACGTTACAACGGTGTACCATTTCCCAAAAATATTGGAGTCGGCTTTGGGTCCAACTTGATGCAGGTAAATTACCCGTACTGTACATGGAGCATCTGCCCATCTGAGCTCCACAACCCAGCTATTGGATAACACGGTACACATTTAATAATGTTGCAATGGTTGCTAAACTTTTCCCCATGACACCTGTCATAGATCTACAAATGACAGCCAGGACCAAAGGCACTCTACACCAATTAAAAAACAAAAAGTTTTCCAAAAGTGCCCAATAAATCCCGTCCATTGATACCTCACGATATTAAAGCTAGGGTTGCCCCAATAAAATTCCACTCGACTAGAGTCATCGCCACTCCTCATAAAGAAAATTACGCAGATAATAAATTCGACGAGTAGCAGCCCTAAATCACGGCGTATGCCAGAGGCAAATGAAAAGTGGCTGAATTTAAACATTTTGTTGGCAATTGAAAAAACTGGGCGTCATAAATCCGTGAACAAAACGGTAGAAATGAAAAGTGTTTTTGTATTGTCATTTCGGATCTCTTTTTTTTTTTGTTGCATGTCAATCCAACCAGCCAGGATTAATGTTAGAAAGTTTTCGCTCGTAACTGTTTTTTTAATAGCTTTGTAGAAAGATCATGCGAATGTATTTCACGTAAGTATATCAAAGCATTCGGGCTGCGGGACTGTTCGAAAGAGATACCGCTGTCCTGGAACACAAAGGGCAAAGAAGGAACATGGATGGGTTTTAGTCAGTACGAGTCTGGCACTCTCTTCCACTCCGCCCAGAGCGAGAGGGATCATTTGATGATTTCCCATCAGAACAAAAAAAAAGCCTTGCAGTATTTTACGTGGTCTTTGCAACATTGCTCCTGGCAGTTTAAATTCAGACTTTCTTTACCATCAGTGTTAAGTTTAGAATACAATAGCATTCGTTACAGATTTAATAAGAATGTAAATTAAAAAGGTACGCCTTCGCCAAAATAAATCTTTTTTATCTAAGATCAACCTACGTATTACAAGAAAACTGAAACAAACAACAATCATACCCAAAAATACTTTTATTTAACCTAACAAGGGATTTAAACCTACGCACTGTCTGTGAAACAATCTATCTATTTACATACCTATCAAACCTAAGCTTAGATCACTAGGCACAGAAACTGTAATTGTAAATTCGGTAGGATTAACAAAGGACCCGAATACCCACAGTTTATCAATTACGGTATTAGGTGTCACCCAAAGGAGTGAGCCTAAGTAACGTCATGTAACGGTCTCAGTTCTAGCCACAGGATTTGAATTTCAAGACAAATATTAACTTAGACCGTCGTAGTCTATCAAGTAATAAAATAGAATCTATACCAATATTATAAATTGGAAACTTTGGATGGATGTTTGTTACTCAATAACGCCAAAACGGCTTAACGGATCTGGATGAAATTTGGCATAGAGATAGATTATAGTCTGGACATTGCACATAAGATACCCCTTCCTCACACTTACTCATTAAAATTTCAATGCGAACGAAATCGCGGGCTACAACTAGTGCTTAAATAATTACAAAAAGTTTAATACTATGTCACTCTTGGACTTTCGTAGGAAACTTGGTCCTACGTAATATCTTTACGCTTCTTTCTTACGAAGAGGTTAACAGGGAAGTAGCTACAACTACATTTTGCCAATGTTTCAAACCGATGAAAAACGAAGAAAACTTGTTGCAATTAAATCAAATACAACATAATGTAACATCACGGCGTTTTCCCCGAAAAGTTTCGGCAGAGGTGCTAAATTATAGTATCTCCACATTTCGCCAGTTATGTTTATATCACATTTAAAAGAAGATGGGCCTATGCAAAAACCCATTAGCACTTCACGACCAGCAAAACAGCCAAGCAATTAACATAACATCACGACTGTAATCTTCGAAGGGTTAGGCAGAGATGTACCTAATAGCAGTATCATCATTCATTATTCTCTTGCCCATATCCCTATTCATTTGGGGTCGGCGAAACATGTCTTCTTCCATACTTCTCTATTACCCGTCATCTCATCAGACACCTCCTTTCGTGCCACATCACCCTTCACGCAGTCCATCCATCGTTTTTTTGGTCTTCCTCTACTCTTAAGGTAGGTGCACCTAATATCAGTACCAAAGAATTAATACAGTCCATTTTATCTTAAAAAATGTACCGCCACACGCAAAGATTTTTATTTAATACAAGCCCTACGTGTATTCAATTGAAAAGGAATATGATTAAAATACACAATGTTATGATAATTTTAAAACAACGGCGGCGACGTTCATATCAATGTCATTGACATTTGCATGCATTATGTATGAACGAGTTATCATGACACATTCAGTGTCGAGCTAGTTGAATATCTGAAAAAATTTAATATTTAAATTTTAACATGAAACAGGGACCAACTAGTACAGCCAGGTTTCAGGCTAGCTAAAGTAGACTCATCTTTCATGGGGTACTGTTTAAAATGTTACAATAAAATACCTCCCCACATTCTACAACTGAATGAGACGAAATTTAAATCTTGTATTAAACGCACACTATGTGGGCAAGCATATTATAAATTGGGGGATTACATTGATGATAGAAATGCTTGGCTCAATGCTGGTCCTGCTCCACAACCATAGGGGCAAACTAATTGATTAACATGTGAAGTTAATGTTGAAGCTGCAGAAGATTGTAAAAATATCCTTGCATTGTATAGATTCAATCTCTTAGTATTATATAATTGCATAGCACATGTGTGAGTACTATGTACTGTAAAGCTACCATTTACATTTAGTTATCATTCTTTGACTCGAGTTTGCCCTGGCGGTTGAGAGAATGTCATGCTCACTCAAATGTCTCGCTGATGGTGGCGGGTGTGTCGGATCATTTAGTTCCCTTCAAAATGGTTGAGTTGAATGGTGCTGATCCATGCGTCATGTTCGTGAACGGGCGCTGTCAGTTGGGACTGGTCATCTCTTAGCTGCCATGGTTTATTCTAACTTCTTTGTTTTTAAAGTGTTGATCTAATCTTTTACTCTGGACGCTCTTAATGTGCACATCTTTCTACATTGTTCTCACATATATGTATTATCTCAACATGAATGATGTAACCAAGACCTTGTAAAAATATTTTGATTGAAAAGAGTGTCCATGGAGTTTCTTGCCCATTCTTCTCCATAGAGATCTACGCTTTGGAATGGGCAACTACAGTACTTTCACAAGTTATTATGCCTTGTGTCTGGGACTGTAGCTTCGCCTTCTTTGTTTTTCTGACATTCAAAAGTGCCTGTTATGGTCTAATTGAAATAAATGCTTTGAGTTTGAGTTTGAGTTTATTTGATTGTCTAATAAAATCAAATATAATCATACAGCACATTCACACTCATACACACAGGCACACTCACACTCATACACACACACTTTTAAACCATTTTTTTTGTTTTTGCTATTACTAGGTTTTTTTTTCTCTTATTTTTCTTTTTTTCTTAAATTAAAAATAAATAATAATAATTGAAATAAGTAATAAAATATAAGTTTAATTACCCGCATATTTGTTACTGTTGTAATTATTTTGCTATGGAAGAGAGGGGTCTCCTAACTCAGGCTAATATTGCTTAAAAGGAGTCTCCAAACACAACCACCCATTGTTGTAATACGAAGTCTGGATTTGAGCCCGGTTGATGTCAATAGGCTCGCCCGCTATTACATGGAACTTAAACATCACTGGCGAAATGTGGGTGTACTACTAAGTACACCTCTGCCTTACCCTTCGGGGATTACATGCGTGAGGTTGTGTACCGTTTTTCACGTGCGCTTTACCTTAGTTATATAAGTACGGATGCTATGAAATGGAACTTACCCTGGGTTTAATTCCCAGGTCGAGCAAAATCATATCCATAAACTAGAAAATTCTCAATAGCATCCAACTCGCCTGTTATTTAATAGCTGAAACATATTAGCGAAATTAGGACTTACTACATCTCTGCCCACCCGTCCGAGGAAAAGAGGCTTGATGTTACTATAAAACTATCCTCATTGAAACTGTCGTTCCACCAAGTAATCAATAACCGCAACCAATAGGGTTAATCGTGAGCTCGCGTGGCAGACTTCTGCAATGCCACGTTATCGGTATAATAGACGTAGATGGGTGCCTCTACCCTATCCATCGACCTGATTAAAAGATTTACTGACGTAAAGAGAGTACTGGAATTATATACTAAGGTCAACGATTGACATCTCAATGTTTTTAATAATAACTAGAAAGATTACTCTTGATTGTCTTCTCATCATCATCTGATTAGCCTTTTCCAGTCTAACCGGATACAGCTGAATATTAGTATTTTACATGGAGCGACTGCCTATCTGATCTCCACAACCCAGTTAGTACTGGGTAATACGATATCCCTTGGTAAGACTGGTTGTCATACTTTGGGGCCACTGACTACCTAACGACTGATTGTCTTCTATCCTTATATTATACAGATGTCAAAATTGTTTTTAAGTTTGTATGTAGGGGTCATCTTCCGAAAATGCTTTCACTACTTGGGACCTACATTATTCCTGAGTGTTAGAGGTTACATTTAAAACGTTCCCGTGAGTACATTCCGTAGAAAATGGGAGTGCAGCCGCGCGCAAAATCTAGTAATGTTTTATTAGTTACTTTATTCTGGTTATTACTAAGTGTTTAACATTATAAACGTACGGTCCTGAATACTGCTTCGATGTTATATGTTATTTCTTGAAGGAATTGTTACGTATAGGGTCTTGTCGTACGAAATAGACCCTAATTTTATAACCGTTAAACAATGTATATTTCAAACACTATTTTAAGCTCTCACGGTTTAACCCGTATACGCCCAGAACTATTTTAGGATTCCGATTTTGGTCATTTTCAGATAGTTTATGTCGATTTACGATGCTTTTATGTCAGTACTACTTCTTGTTTCGTTTTCGAATCAATAAGCATACGAGTATATGGGTTAAAACTGAACTTATACTGTCACTTACGGGATATCTTCCGTGATTGTTCATAATTTTGAGCTCCCGATATTGTTTCTATTGTTGTTTGTTATTGTTATTTTTGCAACAGCGTCGAAATATTGGCAGCTCAAAATTATGAACAATCACGGAAGGTATCCCGTAAGTGACAGTATAAGTTTAATACATATGTCCATTACTGTATATGGCAATGTAATAGTTATATGTTTACAAATCACTTTTTCTTTTGTAACTTCCGAAGCTACACATCCGAAGCCAGCGAAGCTCAAATAACTTAATGTCATTTACGACGTAGATAACCGCAAGAAGAAAGCTTATAGCGTTGCGAACAATTTAATGTAATAAAGGAGAATTGCAGCAATTACGCGAATTGTCCGGAAGTGTGCAATTTGCCCGTAATGCTGGATACTTGCCTGTAGAGTACATTCCTTTATCATTCATTTTTTAAATTTCACATTATCTGTCGACAATTACTGGGAATTATTTAAAATGGACTCGTTTATTCAGTTGTTTTTTAAATATCTGATTACGAATGTGCTTTTGGTTAATGTTATCATCTGCTTCGCTTTTTCCAAACTATGTCGGAGTCGGGATCCAGTCTCACCGGATGCATCTGAATACCAGTATTTTATATGGAGCGACTGCCTATCTGACGTCCACAACCCAGTTAGTACTAAATTTTTTTTTTTTTTTTTTTAAACGTTGCCCCACACTAGGAATTTCTCCTGTATCGTGGGTGCGTTTACAAACATTTAAACTCACAAACACAAACAGCCAGACCCGGAACAACTACTTGTAGGCCATACAAATATTTGTTCCGTGCGGGAATCGAACCCGCGACACGCAGCGCAGCAGCCAATCGCTCAGCCACTGCGCCAACCGCGCCGTCACGTCAAATAAATACAATACCTTGGTAAGACTGGTTGTTAGACCTTTCGGCCACTAACTACATGTAGTGACTGTCAAAGATTTACAAATGACAGCCGGGACCAGCAGCTTTATGTGCTTTCCGAGTTACGGAGGAAACTCGGTATGTAATGGGTGGTCACCCATCCGCGGATCAAGCTAGGCAAGGGCAGCTTAACCTAAAGATCAACCGGAACCGTGCGGTTGTTATTATTTTACCGCGAGCTGAATTGGTAAATATGAAATGAAATAATTCTTAATGTTCGCTCCATTTAAATTGAAGTTGATGAATGGTAGTTTCAATTAATAAGTACTTTTAGCATTTTAACATTATAATTATACATGTCATACTCTTGCTTCGAGCCGATCAATTTTAATGAAACGAAATGAATCAGTAAGTAATTGATATGTTCATTCGTATAGTAGTTTTGTAATTTGATTTCGTTCCGTTTTACTTCAGATATGAACCATGACGTCACGACATATTATTACTATGTTGACATTGGAAATTGTTAGAATGTAAGTAATTTAGTTATTTTATTTTAAATGTGTGTCTGTGGTTTCGACATTTCTAACTTTATTATTATTATTTGTATGCTTTCGAGTAAAATGTAGCGAACTGGCCATTTTATTATAACATCCTATTGTAATAAAACCTACATTTACGAATAAATTTGATTTGATTTGACACAAACTCCTAAGGGATTCAAAGTCGTCAAAAATGCAGACATCTCATTCTAACATTATAGGATCATTACAATGAAACCAACTGCCTAATTGGTCTAGTGGTCGCAAGCGCGACTGCTGAGCATGAGGTCCTAGGTTCGATTCCCTGGTCGGGCAAAGTGTTATTGAATTTTTCCATGATTTTGGACTGGAAAATACTGCAAAGAACCATCTCACAGTAACGAAAACTAATCCATACTAATATTATAAATGCGAAAGTAACTCTGTTAGTTTGCTACCTTTTCACGACTAAACAGCTTATCGGATCGTAATGAAATTTGGCAAGGAGATAGATTATAACCTGGGGAAGGACATAGGCTATCTTTTTTTCTTCACTCATACTCATCAAAATTACCACGCGAACTAAGTCGCGGGCAACAGCTAGTCTTACTAATATTATAAAGGGAAAAGGATTTTTGTGTGTGTGTAAGTTTGTAATGAATAAACTCAAAATTACTGTGCCGATTTCAAAAAAAAATTCACCGTTAGAAAGCTACATTATCCTTTAGTAACATAGGCTATATTTTATCCCAAAATGTTTAAAAAATAAATGTCCACCCGTGCAAAGCCGGGACGGGCCGCTAGTAATAAATAATTTACCTTACGAATTATACATTAATGACGTATACTAACAAAACCTGTGATATCACGAATGAAATACGAGCGGTACACCAAACGCGAACCGTGTCAGACAATACTCTATGTGTAGCGTAACCGCAATACCACTCGCCGAGTGCGAATTTTGTTTGTTTACTTCCGTACTAAAACGTGAGTAAATGGATGTATGTAGGGGATATATGAAACAAGTTTTTATTTAACTTTTGGATGAAGAAGTGAAAATCAACTCTGATTCTAATTAAACATCGTTCAAAATCGAGAAGCAATCCCATTTCAGTGACAAGAACTGTGGGCCAAACTGAAATAAAAATACCATAGACACAAGAAGATCAGAAAGATGATCAAATATCAATAACATAACATAACATCACGCCTGCAATCCCTGAAAGGTTAGGCAGAGGTGTACCTTAATAGTACACCCATATTTCGCCAGTCCCATCGAGCCTATTGCCATCAACCGGGCTCAAATCCAGACTTCGTGCTTGCTACTGAGAAATTCCTGATGGAGAAACCGTACAATACTGTGCCCGATCCGGGAATCGAAATATGGACTTCATGCTCAATAGTCGCACTTGCGACCACTCGACCAACGAGGCAGTCGCAAATATCAATAATGGAGGTAAAAGCCATACAATTTTTAACAGATTGAGTTGAGATTAGGTCGTGAAAGTTCTTTAAAATACGGAAAATGGCCCTCAAACTTTTTCAAAATTGATTCTTATAGTGACATTACTATACCCACTCAAAATACATAAATATATAATGAAAAAATCACATCCTTTCGATATCAAAACTCATATAAAGTGATAGGTTCGCTATCCTACGGAGATACAAAATTGGACTTTATATATCTCGAATATCCCATATCCCTCGTAACTATTCACATTCATATAACGAGCTTATATAAACGAAATAAAGCGTAGCAATGTGAGATATGACACAATACGAAAAGGGTAGAGGCCTATAATAATAATAGATTCGTAGCGACGCGCTACGGCGTAGCGTCGTAGAATAAACAAGTGCTACGAAAATTTGTAGGCTTAGGTAGATGGCCTTTGTAGGTGCGCGCCGGTTTATTTAATAAAACTGTATTTCGTCTGTTCTCTTTGACAATGTAATTTATATAAAAGAAAATATAAAATTGCTACATTGTTAAAGTACTTTGAAGATTTTTGGGAACAGTGGAGTTTCTTAAAGAGTGGAAAGTGAAATGTAAAGTATCACTTAGAAGGAAAGGCCGGGTTTTAATTTGATACAGTGATTTGTAATTTAAGAAGGAAAAGAGAGTTTTGAGTCTTCTTTCCTGGTTCTAATAATTTAACAGAAAATTGTTGTTACCTCAAAAATAGTATTAAATCCTACAAAGTCCTAAAACCTACCTACGATTGCAACATAAAAATGTTATCTTTCACTCCACTACAAAAATATTTCAGTTAGTGAACACTAATTTATTAAAATCGGAGAACGACCGAAATAATGCTAATATTATATTTAAGCCATTAATTCCTGACAACGATATGTTTTTGACACAGTCATTTTAACAATTATAGTATCATCTAAAGCTGGATGATAGCCACACATGTCTGTATGTTTAATTTGACTAATAGAATATTAATTTAAAACACGTGTTTGTTTCATTCAAAGTTAGATATTCCTGCCAGAGATGCTGAGATATAGTTGCATCATATCATCATTAGATTTTTAATCTTGACACTGATAAATATCTTACCTTGTTCAAAGTGAGCAAGGACACTCGATGTTTTTGTCATTTTCAAAATAAAATGACAGCACAATTTTAATGCTGCGTTGTAGATAAAGCGAAAAACTGATAAAAAGCTCTACATAAAATATAATGAATAAAAAAAATGTGTTTGTCGAATAATAATAAACAAACAGTAGAGCTTTATCCTTATAAACTATCTAAATCATCATCGAAAAAAAGCAATGATCATGAAAGATAATACGATCATAATAAATTCAAACAACAGGTAGATAATAAAACATGAATAAAAACAGAACAAGTCAGAAAAGATATTTACATCATAAAAGAGATCAGAAAAGAACAATACAGAACAAATGAATCAAAACGAAGGGAACCGAATAATCGTCTTCGACGTGAACGCGACGAAAGACAATTTTCAGTAACGTTATCTACCTGAAATTGGCACTGAAAACGTTGCACTCACCGTGTTTGTAACGGTTACATTATACACTCAGATCCTTGTTCCACACAAAGTTTAATTAGAGACACAGTCTATGCCCGTGTAACGACGTACGGTGCTGTCAAAACGGAGTTTTCATCAAATTTTCATTAATATCCCGGTGAAAACACGCCTGTATCGTATCCGAGCGAGACCGGCTGACAAGCGACACGTCCGCACTCCGCGAGCTCGCGGACAAAACTAGGAGCTCAGACCGAGTGTTCCAAGCCCGAATCGAGCTGGAAAGAGACGGAATCATGTGCATGAGAGGGATGGAGCAGCATGCAGAGGTGCGCAGGAAAGAATTAGATGTTTATTTGGGCTACTGGTAATGGGATAACAGAAGCTCGTGCGTGCTTTTCTAGTTTCAAGTGTGAGAGTCTCTGAAGATTACCTGTCCGCGATACGCTGATAACGTTATGCGATCCAGGTGTCGTATTGTACTCGTCTATAATTTAAAGCTCCAGTTTCATTGAATTTATTAAAAAGTTTATTGTGGAATAATTAATTTATTAATTAAAAACATTTTTTTTCACATGACATGTTCCCTTTGCCGTATAATAATAATAACGATCTCCTAAACAGCTAGATATAATCATGAAAATGTTATTAGAAACAATTAAAAAAGCTTAATGCACATTTCAAATGTGTACCTAAATAATTCCAGCGCTTGAAAATTTAAATGTTACAAATAGGTACTTAAATTCAGAACCGAAACCACAAAAAGATTCAAATACAGCTGCGATTCAATTTATTTCAACAGAAAGGTGCCAATGCTGCCGAATTTAATAAAGACCAGTACTAAGTCAACAAATTCAATAAAAAAGAAATTCGTTTTTAATACAAAAGGTGGCTGAGACGGCGGTGTGAGGTCCAAGTATTACGGGGACTGAGCTAATGTAGTCTGCGAAATTCATTTTCAATGGATATTGTTGGGTCGAATGTTGGCCAAAATATATAAAGTCCCATTAAAATAGATGGACAAATTTTAACACAGCGTTTAGTACGTCTAACCATAGATATCCAAGCAAAAAAACACAAAAGTGATTTTATTTTGACCTCAAATCATTGGGGAACCAAAATTTTTAGTGAATTTTCGTTAGCTGGTTTTTTTTAAGTATCTAATGCGTTTTTCTTATTTTATTTTTTTACCATTGTCCTTACTTTGGTGGTCTGAATGATTTCTAATAGTTTGTCCATCTATTTAAATGGGCCCTAATATTAATATGATAGCACACATCAGGAACAATCAGTAGCAATCTGTATT
Organism: Noctua pronuba; assembly: GCA_905220335.1. Classification (NCBI taxonomy): domain Eukaryota; kingdom Metazoa; phylum Arthropoda; class Insecta; order Lepidoptera; family Noctuidae; genus Noctua; species Noctua pronuba. Next base: position 14,702,794 of record LR999902.1, read on the forward strand.
TATTTACTGGTAATGACTGCCTCATTGGTCTAGTGGTTGCAAACGTGACTGCTGAGCATGAGGTCCTAAGTTCTATTCCCGGGTCGGGCAAACTTTTATTGGGTTTTTACATCAGGAATTTCCCAGTAGCAGCAACGAAGTCTGTATTTGTGCCCGTTTGACAGCAATAGGCTCGCCCCCTATTATATAGGACTTAAACATAACTGGAAATGTGGGGGGTCTACTAAGGTGCACCTCTGCCTAAGCCTTGGAGAATTACAGACGTGTTGTTATGATTATGATAACTGGTAATCTATACTTCTATACTAATATTATAAAGCTGAAGTGTTTGTTTGTTTGTTTGTTTGTTTGAACGCGCTAATCTCTGGAACTACTGGTCCGATTTGAATGATTCTTTCAGTGTTGGGTAGTCCATTTATCGAGGAAGGCTATAGGCTATATATCATCACGCTACGACCAATAGGAGCGTAGCAGCAATGAAAAATGTTGCAAAAACGGGGTAAATTGTATTTTTAATAACTTGACGCGGACGAAGGTCGCGGGGAACAGCTAGTAATTAATAATATTGTGGCTTAACTAGCAGCCATTTTTTTCTTAGTGGTAAATCATAATATTTTAAAACAAGCAGAATTAGTACCTATCGTTTATAAATTTACGACTTATTATGGAACTGTCATTTGCAAAATACGTAGAAAAGTTTTTGATCTTTCAGTGGACTACCATAGCTCCCTTTATTTATAAAAGCCTGTTAATTAACTTGGCACAAAATCAACGGCCAGAATGCATAAAATAAATAAATAGATGAAGAAACAGACACTTACTTTATATCTTTCAAACACATTGACAGATATATGATGTCATTTAGTGGGACTTTATTAGCGTGCTGTTGTTGTTAATTATTGTAGTAAATGTTCGGTTTTATTAAACTCGGTTTTAATGAAGTTAGTTTTGGTTGAAATGTGTGTTAGGATTTTAAGATCTTGTTTAGTTGACTCCAAATTAATTGGTGAATAATAAATGCGCTTTCGGGAATATGGTGACAGTGGCTTCAATAGCTTTTTTTTTTTTAAAGTCGTATCAAAATAATTTAGCCATAAAGAATTTTTAATGCCTTATTTGCAGTTGACTTCAAATCTAATGAGATTTAAACCCAACTGCAAAGTGTCCTTCTGTTCCAAACCTACCTTGTGCTACCTTGTGCGATCTCGGGCCATGTTCGCTCTACAAACAAGACTAGATCGTCAAACCACCTTCGCTATTACCTACCTCTCCTGTCTACCTCGGCAGCGATTTCCTTCATCAGGTCTAGTGATTGGCGATCATCGACGGAAAGTCATTAATAAAATAAAATAAATTTAATTCCTACTAATAAAATGTCTATAATTGTTACAAAATTTAATTATAAGTTGAATCATAATTCTAAACCACTATCTTCAAAGCAAGACAACACATTTAAGCTCAAAATTCTGCAGCAGGACACATTAATTATAAAACATTTAAAACTAAAACCTCAACGGTTCACTAAATATTAAAATTTTGAAGACGTTGCACGCACAAAGGAGACTGTCACAAAATGAATTTTGTGGTACCTTAAAGTGCTGATTTTAAATTATTGTATCAGCGTTTTAAAGCCAGACGTTCATTAAGATACGACCTTATGTTCTCAAACTATATTAACCTTTTCTATGTTAATGTTATGTAGAAATTATTCTGAAATTCTAATTTGAAAGCTCTGATATACATTGAATATATTTAAAAAAAAAAATTGAGGTTTGTTTAGAAACAGTAATAGAGCACGAATCCAAAAAAAAAATTCTGTCTGTTTGTCTGTTTATCTGTTTGTCTGTTTGTCTGTTTGTCTGTTTGTTTGTACACGCTAATCTTCGGAACTACTGGACAGATTTGAAAGATTTTTTTTTTGTTGTATAGGTATTAAGTCTGGGCAACATATAGGCTATAATTTATCTTGGAAACTTGAACACCTGATGCAGAACCGCAATAGACCAGCTAAACTATAAGAGATACAAAAATGGTACCATAGCAAAAATTGTTCCACGTGATGAGCATTTTCTGTTGAGAGAATAAATTTGAAGATCTGGAACACCTGATGTGGAACTCCAAGAGCCCAGCTACACTATAACATATATAGGAATGACGTTTTAGCAAAAATTGTTCAATCTGATGAGCACTCTCTGTTGATTTATAAAAATCGAAGATCTGGAACACCTGTTGTGGAACTCCAAGAGCCCAGCTACACCATAACACATATAGGAATGACATCTTAGCAAAAATTGTTCAATCTGATGAGCACTCTCTGTTGATTTATAAAAATCGAAGATCTGGAACACCTGTTGTGGAACTCCAAGAGCCCAGCTACGCCATAACACATATAGGAATGACGTCTTAGCAAAAGTTGTTCGGTCTGCTGGGCATTTTCCGTTGACTTATAAAAATCGAAGTTCTGGAACACCTATTGTGGAACTCCAAGAGCCCAGCTACACCATAACACATATAGGAATGACGTCTTAGCAAAAATTGTTCAATCTGATGAGCACTCTCTGTTGATTTATAAAAATCGAAGATCGGGAAAACCTCTTGTGGAACTCCAAGAGCCCAGCTACGCCATAACACATATAGGAATGACGTCTTAGCAAAAGTTGTTCGGTCTGCTGGGCATTTCCTGTTGACTTATAAAAATCGAAGATCAGAAACATCTGATGTGGAAATCAAAGCTAACACTAATTTCACTGTATAATTATAAAATAACATAAACTGGGAGTACCTCCACGCGGTGAAGGCGGTAACAGTTTAGGACTGATTTTCGATGACGACGGTATATCATTGAAAATTTGACTCTACTGGACAAAACTCCCATTTATTTTTTTATTTTATCGAATAAATATGCCTTCGGGCTTATGTTATTTGAGTGTTTAATTTCCTTTTCCACTTATCTTCGTGACAGTCACTTAGATTTTAACTGATCAGGTATCTTCAGAATAAAACTATAACCATGCCTAGAAAGAGGTCAAATCTTTCCCAATGTTCCAAAGGAGCTAAAAGATTGAGGATCATAAGATCCCAAGAATCTACCGAAGAACGTCAGGAGAGACTTGATGCTGTTCGAGAACATCAGGCTGCAACTCGCTCCGTGGAAACCTCTTCGGATCGCGAAGCACGCCTGCGTTCTCAGCGTATTTACGCATCTACATCCAGGTCTCTAGAGAACTGTGAAGAATATGATGCACGACTGACCACTGATCGTGAACGTCATGCATTGTCTCGCGAGTCGGAGACGTTCACGGAAAGAAAATTACGCTTGAGTTCTCACCGTGTATACACATCGACTTCGAGGTCTCTAGAGACAAGTGCGGAACGTGATGCACGACTGACCGCTGATCGTGCAAGTCATGCATTGTCTCGCGAATCGGAGACGTTCAAGGATAGAGAATTACGCTTGAGTTCCAAGCGTATCTACGCTTCGACTTCTAGGTCTCTAGAGACAAGTGGGGAACGTGATGCGCGACTGACCGCTTATCGTGAACGTCACGCATTGTCTCGCGAGTCGGAGACGTTCACGGATAGACCGTCCCCGGGCTCTTAGAATTCGACATCAGACGTTTCAGATCTTCGATTTTGACGACCCTGTTGTCGCTGGCATAAGTAACAGGATCCGCGTACGAAGTCGCGGGCAGAAGCTAGTCCTAAATAATAAATCACGTAAAATTTACTATCACTTCCTACCACGCAAGAATCAAATTAACTAAATTCAGGCTGTCTCCTTTGATGGAGCCAATCAATTTGGAAGAAAAGATTAATTAATCAAGGAATATAAGTAGATCTTGAGAGATACGGGCCGTCAATTCCAACTTTTTCCTTATCTAAAACTATAGGGCCTTTTATCGGCCTGTCTTCCTTTGTTCTCTACCAATTATTTTTCCTTTATTCAACGTTGAAGCTAAATTGGAAAAAAACATAAGGTATTATTTGACAGTTTGAGAATCGGGTTCATCGGGTCGGCTTCCAGTCTAACCGGATGCAGCTGAATACCAGTATTTTACATGGAGCGACTGCCTATCTGACTTCCACAACCCAGTTAGTACTGGGTAATAGGATACCCCTTGGTAAGACTGGTTGTCAGACTTTTTTGGGCCACTGACTACTCTAACGACTGTCAAAGATCTACAAATATCAGCCGGGACCAACGGCTTTACGTGCTTTCCGAGGCACGGAGGAAACTCAGTATGTAACGGGTCACCCATCCACAGACCAACCTACGCAAGCGGCGGCACACGGCTTAACCTAAAGATCGACCCGAGCGGCTGTTATTATTTAGCCACGAGCTCCTCAGGTTGATAATCGGGTTGCGGTTTCAAAATCTGAGTGACAATCATTAATTTTTAAATGACTATCCTAAAATAAACAGTCAGAGAGATAAGTTATTTAGCAAATTAACACAAAACGTGAAACCTAATAAAGCTATTTCAGGCGACTGTCAAAGGTGACAGTTATCGTTTAAATCCAACAATTTAATTGAAAATATATTTGACTTATTATAGTAATACTTTTTCCTAATCAATCTGAAAAGGATTTGATTTTGATGATTTTTTTGTTTAGACAGAAACGCCTAAGCCTAGGTATCTATGTACATGAAGTGATATGTAAGGTAACTTCGACACAACTTACTTATGGTGACTTAACAAAGTGGCCTCTTAATAAATATTGATAGAACAGCGTCCAAGGAAGGACACCGCTCGTTAAACACCCTCAGCTGCATAAATATCAAATGATCTGCGATAGAACGGACAGTTATCTCTGAGTGGTGGAATATCTTAGAGAAGGGTAGTTCTATATCGATCGATAGAGGTTAAGTATGCGAGGATACGGTAACGTTGAATGTGGAGAAAAATAGAGGATGCTGACGGGGTTTTTCGTTTTATTTTTTTCTACTTCGCAGTAATCAGTTGTCAATGACAAAGCTGCTTCTATGTCTGCTGCCTGTTTTTCTTAGTGATAAAAAACCAGCCGAGCGCGCGTCGGGCCAAGCACAATGTAAGGTTCCGTATTGCCCCATCAAAATATGCGGTCACTTCCTACGGTCTGATTTTGCTTCCGATGATTTTTATTGTAATAATAAAAAAAAACTTACATTTGCAGTTGAAAAACCTGTGCTCCCATACATTATGTTCCGGGAAATATGTTATCTAAGTACATTTTATAAGTTGACGAGGTTACTCGTCAACTTGTAAAGCCTGCTTAGCTGTGATAGTTTTCCTTTTATCTTCATTATATATACCTATATACTAACTTATATCTGTATACTGCCACCGTGAATTTTTTCACACACACAAACACAACCATTTACCTGGAACACTTGAGTCTAACAAAAACTAGCACTTTAAAGCTTAATATTTCACAAACGAATTCCTTAATCGAAAAATTATATGAACAAACTCGCAATATTTTTAGAGACTTATCCAACGACATCCCGCAAGTGTAGGAGATACCCTAAAAAAAATACTTTTCGAGATTTTATTTTATCACTTTGTCGGAGTAACTAATCTGTATATTCATGCCAAATTACAGCTTTCTAGCTGCAGACAGACGGACATGGCGAAACCTCGTTCCCTCGTTGTCTACGGAAGCCTAAAAAGGTAGTTAGATATACTCGTATTTAAGGCGTTTTGGCAGAAATGCTAATAGAAACATAGGTAGGTAAATACTTCAGTCAATTCATGAATTTCAGTTACTCCAAATATTGCCGTTCTTCTTTCTTCTCTGTTCATCACGCCTGTAATCCCCGACGGGTAAAGCAGAGGTGTAACTAATAGTACAGGGGGCGGGCCTATTGCCATCAACCGGGCACTAATCCAGCCTCCATGGCTGCTACTGAGAAATTCCAGATTGAAAAACCCAATAACAATTTGCCCGACCCGGGAATCTAGACCAACGTTACTCGTTCCAAATCACCGTTGAAAGAAATCTTTCAGCATTCTCAAGTTTTTCCTCTAAAAAATATTTCTAAAATGAATATAATTAATTCGTCTCACGTACGATATATATAACCAGTCACTGGGAACATTCCCCGAGCAATTGTCTCAAATTTATCACCTCACCATTGTGTCCAAGCTTTGCTCGCACCGCGGTGGTACCTACTTCTAATTTGATTGCACGTAAATTCTTAAATGCTGGAAGGTAGTTAGGTACTAATATTCTTGTGTTATGGAGGGTAGCCATAAAACTGTGAATTATGGCCGTGGTTATGTGCCTGTAATTAGTTGGGGGTTGATGAGCTTAGTTAGTGAACGTAATTAGGACTTATTTGGTCCTGAAAATATAATGTGAGACTTTTGTTAATACCTTTTACCGTTTGGCCACGAACTACGCGTTCGACGCTCGTGTTACTATGGTGACTGCAGGGAAAACAGACGAAAGAAATTGCTGAGATGAATATACATACGACACCGCTCGGCTGCCTTGTTGGTTGAATGGTCGCAAGCGACTGCTGAGTAAGAGACCCTGGGTTCGTTTCCCGAGTCAGTCAAAGTATTTTCCATTAGGAATTTCTCAGTATCAGCCACGGAGTCTGTATTTCTGCCCGGTGATGGCTATAGGCTCGCCCCTGTAACATGGGGCTTAAACATTTAACACAACGGCGCAACGCCAAAAAAATCTTCGCTGCCTACACACGACTGCGCGGATTAGCGGTGTCGTGTGAATATCGCGTTAGAGCATGCGACGTTACGGTATTCACGCGAGGGAAGCAAACGGCACGTTCATGATAGTTCATCATTATCAATTCACTAACATCCATTTCGAGAATGATCTCAAACTGGAAATGGTCTTAATAATCACGTTTGAAAGACGGGTAGCTGATTGCAGTTGCAATTAGCAGATATGACGATGTTGCTGCTCTCGTTCTTGACATAATTATGTTCCCAGAGTAGGTATTAGGAATTCGGTTCCGGGGGTTAGCAGAGGTGTAAAGTAGTTGAGCCAGTTATGATTAAGCTCCACGTAATAACGTGACACGTTAATGTAATGCCTTAATAGAAGCTCATTGATTAATTTTCAACGCTCGCGCTCGGCTGCAATGATAGTTAAAATTCTAATAGCGCCATAATATTCAGGCGTTCAGTTAGGTGCTCGCTTGGTATTGGTGATAAAGAGCGTTGCATAAAATGCTTAATCAGCCTATAATGGTCACAGGCCTTCTCTCTATGAGAGGGAATGGGCTGCAATCCACCACGCGGGCTCAGTGCGGGTTGGTAGATGTCGATGTTTTCCTTCACCGTTTTGAGAGCAGTCGCGATGAAATAAATTACACAAAGTAATGCAGACCCTCGACTTACTGGTCGTAAGTCGGGGCCGCCACCACTGGGCCACCAACAAGATGAGCGTTAATCCCACTTTATTACGAAAGACTTAATCATACATGTGTCAATATAAGTCGGAGGTAGATTGAACATTACTAGCCAAATCTATTGCCTATGTATATTTTTTTCCAAGAAAAATACTAAGCCAGTGCCTATTCCAAGTAGAGTTATCATAAAAATCCAAATATAGGTACGAGCCTGATAGAAACGTTGGCCATGAAATATCGTTTAAGAGTAAAAGCTTTTTGGAAGTTTCTCTCGCACATACGAGATACAACAAAGCTCCATTTCTATGTAGAATGGAATTTGCTCTCGTGAGTTCAACAAAAGCGAATGTAGGTACTTTGTTGAGGTATTTTTTTCTTAGTATATCGCAGGATCTACAAACGACGACTTGATTGGCTGATGTCTGGATGGGTTTGAAAAAGAAAATATATATTGTTGACCTTCAGGTTATGAAAAGTAGTTTTGCCAGGTCAGATTTGAAGTTCCAATTTGAACATCCAGTTAATCTTATAAGACGATCTGATCTGATCAGTCACATACCCTCGCTTCAGCGGTTTGCTTCTAAAAGTAATAAAAAAGGCTGTTTGTGTATGTGAGTTTAAATGTTTGTAAACGTACCCACGATACAGGAGAAATTCATAGAGTGGGGCAACGTTTTAAAAAAAATAAGACGTAGTACTTATGCGATCGAATCTGAAGCTTGACCATAGCAGTGACACACTGAGCAAATCTTCGAATCAGATGAATCTGATGATGATAGTTGAAACTGTCCTCATCGTACAAGATGGTCTCTCTTAATGTACACATAATATAGGACTCATTCTAGTAGGAGACTGTAACAATGATCATGTTGGAATAACACAAATGTTCCGGCATTATTGTCAAATTCACCGCCGCTCGGGTAGATCTTTAGGTTAAGCCGTGCTTGTCTAGGTCGGTTTTTGGATGTCTGTGATTTGTAGATCCTTGACAGTCGTTAGGTAGTCAGTGGCCCAAAAATTCTGAAAACCAGTCTTACCAAGGGGTATCGTATAACCCAGTACTAACTGTGTTGTGGAGGTCAGATAGGCAGACGCTCCATGTAAAATATTGGTATTCAGCTGCATCCGGTTAGACTAGAAGCCGACCCTAACATAGTTGGAAAAGGCTAGGCAGATGATGATATTGTCAAATTCACCCCATGATCCAACCCCAAAACTAAATCCCATTTACAACAAATACATTTAATTAATTTAATGCGTCACCATTCCCACAGACTAAATAATATAAGCTTCACATATTCATACATATTAATATGAAAGCAGTACGTGCCGGGTTTTTATTATGTGCGTCAAAAATTCTATGACCAAAACGAAAATGAAATGGTTCATGTGATATTCGACCTTTTCGATGTTAATTTATGCCCTTTTTTGGTCCCTAAAGTAATTACAATGTTCATAACACTTGGTTTTCATCCCTTTTTATGGGTGTGTGTTATAATCGTGCGCTGGGTTAGCGGGTTAAGGGTTATTTCGGTTTCGATGTGCGAAATTTTTACAAGCTACTGTTTGGGTACTGTTTTATGGTGTATTCGAGAAGAATTTTGTTCATACATACATAATTGCCGTTTGTTTAGCGTCTGTATTATGATCAGTTCAATATTATGCGAGTTTCCATGCGTGATCGAATCGGAAATGACGACATCCACAACAGAACCCAGGTTACCGACGTCAGGTCACATTGCTCGTAGAACGGATGGCCGATGGGGCCGAAAAGTTCTGAAAGAGAAGAACTGGAAGAGGTTGCGGTGGAAGGCCTTTACCACTACTAGGTGGACCGATGACCTGATGAAGGTTGCGGGAATCCGCTGGATGCGAGACGCACGGGACCGGTCAATGTGGCGACACTTGGGGCCTATGTCTAGCAGTGGACGTCTTTCGGCTGAAATGATGAATGATGAATAATAAGCGAGTTTTGCAGTATTGAAAAACATGGACTAACTATAGGTATTTATAATGTATTTGCATTGTGATTCTCTTTCCTTTCAAAGTTTACTGTTTATCCAACGTTGAACTAGTGATATAGAGAAAAAAAGCAAATGAGATGAGAGAACAAGTAGGTTATACGATAAAAAAAAAAAATTCGTTAGGGTCTCATTTGGCAAACCAAATCTTAAATTGAAGTGTAAAAGGAGTATAAAAGGTTCGTAGCAGGTGGCGTTCTGCGTTTTCTGCCTACCCCCATGGGAAACAAACAAGTATGTATCTTTAAAAAAAGGCTCGAGATTTATTAACAGAGTTATTATGAAATAAATGCCTTTTGAACGACACTATTTGATATCTTTTTATTTTTCTTTCATTTTATTAATCCTTAATTTCTGTCACATTTTATGACTAATTTATTTTACGGACTTATCAATGTTTATTACTGGCTATTATGTACTTCGATTGAAGTGCCTTTAGTAATTTAGTTTTTATGTTGTAATTTATTTTTTAATATTTTATAAATTTGTACGCCTTACGGGTGAAATATGTACGTACGAAATTGATATTTCGTACGTACATATTTCATACTAGCTTCTGCCCGCGACTTCGTACGCGGATCCTGTTGCTTATGCCAGCGACAACGGGGTCGTCAAAATCGAAGATCTGAAACGTCTGATGTCGAATTCTAAGAGCCCGGGGACGGGAAAACATCGGGATGCGCGAGACGATTCGAGACGTTCCAGATCTTTCATTTTTGTAAGTCAGAAGTCGATGCGTAGATACGCTTGGAACTCAAGTGTAATTCTCTATCCGTGAACGTCTCCGACTCGCGAGACAATGCGTGACGTTCACGATCAGTGGTCAGTCGCGCATCACGTTCCCCACTTGTCTCTAGAGGCCTAGAAGTCGCTGCGTAGATACGCTTGGAACTCAAGCGTAATTCTCTATCCGTGAACGTCTCCGATTCGCGAGACAATGCATGACGTTCACGATCAGCGGTCAGTCGCGCATCATGTTCTTCACAGTTCTCTAGAGACCTGGATGTAGATGCGTAAATACGCTGAGAACGCAGGCGTGCTTCGTTATCCAAGAGGAAGAGAAGAGAAGAGAGGAAGAGGTTTCCACGGAGCGAGTTGCAGCCTGATGTTCTCGAACAGCATCAAGTCTCTCCTGACGTTCTTCGGTAGATTCTTGGGATCTTATGATCCTCAATCTTTTAGCTCCTTTGGAACATTGGGAAAGATTTGACCTCTTTCTAGGGATGGTTATAGTTTTATTGTGAAGATACCTGATCAATTAAAATCTAAGTGACTGCTCCCCTGCGTTACCGGGTAGGCTACCGTGTCACGAAGATAAGTGGAAAAAGTCTAAAACACTCAAATAACATAAGCCCGAAGGCATATTTATTCCATAAAATAAAATAAATAAATAGGAGTTTTGTCCAGTAGAGTCAAATTTTCAATGATATACCGTCGTCATCGAATATCAGTCCTAAACTGTTACCGCCTTCACCGCGTGGAGATACTCCCAGCTTATGTTATTTTATAATTATACAGTGAAATTAGTGATAGCTTTGATTTCCACATCAGATGTTTCTGATCTTCGATTTTTATAAGTCAACAGGAAAAGCCCATCAGACCGAACAACTTTTGCTAAGACGTCATTCCTATATGTGTTATGGTGTAGCTGGGCTCTTGGAGTTCCACAACAGGTGTTCCAGATCTTCGATTTTTATAAGTCAACAGAGAGTGCTCATCAGATTGAACAATTTTTGCTAAGACTTCATTCCTATATGTGTTATGGTGTAGCTGGGCTCTTGGAGTTCCACAATAGGTGTTCCAGAACTTCGATTTTTATAAATCAACAGAGAGTGCTCATCAGATTGAACAATGTTTGCTAAGACGTCATTCCTATATGTGTTATGGTGTAGCTGGGCTCTTGGAGTTCCACAACAGGTGTTCCAGATCTTCGATTTTATAAGTCAACAGAGAGTGCTCATCAGATTGAACAACATTTGCTAAGACGTCATTCCTATATGTGTTATGGTGTAGCTGGGCTCTTGGAGTTCCACAACAGGTGTTCCAGATCTTCGATTTTTATAAATCAACAGAGAGTGGTCATCAGATTGAACAATTTTTGCTAAGACGTCATTCCTATATATGTTATAGTGTAGCTGGACTCTTGGAGTTCCACATCAGGTGTTCCAGATCTTCAAATTTATTCTCTCAGCAGAAAATGCTCATCACGTGGAACAATTTTTGCTATGGTACCATTTTTGTATCTCTTATAGTTTAGCTATTCTATTGCGGTTCTGCATCAGGTGTTCAAGTTTCCAAGATAAATTATAGCCTATATGTTGCCCAGACTTAATACCTACACAACAAAAAAAAAATCTTTCAAATCTGTCTAGTAGTTCCGAAGATTAGCGTGTACAAACAAACAGACAAACAGACAAACAGACAAACAGACAGAATTTTTTTTTTGGATTCGTGCTCTATTACTGTTTCTAAACCCCCCTCAATTTTTTTTTTTTAAATATCTTCAATGTACAGACACAGTTTTTTTACTGTCTTCGAAGATTAGCGTGTACAAACAAACAGACAAACAGACAAACAGATAAACAGACAAACAGACAGAATTTTTTTTTTTGGATTCGTGCTCTATTACTGTTTCTAAACCCCCCTCAATTTTTTTTTTAAAAATATCTTCAATGTACAGACACAGTTTTTTTACTGTCTTATTATATGTATATATAGATTGTGTCGTCCTGCATGCTTAATTTGCATGTATAAGCATGTTTTGACAAATAAAATTATCTGTATCTCTATCATTATGACGAGTCAGTTAACTCACACGCACTCATCGACATTCAACTCAAAACACACTATATCAATTTTCACATCAAACTCTCCCGGTATTCCAAATACCTATTACCCCTAAAAAATATTGACCAGGAAGGACACGCGTCGACCGTGTGAATTCCGAACGGCGTCAATAAACGCGGAGGCTCTCGATCATTTTACACAATAGATAAATCATAATCGCGTCAGACATGACGTGCTGCCGGATATTGGGTAAGCGTAATGCCGAAATTCAACTCTACGCAAACGCTGTTAGGGATTTAGTTTCAAGTAAGCATAGAAAAGGAAAAAACATAACATCCCGAAAAATTAAAAACAAAAAACTTTAGTTGAGCTCCACTGCATTTTTTGGGACATCATTATTATTTTATGGGGCAACAGATAGGAGCTGTAATTAACTTTAACACTTCAAAAATAATTAACCGCATCGCGCATGAATAATAGGGAACCTACTAAGGAACAGCGTGGTACACCAAGGCGAGAAGATGTCGAGACAAACTTGGCTCGATCAACATGGGGCCAGTCAGCCAATAAGCTAAAAAAATTAAAATGCCAGAAAAATGTTTTCTTCATTCAGTACGAGAACCAAATATACGCCGATTTTCCTAAAGGTACTTACGTATAAGTCAGAACAACATAAAAGTGCTAAATGCCGCACAAACTTAATTATTATTTTCATGGCTCAATCAAAATGGCTGGCCCATATAAGCCGGTTTAAAAGCATGTGACATCAGGATTTTTTTAAGGATAGACGAAAAATTGTTTCTTCATTCAGTACGAGATACTGATTTTACTGGTACGTATAAGTCAGACTGCCTCGTTGGTGTAGTGATCGCAAGCACAGCTTTTGAGCATGAGGTCCTGGGTCCAATTCCCGGGTCGAGCAGTGTTATTGAGTTTTTCCATCAGGAATTTCTCAGTAGCAGCCACGGACTCTAGATTTGCGCCCAGATGATGGCTATAGGCTCGCCCCCCATTACATGGGACTTAAACATAACTGGCGAAATGTGGGTGTACTATTAGATACACTTCTGTCTAAACCTTCGGCAATTACAAGCGTGATGTTAAGTCAGAACGACATGGCAGCGCTAAAATGCCGCACCCAAAATTAAACTTCTGCCCCACCCACTCTGTCGCAACATTTTATTAAACTCCCAATTCTGTCACAAAAGGCCACGTTAATGACTTTATTCAATAAATCAATTCATGAACACAATAACTGAGCATTCCTCTAGGACAAAGGCGGTGAATGTCGGTATAATGTGAGCCAGACTGCCATTGTGTGCCTGCATTACATTTTTACACGTAAATGACAATGCCTTGATGGAACTATGACGGTATGTTTGGGTTGAATGCTTTTACAGGCTTATTGTGGGCCTATTCAGTTATTTTTATTGCGTAAAGGATTATTTTGGTAGTTGGAGAGTATGTTGATGGTGTGTTTTGGTCAACTAGTATGAAGCATGTTGGGTGTGCCAGTTCCTGTTTCTTTGTGATATTATTGCGATTGACTGCATCGTTGGTCTAGTGGTCACGAGGTCCTTTTTTTTTACGGATGGGAAATCATCAAATGACTTCTCCCGCTCTGGGTGGAGTGGGAGGGAGTGTCAGACTCTTACTGACTAAAACCCATCCATGTTCCTTCATTGCCCTTTGTGTTCCAGGGCCACGGTATCTAACACGAGGGTCACGAGGTCCTGGGTTCAATTCCCGGGTTAGGTCTATTGTTATTGAGTTTTTCCATCAGGAATTTGTCAGAAGCAGCCACTGAGTCTGGATTTTTGACTGGTTGATGATAATAGGCCCGTCTTAAATTAATGCCTACTATTAAGTAGACCTCTACTTAAATTAATACCTACTATTAAGTAGACCTCTGCTTAAATTAATACCGACTATTAAGTAGACCTCTGCTTAAATTAATACCGACTATTAAGTAGACCTCTGCTTAAATTAATACCTACTATTAAGTAGACCTCGGCTTAAATTAAACCTACTATTAGGTAGACCTCTGCCTAACCCTCCGGATGACAGGCGTAATGTTATGTTATTTTATTAGGTATAGCGAAAGTAACCATGTCTGTCGGTCTTATCTATTTGTCTGCCTATAACCTTTTCACGCCTTAACAGCGACATTTTTATCCCGGCAAACGCTTCCTGTGGGCTAATTTCCGGCGTCCATTCAGAAAAGCTATTGAATTATATTTTGTGATATTCCAACGAATTATCTATCAAAAGAAACGTCATAAAGATAACGTCATTTTATAATGTGAACGTAAAAGGTAAAAGAAAACCCAGAATTGGACTGTGATTGTCAAGTGCTATCTTTTCATTGTTTAAAGCCTTGTTTTGTCTGAAAGGACTGGTATCATAAACACCTGTTGTTTAAGATAGCATTTCTAGCTCAAATACAGAACAACAAGACATAGTCCGCAGCGTAATAGTCTGTTGATTGCAATTCGGTGCACAACAGCCTTATCGCACGCGTGCTTTGTCATCGTAGATAGCTTTGAGTATGTACACATACAAGTACACCTATATACGTGTATCACAGGCATAGTCGGCCTCGTAAATGCTTCTGAAAGCAAATTCATCATGCATCTTGTATCGGACCCATCAAGCAAGATAATACTTCCTTAGCTTACGATCCTAGCAACTCAAATTTTTTTATAGACAAAATCAATAACACAGAAATGATGTTGCAAGGAAAGACGCCTCAAAGTTTTTTTTTGTTTTACCGCATCTATCCAGTTAAATATAGCTAGTACAAAAAAAAACTACAAACAATACAGATCATTAAAAAATTACGTCAAATCATGTTTTGTGTGCGTGACAGCTGCAGTATAAAACCTCCGTGGGTGTTTCGTAGTATTTACACCAATTACTGCTTGTTAGTCAAACTCAGTACTTAGAAAACATAGTCACTAATAAACATAGGAAGAAATATAATAATGTTGGGAAGGAATTCTGAGTTTATGCAGTGAAAAGGCAATAAATATTTTAGGGCTTATATTGATTGCAATTATTTCAACTGCAGATTTATTTTTGATAAAAAAGTTTCAGGTTTAATTTAGTTTTCAGTCCTAGCGTCTTTTATCTAAGCCAATATAAAATGAATTGAAATTAAAATCATGTTTTTGAATAAACAAAATCTATCTACCTAATTAAATATAGCAAGTATAAAAAAAACAAACAATAAAGATCATTAAAAAAATTACGTCCGATCACGAAAACAGCAACAAATTGTAACAAAAAGACGTCCAAATTGAAGCTTTTCCAAGCAAATAGCTGAGAAAAAGCGTTGCACAGATATACCCAGACAAGTTGTTGCAGTTTGTCGGCGACTGTACCCGGCTCCTTGGGGAAATCTGGAGCTGAATACGTACAGTCGAGTCCACTGACGCCCTACAAATATGGGAATTAGTATGATAGCTTTTATATGCAGTCGTTTCAGGGAAATATGGTATGTGGGTGTACTTTAAATTCTATGTGTGATGGAAAGACAATCATAATTATTATAAGCACAGCTGCGAGGCCGTAGACTACTCGGTTGGTAGTTTTCTTTTTTTTTTTGTAGTCTTTTTAGTAGCTTTATTTATTTAATAATAATTCGTTTTCTCTGGCTCACTGAAATGACGTCGGTAAAGATACATTTGAAATAACTATAGTAACTAATAACTACAGGTTGCATTTAAATTTCAATTGTGCCTTTTTGGGTTCGGCTTCCACTCTTACCAAATGCAGCTAAATACCAGTATTTTACATGGAGCGACTGCCTATCTGACCTCGACAACCCAGTTAGTACTGGGTAATACAGTACCTCTTGGTAAGATCGGTTATTAGACTTTCGAGCCACGCACTACCAGTAATGACTGTCAAAGATCTACAAATGACAGCCGAAACTAACGGCTTTACGTGCTTTCCGAGGCACGGAGGAAACTCGGTATGTAATGAAGCTCAGCAATCTTGAAGATCGACCCGTGCGGCTGTTATTATTTAGCCACGAGCTCCTCATTCCATGTGGAATAATATCTTCTTTTTTTTTAAATTGCGTGTTACTGAAGTCATTGTATAGACCATTTTTAAAGAAGCATTTTCCTATTTTTTAATTTAAGAGAAAAAAAGGGTTCTTCTCCCATCTGTACAAATAACCGATCACACGTAGTTTTTACATGATTCACTTTTAAAATACCACCCCGATGCATCGAAACTTCTAGGAACTCATTATAAAAACATGTATTTCACAAAGTTAATCGCTGAAGTTTACTTGAATCGGCTAATTTAAACTTAAAATAGTATGGCTTCTATTTTGTTAGTGTAATATTGTAAAAAGAAAATAATTAAAATTTTATTGTACATTGTTCGCAGTAGGTTTAAATTGCTATTTTATGCTAAGCATTATTTCTACAAATTGGTGTAGTATTTGTACTAAAACATATTCTAAATAACAATAGTTTGCACAAATTTTCACTCTTGTTCTACATAGTCATTATATAGGAACGGTTAATATGGCACAAAGACATACACAAAGCTTGGCTTAAAGCAACGGTTTTGAGCAGTCAACATTTTAGAGCACGAGTTCATTTTAAAAATGGAATGCGCCGCAAAATGCTTCTCCACCAAAACAGATCTTGCTTCAACATCCTCATAGAGAAAAGGAATTGACTTATAGGAACAAATTTTGGGAATTCTTTCTTAGTTCGCCCCCTAAACACACACTAAAAGCCACCTGAAGCTCCCCTTCTCCCATTTCATCCCCATTGCCATGTTCCCCTACCTTTTAAACAATAATGAACACCTTATTTCGAGTCTTTGATCGCATTACTAGCAACCGTCCAAAAATGAAACATTTAATTTGCTAATTACTTACGAAATGGCGTGAGCACTGAGTCGCGCAACGTAACTAGATGGCGCTGTTTTAAGAAATTGAATTAGCGTTCTACAGGTTGGTGTAAAAATAAATGAAGATCGTAGGTACCTATTATGTAATTTTAATAGTGCGATGCTTGGTCATAAATCTAGATGTAGATTTAAAAGATGAACGTCGGATTTTGAATGAAACCTGTCAGCTTTAAATCTAGATGTATGGCTGAACTTGACAATGCTCAATAGCATAAAAACCTGTTACTTTTAAATATAGTCGAATGAAATCGTGAGATTTTCTGTACTTACTAAGATTTTGATTTAAATAAAAAGTGACTAATAATGACAGTGATGGATTCCATAGTAACCCTTACTTATAACTCAGATTTAAGTCGAGTTTTATGCTTTTATTTCACTCCTTTTAGAAGACGCCATTAGTGGATAATAAATTGGATAGAATATTAAAGCGCACTTTTAATAAAATAACATCATAAATACATCAAGAAAATGATAAGTTACAGCTCATAAGTAATAGAGTGCACCATCAACCTATCTTCTAGAGCAGAATACGATATTAAAACTACGCGGCTACGATATTTTATAACATATAGAATATCGACATTAATTTGCGCATAGAACCACTCTAGGGACGTCATACAACCCACGTTTTCAATAAAGTTACCGTGACTTAATTTAAAAAAGTGATTCCATTTATTTTAAAAATAATATAATATTTATTTATTTCTAATAATATAATATTTATTTATTTCTCAGTATATGGTACATAGAGATCTTACATTAAACTTTGTTTCACACATACTACCATTGCTGGTGTAGAAATATTAAATAGTAAGTTTGGTACATGCAAATCAAATATTACTTTCAAAGAATTTTATATAAAGATATGATATTTTAGACTAGTTAAGATTAAAAATGCATCATTTATAATAACAAAAAATCAATGGGTAATTTAAGAATATAAATCATAATTTAAAAAAAAAAAAATCAAAACAATCTTAATGTCAAAAAAAAAAAAAATATAAATCACAATGTCAAAAATATAAATCATAATGTCAAAATAAAAATTACAGAGTCAAAAAATTCACAATAATGTCATAGTACTAATGTCATTTTATTAGGATCGAATTTAAGAATATAAATGATTATGTAAAAAAAAAAAACTCAATGTCAAAAATATAAATCACAATGTCAAAAATATAAATCATAATGTTAAAATAAAAATTACAATGTCAAAAATATTCACAATAATGTCAAAGTACTAATGTCATATTACGATCTTAATTACAATATCAAAATGTGTGATTTAAAAATTCATTGACGGAGTAAAAACACATGTCTAAGAGCCAAGCAAACATTTTACTTTTAAACTTATTAATTGGTAACATTCTCAAGACTGGTGGTAATTTATTATAAATTTTAATTGCCATACAACTGGCATTTCTACTGTATAATTGCAACCTCTGAGCAGGAACTAATAATTTCCCGGCATTTCTTTTCTTCAGTCTTTCGGAGACTTGTTCATTTAATTGAAATAAATGAGGGTATTTTTTTACAAATAGACAAACTTCAAAAACATACAGACATGGGAGTGGGAGAATTTTTAATTGCTTAAATAATGGTCTACAATGGTCAAAATATTCTGCTCCACTCATGGCTCTTATACATTTCTTTTGCACTATGAATGCTCTTTCCACATCCACCGAATTACCCCATATTACTAGACCGTAACGCAACACTGACGAAACATACCCATGATAGGCATTAAGGACTGTTTTTTTACTAGACACTAGTCTTAATTTGCGAAGAGCATATACAAACTTATCCAGCCTACTGCATACTCTTTCTACATGCTCCTTCCAGTTTAATTTATTGTCAATTACTATACCTAAAAATAAAGCTGATGGTCCTGGTTGCAAAGTTGCATTATTATGTTTAATTGCTGTAGGTATTACCGAACTATTTATTAATAGAACGTTGCATAATGTTTTGTGTATGCTGACAGCTGCAGTATAAAACCTCCGTGGGTGTTTCGTAGTATTTACACTAACTGCTTGTTGGTTAAACTCAGTACTTAGAAAACATAGTCACTAATAAATATAGGAAGAAATATAATAATGTTGGGAAGGAATTTTGAGTTCTTGCAGTGAAACAGCAATAAATATTTTAGTGTTTACATTTATTTCAATTATTTCAGCTCCAGATTCATTCTTGATGAAAAAGTTTCAGGTTTAATTTAGTTTTCAGTCCAAGCATCTTTTATCTATGCCAATATAAAATGAACTGAAATTAAAAACTTGTTTTTGAATAAACAAAAGCTGGAGTTCGACTTTCAAAAGCTTTGAAAAGTTGATTATTTCGCAGAAAAAGTTATCCTATTTTAAAATTAGAATGCATAAACTGTAACGGGGGTGCAGATTTAAGGATGACCTCAGTAAGCCTGTCGATGATGAAAAAAAACTCTTCTGAATTCAAAATAAGAAGGCAATAAATTCAAAATTAGATACGACATTACTATACTTCACTGAAATTGAACCTTAAAGTGCTACACATACGTACTATTTAACCTTACACCGACAGTGACAATACCAACCCAGAGCCTTATCATTAGCTATCTATATAAGCTTTATTGAATTAACAGTTCGAGAACAAACGCGTAGAGTAAATAAGGAAGTCCCGGTACATTCAATTACTGTTGCTAGGCAACCGTTCGCTTCCTTTACTTCACTATTAATTTACATTACTTGGGTTTATTATTATGTAGGTATAATTATATTGTGTTATGAGATAGTGTTTCGGACTAATTGTGTCAATTTTGATTATGTGTAGAAGATATTCATAGAGGTGAACTTAGGTAAACTAAGGTGAGAAGATCTGGCTCGCGAGGTTGTCGACATTTGGGACGTGAGTACAGCAGTCATTGTGCCGATAGTCGTGTCGGCCAATGGCTTAATAGCCAATAGCCTCGACCAACATCTGAGGAAGCTCTCGCTTGGCAGCTGGATCAAGGGCATGATTCAGAAAGCGGTACTCCTGGACACGGATCCCCTCTCTGGAGTCCTGTCCGCCGGTAGCTTGGACCCTGTTCCCGATACCGGTGGGCTACTTTTTTATATTTTTAAATGTTTTTTATATATAATTTTTGTTGATAAAAATATTTAAAAATGTAATTAGTAAGTAAGAAATATGAATAAACGAAATAATGAAATATTTTAACAAAAGGAGTGGTTTACCTTAAAATAATTTGTGGTAGGTATATTTACATACATTGGTAGTCCAATGTTCAGAAATAGCACGATAACGTCCGCATAACCTTTTTGATATTTTAAAGTCTCTTAAGAGGGAACATGGCCTGCGAGGAATTTGAAAAATAGGGATTTGAAGAAACTGTTGCCGTAGCGCTACCTCAACTCCGCCCCGTATAGTGCGATAGAGACAGCTGCACCTCGGAAAGATTATATTACAAAAAAAATTGACGAGATCGACGTTTTGTATTCCTATTTTTTCTCCTCGAAAACTGAGCCGATTCAATTATTTTTGACATTAAAATTTTAAGAGTATGTGTAGGTACACACCAATTTCTTTTATGTTTAAAACTTTTCAAATCTGTCTGGTAATCTTCTAATCTCCTTAAAAATGGGGAGTTTTTTGGATTTTTTGGAGGGTCCGAAGGAAATGACAGGGACGTGTCTACAGTCAACCTTGATTTTCTGAAAAAATAATTGCTCTAGAAGCATTATTCAGGAAGAAAAAAGGGGAATACATTTTTATGGAGAATCGCAGCCGCTGTTCCCTCTTAACTTATCCATATTAAAATTACAAAATATGCGAAATGTACTTTGCCTGTTACATTTTCACTCTTTAACGGCTAAATTAATAATAATGAGTAAGAAGTATAATTTTTTATCACCCCACGGGCGACACAGGGGGCGAAAGCGTTTCTAATACCCCGTTTCGATACCATTCTTCCCTTTTCTTAAAAAGCGCCATTTTAGCGACTACAGCACTATGGTACGTAGCTAAAATGCCGCTTTTATCCGTGAATATTATTACGCGGCAATTTTATATCCTCGGACCACCCACTAACCAGCAATAGTATAATAATAAACTTCAGTACTTACTTATTTACCTTAAATAGCTATGTTTATTCAACACACGACCTGACTGCATGTATACGGGCATTGTGACTGAACAATTGCTACATATTTCCACGTACCCTTTGTCTTGATTCACTTGCATGGTTTTGTTTTATTATTGCATTAATTTATAAATGCAATATTCTTTTCTATATTTTGTTCTACAACGTGCAGTTTTGCATCGTGGTCAAATTCAAGGAGGTATATATCTATGCTAATGATTCTCGACCCGAATCAATAATAAAATGGGTAAGTATTATTTTAAAAAATTCAGGTACCGTAATTTAAATTGATTATTTATGTCTTTAGTGAAAACCTCCTGAATTTTGACGAGGATGCAAAACTGCACCTTGTACATGTAGGTACATATTTTTATTATTATTTTAAGTTTGGCTATAGATATTTACATGAATTTAGATTTATAAATGTTTCGCTAATAACATTACTTAACGCTTGTGAACCCCGAAGGGTTAGGCAGAGGTGTAACCAATAGTACCTACACCCAGATTGCGGGTGTATGTTTAAGTCCCATGTAATGTCATCAACCGGGCACAAATCCGGACACCGGGTTGGCTACTGATAAATTCCTGATGGAAAAACCCAATACCACTTTGTCAGGCCCCAGGGATCGAGAACTCTGGAGATCATGCTCAGCAGTCGCGCTTGCGACCACTCGGCCAACGCCGTATTTATAATAAGTCTTAAAATGAGATTCTTAATGCTACAGATACAGGCATATCTATGTACAAATTGCTAGTGCAAGGTAAGTCGATAACAGACTATGATCAAGTAGAAAACGATACTAAGTTAACGGCTAAATTTACGTGACCTAAGGCCATAGACAAAGTGACTATCAGCGATAACAACAATGAAAGAGTCAAAAATGTATTGGATTTGTTACATAAAGTTCATAAGATTTAATCCTACTGAATATCTTTGTGGAGAAACGCAATGCTTAAAGCTATTGCTTCGCTTTTTAAGCATTTCATAATTTTTTAACAAGTGCTTCGCTTTTTAAGCTTTTCGTTTTTCCACAACTACTACTTGGCCGTTTCTTTATTTCACTGATTCACAAACCTACTACTTGGCCGTTTCTTTAGTTCACTGATTCACAAATCTTGTTTGTCATAAGATTTGTGAATGTTCCATTATCTTTTAGCAATGCTTCAAAACATTATACGTGATCCTAATTCGGGATCACACTTCAACGAAGTGCCCTCAATAAAATTATTAATCTCAACATGGATAAGTCTTTTCCTCCTACGCATTAATACGTAAACAATTAATTAATTTATTATTAACGTGGGCGGATAAAGCCATAATGTTTTTATTATCAAAAGCTAATTCAAAATATTAACTTAATTATTATTTTCCATCAAAGTCCATAAATTTTAAGACGGCATTGAAAATATTTTAAGGATCAATCCGTACAATGAAATCTGCGCCAGATCTACATTACCGAGGTTAATTGGTCAATTTTATTCTTGCCGGCACGGTTGGCGCAGTGGCTGAGCGATTGACTGCTGCGTTGCGTGTCGCGGGTTCGATCCCCGCACGGAACAAATATTTTTATGGCCTACAGATTCCGGGATTCCGGATTCCGGGTCTGGCTGTTTGTGTATGTGAGTTTAAATGTTTGTAAACGCACCCACGATACAGGAGAGATTCCTAGTGTGGGACAAAGTTTAAAAAAAAAAAAAAATCGGAATTCAATTACGTATTATACATATCAATCGTTCAATACTACTTACACTATATACATAATTTGGTCAAACCAGAAAGTTCCAAAAGTAAAACTAACCACGTAAATACCTAATTTATACATACTAAGTAACGTCGCTGTATAACCACAAATAGTAAGTAAAATGATAAAACATCACTATGTGTTGCACGAAATAATTAAGCAAGGGAATTTGAAGACAACAATTTTGCAATGTTGCCAACTGTCAAATTGCACAGCCTTAAGTAACCATGGCAATAACACCATGAACAGAAAAAAAAAACTGCAAAACTTCACGAGACCAGAAGGCGACAAACATATTGCAGGTATACGGACACGGTATGCCTGCAGGTAATTTGATAACCCTGTTGCAGCTGGCTGCAGAATCAAGTACAGGACGCGACGCGATGAGCCAGACCGAGCCAGATTGCCAATGTGATACAGAGCATACGGGCTGCAATTTGGTTTAGATGGCTGCACCTACCGCTACCTTCAGTAGCACGTTTATTTTAAAATATTATTTACTAATTTACGAAATTTAACGCCATTGAACCTTCACAATTAATGTTTTGCCTCTATAATCAATGAAATAACATAGCTTTAAGCAAAGAACACTAGATCAAACATTCTGATGATCAATCACTACTAGTTAAAAAAGTAAATCAACAATGACAATCAATTCAGGTTGTACTCTGCTTGTAATAATATAATTCAAGCATGATTCAAAAGACACGTAGCGCCATCTATTGTCATAAGAACGTTATTGTGGTTTTCCTCGGTAATATTTCCTTTTTTCGGGATAAAAGGTACTTTATGTCCGTTTCAGTACTACTAATAACGTACATGCAAAATTTCAGGATGATCGGTTCTGTGGTTTAGGCGTGAAAAGGTAACAAATAAACATACTTTGGCATTTATAATATTAGTAAGGATGACTGATGTTGCCTTCAAGTCTACAAATCTTAAAGGACTATTGATCTCTAGGTAAGCAGGCATCAACGCTTTCCATCAGATAAACCACAGCACATGGCCAGTACCAACAGCTGAGAGACAGGCCCGTTTAAAAACAATTCTTTAAATAAACGACTAGATTCAAGAAGTACGATCAAAAGCGTTTTCTGCAACGGAGACATTCACAGATAATTTCCTCACTAGGAGCACAAAGCGCCAACATTTTCTAAAATAATCCAGTAGCAGGATGCCTAACTAGACTATTCGTTCGAGCTGTCTAGCACAGACGGTATGCAAATGCAAGCAATCTCATAACCGCGGTGACGACCATCGCCGGATAGCAGCTAGTAACAAACCTTTCTTTTTCTTTATTTTATGTAAAGGTACTATGCGGGAGGTGCTACGTGAAAGCATTTGCCACGTCTAGATAGATCTTGGTTATTTTTTTAATATTACATCGCGCCTGCAATTCGTTGATCAGAAAATTACGAGCGCGCGGTTTAAACGAAACGTCAGTAAGTTGATATTTGAATCGAAAATACAATTATCCTATAGTATTTTAGTTAAATTGTTTGAAACAAGCACAGTCAGTATCATCCATAGATATGAATAAATAATATAAAATATGTGAAAAGAGTATTTTTAATTTTAAAATAGATGAATTTACGATATGTTTACACCGCGAGCTCGTTCTAAGGCCTCAGATCGCTAGATGGACGACGCAGTTAAGTTCCAATGGGTGAACCTAATTATTGGATCTGGAAAAAAATGTTTTCTTTGGTGAATTTTTATGGATTTTCAAGAATCAAGCTCAGTAGCGTAAAAAAGGCAAGCTGTGGACTACTATTGGTGATGGACAACAGCTGCTGATGATGATTGCCTTAATGAAAATTATCAAAGCAAGTTAACAGTGCCTAACAATTATGACAGATCTTAAAATATATCATCATCTGCTTAGCTAGGTAATTTAAAACGTTACCCCTTGGTAAGACTGGTTGTCAGACTTTCGGGCCACTGACTACCTGTAACGACTGTCAAAGATCTACAATTGACAGCCGGGATCAACGGCTTAATGAGGCACGGAGGAAACTCGGTATGAATGTATGCTGAGTGAAATAGTTTTCAGCATGTGTCAGGCTATAAAAGATGCGAAGAATATTGTTCTCAAAGTTAATTTTGAGATGATAGGACATTGACCCTACTATAATTTATATGCAAAATACAGCAAGCCTAAGGGCCTGGGCAGACCAGGGACTATTTGTCCGCGAACAATTTGCAACAACCAATAGACGTCAACCAATAGATGAAAAAACAACACAACGACCAATGATAAGGAATGGTCATTTCTATTTGGCCATCAAAAGTCCCTCATCTGCGCAGGCCCTTACTCAGTAAACTAACGAAATTACATGAAACTCTCCTAAAACCAAGTTGAAAAACAAAATACTTGAAGGACTCGATTCTGTCTAGGTTCAGACAATTGAGGCAGTAATTGACATGTTACGTCTCAACCTAATTTAGTTCAGCTTCACGTCTTGAAAAGTAATAAAGTCATCCATTCTCTGTCTACCAACCACCAATATATATAAATACTAGCTGTTGGCCGCGACTTCGTCCGCGTGATAATTTTGATGAATATGAGTGAGGAAAAAAAAAGATAGCCTAAGTCCTTCCCCAGGATAAAATCTATCTGCTCGCCAAATTTCATTACGATCCGATCAGCTGTTTAGTCGTGAAAAGGTAGCAAACAAACAAACAGAGTTACTTTCGCATTTATACGGGGTGTAAACAGACCCTTCACCAAGCCGTCAACCAAGCATTCTGTACATCAAACTAAGTAACTTTACGCAAAAAAATTTGATGGGAAACGAATTTTTTTTTTGGGGTCTAAAATCACATTTTACGGTAAAACTCAATATAATGCGCTCAAAACTTATTGCTGATGGATGCTTTGAATAGTAAACAGATCATGGAGGTAATTGGAGTAAAGTTAGAACCTTAAAAAGTAGTATTTAAAAAAAAATTGTGAAAAAATTGGAACTTTGACCCCCAATATCTCCGTAACTAGAAGGTTCCCAGGTATGGTCCAGAACAAAAAAATGTTCACAATGACGAGGAGAACAAGTGCCTTTCGGCTTCGTTAAGGGTCTTTTTACACCCTTTATTAGTATGGATGTACAGTCACGATGACTGGTATGTACACATTCAACGGTTGTAATTTTATGCAGTTACGAACACATAATATGACGCCTATAATCCCAGTACGGTTAGATGGAGGTGTACCCACATTTTGACCGGTTATGTTTAAGTCTCATTTAATGGGGGGCGAGCCTATTGCCATCAACTGGGCACAAATCCAGACTCCGTGGCTGCTACTAAGAAATTCTTGATGGAAAAACCCAATAGCACACAGTATTTTGAAAATCATAAACTACTATGAAGTAGGTCTTGTCTCAAAGTTAAAATCGATATTTCACGAGAAAACTGAATAAGAATGAATGAATGAGAATTTGACTATTAAAACAGCCTATCGCGCTTTTCACAAGCTACACCACAGCACAATTTTGCCAAGAGTGTATGTACAGTCGCCAGCACATCAAGCTACTACAATCTGTCAAATTTCTTTAGTAGATTTTCAACTTTATCGCTAAAGCATTAGGTTCAAGGTTGATTGGGAAAATTTGACATGCTGGCATCTGTACAAGGTGGCGATTTTTTTTTATCACCTGCATCATTCAAGGAGGTGGTTCTGTCCATCATATTAAACAACATTCCCAAAGAAACTCATAAACGATTCGTAAAAAAAACAAACGTATGAAAACGGACAGCACGGTTGGCGCAATGGCTGAGCTATTGGCTGTTGTGCTACGTGTAGCGGGTTCAATCGACGAATCAAATAGTTGTATGATTTTCAGATAGTTGTTCAAGGTCTGGCTGTTTGTTTACTAATTTTTTTTAAAGAAATGATAATTATTATCATGATATTTTTTTGTATGACTTGTTTAAATATTTCAATGAATTTTTATGTAGATGATTTTTTATCGATCGTTGTTTTTTTTTTGTTTATTTAACAATTTTTTTTATGCAACACATTCAGACACAATGTAAATTGTTTATTGAATAAATTAAAGTAGAAATTGAAATATGTGAATTATAATGATTAAGTAAAGAAAAGTTATTAAAAAAAATTGAAAACCTTGGTCATTTTCATTAATCGAATATGAGTTTCTTTGGGAAAGTTTTTAATAATACGTATAACCTCACCTCCTTGAAGGATGCACGTAACTAAATTAACACCCTGTATATTAGTGTTCGTGACTGTACCTAACATAGTAATATATTATGTACCAAAGACTTTGTAGACATCTTCATTACGTTTCGGTTTATTATTCCAAGAGTGCTTGACGTAACTTATAATAAACGTCTGAGGGTATTTTGAGGGTAAAGTAATTTATTGTTATATACCTAACTTGACTGAATGTACGACAGTTGAACGGAACACAGCATCACGGCTTTATACGTCGAATGGTTAGGCAGAGGTGTTATGTGCACCCATATCACTGACAGCCAACAATTGTAGGGTTTAGTAGCTGGCGTAGTTGAGCGTGGTGATTAAAAATTTATACTTTTTTTTTTCAAACGTTGCACTACATTAGGAATTCTCCTGTATCGTGGGTGCATTAACAAACATTGAAACTCACATACATAAACAGCCAGATCCGGAACAACTACCTGTAGGCCATACAAATATTTGTTCCGTGCGGGAATCGAACCCGCGACACGAAGCGTAGCAGTCAATCGCACAGCCACTGCGCCAACCGTGCCGTCGTATTGAGTCAAGCAAAAGATATGACGCTATTTGAAAAAGACGCATACTAAACTGCAAAGTCTTTGAAGACAATACCTAAGCCCAATCAACAAAGAAAAAAATCCAATTAAGCCATCGAACTGAAATTTAAAGCGCTTTAAAGCACTAATACCTCACCAATCACTCTTGGAATGTGAAAAATCCTCGCAATCTACACGGTTAGCTTTCAAGCAGCCAGCACCCTGCATGGTAGCTCAGGATTCCAACTTAACGCCAGTCATCGTGTAACGGCCCTTCAATTTCACTTTCGACCCTATATCTTACTACGAGTTGCTTTCTCGAACTCACTGAGATCCTTTGCCAAAAATTGAAAAAAACGATATGGATTGGTTTTAAGACGCCAATATTTCATGAGTCGAGGAATCGTGGAGTTCGACATGTTCTGAGTCGAGGTATTGCTATAATTGTGTTCATTATCATCGTCACGTACGATATCGTATTGAAGTTCCATAAATTAAGTACTCCGCATTTTTTTTAATCAAAAGAACATCTGCGACGTTATCAAGATCTCTCTCTCTCTTCACTCT
Source organism: Noctua pronuba (assembly GCA_905220335.1). Taxonomy (NCBI): domain Eukaryota; kingdom Metazoa; phylum Arthropoda; class Insecta; order Lepidoptera; family Noctuidae; genus Noctua; species Noctua pronuba. Next base: position 14,731,078 of record LR999902.1, read on the forward strand.
CTCTCTTTTGCACTTTAATCTACCTATTTCTTTAATTTCAATATTTTTGTACTTCAGGAGTTGTTATCATGATCTCTCTCTCTCTCTTCACTCTCTCTCTTTGCACTTTAGTCTACTTACTTCTTCAATTTCAATATTCTTCTACTTTAGGACAATTGAATGATCAGTATACCATGTTCTGGGGTGATCAAGACAAAGTGAACTTTAAGAGAGACTGTCACCATTGAATTCGTTTTAGTGTTTCTCCTCAGAAGTCTTTTAAGAAACACCGACCTACTTACAAGATAAAATCGTCATCTAAGAATATCGAGAAATCGATGTAGCACCGTTGTCAACGTTACACCATTAAATGGAAATTCCCTTTGAAACTGTTTTTTTTTTATGTAATGTCATTGTTCTTTTGTTCCAGCATTCTAGAATCGTTAGTAGCGCTCGATCGGCTGCAGACGCCCGGAGAATTCGTATCAAACCAATTTGGTGCGCGCCGCAAATCGCGCAGTCACCGCGCCGGAGAAATGCACTGTCTGTTTCGAAACTATTACGTACGCAACCTTGAAGCTTGAAAGATAAAAGATTGCGTCTTAGATTCAGAAATTGGAGTATTTGTAGTAACATGAAAACTTGTTGAAGAAGACAGTATATTTATAGCTGTGGCAACACTTATATAAGTATGTATGGGGTACTATTTTACACTTTAATACAAAATTTAACAAAATGACCGTTACTGAGATTTAAGTATTAAGTCGATGCAGCATCAGCAAATTTCGCAATTCAGTTTTAGGTTTCAATTAAGTTCTGTGTATTTCGAAACGTCAGTCATAATTTAACTCTTTAAAATTGAATAAAAATATAAAATTGCGATGGATGAATATTTCAAACCCCACTATATTGAAACTACTTAGTAGATACCTATTTTTGAATTGAACTTTAAAAATGGAATTACACTGGATTCAAATTTTAAATCCAGACATAACCGAAGCTTCAAATAGACCAGATAATGTTGTACCGCCAGTGGCGGTGGCCTGATCAGTATTCGCTCCTGCAATTGCCCGGAAAATTATATTAGGATCAAACTCAATTTGGTGAGCCCCGCAAATCACGCACACACCACCCCTCGTATCGAAATGCACTGTCTGGCAGTTTTAACCCTTTTGCTGTACAAAATACACACGCGTCGATTGGATTTCATGGAAGCGTTCAGCACCCCAATTTCGTAAAACAATTTCTATCAAATTCCTAAGGATTTTGAAAGAATAAACCCAAAGCTTGAAAAATTCGTCGCTACTCGTAACAAGCGATAATTATGAATGTTGAAGAATTGACAAAATGAATAGTATCGAGAATGTGAGTGTGTTACGCAAACCCCCCGCTGATCCTACACCAATATCGATTCATATTCAATACCGTATTGGAGGTAAGAAATATTGGACTGAAAATTTTGATTGTCGTTTTAATCAATGATGGAGAATGCTTGTTAATACTATTAATGAATACTTCACTCTTAATACCTCCAGGTAGTAGGCTACTGCTAGGAGGACAGCAGTAAAGTATTAACTGAACATGAATTCAGAGATGCTACACCAACTACGAATTCGATAATACTATTCCCACGCAACAGTATATTATGCTGAGCCCAAAATTACACCAAACCATGAAAAGCCAATAGACAGCGAAAAACAAATCCAAGCAACTATAACACTTAATGCAAAGCCAAAAGAATGATGACGTTTTTTATTTTAGAGAGAATTTAAATTCTGATCAGAATTCAGCTCCACAAATGCCCCCACAAATTCGGTCCAAATTAAATTTGGAATGCGCTGGAAATTCCGCAGTCACCGCCCTACCCTATCTACTATATTATGTGACACTTTTGATCCTTTTACATATCGCGTCGGATCATAGATTTAGATTGAAGGGCTGTAGGATAGAATTTATTTTTGAGTGCTTTTAGCCTGAAGCTAAACGTATATTCTTGTTCTCGTACTTATTCATTACTAAATACAGGAACAAATGAACAACAGGAGATTGACTGTAAGGCATTCTAGTTATTGCTTTAAAATCAGGATGTTTTTCATGCTTATTATAATAAGTTTCATTACAAGAAGCAGTGTTTAATGGATGTAACACCTAATTGTAAATGATGTTCTAAATTCATACATAGAACTTTTTTTTAAAGCTCCAAAAACATAAAACCCACGCTGTACTCTAAAAAAGAACATCAATAAATAACCCTTTAATTGCAAAAGTTTACAGCTGTAAAAATTGAGCGGCCATTTTGTTAAAAAACGCAATAAAAACTTGAATAAAAACGCAATATACCATAAAGTTGTGAACGTTTTCAGTCACGGAACGTTCGCGATATTTATCTGTGAGTATTTACACAGACGGATGGACAAGATGCCATAAATATTTCACTAACTGATTTTTGACGTGTTACACGGCAGTATGGTCGCGGGTAACCGTGAACTATCACGAAGTTTATGATAGAAAAGTTTTTGGTAAACGTTCTCTTGTGGTTGGAATTGATATAATAATGTTCAGATACTTATGGTATGACTGTGAGAATAAATTGATATTTTGTTCGGCAAGTCTAAAAGTAACTTAACTTTTTTTGCTCACATTTAGATTTTAGACCATCTTTTTATAAACCCTTTCACGATACTGTAAGTAAACTTAATCTTGAGCAGCGTTTCATCAAATTAATTCAATAATCCTCTTTGATAAAAAGCTCATTTTCTTATATATTTTTTTGCTGCCAACTACAGACTAAAATCCAGATTAAACTAATAAGTCAACGACCGGGCTGAGCCATTAAAACAAACAATGGAAAATACTAATTTCTGCTGAGCTTGTCCTAAAAAGAACTTGGACGACATTATGCAAAACGGAACGGATTTAAGAATCAGCTGGTCCGGACAGTGTTTATGCTAAATGGGCAAATTAATCTTGGCTGTGGTCGGATTTGTCGCATAGTAAATCTTGGACACCCTAACGACGTCTGCCATATGTGTTGGTCCGGGTAGTTTTATGCACTGTAATCCGGAATCACTCAGGGTAAATGGTTTATTATTTGTTACTATTGTTGAAATATGTATTTTGCGTATTGTTTTGTTAACTGCCTCTCAGCACTAATGTTCAGTTCTTATATCAAATGTAGTAAGTACTTTCAGTATGTGTTTCGTAGTCAAAAGTGTAATAATTAATTTATTTATTAAATCTTTATGCACAAGTAAAAAATGGGCGGACTTTATGCTTTGGGCATTTGGCCTTAGGGTGATGCAGAGACTATACACATATATATAATCAATCATATCAAAAGTCAGATTCTGATTAATAATCTGATTCAGTCAGAGTAAAATAAAGTGAAAAAAAAAACAAAGCGCTTTATCTCCACCACATTCCTACTTTCATCCATGTAAACATCCATTCACCAATAAATTCCATCCCGAAACAATTCAGCGAGAAAATTAAAACGGTAATATATCCGAGAACCTATATTGAAACTCACATTTTATTTCGGTATTTCACCAATGCGGATTAAAAATCAACAGTGGCCGAATAGTGGGGCCATGCAATTAATCTTACCGGAGTTGTCCGAACGCTGTCCGCTGTCCGGGACTGTCCTGCGAAGGTCGTAAATCTTGGACACCCGCGTCCTGTCCGGTATCGCGCTGCGCATACAAATATTCCAGTTGGTGTATAATAGAAAATTCTTTGGGAAATGATTTCAATTTTCTTGTCCTTGTTGAAAAAGTGTGTTGTTTTAATGTTGGGTTGTCTGTTGTAGGTATGGTTTGCAGCTTTACAAACGAGATTATGATTGGCATGTTTTGCACTTTATTTAATAGTTTCTTATTACTGAAATTATTGTGGGTACAGTCAACAACGAAAGATGGTTAACACTTCAGTTTTTGTGTTATTTTAAGCACTTTACATTACATGCGTATCGAATCATTTTGTATCAATTTTGAGAATGAATATCAGTGTAGTAGCAGTGCGTAATTGGTGTGATGAGGAGGGTGGAATCGCATGTGATCAAAAAAGTATTAAATATAAACGTTGATGGATAGAGAGGGAGAGGAAGACCAAAGAAACAATGGATGGATTGTGTGAAGAATGATATGAAAGATAAAGGAGTAAATGATAGCGTGACGGTTGGCAGAGGAGAATTGAAGAAACTAACATGTTGCGCCGACCCCAAGTAACATGGGACAAGGGCAGGAAGATGATGATGATGAGCAGTGCTTAATTGGCTTTCGTTGCTGACCGTCAGTAGGTTCCCTCTTTTGATATTGATGGTGGCAAATCAAACAATTAAGAGCTGATTCAAAACTCTGCACAACATATTACGCATTTATTTATTTTAATTTTAGTGGCTGAACAATAAAAACGCGACGATTGTAATTAGTTTCGCAGTTGCAAGACAAAGAATTCTCACTCCAATACTTTAGCGACAATACTATTCCAGATGTGACCTCATTGCGAATAATGCGAGTATGGCCCCAATGCGATTCTTGCAACGATATCGCAGTAATCCGTTGAATGTGAAGTCAGTTGAAAAAATATACAGAAGGTCTACAGGAGTAACAGCCGCTCGGGTCGATCCTTAGGTTAAGCCGTGATTGCCTACGTTGGTCTGTGGATGGGTGACCACCCATTACATACCGGGTTTCCTCCGTGCCTCGGAAAGCACGTTAAGCCGTTGGTCCCGGGTGGCATTTGTAGATCTTTGGCAGTCGTTAGGTAGTCAGTGGCCCAAAAAGTCCGACAACCAGTCTTACCAAGGGGTATCGTATTACCCAGTACTAACTGGGTTGTGGAGGTCAGATAGGCAGTTACTCCATGTAAAATACTGGTATTCAGCTACATCCGGTTAGACTGGCAGCCTACAGGAGATTTACAGTATGACTTGCCTACCTAAATCTTTAAGCGAATCAAGTCTGAAAGTGGCGCCGGTGACTGAAAAGTTGTGTGGTAATCGGTTGTCGTGGTATGGGCATGTGATGCGAAGGAATAAAGAAAATCTTGTGAGGAAAGTTTTGTGTATGAATTTAGATGGGATAAGAGTAGAGGAAGACCAAAGAAATAATTGATGGATTGTGTAAAGGATGATATGGCAAGAAACGAGGTGTCTGATGAGATGACGAGTAACAGAGAAGTATGAAAGAGGAAGACGTGCTGCGTCGACCTCAAATAAATTGGGCAAGAGAATGAGGACCTCACCAGCATTTTGCTGAAATATTGTACTTAATTATTTACATACGTACCTGTTTGATCTGTAGGAAACTATAGGAAGTATGTACTCCAGAGTCCACCGACTGTCTGCCACTTTCCACCCTTATACCTCAAGTAATAAGGTTGAAAACTGGTCGTCATTGAACTCGGTAGAACTCTTGTAGTGTTGTTATTGTATTGCTTCTTGACTTAAATTTTTGCTAAAAATAAAATCTTATATCTAACCCGGAGAGGTGATCTGTACCTCAGGACCTGCTTACTTCAGACACCTTTCTCCATTTCAGATTGTGCATTATGTTAACCAGCGCCTGTCATTCTTGAAGTTGAAAAAATAAAGATTTATGATTATGGTTACAAATATCCAAAACACATAGTTATCGCTTTTTGCACTAAGATTTTCAGTTATTAAAATAGTTATAGGTACTGAGAGACAGCAAATGGACGCATGTTTATAAAAACCACGACATAAAATGGCTCTTCTGCTTGCATTTATGCATCTCATAATATAAAAGTGTAATGGAGGTAAGTAATGACCGTTATATTTTATGATTAAGTGTTTTAACATCTCACCATTAGCTTTTACAGAATTGCGCTGGCTTAAAAGATATTTCATTATTCCGTAGGTACAACCTTTTTGTTATCTTTTTGTCCTACAGGCAAAACGGTACGGTAATATTCGCCAGAATTAATAAATGTATCGTACATGGTATTCAATTTATTTAATTGCAAAAAAAAACACTTTTTCACAATCGTTTCTTTAACTTCCAATGAAGAAAACCCAATTCTGGGTTAAGCTCGCCATTGTACATAAGCTATGTTATTGCAATTTGTATGTATATTTTTGTTATTTTGTGTGCAATAAAGAATAAGAATAAGAATTATTGTTTCTATGTGGTCAAATCTTGCAACTGAATTTTAAAACATTACATCGTTTAGTTCATTACATCCGATTGATCTGAAATTTTGCATACCTACACCTTTAGTTTGGATGACAATTCTTGGTCAGCGAAGTAGCGTAATTCTACATTTTTTTCTTTCTTTAAAATACTACCAGTATTTTCACCTGCATCCAGTTAGACTGGAAACCGACCCCCAACATAATTAGGAAAAGACTAGGCAGATGATGAGTTGTTGCAATAATGGCCACACTCAATTACTCATAATAACTCAGAAGCTCAAACCTACAATATAATACGACGTAAAACAGATAACCTTACTCTCATTATTGTCACCCAAAAGGATCCCTAGTTCAATGCCCTTCCCTCAAACATATAAACTTGAAGACGTTTCGGAATTTTACATTCTCTCTCGCTTTTAGCTGAATGAAATCCTACGCGAGGATCGAGAGGACATGAAAACGTTATTAAGGTTACACTCCAGAAACTCCGCGGTTTTGTTATGAAACTAGCGTTTTGTGTAATGGGAAGAGCTATTAGGATTGGAAAATGGAAACGAATTTTAACGAGTGACATGATTTACTTTTAAAACTTCGTAGTTTGCTAAGTAGAATGATGTAGAATATAATAGCATTTATTTGCAAATATGGGTAATACATAAGTAGGTATACATCAGAGTTCTACCATATTTCACCATTCGGCATGCAAACATTTTCATTATACAAAATTGTTAAAATTATAATTCTCATTAAAACATTAAATTAATTATTACATTCAATAACAAAAATTATTAAAATTCAAATTGTCATAAAAAAAAACTTAATTGTTACCAAGGTTTTTTAACAATATTATGATTTAAAAGAGTGTCCATGGAGTTTCTTGCCCGTCCTTCTCCATAGAGATCTACGCCTTGGAAAGGGCAACTACAGTTCTTTCACAGTTTTTATGCCTTGTGACTGGGACTGTAGCTACATTTCATTTGTCTCTGTTTCGGCAGTTCAAAAGTTCAAACTGGCCTACTTGAAATAAATGCTTTGATTTTGATTTTTGTAGTGGGAGAGCAAACAGCCAATATTAAAAGCAGTCATAATATGTAGGAGGTTAACATGCAACAGAGAGTCGATGGTTCGACTATATCAAACTATTAGTTGAGGAAGAAAATTAAAAATTTTGGATTTGAGATGTAATGATACAAAATCATCATAACCTAACATCCGCCTGTAATACCCAAAGGGTTAGGCAGAAGTGTACCTTATAGTACACCCACATTTCGCCAGTTATGTTTAAGTCCCATGTAATGGAGGCGTGCCGATTGCCATCAACCGAGCACGAATACTCCGTGTCTGCTACTGAGAAATTCCTGATAGAAAAACCCAATAACACTATGCCTGACCTGGGAATCGAACCCAGGATCTCGTACTCAGCAAATGCGGTTGCAACCATTAGACCAACGACGCAGTCATCATTCATCATTATCCTGTCTTCGTTTTTTTATATCGATTTATTTGGATTCGTCGCTCAAAGTCTTTTTCTTCCATACTTCACTTTAATCTACATGTCATAAGCTAATATAAAATACCTAAAAAAAAAATTATATTCATCCACTCACATCTTGTTATGAAACCATATCATGGTCTGCAAGAAAATATAAGGTCAAGGAGGACATCGTTAACCTTTAAAAACCGGCCAAGTGCGAGTCGTACTCACACGCACACAGGGTTCCGTAGCACCAAACAATGCGATAAAAATATTTTGAAAGCTCATTCATAATTTTAGATTTGTATTACAATCAACAGCAAACCTAATTTTTTTTTCATAGTACGTTTAAGAAAAACAAAGTTACTGCTGCAGTTTAATGAAAAAGTCCCATATCTCAAAAACTAAAAATCAAATCTTGTTCAAACCAATTTCCGTTGAATTTTTTTTTACGTTCTACAATATTTTCAGAATTTTCCTCCTCTTACTTTAGAAATTAGAGGCACAGATTTTACCACTTTGGAAGTGTCTATCTTTCAAACGGTTGACTTTGAGAAAAAATGGTTTTAGAAACCTCAATGTAATTTTTAAAGATCTTTGAAAAAAAAAATAGTTTCAGTTCCATGTATGAGGAGTAATCTTTTATTTTATCCCTTAATTCCTTAATCTTTTATTTTTTATTTTTGTATAAAAATCGTAAAGCGGTTCACAGAATACCAAGCCATCAGGTACCACAGAGGCACCTACCAAGTTTCAACTGTGTAGTCCTAAAGGTTTCGGAATAAAGTGGCTGTGAAATACGGACGGACAGCCAGACAGACATGAAGAATCTATAAGGATTTTGTTTTTTGCCATGCGGCTACGGAACCCTAATAATCAAAGTCGATTTTTATACACGAATATAGTACAATATTAGGCAGGTGAAACAGGTGACAAAACTAAGTCCTAAATAACCTGTTAACTACCGTGGTTAGATATTCAATAGCTTAACATGGCCTTTATCTATAGATCGAAAGACCTTGGAAAGCTTAGTAAACATTAGTATTTATAACTCAGAAGAATTTAACCATAAGCTTTAACATTCAAAATCAGAAATCATAAGTTGAAATCTGAAAATACTCGCTCCGGAACTTTAAATCTCTCTAAACCCACTTATAAATCTATGCTAAGCTATTCATACGTCATCGTGACGCGAGGCCATTTGCCCAAGCGCCATTTTGTATGAGGACAGCCATTTTGTTATTAACGGAAAAATGTGTTTAACTCTAGGATTAATTTATTTTAGAACTCGTATTTATGGCTGCTTTAATTTTACGGCGTAGGATTAAATTATTAAATGTTGGATATTTTTTTAAATATAATATTTTAAATAAGATTATATTTAGGTAAGTACACAGAGCTGTGTGTGTCAACGATAGGTACTTTACGGATGGGAAATCATCAAATGACTTCTCCCGCTCTGGGTGGAGTGGGAGGGAGTGTCAGACTCTTACTGACTAAAACCCATCCATGTTCCTTCATTGCCCTTTGTGTTCCAGGGCCACGGTATCTCTTTCGAACAGTCCCGCAGCAACGATAGATACTTCGATTGATGATTTTGAGCTAACAGTCGAACCTATCATGCCAACCAGCATGCCTGTCGCCTAGCTTTCATCTATTTACAAACAGCCTGTTTTCCTGCGAAAAATAATGTAAGTGGCATTAACACTTCCAAGGCGACGTCGAGAGCAGTCATGCGAACTAAGCCGGCACCTCGGTATATTGCCACAACAAAATCGTTATTCTGTCTACGGCGACCTGTGTAAACGCAATAAATTGAAATAAACCTCCACGCTGCATTCCTACGGACGCTCCGACGCGTCGCAACGAATAAATAAGAAGGTTGCAACAAAATTGAATTAAATTTTAAGAGGGTGAATGATTTTGTTGAATGGTTTTGCTTTGAATGCGTCGTTTCCACGATTATTGTTTTTAGCGTAACTCGATGACTGTTTGCGTTAGTGATAAAACAATACAAAGTTTGGATTACAAAATATGTAAAAACAAACATGTTTTACGGTAGGACTCAATGAAACACACTCAAAACATTGTGTTGGTGGATGCATTGAATATTACAGGAGTAATAGAGGTATTAAAAGTAAAGTTATAACATTAAAAACTTGTACTTTAAAAAAACTTGTAAAAAAGTTCGAACTTTACCTCTTTTTACCTCAATATCTCCGTAACTATAATACTCCCAAGTATAGTCCAGAACAAAAAAATATCGCAATGATGGTGAGAACAAGTACCTTTTGCCTTCTTTAAGGGTATTTTTATACCCATTATACCTATTTTCCGTCAAGAAAATAAGCAATGTTCACACAAGTTATTGGATTCCATAAACAGAATAAACAAAGTAATATCACTCAAAAATAAAATTAAAAAATATACCCAATTTAAATTCACGCTGAAATTATTACACAACAAAAATAATTTAAAACCGCGGCACATTACAGTTAATTAAATGAGTAAGTAGACCGGCGACCGCATACCCGGAGACCGGAGTATTAATTGTTACCGGGTTATTGTTAAAAACATACAGATAGACTCATTAATACGATTATGAACAAAATATGCCTACCGGCTGATTCACGTATTAATTAAGGAAAAGTGATAAAAGCATTGTTTTGTTATTTAATTGTTTGTAATTGTATTGGTTCGGTGTTTCAGATATTAATATTGGGACGTGAAACTTTTGATCATCCGTCATTTATTTTTAAATGATCAATGTGTTTTCATTTTCAGTTTACATGATGCCTTTGTAAAAGTGCCTGAAATTGTGCATTTGTGTGTTTTTTTGCAGATTCATGCATTACTTTATTTATTCTGTAATCAGGAGTTTAATTTTAATTAGAAAATCGTTGAAGTCAATAAAATATCCGATTTGAAACACCGAAGGATATAGTCACGATTGAATACATTCGTAACTTTGTACTGAAAGCCCATAGAATACCGTAATGGATGATACAAATGAAAGAACATCGACCCCCATAAAATGAGCAAGTAATGATTCTTGCATGTGGCATCTTCACGTGTATAGGGGCAGTAAAGTACACGGTCGTATACTAACGAAATACAGTACACTAGTAGTGACTGTAAGTCAACAGTTCAGGTTAGTGTTGGTTTCAGGAAGTGTTACAACAATAAAGTTACGTGCAAAAATTATAAAAATTCTAAAGTCTAATAGTCCTGGCTAGCGTTAAAATGTTGGATAGTGTAACGATTCCAGATAGATTCAAGATTGAAGATTCGAGATTCAAGATTATTTGTTTGCATGAAATATGGTATGTACATGATGGTCTTATAAATGAAAAAGTTTCACGTATTTCGCTGACTTCCTACAGCATGCCAATGATAGACCAATAACTAAGATGGAAAGTTTCAAGAAAAACGAATTTCAGGATGGGTTCGTGCAAATCGCTTTCTATTAGGACACAGCACCGTACATAATTCGTTTCAGATCTGAAGCCCGAGCGCGTTCCACATTTAAAATTTTCATAATTTTAAGAATGTATTCATATCTATGAATTATATTGATTGTGCTTGTTGCAAATTGTATATGATTGTATTTTAAATGAAAAAATCCATGTATATGCGCTAGGGCCTCTGAACACGCGTTACCACAACAAACGCAAACGCTCAACGCCTGACGTATAATCTTCTAAAGCAAAAACAAACACATTTTAATACCCGAACGTGTTCGAACAATAAGTCTCCGGTAATCCAATTCCCGTGGTGTACCGAGCTAGAACAAATAGTACCCATCTGAGCCGTACATAGTCACAGAGATGAATACCCGTTCAGATTGAACGTCTTCTGTTGAATGAACTGAATGTAACGTAGAATGGTAAGTTATTTAAAGAAGTATCTATGAGGGTCAGTCTGAACAGGTTATAAAAAAACATCACGTTTGTATTTCTTGAAGGGTTGGCCAGAAGTGTTTAGCAAACTCATATTTCATGTTTAAGTCTCATGTAAAATCGTGAAAAATAAACCATCTTTTTCTCATTACATACAACTGTCAAACAACGACTATTTAATTCGTGAAATAAATAAACTAACTTTTGAACCGCCCCCGTTATGTACGGAAATTAACCCACGGGGATGTTTTAAATGTAACCTATAACACCCAAGGATAATGTAGCTTCCCGTTAGTGAAAGAGTTTTCGGAATCAGATCAGTAGTTCCGAAGATTACCTTACCCGACAGACAAACTTACAAACAAATACCTCTTTATAATATTAGTATAGAATGATATTACAGATATACTTACTATCAAAGCTGCAAGTTAATTTGCTTAACAATTACTCTGACTTTACTTGACTAATGGGGAAAGGCATCAACCTTAAAAAAAAAGTGTATAGCAATTTCTTCGCGTCAAATTGTTTTCCTTGTAATAGAAAACTGCACTCTACTCAACGACTAATCCATTTTAAGACAACATCAACATGAGGTATTCCATTTTCCCCAGGCCTCCTAAGCGGCCACGAGTACTCTGCAAACATTCCTACCGTTCCATTAACTAATTGTTAATTATCTCCCCTACCTCCCCTTTGCGTACGATGACGTTTTGATGGAGATGCCAATTTTTCGTTTTGTTTTTTCTGGGGGTTCTCGGATAATGGTACTTTGTTTAATTTTTTTAAATTGTGCTTTGTGATTTAATAAAGCCTTTGTACAGCTATATTGTTAGTGGATTTAAAAAAATACATCTGCTTGAATTGCGTTGCATAAATTGTATTGAAAAATAAAATGGCGGCGATAGTACTATTTTGAACACACGGCAAAAAATTCATGCACAGCTATAGGTATTACTAAATGAGTCCCATCCATTTGGCTTTATCATCGGTATTGACAAGATCTTAGCCGTAAAAAATACTCCTACTAGTTCCAAGAGCCGTCAAACACGGCCAAAAATACGAAAACAGTGTATTAGTCTCTTAAGTAATCTCATAAGAGAGGCCACAGGACCAAATGCACGGGATATGGGACTTGTGCGTGCTATTTGATTGCACGTTATTTCCAGACATTAACTTTTCATTTTGGTGTAATGCTGCTGGGTTCTTAAGGGCTTATAGAAATGACCGACTCTTGGCTCAGAAAGATGCCCGTTCTTTATTACACTTAACGAAAGTTGCTTTTCTTTACCACAAATAGGAAAGATATTATGAGCTCGTAGCTAAAAATAACAGCCGCTCGGGTCAATTTTTAGGTTAAACCGTGTTTGCCTAGGTTGGCCTGTGGATGGGTGACCACCCATTACATACCGAGTTTCCTCCGTGCCTCGAAAAGCACGTTAAGCCGTTGGTCCCGGGTATCATTTGTAGATCTTTGACAGTCGTTAGGTAACCAGTCTTACCAAGAGGTATCGTATTAGCCAGTACTAACTGGGTTGTGGAGGTTAGACAGGCAGTCGATCCATGTAAAATACTGGTATTCAGCTGCATCCGGTTAGACTGGAAGCCGACCCCAATATAGTTGGGAAAAGGCTAGGCAGATGATGAACGTGGAAAGATATAATGATGATGCTGCCATCTAGCGTATTTCGGCCAGAGCGACTGCATTCGACGGCTTTCTAAAGTGGTTGTGGAGATCTGATGTGCTGCTTTTTCATGTTCTCCCAAGTGGCTAACATATCGAACTTTGGCCGAGAAACTCCGAGCACAAAGCGGTGTTCTGACACACCATTAATGTTATTATAGGGTATAGCTGTAGGCGGTCTAGCTTTAAGGTCATCACGTTTTATATCAAATAACTATCTTCTTCTCTCTTCAAAGGCGTTGATTTGCCGATGCACACGGCGTCTCCACTCGGGCCGAATTTGTGCTTGCTTTTCCCACACACAATTCCACATCTTTTGAAGTGTCTTTCTGAACATCCTGAAGAATAAACGTGTTTCTGCTGACATACTCGTAAAGTGCAGAACGACATGGATCTTCTCGTGTTTTCAGGGCATTGTCAGGAGGACGCTGGTGACAAACATTTGTGAAATTAAGTGTGGAGTTTTATTGAAAAAGCAATATGGCGGCTTTAGTTCCGACTCTGTCCACGCGCCAAAAGAATAACCCAAATCTGTAACGATATTTTTGCACTTTTACATTATCAGCATTTGACTAACCTTTTTCCAACTATGTCGGGGTCGGCTTCCAGTCTAACGGATACAGCCGAATACCAGAGCAATTTATATGGAGCGACTGCCTATCTGACCTCCACAACCCAGTTTGCACTTCTATATAAATTGTCTCAAATATGACATCAACCAACTTCAGAAACGCAAAAACAATATCGAAGCGACTAGCCACGAAGGTTAAGGACCTTCACGTACAACAAGTGCCCACCGAAATACAACAACAAGCAATGAGCATACATTGCGGATAAAATCTCGAGATTCAAATCCGAGTCCCAGATAGTGATCTCCAATTTAACTTTGACGATTTTCCACTTGTGCTCAATACACGGACGATGCAAGTGTACGTACGTATCCCAGTTAACTTTTCCAATATATTCGTGTGCTCAAGCGAGCGAGAACAATTCTCGTATAAGGTACTAAGGTAACAAAGTGTTAAGTGAGAAAATAAAGAAACGCAAACTTTTCTAGAACTTTCCAAATTTGATTTTTGTGCAAGTGGAAACGTTGGCTGGAAAATGTACAGTTAGTCTGGCTTTTTGTGCTGGGGATTTGAAGTTAAGCTTTTATTAAAAGTTTATGAGAGAAAATAAATTTTAATGAATGTTGTGTTCTATGTGCTCTCTATGTAAAGTATCTAAGGACGCGTAGGTGTGCCGTAAATAATGTTTCACCAGAATAATAGGAAATTTTGGTTTCAGAGAAAGACAATACACGAAAGCAATTTTTTCTTGTATTGTCACCAAAGTCTCGAATGAATTGGAAATAGCGATGATTACTTAAAAATAATTAGTTTGTAGTGGTAGCGAGCTGATTGTCGAGGTCCACTAATGCCACCAGTGACGATCACTAGTCACTTTGTGCAGCAGAGCTCTGCAAATCGCTCTGTTTTGCATCGTCCTAATAGACGTCTGTTACTTTCTATTGGCTTTTCCTATTTCACATATCCAGCAGATTCATGAAGCTACGATACCAGGCTCACAGAAAACCAAAAGAAATCAATACTAACGACAAACCAAACAAATCAATATAAAGCAAGTATAAAATAATTATTTATTCTAACGTTGAGTTTGGGATTCGATTCGCGTTCGGCTCCGGTTGGAGCGCTTCGCAAATACTTTACTGGAGAGGAACGGATGTGGGGGATATGCTGCATCCTTCCCTGGGGAGACAGGGAACTTTTTCAAATGTTGTGTTTGCCGATGAAATCTTATTGTTGAAAATTTTCGGGTGGGAGGGGAGATGGTTTCCAATAATTTTGTGTTTTGTGGAATTCAACTGTGTATTATGTTCGCGGTTTTATTAAGGATTTTTTTTAAGGAAACATACACATTTACAAAACCTAGCAGGCCGATATTGCGTCTGTCACTCCTTCCTTAGGGGTGACTTCCGTCGTGTTGCAAGTATGGTCGCGGTGACTCCTGGCTTGTTCTCAGCAACCCTTTTCATTTATTTCCTCCGCATTAGCGGCCTAGCGGTAACTCCATCGCAGTCACAAATTTTTCGGAAGATGTGTCGCTAAAAGATAAGAACAACAATATAAAGAACATAACTAACCTTAGTAAAACAAGCACAAACTGCACAAACAAAAACTATCACGAACATTTCGCGGCATTATCTGCCCGAACACTAAAAGATAAAACGCTTTACATTCGGTAATGCGGTCCCCGCGGGACTATTCTGTAAAGTCAAGTCATAGAAACTAATGCTGCCATCGCACTAAAGTTGAATGTCAGCTATTAACGTGTGCAACTGTGTTGCATGGCCTGCTGCAACTGGCTTTCAGAATAGGACTCCTTGAATTTGAATTAATTAAATTGTGCGCTCGAGTAGCTATGTTTTTAGAGGCTTGATTTAAGATAATGTTTATTAAGTACAAGACTAATTAAAGAAGAACGTCTTTGGCTTGCATTTTGAAACAAAAAATACACACGGTGTAACATCGACGCCATAGCTGATACCATCAATTCTGAACATGATTCCAAACCACCGTATTTATCGTTAATTAAGAAAAAAATGCTTTTTCATTCAAAAGTGCAATACCTTATATATTTTTTCTTGTATTTTATTTCTTTTTATGCAAGCAAAAACAACGAAAGAGCCTTCTCGAGTTTCAATACTTACACAATGTAGATAATTATGTCATCCCCGTAATAGTTTATCTGGCCTCCTACCATCCTAGTCTTTGCTTACCCAGTTCGTGATAAGAGAAAAAAAAAACTGTTTCACACAACATTGTTCTCAAAGTTAACATGGAAATCATGATAATAATTATGTGTGTTGATATTCAAACTCGTGAATGTAATTGATTTAACAAATAATTAACTTAAAATATAATTTATCAATTTAATTTAAAATGTTGTTCACAAAAAAAGTTACTAATTATTTAATTGGCTGTCCTATTTGCTACAAATAAAGTAACCCTTTGCTTACAACTGGCCTCGGGCGAGGACGTTTCAGCAACATTGTCCGAAGGGTCCCAGGGACCAAACAGGTAACATACAAATAAAAGGTAAAGGAGGATGTACTTAGTTTTCATTCTATTTAGACGTATAAAAAGGGGTCAGTATAGCATACGTTCAGTAATTATATTAAGGCTGGGAACATACGCCATTTGTGCGATTATTGCAAAAAAAAAAGTTTCTAAACGTTATTTTAGAGAACCATCATTTTTACAAATTTATGAGAGTCTGGTTTCATATAAGGCCTAGCTTAAGAAATCAGAATTTTATTTCACATAGGCCTACATGAGCACTTATAATACGTCGAGAGCTGTAAGCTCGCGGATACACTTTAGATCGGCAGTCGCTCCATGTAAAATACTGGTATAGTTGCATCCGGTTAGACTGTAAACCGACCCTAACATACATAGTTGGGAAAAGGCTAGGCAGATGAGATGATGGCGCAATGTGTCAGAGCTTCACCGTTTGAAGTACAGTATTTACTTTTTCATTCGAAAAATTACCTAAGCATTTCTCTGATTTTAACTTGCTTGCGATTGTAAAATAAACGCGGCAATATATTTTCAAACGTTCTAGACATAAAATACAAACTATTTTATGCGAACGAACAGTAAAAAAATGTGGCACACGTTTTTCGGACTGCGTTGTATTTGTTACATTTTGCCGTGTAGTACAAATGGGGCAATCCTTTTTCCGCAATATTTTTCTAATCCAGTTACAAAAAGAGTGAAAACCCATCGTAATATTGACAGTATTGCGGGAAAGGTCCTAATAACATCGACAGTGGAAACAAATGTCATATGGGGCATTTAAATTGAATGTCTTTTACGACATTTGAAATTGCCAGTGTCGCTACCTATTTAATGTCACCCAAAAGTGTGTCATTTGCGCTTCGACAATATTAGCTTCCAAATACTAGTGGTTCGCCTGCTTTGGCCTAATCAAGTTAAATAGAAAAAGTTCAGTAGTGTAGAGCGTAGTCCCTTTGTCTTACCTCTGCAAGAAAAAAGCAATGATATTCTAGTGGTGTGACCGTTGGACTGCCAAGTCATTGGTCTCGATTTTGAACCTAAGACACGCACCTCTGATTTTTCGGTTTCATGTGCGTATTGTATAATTATCACTTGCTTCGGTAAAAGAGGAGCTCGTGGCTTAGTAATAACAGCCGCTCGGGTCGATCTTTAGGTTAAGCCGTGCTTGCCTAGGTTGGTCCGTGGATGGGTGACCACCCATTACATACCGAGTTTCCTCCGTGCCTCGGAAAGCACGTTAAGCCGTTGGTCCCGGCTGTCATTTGTAGATCTTTGACAGTCGTTAGGTAGTCAGTAGCCCAAAAAGTCTGACAACCAGTCTCACCCAGGGGTATCGTATTACCCAGTACTAACTGGGTTGTGGAGGTCCGATAGGCAGTCGCTCCATGTAAAATACTGGTATTCAGCTGCATCCGGTTAGACTGGAAGCCGACCCCAACATAGTTGGGAAAAGGCTAGGCAGATGATGCTTCGGTAAAAGAAACCAGCATGCCTGAGAGATATTTCTCGATAGCATGTAAAGCCAAGTCAGAGGCCGATGGGTGGCATAAAAAACCTGAAACCAGGTTAGGCACTAACCACACTATAAAGAAAGACCTCTGCAAGGTTTTTTTTTCTAAAGTTTACTGTACTTCCATTCTCGCACAATCATTTTACGAATAGTAATTTAATAGTTGACACTCAATTGGTCAGTGCTACAAATGCATTGCACGACTGCACGTATCGTCTGATATTATCGGTCGCAGCTGCGTCTGTCTCGAGGTAAGGACTTCATTCAATATTTACGATTGTTTTGCAAACTACAACGGAATAAGCGAATGAAGGTAGCGGTTTCCTGCAAAGAAAACTGCCTGAAAATGAAAATACCTGAATAACTAACTGTTGATAACATTTTTAATTGTTAGATTTTTGAAGATGCAACATAATTTTATTTGTTTCAGAGCTCCACACTCACTCTGCTTGGGACTGTTCAGTAACCCATTTGATCAAATTGAATCTCCAGTTTCCAACTTGAGCTCGCAGTTGGTTCATACATTTCCATATCGGCCAATGTAGTTCATGACTAAGGGACAGTTGTTCTGCCGGAGTAATGGTATGTGGAAATGTAAGTAGGTATCAATTTATCCATACCTTATATCTTTCGTCTGCTATGCTGGAGTGGCTTCTTCAAGGAGGTCCTGGGTCTTTTGGAGTTTACACACTAAAGCCTTCAACGTGTCAGCTGAACGGAACGAAAGTCGCCGACTATGTTGACAAATTTGTTGTGGAGAGTCCATAAACAAACTTTCAGCCGCGAAGGAGGCTGTATGCTCTCTCTCGCTCTCTCAAACTCAAACTCTTCTACACTCTGATTCCGCTAACCTCTCATGCTTTACACCGTAGGGGTCTGCTCGTGAAACCGTAACGTTCTTTGACCCTCCGTGAACTTACTCCAAGAATCTTTATTCAAAGAAGATACTATAACATTATTAAGGTACTTGGAGACGATATTATTTTCAATACAGACAATAAATAACATAACACTTTATATACTCTGTGACACAACACAACGTGTGTATTTCCCAGAGGAATACAATAATATAAGGTCTTTATCATAACAAAATATTGATATCTACCTACGTAGATACCCACGTTTTGTTTAAGTCTCATGTAATAGGGGGCGAGTCTATAGCCAACAAACAGGCACAAATAATAATATAGTTTCCGATGAGGTACTCATTATTTTCTAATGGAAGAACCCAATTATAGTTTTCCCGACTGGAGGGCCTAGATAAAGTGTCTTTTAAAGGTCCGCGCACATTATGTCGGCCGCAGCGCAGCGCAAAATGCTTGCTTAGCACATTAGTGACCAATATGCGGCCCGCTGCGTCCTGGCATAGTGTGCGATGGTTCATATAAAATACATACGAGCGATTTGAGCGGATTTTTACGCTGCGACCTGACCCACTGCGGCCCGACATAATGTGCGCGAACGTGCGTTGCGTGTTTATAAGCAATAATGTTGATAGAAAAGAAAAAAATGTATTGGATTGACCTAATTAAAGAAAGAAAAATGTATGCCTGCCTATACTGTCTCGTTGGTCTAGCAGACGCAAACGTGGACGGTTTATCCATCAGGAATTTCTCAGTACCAGCTTCGGAGTCTGGATTTGGGCCCGGTAGATAGCAACAGGCTCGCCCCCTATTACATGGGACTTTAACATAACTGGCAAAATGTGGGTGTACAATTAGGTACACCTCTGCCTAACCCTTCGGGGATTACAAGGCGTGATGTTATGTTATGTTAAAAGTTTACGTCACTCCTAATGAAAGACGTCGTAGAAAAGACGAAACGCTTTGAAAGGCATCGCAACCAGCGACCTCACTTTAAAAGCAGTTGCACTTGCGATCAGTAGATCAACGAAGCAGGTCAGACGTCACTAACAACATTTACGTCAGCCCATTCAGCCCTGTTCCAAGCTCAAAATAAGCCACATTCAAGCCATAAATAAGGCCAGGTGGGCGATATAGTGTCATTAGTGTAGTGTTCCTTCAGTGGCTCGTTAATATTGCCGTTAATAATGCCGTTAATGCCATATGTGGCACTTGCAGTAATTTGTTCTGCTGCATACGGCACACTATGATGTGTGACAAGTAGCTGTGTGTGGACTTGTTTTGAGGGGGTAATTTTGTAGGGAAGTTATCTAAGGGCTTATCACAGTTTATTGGACAATCTACTTTAAGTTACTTGTGAGTCAATCGTGTGTTATGCAATGAAATAAAATAATATTTAAATGAAATTAAATAATAATAATATTTATTTTTTAAATTAGTCGTTAAAAAACTTTAACATGACAAAAATAACTTATGTTTACAAACGAGATGGGGTTTGTGTTTTCTATTCTTACACTGAGAAGAAACATGCGACAATAATCTTGTTATAATATAATATTGTTGTTATGATATAATCTTATCAAGTCCTTTGAGGGCAATAACAGATTAGTATCTGGGATCGTCGTTTAAGGAAAGAACGAAATAGATTTGAGTGGACCTGTCCAGTCAGTGCAAGCATTTGTCAGTAATCGTGTAGCTCGACTCAGAACTTGAAGGTACATGATTTATGGTAATACTTTTTGTGTGGTAAAACGAAAAATAAACAGTGATAAAGGGTGTAAAAAGACCCTTAACGAAGCCAAAAGGCACTAGTTCTCCCAGTCATTGCCATATTTTTTTGTTCTAGACCATACCTGGGAACCTTCTAGTTACGGAGATATTGAAGGTTAAAGTTCCAATTTTTTCACAAGTTTTTTTTTTAATACTACGTTTTAAGGTTTTAAATTTACTTTAATTACCTCCATGACCCGTTTACTATTCAGCATCTATGAGCACTAAGTTTTGAGTGCGTTTCAATGAGTTTTACCGTAAAACGTGATTTTTCACCCCAAAAAAGAACCCTTCCCAGCAATAATTTTTGCATAGGGTTACTTAGTTTGATGTACAAAATGCTTGGTTCACGGCTTCGTGAAGGGTCCGTTTACACCCTGTATACCTGGTAAGATGTCTCGTCTACAATGCTTTGTTGATCCAATGGAGTCATCCGTTCCGGGGGCAAGTAGATCAGGCAAAGGGAAATTGGAATAATCCATTACCTCCGTAGAAGCCTGGAGTCTAGATTTACCCTCTGTACATACATCTCTACCAAGGCTTTCAGGATATACAGCCGTTATTATGTTATATTGGCTTGTATCCGAGTCGTTATAATGATAAGATTCTTATCATCTGCCTAGCCTTTTCCCAACTATGTTAGGGTCGGATTCCAGTCTAACCGGATGCAGCTGAATACCAGTATTTTACATGGAGTGACTGCCTATCTGACCTCCACAACCCAGTTAGTACTAGGTAATACGATACCCCTTGGTAAGACTGGTTGTCAGACTTTGAGCCACTGACTACCTGTAACGACTGTCAAAGATCTGCAAATGACAGCCAAGACCAACGGCTTAACGTGCTTCCCGAGGCACGAGGAAACTCGGTATGTAATGGGTGGTCACCCATGCACAAACCAACCTAGGCAAGCACGGCTTAACTTAAAGATCGATCCGAGCGGCTGTTTAGCCACGAGCTCCTCAATAATGGTAAGATACCACTAGGAATAAATCGTTGCAACCAAACAACTCCTAACATTTGAAACCATGCTTCCAGATTCACTGTAATTACAGTAAATTTACTTACTGTATTTTAAACTTGTCTCTGTGTACTGTATTTAATCTAGAATCATATTTTATCACATTTAATACGTAAACGTCACGTTTAGCTGACAACACAGTAATTTTACTTTTGGGATCTGGAAGCACTGTTTGAAACTCATTAATATGTTGACTCATAACAAAACACCATCAACAAATAGCACACTGAATGACATCTCCAGTAGCTACTAGTCAAAGAGGGTTGCCAAGTTTTGGTGTAAAAAGCGGGTAGTTCACAATATCGTATGCGGGCGGCTCGCCGGCATGTTTACAAGCTGAATGGGACTGTTTCAGCTCGAAACGGAGCTGCACTATGCTATGCATAAGATTTTAGTAGTGGGGTTACATTGGGGAAAGTGAGAGAGGTAGGTAATAAAAATGCTGTGCGGTTTCTCATTACCAGCCTGGAATCTTTGTGAGTTCCGATCCTTGCCTTACAAGCTTGTCCTTTATTACATGGGACTTAAATATAATTGGTAAAATGAGCTTGTACCTACTTTTCATATCTATCTACCCTTATAAATATCGGGGTGATTTTTTAATAACTGTTAGAATCGGTCTTTCTACAGAATGTGGAAATAATGCATTTTCTACCTTCCCTATTTCATCACATTTAAAAAAGAAGAACTCCATTTAGAACACAGATCATCATAGACAATGACGGACAGCAACACAATTAAAACCTTTACAACAGAATCTTTTTAAAGAAAAATACGAACACTAACCCGGCCCCGCTCCCGCTACCTCTCGCCACTAAACCCTGACCACCACTACTCGTTGTACCACACTGACTCCTTTCAGCGTCGCGACGTAAAAGCGTCCCTCGGAGTGATTCGACACCAGAACATTTAAGAGTCTGAGAGCCAGCGACAAAGCGGTATTGTAATCGCTTCAACTCAACCCAAAGATAGCTGAACAATGAAAAGGAGGCCAGCTATTACACTCTGAACTTTTTTATCTTTCAAAAGACATCTGAAAAGTTTTATTCTCTTCATTTTTGAGTTCAAAAGCGATTTTCGTCTGAGTTTTGATATCTAATGCATGAGAAAGTTTCGAAACAAAAGCCATACTCAAAAATTGTTTGGAAGTTCGATCGATGTTGCGCAGCGATGTCTCGTCTGATTCCAATTGATATAGAGACATAGACAAGAGCATCAAAATTTTATTGTTTTACGATCGCGTACTAAAACTTGAAACTGAATAAAGTTGTATAAAAAGAGAATAACATCTAAAATAACTCGAGACATGCACAATAAAGTCCTCACAAAATATTTTAAAAAAGCAAGCGTTCCTACATAAAACCAATATAATAAATAATGTCAGCCTATCACGAGCAAGGCAAAGATCTCTTTGCGTACAAAAAAAAACGACATGCCCATTGATCATGACGCTTGCTTAAGGCAAATTGGCGACTTCAACGAACATTGGACTTTAAAAAAATTACAAAAATAAAGAACAGCTGGAGATTAATTGATCGTGAAAGAATCTTTTTAACATAATGTATTTATTTTTATTTTGTTTATTGGGGAAAACAAACAGTGACACATTACATTTATATAATAAACAAATGTGTTACCAACAACATTTTCCACGGAATACATACAAAAATAAAAGTTTTACAAACCATGCAAGTTTAGACCTACAAACTACAATAATATAATTTATAAAATTATTGTAGTGTGTATAAATGAAATAAATTTAATTTAATTTATAATTTAAAGCTGCGTCAGCCGTGTATGTGATAAATTTAGCAAAAACAGAGAAATAGAAAAATAATAAAAACAAGGCATGTGAATAAGTATACTTAACCAATGCCTAGTGTTTTGAAAAATTATGTTTTTAAATTTAGATGTACAAATACCTCAAACAGTCTTCCAGTCAACCTTAGAAAATACTAAATAATCCACAAAACAGTTTAAAAATCATTCTAGCGCAACCAACCACAAGCTTTGCCAAAATAATTGGTTAAATTCTACCCAAGGTAAGGTGGGCAGGATTTATAACGAGCCGGCTAGGGACCGCAGGCCTACGCCTTTATCTAAGCAAGAGGGAAAGGGCGATAAATTCTTTACTTATACTGTACTGTTGTATTTTTCGGGTGACATAGGTAGACTGGTGTACTGGTGTGCTGGGACGTAAGGCTAATATAGGAAGGTCACATGGAAAAGATTGATTTTGTATCCAAGATGGAAATTCTGAAGGTAAGGAAACATTTCTGTAACAGTGTCGATAAAAGATTTCTTTTTGTATTCAAGGTATTTGTCCTGTTTTTTTTTATATAATGCAAGTTGAATTCTTCACTCAATGATGAAGGAGCGCATCATGAGGAAACCGGTATGTCCTTGAATAAAAAAAATGTAAGACATTGTTACATCATACAGGGTGTAAGGGACAGCCCTCCACAAACTGACAGGGTGTATTCAGCACCTTATTTTGAATCATATTCCACCGGACTTTTTCTCCAGTTTTTTTTTTTTTTTTTCAATTACTATTCCTTTATTTCAATGTAAAATTACATTCCCTGTACGTACTACTCCATTTATGTAAATAATCGGCAAAATAAAAAATCCAACAATGGATGTTGTAATACTGTAACGAACGACGCGTGAAATCAGTTGCTCACTTCCTGCCTAGCTACACAATTCATCGAACTCGTCGTCGCGCTTGCCGTTCGCTACGTGCGTTTTGCCACGGTAACGATGCATTGCGTATGAGGAAATAGAACAAATCAAATTTATTGGATTCCCATATCACAGTCACAGTCGTACATTCTACATTTTTGGTTCCCATATCTATCAATAGTACTATTACATGAAATCGCGATCTCCCCTAACTTGGGCTGACCGTTTATCTTGAGCGACTTTATGTACTGCAGTTAACCGCTTAATTAAACTTAGAAATGTAAAGTAAAACACTGTAAGCACGAGTTAAGTACCGCCACAGTGACGTTTAAGTCAGAATAAAATACTGCAAATACAAATTTGAAACTGAAACTATTAGTCTGTTCTACTTGAGCTCTAACTTCTAAGGTCAATGGAAGAGATATTTACTGTACAGAGGTCAGGGAACCATAAGAATGTTAGTACATTAGAGGGCGATATTTCAAATATTTCATGCAAGAATGGACATATTTATTTTGATTAAAAATTATTTCAAAACTAAGTTTTTAATGTTACACAAATGTACCACAGCTAAAGCCCCGTATATTCACGCTCCTTACTCCCGATATAACTAATACAACACATAATCCCCATCCACCCACTAACGTCGGATTACTGACACGCGCCATCGGATAGGGGGATGAACAGGATGAGCTGACCGACAAGGATACGCGTCAATATAACCTACTCAGGACTAGGTAATTAGTTACGGAGAGATAAAAGATACAGTACAATGAAAGGACTCCCTTTAATTGTTTTTATATACTTATATGGCGTGGCAAAAATAGAACAAATCGTTCGGAAAAGAGAATGGGCAAAATTGTCTTAGCTCCAATAGCTTTAAGATATATACCATGGATAGATCTATTTAAGAAGAACATTTCTTACAATGCCTACTTCTCTCGATTCAGAGTCAGAGAGGAGCTACAGAGCTCTAAATGTGAGAAATTAATTTTAATTATAAGCTTATAAACGTCATTTTCAAAACATTGAAATAGCATTTAAGATGTATGAATTTGTTAAATATTTTCTTACTTTCGCCAATTTGTATTCCGTTCGGAGTTATTGACCTAAATAGGTGACTATTTGAGAACCGAAGTTAAGATTTTCTGGGTGACCAAGTACCGTAAAGTTAACTTTTGAGTCTGATTCAGGGCCAGCCACAACATTAATTGTGTTATGGAAACCACTCATAATAATTATGTTTCCAACTCTTTAAAGTCAGCTAGTACAGCATCATCTACCTAGCCTTATCCCACCTAGTTATATTGGGGTCGGCTTCCAGCATAACCGGATGAAGCTGATTACCGGTATTTTATACTGCGACAGCCTTTTTGAACTCCACAAGCCAGTTATTGGGTAATTCGGTAGCCATTTGTAAGACTGGTTGTAACACTTCCGGGATTCTGATTACCCGTAACGACTTTCAAAGGTTTACTAATGATAGCAGGGACCAACGCTTTAACGTGGTATCCAAGGCACGTATAGGTCTCGATATGTAATGGATCCACCCATCTCCGGACCAACTTTTGATCACTCCATGTAACGGTTTATTTCACCATGGTATAAAACATATATTATTTCCCATGAAATATAGGTACGTGATATTAAAACACTATTTTAAGCTTTCACGGTTTACAACTAAACTTATATTGTTACTTACGGGATATCTTCCGTTCTTCCGTATCGGGAGCTCAAAATAATGAACAATCACGGAAGATATCCCGAAAGTGACAGCATTAGTTTAGGTGATATTTATTTAGAAGAAAAAATGTGTAAACAAATCGCTCTGCAACAAACCAAAAAAATATTCTTAAGTACCCATAAACGATAGCAAATTGGCAAGGCAAATGGCGGGGTCGTGGTCAGCTTCTAATGATGGATTACGTACAACATAAGTGATCTGACGGAGATAAACTGAGCGAAGCGAAAACATGGGGGAGGATGCGGAAGGCTATAAGCCTCCTTAATTAGCTGGGGGTTATGGGAAGTTCTTCTTAGTTATGTTTGAGTAAATAATAAAGATACATTATATTTCTTTCTGGCCCGAAAAGGCACGGGAAAAGAACACGTGGCGGAAATTGGGGGAGGCCTTTGCCTAGCAGTGGGATAGTACAGGCTAATAAAACAAAAATTAAAAAAATATTTTTCTCTGAAAGATCATTTTGCTTGACTTGGGAAGGATTTTTGTGATGAGGGACGGCCCGCCTAAATCTGCGTCAGCCTTTGTTAACTGTTACTGTTGGCCTGCATCATCCCACTTGCACTTCTGCACAAAGAATATCCCCATGACTTCAAGGTTTTTCGATCTAGGGCAAATCTGGTCCCTTGGTCGTAGGTCTTATCTAGCTCGGGTTCGAACCCAGGCAGGCGCATTACTCTGTGTAATCATCACTGCTCTCAAAACGGTGGAGGTAAACATCGTGAGGAAACCGGTATGTCCTAGAACCAAAAATTCAAAGACATGTGACTTCCCGCAATGGGCCCGCGTGGCTGCCTCTACCTGCTTGAGAGGAGGCCTGTCTCCCAGTAGTGGGAACATTATACGCTGATTATGCAATTTCTCAGTAAAACCCGAAGTCTGGTTTCGTGCTCAATTAAATGATGAAAGCTACTCCCAAACAAATGAACACCATCGTCTCCTTACCTGCAAATAGTTCCTCACCTAAGAACCAACTACAATCTAACTTCCTCGCAATATTTTCCCGGATGGAGTGCCATTTAAACGCAAACACGTCTATTGGAGCGATTTACCGAGATTTATACACGTTTTTAAAGCATCTCAGCCGTAAGCGAAGGCTATGCATCTCACAAGCTTTCTAAATAAAATGCACTAAAAGTTATTTAAGGCACCCCGTATAGCGACAAGGAGTATTCTGCTTTGTATATTTATCTTTGCACTACATTTAAGATGTTAAGATTTTTAAATATATTATGCCTTGTCCTCGGGCTTAAGGGAAGCCAGTCGCGTCACATAGGTGTCGTTAAGCCAGATTTAAGGTGTTGTACTCTGAACGCTTAGAATGAACACTAGTATTTGAAAAAATGGCCTCATATCAGAAAATGAGAAAACAAAATCAATTACTGTTTTAAGCTTTCACGGTTGACAACCAAACTTATACTGTCACTTATGGGATATCCCGTGAGTGACAGCATAAGTTCAAAATCAAATATTAGAAAAAATACCTTGAACATACAAGAGATCTCATGGACACGAAGATGACAAAGTAAGTGACGCATTCTTTACATGCGTCAATAAAAAAAACTCATTATGTGATGCATTCTGATCATCTTGCACCATTCATTATCATCATAAATGTGACCAAAAGTCAATGCATGGTCTTTGAGGCCGGTACGAAACGTGTGCAAAATTGTCCACCCGTTTTTCTAAACGGTGTTCCACTCGAAAGGGTGGATCAATTTAAGTACCTAGGGCATTTAGTTACGACCGACCTCAAGGACAATGCTGACATGGAGCGGGAACGGAGGGCCTTGTCGGTAAGGGCGAACATGCTCGCACGTAGGTTTGCGCGCTGTTCGAGGGAGGTGAAGATAACGCTCTTTAGGGCGTACTGCACGTCCCTTTACACGTGCAGCCTGTGGGCGAGGTATACGCGTGCATCATACGGGGCCCTCCGCGTCCAGTTCAACAACGCGCTCAGGGCTATATTGGGGCTGCCTCGATACTGCAGCGCCTCAGGTATGTTCGCTGAGGCGCGTACTGATTGCTTTTATGCGACCATGCGCAAGCGTGGCGTGTCGCTGGTGCGTAGGGTGTGGGGCAGCCCCAATGCTGTCCTGGCAATGATCGCGGACCGGATGGACTGCCCATATATACGGCACTGCTGTGATAGGCATGTTGCCGTCAGCAGGGCCGGTTAGATGTTGCCTTTTTATATATTTTTTTACTTTATTTATTTTATTTTTGTTTTATTATTCTTTGTGTGTTGTTTGTATATGTCTCATCACATATGAGTTAAAGTTGCTCGAAATAAATGTATTTTATTTTATTTTATTTTATTATAAAGACATTAATCGCTCACTTTTACATTAAAATCCAACACAGCCGTTAACCCCAAGCCATCCATTTGATCCTAGTTACGCTGCGCTGACGGCCCAAAGTCCACGCGCTGACACTCTGAAAATAAAACAACTTTTCCCGTGCGGTCAGTGTGCAGCCATCCTGAATTAGGTCAGGATGTTGCTGAAATGTTCGTAAACATCTCGTTTTAAGGTCAAAAACAATTGTTTACTTTAATCGAGTGTGGCTTTGAATGTGGTTTAGCCCAAAGGGCTGCAACATGACGACGAAAGTAAATAACTGTTGTGTTTGAGTTTAAATTCACGGTGCCATAAACACTAGATACTATAAAAATAAATAAAATCTTTATTGACAAGTGATTACTTACAAACATCAGATGTAGTCCTCTTGTACTGGGAGTTCCTGTATCACAGGAGCCAGATCTCTAAATTAATAGAGAATATAGTTATAAAGAAGCTATAGACAAAAATGAGATTACCTTATTAGATATGGCATGCAAAAGGACGATAGTCTTTTTGCAGATGTTTGCGGTAATACCCTTCTGCCTCACTCAGAGAGAAAGTGTCACCGCGCTGGACCCGTGCGTTGAAATCAAACAATTGCACCATACATTTATCAATCAACGAATCCTGTTCAACCAGCCCACTCGTGTTCTCAGTTAACCCTAGTCACGCTGACGGTGGCAGTCAGCGCGGTGACGGCTGACGGCTCAGCAATAAAACAATGTGCAGTGCGGTCAGCGCGGATGTGGGGTGTCAGGCAGGGCGTGAATGTACGGACGAAATTGTTGCAGGAATGGGGCTGTCTTTTGCCTAAATATGAATGAGAGTATGAGGTAACTGATGTCCCTTTAGGAGTCAAAAATGTTGACCAGAATCAACAAATACTGCAAGTGCAACATTAAACTTAGATTTAAAAAATAAACATTAAGTATTTGCCAAATTCAATACTTGGTAATAATATGTCAAAAGTGTATTTAAGTTTACGATGGTTGATACCAGTTAATTTTTTAGCAAAGTCTACTTTGTGGATCTGGGTCAGTTCAGCGACCGTCTCTAAAGTGACCCTGATCAGACTCTGTTTTATGTAGTAAGAAAGAGTTTGTCCAAAGAATTAACCTAGTAACTCATAGACACAAAACAGTCGAGAACAAATAAACATCATACAAAAAGCCACTTATTTGTATTCCCATTTTCTTTGTTGAGGAAAAAATGTAATTTTGGCGGCAAGAAGTGTTTGCTGGCTCGTTTCTTGCCAATCATTCGCGGTCAAAAGGATGACGGGCGGCTTGGATGAGAACAATCCTACTGGTCGTGACTAGACGATATTATACGCGATTCTTTCTCGCAATAGATTTTGCCGAAGACTTGTAATAATTTATAACGGTTAGCGAGATGGTGCGGTAATCAATTTTGGGATCTTGTGATTAGGTAAACGCTTTGGAACTTTGGTCGATGCGATGGGGTATTTTCGGCAGTCGACGGATCATTGAACTTATTATTTAGAGTGTGCAAAAATATTGTAATCATTACCATCCATACATTGTCAAAAGTATTGAGCACAATAAAATAAGGGACGGGATATCTTCCGTGACTGTTCAAGCTGTTGCAAGCGCCAGGATCGTGGGTTGACTGGAGAATACGGCACACACACACAGCATACGCGGAACAGTGTCGAAATATCGGGAGCTCAAAGTAATGAACAATCACGAAAGATATCCCGTAAGTGACAGCATAAGTTTAGTTGTTAACCGTGAAAGCTTAAAACAGTGTTAAGGGAAGACTTCTGTGAGTGGAACGAGTGCTATGAGAAATTGCTGTAGTTGGACTGATAAAACTGTCTCTCTACGACAGCGTGGGGCCGTCCCAAGCGCCTTTCACGTCATAGTCACCATTTAACAACCCTTTTACCCCAAGGGCTGTGTCTCCAAACTATACAACGTGCGTAAAGTGCCATAAACAAACCTACCCAAAACTCGTAAATCACCAAATTCGCCTTTATGACGATTAATTAATCAACCAGACAATTAATTAACATCGGCAGTGGAGAAATCGCATATTGCGCATAATTGGAGCGTTTCTAGCGGTGACAGAGGCACAGAATAGTTACAGAAAGTCAATCCCTATAAAGAGCGAAAACAGGCACACACATAGACTGAAAGAAAATATGTTTCTAAGGCATAATTTATGGCCACGAGTAAAACCTAATTTTGAGTGTTAGCGGATGTAAATCAGTTTAGTTATCCTACTAATATTATAAATGCGACAGATTGTGAGGATGGATGGATGGATGTTAATTACTCTCTCAAGCAAAAACTACTGACCGGATTTGGATGTAATTTGGCACAAAGATAGTTTATAACCTGGATTAACACATAGGATAGGTCTTTTTATCCCGGTAGTACGATCCCGTGGGACAATTACCGAACACGACGCGGGCGAAGCCGTGGGCATAAGCTAGTGATACTATAATCACACACTGTCTCAAGAGTACTACATGTTTGGGTCGGTTAGATTCGGCACGAGCGGGCGGCAGAAACAAACTCGCTCGGCTTAGCTCCATTTGAAGGTAACTAACAACCGCAGCTAACCGACTGGCACGAGCTGCAGTAAAGCCGAATCAGGACTTTTCTGTTCAACAATTACTCCAAAAGAGATGCTCGTGGCTAAATAATAACAACCGCTTGGGTCGATCTTCGCGTCAAGCCGCAATTGCCGACGTTGGTCTAGGGATGGGTGACCACCCATTACATACCGAGTTTCCTCCATGCCTTGGAAAGAACGTTAAGCCGTTGGTCCCGGCTGTCATTTGTAGATCGGCCCGAAATTCTGATAACCAGTAACTAAGGGACATTGTATTATCCTGTACTAAATGTAGAGGTCAAGTAGGCAGTCGCTCTATGTAAAATACTGGTACTCAGCGGCATCCGGTTAGACTGGAAGCCAACCCTAAAATAGTTCAGAAAAGGCTGGGCATATGAATCACTGCCAAATCAAATGTATCAGCGAATGAATCTGGGATTGCACTCGCTGTACGTGAATTATGTCTAAATGTGTGCGCGCGTTTTCCCTCGTTTTATAAAACCGACCTTCTGCATCTATCTATTTATTGACTGAAGCCCACCTCGCGGTGACAGTGGGCACTATTGTGCAGTAATTATTGCCCGACGGATTAGATTTACGAATCCATTCAGATTTGATACAATTATCTAGGCGAGCCGCGTGTTGGTGACGTGGGTGTAATTGGAAATCGGTAGGTTTGATTACTTTTTCAAATAGACATTGTTTGTATAGTGACCGCCTACTGGGTGGATAGACGGTCTGTATCTATATTCAAGGCCGACCTTTATCAATAGTGTTATAGAGGAAGATCCTGGGAAGGCCAGACGTCAGCAAAACTGTCTGGCGGCTTGGGAAACCGCTACAAATACTTTCTCAAGTAACATTTATATTAAAATCTGATTTAATAAAGGGTGTAAATAGACCCTTAACGAAGCCGCAAGGTACTTGTTCTCCCCGCTATTGCGATATTTTTTTTGTTCTAGACCATACCTGGGAACCTTCTAGTTACGGAGTTTTTGGGGGTCAAAGTTCCAACTTTTTGACATGTTTTTTTTTAATACAATTTTTTAAGGTTATAACTTTACTTTAAATACCTCCATGACCCGTTTACAATTCAATGCATCCATACGCACAACGTTTTGAATGCTTACATTGAGTTTTACCGTAAAAGGTTATTTTTCACTCCAAAAAAAAAAGTCGTTTCCCATATTTTTGTGTAGGGTTACTTAGTTTGATGTACAGAATGCTTGGTTAACGGCTTCGTGAAGGGTCTGTTTACACCCTGTATAAAATGACATAAGTTCACTTATAATTAAATATATTTTAAAGGTGTCTGGCGAGGGTTTCCCTTCTCACAAAGTGTCTGGCAGTGGAGGAGGTGAATCATCATACTATGTATTTGAGCGAGTGTCAGATTTCCAGATCGGCCAATCTGTCATTGGGAGTTTCCAATAGGAATTTCTGCAGAGTTTGGATTAAAGGCATAGTCCTGGTTATATTAGGCTCGTGTTCTACTACATAGAACCTAAACGTAAATAGCGAAATGTATGTCTACCACCCTTAAAGGCGTGGTGTTGTTATGTTTAAATCAATCAAACGCCTAGTTGAGTAGGCGTTAGATTTAAGTAAGGAGGCATCCAAACGTGGTTTGTGGGTATATCTATTGGTCCAATGCCATATAAAAATTTGCCAGCGACTGCAATCGTGACTTATAAGGTTGTTATAGAAGCATCCTTCTCATATTATACGCGACTTTCATTAACAACTAGGGGAGGTGAGCATCAGTGGCGAAGGTTTCATACAACTCGATTCCTACCGGATTCCCTTTGAAAAATGGCACAATCAGTATTCTATAGACATATAATATGTACTCCGGCTTACTTCTTATTAAAATTGACCCTTCGCTACTGGTGAGCATGTAATCTATGGTAATGTATCACAAGCAAAGGTCAGAAATTTGAAAGAAACACGAGAAAGGTTGATATTTCTCTCATGCAGCTTGTTTAGCATCTATTCGAACGGACTTAAATTCGTGTAAGGTACCAGCACAGTTGCAAGAACGCAAGTGTTCTTGACAAAGGGTCGTTCGACTTATCAAGTCAAAGAGTTTTTGCTTCACCGTGGAACTGTTACTGACAAAAATACTTCCTCATACCCGAAACCCTGTTCCTCCGAATACGCCAATACCACTAGGGACGTAGCAACAATACTCGCCTGTCAGTTCCAACTAGTACTGACATTCAAAGCGTTTTTGTTGGTTGTCTTGCGAATGACAAAAGTAACAAATCTATTATTATTGTCTTATCTTGGTGAAGCGGGTCGACTCAACTTGGCACCCTCTTTATCTAGTTATCCCATAAATCATTTTATCCTGTCGCTTTTTATTAGGCTTTTGGAGGAGTTGTCGTGTGGTGTAAGTTATTGGCTGGCTGTGATATAAGCTGGTAATGAGCTTCAGGTGTTACTTATTATTATTTGGTTAGTGACCTAGATTAAACGACTTTGTTTTCGAGACACACATCATTATCATCATCAGCATCCGCTAAGAGCAGGCCGCTGCTGAGCTTTCGAATCGCACGCCATTTCCACTTTCACTATATCCACTATTTCCACTCTCATTCAGGTGCCTGCGATGATAGTTATACGTTTCATTATACTTGCATTCAGTTATATCCAAACGAAGCATGTCGTAAAAACTATGTATTGTATCCATGTTTTATCATATCCACTAAGTCACTTGAAAGTCAATTGTTAAGAAATCCATTGTCCAAATAGTATTTATTAGTAACCTGCCGCCTGTGATACAGGTTTAACCTAGTACAGGCATCGAACTACACAACATACAACATTATTTCTAAGGTTTAAATTGTATTTATTGTGCAAATTGTAATTTTGAATTAAGATATCACTATTTATTTATTTATTACTTACCTAATTTGTTTTCCACAGTCCCAAATAACTAATATAGTCTTCCATCAAAACTGTCACTACCAACGATTCAAATATTCTAGAAACAGCTTGTTTCTTGTGCCCCAGTTCCCTTCAAAAGGGGCCTTTTGTTTCCCTTATCTCAATGCGGTTTGATTAAGCCATTGTGTATCGCGAAGCCATTTGTTAGTTCATTAAGAGAAAGTACTGAAAAGTTTTTACAACTTCAAATTGAGGCCTATTGGAGGCATAATGTAGGGAAGCGTAATTTAAGAAGGCGTTTTCCTTGTTTGTCGGACTTTGTTTGGACTTTACGGAAGATTAGATAATTAAAGGAAACGTCAAAGTAAAGATTTGGACCCTTGTTCGATGTTCTTTGTTTTGGGAAATAAATGAGGCAGAAAATCAAGCTTAAAAAAAATAAAGAAAGCAAATTTTCTGTGGTTAAATCTATACTAATATATAAAGGTGAAGAGTTTGTTTGTTTGGTTGAACGCGGTAAACTCGGGAACTACTGGTTCGAATAGAATAAATCTTTTAGTGTTGGATTGCCCATTTATCGAGGAAGGCTATAGGCTATATAACATCACGCTATGACCAATAGGAGCGGAGCAGCAATGAAAAATATATTTTTAATAAATTTACGCGGACGAAGGTCGCGGGGAACAGCTAGTCCAATATATTGATGAACATTGACCATAGCTGCTGTAACCAATATCATTGCCTCCATTAAGTCCAAGTTTCCTCACGATATTTTCCATCATCGATGTCTGTGATTTCTAAGATAAACTTAGAAAGTAGGTACTTACATATGAATTGAAAATAATCTATTTGTTCGGATTGAACTAGCAAAGCCGTCACGACAAAAATTGCTTTAATTACCTAGATTTTTTTTACAGAGATAACATCACGCGCATCACGAAGGCTGGTTCGAGGTGGCGCAGGAAACAAGTACCTGGAAGGAAATGGAGGAAACCTTTGCCCAGCAGAGGGACATACAAGGCTATTTAAAAAAATAACATCTCAGATTATCACGATCTATCAAGACTGTGATCTATGAAGTCTGTTTAAGTTTTGTGTAACAATACTTAAACAGTAGCTATTGACACGCCATGAATGTAACTCACAAATAAATCACAAAAACCACGAATAATTCGGCAACACCTCACAAAAAAGGTTCAACACACACATATCCACATAAAGCAGTCAATCCATCATTCACACCCCGGAACTGGCGCAGTCAATTGACCACCAAGAGCGAGAGCTAATAAATTCAACGAAACATTTTATTGAAACACCTCGGTCTCTTGGGCAGTATTAATACCCCGCAATTGTATAATTTATGCATCGCCACGACCCGGGGAGCCGGGGAGCATCACCACTGTTTTATACTTCGAAACTCGTAATTTAATGAATACTTTGTGTGTCCAAGCATTTATTGGAGAGTGGGCGATTCTGGAACGTTTTGAGGAATTAAAGAAGAAGAAATTATGAGGAAAAAAGGAAAAGAATCGCTGTTTCTTTTCGAAGCCAAGTAAGGAATGAATCCTTGTGTAACCACATGTGTTCGTAAGTCCCTGAAGATGTTTAAATTATAAAATACTTACCTGCACTAAGATTTTAATGGAAGTATTAAATCTTCTCAGAATACCCATATCTGAATACTAAAATTGTTTTTGTTTTTATGAGTAATATTCGATTGTTGCTCCTTCAATAATTGGAGGGACACCAGAAGAAGAATCATTATTATTGCAAGAAACGTTCCAAGTGGTTATGTTGAACTGGAACAATAATTAACATAACATAACATTACGCCTCCCTAATCCCCGAAAGCGTAGGCTGAGGGGTAACTAATAGTACACCCACATTTCGCCAGTTACGTTTGAGTCCTATTTAATAGGAGGCGACCCTATTGCTATAAACCGGGCACAAATCCAAACTCTGTGACTGCTACTGAGAAAATTCCTGATTTAAAAACCTAGTAACACTATATGCCCGGCTTTGGAATCGAACCCGGGACCTTATGATCAGCAGTCGCACTTGCGAAAACTAGACCAACGAAGCAGTTACTAATTAAGTAGATACTGTATTTTTTTTTTCCGCACGCACCTTACGCGCTTTGACGTGGAGTTGCGGAAACCAGCCCGTTATACACTACAATACAATACTGTATATTTCTAAAGCAACGGTCTAACTAGTTTGAAGTCATCACAAAAAAGTGTCACAAATGAAATTAACACACATTTTACAAACAAAACAACTACAATAACAAGAACCCAAAATTAGCGTCTTTAAGACCTAACCCATCAAATAAGAAGGCTTCAAAAACAAAATTCATTTAAAGTGAACGCGACAAGTGTTATTACACTTGCAGACTGTCATACTCATAATATTAATTTGTATGTAAAACATGGATATTAGGGCGCCATGCGGCGAACTCGTTTCGCGCATGATGCGATGTAATGGCCTGAAAATGAGACTGCGATCGTCGAATCATGTATTTTGAGTGTGTGTGGTGTCTGGGTATGTTATGCATGTATATAGGTATACATAGATAATGTTGCTATCGGGTTACTGCGATCAAATTAAGTCTAGCCGTAATAGTGTCTGCAGTGATTAATTAGGTTTGTCTACATCTGTAGGTAATCATGGAGGGGACTTCAGAATTTGATAGATAATTTCCTTATTATTTTGTACCTAAACTGAATTGATGATGATGAAGACAGGTATTTCTGCATTTAGGGAATAGACGAACAAAATGTTATTACAGCTCTTCTAATAGAAAAACTACAAAAAAAAAAACAATACAATTAGAAACACACAACACGTAATAAACTAACAAAACAACATCTAAAATTACCGCAGCTCAACCTTAAAGTTGGAACCCCTCCTTCCAGCTTATTCGTCAGCTGATTAACCGACAACCGATGGATAGTTCGGGGCAGTTGAAAATGAGCATCTACTTAAAAGTTTAGGAGCAGCCCCAGAATTGTGCTCGATGCCGACACGGAACCAAGTTTAAAACTCGCCGAACTTTGGACACGCGCAACATGGTTTAGAAATAGTGGTAAATTTTGTATTTTTCTTTCAGTGAAAAACCGGTTTTGTACAACATTGCAGGAACGTTATAAGATACCTTCGTTAAAAACCAAATGGGATTTTGGGAGCTTCGACATTTTGTTTTGTTTTTTTGACCTGTCTTGTTATCTTTATTTCCGAACGACTCGAACCTTCAATAAGGGTGTATATTTCCCAAAAGTCGATCGTCAAATTATCGTAATGCTAAAGCTAGACATTAGATTTAAGCAGCATTTACTTAAGCTTAACAGCAAAGTCGTGAAGTGGCAAACAGTACTGTGCCAATTAAACTAATTGCACATCCAGCAATCGATAAGGATCTTTGGTGCTCCGCTATCCACTAATTGAGGCATGTCCGGTCATTTTGTTCGCCAGCTAAACTTCCCGAGGTCGGCTTGTTAAGGGCCAACAAATTCGGAAATCGCGTCCAAATGTTAACGAGAACCAATTTGTGGGTGGTATCGACCTCGGCCGCACTCCTGGGATTTGAGAACATAGTATTTTATTAGCAGACTGATTAGTTGTTTGTCTTGTTTCGGTACCCTTGTCTGTTTTTCAAGTACTTTGTTAGTTATGACGGTCTATATTTGGGGGCTTTGCGGTGTTGGTCAGCTTTGGTTTGTTTGGGCAATTAGGCTGTCCTCAATCATTTTTACAGTGTATAAAGAGCCTTTGTTTTAACAAAAGCTCTTTGTAAACTTTGAAAATTGTGCGAATTTATTCCTGAAATATATTAGTTTAGGCAGGGATTGTAAAATGTAGCATTGTAGACTAAGCCACCACAGTTAGCACTTTGCCTAAAAGTACCTACTGCCAGCACCCAAAACTTTATTATTTATCTAATGTCACTTAGATGGGTTTGCCTCCCTCGCCAGTGGACCTGACAGCCATTACGTCCATATATCTACCATAAACACGCACAGACGGTAATCTCCTTGACCAAAACACCAGGGGCGCATAACAGCCACGTCGGTTTAATTTTCCAGTAATCAAATGCGAGTTGATGCGATTTTGAGGTTATGTCTCGCCCGCGGCCATGACGCTCCGTCGGCCGCCATATTGAATTACCGCGTAA
This sequence comes from Noctua pronuba, assembly GCA_905220335.1. Lineage (NCBI taxonomy): Eukaryota > Metazoa > Arthropoda > Insecta > Lepidoptera > Noctuidae > Noctua > Noctua pronuba. Next base: position 14,768,914 of record LR999902.1, read on the forward strand.
ACGTCATCATGACGCGCGCTGGAGCGAACTTTGTGAAATTGCAGGTAAAGTATCGTTGGCAAGAGAGCCCGGGAGAAATGTTTAGGGTAGAACTACCGGATTAGACAGATCATCCCTGCGGGGAATGGGTGTAATTAATCCCGCGTCGGGTTGGGTGAAAATAATACTTAAGTTAGCAACAAGTTTTTGTTCCTGTTCATAACAACACCAACAGTTCAGTGTTTTGTAAATCAAGAGCCGAGAAGAGGGCGGTAAAATTTTCTTCAGTCCTAAAATTATAGCAACAGCACATTTTACGTTTCATAAGATTTATTCACCGCATTTCTCCGCAAATGTCATGTACGTATTATTTAAGTGCAGTAACCCCACGTAAACTATCAACATTCGGCTGAGATTGCCAAAACCGTCTGCCAAGAGCAGTGATTATGGACATATCTACGAGTTTAGAACCACCTCGGTAGCTTCATATTTGGCAGAGGATTGTATTTGCTGTTCAAAAAAAAAACTGAAAAAGCTTTGTACTCAGAAAAAATACTTCTAGTAAAATGAGGGTGAATTTCGCCTATGAAATTGAACGCGATCAGCGTTCTAGAGTTGTCAGTATAAATATTTCGCGATAATAAAAACAGCTCTTGAACGCGGTTAAGATGTGTAAGTTTCATTAGCGAAATTCAACCAAAGCCAGCCAAATCTTTACAAAAATCAATTGCTATTTATCTAAAAAACGTTGTAGCAAATCAACAACATTTTCATAAGACAGTGTAGTTATCAGAAACGTCAGAGACACCTGGCTGTGTTAATAAAGAGGACAGTTTTGAATATCCGGACGGCATCTGCCTATGACACGGCGACGATCGCGCCAATATTTTCATACGGATACCTGGCTTTATTAATTTTCCTGAACTACTCTGTAATGGCCGGGAATTTATGTTCAGGTATGATATGGCAAAAAGTTCAATTAAAAAGTACGACTTGTATGGAATTAAAAAATACGCTTTATGAATTTTTCTGATTGTTTTCTGAATACCGTTATTTATTGAACATACTTGTGCACAGATAGACTTAACAAACTATTATCTTTTAGAAGTATGTACCTAGTTTGACATTACAGGGACAGCTACTTAATAACTTTTGGACGATACCGTATATGGCTCGCTCCCTTACAGGAAGGAAGCTGTGTCCAAACGCGGTATAGCTTGATTATGTTTAGTACCGTATAATATTCTCTATAAAGTCAAGCCATCCATTCAATTTGTAGATTATTTCACCCTACCAATTACGAACAAAACCGCCAACTCAGTAAAAACCAATGCTCGGAATCATAACTTTTTACGCAACACAAAACTGCCTCCAAGCAGATAAAAATTGAATAGCCGCGGCACATGCTACCCCAATACAGCTGCAGTAAAAACGCAGTAAACCAAAAATCGCTCGGTTATAACCAAAAACTAAACAATACCAATAAAGGATGATTTCCACCAAACGGCTCGCATCGCATCGGATCGGAACGGATTTCACAATCTTTAAACGATATTAAATCGTGTTCGCTGTATTTAAATTCTATATTACCAAGCCGCGCACAGCAGCTAGACCGCGGGCGTCTTCCGCGAAACGCGATCGTAGCCGAAAGTATGCTGAGACGCGATCGGCTCCGTTCACCTGCCATATCCGTATCCGACACGGTAGGAATGAAACTATTTGACTAGGCGCAGAAACGGATAACGGACGGTACGGAGCCGTTCGTATCCTTTCCGTTCCGATGCGATACGTGCCGTTTGCTGGAAATCATCTTTAACACTCCCTTCACGACCTCAATTAATACGACTTGTGACTTGACTCAAACGATACGCGCGCGCCTCACTTGTCTTTTTCGCGTGAGTACCATCACATCGCGTATCTGGTGGCATGTGCTAAGCTATTTCTTTCTTGTGTTTTGCTATCTATCACAACACGTGTGTCGCTCCAGCGTGTAGGTCGTGGTCAAGCGGTATAGGGTGGAATTTCAGCGTAAAAATATGTTCGGTGCATTTCGTGACGGGTTCGGGTCGTGGGCGCTACGTCAGCGGATTTCGTCAACGGTAATCCAATATGGCGCGCTCGTGGCGGCTCGTGGCGGCCTACTACTGGACTCGAGTTGTGGTACAAGCTGAACACGAGAAATATTTATTTTGATGCAGAATTTTCTTTTTTTTAGAAATTACCTTTAAATAATTAGAAAGGAGAAAGGGAGGCCTTTGCCCGGCATAGCACTGAAAAAAAAGAACCTATGTGTTTTCTAATAATACTCAAGTTCAAAACCATTCAATAACAGTTAGAGCTTTAAAATAATTGTACTGTTTCAGGAAATGCAAGCGTGATAAAATCAAAATTCGTAGCAGATAACATAGTGCTTGAAACTTTGCGACTTTGACTTTGACTTTGACTTTGCTTTTTTTTTACTTTTAATAAACAATAATGCACAGTAAGTTTGCTGCATAAAAAGTCTTACTAGAATGTGTTTATTTTTAATTCAATTTAGCTTCTTTCAGTAAAGGGCTACAAATTATAAAAAACAGCTCATCGCTCAGACCAAAGACTACAGACAAAACGATAAAATACTTTACTTTTGCCAACTCCAATTTTACTATTTTCCCAGAAATTTTATTAAAACGTGATTTTTGACAACACTGCAGCAAATCTGAGATTGCTTTCAAGATTTATGGGGGAAACTTGCAAATGCTAACGAAATGACTTCTCCTTTAGTTGACATTCTTTCCTTTGTAATGTTTGGAGGCGAACCTAATATTCAAACTGAGGAATGTTTTGGCAAATTGCACTGTAATAATAGATTTTCAAATATCTCGGCTCGCTTTGATAATAAAACAGTAGCTCTGTAAACTCTCTTTACATCATCTAAATATATAAACGCGAAAGGTCAATCACTCACTGATCACGAAATATCTAAAACCGCTTGACGTATTAAGATAAAATTTGGCAGGGAGGTAGTTTATAGTTAGTAGACGTTCGCTAAGAACGGATTTTGCGACAGGGCCGGATTAAGGAGGTCTAAGGGCTCTCGAAAGTTTGTTTGAAAGGCCTTCAATTTTTTGTGCTGTAAACTTGAAATTTGAGGTAGTTATCGCGGACAAAGTCGCGGGCAACAGTTAGTACAATCAATAAACACACTGTAAACATTCTCGGTAATTCTTCAGCCTTCACAAGACCCCTCGACTCTCGCAAATTATGGCTTCAAAACTTTTACTATTTAACTCCAGGAATGAGGATATAATAGATGAAGCCAAGGATTTAGAGTTCGCAGTTTAAGCGCTCGAGTTTCCCTGCCTACACCGCAATGGACCTGGGGTTAAGCGAATTAGTTTCTACTTTCTAGCAAGTCTTTTGTGGGTGGATTTGTGGAGCTGTGTTTCAAACTGTTTTCTAGCTCTATCCTGCCCGCCGAGCTGCAAAACATGCAGCCAAAGAGACCTCTGCGCTGCCACCAACGAAGCCGTGGAAGTGGCAAAGCTTTGGGTCAATAAAATATGATGTGCTAGCAAGTCGAAGAAGCTAGTCTTTTCAACGTCAGTCTATGCCCAGTTTGAACCAGACAGCTTTAGAAATGTAGGATCACCAAACTTGAAATATTGAGGACGCGCTATCCGAAAACATGCGGCGCATTTGGTATAAGTTCAGCTGTTCATAGGGTTACCATTCGTCTGGTTTTGTCTGTACATGTCTGGCTTTGTGTCACCCCGCGGGACTTTGTCCAGCCTTGTTAAATGTACTTTTCAACAAGAGATGGTTTCTGAAAACAAAAAATAATACAATGAGTCTTTTTTTGCAAATGCAAAAAAATGGACAGTAATTTCGACTTTTCTTCAAGACTTTTAAACTTTCGAAATGGTAACCCTAGCTGTACAGCAAGTCCGTATTTTGAGCCAAAGTTTCCACTCTAACCCGACTAGTGAACCCTCGGATAACCAGCGAAGTGAGCATGCCTTAAAAATATCTAACATCCTATAGACCGTAACTTCCTGGCAGGGTTTGGGCTGATGGAAATTTGGAGGTGGCGTTTTGGTCATATTGCTTTATGATTGGAAGATGGAGGTTACAAAGAATTATTTTTATAAATGCAAATTAAATCATTATTTTAGACATAACATATTTTAGACGGGCTGCGGGACTGTTCTAAAGTGATACTGCGGCCCTGGAAAAAGAGCAAAGAAGGAACATGTCTGACACTCCCTTCCACTCCACCCAGAGCGGCATTTAAAAAAAAAAAGAAAGAAAGAGAAGAGCGAAATTATCAAATGAGGGGGTCATTTGATAATTTCCCATCCGAAAAAAAAGACAACATGACGCATGTAATCCCCGAAGGATTAGGCAGAGTTGTACCTTATAGTTCATTATTTAAGAGCGTATGCGTACCCATCTATACATCTGCTGCGAACAGCGCCTTAATCTAAAAATCAAAAACCATAATTTCAACCACTTCACCATTCTTCATTAAACTAACGGTAAACGAAGTGTTTTCTGTTGTCAATTACTCCTACCTTTCTTTACTCAATTTATTGTAGAGGATCCTCTCGCCCCAGGAATCTGCTCGTGCATTAATTAGTCCGAGCACTGCGTCTTCTCGTATTTGTTTTTTACCTTACTGCGCTCCAGAAAATGAATAATTGCAGAATAATTATAAAAGTATAGATTGAAAAATAGTTAGAGAGTAGGTAGGTACAAGTCAGTAGTAGGTACTAAAAACGACAAATGTGATGTAAAGTACATGATTGCCCAATTTCAGTTGATAGGTAGGTGTTGCCACTCCCTAATAGTCCGCGCATATCTAATATAATTATGGCAAATATTTTCGAATTATGTTCCTCACATTCAGATACACCAAACTCAAACTTAGGGTTTAATAATTATTACCAAGAAATCTTTATAATTAGACAGACAGTCAGTGCTATCAACAATGATAATATAAAGAAAGATACGATCATACTGAGCGGGGTTCAAATATCGTTGCGTTGTTACGACTGCGATCGTTAATACGGAACGTATGATACAGAAAGAGATAGCTATTGCACTTGAATTATGACAATTGTCTGAATTTTTCTGCAACAATTTGCGCGCGCTAGTGCGATATCTACATCTTTTTATTTATAAAAAGAAAAATATATGCCGCATCCATCTCTTCTCGCTGTATCGCGAGATGCTTGAATAAGTTAAGCTATGCATTTTGCTAACATAAAGTGCTAAACCGTTGCCAAGGGAACTGTGGTTTCCAACAAAATATCCTGTTTTCACGCCTTATTTGCATAAACTACGTATGCAAAGAGTTTTGAGACAAAGAAGGTACCGTTATTTGAAAGATAAGGGACATGCGTATACATCGCTACGTATGCGTCGCTGATTTTAGTGTTGCAGACAACGTTGGGATAAAATGGTGTTGTGTTGCTTCAGGATCGTACCTTAAGTAGTTGTGAGGACCAGAAGAGTGCACTGGATCGTTAGTTTTATTTCAGAAGTTGATACTCTGCATTTTATTTCACTTATTTGTTTTTACATGTCATTTCGGGCGTAAATTCTTCATGAACATACAAAACCGCAACATGAACGTGCTCATTCAGTATTTTATTGGTAGAAAACGAATGTTTTTTAAAACAAAGATCTAAATGAAACATGAAAATTATATCCATCATGTGAAACACCACTTGATCTATATTTAGAAGGAACTACTTCCTGCTTGCCTCGATGCCTTGTCTGCCTCGTTGGTCTAGTGGTCGCCAGCACGACACTAAGCATGGGGCCCGGGTTCAATTCCTAGGTTGGGCACAGTGTTATTAGGTTTTTCCATCAGGAATTTCTCAGTAGCACCAACTAGGTCTGGATTTGTGCCCAGTTGATAGCAATAGGCTTGCCCCCTATTACATGGGACCTAAAACATAACTGACCAAATGTGGGTGTACTATTAGGTACACCTCTGCCTAACCCTTCGGAGATTACAGGCCTGATGTTATATGTGTTTGTGAGCTACATGGATAAAAAGGTCTAACACCTTCACAAAGTTATTTGTCGCTAAGTTACAAAATAATCCAATTGAAGTATTTGTGTCCCTGACATGAAAAAGTTCGTCGCGAGCGCCTTTACCACTTAACATTTCCTCCAAGTATAAATTCTCATACTCCATTACGCAAATCCCGTCATAACAAACAAAACTTTTTTCAATTCCTTGTTCCTCATCGCAGAATTAAATTCAACTCTCTTCCAAAAAGTCCCCCGTTCAGTCCCCTTCTTCATAACAAAAGGTCAGTCACATCGACTGTAATCTCAAAACTTTCAAAGTCCTAACTAAATTTTAAACTCCCCACAGAATATTCGATTTACGTCGCCGGACCACCGTCAACTTAGCACTTAACTCCAACTTAGCCTCACTTAACCGTATCTAAATCTTAAGTTATCTTGAATTACGGTCCACCCTATGCAGCGTTAAGTTCAGACTTAACTTTATCAAAGTTTACTTCCATAGCACCGTGAAAATGATATATTGGATATTAAGGGGTTCGTCTACTCAAGTTAGCGAACAAACTTTGTGTTAGAAGTTAATTATTTCATAGTTCAGTGGATTTTACAGATTTTTTTCTTAAACGATTTATTTTTAAGTAACTGCTTTCCGTATAAGAAAATGCTTTCCGTCGTTTATTCGAAACTTGTACCTTGAACTTGAAAGTTCGGTCTCCAAGCCGAGCTGTGTTATTGATTTTTTCCGTTTGTAATTTCTCAGTATCAACCTGGAGTATGCTGATAGCAATAGGCTCACCCCCTCCTCATTAAACACAACTGGCGAAAAGCGGAAGTACAGTAACGAGCACCAATATGTAAACACTTAACTACTTTTAAAAGTTTTCTTCTACTATTCTGATTAAAATTTCATGTCATTACGAACTTAGTATTCTGGAACTCATATTTTTATGAAAAAGATCCTATCTCCAAGTTACAGTCGTTATTTCTCGCGAAAATTGTTTTTAAATTTAGGAAAGTAAACTGGTGCTCGTGACTGTACCTCACGCTTCCGTCTAACCCTTCAAAGAACAAAAGATGCTATGTTATGACTTAAATATTCTGAATACTTTCAACTCATAATGCGGGTTACCTCACACATATCTTCCCATCTTTCACCACAGCAAAACAAAACACAAGAGTACCATAACTTACCCTCCCTAAACGTCTTCACATAAAAATGTTGAAGAAAAGTTGGAAACTGTTATAACAGTCATGTTTTACATTCTCAACAAGTGTTGGGTACTGAACCATCTGCTCGGTACGAAGTTGGGTAGAATCGTAAATCTTGGTGGGCACGCCCTAGGGACAACAGTTTTGACCTTACACAATATCGCGGGGTATTAGTTACATGTTATGTAAGTTTAGATATGTTTACGTATTTATTGTATTTTTTTCCGGTAAAGAAAGAGCATGCTTTGTGTTTATCAAAAACATTGATAATCCACGAAAATAATGATATATATTTTTGTTGGTAAATTGTGAATCCTGTTTCCATAACTTTGCATAGAATAAATAGATAATATAACTATTGATTTAAAGTACTAACCCAGCACATCTGTGCAGTATCGCTAGTTAATTTAGAAACACCCTGTATGTAAAGCTTACTAGACTGCTCACAAATTACTTCCACGACAGCGATTCATGCCTAAAGAACGCTCTAAATACCCACTCACACGAACAGTGTGAACTGTGCGTAAAATCCGTCAGTCAAGTATATGCGTCTGGTAAATGAACGACAAACAGTGAGTCCCTGAAACCGTGCGCAAACAAAGCTCAAACATAAATGTTTGCGCGACGATCAACGAATGAAAGCCGTGTTGAGATGCGGTAGGTTAAGGCGGTTCAGACAATCAGCTATCGTTGCGATTAAGTAATAATATAAGAGGAAATTCTTCGCAGCAAAATGTATAAAGGGTGTAACAAACCCTTAACGAAGCCGAAAGGCACTTGTTCTCCCCGTCATTACGATCATTTTTTTGTTCTAGACGGAGATATTGGGGGTTAAAGTTCCAACTTTTTCACAAGTTTTTTTTTTTAAATACATGATTTTAATGCAAGATTTTACTTTAAACACCTCAACGACCCCCATACTATTCAATCCATCCATCAGCACAATGTTTTGAGTACTTTACATTGAGTCCTACCGTAAAACGTGATTTTTACCCCAAAAACAAAAGTCGTTTCCCAGCAATATTTTTTGCGTAAAGTTACTTAGTTTGATGTACAGAATGCTTGGTTGACGGCTTCGTGAAGAGTCTGTTTACACCCTGTATTAACACAATACATGTTAACACATTAACTGAATCTGTGGCTTACTACTGTCACACAATTTGCGCATATCCTAATCATTTTCGCAAACAGCTATATGAATAGTTTTGGCTCCACATTCTCACAACTCCTGTTATATGCTAAGTTATAAACAACCATTACTATAAACTAGACAGTATACCTAAAAACGTCAAAAGCTAGTTATTATGTGGATGCCTTAGGAAGTTTGATCTGATGAGTCACAAAAATAACGTTGTTGACTTAACTTAATCTTCAGACTCAATGAATTAGATACTATCATTGAAGACGAAGGCTTTAGATATATCTCCAAAATTATGAAAACACCATAATCACGGCGTAAACAACACAATTTGTCTGTGAATTCTCTAAGAAAATCAATGGCAGTAATGAATGCGTTGACACGGCGTGTTCTCGTTTTTTACTATAAAGGTTTTCTGACCAGACATAGTGGCTGTTGGTAGAAGCTTCCAGATGCTGAGTGCACTGGCTATTATGGAAATTATTATGGTGAATTAATATGGGTGTTATGGGTTTATAGTACCGTTAGTAATTGGTGTGTGACAAAGATCTTTCTAGTGATTTGCTCCTCAGTAGAAAACAAAAGGCTGCAGCTTCTGCACTTACAACTACCTATTCGACGTCTCATAAAGAAACGTTGCGATATCGTGTCGTGTTGCGAAGTGATATGTTCTGACCCTAACAACCGGTGTTAATCAATATTTGTGCTCTCGTAGTAACGGAGGAGATTCGATGTTTAAAATTGGTAGTTTCCCACCTAAATAGCGAAGTTCAATTGTTTCTTATACGTCTCCACTCCAAAATCCGAAGATCAAAATGAAGTGTTGTTAAAGAGGCTATAGCGACACATCCAAATAAACAAAATGATCGCTAGCGGCATCATTCTATGACGCAAGATGTGAACTAAAAATCATGCATAGCACAATCAAAGATATCCACGAGATAATGATGCGAAACCCCTGTTGAGTATCAAGCTCCAGGTGTACTGCTAGTGTCTTGACTAAAAAAAACTACTTGAATTCGAAATAATTGACTGTTCTTCTTGGATTGGTTTGAGACGATCGATATGTGCGTACGCTCAAGAAGACGGCGAGTAAGTGACTGGCTAGCGGGGGGAAGCCCGCGATTGCGGTGTGGTGTTTGGTCCGATGTGACGTCAGGATCAACCTCTGTTTGCTCGAAGAATCCTGCCTTTTTAATGAATTATAAGGAGCGTTGTACCTCATACCATTAAAAAGCCTACGCCCTCTGATAATCATGAAACCATAGTCCACCATGCTTCCAATCCTTTCATATTATGTCATAAAAAAAGAAGAAAAAGAAACCTTCGCCAGTTTTGCTCCTTTTCCTTCGCAAAAAGACCTCCTTTGTATAAGAGTCAGCAAATTTTCCATTTTTGCAATCGATGCAGGCGCGACAAAGCAATTAGAATGCACTCGACGAGCGAGCAACGAGACTATTGGGTTATTATCGATCGGATCGGCGCGCCACACTAAATAATCTGTTTGTGGAAACTTTTCAGACTTTTTGCCAAGCTATAAAAGAACAGCTCTTTTATTGATAAGGGGAAGTGTCGCGTAGCTGAGGAGATATGAATTAAAAACCTCGTAAAAATCGATATTCGGTGGAGGCAGTGTAAAGAAATTAAAGTCATGAAGTAGTGGGTTCGATGCCCGGGTCGGGCAAAGTGATATTGAGTTTTTACATCAAGAATTTCTCAGTAGCCGCCACGGAGTATGAACTTGTGCCCGGTTGATGACAATAAGCTCGCCCCATGGGACTTAAACATAGCCGGCGAAATGTGAGTGTACTATGAAGTACAGCTCGCCTAACCCTTCGGGGATTACAGGCGTTATGTATGCAGTGCCTATTTCCATCACACCATGAATCCCTGTATAACACGAAAGGCCAAGTTCTCCTGTCGTACGGGCAAGGTTGGATTAGACAATATTTAAGATACTTGAAAATCAGTCGTCGAGGCTTTCATTGTGTTCTCATTTAGTCTAAGGCCGAGATTGATAAACCTCATTTAGCACGTGTTTTGACTTAGAAATATTCCCATCTCTATTTTGCACTTAAAGTTTGACAGCTGTCCGATAGTGACATGAATAATGTTTAGCTAAAGTAGGTATATGCCGAGAAATGTTTATCAATTTCTACTTTAAGTACTAATGCTGTGAATTACCTTCTTGATAAAACCATAATAATAATAACACCTGAGGAGGCTCTCGCTTGGCAGCTGGATCAAGGGCTTGATTCAGAAAGCAGAACTTCTGGACATGGCGCGTATCGTTAGGAGGTTCCTCTCTCAAGAGCCCTGACCACCGGTAGCTCGGACCCTGTTCCCGATGCCGGTGGGCTACTATTTCTTTTTTTTTTTATAATTCTTTGTATAGGTCTATTTAAAAATGTAAATTATATGTAAAGAAAATCAATAAAGGAATAATACTATTTGATGAAAAATCTTTACTTTACTCACATTAACTTGATCAAAGTGTCTCTAAGTACTTAGTTGATAAACATAGGTACCAAAATTCAACAACGCACACAATGAACTAAGACTATCTTCGAATGTTGCAAAAGTTATTTAAACTGGAATTCGATTACAAATGCCTACACTATATCATTGCAAATTGAGTCCAAATATTAATGATGTAAGCATTCATAGTAATTAGGGCTGTTACATCGTTGTATTGTTTCCGTAAATTGTTATTTGTTAATTAACCCGATCATTACGAAACAATTGCATTTCAATTGGTTGCTACGTTGTCTTAAATATTTAATTGAATCTGTTTTTAGTGCTCCTGAACGATTTAATGTTATATTGTTCAATTATTCATTCGCGGTTAATTCGATTTAAGGTAGCCCATCAGTTATTTGGGCTTCGATAAATATTTAAGCTCTCATAGGCTTGATTTAACTTTTATATTGGATGCGCGTTTTAGTGATTCAATCTTGTTTTTTGATTAAACTTGAATTTTTAATCGAATTGATACGGTTTCTGAATTATAATCGTGTAATTCAGTTTATAAAGAATTTGAAAAAAGACAGCTTTAAAAATCACGAGTCTTCAATTTTGAGGACACTATAACACTATGACCTCTGAGTTTGTTTCGGCTGTTTCTTCTCAGAGTAGTCAGGTACGAAACACCGGTTTTTCAGTAACATACTATGAAAAACAAATTTAGTTTTGCTGTTGAATGTAATACAATACAACATATGAATTACAAAATATTCCTATTATATTGTTTGGTGCTACGGAACCCTGTTTGCGTGTGAGTAAGACTCGCACTTGACTGGTTTTTTAGGTTTTTACAAACACTTTTCACCTCATTTTTTTAAACTACATAGATGGGTCTATGTAGTTTAAAAAAATGAGGTGAAAAGCAAACAGGGTTCCGTAGCACCAAACAATATAATAGGAATATTTTGTAATTCATATGTTGTATTGTATTACATTCAACAGCAAAACTAAATTTGTTTTTCATAGTATGTTACTGAAAAACAAAGTTAGATGAAAAAGTCTCATATCTAAAAAACTAAACATCAAATCTTATTCAAACCAATTATCGTTGAAAGTTTTTTTTACGTTCTACAATCTTGACACATTTTACCACTTTGGAAGTGTCTATCTTTCAAACGATTGCTTTGAGAAAAATGGTTTTAGGAACCTGTCATTTTTAATCTATCTATAGACATCCCGCACGTAAAGGTTTGATGTTTTTTTTTTTTCTTTCAGTTCCATGTATGGGGAGCACCACTTTATCTTTTATTTTTTTATTTTTGTATATAAATAGTAAAGCGGTTCACAAAATACATCTACCAAGTTTCAAATGTGTAGTCCGGTTGCTGTGTAGTTTCGGAATAAAGTGGCTGTGACATACGGACGGACAGACACAGACAGACATGACGAATGTATAAGGGTTCCGTTTTTTGCCATTCGGCTACGGAACCCTAAAAAGTAGTGTAATTTACGGACAAAATGTGTTGTTCTCGCCATGAATATGTTGTTTTAATTTTTTTGTGTATTCGTTACACTAGTCACACTTATTTTTTTATTCATTTCGTTTACCAAGTTTGAACTACTGATCCGGTGAAGCTCTCGGTCAAACAAATGCAAGCTACGTGTTACCTAATTTATTACTAACTAGCGGTCCGTCCCGGCTTCGCACGGGTGGACATTTATTTTCCCCTAATTACCCCCTCCCCCCGTAATTTTTCTAGTTAGAAATATAGTCTATGTTACTCAGGATGAATGTAGCTTTCTAATGGTGAAAAATTTTTTGAAATCGGCACAGTAGTTTTTGAGTTTATTCATTACATACATACACACAAACACACAAAAATACAAATCTTTCCTCTTTATAATATATAAATGTTTGGTTTATACTATCGCGGACTTTTTTGTAGGCATTATTGAGTTCTACAACTTTTCTATAGAAGTCAACCATACATCTCTAACCATTTAGGCAGCGTTCGCGAGAATCGTTAACGTACGGCAGTTTTTTCGACGCCTTACTCCACAATTTTCACTACCACGAAAAATCCTATCTATTTTCCGGGATAAAATATAGCCTATACGGATTCGGAAGAACCCCTCTAAGTAATGGTAAAAGAAATTTTGAAATCGGTCCAGTAGTTTTTGAGCCTATTCAATACAAACATACAAAAATACAAAAATACAAAGGTTTCCTCTTTATAATATTAGTATAGACTACAGGACTGCCCAGATCACCCCTATTCCCTCTACCACAAGGCAGTCATCAGCAAAACAATCTAAATAATTAAACTGTCCCCATCGTCCTGAATAACGAGATTTTATACATTTTTAAACTCTCGTGAAAACTGGACGAAGTTAAAAATGTGGAAAACGACCACAATGTGGACGGGTGACCGCGATATGAGGTTTTATTTGTTATGCGGTATGTGTCATGTGTCGGGAGGTTTTATTTAAAAAGTTTTACGGCATGTTTCTGAAGTACCTCTTAATTGCGGCTCGGATAATCGGTTTCTGGTTACTGAAAGGAAATGCTTATAAAGGGTGTAAAAAGACCCTTAACGAAGCCGAAAGGTACTTGTTCTCCCCATCATTGCGATAATTTTTTTGCTCTAGACCATACCTGGGATCCTTCTAGTTACGGATATATTGGGGGTCAAAGTTCCAACTTTTTCACAAGTTTTTTTTCAAATACATGTTTTTAATGTAAGATTTTTACTTTGAACACCTTCACGACCCCCGTACTATTCAATCCATCCATCAGCACAATGTTTTGAATGCCTTACATTGAGTTTTACCGTAAAACATGATTTTTCACCCCAAAAAAAAAAGTCGTTTCCCAGCAATAATTTTCGCGTAAAGTTACTTAGTTTGATGTACAGAATGCTTGGTTGACGGCTTCGTGAAGGGTCTGTTTACACCCTGTATATTCCGTATTCTTGTTTCTTGATAAATAACATAACATCACGCCTGTAATGCCCGAAGGGATAGGCAGAGGTGTACCTTAATAGGACACCCACATTTCGCCAGATATGTTTAAAACCCATGCAATAGAGGGCGAGGGGCTATTGCCATCAACTGGGCACAAATCCAGACTCCGTGACTGCTACTGAAAAATTCCTGATGGTAAAATCCAGTAGCACTTTGCCTGACCTGGGAATGGAAACCAGGACCTCATGCTCAGCAGTCGCGCTTTTTGTTAAATCTATTTAAGACATAATATAACCGTATTTTTATGCGTTTGAGGCGTAAGGAACATTGACAATTAAGTGAGTTTATGCTTGTAGCCAAACTTAGGTACGTATTTGTATTTCAATTACAACAGCTAATTTATTTAGCAATCAACTCATAAATATAATAAAATATAATTACTATAGTTTCATTTAGTAAGTACCTTCGAATTGATTTAATAAGTTGTATTTAAAAAGAGTAGTAAATACAAATTATCTTAAGTAGAGTGATAAATACAACTTGTCTACTAAAACCAATCTAAGACTGATGTTATACTACAAAGTCAAATGTAATAACGTTTACTATAAGATCTAATTGCCCCATTTCCAAGAGCTGAACACCTTAAATACCTATTTACCTAGCTACGTCTGTCATGCCTCAAATTAAACTGTTACCTTCAGAAATTAACGTTACTGAACAAACCAGTTTTAGGCTCATTCCAGTAAAACTTTACTTTACTTAGGGGGATATTACACTGTCGTAATTTTATGTAGGATCATAGATCTATTGTTTTGTTTAATGATGGTCTGCTTAATATCTTTAAATATCCATAGATTATATTAGAGGAGATTAGATAGGTAGGTTAGATAGGTACGTACCTATGTTGTTCATTTTAATGTACCTAACTTATGTAAAAAATGATTTTCCATGCTATTATTATGGCGGAATGTGTCCTACTCTATAAAATTTTTATAACATCCTGTATATATACCACATTTTATGCAAATAAATACTTACATACTTACTTTCTTACCATCTATTAATCATTGTTATATACAAATTATTTGTGAGCTCAACTGGTGTTCTGAATGGATAATATAAGAAATGAGTACATAAGAGGAAGTCTGAAAGTGGCGCCGGTGACTGAAAAGTTGTGTGGTAATCGGTTGTCGTGGTATGGGCATTGCTGGTACATGTGATGCGGAGGAATGAGGAAAATGTCGTGAGGAAAGTTTTGAGTATGAGCATGTGGATGGGTATAAGATTAGAGGAAGACAAAGAAACGATGGATGGAGTGTTTGGAGGATGATGTTGCTGGAAAGGAGGTGTCTGATGGGATGACGAGTAAAAGAGAAGTATGGAAGAAGAAGACATGCTGCGGCGACCCCAAATAAATTGGGATAAGGGCAGGAGAATGATGATGGGTACCTAGACCTACAAATTATTTGTGAGCTTAACTAGAAAACATTTTTTTAAATATTTCAAATGGGATGAGCTATCGGTTAATCGTTATAATTAGTTATTTACAATTTTTATAATTTTTTATTTACCGCACGCAAAATACGCGCTTTGACGTGGAGTTGCGGAAACCAGCCCGTTATACAATACAATACAATTACTTATTTAAATTTAAATTAATTATTAATATGGTAATATTAATTATTGTGATACACATATTGTAAAACTACACAATGAGTCATACCTGTGTCACAGTATCTTACTAAATATAAATTCATATCAACTTACAACATTGTTGGTTATGTCATGCATTCTAAGGTTTGAAAGTTCTTCCCCCAAATTATTTTGTTATTAATCTTAGCAGTGTGTCACTCAGAGATAGTCGGCGTATGCCCGAAGCTATGAACTAATTACATGCAAATACTAAGCTGACGGTAGATGAGGCATTTATTGGCAATTCAACACATTGACGTCATTTAAAATTAAAAACTCTCTATAAAGGGTGTAAACAGACCCTTAACGAAGCCGAAAGGCACTTATTCTCCCCGTCATTGCGATCATTTTTTTGTTCTAGACCATACCTGGGAACCTTCTAGTTACGGAGATATTGGCGGTCAAAGTTCCAACTTTTTCACGTTTTTTTTTAAATACATGTTTTTTATGTAATATTTTTACTTTAAACACCTCCACGACCCCCGCACTATTCAATCCATCCATCAACACAATATTTTGAGTGCGTTACCATTGAGTCCTACCGCAAAACGTGATTTTTCACCCCAAAAAAAAAAGTCGTTTCCCAGCAATAATTTTTGCGTAAAGTTACTTAGTTTGATCATTGATGTACATAATGCTTGGTTGACGGCTTCGTGAAGGGTCCGTTTACACCCTGTATAATTGAATCCTTTCAAATGTTATTTCGTTGATTTCAGATCGCAATTCTGCAAACGTAAGGTACCCTCTAGCTAAATGGAGCGACAATCTTTCGATTCGTGGGCACGGTTGGCGCAGTGGCTGAGCGATTGGCTGTTGCGCTGCGTGTCGCGGGTTCGATTCCCGCACGAAACAAATATTTGTATGGCCTACAGATAGTTGTCCCGGGTCTGGCCGTTTGTATATGTGAGTTTAAATGGTTGTAAATGCACCCACAATACAGGAGAAATTCCTAATGTTGGGTTCGGTTAAAAATAATAGTACTGACTGCTGTGGCTGATATAATGGTAGTTTTATGACATTCTTTCTTTTTTGGGTCCTATGTTCTCAGTAATTCTGAGCTACAACTTACGAACGAAAGTTATCTGTAAAACTGCGAGTATATTATTGTTGTTATAGTTAATAACTTCACTAACTTCTTTAGTTGTAACTAAAGAAGTTTGGCAAACTTCTATCGTGGCTCTTAGTACAAGCCACGCTACAGATTGACCCCTTCCTTTCACCCCCTCACATGGGGCTGTAAACAGAAAACATTCCTACAGCAACAAAACACGTCATAATTTGCAGCCTCCCCCCATATCCGTGTTTACATCTCAACAATATGAACGCCTGGTAGTTTGTCCGTGAGTTGTGCGTCTAAACGACGTGTTTTTTCCTCGGATCTCCTGGCTGCTGTCCAAAATGCGGTGGATGACCAATGTCCGACACAAGAGTTACCATATCGATTATCTGGGAAAACATTTTGCGTAAATATATGACGTCACTTTGCATCTGTCAGCAACGTGTCTCGTGAAAAATTACGTTGGGTTTACTTTTTAATGCGTGGGCTGTACCACGACTGAATACAATATTTTGCTTTACCTACATAGTAACTACTTAACTTTTTACCATTTATTTTGGCTATAACCAGATGCAACTGAATACGAGTATACACCGTGACTTTTTAGTCGTCTTACAAAGGTGGTACACTCAATGTGCCCGACAAAAAATAGTTACTATGTAGCTGTCGTAATAGAAACAAAGAAAAATAAATAAACATTAGGAAAAATTATGAAACATCCTGTTTACGTGTCAAACGGGAGAATATACATACTCAGCGCTCTCGAGTCCAGTAGATCATCGCTCACAACAGGGTGTTTTAACTACGTCATGCGTCATAATATTGAATAATATTTTAATTTTTAAGTCATTAAAATCTCATAAATACTTATTTTGTTTTTTATGAATGTCTAGTAGTCATTGGATACACGAAGTGGGCTGCCGGTGTAAGACGACTAAAAAGTCACGGTGTATACCTTACCCTATAAGTTTAGCAAGATATCTTCTTCATTTCTCGTGTCACCTCAAGCCATTTGAGGTGCTTATTCTGAGGTAAATATTGACACACATGTAAGATCTTCTAATGCACTCTAATCTCACAAACAAAACCCCCAAAGAATTCCACCTAACCCTACATAATCCGAGGCAACATCTTCGCGTTATCATTCCATGTAAAGGCCTGGAGGGTTAACGATACAACTTATAGGTCGAAAGCTCGCTCAAGTTTGTAAACTACGCTTAACTATCTTGTAATGTGGCCGAAGACACTTGAGCTATCTCAAGTTGCCTTCAGTTTTCAACGCCTTGTTGGGACGGATTGATTAGCGGATCGATTAATCCCAGCGGAGTGTTTGATTTTGGTTAACAAGCTTGTTTTGGGTCGACTGATGAATATTTATTGGTTATTGTTTTCTCTTTGTTGTTACAACTTTATTGAGATACTTTTATTATGTCTGTCTTTGGTAATACGGGGTGTAAACGGACCCTTCACGAAGCCGTCAACCAAGCATTCTGTACATCAAACTAAGTAACTCTACGCAAAAATTATTGCTGGGAAACGACTTTTTTTTTGGTTTGAAAAATCACGTTTTACGTTAAAACTCAATGTTACGCACTCAAAACTTAGTGCTGATGGATGCGAAAGTAAACGGGTCATGGAGTTAATTAAAGTAAAGTTAAAACCTTACAAAGTGGTTTAAAAAAAAAACTTGTGAAAAAATTAGGAATAGGAGCCCGACCTGCTTCGGTGTTCCTAGCTTGATGTACATCCCATACAATCTTTACACATCATGTTTAAGAAATTGATCTTCACACAGTTACGTGTGAATGACAGAAACGAAACTCTTCAAAGCTAAACTTTTTTTTTGAAACTCAGTGCGAATTGCCCCACCGAAAGGAAACGCGATGAACACATCCAAACCACGGACAAGTCTATCATCATAGTCACGGGAAATTGAGACATGAGCGCTTAAGTTTAGTTTCACAGCTAAAATTCCCCTCAGTGTGTCATTTACGGCCGAAACTGTACTACAAAGTGTAAAACATAAATCCTTTGTTTGATTTCCAGTCTAGCCGCTTGTATAAACATAACCGAACACACCAAAACCCGATGTTTACTAACATATTTCAGGGTTCAAGACGAAAGGATGCAAGCGCCTACTTTAAAAAGAAAATGATTTTGATCCTTGTAGCCGGGCCACGAGCACGTTTTCTCTTGTGTAAATGTTTGACGTCCATTACTGGTTAATCCTTGGTGACGCGCAGTTTCATGGATTAGCGGGCGCCATCTTTATTTTGTTATTCATGGGTAGTTATAATAACAGTTTTGAAGTTGACCTAGGATGAGTTAATTAGTTGAAGATTTGTTTTGTGATTATTAATTATGTACCTTAGTGGTAAGTATTAAAGGGTTATTATAGTTTGTAGGTACTGCAAAAGCTTTTAACGTAGCGTTTGGGATAAAAAAAGAAATATAAGCTTGAATAAGAGGCAATGGGTCTTTCTGTTTCAGTATTTGGGTACCTGCATAAATGTCGCACTTAAATGCAAATTAAACAGTTCACATGTCTACTTATAATAATAAAATCTACGTCAAAGTTTTAATTAAGTATATGATAATTGGCCTTTGCCCAGGAGTGGGACAGAGCAGGCTAGGAAAAAAAAAAAAAAAAGAAAAATTGATTTGAAGGATGTCCAATCTATTTATGATTTTTTAAAGCCATTTATAATTAATTATCAGCAAAGAATACATTATAGTACAAAGTATCAGTTTCATAAGTAGGTGCCTGCTTAAGTAGGTGTACCTAACACGTGATGTTTCGAAAATTGTCTTCCATATAAAAATCACCATTTCATAAGCTTAGTGGTCAGTTTACCAGCCCACAATATCCTGTTAACCAACCCTTTGAAGACCCCCCGCAGGTTTCAGAAACCCCAAGGTAGCGGAGATGCGGGTGCGGTCGTAGACAATATTCCATTTCCGGCGCACCCCCCAGTTTGACGAGGAAATCAGCCAAACCGTTTTTAGAACAGAAAAATCGCTACTAATAAATAATGTCTGCTATCATGTTTTTTTGGACTTAATGTAGAAATACAAGGTGTGAACGGACCCATCATAAATTCTATCACCTTCTATCATCTTCACAAAGCGGTCAAACAAGCATTCTGTTCATCAAACTAAGCAATTGCTGGGAAAAGTTTTTTTTTGGGGTGAAAAATCATGGTGTACGGTAGCACTCAATGTAACGCACTCAAAACATTGCAATGATGAATGCATTGAATACGGGCGTCATGGAGGTATTTAAAGTAAAGTCATAACATTAAAGCTTGTATTTTTTTTTAAACTTGTGAGCAAGTAAAAGTTGGAACTTGACCTCCAATATCTCCGTTACTAGAAGGTTCCCAGGTGAGGTCCAGAACAAAAAAAAAATTGCGATGATGGGGATAATACCAAAATACCTAGATGGCTTTCGGCTTTGTTTTGTTGTCAGTCTGAGTTGTCGTACTTCTGGGCAATAGCCTCGGCTTCGTTAAGGGTCTTTTTAAACCCATTATTATCAGAAAGTAACTCTGTCTGTCTTCCACCTTTACACGGCTGAACGGATTTTAATGATGACTCCACCAACCATGACCTGAGTAAAGTATTGTATCTTCTTACATATAATACTTTTAATCTCGGTAGTATGTTTCCGTGGAATGAACCCTCAAGGGCGATCCTTTTACAGTCTCCCAAGTGATGTGCCCAACGGGTCTCGCACAGAGGGGGTTCCTAGTCCGTTAGTTAAACTACCAGGGTTGTTGCGAAGATCAGCATCAGCATCAGCATCCGCTGAACTTCAGCATCATTTTCAACATCAGCATCAGCATCAGCATCCGCATTGATCGATGCTGATATTAATGCTGAAGTTCGAGTCGTGACATGACCGCAGAGGGGATTATATCACGTTTAGTTTTTGCCTCCGACTTTGACCAATTATAAGATCGACCGCGGGGATTGTGATTGCAAACAAACACAAACTTGTCTCATTACGTTAATTCGTCATTACGCGTGAAAATTTTTGTTTTTTTTCTGTAAACTGTTGAGTGTTAACTGTTGAAAAGTGGAATATGGACGTATTTTAAATTAAGGAGTGAAGAAACTGCAAACTGTATGAAATTATTATTATGTAACAAGGATTATTCACGCAAAGGGCGAACTAATACCTACTGACTGATTTTATTTTTTCCCTGTTTTTTTAAAGAACATAATTAAAATCAGCATCAGCATCCGCTGATGTCAATGATAAAAGATCAGCATCAGCATAAGCATCCGCTGATGTGAAAAAAATATGCATCAGCAACAACCCTGGTGGTAACCACAGGGTTGATTTTAATGTAATACTATGTTAGTAGGTAAGTAAGAAATATAAGCTTCTATAGAAACCAAACTACATCCATGTTTGCAGTAACTTGCAAAGCTCGTGACTACAAAACATGCCAAATATCTTTGAAAACGAACTCGCGTGTTCCTCCATCGTTTGTTTTGTCGATTTGCGTAAATTCATTACTTTATTAGGACTTGGAAAATGGTTTGATGTTCAGACAGATAACAGATAGCTTTGGAATTATGAATAACGGGTACCGAAAGGAAAATTGCAAAACAGAATATTTCGTTATGTTTTACGATAATCTTCTAATGTCGTGTTGAGCTTCCATAAGGTGAAATCGTGGAACATCATAATAATTCGCAGCCCTCTTCAAACACTGCTGAGTATAGCCTCCCCCCTCCTCCATTGTTCCAAGCTTCGCTGGTCTTTGTGAGTCTCCACCTTATCTTCTCTGTGATATTCTCCAGAAACCATCTGGTTGTTGCTCTGCAAACGTTCCTTCCACATTCTCTTGTCAACCATTCCGTTTTGGTTATTATAGAGTTTTCAAAGATATTGATTAAGCTCGATGTTACTTCAAAATCGAAATCTTAGGATTAAAAAACTGTACTTAATTACGGTAATCCTTTATTTGAAACAAAACGTTGACATTTGACGCAAACGCAAAGCTTTCTCCACAAATAACTGTATACCCGGTTTTGGCAAGCTAATGCACTAAGATCCGGGCTGGGGGACTGTTCGAAAAAGATACCGCGGCCATGGAACACAAAGGGCAAAGAAGAAACTTGGATGGGTTTTAGTCCGTACAAATCTGACACTTCCTTGCACTCCGCCCAGAGCGTGACCCCTTTTTGATGATTTGATGCTTTCTAATCCGAAAAAAAAATCTCACGAAGATAATATTAAAATAGCCACCATTAAGAATCCCTTTTTTACCATCCCAACCCTAAACTATTACAATTCTGCTGATATTACACTCATAAATAGGGTTTCCAGAAGCCACAATTAACATATTTCAAGTGAAATATTACCTTGAAATTCCTTCAGTCCACCGCAAAGCCTTAATTTATTTGACAGCGCCTGTCACACAAGAGTTTTAATTGCATAAATTAATTGACCAGTCCTGGCGTTCAACAATAGTATTGTTAAACATGAGTAAATTGGCAATTAAGGAGCCTTTGTGACTTGTTTGTGTTTCCTAGCCCCATCGGCTCGTATTAAGGGTGCAAATTAATGTGGAATTTCAGTGGGAATAATTTATTTATTTACTGGCCACTGCCATCAAAACTGTTCACGCTTTTGCGGGATGCCATAAATGATCGTCTGTTGTGTCTTATTTTGTTATCATCATCATCATCATTTCAGCGGAAAGACGTCCATTGCTAGACATAGGCCTCTCCCAAGTGTCGCGATTGACCGGTTCGGCAACTGATCCCCGCAACTTTTATTTTTTATTGGCTAGACTCAAAACTGCTCAATTCAAAAGAAGCACATCTTTTAACGAATTCATAAATCAAGTATTTTTACTCCCTGAGACACTGAAACAACGGAATGCCTAAACGCTGGCTATATATAGGTATGAGCACATACATGAAATATTGCTAGAGTTCTTTTTATCCTCATAACGAAAGTGAGGAATAATTAAAGATTTTCGAAAATTCATTCAGCATTAAGAGGTTTTAACTAGGGGATAAAAGTTTGTATGGAAATTCCTATTTTTTTACCAAAACATGTCGTGAAAAACACACAACTGGTAATAAAATAAAATGTTTGATTTTAAAATAAAAAGCAGTTAAAAATTTCAACTCGGAGGCTGCCGAGTACCCTATATACCTTACTGGACCTGAACCGAGTCGTGGTCGCATCATTATTACCTACTTTATAATAAAGCATGAATTCATCAGGGAAATATTTGGATAGTACGTGCTCTCGCACCCCTTCGTGAACTCCCCGGCGGCACCCCTTATTATTCTCGTCACCATGACAACCCTTCCATAGATCGGTTGACCAATCCGAACGCCTAACCTAACTTTTAATATTAAATTGCAGATAGGGATTTTCATGCAATATAATTATCACTGTTCGTGTAATGGGGTGTTTAGAATGTTAAGTGTGGTAATGAATATTGTGCGGAAATTGTACAAACGTACAATTTTGTGATTTGGATGAATAGCCGAACTCCAAATTGCTTTATCACCTTAAGGTAGTAAACCTTAAGGTGATAAAGCAATTTGGAGTTCACTTGTACGTCATAATACAGACAGCACGGTTGGCGCATAGGCTGAGCGATTGGCTGCTGCGCTGCGTGTCGCTGGTTCGATTCACGCACGGGACAAATATTTGTATGGCCTACAGGTAGTTGTGCCGGGTCTGGCTGTTTGTGAATGTGAGTTTAAATGTTTGTAAACGCACGCACCCACAATACAGGAGAAATTCCTAGTGTGGGGCAACGTTTTTTTTAATTAGCCTATTCTATCCCACTGTTGGACAAAGGCCTCCCCATATTCCTTTCCAACTCTCCCTTCTTTCTCCCTGGCTTCTCTGGCCAATCAGTCAGGAACGAGACCAAATCGTCACACCAGCATTTCCTGGGCCTGCCTCAGTGACAACGACCGTCTTCAAGCAACAACTGTGTAACGATTCTGGCCCATCTGTCCTGACCCATCCTGGATATGTGAGCGTTTTTTAAATATTCAACAAGAAAGACCCAGACAAGTCACGATCGCTTTCAAAGCAGTTTGTATATCTACAACGACATTCATCAGCTCATCGGGAGTCTATACAATACAAATTTGTCTTTACTATCTTCAGTACCGCCGACAGATATGTCACTTCGTCTAGGCTCTCTGGTACTTCATCATCTTCGTACTGAATCCTTGCTTTGCCACATTATATTATACACGGGTGGTCACCTCATCACGTTTACACGCCGCTTACAAGATGACATTGTGACAGCAACATGCCAAGCTAACATGTGCAGTGTGAAAAAATGCTGTCGTCGCTACATCTCAAGTCCATTATAAAGGGTGTAAAAAGATCCTTAATGAAGCCGAAAGGCACTTGTTCTCCCCATCATTGCAATCATTTTTTAGTTCTGAACTATACCTGGGAACCTTCTAGTTACGGAGATATTGGAGATCAAAGTTCCAATTTTTTAACAAGTTTTTTTTTAAATACCACTTTTAAAGGTTTTAACGTTTCTTTCATTAACTCCATGACCCGTTTACTATTCAAAGCATCTATTTCATCTTCATCAGCACTAAGTTTTGAGTGCGTTACATCGAGTTTTACTGTAAAAAGTGATTTTTCACCCCAAAAAAAATCGTTTCCTAGCAATAATTTTTGAGTAGAGTTACTTACTTAGAAATACAGAATGCTTGATTGACGGCTTCGTGAAGGGTCTGTTTTCACCTTCTAAAACTGGCATTTGTATTTCTGCCGAGTAAATCTGTCTATCTTCAGCGTAACTCGTGGTCACAAACCTGTGAACAAGGCGGTACTTAATAATTGAATAGTTTGTGGATCTTTTGTTTGCCAATAATTATAATACCTTTACATGTCATTGAACTTTATTTATCCATTGTAAACATAATTGAGTCTAGCCAACCTGTTTATTTTTATTCGCACCTACGCTACTATAATATTAGTATTATAAGATTATTCATTTATACACTATACATATAACCGAATAAATGCTCAAGTATTAAAATACACATCAATGAACAAGAACGTTTCCAATTCAATAAACTAAACTTACTGTAAAATACTTAATTTAAGTTGAAGGTATACTTACATAATTTCACTCGGTTCATGAATAACACTTTGTCACAACACCAATTATTTATCTCGTCTGCTCGACGTCCGTATGTCACTACAGGGATCCAGCAGAATATCAGTGTCAGGACTGTCAGGTGTATGCCTGACACATGATGTGCTGGACTCCCGTTTGGTGCAACCTTGAGACGCACACCGCACCTTGTATACTCGTTATTATATTTGAAGTGCGTCTTGGTGTTACTATACTACTTTCGTAAATATGTTTTTCTTTTTGTATATTGGCATCTTGTTTTATATAGGTACATAGTCGTGTAATTTAGATCATTTAATTGTGCTTCTGTGTGTTGTTCTATGTCTTTTGAGTGCACTAAATAAATGGTTTATCTATCTATCAGGCCAAAAAGAGACTCCTGTTTATATATATTTTAATACGTATATCGTCGTTGTAGAGCAAGAACTCACTAAGTGACATTTTAGCCAAAATGAGTTAATGATGTCAAAGTGTTTTTAAACCCATAATCTACCTTATAGAAAAGTAAAATACAGATTTTTTTTAGTATTTTAGATAATAAGAAAATGTCAGAACTACATAACTACTTGTTAAGGCAAAACACCAGCTTACGAAAATTAACTAAGGGCAATTGAGTAATTTATGCCAATTTTTCTTACTAACTTTTTCTCAATTACTGGGGCTTCCCTGTTCATTAATGTCACTTAGTAACTTTTCGTATTCAATATATTAGACGAGAACCTCTGTAACGTCACTTAGGTATTTCTTGCAGACCAAAAGCTTTAAATGAAATGCAATTCCGTTGTCCGGTAAAAGTCACCAACAGATCTTAAGTAATTTATAAATCAAGGTAATCGCGTATTTTTCGGTCTTTACGTTCTAAAAATCTAACTAAAGTACATTTATTAAAGCAAAATCACACGTATTGTAACTTAGTTTTATTTTAAAATACAAAAGGGGTTTGGGTAAATGTGTCATGATTTTTTAAGTTTTGTTGTTGTGTGCGGGACAATGTTTGTTTCTAATAATATTAATATCATTTTTAAATACTTCATTAGTAAATCTCACCCGTGCGAAGCCGGGGCGGGTCGTTAGTTTATTATAATTGTGCCTATTTATTGAATACAAAAGCTGCAGGCCAAATACACTGCACCATGAACCGATGACATTCCAGGCCCTGTATGGGATCTGGCTATTGGGGCTCTCTTTGGCTCCGATTAGTAGTACTCTTAAGCGCATGTTTGGAGCGGGGTTAGTTTCCTGCCTGTTGAAGACTGGAAAACGTGTCCTATTGAAGAAGAAAGAGCGCCCTATAGACTCCCCATCTGCATACCGGCCCATCGATATGGATGAGATAGAAAAACTCTTTGAGAGCTAAACTGTAGACCGCCTAGTCCAGCACCGGGCCACTGAGGGGCCTGATCTAGCGGACGCGCTTAGATGCAGCTGCCCCCCAAAACTGAGCTGTTTCTCAGACTCCTCGTCTCTCCCCAGGGCTTTGGACATCCACCTCGAGAAAAAAAAGATAGGCGGTCCTCCTATACCATGCCAAACCTATGCCGTACCAACTTCTGCCGCCTGAGGGATAGAGATATCATCTACCCGGATCGGACAAAGATGGGGTCGGCGAGAGATATTGCGTGGTATTCCACTGGGACTCACACAAGGACAGGGTTCTGGAGACACTCCTAGGGAACATTGGCTACGACTGGGCGCTTCGCGGTGCACTTCTTCATGGTGTCTGTGTCATCTGTTATGCTGATGCTATGCTAGTGAAGGAACGAGGCAAGACGTTTCGGCAGGTGACCATCTTGGCGACAGCTGGGGTCGTAGATGGGATCCAGTATTTGAGTGGCATTGCATTAATCTGAGGCACTCTGTGTCAGGAGGTATCCGCATTATTGTCGAGTCGACGATGCAGGACCTCGTTCTCGGTAGTTGGTGGGACTTTGTGCCGCACTTTCAGCAGTTGGCACCCCGGTTGATGGCCACCGCGAACTCAACTCAACTCTCGGCTACTGCCCAATCTGGGGGGGAGGGGGCAATTCCTTCTGCAGAAGGTTCTGTATAGGAATCGTACGGTCAATGGCGCTCTATGGAGCCCCACCTGATGGCCTAACTGACGAACGAACGTCGAATAGTTCAAGGAATTTCATCATCTGCCCAGCCTTTTCCCAATTATGTTAGGGAAAGGAAACTCGGAACTAGGAAACTCGGTATTTAATGGGTGTTCACCCATCAACAGACCAACCTAGGCAAGCACGGCTTAACCTCAAGATCCATCCGAGCGGCTGTTATTATTTAGCCACGAGCTTAGAGCAAGGAATTTATTAAACCTTATAAACAGTTGATGAACTATTAAAAATAGTTTATTTTGTGTACTGAGAATTTTAGTGTGGTGTGTGTTTTTTTTGTATTTAATATCTGATTTTTTCTTTGATATTATGATGTTTCTTTCTTATCCACCTTTGAGCAATCGTCACTAATTGATAACTATCTGAAAAAAAGCTGCAGCAAGATTTAATTAAGTAACACAAAAAGTTAATCAACTAACCCAAATTTCATATTTTAAGTATGCAAGAACTACCTATCTTTCTTTTCATTACATTTCTCAGTAACAGTTAAAATATTTACATAGTTTACTGAATATTAGACAGCATGGTAAAAATATCAATATTTTGTTCATAAAAAGCATTTATGTAACTATTCACGTTAATGTGTTATACCGATTAAAAGAACAAAAAAACTTTAAAAGGCGATTATCTCGAAACTAGCTTTTTGCACTTAGTGACTTCTCGCTCTACAACGACGATATGTTTAGGTACAAGAGCATAGATAGAACATTTCATAATTACTGTTCGATCACGAACAATTTCCTTTACTTTTCACAGTAGTCAGAAATCCATTTTTGGCATAAGATAAACACGGATATCCGGATTTAATTATTCGCCTGCCAATAAATAATTTACAAAATATCGCAACATATTCGATTACGGTAGCTGCCGACACAGGAAGGTTTCATGCAATATCCTGGCTTCATTAATTTTTCCTTGGACCGGAAATTGAGCCAAATGGTTCCCCGCGCTGCAGATGAAAAAAAAGGATATTCTTGCAAGGCGAATAAATCGTGTTGTGATAGAAGAAACTGCAATAACATGGGAAACGCATTTGAATAAAAAGTTACAAATTGAGTTACTTTTTGCAAAAAAAAAAAGCATAAAATATACATGAACATAACATCACGAAGGGTTAGGCAGAGGTACAGCCACATTTTGCCAGTTATGTTAAAGTCCCATGTCATAGGGGGCGAGCCTATTGCCATCAACCGGGCTCAAATCCAAACTCCGTGGCTACTGAGAAATTTCTGATGAAAAAAACCCCAATAACACTTTGCCCGACCCGGGAATCAAACTAGGACGTCATGCTCAGCAGTCGGGCTTGCGACCATGTACGAGAAATGTAGCATAATTACAATTTGAATTAAATAAAGTGTTTTGTGCTTGCAGCACTTCCAAATAAGCATAGCAAGTTTAAAATAAGCTTATCTAGCAAAGAATTTACAAATTTAATATTAACTAGAATTATTGTGTCTTCCTAATTTCCTTAATACCTACCAAAAAGTATGTTTTCTGTTAAAAGATCTCCAAAACAACTAACAAACAACAAAGCGGCCAACAACCCTTCATACTCCACCCACCTACGGGCTACATTCCCTACATTGTAATTCCCGTATAACTTGCTAAAGTTTACGGCTTCCAACACATAACTGAACAGCGTCCCACTCCGCAACTGAGTTAATGTTCGCAATATGTTTTTATACCCTCCGAATGGACTTGTTTTGGTGTTCCCACCCTACTCGACAATTGTCAGCGAACTCATGGATGGCATAATCCTGAGTTCGACAAAAGTTTTTCTTTGCCATCGCTGTGACTTCGAAGTTAGGGTTGATAAGAATATAACGGACATGTAAGTGTACAATACTGATGTTGCCTACGTATTTTTGTACGAAACTTTGGGTTTGTTTAGTAGAAAGATGTCTTTACTTAAAGGGGAAACCGAGGGGTCAAGCTTTGTTAGTCATGAACCCTTCATCTTCTGGCCATACTTGTTATACCATTGGTAATATTCCAAAAAAAAAGCAAGACGGAAAACGAAATAAGACGATTTGGCCCCTTCCGGGACTGTTCGAAAGAAATACCGCGGCCCTGGAACACAAAGGGCAAAGAAGGAACATGGATGGGTTTTAGTCAGTAAAAGTCTGACACTCCCTCCCACTCCACCCAGAGCGGGGTCATTTGATGATGTCCCATCCGGAAAAAAAAACAGACGATTTGACTCAAATAGTTTACCTACATCCTAAAATTCCATTAAAATGAAAGAAAAGAAAGAAAACATTTTTATTTGGCACAGGCCATTAGTGCACACAACAAAAAATAAAATAAATAAACTTAAATCTAAACAGAAAAAAGAGTTATTGTGTGTCTCACAGCTGCGCCAAATAGGCCCAGTACAGCAAACTGCCGAAAATGGACCCCATTATTTAATGCGTTTCTGTTTTCAGTCAACTAGAAAACGATGATAGTTTGTATAACATTCATTCACTCATTCATTTTCCATTAGGTACACCACTCTTCAGCAAACTTCCCATAAACTCGATCTACACAGTAATTCTACCTCATTGAACAATAGTTCACGTTATAACTGTCGAAGCAAACCCGAACTGAATTCAATTCCGTACGATCTGCTATCGGACGATAGACCAAGTCAAATAAATCCAGTCTAACTATCAAGTTCAGTTCTCTATTTCGAGATAAGTTTAAAATATTCACTGGGAATTGAATCGTTTAGACTAGTCACTTTAGTATTGAGTTGGTAGCTCAGCATTCTTGCTGAGTGCAAGAGTGCTGAGATTAGCTGAGCCATTATTGACGGAGGAACTCCTCGTCAATAAAAGACGTATTTAATTAAAATCATCACCACCTAGCCTTTTCCCAACTATATTGGGGTCGGCTTCCAGTCTAACCGGATGCAGCTGAATACCAGTATTTTACATGGAGCGACTGTCTATCTGACCTCCAGATCATACGTTGGATTAATACAGGGTGTAAGCGACAGCCCTCCGCAGACTGATGGGGTGAATTCATGCAAATCATAGTAAAATGACCGGTACAAGAAATTATTTTAGGAACGTTATGGCTATCCAATAAATTTGATTTGTTTTATTTCCTCATACGCAATGTATCGTTACCGAGGCAAAACGCACGTAGCGAATGGCAAGCGCGACTACGAGTTCGATAAATTCTGTAGCTAGGCAGGAAGTGAACAGCTGAGTTCAAGCGTCGTTCGTTAGAGTATTTTAACATCCATTGTTGGTTTTTTTTTATTTTACCCGTATTACTTACATAAATGGAGTGCTTCGTACAGAGAATGGAATTTTACATTGAAATAAAGGAATAGTAAATGAAATAAAAAAAAAACCGGAGAAAAATTCTGGTGGAATATGATTTAAAACAGGGAGCTGTGAGCTGAATGCACCCTGTCAGTTTGCGGAGGGCTGTCTCTTAGACCCTGTTATATTCCTAGAATGAATTATTGGTGTTTTATATTGTATACTGAATTCGTGATAACCGTTTGGGCGTCGGCGTCTACCCTGTATAGTATAATGAGCTTGAAAATATATAAAAGAACAAAAAAAGTACGTCAAGCGCCCTAATCAGATAGTCCTTTACTCTTATAAAGGTCAACAGCGCTCGTCGAACGTACACTAAGCCCTTTGAATACATATTTTTACGACTTACTCCTCTCTGATACAGAAATAATAAGATACCTATCGTAAGCTGCTTCCCTTGCAACTCATAAAACAGATCATACATGAAAATAGGTTAAGTGTAGTATGCGCTGGCAACATCTAAAAGAGGAACATGCACTTAATATTACTTCGTCACTGTTTATTTGTAGCTGGTAACACTTTGGTCTTGTAGGTACGATTTGATCGATAAAAAAAGTTATAATAGCCTCATTTAAAAAAAAGTACATTCAATTTAAGTTATCATTTATTGTATTGTATAACTGGCTGGTGTTCGCAACTGCACTTCTAAAGCGCGAATTTTGTGTACGTTAAGTAATATAATAATATTGCGATCAACAAAAGATATATTTTTCGTTACAGCTTTCAAATCTACTAACCACAGAATAGTAAAAAGGCTAGTTACTTCCTTAAACACAATCATTTTTGCGCTAGTCAAAAGTAGGTACCTAGTAAATCCATAAACACGCTAAGACGCTTGTCCAATTCAAAACTATAAAAACCTAATCAGGATAGCGTCCTTATTAAAATTCCAACAAAAACAATTTCTAGTTATGTACAAAAAGCTGAAGACAAACCATGAGCCTTCCACAGCATCTTCAAACTTTTTTAATATCGAAAGAGTT